>CM031234.1:447493259-450141085 GCA_018340775.1 Taxus wallichiana var. yunnanensis | reverse complement strand
GCATCATAAAGGGCCTAAAATTCTTCTGTGTCCAAGACAAGTGCACAATACCTCCAATTCCGCTTAGATGCATACCCAATCAACCATTCATATAATTCTATTGGAAAGAAGGCAAAAAGATCTCATATAAGTTGTCATACATATTCTATTCTACCCAGTGCGTGCGTTAAACTCGATCCACTATTGAACCGCCGTGTATATTCTTCCTCCGGATCGTGTATCCACTCCTCAATAATTGCTAGAGTTAACCGGTACGTCTTTATCGCGAACCATCCACGAAAAAAATTGAAAAAGAGGTCCCGACAATGGAACCAATGATGCATCCTAGAATTTACCAGATAACACCCTAGATGCATTAGAACATCACTCAACCTAGGGCGGCGCTCACCCGAAGTGTGCAAAGGTACTAGGTCCCTCTTTAGGGTTGTTATAGCAGGATGTTAGCATGATGAAGGAAGAAAAATATGGATCCATAACTAATCCATCATTCTACAATGCATTTCATATTCAAATCTATGAAAGAACAAGCTTAAACAATAATCATGATTGAATCAAGAACATGCACTACTCGATTACACACAAGAATGACACTTAGATTTAGCCAATAACTTCCATCTATTAATAAACATAGAAGCTCCTTATAATAATGGCATTCTATACTGATGCACGCATGGATCTGATATAATAATCCAATCATATGCACATATCTCTTTATGCTTACCTCTTATGCTCTGCATATACCTATATATCTCTCTCCTTATCAACTATTATGTGATTCACATCATATATATAGGGTGGGGACTTTCCCTTCACCACTTATCTATTCCAAAAATAGGTTGCATGCTACTAATAGCCATGCACCATTTACAAGCATAGCCACACATGTAAGTGTGCTATCTATAGACCTCTTATAGTTAACTGAAGTGACAATCCTATTCTTATCTTATCTCCATGCAAAACACTTCGATCCGATCCTCTAAAGATAGACAATGTGTGGCATGCACGTCTCTGCATCATTGGTGTGTTCCGCACGCCATCTTCTAAAAATAGGTCTTCATGCTCAAAATTAGCTAAGTCCTTAATGTTGAACTTGCCCTCCGCACACAGGTTCTTCCTGTCCATTCGCACCCTTAAACCTAGCATGTTTTCTTGTGTGGACTTCTTGTGTGAGTTCTCACAGTGTTCTCACGATCAATAAGGTATGTCAGAATAAAAATTGATCTTAGGTGGGTTTAGAAATATGGAATATTGTGTAATATTAGATAAAATATAAGTGTGCTTAAAATGTATGATGAAACATTAAATTAATTAAATAAGAATGGTAGGTGATGAAGGGTTTGATGTATTTTATTAATCAAAGAGGAGGGTGCAGAGACAAAGATAAGGGAGGGTATATTTTCGGTGTTGACACTAGCAAGAGGGGGAATTGGTAGGATAAGCCAAACCTACATGATGTGAAAAAGCCAAGGGGTGGAAAAAGGAAGGTATGTCCAATGATAGGATGTCGAGCATTTTTGGGTGAATAAATCGAATCAAGGCCATAATCCTAAGTGAGGATGTGCATAATACCGCGGTGATTGCATGGGAAAGATTGCAGCATACAAAAGATAAAATAGTTAGAATCAAGACCGAGGCACTCCAAGAGTAGTAAGAACCAAGGCATACAAGATGACAAATCCAAGCAGGGCAGTCAACCCAGGTGAGGATGTAGCAAGATACAAGAAGATGTGTGAAAACCCAAGTGGGTTTGAAAGCCAAAGCAAGGTCATGATCTCAAAATAAAGGAAGGAAAATGTAATCAAGGTACTATAGATAACTAGCCACGAGGATCAAAAGATCACATGGTATTAGTGATGATGTCATCGACCTGGTATAAGATGTTACTTCTCAATTGAGTCATGAGTTCATCTATGCCATACTATGTAATAACAACTTTCCAATAAATGTCGATATCATGGTGAAAAGAGTATCATTAATCTAGTCCTCTAGTCGGTGAGAATATTATGTCGAATTACATTCATCGAAGGATGAGGACCGAGGTGAGGTGGTGGCTCTAAAGTAGGTTATGGCCTAGCTGATCAAGGGTAGGGTCATTGATTCTAAGAAGAATCAACCTCGCACTTCTAATTGTAGGAAGAGGTTTCCAAATCCTAATGCTTACTACGCCTATCCCGACAATCAACATCGATATGTGCACAATACATGTGATGAGAACAAAAGAAGGGAGTTGAAGTAGAAGGTTGTGTAGCCTTTCTAGTTTGGTCATGTTTGACCTCATCTTTGAGCTTCTTCATGTGTCATCAATATGCTCTAAAATCTAAGACATCATGTCCAAGGTCTTGTGTTATGGGCATTATGGCTCGACGTAGGGGACCGAGGATTCTATAAGGGCAAGAAGTAATGAGGGAAGTCTCACATGATGTAGAGGGCTAATGAAAACATATGGGTAAGACAACGATGTAATGGATGAATATGGCACCGATGGAGAAATTTTTCACTCATTCATCGAGGTACGATAGATGGGATCATTACCCATGAGGTCATCGAATTCATAGCCAAAATGAGTGAACCAATCATCTACTTTAGTAAGGAAAATAGATTAGATAGGTCGATGGTAGTGTGTGGAATTGTAGTCGGTGGAACAATTTGAGGCTCGAGCAACTTTGGTTGGGAAGAAGTGTCAATTACGCTCGAGGATTCCTCTTCTCAAAGGGTCTCTTGGTAACGGAAGACTTCCATATCACAAATCTAGGCATAGCTAGCTAGGTGGGGATCATCTAAAGCATAATCATCTTCGTAGTCACATGTAAAAGTATTTACCACACAAGAGTCGATTATAGTCTCTAAATGGACCACATGCTCTAATGGAGGCTATGGTGTATGTGAGATAATAGTAAGAATCAAGGGGATCCTTCTTGCGAGAATGAGGCCACAAGGAAGGAGGTAACTGGGATACAATAAGCTCAAGAAGATTGAAAGTATTAATTCTAAATGTGATCTCATTGGGCTCTTCGTCATCGGACTCCAAGAGATTGGGAGGTGTACATTTGACCAATTTGAGGTAATTAGTATTATTCTGAAAAGAGAATATATGGGATAGTTGAAGCATTGATATTCCCAAAAGGGGATGATAGATAACTCATCTAATGTTGGGAGTTTATATGTCCCCTTCTATTGGAGTTTGTCATAGTTCTAAGGATTAGGATCCCCTTGAATCTTATAGATAGATCCTTGGTGAGAAATTTGACACATTGAAAAGCAAAGGAAGAATTTGCATGCATGTGATGAGTTTAAGGCCACCCTAGGAAGATATTATAAGATAAGGAAATTCAAGACTGTGACCTTAACATGGAAAATCCTAAGAGGAACAATGATGGGTAACCAAATATACCCAATAAGAGGCATGTGTCTGCGATCATACCCTTGATAAGTGGTACGTGTAGATTTTAGGTTATCTATGGAATAACCAAGAGCCTTAATGAAGTCTAATGAGGAAACACACATGTCGGATCCTTCGTCGATGAGAGCACATTTGACCGTAGTGTGGCAAATCTAGACTGAGATTAAAATAGGTGGATCATCTACACGAATCAAAATCTTGTCATGAATCATTGAGGCTATAGGGAAATGAATGCAAGAGTGAGCATCTATACTAAGGTTGGTTTGGATGGAGAGCTCCTCACACTGATGGTGGATGCTTTCCTCGAGCTATGCAATGTGGGACTCTGCCCCAAAGTGAGAGAAAAGGGGATGTTCATGTCGGACAAGATTGTTATGAGACGCTCGTGGTGGCAAGGTAACGTACACATGATTTCTCGAAAGAGGATTTGGCTAGGTAGTTGGGAAAATGCTTCAAGAGGATCCCACTTGTTATGATTTAACTATGGAGTAGGATGAGAGTTATGAGAGTCCTCAATAATAGATCCAAAATAAGTAAAGGTAATCGAGATACTTCAGAAACTATTTTTTTCTCACTTTTTATGCCATCGGCCCTGCAAGTTTCAATCTCACAGGGGCTAATGGTGTTTGTAGTTAGAGGAACATCTTGAGCACCATTGGCCTTGTAGGAGTTTTCTATATGAGATGATGGATTCTAGAGGAGGGAATTTTCTTCCTTAGGAATCTTGTTTCTAAGGTACAAAAGGATATATGACTATGTGAGTTAGAGGTTGAAATAATGTGGGGAATTTAGGCTCTACATAAGCTATGACACACCTTGCATCATTAATGGAAACCCTATTTTTAGGACAATAGTCTATGTCAACTAGATTATTCGTAACATGTTATTACTTTTAGAAATCTCATATGTATTATGATTAGGCATGAGATTAGAGAATAACTATAGCATTTCATTAGCTTAGTTAATTGCTTCGTGATGATATTTTGTTATTTCACATCATTGGCTTTCACCACTTCACCAAATGCTCTCGAGTGATGGTATCATGGTCAAATTGGGAGTCCAGAAGAATTTGATGGCAATCGTGCATAATGCATGATAGTTCTCATGGGAGTGACCCTAATTACAATGCCACAAACAAAACTTATTTTCATCATGTCATCAAGGAATAGGTTAAGACATATCTAAGGTTACAATAAATAGATTAGGTAGGTGACGTTTCAACTCTTCTTTACTCTATGGTTGATGATATTAAGGTTGGTTTTTATTGTTATTAGTTTGTTCATCAATGTTAAAAACACTCTTATTTGAAGAAGTAACAAGAAGAAGAGTATCAAAGACTTTGTCATCTGTCACATTCTTTTTCTTAGAACATTAAAGGATTTGGACTTATTTGTTAGGTTGTATCTTAGGAGGAACTTTATCAAACTCTCTCATGGGATAATCTTACCTTTTAGCTTATTCAAAATATTATTCTAGAGAGGTGGGAGAAAAGAACCTTGCCTTATATTAAAGGAAAGGTTCAAGAGCTTGTAGAAAAAGTTAAAAGAAGCTATCACTAGGCATGTTATGTTCAACGCACATGTAGATAGGGTCTTCCAACGTTTGATGAAGGATTGTGTTGATTCATTTTCAGATTTCTTACAGTTGATGAAGGAGTTAATGTTGTTCTCAGGTAATTCATGATCCTAAAATTCATTCATTAAAGTTATCACCAAGGACTCTAGCTCAACTGTGGAGTTAGGAGGTAAGGTATGATACCAATCCAAAGTGTCCCTAGTGAGGGTTTTAGCTAAGAGCTTGGTGGCAGTGTACGAATTGGTTTTGATTCACTCCTTATAAATATTTCCAAAGGCCTTAATGTGAAGGGAGAGATCGGTTGACTGTCAGAAGAGATGGTTGGAGTAATAACCCCAATATCTATGTTAGCAATGTAAGGTGCTAGAGGCTCTTATTGGACTGCTCTTAGAAATTTTTTGTTGATAGGTGGTTGGGAAATGGGCACCTTATTAGGACCATTTGGTAAAGGAGGGCGCGTGGTGCCCCAAGATCCCATTGTAGGGAGATTGACTAGTTGGGTCATATTATCTTTCATTTGAAGGAATTGAGTCATAGTAGCAGATTTTTGTTGGCTCATCTTATCAATGAGTTGGAGAATAAGATTGGTAGGGTCAGAATTAGAGGCATTCTCATATGAACCTACTTCAAGACCTTTCCCTTTTTCTACCCTATTGTCAATTTTTTAGAGACAAATTTAAGGAGACATTTTCCAAGCATTTCTTCTTATTCATCCTTGTATTGAGGAAATTGTGTGAGGAATTTCTGAATCTCAAGAGGATGATCAAAAGTGTTTTCATTTTTATTTTCCTCTTCTTCATCCCCAAATAGATCATTGTGGTGGGTAGGATGTTTATTTATAAGGAATCCTACGACACAACAGTCCATGCAGAATGGGAATTCAGCTTCAGGATGAAAGGTTTCAGGAAATTTTTGCACAACATAATTAGAATACCCTAGGCCCATATACTCCATGATAGAGTGATGATATGGTTGAGAGAAAGTCTTGAAGTGGGGATTACCAAAGCAACCATCCGTGTAAGTAAAATTACATAAGGGACAATGACATTAGGATACAGGTTTGATGAAACAAAAGTGATCAGCCGTGTAAGAGAGATTACACAAGGGTCAAAGGTGTCTAGAGTCAAGTATGTTGAAATGGACAAGATCGCCCCTAGGAGATGGTGTCTTTGTAAATTTGTTTTTAATTTTTTTTAGGATTTTGGTGATTTAGAATAAGGTCAAGATTGGATATGGGTCCTTTTAATGAGCTATGATTGGTCAAGAAGTCTATAGGATTCATGTTAGGCTCACCAGAAATGTATGACATGCCAAGAATGTCTCTCAATGGCTTGAACTCTTAAGTCTTTCGTTCTACAAGGGTATTGATGCAACGAATATGAGACACACATTAATCGACACACAATGGGTTGATTTAAAGGGGCTACATCAAGTGTTGAGCTCGCATATCTAGAGGGCAGTAATCCCTTCACTAGGTCAACCTAAGGTTTCCAAGGCCATAAATATAACCTTTTTGGAATGTAAGAAGTTATAACATTTTTGGAATGTAAGAAGTTATAACCTTTTTGGAATGTAAGAAGCTATAACCTTCATGTAGAAAATTTGAACTTATTTATGTAGGTTTTTTTGGAAACTTGCAAGCAATTTTTAGTTTATTACATCCTATCATTAGACATATATATTTGTAGCTTATTTCATCGTATCAATATAAAAGCATATTTTTTAGTAATGTGTACAAACATGAATTATCTTCTTATAGGTGCTTCTATTTTTTGTACATTTTTTTCTAGAATAACAAAAACAAAGGAAAATGGTTCATTGCCTAAGTATGGTCATAAATGACCTTACATATAGAAAGAAAAATTAATATTTCTTATAGATTAATGCTATTAAAATACACATTTGTGACATTTTCTTATATCCTTCCTATAGGAAAATCCTTCGTAAACCTTCTTATGTCAGGGAATTTACAAAAAAATGAACCCATGAGAAATGAGCACATTTGTAGGCAACACCAATATCAACATTTATAGGACAATCCTTCATAAAACTTCTTTTATCAAGGAATTTACAAAAAAAGAACCAAGGAGCAATGAGCACATTTACAAGAAACACCAATATCAACATTTGTAGTTGAAAAATACAAAATTACACTGTATATTCAATCTATGTTTAGTAATTCCATCGAATATTCAAACAAATACTAAAATAAGAACCCTGTTCACCTTATGTTAACTGATACTCAATGTAAAAATGAACATTCTTTACATATATTCAATGTATAGACATACATTGTTTACATGTTCAAGACTTTTTTTCATTGCATATTAACAAACTAAAACTATCGAATATACATTGAAAATATGAAAAGAATCTTGGTGGTGCATGTGAATGTGCTCAGTGCATGAAGAACGTAAAGAAGAAATCAAAGAACCAATTAAAATCAGGCAAACCTCACGAATCACTTGGAATTTTTAAACAAAGAGCAAAATAGAACAAGAAAAATGATGAAACCCTTCGAGACACATCGGTTTTGTTCCCTAATGGCACCATTGCATGCTAGAAGGGCTCAATAAATGATATGAAAAAATGACAAAAGTTAATGAAAACTTTGAATGGAGCGTTGGTGCGTAGTTAGAAATGACAGAGGAGGAATGCAGAATGACTAGAGCAAAATAATTGTAAAGTTTGAATGTGTGTAGGTGTAGCTAAAACTATCAGTATACATTGAAACTACGAAATGTACACTGAATAAATGTGTGTAAATTTTGCCTTTGAACACATACATTTCAATGACATAATTACAACCATATATTCAATGTATATTTAATCATTCATGTGCTTATGGGAGAGGCAACATTTGGTGAGCATAGAGCAGTCGATGAACTAATTTATGTCAGGGTGGGTTGTATTCAGTTACTACATAAACAAAGAAAACACTTATTTATATTTAGATATTCCTTAGATGTTAAGGTAAGTGATTCACATATTCATTACATATACATACATTCTTCATGTATTTAACATTTTATCTATTTTATGACATTCTTCACATATTCAGACATTATTTGAATACTTTGAATATTAAAAAGGTAATTGTCATTTACCTCCTGAATATGTGGGCTCCCTGACAATATAAGTATTTATTCAATAATAGCGAGTAAATAAAAACATGTACCGAACTAACTCTAATATATTCAATGTATATTCAAGACACATTAAAAGTTTGAATACGTAGTATACAATGAAAAAGTCATAGCTATATATTCAATATATGTTCAGTAATTCCAGTGTATATTCAACCAATCAATATAAATTTAATCGTGGATATTCAAATATTAATTGCATAAACAAACACAACACTTATTTATATTGAATTTTAATCATAAAAAAACACAACACTTTTGTATATTCGATGTTTTTTAGCTATTATGATGACCAACACTAGAAGTATTTTCACACATATAATCTATATCAACACATTATTTAAAGCAACACACATTTGTTAGTTGTTATGGTAACTGAACTCAAAAATATATCCACTAATATAAGTGTATATTAAATAATAACATTGTATATTCAATAACAACACTATATTTTCATAACATGCACTGAAATAATTCAATATATATTGAAAATAAGAACATGCACTAAAAAATTTTGGTGTAATGAAATTGTAAGACGTATGCATTAAAAAAAATTACATTTATTATTAGCAGAGTTTTTAAGGAAGGAATGATAAAAAAATGCACTGAAATAAGTGAATATATACTAAAAACAATAATTATCATGCACACTTGAAAAAATGTTAGTCTAGAACATAACTCGTTTGTCAGTTGTTATGGTAACTGCACTCAAAAGTATATTCGCAAATGTAAGTGTAAATTTAGTAATAACATTATATATTCAATAACAGATTGTAATTTGAAACTATAATATGTATGCGTAAAAAACCCTATTTTTATAGACAATTACTATATTGTATTAGCAAATTTCATGGTTAATGGAGGATTGAAAGAATGCACTAATATAAGTAAATATACACTTTGAAAAGAATAGTTCAATGTGTATGCTTGAAAAAAGATTAATTCAAAACAAAACTCATTAATCATTGATATAGTAACTAAATTGAAAAGTATATTTAAAAATATAAGTGTATATTCAATAATAACATTGTATATTCAATACCAACACTACATATTCAATAACAACACAATATTTTGAAACTGTATGACGCATGTGTGAAAAAACCCTACCTTTTTAGATATTTATTACGCCATATTACCATAATTCATGGCAAGGGGGATAAACCAAAAACACTAAAATAAATTGAAAACATTAGTGAAGTGTGCATGCCTAGAAAAAACTTAGGTTAGAAAAACCTCGTTTGTTAGTCGATATCAGAACTAAACTAAAAGTTATATTGAAAAATGTAAGTGTATCTTTAATAATAGCACTTCATATTCAATAAGAACATTATATTTTGAAATTGTAAGACACATGCATGGAAAACCTTTTTTGGACATTTACTATATTGTATTATTAGAGTTCATGGCAATGGGGGCAAAGTGATCCAAAAATGGATATGGAAATACCCAATTCTATGTATTATCCGTATTTGATACTTGTAGTGTATATTCTCAACAAATTCTTTATTCAGGAGATGGTCTAGTCAAGTTGGGGGTGATCCAGACACCTTTGAATGACATATGTGTGTCATCATTGTTTTTTTCTAGAGTTTTCTAGGTGATTACACAACCGCCATGGTCATTATGCAACTACCGGCATATAGGAACTAGTGGTTATGCAACCACAACTCTATGAACACCAGCGGTCATGTCCTGATGAATCCAAAATGGGAATTCAAGTAGTTGCAAATGTTTGGACTTCCCATTAGTTTATTTCTCCTTTCCTCCATCCATGGGCATATAAACTATAAATACAAGTTTGATTCTTCATTCTAGTAGGTGATTTTGAGTGAATTCAAGTGTGAGCAAAGAAGAGGAGTTGGAGTTCTTTCTTGTTTTGTTCATTGAGAGTGAGTTCTTCATTGTTGAGGATTGTAAGCAAGCAAATACAATTAGAAGGAGTGTTGAATCCTTCTTGAAGGCCAATTGTTGGCAGTAATTTGTATTTTAGAGAATTACATAGTAAGAGGGAAGTAATTTGCTTACCCACTGGAGTTTTTCCCACCTTGGGTTTCTCTAGGATAAATTCTTATGTCTCCTTTGCATTCTATTTCTCAATTTGCAATATAGTTGTGATTGTTTCATGCACATTATATTGGTTAAAAGGAACTTAGTAAATTTCCATTCAATTATCACTAGAACATGATCTATTTATTGTTAAAAGAGGTAGTTTATGGATCATATTGGTATGAAAGTAGATTATATCATATTATGTTTATATGGTTTAACCTATGTTGACATTTTCAGTTAGATATGCCCCTTACCCAAAAGGGAAGTGAAAGCGGTGAAGGTATCCTTATTCCTTTTGAAGCAAATATTTCCACTAGGAAGTGGAAGTAAGGAATCTGAGACATGGCTTATAGAGAAGATGCAGATGAGACTGAAGAAGAACATTTCTACAAGTTGAGGTGAATGTGGCAAGTCTATCCAAGGATGTGGGCAATATTTCCTTGTCTATAGGGAAATTAGAGTCCATCATGGGATTTCTCATGGAGAAACTTGGTGTTCTGAATGAGGCATTAGGATCCCATAAAGAAGATACTCATGAGTATGAAGAAGAGCAACCCCGTGCCAACCCTACACCCCTCCATTCAAAGCAGAGGCAAAGATAGAGATTCAACCTTATGATGGGGACGTGAATGCCAAGAAGCTAGACCATTGGCTAGCTCAACTTGAGGTATATTTTAGTTTGCATCAAATCAATGAGAGTCAACATATTTCCTTTGCAAGGTTAAAATTGACCAATCATGCTTTAACTTGGTTTGAAATTTATGTTCATTCATTGGTTGTTAAGAAGCTTCCTCCTATTACTAAGTGGGATGAATTTAAAAGGCTAATAAAAAAGCAATTATATCCTATTTGTTATGAGGAAGAGAGGTTCGTGTATTAGCAATATCTCGAGTGAAACAAGGCCAAAATGTGCAAGATTACACCATTGAGTTCTGAAAGAAAGCTTTCCAGATGGGAAAATATGTAGTAGACTGGGATCTTATGATGAAGTAAATTGGTGGACTCCATATTCACTTGAGGAGACTAGTTCTTTTGGCCAAGCCAAAGAAATGTAGACAAGGCTTGTTCTCAAGCCCACTATTTAGAGATGGACAAGAAAAAGAGTTCATCTACCTCTTAACATGCTTTAGACAATAAGAGTGGCATGAAGCCAAAGGAAAAAGAAAATAGGAAAGGTAAGTAGAATGTTACTTCCATTAAGGATACTAAATTTAATTGTGGTCATTATGATGTTCACTGATTCTAAGGAAAGATGTTGGAAGCTCCACTCGGAATTACATTCCTTTAACAATAAGAAAAATAATAAGGCCATGGTTTCCCTCTAGGGAGTGGAAGTATTTTGCAATGAAAAGGTGGATGAGACTATGTGTTGTACCTCCATCCGTAGAGAGGTATGTTTGGGTAGTGGTAATAATGTTCATGAAAGTGAACTAACTAAGTTCTTTCATATAAAAATTCATTGAATAAAATGAAAGTGGATGTTCTTTCTAATACATGTTCTCAAGTTAATTTGGTTAGTGTTATCACTAATTTTGACTTTACAAAATTAATAAATGTGATTTTTTTATAAATTTCAAGTGTTATTTCACGTGATTTATTACCCTCTCCGTGATCATCTTTTTCTTGTGATCGTTTTGGTCTTCGTTTCGTTCATTTCGGTATGAACTCCTCTCGCCAGTCACAAGTTTGTGTTAATAATTAATTAATTTCTTACTTGTTTATTTAATAAAATTAATTTTATTAAATTTTGGGGTTTTTAATTAAATAAATATTAATATAATATTTATTAAATATCAATCGATGATTTTTTCTTTATTCTTTGAGGAAAATAAAATTTCGCTTATGATTGCCATGGATGCCAAATTGGTTCTCAACACCCGAATTTCCCTTTCTTGGCAATTTATTTTTTTCCGCTTGCGGGTTTTCTTCCGTTGATTGCCAACCCAACCGGTTTAGTTATTTCAACAAAAACAAAACGGTTACGAGGAAGCTTCCTCTTAATTTTTCTTCCGTGAAAGACTGTTGGGAAAATTCATGCAAAGAAGCTTTGAAGCTTTCACTATTTCTAACTTTTTCTTATTTCCTCTGTAGAAGTGTTTCCGATAAATATTTTTATCACATCCCTCAGAAATACACCAAAAGTAAAGGATATTTCAATGCAAGATTTTTCCAGATTCAACTCAGTCAGTAAATTTTCCCACGCTATTGCTAAACCGTTCCATTCACGTTGAAAGGAGAATTCTCATGCCAAGGCAAAGCAAAAAGATTCATCATGCATTGGTCAAATAGAGGCATTCAAATCCATACACATTTACCTTGGCCATAGTGCATGCATGTGAGGAGAAATAGCAGTTTTCATGCAGCCATAGCAGAGAAGAAACTCCCACACATTTTAAAAGTCCACGCATTTTCCAAAACAATCAAGAATTTGTAGATTTCCATGCATTTTCATGGAGGTTAAAGAGGAGCCCACGTGTTAGAGAAGGAACCCACGCAATGAGAGAAAGGGAATTTCCAAAGCACATGCTTTGGCAAAGAAGACCTGTGTGGCCAAGGAGGATGTTCACACCAAAAAAACAAAGTTTCCATGCATATCTTCAAAGGAGCAGCAAAAAGTTTCTAAAGCCAAAGTAAGATCCACACAGTAAGAGAAATAATACCACACAACATCAACGTGCCACGAGAAAAAAAAAAGGTGACAGAATTCCAACATTGAAGCTTAATCGAAAGATTCACCACGCATTGGTCAAATACAAGACAAAGTAGTTCAAAATTCCAACGCATTGCACAAGGCAAGGAGTCCATGTTGCATTCGAGAATTCTCACGCAAGCGAGAGATGAATGAAAACAATTTCCCACGCTAAGGCAAAGACAAAACTCCATGTTTCAGTAGGTATTTCACGCTAAACAAGGAAGAGTTTTCAATGCAGAAGTTTGAGAGAGAGGCCACTCATTGTAGGGAAAAGATCTGCGCCAAAATAGAAGGAAATTCTCCATGCCAAAGCCTAGTTTCTAACGCATTCTAAGAAAAAGAAGTCAGTGCAAAGAATATCTCCATGTAAGCAAGAAAGAAGAATTTTCCATGTCAAAGGATACAAAATCACAAGCTCAACATTGGGAAGAGAGAAAGAATAAAACACCAAGCTCAACCAAACAGCTTCACATGGATTTTCCAGAAGGTAATAAAAATAAATCATTTCCAAAGAATCCGGAGAAAGAATACATCATAAGAGTGAATTCATGCCAAAAATAAGTTTCAAGTATTCACGCAAGATCTCTCTAGGTAATTCGGGCTTGTTAAATAATATTCCACGTTCAAACGCCAACACAAGAAAATTACAAGTTCAAAGTATTGCTGAAAAATCAAAGTAATTCTCGCATCGTCAAGCAATCGGAATCGAGTAAGACAAAAATAGTGAATAAAAAAATTACGTTGATCCTACGCAAAGCCATTACGATCGGAGAATTTTTTAAATATATATATACATTATTGTTGCCCGATCTGGCGAGTTTAGTCTCAATATTTTTGTTTGTATCAGTTTTTTTAATTGTAATTCAAGATCAATAATTATTATTATTAGTATAAATTAAATGAGCCATATTTTTCTTGTGATAACAGTGGTTTGGAGACTAAGACCCAGCACCGTTTACATTATTTTGCGTGCTGAGTCTTTTTTTGTAAAATTCATAATGGCCAAAAAATCCAATACATTTGTGGAAAAATCGAGGAATTCAATGGAGAAATCAAATAATTCTACGCTCAAGTACGAATTCCAAGGAATCATCCCTCTCGGTTTCATCAAGTCTACATACGACAATATCACTTATATGAATCTTGGCCACATCAATGTGCAATAATTTTGTGATCGGGTGAAAGCTGAAGGCAAAACCATATTCTCATATAGGCTCTACCATATTGGTCTACCCCAAGCAGCGGAATTTCTAGTCTTGGTACATTCTTTAGGAGTTGGTTATCGCCACACGAACATTATGATCCCAATAGACTAGGATTTTATAAAGATAATCACAAGTCTTTCCTCTTAATCACACTTAAGCACATTGAGGAATCAAGCTCAAAGCATACCTAACTTCCTTGATAATGCCGACATCACTCGAGAGTCGCAAAGATTTTTGGGATGAAGAACCCCTCAAGTGGAGCAAGATGGTTAATAATAATTGGTTAGTGACCAAGAGGCCTCGAGTTGACTGGATTTTTAAGGAATTGTATCTTGCATTGAGTTCATGGAGAAAATCGGGGACATGATCACTCTCCCGAGCCAAATCTTCAATCTACCCTCTCATTAGGATTTTCCACCCATGGATGTATCAATTTATCTATATCATCCTTTCCAAGAGAGAGTTTGTGGATTGGGCCACTATCATCAGTGATACTCTTCACAAATAATTGATCAAAGTGAAGATGATTGGATGTTTCTACATGACATCATACCTGACTTATGCAGTGGCTAGAAGATAGCTATTTTGGGGCTCGAAACGAAAGGAGTCATGGGTCCATAAAATAATGTCTTCCATTATTATCCACAATTAAGTTTCAAAAATAGCTCTCATCATTTCAGGAGAGTTAACGATGCATTCATCTTTCACGTGATTCGAAACTTGAATTGGAATACAGAGGAAAGATTCTCCAAAGAATCCATGGATGTCATTTCCCAATGGGGAACATGATTTATTCAATTTTCATCTTTTTCCTACATTCGTGTGAGTGGATTTACAGGTACTCTATGGAAGCTTCCTAAGTACATCAGTAACAAGTGGGCATTAATGGATCTTACATGATAACTATTCCAAGTTCATTGTCTCCTCAGTGACAAGCATCATTCAGGAATTCATTTCCCATTCCAAATTGGGGAATACCAATGTCCAAATCTCTTCAGTGCACAACTCATGGAGAAAGAGTTTTCCCTCATCATTATTCATCCATATGTGAACAGATTCCAGGTTGATATCAATGGATATATGTAAAATATTCTTGGGGCAAAGTATTAACACAACCCTACCATGGAAGATTTCTAGGCTGCCTATTCCGACGAACATGAAGTGAGAAGGTGAGAGTTTTCAAACCTAACCCTTGCTCAGATCAAGGCCTTTCATATCAGAAACCCTCCATATTCATTGGTGGATGATGATGAAAATGTTATTGATCCCTCATATGATGCAGTTTCCTTTACTTTGTTGCCACAAATTGATTGGGCCAAAAGAGATAAATTTTCTCTTGATAACAAGAATCAATCGATTCTCAAAAGAAGCATATCCTGGTATGAAAGAGAAATTGCAAAGTTACGATCAATCCAAGATCATACCTCGGGATTACAAAAATTGCCAACTCCAGGAGGTCTCCAGTTGATCAAAGCTTTTTCTCAATCAACCTTTGTGCCATCTAGCCATACGCATCAAGAAAGAAAGGAGTGGTTTCCAAAATTCACTTCACCAAAGAAGGGGTCATGAGGTGAAATATCTAAGGATCCTAGCCCTAGTGAAGGAAGAGAGTGTGTATAAATAATTTTCAACTTCAAGTAGAGATTATTCTACTCACATTTTTATAGTTTTCGAAGCTCATAACAAACAATCCTCGGTTGTGCCTTGTGCAAGAGTCCACTCAAGTGCAATTAGTCCAAATATCGAATGCTTCGAACCTACAGGTTCACGAAGATATTTCTCAAAATCTTCCTGATGTTTAAGAGATAGATATCGAGGTTATTTCTCTAGATATTGAGGTCATGGAAAGGATTCTTGTAGAATCTAATGATGTTGAGAACAATGGGAATGTTGCTTGGACTCTAGGCTTTTGTATGCGGAAGTGGTGAAGGATACTCCTTTTTGGATTGATTATGAGATCAAGAAAAGGAAGAGGGTTATCAAACCAATTGATATTGACTTTGATGCACTTTTCAATCTTTCAAATGAAGTCATTCCTAAGAATCCTACAGTATTATGTGAATAATAGTGGATGATGACGGGAACAAATTTTGGATCTTGTCATCCCACAAATTGACAAGGAACGTGATTCCATGACATCTGTTGATTATGAAGTTTCCAGACTTAGACTTGGGAAGTCTACATTTGAAAGTGACATGACGATGGCCCGAGATTCAATGGATATCATGCTAAAGAGGCTTGAGAAATATATATCTCGAACTCTCGGTTCAAGGTGAAAAGAATCAATTGGTGGATTATGTTCAACATCTAATAAATCCCATAACATCCATTTTCCCAATACCCGATGCGGTGGTTTTCCCTGATGAAGAAACTCTCAATTTGTCAAAAGAAATAAACACATTGGGCCATATCACTAAATCTTGGCTTTCAAATATTTTTGTTTTTGGTGAAGAGATTATCAAAACAGTTGTTAAGCTCCATGAAGATATTAGTTTTTGGCTAGATTTTATGCATAGCTAAAAACCTAGGTAGTCATGAGATAAATCTCCCTCATTTACCGGTGAGGCTCCCGTGTCGATGCTTATTAATATGGTATGTATGAAACTTAATAACTATTTGCGGGGGTTTTACTTTAATCAAAAAGCTCATGAACCATAGCTTAGAAATTCTCACAGTTACAGCGGTTGTTTATGAAGTATTTTCAGAAGGGGGAAATAATGGAATTTATGAAAGAAGAAAGGAAGATGTGTAACTCACCCAATAGTTTACAGAGTTGGTCTCATACATATAGATTAAATAAACAAGTAGATCTCGCAATATTCAAAAGTAGAAAAGATTCTAATATAAATCTCAGATAACACAAAGTTTATCCAAGATCCACATAGAAGTAAAAAGCAAATGCACTGTGGACACAAAGTTCTTTGGAAATATGTCTTTATTCAATTCCTCATCTTTCAAAAATGACATCAAGGGCTGCAACACAAATTCTGGAACTCAAGAATGTTGATTAACAAATTGTGATCCTTTAACATGTAGGCTCTTCCTCTATTTATAGTGTATAGAGGGAAATTACAAATAGGAAGCTTTTTTAATGAATTATCACATGTTGAAGCTATGAAAAAGGGAAGCAACTGGTAATCTTCCTTCTGGAATTCCTCTTTGCATGACATGCATAATTTATAACTAAAAATAGAACCTTCTATTTGCATGTCTTCCACCTATTTCTAAGTAATTGACTTCTTCTAGTATCTTGAAGTAACGACTTTTAAACCAATCACTTAAGTTTTAAACCAGCACGTGCACCAGTGTAATGTTTACAATAAATAATTTAGACAAAACTCATCACCTTTTATTTTTAATTGTATATGAGCAATTTTAAATTCTGAAAGCACTCCGGGTGAAGGAAAATACAAGTAAATTCAATGAAGGCTTCAACTGGAAGATTGGGAGCACATGCACAAGCTCTTGAAAGGAATTTTCCATGCAATGACTTCCACATGGGCTGCATTAGAAATAAGAGGATGATTTTTTTCCAGAAGCATTTACAATTATGAGATTTGGATCTATTTCTTCCTCTAATTCTAAAGATATATTCAATGTATCAAACATTGACTTCTACTTTCTTCACCAATATGGGCATAAATGAAGTATTCCTGCAAATAATTCAGACACACATGAAGCTCATAGCATGAATATCTAATTTCTTCACCAAGATCTGATTATAAAGCTTGTTGCCCTCTATTTTTAGACTTTGTTTGCATGCCAAACAAGCTAAAAATATTATTTTATTCACTTGTGCACTCACATCAACATGCAGATGCTTTGAATAATAAAAAGAAAGCTTCTCCAACCCTAGGCACCAAAATTGGATGCTTCTCGACAATTAATAAAAAAATCAACTTTTAGGCATTTAGCTATGCCAGAATGGGTCACACTTTTTGGCTAGAAGTCATGTTAAAAATAAGAAGTCAAAGCAATGGGAAATTTTAACCCTGCCAAAAGATCAAAAATCCCATCTTTCACTTAAGTGATTTTCCTTTAATGATGGGAAAAAACAGCCTTCCAAGCAAGCATAAAATTCCCACCTACCTTCCACTACCAAAATTCTCATTGGCAACTTTAATTCTTCCTTCCAAAAGTGTGACTTGCATGGGTGAATAAAACTTCCTTGATGGGAATTCTTACCCTATCTGCAACTCTAAAATTCTTGTTGGTACTTTAAGTGATTTGACTTTAATGATGGGAAAAATAACCTTCCAGGCAGGCATAAAATTCCCACCTACCTGCCACTACCAAAATTCCCATTGGCAGCTTAAGTGATTTGACTTTAATGATGGGAAAAAACAACCTGTCATGCAGGCATAAAATTCCCACCTGCCTACCACTACCAAAATTCTCATTGGCAACTTAAGTGACTTGACTTCCATCATGGGAATTTTTCACCTTCCAGAAGCACCAAAATTCCCACTGGCACTTAAAAACCATCCTTCCAAAAAATGTGACTTGCATGGAAGAAAGCTTCTTTCCAAAAGTGTGACTTGCATGAAGAAATTGCTCTTCCTAAAAAGTGCGACTTGCATGACTTTTGCTTCTAAATTCGCGTGAAAACTCATCAGCAACATTTTATTTCCATTTTTGGATTTTAAGTGAAGAAAACACGAGCATAGAATAAAATTTTCCATTTTTGGAAAGGATCCGGAAGATGTAGCAACAAAAACTTGCAAGTGTCATAACTTTCACTCTGTGGCTCTGTTTTAGGTGTCATTTTCTCTAAAAGTGCATATTTTCTTGAGCTCTACACATTGATGGCAATATTTTTCTTATTTTCATAAAATCTATTTTTGCAACTTTTTGGATCAAATGGCTTGTTACATCTTCTCAAAGAATCTGAGCTCGATCGCCTTTAGACAAATTAGTAATTAAAATACTTTGAATAGATTTTCAAAACCCTAGGCCTAGGAAATAGTCTGACATGAAGAATGAATAGGCTACATGAATTGCCGAAGAAAACAAACCAAAACATAGACAAAAAGAAATAAAACAAAATAAAAGAAGTTGTGGGCAATTGCTCGAAAAATTTCTCCAATTAGTTGATCTGCAAAAATTCTTCCCTCCAGTGAATATCCTGTGGTAATAATGATGATGGGCGCGATTTCTATATAACCTAAATCCTCCAATTTTAGCTCAATCTATTGTTAAAAGAACTTTATTTATTTAATAAATAAATAAATAAAATGCTTGTAGATAAGGTCCGATGAAGGGATTCAATGAGCTTAGGCATGTGGGTATTTGTCAAATTTGGCTTCTATGAATTTATGGGGATACCTTAGAAATGCAAGCAAATCGTAGACAAAAAAATGATGTAGCCTAGAATTTTCAATATAACACCTAGGCGCATCGGCATCATCACTCGAGCTGGTGAGCACTCACACGAAGCATGCAAAGGTACCAAGGCCCTCTTTAGAGTTGTTTGTGTAGGATGTTAATACGATGAAGATATAGAATATTCGAGATCCGTAGTTAAACATAACATTCCACAAAGCATAAACAGATCTAGATCTTAGAGAATCATGATTTAAAAATAAAAATTCTAAGATTAATTATGCAAGAACCGATTCTGATCATGTTTAACACCATTTTCCATCCAATATACTCCATTGCATTAAACATTATAATACATAGAAGCTTCTTACATTACAAAGTATTACCATCGATCATGCACGCATTAGATCCAACAACATAACTCTACAATAACTCGCCACTCGGTGTCTCTCTCTATATCTTTTTCTCTCTTCTTCTTTTGTATATGGTTGAATACATATTTATAGGGGTGGGGACTTGACCTTCACCACGTACATACTTCCCAAAATAGTTCGCACACCGAAAATAGCCATGCACCTTTAAAATAATATGCACACATATAAGTGTGCTAATAATAGACATCTTAAAGTTCACCGACGTAAGAAATCCTATAATTATCTTGAACTCATGCATGGCACTTATCAGTCGCTCATTCCCAAAATATCATTTACATGTCGCGCAAGTCTCCATCCCAATGTGTTCTCTACACATTATCTCCAAAAATAGCATGTATCTATAAAAACGGCTAAGTCTTGAATCAATTGTTTTGGTGTGCGCTTCCTTTATTAGACTTTTGCGCCTTCAAATGTGCCTCGTTTCTGCGTGGGCATTCTTTATATATATTCTCTTTAGAAAAATATTTTGTCTACTCAACATTACCCCACACTAAAATACATTTCCATCCCAAAAATGGGGAATGTTCCCAATAATAAAGAATAAGAATAGAAATAATGTAAAGAATCGTTGTACAAAAGAATATACATTTACTCTGCAGCACCCTCTTCTTCTATTGGGAGGATCAACTCTGGATATTTTGTTTTAATCTTAGCCTCCAATGTTTTTCAGTCATCTAGTGTGATCCTTGTCTTCTCTGGTATGTCTGTGGCGATGGCATCCAACTCGTCCTGAGTAATCTCTTCCTTTTCATTTTGAAGTACTAGGACAACATTGGCCATAACAGACAATATTCCCTCCAAAAGATCCATCTTTTGTTCTATGAATTTCCCAATCTCATCTAGTCTCTCCTTATGTGGGTCTTGGGTTGCTGCAAGGGCTTCACACTTTTGTTTTACTATTTCCAATCTTTCTGTGTGCCCTAAAGTCTCATCCTTCATTGCTTTCAGAACTTTGTTATCTTCAATTATAGTTCTAGTTCTGATTATTCCTTCTGGTGTTGCACATATGTTCAAAGCTTGATTTGTTTTCTGGATCTCATCCTTTAAATTCTGGAGCAATGCCTTGTAAGTTGAAATTTTCCTAACCACGGAGGCCTTTGCTCTCTCTGCTTCTTGTTCAACATCTTTTGGTGCAGGCATTCTTAGTGGACCATCTTCTAGCACCACATCAACCAAAGTGCTTATACAAAGGTATCATTGCGAAGGAAATCTCTTAGGTACCTTAAGTTCTAGATGATGCCTTGCCTTCAGTATATGATCACCGATCTCCTCTACCATACTAATGAAGGCATAATTCTTCTTCTACTCCATGTCCTTCTCTCCTTTTAATCGTGTGATTTCCACAGCTTTTTCCTCATTTTCTTCTATCACCTTGGATAGTGGCATCTTTATCAATATTTCTACTCGCCACTTCGGTAGATACCTTGACTAAGGCATTGCTCACTTGCTCATCAGAAATTACGTAGGTTTTACTATCATGTGCTGCGATGCGGTGCCTTCTTTTCCCTTCTTGAAACACAAGACTCCTCACATACATCAAAATATGGCTCATCCATGTGAGTTTTCATGGACCAGGATAATTGTTTCCTTGCGCATGTAGTGGCCATATATGGGTCCATAAATTCCCATGCATATAATTCTTTAGGATCCGTAGTGCTCTAGAACCTTGTGCGGATGATTTTGCTTGTCTTTAGCATATCCCATACTTGGCGTAATATTTTCTTCACTTTTATTTATCCTTGGTCCCTTAGGAACCTAAGCGCTAAGTTTTGGATTTGGCTCTTCTTCCAAGTAATAACATGCACACTTTGGGTTGCTCTTGTCTTTGCTTCTTGGCTTCTTTCACCCCTTCTTCTCCATCCTTCATTTATTCATCTCTCGGATTCCTCCACATCTTATAGTTGTACTAGGGTTCCTAGCGCGCTCTCTTGACTCCTCATTAAGCTTTAGTTTTCTCCTTCTCTTTTTCTCAGGTGCTTCCTTTTAAGGGGATATTCTTGGTGATCTCCTTACAGGTTTGCGATGTTCCAAAGGTGCCTTGGGTCCTAGTTCTCTTTAGCACCTTTTTAAATTAGCACTCTCAAGGGACTATTTCCATGTCTAAGTCCTCTTCTACTTCCTACGTCGTGGTGGAGTATCTATGCGCTCACTCTCCACTCTATCTATGGGATGCCTCCAGCCTCTATGATCCAAGCCTCCACTATCCTCATGCTCCTCTTCTTCTTGACCTCTATGGTTGTTGATGGTTTTGAGCTGGCACATTCTCCATTGTATGTTTTCCCTTAGGTGGCCCTAGGAGCATAAATTCCTTTTCCACATAATTTTTATTCTCCATACTAGGCTTAAGCTAAAGATATATGAGTGTGGCTCCACTGTCACTAATAACCAAGCTCATTGGCTTTATGTTTATAACATCATAAATAAGCCTCTCGATATAGGCTGACCGACCTAGATAACCATATGTTTTTCTTAGAGTGTGGTAGTCACAATCTACCTTGTCTGCATTAAAGCTCATATAGCATGCATCAGTAAATTTGTAAACTGGGGCCTGGAAGTAGTGCATTATGAAGGCATAGGGTAGTTTACACCAAGGACTCCACATGTCATCCTTCATTGCAAAACACGCAATGTAAAAGCGATGATATACTACAAACTGAACTGCCTTGCCTACCATTGATGGTAGCTCCTTTAGAATGTGCCATTCCTCCTCAAATGGTGCACGAAGTCAGTCATACCACATCTCTACCCTTTGTTTTAATGGGCCACCCATTGATCCTTCACATAAATATTTTGCAAACCTCTCCGTGAGGGATTTCTTTTCTGTGGGGTATTCCCAAATTTTGTTCTTCGGCCCATTGGGCACTCCAATTTCTACAAAGACAAGAGATAATAAAGTAGTGCCAAAACTTATCTTTTCACCAAAGTGTGTGCTTCTTCTATAATTATTTCTGCAATGTAACTTTGCCAAATTGTACACTTCTCCATGTGACATATTCTTTACAATATGAAGCCATATGGTGTTTACCTGCTACCATCTCTCTTGATCATTCAACTTGGTTAGAAGATGTGTGGCTGCCTACACTATAGGATACTTCCTCAATTTATATATATATATATATATATATATATATATATATATATATACATTCTACACAAACCATTGGTATACCTTAACTCCTTGCTTGTGGCTATCATCGTTGCTTTATTTGTCAGATCACTAACAATGTTTGTCCCTGTGCATTTTAGTCCTATCAATGTAGCAATCAAGGTTGTTATGATCCGTAGCCTCTGTCTGGAAAAATAGAAGAAGTCCTCATGGACTCTGCTCATAAGCCATTGGTATAAAGGTTCATGCTTTCCAAAATATGGGAGCTCATACAATTGATAAACTCCTACCTACTTAAGCAACTTTTCTCCAACGTCATCATACATTGGCATATCTTCCATCATGCGCTTGTTGGTCTTCTTATTCAACAATGCATCCAATTCTCCTTTGTTGTCGTAGGTGTGATGATTATAATCACTCACTTTACACCTACGGATGTGTGAATCCTAATCTTTCTCGGCTATTACTCCTTTGGGGTATTGCATCTCTAAAAAATTGCTTTCGGGATAAATTTCAACCTCAACCTCTACTTTTTTCTTTCCCTTTGTACTGTTGCAGTGCTTTCTTTAGTGCCATTGTAAAAATCCAAATTTTATCTTATGTGTTGAGTAAGCTTAAACCCTAGCCCAAAATTGTGTGCCCTATCTTGAAACCGTGTGCCCTAGCTCCTTCTCGATGCTTCTGCTATGCTCAAACCCTTCACCAATGGGGATGCAAGCCTTTTCCACACACAAATCTTCTCTCCACGTTTGGTTTCACACTTCAATACAACTCGTTTGGCTCGGTTACACTTAGCTCGCTTGAATACTTGTGATTGCAAAGGTAAAAATGAACTCACATCCCGTCCTTATATATATTTTGCAAAAATTTAGTGCATTTATTTCTCCTTCACCCACCAACAATCTTCTCATTAATTGACTGTTTTCCCAATTTCCACACGGTACATCTTCGCACCCAAGCTATAACCTTCTAGTGTGCCTTCCTTCTTTTCTCGCTACTGAGACTTCTCTTGGCGTGCTTCCATGCACCCGAGTACCTTGCCACTACGCCCTTCTCTAGTAGTTTACACGGTCGCTACTTGCCTCACGTTATATTGTTCCTTCATTTATTTCCATTTATGGTCTTCTTTAGAAGCAATCTCCTTTCTAACAACTCTTTTCCATGCCTGAATAACACTTGTAATAGTTTATTCTCATGTGTACCCATTCATGAATAACAAATAACATCCACCCCACACCAATGGTATGTGTAGTCTTCTGCGCATAAAAATACTTCAGATTATAATTAGCTTCCATCGTGCAAACGCACTTATTACACAAAACACCAAATTGAATTGACAAAGTATGGCATCGAAGAAGGAAATACATTAAATGAAATAAAAAATGGAAACCTATCCTAAATGGAAACATTTCCTTATTATAAACACCAAGAAGACTTATTTATAGTAGGGCTTTAGCCTACTCCCATTAAATTAATCGGGTAGCCATATTCCATCAAGCACATCTAGGTGACATGCGCATGATTCAAGTATATGAGTGATAACATACAGTCCCAACCAGTGCACCTTAAGCTTTCTTGGATGGTGCAAAAACTTAGAATCATAAAGGAGCACCATCTGCTCAATTTAAAGCTTCTTTTCCCGATGTGCATATCATGCCATGCCTTATGCCCGGCCTTTTATTCCTTCCGACTCTAACATGTTATAGCGTGCCTTTCATCAAATGTATTAACCGATCAATCCTTTCTTCCAATGCTTGCTCATCAGCTAGACCTCCAACTTGCGTAATACATAAAGAAGGTAACATGAATTCCATAAGAAGAACTGCTTCTGCACCAAACACCAACTAAAAGGGTGTGGCCTTATTCAACCTCTTATAGGTTGTTCTATACGCCCAAAGCATAGTAGAAAATTTATCATCCCAATCCTTCCTTCCAACATCACAAATTTTTTTCAAGGTCTAGCTCATTATCTTGTTGAAGGCCTCAACGGTACCATTTTCCTAAGGATGATAGGGTGTAGTCTTGTGGTGTGCAACCATGAATTCATCTAATAATATCTTGATTGTATCATTCAAGAAGTGTGTGCCCCTAGCACTTATCAAGCTTAGGGGACATCCATACCTAGTAAGAACATTTTCCCATAAGACCACAGCTATTGTGGGTGCATGGTACAATTTTTGTAGGTGTTGCTTCTACCCCCCTTGTAAGATAATATGTGCAAGTGATGATATAGCGTGATCCAGGTTCTATGTGCGGTTGGTGTAATAGGACCCAAAAGTCTATATCCCATTTCTCAAATGGCTTTGCACTAACAATATGCCTCAAAGTCATCTCATCTCTTTGCCTAGGTTTTCCAAAGAGATGTTGACAAGGATCACACGCCTTACAATACTCTTTACAATATTTATACATGGTTTCCCACCATAATCCAATGAGTAGAATCTTGCGCGCGGTTGTGTCACCTACATAATTCCCACCTACAATACCACCATGAGCCTCTTCCATTATATTTGTGCACTCATGTTCCAGTACACATCGGTGTAATACTTAATCTCGGCCTAGTTTGTATAAATCTCCATTGATCAACATAAAGGGTGTCCCTTGAATTACAAGTTATTTCTTCTCCAAGGCTTTCATTCCGTCTAGTGTCATACCCATGCACAAAAGATAATAATATACTCTAATTTTGTAGAGTGCGCATCAGTAACTGTAACCGTGCATCGACATTGTATCTTCAATTGTCTGCATCCTCCTCCCCTAACTAATTTCTTGATAAATGGTTTGGGCGAATTACTTTTACCTAGTTTTACCACGACTGTAAAGTCAAACTCTTGAAATAAAAGCACCCATTGACATATGTGCCCCTATAAAATGGGATTATTTACCAATTATTTTAATGTCATGTGATCGGTATAAAAGATAAAGGGTATTTTTTTTTATTATTGGCAAATAGTTTTTTGAAAGGGATTATACCCTTGAATACAAAGAAGGCCTAAAAGCTAGGATAAGCAAGAGAACCAGAGTGAAAAGGATCAGAATCCAAATGTTACAATGATGCTCAAAGTAGCTAAAAAACAGCTACCAAAACGAGACAGAACAACAAAATACTGCAAAAAAGCAAAGCAAAAGGAACCGCAAAAAAAAGAAAAAAAAACAAACAAGGACAAGACCAATCAATGCAGCTACTTCCTAGTAGCTTTGTCTAAGATGGTTTTGATATTCTTCCAAGATTTAAACATACCCAAAGTAGTCATATGGGCAGCGTCATTAGAATCCAGCTGCTCCAAGGTCTTCTTGCTTTCTTTATCAGTACCCCAAAGAGTTGTCGGCACTCCGCTTAGGTTGGAGACACTTCTGACGTGTTGTTCAATAAATTCCTCAATCGCCCTAAAGATGGCAATGTTGTAATCATGCCTAGTCTTGGCCTTCCCTAAGCGAGAGTCCAAGGAGTGCAATTTCTTGTATATATCTTCAATTTGGCTGCTGTCCACATCCTCCTCCTCCTCCTTCTTCCTCTTTCCTTTCTGTTTTGTCAAGTTTTTAACTTCATCCTTTAACAATTTCATATCTGCCTCTAAGGCTTCCAGCCTTTT
The DNA here is from genome assembly GCA_018340775.1 of Taxus wallichiana var. yunnanensis. NCBI lineage: Eukaryota > Viridiplantae > Streptophyta > Pinopsida > Cupressales > Taxaceae > Taxus > Taxus wallichiana. The sequence continues at coordinate 450,114,560 of CM031234.1, read as the reverse complement.
TGTAGGGCTTTCCAATTGCACTTCCCGGGGGCTGGCACTTCTGATATGCAGGAGGTCATGAGCAATTTCAAATTCATGAGAACCCTTCTCCACAGCAAGGGTCTCAAGGTTAAGCTTCCTAGAAGCCCTGGTAACCGGTCTCCGCGAGGTAGAGGCCAAGTGGGGGGGAGCATCAGAAGGGGGAACGGGAGAAGAAGCCTAAACGACCGGCATGGGGGTGGCAAAGCGGTGGCAGGGGATAGAGAAAGGAGAAACAGGGGGTGGCAGGTGTGAGAGCTCTGCAAAGGGGAATCGAGCAAGGGGAGGATGGGAGACCAGGAAACCTGAGTAGACAACATTTGTGTAATAACAAAATGAGCCCTTGGTGCAAAGGAACCACCCGAGAATGCTTTTGAAACTCAAGAATGGAGCGTTCAAGAGAGTTCAGCAAGTAATGGGGGAAACAAACTAGACGATCCCTATGAAAATGATTAAGAAAAATAAGGTGTTTCGCAGGAACAATGACAAACCTCCCTTCCAAGGAGATGAACCGTATCATCATGCAGGTTACTTCATCATATGGTGGAGGGATCGAGCTAACAAGCAGACCCATTGTTAAGTGGGTCGGTTTCTCCTCTCCCTCAACAAATCTTCTCTCTTCTACATCCCTATCGACCCTTTTGTTAAAGAATCAAGCCCTCCAAGCTAAGGCCGGTCGCTTCAAAGAATAAGCTCTTCATTAATTAAGACCTTCGCCCCCATACTCCACTATCCTCTCCTTCCAATCCTTTGCAAAGCACACGGATATGATCGATCATGCCCCCGCACTTTTTCCATGAAGTTTGTTATGCGCCCTTCTTGCTAAGAATGCTCCACACTCAATATTGTCTTTCCAAATGTGGTCCACACTAGGCTCAATTTGACAAGGAGGACCCCCATCTTCTCGTTACAGCTCAATTTTGCAACTAATTCCTAACTGATTGCTAAAGCCAGTCCACTTTTTGCTATAGTAATCCGCACCAAAATGGAAATGAGAGCCGTTGTTATTCCCACGATCGGCTGCGTGTCTGCTGATCTCGAACTCAAAAACGTGTGTGAGAATAACCCACTCCCTGCCATCAATCACTTTATCACCGCCTTCGGTTTCCGTGGAGGTTTGAAAAACGCGTGTGAGAATAAGATAAAGGGTGTTCTTTAGTAAGTATTTTCTAAATTTATACAAGGTCGTAGATCATTGACAAGGCCTCGTGCTCTATTGTTGTATAATTTTGCTCTGCAGGAGTGAACTTTCTACTAGAAAAATAGATAGGATGATCTATAATACCTTCTCCAGGTTGAGCTAACACCGTGTCAATAGCTATGCTAGAGGCGTCCACATGTACGTGGAATAGTTGGGTCCATAAAGGAAAACACCAAATAGGTGTTGTTGTAAGTCTCTCCTTCAATGCCTCGAATGCGTGATGTTGTGGTTCTCCCCAATAAAATGTCCCTTTTCTTTTGATTAACTCTTCCAGAGGGCGCGACAATATTTTTATATCCTTTGATAAAAAATTTGTAATATCATGTGTGGCCCAAGAATCTATGCACCTCGGTCCCTGACTGGTAGGCTCCTCCAAGCCTACAATAACTACAACTTTAGCGTGATCTACAAGTAAACCTTCCTTACGGATGATGGGCCTTAATAGAGTCCCAAAAGGAGTACCAAACACACACTTTTTAATATTCAATGAGATACTTAACTATCTCGCATCTTTTAAACATTAAGTACAAGTTGTCGCATGATCCTTAATAAGTCCATATATCATTCAATCATCCAAGTAAACCTGCAAGAATTTGTGAATAAAATCCTGGAATGCTTGAACAACTATGCGTGAAAATATAGCAAGTGTGTTTTTCAAACCAAAGGGCATCACAATATATGCAAAAATTCCCCATTCAGTGGTGAAATTCATTTTTCTTGATCCTCCTGTGCAATCCTAACCTGATGATACCCAGAGAATCCATCTGTGAAAGAGTAAACTTCGCGCCCTGTAATGCCTTCTAATATTTCTTCTGTGAAAGGTGTAGGAAAAGGATCAATCACATATGCAGCATTCAAATCCCTGTAATCCATGAAAATCCTAATCCGACCATCTTTCTCTATATTGATTACCATGGGGCTAACCCACTTTGATTCTTCTAGGAGCTTGATGATACCAGATTTCAACATTTTTTCAATTTCTTCTTTAACTTTGATGCGTAGGTTAGGGTTCATCCTATAAGGTCTCTTCCTGATTGGGCATGCACCTTCCTTTAGCTTTATTTACATCTCTCCTAATGACTCATGGACTCCTTTTAACTCATGGTAGCCCCTAGGAAATAAGTCCTAAAAATATCGTAGTAACTCAATTATTTTTGCCATCTCGAATCGGACCAATAGTCCCCCATTATTGCCTCCTTAGGTTCAACATCTATGCCAATGTTCACTTTCTTAGTCTTCATAGGTTCATGATAAGCGCGTGTGTTCTTATCTCGTAATGTCCAAAACCTTGTGCGTAACTACTGAATGATCTATACCCAGATTTTATACTTCTTCATCATCCACTATGTAGACCATGTTTCCTTTTTTTCTCAACACAATTGCGCTTAAAAAATTAGGCATCTGTCTCTTCTACTTCATCAAAATGTGGTCCTAAGTCTGCCTCACCAAATAACTCCTGAATGAGTCCTTCAGTCTTTGTATTATCTCCCATAGTTAAGAATTTTATAACCCTTAATGCCTTTTCAACTGGAGGTTTGGTAGAGAAGAAGTCAAAATTTTGGATCATTCCAGCAATCAAATCCGGCCAATTTCCAGTTTCCATATGTAGTTCTCGCATAAACATACGAAGCTCATGCGTAACCTTGTAAAGTGGATTAAATTTTATGCACCCATAGTGAAGGTGGCAAATCTCCCCTGCCCCTTTATCCGTAATCTCTCACACTACTGCTGAACGTGGTGTGGAATAGGTTGATTACCATGATATATGTAGATATGTGTAGGCATGTTGCTCTTGAAGAATCGGGATATTAGAGCAATTACGACTTCACCCCAATCCATGAGATTATCCATGTGAACCATCCACCAACACGTTGTTGTCCCACACAAGGTATACATTAACATATTTCTTATCTCCACTTGATCTGTCCACTTTGCTCCTCCATAGCGCGTAGGAATACCGTAGGGTCTCCTTCTCAAGTGTACCGAGGTACATGGTTTTCACCTATCCTCCAAATACAACGAGGTTTGCTTTTCTACGTGAATGTGCTTCTTACTTTGCACCCAATCATCTCATAGCCAGTCATGTGCCCAATTGTTACAAGAAACACTTATAGTATCACTAATAGATCATGCATCTTCCCACTAGAGGATTCCTTCCTTATGGGGTTCAAGTACCTCTAGATCTTGATTGGTGTGTACATAAATTCTATTCAGGTCTTCCTCACTCAAAGGTTCAACATATGGTGCAGATTTTCCATCTGTTAAAGGGATAATAATTCTTTCTTCCTTGTTCTAAAAACTTATATACCCCTTGTTGAACCATAGATCAACATTATTTACATAACACCAAGGGCACCCAAGTAGAACGAGAAGTTGTCGCCTCTGCAATTGCTAAAACCTCAAATTCCCAGGTGAAATTGGCCCCTATATAGTAATGGATGCATCTTTTAAAACTTCAATGGGAGTGGCCTCTGTCCGATTACCCATAAACAGACATTAGAGGATGGATATAATGGAGGTCTACCCATCTGTACCCATGTATCCAAAGTAAGCACATTCACTTACATGCCTGTGTCAATCAATATATTTCTCAAAAGCCAACCATCCATAATAGCATTCAGAGTGATTTCCTTGTCATAATCCAAGCTATAAGGGGGAATATTAACATGTAGAAGTTGATGTCCATTCTCAATAACTACACGTGGAGTTTTCCCCTTTAGCCAATTCCCTAGTAATGGAATGATATTCTCCTGGCGCAACATCTTGCATACCTCTTTCAAATCATCAATATCCGATTGGACTATCTCTGCTACCTTCGTGATTGTTCCCTTAAACAATGTATTTCACCACGAAGATATCTAAGTACCTCCACGGTCTCCTGATAAACCTCCTACTTATGTGTAGGATCTAGGTACCTTGCATGTAAAACTTCTTCCTTAGTGATGGAAGGCTTCAGTATAAGTGGTAATCTTCATAGGTAATACCTCAAGTTTCGGTGCATCTTTGGCATCCATTGATTTTCCATAGCACGTTGTATTATAACCATCCATGCACCCTTGTTCTCATGTTTATGTTGCTTTTCAAATATGCTCATAGAAGTTTAGGCACTCCTCATAGTTATGGTTATTTCCATAAAAAGTACAAGAAATATTCTCGAGGAAATTCGTGCTGTGAGGGGTCGATATCCGCATGTAAAACACATTCCATGAGGGAACTCACCTCGTCCACCACCATGGCCTCAGCCTCCGAATCCACCATGGTATCCTCAACCTCTACCACGACCTCCTTCAAAATTCCCTTCGTTCCAATCATAGCACGATTGACCATGATCATGATCATGGTGCTCACCATTTCCTTTTGATTTATCTCGACAATCCTATCTGCTTCGCATGCCAATATCTATAGCATCATGGATCTGACCAATCAACTTGCAGTCTTTTGTATCATGAGTCATGGATGGTAAATCTTACAGTAGTAAGATACATTCTTTCTTATTGCATGTTGTAATAATGGGTAGCGACTTGCATCATAGTCCAAATGACATATCTCACAATCCAACAATATTGAGCATGCGACTTGCAAGGGGGCAACTATCCTTAGTGTGCCCTTCCACTTCACAATCACGCCAAATCCTCGAGCGTGTCTCATGTGCTTTGAATTTGGCTGAAAGTTTTTCCAATTGCTTTTTCATAGTCTGTAATTTGTTCTTCCAGAATGGGATGACTCAAAGGTGTCTATACTTCCAATTGACTCGGCGCATAAAGTTGCTTTAAGTGCTTCGTGCGGATCAAGATATGTCTTATGTGACAACACCCTCCTAAAAGGTGTGGTCAAGTCCCCAACAAACCACTTTGTGCATGTTAGCTCGCATGTATATCGTAGGAAAGTTTAGACAACGGTGTCTTGAAATGGGAATCATATTCGCGAACACTCTCGGTAGTGCCCTACTTAATATCCTTGATCGTACTTATACTCTACTACCCAAACTCGTAGATATGAAATTCTTTAAGGAAAGCATCCTTGAATGTTTCATAATCTATGCAAGTTTGATTAGGGTTAAACTTCTTGTACTAACTATGTGTGCATCCTGTAATGTAGTTGTAAACCCGACTTTCCTTACGCTCGAGAATTTGTAACTCTTTTTACACACCACGATGCACGCACACATGTGCATGTGTTCAAGACATATCATATGCCCCTATACTCCAAAAGATGAAGAGACATTCCATATAAATGTTTTGGGGTTGGTATGGACCAGACCCACTTGATCTAGAACCTCATGTGTTACCTCTGCCCCATAGCCATCAAATCCACTAGAACTAGAGCCACTTATGCCCCCTAATCCCCATCGGTAGCCGAGTAGACCGGTGGATGTATTTCCCGTGTCCCAATAGTGGTACTAAAATGAACTCCTACAGCCATTGCGAAGTGGCACTACTCCCATAAGTGAAGCCAAGATTCTGCATGCTTAAGTTATGTGCCAATGATGCGCTAAAAGATACCTCCAAACAATAAAGAAGACATTTTCCCTGTCATAGATGTACTTGTTATTTGACTTACTCCTGCTCTTCTACTGCCCAAACTAGCTTGTTGACTACTAGATGTACTGAGATCTTTGGAAAACCAAGTGCAAAGGCTAGGTTTCTAGGAATATTTAGATGCACACCCGTGGCCCATGTAATCTCTATTGGCATGCTCCCACATGAGGCCGACGAGGGCTCCTTGTCATGCTTTCCCAAATGGGGGAGTTCTAGATTCTCTGGCTCCACACCTTCCACGTGAGCTCCAAATCCTTCGTGAGCCATCTCTCTCCTCAACGCCATTCATTTTGCAACATCTCGCTTCTTCTCTATTTCCCTCTTATGCACTTCATTGTACTTAAACCACCTTTCTTCTCTTTGCCTCTCTGCCGCTAGGTCTGCCATCTTTCACCAAACTTGTTCTTGCCCCCGCGTGTGGTGGGGTTTTGTTAGTCATCCATTTTTCTTCCAAGTTCGGGTTTACCATCAATATTTTGATTACCAGTGGAATGTCTTGCAAATAAGTTCCCCGGGATAAAGAAAAAAGCTGAACTCACCACCTCCTACACGAGTAAGTGGAAATTGAGTACTCCAAGGTATAACTATTCAAAACACCATAGAACTAAAAATCCACAAATACAGCGCATCCAAATCATATCAACATCATAAAGGGCCTGAAATTCTTCATGCGTCTAGACAATTATGCGGTACCTCCAATTCCTTTTAGACACATAAGCAACTAGCCACTTGTATAACTCTACTTTGGAAAGATAGCGAAAGAAGCTCTCATATAAACAATCATACAAATTATGCTCCACCCACACGCGTGCGTAAAATTCAGATCCAAAGGTCTTTGAACCTCATAGCATACTCTTCTTCCAAATCTTTAATCCACTCCTCAACATTTGCTAAGGTCAACCAATGCGTCTTCATTGTGAAACATCTTGAAAACAACTAAAAAGAGATCCCAACAATGGAACCAATGATGCATCCTAGAATTTTCAGATAAGACCCAAGCATGTTGGCACATCACTTAGCTTGAGCCGAGTGCTCACTGAAGCATGCAAAGGTACTAGGCCCCTCTTTATATTTGTTTTTGCAGGATGTTAGTAGGATGAAGATACAACATATTCGGATCCGTAGTTAAACATAGCATTCCACATAGCATAAATAGATCTAGATCTTAGAGAATCATGATTTAAACAATAACTATGATAATATTTATCATACAAGAACCAATTATTGTCATGTTTAACACCATTTCCATCCAATATACTCCATTGCATTAAACATTGTAATACATGAAACTTCTTACATTACAAAGTATTACCATCATCATGCGCACATTAAATCTAGCAAAGATAACTCTACAATAACTCACCACTCGGTGTCTCTCTTTATATCCTTTTCTCTCTTCTTCTTTTATATATGGTTCAATACATATTTATAGGGGTGGGGACTTTCCTTCACCACCTACGCACTTCCCAAAATAGGTCGCATGCTTTGAAAGTAGCCACGTGTCTTTAAAATAATATGCACACATGCAATTGTGCTAATAATAGGCATCATATAGTTCACTCAAAGAAGAAATCCTATTATTATCTTGAACTCATGCATGACGTTTATCATTCGCTCATTCCCAAAATAAAATTTGTGTGATGCAAGTCTCCATCCCAATGTGTGCTCTGCACGTTATCTCCAAAAATAACCCGTATCCATAAAAATAGCTAAGTCCTCGAATCAATTGTTTTAGCACGTGTTTCCTTTATTATACTTCTGCGACTTCATATGCACTTTGTTTCTATGTGTGCATTCTTTTTATATCTTCTCCTTAAAACAATTTTTTTTTCAACAACAAACACAAAATGACCCATTACTTTGAAAAGAACAATTTTTTTAAAAGGTAGTCCTAGATTTCGGGTGAAATCTTGAGGATACCATTAGTGCATATCTTGATCCAATTCTTTCTTTCAAGGAAACTTTTGTTTCTAACTTATCAAATTTGAATGAGATATTGCCTAGTCTATAGGAGATGGCAAGTGTGGAATCTTTAACTTTAGCCATTAAAGGAATTCTCAAATTTGAATGTCGAGGACATGCTTTCTTTGGTGTCTACATCTCAAATCAAGAAAGAATATTCTCAAAGATTCTATGATCCATTATGAGAGCGTATCCAATGAATCCTTCACTTCACTCACCTTGATTCAGGAGTTCATAGCTGAAATCCCTTCCAATCTTGTAAATGAGAAAAATCACATGTATTCATCGAGAACATGTGGAGAAGAAATTTTCACAATTGTTAAAAGACATGTATACTCCCGCCATCAATTTCTCTTGACTTCAATGGAACGCAGCATCAAATAAAAATTTGCTTGAGAAGATTCATTCAAAGATGGTTAATTTGAATGATATGCCAAGTAGGATCTTGGAATCGCAAGTATTTTGTGAGGTTGTGCTTCGACCGAGTGAACCTCTTGAGGAAGAAAAAATGTTTGAAACATTGGGAAGTTTCGAGATCCTTTTAATTAGTGAAGACGGCGGATCTAATGTTGCTTTGATGGGATGAGGAGATGACTTTTATGGTATCTAACAAAGTGGGAGAGTCCATTTCTCATATGTTTGAGATAGGCGGACCCCACTTCAATGGATAAGGCATTGGTTTTTGTCATATGTTAAAATATTATTTTAAGTGGTGTTATTAAACTCACTTTTGACAAAATTTGGATAACTTAAGTGATTTCTATTTTTAGTTGTTTTTTAAAAGTTGGTTGAAAAAGTCAAAGTCACTTAAGATGCCCTATTTAATGTGTATGTAAACTCTAACTACTTTATGACCAACTTTTGGGTTATAAAAGGAAGATAGAGGCTCATTTGTAAGGGTGACTTTAAGAGGGGAGAAGAAAATAATTTTGTATTCAAGCTTTACTTCAAGGAAAGAAACTTTGTGTTCTTTTGAGAAGATATTTTGGAGTTAATGAAATATGAACTTTGTGTCCCATTCATTGTCTCTTGTAACATTTGGTGTTCTTATGTTCATTAGATGTTAGCGTTTGAATCTTGTATGTGAATATTGTCCTTGATCTTATTTTACAACACTATATTGATATGTTTTTCTAGTTCACAATGAACAAGCTCTGATTATCTACTTGCTCATGTGTGTTCCCTTTACTCATTCTTATTTAGCTAACTCAAACTCTGTTTTGTTTATATTAGTTATTCATCATTCTTTTTCATGCAATATTAGGCTCTTCTTTTACCTAACTCTTATTTGTTTATAGAGACGAGGAAGTTAATGCCGAAAGCTTAGGCCAAGTTCACGGACAAAAATTGAAGATCCTCACGCACATATCATGTTTCAAAACTCAAGTATGGGTAATTATATGATGACTACAGAGGTTCATACTCCTAAGATCACTTGTCAAGATCCTAATGAGATTTGGACTCTTGAGTTCGATGGAAGTTATTGCTCAATAGGTTCCGGCGTAGGAGTGGTGCTCATATCTCCAAATGGTAAAATATTTCATTTTTCTTACAAACTTCAATTTTCAAATACTAACAACACTGCAGAATACGAGGCATTAATCCTTGGCCTCCAAGTTCTGAAGAGAAAGGGATTAAAAATTTGAAGGTCCTCGAAGATGCAAAATTGATCGTGAAACAAGTTAAAAATCAATTTCAAGTAAAGAATGATCATTTGAGACACTACATAAATAAAGTGTGGGACACGATAGAAGTCTTCGATGCTTTTTCCATAGAATCCATCCCTTGTGAAAAGAATGACAAAATAGATTCCCTAGCAGTCTCAGCTTCATTAATGATTCCCCATTCAAAGTTTGATCAAGACAAATACACCATTGAAATGGTTTTTAGGCCAAGTGTTCCTGACAATGCAAAAAAATGGAAAGTATTCAATGATGATCAACAAATTATTTCCTTCTTGGAAAAGAGGGATAATTTTGAATAGTTGTATTTTGAAGGAAGTGATTATGCATTTCATGAATTGATGACCTCGCCCATTCAAGGATTTGAGAACGAGGATCCTCGTGATGGAATCATTCAACTCAAAGGAAATAAAATTCTAAAAGGATTGGTTTCACTTGAAGAAATTTTTGATAAATATGCCAGGGTTTATCAAGGAGAAAGAGCAGTAGGACCTCAAGCAAATTCTCGCTAACTATGAGCAAGTTGACATTGGTGCCAAAGACAAACCTCACCTAGTCAACATTGGTAAGCCTCCTTACCAAATATTCTGACATCTTAGCTTACTCATATGAAGAATTGAGGTCTTTCCAACCTAGGGAAATGGAGCATGCCATACCCTTGAAACATGGTGCAAATCCATTCAGAAAAAGCAAAGATAGTATAATACCAATATAAAGCGGGACAATATTTCATGAGGTTTAAAAGAGGTTAGACACATGAATAGTCTTTCCTATTCAACATTCAACTTGGATAGCTAATATTGTGCTTAGTTCACAAGAAAGATGGAGAAATTATGATTTGCATGGATTTCCACAATATTATTCAAGCTTCCTTGAAGGATAACTACCCACTTCCAGTCATGGACCATATTCTCAGGTAGTAACTGGATCGTAAATGCTATCTATACTAGACAGCTTCTCTGGTTATAATCGATTGAAGTGGCTAGGAAGACCAACATAAAACAACCTTCACTACCCCCAGGGTATGTTCAAATATTGAAGAATACCTTTTGGTTTGATCAATGTTGGTGCAACTTTTCAAAGGGATATGGATATGGCATTCACAAATTATAAATACATGATCATCGTAATACACCTAGATGACTTGACAGTTTTCTCAAAGAAGCGAGAAGATCGCCTAAGAGATTTGGAGAAAATATTGCAAAGGTGCAGACTTCATAAGATCTCCTTGAATCTAAAGAAGTTTGTGTTTGGAGTTATGGAAGGGAAAATCCTAGGTCATATTGTTTCTAAAGAAGGAACTAAGATCGATCCTGAACACATTCAAGCTATCAAGAATCTTTCCTTACCTACAAGTAAGCCTAGAGTCCGCTCGTTCTTTGGGAAGGTGAACTTTTTGAGAAGGTTTATGCCAGATTTTCTTGAGCTAACCAAAGAAATTGCTGATATGATGAAAGGCAAAGAATCCTTCAAATGGTCGAAGGAAGGTAGAGAAGCATATGAACAAATCAATGGTGTTATTGCAAAAGCTCCTACATTGGTTTGTCCCAATTTTAAAAAGATTTCATAATCTATTGTTTTGCTTCACCGTACACACCTCTACGATCCCGACTCAACACAATCAAGAGGGAATTGAATCTCCTATTGCATTCATGAGTTCTTGATTCAATAAACATGAACTCAATTAAACTCCCCTTGAGAGGAATGCATACGAAATGGTTAGAGATTTGAAACATTTCAGATACTATGTATTGAATTCTCACACCAATGTCTTAGTTCTGGACACCGCAATTAAATATATGTTGACACAATGAGAACCGATATCTAAAAGAGGTAATTGGGTCTCCAAGATCCAGGAATATGACTTGGACATCAAGCCTACCAAGTTAGTTCGAGGAAGAGGACTTTTCCAACTCATTGCAGAGAATGAGCCACAAGATGACTCAGAGGAAGAACCGATTGAACAAAGTTTATCATTGGTAGTTTCACAAGATTACCACAGATGAATGGTATTATGATATAGCTTACTTTCTCACATATGGTGAATGTTTTGAGAATATGACAACTAAGGAAAAGAGAGCTATCAAATTAAGAGTTGTCAGGTACATCATTTGGGACAACACCTTATTTAAGAAAGGTATTGATGGCATGTTCCTCAGATGTGTTGATAAAGAACATCAACCCGTGCCGCTTGAAGCTTTTCATAATCATGCTTGCGGTGGTCATTTCTTTGGACCAATAACATCTCATAAAATTTTGTGAGCACATTATTATTGGGCCATTATTTTTCAATGCTCAAAAATGGGTAGCCAAATGTGAATCTTGTCAACAAGTTATTGGAAGACCTAAATTGGCGGCTTTTCCTTTGAAGCTAGTTGTCATTGAAGAACCCTTTCAACAATGGGGTTTAGATTTCATCGGGGTTCTGAATCTAAATTCCAGTGTTGGTCATACTCACGTGCTCACTGTAATTGACTACTTTACAAAGTGGGTATAAGTTATATCGGTGAAACAAACATCTACTGTAGTAATATATGACTTCATCAAAGAGAATATATTGGTTCGTTATGGAATTCCACACAAGATCATGACAGACAATGCCTCCAATTTTTCTTTTGCAGAGATGATAGGTTTTTGTTATGGGTATGGGATATCTTTATCTCATTCATTAGATTACTACCCTCAGGGAAACAATCAAGTAGAATCCAAGAAAAAAATCATCACTATCGTGTGCAAGTTAGTCAAAGAAAATCAAAGAACTTGGCATAAGAAGTTATATGATGCATTATGGGCTGACCGCATAACTCCCAAAAGGGAAATTAAGATGTCTCCATTCCAACTCTTATATGGAACCGATGCTCAAATTCCCATCACATTGGAGTTACCAGCATTACGATTGGCTCAAGCAATTGATGATGAATGTTTCGCCAATGCATTAGATAAAAGGATCATGTTCCTAAGAAAGCTTGAAGAGCAGAGAAGTCAAGTGGCAAACAGGATCGAAGAACACCAATCCAAAGTAAATAAATTGTTCGACTAGAAAAATAAGGAGAGACAATTTCAAATCAATGACTTAGTTCTTCTCTGGGACAAGAGACATGAACCAAAAGGAAAGCATAGGAAGTTTGATTCACTGTGGTTGGGCCCTTTCAAAATCAAGCATTTCTGTGGAGATAACACATATTACTTGGCATATCCCGATGGAACTCATTTTCCTTTGCCCTACAACGGCAATATCTCAAGCATTATCAAAATTGAAAATGGGTTGTCCCCATATGTACATAGGTAATTAAGATTTTTGGTTTGTTTCCTTCCTTGTTTTTTGGTTTCCTCTCTTTTGTTATCCTGCTTTTGTGCATCATCATTTTTGGGATAATGTTCATTAAATATTTGGGTCTGGGTATGTTGCTGCGTTCGTGAAGTCCTTTTCCCCAATAAGAGCCAGGTGTTGTCAACTAATTTTGACTTTGCATAACTAATAAACATGATTTTAAAAAAATCAAAATTTTTATTTCACGTGAGTCACGATCGTCTCATTCTTGTGATTGTTTTGGTCTTCGTTTCATTCATTTTAGGTATGAACTCCTCCCGCCTGTGTCGCAAAAGTTAATAATTAATTAATTAATATTTAATTAATTTCTTACCTGTTTATTTAATAAAATTAATTTTATTAAATTTTGGGGTTTTTAATTAAATAAATATTAATATAATATTTATTAAAAATCAATCGACGAGTTTTTCTTTATTGTTGGGGGAAAATAAATTTTTGCTTCCATTGTCGAGGATGCCAAATTGGCTCTCCGCATCCGGATTTCCCCTTTCTTGAAATTTCCTTTTTATCCCCACTTGCATGGATTTTTTTGATTGCAACCTAATCGGTTGGAAAACGATGAAAAATCTCCCAATATACCACATGGGGAAATAAAACGGGAATTTCCACTGCTTTAATGTCATTCTTTATAGGTGAATGATTAAGATATTTCCCATAATTCTTGGCAATTATTGCCCACTACCTGAAAGAAAGGGAAATTAGTTATTTTAACGGAAACAAAACGGTTACGGGAAGCTTCCTCTTAATTTTTCCTCCATGAAAGACTATTGGAAAAAGTCATGCAAAGAAGCTTTGAAGCTTTCAATATTTCTAACTTCTTCTTATTTCCTTTGTAGAAGCGTTTCTGAGAAATATTTTTATCACATCCCTCAGGCAATACACCAGAAGTAAAGGAGATTTCAATGCAAGAGTTTTCCATATTCAACTCAGTCAGTCAATTTTCCCACACTATTGCTAAATCGTTTCATTCACATTGAAAGGAGAATTCTCACGCTAAGGCAAAGTAAAAATATTCATCACACATTGGTCAAATAGAGGCATTCAAATCCATACACATTTACCTTGGCCATAATGCATGCACATGAGGAGAAATAACAATTTTGACACAGCTATAGCAAAGAAGACAAATCCCATGCATTTTCCAAAATAGTCAAGAATTTGTAGATTTCCATGCATTTCCATGGAGGTTGAAGAGGAGCCCACATGCTAGAGAAGGAACCCACACAACAAGAGTAAGGGAATTTCTAACGCATGTTTTGGCAAAGAAGACCCACATGGCCAAGGAGGATCTTTCACACCCCAAAAAACAAAGTTTCCATGCATATCTTCAAAGGAGAAGCAACAAAATTGATAAAGCCACAAGATCCACACATGCATGAGAAATAACAGTCCACAAATCACAATGTGCCAAAGAAAAAAAAGGTGAAAGAAATTCCAACATTGAAGCTTGAATGAAAGATTCACCATGCATTGGTCAAATACAAGACAAAACAATTCAAAATTCCAACGCATTGCACAAGGCAAGGAGTCCACGTTGCAGTTCAGAATTCTCACGTAGGTAGAGATGAATGAAAACAATTTCCCATGCTAAGGAAAAGACAAACTCCATGTTTCAACAGGCATTTCATGCTAAACAAGGAAGAGTTTTCAACGCAAAAGTTTGAGAGAGAGGCCACACATTGTAGGGAAAAGATCATCGTGCCAAAATAGAAGCAAATTCTCCGCGTCTAAGCCTAGTTTCTAATGCATTCCAAAAAAAAAAAAGAAACTAGTGCAAAGAATATCTCCAAACATGTAAGAAAGAAGCATTTGCCATGCCAAAAGGATACAAAATCACAGATCCTAATGTTGGGAAGAGAGAAAGAATAAAATGCCAAGCTCAGCCAAATAGCTTCACATGCATTTTCCAGAAGGTAATAAAAATAAATCATTTCCAATGCATCCGGAGAAAGAATACAACATAAGAGTGAATTCATGCAAAAATAAAGAAGTTTCAAGTACTCACACATGAGCTCTCCAAGCATTTCGGGCTATTAAATAATATTTTGCGTTTAAATGCTAGGGTAAGAAAATTACAAGTTCAAAGTATCGGAAAATCAAAGTAATTCTTCATGTCAAGCAACTTAATAAGGCAAGACGGAAATAGCGAATTAAAAAAAAATTAAGTTGATCCTACGCAAAGCCATTACGGTCGAGAGAATTTAAATATATATATATATATATATATATATATATATATTTATTGTTTGATCTAGTGAGCTTAGTCTCGATATTTTTGTTTGTATCGGTTTTTTATTTTTTTTTTAAAAATGTAATTCGAGATCAATTATTATTATTATTATTATTATAAATTAAACGAGCCATATTTTTCTTGTGATAACGGTGGTTCGAGACTAAGACCCGACACCGTTTACATTGTTTTGCATGCCTAAGTCATTTTTCTGTAAAATTCATAATGGCCAAAAATCTAATAAACCTATAGGAAAATTGAGGAAGTCATTGGAGAAATCAAATAATTTCATGCTCAAGTACAAATTCCAAGGAATCATCCCTCCCAGTTTAATCAAGTTTGCATACGACAATATCACTGATACGAATCTTGGCCACATCAATGTGCAACAATTTTGTGATCGGGTGAAAGCTGAAGGCAAAACCATATTCTCGGGTAAGCTCTACCATAGCGACCTACCCCAAGCAGTGGCATTTCTAGTCTCAGTGCAATGCCTAGAGCTGGTTATCACCTATGCAGATCATTATGATCCTAATAGACAAGAAATTTATAAAGATAATCGCGAGTCTTTCCTCTCAATCACACCAAAGCACATTGAGGAATTTCTCGTAAAACTTGACTTCTTTGAGAATGCCGACATCACTTGAGGGTCAGTACAATATTTTTTGGATGAAGAATCCCTCAAGTGGAGCAAGATGGTTAATAACAATTGGTTAGTGACCAAGAGGCCTCAAGTTGACTCGACTTCTTAAGGAATTGTACCGCATTGAGTTCGTGGAGGAAATCGGGGACATGATCACTCTCCTGAGTCGAGTCTTCGTTCTACCCTCTATCAGGGTTTTTCACCCATGGATGTATCAGTTTATCTATATCATCTTTGCCAAAAGAGAGTTTGTGGATTAGGCCACCATCATCAGTGATACTCTTCACAAACAATTGATCGAAGTGAAGATGACTGGATGTTTCTACATGACATCATACCTGACTTATGCAGTGGCTAGAAGAAAGCTATTTTGGGGCTAGAAATGAAAGGAGTCATGGGTCCATCAAATAATGTCTTCCATTATTATCCGCAGCTAAGTTTCAAAAATAGCTCTCATCATTTCGGAGAGTTAATGATGCATTCACCTTTCACGTGATTCGAAACTTGAATCGGAATACAGAGGAAAGATTCTCCAAAGAGGCCATGGATGTCATTTCCCAATGGGGAACATGGCTTATTCAAATTTCATCTTTTTCCTACATTCACGTGAGTGGATTTGCAGTACTCCATGGAAGCTCCTAAGTATGTCAACGACAAGTGGGAATTAATGGAGCTTGCGCTGATAACTATTCCAAGTTCATTTGGCTCCTCAGTGACAAGCATCGTTGGGAATTCATTTCCCAATCCAAATTGGGGAATACCAATGTCCAAATCTTCAGTGCACAACTCATGGAGAAAGATTTTTCCCTCATCATTATTCATCCATATGTGAAGAGATTCCAGGTTGATATTAATGGATATATGCAAAATATTCTTGGGGCAAAGTATCAAAGATAACCCTACCACGAAAGATTTTTGTGTTGCTATTCCGACGAACATGAAGAGAAAGGCAAGAGTTTTCACTCTAACCCTTGCTTAGATCAAGGCCTTTCGCATCGAAACCCTCCGATTCATTGGTGGATGATGATGAAGATGTTATTGATCCCTCATATGATGCGCCTTTACTTTATTGCCTCGAATTGATTGGACCAAAAGAGATGAATTTTCTCTTGATAACAAGAATCAATCAATTCTCGAAAGAAGCATATCTTGGTATGAAATAGAAATTACAAATTTATCATCAATCCAAGATCATACCTCCAGACAAAAATTGCCAACTCTAGGAGGTCTCTAGTTGATCAAAGCTTTTCTCAATCCACCTCCATGTCATCTAGCCATAGGCATCAAGAAAGAAAAGAGTGGTTTCCAAAATCCACTTCACCAAAGAAGGGGTTGTGAAGTGAAATATCTAAGGATCCTAGCCCTAGTGAAGGAAGAGAGTGTGTATCAGGAATTTCCAACTTCAAGTAGAGATTCTTCTACTCACATTTTTGATAGTTCGCAGAAGCTCATAACAAACATTCCTTAGTTGTGCCTTGCACAAGAGTCCACTCAAGTTCAAGTAGTCCAAATATCGAACACTTCTAAACCTACAGTTCACGAAGAGATTTCTCAAAATCTCCCTGATGTTTAAGAGATAGATGTCAAGGTTTTTTCTCCAGAGATTGAGGTCGTGGAAAGGATTCTTGTAGAATATAATGATGTTGAGAACAATGGGAATGTTGCTTCGGACTCCAGGCTTTTGTATGCATAAGTGGTGAAGGATACTCCTTTTTGATTGATTGTGAGATCAAGAAAAGGAAGAGGGTTTTCAAACCAATTGATATTGACTTCGATGCACTTTTCAAGCTTTCAAATGAAGTCATTCCTAAGAAGCTTAAAGTGTTCTCACAAATAATGGTGGATGATGACGAGAACAGATTTACGGATCTTGCCATCCCACAAGTTGACAAGGAACGTGATGCCATGACATTTGTTGATTATGAAGTTTCTAGACTTGGACTTGGGAAGTCCACATTGGAAAGTGACATGGCGATGGCCTGAGATTCAATGGATATTGTGCTAAAGAGGCTTGAGAAATATAAATCTCAGAACTCTCAGCTCAAGGCTGAAAAGAATCAATTGGTGGATTATGTTCAACATCTAATAAATCCCATATCATCCACTTTCCCAATACCCAATGCAATGGTTGCCCTTGATGAAGAAACTCTCAATTTTTCAAAATAAATAAACACATTGGGCCATGTCACTAAATCTTGGCTTTCAAAGATTCTCATTTTTTGGTAAAGAGACGATTAAAACAGTCGTTAAGCTCCATGAAGATATTAGTGCATATCTTGATCTAATTATTTATTTCAAGGAAACTTTTATTTCTAACATATCAAATTTGGATGAGATATTGCCTAGTCTACAGGATATGATAAGTATGGAATCTTCAACTTTAGCCATTGAAGGAATTCTTGAATTCGAATGTTGAGAAACACGCTTTCTTTAGTGTCTACATCTCAAATCAAGAAAGACTCTTCTTGAGCACAGTCTATGATCCATTATGAGAGTGTATGCAATGAATACTTCACTCGCGTTGATTCAGGAGTTCATAACTGAGATCCCTTGCAATCTTGTAAATGATAAAAATCATAGGTATTCATCAGAACATGTGAAGGAGCAATTTTCACAATTGTTCACATACATGTATACTCCCGCCATCAATTTCTCTTCAGATTCAATGGAACATTGCATCAAATTAAAGAACTTGCTTGAGAACATTCAATCAAAGATGGTCAATCTGAATGATATGCTAGGTAGGATCTTTGAATTGCAGGTATTTTGTGAGGTTGTGCTTCGACCGAGTGAACCCGCCAGAGGAAGAAAAAATGTTCGAAACATTGGGAAGATTCAAATCCTTTCAATTGGCGAAGGTGGCGGATCCTAATTTCACTGATGGGATGAGGAGATAGCTTTTATGGTATCTAACAAAGTGGGAGATTCCATTTCTCATACATTTGAGATATGCAAACCCCACTTCAATGGATAAGGCACTAGTTTTTGTCATATGTTAAAATATTATTTTAAGAGGTGTTATTAAACTCACTTTTGACAAACTTTGGATAACTTAAATGATTTCTAATTTTAGTTGCTTTTAAAAAGTTGGTTGAAAAATTCAAAGTCACTTAAGATGCCCTATTTAATGTGCATGTAAACCCTAACTACTTTGTAACCAACTTTTGGGTTATAAAAGGAAGATAAAGGCTCATTTATAAGGGTGACTTTGAGAGAGGAGAAGAAAATAATTTTGTATGTAAGCTTTACTTCAAGGAAAGAAACTTTGTGTTCTTTTGAGAAGACGTTTTTGAGTTAATGAACTATGAATTTTGTGTCCCATACATTGTCTCTTGTAACATTTGGTGTTCTTATGTTCATTTGATGTTAATGTTTGAATACTTTGAGGAGGGACTTCATTCCCATACTATTGGATGTCATTTACATGCATACAAATCCATATGCTAATAGTTATTAAAGAGTTAGTGGAGAGGCTAAAGTTTGAAACTTATGATCATCTAAGTTCGTACTCATTGGGTTGGGTGAAGAAAGGCATATACATCAAGGTTACCATGCAATGCAAGATTACATTTGGTATTGATAAAAATTTCATTGATGAAGTTATTTTGGATGTTGTTCCTCTTGATGTGTGTGGTGTAGTGTTTGGCAATCTGTATTTGTATATTAGGGAATCCATATTCATGAGAAGATCCAACCAATACCGTTTGGTGAAGGATGGTAAGAGCTACATCATTTCAACCTTTACAGGAGACTTGAAGATCTCTTTGGTAAGTGTCATTGAAGCCCAAAAGCTTATTAATGCTAGTGGGAGATTTTCATTACTTCTTCTAAGGGATAGACAAGTTGAGGAAGTTATTTCTAAAACCACTTGTAGTATGGTTACTAATAAAGAGAAAAATCGATGAAAGAGTTGGTTCAATAGTTCACGGAGGAGTCTATGAGGCTACCCTTGGATAGGTCGATTAAGCATATGATACAATTGTTACCCGATGGTCCTCTTCCATACTTAGAATTCCATAGGTAGTCCATGCAGGATGCCTATGAAGAGAAACACCAATTGAAATCTTTGTTTGAGCAAGCACACACTTCAGGGGTGGCTGGTCACTCTAGTGTGACAAAGACTGTTGAGCACTTACATGAGTATAATTTTAGGCCAACACATACGGATATAAGTTTTTAACTTTTTTATGGGTTTTATTTTAGAGTTGGGGTTATGTATGTCATTATCAGTTTCTGATTTAATCTAATTTGGATTAAATATTATTTCAGAGTTACTTACCGTAACAAATGATATTCGAGATGATTGAATACAAGAATGTACAAACACTAAGAATTTAACAATGTAAAACCCTAAGCAAATGAGAGAGGGACGATGAATTAGTTGATTCTCGTGAAACATGAGAGTGATCGTGACAATCTATATATTGGAACACACTTTGAAAACAACGTTGTAAAGGATTGATGAGGGTTCAAAATCCCAAAGAATGTATATGATAAAAGTGCTCGTAGGAGGATATGATTTCCCTAGGTGCTAATGAATGATTTGGGCACTGTGTCTCATTGAAATGCTCAGAATCTAGTCTTTTCTGGGTCAAAAGGTCTTCGTTGTTACTTTCTCTTTGTCGCCTCGGTTTTGTTGTTAAGTTATTGGTCATACTTGTAACTCAGTAAAAATGACTGTCTACACATACCCACAAGCCACATCAAATCTAACAAAAATATGTTAAATGTGGAGTCGATCGACCAATAATCACTCGAAGAGTGAACTTACGACCGAGCGTTGCACTACATCTCAAACTCTATGTAATTCTTTGTGTTTGTGTGTGTGTATTCATATCACATGCCCTAGATTTCTCTTGTGCAAGTTGCACAATGATGTCGAGCTAGATTTAGATTGTCCCAAATATGTAAAATGTGTGTGATGGAATAGAATAAACTCCTCCAATGCAGTGTATGCAAATCAATGCAGCCCTTGTCTCTTGTATGGATGTGTTAGATGTATGATTTTTAGTGCTCTTGTGCCTTTGTGCAAGCTTAGATGGTGATATATAATTCTTATAGTGTTTGGCCCTTTATTTAGAAGAAGTAACTAAGTATGTATATATATATATATATATATATATATATATATATATATATATGATTCCCTTGTTTGAATTTCGTAATTGACAACTGAAAGGCTGAACCAAAGTACTAAAAGGTGACCAAGAAGTGAAAGGGACCCAAAAGAGTAAGAAGAAGAAAGAGAGGGACAAGAGCACCCAGGAGGGACAGGAGCACCTGGGCGCTTCTATCTTAACTGGGCACTAGTGTCCGAGGCCATCAAAAGGTAAATCAATCAAGTGCTTTGACATAACTATAAGATGTGCAAAGCCAAAAGGATGCTTAGTCAAGCTTAGAAATAGTAAAGTGCAAGAGATAAAGTAACCAAAAGGCCAAAAGGATTTTCAACCACTAGTTTTCTTGCTTATGAATCATGTATACATTAGTATGCTTTAGGACCTAGAAATGTACCCAAGTGCATAGATTTTGTGTCTAAATTTTGCCCCTACTTTATGTTGTTGAGTGAATACTTGATAACATAAAGTAGATAGAATATGTGTACCTTGTAAATTAGAGAGGAGTGTATCCATAGCGTGTTGAATGAACAAGTAGCCATGTGAATCGTGAAGTGATCGTAATGTGAAGCATGAAAACTAGGAAAGGGAGGTAGACCCTAGGGGTGAATCATATGTGTAGTAGTGTGTTGTTAGAGCTTGTGCTTGTTGATGTGAGTTACTTCTTGTTGCTTATAAGGATGGACCTACAAAAGAAGAGCAAGAGAGTAGTCAAAGTCTTGTATATGAAAAATCATAGTAACATATGTATAAGTAAAAGTGTGTAGAAAGTAATAGCTAAGGAAAGAGTGCACTTGATGTATGAGATATTATAGGATATAAAATTGTCTTGTTTGTCTTGGAGATGTCATTGGATGGGGTTGGGAGTGATCAATTCCCAACCAAGAAAGTGTTGAGCCACGGATTTGAGCATCATGCCACCAAGGATGAGGTTTTTGGCTATCTCACGCCAAGAGTGAGGTTTTTGGGTGATCTCACGCCAAGGATGAGTTTTTGGTAGATCTCACGCAAAGGATGAGTTTTTATGAGATCTCATGCCAAGAGAAGAGTGTTGGGGAGAGAGGTCTATTTTTCTCTCCTTCCATGATGCTTCTCAAATAATAAGTGCCATTATAGATTGACACGTCCCAATTTGTAATTGAATTTGAAACCAAATTGTAATCAAGTTGTAACCAAATTAATCAAATTTTGTAACTAAAGGCAAGTGTCTGATATTGTAGATATGTACTTTAACTTGTTGGAAAGTGTGTTAAACTAAAAAACTGTTGTTTTTTCCCAGGACATAAGCGCCGAATGGTGGAACACAAACACCCACCATTCCTATCTGATACTAGGTGCTAGTTTTTGGTCCAAGTCATATTCTAGATCAATATGTGATTGTGTTATTTGGCCAATTATGTATTGTGTTGTTCTATTATGGAGCTCTGTGCTATTAGAAGGGTGATTTTTTCACCCAATAGTTTCCCCCCTCATTTGGGGTGCATGTGACAAATGTAGGAGGATGTGGCCCAAACAAGAGGACCAAAGAGTGATATGCATATCGTAGATTGGATACTTGTAGGGGGTAGGGGATGTGTATGGTAGAAACCAAGGCACATGCAAACAATATAGGCTAGAAACAAGTGTTAGTGTAAAAGATCTAGCATGCAATAGATATAATATGTATCAAGAAACTATGCGGACAAGAGAGACTATGAAAAGAGGGTTACATACATGGGACATCACTCACAATATCACGAGACACTCAGTGATGAAGTAGCCATAAACAAATAATGATCAAGCAACACATAGGGCATAACTCACAAACAATAACAAAAAAATAAGTAATAAATAATCATGGTTGTATAGTATCTTGTAAGGAAAATGTTACATATAAAGCACTCGTTAGCATGTTAGAAAGATAAATAGTATGTCAAAGCATGCATAGATTAGCAAAAAGTAAGTGATAGTGACAAGAAGTAGTAAATATTATAATAATAGGACTTGTGATGTGTACTAGGAGAGTAAAGCAAAGGCGATGCCCCAGGATCCTTGGTGGGACTAGTAAAGAATGGTGATGAGTATCATGTATCATGTTAGAAGTTGTAAAGGTCTTGCATTCACCTCAATATACCATGTGAACACACATGTGTGTATAGAAAAAGATAATGACATACTAAGAATCTGGATAGCATAGGAAACAAAGTGCAACATGTAAGAGTAAAGACAACCAAGATATGCAAATGTTGTGTGAAAGTGATGGCGTGTGTGATATATGCAGAGACATGTAGATAAGGGGAGCCACATTGCCCCCCAATGGATTTGTGTGACACGAGGTTCATTTAGGAATTGCACCCTCAACAATCAAGTATGAACCGTAGAACAAGAGTGCATCATCGGGTAGCGAGGTAGAGTATGTAGTAAAAACATTGTGTTGTATATATAGGAAGAAGTAATGGTATAAGAAGCAAGTGAGGAGGGGGAATTCTAATGCCCCCCAAGTGTGTATATCAAGTTGTTGGAAAATAGATGTGATCATTGTGAGAAAGAATAGCCAAAGTATGTATAGTGAATGAAAGGATGTATACCATATGTATAAAGTAGTATGTGTATCATGAATAAGGATCCATAAGTAAACATGAGGAACAAAGTGTGTATGGAGTGGCATATGAGCGGAAAGGGAAGCCATAAGCATAGATAAATGTAGCAAGGTGTGCTCATAGTGTAGATAAGAGAAAGTGTTGCTAGAAAGATTGACTTGAAGTGCAAAGCAAAAGTAAGGTATAGGTGTGTATGTGAGTAGTATGGATAGGAAAATGCTGATTAGAACGTGCGATTATGAGGGGAAAGTTAGATTCCACCCAAGTGTGTGAGTGATAGAGATAAATTGATGATTAGAGAGAGGCCATGTCATGGTGGTGGATGTTGAAATGTGTCTTAGTCATCGACATAGGCATTATCTAGATCAAAAGGAGGAATTGTAAGTTTAATTTTAGGAGGTTGGTGAGGGGTCTCAACTTGTGGCAATGGAATTGGTTATTCTTCCTTTGATGGTTTGGCCTTAGATGGGGCTTGTGGTGAATCTTGCATTACTGGAGAAGGAACAAGAGTGCCTATGGCATGATGCTCTCTAGACATAGAAGGATTGGATTTGGGAATCCATTGGGGTTTGGTAACTGGAGATGAGTGTGTAGCAGAATATTATGTAGCAAATGAAATAAATTCTTGATTCTCAAGTTTCCTGATTCTTCGTTCTAAATCATAACAATCATTATCATGATGTCCATTAATTCTATGATAATTACCTTTTTATTTGGTAAGCCGATAAGAAGGGTAGTAATGAGTAGGTGGCAAGGTGATTAACTAGTGATTGAGGAGCTCAGAGAGAATATCGTGTTGCCTAAAATTTCGATCAAACTTGAGAGGTGCTTGTTATGGGAAGACCTTGACCTTGCTTGTATGAGCACATGTAGTAGACATGGGATAAGAATGAGATGTAAAAGAAAAACTAGAAAATTAGCACGGGCATGAGAAACATCCTCGAGATGTTGGATTTCAGTTGTGAGGGATGTAATTGTGGTTTCCATAACTTGAAATTTATCTTGAAAAAAGGTGTAAAGTTTGAATTGACTCAAAGATGGATTGATTGGTTGTGTTATCAAGACTAATAAAAAGGGCGAGATACAATTGAAATTACACTTACTTGTGAAGATGGTGTATTGCGAAGGGAGGTACATTATATGTATGGATTTTTGAGAGCATCTTTGCAAACTAGGTGCTTTTGAAGTAATTGATACAAGGAGACTTGAGAAAATCTAGAGGACATTATATAAAACAAAAGATATTCTACGAAATAAGAGCCCTAGAAAGTGACCCAGAGGATAGGACCAAGGATGAAACCCTAAGAAGAACTATGTAAATCAGATGTATGATAGACAATAGATGGAAATATGAACCCTGATGAAACTAGGGTTTAGGGTTAGGAAAGAAAAATCTAACAAAACATGCAAAATAAGGATCCAAGTGGTTGATCACGAGTTGGGTTCACCAAATGATTTAATTTGATTTGAATTAAATCTTATTTCGAGTAATTTACATAATAAATGATATTCAGATGATTAATACAATAATGCATAAACATTAAACATTTAACATTGTAAAACCCTAAGCAAATGAGAGAGGGATGATGACTTAGTTGATTTTGTGTAACTTGAGAGTGATCATGACTATGTATTTGTTGGAACATGTTAGAAACACCATTGCGAAGGATTGATGGGGGTTTGGAATCCCAGGAATGTACAGACGAAAGCCCCTACAGAGGACAGAGCGCCTGTGTGCCGATGACGATCTGGGTGCCTGTGTCTACTAAAATAATTAGAATCCAGTCTTTTATGGGTCAGAAGGTCTTCATTATTACTTGTTTTGGTTTCAGTGTTAGATCATTGGTCGTACTTGTAACCTACAAAACAAATGACTGCTTGCACATACCCATAAACCACATCAAATCTAATAAAAAAGATGTTAAATGTGGAGTTAGACCGACTTCAAAGGTCACCTAAAGAGTGAAATTACAACCGAGCATTGCTTACATATCAAAATCTATGTAGTTTTGTGTGTGTGTGTGTGTTCGTGTTACATGCCCCAGTTGCCCTTTTACAAGTTGCATAATGATAGCGGGTTATATCTAGATTGTCTCGAATATGCAAAATGTGTGTGATTGAATAGAATAAACTCCCCTTCTACGCAATGTATGTAGATCAATGCGGCCCTTGTCCCTTATATGGATGTTATAGATGTATGTTTTGTCTACTCTTGTGCCTTTGTATAAAGCTTAGGTGGTAATAGATAATGCTTATAGTGCTTGGCCCTTTATTTACTAGAAATAACTAAGTATATATATGTTTACCTTGTTTGGATTTTATAATTGACAACTGAAAGGCCGACCCAAAGTACTAAATGGTGACCAAGAAGTGAAAGGGACCCAAAAGATTAAGAAAAGGAAAGAGACAAACATGAGTGACTAAGAGGGACATGAGGGCCTAAGAGGGACATGAGGGCCTGGGTGCTTCTGTATTAATTGGATGCTAGTGTCCAAGGCCATCACAAGGTAAATTAGTCAAGTGCCGACATAACTGTAAGATGTGCAAAGCTAAAAGGATGCTCGATTAAATTTAAAAATTAAAGTGCAAGAGATAAAGCAACCAAAAGGACAAAAGGAGTTGTCAACCACTAGTTTTCTTGCTTAGGAATAATGTATACATTAGTATGCTTTAGGACCTATAAATGTACCCAAGTGCATAGATTTTGTGTCTATAGTTTCTTCTCGACCATGGGTAAGTTTCTCCATGAATTTTATGGACAGTTTACCTACTTCCAAAAATGGTATGAATATTTGTTGTGGTATAATGGTTTGGTAAAATGGGTATTCACATTCCTTGGGAGAATACTAGTAATACAATAGTGTTGGCTAGATTTTCTGCACAGTTGAAAACCTAGGTAGTCATGAGATAAATCTCCCTCATTTACTAGTGAGGCTCTCATGTAAGATTTTTCAATTATATTTCCTAGTATCTATCTGTTGGTATTACTTTAATTACGTAGATCATGGAACATAACTAGGTAATTTTGTAGCAAGTAAGCAGTTGTAAGCAATATGTATAGGAAAGAGAAATAATTAAATACGAGAAGAAAGGAAAGGAGATGTGCAACCTAACCAATAGTTAACAGAGTTGATCACATGCACATAGACAAAACAAATAGATCTTGAAATGTAAAATTTGAAGCAAAGGAAAGTTTCAGATCTAGATCTAAGACAACACCAAGTTTATATAGAGATCTAAAAAGAAATAAGAAACAACTGCACCAATGACACAAAGTTCTTTGAAAATATGCCTCTTCTCTATTCATTCGCTTTCAAAAAGATATCAAGGGTTTCAGCTCAAAGTTTGGAACACAAGAATGCTAATTGTAAATTCTGATCCTTTAACCCGTAGGTTCTTCCTCTACTTAAAGGGTGTAGAGGGGAAATTACAAATGGAGAACTACAACTAAACTAGAACATGAAGAAGTAGTAAAGGGAACATTTGACAATCATCTTCCTAGAATTCCTCTCTTAGTAACATGCATCAGGAGTTTAAGCCAAAATTGTGCACATCTGTCACTTATCTTAAAGAATCTTTCCAAATAACTTAAAGTAATGGTTTTTAAACCAATAACTTTAATCTTACATTTTCATCCGGAACATAAGAAATAAGAGAAGAAAGAAGATCTGCCAGCTGTAACACCTACACTTTCTTTTTGTTCTGATATTGAATATACTTGTCAAACATGTAATTCAACATCTTCCCATTTGTTTTAACAATAGCCTCTCTCTCGGTTCTAAACTGCAACAACCCTCTGGACAAAGCAACAGTGTTAGCCTTTACCTTCTCTAAACCAGGCCCATACCCCTCAACATCTATTTGAAGCTTTATGAGTCTGCCAATTGAATCTATCGTGAAAGGTATGGCGGCTTCATCAATTTCTTTCTGCATAACTAGAATAAATTCCTTGTGGGAAGCAGGTAATTCATCCGGAATGCTCTCTGGCACTTCTCCCATCTCATTTTCCAGAATCGCATCCTTTTCAGCATAAGCTTGAGGATCTCTACGTGAAGGAAACTGAAATTTCTAACTAGCTTTCCCCTTTCCATCAATCCACTAGGTACAATTTTCTTTGCAATTAGCACATCCTCTAGTAACGAGTGTATCTTAGCTAAAGTA
This sequence comes from Taxus wallichiana var. yunnanensis, assembly GCA_018340775.1. Classification (NCBI taxonomy): domain Eukaryota; kingdom Viridiplantae; phylum Streptophyta; class Pinopsida; order Cupressales; family Taxaceae; genus Taxus; species Taxus wallichiana. The sequence continues at coordinate 450,087,098 of CM031234.1, read as the reverse complement.
TCCAGATGACTTTCAACAACTATGTTCTCATCTTCTATCTGTGTCATTAGTTCCTTTAGCTGAGATACTGCCTTGTGCATATTCTCGAATTCAGCTGGTATTCTTTTGAACTGCTCTAAAACTTGGTGAATGATTTGTTCTTTCTATTGAGCAATAGCTTTGACCTAGTCCCCTACATCTTCCACCTCTTTAATCAGATGATTACTCACCTGCTCATGTGCTAGAATGGGCCGAGAGGAAGGTTTAACAACCTTAGCAATGATCTCACATAGCTGGAAACCTGCTTTTGAAGCTTGGCTTTCTTAGCCTTCTCTTTGTCAAGCTTGAGGAATAAAGTGTTCATTAGTGTTTGTGTATCCTGCTTTAATCCTTTTGTGGTAGTTTGACCTATTGGCACTTTGGTCACTGCTATATCATCTGCCATGAGCTCTCCCTTGTGCTTTCCTTCTGCTAGAATTGATAACTCAGTGAACTTCTGTCCTGATTCTTCAATAATCAACCTAGAAGTTATTTTGGCAACTTTAGGTCTTCTATCTTTTCCACCCAAACTCAAGAGCAGCTGCAAGTCGTGTTCCTCCAGGTTGATCTCCTCTCTGGCTTCTGGGATTGTCTGCAAAGCCAACCATGATGAAAAATTACTTCTCGGGAATGAGAAGTCACTGAGTGCACCACCATCTCATGCTCTGATTCTGCTCTATCTCGAATTTGCCACAGTGTTGTGACTACCACCCTCTGAATTGTCCAAAGACAATGCTTTTTCAAACTTTGCCATTTGTGCTTTCAACTTCTCCATAGGGAGAGGTGAAGATCTGAGTGGTTGAGGAGAAAATACAAATGACATTGGATTCATAGAGGAATGAAAAGATCTCTTTGGGGTTCCAGGGCTGCTAAAGTGCTATGAGTTGATGTTGGAGAAGTTGGAACTAGCACGATAGTTGTAGATTTGGCCTTCTCTTGTGTGTGAGACTTCTTGTGTACTTTAAGTTTCTCTGGCCTTCTGCTACTTTCACCTTCGTGCTTTCTTTTGCTAGAGTCTCCTGCGGTAAAGTTACCTATGATCTGATTCATCAAAGCTTCATCCAGGCAATACCCCTTTGTCAACAACTAGTTTGAGGTGTTAACCAAAACCACAGAAGATCTTTCCTCAATCATCTGGCTAGCCACCAATGTTTTCCTAAAGAGCAGCTCTATCCCCTCCCATTTGATGATATGTGTCAAGTATCACATGCCCATCATCCACAAGATATGCAAGTATCCGTGTTAAACCATAATCAGATACTTGTTGCGTCGATAACCTGTTGAAGTCTTTCTTCCTGACTTCATACTTGTTTCTGCACTTCATCTAGAAGTCTTCCAATGAAGGTACATGTGAGTATTCCTGGGAGATTGTCTTCTTCGCTACCCCATATGGATCAAAGTTCAATCGTGCTGGGAAGAACTCATGCTCATATTCAGAAAACATTTCGGCTTCGATTCCTCTAGCTTTGTGGATGCTCTGGCAGTTGTAATAACCCATTGTGGACCTAAAGAAACCCTAAACTTATGCTTGCTTTGATTGTAAGTCATACATCTCCACGAGCTATCTGTACAACTCCATGATGACCCATTTGTCGCTTGGATACCTTGGTAACTTAACTAGTTCTCCCAAGAATCTGGTTACCCTGAGATACGTGAAGTTTGTAAACTGCATGAAAATGCAGCCATGCTGGGATACAGCTTCCCAAGCTTCTTTTCTTACCTTGCTAGTCTTCAGATCACTATTTAAATTGTAAATGAATCCATAGAAGAACCCATCGTCGACCACCTTGTAATCTTTGTGGCATTTAGGAACTATCAACTATAGGAAGCATTCAAATATATTATCTTTCGCCAATATGCCCCGTCTATCCAACTTGGAAAATATACCCTACGAGGTTGGTACATATACCAGGTATGAAGTCATTTTGAAGTTGTACGTCCACCTCACACTTCGGAGCTTCTCACCGATGTTGTCACTGATGATCTCCACCCAATTGATTATCGAATCAACTCTGTTGATCTCAATGGTTCTCACGAAAGCATACATCCATGAGCGGAAGTTGTGAGTATTGACTTCTCCACTTAACCTACAAAGTAATTTAGTAATATCATCCACCTCCTGCACCAAATTGGATCACGAAGAGTCCTCGAGAACTTTGATGGAGACCTAGGATTCTTCATATATATGTTATTCATTATGCCCACACAATTTACTTTGTGTTTCTCCCATCTGTTGCCAACATCTAGCATGTTAATTGCAATCACCACCGGCCGTGTCGGAATCTTTAGACAATAATTAATAAATTGTGCATCCAAATTTCGATTATTGTCTTTCCCGCAACATCCTCGAATTGTTTTGGAAAGAGGATGATATGACCTTGCACACTCCATAACAAATTCAGGCAACTGAGTTGTGACTGGAAACACTGATGCTTGAATAATTCCACTACTTTTTATTGCCCACATGAGAGATGTCCTTTCACCTGGATCTGTCAATTAATTCGGAGATGGGTTCAGGGCCTATGTCTCGTGTCATTGATATCAACAAATCTAGAAGTTATGCATGACTCTACTGATCCTTCTCTCTCATCACGCTTCATTATGGCTGGAGCAATCTTTGTCTGAGTTCTTTTTCTTTTAATCCTACCGAAATTCCTTGCAATTGGATCAACTTGTGTAGATCTAGCAATTTCTTCAGATTCGAAGATATATTCAATGTACTTGACATTGATTTGAACTCCCTTTCACTTGTATGAACACTTGTAATGAATACTCACAATTAATTCAAACAAAGATGGAGTCCAGGGCATGAATACTTGATTTATGTTACCAAAATCTGCATATAAAGCCTACTACCCTAAAATTTGAGGCTTTGCTTACATGCAAAGCAAGCATAAATATTTTTAAATTCACCCGGCACTTATACCAATGTGCGAGATAATTATCATAGCAAAAATAAAGTTATTCCAACCCTAGCGCCAAACCTCAAGCCTCCCGGCAATGAAAAACACTTTTTATGCACAAAACCTCCTTTCCTCGCGCCAAAATATGCAGGTTGTAATCCTTAACAAAAGAATTAATTGCTTCTTCATTATGGCAGCCATGCTTATATAACCCTCAACATACTATTTTTAATAATTGCGCTTCCTATTTCGGAAAATTAATTAATAAACAATCATGTCTATTCACCCAAATCAAGCGCCCAATTATGTGCATCATGCTGGTTGCTTTTAAATAAAATTATTTTATTTATTTTTAGCATGCATCATTCAGTTCTCTTTGGCTTGTCTTCTTACATTGATTTTTCTTCCATACATGGCGCCAAAATTAGGTGAAAAAGTCATAAATAAATATCATTAAATACATTGTTTAATGCCAATGTGGGCCACACTTTTTGGCAAGGGTAATTTCTAAAAATAAGAAGTCAACTTTGATAGGAATTTATACCTGTGCACCGCACTCAAAAAATCCCCTCTTCAACTTAAGTTATTTGACTTTCATAATGAGAATTTTTACCCTACAAGGCAGGTAAGAAATTCCTGCCTGCCTACCACTACCAAATTCCCATTGGCAAATTAAAACATCTCCCAAAAAGTGCGACTTGTATTGAAAATAGCTTCCTTTGATAAAGTGCGACTTGCATGGGTGAATAAACCTCTTTGGTGGGAAAAGTTAGTTACTTAGGCGGATAGAAAATTCCCACTGATGCTTTAAGTGATTTTTCTTTATTTTATAATGGGAATTTTTACCCTGCAAGGCAGGTAAGAAATTCTCGTCTGCCTGCCACCTCTAATATTCCCATTGCAGTTTAAGTGACTTTGACTTCATGGAAAAAAGTACTTTGTGAGGCGGTAAGAAATTCTCGCCGCTACCACTACCAAAAATCATATCACTTAGATCTATCCATTCCAAAAATGCGACTTGCCTAAGAGAGGCTTTTTGTGCCTGACTTCATCTTTTTTGGTCATAAGTTTGCCTTCTGAGGCTGATTCCTTCTGGTGCTGAGGCCATAAATGATCTCCAGATGCTCCAGGAAATTAAACAGACTATCTAGAACAAAAAAGCAGACCTGGGAATTTAATGCAGACAAGCTGGAGAAAACCTAAGAAAAACACAAAAGAAATAAATTAAGACGAAAAACGTTGACAAAAGTCATAGATAAAGCTCTGAATTCATTCCTGGTGAAAATCCTATTGAGATGTGTGAATACTGGCATGCAAAACTTCAACAGGGTTCAACCGAGCACAATTTACTTCAAACGGGATTTATTTATTTAATAAATAATTAAATAAAAATTTCCCACAAACAAAACTTGGCGGAGGGATAAAATGAGTTTCAGCATCTAGGTATTTGTCGAAATTGGCTCATATGATTCACTAGGAATATCTTAACGTAATACATACATCTTCTGACAATAAAAATACCAAAAGACCCGTTATTTTAAAAAGAACAATTTTTTTCAAATGGGTAGTCCCGCATTTCAGGTGAAATCTGGGACACCAAATAGAGTTGTTAGTTGCTAATGTGTGGGTTCGTTTAGGTTTTCCTAATGCTATTATGTCAAACAGAGACTCACGGTTCATTAATAATTTTTGGTTTATATTGTGTGAACAAATGGATTCTAAGAGGTCTACCACATTTCATCCACAACCAGATGAGCGAGATAGAAGTGGTAAGTCGTGCTTTGATCTAGTTTTTAAGAGATCATAGGACTTGGTATATATCCAACATTCTTATAACAAGGCGCTTCATACTCCTACCAAGAAAAACTCTTTTTGAAACATGTTTTGGTTATTTACCTAGGGATGTACAATTAATATTGTTTTGAAATTACCATACAAAAACAATGAAAAAATGGAACCGAAGTCCACAAAGCTGAGAGGTTTATTGAGAAAATTCAGCATATACACCTCCAAGTACATAGAGGCTGACAAAGTCACAGGGCAAGTACAAAGCACAACACAATCAACATAGGACTGAGCATTATTTCCTTGTTGGAGATAAGGTATGGTTTTATTTGAGTAGAGAAAGGCTACGGGAAAATCCAAAAACTTAAGCCTCTTCAATATGGCCCATTTGAGATTCTAGAACAAGTGGGTAAGAATGCATTTTGCTTGGATTTTCCTCCTTATATGAGGATCTACTCAATGGTGAATGTTGAAAATTTTCATCTCTTTGAGCCCTCCATGTTGGATGAAGAATGAGAGGGAGTGTTGTTATCGTCTATTGAGGATCTTGCTCCGAGAGACAGTCGGTTGGAATTGAAGGAAGATTTGGTATTACAATGGATAGAGAGGACAACACAATGAGGAGTACATGATAGTTAGTTGATTGGGTTGAAAGGCCAGTTGCCTACCATGGCCAAGTAGTATTCCAAAGAATATGTGGGGAAGAAATTTCCTCATTTCATAAGTCCTTTAAGCTTTTAGGGACTGAAAAGCCTCAAATTGGGGAGGTATGATCCAAAAATGGATTTGGAAATACCCAATTCTATCTAATCTCCATATTTAATACTTGCAAAGGTGCATATTCTCAACATATTCTTTATTTAGGAGATGGTCTAGTTAGGTTGGAGGTGATCTGGACACCTTTGAATGACATATGTGAGCCATCGTTGTTTTGTTCTAGAGTTTTTTAGGTGACGATTACATAACCGTCCCGACGGTTATGTAACCGCCACTCTTCATAGAGCGGCGGTTGTCAGGCTAACCTGTCATGGTGGTTACATAACCGCTGCTATAGTGGGGACCAACGATTGCACAATTTACACTATGTGGACATCGGCGGTCCTGTCCACGATGATGCCAAAATGGGAATTCAAACAATTATAAATGTTTGGACTTCCCGATTGTTCATTTCTCCCTTCCCTTTATTTAAGGGTAGAGCAACTATAAATACAAGTTTGATTCTTCATACTAGCATGCGATTTGAGTGAATTAAAGTGTGAGCAAAGAGGATGAGTTGAAGTTCTTTCTTGTTTTGTTCATTGAGAGAGTTCTTCATTGTTGAGGATTGTAAGCAAGCAAATACAATTGAAGGAGTGTTGAATCCTTCTCGAAGGCCAATTATTGGCAGTAGCTTTGTATTTTAGAGAATTACATAGTGAGAGGGAAGCAATTTTCTTACCAACTGGAGTATTTCCCACTGTGGGTTTCTCCAAGATACATCCTTGTGTTTCTTTTGCCTTCTATTTCTCATTTTGTAGAGTATAGTTGTGAATGTTTTATGCACATTATATTGGTTAAAAGGAACTTAGTCAATTTCCATTCAATTATCACTAGAACAAGATCTATTTATTGTTAAAAAGAGGTAGTTTACTGATCGGATAAAAAAGTAAAATGAATAACCCTATGCCAAAATGTCTACAAATTACCAAAATAACATGAATCGATAAAGTTCATGCCGAATGGAAGATTAAACAAGAACATGCACTAAAACAACTCAATATAGAATGAATATACATTTGTAATCCTAGTATTGCTTGCCAATGTGCTCATTGCATGAAATCCGCAAAGAAAAGATCCAAACAACTATGGAAACAAGCTCACCTCATGACCCATCCGATTCAAACAAAGTGCGAGATAAATCGAATTATTTTTGGCTCCGTTGTAGGGTGCAAAGGGTCGTGAATGTTCACCTTCCCGTCCCCTAGTGTGCATTTCCAAATGCAAACACAAGCAATTAATGGTAGCATTGAATGCAATATTGACATGCAATGCAAAATGACGATGGAGGTTGACGAAGTGGTAAGGGGTGATGTGAAGTGAATTGAATGTGTTTTTGTTTGGAATATAGGGAATTTTATCTATGTGCCACGTGGTTGCATGCAAATTTTGTGTGGGAAGATTTATTTTCTCGCTCATTATCAAATTTTGACCTTTTTAAGGGGTCTTGTGTCGTGGGTCGCCACGCGGCATTAAGGTGGCAACCAAACTTTTTCAAAATCATAACGAAATTATTGATGTGTCTTTTTTTTTTTTGTAGTCCCTCTTTTACTCCGTAATTTTATTGGGATGCCGTTAAACATAAGGTGCTCGGGGCACACACCTTTCATCCAAGTTTCTTTCCCTTAATTTCTTTTCAATTTAAAGAAAGGGTTATAGTTTCAACCCAAATTATTATTTATCCTTCAAACTTAAAAAAACCTTTTACGAGTTATTCATAAGGCAACCCACTCACGAAGTAGACTTGGTCCTCTATACAAAATAGCTGATTAAAAGGGCAAGGCCCAAAACAAATTAGTTAAACAGATAGATATGCAGCGTGCATCGAGAAGAATTTGCAGACTCTCCATTGCTAATTTGGAGAGCACCATCAAATTTTCCGCTTCTTTTTCTTTCTCTGCAACTAAGAGTATTGTCTTACAGAGTTGTGCAAACAGTGTGGGTGTCAACAGTGGAAAATGGATGAGATGTTACTTGCATGGTTTAGCAAGGGAGAAAGGATTGTTCGATTCTATTATAGGGGAGCGGATCAAGGGGTCCCAATTTAGGCGGGGCCTTATTCAACAAATCACCGCCGAACCTGTAAGAATGAAACAGCTTGAAGATTCTGACGCTGGTAAGTATTTTACTATGGCACACTTTGTAAATTATTGGTAAATTTTGGGCGAGGTTATGATCCACCTTTAATATCGTGTGGCCTAGACCACTTTCTTTCGGTACAATTTGTTTTTGCTTTGGCAAATTCTGGGTGAAGCTATGTGTTGGACCACATTCTCAAGATATGTGAAATTAGTTCCAATGTACTTCATACTCTACAATCTCACTTTTTCGTTGAAGTTAATCATCACGTCACAATCTCACCACCATTTTTGCTGGAGCGTTGATAGGTACATCATGAGCTTGCTGGAATGACTAAATGAATGTAAGATTCTAATAAGTTCTACGAGACCAAATACTCTATGGGACGAAGGGCTGTAGCAAAAGATTCTGCATTAACACATCCACATGCCCTATTACTTGTGTGAAATTTCCAATACCTTTTTGATGTTGCTTCTTCTATTGTGGATCTTGATTAAAAACTTGCTGTTTTGTCTGGCCTTGCCTCCTCAAACAATGTGGTTAGGTTTTCATAACTGATATTGATGTTGCTATAAGTTGCATACTCCATGATGTATTGCCATTGTTTTGCCACTACCCTTTTGTTACAAAATTGGCATGTTCTCATTTCCCATTCGTCTCTAGGCGTCGTCCACATGCCGGTCTCACACCCAAGATGATGCCGACTAGTCCTTAGCTAGGCCATCAATATTTTCGTCTTCCACTCAATTTCTACTCTTATGTAGGCTTTTTCATCATGGTCCCATGCAGGGTTAAACTCTTTGATATAGGATGCCTTCTTCGCCTAAGTTGCTTTGTCCACATACTTTTTTATTTCTTCATTGGTTTGGACACTCTTGAATGTTATTGCTCCATTTACTTATCTACTTGCCATTATGCTTCATCCACACGTTCTCTCTTTTGCTTATCTCTTCCTCTATCATCATTTTGGGCCATTGACGGGTCTTCATGCTTTGTGTCTTTTTGAAATAACTTAATGTCCTATTTATCACCAATGCCTCCAACGAAAAGTATCTGTCTTAGCTAATAGAGTTTCATATAGAACTGATGTTTTGATTTTTAGACTACTTGTGATTAAATGTTTTTGGATTATTTTTATCTATCTCCATTTTAGATCTGATACATTGCTGTCCCAAACTTCACATCCATATAGGACCACTAGTGTGACAAGCAAACCGAATAAGGTTCTCTTGGTTTTTCAATCCCATAATTCTACATTCCTGCATCTATTTTGTAGCAAGTCTAAAGCCTTCCACCCCTTGTATTCTTTTTATCTCGTAAGTCTCTCAAATGAGCTTGTTGTCAAAATCGATCCCAAGGTACTTGTATTCTTCCACTACTTCAAGTGAAATTTCGCCAAAAGGAAGTTAATTTGTTTCGTTCTTCTCTCGTAATAAAAAAATCACAACTTCGGTTTTCGTGGTATTCACTTACATTTCAACCTCTTAACAGAAAAAAATCTAGAGCCCTAAGGTGTTCTCTCAAACTATGCGCTGTTTTTGCAATTAGGATAAGATCATTTGCATACAAGAGTAACTTTACTACATAGTTGGCTAGTTGAACGACTCCTCGATCAACTGTGTTTATCCACTCTTCTAGCTTATTAATGTATATCCCAAACAAAGTGGGGATCGTGGATACCTTGTTTGACACCAATGTCACTTCCAAAGCATTCTAACATTCCTCTACCTATTCTAATTTTGGCCCTGACATGCTTATAAAGCCTATGAACCGCCACTGTATGCTTATCTGGAACTCCGAGTTTCTCTATCTCTCTCCAAAGTTTGCCCCTGGTACCGTGTTAAATGTTTTTTTGAAATCGACAAAGCAACAAAAATCTTATCCTCCAATTCCCATACTTTTTCAATCAAGTATCTAAGAGTGACGCAGTGGTTGATAGTGGAATGCTTTGGTTTGAAACTTGCTTGTCCTTTTGCTTGTTTTTGCTTGTTTTTCTTCCTAACTTCTAATTTTGTGCTCTACCATTCTCCCAAACAACTTTTCAAGAAAGGAATTGACCATAATAGTGCAACAGTTTGATGGATTATTGATATCTTTGCTTTATAGAGAGGGATATGTTGGGAGGCCTTCCTAAATAATATCATTTAATATGCTTTTGATTTGTGGTGCGAGGATTTCTGAACCACATTTTAGATATTTTACTTACAACCCATCTATGTCTTGTGCTTTACCCCTGCTAGTCTCTTTATGCCTTGAGTAATATCCTCCATAGAGAAGAGCTCAATTGTTGTGTTGATTACGGGGTTGCGTTTGTCTTGAAGTTGAAGTTGCTCATAGAGTAACTTTGCATATTCTAACCATTGGGTATTTGTGATATTATTCTCTATCTGTTTTCAATTTTGTTGTAGTTCCGTCCAAAATTCTTTAGGATTGTGTTTTCCAAGAGAAATTAGTTCTTTCCTTCTTGTGATCGTAAAGCTTTCTTTTCAATTGTATCAGCTTTTTTGCAAGTCTTATTTTCTTTGTCCATCCTAAGTTCTCGTAAAGTTCTTTTTCTGGCTGGCATTCTTCATCATACCATGGATTTGTCGGGAAAGTACATGTATTTCCTCGCTCAGGCCTAAATTTTTGCATGCACTTACTGCTTTACTAGTTGGTGGAATCAACATACTATTGTTACTGGACAACTTGCTGTACCTGATGTACTATTCTCTGCTTCTGAAAAATGTTGTAACAACTTGCTGTACCTGATGTACTATTCTCTGCTTCTGAAAAATGTTGTTCAAGGGTCTCTTTTGAAGAATTTTCGATTTTCATTAGTCATGAAGATTTTACTGTGAAGAGGCACTTTCTTTTGATTGTGGTGGGTTTGTTCTCTTTGTTGATTGTTTATGTGTATGTCAAGCTTTACATCTACTGGATTATGATCTGACTTCAATTCTATAGGGAGTCCCCAATTTATAACTTTTTTTGTATCGAAATTGAACTTTGTGAGCAAATAACATAGTCCACCACACTTTGGCCATTGTATGTTTTACAGGTGATGTTTCTTGAATTCAGCCATGTTCTCATGCCATTGCATATAACCATGTCATACAAACTACATAGTCCCAATAATTTTGCTCCATAGTGTGTAACACCCCCATTTCCATCTTGTGATGTCCTTTCCCAAAGCTGGTCTTCTTTTTTTTCTAGCATAATGGATTGCTTTTCACTCCACCCTTGTTTCTCAAATTGAGGATTGGTTGTTTGTTGTCCTCACATCGAAGTCTCCTATCATCAAGACTTCCCCAAGGTGCTGAAAACTGAAATGTCACTTTTTAGCAACGCATAAGCGTTCACGGTTTAAGTTCCTTTCCACATATGTCCTCGAGCCTCTAAGTGCAAAGTAGCATGCAACTAGCTGTTAATTCATTCTCCTGTATTTTCAACTATATGAATTTGGGTCCTCTTTCTTGACTTCTATAATTCTGCACCACGTTTCTCTGATTAGCACCATTATTCCTCCATGCCCCTTGCCTATTTCAGTCTTTGAATGAACCATGCTCTGGAGTTCATAGGATACCTCATTGTATAGCGCCCTAGCATGCTAATAGCAAACCATCCGTCATCATTACATGTTCTATAGCTGGTCCATTGAAAATAACAAACCCCAGCCACATTTCCACTTAAGGCATAATTATTACACCCCAACCTTAACACATTTCAGCTGAAGTTATTGGCTACCTTATTGCAGCGGGGAGAGATTTTAGCTTGGGTTATATTCTTATGTGTGTTCCTAATACCATAACAAATCTCACCACATTTCTGCTGAAGTCCGTTAGATTACGGTACTTCAGAACATGTCCTCTAACAAGGTGCACATTTGGAACTTGGGCGCGCTTCAACAGGAGCGTGCTCAATCATAGAGAATAACAGCCCCATTCTTGGTTGTCCTATTATTGTCAGTCCTATTCTTGCCTGCCCAGATTTACCAGCTACTTTCATGTAGTTTGTTTTCCAATTTTAGAATATCAGCTCTTTATTTAGCAATTTGCTTTTGAAAAGTTTGACTTTGCCTATTTATGGGTGCAAATCCCTAGGATAAAATTAAATCAAAGGTTGATTTAATTTTGTGATGGATCTAGTTTTAGGATCTAGGCCATTTTTAGGGTCTGTTCTTCAGCTATAAAAGAAGGCCTAGGGTAGGTGTTTTATTTATTCAATCCATCATTTAATGTCTAGTGTGTTCTAAAGCACTATAGCTTTTGTTTTCCGATTAATAAAACAGTGATGTGATTTGGTGTATTTCTAAGTATTATTTAGCAGTGTTTCTCTATTGTACGTGTTGTAGATTCTAGCATTTAAAGTTTTGTAGTTTTAATTGGCTTTTAGTTTTGAGCTATCTAGTTGAGGGTTCTTTACGATCAGAGTCTGCTTACCATGGTTTATAGAAAATTTCAACATGGTATTAGAGCACAGTTTTTGATATCTTCTAGATTCAGTGTATGCAGAGGCTGGTTGTCTGAAGTAGAGTGCTTTTAGAGGATCCAAGTGGGCAATATGTCCAAGGTTCAGTGATCAAAGCATAATTGTGTCAGTAATTGGGATCAGTGAAGGGTGGTGGGTGTGAAACCCTAATTGATCCAATGATCGTAAATTGAAGTTTGTTTGAACAATTGCAGCAATGGAAACTCCCAGCATGCGAGAGAGTTACTTGTTGGAGAGGTCCTCAAACTATGCATTGTGGAAGTTAAGATTGCAATATAACATGGAAGAAACAAAAATTATGGTACCTCGTGGAGAAGAAGGTTACACTTCCCATAGATCCCAAATATTTGGCATAGTACAATAAAAAGGTAGTACAGGTGAAGCAAATCCTGTTGGATTCGGTGAAGGACCATCTAATCCCTCATATCGCCACCAAGAGGATTTCCAAAGAGATTAAAGATGCCATGGGAATCTTATATTAGAATGTGAATGCATCCAAGGTGATTTTTGAGGAACAAGCTCAACACTACTTGTATTTGCACGAGCAAGAAAAATACAGTGGAGAGCTATTTGATGAAGCTAACAGAGCTTAGGGATCAAATTAGTTCAGTATTTAATGAAGTCAAAGATAATGAGCTAGTCTAGATTGCTCTGAATGGCTTTAAATCACCATGGCACAACTTTTTTTGGGTTATCTGTGGTCGGGAGAAATTACCCGACTTTGAGTAGTTGTGAGATGCTTCATTGGAGAAGAGATGAGACTACAAGTCTCAAATATTGTTAAGGATGATGTTTCAGACCAAGCCATCATCAGGAAGGTGAGGAAGGGAGGAAAGAAAAGATTTAGGAACGGTCAAAAGAAAAAAGAAGATTCAAGATATTCTAATCACTAGAAGAAGGGTTTGAGTCATATCAAGTGCTTCAATTGTGATAAGCATGGAATTATGCGTCTCAGTGTCCAAAGAAAAAGAAAGGGAAGGGGAAACTATAGTAGGAGAAACTATTTGTAGGAAGTGCAGAAGCTTCAAGAGTAGACAAATTGACTGCCATGCTTGATACAACCTTTGCTATGGGTGTTGTGCCTTTCCACCAACACATCTTAGGTGTTGGGTGGTACATTGATAATGGAGCCTTGAGACATATGACTTTGAACATGGAAACCTTCTTTAGATTGAAGGAACAACATACCAACATACATGAGGAGCTTGGTGATGATGCCAAGTACTCAATGACAGTGATAGGGTCTATCTCATTCCACATGCCAATAGGAGAAGTTTTGGAGCTACATGAGATATTGTATATTCCTAGTATGCCTTAGAATCTCCTTTCAGTTTCTTGTCTAATAGATTTGGAGTGTAGGGCTGTGTTTGATGCTCAACAAGTAATCATTAGGGAACATAGTCCGAGCCCGGTCATGTCTTGGCCAAGGGAGTTTGAGTTTGATGGTCAGCAAGTAATCATCAGGAAATATAACCCCGAGCTTGGTCGAGTCTTAGCCAACATACAACCGGAGCTTAGTAATAATGCCAAGTACTCAATGACTGGGATAGGGTTTATCTCATTCCACATGCCTACAAGAGAAGTTTTGGAGCTACATGAGGTATTGTATGTTTCTCGTATGACTTAGAATCTCCTTTCAATTTCTTGTCTAATAGATTTGGAGTGTAGGGCTGAGTTTGACGATTAACATGCAATCATCAGGAAACATAACCCCAAGCTTGGTCAAGTCTTGGCCAAGGGAGTTTGTGTGGATGGCCTTTATAGGCTGCTGTAAGACTTGGTGAAGCAAAGAGCTTTGTTGACTAGCAATGACAATCTATGCGAGCTTTGGTGGTTGTAATCTCTGAACTATGGATCCTTGGCTCTTCTCAAGGACATGGTGGTTGTAATCTCTGACTTCAAGGTGGAGAAGAGGTGTATGCAGGTCAAGGGATTTCTAGATGTGATTCATTCATTCGTTTGTGGACCCATGTTATCAATCTCATTGACAAGCAATGTATACTTTGTTACTTTTATTGACGATTCTTCTAGATAGACCTGGATTTATTTTATGAAGATCAAGGATGGGGTCTTCAACAGGTTGAAGGAGTACAAAGACCTTATTGAGAACCAAATAAGAAGATCAAGGTAGTAAGATCAATTAATGGATAGGAGTATGCTTCCAATGACTTTGATTCCCTGTTTACGGTATCGTATAACCCACAATAGAATAGGGTTATAGTGAAAAAGAACAGGTCCATATTAGAGACTGCTAAGTGTTTGGTTTATGAATTAGATCTGCATATGTTTTCTTGGACAGAAGCTTAAGGTGTTGCTTTCTACATATTGAATAGGTGTCTTCACAGAGTGTTGAAGAAAAGACTCTAGATGAAGCTTTTACGGGGCAGAAACAAGATGTTTCTTGTTTTAGAGTGTTTGGGTGTCTGGTTTTCATTCATGTTCTGGAGGAGAAGAGGACAAACTTGAACCCCCAGTTTGAAGGGTATTCTAGTTGGCTACAATGAGACCTCTAAGCTCTACAAGATTTATGTTTCATCTTAGAGGATGATAGTAGTGAGTTGGGATGTGAAGGTGGAAGAGGATGCACAGTCTTACAGGTCCCATAAGCTTCCAGTAGTAGTTGAGGAGGATATAGCAGTTACTGCCCTAAGTGTTAATCCGCTTCAGGAGTACATGTTAAGATCCAAAAGTTCTAGTACAAGTACAAAGACAACTGTACTCCCTAGCACAGTCAAGAAGCCTGAATGGGTTCTATAGACGTTGTAGGAGGAAGAGGAGCAAGTTGGTGCTCCAAAGATTTCTTTTTGGGTAGGTCATCCTCCTAAGAAGTTTCCCAATGATGTTGCATTGATGTTTACCATCATTGATGCAAAGCCGTCTAGTTTTGAGAATTTATCATGTCAAATATGTATGTCAGGATGTCATGGTGGAGAAGTACAACTCCATGAAGAATTATGTGTGGGAAATAGTGCCAAGACCAGTAAGGAAATCAGTGGTAGATTCTGAGTGGCTGTACAAGGTGAAGCATACAACTGATGACAACATACAACTGATGACAACATAGGGAATTACAAGGCTGGGTTTATAGCTAGAGGATTCTCCCAGAGAGAGGGAATTGACTATGAGGAGATCTTTCCTCTAGTTAGGTATATTTATATCAGGACCACTGTCTTTAGCAGCTATTTTTGGTTGACAGTTACATCAGATGGATGTCAAGTCAACTTTTTGAATGGTCTTATTGATGAAGAATTATTCTTTAATTAGCCAAGAGGATTTGAGGTGCATTGGCGAGAGGTGTGTAGATTGAAGAAAGATTTTTACGGGTTGAAGCAGGCACCCTGTGCATGGTACTCCACGATTGATGAGTACTTGTTAGGTTTGGGCTTCACCAAACCAATTGCAGATCCCAATCTATGGTATTTATTTGATGGATAAGTTTTTTTGGTTTTGATCTTGTATGTGGATGACATGATACTTATAGGGAGTTCAAAGAAGCTCATTGCAGGGTGCAAGGAGGAGTTGGCTTGAGAATTTGACGCAAAGGACAACACCGATGGACTATTTCTTGGGTTTAGAGGTGTCGTAGAGAACAAGTGAGATTTCCTTGAGTAGAGAAAATACACAGTTGATATTTTGAAGAGGTTCCACATGATGGATTACAACCTATCGCCACTCCTATGATACAAAATTCGAAGTTACATGGTGACTTGAATTTAGATTTGGCAGATCCTTTAGTGTACAGGCAGTTGATTGGGTCCTTGATGAATGTGGTTAATACTAGACCAAATATATGTTTTGCGATGAACACTTTGAGCCAGTTAATGCTTGAACTTTGGCATATTCTTTGGGTTGTTGCAAAGCATGTGCTCTGATACTTGAAGGGCACAATATATATTGGCATGAGATATGTAGGGGCAGTGAGTTGATGCTGCATGGATTCGTTGATTTTGAGTGGGCAGGAGATGCAGGTGAAAGGAAGAGTACTTCAGGATGTTGCTTTAGTTTTGGTTTATGATCCGTAAACTGTAGTAGGCCCCCTACAATTAAATAGTTTAAAATCGGATACCCAAAATATTAAATGATGCAAGCGAGAAAAACTTGTTAAATACCATTCAACACGGATTTTAAAAACTTGATCATAATGTGTTTAAAAACTGAGTTACAATCTGATTTAGAATGATAACAAATCCATACTTCTCAATTATTCACTTAAAAATGATCAAATCAACTCTTTTTATTTTTCTTGTAAATTAATAATTGCAATTATAAATCTCATAATCTGATTAAAATCTGTAATTAAAACTGAATAATACTGCGTAAAATCAGGAAAAACAGAGACACCAAGTTGTTTACAAAGTTCACCAATTGGCTACGTCTCCGGGATTTCCTTTACGCAATCCGATCCATTAAAAACGATTTGTAAGTACAATTAAAAAAAGTACAATTCAATAATGAATCAAAAGACCTGCAAAAATCTGCCCACAGACCTCTGGAAGACTCTGATTATACTCAGCAATGTCATCCCAACTTCTGGTAGCAAGTGCATGATCAGTTTCCTATCATTCTACGTCAAAGTGTCACTTCAACTGCTTACAAAGATGTCAAATAAACACCAAAACGGAAAAATAAATATATCATACGGAGCGTCTCTGAATTTTGGACAAATCTCCAGTTCACTCCGAGTTCTGAAAACGTCATTATGATGGCCTAAATTGCCATTCTTTACAGACTGCTCTTTACAAAATAATACACAGTCAAAAATATGACCCCTTCCAAATACCAAATGCCTCTTTTTATACCACTTGCAAGTGGTTGGCGGATTGGTAAGGGCACCTTTCTTTTTGGTGGGAGATTATGGGTTCCACTCCCCTCCAAGCGCATTGACTTGCTAAGCACGCATTGACTTTCTTTTTTAAAACATATTTTATCCCCAATATCCCACATTTGTCGTGAGTAGAGGATGAGGTAGTGTAAATAGAAAGGTGTGGATATGGTTTGTTGGCCACGGGCCGTTTTTGTTTGCAAGTATAATGCGCCATGCTTAATATGGTGGGTGCTTAGTTAAAATGGTTAGCGCTAACCCTAACCACATGGCGTTGTGGCATGTTTAAGTTGGAGTTTGGGTTCCACGTGGACGTCATGTATTGGTGTGTGGCATAAGTGTGGAGGATATGTGCCCAATTTAATAATATGCGCCAACATAGAATGTGCTAACCACGTGGACCTCTCTAGAATTCGCCAAATCAATGAGCTTCTCACTTGTCACGTGTCAGCACGAGAGGGCACAAAAATAATATTTGGGAAACTAATTACCACATGGCGGCAGGGTCCCCCTCTGACATAGAAGCGGATCCCACCGGCTACGGTTTCTGTAGCTGGCCTTTTGCAAATCGACCGTTGAAGGCTAGTGGAGTAAACAAACACGTTCAAGTCCATTTTTGCCTCGGCCAACCTTGAATCACACAAATAGGTTCTAAAAACGGACCAAGGCCCTGCTTGACTTGCGCTTGCCTGTCGACCAACTTTGACCCAAACTTTGACCGGCGACAACTTGAGCATACAATGTTCATTTTACGCTGTTCCAATAGGCGTTAGAAAGCTCTTGGAATGCTCTTCTGTACTGTATTGGTTTAGGGAGATCATGAAAACTTCAAATGTCCAAAATGACCTCCGGTTTAGTTCTGGAGTCATATCTTGGTTTAACATGAAGCAAACTACGGTGACATTGACAAAGTACATGACAACCAACACTGCTAGTTGTGAAGCCATTTGGCTTTGCAAGTTGATTGCAGAGCTAACAAGTGAGAAAATGGAGCCTACAGTCATTTACTGTGACAATCAAAGTTGTATCAAACTCTTTGAGAATTATGTATTTCATGACTGCTCTAAGCACATTGAAATCATACATCACTTTCTAAAAATAGAGTTCAGAAGGGGCCAGTTGCTCTACACTATGTTTTGAAAGATCATTGGGTTGTAGACATTCTGACAAATCCTCTAGCTAAGGGGAAGTTTGAGATGTTTTGGGAGAGAAGGGATTGCTAGAGAACACATTCTTCAATTAGTGGGAGTGTTAGATTATGGTATATCATAACGTGTCCTCTAGCATGGCGCATGTGTGGAACCTACGCACACTTTAGGAAAGTGTATAGTCATAAAGAACAATAGTCCTATTGTCTGTCCTATTATTGGCAGGCCTATTCTTGGCTGTCCAGATTTAGCAGTTGCTTTTATTTAGTTGCTTTAAAAGATCAGTAGCAAAGTACAGCTTGTCAAAAGAAGTAGGCTATCCCAAAGCAATAATGGGAATATGCAGGATAGGTTAACGAAAATGAGAAGCACACAAAGAGCAAAAGTAGAAAAACATTGTAGTACAAAATGAATCCAAAATTTCAAGCCAAAATGTCTGGAAAGGCTACAACACTGTCATTTCTAGGAGAATGGTAAGCTTTTTAGCTACTATTTTAGAGATCCCTCAAATGCCTTTGGCACAAACTATCAAGGAGTTAAATGCAAAACCTCTTCCCCACAATGGATCATTCTATCTTGCCTCTATAATTGATTCGCTACGCCTGACAAAATTCACTAGAAGCTTCTCTCTATGGGAATAACTAACAAGATTCATGGGCATCAAAGATTACTTGAAAGAAGGGAGCTGGTGCATGGAAATGCCAGTAAATTGGAAAAAAACATATTAGTCTCTGAGCATCAACATTGCCATCGTCCATGGGGAGTCAAAGAAGCATTCATCTCTGAAATATGAAGGGCTAAATACAGTTATCTCTTTCGGCTTGAGGCAACATTGCCCATGGATTTGGGCAACAAACTCAGGCTGGACAATGCATTGAGTGACCGTCCTTTTGCAACAGACCCTAAGCTGTGCAAAGAGAAATTGCACCCTTTGAAGGCGTGCCTAGCTTATAGGTCCTAGTCTTGGATCTCGTATCTCTAGCCAATAAAGGATTGAGGGTTTAATGATAGTGTTGAAGAGCTGCATCTTTGTAGAGTATCCTGGAATCACATCTGAAAGCATTGATGGTCTAAAACAGAATGGAAGTCACACCCCTTACATAATTGTAATTGGGAAGCAAATTTTTATGAGATGGCCCTATAAAATGAACCCCCAAGTATGTAGAAGCTCGTGGAATATTAATGGGTTCTTCTTTATCTGAGAATTGGAACTTGGAGAGAGCACTTTTGGAGGTCTTGAAGATTATAAACTTAGTTTTACTAAGGCTAGCAACTAATTTTTGAAGTTCACAAAATCAAGTAAAAGCATCCAATTCTTTGTAAATCCTTGGGAGAGTGAACAAGGACCGCATCATTAGAAAAAATTAGTATGGCAATCAAGAGTCTTATGCATGCTTTTACATTCCTCATACCAACAATTCATGGGACAAGAAACATTGGGAGGGGTTGATTTTAAATTGTTGACTTTGTGGGGAAAGGTTTCAAGCGCAACCTCACATCAGGCATGTGACAACTAGTCATATTTGGCATTACTAGTAGTTGTAGACAAAAAGTAATTCTTCAACACCAATTGAGAGGGATGTGCACCATAATTGTCCGCATGTGATCCATGTGGTAGTTTGAGGCACCTCCCTTTGAGATGGCCATCTTGCTAAGGTTCTAGTTTCTTTACTGGTGCTTGGAATTTAAAACTGTAAGATGCATCAAAAGCTTATAATTTTCTCTAGATCATTCCTTTTCTCTTTGGGACATCAGATTTTCTGAAAAATGCTCCAAAGGGCCGTAAAAATGCCAAATACAAAATGTATCAAAATTTCCAAAAAATTCAGGGAATCGGAATCTTGTCTGTTTGTAAGTTTCATGTTATGCCAAATCCTCTTGAATCCATGGTGAAACACTCGACATGTCTATTCAAATTCCAGGTCAAATCACTTCACTTTCTATTTTTGATTGTACATTTCCATCTGAAAGTAGCTGTAGAGGAATTTCCATCCAGAGGTAAAAATATGAAAGAGGGTTGTATAGCTTTACGTCTCAGATATTGCTACCATATTGTATGGAGATGGTTGTGGCTTCACATCCATTCTCAGAAATTGCTACCCTTTTGTAATACACAGAGCAAAGAAAGAGCATAAAACAATGTGTGATAGCTTCACATCTCTTCTCAAAGATTTCTACTTTCCTTTTGTAGTTATACTTGAGAAATAACATAATCTCTGCTCAAATATAGCCGTACATACCTATCGTATCAATGAAGTGATTAATTCTCTCAAAAATTGTTCTCTGTGTATTTTGTTATCTCCATTAACTCATGGTTCATTCAGTTACAGTTCTGCAATTATCCTTATGCTACAGTTTTGTAATTAATCACTTTCTCCTATAATAGATCTAAGTACCAACAGTATAATGTATTTTCCATTGGATTGCCAATCAAATCTGGATCAACTTACCAACCACCAAAATCAATTATGGGATGGAGGAGCTCAAGGGGAAGGGAGGAGGGCGGAGAATAAATGGTGAGAGTGAAATGCAAAACAACATGATTAAGGGAATCTGACCGGTGATAGGATAGCAATGTGGGGGATCAAAAAATTGCTAGCAGAAACATAATCAACCACACTTGTGCCTATGCCATGGGGAAAGTGAGTGAACCTGCTAGAATTTGGAAAACACAGGAGACCATGTGACACATGCAACTGGAGCAAATGCTTACTTTATGTTTAACCTATTCTTACCAATTGATGGGGTTTTCATCAAACTGAGGTCTGCTATAACCAGCTCAAAAAGACATTTGATCCTTGGTCATATCAGATGAAGGCGCTTGTCTCACTGGGCACTAAAGTTGCCCAGAATAATGAATTTTTTTGAGTATCTAGATTGCTTTGGGTGAAGATCAAGATACAGACCATCATCAGTGTGAACAACAAAAGATGAAGAGGCTGGAGGAAAATAGAACAGTACAAAGAAGGCGTCTCGAAGAAGGGGCGGGCCCCTTTGGACACAAAACCACATTTACCTAAAGTGCTCATCTGAAGCAACCATGGAAAGTAATGGGAGGGAATGCCTGGTGTATGTTTTCACAGGTCTCTGTGAAAAAGATAAGATCTCATGAGGAGATAACATCCTAAAAGGTACTTGGAGAAGATCACACTAAACCATTAGAATTCTAGTAGGCAATACAAATACTAACACTCGCTTTTGGGACCTGAGAATGCCTGATTTGGTTGGAGAAGGGCATGGCCACCTAAGAAGAGGGCAATCATGAAACAGTTCCTTGTGGTTTTGGAGAACATCCCGTTTGTTGTCTATCCTAGGATCTACAATTTGTGCACGAGCTTTCTAGAGTTTCTCCACTTAAAGCTGCTTGATATCCTTATCCAAATAAATCTTGTTGGGCAGAGCATTTTATGTCTATCCCTTTGGGCTCTCAAATGTTCCTTAGCAGATGAGAGCCGAATGAGGAGAGTGCCTTTTGAACTCGACCAAGCCTTGATGAGAGAAATGTCCTTGAATTCAAATGTTTGGTGTACAAAACATGACCTGCATACAAAGTATCAATAGCCTTTAAAAGGCCACAAACCTGAAGGTTAAGTTCCTTGCTTTTGTGCACTCGTTCTTCATCAAATTTATCTTGGACATCCAATTCGACAATAGGAGAGACTATTTTTTCCATTGACTACCTGCACCCTTGAACTGTGTTCGTCAACCTGTTTTTGGATGGATTGCCGATACGCAGTTGTTTTGTTTTCAAGTTTTTGTGCTTTGTCAGTGTCTGTTTTTGGATGGATTGCTTCTATACCGCTGGGGGACTTTGGGACTGTTCAAGTTTGGTAGTCTTCGCCTCATGCAATTGGAGTTTTTATTTAAAACGAGCAAAAAAATGCCCTTTTTATGTACACGGTTCTGGAGCCACCATAAGAGACCAGCCCTTTCCTGTAGTTGGTTGTTGAGTGACAGAACATGATTACGAAATTCGCTGTCCACCTTCTCCAAATATGCAATTCGGCTGCAGAGTCTCCTGTACTGGTTCTTTGGGTTTTGACCGTTTGAACAAAAAGGCTTCTGTCCATGGCTTGTGAATATACAGTAAGATCAAGAAATATCAGGAGTCACCGAAAGAATCAGATAGGTCAAACTAAGAATTCAAATTTGAAAAATATGTGAAATCTCAAATTCTATAAAGAGCCCTCCAAGAAAGGAACTCAAGCTCTAACTCAATCCTTTATCTGGCCATTTGCAATTTCTGTGGACGTTTGGAAATTTGTGAATTTTGGCGATTAAGACACCCCTTCGATTTTTGTTTTACATGCTTGAAAATAGTCATCTCAGAAATGCGACGGGTTGGCCATGTTTGGGGACAAATTGCAAATCAGGCGAGGTAGAGAAATTCTTCTACAAACTGTGCTGAAATCCACACTAACTTCTCAGAATAAGTAGAAATTTTCACACAGATTTTTATGGAATCCTTAGATAGGAAGTCCAAGAAATTCTCAGACAAAATCTGAAATTTGTAACAGAAGCCCCCTTCTTTTTAGATGCTTATGGTTGTCAATGACTTTGGGTTTTCTAGTGAAAGCCAAACTTTCCATGGTTACTTCGATGAGAGTGTTTCCCCACTGCAATGAGAGTACGGTATAATCTTTAAGTAACTGCTGTAACCGGCTACAGTTTGCTGTTAAGTTTACATTTTCTTGTTAAGACATGACAAGATGTTTATATTTTCTCCGTGACTGCATTTTTGGTTGTAACTAGATCTCACGGCGGTCTCATTTTAGTGATAACTATTTTTGTGGTTGATCTATGATCACTCAGTTCAGTGATTGGCCTGGTTGGAACCTTTCTTACAGTAACTAGATCTCATGGTGGCATCAATTAAGTGGTAATCTTCTAGGTAATTGATCCACAACTATTCACTTCACTGTTTGGCCTGGTTGGAATCCCTAAAAACCAATGGTACCTTTTAGTTGCCATTTCCTTAGCCAACAGTTGCAACACACACTTCAGTTACATCCTTCAAGTGCCAACCTTCTGAATTTAGAGATCCAATGACCTATGAAAACCACGTTCATCAACCCTTATTTACCTACTGATTTGAAATCTTTTGTTGTTGTAAATCCCTAAAAAGTTTAAAACATATGAAAAGGAAAAGAAGGGTGATGATATCTAGCCAATAGAAGACTTGATTGGTCTATTCATTTTGGGCTCGAATTCCTAAAACATCTTGTATAAAAAGGGCCAAAAGTTTCTCAGTTTTGATATCAGACATGTATCCAGCAGCTGGCCTGTAAGTTGCTCTAAACAATAGAAATCTTTGTCCAAAACAGGCCGCATATCCCTCAACACCAGTTTGCCCTTACTTTAGGTTGTTGAGTTACTGCTCAAATTTTGATGCTGTTGTTTGCATTGGAAAATTCTTTCCCAAGGCATTGTTTTTATGGTAATAGTCCATACTTTGGATAAATATTAAATGAGTTACAGGCTGTCAAATTTGTTGTATGCCATCAGCTCCAATTTCAACGTAAAATAGGTTGCTATCCTATGTAACTCAATAAAATTGTAAAAGGAACATATCTGATCTGAATGTAGCTGAAAATAGTAGGTAATAAGCCTCTATACGTCTGTGTCATCCAATGACCTAGAAGTAATCATGCAGAGTAAGTATCCAGTATCCCAGATTGCCAGGCCTAGATACCCCAAAATATGTACTACGATGGATCTGTTTCCTCCATGTTGTGCTGCTATTAATTGCACTTGAAAAATGTTTCCCAAGGCCTCGATTTTGTGGTAATAGTCTATACTAGGGATAAATATCGTGTGAGTCACATGCTGTCAAATTTGTTGTGTGCCATTTGCTCCAATTTTATCCTGAAATAAGTTGCCCTTTTATGTAACGCAATAAAATTGTAAATAGAACATATCTGATCTGAATGTAGCAGAAAATAATAGGGATTGTCAGGCCTATATACTCTACGAGAATGATTACGTTGGATCACCAGGTCAACATTTAATGACCTAGAAGTAATCATATAGAGTAAGTAGTCAATATCCCAGATCGCCAGGCCTGTATACCCCAAAATTTGTGCTATAATCATAGTTACCAGGTTCGGCCGGATTTGTATGAAATCCGGTTCGAACCGTATTTTTTGAAGCAACCGAATAAATCCGGTTCGGTTCGGCCTTGTTTTTGCAGGAAAAAAAAAAATTTCCATTTTTGGAAAGGGTCCGGGAAGATGTAGCAGCAAAAACTTGCATGTGCCATAACTTTCATTCTGTGGCTCCGTTTTAGGTGTCGTCTTCTCTAAAAGTATATATTTTCTCGAGCTCTACGCATTGATGGCAATATTTTTCTTATTTTCATAAAATCCATTTTTGTACCTTTTTGGACCAAGCAACTTCTTGCAATCTTTTGAAAGAATCATTATGATGATGATGATTATGGTAGATGGATGCTTTTTTGTATGATTTGTCTATATATAATGATATAAGTATACAATAATATAAATTTATAATAATACAAGTATATATATTCCGAACCGGATTTTTCCGTATTTTTTCGGATTTTTTCGAGAACTCCGAATTTTCGGATTTTTTTGCCCTTCCGAATTTAATCGGATTTCCGAACCTGGTAACTATGGCTATAATGGATCTGGTTCCCCAATGTTGTGCTGCTATTAATGTGCTATAAATGAGAGAATGATGTGAATTTATTTTAGGGGAGGACTATTCCTAACATTCCCCTCCCTTAACTTGCGAACATGGGAGAGAACAACACGCATTGGAGCCTTTGTCCTTTGTTGTTGTTGTCCTTCGGGTTGCTGCTTACCCAACAATTGTGGCGAAAGTTTAAGCATTGGGAACATCAATCCCCCTCACAATGTGAAAAATTCGAATATCGGTTTCGACCGATAATGCATCCGATTACAATTTTTTGGAAAAAGTTGCCCCTTTGCTTTCACAATTTTTTTCTGCTTTTGGAAATATATTCTCCTTACAAAATATTTCCACTTAGTGGAAAAAATGCTCCTTTCTTTTTCCAAAATTTACTTGATATCCCTTTTGCTATTCACCCCCTCTTAAAAGATACTTTAAAATATATTTAATCACCCTTCTTAACTTTTTTTTGATCAAAAGATACATTGAAGTGTGATGTAGGGGTTCGACCCTTGACCACCTCCCAAGCCAAGTTTTTATTCAAATGCTCATAGCTGATTGGGTTATATAACACACTAAACATGCACATGGGAAAATTTAATTTTATACATTAAAAACTTGACTTTTGGATTAAAAAAATAATAAGCCATTACCTAGATAAGGTTAGGGCATCGTTGATGTTATGCCAAAGTGCAAGATCTGATTAGGGTGCTTGTAGATCTAAGCGAGTTGAGCTGAATGTTGAGATTGGAAGCTCACATAGAATTGGGGTTGGCGAGTTGCTATTGTGATTCGAGCTAGGTTAGGTTTGAAATCCCTACAAGGAGTGACACGCGTTGGAATTGCTGCGAGTTGAGATCTGATCTAGGTCCGGCATGAGCCGAAGGTGAGAGTCTTCGATCTCCATTTGGATAACCTGTGAGGCATTGTGTCGGATCGCCATTAGCAATGAGGGCCGAGTGTATCAGATTTGAGTAAGGATACGCGAGTTGACCTAGGCACCGTAGGGTCCGAAATATCTCATGAGATAGATTTGGCCGATTCAATAGCCTCGGAGATGGAATGAAGGTTACAACTATGTGCTCATGGAAAGAGGGTTTACTGTTAGACAAAATCAAATACTAAAGGAAACAAGAGAGTTTGAATGCAATCGATGCCGGGTTGGGCCTCATCCGAGTTGGAGGAGATCAATTTCAACTCGTGAGTCATGTGTATGCACTAAAAGCCAAATTAGGACTTGCAAAAGAGGAGACTAAATCGAGTTGGATCCGTAGCAACATAATGCAATGTTTCAAACACCGATTTGTCAACAACTGAGATGGGAGGGGTTAAGTTGCGATGCCAAGCAACTCATGAGTGAAACTTGTGATACACTTTGCCAAGTAGAGGAAATCACTTTGCTAATCTGAGCTAAAGACGATCCTTTTAACTCGCCAGTCCTGACATAGAACTCGCCTATCAATGGAATCTCAATGCAGATGCAACGATCTGCATACCAAATCCTTCAAACTAGATCTGCAAAACCTTTACATCAGGAGTTGCACCTAGGGAGAGGCTGTAGTTGTGCTCTGAAGATGAATTTTCTTTGCTGTTCTACTTCCTCATGTAGATCTGTTAAAAGCCCAAAAATAGTAGATTTGAATGTAATGAAAATATATTGAGTTTACAGTTTCTAGAACTTTTGGACTTTTTGAACCCAAATTTGAGGTCTGATTTGCTCCAAAATGCTGCAAGAAAAACTTGATTCCAAAAGGTGCGCAAACAAAAAACCTAAACAAAGAACAAATCTGATATAAAACGCTAAACACACCAAATTCTAAGCATGAACACAATTACTAAGATGAAGTGAAAATTGTAGAAAGAGTGTACAAAATGGAAGAGGCTGGTGATGCAAGCGAATGGTGTATGCCAACAGATTCACACGAGGTCTATGGTATTTGTTACTACTGTTGACAAAGTGCAATAAGGGTGGATGATACAAACTCTAGATTTCACGTGATGCGGTATTTGCTAGTTTGTTTGCATGGTTTGACACTACATCAAGTGGATGGACACAGAAAAAGGTAACAAGGTCGCATGAGGTCTGTGGTATCTGCTAACTCGTTGCCTTAGTCTACTTGACGAACAAAACATGTGTAATGTCCCTTTTAGGGGGACTCAAGAAATGGCTAAAAACTCACAAATCAGATTTATAGAGCTGCTGTTATAAACCTGCAAATTAAACCCTTTTCTAGGGCAGCGACCTGTTTTGGGGTTTCAACCCCACCTTCGTGCCTTCAAAACCCTTCCAATCAACTTCACTTAAGTCTCTAAAATTATGATATATCATCAACAATCATATAATGCAAGAAATCTGATTTTTAATACCCTAGATATGGAGATATGAATTTCAATGAAACCCTTGTTTGCAGCGTTACTTTAAAAATTCACAATTCAACTTAGAAAGCACCAAAATTCATGAAACTCAAGATATTGGCCTTATAAATTATGAAGAATAAGCTAGTAATTTCAGATTTGCCAAATTAGTATCACACATACCAAATTTCCACTCCAAGGTGGGTCGCTCCACTCTAAACAATTATATTAATGCACCAAAGAGACCAAACTTGCAAGAAATAGATACTTTATTGTTTTTCAATCTAGCTTTGCACACTAAAATCTCATGAAGGGTTTTCATCCTTCACAAGTTTTCCAACCAAGGGTTTTCGTCCTTGGATGAGGTCCTCAACCCAAGGGGTTTCGTCCTTGAGAGAGAGAGTAAAAGGGCTACACTAGCCAACTTTCACCAAGATATGAATAATCACCAAAACATAATTCAATGCCAACAACCTCTATTTATAATAAGAGGGTGGCGCCAAGTCTTGGGGCTCTCAAATGAGGCCAACCACAATTAGACTTGCTTTATTATTATTTTCTTTTTTCTTTTTGGAGCCTACATGCTCACCAATATCTTTTTATTTCTAATTTATTGTTGGGCGCTAGGCTCACCAACAAATACAATGCCAATTAAAGAAATAAACATGAAATTAAGCACATGATGACATTGTTGGCTTCCTCTAGCTTGTTCACTTGGACCCATGAGGAAGAAAAATGGGTCAAGGTCTTCAAACAGAATTATCTCAAAAAAGGGGATGACAACATGAGTGGAGCAAAAATTAGAGAGGCCTTTTTGAAACCTTTTTGATACCAAATGTGGATTTTACCCCATATTTAGAGAGAGCCAAGACTCAATTAGATTCAATCGACATGAATTATTCAAAGAGAGATAGTACAATATATAGAGAGTTGATCTCCTAAATTTAGGGAGTCAATTCTCTTCTAGAATATCCCACAATCTCTCAACCTACTCCCTAAATCTCTCCTAATCTCTACCAACTCCTATTATAATGTAATTGTTACGTGAGTAACAGCTTATATTATGTATTATTTTCTCCACATATTATTTACAAACACACTTATTAATAAATAATAATGTGGAGCTCCTAAGTCCTAATCTAAGCACCCATGTGAGGACTATTCCTAAAGATTGAAGGCAAGTGTGCGGTCAATCGTAAGGATAACATGCAAATAAGACAAGGACCAAATCCTCAAACCATGTAATGACAAGTGTTTAAAAGAACCCTACTAATAAAGGAAGGAAGTTACAAATAATTGTGTAGGTTAAGTCATTCAATACTAGTCATGCACAAGGTGCACGGGTAACCAATCAATGGCGGCCAAACCGAAGGAGTTGGCAAGGAATGGAAAAGAAGAAAAGGTCTTCTGGGAAAAAAGCTAGAAGAAGCTTTACGCATTGTGCACGTAGGATTTTGACAAGCAAGGGCCCAAAAAAGAATTGATAGACTCGAAGGAATTGGTGAATAAACAAACATGGAACCCTAGAGAATGACTTTAGAGAAGTGTAGAAGAGGGAGTTAGTCTTAAACTCAACTTCAAATAATTGTGCTTGGATAGCCAAAAATGAGGCTTGTATACTTGCAAAAATGTTGTCCAAAAATATTTCTTGATTTATAGTTTTGATTTTAATTAAATGTTAGTTGAATACCATGTTGTTTGCTTAATGTAAAATAAGAGAGCGTAGCTCCAATTGTAGTCATTACGATGGAAGCATATCTCACTTTTTGTTAGGAGATTGGTGATCAAGTGGCTGAAACTTTGGTAAACATGCTGATGTGGGAAGGAATGCGTAAGAGGACTTGGCACATATTTGTGTCCGGAGAAGGAAAAAGAAAGGATGATAAGGGCAAGAAGAAACGTATGATACGTGATGTGCATTAGGAAGAGGATAAAGAACGGGTAGTCTGTGGGGGGAGGTTATGCATGACTTGGGAATGCGTAGGTGAGAAATTTCAGCATAGGATGATTATGTCATGCGATAGTTGGATGCCAAATAAAGGCAAGTTTCAAGTCGGTGGATCAAGATGAGGGAGTTTAATGCGCATAGGGAAATAAAAGTTGGGAAAGTGCATTCGAATAACCACTTCCAACTTGGTGATTTGTGAAAAGAATTGAGCTGAGAGAAAGAGTTAAAATGAGTGATTGTAAGCATTGAAAGTTACAAAAGTTGGGGCACAATGGTAGGGATACAATGCACCGTGGGTTGTGAGTTGATCGGTGAGGGGAAGGTTGAGTAAGGATTTGGTAGGGATTCATATGTGTGTGGAGAAGCAAATTTCACTTGAACGGTGACGAAGAGGAAGTTGAACATGGATGTTGACTTTCATTGTGCGGGAAGAGCTAGGGGATAGTGGTGCCATAGAAAGAGCTAGGGGATAATGGGGCTGGTGCACATGAAGGGGTAAGGGAAGACATATAGGTTGAAGCTCTGTTGGACATAGTCAAAGTCGAAAAAGTAGGAGAAAAGGTACCCTATACCGTTGGTGGTTCAATTGATGCATTATTTAGAGATTGTCAAGGAAGGAGATCACTTGGTTACCTATTTCGGTACTTGTGTGGTTGAGGATTTCATCTACGGGAAGAAAGACTATCAAGATGATTTGAATGAAGAGTTGAAGGTGAAGAATGGGAGTGGAATAAGTTGCACAATTTTTTTGGATGAGACCTAGGTGATAGGGATGAATGAGTTATCGTCTTTGGAAGATAGAGGAACTCGTTAAATTTTTGTTAGTATGAACACATGAGGGGAGAATATTTATTGCAAGACGTAGGATTAAAATCTTACTTGCTTACGTAAGCAAGGCTATGTATCGACCCAATGAAGGGGAAAATCTATGTACAATGTTGAAGAATAATAGAATATTTAAAAATGTAGCAGAGTTGCTTGGTTTAAAGAAATGAAATAATATTTGTGGTGACAAATGAGATTCCAATCAAAATCTTAATAGTTGGTGTGCGGTTACTTGGTGCGAAATTAACTTCGATGACATGATGGAATTCGGTGCCAAAGGAAGTTGTATACGCAACACATGAAATCAGCACAAAGAAAGTCAACTACAATTTTTTCCAATGCATAGCAAAAAAGCTGGTTTGTGGAGTAGATGAGGCACATGGTATCATGGATTGTTTTGGTGGAGAATGTACCTAGTCTTGATTTTATATGATGAGATAGGGATTCCCAATGGTAATCCATGTGATAGGTGAAGGGTCTAGTGCAATGAGATTTAGGAGTCACACGTGAAAATTAAGTAACTCCTACCCATAACTTGAAAAGGACCAAGTGATATAAAGACATGGTAGCAACATTTTAGGAAGAGTACAAAATGTCTTGAAAAATGCTAGAGGGATATAGAGATTATGTGTGATTTTGTGTCATGACGCATTTTATCTTGGCGAGCATTGTAACAAAAAGATGAAGTTTTCTAGTAGGGTGAAACTTCCATATGGGTTAGCGCAATATATGGTGCGCACATTAGACAAAATAAAGGATTTTCCACAGGGAACTAGTGTTACGTGGGGACGTGTCTTCCTCATTTCTCAAACGTTGCCCCCACACCCTTTTAGAAAAAAGGGGACGCCCTTAGGACATCCCTTTAAAATGGGGATGTTTCGGACATCCCAAAATGCCCCCTTTTTCGGGAATGTCCTGGGATGCCCTTACCACATTTGTTTTTGGTTCTACAATTTTTATTTTAAAAATTTAAATACTAGTGCAGATATCATAAATACAACTATTTCAAAAACACAAATATGTATCAATACCTAGTTGCTTATCATGGATATGTCACATAGTTTCGCCAATTGAAGGGTTCCACATTGATTAACAATGCAATTACCTTATCTGCAAATTTACCGATGTCTTGTATTGAATGGCCTCAATCTAGTTGCATGATTGCGTTAAACTCGAAAAAACTTGAAAATGAAATAATTTTGGGAAGGACTTGATGTACTCTTGTAGTTTAAGATAGTTTTTGAAAGTCACTGATTTCTATTTGAAAAAGTCTGTACGAATAAATCTAATTGAAATTCAATGTGGAGCTCCACTCACTTAATAAAGCCTATATATAAAATTTTATATGAAGGGAAAAGCTGTGTAGATGATAAAATTAACAAGGCATATAATGTTTTTGGCCCGATTGTGTTGTATTACAAAGACAGAATAATAATCAGAGTGATATATGAATGCAGATTTTTTTAGCACAAATATGAATAGTGTATTGTCGCAGAGGCTTCCACATTTCAGAGCCCCCCAACATGTTATTCGTTGTTTTGAAGATATAAATGTGGAATCTCTAACTAGACCCGCTTGCTCCAATCTGCCCTTTTCCTACCAAAAGAAATTCACTATTGCAGCTGATATTGAGAAAGATGATAAGTTGTTACTTTTATTCCCTTGAAATTTCCAAAAATTTCTATAAGGGTTCAGAGTGTAGCAAAAGTTGTCAAGAGGCCTTTTTTGGAGTCTTCAAAAGAAAATAGGCTTTAAATATTTTTTTGATATTTTAATATTTAAATAATTTTATATATTATTTTAATAGCCGTATCCAAAATTTGGGGTTCTTTTTGCGGTCTCGAGAACCCCCTTCCCATGCCCCCATCCCCATGTCTCAAGTCCTAGGTAACAATTTTGAGAATGAGCTATAACAAGAGGTAGTAGATGTTTTGGTCATGTGTGAGGGAGAGAGAGTGTTTAGCCTTGATAGTACAAACTTGTGTGGGTACAAACAATCAAGTTTGTATGGGGAATGTTGACCCCAAGAAAGGTGCATGAGCAAACATCCTTGACAAATAAACTAAGTCTTGCATGAGTGAGACGTGTGTATGACCAAAGGATCACATGGTTGAGCATAGGAGTAGGAGGAAGTATAGTGCTGCATAGGAGTGGTGCGTGAAACCACTAAAGAGGTCCCATGCGGAAGAAGGAAAGAGAATTCCTTGATATGAGGAAGGAAGATCATGCAAGAGATGATAGGTGGGCATTAAGGAAGTTGTAGATGATCTAGAATCGATCACACAGGAGGCACATGGAGCATTGCTAGAACCTTCTGAAGGATAACAAGTGGATCCAACGGTATGCCAACTAGCAAGAAAGGGGTTTTAGGAACCCTATAAATAGCCACGAGGGTCGCTGAATTGAGATACACATAGATGTTGGACGCTTTATATGCGAGAGAAAGATTCGAGATTTTGAGAAGTATTTTCGAGCTAGGCTGCTCATGATTATTGTGTGCTATGACATAAATGCATATTCATTGTATATGTTTGTAACCTTGATAATGTAATGGAACATATGCTTTTGCATTATCAATATATAATATAATTTTCTAAGAATCTAGAGCAGTATTTAATGGAACCTCCTTGCATGTTTATGCATGCTTTTGAGTTAGGGTTTGTATGTTTATTTCATGTGCACGAATGTCTTCATGGTTGACTCTCATAATGAGGGCCTCGGTGATCCTCGCTGTTCCTCGGGTGAGTGCTTAAGCCCCGCACTTACATAATATGCCAACATAGGAGTATATTATCTCATTATGCAAGGTCAACTTTGTCCACGATCAAGATTAGATGACCATAACGTCCAACAATAATATCCATTAATCCGTAGATTACTTTTTAATTCAACATTAATGTTGTACAAACTCTCCTATGTTCTAGAGATTACCTATAAACCTCCCACTAGCTCCTAATAAGGGCCCTAGAGAAGTTAATCTTGTATCAATTATGTATTTGATTAATAGTGTTGATGTTAGTTTCTTTTTTTTTCCATAAAAACACATTTTATTTCATAGGAGAAATATTTTTACAATTACATCGATGCCAAGCTTGAAAGCTATTTGTCCAATCCAGAGCACTATAAAGGAAAATAAACATATCAGAAAACATTAAGGATAGTCAAGTTTTAGAATACCTGCATAGCTTCCTGATCCCGTTGAGGCCACCAAAGAGGAGGATCGCCATAGCAACTTATGTCATGATTATCCGAGCCCAATTTGCCAATGCATCTGCCACTTGATTTCTCTGTCTAGGAATATGTGCGATTTGGAAAGTCTGAAATTGTGCCTGCAGACCTTTAATTTTATCTATTTCTCTCGCAATCTGCCAGTTTGAGCTCCTCTGAGTCCCATTAATAGTTAGCATCCTAACAATGACCTTAGAATCAGATTCCACCTGCACTTGAGTCCATCCACACTTAATAGCCTCTTGCAGTCCCGATAAATAGCTCTGACCTCAGCAATATTATTTGTAGTGATACCCAGATTAGCAGCAAACATAAAGGTTGCTTTCCCATCATGAGTTCTTCCAATACCCCCATCGCAGCAATCCCTGGATTTCCCCTAGAAGCCCCATCCGTATTCAATTTTCCAAACTGCATAGGAGGAGGAACCCATGGTTGCTTTTTGTCATCTCTCCTTGGCAGATTAAAAACAGGTAAAGTGGAGTTTTTAGCTTGTAAAGAAAGCACCTTACATATATTAGCCCACTCCGGAGAAAGAGTAGAGGGAAGGGAAACCTTTTGCTTGATGGTTTCTGCCATATTAATTGTAGTTTTCTGCCACACATACTCCCTATCTTTTATCTCTTGCTGGAAAATTCTTTTATTTCTTTCCTTCCATATATTCCAAATTAACAAAGAAATGCATGTCCATAGAGCTGGAAGTAAATTTTGTCCTTTTGGTAGACATTCTTGCCAATCTTTCATCAATTGCTCAAAAGAGTGAAAGCCATAATAATGTAAATGAAACATATTAGCAAGAGATTGCCATAAAGGTATCACCCACGAACATTGAAAGAAGAGATGATATCTAGTCTCCTCATCCTGCCAACATAAAGTGCATCTAAAAGGACCATAAAACCTCTTTTCATAAGTCTGTCTCCTGTTAGAATTCTACCATGGACTAAGAGCCAAATAAAGAAACTGACCTTGGGCCATAAAGCTGGCTGCCATATTTGCTTAAACATTGCTTGGAAAGGGTGAGAAATACTTTTAAGTAAAGCCTCATATCCTAAATGAACAGTATATTCTCCCGCTGAAGTATTTCTGATGTTAGTTTCTTTTGCTTCAGGGAAATTCACATTATTAAATCATTAATAGGTAAATAAGAATGAATTATGTGTTTGTGGCATTGTTCAAGAATTCTTTGTTCTGTATTTCATTATCATTTTGATTTGACATATGATTCAGATTTGTGCTAGTTTTGCTCCCTATTTTGATAGGCATATACTAGTTATTGTCATGATAACATTTCTCTCTTTTTATTTACATATATGGCATTTCATATGTTCTCTGAGCAGTCACCATGGAAAACTGTAGACTTAGATCTTATGGAAAACTATAAACTTAGGATCAAACCATTAAAAACTTTCAAGGGTTTGATCCGAAGTTTATAGTTTTGCAAATCCACTCTTCCTGGACTTGCAAGTGTTGAGCAAGTCAAACCAGAGAGTCGACTTGGCTCGACCTGATAAACTTGAAAAACATGGGAAAATCAATCACATTGAGGAAATCTAAAATTTGGAAGAATTCTGATCCAAATCATTTTTTAAAATTGTGTAATTTAATCTTATTTTTAACATTATATGAATGATCTTTTAAAGTCAATTACTATGTGGCAGGAATCATTGAGGTGACTTTGGATAGGCCTGCAGCCATGAATGCTTTAGGGAATGATTCTGTCCAATGTCTTCAATGCATCCTTGAGACCCTTAATGAGGATAATTCTGCACGCACGATTATATTGTGTAGTGCTCTTCCTAAAGTCTTTTGTGCAGGTGCTGATCTAAAGGTACTCAAAGTTCCACTCAATCATCGTCTCTTATTTCTCGTATTGTACTCAACTCCCAAAATATAAGATAAAATGCTATCAATGTATCAGTAAGTGTTTTTCCTTAATTCTCTTTTGCAATGGGCTGAAGGCATATCATTCTTGATCAAGAAAGATAAAGCATACATTTTCTATTATTCTTTGGAAAGAATTGGCAACACATGGTGTCTACTCTTGGGCAAGAAGGATGATAGCATGCACTTTTATCATTTTTTGGAGAGCAAGGGCAAGAAACGATCTCAGCTTGCAAATGGATTAAATGGCAGCACCAAAGTTTTTCCCTTGGGACTGCTAAGATAGCACTTAGGGCCCAACATTACTAAACCAATCCACCAACATAAGGAAGAGTGAAGGTGGCCTGCTCTCTGTGCATCTTAGGAAGTTGAAAAGCATAAGAAATCTAACGATTATTTTGGTGAGCAAATATAAGACAAACATCTTGCTTGTATGAGTTTGAATAGTTTTCCATTGCCATTTTGTATTATCTTACTATTTCGCGTCTATTGGGGGTGAAAAGTTTCTTACTAGTTTGCTCTTTGCTCCATGAAGAGCAAAGATTTAAGATATTTAAGACCACTGTTGGTGAGCGACCACTAGCAACAAAGAATGAAGATGCTTGACGACAGCGAAAGAACCAGTCAAAACCAAAACAATCTGATCAACTGTTAGAAAATCAGAATTCACAAATTTATGTCTGAATAATAGGACCAAATTAAAAATCTCTCAGTTGGGGAAAGGTTAGTCACATTATGTTTCAGAAAAAGAAAGTTGATAAGGACGACAATGAAAATAAAGATTCCAATAACTTCGTGGAAAAGAAATTTGCAAATGCCTTTGATAAGTAGTAATGGATTCTCTTACATCATCAATAATGAAAGAGAATGATGAAACATAGCATATTGACTCAGATGCTACAGAGTATGTGATGCATGTGAGGGATTCGTTCTCTGACCTAAAGACTGAGAATCAAGCTGGAAACATAGTGTTTGGAGATAATAGCTAGTATGTTGTACAAGGTCAAGCTGCATGCAAAACTGATATAGTATGTGACTTGAACTTTTGACTTTTTCACAACAAATGACATCTTGATAACCAACTCCAATATCTCTCACTTTGAAATAAGTCTAAGAGCATTTTGCTTTTACCATTCCAAAGTCATGCTAAGAATTGATTTTTTTATTTCCCAAGAAAGAGATTTCATCCAGCAGTAAAAAGCTTTGACCAAAACAAAAGGAGAGAGGCGTGGGACCCACTATCAATGTATGACGCTTCAGCATGAAAGAAAAACCTTCATTCTACACATTTGAACGCCACAACCAAACGCTATGTGTATTTTTGCAGCACCATTGTTAGCCTTTTGTCAGATGCGCACCCCTAGCAGCAGCTTTCAATGCTTGAACAGGTCAAAATACCTTATTTGCAGCATCCATGGAAGGATTCTCCAATACCTTTTGATTCTTTTAAATGCTTTTCAGACAATTTCAATAAGGAGTGCCCAAACACAGAACAAATAATCTTTTTAGATTAAGTAGCACCCAGCGAGGATATTCGATTCCACAGACAGTAATTAGTGCCCTGATTTTTTTAATACTTATATGACAAATTTCCAGTGCTCTAGGTGGATGGCATGGCACGGTGGCGCTTCCTTGGCAAAGCTGGGGCTACATACAAGCATAAAAATGTTCAATATAAATTTTTATCTCTTAATACATGCCTTTTGATAAGATTTGAATGCCTCCAGATCGACAAATATTGCCTCAGGCAAGATTATCACGCCTCAGGAAGAATTTCTTATTTCTCCAACATTTGAATCTTGCTCTAGCTAAATATTCACTCTTTTCAGAAGTCTCTGTCTTCCATTATCATTCATCCTGGCTCTCTTTCCATGAATTCTTTCGCAGGATACATTTGGCACCATCATGCTCTGATACCACTAATGAAGTTTCACATAGGCAAAAATATGGAGGAAGTATACTGTAATAATTTCAAGAAACTTACATCAATGATAAAATACTTAGATTACCTTCTTTTATATCTACTCTAGCTTAGATAAGCTTATGAAGTTGTTTTCATATGGGACCTAGTGGGCCCAACTAACTACATCCGACTTACTTGTGACTTGTTAACCTGTAACTACTGACCTCTAATATTAATGACTAACACTAATATAAAGTGACTAACATAATATAAATCTAAAGGGGATGTCTCTCTCGAGATGCATGCCCTATACATACAAACAACTAACAAAATAAAGCATGATAACAAACATACTAATGACTTTGGAGACTTTGGATCAAATGGCCCGACATTGGATCTGACTATCGGATCCATCTTCAGGGGAATAAGGAATGAAGGCAATGTGTGGGGAAGAAGAATGAAACTTGGAACTTTAAAGAGTTTTGCAATACAATAAGGGGGTTGTTGGTGGAGGGGTTGTCAAGGCTAAGGTCCATCCAAAAATGATTTACTTGATTTTTGGACCAAGGCACTAATTAGATTAACTCTAAATAGTATAATTAATTAATTACTCAATCATTTTAATGAATCAATCAATTAATTATTAATCATCAATCAATCAATTAATTAAAGATTAGTTAATCAATTAATCAAATTGATTAATTAGTTAATGTAAGTGATTGATTAATTATTTAAGGAAAGTGTCTAATTCATTGTTTATGTAATTAATTAGTTAATTAAATCCATAATTGATTAATTTAAATTGGTTAATTATTAAATTATATTAACTAATTATTTAATTATTAAAATTGTTTAATGAATGAATGAATGAATCTAAATTCTAATTAATTAATTATTTAATTATATTAACTAATTATTTACTTATTAGTGATGGGTACAACACAAAAGAAACCCTACGAGTGGATCATGCGGCCTTGGCCATCACCATAGAGGAATCTAAAGTAGGGGAGATCAATGGAAGATGCTCCTGGTCTACTACAGTGGTCTTAGGGTATGTGGCGGAAATGAGAGATGAATTCCAAGTAGATGAAGAAGGATTAACACAACAAGACAGGGAGTGGCTGCGAATGTTTACGGTTACGGAAAATCCTAGATCTGAGCAAGATCTAGGGAAGGGCTAGGATAAGGATTTTGGGAACCTAAAGGAAGGAAGATTTGGAGGTCTTGTTTCAGATTTTAGTTCTGAAGCTACTTTTGAAAGCAAGACATTTGAAATACAGTCAGTGGTATATGATAGCGGTCCTCCTACCATGAATTTTGATGTGTAGACATTGAAGCTTGATTCCCCAAACCCTAGTTCATAAATGCTAGAAAAGAAGAAAGATTTTAAATTCTCTATGATGGCTGATAACAGTGGCCCTGATATGAAGCTAACGATAGAAAGAAATTATTCTCTAGAGATGGGTTTGGGTTTGAAGTCACCAGTGTTGGATTTGCCAAATTTTATTTTTGTAAACACTTGTTCGGATATGGAAGATGCTTCAAAGGAGGAAAACTTGGAAGGAGAGATAGGAGATCTGCCAGATTTTATGCAAAAGAATGGTTTTGTGGATTTGGATGAATGCCAAATTTTTAGGAAGGTCAGGATTGCTTCAGATCTAATATGTCAGGAATTATTGGTACTTTTGGGCATGTCTCCTCTCTTTCCCCTTCAATCTACGTGTTTCCATTACCTCCACCAAGATATGGGATTTTCTGTCATTCACTGTTGTATTGCCAGATTGAATACATTTATTTTCACCTCCTTAGGATTCTAGAAGGGCAATTTACTATGAAAGGGTATGAATTTCTTTCTGCTATACAATTTCAACTACCCAAGGTGAGGAAAGAGGTCATTAAAGCATATAGGAGGGGTGTTAGGAGAAAGAGGCAACCTGATAAAGTTTATTGTTGGGGGATGCTTCCATATATATATATATATATATTCTATGTGGATATGAAAAAATTGCAAGGGTAAAGATCAATCAATGGGAAGGAAAAGGGCCGTTTCAGTCCATTTGCCAAGTTTTCGCATTCATTTTATTCGCTTTTGATAAATTTCTGGTGTCTTGTTTGTTGTTTTTTGCAAGAGTATGATTCAAAAGGGAAAGGTTCTGCTTTGCCGTTTTTGGTTCAGATCTTAAAAATTGTTTGGGTAAAAATGGTCCATTGGGAAGGAAAGGTTGTTTTGAATCCTTGTTGTTCGTGTCAAAATTCTTTGTGATTTGCACTTAAGCTCATTGCCACTTTTGATCATGGGTGTTGTTGAAGGG
The DNA here is from genome assembly GCA_018340775.1 of Taxus wallichiana var. yunnanensis. Classification (NCBI taxonomy): domain Eukaryota; kingdom Viridiplantae; phylum Streptophyta; class Pinopsida; order Cupressales; family Taxaceae; genus Taxus; species Taxus wallichiana. The sequence goes on along the minus strand of CM031234.1, from coordinate 450,048,017 downwards.
TCTTAATGGATCTAGATTTGATACTATCCATTTACAGAGGGATGGGGATGATTTGATGGAAAAGCTGCAAAAGAGACAAGAAGAGCTATGAAAGGCGTATTTCAAGAGCTATGGAAGATGGAGCAAGGAGTGAAGAGATAGTAGGGAACGCAAACTCCAGGAGTATAAAGAACTGGTTTTTGCTTTGAAAGAAATTTTAGTTTGGCGTTGCTGTGGAAGTCTTGCGCTTTGGCTGCAGAAGACTATGTTGTGGAAGATTTATTTGGGTTGCATATGGCTACAAATGTTAGTTGGGTTTCCACTAGGATAATTTGTTGGGTTAATGTGCACAGAGTTAGGAAGGTGTAGCTTGAAGAGCTATGGAAGATGCAACAAGGAGTGAAGAGAGAGTAGGGAATGAAAACTCCAGTACTGTAAAGAACTGGTTTTTGCTATGAAATTTTTTTTAGTTTGGTGTTACCATGGAAGTTCTGTGCTTTGGCTGTATAAAACTGTGTTGTGGAAGATTTATTTGGTTTGCATATGGCTACAAATGTTGGTTGGGTTTCTACTAGGAGAATTTGTTGGGTTAATATTGACAAAGGTAGGAGTTGTGGTCGGGCTGTGGAAGACTTGTTTTTGCTATTAAAGGTCTGTTTTGTCGCTAAAGATTTGTTTGCTTGGTCTTCTTAGGGTTTGCAAATTTTTTTAGATAAGATTTTATGAAACTAGGTTGTCTTGTTACCTTTGAGACAACACTGATATTGTAATGAATATATTCGTGATGATTAATGAAATGATGAGGGACCTACTAACCCTCTTTTTAGCGAACAAAAAAACAATTAATTGATTTATTAATCGAGTTCATATCTCTTTTGCAGCTCATCACCCTAATTCGTTGATTTATTAATTAATTTAAGGAATTCGCTTTGTGCACCCTATTGTTGCGATGATTGAAAAGAAGCCACATGCCAAAAAATGAGCTCAAATTCTCCCTACTTTCTAGAGTCTTGGATATCCACCCCTTGATTTCACTTGTAAAAGGCTAGATCTCAATGAAGGGAGTGATGAGAGCTTGATTAGAGAGCCTTTCAAATCTCTCGGGGCCAATATTTTATCATCAAAACCAGCTTTGGTTTTACTAAGGCGGTATTGACATCCCGAGTCCTTGGAGATTTTCCATGTTGCTCTTCTACTTTTTCTTCTTCAGGAATTGGCTCAACATTTGTCTTCCTTCTTATTGGTCATAGGACATATCCTTCCTTGGAGACAAGTTATATGTTGCCTTCTCTCATCCTAGTGTAGGTCAGGTAAGAGGGAGCCGAGTTAATGACAACTTTTCCATGCAGCCTCGACACAATAAAGCTACTGAACACACACTTAAGCACACACTTAAAATTGAGACCCACAATCACACTCATTACTGAAACATATAACTTTTTACAAAGATTCATACCCACACACATACATTTGCTTTATTGAGCCAATAAATTGAAGATAAACATTCAACAATCCCGTTGATGGACTCTACTATTGTCCTACTCTATTATGAACTTGGAGAAAATCCCCTCTTGCAAGGTCTCTATGTGGTTCTAAACTTTGTCTTGCTCAATTTGCTTTTCCCTTACTTGCTCTTGAGTTACAACTCTCCTTCCAACCGAAACTACCATTTCTTGGTTTTTGGCAAATAACTTTGACATCTTTTAATAGCTCTCAATACCTTTTCACCTTCCTAAGACGCTGAAACATTAAAAACTAAAAAGTCTTGATTTCCGGACCATTACTCCGCACACAAGTTGCATGCGAAACCACCGTTTTGTGCATATCGACCATTTGAGGTAGACTAATGATTTCTTATCCGTTTCTTGCGTAAACCAATGGTTTCACTATCTGCCTCTAAGAAAAGGTCCTTGTAACTTTGAGGAGATGGTCAAAACCTCTTCCTCAAGCATTTTTGGGTATTTGACTCTAGGGTTTCTTTTGACCGTGATTAATCATCCTTCATGTTTGTGGCGAAAAACCACGACCGCAAACTTGCATACAAACCACACAATGTTTTTGGGTGATGCAAGATTGTTTGTGGACCCGGATGCTTCTGCATCACATCCCTTTGAATAACGATCACATACTTGAAAAGTACAATCAAGACTATTGTGATCAGGGGTGTAAGTAATGAGGTTTGTGTGAAAAACAAATTTAGGGGTTTTAGGGTGGTGTCCCCGCATTTCATCCCGAAATCTGAGACTACCCTATCCAAAAAAAAATTCGTACTTTTAAAATAATGGGTCGTTTTGTGTTTTTATTGCCAGAAAGTTCTTGTATTGCGTCAAGATATTCCCAAAGAGCCATATTAGCCATTTTCGCCAAATACCTAGATGTCCAAAATTGTTATATTCTATCGTTGGGATTTGTCTGCAGGAAATTTGTATTTAATTATTTTGAGCCCGTTTGAGGCAATTAGCGCTCCGTTTTAACTCTGTTGTGATCGTACATATTGTTATTCCCATATACCAGTAGGGTTTTAACCAGGAATAAGTTCTGGGCTTTATTTGTGACTTTTGGCAACGTTTTGTGTTTTTGTGTTTTTCCGTTTCGTTTTCTGTGAAATTTCTCTAGATCAATTCCTTTGCGGTTTGGCCTGATTCTTGGCCTGGAGTAGCTGGAGATCACATATGCACGTTGTGCCAGAAGGAAGTCGCCATCGGAGGTCTGGTTCACTGGGAAAAGATGAAGTCGTGCACCAAAAAGCCTCTTTTAGGCTGGCCGCATTTTTGGAAAAAGAAGAATTGAAGTGGATCATGGGAAAATTAGAAGCAAAGGGTAGGTGGGAATTTTGTACCTGCCTAGCAGGGTACTTTTTCCCATGGAGGCAACGCCACTTAAGTGACAATGGGAAAATTAGAGGCAGCAGGCAGGCGGGAATTTCTTACCTGCCTTGCAGGGTAAAAATTCCCATTGTGGAATAAAAGAAATATCACTTAAGTGAATCATGGGATTTTATTGCACTTTGCAGGGTAAACAATCCCATTATGAAAGTCAAATGACTTAAGTGAATCATGGGATTTTCAGGGCTGCCTTGTAGGGTAAATAATCCCATTGTCATGTGATTCTTAAAAATAGAATTCTTTATGTCAAAAAGTGCCCCCTTTGGAAAAGTAAAGGCAACCTTTAAATTGATTAATTTAATTAATTATTCACCCAAAATAGGTGCCCAGGCTTGTGGAAAAGTCAACAAGGTTAAAGGACAAAAGGTGGATGAAAATAGACTATTCTAAAATTAAATAAATTAATTTATTTAATGGCAGCCCCTTTATGTCAAAAAGTGCGCCCCTTTTGGGAAAGAAATAATACTTTTTAAAGTATTAAATGATTAAATTAATTCCTATTTTCAGTGGCTAAGGTTAAAACATATTATGACGCTTTGAGTTAATCGAAGCAGTAGAGTCTAAAATTAAATAAATTTAATTTATTTAATGGCAGCCATAAACATGCACAAAATAGGTGCCCCATTTGAAGAGTGAAGCTTATTAATTAATTAATTAATTGCCAGTAATAGCAAAGACATTAATTAATTATAGAATCACAAGGGTTATATAAGCAGGGGCTGCCATAAGGATGAATTAATTAATTCACAGGTAAAGAAGTGCAGCCCAGAGGAAAAGTGTGCCCCATTTGAAGAGGATTTTTGCTCAAAAGAAGGTGAAATCAATGCTAAAAGCTTCCAATTTTGGCGCACAGGTTGAAGGGAGTTGATTTGTGTCTAGATAATTGTTTGCATAAGTGATACAGGTGCTCAGGTGAAGTTGGAAAAATTCATGCTCACTTTGCATGCAAACAAAACATCAATTTTTGGGGCAGCAGGCTTGAATTATGCAGATTTTTATGATTAAAATTCACTGTTCATGTTCCGGTTGCCATCTTTGTCTGAATTAATTGCAAGAATTCGTTACAGGTGCTTTACAAAAGAAAAGGAGCTTTAATCAATGTCCAATACATTGAATATATCCTCTCGAATCTGAAGAATTATCCAGATCTGCACCAGTTTTGAAGAATTCCGACCGAATAAGAAGAAAAAGAATTGTTTAGACAAAGATAGACAAAGCCATGGCAAAGAGGGATGAAAAAGAAAGCACAACGAGTCATGCATCACTTCCAAATTCGCAGACATAGGAGACACAGATCTAGGTCCGAAACCTCTTTCCGAATTGATTGATAGATCCAGAGTAGGAAAGACTTCACTCATGCGTGCAGTTAAAAGCAGTGGAATTATTCGAGCTGTAGCCTTTCCATACACAACCCAGTTGCCAGAGTTCGTTATGGAGTGTGCTAGGTCTTACCATCCTTCATCCAGATCAGTGCGAGATGCTACAGGGAAAACAATAATTCGGTTGGACGCAGAGTTCATCAATTATTGTTTGAAGATTGCGGCGCGAAAGGTGGTGACTTCCATTAGCATTCGGATACCGGGCAAAGAAGTGGGAGAAACATATAGTTGATTGCGTAACATAATAAACAAAGCAGATACATGAAGAAGCCCAGATCTCCTTCTAAGTTCCTAAGAACTCTTCCGCGGTCCAATCTGGTGCAGGAGGTAGATGATATTGCCAAATTGTTATGCAGGATAAATGGCGAGGCAAATGCTCACACTTTCCGTACATGGATGTATGCTTTCATTAGGACCATTGAAGTCAACAAGGTTGATTCCATAATCAATTGGTCGAAAATCATTAGCGACAACATTGGTGAGCAACTCCGGAACGTGAAGCGTACTTTCAGCTTCAAAATGACTTCCTACTTGGTATACGCTGCAGCTTCACAAGGCATCTTCTCCAAGCTGGATAGATGTGGCGTTCTTTCTAAGGACCCCATTTTCGAGTGCTACCCACAACTTACTGTACCTGCATGCGAGAAAGATTTCAAAGTGGTCAATGATGGATTCTTCTACGAATTCATTTGCACAGCTGGGACAGGGACCTAAAGGCCAACAGGGTGAGCAAGGAAGCGTGGGAAGTTGTATCCAGAATTGGTAGTCTATTCATTCAGTTTGCAGATTTCACATACCTCAGGGTTACTGGCTTTTCTGGAGAACCGGTTAAGCTGCCCAGATATCTGAATGATAGATTGATCACCATGGAGCTGAGCAGACAACTTGTGGAGATACACGACCTTCAGTCGAAACGACACAAGTCTACGGGCTTCGCCCGATCACCGTGTGGACATTATAAATGCTGCAGAGCATTCATAAGGCCCAAGGATTGGAAGCGGAGATGTTATCCGAGTATGAGCAAGAGTTCTTCCCGGCACGACTGAACTTCGATCCATTTGGAGTAGCCAGGAAGACGATCTCCCAGGAGTACGCACATGTGCCTTCATTAGAGGATTTCTAGATGAAGTGCAAAAGTGAGCAAAGTGACACCACCGGGTGCGACAGTGGAATGGGCGATGGCAGAACTCATCCACCGCCCTCACATACCATACGATTGAGGAAAGGTTTGGCGCTGCTTCGTTAGTGAACACTTCAAACTCGGTTGTTGATAAAGGGATACCGCCTTGATGAAACATTGATGAATCAAGTCACGGGAAACTTCAAGACAGGAGAGTCCCTCAAGAGGAAGCACGGAGGAGAAAGCAAAGGTTCGATAAGTTGAAAGCACACGAGAAGATCTCGGTCGAAAGGAGAATATCACTTCCACGGCTATGACTTTAGTTCCGGCTTCTCCAGCATCTAGTACTTCACCGACATTGCACCCTCAATAGACACTTCTATGCCTCCACCGAATCCGCAACATTCGCCTTCTCTCCTCGACCACTTCGTTCGGACCTATTCCAGAAGAGACGTTGAAGCTGCAGATAGCGAGTTCGAAAGAGCTTTGTCCTTGGATGATTCAGAAGATGACAACCATAATACTTTGTAGCACTTTCTGATGGAGAGGAAACAAAGCGGGAGATAGTAGTGCACTCAGCGACTTCTCATTCTCCGAGAAGTAACTTCTCAGAATGGTTGGCTTCGCAGTTGGTTCCAGAAGCTAGAGTGGAAATGAACTTGGAGGAACACGACTTGCAGCTACTCCAGAGTCTAGGCGGAAAAGATAGAAGACCTAAAGTTGCTAAGGTAACTTCAAGGTTGATCATCGAGGAGTCGGGGTAGAAGTTTGCTGAGATGTCAGTTCCGGCGGAAGGAAAGGAGGATGAGCTCACGGCAGAAGATGTAACAGTAACCAGAGTACCCCTCGGTCAAGCCACCACAGAAGGATTGAAGCAGGATACACAGACATTGATAGATGCTCTATTCCTTAGGCTTGATAGAGAAAAGACAGAGAAAGATGAGCTTCAGAAGCAAGTATCTCAGTTGTGCGAGATCATAGCCAAGGTTGCTAAATCTTCCACTCAGCCCATTTCAAAGTAGGTGAGTGATCATCTTATGCAGACAATGGAGGATGCAAGCAATCGTGTGAAAGTTATTGACGAATAGAAGAATTTGATTATTCGTCAAGCTTTTTACAACTTGGAGGTACCACCCGCTTTGAAGGTTATGAATGATGCAACAAATCAGCTGAAGCAATTGGTGACGAGCATAGTAGATATGAACACGGTTGTTGAGAGTAACCTGAGTACTTTGGCGAAATCAACAAGGCTGCACGGAGAAGTCTTGGTTGCAGAGCATTGTACTCGCATGACGGATCACTTGAAAAGGGGAAGCAAGCATGGAGTTTGCGGTATCTTTCCGTTTGGAGATCTGCAGAGTTTTGCTGAAGAGGATGCAGGCACTTGAGAGTAAGATGATGTCCCTACCAGACCATATCATTGCTTTCACTGAGGAGGAAGTGGTCGGAAATGTTACTTCATACGTGCGGATCGTTCCTAGCAAAGTGCCTAATTCCCTGAAAGGGTCTCTTCTAATGGTACAAGGAAAAATTGATAGAGTTACTAAGCCTTTCACGATGAATTCCATTAGCAGACTGGTGGCATTGCAAGCGGATATTGCGAGGTTCGGCCGAGCTTGGAAGATGTGGAAGCATGTATCAAGGTGTTGAACGAAGGATTGCTGTAGTTTAGGACAGAAAAGGAAGCGGTGGCTAAAATAGATGGGAAGATGTTGAATCACATGTTCGACAAGTATATCCAATATCAGAACAAAAAGAAGACAAATGTTACAGCTGGCTTGACTTCTTCTATTTTCCACGTTCTCGGATGAAATTGTAAAACTTTAATGTTATTGGTTTTGAAACCATTACTTAAAGTTATGTGAAACAATTCTATTAGTTAAGTGATACATGTGTCACTTAAGGAGAAGTTAGTGGAGGATGATTGCCAAATGTCATCTTTACTTGTTTATGTTTCAGTTCAGTTGAGTTTCCCATTTGTACTTTCCCTCCTACATTCTATAAGTAGGAGAAGAACCTCCGGTTAAGGGAACAAAATTTGTAAGCAACAACCTTGTGTTCCAGACTTTGTGCTGAAACCCTTGAGAGCCACTTGAAGCAAAGGAATATACAGGAGCAGATTTTCGGAGAACTTTGTGTCACGGTGTATTGTGTTTCTAGCTTTTATATCTTAGATCTTTTAGTAAACTTTGTGTTATTTTAGATCTAGATCTAGAGCTACCTTTGCTTATAATTCTGTGTTTATATCTATTGGTTTCTTCTATGTGCATGCAATCAACTCTGTTATCTATTGATTGGGATGCACATCTTCCCCATTTCTTCTCTGTGTTTATATAATTCCCTTCTTCTATAAATATTTCCTTTCTTTAAACAACTGCTTACTTGTTGCAGAACTGTACAGCTATGGTTCATGAGCTGAACAGTTAAAGTAAAACCCCATATAGATACTAGCATACTTTAATTGACAAATCTGACATGGGAGCCTCACCGGTAAATGAGGGAGATTTATCTCATGATTGCTAGGTTTTGTGCTATGCAGAAAATCTAGCCAACAATTTTTGGCGACTCCACTGGGAACAACTATCTTTGCAGATCAAAGCTTATCTCTTGAAGATTGGAGTGTTTTCCATACAAATCTCAACTTGGCTGAACGTCCATTCACCCGATCCGTGAAGGCGCAAGGAAGGACTGATCATTTCTTCAGACTGCAGGAGCAATTCAATTTCAATCATCCTCCTCAAGTTAGAAGCGATCTAGTCTCTCACCAGGAAGGAGAGTGCACACCCATCCAGATCCGGATCGTCTTCAACATAATCCGGCGGCTGGAATTATTCACCAAGTCTACACAAGGAGAAGACATGCTCCGTTCATCATGGCAAATCAGAACCAGATTGTACTTGTCCCATGGGGAGCAGCTTTTGGGCCACTGAACTTGGCTCCACCTATGCACGATCTGCCAAAAGGATCTAGAAAGAATTTTCCAAAATTCTTTGGAGATGGAAAGCAAAACCCGGATGATCATTTGGTGGCCTTCTTTATATCTTGTGGTGTACTTGCAGTAGAGCATGAAGATGTCTCAGTCAGACTCTTCATTGAGACTCTACACGACTTGGCTGGCGAATGGTTCTATTGGCTAGCTCCTGACACCATAACCAATTGGGTGACTATGCGTGAGCAATTTCTGAAAAGATTCAAGCCTGCAGAGGACGCTAGCACGTTGATCACTCAACTGACGCAGTTGAAGAAAGAGCCAAGTGAGAACATGCGGGACTTTATTGCAAGGTTCCAAAGGATTTTATATAAAATCCCCACTTCTGCCGCATTGAGCGATGAAAATCAAAAGACGTTTTTTATAAACGCTCTTTGCTGAAGTTGGATATCATCTAAGAAGAGCAAGACATGTGAATCTACCGACCGAGGGAGATTTATCTTATGACTTGCCTAGGTTTTGTGCTATGCGAAAAATCTAGCCAACATAGGGTTTGTAATGGCGGTGGTAAAATGTCTATGTGAGGTCCATTTAAGACTCCCTAAATACTGTCATCCATATTTCGCCCCCTGACCAAATATCGGATCAGCTACAACCCCGCATAGAAAGGACCTTAGAAAACTCGTTCAGATCTGTAAATAGGTCACAGAGGGACTCAACAATGGAATAGCAGGGTCAGAAAAGAAGGGGCGGTGCCGCAGAGGAACCAGGAGCAAGAAAGGGGAAGAAACGGTGAAGATCCGAAGTCCTTGGGTTCAAAACAGTTTAGGAAAGGTCCGAAATTGACTAAGTATGGAGGAGGTAGCGGAAAGAACCACGTGTCCTAACGGCATTTCTCCAAAGATGAATCCAAAAAGGGAAGCCCAAATGAGTGCTAGGCTGTCGCGTGGCCCTGTAGGTGAAAAATGGAGAAACATCTTTAGGCCTTTAATGCAGGATCTCCTTGCCTCAACAACCAGATCGGATTCGATCTGTTCCGTCGTTTCCTCTTCCTTCAAGGCGCCGAACCAAAGATTGATGCAATAAAGACAGATTTGGGGGGAGATTTTGTCAAAGGCATTAACAACAGTGGTTGAGCTTCAACTGCTTTTCCTTTTCCCGCTTCTCCCTCTCTTTCTCCTCTTTGATTGAATCTATAAATACGGGGCGGGATTCATTGTAAAGGGTTGGGCATTCCTTGTTTTACAGGCTCCCTTTTTCTTCTAGCAAAGGAATTTGTGGAATTTCAAGCCTTCCATCAAAGTTGCAATATATTTCTTGCCTCTTGGTTGTTTTGTAATGTATTGTATCAATCTGTAGAGCAATAAAACATGTTTGTGATTGATTCTAGATCCTTTCTGTCTCTTTTGCTCGCATTTGGTCTTTCGTTATAAATATGGTTATCTGTGTTTGATTATTGCATGTATTTGTTGGTTTGTGTCTATCAATAGAACTAGTGTTCATCATTCCTTCGGTGCATCATTAGTTATTGTTTATTTCTTGTACCCCTTTCTTATCCCTGTCTCCTTGGCAAGTTTTAGATTAGGTATAGAGATAGATCCTCTGCAAGTTCTCACGTATGCATCTAAACAGAGGAATAAGGAACCAACCTTTAATCTGGAGAGCTTTCCCATTTTGCAAGGTCCCACACCTTGGGAAAGTTCAATGTTATGCAATCACACCAAATGAGTCTGCCTTAGAAAAATAGATTTTTAGAACTCATTTGGGGTGTTGTGATTTTGCACTAACAGTTTTGGCACGCCCGGTGGGACTAGAGGTCTTCACTTTATTTCATCAAGTTGATGTGTTCTTGGTGGGATTCAGCCTTTTGAGGCACATGCAAGCACATCTGGCGACTCCATCTGGTCAAAAACCCATTCTTTGAGTTGTAGACCTTTTCCATCCATTTCCACTCATTTTTATCCATTTTCTTCTTCCATCTCTTTCATTTTCTCCCATTCCATGAAGTTGTGCAATCATGACTTCATTTCCATCATGGAATTCACACTTTCAGCAGCAGCAGTGCAATCAGCCTCCAATGTATTCCTCAACTCCCCCAGATCAGCATTTTAATCAAATCCAAAATCATTATGCTTGCCCACATGAACAATGCCAAAACCAGTTTGGCTATGGAGCTTATCAAGAGCAGGGTACGCATATAATGACAACAGTCAAATGGAAAATGCAGATCTGTTGGAGAAGATAAAAAAATGGAGGCAAACATGGTGCAATCCAGGGCTACAACTCAAATGAAGGCTTTCGAATTGGTTGTAGGGCACCTTGTCCATGGGTTGGCCCTTTTCCAAGACATTATAGCCCTCAGGAGAAGTTTGATTTCATTGTTGAAATGCTGCCCCAACTTGCAGAGTGGACCGAGGGGATAGAGATATATGAGCAAAGTGTTACACAACCTTGTCAATGGGTAAGTACACCACCTCATAGTTTTTCTTTTCCTCATTCTCAGCCAATATCATTTCAACAGTATCAAGTTCCAAGCTTCCCATCTGCTGCCCCAAATGTTAATTCCTCTTCTCCATCTACTAGTCTTCCATCCCACCTCAGTTTCTCTGCCCTTTTCCCTTCCAAATCCAATTCCCCTCTACAAGAGCCAAAAGCAACACCTTCCCCTCCACCACAAACAATTGCAAAGTCTATTGTAAATCAACCCATCCTTCCTCCTACTTTCCCAAACCCATGTTGGGAAGAAAACAATAAAAAACCAGTCAAGAGCAGCAAGAAGTAGAGCCAAACAGAGAAGAAGAAATCAAAGGTTTGGTGAGCTTGGCTCTTAAATTCGGGATTACAAAGATTCCCTTGATGGTTAAACCTTTTGAGGAGGTCAAAGTTGAAGAGCCAATGGTGGCCAAGGCTGATTTTGTAGCAGCAGTGGAGCGAGAAGACCAACAGCCTGTTTGTTCTGAGTATAGTGTCCATGTTGGCACTCTATTTGAAGAAAATGCTGATCCAAATCAAGCTACACAATCAGCCTAGGCGAGGGAAGAAGAAGCTACTCCAAATCCAAAAGAGGAGTGCATTCTGGCTGTGGGGGTGAACAAGATAAATTCAGAGGCACTGAACCATGAGCAGGTTGCACAAGAAGTTGCAGTTTTCTTTCCCACTTCATCTCTCCAAAAATATGACTTTTTGGATAAATTCGAGCTGACAAGCTTCATGTTTGATGATGAAGTTATACATGATGAGAAAATTTCAGATTTAAAAGTCATCATACAAGAGAGAGAAGCTTTGGCACAACAGACATTGAAGAGTTTGATTGCCTATCAGACTTAGAAGAGTGTTTTGATGGAGAAGAACCCATGGAAATCACAGCATTTGCTGCTCCATCATTCATCCTTCAACAACAAGAGACTGCTGCCATGGGAGGGAACGTGTAAGAGCAACTTGCACCTCAAAACAATCCTCTTGAATCAGAATTGGAGGAGTTTGATCTTCCAAACTTCGTATTGGATAAGGAGGAGAAAGAGAGCAAGGATGACATCCGCTCCAAATCAGTCATTAGGGCAGAGTTTCAGTTGTCTGTAGATGTGCAAAAAAAAAAATCAAATTGCAGACAACCCATCCATCTAGGAAGGTCTGCAGGAAGACTCCATTTTTGGAGTTAAATTTCAAAGCAATGGGAAAACTTCAAGGACCAGACCTTGCCCAATAAGGTACTTGACTTCATTGGAGCCAAGGGAGAAGCCACAACCAGTCATGCTTGCTTCTGAGCATGAGAATGAGCATCAAAGTACCAAGGATCAGCTACAATACCTCTGGGAACCAAGTGAGCAGCTGATTGAAAAGGTATTTATTTTGTTTCCAGTTGATACCTTGATGGAGGGAGTGGAGAAACAATTTGCAGTTAGCCTTCCACTTCTAATAACAACCATGTTCAGCTCCAAATCATTTGCATGGCTGCCAATTTTGAGGAAAGGAAGCTATTTTGCACAACCAGTTGTAGGGTTTGTTTAGCTCACCTTTGCTCCTAGCTAGCATAAAGTAGGTAGGTTTGCTTTCAGCAGAAGAAGTGCTTTGCACACTCTGCATGTTCTACTTGGAGCATGTATGATTTCCAGTTTTGTACATAGTGTTGTTGTGGAGTTTTGTTTCTCTCATGCAGTGTTTGGACTTGGCATTTGGTCAAGATTAGTTTCAGTTCTAATGGGTTTCCAAGTGGCCCAGGGGTTAGTTTTCAAAGTTCAGATCAGTAGTAGGCTATCACTCATGACTCCATGCCCAACAGATATGACAAGGCAATTGGTCTTTTCATCTAGCAGACAGATACCCCTGTGAGTCGCCAAATTTTTATCCATATTTCACCCCGGGCCAAATATCGGATCAGCTACGACCCCGCATAGAAAGAACTTGAGAAAACTCGTTCAAATCTTGTAAATAGGTCACAGAGGGACTCAACAATGGAATAGCAAGGTCAGAAAAGAAGGGGCAATGCCGCAGAGGAACCAGGAGCAAGAAAGGGGAAGAAACGGTGAAGATCCAAAGTCCTCGGGTTCAAAACAGTTCAGGAAAGGTCCGAAATCGACTAAGTATGGAGGAGGCAATGGAAAGAACCACGTGTCCTAACGACATTTCTCCAAAGATGAATCCAAAAAGGGAAGCCCAAACGAGCGCCGGGCGCCGCGTGGCCCTGGTAGGTGAAAAATGGAGAAACGTCTTCAAGCCTTTAATGTAGGATCTCCTTGCCTCAACAACCAGATCGGATTCGATTTGTTCCGCTATTTCCTCTTCCTTCAAGGCGCCGAACCAAGGATTTATGCAGTAAAGACAGATTTGGGGAGATTTTGTCAAAGGCATTAACAATGGGTTGAGCTTCAACCTACTTTTCCCGCTTCTCCCTCTCTTTCTCCTCTATGATTAAATCTATAAATACAGGGACGAGATTCATTGTAAAGGGTTGGACATTCCTTGTTTTGTAGGCTCCCTTTTCTTCTAGCAAAGGAATTTGTGGAATTTCAGTCTTCCATCAAAGTTGCAATATATTTCTTGCCTCCTGGCTGTTTTGTAATGTATTGTATCAATCTGCAGAGCAATAAAACACGTTTGTGATCGATTCTAGATCCTTTCTTGTCTCTTTTGCTCACATTTGGTCTTTCGTTATAAATCTGGTTATCTGTGTTTGATTATTGCATGTATTTGTTGGTTTGTGTCTATCAGCAAAACTAGTGTTCATCATTCCTTCGGTGCATCACCTTGTAGTTTAGTTATTGTTTATTTCTTGTACCCCTTTCTTATCCCTGTCTCCTTGGCAAGTTTTAGATTAGGTATAGAGATAGATCCTCTGCAAGTTCTCACGTATGCATCTAAACAGAGGAATAAGGAACCAACCTTTAATCTGGAGAGCTTTCCCATTTTGCAAGGTCCCACACCTTGGGGAAAGTTCAATGTTATGCAATCACACCAAATGAGTCTGCCTTAGAAAAGCAGATTTTTAGAACTCATTTGGGGGTGCTATGATTTCGCACTAACAATACCCAAATGCAAATATCAAAGCTTCCAAATAGGTTAGGAAAATCGATCATTTCATATTCACAGTCATGCGGTTTTTAAGTGCAAAACTAGATGAATTGGATTATAGTAAATATGTAGATGATATAAAGCACCAAAAGTAGAGGTGAGATAAGAGAATGAAATGGTGTTGAAATCTAAGAAACCCATTTAATTTGAAAAAGAAGTTGAGAGACCTAGATTTGTTGTTGAAGAAACCTTGTTTATCATTCTCCACCTTTGAAACCCTTAAAGACTTTGTGACAAGCTTATGGACAAGTTTGACCTTCAAAATCCCATGTTTTACCTATTTCTTCTTTTTCCATTTTAACACAAGTTCAAGGGTCGAACCCCAAATTTGTTCAAATGCGGGATAACTTGGGAAACATTAGACTAAACACAATGCAAAGATACAAACATAATCAAAATATGGGATGGAGAGACATGGATCGCCATGGTCTTCACTACACCCTAGTGACATCGACGGAAAAGACTTAGTGAAGCCTCATGATTTTGTAAATAGGTTATGTTGTATGCTTTTGATATCTTAATTGACTATGCAATGAAAAATTGCGACTTTAAAGATTTAAGGCTTTTGCAGTTCATACTCCATAGCATGAGAAATAGACCTTTGAAAAAATGGTGTGAAATTGAATTGATTGATGTTTCGGATCACCTCCCGTGCTCCAAAATTTTCAAGATGATGGATATCATGGCCCTTTTTTCAAATAAAGTAAAAATAATAAAGTTAATATTTTTAAGTTGTCAAGTAACTCACTTTTTATTAAAAAGTGACAACTTAATATTACTTTATTATTATAAATAAAAAATAAAGGCGACTTTCCAAATTAAGCAAGTCAATATCAAATTAGAAGATGGAAAGTTACTTTTGGGGCTTTTCCTTGGGAAAAGTGTCAAGTGAACTTATAAAAAGGCATTGGGGGTCATTTGGAAGGCATATTTGGCCATTATCTATTTTTACATTGAGAGTTTGAGTTGTTGCTTCAACTTTTGCTTTTGAGGATGAAAACCCTCCATTGCAATCAGATTTGGGGACAAAAACCCTCCAATCTTCAGTGGTGACTCCATCTAGGAGTTGCATTTGTGCATCCAGTCAGAGATTTGCAATTTTTAATTCAGTTTTATCAGCTAGGGCACATTTTCAGATTTGTGTCATCAGTCACTTTCCATAGCTAGGGCACATTTTCAGATTTGTGTCATTAGTCACTTCCCATAGCTAGGGCACATTTTTTAGTCATTCATCAACAACTAAGACACGTTTTGGGCGTTATTGTCAAGATTCCCGCATTGGGCATCATCTATTGCTAGCTAGGGCATCATCCCAAGGGCTGACGTCACATTATGACAATATTTTAGGGATGACGTCACCCATAGTTGGTTGTCGTCACTTCTTTCAGTCTTATATATATATATGCCATCATTTGGTCTATTTCCATCTATTTGGGATGCCATTGGTCAAAAAATTGATGTATACATCCAGCTTGGTATTTTTTGATTTTTAGTGTTGAAAAATAAAAACATAAAAATTCAATTTCAGTGTTTATGTTACGACTGTCATTATATGCAACAAATCTGGATTTTTCCTAGGGTTTAGAAATTATTTCCATCATTTTCCAGCATTTGTAATTTTTGCCGTAAGGGTTTTGCAATAAAAATCAGTTTTTATTAATCCTGCCCTAGGGTTTCCAGTGAATTTGGAATTATTTAAAAATGTCCATTTAGGGACATTGCAATGGATCATGGACGGTGATCTGAAACATGGATCAATTAAATTTCATGCAGTTTTCTCCAAAAGTCTATTTTCCAATTGCAACTTTGTTGTGGTCTCTCTTGTATTGTATGCAAAAAGCACATGGGTGTTATTTGATGAAATGCTTAATTCATGCTTAAAGTTGATAAATGCAACTTGCACAATTTCAAGCGATGTGGTAGGTAAAGATTGATGACATAGAAAAAATGCTCAAAAGAGGACATTCATGGGGTTAACTCCAAACATGACTAGAACCTCTGTTTTGGAGGTTTCTTCACTTGTGGAAACCTTACCAATCTAACTTTATCAATTATTGAGATTGCAATGTATCCATGGAGAAGCGGATAAGAGGCAGGTATGTAGTAGAGTTCCTTGTCATTTATAACCAATTAAAACGTAATTTGTATGACTTTAGCTGTATGAAGATCTTGTCCTACAAAGAAGATGGATATTCAACCATAATTTTTGATTTCCAAGCTGTTCTCATCTCAAAATAGTGTTGAGAAGTTTTTATTTGTAATTATATCTCTTTTCTGGTACATTTCTCGAAGTGAAAACACTGTAGGCAAGCCTCGGTCATCTTGCTTTATTCTTTTTCCCACTTTGGTTTTGAGTACAAATTTGGTTTTGGTTATTGCTTAGGTGTAGTTTCATATGTCGGCTATAGAAAAGGCAATTCTAACGATGGTTCAAATTCTAGAAAATGAGAAAATAAACATGTGTGTGCCATCTTTCATTATTTGTTCCTATCATATTTGGGTATTTGTCTATTTGAAGTTTTAAGTGTGAACCCTGATATGTTCTCTTCCATATTAGTTTTCTGATTTGTGGACTGTTTTTTATAGGAGCGACGAAAGATGAGTGCTTCAGAAGTAAAAACATTTGTCAACTCTTTGCATGGGCTCGACCTTTTCACTTCTAGAGGTTTTTTCTTTTAAATCCATGCTCTTTCCCATTTGCTTTTATAACATTTCATCTTTTGGAAGTTGGGGCCTTCATAAAATTTAAATTTTATCTGTGCGATCAGAGCACATCTAACATTTGTAAAAGTGTGCAAAATTCAAAAATATTTGCAGTTCATATTAGTGGCTCAAAATATCTGGAGCCATTCATCTTTGTAGATCTTGTATGATCATAATACTGCAACTTTGAATTCTATGTTATGTAATTATGATAGATTTTTGCAGTTAACAAAATTACTGAAGTTTAGGTATAGATTTTGAAATGAACGATTTGTCTAGCCACGACAAATTCAACAAATCTGCTTATATGTTTGAGAGGAATTCTTGTTTTGAATAATTTTTTTAGCTTTTACATAAGAAAGCCTTAAAATCAATGTATATGCACACACAATGTCTGCTTTAAGTTCCAAAAGTCCTTGTTTATTTTCAGTGCTTTTGTTCTTTTTATTTAGTTAGTCTTTGATCCTAGGGTCCTTTTACCCTAGCACTTTCTATTATAATTGGATGTGTTCTTGAATTTCTTTGACGTACTAATGATCATTTGTGGACATTAATATAATTTCATTTTCTATACTAATTTATGGCATTTTTAAAAATATTAATGTGCTTTTAAGGTTAATTTTGATTAAGTTTTTTTGACCATTGCCAAAGTGTGAGCCATTGTTGTCCCAAAATTTTTGCACTTTTAATGTTAATGAAATGCGACTCGTCAATGAAAAGTGACAAAAACTTGAGGTAACTACGTCGGAAACTATGGACGCATTGTTTCCCTCCACATTTTGAGAAGGGTGGCACCAACTTAAGATTCGGTATTTTTGGAATTTTGTTCAATCTGCCAGAAAGTGAGAAAGGAAAAAATGGACGAGGCTGAAAATGAAAAGAGTCCAGCAACATGAAAGCAAAATGTTATGCCTGAGAATTATTCTAGGAAACCTAGGAAAATATGAAATGTGAAAATCAAAGGCCCTTTCCTCCAACGATTAGGAAAAATGGAATGTGTGTATGATGTTTGTATGGCAGAGACAAATGAGAACCCTTGAAGAATCAAGGTTTTTTTGACCAAGTGAAGCTGCACATGTTTAAAAACCTGACACTCAGTTTAACAAGGCTCCAAAATGCACGTGGAACTGAATTGACCTTGTGAATATTATTCATGCATTTCCACTAAGAAGCCATGCTAAATTCATTAGAAATGAAATAAACTATATTCATTTGTACTGAAAAATACCATCTCTACCTACAATGGATCATAGTTACCTAAGACTTTGGGACGGGGAGATGATAGGACGTAGCTTTCGGGATGGAAAAACATTCTAAAATTTATGAATAACAGTCCGTGACAGTCCACCAATTGCAGTTGTGCTTAAAGTTTTTAGTATTCATATATCACTCTTGATTCTTGTTAGGACTTTGTAATACAATATAGTCGGGTTATGGTTAATTGTACACGCCAAAAAGTGTAGGGGCCTTTTGTGTGCACTTGACTCCTCACGAGTACGGGCCAAAGTAGTCGACATAGAGGATGATGAGATGATGTTGGGCTAGGGTTGTGGATGGTGTGAAGATGGTAGGAGTGGGAATAGGTCGAAAGAGAAACTCTACTTGTACTCTCGGGCAAGCAAGGCTTACTTGTTGAGAACGGCAATGCTCCTACGGACTTGATCACGGTGTATGGTACAGTCAAGGATAATAGCAACATGAAGCCCTAGATCTATGTCCTAGTCAGTGAATGGAGGGATGTTAGGTTGTGTTATACGAGTGAAACGGTCGTTTGAGGTAGGTCGACTTTGATTAGGAAGGGTCATGTGGAAGAAAGTGGTGAGTGGTGGAAGAGCCAAGAAAGCTGAAACCTATAATAGTAATACGCGTTTCATAAGGTGGCGACTATGGTTGTTGTCTTGAAGGGCTTCACTGTTATGAACAACAAATTATGGGATGATTTGTGCGGGGAAGGGGAAGAAGAAACCCCTATCATCTGAGTTCGGATAAGATGTCGTCTTGGAGGTCTTGGTGTCCAAGTGGAGTGGGGACGCTAGGAAAGTGTCCAACTCTTCCGGGGAATACCTGACTGTCCAGAGTCATCCACGGTTCAGAGGAAATGATCGCTGCATGGTGCTTGCTATTGTCGGGAGCAAAACACAAATGGAGCCTGTGATGAGAAGCTGTCTTAAGGCAATCCCAGGCTAGATCTGAAGCCTTGGGGATGTCTTGTGATGTGGTTTGAACCAAAGTATTGCTCACTGCCCTACGGATCAGAAAGCATCCTTGTTTGAAATGTGAGGTTCCTTGCACCCAAAATGACACGATGTTTTAAAGCTTGTTTGGTGTCAAAACTGTCTTGTGTGTGCGCTCAAAATTAGTTTCTAGGTTGCTGTTTGTGTTTGTTTGGTTGAGATTTTGTGAAGATTGTTTGAGACACGTTTGCATGTGATATCAAGAAGTCAAGTGCTCGCTGAAAATGGGGTTTTGGAAATCAAAATCAGTATGTTTCACAAGTGTTTTTAACAACTGAGCCACCAATTTACTTTGCTTGACTTAACGGGAATTTGGAAAAACAATGTTTTGGTGTTTTTTTCTGATTTTTGTGAGTTGCAACAAGCACATGGAATGAAATAAATTACAGCAGCGAATGAAAGGTGTTCTTACTGAAATCAAACCTTCTACAAAACAAAGAAATGCAAGTGATAGTATTCCTGAAGAGACTAGTATTCTCATATCTAAAATTCCTATGTTGTTTTGTTGAGATTCTCTAATATAAAAGCTGATTTGAAAAATGAGAATTGTGCAAACTAAGATCTGAAATCTAAATTGGGCCTAATCTACTTTGCAATTGGATTTTTCCTAATCTATGAATGGATGCAAGTCTACAATCTAAACAACTGAAACTATGCTTTTGTTTTTGGATTTTATGGTGCTTTTAAAACTAAATTTATCTAGATCTAATAAACAAAATAATTCCCTTTTCTAACACCTAGAGCTTAATCCCAAAGATGGGAAAAGCCTAGAGCAAGATGATTGAAGATTTTGATCTAATTAACCATAAAAATTACACAAAGTAAAGGCTTACACTAAACTTTTTTTTTTCCTTTTTCTTGATTTTCCAATTACTACTGAAGCAAGGAATTTGTTTTTACTAACTATCAAAACAAACAAATTCTCTCATACCTTTTCTCCTGTGTTTGAGATGAGGCTGATTTGAACTTTGTGTTTGTACCCTCAGCTAACTATTACATATGAGCTCATTGAAACCGGTTTGTGGTTGATGTGTTCAATAGGAAAGAAGGGAACTTGGTGCACTTGGGAGGAAGAACAAGCAGCTGAATTGAGGTTGGCTCAAGGGAGGTAGAAGTCTGGTTTGGTGGCCCTTGTGTTCTCTCTTTGGTAGAAACAAAAATCCATAGCCCTCGGGGTGCTTTGTATTGGAAGCAATGTCCTTTGGGGCTTGGTTTCTTTCTCCTGGATCAAAAATGGCACAACACCAATGCTTTTGGAAAAAAACTTCTAAATTCTGAGGGTGGGCAGCAAATGAGCGTACAACTTTTCCTAATAGCCAACCTCTAAGTGTTTTCCAATCATAACTCAAGATCAAAAATCAATCTAAGGCTTAGATTCAATCACTTAGGGAGTAAACTCAAGTGCTAAAGGGTAGGTGTGAATTGGGCGTTAAAAACAAGAAAAATGCGTGTTTAGATCAAAGCAAAGACAAAAATTCACGCATAAGAACTGAGAGTTTGACTTAAGTCTCACTCGTGACGGAACCACCAGTTCTTGTAGGTGGTGGTTACAAAACCACCGCAGCGGTTTACATAACCGTCGGTCATTTTAACAAAACCGCCACGGCGAGGGGACGAATATGCCACAATGGTTGCATCTTGGGATGGCAAATAAGTGCAAGGAAAGAAGAGAAAAGAGAAAGGTCCAAAAGGGCCTGGAAGAGCCGAAAGAGGCATAACATGGGCTGAAGAGTTAAGAGAGATTTAGGGAATGGTTTTGAGCTCTTGAAAACATCTTGTCATGTTTTTGGAAATCCTCATCATCATCACTTAGGTACTTTAACTTTAACACCATGCAAAATGGGATGCGTAGATTAACCGGTAAACATTTTGATCTATGTCTAACCTTTCCCATCATATAGGATATACATATAGGTTGTGTAAGTTTGTTAAGTGATTGGAACTTCCAAAGTGAATTTTAATTAGATTTATACATACACTTTTTTTTGAATAGAGACGAGTCACTTCCAAAAACAATCTTACATTACAAGAATACAATGAAAATCAGTACTAAAAGAGAAAAACAAAGAAATTTAAAAAGAAATAATTTTTTTAAATATTAAAAAAATTTAGACGTCCTTGGGACATCCAACTCGTCCGACATCCCCAAAACAAGGGGAATGTCCCCAATATTCTTGGACATCCCACAAACGTCCCTAAGGTTGTTCCGTTGTTGGAAGTGTGGAGGGGACGTTTCCCCCTCCCGCCATCCTCGAAATATTAGTGTTTATCTAACATAAATGCATGTGAACTCTAGGTGACATGCTTCAAATTTTGGGTGCAAACCGCCTCACCCAAAATCATTCATATCTACGACAAATCACCCTCAAAATGACCATCCACATTAGTAGTGCCACTCAAGTGCTTGGACCATAGGTCCCATCGCTTCGAAAAAAATGAGACAAAGTCTCATAGGGATTTGCATTGTTCGGGATAGGAAGGAACAAATAACAAGATCATCATTTGTACCCTAAAAATGTGTGGGTTGAGTTTCAAAGGGCCCAAACTCGAACGCGACTCTTTGTCAACTCCAACCTAAACTTGCTCTTGCTTTGATTGCTCACGGGGCTGCAATGGGATGATTGGGACCTCCAATTTGGGATTAATTGGTTCACCCATTTGGCTTAACCAATCTTCTTTGTGCTGCCCTTCATAGGTAGGTTGTGCCACGAGGTCGAAAACTCATTATCTCTTGGAAGGAGGTAGGAGTGAGTAGGATTGAGCGGAATTGAGACTCGCAATACAACCATGTTTTCACCATCATCCTTGTCTTCCTCATTTGTGTCCAAACCTTCTCTTTTATCCTCTAAAGTGGGCAGCTCTATTCTTGGCTTCCTCTTTTTTTTTCATTGCATGACGTTCTATCTTATCATCCTTAGTATTAGCTAGAGGGATACAAAGATGTCTCAACCGGAAAATCGATGGCCAACTCGGGTCATAAAAACTGCAAGTAAATTCCCCTTTAATGTTGATTGTAACTACACGACAACTAGTAATAGTTTAATGGATTATGTGTCATATAGAAACCTTTGCATGTTAGGGACAAGTAACTTTTAACTTTTATTTGACATAAGCTCCCCCAATTGTGTATCTCTCCATAACACTAGTTAAGCTCGTATCTGTTTATCCAAACTGCAATATTATATACTTGATTGGCCCCTTCTAATTGACAATAGATCATGTTTGAAATACATCGTCACTCCTTTGAAGCTAAATATTCTTTTACTAGGCCATAATACCCCTTGGTCCACATGTGATATAATTCCTCCACATTCAAATCCAACCTACATAGATTGTGTGGCATAGTCCTTCAGGCTGGTGTAATGTGAAGGTTTCAGACAGAGCTTACTAAGTGACAACCCATATTAGGGCACACGAAACACTCGTGTGAAAACCTCTGTAGTGTAAGTGATTTTGACCTCTTTGTCCATTAGCAAACAAATGAGCATTTGATTTTGTAGTGAAATCAAACCTACATACATAGATTTTGTGCGGCATAGTCCTTTTGGGCTGGTGTAATGTGAAGGTTCCAATTGGTTCACTAAGGCCACACAAAACACCTTTGTTGAATCCTCCATAGTGTAAGTAATATTGACCTCTTTGTCCATGTAATAGACAAATGAGCATCGAGTGTCCTAGTTATAACTAGAAGCCATCTAAAACCAAGTAGGGTTTGAAGCCTTTGGCGTTGAAGTTGGGCATCCGGAAATCCTGTCCATTCTAGCATTTCACAATGCTACTTTTAGCTCATGGTTCTCACTTTTATTGCCCCATCAAGTGCAGTATTTATATCTGAAAGGATTTCCCATCCAAGCGTATTGGTAGTGGGCAACACCTTAGATTTAATTTTTGGCAAGGGTTCACCCACTTTCTTGAAGCTACCCACCACAAATGAAGCATGCACCATCTTCAAAATTGAGGTAGGGTTTTGTTAAGGAAATATACGGCCTTCCCTAGATGTGCCAAATTTCTCAAATGTCGTATCCAATGCATTCTTCCGCCCCACAAATGATGACACTATGGCCAAAAGATGGTTTTGGTTTTTATTCAATTATAAATGCTATCATGAAACTAGAATTTCCGATAAAGAAATACTTGTTGAACCCCCATGCTGCTCTTTGGAGCTAATGTTTACATTGAATGTTTGTTTGTCAACCTTCCTTCTATTCACAGAAATAAAAATCTAAATTGTTCCAATACGTTATCCTCAAGTGACGTATTTTACTTTGCAAATCCAAACAATGAAAATGAAGGGGACTGTTATGAAAAATCTAGATGTTATATGACCGTACTTTGCTGAGATTGAATTTTTTGAACCGATTGAATGGCGTTCGACAAGGGACTGTACAACTACAAAGTGGGCTTTGCATCCGATATGTTTCAATAGTGTTCCTTTGGAATTCCTTGCCAAGACATGCTATAGTTGTAATCTAGACATTGGACGTAATTGTGCAAGGTTTTAGTGAGTAGTTATTATGCACACTAATAGAACATAGGTGTAGACACCTAAATCCGACTACGCAATTTTACTACTAAAATTGCATCGATTATCGTCATTTTCGTTATAATTAGTGATTTCCTATTAATTAGTTAACTTTCCCCTTCATCTCGGTCAATTAACAAAACTTCGTTAATTAACTAGCATTTCCCTTCATTATGGATGCCAATTAACAACACTTCATTAGTTATAATCCTCTTTTAATTAACTATCATTAGTTAATTAAGCCTTTTTAATCCTTTATTTAATCAATAAACCCTCTTATTGGTTAAATCCCTCTTTCAAATCCTCCAAATTCTATCAAATTCCTCCTAAATCACCTCCAAATAGCTTCTTAAGCTTATTTTGGCCTATTAATTAATCCTAGTTGATTAATTAAATCATCTCCAACTCCCGTGAGTTGCTAATTCTAAGTAATTCTTTCTAATCATGTTTATCTCTTCTAATTCTACTTTATCTTTTATCCCACATTCACTAGGATTGTAGCTTCTCCCAAATGGAAAGCTATATATAGAACCTTGTATCCCCCTCTCAAATTTACAAATGTTCTTGAAAGACATTAGTATATGATAAGAGCATTCTCCACCATTGAAGAAGCTTATTGATCTTGCACCCATTTATCCTCTCTTTGAAAAGAGTAGTAAAGGAAGATCCATACATGGCCATTAAGCCATATTGGTGAGATCCTTTCCTCTTCTTGGAGATAGTCATCTTTTGATCTCATTATAATAATAGGAGCAACTATTCTTTAGAAAGCACATCTAACTTAGTAAGGAATGGCCAAGTGTTTTCAAGTTTAATTTGGATCCATTAATTAGCTTTTGTCCTTGCATAGCTTTATCATGGTGTTTTTGGTAGATTAACTAGGTTAGGATTCTACTTGGTGTTAGTTTCCTTTCATTAACTTAGTTTGATTTATTCACATGCACAAATATGGCACGCCCGGTGGGACCCTCCTTTGTCTCATGTGTATTTTCTCAAGTTTTTGTAGTTTAGTTTCATTTTTGCATACTAACCCTCTATTTTGCACATGTTGATAAATCTTGTATTTCTTAACTTGTTTTGTTGAGTTTGCATGTGTTGAGTGTTCTTTGCAGGTGTAAGGGAGGTGAGGTGCTGCCAAAATTGAAGCTAATTGGCAAAAATTTGAGCTTTTTGACATTTTTGGGTTGGATTTCTCGTGTTCTTGAGATTACACAGGCCCCGAGCACTAGCATTAATCCTGTTTGCATTTGCGTTGGTCCTTGTGCGTTAGCATTGCTCCTAGTGTGTTTGCGTTGGTCATCGTGCGCAAGCATTACTCAGTGCATTTTTGTTGAACCTCGTGCGCTAGCATTGCTCCTGGTGCGTTTGTGTTGGTCTCAAGTGTGCTAGCGTTGCTCCTTAGTGTGTTTTCGTTGAACTCAGTGCGTTTCCGTTGAACCTCGTACGTTTATGTTGAACTTTGGTGTGTCTCTCACAACACAGTGCGTTTCCATTGAACCTCGTGCGCTAGCGCTGCTCCATGGTGCGTTTCTATTAAACCTGGTGTGTTTGTGTTGAACTCGGTGTGTTTCCGTTGAACATGGTGCGTTTATTGAAACAATCTACGGAGGCCATAAATTTTGCTTGAAACTCGAAAACTCCTCCCTTTTTGTGACGGAAAGGTATTGAAACGAACTACACAATGGAAACATAAATTTAGGATTTAAACTTAATAAAAAATTTAGGGTTTTCTTTATTAGAAAACTAGTCATTTGTTTTGCATGTTAGGTTCAATTTTTAACACTTAAATCACCTTTTAACACTTAAATGCTTTGTTAAATGATGTTTTTCCCATAGTTACGCGGGGATGCGTCCCCCCCATTTTTGACACGTTCGGGACGTCTCGAAACGTTTCCCCATGTTTCCCACAGTGCATGCATGATGGGAAATGTCCTGGGGACGTCTAAGGAGGCTGGGAAACGTTAGGGATGGGGAAACATGGGGGGGACGTGGGAAACGTGGGGGGGATGTCCAGACGTCCCCCACGTGGTCTGCCAGCATTTTTCAATAAAAAAACATAAAAACAACACTCTAAACTATATTTTTTTAATTGTAAATCACTTATGATTCAAGATCTTGTGAAGAAGCAAGTCACGGGCCTGTGCAAGTAATGATCAAGCTAATATATCCTGAAACCCTACTATTATTGTTTGACAGTCTTAGTCTGACTGTAGAATCTGAATGAGAACCTGTTTTCTGTCATTCTCTGTTTTGTCAGTAGAAGGTTGACAAGAGCAATTGAGGGTCAATAGATCACAACTGTCAACAGTGAACCATAACACTTGGTCATAGTTTGGGAAGATTGCTATCAGAGAATTGAAGGAGAACATAATAGAAGTTTATAACATGTTTGGAAAAGCTGAGTGTTTTGAAATCACAGTATCCTGTCTGTAACAGTTCTAGGAATGTATTTGATGTTTATGAGTTCAAGTTTCACCTTATTTAAATCTCAAATGGTTTTATTTCAGCTTATTTATATAATTTAGTCACTATATCTTTATATTTTAAATATTTATATATTTTTAATTAGCTGTCCCCCGCCGTCCCCAAAATTTAGAATTTTTTGCCGTCCCGGAAACCTCGTCCCGCCATCCCCGTGTCCCCCCGTCTCAAGTAACTATGGTTTGTTCATTTTGCTCAAGTTAAGATCAAAGTTTGTGTATGCTCTTCTCTTGCACCTTTTGGTGATCTTGAGAATCAAAAGCAACTTTGGTCTTCTTTTCTAACATTTGGTTCATTTGGAAACTTCATCATTTTAATTTTTTAAGGTAATGAATATTTCAAAATGCACTTAATCATCATTGTTTAAAGTTTTCCCTTCTTTAATAGTTGGATAAAAAATTGTGTATGCTCTTCTCTTGCGCCTTTGAGCGATCTTGAGAACCAAAAACAATCTTGATCCTCTTTTTAAATATTGAGGGTTTCATGGAAAACTACTAACTCTTGAGTGTAGTACCATACACTTGTCAAAGAATCGAATTGAAACAAAGATCTAACGACATCGTGTGTAGGTTGCCAATGGTGTGCTAAACCAAATTAAGTTCAAAAGATAACACACCATTTATTCAAAACATTGTATTTGCAAGTTCGAATAAGGGTTAAAACCCGTCTGCTTTGAACTGTGGAAAGTATCTTGGCATAAGCCATAAAACTCATTATGAGGATTACCACAGAACCCCAAAGTAGTCCACACCTTGAGAGAACTGGTGGATGAAACGGGAAGTGCCCCACTACCTACTTGACTAGAACAAAAACTTGTGAGGAATGCTTCAAGTTACCCGTATGAGGCCCCGTTCATTAATTTGATTGTGGGGTAATGGTCCTTTGTCTAGGATTTATTCTAGAAAAGTGTACCTCTCTTAGGAAAGTATTGGTGAGTGTTGAGAACAAAAGCCATAGGTAGCCATTTGGCATTGGGGCCAACTTGACCTTATCCATTGTGTTCTAAAGAGCTTTCACAAAGCAATAAATTCTTCGAGTCAAAACCTTGTTGGTCGAACAAGGGAGAGTTCATTGAAGTTTGCACCACGTGCTTTATTCATCACGAAACTTCATAAGGCATAACTTTGTCTTAGTTTCTACCTTGTTTTCAAACAAGGCGAAACTTTGCTAAAGTTAGGCTAAGTATTTTTCATCACCACTTGTTCTACCTCCCTTGTTCTCTTGTTGGTATTTTTGACCAAAAGAGGATAATACGTAGTGTTGCCAAAATAATCGTGTCCACCACTTTTGTATCTCACTTACATTTCCATGTTGCGGCAGGGATGTAAGTGTTGAAAGTGTGTTGGTACGTCCTTGTGTTTGGTAAGCCTCGTCTTGATACCCATATCGAGATATCTCATTGTAGTTAGGTGATCTTACCTTGATTTACCCTTTTGCATCGTTATACGCTGCTTGCATTATAGCAATACATTTGTGATAGTTACATCTTGTTTTCCCAAACTTGATATAAGTGTCTCGATTGTCTTGTTACGCTACTCGCATTGTATTGATTCATTGATATACTTGGACCTAGTTTTTGATTCAAACATTGCCTAAGTCTTGGAAGGTGTTGTCATTATGTTGTTCGCATTGTGTCAATCCTATTTTGATACTCACATCTTGTTTTTTCTAAAAACTTGATTAAAAGTATCCAAGTAGTATTGTTACGTTGCCCACATTTGTAACCTCCATTTCCAACACTTAGACTTTGTTTATATTAAACTGAGTTTAGAGTATATACTTTACATTGTTATGCTTAGTCACATCACCTCAACCCTATTTTAGTATTTAAATCTTGTTTATCCCAAACTTGATTTAAATACTTGAAATTGTGTTGTTATCTTGTTGGAACAATCTTTGAGATAGGTTATTAGACATAGGGAGTAGGCTCTTTCATGATTGATCCTTGTTCGGGATTTTGCTAGATATTATTTCCTTGAGATATTCTTTCATCGCCGACATTTGGTCGTATATTCTTTTATCCCTTTGGGACATTCTTTGTAGTGGATTAGGACATTCTTTAGTGCATTCTTTAGGATATTCTTTGCGACATTCTTTGTGACGTTTGTGGCTATTACGATGCTAGATTTTGTCTAGATTCATTATAGTGTTTGCAAAATGTCTAGTTGATTGTCGTTGTGCTACCCGAATCGACATGAAACTTCCTTCCATTTGAAGGAGTTCAATCATACAATCTAGGTCTAGGCATTTGGTCCCAACGATGCCAACCATGATTGACTATCGCATGGTTCCTCACACTTACGACAATAGGGAACTTAGGTTTCGACATTCACATCAAAAGATGCCCATCATGACCAAACCTTGATTGGTTATTCGCGCTAGAGAACCCATTCGGCTACCCCTTTCCCCACCTTCATCTCATAGTCGGTGGTATGATTCTGATGCTTCTAATCCATGTTATTCTTTTGATTCCCCTCAGTCTCTCTGATTATTCTAATCCATGTTATTATTTGGATTCCCCTCAGTCTCCTGAGCCTCATCCAATCAACTTTCTTCTAAGGAATAACCAGTCTCCTAAACAAAGTTTTCCTCATCTAAGGATTTGTGTCCCCACAAATTCTCCCAATCATTCCACTAATTCGACTCTTGAGTCGCGGTCTTCCTTTTCTTCGCAAGACCCCTTTTTTCGCCCTCAACAATGCCTTCCTCCTTTGAAGATCCGTGTAACTCAAAATTCTTCTAATCATTCATCTAATTTGACTCTTGAGTTGCGGTCCTCCCTTTCTCCGCAGGACCCCTTTTCGATCGCCTCAACGATGTTCTCCTCCTTTGAAGATCTGTGAGACTCAAAATTCCTCTAAACAATGATCCAAGTCGACCCCTACGTCCGTAATCTAATCTACTGATTTTCTACGTGATTCTCTTTGTCTAGCTGCACTATGCCGTCTTCTAGGCAAATCTATACCGACCAATTCCAAATCCACATCTTCTTTTACTTGCATGAGACATGCAAATCCAAATCTACTTCATCTCTTGAGTCATCTTCTTCTATCAATCAAAATCCAATTCCTCTTTGGCCCCTGGGTCATTTCGATCGTTATTCTATATTCATCAATCTTCTAAAGATCGATGTTTGTGTCCATGTCGAACCATTCACAAGAAATGATGTGCTAAGATATCTTTTAAAGCACTATCAAATTCATTTGTGGAGACAATAGGTCAAACCTTCCCCTCATCTACATCATCAAACATCTTCTAAATCTTCCACACTTGTTGGACCTCTTTCTTCCAATCAACCTACTATCATCGACCAACAATGACCCATACCGATCAATTTCTTTCATAATGAAGAAGCAATCGGAGAATTCATAGGGCTGCACAATGAAATTCCTCTAGAGGACCATGAGCAAGGATTCTCTTTTGACCTCGATGCGTTCGCATATTGTGGGGAAGAAGTTGATTCCTTTTGTTAAAACAAAGAAATATCCTAAGATCATCAAACTTGATCCTCCTCTTATTCTTCCATCTTCACATTCCCCATTACATGATGAAATGGACGGGTTTATCCTTGATTCGTCTTCTATCCTATCATCACCCCATCATTCCTTACATATCATGATTCCTCAATCACAATCTCTCCTTGGGTCACCTTCTGAGCCCATCATCTTCTTCTATATGTGGGCCACCTCCTAGTAGCCCTTCATCTTCTATTTGTGGGTCACCTCCGGGTAGCCCTTTATCCTCTATTCTTGGGCCACGTCCTAGTAGCCCTTCATCTTCTATACTTGGGCCACATCCTAGTAGCCCTCCATCTTCTATTTATGGGACACCTCCGGGTAGTCCTTCGTCTTCCATCTATGGGACACCTCCTGGTAGCCCATTATCTTCTATACTTGGGCCACGTCCTAGTAGCCCTTGTCTTCCATCTATGGGACACCTCCCGATAGCCCATTATCTTCTATACTTGGGCCACGTCCTAGTAGCCCTTCATCTTTCATTTATGGGACACCTCCTAGTAGCCCATTATCTTCTATACTTGGGCCATGTCCTAGTAGCCCTTCATCTTCTATCTATGGCTCACCTCCTAGTAGCCCATTTTCTTCCATCCTTGGGCCACATCCTAGTAGCCCTTCATCTTCTATCTGTGGCTCACCTCTTGTAGCCCATCCTCTTCAATCCTTAGACCATATCCTCTTCGTCCATCATATCATCCTTCTATCAACAATTGTGGCAAGCCCACCATCATCCTAACGTTCCTCTCATCAATCCTAAACATCCACTTTCTTCTCCCACTTCTCGGGATCAGACAAATCATGCATTAGTTGGTATGAAACATAAACAATTTCTTCATCAAGATAAAATAAAAAATCCTAAGAGCTCAAACAAATCCAACACAACAAATCAAAAACGAATCAATTCAAGAATGCACACCAACGCAACCATCAAGTATGGCGCAAAGTGCATAAACCTATGGATAGGGAACTCAAGCTCTCGATATATAAAATCCATGTTCAAGATAAGTCACAGTCATTTATTGAGTATGAGCTCACCACGATCATCGAGATTGGAGATAATATGACTCTTGATAAGCAAACACTCCTAGTCTCCCTTATTAAAGAAATCACAAACATTGTTGTTGGATCTTATCACGCGGAGTGACATTTTTGGTCCCAACTTCCCAATCATTCATCTTCATCCTTCTCCCTTTGTGTTTTTCCCTTCACAAAACCATCAAAAAATATTTAAACTAATATTTTTTTCAAAAATACAAAAAAATGAGAAAACATTAAAACATTACAAAAATCAAAGGTACAAATATCAAACATTGCAATCAGGTTTTACATACACATGGATGTTCTTTCCTTCCTTTCCTTCCATTCCTTTGCAAATCACCACCATTTTCATCCCTTCGATGATCTTTTGGTTGGTCTATTCACGCTCATTGTGTGACATTTATTTCTATAGTATCCGTTTGACCTTGGTCTTTCATCACCTTGGTAAATTAAAGAACGACTAACCTCTTAGAGATCCTATCACTATCTACATCTAATAAACTTGTTGCGAAGAACTTTGGACGTATTTGTTGACACTAGCCAATGTCGTCATCGCAATCACTTCCACATCCTTCCATCAAGCCATCAGTGGTTCTTAACCCCTTTCAAAAGAAATCGAGAGAGCTGAAATATTTTTCAAAAAAAAAATCAAAAAATCAAAAGAAAAACAAATATAACTCTCTTGGGGTATTTCTAGTATCTCTATCAGGGCTATGGACGCTTGGTTGGCAATAGAGCAATGTTGCAACTAGAATCAAATACATCTCCATCGGGGCTATGGACGCTTGGCTGGCGGAAGCAATGTACGACTCTCCTTCCACCCTCCATTCACAAATCACCTATCAAAATAAATCATTCCTACACATTGGCTAGTTTGTCTTCACTTATTGCCTATCAAATCTTCACTTCAAGAGGTAATTAATTTCCACGTGCACACATGGATCTCTATGAGAAAACATGATTAATATGTTACTAAGTGTTGTTTGGACCTTGTTCAAACTCTTGCTTTAGTCCATATTTTGTCTCATAATTTGTGCCTTTGGCTAATCAATTTTTCATCGCGAATCTTCTAGCTACATTTTCCATATCCTTCCATAGCATTCACATTGTTTTTTTGCTTCGTTCAAAACATCCATGTGTATAAGATTTCCTTTTACCATGTTTGAGGAAACTTTTCCCCTTTCAATAAAAAAATCTTGTCCTTCTTTCTATCATCTATTTCTTGGCCATCTTGGGGGCATGCTTTACTCCTTCCTAGCACTTCATTGGTTTGAGTTCATCATCACGTTGAACCTATCTATCTTGGCCTTGATCCGATTATCTTCTTCTTGTATATATGCGCGAGATTTGCCCTTGTATATTCTCACCTCTTGCTAGGGGCATCCTTGCATCTTCATTTTCCTTACATACGCTTCTGAAAACTTTTTAAAAACCCCTAAAAATTCACAAAATCCTCGAAAATCCAAAAATTTGGTAAAATTTCAAAATCCAAAAAAATTGGTAAAATTTCAAAATCCAAAAAATTGGTAAAATTCAAAATATCCAAAAAATTGGTAAATTTTTCGAACAAATAAAAAAATTGGTAAACATCGCGTTTTAACATCCGAATCATTCACAAGACACAACTTCCTCAAACATCGAAAATTGTCCTACAAAACATCTTTCTTTGCTCCTCGCTTGTTCTCACGCACGATGCAGATCATTTTGATCTACCCTCATTAACAAAGTTGGTTTACTTGTTACGTCTGTATTGCCTTGCATTCCAGATTGCTTGGGGTAGTTTTATAGTGCACGATTGCTTTTTCATAGGACTCTTATGTCCTCCGTTTATTCACCTTGCATGTATCCTTTCTTGGGGTGCCATTTTTAACCATTGTTTATATAACTTCAACATGTGGGAACTACAACTAGATAACAAAAACATTCGTGCAACTCTCTTGAACGTTGTTTTGAGTACATTTGTTTGTGCTTGTTTCCTTGTTGGTCTACTTGTTTACTTTCTCATACTACATTGCTTCATGCATTTTGCTTTGAGTCAGTCTTGTGGGTAATGAACAAAAATTAGTATTACGGCTTTTCATGTCATTTTACGCTTTTGTTGCATGCTTGTATCAAATAAAAGTTGTTCTCTGAGCTAGATGGTTTGTTGATTACGTTGTGAAATGATGATAAAAACTCTTGAGCCAGCTGGGTTGAAAGCTATCTCCATTTTCTTCATCACATTTTCCATTAATCACCATTTTCTTCAACACCACCTAGGGCAATAGGGATTGTATTTATCCCCCTCCCCTCCTTGTTTCTTCCATCCATTAAAACACAACATTTCTTTTCCAATCAATCCATTTGAACAATGACCAACCAGCCATGTTCAACTCTCCACCGTTACTATATGCTTATGTTGTGTTAACTTTTCATCCTTCTTTTCGATCGTCGATCGACCTATTCTATCACCCCATCGACACTCGAGGGGCATCCTTCATTCTACTCATTTTCCTTCAAAAATTTAATTATCTGTAATTGTCTACTATCTTTGAAGTGACGTCTCTCGCATTACACCACACCAAAGAGGGGCAAATGTAGACACTTAAATCCGACTACACAATTTTACTACTAAAATTGCACCGATTATCGTCTTTCCTGTCATTTTCGTTATAATTAGTGATTTCCCGCTAATTAGCTAACTTTCCCCTTCATCTCGATCAATTAACAACATTTCGTTTATTAACTAGCATTTCCCTTCATTCTGGATGCCAATTAACAACAATTCATTAGTTATAATCATCTTTTAATTATCATTAGTTAATTAAGCCTTTTTAATCCTTTATTAATCAATAAACCCTCATATTGGTTAAATCCCTCTTTCAAATCCTCTAAATTCTATCAAATTCCTCCTAAATCACCTCCAAATAGCTTCTAAGCTTCTTTTGGCCTATTAATTAAATAAATCATCTCCAACTCCCATGAGTTGCTAATTCTAATTAATTCTTTCTAATCATGCTTATCTCTTCTAATTCTACTTTATCTTTTATCCCACATTCACTAGGATTGTAGCTTCTCCCAAATGGAAAGCTATATATAGAACCTAGTATCCCCCTCTCAAATTTACAACATGTCCTTAAAAGACATTAGCATATGATAAGAGCATTCTCCACCATTGAAGAAGCTTATTGATCTTGCACCCATTTATCCTCTCTTTGCAAAGAGTAGTAAAGGAAGATCCATACATGGCCATTAAGCCATATTGGTGAGATACTTTCCTCTTCTTGAGATAGCTATCCTTTGATCTCATTATAATCATAGGAGCAACTATTCTTTAGAAAGCATATCTAACTTAGTAAGGAATGGCTTAGTGTTTTCAAGTTTAATTTGGATGCATTAATTAGCTTTTGTCCTTGTATAGCTTTATCATGGTGTTTTTGGTAGATTAACTAGGTTAGGATTCTACTTAGTCTTAGTTTCCTTTCATTAACTTAGTTTGATTTATTATCATGGAAATAGGTACAATTGAAAAACTATGGATGCGATCTTTACCGATAATATTTACGGGGAGCTATAAACATAAACGAAACTACAATGCATAAAGGCTAGGGAAATAAGAATTCCATTAGTTGAAACTGGAAAATATTGCAATTAAACCATTACAATGAGAACCAATCTTCGCACATGGTTTCATACATTGTTTATAGATTTTCCTATGATCTTGGCATTCCCAATGAGTCATTTCCTTTTCTTTCTTTTCTCTAAGAGTGCTACATTATTCTTAGTCTTTTCTAACTACAAAATCATACCATTATAACATTGCACAAACTTTATGCTTTACCAAAATATTACTCACAATCGGCCTTGGTCCTAAATGACCTTCCAACACTTTCGCAGACTTGAACAGGTTGTCTTGTCCCGAGACAAAGACTCTGTTAAAGCTGGTTGTTGTTGTGTTTCTTTGTTATAGGCCTTTGTTGCTGCATCTTTTTGAGTCTGCCTTCCGTTGTGTATTGTTTGTAGTTGCACAAGGAATGTCGTTTCTTCGTTTATTGGTTTACATCCCTTGCACACCGTGTAGCTTCCATTTGGGTTTTCAACTAAGGAACCATTCATATCGCCTTTTCGGGTTTTCAACATGGTGGTTAGCCCAAGACCAATAATCTATTTTCTATTGATTCCTTGTCGCCCAATCTCATCACCATTACAATGTGCAAGCTCGGAACTATGTACTCCATTGGCATGACTACCTCCATTCGTATACCAACATGAATGGTGTTTGTCTTAATGGTGCACTTGTAGTTTGTTCTGTAAGTCCATAAGACTATGGGAATTATATCCTCCTAGGCATTGTTACCTAGGAGAGAGCAGAAATTCATCAATAGATCCTCAAATGCTTTGGGCTACCTCTAAAAATGGATGAATTTCTGATCGCAAACCCTTGGCTGATCCAAACACCGACCCTTGTGGCTGTTCCACACTCAAAATTGCTAAAAATTAGATCTGCGGTAGAAACCCTAGCTGAAAATGCATGAAAACTGAAAATACATGAAGGAAATCTGATTGTAGCCCAATGCGATCTCTAAAATGAGACCCCCGTGCAGATTTGGAGGGTTTTTGTCCTCAAATCTGATTGCTATTGAGGGATTTTGTCCTCAATAGACCTCCATGGAGGGTTTTTGTCCTCAATGGATGAAGAGGAAGCAAAATTGCTCCAACTCTCAAATTAGAAATTATCAAATGGCCAAAAGAATCCTTGAAATGAACCCCCACACCTCCTTTTATACCTTTTCCTCTTTATTTTCCAAGTGGGGCACTCCATGTGGGATTAATAAAGTAACTTTATTTTCTAATTTGATGTTACTTTTCCACCCACTTAAGTGGGACGACCTCCTTTGAGGAGTTCCACCACACTAAAATAAAGTAAAATTTACTTTATTTTCTTTTTTAAATGGGCTAATTTATTTCTTTTCCCCTTTTCTTTTACAAATTAAATTAATAATAATTCTAAGTGCGTAAAATAATTTATTTTGCACTTTATCAAATTATTAATTTATTATTTATTAATTTTGAAAAAGGGGACATTACAAACTCAAATCAGGCAACATCTAGAAGTATATGAAGTGGTGATTTGTCAACAATACTCTAGCATAAATGTATATAAGAACATAAGAGGATTACCTTATTGAAGTATCTTGATTTATGTTAAACCAAAGTACATTAAAGTGAGAAGCATGAAGCTTGATAGAAGAGAAAACTTTCTGTAATGTCCTTTATTGGGACTTCAGCTGAAAATCAGCAGTCCAAAAATGAATGAAAATCACTTGAAACTCATAGAAACATCCAACCAAAATATAGATAGATATTTGAGGATGTATTTAAACTCGTGTTGCCGCATTCGCCGAATATCATTCATTAAATTCGAAAATCGTCAAATCTATAGCTGCACCTAAAAAATCGTTGAAATTGGTGAATAAATTTGTCCAAATCATATGCTAGAACTTGGGAGCTTTTGAGTGTTTGCGCATGAATGAAAATGTATGCTCTGTAACCTGTCCCGTGCGACCTGTGCCCTGCGACCTATCCTGTGCGACTTGTGCCCTACGACCTGTCCCGTGCGTGAATGTGGAGTCGTATAAGCAACTCGAAAGACAATTACTTTGACGGTGTGCGGGAATGTGCCCTATCGTGGGTTTAAAACTCTTATTAAAGTTTGTTATTGTTTTATGTTTATTTTATAAAGTTATCTGTTTATAATTTTAATAACATCTTTATTTTTTTGGATTTTATAAAGTTATATATTTATATTTTTAATAACATCTTTATTTTTTGGATTTTATAAATTTCATAAATTGTTGATTTGTTATAGTTTATTTTTCTAATAAGTTATATATTTATAACTTCACGGATTTAATAAATTGTTAAATTTCTATAGTTGATTTTTCTAATAATTTCAATAAATTTCTAAAATAATTTATAATCTTTTAAATTTAATATTTTTATACACCAATAACCTTATAGTTTATAAAATATTAAAATATACACTTGATTTTATATATAGCCGAATTTAATCATCAATTTTTAGCAACGAATTTTTAGCGAATTTTATCCTCGCGAATTCGAACGCGAATCGAATGCGGCAACATAGATTTAAATCACTTGCCAATATGAAACTTGAATGAAAACACAAATGGAAAATTAATTAATTGCAATGTAAAACACACCAAAGAAATTATGAAACGAAGGGTTTCTAACCCCGAACTTAAAATATGATTGTTTCCAGCCTTATAAATTACGAGGAATGCAAATATGAAAGCAAATTTGATTTTTGTGCCCTAGAAGATACCTCAATGCTAACAAACCGTAGTTGCTCCAACTAGGAAGGGCTCATAAATACATGCAAGCACTTGTAAATATCTTCCTTTATCCTCCAATGCCCAAATCCGCAAAGAGGTCTTCAAGATGACTTCACTTCAACCAAGAAAGGAGGTTTTTGTCCTCCAACCAGCCACAAAAAGTGTTTTCGTCCTTATTGGAAAAAGCCACACAATTAGATTTTCGCGGAGAGTGGAATGACAATGAAGGATCAAGTTTATAGTAAATGCGCCAAAATTAGATGATCAAAATGAAATCATTAATCCCTTTTTATATCCCTCCTTTGGCACCAAAGCCAAAATAGAAAGACCGACCTCATAAAGCTTCATTGGGTCTTTTAATTTGCTTTTAAAACTCCTCTAACCCAACCAGCTTTCGCTTAAATAAAGAAACACCTATGTTCCACGGGGACGCGTCCCCTGCCCTTTTAGGGCCGTCCCCGTACCGGGGACGTTTCGGAAACTCGGGGATGGGGACTTGCAGCCCTTGGGCATTTCAGTGTAATTATTATTGTAATTAATACTTCAACCTTATGTGAAATCTCAATTCAGCTCCAATTTTATGTATTAAGGTTCTATATTTGAAATTTTGTTGTGTGATGAATGATTTATCAATGTTATCATATAAATATTTGAAATTTCCTATATTTTTTATATTTTCCTTTATTTTTAATAAATTAATAGCCGTCCCTTGCCGTCCCCTAAAAAAGGCCTCCAAAAAAATCCGTCTCGAAACACGTCCCCGTCCCCGCTGTCCCTCGTCCCTGAAATTTGGTAGAACATAGAGATACACTAAAGAAAACATTAAAAATTAGCAAAAGAAAAATGAAATGGGAGTGCAATTCCTTCCCTTGCTCATTCAACTTCATTGCCATGGAAAGGGAATGGCAAGAAGTTCATTATTAGGCGCTTAGGTTGAAGAAGGGGCCATTACATTCCTCCCTTCCCAAAATTGTTTGTCCCCAAGCAATTGCAAACTCAATGGATTTGCTGTCATGTTTCCTTCATTCTCCTCATCATGTAGTTCCACATCCCCTAATGAAGTAGGAGGTGGCTTCCTTGATAAAGCATCCGCTACCACATTGTGTTTTCCCTTGACATATTCAATATCAAAATCAAATGCTTGGAGTCTACTCACCCATTTTTGTTGCCTGTCATTTAATTATTTTTGATGGAGAAAGAATCTCAAGCTATTGTGGTCGGTTTTGACCACAAACCTTCCACAAATCAAGTATTGTCGAACTTGATCAATGCATGGATGACTAACATTTCCTTGTCATAAATGGAGAACTTTTTCTCATGGTCCTTCAATTTCCGACTCTCATATGCAATGGGGTGCTTGTTTTGCATCAAAACAGCTCTTATACCCTCACCGGAAGCATCACATTCAAGTACAAATGGTATAGAAAAATCTGGAACAACAAGAACTGGACAAGAACACATCACCTTTTTTAATTCTTCAAAAGCTATGTGGGCTGTTTTTGACCAGCTGAAAGCTCCTTTCTTTGTTAGAGAAGTCAATGGGGTTGCAAGTTGGGAGAATCCCTTCACAAATCTTCGGTAGTAAGAACATAAACCCAAAAATCCTCTCAAATGTGTAATGCTGGTTGGAGTTGGCCAATCCATGATGGCTTGGATCTTGTGTTGATCCACATGAACCCCACATGCATTGATAACATGCCCCAAGTACAAGATTTCAACCATTCCAAACTCACATTTGGATTTCTTTGCATAAAGTGACTGCTGTTCTAAAATTTCCAGCACCTTATCCAAGTGTTGGAGGTGCTCCTCCCATGTTTTACTATAAACCAAAATGTCATCAAAGAAAACCAACACAAATTTCCTCAAATGCTTACCAAAAATGTGATTCATGCATGATTGGAAGGTGGCCGGGGCATTGGTTAACCCAAATGGCATGACAAGGAACTCAAATGCCCAAAGTGACATCTAAAAGCGGTCTTGTGTACATCTTCCTCCCTTACTCTTATTTGGTGATACCCGGATCTTAAATCAATTTTGGAGAAGTAGACCGCTCCATGTAGCTCATCCATTAGCTCATCAATCCTTGGTATTGGATACTTGTTCTTGATTGTCTTCTTGTTTAGTATCTGGTAGTCCACACACATCCTTAGAGTGCCATCCTTCTTCTTTACAAGCACTACGGAAGAAGCAAAGGGGTTGGAACTAGGCCTAATCAACCCCATTTCCAACAATTCCTTGATGGTTCTTTCAATTTCTTCCTTGTAGATCCTTGGGTGATGGTAAGGAGTGGTTATTACCGGTTTGGTACCCGGTTCTAACTCAATAACATGTTGGAATCCTCTATCTAGTGGCAGCCCATGAGGTAATTCATTGAAAACTTTGGCATGCTTGTCAAGTATGGGTTGAATATCATCATGAAAAGATTGTTGAATGGAAATAGAAGAGTTAGACCTTACCAAGCAATGAGCAGCCCAAGCAACCTGCCCTCTTTTGAAAGTCCTTTCCATGCTCTTAGCAGTCACAACTTGAGGAGTCCCACCTTTCATACCATGCAACACAACCTCCTTGCCTTCTACCTTAAATTTCAGCTCCATATTTTGGTAGTTTTGAGAGAATTCACCCAAGGAATGTAACCATTGAACACCCATTACTAAATCTGTTTCACCTATGCTAATGACATAGAAATCATCTCTTACCACATGTCCTCCCAAGGTGAGTGTGAGCTGAGGTATTCTTCTTGTGCATGGAAGTATGAAGCCATCCGCTACCGTGACATTGAAACCCTTGAAATTTTCAGCCTTCAACTTCAATCTTTTGACCAAACTTTCATCAACAAAATTATGTGTGGCTCCACTATCAATCAATACCGTGACCCCTTGCCCTTGTAGATCACCCTTTACCCGGAATGGGTGATATCTAGGGGCTCCGGACAAGGTGGCAAGAGTACCATCTAATTTTTCCAGATCCTCTTTCGGAATGCTATCTTGCTTGGCTTCATCTACATTGTTATCATCTTCCTCACAATCTGAAAATACTTCAATATAATGTACCTTACCTTTACCCAAACAACGGTGACTGGGAGTCCATGGATCCTTGCAAGAGAAGCACAAATTCTTCTTTCGTAGCTCGTTTCTAGACTCTCCTTCATTGCTGGTTTTGGGCAGCTCCTTGTGAGTAATTGGCATCTTTTGGAAGGGCTTCCTTGGCTGGTCCAAGGGAGGGTTTCTAGGCTGTCCCAATGATCTAGTTGGCTGTCCACTTGAATTTCCCTTGAGATGACTATTGTTCGTTGCTGTTTTTGGGGCAGCTCCTTCTAGATCCAAGGCTTTTTTGATTTCCTCTTGAAGAGACAAAGGATCAAAGGCTCTAACCACTTGAGTGGCTTGATCAAACCCTCGATGAAGAGCACTACAAGCCTCCTCTCTAAAACATCTGTGATCATAACGGAAAGCCTTTGAAATTTTGTCACATATTCATCCACTGTGCCTTGTTGTCTCAAATGAGCAAGCTCACGAAAGTGAACTTCTGGATCAATTCTATCAAATCGATCAATGAGCCTTTGACAAAACTCATCATAGGAATGGATCTCGTTGTGCCCTTGTGTCACTAAACCATGAAACCACCATTCATGAGCAATCCCCTCAAGATGTAGGGTTGCAAACTTGATAGCATCATCCTCCATCATGGGCTTCAAGGACAAGTATGTATCAAGCTTCTGGATCCAAGCCCTAGCTGTTCCCTTGGTTGATCCATCAAAGGTGGAGAAAGTCATCTTCCCCAACACATTCTGCACCTCCTTCTGCGGCATATGTTGTCTTGGCTCGGGCCTAGACCTTCCTTTGTTTACACCAATGAATTCGGCAAGTGAAATGGCTTCACGTATCTCTCTTGGAAGAGCCATATACTCTTCATAGCTTGTGGCAACGCTTTGCCCCACAGAGGGCCTTGCTTACACATCCGGAATAACTTCTTCCTTTGGAAGAAAGGTAGGCCTCGTGGATGATCCGTGGGTTGATCCCAAAGGTCACTGTGCATTATTAGCTCCGGATGAGCTACCGTCTCCATTATGAACCCTAGGTTCAATCATCCTCTAAAGAGATAGGGCTAAAAATCCATGGTATCACTATCCGCCAATTGCTCTTGTCCCGCGATAAGCTTATCGAACTTGTTGGCTTCTTGAGGATCTTGGTTGGCCATATTATCCTCCCTCGTGGTTGGTCCTCTTTCCTTCTTTGATAGTATAGAAAACTCTTGTTACCCTCTTCCATGAAAACCCTAGGCTGGGAAGAGCGGAGCTCTGATACCACTCTAATGTCCCTTATTGGGACTAAAACTGAAAAAAGAGGAAATCACACAAACCCCAATATTATTAAATACTATTTTTTTGACCAGCAAACTGAAATTTATGACAGCTCGAAATTAGCAGTCTGATTTCTATAACAACAGTCCAAAAATGAAGGAAAATCACTTGAAATTCATAGAATCATCCAACCAAAATATAGATAGATATTTTAGGATGTATTTAAACCACTTTCCAATATGAAACTTGAATGGAAACACAACTGGAAAATTAATTAATTGCAGCAGAAGTACAACTCAAAGAAATTATGAAACGAAGGTTTGCCAAACCCCAATCTCAAAATATGATTGTTTCCAATCTTTTAAACTATGAGGAATCAAAACATGAAAGAAAATCTGATTTTTGTGCCCTAGAAGGCACCTAGATGCTAACAAACCCTAGTCGCTCCAACTAGGAAGGGCTCATAAATACATGCAAACACTTGTAGATATCTTCTTTTATCCTCCAATGCCCAAATTTGCAAAAAGGTCTTCAAGATGACTTCACTTCAACCAAGAATGGAGGGTTTTCATCCTCCAACCAGCCACAAGAAGGGTTTTTGTCCTTCTTGGAAAAAGCCACACAATTGGATTTTCGCCCAAGAGTGGAATGCCAATGAGCAATCAGCCCAAAGTTCAAGTGTATAGTAAATGCGCCAAAATTAGATAATCAAAATGAAGTCATTAATCCCTTTTTATATCCCTCCTTTGGCGCCAAAGCCAAAATAGAAAGACTGGCCTCATAAAGCTTCATTGGGTCTTTTAATTTGCTTTTAAAACTCCTCTAACCCAACCGACCTGCTTAAATAAAGAAACACTAAAGAAAACATCAAAATTTGCAAAAGAAAAATAAAATGGGAATGCAATTCCTTCGCTTGCTCATTCAACTTCATTGTCACATTAAGGGAATGACAAGAATTCCATTATTAGGCACTTAGGTTAAAGGACATTACTGCTTTATCAAAAGTAGCTATGTATTTTTGGTAGGGTAAAAATGGACATGTAACCTAG
The DNA here is from genome assembly GCA_018340775.1 of Taxus wallichiana var. yunnanensis. Taxonomy (NCBI): domain Eukaryota; kingdom Viridiplantae; phylum Streptophyta; class Pinopsida; order Cupressales; family Taxaceae; genus Taxus; species Taxus wallichiana. The sequence goes on along the minus strand of CM031234.1, from coordinate 450,005,980 downwards.
GTAATGTGAGGCTTATTTCTATAATTAATTTTGGCCTACATTGGCTCCTTGTCATTTTTTATTTTTTATTTATGTTAAGAAAATATTGAAAATGATTGTTTGAAAATAATGAATTTATGAGTGACTTCTTGAAAGCAACAGAGATCTTAATTGATGATGATGATTTTATTGCTGCTGACATGATATAAATTAATAAAATTATTAAACAAAGGAAGCCTTGGGGCTATTCTCTTGAGTTCAAGCACGAAAATATTAATCGAAGGGCGGCATACAACTTGAAATCTAAGGTATTTAACCCTAAAATTTGAAATTAAACATTGATATATTTTCCAACTTTTAAAATTATATCCCAAATAATTGATGGCCTTGATACCAAATGTGGTGGGACTTTTTCCCGTGAAGATAATAAGAAAACCCTAATTTAATTTTAGCCTAAAATATCTTATGTCGTAATCAAAGCTACATTACTCCACTATTTTAAAGAAATGCGTGTGCACCAATTAAAGAAGAAATTATACTAAATAACTTCTTATAAATTAAATCAAATTAAATACATATCGGAGAAACTTCTTCAGAATGGTAGTCTTTCCCAAGGGTGAACCGGAGCGAAGACCGCACTTAACAATGAGGGGTTAGACACAAACTCACATCACCAATGCCACAACAACATTAACCAACCTTTGCCAGACACCGAGAGGTGCACTCTATGCATCCACTTGGATTCACTTTGTGGACCCCATCTTGCTGCTATTTAGAGTGTTATAGGTCTTCTTACTTCCTTTGGTTCTCGTTACATAAATTCTTGCTTCTTGTTCATTCCATACACGCCATTCATAATATTTTACTCCCCTTTTATAGGGTTGAGTGGGTGGTTGTCATAATGGACACCTTTTCATTTACATTTTTAATTTTGATACAACACGATAACTTATTATTTCAACAAAATGTTTAACACCCTCTTGTGCTCAAGTAATACATCTTTTACTTTAAGTCTTTTTCACTTCTTTTACCCATGCTTAGTAAAGTTTAAATGTTTCTTATCTTGTTTATTTACTAAAATCCCTTTATGGGGATTTAGTCACATAACAAAAATTACCAATTTACCAAGAATTAGCACACACAAGCTCATAATCATGAATTCCGAAGAAGAAAAAATAAAGCAATACAATCATCACATCATGAATTCTTCTTGCGGATTGCTACCTGCTGCATACTCCTTGGATATCCCCGCTTCCTCTGCGATCACTCCAAAGGTAGGTCATAAAAGGCCACAAAAGATTCATTAGTCATATCTGCTGATTTGACATAATCATAAAGTACAATACTATTAGTAAATTAATTGCATTTGTTTTAAGTATGTTAAACAAATTATGATTACATGAGCGCTCACATGAATCTCATTTTTTATTATAATCAACTTATCAAATTTTAATCATAAAATCAGTTAAAAAATCAATATAATGACACTCCTGAAGGATTAATCTGAAAGGCATATTACACTATATTTCTATATTTATGCTTGTTTAAATGTCTACATATACATTACAATATGTTACAAGAGAGGAAAATGGTTAAAAGAACCATTCCAATTTCCTTAGCCATTTCTGAACGAGAAATCGAAAATGTTGATTCGTGGTGGGATGTGGAGACTGTTGTTGAAGTTTTTTTGTCGTGTAGTGCACATGGAATCCAACATGCTGGCAGTGTTGTGCAATGTTGCTCACAGGAGGAGAAATGCAGAAGTGTGCAATGAATAGAAGGCGCACAACTCTCAGTTTGTGTTGAAGGTGCAGAGCAAGAGCCAGAGGTGCACAAAAGCCTTGGGAAGGTGCGCAAATGCCCTCAAAGCTCTTGTGCTTCTACGATCACTTGCTTTCTTACACGCTGTTGTTTGGGGTGAGGTCCAGCAAGTTAACTTACTTATGTATTCACTTCTCGACAAAGATTCCTTGCTTGCATTTTCATGCTATATTGCATATGTCTTAGTATATGCTTTAGTAGTTGTAATATTTCAGTGATCGGTTAGATTCTTAGAGTTTTGGTAGCCTGTCATTTTTTCATCAGGCATATCACATTTCTGGCAGCACTGGGAAAAGTTTGTTTCTTTGCGTCTTTCTCAATTATTGTGAATGTGAGGTAGTAAGATCACAAGAGCAACCAATAAGAGGACAAGGACTGGCAGTCAATAAAAATTATCTACATTTCTACCCAAATGTTGAGACAATCTTGCAGAAAGGACATAGATGAGGTTAGACAAAGGAAAGCTTCAATCAGGAAGTAGAGATCCATAACAAAGGTATTTTCTTTATCGGTTTTATTATTAATGGTTTAATACCACAATGTTACTCTCATGTCGCGTTTTGTCTTATCATGTGCAAGAGAATGTTCAAACCCAAACTCGTTTTGATCAAGTGCAGCTTTCTGATAACTGTCCATTGATTATAGTGTGTTGGTTTTGAACTTTTTTATATGGTGCTTTTGTACAGGTGAGTACATGAAGCTTAAAAAGTATCCCTAGCACATTCACTTGCTCACAACTCTTTCCCCTGGCTGGGAAATACATTACTAGTCACGTTTCTAGCTTAAATTGAAAATGTGCTTGTCTGGGGTATTTATCCTATTTTCATTGTTCTCACATTACTAGTTACATTAGAAGCATTTACAATAAATACTCATTATTCTCAAAAACTCAATTCTTTCAAGTCATATTCTGATCAGTTGTCCACAACATGACAATAGCTATGATTTTCTAAGTTGACTCAAAATTTATATTTTTTTGAGATGCTACCTAACAAATATGTTGAATATTGGTGTTTCCCGAACATTTTAAGTAGCTTTGTTTTCATGCTGTTATTAAAATTTTCCATCTCCCTCAAAAACCAGGTTGTAACGAATAAAGTTACTGTAAGAGCGTAGATAAATTATGCTTGGTGATCTTCTGAAAGTTAAATGACAACTTTATGTTGATTTCAATCAAAGTAAGAAGATCTAAACATTGCAACAATGTCCGAAAATGGAAAGATTTTGTGTTTGTTTAACCTTCTGGCCACAATTAGTAATTTTTCACACTGGACATACCTCCAATCTTATATTTTCTAGACCAAGTACAAATTGCATCTAACTTTAATTAATCATTGCCGTGATTGGGGTTTTGTTGCTCCTTTGGTTGGCAATGCATTTTGTAGCAGGAATTGGATTTTCATGCTAAAGGCGATTGAAGCTTTTAATAGCAATTAAGTTTATCTGGGCTTTTATCTCCTTCATATGTGAACATTGTGTGCAAAAATACAGTATCAAATGTTGATCTTTTCTTGTTTCTAATATTGGTTCATAACAGGCACTGTCTGTACCTACAATTGCGGTGATTGAGGGTGCAGCACTGGGTGGTGGGTTGGAGCTAGCTCTTTCTTGTGACCTACGCATCTGCGGTATTCAAAGATAATTTTCCACATTACAAGTGTCATATGCCTTCTGCTTCAGCAAGCACTTTGGTTTACTATTTTATGGCATCATCTATTTTTTTGTTTGGGGTGCACATATTACTTCTTATGATATTGTAAATTGATCCCACATGTACAGGAGATGCAGCAACCTTTGGAATGCCAGAGACAGGACTTGCTATAATTCCTGGGTAAGTAGTACATATTTTGTTTCTAGAATCTGGTGATACTGTTGTCATTTGACATTATACCTTGCAAACACTAGTCCTTTAGTTATTATATGGTATTTTGGACACATTAATGGAAACTTCTGGTAAAATGTAATGTCCCTTCTAGGGCATCAAACAAAAAACAAGGGTTTGGACTCAAACCCCAATCACAACTTCTGATTTTTATTACAGCCACCTGTCAATCACTTCAAACCCTAGAGGAGCAAACTGAAAATGCCATTAGCAACCAAGAGCGATCTGAATATTTATGGCAGCAAAGGAATTCATATGACAACCAACAATATCACCACGTAGCCCTAACGATGAACCTGATTTTCTATTTCCTAGGGCAGCAAATTGTATGGGCTTTTCAAGACAATATTCTTATGCAATATAAACTGAAAATCAATATAGAAATATTCCAAACACTTCGTAAGTCCAGCAAGCTGAAATCTGGAGCAAATATATATTTTATAATTTTTATTCAAGTGCAAACACAACTGAAACTTCAGAAATTCATAACTCCACAAATACTTGGAGTTTCAACACAAACAAATGCTCAAAATGATCTCGGAGAGACCAGCTATCAAATAAAAGTGAAATCACAATTTTCCAACCATGGAAACACCTCCAAAAGTAACTTATGCACGCATAAACACCTTGTTGTTCCAGAAATCTGCCAATGAAGTCCACTTGTGACTCCTGAATGAAGCCACCAATGCACACAAGAGGGTTTCCGTTCCCAAGTGTGATCCTATTGAAGGTTTTTGTCCTCATTAGGTAAGCAAGGAAGGGTTTTTGTCGTCCTTCAATGGAAAAAAGAGAAGCTACACTAGCTCCAAATCCAAATAAATGTCAAAATGATGAAAAAATGATATGCTCCTCCATTTGAACCTCCTTAAGTACCCCTCTTTGGCGCCAAGGATGAATTAGAAGATCAACTCTCATGGCTGACCTCTTAATGAAGGGGAAGTGTACTTTTAATCTTCACTTGGTCCTCCAAGAAGACCAACCTCATGTGGAGAAGATAGAAGTTCCTTTTTGCTTTGTCATTCACCTATCACCTAGTCAAATCACTCCAAGCCATAATTAGTAATCAAATAAATAAGGAAAATACAATCACTTACAATTATGGCAATGTTCACCTCCCTTGCTTTCCTTCCTTGAAGCCCACGAAGGTGGAATGGGCCCAAGGCCTTCATAGTGACTAGCTTGGAAAAGGGGACATTACATAAAACTTAACATATGATAAGGAACAAGGATTAAAAATGCACGTTAATTTCCATGTGCAATGTGATGAAAAAATGGAGAAAATGTTTAGGATAACTTACAAGTATGAGCAGTAATTCTGTCTGCTAGTATGAATTATTTGTTGGAAATTTTGTCGGAAACACTTCATATTTAGTAAGGCCATACCCTGAAAATACCGACACAATGGTAGAAAATGGTTGCAGAGGAATGGATAAAAGTGCTCAAAGTCGGGCCTTCAAATGTTGAAAAATTGCCTGGAAATGTTTCAAGGAAGACATTTCAAAATCTTTAATAAAATGGAAATTTTAAAAGATTCCTACAAATTAATGGAGTTAAGAATGGCCCACCATACACCTGGTTTCTCTTTACTTAGATGTCAGTTTTACCAATGTCTTATCTCATGTGAATGTGTTCGAATCAGACGGAGATGAGACCACATACTTAATTCTAGTTTAGCTTTTGATCCAGTTATCTCAGCACTAAAGAATTAGTTGTCAAATAAACTGAATATGCAGTTATGTAACTCCACCACTTTGATTGGTTCGTTGCATTTTCCTTTGATTGGTGTAAGATGATTAAAGTGCTCTCATTTGATTATCAATTCATTGTCTGGATGTTTTATTCGTACAATTTCTAGGTAGAGTGTCTTCATGTCCTAGTTAACTGAAACTTCATATTGTTTTGAAGTCCAAAAAGTCGGACTTATATGTCTATTTATAGAATAGTTGGGTGGAAAATAATAAACTCATCTGTGTGAGCTATTAAAACAAATAATTCTTGGTTGTACATTTTTTTCTCAACCTATGCATGGGAATAACACACACAAGGGTGGAGAGATTATACTCTTGTGTGCTGAGATATATGTTGTGGCACTTTGCTCTACTAGTTATAGATCCCATATGGTTAATTATGACATGGAAATGCTTTACCAAATAGGAAAAATCTTCAAGTTTCTTTACAAGCATTTTCTTGATGAAATTATGTGTACTCCCAAACTCCATTAGAATTTTTATTACTTATCTTTTGATTTTCCCGTATTTGCTGAGATTCTTGCTATGGCATGCATTGATATCGTGGCAATGCTGCCTTTTATTTCTTTTTGTGTGTAATGAAACTTTGCATGTTCTTCAATTGATTCTTCCTCTTCTTTTGGGGAATGCACTTGTGTTCCTTTCTAACTCAGTGTTTTAAAAACAGTTGCACTTGTGTACCTTAGACCATTTTGTGTCTAACTCAAAGTTTTAAAAACTGTTCAGTTCCGGTTTTGATTCGATTGGTTCATTAAAAAAACTGCAAACGGTTTGAAAAGCCACCAATGACCCATTCCGTATGGAATTGGTCAAACCGTCCGGTTCTGTACTAGACTGGTCTGGACTGGTTGGGTGACGGTTTTTGCCTTTTTTCCAATTCTAGGGTTTAAGTTACTTTTAAATTACTTTTTCCAACCATAACCCAAAAATGATGTTATATAGACCCCATTTGGACAACGCCGGTTCAATGATCTCATCTTCGTGCAATATTACCTCCGGTTAAGGTGCAACCAATTACTACATAGAAGACCTGATATAGATCCCATTGTCTTGGATGATATTGATCCAACCTCAGAATGGATAGAGGAGAGTCACCCGACAGAGTTTGATCTCGATGACGCGGGGTGGATGGATTTGGATGATGAACCACTAGTAGCACTGACAAGGCGCAGCACTAGTTGTGCTACTACTACTATAGATGTCCCCGAGGAGTCCGATGTGTCGAGCCAAAGGAACATGAAGACAATGATGAGGATGAGGATCCCATTCTTAGCAGTGGTGGTGAGTTTGATGATTGATATCAAACATGTAGTAGCTTGTAGCATATTGTATTTTGGACTCTATAGGCCATTTAAAGCCACATTGTTTATGTATTTTGTTTCGGATATGTTGTGCACTTGGTGCCATTTTACTATGGTATATACATGAGCAAAATTTCCATATTTTGTCTCTAATTGTTTGTAATCATGGTTCGTAATCTTTAAAACATATTGTTTTCATTAAAATTGTAATATTTAATGTATTTACGTTGAAGGCGTTATCCAAATTATAGTAAAGTGGGAGTTACGAATTTTGACACCATGCACAACTATCAGTATCAACGACATAGTATATTTTATTGATTTTTTTGCTTTATTTAATTGTGCTCCAATTTTTAATAAATTGGCATGGCTTTTGAGACACGGGTCTTTGTCAAATATTTCCACTTAAATTGGAGGATGAGTCATTATTTACAACCTGGCGCAGCGATGAAGTGTAAGTCGAGTGCACAAATTGGTGGACCATTCTCATATTCTTGACTAACAAAAACACGTTGAACAACTCTTCAAAAAAATCTGATTCAAATACGATAATCAACAAATGGACGAGGAAGAGGTTCAATAGGGGCATAGAAACAATTGAATAATCTTGAAGCACTCTGGTGCTAGCAGTCATAATGTCCCTTTTTTCCATTTGAGAGCTAGAAATTGGTCTTCTTGCCATTCCTTCTCCTTGGCAAAGAAGCTAAAATGAAGGAGAAGACCCTTGGGCTTCTTTATAATATATTTTATCTAATATTTTTATATTTCTTTAGTGTTCTCTTGCTTTTGACAGTCAGGTTTGGGTTTTAATTGATTAATGGAAGCTAATGAAGGAAAATAACATCTTTAAGAGGTCGGCCTTTTCTAATTGAGCATTATGCCAAAAAGGAAGATATAAAAGGAGATTAGAGACTTCATTGGCACCTAGTCTTGGCGCATTTTTATTACACTTGGGCAAAGAGAGCTAGTTGCTCCTTGGTCATCCACTTGAGGACGAAAACCCTCTTGTGAGGCCTCATTGAAGGATGAAAACCCTTCATGTGGCTTAGGTGAAGGATGAAAACCCTTCATCATCCTTTGGTATTGATGAGAAGAGCTGATTTGAAGATCTTTATGTAATTTCCAGCCATTATTGTAATTATTTTGGGTGGAGCGACCTACCTTGGGTAGGGTTTGGGGACTTTGAAGGAGAATTTGATAAATCTGATTTTGTAATCTGATTTGCACTATTTTTAAAGGCCAAAATCTGAAGTTTGGTGATTTTTGGGGCTTTTGTGCCCTAGATATCTAATTTTTATTGTGGCTGCAATTTCCAGAATATATTTAATTTCCAACAGTGTGTTCTTTGCTTTTCTTGGTCGATTTGGCTTCTAAAATTCAGTAAATCATATATAAAATATTGGCAAATTGATTGGTGTTGTTTAATGGTGATTTTGGTAATTTTTGGTGCAAGTATAAGTCGCTGATTTTATTTTCCAGTCTGCTGCAATTCCATTTTCAGATCTGCAATTTTGTTTGAAACCCTCAAAAGGGACATTATAATGGGATCAGAGCACGGATCTTCAAAAGGCCTAGGGTTTCAAGGGTAAGATCTTTATTTTTGATGTCACTAAAATAACATTAAAATATCATCAACGTCTTCCACTTGCTTCATTCCTTCGATCCACGGGCAGAATAATGGGTTAAGGTCTTTAAGAAAAATTAGCCTTCAAAAGGAACATGACAATTGTGGTTGTCGCTCAATATGGATGGTTGTGCAATAATTCGAGAGTTTGGGGAAGTGGAATCTGGGAACTCAGGTTTTACACCTTTACAAGGGTTACAAGGCAACTTGATGGAGCTTCGCTTGGTCAAAGAACAATTTTTAAAGAGAGTTTTTGAAGAATGTGTGGCTTTGTTTGGTTCTATTTTAATTTTTTGTCAATGCTTTTGTTTTTGTTTTCAATACAGTTAGCCTTAAGAGGGGGTATTAGAATATAAGGCTTACCTTTTATTATTAAGTCACTATTAGTTATGTATTAACTAATGTTTGGTTGTAACCACCTCAACCATTTTGTAACTATCTCTTGCATAGTAAAATGACAGACACATAATCTACAATGTGTGCATTCTGGTTTCTCTTTAACTTTTTCTTTGTTCACATCTTCTAACAGTAACAATAAACTTTATGCAACTTTAGCCTTTTGTATGCAGCCAATAAAAGAATAACGATGAGTTAAGAGTACCAGCCATGCAATCGTACCTTTTTTTTTTTTTGGTTTTAGAAATTTATGTAAATCTAGTTTGATCTTTACCGAGATGATATAATTTATTTCATCAATGCTTCTCATGAATGGCATGAAGCTGAACTAGTGTGACCTTTATACTTGGAATGTCATTTGAATGCCAATGTTTAATTACTGAGAGCATTCCAGGACCATTATATTGATATTAGCAGTAGTAACAGTTCAGCAGATGACCTGTACAGCATGGTATTACTCTAATCAATGTCATGAGTATCTAGAAGTCGCACACACAAACTCTCAAGCATGAACGATTGTAGACATGCTTAGAAATGATCAGATGAAGTCGTCTTTCTAATATAAGGTAATTCGGACATAATTACTCCCATGATTCAATTGTTGTGAAAAACATAGTAAAAGTATTTGGCTGTGGTGCGTTTTATTAACAAATCTGAACTAGCATTATTTTTAATTGAAGGTCAGAATCTAAATTTAGAGGATAGTATGCATAATCCACAAGGTGACAAGACAATAAACACACAGACATACTGACAAAAGGCTAGTTTTGGTTTCTTGAAAGTTGAAGCTCTGTTGATTACCATTGAATCAGAATGAAAAAAAAAAACGTAGTCAAAGAAACAGAGGTCTCTTATGACAATACACAATTTTGAGCTCTCAACTTGTCAACTAATTCTGGAAAAACTGTGGGTGAAAGGACAATTTGGAATATTTAGTTTAATTTCTTAATTATGCTGAACAAAAATTCAGAGCTAATTTCGCTGAAGAGCTCTTCTCCATATGAAGCATGGAGTAGAATGTAGACATAAGCTGCTATTTAGAGATAAGGGCAATGATATCATTTTTTCTTCATTAAAACGATTGTTCAGTGCAGGTGGAACACAGCGTCTTCCAAGATTAATAGGCAGGTCACAGGCAAAAGAGCTTATTTACACTGGTCGCAAAGTTGATGGGAAACAGGCATTGGGCATGGGTAAGACCTTATTTCTAATTGGTTCAATTTGGAGTATATTTGAAGTACTGTATGTTGTTGATTTCGTAGGATGCCAATGAAGTAAATAGAAAAAAATGATGGTTATTTTTATCAGTGAGGATGAACATGTATTATATGGAAGTACAGGACTTGTAGACCATTGTGTATCGGTAGGAGGTGCATATTCAAAGGCTCTTGAGATTGCTCGAGATATCAATAAGAAGGTGATATGCATGTTTCTATAAATTGCTGAAAAGCATATGACCAAATGTTGTATTTACATTAAAAAGAAAAAATCTATTTTGTACCTTAGATTTCATGCTTTCTTGGTCATAAGATCCACCTCACAAATAGTGTAAATATAATCCAGGGGCCCTTGGCGATTAAAATGGCCAAAGTTGCTATTGATCGAGGTTGTGAAGTTGATACCTGCTCGGGAATGTTTATCGAGGAAACTTGCTATGCTGAAGTCTTAAATTCAAAAGATCGACTGGAAGGATTGGATGCATTTGCTGAGAAACGGAATCCAAACTACAGTGGCAATTAGATTTGAGTGTGGGGGCCAGTGTAGTCTGTATCAAATTTCAAGGAATTACTTGTATATGCAGATGCAATTTTGTGAACCTTGTACTGGGGTGCACTATGACTAGCTGTCATATACCCCCGCATTTAAACAATGAAAAGGGTCAGAATCCATTGTTATGTAAAGAATTATGTTAACAATAAGCTTATTGCATCTTAAACGGGTTTTTAAAATTTCATAAAAGATTAACCTTGAACGATGTTTTGTTTATTCTCTAAATTTTCCATTTACTAGTTTCTTACGCAGGTTCAAAATTACTCTTTACATAGTGCTAGCCATTTCTCCCTCTTCCTCTCTCACTCACATGCACAATCCTGTTTGCATATTCCATATATAGACAGATCAATGTGCAAATATGTATACACACATATCTATTGCCATTATTATGAATTCTCACATTATATAAACTGTTTTAATTATTAGAAGACAATCTAACACATTTTATGCTGTTGCATTTATGATTCAAATGCGTATGTTACTGGGTTAGTGTTAAGGGGCACAATTTCTTCTGTGAAATACACCTCCTAAACAAATGTTGTGAAATTTGTTAGTAAATGAGTTAGTAAATAGGTTAGTTTTCTTTTGGGACCTATTTCCGTAGGAAGTTAAATCGTTTGGGTAGTTGGACCCATTAAACCCATATGTAAAAAGCTTATATAAAACTTTTGAAAGGAATACAGATGTGATGGAGATCATTTTACCTTTGTACAAACGTTGATGAATTAAATAAATAGTGCAGTTCTTCATGTTATTCATTTGTGTTCAGGTTCTATCAGTGGTATCGGAGCCAATGGTTGCTCATGATCCATGAGGAGGAAGCAAGATGGAAGAGCCGTGAAGACGTTTGGAAGAGCTTGTCTGAAACAACTTTTTGGTGAATCTTTTCTACACCCGCAATGAATCCTAAGTACTCAAAGACAAATGTGTAAGAGAAATAGTGTACTGACCAGCGAAATTTCTTCGCTGAGTCAGGAGAGCGATCGGACTGCCAAGATAAAATATTTTCGTTCTTCCTCATGACGAATGAATATTTATTGTAAAGAGAATATTCAGATAGGATTCTCTATTCTTTCCCAACTAGATCACAGCATGAGAAGCTTTTTAATCATAAAGCTATTTATTTTGCCGGAGAGAATTTATAAAAAAATCATTAAAAACTTTTTTGGGGTTTTGGCTGATTGGTAAAGTCCGGGCATTTACTAAGAGGAGGTCCAAGGTTCAAACCCCATTGGCAGGTCCGAGCGTGAGGAGTAATCTGACCGGAGTCCCTGCGTGCTGCCAGAGTAGTCCGACCAACGTCCCTGAGTGTGCGCCAGCTGTACGAAGGTGGTATGAAACCTAGGCTCCAGCTGTACGAAGGCAGTATGAAACTTGTGCACCTGGTGGTCCCTTCCTCACGCCAGGCTAAAGTTTACCGAGGCTGGGAGACTGAGCTTAAAAATGTAAAATGTAATGATTCCTCATAATCAAAAATAACAAAAATCTTTTTTTTTTGGAGTTGAAATTGATAGAAGGGAATTACTTCTCTGTGCTGGGCGCTATTTAACTTCCTGGAGCGCTTCATTTGCCGAGTTCAATTTTCTTGGGTGTAAAACTGCAAAATGAATTGACAATGCATGCTAAAAAGGCCTTCAAATAGCATTGGCAGTTGAGACTTATGTCGGAGATAATTTACTTAAACTAAAATATAAAAAGGTCGTTGAAGTTTTTTGTCTTGTTACTGGAAACGATTTATGAGCAGTAGAAATCACAGCTTGAACATTAAAAAGGCTTTATTTTGTCCTGTTCTAAGCTGGAAAAGTGAAGTTATTTACGTTCTTGTAATCTGACAAGAGACCAAAATCTGTACATGGCGCTGGACGGAGAAGGGCGCTGAAATATGAGAGAGATCTTTGAAAATTTGTCAAAGAATTTAAGAAGTTGCTTACTAAAAGGCTTGGGTCCCATTTCAAGCTTGTTGGGCCACATATTTCACTTCTGGGAAAAATTTCTAACTGACGGGTAAAAGCTCTTTGTTGCTGCATTTTTAATTGGTGTAGGTATTTTTTTATTGGTGAAACCAAGAGTTACATAGAAGTTTATGAAGTTGTGTTTCAAAAGTTGCCTTAGGTGAGTAGGTTATCCTTCCTCTATTAAAACTATTTGTTATTAGCGAATTGGTCAAGTTAAAACTCTCTCTCATCAGCCAATTGGTGAATAGTTCATCAAATCACACAAGTGTTAAAAATCAATTTTTCAAAAAAGGGCAAATTGAATTAATTGTGAAAACCAGGAGAAAATCAGTACCTGTTGTTAAAGTTGTTGCCATATCTTTTTGTCCAGCCATGTTTTGCTGCAAAATTCACCTTACCAAAAACTAAATTCGTAAAGCTTCAACCAAGTACACATCATAGGGTACAAATTATAAATCTAGTATTTTTCAATCCATGTAAAACAGACAATTTTGTTTTTATTTGTGGAAAACATCTCAAGAGAGATGCCACATTCGGGTAAGACCTAAGGAGGTAGGGGTAACTCTTCGACTAAAAACACTGGGCTCGCACCTAACTTACCCCCTTCGGCATGCTCAAGGAGCACGCCTAACCAAAGGATAAGCAGTCATCAAGCCGCACATGTACCAGCCAAGAAAACTAACTAGACTAAAACCTTATGGTTCATGCAGAAACCCAGGTTAGAAAGAAAAACAAACAAAATTCCAATCAAGACCAGAAATGGAAGCACACCCCACTACCATAAAGAGTAATGGAGAGAGAGAGGAAGTCAATGACCATATGAGGAGAACCAAAAACAACCACCACCAAGGAGGAAACAACAGCCTTACAAAGACACTAGCAAACCTTTTTGTCATTGTCAAGGGCTCATTTCTTAACTTTGAGGACCAAAGCCTTTCACTTTAGATTGGTCAAGAGCCCAATTAGCAAGTGCATCCGCAACTTTTTTGAAACAATGAGGAATAAGCGAATAAGAACCATGTCAAATTTCATTTGAAGCCATTGAATTTTATAGAGAATTCTGTCAATTCGCTAATCCTTGGAGATGTTAAAACTGGAATCCGAAATTAGCTTAATCCAAAACTTAGAATCAGCAACCAACTGGTCGTACTTCCACCCCACCTTCCAAGCAGTCGTAAGACCTGCCAAAATATCTTGCCCTTCAATTGAATTGTTGGTGGTGATACCAATTTTGGCAAAAAAAAAAAAAAAAAAGAGCAATAGAATTGTCCATATCCCTACCAATGCCACCAATGCTGACATAACCATGATTGCCCTTTGAAGCGCCATCCGTAAAGATTTTGTTGAAACCAGGGATAGGAATAAAGGAATGACCCTTGCTAATAGAATTTGTCTGGGAGCGAGGGGGAGAGGGAACAATGTGTAAAACATTTTTTTTTGTTAAAATAGCATTGGTGAGGGTATAACTAACTTGAAACCTGTGGAAAACTTGTTTTTGACACAACTTTTGCATACGATTGTCAAGTCTAGCATATGATCACTCGTTTCTTACTGAATGCAAATTTTCAAAAATTTAATGCGAACAAATTGATTATGGCACTTGTAAATGCATTTTAATATATTTTGGAGAAATAATGGAAGTCTAATGTATAATAGGTGCATTTTTGGTGGAAATTGACTCCCTAATTTTTTTAATAGAATTATGTACTTCAAAACCATGGGTAACAATATTTCCCACCGCTTTTGCCGTCAAAGAAGATACGGTTGCACTCTAAGGTTTACAGTCCGTAGGGATTTGATAGACCAACAGAGCCAATGACACACCCATCTTGAGTGTGTTGTTAAGTCTAAGAATGAGTTATGTTGTTGTCGCAGTTTTGGATAAATAAACATGTTGTTTTCTATCAAATTTTGGTTTTTAATTTTTAACATCATTTATCGAGCAAACATGGTTGCTTTGATGATATTTTTGTTGCAAGGATTTCTCACCTCTTATTTAACGGGGAAAGAGACTATATTGGCCTTTGATCACCATCGGTGATTGTATGAGTTGGTAGGGGATTGCTAGCATCGTAGTGTTGAGCAAAGATTTGTTAGCGTTGTTGGACATTAGGGAGACGTGCCATACATAGTACGAGATACGATCACTTGACAAGCCTCTCGTGTGAAGTTTTATGTAAATTGAGGTAGTTGAATTTTTTTATTGTGCTTATACTTTGCAACACAATGCAAAATGGTTAGAGAGGATGAAGATGGCCAATAGGATGTTCATCATTCACGCCACAAGTTGCGGAGTAGTAGGCTTATGAGTGAAGGAAGTGGTATCAATGGATGAGTACCATAATGTAAAGTGTGTCAGGTTCTTGTGGTACAACGAAGACTATTGGATGACTTCATAATCACACTCAAAATCATCTTCTAGACCCTTTTGAATCAAGGGGGTTTGTTGGATTTATGATCCAAATGTGTTGGTTGTCAAAGGGACATGTCTCCTTGTGTAAAAGACACCACTTAACAATTGATATTAAGTTTGTTAGTAAATAGGTTAGTTTTCTTTTGGGATGTATTCTCGTAGGAAGTTTTGGACTTGTTAAACTATATGCAAAAGCTTTTATAGAGCTTTTGAAAGGAATAAAAATGTAATGGATCATTTTACTTTTGTACAAACTTTGATGAATTAAAAAATTGTGTAGTTTTTGTTATGTACTTGTGTTCACGTCTTATTATATGCAAACTAAGATTGTAAGAATTTGATTTTTACATAATTACTTTTCGTGGAGAATCAAGGTAGGAGTCTCGCGGATGTATGTCATGGCATATGAAAATTCCGATTGCTAAAAGCCAAGCACAATAATCATTGGTGATGATTCATTATCTTTTCATTGTGCCGAGTCCTAAAGTCTAGAGAGTTGGAGCCATTTTACTTGTATTGCAAATTGTACATTCACACCCTCTATGTTGAAAATCACTTTTTACCTAGCGCCTAGTATATTAAGTAGTTCTAGTTTCCAAGCATCATAATAAAGATTATGTGTAACACTTTCATGCATATCTTATAGATAGGAAGTCTCATGTTGAATATGTATTCTAAAATAATTGAACACTCAAATTCCATGTATGCACAAACAACATAACTATATGCACTCATAGCATGGTTACAAAGAACAAATAAACAATTCCATTGTGTATTTAATAAGATGTATTGATTGGTACATAAAAGAAGTCCCACACCTTGATGTGTAAAAGGATTCTTTATGTTTGACCACTTGAATCAATGTCCTCAAACTCAATTTGATATCATTGCACTACCATTCTTCATCTTTCAAGAAACATTTTTGTTGAAAGGTTTTGTTTGCTACCTTTAGTATCTATTAAACAAAAGAATTGGCATATCTTACACTTATTTTGAATTATTGTTGAATTAGGGTGATGATGTGAATTAGTATTAACATATGTATCCATACATTGTTTCTTCCATGTAAACTTAGTGTGTTAATACCCTCATGATTTTCTAAGAGCAACATGCATATGAAAAGAAGCCAATTCTTGTCCTTGACTTCTAATGTAAATTTATGTACTTAGATTTTACATTGAGATGGGTAAAAATAATTCCTAAGTTTTTTTTTTTCTTGTGGCCAATTAACAAGTTATCATCATATCTTTAGCCATAAACATGATTTAGGAAAGATTTATAGGAATTTCTTCAAAATGCTCCACCTATAAGTTTGCAACTAAAATGGAAAGTGGTAATTCCTATTCTATGCCTTTTTACTTCTTTGAAAGTGAAGAGACTTATTCAATGCAAATCATTATGAATTGTTTGTTGATCAATGAGTTTTTACAAAGTTAATGAGAGGGTTTGGGACATCAAATCTATAAGTCATGTTTTATGTTGATGAAATGCTTGATCTTTCATATATAAAGCGGACCAAGAGATTTTATTTGCAAGGAAACTCCTAATCTTAGAGTGTTAATCTCATTGAAATGGATTCAATGGAACAACATCCTTGTGTATCTTTGGAAGCCTACATATTTGGCATATTATCCTCTTATTAGTTCTTGCCTTCGACAGGTAACTATACTTTTCAGACTACTTTATTAATCCAACTTTAAACCAATCATATTTCAGATTTGTTTTTGCTAGAGTCAATATTTCTAATGTGTGGATGTTGAATATATGAATTTGCAATATTATAAGTCATTTATCTTTGTATGTATTGGTGACTTTATAATGACATGACCATTTTTAGGCCTTATTCCAGTACACAATTTTTTATTTTTTCCAAACAAATATTAAGAACATGACATTTGACACCATATTTAATAACATTACAACGACACAAGTGCATGCATTTATTATTAAGATTTGATTAGATATATGAGAAGACAATTTTCAACTATTGACTATTTTTTATATTTTGTAATCATATTTTCATATTGAATAATATTATAGTTGGAGAGGAACATGCATTTATTATCAAGATTTGATTAAATATATGAGAAGACCATTTTCAACTATTGACAGTTTTTGATATTTTGTAATCATATTTTTTTGAACAATTATAATGCTCTAGATTTATCTAGATTTTTGTTGAAATAGTTCAATCAAGTTGTTGTTGATGTTTGACCCAACACACTTAAAGACATTCGAAGAACAAATTTCCAATATTCAATTAGACTGGAACCGCCCACTATGCATGCCTCTTGGTTTACAAAGGGCACCATTGAAAGGTATAATTTTGTTTTATCGCTGTAGATTTTTCTAAATTTCTGTAGAAACGACCCTTTCAGATCTATCTGTTTGTCAAATATACAGCTCATTTTTTTAGACCTGCAATCATTGACTTCCTTTCCTGCAACTTCCATTTAATGTTATTTGATCCTAGTATGGAGAGACCTATTAGGCATAATATAGACACTTCTTTGAACTTTATGATCTAAATGACTTTTTACGAAGTGAAGATAAGTGTGAAGAGTATTGTGAGGTTTGAAAGCAAACTATATACCAACTCTCTTCATGATTCTCGATAACCCACGTCCTCTATGGGGAGCACTAAGTACAAAATCCCTTTTGGTACTTGAGCCGTCATTTTCAAGGCAATTTTCACCTACTGTACAATCACATAGCCCTCATTATTTTTAATCATCATAATTAATAACAATGTAAATCCATGAACTTCATTTAACTCATATTTAAATTAGTTTTCCTTTATGAAATTTATATCAAAGCTCAGATTTTCCCAATTTGAAATTTCAATATATTAAACATGTCTTACATATACCTATTACAAAACCATTTGGTTTCTAAAAATGTAGTAGGGGAAAATGATTTTAACTAGGGTTTAGAGAATTGTTTTCATTTATTTCAAGGATTTTCCTCTATGAAAGTGATAGAATGGAGAGGGGGTAGACCTAAGAGATTCTGAAATGTAGAATGGCCGAGGAGCTCCCCCCCTACATCATTTTCTTGTAAATAGAAATTTGTTGGATCCCAATATTTAATCACTAAGAAGGATATGGAGGCAATTGCTGTGGTAGCATGCAAAAAGAAAGAAAATAAAAAAAAATAGAGAAAGTATATGCATCCAAGCCATGGAGGTAGATCCAATCATACACTTAAATTATAATGAATTTAGGAATGTAATCCTTTTCTTTAAATACAAGCACATTAGTATTAAACTAGAAAATGAAATACCGATATTGGTTCTTAAATGGATCTTATTATACACTCTTACTAGGAAGTTTTGGTCCAAATATGCATTTGACATGATTGTTAATAGGATAGGATAGGTGGTTGAAACATCCAATTTTTATCATAGAAAAGTTCTTTCAAAATATGCAAGAATTTGTGTGGAGATAGATGTTACCAAGCCACTTCCAAAAATGTCACCTATAATCTAAAGAGATTGAAAAGGTTAAATCTTTGTACTATGAAATTACTCATCCTAGATGCAAATATCACCACAAACACCTAGCTAGAGAATAACAAAAATTGAGAAGATTGTTGGGAAATTCAAGCCATGCACTCGACCCAAAGGAAGCCAAAGAAGGGTTTAATAATAATAATAATAATAATAATAATAATAATGGTTTTTACAGTCCACGATGCCGGGCGGCTTGTTTTTGGGTCTACAAGCGGCTTATAGCATATGGGACTACCTTGTACTCACATGCGGGAGGCAACTAACTTTGCTACAAACAAGGCGTACATACCCTACCCCCTGCAGGATTTGAACTTGTGACCTCTATTTCAAGAGCACATGTTCTTCACCATTAGGCCAACTCATTGTGACCTCTTTTTTTTTTTTAGTAAACCCAAAAAAAAATCTCATTAGGAAAATGGAGAAGGATGATCCCATAAGAAAATAGGGATAATCCTCTAAAATTACAAAGAAAAAAGGGTTCTAGAAACCCAAATGATGGAACAAAGTAAGGTTGATGAAAATAATGCGCTTATGATAATTACAAATGTAAATAAAATTCATAAAAGATCCATACCATCAAATTCCTTGAATCAAAGGAAGGAAATGGAATAACCAAAAATGAAGAAACAACATCTAAGACGGAATACATATTCAAAAGGGATGTATGAAGAATCAATAGAGGCATTATAGGAAATCCCTTTTACCTTAGGCCAAAAAATAATAAGAGGAAAAATCCCAATGTTGGGAATGACCAAAAATGTTGCTTGAAAATGTCTAAGAAAATATAAAAGGAAATAAGAGAACATCATTTGTAGGAACACAATTTCAGTTGGAGGATAGCTTGGCAAGCACTAAGAAAACAAAGCATTTTAAATGTTAATCATCTATTGGAATATAGTAGGTCTTAATTCCTAAAGAAAGAAAAGGCTCTTAGATTAATTGTGAAATACATGATCATGTATCGTTTTATTTCAAGAAACTAAGTTGAGTGAAGAATCTTCCAAGCACCGGAAGATGTTAAGTCGTCATAAAATGGAAATGATTCGTGTTGATTCTAAAGGTACATCAAGTGGTATTATGACCCTTTAGAATCTAGAGGATGTGGAGATCATATACATGACATTGGATCAATAATGGATGAAGTTTCATTGACATTAAAAAGATAAAGGACAATGTTTCTCTTATTAATTATTGTGGTTCACAATTATAGGAGGAAAAGAATGATACTTGGGATCACATATCCAAAATAATTGAAAATTAAAGGTAAAAGAATTGGTGATTGGAAGATATTTCAATACCATAGTTGATAGTAACGAAAGGAAAGGTGAGAGTACTAATTTTTCAAGTGATAAAAATATCATTGGATTCATGGAAAGAAATGATCTCTGGATGTGAAAACCAAAAAGGGTGGTAATCCTTTAATAAAAGAAAGAAATGTAAGATTTCGATTATGGAAAGAATAAACATATTCTTTGGCTTATACCAATTGGTGAGAAGTCACTGGAGTTTTGGAAGTGGAATTTTAATGGAGAATGGTTTGGATCATTGGCTTATAGATTTCATCGTGCTAGATAATCCTAAACCCAAGCATTCTTATTTCAATTTTGAAAAAATGTAGTCAAGCCTTCCTAAATTTACAAATATGATCATAAAAGAATGGGAAGATCATCCTCTGGGTATGGTGCCAAGATGTACCTCTTCCCTCAAAATCTTTTGATCTACAAGAGGATAAAATTGTGGAACAAGGATTTTTTCTAGAATTTTTTTCTTCAAAAGAGGATCTCGAAACTCTACGTAATCAGTCAACAAATAATTTTGTAGGAAGGCATCTCTAACCCGTTAATGGAAGAATAAATTGGCTGTCTAAGAAACTAGATGACCTCTATAAGAAAGAAGAAACCTTCCGGAGGCAAAATCTAGAATTAAATGGATCAAGGAGGGATTAAAAAACATTATATGTCTTAATACAGTTAGTATGATTAAAAGGCTTACGAGCTTCTTTGGTAAAATGGAAAACCAGATTGGTGAAATTATAGAGGATCCCAAGTGGATTAATGAAATTCTGGTCAATCACTTTGAAACCTCGTTATCATAGGAATGGGTTGATTACAAGGAAGCCCGATATATCTTCCAAGATAACATTCCCAAAATTATTTTTGAAGATCAAAATTAGGATCTTCGTAAGCATATATATTTGGAAGAAGTTAAAGTGGTTTTGTTCGGTATGGATGGTGACAAGGCCCTTAGCCCAAATGATTTATTGACTCTCTTATTTCAATATTTTGGTGATCTCTTTGGTATACAACTTATTAAGGTGGTGGAAGAATCCATATAATCTCAAACTATTCTCAAAATTTTGAACACCGTCTTTGTAGCAACTTTATGCTCAAAAATATATCCAAAAATTAAAAGGCTTCATACATATCCCACTTTGTGATATAATATATAAAGTGATATCAAAATTGATTCCAAATAGATGGAAGAAGCTCTAGTCATTCATTGTCGTTGAAGAACAAGGAGGATCTTTATAAACCTATCTACTTGGAAGAAGTTAAAAGAGATTTTGTTTGGTATGGATGGTGACAAGGCCCTTGGCATAGATGATTTCTTGAATCTCTTCTTTCAACATTTTTGTGATTTTTAGGTGTAGAATTATTAAAGTGGTGGAATAATCCATGTAATTTTAAACTATTCTCAAAAGTTTGAACAACACCTTTGTAGCAATATTATACCCAAAAAAATGAAGCCAAAACACTAAAATACTTCGCACATATCCCACTTTGCAATACAATATATAAAATAATATCAAAATTCATAGAAAATAGATTGAAGAATCTCTTGTCATTCATTTTCATTTTAAAACAAGGTGGTTTCATGGAAGGAAGACAAATATTTAATGTGATTGTCATGGTTCATGAGCTCATTAACTATCTCAATTGAGCAAAAGAAACGGATTATTGATCAAATTAGATGTTGTTAAAGCCTATTATAAATTCAAATAGGACTTTTCAAACCGATCTTTGTAGATATTTGGTTTTGAGGAACAATGGAGAAAATGGATGCATGGTTGTTATGAATGTTCCAAATTTTTTATCCTCATTAGTGGATCTTTGAAGGGATTATTTGGAATCTCTTATGGTCCGAGAGAAGGTGATCCTCTCTCCTTTATCTATTTATCATCATGTCGAATCTTTGGTCTCGTACCTCACCAACCTCAAACATAGATAAAGGCTTATATGTCTTTATGCTTCCTCGGATGGGGAAAAGTTTACTCATCAACAACTCATGGAGGATAAAATGTTATTTGTGGATCCTAATATTCAAGAAGGTAAATCAAATATGTCTTAGATCCCTATGAAAGGACCTCGAGACAAATGATAAACAAAGGTAAATCTAAAAATATTTTTCATTAATTAAAATCGAAAGTTCATAACTTCTTGTAGTAGAATTGATGTAATTGTGGTTAGGGTTCCTGTTACAGATTCTTTATGTCATGTATCCCTTAGAATACTTGAGTGAAATATTATGAATAAAATCCAACACACAAACATAGGGTATGAAACTTTGAACTCAACAATATTTGATCAATCATAGAAAGGTTTACATGGCAACACAAATAGGTATCTCACAAGTGAGATACTAAACAACTATAAATCATAAGATCTTTGCTTACTAACTTATAGTCTTTGTAAGTGTACTACTATAACCTAACATGGTGAACTAACATCATAAGATCTTTGATTTCTAGCTTATAGTCTTTGTAAATGTAGTACTATAACCTAGTACATTGAATTAACTGATCCAAACTATATTATCAATCATGTGGGATTCATCCCTAACACAAGAGTAGTGGTATGCTTATATAATTTTAATACCCCCTACTTACAATATTTCATTGAAGCTATGAGTGACATATATGACATTAATGTTTATCTCTATCCTATGTGCAAGATAGGATACGGTACAACTTGATGCAATTTGATTCAACTCAACGGTTATAATTATTAGATTAGGTGAAATCCATGGTATCTCATACAATAATATCGTATTTGAAATACCACGTGTTACACGCCATGTTTTTGTTATTGCACATATTATTGTGTTACCCTACTTCACTAAATCCTCGCATGTTGCCTCAATATATCACCAACGAATCTAAAATTTCAAGGGTAGTTGCACACCAATGAATATAATATACATTATTAGTATGAGGTATTAGAAAATCTGATGTGTTTCCACACTCAAAATGTGCAACTCTATTGCACATTGTGTTGAAGTCATTGTTATCACTCAAGCTTTTTTTGATATGCAAAACTTGATTCTAAACCCCAATTATTGATGAAGTCTCTTCGGGAATTCCAAAACCACTTTGACCAATAATCTAAATATCCTAATGTGTATCAACTAATAATGTGGAACATTATGGACACTCTTTCACTATAGAAACTATGCACAAAACACTACATAGACTATTACAATCCTAGCATGCATGTAGGAAGAAATAAAACATTACAATAGACACTTTCATGAAATAAGACTTGTGCCAAAATAACGTACAACTAAGACTCATAAACAAAACAAAACTTGCATTACATTATATTACTATGTTTTGGGGTTATGCAAAATTACAAATTACCCCATATGATTGTGTATCATACACCCCGAGTAACAAGAAAATCATGAGCTCCCGCTATGGATTTGTCAATGATAGTCCATGTTTTTCAACTCTAAATAAGCTTAACCAAGTCACATCCATAATGTACAAACCCTTCCACTTGAACAAAAATTATTTCTATTCCTCACCTCATGTATTATCTTTATGCCAATCACTCTCTCCACCTCTTCATGTTTTTCATTTGGTATTTATGCACTACAATTAATCTCCAACTCTAAACTTGAAATTGTGATTCTTAAATTTTGGTATAATGCTTGATATGGATATAAATCTACCATATTGAATATATATGAAATATCAATTCCCTTTAGTAGATCAATTTTATGTGTTATTTGTAAACTTCCTAGCACTTTGTATAGTCCGATCTTATTCAATTTCAATTTGTTATGTGTTCCTTTAAGAAACCTCCCTTGTTGAAAATGCACTAAGACCATGTCTCTCACTTGATACTCACCTTTTTTTTATGTATGCATTTTTCTTATATAGTGTGAATCTCTCTCGATTACTTGTGTATTTGTTCATGCACATCCCTCATATCTTCTACAAAATCTTTTACATCTACACTGCTTATTTATATGTTTATTATGTCACACAATTTCGCAAATCCTCTTGAATCCAACCATATACTATCTAGAATGGTTTATTTCATGTTATCCTACTAATTGAATGCAAAGTCAATTTTCATCATAATGTTATCCCACATTATTGACTTGTCTTATATCAAACGTTTCAATATATTTTCTAGACTTATATTAAAAATTATTATGTCCATTTGTTTGTTGATGTTATGTGGAATTGAATTGCGAACCTTGTATATAACTTCCTCCAAAAATTTCCAGCAAATTTGGCATTCATGTCTAGTACAATACTTCTTGGGAATCCAACCAATATGACAATATCTTTAAAAAACAAGTTAGTTATGTTAGTTGTGTCATTAGTCTTCTTCTATGCCATAAAATGTGTCATCTTCAAAAATATGTCTATCACTACTTATATGCATTGATATCCTCTTACGATCTCCATAGAATAAGCAATGGTCATATCGGGTGTCCTTGAGATTTCACCTTGAAATTTGGGACTACTCCTTTTTTTTAAATCATTCTTTTCAAGTAACGGGTCGTTTTGTGTTTGTTTTCCTATAGTTGTTTGCATTGCTCTAAGGTATCCCCAGAGAGTCATAAAATTCAAATTCGCAAATACCCACATGTTAAAACTCACTCTATCCCTTCACCAGGTTTTTGTCTGAGAGAATTTTATTTATTTATTTATTAAATAAATAAATTTCTTTTAAAAATAGATTGAGCTAAAATTGGAGGATTTAGGTTATATAAATCACTTCACCCCATCATTATTACCATAGAACATTCACCCGGGAAGAATTTTTGCAGATTAGCTAATCGGATAAATTTTTCGAGCAATTGCTCGTGACTTCTTTTAGGTTTTGTTTTTATTTCTTTTGTCTTTCTCTGTTTTCCATTTGCCAATCCCATAGCCTATTCATTCTTCCTGCCAGACCTTTTCCCGGGCCTAGGGTTTTGAAAATCTATCTAGTGTTTTTAATTGCTAATTAATCTATCTAAAGAAGACTAGAGCTCAGATTCCTTTAGGAGATTGCAAGAGGTTGTTTGGTCCAAAAAGGTGCAATAATGGATTTTATGAAAATAAGAAAAATACTACCACCAATGTGTAGAGCTTGAGAAAATATGCACTTTTAGAAAAAACAACACCTAAAACGGAGCCACGGAGTGAAAGTTATGGCACTTGCAAGTTTTGTCGCTACATCTTCTCGGACTTTCCAAAAATGGAAAATTTTATTTTGTTTTTGTGTTTTCTTCACCAAAATCCAAAAATGGAAATAAAATGTTGTTAATGAGTTTTCACGCAACTTTAAAAGTAGAAGTCATGCAAGTCGCACTTTTTGGGAAGAGCAATTTCATAATACAAGTCGCATTTTTCAAAGCTACCCTTCCTCTTGAATTTCCATGCAAAACATGAAAGTCAAATCACTTAAGTGAAAGTGGGAATTTTGGCACTGCCTGGAAGGTGGGAATTTGGAGGCTTCTGGAAGGTGAAAAATTCCCATGATGGAAGTCAAGTCATTTAAGTGAAAAGTGGGAATTTTGGAGTCACCTGAAGGTGGGAATTTGGAGGTTGCCTAGAAGGTGAAAAATTCCCATGATGGAAGTCAAGTCATTTAAGTGAAAAGTGGGAATTTTGGGGCTGCTTGGAAGGTGGGAATTTGGGGATTCCTAGAAGGTTGAATTTTCCCACAATGTTAGTCGAATCACTTAAGAGAAAAGTGGGAATTTTGGCTGCCTAGAAGGGTGAATTTTTCCACTTCCTTGCCCTCATGTTTTTCCACAATTCCTAGCCAAAAAGTGTGACCCATTCTGGCATAGCTAAATGCTTAAAAGTTGACTTCTTTTAATTGTCGTGAAGCATCCAGTTTTGGCGCCTAGGGTTGGAAAGGCTTCCTTTTTATTATTCTGGCTATCTGCATGTTGATGTGAGTGCACGAGTGAATAAAATAATATTTTTAGCTTGTTTGGCATGCAAGCAAAGTCTAAAAATAGAGGGCAGCAGACTTTATAATCAAATCTTGGTGAAGAAATTAGATATTCATGTTATGGATTGCATACTTGTCTGAATTATTTGCAGGAATACTTCATTTATGCCCATATTGGTGAAGAAAGCAGAAGTCAATGTCTGATACATTGAATATATCTTCAGAATCAGAGGAAGAAATAGATCCAGCTCTCATAATTGTAAGGGCTTCCAAAAAAAATCATCCTCTTGTTTCTAACGCAGCCCATGTGGAAGTCATTACATGGAAAATTCCTTTCAGGAGCTTGTGCATGTGCTCCCAATCTTCCAGTTGAAGCCTTCATTGAATTTACTTGTATTTTCCTTCACCCAAGTGCTTTCCAAAATTTAAAATTGCTCATATGAAATTAAAAATAAAAGGTGATGAGTTTTGTCTGAATTGTTTTATGACAAACATTGCACTGGTGCACGTATTGGAGAAGAACTACAAAATATTCAAGAGGGAAGACAGGTCAGAGGTAGCACCCACAAGCAAATCTCAGTCAACTACTTCCAGATCCAGTTTGGTGAGAATCAAAGGAAAGGATTCAACAACATATGGGAGAAAAAACATCTCAGATTCAAGGCAGAGATATCATTCAGATCATTCATTGCTAAAATAGATGAAGCGAAATACAAGGCATATTGGATCAACATGCAGAGTATGGAGTAATGAAAAAATGGAGAGTGGTGCGGCGAGAATAACTTCTTTTCTCTCTTCTTTTTCTCTTATTTTCTCTGACAAAGTAATTGAGCAATCAATTAAAATTATAAAACTTAGGTAATTGGCTATAAAAGCCGTTACTTCAAGTTACTGGAAGAATTCAATCACTTGGAAATAGGTGACAAACATGCAAAATAGAAGGTTCTTTTTACGCTTATAAATCATGCATGTCATGCAAAAAGGGATTATAGGAGAAGGATTTCCAACTGTCCCCTTTTCTATAGCTTCCACATGCGGAAATTCATTAAAAACTTCATATTTGTAATTGCCCTCTATACACTATAAATAGAGGAAGAGCCCATAGGTTAAAGGAGGGGATCACAATTTGTTAATATACATTCTTGAGTTCTAAACTTTGTGTCTGCAGCCCTTGATGTCGTCGAATAAAGAATAAAGCACGGATTTTCAAAGAACTTTGTGTCCACGGTGCATGTGCTTCTTACTTCATGTGGATCTTTAGATAAACTTTATGTTATCTGAGATTTAGATTAGAAGCTTTCTTTTCCTTTACTTCTAAATATTGTGAGTTCCATTTGTTTATTTAATCTATGTGGATGAGACCAAATCTGAGAACTATTGGTTGAATCACACATATTCCTTCCTTCTTTCCTAAATTCCATTATTTCCCCCTTCTGGAAATACTTCATAACATATGTTTACTTACTGCAGAATTGCTAAGTTATGGTTCATGAGCTTTGTAATTAAAGTAAAACCCTTTAAATAGTTATTAGGATTCATACCCATTACATTGATAAATATCTTACATGGGAACCTAACTATTAAATGAGAGAGATTAATCTCATGACTAACTAGGTTTTTAGCTCTATAGAAATATATACCAATAGTTTTTGGTGAATCCGTTGGGAACAAAAAAATTTAGTAGACCAGAGATTTTTCGTGTCACTCCTTTTATATTGCAATTGTAACTTTGTTGAACGTCCACTCAACCGATCCAAAGAGGCTTAAGGAAGGACTGATCATTTTTATAGATTACGAGGGCGCTTTAATTTCAATCATCCTCCTCAAGTTAGGAGTCATAGATCCAGTCTTTCACCAGGAAGAAGAGTGCAAATTATTCCGGATCCAAATCATCTCGCAACACTATCCAATAGCTGGAATTATTCACCGAGTTTATTCTCGAAGAAGACATGCTCCTTTCATGATGTAGAATCAGCCACTTTCCCTTGCAACACTTGTTCCATGGGGTGCAACCTTTGGACCTCTGAATCTGACTCCTCCTATGCATGATTTACCTAAAGGGACGAGAAAGAATTTTCCAAAATTCTTTGGAGATGGCAAGCAAAATCCAGATGACCACTTGGCTACATTTTTTATATCATGTGGAGTGCTTGCAGTTGAACATGAAGATGTATCCATCGGGGTCTTCATAAAGACCTGCATGCCTTGACTAGAGAATGGTTTTACCGATTAGCTCCTCTGGCACCGTAACCAACTGGGATACTATGCGAGATGCATTCCTGAAGAGATTCAAGCCAGCTGAAGATTCTAGTACATTAATAACTCAACTGACTCAGCTAAAGAAGGAACCACAAGAGCACATGCGGGATTTTATTGCAAAATTCCAAAGATTACTGTACAAAATTTTGGCTTCTGCTTCTCTAAATGATGAGAATCAAAAGGTATTCTTCATCAATGCTTTACTTCAAAGTAAGCTATCAACTATGAAGAGCACATCCTGTTGACTTGTTAGTAGCCCAAAACATGGTGGTTGAAATTGAAGATGACCTCATCATGGCTGGAAAGATAAAAAAATTGCACTTCTAGTGTTAAAAGTTCATCCTCTGTTGTAACTTCAGATTCACTATTGCAAAAGTTAGCAAATGAGATGTCACAAGATGAAGAAAAAAATGGCTCAAATGGCTCAGGGAAACAACATTGCCCCTACTCATAATTTCAACAACAACAATAATCGAACGCATTGTTGGTTCCCAAAGATTAGCAATTGAATTTCTCCCAAAAACAACGTGGATATGAATGAAGAAGACCAAGAATTTGTCACTAATCAGCTTGAGAATGATGATTTTGTAGGTCATCTGGAAACTCCAACATTAATTACCTAAACTACAAATCTTAACATGACTATGAGGAGCTTCTTGAAGATGGTCATGTTCATGCATATGTAGTATTTACACAATCACAAACTCGCTTGGCTGAGGGCATTAACTGATGAACAAAGAAGGGGAAGCCCTTTACCTTCTTCCTTAGCTCCCAAAAATAAGAATGTGAGTTCTTCATCTCAACCACAGAAAGCAACTCAGGTATCTAAATCTATACCTTCTTTTGAAATTATTGATCATGCCAAGAAAACTAGAGTTCAAATGTCGAAGTTGAATACTTGAGTGATAGGAAATAAGAGATAAAATATGTTGAATAATCCCTTACGAGAATCGCAATACAAGAGAAAACTAATATCCGTAAAAATATTACAGATCTCAAATAAAAGTGCAGAATAAATAACACAACATAGAAAGACAATATTTAACGTGGTTCACCCAATTTGGGTTACGTCCACCAAGAATCACTTGCTTAGATTTTATTACAAGCCTCCACTCTCTCAATACAATACCTAGATCCGTTTGGAGCTATGCTCAACAAACTCTACAAAATTCACACCCAAATTCAAAGCACATCTGCAATGCATTTTCTTGTATATGTATCATATGCATAAGACCATATAAATAGACAATTGCTTAAGCAGTTTGATACAAAACCGTGGGTATCAAAACCATGGGCAAAAACCGTGGGTATCAAAACAATGGGTACCAAAACCATGGGCCCAAAATAGCCCATAACGGTTACCCATTACCCATGGGTTAATAAACCACCCATGAAAATTTTCTTCGGGGGCTTCGCCCCGAACCTGACCCGCTCACCGGTGAGCAGGACCATCATAAAAATACCCGAGTGTAACACATAGAAGGTGTACCACACTCTAACATGAAAATAGGCTCCACAAACATAACATTAAGACCCTTTCCTGAGAAGTTAAATAGGCTAGTCAAATATGTACAATCACCAAGACAATCCAATACATCAAAATGTCTTTTTCCTAAACCCAAGGATACTCCTCCCCAGAACAACGTTGCAGTTGTTAAACCCTCATCATCTTCTAAAAGAGTCGAACCTT
Organism: Taxus wallichiana var. yunnanensis; assembly: GCA_018340775.1. Lineage (NCBI taxonomy): Eukaryota > Viridiplantae > Streptophyta > Pinopsida > Cupressales > Taxaceae > Taxus > Taxus wallichiana. The sequence goes on along the minus strand of CM031234.1, from coordinate 449,976,447 downwards.
TCTATGTCTCCTTATTGCTTAATGGTTTCAAGTTAAGCAACTGCATTTTAGATTCAAGTGCTTCTGACAATGTCATGCCAGCTAAAGTTGTAAATGCTCTTGGGCTTACCCTGACAAAGACCATAGGAAGATGCTACTCCATGGAGAGACAAGTCCCTTTAATCAGACAAATTAAAGATGCACAAGCTATTTTGGCAACTTTTCTTGACAAAAGATTAAAGATGACAATCTTAGTTGCAGATATTCATGTCTCCTACGAGATGTTGCTAAGAAGAAACTTTTACAAAGAGCTGGAGGAGACGTAAAGGTGCATTGGTCATGTGCCCATATTCCTATCAAAGGAATAATTCAGAAGCTGAGTCGGAAAAGAAGTCCAAGTACACTGTTACAAAATTTGAAGATCCTAGATCTCAAATTATTTTTCAAGGGTCGACCATGGTATATACTTCTTAGAAATGGATAAAGATATTCTAGAGCCCGAACTTCAACCAGAGCCAAAGTCACAAGAAGAGGAAAAATTTTGGATGCTATAGTTTAAAGGCAGTTGTTGCTCTTTTGGGTCAGGATCCAGTGTTCTATTAATATCTCCAGATCATGAGATATTCCCATACTCCCACAATCGATGTTCGAGAACACCAACAATACGGTGGAGTATGAAGCCTTGTTGTTATGAATGGAACAAACTAGAAAGAAAGGAGTAAGAATCCTCAAATCCCAAGGAGATGTTGAACTTCTAGTAAATAAATTTTGAGGGAAAAATCAAGTCAAAAGAGATAAGCTGAAGCATTACAGAGATAGAGTGTTTTCTGCCACACTCGATTTTGTAGCCTTCTCTATCAACTTCATTCCAACAAATCAGAATTTCAAGGTAGACTCCTTGGTAATTATAGCTACACTATTGAATCCAGATAGACCACCATCCATATTCAAACAAGGAAACTATAAAGTGGAGATGGTCTATCGCCCCAAATTCCCTGATAATTTTAAACAGTGGAAGAATTTCAATGATGACAAATAAACATCTCGCATGTCTGGAACAAGACAACTTTGACAGTTGTGTGTTGAAGGGAGTAAATCACCACCACGAAAAATAGTCACAGGAAAAATTGATCCAGGTTATGATGACAATAGTGGAATAATCCAACCAAAAGGTAACAAAATCCCCAAGGGTTTAGTTTCCTTAGTGGATACTTTCAACAAGCATGATCAGTACCTAAAGAAGAACAAAGAACATGGTGATAGTTCTTCCTCAGAATGCAACTAGTAAATCTGGGTACAAAGGAAGTTGATGAAGACTTATTTACCACAGAGAGAAGAAAGGATGAGCCACCACAAGATGAAGTTGATAAGGAATTTCCCAAGGTATTTGACAAGAAGGCCAGAGAAAGGAAGTTTGAGATCGAGACTTGGGTACTCTGGTGGGACAAGAGACATGAACCAAAGGGCATGCACAACAAATCTTATTCACTCTGGAAAGGGCCCTTTATGATCAAGAGAGATGTTGTAATGGATACTTTCTTCCTTGCCTACCAGGATGGAATTGAGTTACCACTACCTTTCAACAGACAACATCTGAGGTTGTTCAGAAACTGAGATACAGGGTAAAACTTGTTTGTATATAAATAAAACTTTTGTTGTTTTATTTTCTTTTCTTTTTGTTTTGTTTTGTTTTTGTGGCCTGACCCCAAACCCAATGGACAAGACACGAAACCAGAGATGCTGGGATCTCATCTTCACTCCTTTCATTTTGACAAAGGTAAAGATGTCCACAGACAAAGCCGACTGGTGTCCCCGAGATTTCACTCTGAAATCTGGGACTACCCCTTTTAAAAAAAAAAATCTTTTCAAGTAACAAGTTGTTTTGTGTTTGTTTTGCCTGTAATTGTTTGCATTGTTCTAAGGTATCCCTAGAGAGTCATAAAAGTCAAATTCAACAAATAACCACATGCTAAAACTCACTCTATCCCTTCGCTAGGTTTTCTCTGAGAGAATTTTATTTATTTATTTATTAAATAAATAAAGTTATTTTAAAAATAGATTGAGCTAAAAATGGAGGATTTAGGTTATGTAAATCACTTCACCCCATCATTATTACCATAAAACATTCACTCGGGGGGAAGAATTTTTGCAGACCAGCTAATCGGAGAAATTTTTTGAGCAATTGCCCATAGCTTCATTCAATTTTTTTAATTTCTTTTTGTCTTTCTCCATTTTCCATCCGCCAATCGCCATAGCCTATTCATTCTTCCTGTCAAACCTTTTCATGGGCTTAGGGTTTTGAAAATCTATCCAGTGTTTTTAATTGCTAATTAATTTTTCTAAAGAATACTAGAGCTCATTATTCCTTCAGGAGATTGGAAGAGGTTGTTTGGTCCAAAAAGGTGTAATAATAGATTTTATGAAAATAAGAAAAAAACTACCACCAATGTGTAGAGCTTGAAAAAATATGCACTTTTAGAAAAAAAAAACACCTAAAACAGAGCCATTGATTGAAAGTTATGGCACTTGCAAGTTTTAACCGCTACATCTTCCCTAGGACCCTTTCCAAAAATGGAAAATTTTATTATGTTCTTGTGTTTTCTTCACCGAAAATCCAAAAATGGAAATAAAATTTTGTTGATTAGTTTTCATGCAACTTAAGTCATGCAATTCACACTTTTTGGGAAGAGCAATTTCATAATACAAGTCACATTTTTCAAAGCTGCCCTTCCTCTTGAATTTCCACGCAAAACATGAAAGTCAAATCACTTAAGTGAAAGTGGGAATTTTGGTGCTTTTGCTAGAAGTGGGAATTCGGAGGTTGTCACAGTAAGGTGAAAAATTCTCATGATGGAATTCAAGTCATTTAAGTGAAAAGTGGGAATTTTGGAGTCACTTGGAAGGTGGGAATTTGGAGGCTGCCTGGAAGGTGAAAAATTCCCATGATGGAAGTTAAGTCATTTAAGTGAAAAGTGGGAATTTTGGAGTCACTTGGAAGGTGGGAATTTGGAGGCTTCTTGGAAGGTGAAAATTTCCCATGATGGAAGTTAAGTGATTTAAGTGAAAAGTGGGAATTTTGGGGCACTGAAGGTGGGAATTTAGGGTTTCTAGAAGGTTGAATTTTCCCACAATGCTAGTTGAATCACTTAAGAGAAAAGAGGGAATTTGGGAGTTGCCTAGAAGGGTGAATTTTTCCACTTCCTTGCCCTCATGTTTTTTCCACAATTCCTAGCCAAAAAGTGCGACCCATTCTGGCATAGCTAAATGCCTCAAAGTTGACTTCTTTTAATTGTTGGGAAGCATTCAGTTTTGCGCCTAGGGTTGAAAGGTTTCCTTTTTATTATTCGACTATTTGTATGTTGATGTGAGTGCACAGGTGAATAAAATAATATTTTTAAGTTGTTTGGCATGCAAGCAAAGTCTAAAAATAGAGGCCAAAGAGGGTTTTATAATCAGATCTTGGTGAAGAAATTAGATATTCATGTTATGGACTGCATACTTGTATCGAGTTATTTGTAGGAATACTTCATTTATGCCCATATTGGTGAAGAAAGCAGAATTCAATATTTGATACATTGAATATATCTTCGAATCAGAGGAAGAAATAGATCCAACTCTCATAATTGCAAGGGCTTTCGGAAAAAATTCATCCTCTTGTTTCTAACGCAGCCCATGTGGAAGTCATTGCATGGAAAATTCCTTTCGGAGCTGTATATGTTCCCAATCTTCCAAATTGAAGCCTTCACTAAATTTATTTGTATTTTCCTTCACTTGGAGTGCTTTCTAAAATTTAAAATTGCTCATATGAAATTAAAAATAAAAGGTGATGAGTTTTTTCGAATTATTTACAAGAAACATTGCATTGGTGCACATACTGGAGAAGAAATGCAAAATATTCAAGAGGGAAGACAAGTCAGAGGTAGCACCCGCAAGAAAATCTCAGTCAATTTGCTTCCAGATCTAGTTTGGTGAGAATCAAAGGAAAGGATTCAACAACATATGGGAGAAAAAAACATCTCAGATTCAAGGCAGAGATATCATTCAGATCATTCATTTCTAAAATAGATGAAGCAGAAGTACAAGGCATATTGGATCAGCATGCAGAGTATGGAGTAAGGACAAAATGGAGAGTGTTGCAGTAGGAATAACTTCTTTTCTCTCTTCTTTTTCTCTTATTTTCTCCAACAAAGCAATTGAGCAATCAATTAAAATTATAAAACTTAGGTAATTGGCTATAAAATTCGTTACTTCAAGTTACTGGAAGAAGTCAATCACTTGGAAATAGGTGGCAGACATGCAAAATAGAAGGTTCTATTTTCAGTTATAAATCATGCATGTCATGCAAAGAGGGATTCTAGGAGAAGGATTTCCAATTGTCCCCTTTTCTATAGCTTCCGCATGCGGGAATTCATTAAAAACTTCCTATTTGTAATTGCCCTCTATACATTATAAATAAAGGAAGAGCCTACGGGTTAAAGGAGGGGATCACCGTAATGAAATTACTAGTATAATTCATATTATGAGTAGCAAAAGAACACCAAATAACACAATATTTCATAATAATGATCTCAATATGCAATTATAATAGCTTCGCCACTTTGAGGGGGCAACCTCCAAACCATATAATAAGACTCAAATGCTCAAATGATGATGAACTACTACCTACAATCCCCTATATATACTATTCATATGTTATGGCCATCACCCAGGCCAACCTATTAAGCATGAGAAAGTATAAATGATATAATAAAATGATATGGTAAGCCACAAGTCAGCTACTCATATCCTAATACAAGCAATAGGTTAAGGGTGTAACATGCCCTTCCCCTTCAAACCAACGTTGTCCTCAACATTGAATAATCCTGGATGTTGTTGCAGAAAACCTTCATCCTCCTAGGTTGCATCTTCTATGCTCAGATTCTTCCACTTGAACAAATATTCCTTAATGTCTCTAGTTCTCAGCCTCTTAGTACATGTTTGCAAAATCTTCTCGGCTCCAAAATGATTCTTCCTTCTTCGGGCATGAAACATGGAATACTTTGGGTGTATGTGTGAAGATGGAGGCAACTCTAATTTATAACCAACACTTTGCCAATTTTCTATAGAACCCGATAAGGACCATAGTATTTAGGTGCAAGTTTGTTGTCCTTTTTCTATTACTTTAGAGATATCTGTTTGTAAAGTGCCGAGACGTACAAATACCCAAATCACCAATTTCAAAATGTCTTTCACTACAATGTTGATATGCTTGTTGCTTCATCCTATTTTGTGATAATGCTAAATTCTCCTTCAAACTAGCCAAAACTCCATTGTTGATGTTGAATGTGTTCCTCAACATCTCTCGGCCATAGTTTGCACCCTCGAGGAGGAAGTGATAGAAGGTGGATGGTAACCAACCATATAATGCTAAAAATGGGGTCATTTGAGAAGAGGTATGAAAATATGTGTTATACCACCATTCTGCAAGTGGTAGCCATTTAATCCATCTTTCCTTCTTATCTGATACAAAACAACGTAGATACCCCTCTAAGCATTTGTTGACCACTTTTGTTTGCCCATCAGTTTGAGGATGATAAGATGAACTGTGAGCTAGCTGAGTACCCAAACATGAAAATAATTCCGTCCAAAAATTACTTGTGAAAATAGGATCACGATCACTTATAATTATCTTTGGGGTTCCATGTAGCCTTTGAACTGTCTCCAAAAAAAATTTGCGATTGTACTAGCTACAAATGGATGTGATAGGGCAAAAAAATGGGCATATTTTGTGATCCTATCCACAATCACAAAAATAACATTCTTACCCTTTGAATAAGGCAATCCGGTGATGAAATCCATGGAGACCTCCTCCCATCACTGGCTAGGAATTGGTAAGGCAACAGACTTGGTGTCTTAATTGTTTCCCCTTTGTTACTGTGACACACTAAACACTCTGATACAAACTTTTGTACATCCCCTGAGTCCTTCCCAAAAGAATTATCTTTTTATTCTATGATGTCTTTAAAAACCCACGTGTCCTCCAACATGCGAGGCATGTAGCTATTTAAGAATCTTATGCTTCAACTCGAATCTTTACTCAAGTATAGCATGTCCTTGTACCATAGGGCATTACCTTTCCACTCAAATTTGTTAGATGTCATAGATCCTTGCTTGATATTCTGTATTAGAGATTGTGTATCCTTGTCTTGATCCTATTCCGATCTTGCTTCATCTACCCAATCGGCCATCAACATGGACATTCCACATAGTAAGGCATCTGCGGATGTATCCCTTCTGGACAATGCATCAACTACTAAATTTTCTTTACCCTTTTTGCATATGATTTCAAAATCATAACCCAACATTTTTGTTACCCATTTTTTTTGTTCCTCAGATGATAACCTTTGCTCCAAAAATTATTTGAGACTATCATGATCAATTTTTACCTTGAAGTGTCTACCCATGAGATAGGGCCTCCATTGCTTGACCGCATGAAGAATAGTCATCATTTCTTTCTCATAGACAGGTTTGAGCAGATATTTTCCTTTGAATTGGTGACTCTCAAATGTAATTGGTCTTCCTTCTTGCATTAGAACTGCTCCCAATCTTGATCCTGAAGCGTCACATTCAACAATGAAGGTTTTTGAGAAGTTAGGAGTAGCCGAAATTGGGGTGTTACACAAGGCTTCCTTTAGCTGCTCAAAGGATTTAGTGGCTAAGTTTGTCCAATGGAAGGCATCCTTCTTTAGCAATACAGTGAGTGGCGTTGCTTATTCTACCATATCCCCACACAAATCTTCTGTAGTACCTGTTAGTCCTAGGAACCCACGAAGATTTTTGAGAGTTTTGGGCCTTGGCCATTCCACCATAGCTTTGATCTTATGAGGATCAACTTTGACGCCTTCATGGGATACAATGTGACCCAAGTACTCTACCTCTTGTACACCAAAAGAACATTTAGATGGCTTTACATAGAGAGTATGTTTCTCCAAAACTTCCAACACTTTATTTACATGTTGTAAGTGTTCTTCCCATGTCTTATTGTAAATCAATATGTCATCAAAGAAAACTAATACAAATTTCCTTAAAAATGGCCTAAAAACAGTGTTCATCAAGCTTTGAAAGGTTGAAGGCGCATTTGTAAGACCAAAAGGAATTACCAAAAACTCATAATGGCCCTCATGAGTCCTGAAAGCCATTTTATGAACATCTTCCTCTTTTATTCTAATTTGATGGTACCCCGAACGAAGATCTAATTTTGTGAAATAAATAGCACCATGCAATTCATCAAGTAAATCATCAATTCTTTGGAATAGGAAACTTATCTTTGATGGTGTACTTGTTGAGTTCTCGATAATCTAGACACATCCTCCATGTTTCATCCTTCTTACGTACCATGACCACTAGTGAAGAATATGCACTCTGGCTAGGCCTGATGATACCTGCCTTCAACATTTCCTAAACCATTTTCTCGATCTCACTTTTCTGGGAATATGGGTATCTCGTGGTTTGATGTTAGGTGTTTGGCTCCCTGGAATCAACTGAATGGCATCATCATGATCCCTAATTGGTGGTGGTCCCTTTGGAATTGCATCAAAAATAGATGAGTGAGCATCAACAATCTTCTGAAGATCTGGTGGCATTGAAGACTCTGTATTTTGTACTTCTATGGAAAATAAATTTGTTATAAATCCATCTACTCCTTTTCTGAGAACCTTCTGCATCTAATGAGAGCTAATAATCTTTGGAGACTTAGCTACCATCCCATTCAATTGTATTGTCCTTCCATCTAAATGAAATCGCATGAACAATTCTTGGAAATTCATCTCTATAGTACCTAAGGTTGTGAGCCATTGGACACCCAAAACAATATTTACCCCTCCCATAGAAATAGAAAACATAGGTGAGTCTAACATGTAGTCTCCCATGGAAAGCTTGATACTATGGCACTTGGATCTGTCCCACCATCCGCAATCATAACTTGCATTTCTAGAGTCAGGGTAAATAAAACAATTAAGGCGGAAACTAAATTACTATTTATGAAGTTATGAGTACTCCCCGAGTCAATCAACACTATCACCTTCTATTTTTTGAGATAGCCAATAACCTTGAGCGTTTGAGGAGTATTAATACACGATGCGCATGACAAGAAATTGTAGGTTGGTGATCCTCTACTTCCTCTTCTCTTGGTTCCTCAGCCTCTCTTATAGTTTCAACGTCCTCATCATCCTCATTACCTCTGTCAATATAGAACAACTTCTTCTCAGCACATTTGTGTCCCGATCCATATTTGTTATCACAGTTAAAACATAATCTTTTTGCTCTCTTTTCTTCCATTTGTTGAGGAGTCAGTCTAATTGGCCTAGAAAATGAAGGGGAAGAGATACTACGGTCTTTGGTGTTAATGAAAGGCAACCTCCTACTACAAAGAACTTTTTCCTCTGCTCGACATGCCATGATAATAGAATCAGAAAGCTTGAGTGGATTAAACATATGTACCTCATGCTCAATGTGGTCCTTAAGACCCCCAAGAAATAGGTCATTCAGATTCTCTTCTGGTATATTCTCCACCCTTAAGGATAGGTTCTGGAATTGATGCACATAATCTTTAACTGATCCTATTTGTCGTAACTTTGCTAATTGACTAAAGTAGTTCTCTGAAACACTAGAACTATAGTGTAATTGCAACTCCTCGGTAAAAATTGTCCAAGTGACACCGAGACCATTCTTCTGCCTCTGAGCACATAACCATCGATACCAAACAAATTGGTCAGTTCAAGATATAGGGATGCCAATGTCACCTTTTGTCCTGATGGTGTTTGATGTAGCTCAAAGAAGTTCTCCATTTGATTTATCCAATTCAGGGGATCTTTACCATCAAATTTGCGCATATCCACTTTCGGCACCATGTTCCGTGGTTGCGAATAAGTTGGATTCTGATTGGGCTGGAAAAGTGATCCAACATGGTTATTTTGTCCATGATTTTGAACTGAATATCCTCCTTGGTTGATATGGGATGGATTTGGGCCATATTGTTTACCCTGTACATGTTGCATGATATCATCCAACCGATGATTGATTTGGGCTATGTCTCCTTTAGAGGCCATCTCAGATTGTACATTTCGTAGCTCATACTCAAGTTGGCTCACCTTATGATCAACTGAAGTAAACCCTAGTGCTGAGGAATCTGTATTTACCCCTTTTGAATCCATCTCTTCAATCACTATCCCATCTTTATCTGGGGTTTTACCTGGAGTAACTGGATTCTTTTTGCTCTTGTGGAAGGCCCCGCCATGATATCAAACCTTAGGGTTTAGGGTTTCGATACAAATTTGGCTAAACAGGAAAAAACACCAGAGAAGATACTAATACTATTTTTTTGAGAGATTTCCAAAAATGTAAAGAACTTGAAATCATTCCATAATTTGCATCCTATGGAGCGATTTTATGAAAAACCCTAAATTTGTAATAACTTGTGCAAAATAAATTTAAAAAGTCTGAAATTTTCAGGGAACCTTACTTGAAATAGTTTGAAACTCTAGTAAAAATATCTCCCACCAATTCGCTCTGGTTCAAAATATATCATGGAAACAAAAAATTAGGGTTTTTCCTAATTTTTGCCCAGATCGTAGCTCTGATACCACTTGTAATGAAATTACTAGTATAATTCAGATTATGAGTAGCAATAGAACACCAAATAACACAATATTTTATAATAATGTTCTCAATATGCAATTATAATAGCTTCGCCACTTCGAGGGGGCAACCTCTAAACCATATAATAAGACTCAAATGCTCAAATGATGATGAACTACTACCTACAATCCCCTATATATACTATTCATATGTTATGGCCATCACCCAGGCCGACCTATTAAGAAATGAGAAAGTATAAATGATATAATAAAATGATATGGTAAGCCACAAGTCATTACTCATATCCTAATACAAGCAATAGGTTAAGGATGTAACAATCACAATTTGTTAATCAATGTTCTTGAGTTCAAAATTTGTGTTGCAGCCCTTGATTTCATTTATGTGAAAGCTGAGGAATTGAATAAAGGTGGATTTTAGGAGAACTTTTTTCCACGGTGCATCTGCTTTCTTACTTACGTGTGGATGTTTACATAAACTTTGTTTTATCTGAGATTTATATTAGAAGCTTTTCTTTTCCTTTACTTTTGAATATTGTGAGATCCATTTGTTTATTTAATCTATGTGGATGAGACCAACTCTGAGAACTATTGGTTGAATCACACATCTTCCTTCCTTCTTTCCCAAATTCCATTATTTCCCCCTTCTGCAAATACTTCATAACAACTGCTTACTTGCTACAGAATTGCTAAGCTATGGTTCATGAGCTTTGTAATTAAAGTAAAACCCCATAAATAGTTATTAGGATTCATACCCACTACATTGATAAACATCTTACACGGGAGCCTCACTGTTAAATGAGGGAGATTTATCTCATGACTGCCTAGGTTTTTAGTATGTGCGTAAAAATATAACCATCAACTACAAACTTGCATTTAAAATTTTCCCCTTAGCCACCTAACAAATTGACAATATTGCTCATTTTTATACATATAAACTCTTCCATTGCCAAAAATACATTTCTGCTATTTGCGCATATGTTTTTCCATAGCCTAAATTCCATGGTAATTTGTCATTATGTTTCACCTTGACTAATTTTTCATGCATTGAACATATCGATACAAAATTGCACTCCTCTTAATAACAATCCTTCTTGAATATTAAATTCTAATTGTGTTATTTTGCATTCACCCAATGGTTGTGCACATGCCTTCCATGATTCACTAAAATTGTTATATTTAGCATATTGTGTCTTCATTGACTCAAATCCTACAACTCTCAACTCATTCAAAAGTAAAATCATTCTACTCAAAGCATTAACTTTGTTTGAATTACCACATCTAAGCTTCGACATGAATGAATAGATTTGCAAAAATTCCAACCAATTCACATGCCTCTAATTCAATTCATCCTTGATTATAGACAAACTATAACATTTGTACTATTATACAAAATTATTGATCATACATTGAATAAAATTGTGTTTCACATCATTGATTTTTTTCAACTGAAAAATTATATAGGTATTTCTTCTTAATGTAGCATAGTGCCTATTGCAATTATACTAGCATTATAACCTACTTTAAATACCTTGTTAAAATATGGTAACACTAACATTGGTTTCTCTGTTGCTTTCTTTTTTATCTTTTGGAAATATTTCTACTTTGTTTTCCATAAGAAATCTTGTTTATCTTTGTGCATTACATCTATAATCGTTACACAAACACAACTAAATTTTCTAATAAAATTCTTGTAAAAACTCACTAGACCATGAATAAATTATGCCTTACAAGGGCTCCTAGGTGATGTCCAATCAACTATCGCACATACCTTTTTGGATCGGTCTTGAAACCTTCTTGACGAATCATAAATTCCAAGTATACTAACTCTTCCTTCACAAAACTACATTTATTTATATTAATGAGAAACCTATCATCTTTCATATTCTTCAACACCTCATGCAAATGTTGAAAATGTTCTTCCCTTATCCTATTAAAAATCAAAATATCATCGAAGTAAATAATCACAAACTTACCAAGATATGGTTTCAAGACTTCATTCGTCAAAAACATTAATGTACTTGGTTCATTCAAATCCCAAAATGGCAAAACCAACCGTTCTTACAATCCATCTTTATTTTTGAATGATTCCTTCTCTTATGCAGGTCTAGTAAAATCCACTCTTTAAATCAATCTAGATAAATACTTTGCACCACTCAAACAATCCTTTAGATCATTCATATGCGATAATGGAAACATGTACGTGATTATGATCTTGTCTATTGTTCAATTGTCTATGCACATTCTCCAACAACCATTCCTCCTTGGTGTTATTAGTTTTGGTATTATATATATGGACTCGAAAACTATTTTATGAACCCTTTATCCAATAACTCTTGAATTTTCTTTTTTACCTCTACATTTTCCAGTTGTGTCAACTTGTATGCCACTTTTTTAGCGGACGTTACATTGGGATAAAATCCATTTGATGACTAATATTTCTCATTGGTGGTAAATCATCACAAATAATCTCCACAAACTCAACAAGTTTTTCACTTCTTGTGGAAGTGTTACTTATCTTTAGTTTTTACACCCAATTTCTACGTAAGTTTTACTTGAATTGAAAAATAATTGCATAATTTCATTTCACTAAAGAATCACTTACAGGCATCGACATTACTTTTGGATTATCTTCCATTGTTTCACATGTGTCCTTAAATAGAATCAAATTTCATGTTTATCCATCATTTTCCATTAGTCTATATGTGTTCACATGACCATTATGTTGTGCCTCACAATTAAATATCCAAGGCCCCCAAGAAAAATATGATAAGTATTCATAAGAATCATATCACACCTAGCCTCATCATTGTGTGCTAATATAAAATTTCACCAAGCATTACATATGAACATAAGAATCATATTACACATGACCTCATCTTTGTATAAGCAAACCTCAAAGTTCACTAAGCATTGTTCATTTAATAGTATATGATGACCTTTCAACAACTAATAAGCCTTGTATGGATTTTTATGTGTTATCCTTCTCAAACTTAGCTTATCTACCATTTCTTATGAGACAATGTTATTAGTACTACTTTTGTTAATGATTGGCTAACATCACTTACCTCTTGATTTGCAAGTTGTCCTGAACAAATTTTTGCATTGCATAGGCCCATTTTCCTCTTTCGTAAGCTTGAACAACACCCTCTTCATCCTAATAGAATCTCTAGTTTCAAGGGCATTAGTATGATACACTTATACAACACTCTCTTCATCACATTCGCATTTCTACCACCATATAAATGTGTGTGAGGAAAATCAAATGTTTTATGCCCCACTTCTATGCATTTAAAACAAGTTTCATTCAATCCACATCCACAACATTGACCATAAGATCATCTACCTTGACAGTGTTGTGGGCCTTTTTATGTACCATCATCATATTGTAATTTGTTAACCTCTCCTTGCACAAAATTTCCTCTTTTGCTACCTTAACCTCGACCTCACATAAACTTACTTTTCCCTCACATTATGTTTTGTTACTTGTGTGTCAACTTATCTTCTTCCCTTAGTGCACATTAATAATATTATTTGATCAAATATATTCTTTTCATCCCAAATTCATCTTAAATTTACATGCACAACCTATTCATATAACGTTAAATATTTGCATTTTCATCTTTAATATGACCATGCAAAAATCAGTTTGTTAAATTCCTCTACATAGTCACTTTCACATAGATCCCTTTCCCTCAAGTTTTGCAACTTCTTAAATAGACTCATGATAATCTTGTGAAATGAATTTGTCCTTTAGTTTTGCCACAAATCTATTCGGTGTCTTGATCTTATCATTTTCTTTTGCAATCGATAACTCATACATGTTCCCACCAAAGAGATGTATGTCCTTTGAATTTTACACCCACAAATTTGTTTTTCCTTGGATATTCCATTAAGCCTTCGTATTCAAATTAATTTTCTAAATCAACTATCTAGTAAGTGATTTATTCATGATTAAACCATCCAAAGTAAATTGGTATATGTAGACACAAATTATATACACTTGGGTACATTTCTAGGTCCTAAAGCATACTAATGTATACATGATTCCTAAGAAAGAAAAATAGTGGTTAACTCCTTTTGGAATTACACATCTTACAGTTCAGCCAACACTTGAATGATTTACATTTTAATGGCCTCAGACAATAGCGCCCGAGTTAGGATAGAAATGCCCAAATGCTCATGTCCCTCCCAAACGCTCTTGTCCCTCTCTTTCTTCTTCTTAATCTTTTGGGTCCTTTTCGCTTCTTAGTCACCTTTTAACACTTTGGGTTGGTCTTTCAGTTTTCAATTATGAAATTCAAACAAGGGAATCATATATATACTTAGTTACTTCTTTCTAATATGGGGCAAAGCATTATAAGCATTATCGATCATCACCTAAGCTTGCACAAAGGTAAAAGAACACTACAAAGTACATATCTAGCACATTTATACAAGTGACAAGGGTTGTATTGGTCTGCATAAATTGCATAGGAGGGGAGTTTATTTTATTCCATCACACACATTTTGTATATTCGGTACAATCTATATCCAACCCGTTATCATTGTGCAACTTGCACAAGGGAAATATAGGGCACGGGACACGAATACACACACATAGAGAACTACATCAAATCTGAGATGTAGTGCAACTATCGATCGTAAGTTCACTCTTTTAGTGACCACCGGGTAAGTCGACTCCACATTGTACATATCTTTTATTATATTTTATTTGGTTTATGGGTATGTGCATGTAGTCATTTGTTTTGTGGGTTACTGGTGTACAATCGACGACCTAACTGCTAAACTGGAGCAACAAGAGTGAATAATAACGAAGATCTTCTTACCCAAAAATACCGGGTTCGACCATCGAGTAGACACGGTGCCCGGATCATTCATTAGCACCTGAGGCGCTCTTGTCCTCATGTGGGCACTTATGTCATGTACATTCTTGGGTTTTTGAACCCCGATGAGCCATTTTGAAATTGTTTCCATCTTGTTCCAATAGATACATATTTCGATTATTCCTAGGTTGCACATAATTAACTAATCCATATTTCTACCTTCATTTGCTTAGGGCAATACATTTTGAATGCTTATTGTTTGTACATTATCGTATTTAATCATATTAATATCATTTTTTACAATAAGTTACTCTGAAGTAAGATTTAATTTAAATTAGATTAAATCATTTGGTGAACCCTACTTCTCCTTGAATATTCTTTTGATCTTCTTCCATGGCTGAGAATTATGACCCCTTTACTGACACAAATCTTCATGATCTCCATGCTCATCTTGTTGAAAACCCTCAAGACCTAGATCTCTTATTATTTGTTTCATGTGATGAGGCCAAGCGGTTAGCTGAGCTCAACCCTCCGGTCTCTAATGATATTTAATTTCCTATTATGACACTTACACCTCCTTCCAGCCACCACTCTTCCACCTACATCTATTTTCCATGTGGAATATCCCTTCCCAATCGAAGACCCTTAGCCTATTATGTCTTCCCGATGGCTAAGGAGAATTTTTAAGGGAGACTTAAGTTATATTATTTTATTATAAAGTGCAAAAAAAACATTATAAAAAGCATTTATCATAAAGTAATAGACTTAATATTAAAATAGACATAGAAAAGTGCATAAAAGATAAAGCACTTATAAAAATTGTATTTTCTAAAGGAAAAGTGCGACTAGCCCAAGGGGGAATAAAAAATAGTTAAGAATATAAAAGTCTCATGAGTCCTATGTATCCCCTCTAGAAAATGTGACTTGGCTAGAAAGGATGGAGGGTGGAAAATGCATAGAAAAATCATTGTATGTTGATTGGATATTTTGGAGGTTGTTTTGGGTCTCTTCTTTCTTTATAAGGAGAAGTTGACTTGAAAGAGGGCATGTTATTATCATTTTTATAATTTCTTATTTGCATTTGAAGCCTTGAGATTTTGCAAAAATATTCTACAGATGAAAACCCTTAGGATTCATCCCTCTTGTGGACAAAAACCCCAAGAGAATGTGAGGAATTTCTATTCAGGAAATTCTATTGAGCTTACACAAATTTTAGTCATTTCCAACAGTTGTATAAAGGAGTTTTTGCATATTTCTATATCAAGGGTTTGAAGAAATATTGCAGCAGTGTTTTTTTATTTATCTCTAGTGGAGCGACCCACTTTTAGTCAAATCTGGTATGTTCAAGGTTGTTTTTGGATCTGATTTTGGAAGCTAGTAATAAAGCTGAATTTTAGTGGTTAAATCAGCCCATTCTCTGAATTTTTGGTTGCTTAAAAGTGTCATTTTCAGTCAACTTTAAGGGCAGTAAATCTGCAGACTTTTATAAATTATTGCAGCCTATTTTACCTTCAAAAATTATATTTTTATTCATGCATGGGCTGTTAAAAATATAGAAATCAGTTTGGGGTGAATGGGTATGAATTTTATTGTTGATTTAGTGGAGTTTCATACTTAACCCTAGTCGTAATTTCTAAAATAAATTCCAGATCTGCATAATAGTGACTGAAAATATATTTTTATAAGTGGTTGTGGTGTTGGATTTTCCCAAAATCCAAGTAGGGGTTAAAGTGTCCCATTTGGGGACATTACAGTGGTATCGAGCAGTGTATCCTCCCTGGCATGTGTGAAAGAAAAGAAAAATCAGATTTGAATGCAATTGAAGGGGAAGATGAAGTGGACCCAAGTCCCTTTCTTTGATGGAACTAAGGAAATATCTGTTAGATTTTAGATGAATGGATTAAAGAATTTTTGTGGTATAGTCCTATGTGTCAAGATGATGCCCTCAAGATCATCTCTAGATACATGGTTGGAGAAACACATAAATGTTGGCGTCATTTGTTGAAGAACCAAGGGGTTGAATTGGTTGATTCACTTGCAGATTTCTCACAAAACTTTCTAGAGAGATTTGATGTGTAGGTTGAGCAAGGAAACAAAATCATGGAGTCTACCAAATCAGATCTACACTTGGAGAAAAATCAGCCTATGGTGTATTCCAACATGCTAGAAGAAGAAGCTCCAAAAGGTATGATTTCCATTGGGCATTTTATTGCTAGAGAAATCAATAATACACACGAGAAGAAATTCAGATATGCAAGCAAGGAGGATGTAATGGAAACTCTAGGAAGGTATGAGGAATGATATCCCTCAAGTTATGGAAACCAAGAGCATGGAAATCCCTTTCCAAGAAGGGAAGATTGTACGGATTGAAGAGTGTGTGGAAGAAGGTATGTCATCTTGTTTATTGCAGCAAGTTGATTCATAATGATATTTGGCCCATTGTTCACAAAAATGAAGAGGAATGTATACAAAAAGTCAAATTATCATGAAGACAAAGGATGGTGAAGACCTTGATGGTACTCCAAGGTATGAATGGAATAATAATGGGTCATATTTATTGCTACATAATGAACCATTTCAGATTTGTTTTATTCATGAGGTGTATGGTAATGCAAGTTGTAGAATAAAGCATGTGGATTCCTTGTTCCAAATTTATGAATATGGGAATTATGAGATATACTTATTTTTGCAAGAGCTCTTTCATTTGAAAGGTACTGGTACAAGGATCTTGGAACATTTCAGCATGTTTTCTCTCTTGTGCATGGCACTTGGACAAAACAAAATTTAGAATTGCTTGAGGGCAAGCAATTTTGGGAAGGGAGGACTGTAATATCCCTTCCCATCAAAGACCCTTAGCCTATTAGGTCTTCTTGGCTAAGGAAATTTTTAAGGGATACTTAAGTTATATTATTTTATTATAAAGTGCAAATTTTTTTATAAAAATACTTATAATAAAGTAATAGACTTAATATTAAAATAGACATAGAAAAGTGCATAAAATATAAAGCACTTATAAATATTGTATTTTCTAAAGGAAAAGTGTGACTAGCCCAAGGTGGAATAAAAAATAGTAAAGAATGTAAAAAGATCATGGGTCCTATGTATCCCCTTTAGAAAATGTGACTTGGCCTAAAAAGGATGGAGAGTGAAAAATGCATAGAAAAATCCATTGTATGTTGATTGGATATTTTGAGGCTATTTTGGGTCTCTTCTTTCTTTATAAGGAGAAGTTGACTTGAAAGAAGGCATGTTATGATCATTTTTATAATTTCTTATTTACATTTGAAGCCTTGAGTTTTTGTAAAAATATTCTAAGGGCGAAAACCCTTAGGATTCATCCCTCTTATGGATGAAAACCCCAATAAAATGTGAGGAATTTATATTCGGAAATTTTATTGAGCTTACACATATTTTAGTCATTTCCAAAGCAATTGTCGAAGGATTTTTGCAGATTTCTAATCAAGGGTTTGAAGAAATATTGCAGCAGTGTTTATTCTATTTATCTCTAGTGGAGCGACCCACTTTTGTCGATTGGGTATGTTCAAGGCTATTTTTGGATCTGATTTTGGAAGTTAGTAGTAAATCTACATTGTAGTGGTTAAATCAGCCCACTCTCTTTATTTTTGGTTGCTTAAAAGTGTCATTTTCAGTCAACTTTAAGGGCAGAAAAATCTGCAAACTTTTATAAATTATTGCAGCCTATTTTACCTTCAAAAATATGTATTTTTATTCATGCATGGGCTGTTAAAAATATAGAAATCATTTTGGGGTGAATGGGTATGAATTTTATTATTATTTTAGTGGAGTTTCATACTCAACCCTAGTCGCAATTTCTGAAATAAATTCCAGATTTGCATAATAGTGACTGAAAATATATTTTTATAAGTGGCCGTGGTGTTGGATTTTCCCAAAATCCAAATAGGTGTTAAAGTGTCCCATTTGAGGAAATTACACCATGTTTCTATGCCTACCTTTACAACCCACATTACCCTCCACATTACTTCTCAAACACGACATGGATCCTCTTTAGGCACTCATTACCTAGCCTCATTATACTATGATTTGTAAGCCCAAATTCTCCAGTTACAACAAGCCTCTTCATCCTCCTCTCCATCTCTAGATTCCTCACTCCTCCTTCATAGCCCTTTTGCACCCATCATCTCCTCTTATCTGTTGCCTCCTAACTTCATCGCACCTAAGTTTCCTATCTTCAATGGCCATGGCAACCCTCAAGAACACCTTCACTCCTTTCATGTTGTATGTCTTGACTATGTTGATGACCTTACACTATTGGAAAAATTGTTTCCTCGAAGCTTACATGACTATGTTATGTGATGGTTCTATGATCTACCTGTCCATTCGGTAACATATTTTACATCTTTAGCGATGCATTCCTTGCTCATTTTTCTATGAATATCAGCACTAAAATATCCTATGCACAACTAGCTAAAATCAAACAAGGATCTAATGAACATATTGTGGACTATGTCTTGCGGTATAAGAATAATCTTGCCAAAATGACCAATGTTCTAGCTAATTTGGAATTGCAAGACATATTCATTCAAATTCTTTTACCTCCACTCTAAGAGAGTGTCATTTTTGAGACTTCTCCTTCTTTTGATCAATTATGTCACATGCTCAAATTGTGTGAAAGCAAATTACTATCTATGGGCAAATTGAAGTATTATGATACTTCTTCCACTTCATCTTCCAATAATTTTCAAGCCAAATTTGCATTCAAACCATCCACTAAGACTACCAACTCTAAAGCTATATCGTCCACGTTGTTTCTACACCAACCAAGCTTCAATTGCAATCCATGAGGCACACTTTTACTAAGCTACCTTACACACCTTGGCTCCTATTACCACAACTCATTGAAAGAAATTTGATTACTCTCCCTCTACCACTCAATCTAGATCCTTCTCAACCACGTGGATGTAATTACGATGAAAACACACATTGTGATTATCACCAATGCAATGGACATTCTACTGATCATTGTTTTAAGCTCAAACATGTCATTCAAGATCTTATTGACAATAATGTGATCAAGCTTCTAGATTCATCTACTTCTAAACTGGTCAACGATAATCAAAAGCTTAAAATCTTCAATGACCCATTACCAAATCATGACAAGTCAGCTATTGATTCCTCTACCAATCACACATATCATGTGGTGCCTCCTCCCTCATCGACACCACTTGATTTTATTATTGTTACTATGATACGCCACCACAATTATTACATTCTTATATCATGACTACCATGCTACATTTTCTTATGATTTGTTGCATATTGATGCTTCTATTGTGCTCATCAAGTCAATAATACTATGGTCCATCTCTCGTGCATTTCCAATACATTATCTCCAAAGCACTCTTACTAGCTATCAACTTTCCAATCTCTCAAATCACATTTCCAATCCCCAATTCTTACGAACGTGTCATCCTTCCCATTCTTGTTGGGTCCCTTACCATACCAAAATTGTTCCTTGTTACATTTGAAATAAAGGATTGTGACATGGTGTTAGGTCTCCCTTGGCTTTTTGTTGCCCAAGTTATCCCTTCCATGCTCCACTTATGCCTTAAGTTCATTCACAACAAGCAAGTTGTCGCCATTAAGGGTATTCCATCGTACACACCATTACCTTGGCCCATTTTCCCCTTTGATTCAACCCCAGTCATGGCATCTAGGCCTCCTCCACCTCTCAAGTCTACATATATATTTGCACCTAGCTCTCCCATTCGTACACGGCCTACATCATGACCTCATCATCCTCGTCGGTCCATTAGTCCACCCCTTCGGCCTAAGTCCCCTACCTAGGAAGCCCATTCCTATAGGTGTTCTCCACCTCCTTTACCACATTTTTATCCCTCACATACACATATTTACTCTCCTATACCATCGGTCCTAGACCATGGTCACATGCCTTCTCTTTTTGGATATCGGATAAGAGGCCCTCACTCTTCGCTATCATCAAATAGCTTTCCATCACTCACACACTTGGGGCATCACACTTTCTCCCCCTCCATCACTATTTGTTGTCTCTATCATCTACTCCTATATCTTAACTACTACACTTTACGTTATGTGATTCACGGTAACTAGCATCTAACACCAATCACATACAATAGTTACCTAATGACGCACTCTTGTTCTACGGTTCATACTTGATTGTTAAGGGCACAATTCCTAAATGAACCTCACATCACACACATCATTGGGGGTAACATGGCTCCTACAATCTATACATCTTTCATATCGTATCACACTATCACATTCACATGGTGTCTACCTATCTTGGTTGCATTTACTCTTGTTAGCTTATAATACTTACATGTTGCACTTTTTCCTATGCTAGTTGGATTCTTAGTATGTCATTATCCTTTTTATACACACATGCACGTTCACATGGTATCTTGAGGCGAATGCAAGACTTTTACATATTCTTACACGATGCATGATGCTCGACCCATTATTTACCGGTCCCGATGAGGCTCCTAAGGGCATCTACCTTTACTATTCTCCTACTCCACATCACAAGTCCTATAGTTATAGTATTTATTACTTTTTGTTACTGTCACTTACTTTTCACTAATATATACATGTTTTGACATACTACTTATCTTTCTCACATGCTAATGGGTGCTTCATGTGTAGCATTTGCCTTATAGGATACTATACAACTATAGTTATCTGTTACTTTGTGTTTGTTATTTTTTGCCATTGTTTGCGGGCTATGCCCTATGTCTTGTTTGATCATTATTTTCTTTTTGTCGTTTTGGCCTTGATTGTCTTGTGACATTTTGAGTGATGTCCCGTATGCAACCCTCTTTTTGTGGTCATATTATCCAAATAACTCTCCTAGTTATTTGGGTAACTTGTATACATATTCTGGCTCTCAGCTCCTCATTGAAGGTAGCACGCGCTCAAGCTCAATTGGCACATTCCCTTGGTCAAATTTTCCCTACGCACCCCTTTCCTTCCTCATACGTCCTTCCGCATTTTCTGTTCTTTCCTTTCACTTTCCTTTTCCTCTTTGTTTCCACTCCTCCTTTATGCCCACCTTCTACGCATTCGCTTTCTTCTAAGCATCTTCTTCACCCTACGCGCACGTCTCTCACACTTGCTTCAATCAGCTAAGTCCCTAGCCCTCTCATGCGCCGTGTCCATTACTTTGTAATAGTTGTGCCTTGACCATGTGTTCTCTGGCCACCAGTTTTCCTCATTTCCTCACGCGCATCACGCGCACATTCCTCTGGGCCTTCCGTTGTTTTCTTCTCGTGCCCTTCCCTTGCACCCTTCTTTGCACCCTTTTGTGCTAGGTCATCTTTGACATGCTTGAGTATGCCACACGCAACTGAACCAGAAAAAGCGCACCAATAGAGCACCGAATCCTTGCAATAAATTAGCAATTGACACATGACATAAACAAAAAAATATTTGAATAGTTCGCCATCATTTCAACCAATCCATGCACACCATGTGTCTTGTGTGCGTTGATGACTCTAACAACCTTTTGACAGACATATCTTCTACATAGCTCACGATCGGTGCGCGCCTAGACTTGTCGAGAGATTTGGCGACATCACCACAAAGATGCTTAGACATTCAAATTAAAATTTTGGCAGATCTAGTAGGTGAGAAATAGGAAAACATATTTTTGAGCATTAATGAAGTAGATTTGATTGCTTCAACCACCCGATTTGATATGATTCGCCCTCCTTCCTCATCCAACACACCAAAACATACCTAGGGAAGTGCATTCGATAGATTCTCAGGTGGATTTACAGGCATTGAATGCTTCTTGTTGGTGGTTGTATTTCAAATTCAAGTTTTCCCTCCTTCTCTTCTCCTTCTACAGATTCATCTATAAATGTAAGATTTGGGATCATTATTAACGTTGGAAACTCTTGGATCCTTATGCATTCTACTAAGGACTTCATATTTTCTATATTTTGAGTTGCAGACCTCTAGATCTGGCTCTTACATGTGGATATTGGCCTTATTTTCCATTGTAACAACTCTGTGCATTTCAGAAGTAATAGAAGCATCGTTTTGTGACTATTCTTTGTCCTAACGTGTTTTCATTCCTTATTCTTGCCTTTTCTTTTGCATTGTGTGTTGGTTATGCCATTTCACGTCCCTTGCAGTTCCTTATTTAATTTTGTTCCATGAGAACGATATGGTGAATACGTGTTTAGCTGTGCTACTCATGCCTAGCCTCCTTTCACGCATTTCCTTTCATTCCCACTCAGAAAAGATAGTGTTCATCCCTCTTTTCTAGTTCTATCACCTTTTAGTGTAGTTTACTTTCATGTTATCCTCCTATCACTAGTCCCTTGGCATTATAACTTAGTTTTCCCTTCCAACACTAGGAGTAGTACAATAGCAGTAGAAATAGATAAAGGAACCGGCCTTCTTCGAAGATCTGTCCCAAGTGTGCAAGGTCCCACAACTTGGGGATGGTTCCATTGTTGTCTCAAACAGTTTGATCCTTCCAAGATCTGAGACGTGTGTGTAAGTTTGAAGACCAACAATTTTTGGCATACCTAGTGGGACCAACAATGAAAGCTTAAATTTCATATTTCTAAGTTTTGGTGTGTGGACTTAGTATTTCATCCTTTGGAGGCTCATTTCAACACATCTGGCGACTCCCAACATTTCCAGATCTTTGTTTTAGCAGTCCTGAGTGCCTTTCATGAGAAGAGTGCATATAAGAAGAAGTGCGCAAATGAATATTCTTTCGAGTACCTCCATTTATCCCCAAGAAGAGTCTATTCTAGAAATCCCATGCGCACATCTCTATCTCCAACGCGTTGCACCCCATTATACTCCTCCTCAAAGCAGACAACTTTCACGCCCGAAATAGCACATCAACCTCCTCCTCCACTGAGAAACTTTGTTAACTTCACTGGAGGAAGTCCCTTAGTCTTTGGCTATGCAAAATGACATGCCAAATGACGTGCTCAAAAGTATTCCATACTTTACTTGGTGAGAATCAAGTCACCCCTTAGGAGCATATCTAGGATGTAGCAAACGTGTGTTCACTCTACTTGATCACACATGATGATGTAGCAGTCAGGCTACTTGCAACCTCTTTCAAAGGTAAAGTGCTTCAATGGTACCGAGGCTTAAGACTTGGATCTATTACCACCTAGGATGAGCTGGGAACAAATCTTTGTAATTACTTTGAAGATAAGTCATATCACCTATCTCTGGTGGAGCAACTGACAACAACAAGGAGGGTGCCCAACAAGCAGATGATTGATTTCAACATCAGATTTCAAAAGACTTGGGACAAAATCCCTCTTATGGTAAGACCTACATCCCAGCATGCTTTCTAGATTATTTGAAGGTGCTCAATAGCGATATCTCAATCATGATCCAATCCATGGGAGGTAGGACTTTACCAGTTGCTTATAGTATTGCAGTAAGGGTAGAAAATAGTCTTATTCAGGTGAGAAAGATAGCTCCTAGACCACCTATGCCCTTGTTCCCAAAAATGTCACAAGTGCCCCAACCTTCTGTGGCCCTTATTCTTGTTCTGAGAAGAGCACACAACCAGTTCCTCAACATCCTACTCTCTAGTGCATCGAGAGAAGATGAAGAGTTGAAGGCCCTGATTAGAAACTTGTCAAACAAAGTCATATCATTAGAAAGACAACATGTGCAAGCCTATAGAGGCATTTCTAATTAGGCGCATAGCCAAAACAATCAACCTTGGAAGAATCAATATCGAAACCAAAGATATGTGCCTAACCATAAAAATGATAGATGGCATCCAAACGCACATCTACCCTTGCAATTTTTCCTCCCGCGCCTCTCTCTTTTCAAAGACCTGTGCAATTCGGTGCTTGTTCTAGTTCTAAACAATTTAGCACAAGAGTCAGAATGGTGCTTCCCTTGCAACATGCCTTATAGTCAATATCACTATGTGAATGTTGCACGCACCTAAGCCTACATGATCTAGAACACTTCAGCTTGCAAGCCTTCAACACGTGCCTCTGAAGCAGAAAACCAAGAAAGACCAGAAGCTCTTTGAGAGGCAAATTTGATGTTCTTTGGTGCTGAGGACTTATGTACAATCAACCAAGATGTAGATGATACAAGAAGAATGCACGCCCAAGTTCCAGAAAACACAAGATATAAGAAGAGAATGTTAGAGTCAGCGCGCAGGTCACACTCCCAATAATGCAATCTGATCCTCAGAAGTAGAAAGATGTAGCCAAGGCATCTAGTATTAAAAGCACCCAAGTCCCTACATAAGAGATCCAGCACAAAGCTCCTTCTGAAGTGAAGCATGCCCCTCCTTTGGTAGGTCAAGCCTATGTGCCAGCTAAAGTTCTTGTTTCAATGTCTGAACAGTCAAAAAGGATGTTGTTCCCCAA
The DNA here is from genome assembly GCA_018340775.1 of Taxus wallichiana var. yunnanensis. NCBI lineage: Eukaryota > Viridiplantae > Streptophyta > Pinopsida > Cupressales > Taxaceae > Taxus > Taxus wallichiana. The sequence goes on along the minus strand of CM031234.1, from coordinate 449,951,616 downwards.
ATGCACAAAATAGTGGGCCTTCCATTTAGTATTGTGGACCAGATGAAGAGGAAAAACATAAATGTCACAATGTGGGATGCCCTGACCATTCCTTCTCAAAGAGACATGTTGCATGAAGCTCGCACAACTCCCGCACGTTGATCCAGTTGTGCAGAAGCCACACACTTCTATCAATATCTCTGCGAAAGGTGAAGAGAGAAGCAAGTAAACAAATATGTTAAAATCCCACCCTTTTATATGTCCTTGATCATAGGCAAACACCTAGTGCATAATTTCATGATTGACTCGGGCGCTAGTACCTCTGTTATGCCCAAGAAGATAGTTGATGTCTTAGGTCTTAAATATATCCCTTTGTCTAAAGGAGTCTTGCAACTTGATGGCTCAACTATCACCACCTTAGGAGTCATCAAGGATCTTGAGTTAACCCTCCATGCATGTCCAAGTCCTACCTCTACTCAGATGTGTCTATCATTGACCTACCTCCTTTGTTTGCCATGTGTCTATCAAGAGACTTTACTGCTAAAGTGGGTGGTTACTTGTCTTTTGATTGGTCTCATATGTTACTCAAGACAAGGTATGGTACCTCGGTTTACCATACAAGCTGAACCTATATTTTCCTATCATGTAGAGTCATATGTCTCATCCCCTCTCCAAGCCAATTGTTTAATCCAAGAATAAGCTTCAATTTCTGAAGAGCAACCTCTTCCACCCTCTATTCCTGATCTAGTGCTTGATGAATGGGTGAGAGGCACCATAAATTTGATCCATATGTTGAAGAATTGGAAGCTTATGAAATTGGGCTTGGTACTTACTTGCATTCTTGAAGAAGAAGTTGTACTTTACCGCATGCGGTTAACAAAGACAAAGTTAAACTGGGTTTGTAAAAGTTGTACTTTGATGGATCTAGAAGCAGAAATGGCGCGGGGGCAGGAGTGGTTCTCATTTCCCTAAAGATGAGAAATTATTCTTTGCACATAGGTTGCAGTTCACATGTTCTAACAATGTGGCAGAGTATGAGCACCTGGTGCATGGCTTTCTCATTGCTAAAAAAGAAGAAGATTAAGGCGTTGCGAGATATTTAGGGATACAGAGTGGGTCATCCATCAAGTTACCAACAAGTTCTTAGCAAATAATAAGCTTCTCAAAGCTTATAAACACGAATGGGACCTCCTTGAGAGCTTTGATGCTCTAAATCTACAGGTGGTGCCGCACAAAATGAACAAGGAAATTGATCAAATGGTCGCGCTTGGTTCGTAGTTCTCTCCTGCTAAGGAATTTGTCAAAGGAAACACTTAGCACATCAAGATGGTGATCAGACCATCCATTCCAAACAACAACACCAACTAGCAAGTGTTTGACAGTGATGTGCAGATCATCCAGTTCATCCAAAATGAAGTTGAGTTCTCATCAAGCATGCAAGCTGACTTACATGATAGTTATGGTGACCAGTAATTCAACTAAAGTCAAATAAGTTGCCTAAAAGGCTGGTCACCTTAGAACAAATGTTTGGCCCTAATGATGAGTTCAAGGGTGAAGAAAAACACATGCGCGCCATGTAAGAAGACTACTCCCCACTCACCATTGTGCGTGAAAAGGAGTTGTTGCTCAGTAAAGCTTGTGCACATGATGAAAAGGCCTTCATCTCTCTGTGTCAAAAATATAGTGATATCTTCTCATGGGAGTATGAAGACCTCAAAGGTTTTGATCCAAGTGTTGTTCAACACTCCATTGACCTTGATCCTGGTATCAAGCCCATCAAACAAAAGCAACAACCAATCAATCCAAAGAGAGAGCCCCTCGTGAGAAAGGAATTATCCAAAATCATTGAGGAAAAAATTATTTTTCCATCAAATACTCTACCTATGGTAAATTTAGTTCTAGTCTACAAAAATAATGGTGAAATTAGACTCTGTGTTGATTTTAGACATTTGAATAAGGCATCTCTAAATTATCATTATTTTTTCCTTGATGGAGCAAGATTCTATAGATGTGGTGGTGCACGCAAAGATTCTCAATGTTATATAGCTATTAAGGTTTCAATCAGATCCTGGTTAAGGAAGAGGATCAATTCAAAACGGTGTTTACAACCAAGTGGGGAACATATGCATATCAGAAGATGCCCTTTGGTCTGTCAAACACGGGTGCCACATTTCAGCATGCCATGGATATTGCCTTCAAAGGTTACATCAATGAGTTCATCTTGGTTTACCTTGATGATATAACTGTCTTCTCAAAGCAAAGTGCGGATCATATGGTGCACCTAGAAAAAGTCTTTGAGAGATGCAAAAAGTTTGGGGTGTCTCTTAACCCCAAGAAGTATAATTTTGCGGTGGTGTAGGGCAAGCTTTTGGGCCATGTGGTTTCAAATGATGGCATTGCAATTGATCATGTGCATGTCTCACCATCCTAGCTTTTTCCTTTCCGACGCACAAGAAGGCCTTGTAGTCCTTCCTTGGCAAGATCAATTTTGTTAGGCATTTTATCCCTAATTTTACAAGATTGGTTTGGCCCATCACCTTGATGCTCAAGAAGAACATAGCCTTTAGATGGACAATAGAAGGAAGAGAAAGCTTCAACAAAATCAAGTAAGAAATTACTTGCGCGTCAACACTCATCAACCTAGATTACTCAAAGGATTTCATCCTTTATGCTTATGGCACTTGATGCAGTGTTGGTGTTATCCTCGCACAAGAAAATGAACAAGGACTAGAACAACCAGTGGCTTTCTTTAGCCAGACATCGTGAAGGATTATGAACTAAAGTATAGTCACACGGAGAAATAAGTCTTCGCCATCATGCACACGCTCAAGAAATTCAAGAGTATGCTCACCACCAATCATATCAAGGTGTTAGTCTCCCACTCTTTTGTTAGAGACTTCATCATGGGAGTAGAGATCAATGAAAAGAGAGCACGATGGGTGACCAAAATCATGGAGTATGATGTGACTATCAAATCCACAAAACTAGTAAGAGGTAGCACACTTTGTAGGAAAATTGTTGAGGATGTGCACAATGAACCTGAGGCTTCATTATTTCTGGATGAGGACCTCCCACACACGAAACTTGAGCGAGAGCACAAACCCGACATGCATGATTGGATGAAGGACATGATCACATTCCTTTCCAGGGCGCATACCCTCCTGGTTTAAACAAAGCAAAGAGAAGACATTTGAGGTTACAATCTATCCCTTATGTTTTGATTGATGGAATTATCTTCAAAAGAAATCTTGATGGCATGCTTTTAAGATGCATCAGGCGCGCACTGAACTAAAAAAAAAGTGTTAACAAAATTTCACGATGGATTCTCTCGTAGATACTTCTCTACCAAAAATATAGCAATGAAAATCATAATGACATGTATCTTTTGGCCAACTGTATTTGTAGATGCACACAAGTGGGTCAAAAATGCAAGGAATGTGCTTTCTTTGCAAGAAAGAAAAGATGGGCAACGCTTCCCTCCGACCAATCCAGGCAGATCAGCCTTTTTCACAATGGGGTCTTGATTAAATAGGCATGATCAATCCACCATCAAGCATTGGACACAAGTGGGTGTTGACAGCTACAGATTGCTTCACCAGATGGAAAGAAGTTGTCGTACTCAAAGAATCAACCGAGTCAATCATCCTTGACTTTCTCGAAGGTATAATCAAAAGGTTTAGTGTTCCTAAAACCATTATCTCTGATAATGCAAAAGCCTTCCTTGAGACCAAAATCACTGATTGGGCAGTAAATCTAAAAATCTACCTGAAGACTTCTTTTAACTATTACCCTCAGGGAAACGGTTTGGTAGAGTCAACAAACAAGAACTTGATCAAAATCATGAAGCGCACAATGAACATCAACCAAATACAGTGGCATACAAAGGTCTCGCGTGCACTCTGGGTAGATAGAATCACAGTTCAAATGAGCAATAAGAACTTCACCTTACAAGCTTGTCTATGGTAAGGAGGATACCCTTCCTTTGACACTAAAATTGAACTCATTAGCACTTTCCCAGTAGCTGGAATTCGAAGGCGTAGACCAAAGAGAAATCAAAATGGAAGAGTTGGTTAATCTTGAAGAGCTAAGGAATTCTGCCATGATCAAGCTAGAAAAACATCAAGCAAGCAACAAAGAAATGGTTTGACAGAAAATCCAAGCCCCAAGCTTTCAAAGTTGGGGACTTAGTCTTAAAATGGGATGCTGATAGAGCTAAACCAGGGCATCATTCAAAGTTTGATGCACTTTGGAGTGACCCATACATCATTAGTTCTGCAAGGAGGCTAACTCTTTCAAGTTAACTCATCTTGATGGAGGTGCGCTGTAAATCCTAGTAAATGGGATCTATCTCAAACCCTTCAATTTATTGCATCATTTTGTATATATTAGAGTAGTTTCAATTCCTCTAAGTGTGTTGCACGCACATAATTTGTTTGTACATAGTTCTTTCTCCTCGTGTGCTTCTTACGCACACTCTTATGTTAACTTCTGTGGTACATACCTTCTTTCGAGTGGTTGTAAGATTTAGAATAAGAGTGAAGAGATGATATTCAAGTGACTACGAGAGTAGTTTCATGATTACATAGCAAACTCCATGCCCAATGGATGCTTGAGCTACGATCTCCTTCATCTAACGGTAGATGGCCCCGAAAGTCGCCAAAACTTGTTATCCAAATAATTTTTCTAGTTATTTGAGCAACTTGTATACATATTCTAGCTCTCGGTCCTCATTGAAGGTTGCGCGCACTCAAGATCAATTGGCACATTCCCTTGGTCATAGTTTCCCCTTGCACGTTCATTTCCTTCCTCACACACCCTTACGTGATTTCTGTTCTTTCCTTCCACTTTCATTTTCCTCTTTGTTTCCACTCCTCCTTTGCGCCCACCTTCTGCGCATTCACTTTCTTCCTAAGCATCTTCTTCACCCTACACGCATGTCTCACACTTGCTTCAATCAGCTAATTCCTTGGCCCTCTCATGCACCACACCCATTACTTTGTAATAGTTGTGCCTTGACCATGCGTTCTCTGCTCACCAGTTTTCCTCATTTCCCCATGCACATCGTGCGCGCATTCCTTTGTGTCTTCCTTTGTTTTCTTTCGCGTGCCCTTCCCTCACACCCTCCTTTGTGCCCTTTTGTGCCAGGTCATCTTTTGACATGCTTGAGTATGCCACACGCAACCAGCCAAAGAACACCAACAGGGCGTCGAATCCATGCAACAAATCAGTAACTGACACGTGGCAGAAATGAAAAAATATTTACACAGTTGGCCATCATTTCAGCCAATCCACGCACGTCACGTGTCTTGCATGCACTGACGGCTATGACAGATGTATATTTTTCTATATAGGTTCCAATCGGCATGTGCTTGGACTTGTCAGATAGTTGTTAACATCAGCCACAGTGCTAGACATTCAAATTCAAATTTTGGCGGATCTAGTAGGTGAGAAATGGGAAAACGTCTTTCTGAGCATTAATGAAGTAGATCCGATTGCTTTAACCACCTGATTTGATATAATCCGCCCTCTTTCCTCATCCAACACGCCAAAACATACCTAGGGAAGTGCATTCGAATGATTCTCGAGGCAGATTTACAAGTATTGAATGCTTCTGTTGGTGGTTGCATTTCAAGTTCGAGTTTTCCCTCCTTCTTTTCTCCTTCTACAGATTCATCTATAAATGTAATATTTGGGCTCATTATTAACGTTGGACACTCTAGATCCTTATGCATTTTGCTAAGGACTTCATATTTTTGTATTTTGAGTTGCAGAGCTCTAGATATGCTTCTTTCATGTGGATATTGGCCTTATTTTCCATTGTAACAACTCTGTGCATTTCTGGAAGTAATAGAAGCATTGTTTTGTGACTATTCTTTGTCTTAACGTGTTTGCATTCCTTCTTCTTGCCTTTTATTTTGCATTGTGTGTTGGTTGTGCCATTTCACTTCCCTTTGCTGCTCTTTATTTAGTTGTGTTTAATGAGAATGATCTGGTGAATACATGTTTATCTATGTTACTCATGCCTAGCCTCCTTTCACGCATTTCCTTTCATTCCCGCTTAGAACAGATAGTGTTCATCCCTCTTTTCCGATGCTACCACCTTTAAGTTAGTTCCCTTTCATGTTATCCTCCTATCCCCGATCCCTTGGCGTTATTAGCTTATTTTTCCCTTCCAGCACTAGGAGTAGCAATAGCAGTAGAAATAGGTAGAGGAACCGGCCTTCTCCGGAGATCCGTCCCAAACGTGCAAAGTCCCACAACTTGGGGACGGTTCCATTGTTGTCTCAAATACCTTGGTCCTTCCAAGATCCGAGATGCAGTGCACGTTTGAACAACCAACAGCCCCTCTTGTCTTCATAGTTTCTTGATACATTGTATTCTATTGCATGCTAGCTCTTTTACACTAACACTTGTTTCTAGCCTATATTGTTTACATGTGCCTTGGTTTCTACCATGCTTATCCCCTACCCCTTGCATGTATCCAATCTACAATATGCATATCATTTTCATATCCTCTCGTTTGGGCCCCCTCCTCCTACATTCGTCACATGCATCCCAAATCGGGGGCAACTATTGGGTGAAAAAATCACCCTTCTAGTAGCACAAATATCCAAAACAAAATAACACCGTATGGAATTGGCAAAGTCATATAGTTACAGAGTGGTCCAAAATAATACAATGACGTACAACACTCAAAATTTAGCTACACCAAATAGTTTATTCTCTAAGATTTCATCTAGATAGGTTTGCAACCAAACAAAGGACAACACAATATCACTGTTAGGTCAAGTTTGCAACAAACAAGGCTGAATGATAAGAGAATGTTAACGTGGTCTTCTAACAAGATATACTAAAATCTGGTTTCTAAATACTAACAAAGTCTAAGCTTTGTAAAATGGATGATACAAATGTGAGCAGCGTAACAATGCTATTTGGACACGTAATCAAACTTTACGAGAAAGCAAGATTTTAGTATCAAAATGGCACTATAGTGATGCTAACAAAGTAACCTCAACACTCACAAAACTCAAGACAAAGCTAGGGTATAAAAACTATGTCTAAGTATATCAATAAATTGTTATGCATGTGAGCAGTGTAACCCTACAATATAGAGATTTAGGCCTAATTTCACAATGGAAACAAGACATAAATATCTCAATTGTATGGCTACAATGTGGGTAGCGTAACAACTCAAAAGAAGACAAGGATGAAATCACCTAACTATGATGATAATAAGTCTCAAATATGGGTTTTTGAGATAAGGGGGCCTACTAGATCGTGAGTACGTACCATGCACACTTTCAACACTTGCGCTCGGCATTGCAACCTAGTTGCGCAAGTAGAATACAAAATTGGTGGACATGTGATATCTAGCGGTATCCATATATGTTGTTTCCTTTTGTCCAAAAATGGGCAACAAGAAAACAAGGGTGTAAACCAAGTGGTGTTCAAATAAACTTGGCATTATTTTGGTAGAGTTTCGCCTTGTCTTAGGACAAGTAAAAAACTAGGACAAAATGACACTAAGTAGATTTCATGATGAAAATCATGTAATTTCAACTTTGAGAAATTATTTCCCTTGTTTGAAAAACAAGAGTTTGAATCTAAAAAAGTTGTCACTTTGTGAGATCTCTCAAGTATAACAGCTATGACAAAAACAATGGCTCCATGTCGACAAGTTTCCTAGGTGGTTCTCTCTCTAGGTGTCACAAGATATCTAGAGCGAGCTCAATTTACCAAGGTTTCCCAAGGAGTATCTTGACTTTACTTTACCCCCTTCAGTATAATGAGCACCAAAGTGCATTCAATTATACTTTCACTAGGGTTGCAATACAAATATCTTTGACTCTAATCTCAAAGAAGGTGTACTAGACAAGTCGGTAGTGTGGAGCACTTCCATGTTTCATTCACAAGATTCTCTCTTGTGCAAACTACTTTAGGGTTCCTATGACCGCCCCATTGTTGTAGTTTAAGGCTTATGCCAAAGGGGTTATGTCCTAGTTGAGCGGACGAGTCGTAGCTCTTAACCGAAACCTACAATACAGTGTTTTGAATGGTGTGTTGGTGTATTTTTATCTTTTGGATTAAGCAATTTGGTTTAGACCACCAATGGCAACCTACAACACACGTGAATGTTAGATTTTGGTTTTAAAGAGAGCCCTTCTTTCTTTGACAAGCATTTTAGGTCCTTCAGAAAATGATTAGTAGTTTCAAAAAGGTTCACAATATCATAGAAAGAGGATTAAGTGTTGTTTTTGTTTCTCAAGATCACACTAGGTATAAGAGAAGAGCATACACAACAAATAATCCAACTAAATAGAAATGCAAAGCTTGTAAATCAACTAACTACCATAAACATTTGCAAAGTAAGGTTTATTTCCAATTAATCCAAGTGCTTCTTAATGAAAGACTAAAAAAATTTACAAGGGAAGAACATACACAAATTTTAGCCTTGATTCTTTATCAAATGAAAAAATCTTTAAACTAAAAGATCAAATATATGTCAAAACATGCAAGTTTGTTCCCTTAAGCAAAAATGAAGGATGATTGTTCCTACTTACTCCCAAGAAGAAAAAAGTGGTTTAGGGGTGTTTTTGATTCTCAAGATCACACTAGGTGCAAGAGAAGAGCATACACAACCCTATTCCAAACTCAAAACAAAGTATGAAAACATATCATCTATCAAACCCTAAGCCAATTTTGTTAGGAATATTGCTCTAAAATCAATAAATTGACAAAAACATCATCTAAAAACCCTTAAAAACTGATAGGAATCATAAAATTGAAATTATGGAATTTGAAAAAAATTACCTTGATGCACAAGACCCTTTTAGTGTACGAGCACTCACAGTCATGCACATGCATCCCTCGACATTTTTCACACAATCAATGATGCATGGGCACTTCTAGTGAGGCACAAGCACTCTCAGTCATGCACAAGGAATTTTTTTCACTCATAACCAAAAATTCAATGTATGCAAGGGCGCTCACAGTCATGCACAGGTGCCTTTTTTCCTATAGGTGCTCAAACTATCTTTTGAGGCCATAACTTTTTCTCCCGACCTCGAAATGACTTTGTTTTTTTTACGTTGGAAAGGTATTGAAGTGAACTACACAATGCCAACATAAATTTGGAGCAAAAAGTTACCAAGAATTTATGGTATTCATTTTTATAAAACTATTCATTTCTAACATATCTCAATGCTTTGATGAATGTTGTTTTGAGAAGATTTCTTGAAAAAGGTCCAATCTTTGGTATTTTGAGGGAATTTTGACAGGGCTTCACCTCCTTATATCCTGCAAAAAACATGAAAACACAACTTCTACCACTAATCTAGTTGAAACAACTTTCAAAAATGGAAATTGATCTATAAAACTTTGAAAATTACTCTAAAACTTTGAAATTAATCTAAAAAGCTTGAGAAACTAATCTAAAAGCTTGAAAGTACTCTAGAAAGCTTGAAAGTAAACTAGAAAACTTGAAATTAATCTAGGAAACTTGAAACTAATCTAAAACTTGAAATGAAAAACTTTGAAACTAAGTTAAAAAGCTTAAAAATTGAATGCAATGGGGTATTGTCCCACCGGGCGTGCCAAATGAAAGCACCCTAAACTTTACAAAGAAAATTGCATGACTAAACAAGGAAATCTAACACCATTGCCATCTATCTAGCAGAGGTTATAATTCTAGGAATGTAATATTAAGATAGAAGCTAAAAGGAATGCTTAAATAGTATGAAAACAATGCAAGGTCTAATTAAACATGCCTACTAATATGCTTGAATTACCTAACATGGGCCTAAATAGACCTAACGGGAAATCAAATGGTTATGGTTGATACTCCAAACAATGTGAAATGGCCTCTTTACATGACTACTTGGTCATTTTGAATATCCATCTACTAACCTCATTGAAGGCTTTAGGCAAGGATTGAACTTGGCTATATATCATATTTATCATATGAGATGCATATCAAAGCATGGTGTAAAATATAAATGAATGAGGTGCACCCTTTAAGAAACTTGTATTTTGGTGCATGTGGGACTAAAAGCCCCAAATTAGATTAGAATTGTTAATCATGATTAGGCCTTTCTAATCACAATTAGTGAATTACCAAGTGATTAAGAGGTGTGGAGCCTTAATCAACCGCTTAGGGTCAACTAGGAGGCTAGGATAAGCTTTTAAAGCTTGCTAAGATGTTGTGGAGGTGAATGGGGTGATTTTGAGTGGTTGGAAGAGGGGTTTAATCCAATACTAGGGTATATTGACCAAAACAAGGGCAAAATAGGCTTAATTAGCTTATAAACGCTAATTGTTTGTTTTGAAGAGGATTTTGACTTGCGATTTGTCGTAAAGTGGCATCTTGAATGTGAAAGGGGTTACGCAATCAATAAAGCATTGTTAATTGGATAAAGTGGTAAGAAACGTTAGTTAATTAGCAAAGATCACTAATTATAACAAAATTGGAAAGAATGAGAGTGATTTGTGTGTGTTTTGGCAATAACATTGCAAAAGTGGAATTTACATGTCTACACCAACAAATACACAAATCCGATCATTTCCAGGTTGCACATAATCATCTAAGCCATCTTTCTTCCTTCATTAACTTAGGGTATTACATCTTTGAATTCTTATTTCTTGTACATAATTGTATTTAATCATCTGAATACCATGTGCTATAATAAGTTACTTTGAAATAAGATTTAATTCAAATTAGATTAAATCAAGATATCTAACTTAAGTTTACTTGACATTCTTATGAAAACTAACAAAAAAATGTATTCATAATAGATTTAACACTTTCATAGTCCATAGGTAAATAGATATGATAATTTTTGGGTTAAAATGTGTTAAAATTGTATTAATGTTCTTCAACCTCTTCTTCTTCTTTGATATTACGTGTCTCTTCGATGAATTCAATATCGCTTGCATCATTTATGTTAACACCTTATCATTTTTTATCTCCATAGCTTTGAAATGAGCTTGCATATCTCACTTCAAACCTGCTATATTTAGAATTTTGGGTGTTCTATGATTACCTCATCCTTGAGATACATTTTTGTCTCCTATGTTTTCCATTTCTTTATAGAAATTTTCATGCGTTGATTTCCTTTACATCTATCCAATTCATTTTCTAGAAGATGTCAATAATTATTAACTAACTATGATCACGTACATATTCTCTCCAACTTGCATCGATGATGTCTTCGATTACTTTTCATTCACATGCAAATTTGAAAAACAACCAATACTAGATGATATCAATCCATGACACCAAGTGATGTACTTAGAGATAATTGATGTTGACCTTGCAAAGTATAGAATTGTTACTAAAAATAATATGTGAGATCATTTTTTTGGGCTACTCATTGTAAATCCCAAAATTGAAGGTTTATGATCATGAAAACTATGTGTTTGAGGCATCTTGGCATATTCAAACTTGTCAAAATTACTTGCATAGATTAGATCCGGGATCATGCAAGTGAATCAACAAGAAAAAATGATCAAAATCTCATGTTTTGAGCTAAAAACAGTTATTGATGTTCATTTCCAAGTCTTCCCTTCACTATCCATAACGTCAAATTTAATAAAGGATTAGGAGGGACACATAGTGTTTGTTGATCACTTGGTCACTTATGATATTATTCCCATATTCATGAGGAGAAACATGAGATTTGCATTTATAAGCATGGTGGCCACCTTTGTTAAGTGAAGTAACAAATCCATTGTTCAACTCTTTTGTGATTGTCGAGTTCATGGGTAAGTTGAGAATCAATCAAAATCCACTATGGTAGAGATCAATAAGTTGGTCACAAGGGGTCGTCATTGATCATTGGGACCCAAGTTGTGTCAATCACAAGGCCACAAAATTGATTAAGTTCCAAAAAGGGGCAAACAAACATGAACGCTGGTCCATCATTGGTCCACATGGACCAATGATCACCTATGGATCTCAAACTCCCACGAAGATCAAATGGCTAAGTGACCTCGGTTCTCGGATCCCCAGAACCGAAAATCCAAACAAGTGACCATGATCGTCTAATGTATAAAGCGACTAAGGGTGGCCCGAGGAAGCTCAAGAATGGAGAATAAATGTGATTGGCTAGAAATCAAAAACAGGCCCGAGTTGATCATAGAAATCCCAAGGAGGATCAAAGTACCCCGAATCGGTGATTGGTCCATCGGTCACTCTATGTCTCAAGAAACAATGAAGCAGCCAATAACTTAGAGGCATGTGAAATCCTGGAGACCCTAAAACGCTGTGTGAAACCCGTAACATTGAGAACCAATTGGATATCACCACATGGCACAATTTCTAAGTGAAAAAAGGATCCAGGGTGACCAATAAGGGAGTGACACATGGAAAAAGTGATCAAAGACTAGATTTGATGGCCTTGTGGCCATCATTTGTACCATACGACATGGAGATCTTTAAATGCTCATATCTTTTTATCAGGACCACCAAATCATGCAAAGAAGGTATTTTTAGAAAGATCTTGGAGAGAAGATAATGATTGAAGTGGTTGTGGGTCCCTTCAAGCATGTTTTATGATCAAATAATCAAGTTAAAGGGCCCATATCCATTTTAAATCTTGACTTTGTTACCACACTCTGGACCATTTTCAAATGCTCATATCTTTTGATCTAGAGACCTTGTTCACCTGCACATGGTATCATTGGAAATATCTTGATAAGAGCTTTAATCCGAGGCCAAATTCATTGAGAGTGGTGGAGAGAATGAAGAGATCTTCATGACATAGTTTGAAGGTGTTTTAAACTTGTTTTCTTAGTCAAATGGTGCGTGAATCGGTTGTAAATGCTTTAAACAACCCCAACAACTAGCATGGATATTTTATGTGTAGCCCCATTCTTTGATGATCTAATTTTTCATGATCCAGAAATCCATTGCACTTTGATACCTTGTTTACACACTAAATTTTGATTGGTCCTTTGGTGGTTGGAGGAGTGGGTGGTTTTCTTCAATTCTAGGCATCTTTTGATCTCTTCCCTCTTTCTTTTCTATCTTCTATATAAGTGTTTGTATGAGCAAAAACTATGGGTTCTTTTTGCTCATTTTGTGAGCTCTACTTTTTTAGCATGAAAAGTAATGCTTACATACCTCTATAACACAATTTCATGAAGTTTTTAGGAACCTTTTTCCTTTTGGAATTATGAATGAGTAAGTTCTTGATAGTTATTGCAAGTGTGATCTCTTTCCTTTGGATGCATAGTTTTTCAATGTGAATATCTCAGTCCTCTTGCAAGGTTTTAGTCTTATTTTGATCATCTCATTTTAAGTTCTTGTGTGCATTATTTGAAACTTCATATGTTGAGTTATCTTTGTGTCTTTTCAAGTCATATTAGCAACCTATTTCAGTTTGGTGCATCACCTAGTTTTCATTCAATATTTTATCTTTCTAAACATTGGTTACTTGGAAATATTATATTAAAAATAGGTAGTAGTAGATCATATATAGTGTTTGTTATACTAGTTGCAATGAATTGGATTAGAGGAAATCGGCCTTTCCTTTGGAGATTAACCTTAAAGGAGCCAATGTCCCACACTTTGAAGGTCACTCAATGTTTCATCAAGTGTTGATTCTATCTTCAACAAAGGGTGAAATCTCAAGTGATATTAATAACCTTTTCTCGATACCAAATGATGTAATCATGATAAGGCATCCCTATTACTGGAAGCCTTAGATCATGCAGCCCTTAAAACACGCAACAAAATACTATGCATGAAATGGAACACACAGACATGGGATATGGAACTTTGAACTCAACAATATTCATTCATTCACATAAAGGAATACATGGAAGCACAGTAGTTATATCATAAGTGGGATACTCAAAACCTAAAGATCCTAAGATCTATTATTGTTAACTTGGAATCTTTGCAACTATAGCACTACCAACTAAAACATTAAAATAATTAGGCTACATGACATTTTCAATTGTACAATAGTTGTCACTAACATAAGAGTAGCATGGTATGCTTATACTATCATAAGATCACAAAACTAATGTTCACCCCAATCTTATATGCAAGATAGGGCCCGAATATAACTTGATGCAAATTGAGTCAACTCAACAGATTCTGATTAGTAGATTAAGTGAAATCCATGGCAGCTCATATAACAATATCATATTTGAAACTCGCATTGTTATGCATTGTGTTTGCACCGTCACACATAATATTGTGCTCTAGCTTGCTTCACGATATCTCATTATGGCACCAACAACTAAAATTTGAAGGGAATATACATCCCATAAAATAAAACATATCTTGTTAATTTGACTTGTGAGAAATTGTTGGTGTGTTGTCGTGTTCAAACACATGAATTTGCTACACGTTATATCTTATATGCACTTCCCTTGCATTATCAATCTAAATCTCTTGTTGTTCAACGAAACTTTTTTTTTAACTATAAAAGATATTGTGATTCTTGATGAAGTGTTCCAGAAATGCTACAACCAATTTTTCCTTTAGTTTGAAAGACCCGGCACATATCAAATAATAACGCAAAATACTATAATCACTTACATTATAAACATTATGCATAAAACACTACATAGATGTACAATCTTACGACACATGTAGGAGACAATTAAACATTACAACAAACACATGTGAAATAAGACTTGCACAAAAAATAGACAACCAAGACTCTTACTCAAAACAATTGTTTTATAACACTAGATTACCAAGTTTTTCAAAGAATGCAAGATTACAAGTGAACCTAGATGGTCCTATATCAAGAATACTAGGAATTGTTAAATCCAATTTCTCTAGTAATTATTTGGTCATCTCAATGTTCAAAGGGAGATCCAATGCTCATATTTGAAATATGTTGGTATAAGCAATGAGGATCAAACTCCCTTTGTGGAAAACCAAGTGGATATCCTCGATGTTTAGAACTAGTATTCACTTTATGAAGTGCCTAGCTATTAGATATATATTCTTTAGATGCCTAAAAGTGTTGTAAATAAGATCAATACCAATTCTTATTAAAAAAAATCTAGCACGGATCCCACAACAATAAGAAACTCCCTTAGTTTCTCGGGACAAGGTTTATTCTCCTAAGGAAAATGGAGGGCAAGTATTCATAATTTGGAGCTGGATAATAAATCTCTCCTCGCTAATCTTGTCTAGAGGATCTATAGATCAAGATAAGGGATGGAGAAAAGTTGTCCAAAGTAAACATATTCAAACATAGGATCTTATAAAATTAGGCTAATGGATTAATGATTTGGAGTAGCATGGTCGAGGAAAAGATGTCATTAGAGATTATATCTCTAAAAATTTAAAAATGGTAATGAAGTTGATTTCCGAAAGGACTCATGGGTTTAGAATAACCCTATAGGATTTTATCCTTTATGGATCTCAAGGAGCAATACATTCAACTTTGGGGTGAAAATGTTAACTATTGGAAAGTTAGCCTTTAGAAAGGTATAATTATTAGGGAATGGAAAAACTTCATAGAGCTTCAAAATGGAGAATAAGAGATGGTGTGCAAGATGAATGAGCTCTTAACCTACTAGAGACTTGCAAAGGCATCCATAGGTACTTGTGAAAGGTCGATAGGTACATATAGTGTGGACTTTATGTTCATGGGAATATTTTAAAATGATTTTTTTGGACTATGCATTGAACGCTTGTGGCCTCGTCAAACAAAAGTATTGGAGGATTTTTAGAATGGCTCTTGCAATTGTTATTCACTATTTTTGCCCTCCCAAAATCTGCACTCCACACTCTCCCACATGTAATATTGAAGTTTATTATATAAATTGATGAAAACGTCTTTGTTTTTAATCCAATATGAAGGTTCGAAGATATGCATATATGAAGGTTTCAATTATGTGTTAAGCATATAAAACAAAGTTTGCATATGTGTTTGTATAGTTATTTGAGATTCAAAGGGTTTGTTTTTGATATTAACTAATTTATTGAGACTATTAAATATTCTAATACCCATTGAGACTTTAATCAATAAAATTTATAATATTGTTTTACATCAAAAACCATTGTGTATTGTAATTAAGATAACAAATACTAATTGTATTTATGGATGCCCTTAGTCAAATCAAATAAAAAGTTTAATTTTAAAATG
Source organism: Taxus wallichiana var. yunnanensis (assembly GCA_018340775.1). Classification (NCBI taxonomy): domain Eukaryota; kingdom Viridiplantae; phylum Streptophyta; class Pinopsida; order Cupressales; family Taxaceae; genus Taxus; species Taxus wallichiana. The sequence continues at coordinate 449,935,522 of CM031234.1, read as the reverse complement.
TTTTTGTTCAAATTTATGATAGAAACCTTGCTAACTAATAATAATTATTTATAAAAGTTATAATTTTATAACACAAGTCATTTTGAAATAATTTAAATAAAATAAAGTTGTAAATTATTTAAACATTAATGAGAAATTAGATGAAACTTCTTAAAATTTTCAAAACAAAAGATATATTATATTGAAAAAATTAAATTTTAATATTATATAAATTATCTTAATTTTTTAGAAATTAATTATAGAATATTAACTTGAGATTAGTGAAACTTTCTTACATATAATATAATTATATAATTTAATAAGCATAATTTGAAAACAATGAAAAATGATAGTAAAAAAGATAAGCTTACTTGGTTATTATAGTCATTTGGTAATCAAGTGAAGAATTTATGAGCATTTACAACTTGGGCGTGCAACAATAACTTCATACATACTATTGTATTCTTGGGATTATAAACAATATTATGAGAGGAAATGTCACTATGGAAAGCCCCAAATTCAAGAAGCAACCCACAAAGTAAGAACTCAAAAACCAAGATATATTCATAAGGATGTTGGATCGTATCTGTGATTCATAGACAATTTGTCTTCCATTATTTATTATTAATACATTTTTTCATTAAATATTACCCTAAAAGTTCAATTCATGCTACCCTTGTTCCTATTTTTTTAAACTTACCCAAAGATTCATTCATTTAAAACATTTATTTTCCCACTCACTACACGCGCTTAAATTGTCTATATGTACGAGAGGAAGTTGTGTTTAAGAAATTACAGAATAGAGGCTTGACCGCATTAGAGCTGCGCAATTGAGTTCCATAATCCTTATTTTATAATATATATGTTACATCTCCGTTTGGAGAATCCCATCCTTTCAACCTTCACTTAGTCTCTAATAATTACTATTATGTTGATTGGTTAAAAAAATTGACTATAACGTCGTAAAATAAAGACGGGGAAAATGCGACCAGGTGTACAACTATGGTGAGCCTAACGATCACGCACGTTAGCACAGCCTGTATCAAAACTCGAACCCACGACCTCTGCTATGTCAGGGACCCCACCAACCACTGCGCCACACTGTTTTTTGAGCATATCTGGGAAAAAAATGTATTTGACGTCAGCTGCTAACTTACGTGACAGTTAGGCTGATCGAGGCAACGAACCAACTTTTCATTTTTAAATAGACATTTGCAAGATTACCCAAATTGATCAATCATAGCCCAAATAAGGAATCAAAAATGTAAGAAGCATGTTAAAGAAAAATGAAATGATCAAATGACATGATAGCAAGCTCCGCATCCAAAGTGCCATTTCTAGGTATGAATGAGGTGAAGCGGTGTCGTGATCGCAAACTTGTGCATGAGAGAGCGAGCAACAGAGTTGAACGAATAGATATGAAAAATATAATGATGTGTTCATATAAAGATCTAATGACCGTTCTTCTTCTTCCATTACCACTTCTTGGGATAGGAAGAAAAACAAAAGAAATAAAAGTAAGAGCTGGTGATTTTATAATTTTGTCAAAAGAGACAAAAATATGAAAATTAAAAAGATTATAATTATGGGTTAGATTTGAATGATTTTTATTTTGAAAATAAGATGAAAAATATTTTACCGCAACCATGACAATGAAGATGGGAGTTTCAAAGAAAATTGACTTTAGAAAGGCCTATCGGCCAAATATCATCCATGGAGGAAGAGGATTCTCTAAGTGAGATCACAAAGGATCAAGGAATGTCTATTTAAAAGGTTATTCTAACCTTTCCCAAGAAACACATAACACTAGAGAAAAAAATTGACTACAAACTTATATGGGAGTCGTAAGAACATCATAAAAGAAAAGGAGTAGCAAGTCTAAGAAAGTGTCTTGTCCTTTATATCAAAATGCAAAAGAAGATTACAAGCACCTTCTCTTGAATTGTTCATGTTCAAGTCAAACCCAAAATTGTTTCCTTAAAAGTTCCAAGTTGTAATATGTATTACATGTTTATCTAAATTAGTATATTAAATGTTTGATATAATTTAGAACCACAAAAGAAAAACCTTAATAGTCCTAAATTATATCAATTAGATCAAGCCAACAATTATGAAAATGAAACTACAACTAGGGTTTTAGGGTTAGAGAAACATATTGTGCTACCAAGCTCGAATGTGTGACAAAGAGTTAAAATTAGGTTTACAAGCATATCAAGGTGTCATCAAGTTGCTTGTAAAAGTTGGGGACCTCAAAATGTACTCAGAAATGTTCATTGGAAGGAGGACAAGTTCATGATCAAACCTCTCTGGGATATAAATATGTCCCCGGTGCCCCGAGATGAGCTCTAATACTAGGATCTGGTTTGCATATGTCAAAATATCTGAAATTTAGGTTCAAAGTGGTGTGATGAAAATTTTGTGATTGGAAATTTTTCTTCCTCACTTGTAACCCTAAAAGGGGTTAGTAATTACCTTACTCGCACCCTCACCGATGTGATGAGTGTTGCATTATGTACCAATAATCGAAGAGGGATCAAGCAACACATAGTTCTCTCAACCCTATGATGAGATGGAGAGTGATAAATAATATAAATAAGATGATACTCATTATTCAACCTCGATGATGCGGGAGCATCCCACGTTCAATGTGATCCGGATGATTTAACCTTAGTATGGGTTCAAGCAAGAATGGAGGAGGAAATAGGAGGAAGAGAGTAGTGTGCATGTAAGAATGGAGGTACGAGGAGTAAAGAGGAAGGAAGCGACAAAATAGAGGGAAGGTTGTGTGGAAGTGTGCAATTGTTTAGTGCAATGATTTGGAAGGAAGGTGCAACGTGTGGAAGTGTGGATAAGCACGAGAGAGATTTGGAATGTAAGAATCTTGCAGAGAATCAAAGGGAGAAGTGACACGTGATATTTTGGGATCTTGCATAGGAATCTATGTGAAGGATAAATGTAAGGGGTGTGTGAGGAAAAGGAGTGAAGAAACTTGGTGAGATGTTAGTGTCATGAAACACACTGAATTTTTAAGGAGGCGTAGGAGCCCGAAGGAGTGTGTGGAAAGAATGCAAAAGTGAAGCTCAAAGATTAAGAGGCATGGTAAAGAGGAAAAAATTGACATGAACGCCGACACATGGACCAAGAAGGCAAAAAATGACAAGGCGTCTGAACTATCTAATCAAGAAAGTTGACAATAACCACATGGCCGAGAAGTCAAGTAACTAGGTCGACGTGGCGCACTGTGGATGGCCATATAGCAATAAGGTAAATAAGGGAATTTATGACCCCGAGTTTAAATTTTGATCCGAGTGGGAAATTTTGGAAAGGCCAACAAGGAGAGAGAAGCCGTAAAATAAGTAAGGTGCATAACTATAAAAGGAGGTCGACCTCACCATTTGAAGGGGTTGGAATGATTTTTAGGATGATAGTTTCAAAGGTTCATGCAAGCATGGAATCCCACTAATAGTGGTCGAGTCTTGTGTAGGCCATAGAGTCGAGTACAAAAGGAAACCAGTCTTATGTGGGTCCTTAAGAGCACTAGAATCTACAATAACTCCATGAGAGAGTTCAAAAGCTCCATTGAGATCCAATCTTTGTAGATGTCATAAGGCCATTGATATAAATATAATTTTGTAACTCAAAGGCCGGTTGCTTAACTTTATAGGCATGTTGGGAGTACTCGGCCACCCTCAAGTGGTATCACAAAAGCATGTTATTTTCCGAGAAGTGGAGATGGTAGAATGTCGAACGTGAGGTAGCTAGCGTGAGAAGGTTGTGTTCTCAATTATGAGAAAGGGTGGGTAGAGGATGCAAACAAATCTAAGAATGCAACGGTTAGAGGAGAGAAACGAGATGTCACCTTAAAAGGTGAAGTGGATTCGGAAATGATGAGGATGTTGGAAGAGATCATGAAGGAACTCAAGGGTGTAAGGACCAGACTAGAGAAGGAGGATTATCATTGAAAACATCTTGAAACTCATCATGATGAAAAGAAGATGATGGTGCATGAAGGTAATGCATAAGGAGAACATGAAAGATTGAGTCAAGAATTGGGGGTGCAATAATATGAGGCACCCATAAAATACACAGGAGATGTGTGGGAGGAAAGGAGACATAGTGGTGAGTCGACGTCGCAACAAGAAGGGTTGCATGGGGATTACACAAGTAGTGCGCAAAAAAAAAGCATAAGGCCGAGAGGAGAACTCTCTTAGTGAAGTTAGATTGACATGCAACATTGGATGGATGTTGTTACGTATTTGAAGAGAGAGAACATCAAGAATTCAAATGTTCCAGAGTGTGGCACAGAGATAGCCAGCACAGTAGAGATGGATGCACAGAGGACGCACCTCAAAAGAAGGGTCGGTCATAGGGAAATGAAGGGTGCGAAGGAGAAGGCCAAGTGATGGGGATAGAAAAAATGGAATATCCGGAGAACCGATGATAGATATTCCACACAAGATGCAAGACCATAGGTAATTGTTGCCTAGTAGTGGTCGAAAGTGGAAGAACCTGCAACTTAGTCACATAGGAGATGGTGCGAAGTTAGGGTTGGCACACAAGAGGCACCCCAACCCTTATTGAGTGACCTGGTTGGTGGAAGGTCGGGAGGGCATTGTGCACGAGCAAGGTGAAATAGAGATGAAGATTGGGAGATTTATTGATCAATTGTTGTGAGACATCTTGTCAATGGATGCATGTCATGTCCTTGTAGGGAGGTTGTGGTAGTATGATCATGAAATTATTTACAATGGTAAAGCCAACATAGTGAAGGTGCACAAGGATGGGTGGAAATTTTGTCTAAAGTCATTAAAGGAATAATGCATGGACCACCAAAACCATATGGTGGTGTGTGGAAAGGAGGGAGACCCGAGCATACGTGGAAGCATAGCCAAGATTTGTGCAAACAAGGTGCAAGAGGAAAGAGAAATCCATCACAAGAGCACCATGAAAGGATGGTGACAATATAGGAGTACCACAGAGTGAGGTGCAAAAAAAGTCATGTAAGGGAAGCTCAAGAGTAGATCTAGGAGCAAAGGCATGAGATGGTGTCACTAGAATGCACACAACAACAAGATGCGTGCGGTACAAAAAGGGAAGTGCAAGAAAAATAACTTTAGCCTAATGATAGCGTGCATAGGGATGGCACCAGAGAAGAAACAACAGTATTTACGATAAAGATGGTCATAGGAAACCATGAGCACATACGGAAAGGTGACCTAATGTCACAATTGGAGACCATTGAGGACGAATGGAGAAAAGTGTCCAGAGTCCAAGAAGTGGATGAAAATAATGTGCAACTAACTTGAGAGGAGTGTGTAATTAGATAAGTTCTGATATAAAGACCAAAGGGTGAAGGAGATTGGGTGGAAGGAAGAGCTCTAGGAAAAGGAGTGAAGGGACACGAAGAGAAAGACACATGTTGCGAAGGAGTAAAAGGCAAAGAAAGGAGTTTCTCCGAAGGAAACCAACGTAAAGCAGCCCACATATGAGGTTGGTAAAGTGTTCATAAAAAGGAGTTCACTAGGGAATGAAGAGGTCTATGAAGGCCTCAAGTAAGTAGAACATGCAAGAGAATGGACAAAGGAAGAAAAGTGTAACCAAAAGGAGGAATTGCGCGAAGAAGGAGAAGCTTCCCTAAAGCTAACTAAGGGTGAGTGATCCAAGGAGAAGGCAACAAGAATGTGCAATACAAGAGGCACGTAGGAGAAGAAACGTGTAGAGATGAATGGGCGCAACAATAGTGCACGACAACGCAAAATGATGCGGAGAATGCCCCATAGGAAACAAGGAAATGAAGAGAGTTATAGGAAGGAGCTCTAGAAGTTTTGTGCAATAAAAGTGCAAGAGAAGTGAGGGAGGAGAGTGGTAGGGGAAATTACCACAAAAAAGTGATAAATGATGAAGTCCACAACAAGGAGACCAGTAGATAAAAGGCAAAACAAAATCCAGTGGAAGGCGTTCAAAGAAGAGTGTGCAAGGCGAGCATGCGAGAAAATGAATGTGCAAGAGAAGGGAGAAGGAAAAGAAAAGTGCAGAGAAGAGATGTCGCAACATAAATGTAGTAAAAGAAGCAAAGAAGAAATGTGCCAAGATATAATATTTAGTAGGAGCCCATGTAAGGAAAGGGGGAAGAGTGTGGAGGATAAGCAATGCACAAATAAGAGATTCACAAAGAGGAGTCGCAGTGACAAGAAGAGTGAAGGACATGAAGCAAAAGAGAGAGGAGAACAAGGAGAAAAGAAGTATGCATAAATGAAATGCACAAAGGAGGCCTAGTGACGAAGTTGGAAAGAGAAAGGAAACACCTCGAAGGCTTTAGGAAGAGGTGGAGGGAAAAAGGCGAGCGTAGACTTAGACGAGAAATAGTTGGAGGTGAGCGCAAACTCGTAAATTGGAAGGCTCATTTGAGAATCCTTAGAAGGAAAGCTAGAAGCAAGTGAAGAATTGTATGGGGTAAGGATGGAAGCAAACATAGACTCGTAAAGGTGCACAAGATAGCACGAATGAGTCACCAAAAAGTGACTAAATACGGGAAGAGACACCGGAAGAAGCCTCGAGGCCAAAGTCGAGATTATTGGATGAAAAAATTGAGACTATCTACTCATATAGTCTAAAGGGTGGTTCAACCACTCACTTAGTATACTTGAGGTGGAACTCAAGTTTCAAGTACCCTGTGTTTGATGCGAAGCATCCCAATTTCAAGGAAATCATGCATGATTTATCCTAAGTATGGGTGTGTGCAAGAATGGAGGCACATATAGAAGGAAGAGAGTAGTGTGTGTGAGAATGGAGCCACAAGGAGTAAAGAGGAAGGATACAAAGAAAAAAGAAGGAAGATTGCACGAGAGTGTAAAATAGTTTAGTGTAATGGTTTGGAAGAAACGCATTATGCGTGGAAGTGTGAGTAAGCACGATGAAGAGTTGGCATGTGATAATCTTGCGGAGAAGCAAAGGGAGAAGTGATGCGTGAGAGTTTTGGGAACCTGCATAGGAGTTTTGCAAAAGGAGAAGTGTAAGGGTCGCGTGAGGAAATGGAGTGAAGAGACTTGGCTAAGACGTTAGTCTCAACGAAGTGCACAAAGTTTTTGAAGGAGATCTAGGATCCTAAAGGGAGTGTGCAAAAAGAATGCAAAGGTGAAGCTCAAAGATTAAGAGGCATGGTAGAATGGAAAAGCTCGACATGGACATCAAACATGCAAACCAAGAAGGCGGAGAAAACAAAGCGTCTAAACTATTTGATCAAGACCGTTATCAATGACCATATGGCTAGAGAATTCTAGTGACCATGGTGACCTGGTGCAACAATGGCATCCAAATGGTGATAAAGTGGATAAGGCCGTTTATGAGCATGAGTTCAAATTTTAGGTCTTAGCAGAAAAATTTGGAAGGTTTGGCGAGGATAGAGAAGCAGAAAAGAAGCAAGGCGCCTTAATCTGTAAAAGGAGGTATAACTCACCATTTAATGGGGTTAGAAATTTTGTTGAGAACGGTAGTTGAAGATGCATGTGAAGTGTGGAAGCCCGCTAACAGCGGTTGAGTCTTTTGTAGGCCATAGAGTTATGTCAAGAAAGAAACCAGTCTTGGGTAGGTCCTTAGGAGAGCACCAAAGATTGCAATAACTTCATGAGAGAGTTTAAAAATTACATTGAGAGTCATCCTTTCTAGATGTCGTAAGGCCCTTGATATAAATGTGTTTGCAACTCAAAGGTGCATATTGTTGTGTATCTCTATAAGCATATTGGAGAGTACTCAATTGTTTTCACTCGCACTTGGAAAAAAACATTTGTGACTTATTTATAGCTCATGATTGTGATTTAGGGTAGAATGTAGATGTAATTAGAATTTGAGTAGCATGGTGTAGCAGTGTTGTAAGAAATGGGTGCTTTTAATTTTTTTGTAATGTCCTTCTTAGAGTGTGTCTTTGATATGAGATTTGTAGATGCCCTCAAAAGATTAGGGTGGATATATTTATATAAGTGGTCATTTAAATGATTTCCCGCTCATCTAACCCAAAAGTATGACCTAGGTTAATTAAGTTAAATCATGCATTTGAAAATATATTTCGTTGCAAGTATAAGGGACGGATTCAAAGCAAATGATATAGGTTCCGATTAAACATGTCTTAGACAAATGAATCTATTTAAGCTAAAGCTAGAATTAGTTCCAAGACAAGTGGCAATTTTTAGATGTGTTATGTAAAGTGCACAATGATTCCTAAAGTGTTAAGTTGAAAAATAATAGTGAAATAGTGCACTTGAGATATGGGATAGATTAGGGGAAGCTTTAAGTTGGTCAATTAATAGGCAAATAGGAATAATGTCGAAGTAATGGCAAAGTAATATTGCCAATTGCATGTGACCAAATTTTAGGTACTACAATTTCCTAATTTTCATATGATATTCACATATGATAGATTAAAAGAAAATAACAAAAACCAAACTCACATCTTGACCATAGGAGGGTGGTGTGAAACTTGTGAATGTGTCAATGCACCAATCTAATGTGAAACCTAATTATTCATGTTAAACCACACCCATAATGTGTTGTATGTAAAGTGTGTCATGGAGCTTGACCCCATGTTGAGTAGGTGGTGAAATGTTGTTGGTGATGTAATATCTCATGTGAGATCAGCCTTGGGCCACTAAAGTTGAGTATAAATCTTGGGCTACTAAGGGATTTAAATCCTAGCCTTGGGCTACAAAAGGAGTCATGTATCAATCTTGGGCAACAAAGGGAGCCATGTATCAATCTTTGGCTATTAATATAGCTATGTATCAGTCTTTGGCTACGTAGGGAGCCATATGACATGTTTGTCATATAATATGATCTTTGTGTTTGTAATAAATTTGATGTAACTATATGAATGTCATGAATGTATCCGAATATGTAAGAGGAATTTTATAAAGTCAATGTAAATTTGATTTGAACCAAATGAATATATTTGAACTAGTATGATGAACCTTTTAAATTCCATGTAAATCTAATTTAAATTGAATGAAATTATATGAACATGTATGATGAACTCGTGTAAGGTCCATGTATAGATGATCTAAATCATGTAATATTTTCTCTGAATTGTATGAAATGCTATCAATTTGTCTATCTTTTGGCATTTGACTATGATGTATGTGAACTTGTGTAAAAGCCAACAATATGCCCTCATTTTAAGGTGACGATGCCTCCATGTATTACTCAAATCAAAAGAAAAATTGGTTAAGTTGTGATAAGTATAATCAAAGCATATAGTGTATAAATTACACAAAGTATGTGCACTAAACATGGTTGTAAAAGTAGCATGCATCATTTATGATCATTAAAGACAAGTAATATATGTGTCATCTCCTTGGTAAGCATATTGTAAACATGTCCAAATAATACATAGAAATCAACAAAGAAGATAGAAACAATGAATAACAAATCACTATTGTATGCATGAGAAGATTAGCTATGTTAATAAACAAGAAACTAAGTAGCTCCATGATCTAACTAAACCTATCATAAACATCAAGATGAGTGCTAAACAAGATAATTTCTACAATAATGAATTAAATTAAAACACTATCATTTTATCTCTAACTACTCTATGATTACTTAAAACATAAATTGAACCTAGTTAAACCTATGAGCAATCAAATTAGATTTGTTGTTTTCTTCAATGGAGGTGAAGAGGTCTCTCTAAAATGGCTACAAGGCCAAGTTAGATACCCTCCTACTAACCTACTAGGAAGGTATGGATGCAAGATGGAGGAGCTTCAATAATGGAGGATAGTCAAGATCAAATGTCTATTATCTTGGCTAATGCAAATGAGGTCTTATGCCAATATCTCCAAATGTGAGAGAGAAAGACTTGTGAGTGAAGTTGTAAGTTTGAAAGGGAGGGGTGACCCTTCTATTTATAGATTTCAAATGAGAGGATGTTGAACTTTGGGTGCATGTGGGACTAAAGCTCAAAAATCACTTTTAGATTAGATTAGGATAAACATGTTTTAGGCTTAGTTAAGCTAGGTTTAGGCTAGTTAACTAGGGTTTAGGCTAGTTAAACTTGATTAGCAAGTGATTAGAGACTCATTGAGAGTTGGGGGTGGGCGGCGGGGCGAGGGGGGGGGCGGGCGGGGTGGTTTCGGTTAATCATTTGTGATTGATAAATAGCCTATGAAGCCTATAGAAGTGGTTTAGAGAGAACTAGGGAGGTTTTGAATGGTCGAAAGGAGGAATGTTTAGCTAATAAGAGAGATATTAGCCAAATAAGTTGATTATAGGAGGAATACGACCGAAAGAGTGTCGTGAATGGGCATCCGATAATGGAGCGAAGAAGGGTTGATTAACGAAGTGTCATCAATTGGTTGAATTGGATGAAATGCTAAGTGTAAGTATATTTCCGGTGTCTACATTTGCCCCTCTTTGAGGTGGCATAAGCGACGTCACTTCAAAAAAAGTAGACAAAATTTTGAAAGGATAGAAGAAAAATGAGTTGAATGGAGAATGCCCCCTCGATTGTCAATGGGGTGATGGAAGAACTCAATTGACAATTGAAAAGATGACAGAAAGAGAACATAAGAAAGAATAGTGTGGAGAAGAAGAAAGGGGATATAGAAGAAAAAGGAGTAGAAGGAAGGGGGAATGAGCTAACATCCATCTAGTGCTTTTTAAACAACTTTATTTTTCATCATATTGCTAGGGATCTTCATCATCGGTCCTTATTAAAAAGAATGAACAAAAGTGTAGTATGACATGAAAAGCCATATACGAACAAATGTCCATTGCTAAAAACACCAACTCCATGCAACATACAAAATGCAATGCAATACGAGAAAGTAAAAGATTCCTAACTCCATGCAACATACATAATGCAATGTAATACGAGAAAGTAAACAAGCTAACCTAACAGAGAAACAAGTATAATATTTTTGTTATCGAGCTTCAGTTCGAACCTATGCAAATTAACAATAAGGTTTATGATGGTGCCCAAAGCAATGATACATGCAAAGGGAATAACGGAGGACACTTCGGTCTGATGATAAAGCAACGTGCACTACGAAACAATACCAGACAACTCGTTGTGCCCCGTGAGAGGCTGATTTAGTAAGCAAGTGACTTAGCTTTTGTTGATGGAGGTAGATCAAGATGATCCGCGAGTCACACACATGAACAAGTGAGAACTAAAGAGCGACGTTTTGTAGGATGATTTTCAATTTTTAGAAGTTTTCTTAAACATATTTGAATGTTTTTATTTTTATTTTTCAACATATTTGAATGTTTTTGTGGATTTTGAAAGTTTTCTAAAACTATGTACAGGAAGACGAGGAAGCGTGGATGCCCCTAGCGATAGATGGGATGTACAAGGGCATAAGGCCACGTACGTATGAGAAAGGTGAAGATGCGAAAATGCCCCAACAATTAGTTGGGAGTATTTAAAGGAAAACTCTTCACGGTAGAAGCAAGACCCAAGGCCATTATGGATAGGTTCAACATGATGATGAACGTAAACCAATGAAGTCTTTGGGGAAGGAGCAAGCATGCCCCAGCGTAAGTTGGCCTAAAATCACATGATAAAAAGGAAGGAGAAGATTGTTTTTGTGAAAAGAGACAAAGGTGTCCGCAAACGTGGAAAAATAAATCTTATACACATGGATGTTCTGAACAAAGTAGAAGAACGATGTGAATGATATGAATGTAGCTTAGAAGCCTCGCGATGAAGAAATGATTAGCCAAAGGCACAAATCGTGAGACAAGATACGAGACTAGAGTAAGAGTCTGAACAAGGTTAAAAAAAAGACACTTGGTAACATACTAATCATGCTACTCATAGAGATCCAATGTGTGCACATGGAATTTAATTACCTCTTGAAGGGAAGATTTAATAGACAACAAGTGAAGACACCCTAGCCAATGTGTAGGAATGATTGATTTTGAAAGGTGATTTTGTGAATGGATGGTGGAAGGATAGTCGTACATTGCTCCGCTTATCACCAGCGTACATAGCCCCAGACGGAGATGCATTTGATTCTAATAACAACATTTCAGATCACACGAAGGCCCATAGCCCCGATAGAGTTTATTGGAAATACCCCAAGAGAGAGTAATATATCAATTTGCTTTTTCTTTGTAGCTTTTAGATTTTGATTGATTGATTTTAATTCTTTTGCTTTTTGAAAACTTATTTCAGCTCTCTTGTTTGACAAGGGGTTAAGAACCACAGATGGCTTGATGGAAGGAAATGGAAGTGAATGTGATGACGAAATTGGCTAGTGTCAAAAATATGTCCAAAATTTCTTAGCGGAAGTTTTTAGATGTTGATTGTGATGGGATCTCTAAGAGGTCAGTCGTTCTTTAATTTACCAAGGTGATGAAAGACCAGGGTCAAACGGATACCATAGATATAAATGTCAGGAAATGAATGGGAGGGGCGACCCTTCATTTATAGATTTCCAATTGAGAGGATGGTAAACTTTGGATGCATGTGGGACTAAAGCTCAAAAAGCACTTTTAGATTAGATTAGGATAAACATGCTTTAGGCTTAGTTAAGCTAGGTTTAGGCTAGTTAACTAAGGTTTAGGCTAGTTAAACTTGATTAGCAAGTGATTAGAGACTCATTAGGAGTTGGGGGTCTGGTTAATCATTTGTGAATGATAGATAGCTTACGAAGCCTACAAAAGTGGTTCGAGAGAGAACTAGGGAGGTTCTCAATGGTCGAAGGGAGGAATGTTTAGCTAACAAGAGAGATATGAGCCAAATAAGTTGATTATAGGAGGAATACGACCAAAGAGTGTCGTGAATGGACATCCGAGAATGAAGCAAAGAAGGGTTGATTAACAAAGTGTCGTCGAATTGGTTGAATTGGATGAAATGCTAAGTGTAAGCATATTTTCGGTGTCGATAAACTATGTTAGCAAACAAATGACTCAACACTAAAAGATCCTTTGGGACTTACAACATGACATGACAATACATGGCACAATTTTCCCACCATAAGACTAGATGATCGACATGAGATCATAATGACGCCTTGACTAATGTTAGTAATATTTAGTTATGTAAAGCAAGTATGTGTCATATAGTATGAGATATGTATGTGACAATCATGACCGTGTTAAACAAGTATGTATCATGTGAGTCAAGTATGTGCTAAACAATTGTGTTAAGCAATGTGTGTGTCAAACAAGTATGTACTACTGAATGTGTGTAAGAGTATTTACAAGAGCCTAAGTAAAACATGCAATGAACAAGAAAGCGATATATGAATGTGTCATGATCAACAAGAAGTAAGCATGGAGCATGTCGGATCGATACATAAAAGTAAATAGTATTATTATTGCAATGAAGCATAATATTGCATATGTCATAAGATATAAGGTAATTCAATACAAGTAATAGAAACGTATATCACCAATGGACGAGTGTAGAAAAATATAGCATGTATATGTTTTGTAAGATGCCCCAAATGTAGGCATGCCCCCAATGTGGAAGGTTTCCCCAAGGTGAATGGATCAAGAAGCCACGAAAAACATGTAAGTGCCCATGGATTATGTGTATCCTATAATTGTCTCATGTATTTGATTAATAGTAACTACGTAAAGATGTAGATATGTAAAGTGTTAAATCATGATAACAATGAATAAGTTTGTGTAAAGAATAATCAAGTTGCATGAAGGTTGTGGTTTTGTATTTTTGTCATATTGTATTGCTTTTGTATTTTCTGAAATAACCGACATCATGAAAAGTGTCAACTTGTAGCCATACTAGGGGCCCTTAGCCATAAGTCATAGATAACAGATAAAAGGGTAATGGTTTCCCACGTAATTATGATTCCCTCAACAATCACATTGAACCCCTAAAATGTATTGCGTCATTAGGTATTGTATTAAGAGTGGACATCGAGGAATGAGTTTGCACAAGTAAGTGATTACCAATGTTGTCAATTTAGAATAAGCATGTGTTTAAGAATTTGTGTGCAAGTGATTTCCATTAGTGAAGATGAATGGCTAATTGGGTAAGTGCACCAATCTAGGGGCCAAAAAGCGGATAAAAAACCAAAAATGAATTAAACGTGGTCGTGTATTGCAAACAACATGATCGTGTTTTATAATAACGCGATCGCATTATGTTTTCTTAGGCTTGGGAATTCACAAAACTAAAACGCGCACGCGTTATAACGTGTACATGTTTCTAGCGCTATGAAACGCGTACGCATTTTGAGCTATATCAAGTTTAGGAGGACCTCAAGGAGCCATATAACTAAAATAAGATTTTTATTATTATTTCTTTATATTTTTATTATTTCTTATACTTTAAATTTATTTTAGTAAATATAAGAAGTTAGGATCACTCTGCATCTGATGGAAGTGGTCCCGTAGCTCTGACAGTTATAATCTAGAAAGTTTTTCAAATTTTAATTTGGTCATACTCATTTTTAGAATTTCAGTAATGACCTAAAAGTTTTAGGCCATATAAATTGTAGTTTGTCTTTGTTTTGCGAAAACATATAGTTTTAGACCTTCTAGATTGGATTTTGGCCCTACCACTGCTTGAATTGGTACTAATTTTGAAATTTGGTCCATAATTCACTTTAGTGACCACGAATCAGCTCTATGATGCTTGTCTACTTCTTACTAAAATGAGATCCTCACTTTGTAGATAGAGGATTGCTCCCTGAATGGGATTCATGTCCTATGGAAAAAATGAGGTGATTGTAATGTGCCTCCTCCTTAGGGCTCAGGGCTCAAGGTTGAGGGTTTAGGGCTAAAGGTTTAGGGTTTATGATTTATGATTTAGTGTTTAAGGTTTAGGGTTTAGGTTTTGGGCTCAGGGTTCGGGGTTCATGGTTTAGGGTTTAGGGCCCATGGTTCGGGGTTTATGGTTTAGATTTTAGGGCTCAGGGTTTAGGGTTTAGGGTTTAGGATTCATGTTTGAGGGTTCAGGTTTAGGGTTTGGGCTTAGGGCTTAGTGCTTAGGGCTTAGGGTTTAGGATTCATGTTTGAGGGTTCAAGGTTTAGGGTTTGGGCTTAGGGCTTAGTCTTTAGGGCTTAGGGTTCAAGGCTTAAGGTTTAGCATTTAGGGCTCAAGGTTTAGGATTTAGGGTTTAGGACTCGGGGCTCATGGTTTTGGGTTTAGGGCTTAGGGTTCTAGGTAGTAAAATTAGGGTTTAGGCTTTATGCTTTAGGGTTTAGGGTTTAGGGTTTAGAGTTTAGGGTTAAGTGTTTAGGGTTTAGGGTGTACGGTGTACGGTTGAGGGCTCAGGGTTTAGGGTTTAGGGCTCATGGATTAAGGTTTAGGGTTTAGGGTTTAGGGTTTAAGGTTTAGGGATTAGGGTTTAAGGTTTAAGGGTTAGGGTTTAGGGTTTAGGGTTTATGGTTTAGGGATCATGTTTTAAGGCTCAAGGTTTAGGGATCAGGGTTTAGGCTCACCCATTCACTCATTGTAATGTTTTGTCTTACCCATTCTTATTAGTATTGACAGAGAGTATTCAACTAAAAGGGTTCATCTACTTCGTAGGCAAAACATTCAAAGGGAGTCATCACAATTTGATGCCTTTCATCTACTTGATATTTTGAAGGAGGGAAATGCCAGATATCCAAGAACAATTCAATACAAAGAAATGTTACCCAATACAACTATCTTCTTTTTCCCATCACATGGGAACTATTTCACTCATTGTAAATTTTTTTTTCTTACCCATTCTTATTAGTAGTGACATACAGTATTCAAATGAAAAGCATTCATCGCGCCGTAGGCGAGAACATTCAAAGAGAGTCATCACAATTTGATGTCTTTCATCTGTTGATATTTTGAAGGAGGGAAATGCCAAATATCCAACAATTTGGTACAAAGAAATGTTTTTGACGCTCTTTCGAATAACTATTCAAGTAAGATGTCAAGAATGAAGGTTTCATTCAAAGGACAAAGCTTAACATGTCCAAGTGCTTGTGTAAGCTAGAAATTTGAGAGGATTTCTGAGGTTTAATTTTATTTTTCAAGATGCATTACTCCAATGTTTGAAAATGTTTCTCCATATGCAATGACATTCTGATTCAGACACTCAATGATTCCTGAATGTCCAATCCTACCACAGACCCCAGTAGTCCTCGATCCTTGGATATAGGGAGACATTACTTGGCTTCCATTTATAACGATAGAGATATTTGTAAATTCGTGTTATGACCTCTAAATCATATGAATTTCAAGTTGTTTGGAAATCACATCACACCCTTCACTAGGCTTGATGACTACCCCTATCTTTTTGAAGGCACTTTTGAAAGAATCCATGGGTTTATCATAGAAGGAATTATCAATGAATGGAAGGTCAATAAATCATAGGTCAGTTGACTCCCATTCGAGAATTAAACAAGAAAGATGTACTAGGTGAATTATAACCCCTTTGTGTTCTTAAACATTCCCCTATTACTATGCTTATTTTGAACACTTCAGGAAGTTCTATCAAATTTGCTATAGATTCCAGTAGCAAAAGAGCTTTTTCTTTCTCTAGAGGAGAGGATACTACAGGCAATTCAGGTTTTGATCCTACACCTCCGCGTTGGTATATTCTTTATGTTTCTTCCATTTCCTTTGAGATTAATTTTTGTGTTGTGATGGTTATTTTTTCCAGCTTCTAATGGGTCATCCTGGCTTACATAATACCATACATGGAAATATGAGAAATGTGAAATTTGTTTCAGAGTGTGAAGAAATTGACATTCAAGAGTGCAAGTATATGTGGAAAGAAACAACTTTGGCAGAGATGTGTAATATGCATTGCGAGGCACAAGGCGGATGTCATATCCATTTAGTTATGTGTCCCACCTCTCATAAACAAGGTAGTTGTTCAAGCAAACTGAATGATCGTTCTAGGCACGAGACTAGGAAATATTGATGAAATATGGTTCGGAGTTTAGGGTTTAGGGTATAGGGCTCATGGTTCGGGGGTTTAAGGTTTACGGTTTAGGGTTTAGGGTATAGGGCTCATGGTTCGGGGTTTAAGGTTTAGGGTTTAGGGTTTAGGGTTTAAGGTTCAAGGTTAATGGTTTAGGATTTAGGGTTTAGAGTTTAGTTTTTAGGGTTTAGGGTTAGGTTTTAGGGATCAAGGTTTAGGGTTAAGGGTATAGGGTTTAGGGTTTAGCATTTAGGGCTCAAGGTTTAGGGATTATGGTTTAGGGCTCAGGGTTTAGGGTTTAGGGTACATGGTTTGGGGATTAGGGTTTAGATTTTAGGGCTCATGGATCATGGTGTAGGGTTCAAGGCTTGGGGTTTAGGGTTTGGGGCTTAGGGTTTAGGGTTCATGGTTCAGGGTTTATGGCTCAGGGTTTAAGGTTCGTAGTTACGGGTTTAAGGTTTAGGGTTTAAAGCTTAGAGCTCGGATTTAGGGTTTAGGGTTCTGTGGATTTAGTGTTTAAGGTTTAGGGTTTATTATTTTGGTTTTAGGGTTTAGGGTTTATAGTTTAGGATTTAGGATTTAGTGTTCAGGGTTTAGGGTTTATTATTTTGGTTTTCGGGTTTATGGTTTATAGTTTAGGGTTCGTGGATTTAGTGTTCGGGGTTTAGGGTTTATTATTTTGGTTTTAGGGTTTAGGGTTCGGGATTCGGTGTTTAGGGTTTAGGGTTTAGATGTCGGGGTTTAGGGTTTATGATTTAATTTTTACAATTTAGGGTTTAGGGTTTAGGGCTCAATGTTTATGGCTTAAGGCTCCGAGTTTAGGGTTTAGGGCTCACGAGCAAGGGTTGAATGTTTAAGGTTTTGGGTTTTGGGTTTTGGGCTTAGGGTTTAGGGATCATGGTTTAGGGTTTAAGGTTTAGGGTTTAGGGTTAAGGTCTCAAGGTTTAGGGTTTAGGATTTAGGTTTAGTACCTAGGATTTAGGGTTTAGGGTTTTGATTGTAAAATTTAAATGCTAAAAGCTTTAGGCTAAATGCTGAAATCCTGAAAATTGTTTATGTATCTTGACCAAATTATATTATTAAAAACTATTTCCTAAATTGTGACTTATTGAGCTGTGACACTAGTCCCATAAGGTGCAAACTGACCCTAATTTCTTATATTTACTAAAATAAATGTAAAGTATAAGAAATAATATATAAATAATAATAAATGAAAAGCTTAACGCGTGCGCGTTATAATGCGTACGTATTTCATTTATTATGCCCCCAAACCAAGAATTTGCAGGTTTGGAATTGCCTTGGTTTCCCAAACTTGCGCCTTAGACCTGCACAACAACACAAAACTTTGACAAAAATATGTAAAAACTCACCTTCCACCATGCTAAATCCTACAAAAATGTTCACTATCTTTTTTAAAATTGCCTACAACGTTAAGAAAACTATCATCTTTCTAAATATGTAATTTTTTAATATTTTTTTACTATTCTGAGCTTTCTATTTATATTTATTTCAAACTATGTCTTTTATACCTCTATTTTTAATGATTGTAAATGTTTATCTTTTGTCGTGTATCTTTTTTTCGACTCATCAAAATTGAATTAAAAAAATTAGGCACAAACTAGGACTAATTATATACATATTAAACAAAAAAACTAATTTTTGATATTTTTGAGTTAGTTAGGGGGCACGGTTAGAGCTCCGTTATTTTCAAAATTTAAAATTTATGTACTAGAATAATCATAAAAAAATACTCGCTAAAAAATCTAAAAAAATCTAGCACAAACTAGATGCTCCTAGCTATCTTTTTACCAAAGGGTTTTCAAAAATACTAAATAGTGCTAAAAAAATGGGGGCACGAAAGTCACTCTATTATATTTTTTAACAAAAATAGGAGCACCTGTTGGTATTTTAGTTATTTGACCCACTTAAACTTAACCGTTTTCAAAAAAATTTAGTAGCTTAGAAACTAGACTCGAAATGCTATGATTCATGTTCTTATAACATCTTCCAATTTTGAGTGTAACTATTTCAAATAACTCATACAAGTTGAAGATTTTTATTTTTCAAAAAAAGTGTCCACTTTAGACCCGCTTTTGGGCCCCCAGATTGGTGCACTTATCCAACTAGTATGTTGATTATGCTAGAGTTGAGTATTCATTGGTGCAAGGCATAAACTATGTTGTTGAGGAGGAGAGGGAGTTATATCACTATCAAAATTGGGGAAATAATAGCATGTTGTATGATGATTAAAGTCATCAATGTTAAGGAAAAAATGCACACAAACCGCAGGTCATGAGTAGTTGGAGTGACCGAAGGCTCTCAAAGTGTGCTTGAAGAGTGTATGTGTTCCATGTGCGTCATGCTTACACAATTATAGTAGAATTGTTGTATATCGTGCTGAAAGAAAATGAGACACTTGGTCGAGGATTAATCTTGTGTACACATTGTTGATACATTTTGTGACACTTGTTTAGGGATGGGGTCAACTATATGTCAAGGTGGACACTAAATAGGGTGTGCGTAGTGCTCCTACAAGTATGGTAGTGCGAGGTTATGTTGCAGTATTAGCATGTGAAGTGATCAGCCAAAGGGGACAACTAGTTAGGATGGTGGGTGTCACGTTATTGTTTATGTACCTTAAGCATTTATACAAGGTGGATACAATAACATGTGTCCCCTATTGACATGTCATGTGAAGAATGATTTGTAGAGCTCGTAGGGCTTTGAATCCAAAGACATTACCTACAATGGAAGTGAACAGGTTAGTCACAGAACCTTCTTCGAAAAGATCTAAGGGGTAAGCTACATAGGCAATAAATTGATTTTCCTCTCCAGGAACGGGTTCGATATCATAGCATCGTCCCTTGTAACGATCAAGACTGGTAAGTCCATCGGTCCAAACAACGGCCCATGAGTGTGAGGGATTGCTACGAACCATGAGACTATGGAACAATGTAGAACTCATAAGTGGATTTGGTCGTCGGCTAGGAAAGTAAACATTTATCGATATGAGTCTCAGTATGTTGTAAATGGGGCATTGGGGCTATTGAGGGGGATAGTGGTTCTTATGCTTGCATTTTGCTTCTCATTAGTCAAAATACCCGATATCTCATGCATGGGATCGAAATAGCCAAAGGCCCACTAGAAATGGTGACATTTGGGATTGTGTTTGCATCAAGAGGAATATCATGTGGGGTGTTATCAAGCTCAAAAAGGGGTAATATCTCATCAAAATTATCAATATTTGGTGTGTGGTTATTGTCATAGGTGGAGAAACACTAATTGGTTTGCCCATATGTGGTGTTGTGTAGAAGATGGGCCTTAGTGTAGGCACAAACAACTAGTGGCACATGTGTTATGGTGGTATCTCAGTAGCACCTTATAAGTGATTGTTATCAAGAGTGACTAGAGGTTCCATGGGAGGGATGCCATCGGTGGATCGAGGGGTTGTGTCAAATGTCATATCTTGGATAATAGTATAACCAACTTGAGATATCGCATAATCAAGATCGATGTCAAAGTCTACTATTACAACAATGTCAATGAGATCTTGGATTTTATATCATAGCTTTAGGCATCTACTAGTTGTATTCTTGATACACCAATGGCAGCCACTATATGTAATAGCGTCAAACTTGGGGTTTGTTGGCCTAGTCATGAAAATTAAAATAAGTGAAAGTAGAATTATGAGATCATGCTCGAGGAGTGAGTGAAGCACTCGTAGTAGGAGTGTCTCTTAAGTTTGTCCATTGTCGGCATGAAGGATTTGGAAATGGTTTGGAGGGCATGACCAACTGAGAGATTTGATGACTTGTAAGCGTGTTAGAGGTTCAAGGATTTTTCTAGCTCTATAAGGCATGAAGTTGGTCAAGCAAATAGATTGCATAATCCCTTGGGATATGTCCAAGGTTGGCTAAAATAAGTACTCATAGTTCCTTATTCAATTGTTCCTCAAGATTAGAAGCATAAGCACTTGCCATTGAGACAAGAAACACACAACCATAGGGTTTTGTAGTAACAACCAAATGTTCAATGATGGGGTTAGGAAATTAGGTTGGAATTTGAAACCCTAAGAGTGAAGAACAAAACCTAGGTTGGTATGGTTTGATAGATAATCAACTTCACCAAAATGTAATATGTATTTTAGATTTAAGGCATAATTAATTTTACTAAATGAGCAATTTAATTCAAAATAGCAAAATAATAATAATCCTACCAATCCTAAATCAAGTACTTAGATCTTGCCAATAGATATGTCAATGAGAGTACAATTACAATTTTAGGGTCACGAAAATAGACTATGCTAGCACACTTAGAAAGTGTGATAGAGTGTTGAGACTGTGCACAAAAGTGAATTGAGATGTCCTCAAGCTACTTATAAAGTTTGGGGACCTACAAATGTGTGTAAGACAGTTCAACGAAAGGATAGGATCGTGGCTAAATTTGTCTCTAGGGCTATGAATCCATCCCCTTGGGTTTTGAACTAAGTGCTACAAAGTAGTGTAATGACAAAGTGTTGTGACTTGATATCGATTTCCTCGTTTGTAGCCATAAAAATGGGTTAGTAACTATTTGAGTTGGACTTACCTCACCACACCCCAATTTATATGATGAGCATTACGCTACATACCAATACTTTGAAGAAGGATTAAGTCATATGTAGCTCTCACAATCATATGATGAGATGGAGAGTGATCAATAGTATAAAGAAGATGAAGCTTGTGACTCAACCCACACTCTTAGCAATAGCCACTTGTGACTTAGTTGTAGCTAATGGATTATGATTTAGAATAGTAATGTAGATGTATTCAGATTTTGAATGGCTTATTTGAGTGGTGCTCTAAGGAATTGGATCTTTCAATGCTTACACGAGAGATCCCTAGGTGACCCTAAAGAGTTAGAGTGAATGTGTTTAAATAGCGGAGCATTCAAATAATTTACCACTAGACTCACCCAAAAGTATCACCTACGCCGACTAAGCTAACTTGTGCATTTGAAAATATGATCATTACAAGTACAAGGGATAGGTTCGTGGCGGGTGGGACAAGTTCGTGATCAAGCATATCCTAGACCCATGAAATTTTCCAAGCTAAGGTTGGGATCAATTAGTCTATAGATGTGTTTTCTAAAATTTGTTGTGATTATTGAAGTACTAAGCTAGAGAATAGTTGTGGACTAGTGGACTGGGCATACTGGATAGAGCGGGAAAAGTTTTAAGTCGGTCAATTAATAGGTGAATGGAAATATCTCAAAATAAATGGCAATTATTTGGGTACTACACAAGTGTAATTAGGTGGTTGGCAAAGACACGGGAATACAAACAACTTAATGGAAACACCGGTGAACTTAAATGTTCTTAAAAACACTTGGGCTAGAGGATTTGGACTCGTAGAAATGCTCATATTTTCCACAACAAAAAAGTGAGGCATCTCTTGTTTTGGCAGACATAAAAAGAAACATTACTTTAACCTTGTTTAATGTCAATAAAAGAAAGAATAAAGAGGCTAATCTAACGGAGACAAAGAATCTCATAATTTGGTCTCTTATGAAAAAAACATTTGACAAGATGATTGGAAAGAACAAAAAAATAATAGGGACAATGGGTAAAACCTACGATAAGATGAATAAATTAAATTTAGACATGACCACAAAAAAATTTAACCTAAAAGAATCAAGGGTGGGATTCCTCTTTGGAAATAAAACTGGTCAAATTATTGTTTTTGGTGCAATTTACACAAGTACGAATTCTGATAATATGCCGTAAGGAACTAATTTGATCCCTGGTCTCAATGTTGCTATCCAAAAGGGTACTGGGCAGTTAATTGTTGAAGCGAACTCTCAAATTATTATTAATGAGGTAGTTAGTAGAACGATGAGGAACTAGAAGATGAAGAGCATTATCAAAGAGGTTTGTAAGGCTCACAAGGAGCTTCAAACAAGTTAAGTTTCAGCATTGCTATAGAGATGGCAACATGGTGGCAGACTAGCTCATAAAAGGAGAACAAAGAATTCATTTTTAAAAACCGATAATTTGTATGGTTGGTGACAAAATAAATTATTTTGCCCAGCATTATGGCAGAAAGGTGAAAGGTAAGCATACCATAATCTTTAACAAGTGGAAATTTGACATTATCTTGGGGTTATTCTAATTTTAGCATTGCTTTTATAAAAATTGGCAAACATGTAGTATGAGTACTTGGTGTTTTCATCATGCAAAATACAACGCGCATCTTTCGTCATGGTAAAAGAAACAACGTGGCCTTTAATACGAGTCCTAAAAATCACAAGATGATGGATGTTAAAGTACCGACTATCTGTATTATCAGAATCTTTATTTGGAGCAGTTCTAATTTTATTTTATTTGATAATGATTCTTCACTCTTTTCATTGTTGATTTGTAAAATTAGATGGTTTGATAATTGTATCTCTTTGTATCTACAACATCTTGATGTTTTTCTTCGTTTTGCTATTCGGACGGGATCTGATTAGAGGATAAGGATCATTGTTTTCCTTGGGCTTATTTATACAATTGGTGGATATTAGACATAATTATTTCTTCTATCGTGCCATCACGCCATTATTCATTCTCAAATTTTCTTACGTATATTCTCCTCATTGTCTACCAAGTTTTCTATATGGCTCTTATCCACATGGTTAACCACGTTAGGGGACAAGGTAAAACATTTCCCAAGCTGAACTCGTTGCCACATAAACAAGAAGAACTATTCGCCATTTCAAAAGAAACAGATTAGAGAAAGTATTATGCCAAATAAGCAGTGGGAGACAAATATGTGAGTTTTGCTGCCAGTAGTCAAAAATTGATGTGGACGAACTCGTGCACCCAAAAAGCCCAATCTCATTCAGAGCTGCAATGCTTTGAAAAATGTGGTTGAAAACACGCTGTAACGAGGAAGAGACTTGAGGGGGAGCAGGGTCCACCAAACAGATATCAGTAAAACGAAAAGTTGAAGGGTCGAGAAGAAACTATAAGGATAATTAAAGCTTCCACAGACTCCTCAAGAAAGGCAGATCGATTGTCACAAGGAGATAGAAAGAAGGGTGCATTTTTATGCAGTGGGAGAACAAGAGTAATGAGCTGCTGAGAATGAAGCAAGAGCATAGGGTAGGCAAAGGAATAAGAGGAAGATGGAGGACAAGAATGACCACAGATAAATTCTTCTTGAACAGTACAGAGGAGATCCTTCGTAAGAAAGCCAGACCTGACTAAGGCTGACCTCATTTTCATTGATAAAAATCATGCATTATAACGAGATATGTACAGTGAAATCCACCATAATATATAACACTCGTGAAATGAAGAAAACCAAAAATACTTGAGCTCCATAAGGATTTGATGATATCCATAAACAAAAGCATGATCGCCTTCAAAATAAATCACATTTTTAGATGTGTTGAGGGAAGTAAGAATGTTGAGGCTCTCCAGCTTTCCCTTGAGAACATGGTGTCAACTGTCACATATGGAAAAAGGTAAAGATAAAATCTCTCGCAAAATCAACACTCTAGAGAATACTGCAAAATGGGTCTCAAGTATGGAGAAGTACTTGTCAATACAAAACACTACCTTGCCACTCTTTGACATGTTCTACACTGCATGAACAAACACACAAATGGTTCTGTCAAGGGAACAATAAGAAGCTGACCCTCACATCCTCTCAGAGGATGCGGCAGAGACTTAATCTTGTTTTGGTCTGTGTTCTTTTGATGCCCTCATATTTGCTAACTTGTGTATTGAAAATAAATGTCAGCTTGCACATTGTGCTTAGTTCTTTTGCCTGGGTCATTTTGGGTAGGATTTGTTTGTATATGCCTGGTTCTTTTGATAAATATTTTTGTATTCAGATTGCTCCCAGCTCTTGCTCTCAGCATCCTTTTGTTTCTTCTGTACTCCTTAACTTATTCAATAAAGCTTTTTACCATTAGCAAAAAAACTATGAAGCATGTCATAATTTGATTTGGTGGTCTAAGTTGCTTGAGGTTTAACATAGTCATGGAAACTCGGATGACCAATAAGCATAGTTTTTAAAATGAGGGGGCATATATGAATATGGCCATTAAAAATTTATTATTTTTGGACAATGGCACATTTTAGTGTCATAAAATCAACGAAGGGTTCTAATATGATTCTACTTGATCTACACAAGAAAGCATCAATACCCCAAAGGGTATAGATATACCAACTATAATTTCTCAAATTGCACATTTGAGGCTTACAATACCAACTAATGGAAAAAATATGCAGGCATCCAAAACCACATCGTGACAAACCACACTGCACATGGACTATTTATCTCCCCATTATTGTGGGATCAAGACCATGAGGTTTGAACTAATGCCACTAGAAATAAGTGCTCTGACTTGCTGGTAGGCCACAATGCTCCTTAAAAACACTCTTATTTTCATATGTATACACATTGTCTAAGGTCTTTTAAATTTAGCCTGACTACATGTAAAGTTCATAATATAACACTTTTTATTACTTAATCCTGAGTGAAGTGAAACAATATGGAATTATCCTTTCAATCTGAGTCCCAATTTATCAAACAAGTACCAAAAGAGCCTAAAACGTGTCATCCATTGCAGCACACCCTTCTGGATGAAATTATCATTTACAAATTTAATGGACCTAGCTAGACAGTTTATGTTGGAGACTAGACCCAAATTCAATGCTCACAGGCCATGTGGTGCAGGAGCAAGGGTGGCTGTGGAGGACCCTGGGCCATATGCTGTCATGCTGCACTGTCAGCACACCAGAGAGGCACGTGTGTCAGATTTCTGCCAACCAGAGAAAACCAGAGTCTATGTAGGTCAATACCCTTTTGATAGTATGTTTAAGTGAAAATGGAGCAATCAATCTTGCAGTAGATTTTTGTGCTAAGTCGGGATTTATTTGTGAAAAATACTATGAAAAGGAACATGAAATTCATGGAGCAGGCACTGTCTATATTCCCAAATGACTTGCATCTAAGAAGAAAATGAAGCTTCTACAAAGACTGATATCAGTTTATGATAATACAAAGCTAGCTATGCAAAAGAAGTAGACTTACAGAGCAAAAATATTAGGGACAAACTACACTTACATGTAAAGTAAAACCAGTTGCTCAAAAGGCTTGAACAATTGAGGTTTGAACAAATCAATTTTTTTCAAGTGGTTGCCTGCTGATCAATTTCCATTTCTGTGGAGACTTTTGAATTTCTACATCCAGCAAATCCTTCATGCCTTGTAATCTTCAGTCTCCAGTCAAAACATTTGAACCATCATTTTCCAACTCCATAACTCTCACATAAGGTAACCCATTCTAGAAAACAAAAATCACAAGAATGGATGCATAATGATATGCTTCGCTTACCACAAACGATGTCCTTGTAAATATAGAAACACGGAAATATTAGATTATACATTATTTGAAAACAGAAGATCACAGAAAGAGCTGCAGATATGATCAATCATCAATTAGTTGAACTGCAGCAGAAATTCTCAGAGGCTCATCCTGAACAATATCTTTTGTCATCAATTGCATTCCAACTGAATGCCTTGAGTCGCCTCGTAGGCCAGTGCCAGTAACTCGCCACAATCCTGAAGCTGTCTTGAGGTGTAGCCTTGCCATGAACCGTACCTTCTTCCTAATATCAGAATAAGGATGTGTATCAAAAACATTTTTCCTGCTCGAGCAAAGCACTCCAAATTGCCAGCTACTATCACATTCAGGAGTGACAGCGATTGTCCACAAGGAACCGGCATAAAAATTATTTTTGTACATAGGATCCAAAATCCATTTTTTGTCCTTCCAAAAAAATTCCACCCCAAATCTAAAAGGAGGAAAATCTTTTAGTCGCATCCCCACATCTGGCTTAGCTGCCCATGTGAAGCCACTTGTTGTTTTCTTTTCTTTGAATCCACTGTCTCGGGAGTATCTAACTCTAAGCATGAGAAGCAAACCAGCGAACAGCTTTCAACCCGTAATCTTTTAGGAGATTCAGTATTCACAGCATTCCTTGAACTCGAATCATCAGAATCTCGATCACTTGATTCTTCTTCTTCATCATAATCCACCTCATCTTCATCTTCATCCTCATCATCTTCATCGTCATCCTCATCATCATCATCCTCGTCATCATCCATTTCTAAGTCGTCATCATCAGATGAAGTTCCACGGGAGTGACTATCTGCCAATCTGACCAGGTGTTTATTTAACAAAGCATTTTGCCATATACTATCGTTTATAGCATCAGAAGGCAGGTTTGCATCTTCAAGTTCCTTCTTCACTGCAAACAGCTCATCTACCTCCATGTGGGCATATATGATTCCTCCTCCAGTAAACAAATCAATACACATATCAAAATCTTCCTGGCCTCCATAGGAAGGATCTGAAGCATTTTCTTCCCACAGCCGTCTCAGCTTTTGGAGGTCGGTTTCTGAGTCAACTTCTTTCTCTTGGGGTGATGAAATCTCATTTGAGCAAACAGGAGAACCTTTCCTCTTGGCTCCTCTACTAGTCTTCGAACTAAGCTTATTACACCGCAAACTCCTACTCCTTATTGATTTGTGGGCTGTTGTAGACTTCAACTTGTGTCTTTTTGATGCTGCAGAATCTGCAGGGGTATTGGCTACCTTCACTCGAGCGAGCTTCCAATCTACAAGAACTTGTTTTGCAAGTTTATGCCTCTCTAATTCATTTGGAACCCAAATTTCATCAGACTTAAGAAGTCGGCAGAGAACCTGCATGAGGATGGTAGACATAAGACTCTGTTAACACAAATGAACAAAATAATCATGTAACAATATTCCGTACAAATAACTGCTTCTACAATTTACTTAGAAGGACGTGATTCACATGAAAAATAAAATGTCAAATAGAAATCTTGACCTTATACTAGTGCATTCATTTGGGAAATCTCAACCTGCCAAGTGAGAGTACAAATTTTGGTTTGGCTAGCGCACCAACAATCTTCACAATATTTTAAGGAATGTAAGAAGATGAAAATAAACCAATAAGGTATGAATAGTAGCATCTCGTATGGGATCCACATTTTTGAGAATGAGATGTTTTATTGTCTGTAAGCCATCATGAGGTTAAAAGATACATGAAGTATATAATACAACCAAATGGATAAACACAAAAATTAACGAGGCATACTCTAGCATTCTTTGATAATAGAATGTAATAAAGTTGGTGAAGTCATAGACAGAATACAGCTATGAAGTATCAAGGCTGCGTAAGTGCTGAGGTACATGGCATTTGGCACAAACCCCAAACCTTTGGCACCTTGCACTGCTGTGTAAGAATTATAATACTAAATAGATTATATCTGTGCATTTTTAAAATAAGAAATTTTAGAAAGCACATAAAAATCATATTAATTACCATCATATAAATCTATCATAATTAGAAATGAGATTTATCAATGTTCAAACTCCAAATTTACATAAAGGGTATATCAAAACCGAACTAAATGTAAGCTACAATATGACAGATGACTTTTAGAAACCTATTTTTAATTTTTACACTTTAAAGAGTTTTTTAAAAATACTCGCATAAAGTGGAGAAGTTAATGCATTGGAAACACACTGTGTAATGCACGCGGTGCTTGACTGGTTGTCTCAGGAAATGGCGCATGATTGGGTATGTCTCAGGAGATGATGTGTGTATTAGTTGCAAGTGTCTACTGAGTGCTGCCAAATTTTGGCTATTTGCACACACCCAGGTAATGCTGTAAACAACAAGATATCGAGGTATACATTGTTGCATGAATTCTAAAAGTACTATCCCATTCCAAACATAAGAAAACAGATGAAGAGTTAATGATAAAAAAGTATTGTCAGAAGAAACAATCTCCAGTAAAATGATGTCTGCATGGCAAAATGATAAGAAAACAAATATGACAGATCAGATGGCGCCTCTGTCTTGTCAGTCTCCTAAGAATTTATGTAACAAAACAAAACATCCTTGAAAGCATATCGCTATCAGAGATTGCCTAAATAGAATAAAACTAGAATATTTACTACTTTTGATATATTTGTACATGGAAGATTTTATCAATGCAAAACAATTTGTTTCTAATACAACACCTAGCCAGATTAGGAATTAGGGAAACATTTTAGTATGTCTGATACATTTGAAATATTGAAAGTTAAACATAAACAATAATAGTGAATGTGTAATGCAGTAGAACTGTTATATCATTGGTAAGTATATAATACAAATTGAAAATATATTAAAAGCCAGCGAATAAGTTATTCATTGATCACGGATCAAAATTTAAGGTATAGCCTTTATAAACTAGGTTTTACATCATGAAAAGTACAAACTAGTATATTTACTAATTTTGACCTACTTGTACATGGAAGATTTTATCAATGCAACACAACTTGTTTCCAATACTTCACTTGGCCAAATTAGGAATCAGGGAAACATTATAGTTTGTCTGACAAATTTGAGATATTAACAATTAAACACAAAACATAATAGCAAATATGTAATGCAGCAGAATAGTTATATTATTTGTACATACGTGATACAAATAGAAAATATATTAAAAGCCGCCAAATAAGATAATCATTGATCACGGATCAAAAGTTTAAGGTATAGCCTTTATAAACTAGGTTTTACATTTTGAAGAAGTAAAGGAACTACTATAATCAATCTCATTATCTCGCATCTCAAAATTGGGTCTGGATTTATAGGCGAGAATCTAGCTGGTGCCACTGAAGTGGCTGATGCTGATGCTTTAAAAACACAGCACCACACATAGATGAGGAGGCTTTTGACAGATCAGGGGCTTATACAGTAGATTTTGAAAGATTAAGTACCTATAGTATTGGTTCTCTTTTCAATTCCGTCTTCTTAATTCAGCTTATCAAGGTGTTCTAATTTTCAGGTTTACAATGTTTTCTAATTTAAAACATATTCAGGAAGTTTTTTATATAAGCATCATATATTGGCAATCATGGGGTCCAATAGCTACCTCATTCCCAACATTGTCCAGCAGGAATGGTTGTCTGCCTCGTGGGCCACCTCCAAAACATGGAGAAACATTTCCCAAAACAGAAAGTTTCCAGCATTTTCCTCTGTTTCAATTTCATAAACATTTTCCCAAAGAACATAGGGAAGTAGAGTTTCCTGCAAAGAATGCAATTTGTGTGATATCCATCACATGTGAAAACAAATCCAGAAATCATGGACCACCAGAGAGATGAAAGGAAGCTTTAGTTGAGTAAAATGAACTCTGCTAGGGTTTTGGATTCAACCATACCATCTTTGCACTTTGTAGGCACCCTAGTGAGGAAATTTAGTTGCCAGAGTTTGATCTTCTGATCAGTAATGAGAAGAGGAAGGGGGGTCCTTAATCCACCCACGACCTCCTTTCAGACAACTTGAGGAAGCAAGTTGCTCTAAACATTTGATGACCCTACAACACCTTCACTCATCTCTCTCCTTCTGCAGCTGTCCACCAGATAGGCCTGCTGACCTGGTCTCTCCTTCTCCACCTATGGAGGAAGTCATGGCCTCCACAGATCACCACCAATGAATGGACCAAGTTTTAAAACATCAGTTTCAGCTGAAAGTCCTACCAAAGGTAAAGAAGATCTCCAGCAATTTCAGCATTATCATGCTCAACAAACCATCACAAGGCACTCCTTTCTAGGCAAGAAAACAAATATTTGTTTTGTTACATCAAAAAGGAGGCTTCCCAAGATCTATTTCTCCGTATATGAGATGGAAAATGGATTCTGACTCCTCAAAGAAAACACCCCGTATGCAGATTTATGGGAGATTTTCTAGAACCCAAAACTCTCAAGCTTTGGGTCCAAGCTAACTGGAAACCATCAGGAATTGGGGGCATTCTCATGATGTCCGAAGGTAACTCATGGCCATCTTCAGAACCAAACAGGAGCAAGATTGAGCCTTTCATGGACCCTAGTTCTGTGTAACTGCATTCGCTGAATTTGACAGCAAAAATCAAAATTCACCGGATTTAACAAGGCGCAAACAAATTCGTCCAAAATCACAAATTGATTTGTACAGAAATTGGATCTAAAAAACTTCAACTTTGTTTTAGGGTTTTAACTTTTCGGATTTTAAGGTTTTCCACCTTCAGCATTGCCGTTTGGGTATATAACCCCTACTGCAGCCCTAAACTTCACACACCCTTGCTTGAATCTTGAACCCTGTGCTGTGAAGTGTGAATCACGTGAAGGAGACTGTGAAGGAGCATGTGAGTGTGACAGTGAAGGAGCTTGCAACTCATGACTCGTTGTTGGCCTATTAGTGTTTGTCGTCATTGTTTGCAAGTTCAGCAGCAATGTGAGATCGACGTCATTGTTTACAAGGTCGACATCAATGTTTGGGCCCAAATGCCAATGTGAAGGTCATGTGAAGTTTGAGGTTTGAACTATGAACTATGACGTCGACTAACTGGTGTGAAGTCCAAGTCCAACCGTGCCAATTGCCAAGGAACTCACAACCTTGCTGTGAAAGGAGCAAAACAAGTAGGTTTTTATGGTTTTTGTTTTGTATTTTTTTATTTTTTTATTAAGTTTTTATTTACTTATTAAACAAATTACGTTTTATTTCTATATTAAACAATTTAATCATGCTAAGTTTAACTTTTAAGTTTTAGCAAGTTTTAAGATTATAAAGTTTTATGTTTTAAGTTTTATAAAATTGTTGACCTTTATATTGTTATTTTATTCAATCTTATGGTAAAAATTGAATGTATTTATATATTCAATTTCTTATAAAATATATATAATATTTATAAAAATTATACATTAGATCATTAAATTAAACGTATTTATATATTCACTTTTTTAAATCCTGTATTTAATTTAAATGTATAATGATAATAATTATCCAACAATTATTATTATCATACATTTGAACTACTTATATCATTAATAATGTTTTTATAATTTGATTTTTTAATTCTTGTTTTTTTTTTTCAAAAATGCAGATGGCACCTCCAAAATCAAGTGCTAAGTCCCGAGGGTCAGACAAACAATATCAAATGCACTTTTATGGCAGCATTCTTTTATTGGCACATTAACAAGGGTAATAGACCACCTTCTTGACACATTAACAATTATTATTATCATACACTTAAAAGTAAATATATCATTAATAATGTTTTTATAATTTGATTTTTAATTTTTTAATTCTTGTTTATTTTTTCCTAAAACGCAGATGGCACCTCCAAAATCAAGTGCAAAGGGGTGGAAATATAAGTCATGAGGGGCAGACTAGCAAATATCAAATGCACTTTATGTCAACATTCTTTTACTGGCACATTAACAAGGGTAATAGACCACCTTCTTGGCATATCAAGTGGTCAAGGAGGTGGTGTTGAAGCATGTTTGAATGTCAATCCAGTAATAAAAGCGGCATTGGAGAAAACTACAATAATTCATTACTATTAAATCAGAAAGGGCACCAAAAAAACAGCAAATCCAAGGAAACTTTCTAGACCCAAAGTGTCAAACACGTCTTTTTTTTCCATCATGTCCACAAGCTTTGTAATGTCAATTTTTAGTATCGGGCGGTAACATTGAATAATTTTTGGAAGCTTGTAAAAAAAGAACAAGTTAACGATGCATTGGCCGATTTCTTTTATGAATCCGCCATTCCATTTCATGTCATGAGGAGTCCACAAAAGGTAAACAACTTTCGGTTTGAAGGCCTTGAAGACTACACTTTTGAAGAGATCAAAAGATAGGGTCACTGAAAAAATTGACAAATATTAAAGACTCTTGAAAGTCAATAAGTTGCACCATTTTGAGTGATGGTTGGTCAAATATGCGCCAAAGACCATTGATCAATGTGTTGGTCTATTGCCCTAAAGGTGTTGTGTTTCTAAAAGTAATTGACACCATGAAAGTTTGAAACACAAGAAAACTTTTGAGTATGTTCTTCAACATTTTGGATGAAGCAATTCTCGAAGTTGGTGTAGAAACCATAATTCAAGTCGTTATTGATAATGCTAGCAATTGTGCGGAGTTGGAAAGTTGATAGAAGAGAAGTACCCACATATTTATTGGAGTCCTTGTGCAGCGCACAACAATGATTTACTACTCCATGACTTGGCCAAATTTCCTTGGATAAATGAAGCGGTTCAAAGAGGAACAATTGCCAATATTGTAAAAACCATCACCTCACGTTGAGCATATGTAGGAGGCATGCATCCAAGGAATTGTTGAAGCTGTGTGACACAAAATTTACTTCTTATATCACTTTAAAAAGAGTTGTTGAGCAGAAAGGAGCCCTTTGAATTATTGTTTGTAGCAAAGAGTGGGAAGATTTTGTTCTTGCAAAAGGTTCTAAAGGTAAAAATGTGGAGCAAATCATTCTAAGCTCTAACTTTTGGGAAAATGTGGTCAAGGTTTTAAAAATGTGTGCACCCATTGTTCATATGCTTCGCATGGTTGATGGTGATACCCTTGTAGACGGGCATAGTTTATGAGGGTATAATTTGTTACAAAGAAGACATCCAAAAGCATTCAATAATGTGGAAGTAGAATATAATGAGATATGGGATATTTGTGATGGAAGATGGAGGATGATGCATACTCATTTGCATGCAACAACATGCTATTTGGAGCCAACACTCTATCACATAGAAAGAGAAAGTGACCGTGAAATGATGAGCAAGATTTATGCAACCATTGAAAAACGTGTTCCAAATTGAGATATTGCGAAAAACTAAAGAGCAACTCATAGCATACAAGAGAGGAGATGGGTTGTTTGGAACCCAATCAACAATAGATGATAGGGAAGACATGGATGGAGATGAATGGTGGCGATTCTATGGAGCAGATACTCCTGAACTACAACATTTTGCAATTCAAGTTTTGAGTCAAGGAGTAAGTGCATCAGCTTGTGAGAGAAATTGGAGCAGCTTTAACCATGTTCAATCAAAGAAAAGGAATAGATTGTTATCAAGAAAGTTGGGGGATCTTGTTTATGTTCGCAACAATTTGCGATTGACTATGAGAAAAGTGGCAAAAGATGCATGCACTTCAAAGGAAAAGAAGTTTCAACATGTCCTAGAAGACTTTTCTAATGAAGATGATTTCAATTTTGTTTGTAATAAATAGGAGGGGAAATCTAGTGAAGTTATTAATGATGATGCTATTGCTAGTGATGATGAGATTGAGCCAAGTGCTCTAGATAATTTAGAATTTTTTTATGTAATAAGTAGACCTTAGCCGATAATCATACTACATTGGGAAGTTCAAGACTTTGATCCATCACTTTTTGAAAACTTTTTAATATTGGTATGCAGCTGTGAGCACATGTTTTTGAAGTTTTTCATTCAATCACATTATTATGATAGCTACTTAATGAAATGTGATATTATCTTTCTATTTTGAAATGTGAAATTATCTTTTCATTTTTAAATATTTAATCTAAATGTATATTTCTTTTAATCAAATTAATCACAAATTTTATCGTTGATTTTTTTGCGACGAGCTGTTCATGAATTTTATCCTCAACGAATTCGAATGCGGCAACTAAGCCAAGTTCTGAAATAAATCAGGTCTATTTATGAAACACTAGTTGCCTGCATTTAGTACCACTAAAGATCTTCCCAATGTGGTCCCTGTATGGGTTAGGTTACCATTATTATGCAGTGAATACTGCCATGAACCTAGTCTCCGCAAGCTTAGATCTGCCCTTGGCAAATGCATCGCCGCATGAGAGTGGATGAAGAATCCAGGAGTTCTTAACTTTGATCGGATCTGCATCAATCTTGTTCTTGATCAGCCTCTTTCAGACAGAATGATTCTTCATTTGGAAGGAATTGAATGGTAGCAACCTCTAGATTATGAAAATATTCCCTTCCCCTGCTCGATTTGTCAGAGCTCGGGCATCTTGCAAGTGTTTGCCCCCAAGTAGAGGCTTCAAGCTACCACCATCCGATGTTACCCCCACTCTTCTACCCATTGTATAAACCCACAAAAGAAAACCAGTCTCACAATGAAACCCACATCCCCTTACATAACCCATTTGAGGCCCTGACTGCCCAAGCCTCGCAAGAACTAAACACCCCCACACCAGTTCAAACTACTTTCCCCCTCAAAATTCTACCAACTCCCACATCCAAAAATCAACCTCCAAACTGAAATCTGACTCTTCAGGATACTCAAAAAAGAGGAAAACAGACCCTGAACACATTGATACTAGGGAGGCCCATAGTATCATCGTCACTCCTGAAAGTATGTTACAATATGGGCCCCTTCTACAGCAACCATCCAGGAGAACCAAAGGGAAAGGCCTGCCTCAATGACAGATTCTTGTTGCATGTCCCTCTCATGGAATATTCCTGGTTTGGGCACTACCAATAAAAGTCACTTCCTCCCAGATTTTATTTAGCAAGAAGATGCAGATATGATTCTTTTACAAGAGTTTGCACAAGCAAACACCAGCAAAAGAGTTTGTTTCCATGAGACTTGGAGCACCAAACAAACACTATTCAGTCCAAACAATCGAACCCTTTTCCATTGGAATCCAGCAAATGATATCATTTCGTAACTTACCCTCCCTGTTGGACACTTAGTTGTTTTTCACTGAGGCGGCCCATAGTATCATCATCACTCCTGAAAGTACGTTACAAATATAGGCACCTTCTACAGTAACCATCCAGGAGAACCCAGGCGAAAGACCTACCCCAATGACAAATTCTTGATTCAGATCCTCTCATGGAATATTTGTGGTTTGGGTGCTACCAATAAATGTCGCTTCCTCTCGGATCTTATCCAGCAAGAAGTTACAGATATGGTGCTTTTGCAAGAGAGTGAAGAAGCAAACGCCGGCAAAAGAGTTCATTTCCATGGGACTTGGAGCACAAAACAAACGCTATTCAGTCCAACCAATCAAACCCTTTTCCATTGGAACCCAGCAAGGTATGGTTTCATTTCTGAGCTTACCCTCCATTTTGGCCACACTGCTGTTTTCATTCAGATGAATGAAATCAACTTGTTCATATTCTCAACGCGTTTATATCCCTCCAAGCAGTAACCATCAGATCCAAATGATTGCTGAACATGTTGACCTCAAGGATCATAAGTCTCAATGTGTCCAACTTCATCTTGATTGTAAATTTGAACACTATACACTTTCCCCATGAAAAGAAAGGCGGTACAAGATTTGATTCCCGGGCAGCAGTACAAGATGTAATTAGACAAACCAGAAAGTGATACCAACCTTCCAGGGCTACCATATTCTCAAGGTTTTTTTACCTCGACTAATAGGACAAAAGGAAGAGGTAATATAGCTGAAAACCTGGATAGAATCTATCTATCTAGCAATTGGACAACGCCTAATCAGCAAATGGATGTGTGTTGGAGAAACAACATTGTGAATCCATTCCCACTATAAATTCTCAATTTTGTTTCAAATCCAGATGGCTTCAATCTCCATCCTTCTCTCAAAATATCTCTGAATGGAGGACAGCTGCTCCAATTTCCCTGGCTAAAATATGTACAAATTTGTAACCAAACTGAAGTTTCTAAAAGCCAAAATCAAACAGTGGCACAAATTTGACTCACGGTTGATCAAATCCCAAAAGGAATTTTTTTCAACATAAGTTAGCTACTGTTTAGTTTCAAATCCAAGAGCAACAGGAATACATCAAAAATCGAAAGGGAAGAACAAGCAGCCATTCATGCACTTTGAGAGCTACATCAACAAGAGGAACTCCATTGGTTTCAACATGCTAAGGACAAATGCATACAGGCAGGGGGCTCTGACACCAAATACTTCCATGCAACCTCTCAAAATTGCACATAAATGAACATAGTCCAACCGTTGCAACCCAATGGAAAATACATCAGTATGTAGAGTGATATGCTGTCCTATACTAATTCATACTATCAATATTTGTTACATGCACCACCCCTTAAAGATGATTCCGATATAGCTCAAGCTCAAGTTCTACATCACATCCCCAAGTTACCACAGAATGAAGATAATGACTCTCTTGCAACCTATAACTGAAAAAGGAATGCCAAGTGGTTGTCTTTTCCTTTGAGCCAGGAGAAGCACCTGGACCTGATGGAGTCTCAAGTCTTTTTGTCAAACATATTGAGATCTTCTAAAATCCGAACTGCTGGAGGTTGTAGAGGAATCACATCAAAATAAGCAAATGTTGAAACAGATGAATAGTACCAAAATCATTCTAATTTCCAAAATTAAAAAAGCACATCAACTATTTCAATACCGCCCTATAGCCCTGTGCAATATCATCTATAAGACCCTTGCTAATCTCATAGTCAATCAGATCAGGCCTCTCGCTCCCCACCTTGTATCTCCTTCTCAATCTGCCTTTGTTCAAGGCAGACAAATAGCTGAAAACATTATTGCAGTTCAAGAACTCATGCATCCCTTACAGTCTCAAAAAAGGCAAGGGATAATGATAAAGCTAGATATTTCCAAAGCGTTCGACAGATGTAACTGAAGTCTCATCCAACAGACACTTTCCAAAGTGGGCTTCAACGATCACTTCATACAAACAATAAGTAGTTGCATCTATACTCCAACCTTCAGTGTGGCTCTTCATGGAGAATTTGGGGGCCCTTACAATCTACTAGAAGGGCTAAGGCAAGGGGATCCAGTGAGTCCTTCCCTCTTCATCCTCTTATGAGTGAAATTTATAACCATTCTTTTCAACATGCAAAAGACGTTCAGAAAATGCATGGTATAACCTCAATGAAGGGCAGCCCATGGTACTCCAACTTTCACTTTATTGATGATACTTGCTCTTTTCCACACTGATACTCAGCTAATTGGAACATTTTATCCGCCTCCTTGACACCTTCCAAACTGCTTCGAGTCAGTTGATCAACAATGCTAAATCCAACATGTTCTTCCTCAACATTTCAGTTGGTATAAAGTGAGGATATTCTTCGGTTCACTTTCCCACTATTTATATGGCCTTCCATTCCATCTAAAAGAAACCACAGGTTTACAGGATCACACACTTTCCAAAATCCACTCCCCAAATTTCTAACTAGACCAACATATGGCTTAGCTTTGTTGGCAGGATTCAAAAGTTCAAGCACGTGCTTCAAGCGGTTCCGATTTATATGATATCTCTTCTTCCTCTTCCTACTTCTGTAGAACAGCAGCTCACACACTTCTGAAATTTTCTCTGATAAGGGGCAGCAGCATTATGCAATAAAGGCACTTTGCCGCTTCCCTCTGAAGCAAAACATAGGCAAACTGTGAATCGGGTTTTGCACACCTGATCTAGTATTAGTACTGATATGCCCATTATCTGACACATGGCCCATAGAGCACCAGGATACATATGCTGGCAATTGTGGAATGAACAGAATTTGCATGTTTTCAACAATGAATCACACTCTATTCCAGCCAGTCTAAATAGGATGAAAGTGAATATTCAAAGTACTATTCATGCCATTTCCACACCCACAACGGTAGTCTGCTTTCTTCCAGCATGAGTGATCTCCGGATAGCTCAACAATGGAATATTCCTTTCCATTTCCTCAAGAGCTGGTTTACAGTGTCTACCAAGCACCAATGGGACCCACCTCCATCTGGATGGCATAAATTGAACTTTGATGGAGCCGCCAAATGTAATCCAGGCAAAGCCAGTATTGGGTGCATTGTCAGGGACCATAAAGGGCAATATTATTACGTCTATGCCCATTACATAGGCTCACAAGCCAACAACTTTGCAGAATTGATTGCCTGCCAGTATGGAGTAGGACAGGCTTGTAACTATAATACCCAACAGATCATTGTCAAAGGGGATTCCCGATTCATCATTTGGCTGATCTCTCAACTCATCCATCTTATTACCTCGCCACCAAATGCACCTCAAGCTTCATTAAATTGGAAAATGGCTAATGTCAATAAAAAATTATTCTCTACATGCTAGATTTCAGACACATCTGATTTCAGCATAAACCATGTGCATGTACTAAAGTTGTTGATGCATTAGACAACTTCCCCTTTAGGCTTTCATCCCAAAATTCAGCATACCCTCATGTTTTTGTTTATCCCACAGCCCTCCCACCCCATCTTCATCATTTGGTAGCCTTAAAGCAAACTACCATTCACTTGTCCCTCCATGAACCCAAATGCATGTACCAAAATTGCTTTGTTCGTTCACACACCCATGTGGTTTTTATGTCATAATCCTGCACCTTCAAAGTCCGCCACTATTAAATCTCAGTTGAGTATTAACCGACGTGAGTTGGTTCCTAGTACTGCAAGTAAGCATGGGTCAAGGCGAGCCCCTGTGATTGTTATGCTTCCTGTAGACGGTATTATTCAAATCAGACTGCTGCTGTTTTTGTCATCATACTACCTTTATCCCTTAGATTCTTTCGACATGTCTTGTTTCCTCATCTCTTTTTGTTATCTTTCACCAAAGTTTCCGGGACGGGGACTGTTGGGGAGGAGGGGCACATTTCGGGATGGATTTTTTAGGGGACAGCAAGGGATGGCTATTTAAAAACAAGGGAAAATTTAAAAATATAGGAAATTTCAAATATTCATATGATAACATTGATAAGGCATTCATTGTATACATTGTAAAACCTTAATGCATAACATTAAAGTTGAATTGAGATTTCACATAAGATTCAATGTGGATACATATAATAATTACAACAAAATGCCTAATGACAAATGACAAAAACATAGAAAATCTACCACTGCCCTTAACGAAAATCTGATAAAATTGCATCAAAATCAGAGTCTGACTCTGAGTCAGAGTCACTGAAATTATGAGGAACTGCCTCAACCAATGGAACCCCACTCAATCCCTTCTATGCCTCATCATAAACCCGTGCACCATCTTGCCTTCTTCTCACCGCTGTTCTCTTCTTTTGTCACTGCTGCTCTCCTCCTTTGTCTTCTTCACAAAATGCAAAATGGCAAAAATGAGTTTGTTTATTTGTTCTAGTTGTTATTGTGGTTGATTTAGGTTTAGGGCTAGTGGAAAGGGGTGTGGGGAGTCGCATCCCCTTTTTTTTAATTTTTGAGTTTAAATAAAAAAATGTATTTTTAAAACTGCTGGGACGAGTCAAAGATCTTTGTTGATCAAGGATGCCCATGCCTTTGGACCCCAAGTTTTATTCTAATTTTATTTCTGCACTTGTTGCACTTAGGATGAGCTTGTGATTATCATTGCATATATCCATCCTTTCTCTGTACAGCTTTCTGTAAATATTTTTGCATTAATAGGACGTATCATTCAAAAATAAAATTTATAAAAACTACTGGTACTTAGGGAACATCTACCTGTCCTCTGCAGATTTTTCTCCATCCTAGGAGATTTCCTAAAAACGGGGGATGTCTAGGGGACATTTTCCTACCTGTCCGTGATTACAGTGCTTTTATGTCTTTTCCTAAGTTTTGTCTTACCCTCAGGTGTCTTTTTATTTTATCCCCAACCGCTCACCTGTCCCAACAGTCCTCCCAGTAGTCATGATCTCCCAAATCCACACAGCAGTTCCATGCCACATGGAATTGCTACACAGCCACCCACATTTAGATCTGATTAATGCATAATATCTCAATCTAAATATGGCACAGCTAAGCACATGGTGAATTGGGCAGAGTGGAAGCAAGCCCATTCATGACTATATTTAGAAATCAAATGGGACCTTTTTGTTTGGTTTGATCCCTGTTTGTAATTAATTACTCTATGCCCGATCCTTGTGATTGGCTCTGTTTTCTTTCTAACAGTGCTTCCATATCTTGATTTAAATAAACTATAATTTTAGCATTTGTAAAAAACCTACAGCGGTAGGAAAATAGGGGGAAGAAGCTATAGCGGCAGCAGGCGAACATAATCAAGGAACAAATAAAAATCCAAGGAAGTCATGGAGGAACAGTCAGTCATTGATCCGGATCCAGATGAACTCAAAAAGGATGTTACAGGTCATTTTGGATGAAGACTGCCTTGTAGATTTCTGGGGACGTAAATGACTCTATAAGGGTTTTTGTCTGGGTGACAAAAACTGAAACTCGTAGAGAATATGAGATCTGATCATGTCCCAGAAGATATTTTTTTGTAGTCTTTGCTAATGAATCAGGTCAGAGAAAGGTTTTTAAAGGCAGCCTCCATTTTTTCATAAAAGCAGACCTGTTATTGAAACTTTAGCATCTCCGATTCAAACTCAAAGAAGAAATGCCCTCACATGTCCTGGCGTGGATAGGGATGCATACTAGTTAAGGTACACATTTGATACTGTTGCAAATGTCTTATGTAAACCAGTGGAAACTTCCAACCCAGTCCCCGGGAAAGGGTCCACAAACTTTGCTAGAATGTAGAGTTGCAACCATTCCCAAAGACCACATGACTCTACGTGCAGGAGAAGTTAACTGGACCCAACCTCTGGATTGTAAGTGTATCCCCTTTAAATGCGAAGGATGCCATGAATATAGTCGCGCAATTGGAGAATGACAATTGGCTAAATAATACAAGCACAACAAAACCAAAATCTGAAAATAAGTTGGATAAAGAGGGCTTTGTGAAATCAAAGAACAAGTATGTGTTTGTGAACAAGGTGAAAAGAGCAACATAAAATGCAACCTTTCCCAATAAGGAGAGGATGTAGATCATCACATTAGTATTGTCACAATAGTTTAATTACATTTTTAAAAGCCGACTGGTTATGTGGTTAATGATTGTATGAGTATCGTCATCCTCTTGTCAGATAAATAGAATGAATTAAGTTTACTTCAGAGAAAGGGCGATTGTACCAGGTCTTCCCTGTACCAAACAATTTGTATTGAGCACTACCTATGAATGAAGCATTGACTACTATAATATTTTTCTATGTTGTAACCGGTATGTATTTACTAGTCTGTGATTGATGTTCTTGGTAATGTAGTTTAACTATAAACATTCTAGCATTGTACATTTAAAGGATGTCAGGTCAATTTTAAAGTTGATTCAAAGTGGACATCGATCACCAATACTTATTGTCGACAAGGCCCTACATCCTCTTATTATAACTATAAAGATTTTGTTGACATTGCCTTTAAAGAACATTGGGTCAATTTTAAAGTCAGTTCAAAGTGGAAGCCAATCAACAGTACTTAGTGTCAACAAGGCACCACATTATTTGCTTAGATTTTTGTGCCAAATACAACCATGAAACACAACAACAAAAGAAATTACAGTGGTACAAAGAGTTCAAGAGGAAGAGGATCAACACCGTACGACAACTAATTAATGCTATTGACCACGAATAAAGGCATGAGAAGAAGACAACAAAGGCTGCAACAAGAAGCTAACTCTAAACATCCATTAACCAAAGTATGGAGTAAAAGCAAAAGCCAGGGCCAAAACGTAAGTACAAGTCAAACACAGAGCTGAAGCCAAAACCAAGAAAGGGTTCAGCCAGGACCCATGGTCTCTACACCACCCATGAGCACGGAGTGAGTAGAAATTGCCACAATCCCTTCTAAGGAAGAAAGTGCAGACCTTGATGACTAGGTTAGGTTGGCTTGGGTGCTGCAATAATATCGAGTGATGAGTCTGAGACAACCAGAACAAGAAGTTAAAGGGACCTAACGATGAACAAGATAGTGTGAATCACTACCGAAGGAACATCGCGCAAAGGGACATGTCTGTGTCAAGAGAGAAGGGAAATGACCAGCACTAACCTTCTTAAGGAGAATAATATCCAAAGAGCCACGTCATAAGCAACCCATAAGCAGAGCCATGGTTAGCACGTCAACTCCGTCTCCAGAAAAACAAAAGCTTCCAAAGTTCACTAGTGGAGGATGGGAGGATCCCATACAGCATTGCAGCAGTCCACACAAGGGATAGAAACAATAACACTTTATTACTAGTGTTTACACAAGGCCACACTACTGGCTAATAGATGAAGGAATCATAAACTTGCCCAAAGGTCCAGTCATACTCAGCAAATAAAATCCATATTGGACTACCAATGGGCACACATATGAACATCTTTAGTTGTGATGCTTTCCAGCCACACTTCACAAAGTGGCCACTAATTGGTGCAACAATGCACCAAACACTGATAAGGTTACATGGGAGAAACTAAGGAAGGTATTCAAGAATGAATTTAGGTTCCTCAAA
This sequence comes from Taxus wallichiana var. yunnanensis, assembly GCA_018340775.1. NCBI lineage: Eukaryota > Viridiplantae > Streptophyta > Pinopsida > Cupressales > Taxaceae > Taxus > Taxus wallichiana. Next base: position 449,892,569 of record CM031234.1, on the reverse strand, counting down.
CACAACAATGAGAATGTCACAAAAATGAAAAATCTAATACTCGCCAGGGTAAACATGAGAATGTTCAAGCCTATAACAAAAATTCGGAGAACAGTTGGGAAAACTTCATGAACCAAAGTTACTTGAAGGGTCGGTATCCTCGTTGCAGAAGAAGATGAAGGCGGTCACACCCTTGTCTTACAAAAACACATACCACCAAGTAATGGACATTGAAAGCTAGAGTAAGACATTCTTGCACTCAAGAAGAAGTGAAGAAGATGCCTTTGACTCTGTTGAGCTATCATTCAAAATACGAAATTTATCATTCGACCCAACAAGTTATTGGGTTCGCTCAATCGAAAGAGGATATCTCTCGAAGATGATATTATTTTGATTCCAACCATGGGGATCTTAGGTACATCTCGCTCCTCACTCTTGAGACCTATACCTAAGGTCGTCACAACTGGAATGGAAATCATATCACCTTCAAGAGACATCCTAAACCAATCGGAGTAAGCATGAAGGCAAGGCCCTGTGGTCTAAGGACTAAAAGGTAGGTCACATGAAGGTAAATTGCCCAAAGGAAATGTTCTACAAGATTTTTCAAATTGCAGGGCATGCAATCAAGGATTGCCCATATAATTTGCAGGATAAGAGCATCCAAGTATTGTGCACACAAAGAGAGCAATGGACACCACCCACCACATGACCAAAAATTACTAGCATCATAAGAATTGTGGTAGTGGGTGTTGGTTTTAATACGAATCCTAAGGACAGCCAATTGTATAGTGTCAAGAGTGCAATGAGTAGAGCCATTCAGCAAGAGATTACCCTAACCGAAATAAAAATAGACTTCTCTAGATGGTATGGTCCCAAACCATAACAATGGCAATTGTCCAAAACAAGCAAACATCATTATGAATCACAATGCTGAGGGCAAGGAGGTTATGGTAATTATCTGAGCATGGGTGACGAAAGTTAATCATCCCAACCCACGTATCGAGGAGGAAATGCCGGTTGAAGCAAGAGCAGAGGTCGCGAAAGCGATAATCAAAGAAAAGACGTCGATTGAATGAACATACAAGTATAGTGATGAGCAAACTCAAGTTAGACAAAGCTATTGCAAAAAGAGTCTTGAAGACCATCGTACCTATGAAGATAGTTGACTTATTACAAACCATTCCACAACTCAAGAATGTTGGCTCGGGCATGGAGCGTGCATAATGGTGCATCTAATGTCAAATGGTATAGTGTTAGGTGATGGGTATAGAAAACAATGGAAGAATGAACCAATGTTGAGCCCCCATTGTCAATACACCAAATGATTGATCATATGCTCTTGATGATGAATCTAGCCCGACAATTGGTAGTTGTGCATATGAAAATTCTAGGTCAGAATTTGACAAATATTATTATTGACGATGGTTTAGGCATGAATGTTGTTCCAAAGGAGACTTGGGAGAGTCTTGCGAAGCCAACTATGTGGTCTCTGACATTCCAACTGGTAGGAGCAAATCAACATGGCATTAAAGTATTAGGTGTGTCCAAATGGTACAAATGGTTATTAGTGGAACTCATCCCTTATTGCTGAAATTTGTTATTATGTCATTGAAAAAGAAGACGAATGTGACATTAGGATGATTTATTTGCCAAATAGGCAGAAAGGTAGCCTTCAATGCAGAGCGACTTGACAAATTCTTAGGATCAACTAAATGGTTGAGCACCAATTACATGCCGATGTCAGAAGTGATGGACAAAGGAGGACCAGACAATGACCTGCCACCATTGCATTGTTAGGTCCCCAACTATAAAGAGTTCCTTTAAATTTGAATAGATACGGTTAGGCCACCCAGACTTTGTTGATTCCGAGTCAAAAGACATGATCTAAAATGTATTATTTTTTGGGAAGCTGAAGAAGTCAAGGCAGGCTTGCAAATTTGGAAGGAAGTTTTCAACAAAACTTTTAAATAGGAGATCTTTAAAGCCCAAATGGAAGAGAGAAAAAAAAATCCAACAAGAGGCCTTCAGCGAGAAACTTAAAAAATAAGATGAAGAAACAGCTCAAAATCTTGACAGTGGCTACAGAAGTGAGGACATCTTCCAGAAGTAAAAGCCAAGGATAAGATGGTTAAAAGAAGGGATGGCAAATTCTTTAATCGAGCCTGTAGGATGATGAGACAGACAAGCTATATTAGGAGATGGGAAATACACAATTGAACTATGGTCCAAAATCCAAGGGAAATTAGATGGGTAGTTGTAAGATACTTCAAGCATATTCTTTTCAAAGACAACATAGATTGAAATTCTTGCTGTATCTGAATTGGGTCTGGTAATCTTACTATGTGATAGATGAAATTTTCCTTGTATAACTTGAGATGGGTCAAATGGCATGATGCTTTTATGGGATGCTGATATGGGTCCTAATCTCTAATGCCGAAGACTCCTATTTTTGACATTAACCTCATTCTATTTTGGATTGGTTGCTTCAATCCATGATAAAGGTGGATTTCCGTGCCAGTTTTGCTGCTCATTGGTAATTGGCTGTGATACCAGGAAACGCGGGGCAGGGAGGCGTTTCGGGGTAGAACGCTTTCGAAACGCCAGCGTTTCAGCGGCGGTGGGGCCGGAAACGTTTTCCGCGTTTCCGGCGCCTGTCACGTAAAAAAAATCGAAAATACGTTTTAAAAAATCTAGATGAAGACTGAGGAATGAGGATGTGTTTCAGTTTCCCTGCTTGGTAGATTTGCATAAGTTCAAAACGCGTTTTTGCAGCACAGCTTGAAAGTTTACGAACACACAGCGTGACAGTAGTTCGATGTAGTTGTGTTTTAGGTTTTCGTGTTAAGTTTTAAGCTTTTGAAGTTATTTTTAATCAAAAAAATATTGGAAACGATACAAACTTGAATGAGAAAATTCACTTTCCCTTAAAAGTTTGGCCAAAACCGACTTTTGACCATATTCGTACGAATATGGTATCTATGTCTCACACACTAAATTGCAATCTGGCTTGGGCATGGGCCCATGACCTAAAAACTACCTTTACCTTTTTACCTCTTGCACACGAATCACATCCCTAAAGGCTAATTTCTGAGACCACGTTACCATCAACCAATGTAAATACGCTTTGCTAGTGGTGTTCATGGAGATGATTATGACTATGAGGAAATCTAGATGATATATTCTAGAATCTAGATTATTATTATGTATATGTGAATCATTGAAATTGTAACCATGTTGGATGATGACTCTTTAGAACTTAGAAGTTCAAATTTCAATGAATTCAAAATATTTTGAGTGCTTTATCAATTATCTCTTATGGTCTACAATTATAAAATGAGTACTATATATATATATATATATATATATATATATATATATATATTTTATTTTTTAATAATATATTGTACGGACGTTTCCGTCGACGTTTCGTATCCAAGGTTTTTTGAAAATTGCCGTTTCCGCGTTTCGTACCCGTTTCCGTTTCTGTTTCCTGGCAACATAGGTAATTGGCGTGAAGGTTGTTTCTGATATGGGATCCCCCAATCTTATCCTGATTGAGGCTTTCTTGGATTGGCTGCTTTGTGATGATATGTGTGCTACAGCTGGGCAGAAAGTTTTGAAAAGTTTCTGCCTCTGAAGGTGGCCATCTTGATATCTCTATTCAGCTTGGTTAGGAGGTATTCCCTGGCATGGTGTTTAAAATACAGTCTTGTTATTCCTCCATGGTTGAGGGTGACTTTGGTCTTTCTGATAATTTCGGGTTTTTTTAAGCCTGGTAATTTCTGGATCCCAAAGTGGTTTTTCTTTCTGAAACTGTATATCATCCCTTTTTTGGCAGATCAGGACCCTACCCTAGTTATACTTAAACAAAATTAAAAAAATTAAAAACAATAATGACCTGCTATAATTCACATATTTTCAGAATCTTGAACAGTGAAAAAAACTAACACCCAAAATGTCATAAAATAACTAAATTTCACCAAATAATTCACATAACTTCAGAAAATTGAATGGCAAAAACAAACTTAATCCTACAAAAATATCACAACTACAAAATTTTACATAAACATAATAATTAAAAAAATAGAAATATCCCACATTGGATATGCTAGCGTTATTTTCATCTCAAAATTAAATATTTATAAGACTCGTTAAAACCGATTGTGTCCTACAAGAAATATCAAAACATATAACAGCCAATTATGTCCGACAAGAAACATCGCAATTGCAAAACATTAAGGAAACTTGACAGTTTAACTTTAGAAAACAATAATGCCCTGCTATATTTCACATATTCTCCAAAAATTGAACAGCGAATCTAACTTAATCCTACATGAAATGTCACAAATACCAAATTTTACCTAACAATTCAATAATTTCAGAAAATTAGACGGCAAAACAAACTTAATCATATAAGAAATGTCACAATTACGAAAACTTATAAAAACTAGTAATTGAACTTTTTAAAAACATCCCGCTTTGGAGGTTGCTAGGGTTTTTTTTTCTGAAAAAAATATATTTACAGAAATTTATAAAAACAACCTAATAATTCACAGAATTAAGAAACATAACAGTGAAACAAACTTCATTCTACCAAAAACAAAATCACAATTACAAAATTTTAGAAAACCCTAAAATGAAACTAAAAACACTACTGATCTGCCTGCTATAATTCAAACAATCTTAAGAGGAATTGAGAAGTGAAACAAACGAACATAATTCTGCGTGAATATCACAACTATTAAATTTCACCTAATAATTTACATATTTCAGAAAACTGAACAGAAAATCAAACTAAATCCTATAGAATATATTACAAGTACGTTTGTTAAGAAACAATGCCACGAATACAAATTCGTATAATTTCAAAAAATTGAACAGATAAACAAACTGAATCCTACAGGAAATGTCACAATTACAAAAATAAATAAACCAACGTAACGAATGCAAAATTTTATCTAATAACTCACAATATTTCAGATAATTTAGCAGCAAAACAAACTTAATCCTGCAATAAGCACCATTATTACAAAAGTTTACAAAAACTTTGTAATCGAACTTTAAAGAATAATAATGACCTAACCTGAAGAGACAGCTTTGGCAAGACATGCAGGAGTTCCCGGGCGGCATGAGAGCAAAGAAAAGACCAGCAGGCAGCCCTAACTGTCTCCGCATGCTTCCCATAGCAATGTCGCTCCGACAGCGTCTGATAAGTCAAAAACGTCTCAACCCTCAAATCGCTGACAATAAACCGCACGCTCATGTCACACAGATTATCCAGGCAAAGGAAACACCCCGCCGCCAAAACGGACACGACATTCTGCTCGTTTAAGACGGGAGTAACCCCGTACAAATAAGCGAGCGCGATTTCAAGCCCCAGCGCCGTGACATTAGAGTCGTCAATCAGGAGCTGTATCTTCGACTTCCCGTGTTCTTTCCAGGGCCCGGATAAAAGGGATAAAAATATGAGCTCTGCGATAAGACAATTTTGTGCAGAGGGTAGTCTTTTGAGAGGAAGGAGATTGTTATGTCTGAGAATATGTGGGAATGGAAGCCCTTTTTCCTTATGTGATCGCACAGGGCTGTGGCGGCAGCGTCTTCTGCTGTTGCCACCGCGCCTTCAACAACCGCCGCCATTTCTACGCCCTCCTGTTGTTCGAGCATCTGGCGGGGTTCTTTTTCAGTTTTAGATACAACCCATGGGGATTCGAAACCGTGACCGATTATTGTGGAGGATTTGAAACCTCGACAGATTAATAAGACGGAGATGATGAAAAGGAGGGAGATTTATTTGTATTAATACTCCTGGGATTATTATTTTATTTTTTTATTTTACGCCGAAGGCGTTCCCCCTATGGTAGAGGACCTCCGGACGTTTCTGCAACTGTCCTAAATTTGACAGCCTTTTAGACGTTTTTCAAACGGGATTAAATTTGACAGCTGTTTGCACGTCGTTTTTACTTTGCATGCAATTTTTGACTTTCTATTTTTAAGATCCTATTTTTAACTGTTGTTTTTTAGATTCCGCCCTTTTTATAAATAAGGAGTTTGTATTGGTTATCTCATCAAATAAGCAGTTCGTTTTTGCGAAAGAGGGATCCGAGAAAGTGAAGGGAGTCGACAGACAACGTTTGGTATGTAAATTTGCTTAACTATTTCTTTTCTGTCGGTTATGCTTTCAGGAATGGCCACAGTAGATGCTTGAGTTTGTACAGTTTTTTTATTTTAATTTTGAGCAAATTTTACAGACCAGTAAACAGTAGACGCCATCCAATTTCACGATCAAAAGTTTATATTTGCAGTAAGGCCTTCATTGAAGTTTTGGCAGACCGGTGCTTCTCTATATCCATTTTGGCGATTTGTGTGTTCTTGTTCTATATTATCTATAATTCTTCCCCCATATTGGCTTTGAGCCTGCTTACTCGGAATCTAGATAGCAACCCAACTCAACGAAAAAATTGGTTGATTGAATTCGGTGATCTTATTTACATTTCGTTAAGACTCGTAATTTGTTATTGAAAATGCAGAATACTGTTTCCACACGTGAAACTTATAAATGCCACAATAAAAAAAGGAAGAACAGATTTAGATGTAGAACAGATCTGGAAAAAACTAGAATTGATAAGTCTTTTTTTAGCGATTCCTCTTCGAGAAATTTGCAAAGGCCTTGAGTACAGTCGTCTCCTCTTTGAAAATCCTATATTTCCCGAGTATCTAATGTATGCATGTAATTAGACGTTTGTGGGCCCAACATTACAATATTGCTTTAGAATCCATTAACACATAATTGTTTACCTATTGTGCCTGACGTTTGGTTGTTTGACTAATGAAGGTGAAATTTTCTAGGTCAATTTAAGTCTATGAGTGTTCTTAAACCAATTAGAAAAGAGTTTGGGTGTTAGAAATATAACCCTCCCACTAATGATGAGACTCTCATGTAAACGACTAGTGTATTAGGTTGAACGCACCAGTGATTTATATCAATCACACGCAAAAGTGTTAAACATTTGGTATGTTCTAATAGTCAACAATGAACACAATGACTGTTGGCTATTCCAATGACGAGGGTATTAGATTGCATGAACTTTTGTAAAGCCCGGGGTTACAAAATATATCCACAATTATTGATAAGAAGTTCTGTTAAAATTTGAGTGCTACATATCCGTAACATCAATTTTTGATGACAAGTATCTCTGTCCAATAGTGAGCTCAACGTCATCCTTGTCTGATCCACAGGAAAAGTCTCATCTCTGCCTCGATATATTCACGACCATGGTGATCTATATAATTTTTTTATTTTTATAAACAATGAAGTATGAAAAAAGTATGGTGTGTACAATGCAATGTAAACACCGAACCGTATATGTTATTTGTTTTAGAGGGATAGTTATTTGTTTTAAATGTTCTATCTCTACATTTCTAACTTGTTACAAATTCATACATATACATTTACCAATTTTATATCATGAGTGGTAGCGTTATGTAGTGAATATGACATTGGCAGTGTAGATATATTTAGTTTTATTAACTTCTTTTTCACTTTTTTGTAGGTTATTTGTGATTCTCATTCTCCCGCGGTAAAGAAGAGCGTCGTCTCTAAACAAACTTGAGGTGGGTTTTAATATTGATTCAAGTGCTTATTCATTTGTTTCGTTTATTGCATGCTATGGTTTAAAAAATTATTGTAGAGAGCTTTCATGTTATATTCTTTTGATTGTTACATTTATATTTAGACTCCAATCCTTTTTCCGAAGTGACATGTGGGGGCACGTGCCTTCATCAATGACAGGATTTGTTATGTGCTGAGGGGTTCGTTCCCCAATGAGGCCATTTCGAAGCGTCCCAAGTTGGACGTTAGACTGATCAACGACAAGGCTTTTAAAGCTTCCCCGTCATACCTAAGAACATCTTGGTGGACTAACATACTTATTTTCCCTCTCCAGTTTAATATGATGCAGACTAGAAACACAATTCCCCTCCCCACAACGGGATTGACATTAACTACGCCTCACTTGCAGAGGGAGGAAAAGTTTAAGCGTATTCAATGTGTTGTTAATGTTTTGCATTGTAGGCAACCGAAACCACCTAAAACAGTGATAGCTGAAATGATCAGAGATCGCCTCCACCTGATGCCAACATCCCCAATTTTTCTCTCCAAAATCCGAACGATTGCAGATCATTCACGAGGCTTTTGCTTGATTTATGATTCAAACGAAGATGCACTGAAATATGAACCACCCCACAAATTGAGGAGAATGGGAATTCCAATCGAGGCATCTGCAACTGGACAAAACTACAAGAAACGTGCAAAGAAAATTGCACAAGCAAAAAGCAAGAAATTTGATTTTAAAAAATAGCTTGTAGTGGTTAGTTTATAAGTGTTTGTTTATAAGTATTTTTGAAATAAACTGTAACTCGTTCCAAATATTCCATGTATGTATTGTGGCAGTATATATCCGACAGAGAATCAAACTTATCAAACACATGTTCATTTTTTGTTATCCAACAACTATGCTTTCCTAATTTCTTTATCATTGTGTTTCCATACAAATACCTATAGTCTTCTCACTTCAAGTGTACATATTGTTCTTATTGTATTCCATTCTGTTTGCTTAACATAATAATATGTAATTCATTTCAAATAAATGCATGTATATATTGCGGCGGAACATATGGGGCACAGAATCTAACTTTTCAACAAACAACAACAACAACAACACATTTTTAATGTGTTATTCATTATATCTTTCCTTTATACAATTGCTCGCTTCTTTATGTAAACCAACGACGCATTTTTAATGTGTACTTCATAATATTTGCACACAAATACATATAGTTTTAAAATGCCGACAAACAACCATACAAATTTTAGTTGTTTTCAACCAAAGCTTTGTACATTATATCACTTTTTTGCATATTGAATTGTTAAAGGGTTAGACTTCATGTTTGCACTTTTTAGAAAATATGAAATAATAAGGAAGCCAACTTTAAAGGTTCTCATTCTTTACAAATGCATGATTTCCTGAACAAATCCTTCATTTCATGATTGACTGCCCTACAAGTTTACATTTTCCACCATATATTTGCAGAATTCTCACAATCTCGAGCATCTTTTAGTTGCCATGGAAATAAATTTGACACACGAAGGCATTTCTCAATTGATTGAGGGTGGTTCCAATGTTGACCCCACATTTCAGATACTGCACTTGAGCTCTCTAAGGTCCATTCTCAACACGGGAGCCCAACATCGTGTTGACCTTTCAGATGGGATACATTTTCGACAAAGACTTCTACCCTCCAAATTTGCAAGTCGTGTAACCGAAAATTCAATACAAGAAGGCTCCATCGTGTGCTTACACAAATCCCTCGTTAGAATGATCAAAAGTGAACTGTAAGCTTCATCTCTTGCTCAATTACCAATGTACATAAACTCGCTATATCAATTAAAATTTATTTCTATTTATTTTTTCCATCCGTTGCTCAGTTCTAATTCTATCCTATTTTTCTTTTCCATTGCAGCACCATTCTTATCATTGAAATGGATGTTGTTGTTGAAACACATTTGGTAATCGGTGCTCCAATCCGACTACCAACAAATGCTCTCAAACACAGTCAGTTTCCGCAAACAGATGCAAGTGCAAACCGGTTAACAAATATTTTACGAGAACACCAACTAAAATAAGTGCTTTGAATACATCTATGCACATGTGGTCCGTAGAGGGCCGTGCCCTAGCAAAAACAACCCTTCGCCAATATCACAATGCAAGGGGAAATGGATCCGTGTTTGGGTTTGATTTTGTTGATCAGGAAGGAGGGGAAATCCACATCACTTGTTTCAACGAGGCCGCGGAAGCATTCTATGAGCAGATTGAGAATGGGAAGCTATATACAATTTCCAATGGGAGGATTGCGAGGATTGTTGATGCAAAGCTATGTTATAACCATTTGAACAATGCTTTGGAGATTTTCCTGCAACCTTCCTCAACCATATCTCCACTCATAGCAAATGAAGATACAATACCTTCCCATAACTTTCACTTCACCAAAATCAAGGAATTACCTGCAAGCGCTGAAGGTTCTACAGTTGATTTGATTGGCATTGTTGTTACGATGTCACCATGCTCAACAATTCGTCGGTATGACAAGTCTGAAACAAAGAGAAGAACACTGCAATTAAAGGACATGTCGGGTTTCAGTGTAAGTGTCACATTATGGGGACAACACTTAGATGATATAAGCAACGAACTTGAAGACATGCTTTCTATACCGCCTCTTCCGGTCCTCGCCTTGAAAGCTGCCCGCGTCTCCAGTTTCAATGGAAGCTCAGTGGACACTGTTTCAAGAACCAAATGTTACGTCAACCCTCAAATTTCAGAAACAAATACACTTCATGGCTGGGTTGATTCTGATGACTACTTCCTTCCGGCGCCCTCTATCACAAGCCAATTTCTAGGCCCTCCAAAAATCCTGACCTCTGTAACGATGATTTCGGAGGTACTAAATATGGGGAACACTAAGAGAAATGAATGGGCCATGGTTACTGCAGAAATCATGAATATTAGCATGGACAACTTTTTTTACAAGGCATGTCCTCTTCAAAAAGGTGACAAACAATGCAGGAAAAAGGTGAAAGAGAATGGTAATGGTTCATGGTTATGTTCGAGTTAGTTAAATGAGAAAGTGCAAAACTATGATTATAGATATGCACTCAAGATCTATCTAAAGGACCCAACATGAGAACTTCAATTAGTTACCGCTTTTGATGAGATAGCTGAGTTAATCATGGGTGTTGCATAGCTAGTGACCTCCATATATTGACTATAGACGAAGATGCGACTAGTGAAATTATAAGTAATGTCATCGAAATGAATACTGCTTCACACTTTCACTGAAAAAAGAGACATATTATGAAACAACAGATTGAAATGTGTCATCCTCAGTTCAAAGAAAGCGAAAATAGTGCAACTCCTCCATAACCTTTACGCAAGGATTTCCAACCCACCCATCCCTTCAAACATTACACCCTCACTCATCCCATTCTATACTTTGAACTATCACTGCTATGTTTCTTATTTCATATCTATGTTTCACTTTTTTCCCTGCTTCAAAAGAAAACTGTTGAATTCCCTTATACACTGACATACTATTGTCTCCTTCTATTATGCGGATTGTTAGTACTTTTAAGAAAATAAATATAAAAAAATGCAATTTTGTTATGTACGTATTTACATCCTTCTGTAGTATGTGAACACATTGTATGTTTCTATATATCTAATACTCTTTTCCTTAATAAAAAAGTAGTTTCTCAAAACTCAAATTGTTACCTCTTATGCGTATTTCCCATTGGAACTCCACATGCATTACAATTGAATTTAGTTTTACATTTTCACTTATTTCTGCATTTGTTTGTCATCAAACTATGTATCGTTCCTTGCTAACCCAAAATGATCTTTATCCAACAGGTGGTACTCCATAATCCTGTGACTTCACAATCATGTCGACTCCTGCAAAACGAGCCCAATGAAGAGAGAACTACGCAAAAAATAAAGTACACATAACTGTTGAGCAACGACGTCGTAAATTAGAGCATAGAACAACGAAAATCTCTAATATCTTTCAACTTACAACGACCAACAACCTACGATCCCCCGACATTCCAATCTTGCCATCAAATACAACTACTGAAGAATTGCCAACCAACATTCCGCATGTAACTTCCATGGAAAAAACCTTTCAAGAGCATACCACTTCCTTCCGTACGAACCCATCTTTGCTAGCAACTGTCACTTTGCCCCAAATGTCTGGGATGCCACATGAAACTGTCTCAAGTACTGACCTCTCTTCAGTTCATCCCACATATACAACCGGTTTCTCCTCTCCTTCAGACTGCTTTCCACCTTGCAATCCACAAACGACTGAAACAGAACACCCCACCCCTTCTAATACACAGAGATTTCCCATATCCCCGCTCTCTTCACTGAATTTAGAAGCCCAACGTCGGTTTCGCAAAAGAATAGATTTGTTGGCGAACATCCAAACTTGCTCAATCTGTTTGGAAAATTACCCTAGAATTAAAACAATTTTTTTCAAGGCTTTCCCTCGTGTAATAGATGCAAAAGTGAAAAACAAGGCCACCGCTTCTCTTCATGGAACAACATGGACCCTGAAAAACAACCTATCATTCTTGCGTCTTTAACCCAAATCGAGGAGATGCTTATCGCACGAGTTAATCCATTCATGCAAGTCACCCAAGTACGTGGCGGGCAATACAAATACTCAGGACACACCATAAGCTTCCCGCAAAACATTAGTTCAATAAAGAAAGACCCTACCCCACCGCCTCGAGATTTGGACATAGTTCTCATACAAAGGGAAGGATCTAATTTTAAAATTATGATTTCTACGTCAGTAGATCTCGTGTTTGTGTAACCTTGCAATATAAAATCCAACACGACCCCTATTACAAAGATGTCTTAATCGACGATGATGCCCTTTCCTCACTACCATCTGAATCATCAAATGTTTCCTCCTCTCTCAACACAACCACAATGGAACTGCCCCAAATGCAAACTTGCTCTACAACTCATGGTAGTGGTGTTCCCACCCACTATAATGAAACATATGAACACTCATCGTCTTTCGTGCCAACACCTCACAATACAGGAACAAAAGAAGAGGAAATCGAACAGTTCTTGCTCAACCACGATGGTAACACTCCATTTACCATGCCATGGCCAGAGCTTGGGCTTTCGCTAATAAATGAATACAATACAGAAGGCCTGTTCTCAATGGCTTTCCCAACTTTATTTCCGACAGAAAAGCAATGTGGCAACAACCCCGCATTAAAGAAGTTCCAATGCATGAATATGCACTTCATTTGATGCGTTACCATGATGGGCATTTCGGTTCCCACCCAAGATTTCATTACTTCCTTCTAAACCTCATAATGCGACACATAAGCCAGTCCACGGCAACAATTTTTATGAAATAGAACACCGAATCTGGAATCCCTCCAACAATTAGAGAGCTACGAAGACAACTACTGGAATGCCCCAAAGACAACCTCCCAGATAGCTTAATGCGCTTTGGATCGAGCCTTCGAGGGACACGTTCATTCTGGGCAAAAAGTAGAAGCGAGCTTTCAGATATGGTGGAACAATTAGGGACACCAACCTTATTCTTCACTCTAAGTGTCTGCAGACACTAAATGGCCAGATCTCCACAATATTATGTCTGGTGAATGCCCAATGATCCTCGAGCCGCACAACGTTGGAGAACACTTAACATTGTCTCTAACCCTCATCGAGTATCAACATACCTACATCACAGATTCACAATATTTTGGGAAGAAATATTGTAGAAGGAACTTGGAGCAGTAGACTTTTGGTACAGGTAATCAAATCTACTTATTTCAAAGTTTTTCCCAAACTACATATCTAATATTTATGTTCCCTCGTCTCGCAGGTATGAATGGCAACATAGAGGCTCTGCACATGTCCATGGTTTATTGTGGCTCGAGAATGCACCAAAAGTTGACGAACTGGACTGGGAGGACACAACAGTTATTGAGGTGACAAAACAATACTTTGATAAGTTCGTGTCTACCTGGAACCCCCGCCCGACTTGCAACCGCTTGGATTTCATTCGCAGGTCACTCCTAGATGACCCTTGTTTTCTAGATACAACACAAATTCTATCCACCTCCCCACATGCAGACCTTGAAGAACTACTTAATCAAGTTCAACGCCACACTAAATGTTCAGAGCAGACATGCCTGCATAGAAAGCAATCACACAGCAGAAGCAGTGCAGTACAATGCGCTCCTGGGCCACGCAACCTACTTCTTCCTTACACATTAAGGTGACGGGAAAATAAAGTACCTCCTTCCAAACGATGATGATTGAACATCCACAATCGAACAATGATATACATATGGAGAGAAAATGTCGATTGCCAACCGGTACTTTCCTACCATGCCGTTCTTAAGTATATTGCAAAATATGCTTCAAAAGCCGAGCAATGTTCAAAAACATATCACCAAATGCTATCCAGATTTTCAAGAGATGCAAATTCTCCAGCACATATCGCGATCCGTAAAATGCTCACAGAAAGTGTTGTTGAACATGACATAAGCACACAAGAAACATGCCACATGCTGCAAAAATGCCACTTGTTATGTGCAACCGTCCATTTGTATCATTAAATGTTGGAAAAAGATTCTAGAGACGTGTCGTTGAAAGTGACGCCGATGCACAACAAACAACCGCTTTCTTGGATGCATATAAAGTTCGTCCAACAACCATGGAACACCTACCATTTATTCAAGTTGCTCGAGATCGAGCTACAACAAGCACCGTAAAGGTGATAAATGGAAAAAAGCGACCGATACAAGCAATTGTTCGGTCCACCCGAGATTTGTGGATGTCCTCGCCAAGAATCAACGCTCATATGACCTTTTCTGTTGGTCAGAACTCCTATTATACAAGCCTTTCAGAAATATCACGTTTGAATTTGGCTCAACCCCACATGACATCAATGTCACTTGGGACATGTACAAGCACAACTACAAACCGTGGCATGTTCTACGCACTACCGCAGACACAGGACTTGCAATAGATGTTAGTTCTGACTCAGAGCCCGAATGCAGTATTCAACAAGAACCATTACAAGAATGGCAGGTCTTCACACAACTTCACCCTGGAAACAACACGGGTCTAGACAGTCTTGAAATGTTGGGGAAACAAGATTTTGACATACACAATAATTGGACCATACACGACGTTCCCCATGATTTGCAGATAATTGGTTCATCATTCATCGAGAGAGAGAAGGCAAGACACAATTAACAACAACATACATGCCACACCACCATCTTCCACACTTCCTTTGTCTCCAGAACAACAAATAGCTCTTGATACCATACTACACCATTCAACAAACAAATCCCTTCTACCTCCACTAAGATTGATAATTCAAGGAACGGCTGGCACAGGAAAATCATTTCTGATAAATAAAATCTGGAATTCATTCACAGCATCAACCATATCTCCCTCTCCTCTACTTGTGCTCGCCCCTACCGGTGTTTCAACATTCAACATCTCTGCATCCACAATCCACGCAGCCATGCGTATTCCAATCAAAGAACTAAAACCCTTGAAGGTAGTGCATTATCATCTTTTCAAGAATCACTGAAAACATATAGAATATGTTCTTATTGATGAAATGAGTTTCATCAGGCCAAAGTTGCTAAGCAAAATTGACAGTAGGCTCCGCGAAGCTTTCCCACACTCAAGAACATCTGAATTTGGGAACAAATCAGTCATCCTCCTTAGTGACCTCGGGCAATTACCGCCGGTTTTGGACAGTCCTCTTTATGCAAGTAATTCCTACGAGAAACCCTTTGAAGGGATTTCAATCTTCCATTACATCATGCGAACAATATTTCGCAACAAGGAACAACCAATGCACGTTTTCATTCTCGAATTTATCGCTCCACATGCGAGATTCAACCCCTAATTGAGGATTGGGAACTCTTGATGTCTCGCACAGACACACACCTAACTCAAAGAGAGCTCAACATTTTTAAGGATGCACCACATTTGTTTGCAAAAAATGATCAAGTGGCATGCCATAACCTATAAATGTTGAAGGCATTGAACGTTCCGATCGCCCAATCCATTGCTGAAAGTAACAGTGGATCGACCAGAAATCCTGATGATGATCAGTTAGAACACAAAGTTCTATTATGCAAACAACAAAAAATCATGCTTATTACAAATCTATGGGTTGATGCAGGCCTCGTGAATGGTGCCACAGGAACAATCACCGACATTGTCTACAACGCATCAATGCAACCACCAAAGATTACCTTTATTTGTTGTTGTTAAAAATTGATAATACAACGGCCCATGTTGGGATCCCTCCAACCCCTTACATATTCCCATACCCCCTATTTCCAGAGGGAATCGAAGACAATTGCCGATTAAAATGGCCTGGGGATTAACTATCCACAAGTCGCAGGGACTTACTTTGCACAGAGCAACCGTCGACATTGGAACCACTGAAAGGCAGGGTCTGACATTCACAGCTTTCTCCAGAGTACCCTCGCTTGCAAATCTACGCATTTCACCCGCTTTTTCATTCGAGAGATACTCAAATATGGCGCATACATCAAAGACTCAAGCAAGAAGAAAGGAGAAGCAAGACTACTATCACTCAACCCATCATAAATACTAGCTTATGCTTTCATAGCACCTCAAATACTACTATACTCAACATTTCTTCTATCTAAAGCGGCAATGTCGTTTAAGGGATATCAAATGTAATCAAGTTTATTGAAACTAAAATTGCCCACTAAAGGCTACCACTCATGATATAAATACTGCAAATGTATACATGTCTCATTACGTGTACGTATACCTACATTTATTTTTGTTTCCAAATATGGTATGCAACTTTAAAAGTACGAACCTGTAACATAATTAAATGTACACATACAACATTACAATGTAATGTTTCAACTAAAGTCCTACACTACAACTATCAATCACACACATTATCAATTGTATAATAAATGTTTCTCCAACAAAACACCAACTGAACAACCGATGCACAACTAACAACATCAACTATAAAATTGATTAACTATCGAAAACGATATCACAAGTAATCATGTACGAATTTATAACAAGTTTGAAATGTAGAAACAACCTTCAGATTAAGTGGATCAATAATAACTGTACCTCTAAATCAAATAACATATACCGTTCGGCAGTCACATCTCATGAAACACATGCGATTGCTAGTAAGTAAAAAATTATAAAGGGAATAAAGGGACCCTCTCTGTAGCATTATGTAGTGTAATATTTCCTCCTTTTCTTGGGTTTAATGGTGAAGAACCTCTCCTCTTGAAAGAGTGGTCTAAGTTTGAATTTTGTTGTAGTAGTGTGTGTATACCTTGTATTAGAAGTACAGCTTAAGTTAGGTGTTTCTGTATATTAGGAATACGAGGTAGTCCGAAATGCTATAATCCATATGTAGATCTAAAAGTAGGTCGTCTCGACATCGTTGACTATTAAAAGTCCTCTCCTTTTTTTCCTCCTTACGGAAGCTATAAGCTTTATACAATAGGGTAGGTCATCGGGGCCTATCTAATGAAAGTGGCCCCATCACCTCTCCCACTCTCTCTCCCCCATCCCCTCTCTCCCGCGCCCCCAAGGCATATGTTGTTAATTTAACCTAAATTGGATAATATCTCAAAGGGGTAGCAATCGGTGGTAGATTATCCTAAACAATTGAATTCTAAGGCTAATTGTAGCAATATCATGAATAACCATCAAACAATGATAAACAATGATAGATAATGATAGAGAGAGCCCTTATAATGTGTCCTCTGTGTGTGTGTGTGTGTGTGTGTGAGAGAGAGAGAGAGAGAGAGAGAGAAGATGACTTCGTTGATCTCATGCTCTGTGATGATTTGGGTTGGTTTGATGATTGAAGCAGGCTAGAAATGATCCGACGAAGTCTCGTTGTTGAAACGGTGTGTTGAATTGTTGCATGGACCAAATCGGATGGCACGAGGCCAAAACATATCCCCATTAAGGCCCTTTATGTATGCTTGTGTCCCTTTAGATCCTTTGCTCCTTGTACTTTTTGTGTTTATGCATTATCTTATGATCTACTTATATGCCGAGATGTGGACCTTTGAAGTTGTGGAAGCTTGATGTGCAATTAATCGGTCCTTCAAAACCCTAGAAAAGCCAATAAGTCTTTCAAAACAAACATTAGGTGGGTTGGGGTGATTTAATTAATTTTGAATTAAATATATATTGCGGGGTAATTATTGTTCTTAATTATGTACAAAATGATAATATACAATAAGATCCAAGCAATAAACAAGCAATAATATAAAAGCCCTAAGCAAGAGAGGGAGATAGAAGAACTTAGTTGATTTCCAAATGGATAGGAAATGATATGGGAAAGGTAAAATGTTGAACAGGGGTGCAAACAACGTTGTAATTGCTCACTGTGAAATCTAGTACCTGAGAATAATGTCAAACAAGGGTGCCTAATGTAGACGAGGCACTTGGGCGTTGGTGACTGAATCTAGGCATTGGTGATTGTGCAAGAGCTCAATATTTATTTTCTTACGTGTCGCAAGGGTTTCGCATTTGTTCCATGTTGATCACATGATATCCGTTTTTTGATCGCTAAAGGTATTTGTAACCTACAAAAGAGAAATTCACCTACACATACCCACAAACAACATCAAACCTAAAAAGGAAAATACATAATGGGGAGTTGGACTGACCCCGATGGTCACCCCGAGAGTGAACTTACAACCGAGCATTGCACTACATCTCAGACTCCATGTAGTTCTTATGTGTGTGTAATAATGATGCCCTAAGATGCCCTTATGTAAGTTGCCTGACAAATGATAACAAGTTGTAGCTAGAATGTAACAATGTAATAATATGTGTGAATGGAATATAATAGACTTCCCCTTCTGTCTACGCAATGTATGCAAACATATGTAACCCTTGTCCCTTGAATGAATCGTAGATGGATGCCTTTGGAATGCAAGCTTAGGTGATGATAGTAATGTTTAGTGTTTGGTCTCTTATTTGAGAGCTATAACTATGTTTATATATGATTCCCTTGTTTGAATTTCGTAATTGATAATTGGAAGGCCGACCCAAAAGTGTAAAAGATGTCCAATAAGTAAAAGAGACCCAAAAGAGTGAGAAAGGACTGGAGAGGGTCAAGAGTACCCAAAAAGGATAGGAGCGCACAGGGCGCTCGTCCTAAATGGGCGCTAGTGTCTGAGGCCATAAAAGATAAACAAGTAAAATTATGACTAGGTTGTGGGGTGTGTAAGACCAAATAGAAAACAAGAGACGGAAAAAGGCCAAAGATAGTTGTCAACCATTAGTTTTCTTGTTTATGAATCGTATAAATGCTAGTATGCTTTTAAGACCTAGAAATGTACCCAAGTGTGTGATTTTGTGTCTATAGTGGCCACTCCTGTGCACCACTGACATCGACACTACTATAAAGAGAGCTCAAACCTCACATTGTTCTCATCTAACATGTGATTTTTAGAGTGTATGCAACCAAATTGATAATCGTGATCTTGCAACAATGAGATTATACTTGCACCTTTGCCCCGGTTTGACTTGGAATGTAAATTTGTGTAGATGTTTAGGCCCCTAAGGGCATAGATGAAAACCTATTCTTCAAAGAGAAGGAAGGGTGATCAAGAATGCCTCCAGGGAGGGGAATATATAGATTTTTAGTTTTTTTGGTGAATTATAGAGTATGTAAGTAGAGATGAGAAAGCATGGTTGCCCCCAATGTGTGTGTGTGTAAAGTGAGGTTCACTTGTGTAACCTATAAACAGAGTGTACCATCGTGAAATGAGGGGGAGTTGGATGTCCCCCAACACATGATTATTGGAGAAGGAGTCAAATGGTAGTAATGAAAGATCCCCAATAGATCTTTTGCCCAAATAAGAGATTTTTCCCACTTTATAAAATAATTAAATATACTTTTGGCAGCTATGGGAAATAAACTAGGGCAACTGGGATTAATTTATGCAAAAAGCGATTAGGGTTTTATAGGCAAATGACACATGCCTGAACTTGGAAAAATACAAGGAACAAGATGATGTAAACCAAATTATAACAACTACCAAACATGCATATCTGGCCCTCCTACTATTTCGGCCCACACATTTAGGGCATCAAATGAGCTCCAAAAATTATTTTCTCTATCCCGGATGTTTGCCTATATTTTCAGAACTCATTCATATAAAAATCAAAATTTTCGAATGTCAAATCAACTCATAAATCAAATCTAAAATCTGATTATAAAATTGGCAAATAACCCTTAGAAGAATTATGAATCTTGGGTATATTCATTCACAAAATGTATGAGATATTCGACAATGATTTACGATCTAAATACCTCAATAATAATGCCCAAACAAATTCCAAAGTGAGTTGATCCAATAGAGAAAACACTGCTGCAATTTTATTCACCAAAATACTTCGAAAAGTCTTCAATAACACTGCTGGAAAAAACCTTAAATAGACTAAAAATATGATTACAATCAATGGGAATTTTTGAGTGAAAAACTCTCTCAACTCTTGGGGTTTTCATCCACAAGAGATTAAATCCACAAGGGTTTTGTCCTTGAATTTTAATGCAAAAGCTAAAGCTTCATGCAAGAGAAAATGTTATAAAATATTTACGCATGCCTCTACATAGGTCGACCTCTTCTTTATATAGGAAATGGGACCCAAAGTGACCTTTGGACTTCCAATGAAAGTGACCTTTGGACTTCCAAATGAAAGTGACCTTTAGACTTCCAATGAAAGTGACCTTTGGACTTCTAAATGGAAGTGACCTTTAGACTTCCTTGAAAGTGACCTTTGACTTCCAAATGGCATTTTACATAGGAGGAATACAAGACATAAATAATATTTTATCTTTCCCAACTTCATTACTCCTCTTTGGCCCAAGTCGCCATTATCCTTTATAGGAGGAATATAATAAATCCCTTTATAATGACTTTTGCCCCTCAAGGTAAATCGTATTTTCCATAGGAATTACAATTTATTTTTACTAAGCTAAATAAATTAATATAAGTGCTTTAATAATTTTATTTTATTTTTTTATAACACTTTATAATAATTTATTATAACTTAAGTCACCCTTATATTTTTCCTTTGGTCATCGGGTTGTGAAATGGGCCAAAGGTCTTCGATTGGAAAAGAGGACATTACAATCCTCCTTCCCAAAATTGCTTGCCCTCAAGCAATTCTAGTCTTGTTTTGTCAAAGTGTCATGCACAAGGGACAAAACATGCTAAGTGATCCGCAAGTCCTGCACCTCGTTCTTGTCAAGTGAGCTAAAACGTGCCACCATATATCATCCACAAGATGCTCACATACATATACTTGAGCAATGGTTCATCAAACTCAAAATGAAGACTCCATCTTCTACCATATCATGCATCTCATGATGAAAACAAGTTGGAATGGGCAACAATAAATTTGATACATGTTCATAACCTTAATACCTTGGAATATCACCAACACCTTCAATCAATCTTGATCTCTAAAATGTCTTGAATTTGTTGCACCAAAACCCGAGTATTCGTATCTACAATGGGCTGAAATTCTTCATAAATTAGCTTATCACGATTTGTTGGTTTGGAAATTGCAGCAGTACGTGCAATTCCACACAAGTGTCCATGTGAGGCTCCTCCTCATGTGTCAGCTGCTCCATAGAGTCTTCTTTCATAGGTGTAGACTTCCTTGCATCATTCGCCCACATCTTTTCCTTGAACTCTTGTAGGTGTTGTCTTGCTTGAGCGGCTATCAATCTAGCAGCTCTAGCTCTGTTATTCCATTCCTCACACCTTTTCAGAGTTTCCATTACATCTTCTTTGCTTGCATCTATGAATTTATTTTCCTGCACAGAATAGTTTCTCTAACAAGCAAACTTTCACTAACACCCTTATCTTGCTCAATGGAAATCATACCCTTTGGAGCTTCTTCTTCTTTGGAATACACAATGGGCTGATTTCTCTCCAAGTGTAGATCTGATTTGGTAGATTCCATGATTTTGTTTCCTTATTTAACCTACACATCAAATCTCTCTAGAAATTTTTGTGTGAATCCTCAAAGAAAGCAACATATTCAACCCTCTTGGGTCCTGTAATAGATGATGCCACCATTTCTTTGTTATTCCACTCATGTATCTAGAGATGAGCATGAGGGCATCATCCCGACACGTCGGATTACATACAAATATCTTTCAAATTTCTTCAACCACAATCTAGTAGATATTTCATTAGTGTCATCAAAGATAGGAATTTGGGTCCACTTCATACTTGAATAATTCTTACCTTTGTTCATGTGAATTTGATTTCCTAACAAGTTTGGAGGATACACTGCTTTCTAATACCACTAAAAGATCCCTAATAGATATTTTTCCCAAATAAGAGATTTTTCCCACTTTATAAAATAATAAAATATACTTTTGGCATTTGTGGGAAATAAACTAGAAATGCAACCGAGATTAATTTATGCAAAAACGACTAGGGTTTTATATGCAAACACACCCAAAATCAGCATACAATAATTATTTTTACTCCCAAACCCTTGGAATAACCCTAGAGAATTTATGGCAAAAATCAGATTCTACAACAACTTGGAAAATAATTTAAATCTAAAACCCTAACTGCTGCAATCTTCAAGATAGCATAACTTTCTCTACACAACTCCGATCTAGGCAAATGACATATGCCCGAACTTGGAAAAATACAAGGAACAAGATGATGTAAACCAAATTATAACAACTAGCAAACATGCAGATCTGGCCCTCCTACTATTTCGGCCCACACATTTAGGGCATCAAATTAGCTCCAAAAATTATTTTCTCTATCCTAGATGCTTGCCTATATTTTTAGGAACTCATTCATATAAAAATTAGAATTTTCGAATGCCAAATCAACTCATAAATCAGATCTAAAATCTGATTATAAAATTGGCAAATAACCCTCAGAAGAATTATGAAACTTGGGTATTTTCATTCACAGAAATTATGAGATATTAGACAATTATTTGTAGATCTAAATACCTCAATAATAGTCCCAAAGTGAGTCGATCCAATAGAGAAAACAACTTTAACTGCAATTTTATTCACCAAAATACTTCGAAAAGTCTTCAATAACACTGCTGGAAAAAGCCTAAAATAGATTGAAAATCTAATTACAATCAATGGGAATTTATGAGTGAAAAACCCTCTCAATTCTTGGGGTTTTCATCCACAAGGGGTTTTGTCCTTGGAATTTTAATGCAAAAGCTAAAGCTTCATGCAAGAGAAAATGTTATAAAATATTTCTGCATGCCTCTACATAGGTCGACCTCTTATTTATATAGGAAATGGGACCCAAAGTGACCTTTGGACTTCCAATGAAAGTGACCTTTGGACTTCCAAATGAAAGTGACCTTTAGACTTCCAATGAAAGTGACCTTTGGACTTCCCATGAAAGTGACCTTTGAACTTCCAAATGGAAGTGACCTTTGGACTTCCCTTGAAAGTGACCTTTGGACTTCCAAATGGCATTTTCCATAGGAGGAATACAAGACATAAATAATATTTTATCCTTCCCAACTTCATTATTCCTCTTTGGCCCAAGTCATCATTATCCTTTCTAGGAGGAATATAATAAATCCCTTTATAATGACTTTTGCCCCTTAAGGTAAATCGTATTTTCCATAGGGATTACAATTGATTTTTACTAAGCTAAATAAATTAATATAAGTGCTTTAATAATTTAATTTATATTTTTTTATAGCACTTTATAATAATTTATTATAACTTAAGTCACCCTTATATTTTTCCTCCGGCCATCGGGTTGACAAAATGGGCCAAAGGTCTTCGATTGGAAAAGGGGACATTACAAGTGCATGTGGATGATATAAGGGGAATGTACTAGGTATCAAAACTTGTAGATCTAAGCAAGGAAAATCCCCTTTTAGCCGTGAATTTGATGATAGGAAAATGTTTTTTGATATGAGAAGGAAGTTTAGATTGATCAATGTGAAAATCCCCATGACCATCAGGGATAAGGAAAGGATCATCAACATGAAAAATAGGTAGAGATGTGGCCTTAGGATTTAACTCGGCTTGTGTGGGGAAATAATGAGATTATGATGCATGTTTCTCCCAAAAAAATTAGAAGTATACTAACATTTGGCCTATATGATCCCATGCATGTGGAGATCCACAAATCATCAGGTAAGTCATTGATACTTGTGTTGTTATAATCTATCTCATTTTTTGTGAAGGAGTAGAGATGTTTGTAGAATCCATTGTCGTGTTGCCCCCATTGGGTTTGTGGTGGCTCAACTGATATTGTTGGCTTTGTGGTGGGCAATGGTTCATGTGCAATTGATAGGGATTTAGTTTGCATGATAGTAGGATGCGATGTTGCTACCGAGGTTGGCACTTCTTGTTGGCAAGATATTATCTTTTTTGTTTATTTTGGTATCCTAATGGCTCTGCCTTCATTATCCGACATAAAACTTGCAACATTGGAGAGATCACCTATCAACAGGGTGATCTAACCTTTGCGTTTGAGAGGGAAGCTCCCTCGTATGATGGGTTTGTGGGGTTTTGGATACTTTTGTTAGGATATCTTAGTGTTCACATGGGTTGATTTATATTTGTATGGGTGTAATTATTTAACTAATGTCTTGATGTAATAAAGTGAGTTATTTGGTTGTTAAACCAACTCACGTAGATAGGTGTATGTTGAGTAATCTTAAGATAGTTGAGAGATTTATGGGATCATTTGGAGAGAGTTGGTGATTTGCTTGATTGGTTTGACTTCTAAATAGTTGGGGATTTACAACCTATTTATTTGTATTCTCCACTTTTGTAAATTGTCCCAAGTATATTGAATATAATATCGGATGGAATAAAAGGAATTATAATACACGGCGTTTATTATAGTGCAGTTTTTAACATTGGTATCAGAGCAGGTGGGGGCATTTATTTTCTATATGGAATGCTAAAATTATTGTGGAGGGGTAGTGTCATTTTGTAAGTGTTATTACATATGCACTAAAGGATTCTAATCTTAAAAACAACTGATAAATTTATTATTTTTGAAAACCCAGATTCAGAATTTTGCAAGATTTATTGGGTTGAAGATACTTGTTTTATTACTCTATAATTCAAATTTCGGAGTAACACAGTTCGTATTTTTGAGAAAACGTGAAAACATCTCGTCAATGCACTACTCCAAATCTGACTGCACATTCTGGTCGATATATATTGAAATCTGGCATACTTGATTCTTCCATATGCGTTGAACCATTCCCTGTGATATCTTGGATATGTTCTAATCTTCTTAGTGTGACGCATCCATCCTTTATTCGCTAAGAATGTTGGTACGATGCATTTGTTATCGGTTTTCAAAATCAACATTTGAGCAGATTTCAAATTATGTCCCTTTGTATAAATCTACAAATTCATTGTCACTGTGTTGTTCTGCACTCCAGTTGTCTTCATAGTATTCAATCTTCGTGTATATTCCATTGTCCATATTGGTTTGGTACATTTCTTCATTCCCGAAGTCATTAAAAAGTCAAGTGATTTAGTTCATAAAGCTTTTTCATTACAAAGGTTGTTTATCGGGTTCATTATTAAAGTAAAAAAACTCTAAAATCCGCGTTCAATAGAATATAGAATAGGGATATACAAATAAGAACTAGCCCCAATGAAAGAGCGGAGTAAATTATATTAGTAAATAATACTACTCCTAGACCTCCTAATATTAGACTTAGCGTTATAGGAGCCAAAAGAATATCATATATCTGCTCAGGTTGATTCATTATGTGCACGATAAGTTCCAATATTATTATATTCTTCTATCCCATTCACTAAAAAAAGGGGATCTCATTTACCTATTTGCCATACTGGCAAATACTGTGTACTTCAAATATTTCATTCAATATGGGGACTGATTCATAAATCTAATCTATCGGTCAATAATAGTAATCTATCGGTCAATAATAGATTTCGACCAATCTATATGTGACATTCTTAATGGAATATCAACAATATTATTAATTCCTGGTTCATATGGATCAAAAGTAATTTATCAGTCCTTTTTGATCGGAACTCGAATTAATTGCTCGAATGATTGAATCATAATATTTGCCCATAGTTTATTAATACATATTAAGTTATGTTAATATATTGAACTCGGAATTGTTCGAATTGTTAAATCTTCAATTACCGATATGGGTAAACGTCCTAAAGCAATATGATCATAATTTAATTCATGACGATCATAGGCCGAAAGTTCATATTCTTCGGTCATCGCCAGACAATTTGTGGGACAATATTCGACACAATTCCCACAAAAGATACAAATTCCAAAATCAATGCTATAATTTTCCAATCGTTTTTCACTTTTATCGTGTATGCTCTCCATTAGGTATATGGGCATTTTACGGTCAAAATCCCATGTCATAAGTTTTGTATTTTTAATAGGTTTTATTAAGTCTGTGTTTATTATTTGTGTCCCGTCATTATGAGTGTCAAAAGTGTTTTTGAATTAAATTTAGTAAATAAGTAATTTTTATTTTTATTTTTTAAATACGTTGTCATGAAAATAGTCAAAATCATTAAGTTTAAGTTTATTCATGTTTAGGGGTAGATTTGAGTCAAGAGGTAATTATTTCCATCTTGTGTCATAAAAGTCATTATCAAGCGCCAAAAACATATTTTTCATGTATTTTGTCCTTGTGACGTGTTATATCGTTTTTGTTAAAATTATCGTCAAACGTCTTATTGTAATTTGTTTATAGTTTAAAAACTAAAAAAGCCCTTATAAATGCATTTTCGGTGGAATCGCTTCTAGTAAGATTTGCATCTTCTAAGGAGGTAATATTGTAAATGAGTCTCAAATTCAAATCAAGTTGAGCTAAGAACACGACGTTAAAGGATGGAAGCAACGAAGGAAGGAGGTCAATCAATAACCTCTTGCCATCTGCAAGCAATGGGGCCGCATAATGTTTTGTGGCATGTTTTTCAATTATGTTTTTACTTTCTGCAAATAAGAACAGATGGATCATACCTATACAAGTATTGTAATAAGTGAGCTCCTGCGTGAGTGATATTTCTTGCATTTTTCCCTGATGTCAAAATGTTGTGGAGGAACAAAAACACTAGTGTAAGACAATTCATGGATCTTGAAAGGGTTTGTGGGAGGATCCAGAAAACCACACAAGGTGGACAGATTGATGGGGCTTGTTCATGTCAAGATTTGTGGTAAACATCTTTAAAAGTATGAAATGGGAGAACCTTTCTTTAGATCAAGGTCATGAGTCACATAGTTGGGCATGCTACGGAGTGAGCATACTGCATATGAGAGTGTGAATGTTTTTCCACCATGTTCACACTAAGGGGGAATGTTAGGATATCTTAGTGTTCGCATGGGTTGTTTTATAGTTGTATGGGTGTAATTAGTTAACTATATTATTTAGCTAATGTCTTGATGTAATAAACCAAGTAATTTGGTTTTTAAATTAACTCACGTAGATAGGTATATGTCGAGTGATCTTAAGATAGTTGAGAGATTTGTGAGATCTGTTATCTCCAAAAAACAACACCCTTTGTTTTGTCACGAATGAATGGATGAACAATCAGTGTTTTTGGGTAACATGGGATTGTCTCTCACGTTATGGGACTTGCTACTTGAGACAACCCTCTAGATAATGTTGGTTCCTGTACCTAATCTTAATGCTAAACTACTCCTAAGGAATGGAATACAACTATCTAATCCTATCCTAATAATCCAAGGGGACCAAGGAGATAGGGAAATGCATAAAAATGAAAATCCTAAGCTAATAAGAGGTGATAACACCAAGGAAAAGGGAGAAGGAAAATGCGAAGGGAGAGGTCAAACATGAGTGACACAAATCCAAAACAATGTTTTACCTTCTATCTTCCATGAGACACAAACAAATAAACATGCAAAGGAGAAATACATGCACAAAATATAACAACAAGAATGGAAAGGCAAGGAAATGCAATAAAACATAAGTCAGGGTTGAGAAACACCACAAAATAAAGATTTTATTGCTTTCAAAGTATGCACAAACCATTACATGTGAAGAAGAAGGCACAAGAACACATTGCAAGCTCAAATGGAGGTTTGCAACTCACATTGCTCAGGAACAATTTTGACGAGTTCCTTTACATTCTAGAACATCCTCTCTTCACAAATGAGAGATTTTACATTATATAGAATATGGGAAAGAGAGAGGAGGGAAAATAGAGGGAAACTCGGATTTCCCTTTTTAACCACCAATAACATGCATTAATGTTTGAAAATAGACATGGGTACCCTTACAATACTATTCCCCTGTGATACTTTTCTCGTAGGAGAAGGAATGGGTACCATACTTCATCAAATTGGGTGGTTGAGCTACCGGAACTACATTTTTAATGTTGGAAATGTTTTCCTCTTTTTAACCCACTCATGTCGAGAGCTTTCCAACGGTACCAAGATTGTGAAATTTGTGATTAACAAAAATAAAGTCCTATAACTAAAGAGTAAAGGGTATTAATGTTATTCTAAATTGGAGGACTAAATTTTTGTATAAATGCAGAAAAGATAGTATGAAATGATTCTAAATAATTAAATTAAATGGGATAAAACCCTAATTATACAAGTAAAGAAGGAAAGATGACTTAGCTGATTTATGATGACTATTGCAGGTTGTCATAGGTCCGATCGCGAACACGGAAGTGTAGATGATCACTCAAAAGTCTGCGAAGGTCATATTTGGGGAAATGAAGGACCGGAGCACAGGAAAGGGATTGGAGCACCCCTAGGCTCTCTAGTCCTTGATCTAGGCTCTGTAGTCCTCGCAGGTTTTCGGATTTGAATATTTACGGGTTGGAGAAGTATATCAAATATTCCTGTTTATCACACTAGATTCATCGGATGAGTTGAATAATGACCTGCAATACAAAAAGAAGTATCAAACCCTAAAAATAAAAGATGTAAATGAATGGGTGGATTGACCTCAACCGCCAAAATTTTGGTCTTCCCACCGAGAGTTGTACTACATTTCGGACCCATAGGTAGTTCTGGTGAGTGTGTGCATGTCGTGTCCTAGGTGCTCTCATGTCAATCACACTTTGTGAAGTAATGAGCAATAATAAATATAGAAAATGTAAATAGCATGTGTGTATGGAATATAATAGAATCCCCCTATGTAGTATGTGTGATGCAAATCTCCTAGCCTTGATGCATGACACTATGTGGATACAAGTGATGCAATGGATGTAACTCTAGATGGAGTGATACTAGTGTTATGACCCGAGACCCTTATTATGATCTTATAGCTTTATATTTATAGGGCTCTCAAGCTTAATTTTGTAATTAATCCCGACAAGGCCAACTAGGAAAAGATAAAGACAACAAACAACTAAAAAGGCCCCAAAAAGAAGCGGGAAAGGATGTGCATAGATCGGGGTGCCCAAAGTGGGACCAAGGCGCGCCCAAGATAGGGGGCGCCCTGATTTTGGGCTAGAATGATGGGGCAGTTGCAAAATGGGCGGATAAGTGCAATAAAATATGTGGGAATGACGAAATAAAATATAAAATAAAGATGGCCAAAAGGTGGGATTAATTAGTACTTTATCCACTTGAGAACCTTCTAAATAGTAGTATAAGACCGGGCTAAATTATGTGTAAAGTGCATAATTTTGTGTCTACATTTTGCCCCCACTTTATGTTGGTGAGCGGAAAGCTTGGTAACATAAAGTAGATAGAGATGTGTACCTGATATCCATGTAGAGTGTAGAAGAAGACGTGTTAATGGACTAGACTCAAGCGTGGAATGACAAAAAGAAAAATGTGGAGGAGCGTGGATTCTAAAGATGAAAAATGCGCATAAAAAGTGATGAGAGTGAACCTAGGGTGGAACACATGTGTAGTTATTGTTGTGTGTAGTGTACCTACATGGTTAGTAAAGGTAAATGCCTATAGTGGTGTGTTGTTGTTGTCGTTGTCACTGTTGTGGTTGTTGTTACCCCCAATTTGACTACTTGTTTCTCATACAACAGACCTGTAAGGAGAAAACGATCAAGTAGTCAAATATGTATGTATGTAAAAATGTTGTGTAAAGTACACAAATGTAAAATATACTATAATGAAAGTGTACATGGAACATGTGCGCCGATTCATGTCAACAAAAAGGGTGTTGAAGGATATCCTATACTGTCGCAATTTTTTTGGGTGATCTCCCACCACCCTGGTTGAAGAAGTATAGGGAGGAAATACTCTGTGTCTCCAACTTTAACCATTTCTGCTTTGAAATGTATGAAGGATCTTTGTATTTCCCTAGTTTTTTGGGTGATCTGACACCACTGGACGGAGAAGTGTAGAGAGGCACACCCACTGTAACCCCCAAGCCTGTAACTGCTCCGCAAAATTGCCGAAGGACACCATGTCCTGTTATGGCCATTGTGTATGGAGTTTGTAGACTGGTCTGAACTCACTCGTTCGGCTTCAACCTGTAAATACGATGTGTTAGTAGAAAACCCTTAATGATGGCCCCCTCTTTGGGGGTGTATGCGACGTCGTAGAAATGAGAATGTGCCCCAAAAGAGGACCCAACCACACTCTGACTTATAGAACTTTGCCCTACAGGGGGAAAGGGAAATACTTGGTAGATACCAAGGTGTGCACAAAGGGGATGGCTAGCCAATACAAGTGTTAGTCCGAAAACACATGCATGTAATAAGACAAGTGTAAAATACGTAAATAATGTAGTAACTACCAAACAAAGTAGTGTAAACATGCAAGAAAACAAGTAAACCACACAAAGTGGGTTTCAAACATGGGACATCACTCACGATGTCGCAAGACACGCAAGGCCATCATGGTCGCAAACAACAGATAAGTGTGCACACAAGCAAAGGGAAAAGCCCGCATACAATGACAAACAAATCGACAAGTAGAAACAAACAAGTAGTCATGGAAACATGTAATCCTGCAAAACAAGTGTTGCACATGGAACACCCATTAGCATGTTAGAATGATAACCAATATGTCAAAGCATGTATGAGCAAGTAGTATAAGATGCTAAGTACAAAATGAAATAATAACACCTAGATAAGACGAATGTGGATGCCCCCAATGACCGATATAGGAAGGGTAAACGAAAAGCATCAATGTCGCGTGTAGGGTATTACATCTGTGATCACACTAAACAAAGGCGTGAACACACATGTATGTATGATGATGACATATAAGAAAGCAAGCTAACATGTGTAATAAAGTGAGCATGTAAAACACTAGTATGTAAAAGTAAATGCCACCAAGACAATGCAATATGTTGTGGATAGATGGAATGAAATGCAAGATGGAATGATAGGAGCAATGTGCCCCCGAGTGGATGGAAGTGTATGCAGTGAGGTTAATTTTATTTTCCCCCTCAGTAGTCAAGAATGAACCGTAAACGAGAGTGCATCATCGAGAAATGGTCGAGTAGTGTAGGTTGTGTCTAGTGCGCTATGATGAATGTGTATGTGTAGTGGTGATGAAATGTGACATGGGGAGAAGATGTGCGTGAACCCTATAGCTGAAGCATATATCATGACTTTGTTGAACGGAGGAGTGATGATTTATCCCTAAGCGTATATCACTATAGAATGAGTGAATGAGAATGAGATATATGGAAAGATATGCGTGGACCCTATAGCCTAAGTGTATACCACAACTTGTGGAATGTGTGAGTGATGATTTATCCCTAAGCGTATATCACTATGAGATGAAGGAGTGAAAATGGGTGACGATTTAGCCTAAAGTGTATGTCACTATGGGATGAACAAGAAGGAAGCAGTGAGGTACCCTAAAGTGTATGCCACTATAAGATGATAATGGGGTGGTGATTTAGCCTAAAGCGTATACCACTACAAGATGATAGAATGGGTGACAATTTAACCTAAGGTGTATGTCACTAACGCTAGAAATGTTGGACAAGAAAGATGTCACATGATGAAAGGGAGGTCCATTTGATTGGTAAATCCTCGGCAATTGAGTATGGACCGAGGAACTAAAGTGTGTCATAGGGTGGTGAGTGCAACACGTAGAAGACAACATAGGGTAAACAACCAAGTGAGGAATACAAGATGTAAATGTGCGGTGTGAACAATACAATGTAGGATGTGTAGTGGGTATGGAATGTGTAATGTAATAAGTGTGTAGATAGAAATAAAATGTGTAATGATGATAGGTAAAACTAGACCCATGTATAAGGAAATCTAGTGTAGCATGTAGGATAGGTAGGATGCAATGTGGGTGTGTAGGATGTATATGTAATGTGTAAGATACAATGATAGGTGTCGGTAGAAATAGGAGATGTAGTAGAAGAATGCAAAGCTAGATCCATATATATTGTAACCTAGCGTAGTATGTAGAATGCATGGATGAAATGTAAAACTAGACTCAAAAGTAATGACGACTAGTGTAGCGTGTATGACATAGATGATGTATAAATTACTAATAGATGAGGTATGTGTAGGATAATGTAGGATGTAGGCTATGTATATAAATGATGGTAGAATGTAAATGTGTAGACCTAACATGCAGTGTGTGGGGTTCAATGTAATGGTAATCCCTTAACAATCCAGTGTGAACCGAAGCACAAGAGTGCATCATCGGGTAATGATGGGGCTAGGATGTGAAATGCAAATGCCTATGTGAGAATGCAAAGATGATAGATACATGAGTTAATGGGGGATGCATGAGGTGTTATGTCCCCCAAATGCACTATGATGATGGAGAGCTATGCAAACATGAGAGGTTCCATGCCATTATGGGACAACGTCATCTGTATCATGATAGGAGAGAGGGCCAACACAATGGTAGGCCGAAACAATATTAGAACCATGTGATGATGATGGAGTTGGAAATGTGGACTTCCCATTAGTAGAAGGAGTAGTGTCTTTGACAACAGTGATGGGTTGGAGCTTATGTGGGATTGGTGATGTTACGAAGTGTTGGTAGGAGAAGGGGGTGACTTTGTGTTTGAGAGGTGGTTCTTGAGGCGGTGTTTGATCATTAAGTAGTGATGACTCAGAGCTAGGAATCCATTGGGGTGTAACATTATTATTACATTCAAATATGAGAGGCTCAGGTGATGGCATGTCATGAGGTTCAATAATATGACATGTAGTGGACCTAGATTGCATATGAGATGTAAAAGGAGGAAAAACATGTGATTGAGAAGCGTCTTTAAGCTGTTGGATTTCAGATTTGAAAGATATAATAGCAGATTCTATAGCTTGAAATTTTTCGTGAAACAACAAATGTATAACCTGAATTGATTCTAATAAGGGTTGATTAGGTGGAGGAGGATGGAAGGTAGTATAAACATCTGTAGAGAGTAAAGAGGGATAGCCTAACCCATGCTTATGTGTTTGTGTAGGAATATCCAAAGGGGCGGTGACTTTAGGGTCTTGTGTACTAGTATTAGTAAAGCCATAACATTGTAAATAATCATACCCTGATCCATACTTAGAAAAATCTTGGGACTTGTTGGCAGAAGAATCACTAGATTGCTCAATTGAGTTACAATATTCGAAGAGAGATGGGTCTACCAATGCATCGTAGACAATGCCTTGATGTCGAAATTTAAAACGTGCATGTAGTGTATAAGGGACCCCATACATGGCATGGATCCAAGGTCGGCCCAAAAGAATGTTATAATTAAGATCATTGGGCATGACATGACACAGGATCATAATCTGTTTTTGGACCAACGGTAATAGGGAGGTTTACAATACCTAACACACGCTTAGGGATGTTATCAAAGCCACAGATGGAAATAGATGATGGAGTTAGAGATGATTCTGAAATACCTAAGTGGTGAAGAAAGGTAACATTACAAATATTGAGGCCAGATCCATTATCTACTAAGGCACGCTTAACACCTACTTTGTTAACACAAACCTGGATATATAAGGGAGGGTCATGGGCTAAGAACTCTGGTGGTGGGAGGTCATCAGATGTGAAAGTGATTTGATCTTCATTAAGGGATAAATCTAAAATAAACTTATGGTAAACATATTCTGGTGATATGTGTGGAGAGACATAATGGGTAGCTAAGTATTTTTGGAGGCGAAGGAGGCAATCTAGGTATTTTTGTAAGTACGCGTGAATAGATATGCTCATGGTGCATTGAATGTAGCAATAACTACTAAAAGGGAGAAGGTGGCAATGACGATGAATAAAGGGGTGTATAAAAATTAAAAAAAAAATTAAAAAAGCATAATGACAATAGGGAGGAAAATTGAAAGCCCTAGAAGGTGCTAGAAAGAGACGTCAGTTCACCAAAATGATTAACATAAATAAAGTCCTATGACTAAAGAGTATATGGTATTAATGTTAATCTAAATAGGAGGACTAAAAACATTGTATAAATGCAATAAAGATAGTATGAAATGATTCTAAATAATTAAATTAAATGAAATAAAAGCCTAATTCTACAAGTAAAAAAGAAATATGATTAGTTGATTTATGATGACTGCCGCAGGTTGTCGTTGGTCTAATCACAAAATATGGAAGTGTAGATGATCACTCAGAAGTCCCGCAAAGGTCAGATCTGGGGGATATGAAGGGACTGGAGCACTTGGGAAGGGATAGGAGTGACCTTAGGCTCTCCAGTCCTTGATTTGGGCTCTGTAGTCCTCGCAGAGTTTTCGGGATCTGAATTTTTTTGGAGTCGAGAAAGTGTCGCAAATATTCCTTATTTATCGCATTGGATTCGCCGGATGAGTTGAATAATGACCTGTAATACAAAGAGAAGTATCAAACCCTAAAAAATAAAAGATGCAAATGAATTGGTCGGACTG
The DNA here is from genome assembly GCA_018340775.1 of Taxus wallichiana var. yunnanensis. NCBI lineage: Eukaryota > Viridiplantae > Streptophyta > Pinopsida > Cupressales > Taxaceae > Taxus > Taxus wallichiana. The sequence continues at coordinate 449,858,132 of CM031234.1, read as the reverse complement.
ACCTCATCCGCCAAACTTGTGGTCTTATTGATCACCGAGCACTGCACTACATTTCGAACCTAGACGTAGTTTTGGTGAGTGTGTGCATGTCGTGCCCTAGGTGCTCTCGGGTCAGTCACACTTAATGAAATAGCAAGCAATAATAACTATAGAAAATGTAAATAACATTTGTACATGGAATAGAATATAAGCCCTCCCCCCTATCCAAAGTGTGTGATGCAAATCTCCTAACCTTGATGCATGGCACTATGTGGATGCAAGTGATGCAATGGATGTAACTCTAGATGGAGTGATAGTAGTGTTATGACCTAGGACCCTTATTATGATCTTATAGCTTTATATTTATAGGGCTCTCAAGCTTAATTTCGTAATTAATCCCGACAAGGCCGATTGGGAAAAGATAAAGACAATAAATGACTAGAAAGGCCCCAAAAAGAAGCGAGAAAGGATGTGCATAGACCGGGGTGCCCAAAGTGGGACTAGGGCTCCCTAGTATAGGTTGGGGCACCCAGATTTTGTGCTAGAATGACGGGGCAGTTGCGAAATGGGCGGATAAGTGCAATAAAATATGCAGGAATGACGAAATAAAATATAAAATAAAGGTGGCCAAAAGGTGGGATTAATTAGTAGACATAAAAACATAAAAACTAATTAACCCATGTGAACTGCTTCATTCAGTAGACATAAAAACTAATTAACCCGTAATACATCATTCCAACATCCAATTCCTTTGTCTCGGCCAATGCGGGCGTGCGGGAAACTCAAGGAACACAAGAAGTGTTTTGTTTGTTCCTCCTAGGATTGATTTATCTGCAATACACCCCAAAAGACCCATTTTTTTGATTTTTTGGCTAAATATGGAAATGAGGGTTTGGCAAGGTGGAAAGGAACGCCTCCAACACTGATTTTCTCCATTTTTGATCACTTATACCTACCCAAGTCCAAATGAAGATGTAAGTTATCAAAATGACTCTAGGAGAGGGTATTTTGGATAACATGATCATTTGGAGAGATTTGGGGATTCACTTGATTGGTTTGACTCCTAAATAGTAGGGGAGCTACAACCTATTTATTTATATTCTCCACTCATGTAAATTGCCCTAAGTATATTGAATATAATCTGGATGAAATAGAAGAAATTATAATACTCGGTGTTTATTATTGTACGATTTTAACAACTTTTAACATAGAAAGCACAAAGGAGGAAGAAAGGAAAGTGAGAGGAAGATATTGGAAAATAATGGAGAGAGGGAGCATGTAGGGACAAACAAACATAAATCTCATTCCTACATGCTAGAAAATACACCATAAAAGTAAAGAGATTGAATGTTAGTACTTTGCATGAAAATGAAAGAAATGAAAGATTACATTTGACATAAGAACAAATATAACCAACAAGAATCTCAAGACACAAAGTTCTATAAGCATTCATGTATTTCTTCTTTGAAAGGAACACAAAGTCTCCTTGCCATCTCTTCAACAAAGTCTTCACAATGATCAATCTCCATGGAAAGTATCTAAACACAAAGTTTTATTAACTTCCCTTCCTTGAGACCATAGGACACAAAGTTCCTCCAACCTCCAAGACCCTTTACAAATGAGCTCTAACTTCCTTTTATAACTCAAAAGTTGGTTATAAGGTAGTTAGGGTTTACATGACATCACTTTAGGGCACAATTAGGTCACATTATAATTTATAATTTTATTTTTTTTTTTATTAGTAAATGGGTTTTGGGAGGGATCATACCCCAACAAAAGAAGGTTCATAAACTAGATAAACAAAGTTACAATAGTTACATCGGTGGTTTTTTTGACAAATGGGGACCGCGCCCCGAGAAAAGAGGCTTAGAAGCCAAAAAAGGAAGTGAAGAACAAAAACAATGACCATCCTTCCAAAACGAAGCAAGAAAACGACAACATTATAACACCACTGCAGACCCAAACAACTGCAAGAAACCAACTAAACAAAGAACAAAGAAGAAACCAAGAACACGTTCATGTGAGCACTGTTGAAACATTTTTGACCTCATCTAGAGAATTAAAGAGATTGAGGGAAGTGATTTGTGAGGGGTCATTCATATTGATGGTGGAAGTAACAAGTTTCTTATCTTTTCCACCTTTCCATATCCTAGGATGAATATTGTTGAGGTTGCACACCTGTTTGACTTGAATTTCAATGAAATCTAGGAAGGCCTTGTGCATGGAAAAATGATCAATTTGCTTATTTATAATGTGCCCAATAGACTCCTCCAAAGAAGCCTACTTCTTAGAAATTTCCTCCACTTTGGCTTTAAGCAAAATTATTACTCAAGAGACTTTTTTCCCTTAAGACCTTCCTTGTATAATTAAGCAACATCCTTCCTCAGACCCCTGATCCATTCTTCATGCTTCCTAATTTTTTCCTTCATCCCAGAGGAGATAACGAGGTCATGAGAAATTTGACCAATGGATAGAAGGCTCTCAACAATATCTAATTCCTTCCCCTTGTCACTGCTGCTTATGAAGGATGGACTTGGTTGGTGGAAGAGAAGAGGCGGGGGTTTGAGATTATTTGTCTTCACCTTAAGTTGAACAAGGGGTTTAAGAGGTGGGATAGAGTGGGTGGGAATGTTGGCAGAGTGGGTGTAATAGTATTGGTGAAGTAGAAGTGTGACTCCTTGATGCAAAGGGAGGCCGGGCGGGTGGGAATGTACGTCTTGGATATATTTTTCAAGGTATTGTAGAATTTAGAAGAACTAAATGATGCAGGGAAGGGTGGTAAAATGACCCTCAAGAGTAACATAGCGAACCACCATGCAAGCAACCTCATTATATGGGGCTGGGATGGAGGAACAAACCATATCAACTTTGAAAAAAGTGAGGGTTTCATTTCCTTCAACAAATTTCTTTTCCTCAGCATATTTGTCAAATTTATTTCTATAAAATTTGGTACCCTCCATGCTAAGGCCAATTATAAAAGCAATAAGATTCTCGGTGATGGTGTAGTCCTTACCTTTATATGTGACTACCCTTTCTTTCCAATTCTTGGAAAAAGAGATCGAGATGTGATTGTTATGTCCTTTAATTCTCTCGCATAAAGGTTGTAAAAATATCAACACTTAGCACCCTTGAAAGATCTTCATTTTTTTCCAAGCCAGTCCACGAGCACCGGTTCAACTCCACAGGGGGAACCTCACATGGCAATGAATGAAGTAGTGAATACCATTAATAGATAGCAAGCAATCTTTTGATGACACCCTAAACACTTTATAACATCTCGATAACCAAAGAGGTAAATCAACTCGATTGCCATGATTAAAAAGCATAAAGGAGACACATTACAAGCATATGAAGTCATCAAGTTTCAATAACTTCACATGATCTCCCCAATTGAAGGTACTAAACCTTGGTACAGATGGCCTTCTATTCATTAATGATGATATCATTAGAAATTTGGGGATTTTGTTATTGACATGCCAATAATTGAGGTGCTTACTAGTAACCCCAAAGTTAGCAAAGGAATCAGCCACTTTATTTCCTTCTCTATAGGTGTGGCAGATTTTATAATTAGAGAAGGTGTTATAAATTCTAGTGGCCTCCATGATAAACTCTTTTATATTCCAACTAGGAGGGTATATTCCATTGAGATGATTGATAACATTTAAAGAATCCCCTCAATAATAAGATTAGTAATGTTACATTCCTTAGCAAATCTTAATCCCTAAAGAGCTGCAAGTGCCTCTACATAGTGATTAGACTGAGTACCCATAAAACCAACATAAACGATAATAAGATGACCATGATGATCTCTAATGATTCCACCTCCACCAACAACTCCTGGATTGCCTTTAGAGGCACCATCAAAATTCAATTTGAACCAATTCACTAGAGGAGGAATCCATTGAATGATAAAACGATCAATGGGAGGAATTATGTCTTGAAAATCCCCCAAAATAATATTCCAACTTAAAATAAATTTCTCCTCATCTTTAGGAAAGTTTTGATTTTTAGGAGGCTTGAATTTGAGGACATTTTCCTTTACTTCAATAGTGATTTCTTTTTGCAGGATTCTTACAATTCCTGAAAATGACAGAATTCCTAGCCTTCCAAATTTTCCATATGGTATGAGGGAAGACAAGCTTCTATAATTTTTGAAGCAAAAAATTCTTGAAAGGGGGTTGTCATTATTCCCAAGCCTACATAATATCTTCAGGAAAAGTCTAGCATACACCAAATCTAGAAAAAATGAGCCCCTAGAAGTTGGAAGCATAAGAGTAATGTAGAAAAAGATGATGAATATTTTCAGCTTCCTACCTGCATAGACAACACATGTTAGGCATAATGGAACCTCATTTGATGATATTATCAATAGTAAGAATTCTTTTATTCAACACCAACCAAAGAAAAAGGGTTTTGGTAAACCATGGTGAGAGTCGAATCGAAGATGTAGCACTCGGGATCATAAGCCTAACACTACGCCTCACAACACGCCTTCATCACCGACTTGGCTATCCTCCACCCTTAAAAGGGTTTTGGTAAACCATGGTGAGAGTTGAACTGGAGATGTAACATCGAGATCATAAGCCTAACACTACGCCTCATAACATGCCTTTGTCACCGACTCGACTATCCTCCACCCTTTTATAATTTTGCTTTAATAAAGTAAAATCACTTTATTAAAATAACACAATTTTATCACATAAGTGACCTAATTAAAATTATTTATTACAATAATAAAGTGGGTACATGTGGACCCCACTGGAATGACATGGACATACACCTAGACACCAAAATGACACCTAGATTAGCAATATGACACCTATGATTAATGTCATATCCATTGGGCCAAGAGTCTGCCTATCTCGATCGTATCGAGAAATGAACTCATTGACCATGTTGAATTTGTGATGTGTTTCATGATCTCTCACTCCATGAAGGACTTGGATTCACAACTTGGTTACTTGCTTCAGATGCAGGACAAAAACTTGTTTAGTTTGCAATTACTTGAGATCATTCAGGTTTGTATCTTGAACAAGTTTTTAATCCTTTTTAGTAGTTTTCACTGTGTAGGCCATCTATTTTATCCACATCAATTGTGCATGATTGTGTGTTTCTTTTTCTTGGTGAATTCATGATTTGCCATATTATCATATTTTGTTGCACCATCTTGGTTTGCCAATAAGAAATATCTCCATTGAGCTATTTGAGCTTGCCTCAGGGTATGATGTCATTTGGATGTGTACAAGTCATTGGCAAAGTGGAAGTAATTGATGATTTGAACATTAAATAAACAGACTCTTAAATTGTTTCTAACTTGCATTCTTGGATACAAATTTGTTAGATGTATGAGGTTCCATCAATTGCTTAGTTTATTTCTCGCCTCACTACATGCCACAATACTAGTAAGCATGTTGTTCTGGTCCATAGAAATCATCATATCATTTGCAACATTTGGAATCATTTCTTATTTGCTCTAATACTAACCACTGTCTATTTTTATCATCACTCCATATTTCTACACCAAGATTGTGTCGGCAATGCAAAATGTCAAACTTTTTGCATAGTGAACTTTGTTATAGTGTAAGCCCATGTTCACTTAACACCAACAAACTATCTCTAGAAACAATATTGTACTTGTTTGAAATGATGGAACCAAATCACATCTCTTATAAACATTTGTATTGTAATAATCTTGGAGATGAACTTAATTGTAATGTGGTAATTGTAGACACCTATAATTTAGCCTGAACAATTTAAATACTTAAATTGTGCTAATTATCCCCTTTCCCACAAATTGGCGACATATCGTCAATAATGCTCATCTTCTCTTCTATCATCGTTAATTAATTACAATAAGTAATTAATTAAGTCTTCTATTCAACAAATACCCTAATTAACGACCTTCCGTTAATTAATCCTTCCTTCTATCTAGACTAATTAATTATTATTAATTAATTAGCTTCCCCTTTCATTAAACCAATAAATCATTATTTAGTTGATTTAATTCCCTTCTATAGTCTAAATCATACTAATTATTCCTCTAAAAAGCTTTTATAAGCTTGCACATCTATTAATTAATCATCTTGATTAATTAATAAACCCCCTTTATCCACATGAGTCACTAAAGGACAAACTAAACTCTCCTAAAGTTAACTCAACCCTTTCTAAACCCCCTTATCCACAACTAACTCAACATCTCTATTATCCCACATGCAAAGGGATGTAGAGATTCCTTTATCCATTGGGCTATATAAAGAGCCCTCCTCCTACCTTTACACTTACACCTAATTCTTGAGAAACAAAAGAAAGCATATAGTACATACACTATAAGCCTTTTGTCATCCTTAAGCATTTCACCATTGGAAGAGCTAAGCCTCATTCTTGCATTTCATCCATTTAAGCTTTTGGGTCATATGGAAATAATCAAAGTGGTCTTGTAGCCATGCTTTGATGAGCTTCCATTCCTAATCCCTTAAAGATCAAACAATCAACTTTGATTGCCATGAATCTACCTAGGTTCAATTTAGTTGTTTTGGTAATCTAAAGAGTAGAGGTTTTGATAATTAACATGTTAGTTTGATTTCCATTTCAAAGTTATGATGCAATAATGTTGTTATTTAATCTTGCTTAGCTCTTAACGTGATGGTGTTTAGATTTTGATTTAACTTTTTTATTAGGACTACTAGGTGTTAGTTCTAATTTTCTTAACTTAGTTAAACAAAACCATGCACACAAGAATCAACACATACTCAAAGGTTTTTGATGGCTTTTACACTTCTTTGAGGTGCATTTTTCAACAATCCAGATGCAATTGTCGACTTCTCATTTTGATGGTAGAGGAACAATTCTTAATCGCTCTGTTAAATATTGTGAAATCCTTGTAGTGAGTTGGTCGTAATTTTCCCAAAGTAGTCTAACATTTTCATGACCATTGTGTAACATATGCAACATCAAGAGGAGAAAAACACAATCTCATGTACCTTAATTGTAAATATGGAATGATCTTGTGCACATAATTACATATGAGAGAAAACCCCGGGCTCTTGGTGTAATTCTCCATAATCCTACACAAGGATAACAGAGCATTATTTGTCGCAGCATTTGCCTCATCCAATAAGGCTATCTTCACACTTGATTTCCCACTAGAATCGAAAAATCCTAGATTTGATTTCGAACAACATCAATTCCTATGTTATATAAGGCATTCAACTTAAGTATCATGTACTCCCATAAATCTTTTGTGCTTTTATCTCTTTCACGATTAATTTTTTCATGAAATCTATATTTTTAGGAATTATTCCTTATGTATGACTGTTTCAGGAAGGTTCCTCCGAGTAAATGAAGAGTTTACATCTACAATAGGAAGAGGCTTCTACATCTCGTCTTTTGATAGAGCAAGGTCCTTACATTTTAATAATCCTTCACGAACTCTCATTCAATTTGCATTTCTACATAAGGTATTTATCTCCCCATATAGGTCGGGCTCGATGGAGATTTCTTTCTTGTGTTCTTCTGTTCAATAGAGTTACCGTTCTTCTTTCCACATCAATCGATTCATTCAAAATGTTTTGTAACGGAACCCAATTAGATGAAAAATCCAAAGGAACCCATGCAACTATCCTCGTCTGTTCATGCACGTGTTGGACGAGCCACCAAATGGTCTCTCCATCGTAGTATTCCTAGTGATCCTGCAACATCTTCTCCATAGCTGCAATGTGGAAGATGACGGTATTGTGGCTGCAAGCTCTAAAACTACCTCCCGGCCCTTGCTAGATTTCTTGATAGGAATTCTCCATGTTTTTCCTATGTTCTTAACTCCTTTTCATCTTGAACTGGTTTATCAAGCATCTTCATAATAATTGCAATTTTTTTGGTAACGTGCCCTTGTAAACTTTTCCAAACGCATCTTCCATCATTTGATTCACTTGTCTCTGCCACATGTTGCCTTGGCTTTGGAGAGGTGGTTTTACAGACGGGCTATTGCATGAATATCTGTGATTCAAAATTTACGTAGATTTCTTTATTTTCTTTACAACGCATTCTTGATTCTTATTTTGAATGTCTTTTTAGACAATTTTAATTTTATTGTTTACTGTTTTCTAAATTTTTGTCTATTTGTGCAGGTATTGGCTGAGATTCCTCACGTGGATTTGAACTTTGTTTGTGTGCAAGTTTCAAAACAAGATCTGACACTTGCACGCGCTTTTATCTTTCTCTACGAGGGCTGTGAGTTTGTATTACCTCTTGACCTAAATTCTTCATCTCTTTTCATGTGTCCAAGCTCCATGCAGGTCTATGGGAACTATCCTTCATTTCTTATCCCACGTGGTGTCTTCAGAACTTGCATGCAGACTTTACCTTTTCTCCACATGCTTGTGTTATTGCTTATGCGACATAAAATTCTTCATTATCCGCTGCCTGAGGATGAGTGTTTGTTCATAGAAACTTGATTGGATGAATGCAATGAAAACCTTCCGCTTCTTTCTTGTTGTGGATAAGAGTTTCTTCGACATGCGAGAAATGAGAGAAGAAACCAATTAATTAACGTCTTCAAAAATAGTTACCCTTGTTTAAGGAAGTGGGAATTTAATGCCGGAATGAGAGAGATTTGGCAAACTTCCCCAAGAAATATCTTGTGAGTATTGTTTTTTATGGGAAGCGATTTAATTTTTACCCGATCATTCCAAATGGAGAAGTAGGAGTAAAATCCCACTTTTCCATTGGTTCGAGTGCCAATTCATCGTTTAATTAACGTTTTATAAAATTGATATCATTAATTTAATAATTAAATTTAGAATTTAATTAATAAAATTAATAACACCAATTTATTAGTAAAAATAAATAAAGACATTAATTAATTAAATTTTTAATTTAATAAAATTAATGACATTAATTTAATTATTTAACATTAATTAATTAATAACATCAATTAAATCAATATTACTAATTAGTTAAATTTAAATAATTAAATTAAAATCACTAATTAAGTGTTACAAAGTATTTTGTGAAGGCAAAGGATGTGTAAAGTGCAACGAGATAGTAGCAAAGATAGAATTGCAACAAGGTGGTGTTACAATAATCGATAACCGGGTTATGGAGACCACGACAGACTAAACGACACTTCGTAATAGTGCGAAAGATGATCCGACAAGACATTTTAATGTAATTTTTAAAAAAAAACTTTAGTCAAAGAAAAATTTTCAAGACAATGCTTCCAAAGGAGGTATAACATTTGTATTCTCTTGTTGAATACACAACTCTTGTATTATTAGAGAGTTACAACATTCACTAGACATAGATGGATCAACTTTAGGAACCCATGTAGATTTGCAAACTTGAGATGAATGTGTAGTAGAATGTTGTGGAGCAAATGAAATAAATCCCTTACACTTAAGTTTTTGAATTTTTATTGTAAAGCATAACAATCATTGTCACGATGTCCATTAATACCATGATAATTGCAAATGGTTGACCTTTGAATTTTGTAAGTCGATAGCGAGGGTAGTAAAGAGTGGGTAATAAAGTGATTAACCGATTATTGAATAGCTCAAATATAATATCGTGTTGTGTAGCATGCTTGTCAAATAGGAGAGGTTGATTTCATGGAACATACACATTGTTGCCGCTATATAGGACTTTAACCCCACTTCTATGAGCACATGTAGTAGAAATAAAACTTGTATCACATTGCATATCTTTGGCCTTAGAAAGATTGTGATCCATAGAAAGAGAACTAATATGTGCATTAGAAGTATCCTTGAGATGTTGTATCTCATCCTTGAGAGATGTAATTGTAGTATTCATAGCTTGAAATTTATCTTGAAAAGCATGGTGTAAAGCTTGAATAGACTATAAAATAGCCTTATAGAAGGTGTCATCATTGATAATAGGATCTGAAATACAACTCAAAATTGAATTCACATGGGAAGGTGTCATATTATTAGGGAGTTGTATAAGTAGACACAAAATCGCGCACATATTATTATTTTACTATACCACTAAGTATGTTGTTATATGCATGGATCTTGAGTAAGAAAAGTATTCACTGGTGACATATTTCCTAGTCCATCCACTTGCTTTGGTTATTTCTATTGTCTTTATCTCTCACATCTGTCACTTCTACACCTAGTTTTGGTCAGTCATAGGGATCCATGTTTGTCGATCTTTTCATATTTGTCGTCAATTATCCCAGACACCAAAGGTGCCCGGTCTGGACACACTAGCGCCCGGAGCTCTTGTCCACCTTGGGCGCTCCTGTCCTCTTTGTTTTTTCACATTTTTTGACATTTGTGGTCAACCTTTTCAGTTTTCTTACTCTTATCCCGAGGTCCTAGTCGACATGTCATGTCACTAGTGTTGAAATTCAAACAAGAGATCCCTATATATACACAACATACATATCATTATATGCGAGGGAAATTCTTAAGGGAAAACATATCTACATACTATCAAAGGGACTGCATTTTTGGGATTACTCTGCATAGGAAGGGGAAGTTCTAAATTCCATCCCACACATTTGCATTTTATCTAGCTTTAGCCCGCTATCTTGGCATCATTGGTGTGAGGGCAACCTAAGGACACTATTTCACACACAAGCACATGAACTACATGGAGTATGAAATGTAGTGTAGTGCTCGGTCATAAGTTCATCCTTTAGATGACCGGCCGAGTCAATCGACTTCACATATTGTATTTTTCATTTTGATTTGATGTGTTTGTGAGCTTATACAGGTAGCTAGGGTTTGTGTTGCAGGTTACGGGTACCTCGGTGATTCAAGTGCAAATATTAGGTGATCAACATGAAGTGAGAGCAAAACCCTAGCGATACAAGAAAAATCAAATTTTGACCCTTTACGAAAATTCTGTGCGCCTACAGGAGGTCTCGGTGCCTGGCACCTGTGTCCAACTTTGTTTGCAAGTACTAGAATTGATATCGAGCATTTTCGACACTTTTCCTAGCTTTGTTCATCAATTACTCCAGTTCATATTCGCTTCCCGGGATAAGTGCAAATCATATAATTGTCATATTTATCCCATTTGCTTATATAGTTGCATCTTTATAGTGCTTAACATTTGTATTCTGTTGTATTTTATTATAGTAGTGACTCTAAAATTAGATTTAATATTTAGATTTTATTAAATCATTTGGTGAACCCCATCCTTAGTCGAACTCCTTGCCCTAGGATCCACAAAACCCTCATGGCTAAAAATAGATCCTCCTCTCCTAAGAAAGCTATGCATCATGTTAGTGTGAATCCTATCCTTGATGATGTTGTTGAGGTTGAACTTAATGCCCTTTATTACGCAATGCTTGATTTGATGACAAAGTTCAATGACTGTTTATTGCTCACGAAAACACTATTCCTACTAGTTTTTACAACTCTAGCATGAGCATCATTTCACCTGACCAAAACTTCACTTCATTCTCTCCTTGTTCTTCTATAGTCACCGAGGTTGCTCCACCTTCTTCTATTCCCGTTACAACACATGATGATGCTCTTATCGATTATATGTTTGGTCTTGATTGTGCCATTGTAGATGCAAATAATGTTATTTCTAATGTTGAAAATGTACATGTGCATGATGATGTTTCTCATACTAGTCAAGATGAATGTAAAGTTGTATCTCATGTTTCTTCTACTTCTGAAAATATTTCCAATGATTACAAAGATATATCTTATGATAGTTCTCCTACTTCTCTATATGCTGATGACTCTCTTGATGAAATACTTGTGTGTGAAACTCTATTTGATAGTGATGCTGATTATATTTATGGTCATGAACATGTTAGTTTGTTTCCACTCCACTTTCTTCTATGCCTCGAGTTTGTTTCCAATATCATTCATGATGATTCTACCATTCCTAATAATACACATCCTCTTATTTCTTCTACATCTACATCTATCATTCCCATAGTGCCTTCATCTTCCGCTTCTTCTTCTCACATTCCCATGATCACTCACAATGGAAAACTTCAACCTCTTCATGTGCCTCTCACTTCTTCTATGATTCCTTCACATGATATTTTATCACTCATGCATGTTGTTGGCCATTTGCAATCTCAATTTCAATCTCTTACTCTTGAAAGCAAAGCCTACTATGCTTCCATTGACAATAAATCTCTTCATGAAAATCCTATTCCAAATAAAATTCATAATTCAAATTTTCCTAAGGATTTTATCATGCCTACCTTTTCATGTTTTAATGGCATTGGCAATCCATATTTACATCTTAAGCATTATCGTTTAGTTATGGATTCTTATTCTAATGATCGATTGTTACTAAAATTGTTACTAAATGCTCTTCAATGGTATACTCATTTGCCTTATGGATCTATTAGTACATATTGTGAAATGGAAGATGTTTTTCTTAGACACTTTATACTTAACAATGGTCCTAGAGTTACACATGATCGCTTACCTAACTTGCATCAAGGAAAGAAAGAACCCATTCTAGATTACATTTTACACTTCAATTCTTGCATGCATTAGTTATTATTTCATCCTATTGATCTAGAAAAGTAATTTATCTTTTGTCGTGGCTTGATTCCTACATTGAAAGAAAAATTACAATATGATACATGTGAATCGTTTACACTTTTATGCTATAAATTCATTGATCTAGAACAAGATTTAATTGTTGCACATGTTATAGAACCCCCTTCTATTCCTTCTATTACTTCATCATCTTCTACTTCTTCTCCTCTTCCATCTATTAAGTGTCCTCCAAGGTCTCCATCCCCTCTGTTGGTGCTCAATCCAGGCCCCTGGATTAAGCTAATATTTTCCTAGACTCTCTGTATATGTAATTGTTATGTGTGCTTCTTATTGTTCCCCTTTCTTCAAAGTTTAGTTTGAGTAAAGGATACTTACTAATCTGTAAGACATTTTGTGCCTTGTCAAAGTAAAAAGAAAGCATTCAACGGAAATGTTGGAGGACTGAAATAAAATGAAAGATTTTAATGGCGTCCACAAGACTCAAGAGTCTATGACACCAAAAGTTTGAGACTTTAAGATGAATTCAGACTCGTTTCAATATTAGATCTTCTACTGTGAATCTTGAGCACAAAACCCACGATCTTTTCAAGCCTTGTTTCTTTGACTAACACCATAAGAATTCCCCAGGGATTGGTTAATGGACTGGTTGATCAAAGTATAAAATCTTCTGAATTACAGTGATCGGGATATGTTTTACTTTCACAAAGGTTAAAAACATGCAATCAAGATTGAATGGAAAATTTAAAATAGACTTAACCATTTTAAAAGAGCATGAGACATTCAAATGGTTGTCAAAGATCTACATCACCAAGAAATTCAAATACCCATGAAGGAGAAGACACATGGCGGGATTTTGGGCCTCTCTAAGCCATTTGGGTTTCGTGGAGTTCAAGTCCATGGAATGAATCAAATTCATACGGTTTCAGTCTATAGAGGGGCAAACAAAGTCAACACGGTGTGACAAAGTTAGGGGATATCAAGATGGCACAAGATCAATGACCGATAGTGGACATGCATCACCATTCCAAAGAAAAGGTGAGCACATAGGCTATGGTGGACCTCAAGTCTATAAAATGAACCGAGTTTTATAAGGCTTCGGGTCTCAGTGGTTTGGTAGGCCAAAGCGATACATGGCAACATTTCTATGAAGCTAGTGATGAAGTTTGCCCAAATAGAAGTCGCGATGTGAAGGCCCGACCCCGTAACCAATGAAAGGCAAACATGAAAGCAAGAGAACTTGACATTGTGAAACCACAAAGGTGTGTGGATATTTCTCATTGGTTTATGCTTCACACTTTGACAAGATTGACATTGCCAATAACGTGGAGCTTTCTCATTGGTTTATGCTTCACACTCTAATAAGGTTTTAAAATAAAAGTGAATTACGATGTAAGCGTAGAGCTTCCTTTTTGGATCACGTTTCACGATGGTCATTCAAGGTTATCAAATAGTCTAACATTGCGAGGAGCATGGAGCTTTTTCATTGGTTCATGTTTCACGATGAATCAATACAAGTAAGAAAAAGGTTGACATCGCAAGGAAGTGTGGAGCTTTTTCATTGGCTCAAGTTTTGTGGTGACCAAGATACAAGTAAGAACAACGTCGAAAGGCGAAGGTGCATGACATTGTCTTATTGGATCGCATTTCATAGAAAAAGGCAATTCTTTGAAGCCAATCAAAAGCTATCATGTGTCACTCTCCTATTCATCCCGACATGCAAAAATTCAAATGGCCATAACTTTCACTCCAGAGCTCTAAATCAAGCAAAATCGGTCTCGTTGGAAAGGTATCCTCAAGCTCTTAAATTTAACATCATTTGATTCAAAATTGATGAAATTTGGTGGGATAAAAAGAGAAAAAAAGGGACACAAGCGCACTCTAGTAGTATCAACTAACTGTTTTGCACATGTGGTAGTGAAGGCATGGAATCGATCCCAAAATACTAACAGAAAATCAGATATTTTCAGTTAGAAAATGTACATTCCCACTTTGATTAAAGATCTTTCTTTATGAACAAGGTGGTGATTCACTTGCTATTTTGAGGGGGAATTGAATTGTAAGAACAACCCAAATTGTATAAATATGGGGGCCTATCCTCATATTAAAAAGAGTTAGTTTTGGTATTATAGTTGAAGGGGGTTAGTTTTTCTATTTCTAAAAAGGTCGAGAGATATAATTGTGAATACTGCATGTTTCCTTTGTGAAATGCATATAGATTTTGGTTTCCCAAACTTCTGTGTCAAGGTGGTTGCAATGTATAACCATTGACAAACATTGAGAGCATTTTCTTTATGTTCCCTATTAAGAAATTCAAGATATGAATGAAATATGTCTCGCTTTTGAGTTTAATTTTTGTGTTATGGGTTCTGTATGTCGAATTATTGATTGATGTGTTTGTTGTTTCTCTTTATCGTACACTAGATCAATCCTCAATGGTTGTGATTTGGTCATTAGTTCAATATTGTGTTGTGAGCATTTACTCTGTAATATTGGACTTAATTGTAAAATCCTTACTCTAACCATTTTGTCGAAGTGATTTTTGTTATCCTTTGAGTGTATCTTGGGCGTACTAGAGTAGAAGTAGTAAATACTTTATTAGAATGCTTGCATGAGATTTTGTGTCGAGTATTTTAGAGATTGTGCTAAAACTTTGCATCTATTGGCTATCAATGAATGCAAATATTTCTTTGTAGAAAACTGTCACTACTTAATCCAGTTTTTTGTACTTTCTAGAATTACAGGCTGCTTTAAGTGTTAAATGCTCTGTTACAAGGAATATCTCATCATATAAATCCCCCCTTTGTGAAGTTACAACTACCATAATTGATCCCACCCCTCATATTAACTTCCATTCATTCCATTTACTAATTTGTTGCTCTAAATATCACTGAAGGTTCCTTCTAGCCTTAATTCTACTACCAAGAGAATGCAAGAGCAACCAAAATTTGTTTTCTATAGTAACATGTGTTTGGTGCATTAAGCATATGCAACATATTTTGTGATAACTTGCGAGAGTTAGTGTTATATTCATGGTCATGCTTATCCCAAATTGATCCATCATTGAAACGTATCAAGAGGAACAAAGAATTCATCTTCCCCTCTGCATTTCAGGTTACCCCACGGGTCCTCTCACCCTGGTTCAAGGTAGGACCAAAAGTAGCAGGATGAGACCATCACTTCTGTACTTGCCCCTCAATCATCCCATGGATTGATCCTAAAGAAAGTGTTAGACCCCTCCCTGACTACAAAATGATATATTACCCGGTCTATCACCATCCAAACATCCTCCTTCCTAAGAGAATGTTGTCGTGGCCACCGAGATGGTGTATAATTGAGGACCAACACCCTCCACCGCATAAGCGTCCTCCATATCCTCCACCGCGTTGGTCTCCACCTAAGTCTTCTCCATCTCCTACTTGGGAGCCATTGCATTTCTCACATGTTGTTAAGCCTCATGATGTTTTGCGTGCTTTGTTTGATAAGTGCTTAATTCTCTTACCCTCTAATCAACATCCTCCTCCTCATCACTTGCATCGCCAATGTGATTGCCCTTATTGCAATTTCCATTGCATCAATGGCCACCGCGACAATGACTATTGTGCCCTTCATGAAAAATTGCAACAATTAGAAGATAAGGGTGTCATTGCCTTTAGATCTCACTCTCGTGAGTGGTCTCTTTCTCCCATTCCACATAAGTGTGCTTCTACCGTTGTTCACTTATCACCTCCACCAACTTCTAAGGTTGTCATTCATCCACCTCCTAAGATCATTATCCATCCATGTCCTTCACCTAGCTCATCCATTACCACATCATCTCATTCACCTCACAATGCTACTACATCTTATTATCTCTTAAGCCATCGACATTTGTGCTTCCTACCACTACATCTCCCATTATTGACACCATTTCATCGACATTCAGTTTGGCTCTTACACTCATGCTGCTACTACTTCACATGTTTCCACCATCCCTTACAAAAATCTTCAATATTTGGTAGGTGATTTCTATATGATCACCTCACTACCCGATGACACACTCGTGTTCTTACGGTTCTTACATGATCATTGAGGGATCTGTTATAACAAGAGCCTCACTCATTCTTCATGTTCTACGCTTCATGATCTATCCTTCTAAAGCATACACTATCAAGCCATTTCCCGATGACACACTCTTGTTCTATGGTTCATTCTTGATTGTCGAGGGGTCTTATATAAATGAACCTCATTTTTCCTACACATACACTAGGGCATCGCTATTCTTCCCCCTCTTCATCATACTCACACGCAATTACCTACATCATTTTCATCCTACAACTAGCGAGGAATCAATCTTCTACTATTTCATATCATTTCATTCACATTGTTATTATTCATTACACACATCACATACATCTATTACTATTTATCACATATTCTCTGTTTCATGCTCATTCAAATACATAATTCTATCATTACTTATCTATTTATATCTAACACCATCCATTTATCAACATCATCATTTACACCATATCGATCACACAACAAAATCCAAATCACAATACAGCTTATCACATCAATACAACATAATGATACTAATAATATATATATATATATATCATCAAAAATCATAGTCTCAAAATACAATCGCTGGGGGGAAAGCCCCCATCCATCACTACATATATATACATCATATCTCATCCTCACTATCGCTATATACAATCACAGGGAGCCCTGCACTAGATGCTTCACCTCTCAATTTATCTTTGTTGGTCGCGGCCTCTATATCTCTCCACCTGTCACCGTAGTATGGCCACCTTGGATGACTTCTCGCGAACCGGCCTGTAGTTCCACATATTTCGTAAATACATCTTGAGCCAAGACTCCTCCCCCTACGGCCTCCCTAGCTTGATGAATCTCCACACGAGCCTCATCGCGCTCGCTCAATAAGTACAATACATGTGGCTACCGCTATAGCCATTG
Source organism: Taxus wallichiana var. yunnanensis (assembly GCA_018340775.1). Taxonomy (NCBI): domain Eukaryota; kingdom Viridiplantae; phylum Streptophyta; class Pinopsida; order Cupressales; family Taxaceae; genus Taxus; species Taxus wallichiana. The sequence continues at coordinate 449,840,697 of CM031234.1, read as the reverse complement.
GCTCAAACAGATGGGCATCCTTGCATGCAATGACATCCACTCAATCTAACATCCCACCTCCCATGAGCACATCTGGTGGCATATTCTGCGTCAACATGTGGATCGATGAATCAACGATCAAGGACCAATAAGCATCACTTGCAACCATCCAATACCACATTAGTTACTACACACATTTTACAATATACAAAAATAAAAATACAATCAATAAATATTAACAATACTCACACTCACCGGTGCCACTACTATGCCATCTCCATCAGGGGCAAGTACCTGTCCCTCTACTCCAAACAGCGGTCCAGCTGCCACATCTACGGCAACTCGAAATAATAACACCCATCTATGTACTTACCACCAATCGTTATATGTATAAGTACATCCTGCATCGTCCACCTATATTGGCTTTATGGCCGCATCGGCCTCATCTGGACCAGGAGGTACTAATCGTGCTCTATATGACCTAGTCTCACTCTGGTCCATCTCGGTGCTCTAGTGGCTCTCACCCATACATATGGCTCTAGAGGCACATCTTGGGCCATACCAAACTACCTCAACACACGCTCCACTGGAATAAATTTTTAACTCCTAGAAATCGGTCCTCTAGCCACAAGGTGCGTTGAATGCACCGCAACTTTACTCCTTCCTCCAACCAACCACCATAGTCTTTATATGACCTCCATATGATGACCCTTGGTCCCATACGATCAAAAATATATCTATAAGTAGTGGTATCTAGCCTCTTGCTCCAGGTGCCTACCCATTTCACCGCAAATATATCGGGTCTTGCCCAATCAATGCATGGCCCATTGAGTGGCCGCAATATAACAATGTGCTCATAGGCCCACACATGTAACAATGTGGTAGCTCTAAGTCCACCCCACGGTCCTCATGCTTGAATCAGTATAAATATCTATAAAAATGGGCTAACATACACCTCGCCCATGCAAATCTAGTCCCATGCTCCTCTATGCATTGAAAAATCTCATGCATCTTATACAAGATGCCCACTCCGCCACCCTCTACTGCCATAGATGAAGTAATCACAACTGCAATAAACTTCCGCAACCATGCGGAACACTTGATCTCAATATGGCATCTAGACTAATATGGGTCTTTGTTTATACTCGTGTCCTTATAAAGTATCACCTAGCTGCTCTCATCTACCTCTAAGCATCCACTATAGCCATCACCTGGACTCTCTTGCCCATAACTGGTAGTCGTAATATACAATATACATCCTCTAAGGTCACTGTCATCTCCCTAGTAGGCAAACAAAAGTACATGTATCTCGCACACCACCGCTTGCACAATGCAATCACTATAGGCATATTATGGGGTACCTCCCCCAATCTCGCTATGTGCCATAGGTGACATGGTCTAGTATGTCCCACTCAACATCAGATAATCCCAAAGTCAATAATGTGCTCAAATGTTGACCTCCACATAACTCCCTCGAGTGTATATATTTTTGCACATCACAAACACCAACAAAATCTCGACATTAGTACCTCATATATATGCAAAAATAACCACTCATACTACAAAAAGTCATCAAAATCCCCATATTTCACTTTGTGCTATCAAAACACTCTCTGGGTCACCAAAGCTCAGAGTAGGACGTGGGCACCTAAAAATAGGTTACACAGCTTAGAACTAGGCACTCGACATCCTAAAAGACATCAATGCCTTTCCCGCTCCCACCCGTCGAAACACCAAAATAAATAAAAATAAAATTTTGTAAAAATTGACAAAATTGAGCAAATTTCACCAAAATTTTCAAAAATGATCATTCGACCCACTCATCCGTCATTCAGTGACACCACGGAATGTCGCTACCCTCTCGAACCTAGTCAACCTCGTTGCCTGTAATCTGTGGCATCCTCGTAAGCTCAGAGCTCAAACTCTAACTCAATCACGGTTTAAATGAAGTTACTATTCACTTTTTACTATTACTATATATAACAATTTTCAATTTTTCATTTACTATAGTTACTATTCGCACTCATTCTTCCAATTAATACATGACACATGGTTTCACTCATATTTTGAGCTTCGCTACTTCATTTTCTTCCCCATTCATGCCATTTGGTTTATAATTTCTTCTACCACCGTACTGTACACATTACACAATGTTATATTCCAATCTTACACATATACTATTCCACATGTACAAAATCTTGTAACATCTTCTATACTACCTCTTGGTCATCATTACATCTTTTCACCTCTACTTTCGGCTCAATGCTTTTATCTCCACCCCTTGCCCTTTGCAATTGAAGGGGGCATAAAATGGGACCACCTTACAATCCCTCTCAGGATACTATATAATCAATCGATACTCCTAATACATCATTATCGAAAAAAATTCTTTCACGCCATTCAAACAAAGGAACAAATCAATCTATTCAAATATTTTCTATCTATTCCCCCTAATGACCTAATCTGGGGCAAAAAACAAAAACCTCTTCATGAGTAATCTATCACATACATCCAATCTCAAAGAAATCTTTTACTATTCGAATCAAATCAATCGATCGATACGACATAACATACTTTACTATCTCTCCCAGATGACCTAACTTGGGAGCTACATCACTTTATTATCTTTCCTAGATGACCTAACATGGGAATCACTTTACATTTTCTATCGCTTCTAGATGACCTAACATGGAAGCCATCTAGCACTATACAAATCGGAACACCCGTGGGAGTGGGGGAAATGAGACATCATTGCCTTTCCTATACTTGATTTTATATGGGTTATTTAACATGGAACTAAATGTGGTCTTTATCCATCTGTAGCAGTTGGACCTTTTGAGGATGTAGTCATGGATGGAGAGTAAAACTAGACCTCTCTCCCCAACACTCTTCCTCTGGTGGTAAGACGCCCAAATCCTCCCTTGATCGAAATTTTACAAAATTAGGTTGGGAATTGATCACTCCCTACCCCTTCAAATCTCCATCGAACAATTTAAAATCTCCAAATTATCCAAATCAAATCATCAATTTCTCTAAGTTCTCCTTACAATGGTTCATTGTTGTCTCTATTTACGCCACATGGATTGACACACTTATCCATGGTTCACCATGCTATATGTTCTCATAATTTTTGTGTGCTTCGTAACTGTGGCTTCTATAGACTTCTCACAGGTATGTTCCTTACTTCCTTTACACTACTTAAATTTCATTCAAATAACATAAAGAGGGGGCAAATGTAGACACAAAATCACGCACATATTATTATTTTACTATACCACCAAGTATGTTGTTATATGCATGGATCTTGAGTAAGAAAAGTATTCACTGGTGACACATTCCCTAGTCCATCCACTTGCTTTGGTTATTTCTATTGTCTTTATCTCTCACATTTGTCATTTCGGACCCAGTTCTGGTTAGGTCATAGGGATCCATATCTATCAATCTTCTCACATTTGTCATCAACTATCCCAAGACACACCAAAGCACCTGGGCTCTGTATGCTGGCGCCCCAGTACGCCGCTGTCCACCCTGGGCACTCATGTCCTTTTTAGTCTTGTTCACATTTTTGACATTTGTGATAAGACTTTTCGGTTTTATTACTCTTATTCGAGGTCCTAGTCGGCATGTCATGTCACTAGTGTCAAAATTCAAACAATAGATCCATATATATACACAACATACATACCATTTATGCATGAGCAATTCTTAAGGGGTGGCATATCTACATACTATCAAAGGGACTGCATTTTTGGGCTGATTACTCTGCATACACTTTGCATAGGAAGGGGAAGTTCTAAATTCCATCCCACACATTTGCATTTTATCTAGCTTTATTCCATTATCTTGGCGTCATTGGCACAAGGGCAACCTAAGGACATTATTTCACACATAAGCACACAAAACTACATGGAGTCTAGAATGTAGTGCAATGCTTGGTCATAAGTTCATCCTTCGGATGACCACTTTGAGGTTAGTCCGACTTCACATATTGTATTTTTAATCCAATTTGATGTGTTTGTGAGCTTGTATAGGTAGCTAGGGTTTGTGTTGTAGGTTATAGGTACCTCGGTGATCCAAGTATGAATATCAGGTGATCAACATGAAGTGATAACGAAACCCTAACGACATAGGAAAAATTAGATTCGACCCTTTGCGTAATCACAGGCACTTACGGGAGGTCTCTGGTGCCCTCACCCTAGCTTAGGAGCCTATGTCCACTTTGTCCGTAGGTACTGAATTGATATCAAGAATTTCCAACACTCTACCCAACCTGTTCATCAATTGCTCCGATTCGATCTGCTTGCAATAAGCATAAGTTAGATAAGTGCCCTATCTCTCCCATTTTCTTATACAATTACATCTTTAGAGTGCTTAGAATTTGTAATATGTTGTATTTTATTATAGTAGTGACTCTGAAATTAGATTTAATATTTAGATTTTATTAAATCGGTATTTTATGCTCTAGTTATGTGAGAGTATCTCTACATGATGGGTGTTGTTGAAGTAAATGATATAAGGATACACGAGAAACCGTGGAATTGGCCATAATACTATAAAAATTATATAAGAAAATCCAATTATCTAGAAAATAATAGACACTCGCATATGAAGGGACGACAATCAAAAGACCATGGGGATAAGACCTAAAAAGTGATGTTGAGAAAAAAGCGATCGTTGTCAAATTAATAAAACGACCATATCTCAAAATAAAATTTGAATTTTACAAAACAAAAAGAGGTATTTTTAAATCGGTAAATTGAAGAAAATACCAAAGAGATTTTTGCCAAAAGTGTATAGTTTTCTTATTACGCCTAATTACTAAAAATAATAATTTTGAATTTTCCTAAATGTGTGCTAAAAATCATAGTAAATACAAAGAGGTTTTTGTTAAATATGTAAAAATTCAAGATAATCTCAAAGGAATAGAATTTTTATTCTTGAGATATGAAACAAAAGGTGATTTGACAATTAGGATCCCTAGAAAGTGACCGAAAGAGGAAGACCGACCATGAGACCTTTAGGATAAATTTCAAAATTAGTTTGAGGTCAAGAAAGAGGATGAAAACAAAATGTAATTTGGATACAAACCATAGAAAATTTTGATATATCTGAAACCAAGCAAGAAGAAGAAGCCCTAGGGTAACTAAGGTTCAAACAATGTCCAATTCACTAAATGATTTAACCTAAATTGGTTAATATCTCAAGGGGTAGTAATCGATGGTAGATTATCCTAATCAATTATTTTCCAAGGATAATTGCAAAAATATTAGGAATAACTACTAAGAAATGATGCATAATGACGCAAAATGCTAAATAATGATATAGAAAACACTTGCAATGAGAGAGAGAAGATGACTTAGTTGATCTCCTCCTGCTCTATGGGATGACTTTGACTTGGTCTCGATTATTGAAATAGGCTAGAAATGACTGTGAGCCTTGTTATTGAAACTGTGTGTTAAATCATTGCATGGACCAAAGAGGATGGCACATGCCAAAGCATATCCCTACAATGGCCCTTTTTGTACACTCTTGTCCCTTCAAATCCTTTACTCCTAATAATTTTTGTGTTTGTGCATCGTCTTATGATCTACTTCCATCTAAGATGTGGACCTTTAAAACTATGTGATGTTTGTTGTGTAATTGATTGATCCTTCAAAACCCTAGATAGCCAATAAGTCCTACAAAAAAAACATTAGGTGGGTTGTGGGCACCCTCATGCACTACCAACATTGCCACTACTCTAAAGAGGGCTCAAACCTCACATCGTTCCTACCTAACATGTGATTTTTATAATGTATGCAACCAAGTTGATAATCACAATCTTTCAATAACATATTGTCCTTGCACCTTTTCCCTAGCTTAACTTGGAATGATGATGCATTCCTTGCATTTGCATAACTGAGTAGATGACTTCCACAGAAAGAGTATGTAGAGTACATGGAGCTCAAAGGAATTTTAGAATGACTTTTCTTGTGATTGATCTTAGTGTACGCTCAATAGGATCTTTAGGTGTCAAGTGTGTATGATCTCCTCTTTGATAATGGATGAAGTGACTAGTTTATATATGCATTTTGGATCTAAAAACCTCAAATAAGGATGACGAGGAATGACCCAAAGGAATTTTAATTAGAAAAGGTTTCGTATTGGAGGAGGGACTAAGTGTCCAGGTTGTCACATAGCATATAGGTGTTATGGCCCTCCTTATCTCATGTTATGGTCTCAAATGCTTGTGTGCATGTTCTAAAAGTTAGGATTGAAATGTGTGAGGGTATAACCTACTTTTATGGAGTATCATGACCATTGTGTGAATAAATTATCTATGTGTGCAAGTGTAGACACAAAATCATGCACTTGGGTACATTTCTAGGTCCTAATCACATACTACTATTCATATGATTCCTAAGTGAGAAAACTAGTAATTGACATCTATCTTTGGTCTCTTTTCTGTCTTTCTTGTTTCCTCTTTGGTCTTACACACCCCACAACCCAATATGATCTTCATTGCTTTATCTTTATTGACTCTGGACACTAGCGCCCAAGCGCCCTTGTCCCCTCTCGACACCTAACCTCTTTTTATCTTACTCGCCTCTTTTGGGCCTCTTTTATCTTTTGGGCATCTTGTTTTCTTATGGGTCAGCCTTTTAGCTATCAATTACGAAATTTAAACAAGGGAATCATATAAATACAAAGCTATGTGACCATAATAAAGGAGCAAACACTAAGCATCTATTATCACCACTTAAGGTTGCATCCAAAGGCATTCTAAGAGCATTAAGGCATCCATCTAGCACTCACTCAAGGGACAAGGGACTGTATTTTACAGTATACACTCATAGGAGGGGAAGTTCATTTTTCCATCCACACTTCTATTTACATTGCTACATCTAGATATTTCCCGATATTACCCGCACTTACACAAGGGATTCCTAGGGCACAATTCTATCATACATGAACAAGAACTACATGGAGTCTGAAATGTAGTGCAACGCTTGGTTGTAAGCTCACTCATTCATGTGACTGCTTGTCGGTCGATAACTCCGCATTTGCATATTTCTTTTTTAGGATTTGATGTGGTTTGGGGTTTTGTATGATATCATTTGTTTGGCTAGTTACAAGCAAATTTGGCGATCATCAAACGACATACGATGACCAAAAGTGAAGGTTAGTGACACTTGTGCGACATAGCAAAAAATAGTTTCGAGATCTGCGTGGTCACATGCTCTTAGGCACCCTAGTCCTATTCTAGATGCCCTAGTCTAGGCTCATCCGCCAATTTCAGGATTTTTTTGTGTGATTGTGATTCTGCTCCTCTTGTTCATCGCCTCTTCCAATCTAGAATACTTTGGATCAAGTGCGAAATCAGCTAAGTCTTCTCTCTCTCTCTCTCTTGCACTTAGGGTTTCATTTTCTTTAGCTTATTACTTACGCGATATGTACTTTAATGTTTATTTATCATACGTGACTCTACAATTAGGGTTTTACAAATTCCATATTTGTTAAATCATTTAGTGAACCCATCCTTTGAGCACTATTGGATCTTTCTTTCTTCCTTTTGCTTCAATATCCTAAGTTTCTTCCATCATGGCTATTTCCATCTATGCCTTTTTACAAGCTAATCCTGAATGTAAGGATAAAATCAACTCTCTCTTGGCTAATACTTACATTCCTGCTAATACTCCTCTGGATCATGTATATCAGTTATTCGTTGATGTGTTTACTCAACACCTTACTTTCCCATATGATGTAGTTTCCGCTCTTTCTGTTTATGACAATGATCCTCCTCTTTATATCAACACTTACATCTTTAACATAGGCATTAGGCGGGTACTAGTTGATAATGGATCTGAGCTCAATCTGTGTAATATTACATTTCTTTAGTAGCTTGTCCTTTCCTCAACTAATCTCAATCCAACATCTATTTCTATTCATAGCTATGATTCTTACATGCATAACCGTGCATGGGCCATATCACCTTACCTATCACAGTTGGTCAAAACCATCCCCATGGTATTCTTTGTTATTGATGCCAAGCTCCAATACAATTGCTTACTTGGTAGACCATGGCTTCATGCTATGCAGGAAATACCTTCTACAATTCATCGATGCATTAAGTTCCTACATGATGGTTGTGCATATATTGTTCTTGCTGACCGCAACCCATTCAAATATTGCACTCTAGACCCACTCACTACTCTCCCTACTCCATTTCTCTATCACAATGCTAGTCATCCCCATAATCCTCCTACATATCTCACTGATGATTATCAACTCATGGAACCTCCTACCCCTACCACTAACATGATTTGTCTCCAGGGATCCATTTGTGCATTGGACACCATGCCACCTACTTCATCTCCCCAAGAACACTCGTGTCAACACCCCTCCTTATACTAATGCTATGGTACTTTTTTGGGGTTCTGTCCATACATTAGATGTCATACCACCTTCCTCATCTTCCCATGAACACTCTACATCAGCAATTCCTCCTTTCACATGCACTCTTTTCATCAATAATCTTATTGGCCACATATTCCATTTGATCTTACTAGTTCTGATACTATTTGCACGCATGATGGTCTATCTCGGTTGGGTTTTACACTTGATGATCTCCTTCCTCCACCTCATTCTCCTCATCTTTATCAAGGATATGTTCACATAAATCCACCGCTTATGGCCTCTGTGTTTTCCATCTCACAATCTTTTTACACTCACTTCTCACACTTCTCCACTTACACTTGGGTAGTCTTGGCTTGACTACATTAGTGGCACTTTAGATCCCGATCATATTGATATCACATTTCCCATGCCCTTTGGCCATGTTTCTATTTGCAATGATTCATTTCTCGGCTATACACAAAATCTTACTCACTAGTATGCACATGGTTGTCCATTACCACCTTTCACTAATGAAGAATACACAATGGGCATGTATAATTTACGCCGTAATGGCTCTTTATATGATCAACCCCATACTATTTCTTACCAAGTGTAACATCCCGCTAATTAATCTTTTATTTTGAATAATTATGAATAATGGGAAAATGAATGTTTATTCGAATAATTAAGTGTTAAATGTGGATGACGGTAATTAGTCATCTAAGTACTTAATTAAAAATTAAGTACTTAGATAACTAAATACCGCTTTTATTAATATAAATTCATTTCAATTATGAGGTGGTACTAGGTATTTTCATATATAGATTTTTGTTGGGTGCCAAGTTGATTAAGACGACATAGTCCTTAATAAATATGGTCGCCGCATAACAATGAGGTTGTGTTGACGCCCATATGGACTAAGGACGATGTCACTCCTAAGGCCACTTGAGTTGTGCATTAAGCAAGGCTTGGAATGATTTATTATATGCGGTAGTGTTGGTTTTATTGTTGCGTGAAACATTTTGAGTTGGCATTTGTAGGTAATAACAATAAGGCTTAAAATCCTTGGTAAATGAATATGGTAACATTAAAGGTTATGGTATTATTTTTTAAATGGTATAAAGATGGGGGCCATATGGCCACACCCATCGAATGGTTGAGCATTAGGTTTTATTGTGTATTGAGTTCAATTTTAAAAATGGTGTTGAACACCATAGTGCATGGATAAATTTAATGAATATTAAATCCACTTAAGTGGACAATCCACGCAAGGGGGGAGTGGTAATCATTTATTTGAATATTCAATTTGCAAAACAGGAGATCCCCTCCCATGAAGTCTTGCGCCTCTCTTTGCGTCCACTTGGCAGGTGGTAGGTGGAGAGAGTAAATTTGTGGCACGGTTTTGGGAATTCGTGGTAGAATGGGGGGAAAACTGGAGTGTGGTTTAGTGCATGGCATTCGACTTGGTTTTGAGCTCCAGTTGTGGGGCACTCTGCCAAATTTTTCTTTGCATGTGTTGAATCTATTTTTGACTAAGAAACCCTCTACTTATAAAGAGAAATGCAATGTTGAAGAGGGGTTTGTTTGGAGAGCTGGGATCTTTTGCATTCGGGACAGTCGATAGGGTTTGTAGAGAGGATCTGGAAGCAAAAACAAAGGCCTGCAAATCATTTGAAGGCAAGGGGTTATTCTGTAGCTTACTTGTTTTTGCTTTATAAAATGATTGTTTCATTTTATGAGTTTTGTTTTAATGTGAAAATATTATGGAAAATATCTGTGGATTTTTTGTGTGTTTCAAACTTAGGTTCTTCAATGAAATCATATGGTTGTGTTTCTTTGTGTGTGATATGTAGTGAATGATTCATTTGAGACATGGGTTTTGATTAGGGTTTAAAGTAAACTTGTGAGTGGGTTCCATGAAATGATAACCATGGTGTTCACTTTGGAAATGACATGAGTAGATATCTCCCTTCTATTTTTATGCTAAGAGCTAGATAAGAATTAATGGGTTTTCTTCACTCCTCTACAAGATGAAATCTAAGTTTTGTTATTATTGCCATAAGGTATTCCTATGCATGAATGAGTAATTAAATGGCTTGCTTCTTGTGAGGGGTTTCGTGGGTGTTTTTATATGTTTACCTATCTTTAATCTGGTCTCCTATGTGGAATTTCATTGAGTACTCCCAGTCGAATATGTTTTTATTTGATTGTTTAAGGAAAAGGACAATGAACTTGACATTCAATTTTATGGTAGGCGTTTAGATCTTGAATAAGGAAAAAAATACTATCCTCATTTTATCGATTTGGGTATTCCTCACTACTCCGAGTTCACAACTTTATAATGGAAAAATATCCTGTTAAGTCTTTCCGTTTGTTTATAGATACTTATAACCTTATGAGTCCGAACATTGAATTCTATTGATTGGTGTAAAGTTGAGAAGGGATTTGATTACGGTGCTAGTTGTTTTGAGTTTGAAACAAAGGGTTTAAAGCAATAGGAGGGCTGGTATAATTTTGGCTTATTTTCTTTGAATGTGAGTGTAATGGTTTAATGCTTTGATTTATTGTTGCAACTAGAAATAAGATTATTGGTACACATTACTTGGAAATAAAATTAGTTGAATGATTGTTCTCATTTCGTGTTATGAAGTAAAAATGGATACTACCTATTGGCATGAAAAGAAGAAATTGAATATGCAGTTATTGTTATTTCATAGAGGTATTAACCTTCTGCAGGGACAATTGGAAAATGATGATAAAATAAAGGTAAATGAAAGTTGATGGTTCAACTGGGTAAGTTTATTTCTTGTTAGTTTTATTTTGACCCGAGATCCTCATGACTCGGAGGGTTGGATAATTTGATCCATACCTTTTCATTTAATGCATTTACTTCATTATTTGATTTAGATTAATTAATTCTACTTTCTGGAAAATTTTAAAAGTGGAAAATACAAGGGGAAACTCGCAAAATTTCGTCAAAAATTCTATACTTAGTCATTTTTATGGAATAAAATTAGTCGGATGACTTTGATGGCATGAGAATTATTCTATGATAATGTTAATGCAAAAAAATTGTATTTTTCCTTGAATTTTAGTTTACCTAAATTTGTTGATTGGTTTGATTCATGCGATGTGCAAAGATAGTGGTTCCGACAAAGATTGGGAACCCGAAACCTCCGCCAATTGCATGGTTTACGATTGAAGAAGCGGGAGGTTTGTATGCAAAGTGTTCATTTAGGAACACTTCACATATATACCCCACCTCTTTCATCACCATTTATAGGATTCTTTGGAGGATTCTAGCTCCCTACCTTTGGCGGAAGCATTACCGTTGCATAATAGTTTAGTTATGTGTGATGACTAATCTACTTTATTTGTCAAAAATGTAGTTAAGTGAATAGATTAAATTCTTGTCCAGTTCTTTGAACTGACACCCCCAAACAAAACAATGTCATAGGTTTTGTGATGATGTATGGGCATTCTATCACCGACTTGTGAGGAACAATGTTAGACTTGAATATTTTTATTACGGATCATTGATCCTATTGTACTTGTAATTTATGATTTAGAAACTTGTCTTGGATAAGATGTCCTTTGTACTAGTCCATTTATGGACAAGACTTGTAATATATAAATGTGTTGGTTGATTTCTATGTGTCTAAATACATTGACATGTTATGGGTTTGGGTAACTATTACCGATTTAATCTACCTTAAGAAGCAGACTTTGAAATCGATCGGTAATTTTTTGAAAGAATCTTGAGACGAGAAGATCTCTACATTTTAAAATTTCTCCAAGTCCTGAAGTCCAAAAATTCAGATTTTAGACTTCAGGGATTTTCCCTTTCAGGGTTTAAATGACCTACATTTGAAACTGCCTTCTTTAAGTTCTGAAGTTTGAAACACCGAAAGTCTGAAATTTCAGACTTTCGGGTTTCGGAACTCTAGGTCATGATTTTTTAGAAATTTCCCTTTAAAGTTCCGAAGTCCAAAACTCTGAAAATCAAATTTTTTTGACTTTCAGGCTTTCATGTTTCAAACTCTTCGATATTTTTCGAGTCATTTTCTTTGGACTTAGAAGTATAGAAGTCTCAAAGTTTGAAAGTCCAAAATTTCAAACTTTCGGGCTTTGGGTTTGAAAAACTTTTGAGTCATTCCACGATTTTCATCCCTTGATCTGAAGTCTGAAACCACGAAAGTTCAAAATTTCAAAATTTCAAGCTTTTAGATTTCAAACTTTCAGAGCTCTCTACACATTTAATTCCCACCTACCTCCGTACGGATTGGAATTTTGCCATTAATATCGGGTTTTTCTATTTAAATCACATTTTCACCTATCATTTTCACTGAAACTTTGCTCTGACAACCGATTTTTACTATATTTCATACTTTTCGACATCATTCTCAAGGTATTTTTATTTTGGTCTTTTCTTTTGGTTTAAGATATTTTGTTTTGTTTCCTCCTTGTTTATTTTCTTTATTCCTCCTCTACATACCTTGGGAATGAAAAATTTATTACTCGCCATGTTTCCATGATTTGAGTTTCTACAGGCACTCACGATTGCGGGGACCCTATCGAGTTCTCCAATTTGACCCCTTGCACCTTTTGTTTTTAAGATTTCGAGAGATCCATGTTTTTAGAAACTCTTTTTAGTATTCGAGCTTTGGATTGGTCGGCGCTTCTCATTTTAAGGTATTGTGCCATTCGACTTTGGGGTTCTCTTTTTGAATTTTAGACTTCTCCATTTCGAGAGGATTTCATTTGAATTTCAAATTTCTCCATTTCGAGGGTTTCCATTTCATAATTTCGAGACTTATCCATTTCAAGATTTGCATTTCAGTTTTAGACTTCTCCTCTTTAGGTTTTGAACTGTCATTTGGAACCTCTCCACTTTGGGTTTTTAGATTTTTCTAATTTTCGTGTTTTGGACTTCTTTGATTTGGAGGTTTCCATTTTGGAATTTCAGACTTCTCCTCTTGAGTTTCTAATTTTTGGGTTTTCGAGGTTGGAGATTTTCGGTTTTCGGACTACCTTCTTTGGCATTTTAGAACGCATAATTTGATGTCTACTTCCACTTCCAAGGGCAAGGAAAAAATGAAATACTCGTTCCTCGGGGTTTCCCCTCACTCTTGCTTATCTTCTAACCTAGGAAACATAGGGGACACCGACCTTAGACAAATTTATTTTCCAAATTTCTGGGCAAGGGTGAAGGCCCCTATTCCCAAAGTCATGCCTTCAACTACACCTATGACAAAAATAGTTGAAGTCAGTGATTCTCCTAGTGTCCCACAAGACCCATCATTTCCCTCTTCTCTTCCATTGTCCCTTCCTACATCAATTCCTTCCACTTCTATCATCATTTCTTCTTTCCCATCACCTTCCATGGCCCAAGTATTCTCATCCCTTCTAGTTCTCTCAGCTGGAGAAACTATTGGGTCACCCATTTCTACCTCACTTCCCCTAACACTTCCATTTTCCTCCATCTCATCCCCTAACATTATTGTATCAAATCCTATGGCAGTCCTCACATCCACCCCATCCATCACTACCACTACCATTCAAATGCCAACTAATGTTACTTTGGTACTCTTGTGGTGGCTAATGTTTTAGGTACTGAATCAACTATGCTATCTTCATCGCGTCACCATTCTAGAATGGTTGTTTCGACAAACTCCAAAGCAAAAGAAGAAAGTGCCTCTAGGAGATGTAATAGATCTGAGCATATTGGAACATACCCCAAAGAGATAGGCCAAGAGGCCAAAGATTGTTTCAAGCTTGACGGTGAATGCATCTGGGAACGAGTTGTGGAGGTTGCCACTCCGTTGAGGGAAAAACTAAGGAAACAATTACAGCTGCATATTATCAAATTTCTAGATTTTCATTGGGCAAAGCCACTCATGAAGGAGCAAAGCAAGATGTACACACTGCTCTTGGAAATATCTTTGGAAAAATATGATAAGGATAAAGCTTCCAAGGATGAGCTTAAGGCCAAGGTCGAGCAGCTCATTGCATTGCTACGGAAAGTAACAAAGCCAACTCCATCTACTGAAGTCTCAACTACTACGACCATGACAATTTCATCTACTATTGATGATATTTCTTATCACGAGATCAAAAATATAGGCCAGAAAGGGAGATTAGTAGATGGATGGATGGAATGTATATTGTAGGAGGCTGACCCTTTAATTAAAGAAGTTGTTGAGATATACAATGATTTACAGGTTGGGAAAACTACTATTTGTAAAATGGATGAAGCTTTTTCAGAAGATAATAACAACTGAATTTGAATTTGGCAACATGGAGTGAGATTAGAGAGGAAGATTCGATCTACTCCTCTAGGAGGATGTAATCGATGATGTTGCAAAGTTATTCGAATATCAAAAGGCCATAGAATTTTGGTGTCAGGTGCTACAAGATCTAATTAAGAAGTTACATGATAAACAGGTGGAGATTACAAATGCTTTGAATGACATATCAAAAGAATTTGATATTGTTAACTGTAAATTCTTCAATGAAAATATCGATGCTCTTCTAGAGGAGTAAATCAAGCAGAATTTCAAGGATTTGGTGAAACGTGATGATGAAGTTACTAAAAATTTTGGCAGTGAATCTATTGACAGGTTGGTTTTATGCCAAAATTTCACAAGAATATTGAAGAAAGTTTTGAGTAAACTTAGAAGAGTTCCAGCTAAAATCATGAGGGAAATTGAGACAACAGATGTGGTAAATCACTACGCATGTGGGCCCGGGGATGAGGAAATTCAAGGAATCATTAAACGCTTCATCAAGTATAAACATCAAATGGCTGCATGGGAGGAAACACAACAAAAACCTGTAGATGAGGAAGGCGTTGCAGGACCAGGCCAAAGCTAAATGGCCATGAAAGGACAGATCCAAGCTTTGGATTAGTCAAAGTTACAGGGTTGACTGAGTCAAACCCTGCAAACAAACTTGCTATTTTTATGGGAGCAATTCCTTGAATTAATGACATTTCTATTATTAGTAAAATGGTAGTTAAGGGCCCAACTTGTAATGGCTTAGCCTAAAGAACTTATAAATAGTTAAGTTTATGGAGTCATTTAGAGATAGATAGATCATATTTTGGTGAAGTTGCTCTTCAAGCTTGGAAGAGTGCTTCAGAGATTTAAATAACCTTTTAATTATATTCAGAGAGATATCTTGCCTTGAAGAAACTGATTTATTGTGCTAAATGGTTGATTTATATATGCTTTGTGAATGTATGATTCCTTAGTATAGATGGTTAGCTTGCCTTTATTTTAGATTGTTTTGTTTCATGTTATGGAAAAGTGATATAACATCTTTTATGTCAGTTGTGGAAAGACTATTTTCCTTTTGTATCTAAAGTTATATTATCATTGGCCATCATCAACGAAATGAATGTTTAACATGTGCATGTGTTTTATCCTCATGGTTAGTTAATTGTGTGTCCAATTCATTTTGGTCTCTCTATTTCGTATGATTCAAGTTTTAACAAAGGAACATGCTTCTGGTTTGTGGTATTTTGTGCCCTTTTTAAGTTGCAATAGGTGAAGGTGACTAATGATGTCTAAATCCTACTCACATTAATCCTTCCTGAGATTCAACATATCCTTTTATTCGGTGCATCACCATCCCTATTTTAATTTACTTTTTTAGATCTCTTTCCCTAAATCTCAGAAAAATGTTAGCCTAAGATTAGATAGCCATTTTATTGCACTAGGAGTAGTACAACACTTAGTTTAGGAAAAGGAAGCCGGCCCTCTTCGAGGTTCACCTCAAACCCAAGTCCCATAGATTGAGAGGTGATCCCATGTGTCCCAATCACATCGAACAACCTTCTTATAGCTTGACCATTCGGGGGTGCAGTGATTTGGCGACAATAGTTTTTGGCATGCTCAATGGGACAGAGAGAGTTGGTACTTCTCTTCTCATTTGCACAAATCAAAGTACCTGGTGACTCTATATCTCTAGATTCCAAATCTCAGTGCATTAACTTATGCGAAGAATTTAGACAAGAGCTTCTTCAAAGTAGGGAGGTTATCAGCATATCAAACTTTCCTTGTCTCCTCCAAAGAGAAGAAGTAGAGGTGTTTTAACTCCACCAACTACAACTTTATCTCATAGGGGTCATTCAAATCCTCCATACGGAAGGTTTCCTCCACCAAAGAACAATCAACCTCTTGCTATTATGGTGCGAGAACCAAGTTTTCCCCCTTTCAATGCAAGTAGTCCACTTCTGTTGGCTCAATGTGACCCTATACCTATTACAACACTCAAAATTTTACCCTTTTACACATGAGAAACTCATGTTACTCCAGTAGAACACATTCTTGATGTAGCCAAAATCTGCGCATTACATAATATCACGGAGGATAATGTTGTTGTCAGATTTTGACCACTTCCTTCAAGGGAAAAGCACTTGATGGTTTCGAGGGTTACGTGTGTTAGAGAATCTCTACAAATAGTTCGAAGACAAGAGTGATCACCTATAACTCTTAGAATAGCTCACTACCATAAAGAGAGGTCTCCCAAGAGTACATGAGTGATTTCAACTTTTGATTTCACAGGAAATGGAATAGGATTCCGGCACTCATTAAGCCTTCTCCAAATAATGCATTTTTGTACTATTTGTGAGCTTTGAATAGTGATGTAGCAGTTATGATCCAATCCATGGGGGGAGCTACATTACTTGATGCTTACGACATAGCCATAAATGTGGAAAATTCCTTAATTTAGGCTGGAAAGATAGCTCCTCGACCGCCCATGCCATTTTCTCTAGATCTTACAAATAATCAGCCTATCATTGTACCTATCCCAATAGCCTCTAATCAACCAGCTCAATCTACCCCGACCTCTTCAAATGATCTATTTGAAGTCAAATCACTCTTTGCAGACCTTCGAAAATGAGCTTGTAGCGATTAAAAGGTAATAGTCCCAATATGCTTGACCATTCCAATATCAAGAAAATCATCCTCCTTTTTAAGGAAATAATCAGGCCCAAAACCAGGTCATTGGCCAAGTAGCAAGCGTGAAGCCTTTGAACTTCCTAGAACCCTTCTACTACTAGTTCATCCAAAGCCATAGTACCAATCCAAAATAACCTCATTCAAGATTATGAGTGGTGTTATCCTTGTTCTTAGCCTCACCAAAATATTTTCCCAAATGGAGTTTTGAGTCAGGCCCTTATGGTCCAAAGCATATCTACTCCACTTGAATCATCCATCGGACCATCCACCCATGAGAGTCAAGACCAGCCTTCTGATGAAACTACATTACTAAATTGCCAAAAAAAAGACTTTTGTGGTTTGAATACTGATGCCTCCATTATAACATCTAACACACATTCCAAGAAGAGGGAATAGACCCACAATCTTCCAAAACTAATTAGGCATCTATTTCATAGTCCCAAACACAAACATCAAATGATAAAGGCACGGGAAATAAATCACTGGAAGTGTCCATGATCATTCTACAAAGAAGGATGGGACTTCAAGTATCACAATGCCCAATAGGTATTTTCCAAAAGAAGACTCTAATGCCCCAAAGGTATTAGCAAAGTTGGGGCAATTCCATTTTAGCATTGTGGAGCAAATGAATAAGACCAATTTGAGCATCACGATGTGGGATGCGCTCTCAATTCCTTCTCAGAGGAACTTGCTATGAGAGGCTTTGAATAGCTTTGGTACTACCAATAGATCATCAGGTCAAGAAGTAGTAGTGACAACCAACATGTGCCAACTAGAAACAAAAGTGTTTTCTAAGGCCAACAAGCCTCCACCATTCTATATCTCACTGATTATCGGTGATCATTTGGTGCACAATTGTATGATTGATTATGGAGCCAATAGTTTTGTAATGTCCCAAAGATTACAGATGTGTTAAGAATTCCATATACTCCAATTTCAAGAGGAGTTGTCCAGTTAGATGGTATTGTAGTCCAAACTAGTGGGGGTCATTAAGGGGCTTCAGCTTACTATCCATGCTTATCCTAGCTTGACATTCACGTAAGACATATGTTATTGATCTCCCTCCCCTCTTTTCCATTTGCTTATCACGTGATTTCACTGCCAAGATGGGTGGTTATTTGTCATCAGACTGGTCACATATGATCCTTAGAACTTGGTATGGGACAAAGGTGACTATAAGAGCTGACCTATTTGTCATAATCATGTGGAACCTTACACTGCTAAACCCATAAATGGGAATTATGCCATTGGTGATCCAGATGAGGAGGACGTAGATCACGAGCCAACTACTCTCACGGAAGAAGTTCCTGACACAGTGCTTGATGAAGTAAGTATCAATCACCAATATGATCCCTATGCTGATTTATTGGTAGATGAAGAATCTGTTTGCTTCTTCTAGAAGAAACAGGATTGGGTACATACTGCATTCATGAAGAAGATACAATCATACCACAACTTGTCAAAACATCAAGTGATTCGAAAGGACTATGGAAAATGTTCTTCGATGGCTCAAGAAGTAAAAATGGATCTGGTGCAGGGGTTATGTTGATTTCTTCGGAAGGAGATAAATATTTCTCTTCCTTTCGGTTGCAGTTTAGTTGTACTAATAATGTTGCCGAATATGAGGCTCTCATACAAGGAATTCAGCTGGCCCAAAAAGAGGAATCAAACCTTGATTGTCTTTGGTGATAGTGAATTGGTTGTGCATCAAGTAACAACCCGCAGTGCATCAAAAAATGATCTATTGAGATCATATAAAAATCAAGTTTGGGACTGATAGAAGATTTCAAAGCTTTTGGAATTCACATAATTCCCAGAAAGCAAAATCAAGATGTTGACAGGCTTGCTACTATTGGCTCCCAATATGATGTACCTACAAACATCATGAAAGAAGAGTAGTAGATGGTCAAAATGGTGGTCCATCCCAGTAGTACCAGATAACGTAAGTAGCTGGCAGGTGTTCAATAGTGACCAACAGATTGTCCTCTTCCTACAGAAAGAAGCGGAGTTTGTTGCCAAACATTAGGATAAACTTCAAAACTCTTACGGTGATCAAATTATACATTGAAAGGAAACAAGCTGCCAAAATTCCTGGTTACACTTGAATCCATCTTCAATTTAGATGATCAGGCCAAATGACAGAGCACTAATATGGTGGTCAAGGAAGAGGATTTTGAAGAAGTCAAGGTGGCAAGTGAAAAACTTTAAAAAATTGGTAAGGTATGCACTACTCAAGAAAAGAAAGCTTTCATTGAACTATGTCAAGAATATCATGATATTTTCACATGGAGTTATAAATATCTACGTGGTTTTGATCCCGGCCTAGCTCAACACACCATTGAGCTGGATCCAAATGCTAAGCCAGTTTGTCAAAAACAAGAGGCCAATTAATCCTAAAATTGAGCCACTAATGAGGAAGGAGCTAACCAAGCTTATTGAGGCCTACATAATTTTTCCCATCAAGCATTCCTTATGGGTAGCCAACCTGGTGCTCGTGAGGAAGAAGAATGAGAGATTTGGTTGTGCATGGACTTCAGGGATTTGAACCGCACCTCGTTAAAAGACCACTACCCTCTTCCATCAATGGAGAAAATCCTCCAAACCGTGGCAGGGGCTCAAAGGTTTTCTTTGCTTGATGGATATTCGAGATACAATCAGATCTTGGTCCAAGAATCTGATCAATTCAAAACAACTTTCACTACCAAGTGGGGCACATATGCTTATAACAAAATGCCATTTGGATTGTCCAATGCAGGGGCTACTTTCCAAAGAGCCATGGACATGGCATTCAAAGGAATCATTAATGATATCATCTTAGTTTACCTTGATGATATAACTTTGTGTATTCCAAACATGCTGAAGACCATATCACACATCTACGAAAAGTTTTCCGAAGATGTAGAGAATTTGGGGTCTCACTAAATCCTAAGAAGTGCATTTTCATAGTTCAAGAAGGAAAATTGTTAGGACATGTTGTCTCCGTGGAAGGAATATCTATTGATCCAGCCAGAATTCATTCAATTATGTCCTTATCTCTTCCAAGTCACAAGAAAGGTCTCCAGAGCTTCCTAGGAACCATAAATTTCATGCGGAGATTCATTCCTCAATTTGCAACATTGGCTAAACCACTCACAACCATGCTGAAAAAGAACATTCCATTCTCATGGATGAAAGATGGGAGGGAGAGTTTTGAGGCTATCAAAATGGCCATTTCCCAAGCCCCCACATTGGTAAACCCTAGGTTTGACAAATATTTCATTCTTTATGCTTTCATGGGTTAGGAAAGTATTCGGGTATTCTCACCCAAAAAAATGAAAATCTGATGGAACAACCAATTGCCTTCTTCATCAGGTCTCTCAAAGAATACAAGCTCAAGTATTCCTTCATTGAGAAATAGGTCTTTGTAGTCATTCAAGCTCTGAATAAGTTTAGGCACATGTTGTCCAACAAAAAAGTACACTTGATGGTTTCTCATCCTAGCGTCAAGGATTTTTTGTTGAATAAAGAAATGAACGAAAAGCATGTAGGGTGGATCACGAAAGTAATGGAGTATGATGTACACATTAAATTCACTAAACTTGTCAGGGGTAAAGGGTTATGCTAGTAGTTGGTTGTAGACATGGAGACCAAGGATGTAGAAGATGCTACACTCCTAAACATCGTGAAGGTGACTATCAAGTTGATTGGTTAAAAAAGATGCAAAATTTCCTCCTCTCAGGGGCATATCCTTAAAAATGGATAAAGTCCAGAGACACAGTTTTCATCTCCAGACTATTCCATACGTCCTGATCAATAATGTTCTTTTCGTAAAGACTTGAATGGTGTGCTTCTGCACTTGCATAAAACTAGAGCAAGTGAATAAAATTTTAGAATAATTTCACAACGGTTTATTCGGGGACATTACTCTACTCAAAAACCACCACCAAAATTATGCGAGCTGGTTATTATTGGCCAATTTGTTTGTTCAAGATTCTCATCTCTGGGTAAGGAAATGTAAGGAATGCACCCTTTTTGCAGGTAAATAGAAACTGACAACCCTTCCCCTACACCCCATTCAAGTAGATCAACCTTTCATTCAATGGGGGTTGGATTTTATCGGGATGATTAACCCTCCTTCCAGTGATGGACACAAATGGGTTCTTACTTGTGACAAATTATTTCACTCGATGGATAGAGGTGGTGGCTTTAAAAGAAAGTAATGAAAAGGCAGTCCTTGATTTCCTAGAAAATATAATGACAAGGTTTGGAGTTCCATTTACCATGTCATCTCTGATAATGTAATGGCTTTCCTTGGTTTAAAGTTAAGTGAGTGGGTAGTTATGAATGAGGTCTATCTCAAGACTTCATCTAATTACTATCCACAGGGAAACGGGTTGGCTGAATCCAGTAATAAGAATCTCATAAGGATCATCAAACGGATGATGGAAGCTAACAAAAGGACCTGACATACACAACTTAAGACTGCCTTATGGGCGGATCGAATCACACCTAAAAAGGCCATTGGAAATTCACCTTTTATGCTTTGGTATACGGGAGGGAGGAAAAGCTTCCACTCTCCTTGGAGTTACCTTCTTTGGAATTGGCTCATCAACTCGAAGTTATGGAAAATGGCTCCTTAACAGTGAGGTTTGCTGAACTCATGGAGTTGGAGGAAGTTTGAGACAAGGATATGAAAACTTTAAGCCAACATCAGGCTCAAGTTAAGAAATCCTTTGACAAGAAAGCTTTTGATAGGCATTTTCAAGAAGGAGATTTGGTTCTCAAGTGGGACGAAGATAGAGCCAAACCAAGCAGGCATGCCAAGTTTGACGCTCTCTAGAGTGGACCGTATGTTATCTCAAGTTGCAAAGAGGTGAATTCATTTCATCTATCTAGACTCAATGGAGAAGAACTACCCATTCATGTGAATGGGATACATCTCAAAGCTTACTTTTGAGATTGTCTCACCCTTGTACAATGTTCATTTTCTTTTCCTCTAAGTGCTTTGCACATTGTTTTGTTTTCTTTTCTTTCTTTTTGGTTTTTGGGTGTCCTCTAAATGTAGTTTTCTTCCAAGACTCCTTTTACCCAATGGTTTGTATAAGGCTACTGATCTGAAATCTTAGTAGGAAAGCATTCCTTAGAGGTCGCCAAAAATGTTACCGATTTAATCTACCTTGAGAAGTAGACTTTGAAATCGATCAGGCAAATTTTTTGAAAGAATCTTCACACAAAGATCTCTACATTTTGAAATTTCTCCAAGTTCTGAAGTCCAAAATTTGGATTTCAGACTTGAGGATTTTTCCTTTTGGGGTTTAAATGACCTAAGTTTGAAATTGCCTTCTTTAAGTTCTAAAGTCTAAAACTCTGAAATTTCGGACTTTCGGGGTTTTGGGTTTCGGAACTCTAGGTCACAATTTTTAGAAATTTCCTTTGAAGTTCCAAAGTTCTGAAACTCGAAAGTCTGAAATTTCAGACTTTTGGGCTTTCGAGTTCCGAACTACTCTCTTATAAATAGAGATAAGTTTGTGAAGCCTAAGAAAGACCTAGTTGTGTGTTTTATAGACCAAATAGCAAAAAGAAACTAATAAGAGTTGGGTAAAGATTTGGAACCTGATATTTTTGGAGCATGTTGGGTTAGCCAAAGGAGACCTAAGGAAGTGTTATAGGTTTCCTTTTTTGAAAAAATTCTTTCGGACTTTTGAAGTCTAAAAGTCCAAAGTCTAAATTTTAGATTTTCAGGCTTTCGGGTTTTAGAACTCTTCGATCTTTTTTGAGTCATTTTCTTTCGGACTTCCGAAGTCCAAAGTCTAAAAGTTTGAAATTTTAGACTTTCGGGCTTTCGAGTTTCAAAACTCTTCCGAGTCATTCCATGATTTTCATCCCTTGATCTCTAAAGTCCAAAACCCCAAAGTCTAAAATTTCGGACTTTCGGGCTTTGATTTCAGACTTTCGGAGCTCTCCGCACATTTATTCCCCACCTACCTTCGTATAGATTGGAATTTTGCCATTAATATCAGGTTTTTCTATTTAAATCACATTTTTGCCTATCATTTTCACCTAAAACTTTGCTCTGAAAACCAATTTTTACTGTATTTCATACTTTTTGACGTCATTCTCAAGGTATTTTTATTTTGGTCTTTTCTTTTGGTTTAAGATCTTTTGTTTTATTTCCTCCTTGTTTATTTTCTTTGTTCCTCCTCTGCATACCTTGGGAAATGACAAATTTATTGCTGACATGTTTCCATGATTTGAGTTTCTACAGGCACTCACAAAGTTGCAAGGATCCTCTCGAGTTCTCCAATTTTCCCCTCGGTGCCTTTTGTTTTTAGATTTCGAAGATCCACGTTTTTCAGAGAACTCTCTTTTCAGTATTCGAGCTTTGGATTATTCAGCGCTTCTCATTTTTGGGGATTGTGCCATTCAAAATTTGGGGTTCTCTTTTTGGAATTTTGGACTTCTCCATTTTAGAGGATTTCATTTGAATTTGAATGAGGTTCTCCATTTGAATTTCAGACTTCTCCATTTTGGAGATTTACATTTCAGGTTTTTAGACTTCTCCTCTTTGGGTTTTTAGAACCTATCATTTCGGACTTATCCACTTCGGGTTTTCAGAGTTTTCTAATTTTTGGGTTTTGGACTTCTCTGATTCGGAGGTTTCCATTTCAAAATTTCAGACTTCTCCTCTTCGGGTTTTTCAGAGGTTGGAGATTTTTCAGGTTTTTGGACTACTTTCTTTGGCATTTCAGAATGCAGAATTTGATGTGTACTTCCACTTCTAAGGGCAAGAAAAAAATGAAATACTCATTCCTGGGGTTGCCCCTCACTCTTGCTTATCTTCCGACACAGGAAACATATGGGACACGACCTTAGACAAAATGATTTTCCAAATTTACGGCAAGGGTGAAGGCACTGTTCCAAAGTCATTCCTTCAACTACACCTATGACAAAAATAGTTGAAGTCAGTGATTCTCCTAGTGTCCCACAAGACCCATCATTTCCATCTTCTCTTCCATTGTCCCTTCCTATATTAGTTCCTTCCACTTCTATCATCATTTCTTCTTTCCCATCACTTTCATGGCCCAAGTATTCTCATCCCTTCTAGTTCTCTCAGCTGGAGAAACTATTGGGTCACCCATTTCTTCTTCACTTCCCCTAACACTTCCATTTTCCTCCATCTCATCCCCTAACATTATTGTATCAACTCCTATGGCAATCCTCACATCCACCCCATCCATCACTACCACTACCATTCAAATGCCAACTAATGTTACTTGGTACTCTTGTGGTGGTTAATGTTTTAGGTACTGAATCAACTATGCTATCTTCATCAGCATCACCATTCTAGAATGGTTGTTTTGACAAACTCCAAAGTAAAAGAAGAAAGTACCTCTGGGAGATGTAATAGATCTGAGCATATTGGAACATACCCCAAAGAGACAGGCCAAGAGACCAAAGATTGTTTCAAGCTTGACGGTGAATGCATCTGGGGAACGAGTTGTGGAGGTTGCCACTCCCGTTGAGGGAAAAACTAAGGAAACAATTACAGTTGCAGATTATCAGATTTCTAGATTCTCATTAGGAAAAGCCACTCATGAAGGAGCAAAGCAAGATGTACACACTGCTCTTGAAATCTACTGGAAAAATATGATAAGGATAAAGCTTCCAAGGATGAGCTTAAGGCCAAGGTCGAGCAGCTCACTGCATTGCTACGAGAAAGTAACAAAGCCAACTCCATCTACTGAAGTCTCAACTACTACGGCCATGATAGTTTCATCTACTATTGATGATATTTCTTATCACGAGATCGAAAAGATAGGATAAAAGGGAGATCAATAGATGGATGGATGGAATGTATACTACAGAAGGTGACCCTTTAATTAAAGAAGTTGTTGAGATATACAATGATTTTCAGGTTGGAAAAACTACTATTTGTAAAATGGATGAAGCTTTTTCGAAGATAATAACCTAAATTTGAATTTGGCAACATGGAGTGAGATTAGAGAGGAAGATTCATATCTACTCCTCCAGGAGGACGTAATTGATGATGCTTTGTAAAGTTGTTCGAATATCAAAAGGCCATGGAATTCCGGTGTCAGGTGCTACAAGATCTAATTAAGAAGTTAGATGATAAATGAGTGGAGATTACAGATGCTTTGAATGACATATCAGAAGAATTTGATATTGTTAACTATAAATTCTTCAACAAAAATATCAATGCTCTTCTAGAGGAGCAAATCAAGCAAAATTTCAAGGATTTGGTGAAACGTGATGATGAAGTTACTAAAAATTTTGGCAGTGAATCTATTGATAGGTTGGTTTTATGCCAAAATTTCACAAGAAGATTGAAGAAAGTTTGAGTAAACTTAGAAGAGTTCTAGCTAAAATCATGAGGGAAATTGAGACAACAGATGTGGTAAATCACTACGCATGTGGGCTCGGGGATGAGGAAATTCAAGGAATCATTAAACGCTTTATCGAGTATAAACATCAAATGGCTGCATGGGAGGAAACACAACAAAACCTGCAGATGAGGAAGGCTTTGCAGGACCAGGAAAAAGCTAAACGACCATAAAAGGATAGATCCAAGCTCTGGATCAGTGGAAGAGTTCTTGGTGACTCGGTCAAACCTCTGCAACAAACTTGCTATTTTTATGGGATCTTGTTCCCTTGAATTAATAACATTTATATTATTAGTAAAATGGTAGTTAAGGGCCCAACTGTAATGGCTCAGCCTAAAGAACTTATAAATAGTTAAGTTTATGGAGTCATTTAGAGATAGATAGATCATATTTTGGTGAAGTTGCTCTTCAAGCTTGGAAGAGTGCTTCAGAGATTTAAAGAACTTTTAATTATATTCAGAGAGATATCTTGCCTTGAAGAAACTGATTTATTGTGCTAAATGGTTGATTTATATATGCTTTGTGAATGTATGATTCCTTAGTATAGATGGTTAGCTTGCCTTTATTTCAGATTGTTTTGTTTCATGTTATGGAAAAGTGATATAACATATTTTATGTCAGTTGTGGAAAGAGTATTTTCCTTCTGTATCTAAAGTTATATTATCATTGGCCATCATCAGTGAAATGAATGTTTAACATGTGCATGTGTTTTATCCTCGTGGTTAGTTAATTGTGTGTCTAATTCAAATTTGGTCTCTCTATTTCGTATGATTCAAGTTTTAACAAAGGAACGCATGCTTCTGGTTTGTGGTATTTTGTGCCCTTTCTAAGTTGCAATAGGTGAAGGTGACTAATAATGTCTACATCCTACTCACATTAACCCTTCCTACAATTCAACATATCCTTTTATTCGGTGCATCACCATCCCTAGTTTAGTTTACTTTTGCATATCTCTTTCCCTAAAACTCAGAAAAATGTTAGCCTAAGATTAGATAGCCATTTTATTGCACTAGGAGTAGTACAACACTTAGTTTAGGAAAAGGAATCCGACCCTCTCTAGAGGTTCACCGTGAACCCAAGTCCTACAACTTGAGAGGTGATCCCATGTGTCCCAATCACACCGAACAACCTACTTATACTTTGACCATTTAGGGGTGCAGGTGATTTGGGGACAACAAGAATTGAACGATATATTTGATAAAGTTAAGGTTTCACATAATTAACTATCTTATGCTTATAATAGGTATGGTTTATGATAATAAAGTGGTACCTCATAACTATTTGAATCTCCATTATAGTAAAGAGGTTATTATGGGAAAAGAAAAAGATTATTAAGTGAGTTATAAAATTATTTTGGGAAGGGTGAAAATGCATGATGATAGTCTTAACTTTAAAAAGATTAAAATCTGATTTTGGGTAACATAATGGTCCAATCTATAGTGTTATGCATTAAGTAAATGATTGAAAGTAATCTGGTCAAGAATTTATAAGACTAGTTCAATAATAGGTATGAAGGCATCTAAAGGAAGTATGATATTAGTCTTGTAAATCAATTTATTACCTTGTAAGATTTAAAGGTTATTAAAATGAACTTATCTTCCTTCGTTAAGAAAAGAAAAGAATTCTAAGTAGAGATTATCTCTAGCTTTAAACAAGATGCGAGTTATAGTCCTAATAAAGTATAGATATGACTTTGATTAATGGATAAAGAATCAAGATAAACTAAAGAATGACATTTTAAGGTTAATAAGACCTAGTGGAATCTTGTCTAAGGGCTTAACACAATTTTTCTATTAAAATGGTTAGTACGTATGGTTAGGGTAGAAAAGAGATAATCACTTCATGATCTTATCCATCTATCCAAAGTAATTAGATGCGTAAACTATATTTCACTAAGTAATTGGATAATCCATGAAGGTCATGAACCCTTGTAGGAACTACTTAATTAATGCACATTGTAGGCTACCTACGAGTGGCCCATAGGTTGCTTAATGTGGTAACATATTAAGTAGTGGATTGGCCTCCCGTAGGTAACCAATAACGGACATTGGGGTTCCTTGTACTTATGAAGTTGAACCCATTAGGAATTTAGAAAAGTCTTAATAGGTTCACCTACATAAGTTTAATGAATCTAGATAACTGTGATGAGATGGTTGTGAGGTGATGGGAAGACAAGTTTAGATGTTATGTGCACTTGTCTATACTAAGCGTACATAGTACAACTAAGAAACTTTGGCCAAAGTAATGTGCTTGCTGGGTACATTGTCTAATCACTGTGATTCCTCAAATCTCGAAGTGTAGGATACATGATGGAGTTTTATTAAATGAAACTCTAGGTAGACACTAGAGGATCAGTCACATGTTCTCACTACCGTAGTGCGGTAAAACCAAGTAAGGCTAAGTATGAACATTCAAATGAATGTTAAGGGTGATCGTGGAGATTAGGGATAACTAACCCTTATAATTGCACAAGGTTTATCACTATGTTATAGGATGGATTAATTTATTAAGACATGTTGCATAAACTAGCTTTAACTAGTTACCTGATTTAAATATGTAGAGGAATGTCTACTTGCTGTTAATTTAATATGACTTGCTGCATTAACTAGTTTTAGCTAGTTATCTGATTTATATATGTAGAGGAATGTCTATTTGTTGTTAGAAAAAAATTCCTACTAATTTGGGTTTCAAATTTTAGGTTGTTACATTTGGTATCGAACTTAAGGTTGTAACTCTTGGACTTATTGGGTCCTTACGCTTACTGAATTTTGATTTTTATTAACAAAATAAAATGAATGTGAGAAGGATGTACCATGGGAACAAACCTGACCAAACTATGCTTTAGGTTCGGTGGTAAGTAAGTTAGATAATACTCTAATAGTCCTTCGTGACACATGAAACTAGAAGGATGTAGGGAGCAATTGGTTGAGTGTGAAAATGATCAGTTCTATGTTGAACAATTTGAATCCGAATGATGACAATTAGTAAGGGAGTTGCTTGATTATTGAATTATCAAAATGATTTTTTTGGAACATGAATCCAACATAAAATAAAAACCCGCATAGGGTAGGTGAAGTGGATAGGAGAGGACTATCTACTTTGTAGCAACAATGATTGGAAAGGCCAAATAGGCTAGAATGAAAATGTTGACTCGAAAAGAGTAAAAGTAAAACAAGAGCATTGGATCATCTTCACCATTTAATTTTAGGAAGAAAGGTATGTGGGAGAGCCTAAGATGCTCAAGGGTCTGTAATCTTGATTGAAGAGCAATAAAGTAAACTAACTGTATTGAATGATCTTTTAATATATAGATTTCTTGGTCATTGTGACCTGTGATTCTTGTAATTGGCATTAGAATCTCAATGTGTTGTATGGATTTAATGATGATTCCATGTTATATTGTCCAAGGAATGCATTAAAAGACTACTGGTAAGGTTTTTCATACACTCTCTTAGCTTGATATGATGATCAAAGACTCTGTTTGGTGAGTAGAGTGGACTCTTGACTGATATGAAGGAAAGTTAGATGATGGAAGTCTGTGCCTAGGTAAATTTGGAAGACCTTGTAATTAGGAGTATGATTAGGGGTTTCTTTTTGTGATTAGAGGAAATTTGTATGACCCTGATATCTTATTGGCAGCTGCATTAAATATGTTGTAACTTCTAAAGATGAGAACATAACCATTCATTGCTTGGTAAAAATCAGTTATAGAATGGGACGTTCTGGAAGCAACTCAAGAAAATAAAAATTTGCACAAGGAAAGGAAAAGGGTAGAAAATAAGAACTGCCAGGAAGAAACACAATGATAAAATAAGTTATAATTTCGAAAGATAATTATGATTTTCTTTAGCATATAATAGGAGGTTTGTTTGAGCTATGAAATTAAGTTAGTCATTATGAAGTACCGGGTAAATTGTTTGGTCATTCAATATAATTTTTAATTGATACTAGGGCAACAGAATGTTTCATTTCTAAAGTTTTCAAACAAAATTACATAGAAAAGCTAGCTATATGGAAAATTCATGGATAGTGTAGTATGAGAACAATGCTAGACATAAGGTAGAGCAATGCTTTCCTATGACAACATTAGAATTACCTGAATTTACAACTGAAGTGAACCTTTATGTAGCTCCATTAGGGTCTTATGATGTAATAATTGGAGTTAATTGGCTGTCCAAACACCAAGCTATTGTGGACTACATGGAAAAATGTGTAAAATGTCTAGATGATGAGCTGAAACCAGCCATCATTCAAGGAATAAAAAGGAGTTTTTCCGTGAGGTAGATTTTAGCCATGCAGCTGAAAAAGGCAAAAAGAAAAGGTTGTACACTCTTTGCTATATAAAATAGATGATTTAGAGGAAACTACTAAATCTCCTTTGGCTGATTCACCACTTTTGCAACACTTTAGTGATGTATTTCCAGAGGAGTTACCTGGATTACCTCCAAAAGGGAATTTGACTTCACAATCGACATCAAACCGGGTACAATTGAGCCTATGTCAAAAGTGCCTTATCGCATGACAACAACAGAGCTAATTGAGTTAAAATATCAAATGCATGAGCTCATCTCTAAGGGCTTAATAAGACCCAGTGTGTCACCATGGGGTGCACCAATGATTTTTGTGAAGAAGGACAAAACCCTTCGATTGTGTATAGACTATAGGATGTTGAACAAGGCAACCATTAAGAAAAAATACCCTTTTTCATGGATAGATGATCGGATGAGAGGTGCAACGGTATTCTCTAAAATAGATCTAAGATCAAGATATCATCAATTAAGAATTAAAGAGGAAGACATTCACAAAACGATGTTCAGAACATGCTACAAACATTATGAGTTCACGGTTCTACCATTCGGACTCACTAATGCTCCGACAACATTTATGAACCTAATGAACAATATATTCTACCAGTATCTTAATAAGTTTGTACTTGTGTTCCTAGATGATATACTCATCTACTCCAAAATGAAAAAGAGCACAACGCACATTTGGAAATCATGTTGGAGATTTTGAGACGAACAAACTTTATGGAAATTTGGCTAAATGTGATTTCTATCAGAAGGAGATACAATATCTTGGTCATGTAATTAATGAGAATGGAATCTTTGTGGACCCTGCAAAGATAAGATCCATTATAGAGTGGCCAACACCAAAGGATGTGCATTAGGTAAGAATATTTAGGGGTTTGGCGGGATATTACTACAAATTTGTAACGGAATTTTCAAGATTGTCGGGTTCGATAACATCACTCCGGAAGGAATAAAAGTTTTTGTGGACTGATAAATGTGAGCAAGCATTTAATCTCTTGAAGGAGCGTTGGGTAATTGCTCCAATGCTAACCATTCCTGATCCAAACGGAAATTTTACGGTTTTTGATGCATCTCGGGGAAGGATTAGGAGTAGTTCTGCTCCAGGATGAACATGTTGTGGCATATGAGGGAAGGAAACTGAAAGTTCATGAGTATAACTATGCCCCTCATGATTTGGAATTGGCTGTGATAGTTCATTATTTATAGGTTTGGAGGCACTATTTGATGGGGAAACCTTTTGAATTAAAAACCAACCACTTGGGGCTGAAGTATATCTTCACGCATCCCAATTTGAACGCATGATAACAAAGATGGTTGGAGTTTCTATCGCAATATGACTTTGATATCAGTTATATCAAAGGCAAGGAAAATAGGGTAGTGGATGCCTTGAGCCGTAGGAAGTACTTAACAACTATTATAACTTTACGAACAAAATTCAAGGAGGAAGTCATGAAGGAGTCACCTACAGATCCGTACTATTTGTAAGTACAGAAGCTCTAGAAGATGATCCTAAGGATAAGAGGTATGCTAGTTTTAGTTTTGAAAACGATAAAATTATGTGTTTTGAAAACAGATGTTATGTTCCGGAAGGAACAAACTCAGAATGAAAGTGTTGCGAGAATTCCATGATGCACCATATTTTAGTCATCAAGAATAACCAAAATGACAAAGAAACATAAAACAACAATATTTCTAGAAAGGAATGAAAAAGATCATCACAACTTATGTTTCGAGATTGTTTAGAATGTTAAAGAGTAAAAGCAGACACACACATCCGTTGGATGTTATGACCACATAACATTACGCACCACACAAATGGCAAGTCATTAGATGGACTTTGCCCAAGGACTCCTTGACTAAAAGCGACATGATATGATATTAGTAGAATAGAAAAGGCGACAAAGGTAGCTCACTTTATACCAGGAACCTTACTAATGATTCCTAGTTCTTGCTAAAAGGTTTGTGTATGAGATATTTCGATTGTACGGTGTTCTAGAAACAATCATTTCAGACAGAGATCTAAGGATAACATTCATTTTTGGAAAACATTAAATTTTGGCTCGACCATGCGTCGGAAAAGCGACAAGCGGCGTGAGAATCTACAAGTGACTCTTCCGCGCACCCAACCTCCTGAGGTCGTGCCGAGACAGCCGGTGGAGATGGAATATAGGTAGTATACGGATAGACTAGTTAGGCAATCTAATATCTTCGACACGCACTAATGGAATCTAATCTAAGGCAAAGAAGGCCCTTCTAACCTGGACCGGTGTGATAGATCGATCAACAAGGATGACTGCTCGAAGGCTCCAATCAATATCGAGCTCTGGCGTGATTCGATCTATGGGTTGTGGAATGCGTGGGAAATGACCCGGGATGGTTTCGTGTATTTCTCCTGATAGGGTCATATGGTGAATATAATCAACTCTATGGACGATTCTCTGGCCTAGTCCAGAATTCTCTAGCTTCGTTAGCTGTTATGTCCAGTAGGGATAACTGTTGGATGATGATAGGTGGAATTGGAGTAGACTGAAATACTAGTGTGCGTAGACCAGTGTCTATATCCAATTCTCTTATGGATTCATTAGGCTGTGGGATCTGTGGATCACAACCATAAACTCTCGGTTGTTGTGGTCCTGTTATGGTCATACGCGAGATCAAGTTCTAATCCCTAGTATCCAATAATCGTATGCTTTCTCAGCTTCTATATTTAGAACCAACAGTTGTGCAATCTTCTCAGAATACCTTACAGGCATTCTCGCAACCTGGATTCTTAAGCTGGTATCTATATCTACGAGGGTGTCCCAGCGTCTGGCTGTGGAACTAAAGGATCACACCCGAATATTTGTTCTCTTTCGAGCCCTTCTACAGTCATGTGGATGTTTTCTAGGGTAATCTGTAGTTTGGCTGACTTGACCAAAACGCATGTGCTTGGTCGTCTTCTATGTTTAATCCTCTTAACTGTGAACTGATCAGTTGTAAATCATGGTTGTTTGGAATACTTGTATCCTGAGATTTTGGTCTATGTCAACTATTGCTGTGACGAGGTTTGGTTGAGGCACGATTGGCTCAAATATATATTCCACAGGCTCTTGAGGTCCCGTGATTGTCATCTGAAAACAAAATGCGATCTAACTGTAATGAAACAAATTCTAGCTACGTGAAGTAAATCTAACTGCATATAACCTTTATTCTTCTATGAAATATTTAACAATTTTAAGGGAAGCAAACTATTTTAAACGTATCTAGAAATAATAACTAAACAGTAATTAAAACAGACAAGATAACCGAGTGTAGTTATTTGTCTGTGCGAATTGATAGAATTCTAAATAGGTCTAATCTATCTGCAAGATTCTCGATCCTACCTCAGAAGTGAGGAGTGAATCATAGTTTCTTGAAACTATCAATCCCCACAGCTTCCCTGGCAATATCGAGAATAGAATGAAATGAAATAAAGTGATTAACTACTCTATTTAATATGATTCTGACTAGAACTTTGAAATTTAAAACCTGGATTCCGCAGAACAGTGGCGAATCCGATGGTGTGTATGTGATCTCGTCCCCTCAGTATGGTCTCTTCGTTCTTTCGTGTTCACGTGGATTCAGAAAAGCGTGTAATGTTAGCACCGATAGGAGTAGATTTTGGGACAAGGACAGCTTTCGAATGCGAGACCGAGAATGCGAGTAGGAGAGGGATAGCGCAAGAGTACAGAGCTTGGCTTATGCGATTCCTAGCGGGATTTTACTGCGAGTCATGCAACGTGAAGCGACCAGAACCTTTGACTATCCTATACGAAGAGCAAGACCTGCAACTTTAATGGCTTCCTAAGCTATTTTGTTCCAAAATAAAGACACTGCTTGCACAAGTTGGATATGTGGCTTACTAACAACTGAATAAAGCTAACCAGGTATACAATGAATTGAACTAAGAACTCTAAGTCACAGTAAAACAAATTTACAGCAAAAGGAATTCAGAGGCAAGCTTCTAACCGGATTGGATGGAGCAACAGCACTGCCTGCACAAGATGGGTCTGTGGCTTACCAACAGCTGAGCAATGCTAAACCAAGTATGAAGTAAACTATGCTATCAATCCTAAGCAAGCTAACCAAAATACTAAAAACCAGAAGACTCTAACAAGGAAAAATGGTGATCAAAACTCCAGCTCAAATTCTTCACACAAACTCAGCCAAAATTCAGACCAAAATCAGACCATTTGCATGTACACAAACCATGCATTTATAGGAATTCAAACACCCAAGAATCAAAACCAAATTGAACTCCTAAACAATAAACAAAGGAAAAACACTGTTCCAGGGGACCAAAAACATTAATGCATGCTCAAGTCGGCAAAGAAAAGCTGGTGAAACGTGATATTTCACGCGGGTCGCGCCAAAAGGGCGTTCTGGAAAACGCGCCCAGGACCGCCGCCCTGCAGGGCGGCGGTTTCGTCACTGAAGATCAAAAGGGGCAAGAAAAGAGGGAAAAAGGGGAAAACAAAGGACACGGGGGCTAAGTGGGGTATGCGGGATGTTAACGCATATCCGAAGAGCTCTTTCTGGATCCCGAACACCTTGCGAGGAGACCTGTATCATCATTGGGGCATTTATTACACCGTTCCGCAGTACAGTACCTTACAATTTTGGGTACGTACATATTGCCCCCTCGGAGAAGCGTTTTAGCCATGAAAGGGCATAAAACGGTGGGTCCGAGTATGGCAGTCCCGAAATGGGGGGTTTAGAAGTTATACCTTACACGTCCGTGTGTCGAAATGGCGCCATCCGAAATTCCCGCTACCTGCAAAATGAAAAGAGATCTCAAGTGCAGATAGATACAATAATTTGAAAAATAAACGCTAAAATAACAGGGAAAGAGGACGTACCATTTGTGCGGGGATAGGAACTTACCTCCGTCAGCGCTCAAACCTGCGAAAAAGTCATTTTAAGACGAAATAGAACAATATATATATGAAAGTGGGCCCATTTTCCTATTCATTTGCGCGAGTTGATTTGATCGATTTTGAGCTCTGGGACCCACGGTGACGGTTTCTCGCGTGAGTATAGTCAAAACGTCCGCAGTGAGATCGTGATCATGCCTCCACGTGCGGAACGCCACCCCGCGAGATCACAGGTTGGTTTTCTTCAATTTTGCATTTTTCCCCCTTCAAATTTGAAATGGCAAATTATTTGTAATGGGGGGGTTATTTTTGAAAATGTTTGGTTCAAAAGGTCCATCTAGGGGGGGCGCCTACTGGGTAGGCTCTTTTTTTAGCTAAAATGGTCTATTTTTTGCGTTTTTTGGACTTTTTAGGGTTAAAAACCTGCGCGGGTTTTCGGACCGCGACCGCCACCTGGCCAGGGCGGCGGTTACACGACCGCCGCCCTGATCAGGGTGGTGGTTACGAGACCGCCGCCTTTAAGGCGGCGGTTACAAAACCACCTCCCTGCTCAGGGCGGTGGTTTTGCACAGAATGCAAAAGAGCTTGTTTTGGAGACTTATACTTATATTTTCTTGCATTTCTGTACGTTTTTATGACTCTCCCGGCATTGATTAGATACTAACTTGCTCTGTTTTGTGTGTTTTTGGGTGTATGCAGGCGAGGGAGGAGTACATTAGATGGAGCCGGGAGAGAGAGTGTGATTGGTTGCCCGGGGTATTGGATGCCCTTTCGCCAGACGAGGAGGACACGTTGCAGAGGGCCGGCATATTGCGTATATCGCGTGTGCCCCATGTTACGCCATCGAGTCACATCCTTTGTGACTTATTTTCTTATTGGGATGCAGATCGGAACACTTTCCGACTGCCAGGTGTCCGCGGTGAGTGGACTATTACTCTGGAGGATGTCTACCGTATCTTGGGGGTCCCGATCATCGGGAGGAGACTCACACTGGAGACAGCTGGGTCCAGAGCACAGATTGCACAGTGGGCAGGTTATATGGGGGATGCAGCTATTTCCACGGGGCCGAAGAAGGGAGTGAGAGTTAGATCCATTCCTTCTTTTCCCATCCCCGTATTTCGACAGGCCATCATGGGGATCCTTGCCTCGAGACTGATCGGGGACAAGGGAGGGGATACATTGTTATACTGCTGGGCCCCCATCATTGCACAGATAGAGGGGCATGGCCGGATATACGCCTGGGGGGAAGACATTTTGGGGACCACCTATCACGACTTATATAGGGTGGTCCGTTTACAGGGACAGTCATTGAGCCACCCAACTCTAGTCATGAGTTGGGTGTATGAGCATTTTATTCCTTATGGCAGAGGCGTGGAGGTGGCAGATCCTGGGGCTGTGAGGGCAGCCAGGTGGTCAGATATGTCGGTGCTTAGAGCACCTCACCACCCAACCGGTAGCTTCCCTCACCACAGCAGAGATATGGAGACCGAGGCCATACTCACTCATGGCCGGCATTTGGGGAGAGGAGACTCTCACATTGATCTCTTGCTCCACCACGGGCAACTTATTGACCGTGTGGGACGGGTGGAGGTACATCCTTTCGGCAGGGTCCCTCAGCAGTTCGGCCTCCCATATGTGGGCATGCTTCCTCCAGTGGCACCAGTCTATAGA
Source organism: Taxus wallichiana var. yunnanensis (assembly GCA_018340775.1). Classification (NCBI taxonomy): domain Eukaryota; kingdom Viridiplantae; phylum Streptophyta; class Pinopsida; order Cupressales; family Taxaceae; genus Taxus; species Taxus wallichiana. The sequence continues at coordinate 449,804,119 of CM031234.1, read as the reverse complement.
TCAGTCCGGGAGGCTAGAGGGGGGCCTAGAGGCCGTGGTTGGACAGTGGTCACCCCTGGTATTCCTATTGCAGCCAGGGGGATTGTTCGGGCCAGAGGGAGAGCGGGTGCGCCTCGGGCACCTTTACTTTGGATTACTGCGGGTCCTGCTCATAGCAGCGATGACCCTATAGATATTGACTCTGATTCTGAGGAGTCCACAGAGGGAGGGTCGGAGGAGCAGACGGATGATAGCGATCCTGAGTGGCATGACACCCAGGATATCATGCAGGCAGAGAGGGAGGAGCAGAGTGCAGAGAGAGAGACTCTAGTTTCAGAGGAGCCACTCTCTCAGGGCCGTGGTGGAGAAGATGAGTCCGTTGCGGGGCGTCATGTTGCTCCGACTACAGGAGCAGCCCCCCAGTCAGCAGCGGCATCAGTGGCAGGTGCTGGCCCTAGTGACCCATCTTGGAGGCCCGGTGATCCGAGTAAGTTATCCTTTCTCCCTTTCAATGCTTATTTGTTTTAGGACTTGCTTTTAATTGCTAACTCTCCTTGTGTTTGTATCTTGTATATTTTAGCCTCTTGCCTAGTTTCTAATTCATCTTTCTTCTTTGTTTTGCAGAGACCGTCGACGAGTGGCGGGATCTAATCCGTAGGGTATGCACTGATTCTCTGATGATCCCTATGGATAAGACCCGTGCGGAGCTATCTGTAGATGCTGGGGAGCCTTCAGCAGCCGGTAGGCATACTGACGTCTTTGCTCCCGTTTGGCACGTGGCTAGGATGGTGTCGACTCTCCGTACAGAGTTGGCGGGCTATAGGACAGCCGAGCGTCTTATGAGGAGCCATTCTCATGGTGAGACCGCGGCTGCTCCTCGAGACCCTGAGCCCTCCGTGCATTCAGAGCGCCGGCGTAGCCGGAGTCCTAGGCGAGGGCGCGCACCTTCAGCGGGATCGCGTAGGGGTTGAGAGGCCACTTGGCTCCTATGCACTTTTTGTATTATAGATTCTTTTGTGTATTACGGGCTCTTTGAGCGTTTTGACCATGCCTAGAGCATGATGGCATTGTATATAAACATTGATTATTTATATATATGCATTCGTTTTTGGATCAAAACTTTGTCACTTGTGTGTGTCCTTTCTATTTCCAACTGCTTTGTGTATACTACGATGTATGTTTTATATGCTTTCTAGAATGTATGCAATGGAAAACAGATGATGCAAATGTTTGCTTTCTTTTTGTGTTTCATGATGCTGATACATGATATTGTAGATATATTGTGATCTTGAATCTTAACTTTTGTTAGCAATTTGGATACCTCATGTTTGTTTTGGCAAAGTGATGAAAATAACCAGTATGATGAACAGATTAACTTGCCCCACTCCTAACTCCACGCAACTAGTAAGATGCGAGGGCTCATCACCAAGAGCCAAGAAGGGCGCAAGTTTATGAGAAATGGGGAAATGATAGTGATGAAAGACAGACGAAGCTTTGGCGGAACCAAATTGGAAGCTACAAGCTTACTCTACCTGAATGACTTCATAGTTTTGGGTGCAACTTGCTTTGCGGTTTATCCAGACTTAGACCCGTAGATGGCCACATAGTAGACAAAATCTGGGTTTTAGGATTTTTAACTCTCTTGGAATTTTGAGCATCTGATTCATTCGTTTTTGACTCAAAGTTTGAATAGTTTGTTTATGACCTTTTAACGTTTGCATTGTCTAGAGGACCCCTACACTTTGCCCCATGCTACTAGTAAGTAAGCGTGGGTTTATCACCGTGGGCAAGGCATGGCGGCGAGTAAGGGCATTTCCATCCTTTCCCAACCCTACGTCACTAGTAAGAGACGAAGCTCATCACCGAAGGTTGGTGGGGCAAGGAAATGTGTAAAAATAAAATTTTCTGTTTAATCACTTTTTGACTTGTCTTTTTGAGTAAAATATCAGTATATGCTTGTTTCCAAAGAGATGTGTATATGGGATAGATGTGACACCATGAAGCTTCTAGAACAGACCATAGGCAAGACACCTATCCTAAGAAGAAATCAAAGCGAGAACAAACTTGCAGATCTTGGTATGGTTACCGTTAGGACTTCGTCATGTTTGATTTTATTTGATAAAAGATTCCAAGATGACTTGATGATACCGAAGATGGAGAGGTATGATTAGAAAGTTTTGTGCCAACAACATCATGAGTTTGTAATGAATTACTTTGAGAATAGATTCCTTGATCACAATTTGTGTAAGAACAAGTGGACAAAATGATCCTAATCTATATGGAAATGCAATGTAGATAGTTATATAGGCAGCGCTTGCTGCTTATGCATAGAAACGTTTGAGGTGGAGGGAATTGACTGTTTCGCCAAACTCCTCACCTTCTAGCGTGCATAAGAGGTATGCACCATTTCCGTAGTCCTTCGTGACTCGGTATGGGCCCAACCATTTGGGCCGAATTTCCTTCCTTCGCCGGTCTTCTTGTCGATCCGGCTGTCTAGTCTTAGAACTAGATCACCTTCATATATGTCGCGTTCATAGACCTTCTTGTTATACTGCCGGCACATTCGGTCAGCATAAGCTCTATGCCGCTGCTCAGCATCTAACCTAGTTTCATCTAGGCTTTCTAGTTGGGAGAGACGTGCTTCTCTGTAAGCGTCTTCATCCAGAATCCCTTGTAGCGAAATGCGGAGACTGGGTATTTCGACCTCAAGCGGGAGAACTGCTTCTGCCCCAAATACTAGCGAGAAAGGAGTTGCTCCCGTTGGTGTTCTTATTGAGGTTCGGTGGGCCCACAAGGCCGGATATAACTTCAAATGCCAATCCCGCTTGTTTTCTTTTACTGTTTTAAGGAGAATGGCCTTCAGCGTTTTGTTTGTTGCTTCAGCCTGTCCGTTAGCTTGGGGATAATACAAGGAAGCCGTATGATGGCTTATTTTGAACTTACCGCATAGTTCGCGAACTTCTTCATTTTTGAAAGAAGTTCCATTATCAGAGATAATGATTTGCGGGATACCGTACCTACAAATGATTTGATTCAAGATGAACTTAGCGATCACCGAGCCAGGTACGGTAGTAAGAGGCATAGCCTCTACCCATTTGGTAAAATACTCAGTGGCCGTGATTATAAAATTGTGGCCGTCTGTGGATGAGGGAGAGAATTTCCCTATTAAATCTAGGCCCCATGTAGAAAAGGGCCATGGAGTAGCGATTGGTTGCAGAGCCTGTGCTGGCATGTGGATCTCGTGAGAGAATTCTTGGCACTTATGACACCTGCGTGCAAACTCTATCGCGTCATGTTCTAGAGTGGGCCAGAAATAGCCCATTCGATGTATTTTTCGAGCAGTGGCATGACCACCGAAGTGGCCTCCACATATACCGCTGTGGGATTCATGGAGAATCCTCTTGGACTCTTCTGTGTCGACACATCTCAAGAGCATTCCATCGAATGCTTTTCGATAGAGCACCTGCTCTATGATGACATATTTAGATACGATTATGCGTAACCGCCTTCTTTGTTGCGGTGTAACTACCTCCGGGTACGTATGGTCCATGATATAATTAATGATATCAGTGTACCAAGGGCACTTAGAGATAGCAGGTCGAGTTTCGATGTAGTATACGCATTCATCTGGAAAGTTTAAATCTACTAGATCGCCTCCGTCTAATGGGTTGTCAGCTAACCAATCCGCGATGATTTGTCCTTTAACTGACTTCTGGTTTACAAACGTTAATTCGAACTCTCCCATTAAGGTTATAAAACGTCCAGCTTTTTTGGACAAGGACCCTTGTGTGAGAAAAGTCCGTAAATGGTCCGTCTTTACCATGACCTTTGTTTCTTGATTCAGCATGTAATGTCTTAGACGTTTAGTAGCAAAGACTATGGCAAGGCATTCTCGTTCTGCCTGTGTATAGCGTGTTTCATAGTCGAGCAATGTTCGGCTAATGAAATAAATCGCACGCTCTCTCTTGTCATCGTCTTCTTGGGCCAACATACAGGCCAGCGAGACATCGGTAGCCCGTGAGTATAGAATTAACGGGCGATCTAGCTTAGGTGGCATTAGCGTAGGCGGTGATAACAGGAAACGCTTGACCGCTTCAAAAGCTTCATTGCAATCTTTAGTCCAATCAATGCTATAGTCCTTCTTGAGTAAATTGTTGATTGGATGAACGGCGAAGCTTAGATCCGGGATAAATCTCCTGGATTGCACCCAGTTTTCCGAGAAATGATCTGATTCCAGATTCACTCGAAGGTGGGACCATTTCGAGGACAACCTGAATTTTGGTTGGATCAACATCGATCCCTCGTGATGATATGATGTAACCTAGGAGTTTTCCTCCTGTTACACCAAATACGCATTTCTCTGGATTTAGCGTGACTCCGTATTCTATTAGGCGTGAAAGAATGATGCGGAGTACTTCGGGATGGTCACAGCGCTTCTTGGCCTTAGCCAACAAGTCATCTACGTAGGATTCCACGATTTTATGAATTAAATCGTGAAATATGTATGTCATGGCCCGCTGGTACGTAGCACCAGCGTTCTTGAGACCGAATGGCATAACAGCGTAGCAATAGGTTCCCCAAGGAGTTATAAAGGTGGTTTTAGCTTGATCTTGCTCGGATATTCTGATTTGATTGTATCCCGAGAATCCATCCATGAGAGACAAGAGTTCAAAACCAGCTGTTGCATCAACAATAACGTCTATAGATGGTAATGGGAAGTCGTCCTTAGGGCAAGCTTTGTTGATATCTCGAAAATCTATGCAGATGCGTATCTTTCCGTTCTTCTTGAGAACGGGAACGATGTTGGATACCCATTGGGAGTAGTCAACTGGCTTGATGAATCCTACCTGAAGGAGTTTTATTACCTCCTCTTTTACCATGAGAGCTACTTTGGGCTTCATGGGTCTTGATTTTTGTTTAATTGGCTTTGCATCTGATCTAGTGACGAGGTTGTGCACCGCAATGTGGGGTGCGACTCCTGTCATCTCTTTGTAATTAAATGCAAATGCCTTTTGATGTTCTTTGAGAACCTGAGTATGTATTTCCACTTCTTCTGGGGTTAATGAAGAACCTAGTTTCAATATTCTTGGTTCATTCTCTGTCCCAATGTTGACATCGATTGTTTCTTCGATTAAAGAGGCGTTACCCTCTTCGAACTCAGGTGGTGCTGGAGGTAGATCTATATCATCCCCATTTTCTATTGCGTATATGCTAGGTTCCCTTTGTGAGGGAAGATCCGTTACGGGATTTCCGAAGTAGGAAGATGAATGCGGAATCAGGGATAAATCTAGCGTGTGATAGGAGAGATGTAGTGCTGCATAGGTATTTAAGTAATCCAAAGTAGCCGCATCATTTCCAACATGGTCTAGGACGGTAGATTCACTTCCGCTTGAAAGAGGATTTGTCATTGTTTTTATCAATGGTTCGTTACGAATGGATACTGTGAAGTGAGTATCTTCTAGCTCATTGTTTGGAGTAAAACGTGATGCTGAGGTTGCTATTGAATCGGCGAGAAGATTTTTTTCTCGCGGGATTGCTTCAATGGATATGAAGTTGAACGCCTTGCTTAAATCTAATACAACGTTTTTGTAGAGTTGTAAATGTTCGGCTTTAGTTTCATATATTTCAGAAACTTGGTTTGTTACTAATTGCGAGTCTCCGAGGACTCTGATGTTATCAATACCAATTCTTTTGGCTAAGGTAAGGCCAAGGAGGAGAGCTTCGTACTCAGCGCCGTTGTTTGTGCATTCAAAGTTTAACTTAAAAGAGAATGGGAGGACCTTCTCCTCGGGCGAGGTAAGAATTATACCTGCCCCCGCTCCATAGCGGCATTTAGCTCCATCGAAATGGAGAGTCCAATACTTAGCCGGGAGTATAGATGTTGGGGCATCTGCTGCGTTTGCACACTCTACTTCTACCATACAGAGGTCTTCTGCTGGCAAGGAACCAACACCTAGGGAAAATCCCATGCCTACTGAATCGAATGGTAAGAACATTGGTGAATCTTGTTCTATCAACTCAACGATTTTCGCAGTAGTCCCTAATGATACTGTTTCTTTAGTTTTACCTTTAGGGGTTGTTTTGGCTATGTTGGTAGTTTCAAGATCTGTCGTAGGTATCAAATTTTCCTCTGGCTTTGGGTCAGAGGGTTTATTAAGTTGATTTGTTGGCAGTTCGAATTCTGAGTGCACCCCTGGTCTTTTCTTTAAATCAGCTAGGTGCAAATCGAAAGGTTTTGGGTCGCCTTTGGCTACAAATACCTTTCCCAGATGCAAGAATCTTACTTCCTGAAATAGCGTGGAAGGGATTGCCTTCATTCGATGTATCCAAGGTCGGCCGAGGATCATATTATAGTTAGTTTCCCGATCTATAATATAAAATTCAGTCAAGATGGTTTTGGGCCCTAAGGTGACCGGCAGTATTATAGTTCCTATTGAAGTGGCTTTAAGGCTATCATAGCCTCTCAAGGTGTTTCGTGTAGTGGAACAGTTCGTTTCTCCATATCCTAGTTTTTGGAGGAAAGAGAAAGGGACTATGTTAACCGCAGCCCCATCGTCAACCATCGCCCGTTTTACGTAATTATTGTAAACCCACACTTGCAAGTGTAAGGCTGGATCACCTCGGCGTGCGATCTCAGCATCTGTAGGCATTTTACTTATGTCGAATATGAATTCGACATCTGTATCTGCCTGTCCCGGAGGATGAACATCGAAGTCTATATGATTTACCTGTGTTTCGGGTGGTGGAGTGATATTAATTAAATGACCTAAGCCTAGTGCCTCTAAAAGAGCAGCTCTGTGAGGGGGAGAGTTCTTTAGCAAGTCCAAAAATGAAATGTGTGAAAAGGTCTTTGTTAGGTCACTAATTAAATCATAGGCACCGATGGGTTTTTCAATTATTTGCTGACTCCTATCTGTCTCTGGCAGATGACTTGGGCTCGGTTGAGAGAAATACTCTCGTGTTCTTGTTATAGCTTCGATAGGTAGTTCAGCGTCTAATTCTACCAAACTAACTATCTTAGGTCTTGGTTGAGCTCCCAACTGGCGCAACTGACGGATTTAGCGAAGTCGAGGCTTCATGGTCATTGTTTCCTATTATTGCACCCTTGTTTACTCCCGTTGAATTTAGTCGATTATTATCGTGATTTGGGAGTGGATCGTTAAAGATCTTGAGAGGAGCATTTTGAGGGGAAACTGCCCCTGCGAATGTATTGGGTGGCGATGGCGCAGGATCTGCCAAAAACAAATCTGTGAAGAATTGTCTTTGTTCTTCCGGTAAACGTTGCATGAACTTGTTGTAGTCACGACACGTTCTAGTGTCATGACCCCGAATTTTATGGAAACCACAATAAGAATTGGGATTGTAATTCGTGTTTTGTTGGTTTGGTGTGTATTGTGGCCTAAAATTCCGATCAAACTGTTGCCTATTAGGACTAAAGTTTTGTTGTTTCTGGTTTTGATTTTGGTTTTGATAACCAAATGAGTTTTGGCTTGGTCCTTGCATGGGATTTTGCCGTTGTTGTTGTTGTTGTGGATGATTAAAATCCACTGTATTGACCGTTGGGGTAAAATTATTGTTTCGTTGATTGTTTGTTTGTGACGGAGTATTAACAACATTTACCCTCTTGGGCTGGTCGGTTACCCCATCCGTTGTTACCCCACGATTTTTGTTAAGGATTTTGGGTCCTTGATTGACGTTTGTGGTAGTTGTAGTATTTTGAGTAGAGGTGATTAACCTCCCGTTTGCTCCATACGTCTTACGACCACTATCTATTGCTGCCTGGTCTATTCGTAGAGCGCTCTCAAGTACTTCATCATAAGTCCTTAGTGGGAACTTCTGGACTTCTTCCTTCACTTCTCTGCTGAGAGAATGAAGGAATAAATCACATAGTTCCATCTGATCCATGTTTGGAGCGCTTGCCGAGGAATAAAGGACTGTGCGCCACCTTTGGATGAAATGGGCGACAGATTCGTTATGTTCTTGCTTGATGTGTAAGAACTCCCTGATTCCTGTCCTTAATAGCTTGTTCATGTCGAAGGCTTTGATGAACTCAGACACGAGTTGTTTGAATGAATGTATGGAAGCTTCGGGTATTCTGTAATACCAATCGAGAGCAATGCCTTCCAGCGTTTTGGGGAATATTTTAGCAACAACCCCATCCCATGGGAGTAATTCTCGAATGGTTGTAGCGTAAGCTTTGATATGCGCATTTGGATCTCCCTCACCCTTGAACTTGGGCAAATCGGGAAGAGGCCTTGGAAGCATAACGCTTCGTATGGTGAAATCTAAGGGCTCCTTCAAATATTCTGAATAAGTCCCTATCGCATATGTTTCAACCATTGATGGTGTCTGTTGAGGAGGCGGTGGTGGAATGGGTTGTTGATATGGCATAACGTACGCGTTGGCAGGGGCATAAGGCAACCCCTGTATTTGGGAAAACATGCCGGGAGAGGAGAACATATCCCCTTGTGGCGATTTTGAATACATGTTTAAGTACGAAGGGGTATTATCCAGGAATGGATTGCTCTGTACTAGACCTGGAGGAACAGTGCTAGCGATAGTGGGTCTAGTTGGCACTTGTTGTGAATACTGAGGAGTCATACCTAATGTGCCTGCTCCTGTGAGGAGATCTACTTGGCTAGGATGGTGCGGAGGATTGGAACTCCCTGTTTGTATGAATCTTGAATTTTGACTTGCTTGGGCAAGTTCTAATCCTCTAACCTTCTCTATTAGAGTTGAAATGACTTCGTTTGGTGAAGTCACGATATCGTGCCTTGGTGGCGTTTGTTGTATGCTATGGTTTTGCGGAGGTATGTGATATCCTTTATGGGCTGAACCATTATCTCTTGCCAAGCATCTCTCGAGAGTATTTTCTATACGTGATGGCATAGAGGTATTTTCTTGAGGAGATCTCTCGGGCTGTATTTGCAAACCTCCTACAGGTGGGTACATACCCGGGGAGCGTTGTTCACTCCTAGGATAACGTATTGAGTACTCGTCATCTAGAACCGAGTATGGGTCTGATTGTCTACTAATATGTGGTCTAAGTAGCATCTGAGGAGATGAAACAGATTCTCCAGTAAATGTCATATTGTTTGAGCCTGAAGGCTCTGTTTGTGTTTGAGCGAGTTGTTCCAACCCCTCTGCTTGGAAGGACGAGTTATATCTAGTCCTTGGAGTTTGCGTTGACAACTGACTAGTTGAATAGTTGTCGCCCCACATTGAGAGTGAGGGTGATGACTGTCTATTCTGTTGGGCATAATATGCCTCAAGACCCAGGAGGGGTCTGCCATATGCATCAAATCCCGACATATTCGGGGGTATATGAATACCCACAGAATAATGGGAAGGAGCGAAGGTGATTTGGATAAGATGAAACTTCTCAGAGAGAAGGTGAAGCAATTGTAAGTTTCACGTCGGGTTCACCAATTTTGTACGTCGGAAAAGCGACAAGCGAGCGTGAGAATCTACAAGTGACTCTTCCGCGTACCCGACCTCCCGAGGTCGTGCCGAGACAGCCGGTGGAGATGGAATACAGGTAGTATACGGATAGACTAGTTAGGCAATCTAATATCTTCGACACGCACTAATGGAATCTGCGAATCTAAGGCAAAGAAGGCCCTTCTAACCTGGACCGGTGTGATAGATCGATCAGCAAGGATGACTGCTCGAAGGCTCCAATCAATATCGAGCTCTGGCGTGATTCGATCTATGGGTTGTGGAATGCGTGGGAAATGACCCGGGATGGTTTCGTGTATTTCTCCTGATAGGGTCATATGGTGAATATAGTCAACTCTATGGACGATTCTCTGGCCTAGTCCAGAATTCTCTAGCTTCGTTAGCTGTTATGTCCAGTAGGGATAACTGTTGGATGATGATAGGTGGAATTGGAGTAGACTGAAATACTAGTGTGCGTAGACCAGTGTCTATATCCAATTCTCTTATGGATTCGTTAGGCTGTGGGATTTGTGGATCACAACCATAAACTCTCGGTTGTTGTGGTCCTGTTATGGTCATACGCGAGATCAAGTTCTAATCCCTAGTATCCAATAATCGTATGCTTTCTCAGCTTCTATATTTAGAACCAATAGTTGTGCAATCTTCTCAGAATACCTTACAGGTGTTCTCGCAACCTGGATTCTTAAGCTGGTATCTATATCTACGAGGGTGTCTCCAGCGTCTGGCTGTGGAACTAAAGGATCACACCCGAATATTTGTTCTCTTTCGAGCCCTTCTACAGTCATGTGGATGTTTTCTAGGGTAATCTGTAGTTTGGCTGACTTGACCAAAACGCATGTGCTTGGTCGTCTTCTATGTTTAATCCTCTTAACTGTGAACTGATCAGTTGTAAATCTGTGGTTGTTTGGAATACTTGTATCCTGAGATTTTGGTCTATGTCAACTATTGCTGTGACGAGGTTTGGTTGAGGCACGATTGGCTCAAATATATATTCCCTGGGCTCTTGAGGTCCCGTGATTGTCATACGAAACAAAATGTGATCTAACTGTAATGAAACAAATTCTAGCTACGTGAAGTAAATCTAACTGCATATAACCTTTATTCTTCTATGAAATATTTAACAATTTTAAGGGAAGCAAACTATTTTAAACGTATCTAGAAATAATAACTAAACAGTAATTAAAACAGACAAGATAACCGAGTGTAGTTATTTGTCTGTGCGAATTGATAGAATTCTAAATAGGTCTAATCTATCTGCAGATTCTCGATCCTACCTCGGAAGTGAGGAGTGAATCATAGTTTCTCGGAAACTATCAATCCCCACACTTCCTGCAATATCGAGAATAGAATGAAATGAAATAAAGCGATTAACTACTCTATTTAATATGATTAGACTAGAACTTTGAAATTTAAAACACGGATTCCAGCGAGCGATGGCGAATCCGATGGTGTGTATGTGATCTCGTCCCCTCAGTATGGTCTCTTCATTCTTTCATGTTCACGTGGATTCAGAAAAGCGTGTAATGCTAGCACCGATAGGAGTAGATTTTGGGACAAGGACGGCTCGAATGCGGAGGCCGAGAATGCGAGTAGGAGAGGGATAGCGCAAGAGTACGAGCTTGGCTTATGCGATTCCTAACGGGATTTTCTGCGAGTCATGCAACGTGAAGTGACCCAGAACCTTTGACTATCCTATACGAAGAGCAAGACCTGCAACTTTAATGGCTTCTAAGCTATTTTGTTCCAAAATAAAGACACTTTGCTTGCCTGACAAGTTGGATATGTGGCTTACTAACAACTGAATAAAGCTAACCAGGTATATGATGAATTGAACTAAGAACTCTAAGTCACAATAAAACAAATTTACAGCAAAAGGAATTCAGAGGCAAGCTTCTAACCGGATTGGATGGAGCAACAACACTTCCTGCACAAGATGGGTCTGTGGCTTACCAACAGCTGAGCAATGCTAAACCAAGTATGAAGTAAACTATGCTATCAATCCTAAGCAAGCTAACCAAAATACTAAAAACCAGAAGACTCTAACAAGGAAAAATGGTGATCAAAACTCCAGCTCAAATTCTTCACACAAACTCAAACAAAATTCAAACCAAAATCAGACCATTTGCATGTACACAAACCATGCATTTATAGAATTCAAACACCCAAGAATCAAAACCAAATTGAACTCCTAAACAATAAACAAAGGAAAAACAACTTTCTGGGGACCAAAAACATTAATGCATGCTCAAGTTGGTAAAGAAAGCTGGTGAAACGTGATATTTCACGCGGGTCACGGTCGTTAAAGGACCGCCACCCTGTTCGGGAAAACGGGCTGCCAGATCGCGCGCCACTTCGGGTGGCGGTTTCGTCACTGAAGATCAAAAGGGGCAAGAAAAGAGGGAAAAAGGGGAAAAAAGGACACGGGGGCTAAGTGGGGTATGCGGGATGTTAACGCATATCCGAAGAGCTCTTTCTGGATCCCGAACACCTTGCGAGGAGACCTGTATCATCATTGGGGCATTTATTACACCGTTCATTGCGATCGATACCTTCATTTTGGGTATGTACGGGCACTAATTTGAATTTTAGTTCAGCTTATCATCTAGAAATGCAGATGGTCAAACTAAGCATGTAAACCAAGTATTGGAAGACATGCTTTGCATGTACTGTATGGATCAACAATACGGGTAGGAAGAATACCTGCCACTACTTGAGTTTACATACAATAATTCACATCACTCTTCACTAAGAATGGCACCTTTTGAAGCATTATACAGAAGAAAATGTTGAACACTGTAAGTTAGGACCAATATTCAGAGGACAATGCAACTTGGGAGAATCTGAATGAATTTAAAACTATTTTTCCACATTTATTTGTTTAGAAACTTGTGAAGAAATTATATTATTTGAAAAATACTAGCTATTATTTTGTGACAGCTTTGAAAAATTCTCATTTATCAAAGTGAGGCTTTGGTAAAAATTTGATTCTATCTGATTAATAAGGCTATTTTAGCCATGTTGTTACTTTTAAAAGTTATGATTCTAAAATTTTGGGATACTAAATGAAGGATTTATTTGGTAAATTTCAGCAATACTATTATTTCTATTTATGTGAAAATAGTAATTAATTCATCAGGGACGATGAATCATTTTAGCAGGGAGGAATGTAACATCCTGCTAATTAATCTTTTATTTTGACATTTAATTATTCAAATAATTATGAATAATGGGAAAATGAATGTTTATTCAAATAATTAAGTGTTAAATGTGGATGATGGTAATTAGTCATCTAAGTACTTAATTAAAGATTAAGTACTTAGATAACTAAATACCGCTTTTATTAATATAAATGCATTTTAATTATGAGGTGGTACTAGGTATTTTCATGTACAATTTTTTTTTGGGCGTCAAGTTGATTAAGATGACACAGTCCTTAATAAATATGGTTGCCGCATAACGATGAGGTTGTGTTGACGACCATATGGACTAAGGGTGATGTCACTCCTAAGGCAACTTGAGTTATGCATTAAGAAAGACTTGGAATGATTTATGACATGCGGTAGTGTTGGTTTTATTGTTGTGTGAATCATTTTGAGTGGGCGTATGAAGGTAATAACAATAAGGCTTAAAAGCCTTGGTAAATGGATACGATAACATTTAAGTTTATGGTATTATTTTTTAAATGGTATAATTATGGGGGCCATATGGCCACACCCATTGAAAGGTTGAGCATTAAGTTTTATTGTGTATTAAATTCAATTTTTAAAATGGTGTTAAACATCATAGTCCATGGATAAGATTTAATGATTATTAAATCCACTTAAGTGGATAGTCCATGTAAGGGGGAGTGGTAATCATTTATTTGCAGATTCAAATTACAAAACAGGAGATCCTCTCCCACGAAGTCTTGGGCCTCTCTTTGCCGTCCACTTGCACGCGGTAGGTGGAGAGAGTAAATTTGTGGCATGGTTTTGGGAATTTGTGGTAGAATGGGGGGAAAATTGGAGTGTGGTTTAGTGCATGACATTCGAGTTGATTTTGAGCTCTCCAGTTATGGGGGCACTCTGCCAATTTTATCTTTGCATGTGTTGAATTTGTTTTGACTAAGAAACCCTCTACTTATTTAGAGGAATGCAATATTGAAGAGGGGTTTATTTGGAGAGCTGGGATCTTTTGCATTCAAGACAGTTGATAGGGTTTGCAGAGAGGATCTAGAAGCAAAAACGAAGGCCCATGAATCATTTGAAGGCAAGGGGTTATTCTGTAGCTTACTTGTTTTTATTTATAAAGTGATTGTTTCATTTTATGAGGTGTTTTAATGTGAAAAGATTATGGGAAATATCTGTGGAATTTTTGTGGGTTTGAAACTTAGGTTCTTGATGAAATCATATGGATGTGTTTCTTTGTGTGTGATATGTAGTGAATGATTTATTTGAGACATGGGTTTTGATTAGGGTTTAGAGTAAACTTGTGAGTGGGTTCTATGTACCGATAACCATGGTGTTCACTAGAAACGACATGAGTAGATATCTCCCTTCTATTTTTATGCTAAGAGCTAGATAATAATTAATGGGTTTTCTTTGCTCCTCTGCAAGATGGAATCGAGAGTTATGTTATTATTCCCATAATTTATTCATGTGTGTGAATGAGTAATTGAATGGCTTTGCTTTATCTTTGTGAGGGTTTTCGTGGGTGTTGTTATTATATGTTTACCTATCTTTAATCCTGGCTCCTATGTGAAATTTCATTGAGTGCTCTGGTCGAATACACTTTAATTTGACTATTTAAGGAAAAGGTAATGACCTTGATATTCAATTTATGGTAGGTGTTTAGATCTCAAATAAGGAAAAAAATACTATCCTGGTTTTAATGATTTGGGTATTCCCCACTACCTCGGGTTCATGAATTTATAATGGAAAAATATCCTGTTAAGTCTTTCCGTTTGTTTATAGATACTTACAACCTTATGAGTCGAACATTGAATTATATTGATTGGTGTAAAGTTGAGAAGGGATTTGATTATGGTACTACTTGTTCTGAGTTTGAAACAAAGGGTTTAAAGCAATAAGAGGGTTGGTATAATTTTGTCTTATTCTTCGAATGTGAGTGTAAGTGGTTTAATGTTCATTTATTGTTGCAACTAGAGATAAGATTATTGGTACACATTACTTGGAAAGAAAATTAGTTGAAATGCTTGTTTTCATTTTGTGTTATGAAATAAAAATGGATACTATCTATTGACATGAAAAGAAGAAATTGAATATGTAGTTCTTGTTTATTTTATAGAGGTATTAACCTTCTACATGGACATTTGGAAAATGATAATAAAATAAAGGTAAATGAAAGTTGATGGTTCAGCTGGGTAAGTTTATTTCTTGTTAGTTTTATTTTGACCCGAGATCCTTGTGACTCAAAGGGTTGGATCATTTGATCCATACCTTTTCATTTAATGCATTTACTTCATTATTTGATTTAGATTAATTAATTCTACTTTCGGAAAATTTAAAAGTGGAAAATACAAGGGGAAACTCTGGAAAAATTTTGTTAGAATTCTATACTTAGTCATTTTTATGGAATAAAATTATTCGGATGAATTTGATGTCATGAGAATTATTTTGTGATAATGTTAATACAAAACATATATATTTTTCCTTAAATGTTAGTTTACCTAAATTTGTTTATTGGTTTGATTCATGTGATGTACAAGATAGTGGTTCCGACAAAGATCGAGAACCCAAAACCTCCGCCAATTGCATGGTTTGTGATTGAAGAAGCGGGAGGTTTGTATGCGAAGTGTTCCTTTGGGAATGCTTCACATATATACCCCACACCTCTTTCATCACCAACTATGGGATTCTTTGGAGGATTCTAGCTCCTACCTTTGGCAGAAGCATTACCGTTACATAATAGTTTAGTTATGTGTGATGACTAATCTACTTTATTTGTTAAAAATGTAGTTAAGTGAATAGATTAACTTCTTGCCAATTCTTTGAACTGACACCCCCAAACAAAACAATTTCGTAGGTTTTGTGATGATGTATGGACATTCTATCACCAACTTGTGAGGAATGGCATTAGACTTGGAGTTTTTTATTACGGATCATTAATCCTATTGTACTTGTAATTTAAGGATTTAGATACTTGTCTTGGACAAGATTTCCTTTGTACTAGTCCATTTATGGACAAGACTTGTAATATATAAATGTGTTGGCTGATTTCTATGTGTCTAAATACATTGTCATGTTATGGGTTTGGGTAACTGAACAATATATTTGATAAAGTTAAGGTTTCACATATTTAACTATCTTATGCTTATAATGGGTATGGTTTATGATAATAAAGTGGTACCTCATAACTATTTGACTCTCCATTACAGTAAAGAGGTTATTATGGGCAAAGAAAAAGATTATTAAGTGAGTTATAAATATGCTTTGGGAAGAGGGTGAAAATGCATGATGATAGTATTAACTTTAAAAAGATTAAAATGTGATTTTGGGTAACATAATGGTCCAATCTATAGTGTTATGCATTAAGTAAATGATTGAAAGTAATTTGGTCAAGAATTTATAAGACTAGTTCAATAATAGGTATGAATGCATCTAAAGGAAGTATGATATAAGTCTTGTAAATCAATTTATTACCTTGTAAGATTTAAAGGTTATTAAAATGAACTTGTCTTCCTTCGTTAATCAAATAAATGAATTCTAAGTAAAGATTATCTCTAGCTTTAAACAAGATGTGAGTTATAGTCCTAATAAAGTATTGATATGTCTTTGATTAATGGTTAAAGAATCAAGAAAAATTAAAGAACAAAATTTTAAGGTTAATAAGACTGGTGTAATCTTGTCTAAGGGCTTAACACAAATTTTCTATTAAAATGGTTAGGACAACAAAGAGATAATTACTTCATGAACTTATCCGTCTATCCAAAGTAATTAGATGCGTAAACTATATTTCACTAAGTAATTAGATAATCCATGAAGGTCATGAAACCTTTTAGGAACTTCTTAATTAATGCACATTGCAGGCTACCTATGAGTGGCCCATAGGTTGCTTAATGTGGCAACATATTAAGCAGTGAATTGGCCTCCCATAGGTAATCAATATCGAGATATTGGGTTCTTTGTACTTATGAAGTTGAACTGTTAGGAATTTAGAAAAGTCTTAATAAGTTCACCTACATAAGTTTAATGAATCTAGATAATTGTGATGAGATGGTTGTGAGGTGATGGGAAGACAAGTTTAGATGTTATGTGCACTCATCTATACTAAGCGTACATAGTACAACTAAGAAACTTTGGCCAAAGTAATGT
This sequence comes from Taxus wallichiana var. yunnanensis, assembly GCA_018340775.1. Lineage (NCBI taxonomy): Eukaryota > Viridiplantae > Streptophyta > Pinopsida > Cupressales > Taxaceae > Taxus > Taxus wallichiana. The sequence continues at coordinate 449,787,368 of CM031234.1, read as the reverse complement.
GCTTGTTGGGTACATTGTCTAATCACCGTGATTCCTCAAATCTTGAAGTGTAGGATACAAGATGGATTTTTATTAAATGAAACTCTAGGTAGACACTAGAGGATCAGTCACATGTTCTCACTACCACAGTGTGGTAAAACCAAGCGAGGCTAAGTATGAACATTCAAACGAATGTTAAGGGTGATCGTGGAGATCAGGGATAACTAACCCTTACAATTGCACAAGGTTTATCACTATGTTATAGGATGGATTAATTTATTAAGACATGCTACATAAACTAGCTTTAGCTAGTTACTTGATTTAAATATGCAGAGGAATGTCTACTTGTTGTTAATTTAATATGACTTGTTGCATTAACTAGTTTTGGCTAGTTATTTGATTTATATATGCAGAGGAATGTCTATTTGCTATTCTAGTTAACTGATTTAAATATGCAGAGGAATGTCTACTTGTTGTTAATTTAATATGACTTGTTGCATTAACTAGCTTTAGCTAGTTATCTGATTTAAATATGCAAAGGAATGTCTATTTGTTGTTAGAAAAAAAAATTCCTACTAATTTGGGTTACAAATTTTAGGTTGTTACACTAGGTCTCGACGTTTCTCCATTTGGATTCAACCATGACATTCATGATCTATTAGATGACATTACTTGATTCTTATACACATCATACACTTGGGGGAATCATACTTACTTCCCCCTCCTAACATCACTAGTTGTCTATGATTTATACTCTTACGGTTCGTGCTTTGTGTTTCATCTCTATGAGCATCATTACACATCTTGATACTTTCATATCGTCACTACCCTATGACGAACTCTAGCTCCATGGCTCATACTCAACTGCTGAGGGTCTAAATAAGAAATGAACCTCGCATACTACACATTTCATGCTCGCACTTCATGATACATCTCTCTAGCTTTCTCCTTTCACACATCATACTATCCTCTTCTACACTTTATGCTCTATGCTTCACCGATCTATCTATCTAGCGACCAATATCAAAACATTTCCTAATGACACACTCTTGTTCTATGGTTCATTTTTACTACGACGGTCTAAATCTGAAATGAACCTCACCTCTTTACACTCTTTATGCTATATCTTTCATTGGTCATATCTTTCTAGCACAGACAATTCAAACCATTTTCCCGTTGATACAATCTTAATCTATGGTTCATTCTTGATTGTCAAAGGGTATTTTATGAATGAACCTCATCTCATGACCATTCACATTCACTTAAGAGGTACACTTCTCCTATCACATTAACTTTACATTCAATTCCATTCACACTCATAGCATGTTGCATATCTTGCTTTACAATTATCCTATTTTACTTATACTCACATGTTACACTTTTCTTACTATGTTAGACGAATATTCGTATGTCATTATCTTTTCTATATACACATGCACCTTCACTTGTTTTTAGTTGTGAATGCAAAATTTTTATAGATCTTTACACAAAAATGATGCTTGGTACTGTACCTCTTACCAATCCCACTAAGGCTCCTGGAGGCATCTACATTCCTACTCTTATACACTACAAGTGTTATTGTTTCATTATTTACTACTTTATATTCTTACTAGCACAATGCTATATATTGTGAGTGATGTCCCATGTTTGAAACTTGATTTTCACAGTCTACATTGTTTGCACTATTTATTGCTTACACTGTTTCTATTACATGCTTGTCACCTTTTTCTATTAACACATGCTTCTAGCCATTTTATTTGCACGTTCCTTGGTTTCTAACATGCACATTCCCTCCCCCTATAGGGTATTAGTTTCATATCAACATTCGGTCCTCTCCTTTGGGCCGTATTCTTCTAGCGACTTCGTATACACCCCAAATTAGGGGGCATACATTGGGTGAGTCGGTGACCCCATACAATGACTTAGTGCTTGATCAACCCTGCACAAGATCAAGAACAAAATAGAGTTACTGAGACACAAAAAGACCAGATTCGACTTGGGTCCTCAGTTTAGCACAAAAACCAATGCCCATATATAGAAACTAGTGAGAGGAACTCTTGACCTTTCCTAGGTGCCTATGACTAGGGAAGTTGTAATCACTTGCTCGTGTCGACATAATTTTTAGTAGTTTTACAGAGTAGTTTTCAAAGTGCAGTACGATCCTTCAACAATTAGAATGCATTCTATATCATTTTTCTATTTCCTTGGATAGAACTTGAACAACACATAACAAAACATGATCACACCATTTGCAGTGGTGTATAAATTCAGGAAGAAGTCATGGAAGGAGAATCCCTCTTCCTCTTCATTGTAGTGAAAGAGCATCCCTCTTCCTCTTCATCTTATTGTGTCATCCAATTTCACATTTCAATTTGGGATTAAAAATAAAGTGCATTCCATTCTGATTTATTGCATTAGCTCACATTAATTGAGGGCAACCTATACGCTGGAAGTCATGCCCAACTGATGGTTGACAAACGAATTGTAGAAAATCACTTCTTTCCTTTTCTATTTATCTGAGTCTTACCAAACCTCACAAAAATTCAAAATATATACATTCTTAAACAACATCCTACCTGGAAGAAGCTGTAGGTGATCACATGATCATGGCACAATGGGCACCCAACTCATTGCTCTATCAAGTCATACTTCAGAGCGAAGCCCACCCCCACCATAACATACCTGAAACCTCACCTTTTAGATCTCCTTCTTTGTAGGAAGCCATCCTCACCAAAAACTCTATTTCATAATTCATGTGTCAGTCCCTAAATAGCATAAGCTAAACAAACATAATAGAAAAGGCACTCCTAGGATCACATTTTCTTAGTGTTTCTGCTTGGCTTGTGTTTTGAGGTGAGAGATCACATTCTTCACTTTTTTATTCATCCTTGCATGCTCCTCATCACAATGATGTATTCTGCTTCACCTGAGTGTGCCTGGGCCATATCATCATCATTCTTAGAATTTTAGGTCTGATTCTACATCAGATTTTAATTCACAACCACTTTTCTTTCATCACTATTTCAATTTCATAGTAACCATCGTCGGTTACCTCTGACCATCGTCGGTTATACCCAACCGACGTCGGTTCTAGGTCCTTTTGCTAACCTACTCAAAAGGACATTTTTATTCATTTTCTTCCTGCTTTTCATAGTCCCTGTCACTGTCATCATTCCCATTGACGTTGTAAACATCATTAGATTTGGCATACCTGTCAGATTTTACCTTCTGCCTTGTTGTTCACTCACTATCCATTTTCTACAAATGAATCGGTAGTGGTTACCCACTGACGCGTCGAGTTTTCCCTAACCGGCATTGGTTAGCCTGTTTCACATTCCAGCCACCATTTGGTACTTAATCTACTTTTTTTTTCCAGATTCACCTGTTCTTGCTATTCTCTGTGTCATTTACGAGAAGCACCCCCTACTGATCGAAGATCTTGGTTCACATGGTGCTGACTCGAAGACAAACAAGCACACTCGTATTTCACGCCAGTTGTCAACCACTCCCACCTAGTCCTTCACCACCTTCCATTTTATCACCAGCCATGGATCCCATCCACCTATTACTATCAAGCGCTACGGAGATGAGGAGTTCGCATGACTCCTTGACTAAAACCTGCCGCCTTGTAGTTTTACCTTTCCCACTCGTCCATTCGAGATGCCTCGGGTCAGTTGATATACGACATGCCCATATATGTCCCCCGAATCTCGCACCCACTCCCGCATTGGCCCCAGGCTTCTTCATGATGCCCGCATCTACCTTACCCCATTCGTTTTACAATTAGGTCATATACCCACTATCACTTTGCCGCATCTATTACCTCTGTGGCACCTGTTACATCCATCGTACCCTCGACAACTACCCCAAACACAATCTCATCCGCCCCTAATGTCTTACACATACCCGTAGTTACATTACCACCTCTAGTGTTAGTGACCCCTACCCCATTTTAGAACGTGGTCCTTCCCATTCCACAATCATTAGCCCCTATTGTCACTAGGGTTACCACGACCCTTCCACCCCCATATACATACTATCAACAACCTCCTGTTTCATCCATTATACACACCGGGTACGTACCCCTTGTTTCACTGCCTTCTTCTCCACCAACCTACATGGCAGCCCCATACACTGGAGTGCCACCCCTGTTATATGCCCAAAACCAACCTTCTCATGCTACAGAGAGGCATCCAATCATCACAACCCACCAACGACCTAATTAAATTGATGTTGGACAAGATGCAAACATTGGAGGCATCGGTTTCCGCTCTCGCAACACTCTCACCTATGACGAGATTTGCAACGAGCCCATTCACCCATCCATTCCTATCCATTCATACCCCGTGTATTGGGAAATGCCTAAATTCAATCGTTTCAATAAGAAGACCCGCAACAACATTTGCGGTCATTCAAACATGGGTGTTATTTGATCACTTATGATGATGCCTTGCTCTTGAGAACCTTTCCCATGTCCCTCACTTTGGACTCAGTATTAGATTGGTATAGTGGGTTACCTAAACACTCTATATTCTCATTCAATCAAGTAGCCCAAGCCTTCTTGGATCATTTCTCTATCAATATCATCAAGAAGGTTACCGTGACCGATCTATATTCCACATGTCAGTATGAGGACGAATCTATTACAGATTTTGTCACTCGTTGATGCAACCTGATCAACCAACTTACCTTCCAACTACCACAAAATGAACTCATCGAGCTCTTCACACAGGCTTGTGCTAGGCATATCTCACCAACCTTACAGGTCCAAACCTTCTAAACATTCGACGAAGCATTCACTATGGCATGAAAGTTACAGATTCGAGCCATCGAAGAAAAGAAAATCCAATTACGCAATAAGAATTCGGAATTCAATTCGAATGATACCTCTTCTTCTTCCAAACCACAGACCAATTATTCAAAAGCTAAGGGCACCACTAATGCAGTGGTACTTAAGGCCGGCCTAGCTCATCCATCAAATCAGGCTACCCCTCATCTAATCTCTCACATGTCCAGACTTTTCAATTCAGAGAGCAGTGGAAATATACCCTAATTGGGGAACCTTACTCTTCTGTCTTAGAGAAGCTCATCAAAGCCAGAGCCATCACCCTTCCACCTATAAAACCACACACTGGTTTTGACCCTGCTTGCCCCATGCCCGCATGGTATAAAGAACATGATTTCTGTAACTATCATCGAGTAAAGGGTCATAGTGATAACAATTGCATCACTTTTAAAAATATTGTCTAGGAAATGCTTGAGAAAGGTGAGTTAACCATGGATAATCCTAATGCACCTGCCAACCAAAACCTACATATCTTCAAGAAACCATTTCCCAACCATGCCCCTTCATCTAATCAAACCGGTGAGACCTCAACTCACGATACCCATACCCGCGAGGTTCATGCTATCTTTAATGATGTACCTATCACCTCCCAATTACCCCATATTCCTTCCATAGAGGAGATCCTAGCCTGAAATCCTCCTTCCACGTTGGAACCAACCTCCCTTGTTCCTTCATAGAGGAACACCTTTCATCTCCTTCGTCACCTATGGAGGAGTCTTTCGCTAACATTGAGACCATCTCACCCTTGGCTTCACCACTTAGAGAACCTTTACCCACATTACCTCCTCCACCCATAGAGGAGCACCCATTACCTCCTCCACCCACAGAGGAGCACCTATCTATTCCTCCACTTATAGAGGAGCTCCCATCATCTTCTCCACCCATTATAGGCCCAGTTGAGATACCTTTGCCTCTTGGTGAGCATTCTCCTTCAGCCTACCCAAAATCCTACAGACCTACTTTTGGCTCTCTTACCCACGAAAGATGAAGCTAGCCAATTCCCCATCTCTAAGACACATTTTATGGGAATTTCCATTAGGTCCTCACCAACTCCACCTACAGACGTTCCGTTTTCACGTTTGGCTAATCACTTGGATTATGTGGATAGGGATTTACTATGGGGGTGCCTTTTACTTCCCGTCTTAACACAGATGCAAAGATCCTTGCTGATACCTCCACTATCTACCCAAAAATATTTCGACCAATCAAACCAAACCCAACCACCTCTATCACAACCCCTTCCACGACACATGTTATAGCTCAAACTACACCCTTACCCATAACTCAACCTACACCTAAACCCAAACCCATACCTACCACATTTGCCTCGACTAAACCCATTACCACTTTAGGGGTCACCCCGACCACCAGCCTTACCCATCCACCTATCAAACTGGATTTAGCTACATCCTCCAAAGTCAACACCATACCTACTCTAACACCCAAACAAAAGCACCAAACCCATAGAACTCATACCCTAGCCGCACCAATCACACCTACACCTATCTCGTCTGTCTTAGGATCTTAGCTTCCCCACATGGTCAAGAAACCTCCATCCATCAATAAACCAAAAACACAACAACCCATTCCTTCCTCACAAACCTCTGACCTACCCACATGCCCAACCCGACTTACACACACACTGCGCACCTCTTTACCACCCATACCTCCAATACCCTCACCATTACTTCACTATCCACTATGCTTCGATCATTGTCTTGCACACCTCAAGCATAACCCACGTCATCTACCTTCACAAAGACTTCCCAGTTATCCCCGTGGGTAACTCACCCTCTTCCTCCATCCTTTTCCTTCTAGACCTTGTACACCCACATCACCTTTACCCAAGAAGGTGCAACCCAAAAACAAAACTCCACTACCCCACAATAAGGTAGTCAAAATGACCACACACCCTCCTACCCGTCCATCTACTATACCCATACCTAAACAAACACGACCGACACCTAAAACCACACCAACACCCAAACCCATGGCTCGACCCCCTCCTCTTCTAAAGACCGTTCCTCAACAATCACCTACACCTACACCCAAACCCACGTTCACTTCCCATTGTGATCCACTAGTAGGGTCTTATGCCAAAATTTTAACCAACCTCCTTGAGACCTCTGTCATCACATTACCGCCACTCAGACCTTACGACCCCCTCAAACCCAAGCCAAAAGGGTTTGACGATACTAAAATTTACACATACCATTATGTGCCAGGACACGATGTGGAGAACTGCAAGGCCTTGAAAACTGTCCAATTATGTCCACCAGAAACCAACTTTGACGATGATGACCTTCTCAACGAGGATCCTGCTTCACCGACACCCATTCCCACACTGCCCACTCAACAACCACAACCTCCACCCTCACCACTCCTAGAGCCACCCCAAGATTTGAAATTAACATGGTTCACATTAGAGAACTTGCCACGCCACCACCCAAATGTTGTTGCGCCCAACTGACCTCACAGGTTTTTCTCCTCCGGTAGGTTTTTTCCCATCGTGTCGTTATACCACTCACCCTACACCTTCTCCATTTGCCAACTTCCCTCAAATCAACATGATACACGTCACTACACGTGCGCAGAAGGGTAAAGAAAAGGCAATTGACCCACCAACCAATCCTATACCCAACATACCATCTGCACCCATACCTAAAATAACTATCCATGGCCCCACGTATCCCATTTCTAATGGCATCACACATCGCACCATGCTCAAACAATTACACCAATCTCCCCTCAAAATGTCCTTATATGACCTCATTCAAACCTCGGAATCCCATCGTCAAGCTCTCATGGAGTTTCTTCAATCGATTGAGGTTTTACCTAATGACCCTACACCCGTAGCCTCCGTTATCATACCCCATCATGTAGCCTCTCTCACCAAATTACCACCTTCATCTTCACCTCACCTTGTTCACCAAGTGGCCTCCCTTAGCTTCTTAGAGGAAGAGATCGCACCACACCAAAATGATGACCTGGACCCAACCCTCTTCATCTCTGTCCACATCGACGACATACGGGTATGCCGTGTGATGATTGATGGGGGCACTAGCATTAACATCATTTCATCCCATGCATTCACTCAAATGCGCATACCTGACAATTACATGCATAAACACCCGGTCATGTTGCGTTCATTCAATGATGCTATCACCTCTACACTAGGCACCGTCATCCTCCACATTCATGTGGCCCCCACTATTCCCAAATTGTTTTATGTTTTGGAGGGGGAATTCCAATATAACTTGTTGCTTGGTAGACCCTGGATCCATGTCATGGGTTACGTTCCTTCCACTTTGCATCATTGTGTAAAGTTTGAACATGAAGGACACACTTATACCATTCTAGCTAACCCATCACCTTTTAAAACATGCAACATGCTTTACCGACCCAATGATGTGCTCATACCTATCAAGCCGTCTACCTCCGTGACCACTACCACTTCACCTACACCTCCACCTACTAGTACAACCCTGCTTCTACCACACAAACCTCCTCCATTCTTACCGCTGCCATAACCTCCATGACTGCCCCATCAGCTTCCCAATCTATTAACTCCACCTCTGCATCAACCTCTGACACATTATCCTACCGCTACCTACATACCAACCATCGATCCTTGGAAGGTGTTTTTCAACGCTTCACTCTAGGGAGTACTTTGCTATATAGTGTCAACACATTTATTACTCCACAAGAGTATGGAAGCCTTCACCAACACCCTCACTACTATCACCGTATAGGAGAGCATCTCCTTTATGGTCCCCCCACCTTCGTACTAGTCTCACTTATGGAGGACTTGATACTACCACTTACACACCTAAATCACCATCACAAACCCACCCATTTTTCGCTAACTTCCAATCACTTACCAATCGCCATTTTTCCCACACCTTCCTACACCGATGTGTGTGGAAGGGTTTTGGTTTTAGATTTTACGAGCAAGGCTGCCATACCGTTATTCCATGTACCACCCACAAACATAATGACCGTAGTGGTATCGGCTTCCCCTGAACCACCTACCAAATAGGCCTACATTGAACTCATTAAGGACACTAGCCCTTCTCCACCTTCTTCACCCGCTCCACCTTCATCACCACCTTCACCGACGGAGTCAATGGATCCTGAATCTATCCCTCCTAACTTTTTTTTTTCATAAACACCATTTCCTTGGGGCCTTTGACTTATCAACGTGAGGGCGAGGCCCCTTCCACTCTTCCCTTCCTATATCCTGAGATGATCGATGATGACACACCTTCAATCAACATCGTTCAATGTTAGGATGATGAATCCATACTCACCTACCTTGGTGCAGAAGACTCATATATTCATCGGTCGTTACCTTCTGAGACACAAACCATGTTGAATGAATTGACTATCGAGATCAACATTCATACTGAGGATGACCAGCACATCCTAAAGATCGACAATCTTTAGATGCTGCTCAACAGAAAGCCATCACTTCTATTCTCAGAGAACATAACAAAACTTTCGCTTGGTCTTACGCAAACAGGCCCGATATTGACCCCACCATAGTGGTCCACAATATCGTAACCGTTCCCGATGTCAAACCCATCAAACAAAAGCTGAGGAAAATTCACCCTCGTATTGCTCTTCTCGTCAAAGAAGAACTTCAACACCTTCTTTCCATTTCCTTCATCTTACCCATTGATTATCCTCGTTGGATTTCTAACATTGTCCCTATTACTAAAGCAACAGGGGGACTCCACATTTGCATGGACTTCCGTGACCTCAACCTAGCCTACCCAAAAGATGACTTTCCCTTACCCAGTATTGATCAATTGGTTGACCTCACCGCTGGTCATGAGATGCTATCACTCATGGATGGCTTCTCGGGTTATAACCAATTTTTCTTGCCCTAGAAGATCAACACAAGACCACATTCATCACCCCTTGGGGACCTTCGCTATTGAGTCATGCCTTTTGGCCTTAAAAACACTGGTGCCACATATCAGCGGGCTATGACTTACATCTTCCATGACATCATGCATCGCATATTAGAAGATTACGTGGATGATCTCTTGGCCAAATCTAAATGTCACTCCGAGCACCTTACCGTCCTTAAAACCATCTTTGACCGCCTCATTAAATATTGTATCTCCCCTTCAGCCTAAGAAGTGCATCTTTGCGTTCTTTTAGGAAAGCTCCTGGGATTTATCATTTCCCTCTGTGGTATAGAAGTTGACCCTACTAAAGTCAAGGCCATTCTCAAAATGCCTCCGCCTACTAACCTTAAACAACTCCATAGCCTACAAGGTAAGTTGCAGTCTATTCGCCATTTCATTTCACAATTATCTGATCGGTGTCAACCATTTCATCATCTACTCAAGAAGGATGTCTCCTTTAAATGGGATGATGACTGTCACAAAGATTTTGAGGCCTTAAAACAATACCTTCTCCAACCACCCGTACTCATCCCACCTAAAGACGATCAACCTTTTTACCTATATATATTCATACTTGATCATTCCTTGGGAGCCATGCTTGCTCATCACGATGAACAACATAGGGAACATGTAGTTTATTACATAAGCCGTACTCTTTTGGACTATGAAACCCAATACAACCATCCTAAAAAAATATGCTTAGCTTTATTTTTAGTTGCCATCAAACCCCACCATTACCTACTCAACCAAAAACCTATGTTGTAAACAACATTGACCCCTTACACTTCATGTACGGCAAACCTTATCAAAATCAGCGTGCCGCATGATGGCTTATGCTTTTAGCTGATCTTGACCTTGAATTCATTCATCAAAAGTCCATCAAGGGCCAAGCTATCGCCGACCAATTGGCCGACGCACCTATTTCCAGGGATCAACCTTCTAATTTTGACTTTCCAGATGAGTCAATTGCTACCCTTTCCTTGGACGAACCCCTTACCAAATGACACTATTCTTTGACGGTTCCAAGTGTCAGTGTGGGGAAGGGCTGGTATTATCCTCATTCCTCTTGATGGAGAACCCATGCCTTTGTCTTTCAAACTAGATTTTGAATGTACCAACAATATTGTTGAATATGAAGTGCTCGTACTAGGTCTCCAAGCCACCTATGCCCTAGATGTCAAATCAATCAACATCTTTGGTGATTCTCAATTGGTCATAAACCAAGTCAATGGTATATACCAATGTCGTAACGAGATACTTCAAAATTATAAACATCATGTAGACATACTTTTGACCACCTTTGATCGTTACACCCTTCAAACCATCCCACGTTCCACCAAAAAATTTGCAGATACCATGGCCTGCTTAGCTTCCCAAATACCCGCTTCACCCGCCGATTCCAAAATCTTTGTCACCATACAATGCCTCCATTCACCTTCTTATTTACCTCACGATGTTTACTTGATTGGAACCAATACCCCTGACTGAGTGACCTTTGGTATAAACAATACTCTGACTACCTTTCTCTCTCCATCTTACCTCCTGATCTCACTCGTAACGGATAACGTGCCTTCCTTAAAAAGGTCTCTCATTACGTTATCTTAGGGGACTCCTCTATAAGTGTGGATTTGATGGTATTCTCTTACAATGCCTCACAAGTTCTGAAATTCCTTATACCATTAAGGAGGTTCATGATGGCATATGTGGAGGTCACTTTAGTGGCCTTGCTATTGCTAAGCATATTCTTTGCCTAGGCTATTACTGGCCGACCCTTAACCATGATTGTTGTGACTACATCAAATGTTGTGTAAAATTCCAACAACATTCCAATCTTCATCATACACCCAATCATGCCTTACAGGTCGCTCGAGACCTTTGGCCCTTCTCTCAATGGGGTTTGGATCTTGTTGGAGAAATCAATCCCCATTCTTCCCAATGCCATCAATGGATCATCACTGCTACCGAATACTACAAAAAATGGGTAGAAGCCATACCACTCATCTCCATGAAAGCTAAGAAAATATGCGAGTTCATTAACCACCACATCATTTGTTGCTTTGGTGTTCCTCATCGCCTCATCACTGATAATGGAAAACAATTCAAAATAAAACATTGTAAACACTTTCATGACACCTTCGGCATTCAACTTAGTTTCTCATCACCCTACTACCCACAAACCAATGGCCAAGCCGAATCCACTAACAAAACCCTCAACAAAATTCTCATGAAAGTGGTTGACGATACTAGGAAGGATTGGCATACACACATTCCTTTTGCCTTGTGGGCATACCGCACTAGTATTCGCACTTCCACTGCGGCCACACCTTTTCTCTGGTCTACATGGTACAGAGGCTATTCTACCTCTCGAAGTTTAGATCCCTCACTCCACATTTCTCTCCATGACATGCTCACTAATGATGACTTTCGTTAGGACCGCTTAACATAACTAGAGTTATTAGACAAACGTTGTCTTAACGCTTTGGATCACCTTCAAGTTTACCAACAACATATCAAATGTGCCTATGAAAAATGTGTTCATAAACGAACCTTCCAAGTCGGTGACCTTGTCCTGAAAGAAAATCAACATGTAACCAAAGAAAAAAAAAGTAAATGGGGAAAATTTTCTCCTAATTGGCTTGGACCATACATCGTGACTCATACCTATGGATCAGGTGCTTATCGTTTATCTTCTCTCGATGGTAAACCCAAGCCTGAGCCCCTAAACGCCTTGCATCTTCGACCATTCTATTATTGACTCGTTGTCCTACCTCACCCTTTGTCTCTCTCTAGGCTTGTCCCTTGAGCGCTACCCACTCCATACACCTCCCTAACGATTAAACCAGAATCATGTGAGTACCTGTCACTTGTTATCTTCCCTTGAATATGTGTACCACGATGCTGCACATAGCATGATTCTCATGGATACTTTTCATCTACCTTTAGATGAGATCCCATGGTTGTTTCACCTTGCCTTTTGAACAAGAGTCCTATCCTCCACCTTGGTCTTGTCCATGACTTCAAAGACCTCACATGGGACCAAACTCCTTGAGTCAAACTTCTCATAAAAAGATGACTCCCTCAAAAGGACATCTTCCTCTCAACAAATTGCTGCTATAAATAGACTGCTCCCTCAAGGACAACTATGTGAAGCTCTAAATAATACAAATAAAATAAAATAAAAATAAAATAAAAAAAAATGAGAGCAACCAAAGCTTCCCGCATCGATCAGCTTCACAAAGACCTCAAGGAGTTCCATATTATTTATCTCATATAGACTTCCCGCATCGATCAGTCTATCAAAACACTCAACCTTTTTGTCATGGACTTGCCCATTGTGACCTAGGTTCTCTTGCCCAAAGCGCATACTACCTATACCATATAAAACTTTAACTACCTTTCACCCTTCTCACCCATTCCCACTCCCATTTCCTTACTGCCTCAAGGGACTTCTTGGAACTTAGACATTTGGTGATCATGTGACTACTTTTCATCATAGAACATGTCAATCATGCAATGTCTTTAGGGTCTTATGTTCATCACCTCCTCCAAGGTATGATCTACTTGGTATGATCCTACCCAATCAGGTGGCTTTATTGCCCCCTCTTATCTTTTAACCATCTTTGTTTACATTTTGATTACCTTATACAGACTTGGTCCTCGACGCTTACCTTTGGGGTAATCCTCCTCTTTCACCATAATCGCTTTCACCTACATCATTTTACCTACAATCTACCCACACCTATCAAACCTAAACCCACAACATGCCCAAACACCTACCGTCTCATTGTCATATTCTTCCCTAGCTCATGGGAGAACTACATCGGCCTGAGGTCCCTTTTCACCGGGACTATGTAGGCAACACTTCGAGGGCATGGGGCCCTTGGAGGTTAGCTTGGCCATTCTCTACCCTAAACAATTCATCAACCATGCCTAACTCACCATTTACATCACATTTCACTTAGTTCCCCTTTTATGTACAAAATTGGAAATTAAGCCACATACATAACAATTTGCCTAACCAATCACTTGCATGGATTATACCACATCTCACATATGACCATGCCATACCAACCCTACTTTCAATATATCCATGCCTAATCAACTCGACTCCACCATGCCTAACTCATCCCATGCCTATAACTGAACTGACTCAACCATGCCTATAACTCCGACTCAATCCATGCCTAACCAACCTAACTCGATCCATGCCTAAACCGACCTGACTCCATCATGCCTAACTCACCTAATTTCCATCCATATCAAAGTAACAAATCCATATCTCATCTAACACAAGCCATAAACCAATATCTCATAAACACATCAACAAATCACAAAATACCATGTATCTCATCATATAAATCAATCAATATGTATCTCAACATACATGCCCATCTCATCATGTCCATCATCTCAAAATGTCGGCACACAGGCCGATATACAATACAAAATGTCATCGGCATGCAGGCCGGTCTCATATATACAAAAAGAATGAATCAATACAAAATCTCTTTGGCACGCAGGCCGGTATATGCTCAAAATATACAAATCACTTGTACATCCTCACTGTCTTTGGCACGCAGGCCGGTATGTGATAAAAATACAACTATCTTCGGCACGCAGGCTAGTATATATATCAAAAATAACTAATATACATCAAAAATCAAGTGACTACATATCAGGCATCTCACCGATGTCCTCCATCTCTGTGTCACATGTACCCTTGACATCTTATGTCCATGTTGGCACCTCACCTAGCGTTGGTCGCCACACGCTGGTGGCCTCTCCCTGATTAGGCCTCAGAGCTCGCTGACCTCCTGTGCTCTCCACACTATGAGTGTGGGATCTCATCCTCTCATTAGATGCCTGTTGTGCCCTATACTTGGCATAGGATATGAAATCTATCCCAGCTGCCATAAGCTGGTCCTGATAATATCTCACCTCACCTAGGGCATCCCATAACCTGGATACAGGCATGGTCTGTGGTGGTCCCATAGGTCTCGGCCCCTGTACCTACCTGCCCTACCCTGCGCCTACCTGTGAATTGGGACCTACTCCCGGCCTGTGGTGGTGACCGTACCCTTGTGCCTATATCTCTCAGGCTTGTAAGGCCCCAATCTGTGCCTGGGCTATGGCCAAATGGCCCTGTAAACCTACCACCTAAGCCTGTAAGGCTGCCACCTGACCATCCCCTCTTGACCATCTCCATCTCCTCCATCTCCTCCATCCACCATCTCGGGCTCGCAGTGGCTACACTGCATACATGTAGCTCTGCTACCTCTACCTTCGAACCCTCCAATGGCTGTCTCATAGATACCCAATTGGGTAATCAACATAGCTACCTACCCCTGTAGGGCGTCTCTCTGCACTATAATGGTAGCTAGGTCTGGCTGCCCCGGTCTGGGTGGTATGGCTCATAATTGAGCCACCCACCACTGCCTATACCTGTCTGTACATACATCATCAAGCGTCATCTATCCACCGATCCACCGCTACTCCTCCTCCCAAGGGCACACTTTGTAGGTTGTGGTAGAGGTAAGGGCATCTCCACGTCATCTCTTTGATACTATGGGAAGGGTGGAGGAATGTTCTGTAAGAGCCCAAACTGCCGTCAGACTCTGTCTACTAGGATCATCTCATCCTCCCGACACGGCGACCCTATATCCACCTCTCTAGCTGGAGCTTAGCTAGCTCCTCATGCATATGCCTATATGAGGGGAATCCCACATATGGCCTCCGATAATGTCCACTTCGGACAATCCCTCCAATAACTACCGAAAATGGGCCACATCATGTGTCGACCTATCCGATTTCCGCTCTCCTATCATCGGCACCCATCTCCTATATCCCACCCACACAAATCTAGTTGGGAATGCATGTACTCGGGGCATCCCTATAGGTCACACACACACTATATGCCCAACAGTGTAGTATATACAACATAGGCTAAACCTGCGCAACCACCCATATGCCCACAACTCCTTTGTATAGCTACACCAAGAATGCTGGTGCCTAGGCAAATCGTGTCTCATGAACCATCATATCGTGGAGTACCCCATTAGTGATCGGGGAAAACATCCACCCTCTGCATCTGGCAGTGCATAGTAGCACACTGCATCCATCAACAAAACCACTAGCCTCATCTCATCCGGATGGGCAAGGTACATCTCTCCATAGCTCAAACTGACACTATGGAATCTCATCTCGCCATCCCTTCTCCAAAAATAGTCATAATCAGCTCCTCTGAGGCCTTGGAGGAGATAGAATACACTTGGGCACCTAATATGGGTAACCGCAAAATCCAGAACACGTCCTCTAGGGTGATAGTCATCTCACCCGTCAGGAAGGTGGAATGTGTTGGTCATGGGATCCCATCTATCGATGAGCGCAACCATCAAGTTGGGCTACCAAACAACATGGTGGTAGTGACGAATCCCACTCAAGCCCACTACCTCCACATGTTGCAGCTCCAAAGGGGTCGCTAAGCCACATAATGTCACCGAGAGGCAGAGCCCTCCTGTCCCGCGTATGTAATCGCACTCTCCCCGCATCCAATACAAACACAACATTAATTTACCTGTATCAATCCCTATTCACCAATTATCATTTTCCTACACCCTATTTTCACCCTACCCATCTCAACTACCTAGCCCACATCACTTTTGGACCCTTGTGCCTCAAATCCCGACCGGTGCCGGTTTATCCTAACCGACTCGGTCACCCTTACACCGACATCGGTCCACCGTTTGGTGACCGATACCGGTTCACCCTTATCGACCACAATTACCACCTAACTGGCATTGGTCACCTGTTTGGTGATCGATACCGGTTCTACCCAACCGACGCAGACCAAACTTAACTGACGCCAATCACCGTAGTGAAAAATCCCGCGACTTCTCAAAACCCCCATTTTCTAAAAATCACCCCCTTCCCCTTTTACCCCACCTACAATGACCTAAACTACCCCTGGACCTCTACCCACCTCACCTATAATATTTACTACCCTTCCCCTCCCTCTTTTTTCCCGTTATTCCCCCCATACCCAAATTTTATTTTTACCCACCCACAAAAAACAAAAACCCACAAAAACCTAAAATAACAATTATCCAAACCTCTAATCTACCTAATTAGCAATATAGAGTTGGGTGCTTACCTCATCATCGCTCTTGTTGTCTCGGTGGCACATCCGGCTCACCGTGGTGCTGGCCCGCCGATCCCTCTCTGGCCTCTTCCATCACCGAATAACTCCTCGTAACCTCCACCCAATCAAATCTCTCGCCTAATCCCATGGACCCACTGCTCACCAACCCAACCCTCGTCCAATCACACTACCAACTCACTATCCCATTTCCTTCAGACACTTTTCTCTCTTTTCTCTTTTTTTGTCATTTTCTCACTTCGCAAATAACAAATGAATAATAAAAATGTGGATTTTTTGTTTTTATAACCAACCCGACCTAACCGATGCGTTGGTTACCCTTAACCGACATCAATCGCATGCCCTACCTCACCATCATCGGTTTTCCTATACCGACGTCGGTTTCCATGACCACCATCGATCATCCTCACCTACACATTGCCCTCAATTAAGCCCTTTTACCCCACCCTTTACCTCGGATCATTTACCCCACCCTTTACCTTGATCCTTTACCCCACCCCTCACCCTGATCCTTTACCTAACCCATTTACCTTACCTTTCCTGACCTCCTCACTTACTACCTCCATTTTTCCTCCTTTGGGGACTCATTATTTTACCCCTACCTTGGCCTTACCCATGCCGTGACCTAGATATTTGGACCTGACCATCGCTAGTGACCTTTGACCTCATGTATTCACTATACCTTGCGTACTATTACCTGTGTTGATTGACTTGATGCCCTTACCTAGCCTATTATCGTGACCATTTATCCTAACCCTACCTTTGGTGTACCGAACATACCTAAACGTTCCTGCACCTAACCTACGTTGTGTTTCCTGACCATATCCTATACCTTGGATACCGGATTCACTTCAACCTTGTTTGGATAAACCTATCGACCTTAGATGATGTAGAGTTTTCCTGCTCTTCAACCCGGTAGCGTGTTGTAGTTTATTCATGTGCGTGCATTTGACTGTTGCTACCTTTGACCCTAGACCCATTACCTAGATTTCTCGAGTAGACCTTTAACCCTTTCTCCCTCGTGCCCACCTGCCTTCTTCCTCCCATTTACCTTTTATCAAACCACTCACTAATTCTCCCTTCTACCTCATTAGTTCCTAGTTTGAGGGGGATCACCTTCACCCACACATGGGGCAACCACATCTTATTTTTGTTAGCGTCGCTTACCAATACAAGCTACGCAACAAAAAGGGGAAAAATGTAGACACTAAAATTAGGTCACACTCCCCTTTGGTGGCTCGACGAATAAACACCCTTCATCACATTCCCTAGCCATGACCCCCTTCACCCCACTAATATTAATTTAATTAAACTAATTCATTATCCTCACTATATCTATTATTTAAATAATATCCACACATAGAGTTCACTTAGACACCTCACCAAGCCAACTCACCCTAAACCTATTCTTAGTAAGTTGCCATAACTAACTAAGACTTACCCAAACCCTAAAAATCAATGCCTACATTCCCTCTAACCACACCACATGCTTACAAGAAGCTCCTACCTAATCCATGGGTTAATGACATGAGATCCGAGGAAATCAAGAGGATCTCCCTAGTTTAGTAAACCTAGGAAATCTCACCTTGACCGACGCCAGTTACCCCTAACCATCGCCGGTTAAGCCGGAACCGCCGTCGGTTACCCTTTTAACCCCAAAACAACCTTATTCTCAAGGTTGGAAGTTGGAAGTTGGAAGCAAAAGGTTGGCAAGCATTATCACATCTTAGAGAGATAACACATCTTCAGAGAGTGAATTCTAGCGAGACCACACATGCAAGGAAGGAGATCAAACATCTTTTCCTGCACCATCCCAACCATGATCTGATCTAACCAAGTAAAGAGGAGTGCACATGCAGCCCATGCAGAAGCTTTCCTTCAATGGTGATCACTTACAGCCTTCAAGCCTCTCATCAACACCTCCATCCTTCACACATAGGCATCTAGGACCATAATCCAAGTAAGTATAATGTCATACTTCTCTGTTTTATTTCATTTCATCATTATTTTATCATCTATTGCTTACCTAGCCATCTATTGACCTTCTCCAACATCTCCACCTCCATATACCCATTAAAACCTCACCGAAGCCTACCCCAGTCACCCAATACCTCGTCTCGACCAACCAAAGTCCTTTGTGTAATCACAAAGGATACCTAAAGCTTGTTCTGTGACATTTCCAGATTCCACAGTAACTGGCACCGATCAAACTTAACCGCCGTCGGTTACCCTTGACCGACATCGGTCTCTGTATTTTCCCACACAACCTAGAATAGAGACCTACCCACCTAATTTCACCTCACCCACATTCACCTGTGATCTACTTGAGACCTTTGTCAAAAACCCGCAGAACCCAAAACTAATTAGTTGCCCTTTGGTTTCTATTCTAGCTTAGCCTATTAGATTAGATCTATTTCTTATTGTGTTTTAAGTGAGATACCTAAATCATTTCAAATTACAATAGGATTTACTTTGTTTACAGCATTAAATTGTTTAAAATAGTGGACTGACAGCCATCTAGGAAGTATCACACTTCCCGATCTAGCATACGCTAGGCAGTTCACTGCCCATATTGTTTAATTCCTTTTGGTGGTCTTGCTTTGCAGAGGTAGTTCCTCCTAGCCAAAAGGAAGCTCTCATGATCAGCTGTGGATTTAGAAGTCATACACGTGCAACAACCCATCAACCAACATTTGAACATGTATTCCTCCTACACCCGTTACCCTATCTGTTTCATCAACACTTCAAAGAAATGATCTAAGAATCAGGTGAAATAGGGGTCATATAAATACAAATCTATGTGACCATAATAAAGGACCAAGAACTAAACATCTATTATCATCACCTAAGGTTGCATCCAAAGGCATTCTAAGAGCATCAAGGCATCCATCTAGCACTCACTCAAGGGACAAGGGACTACATTTTCTACATACACACATAGGAGGGGAAGTTCATTTTTCCATACACACATCTATTTACATTGCTACATCTAGCTATTTCCTGTTATCACACACACTTAACAAGGGCTTCCTAGGGCACAATTCTATCACACACGCACAAGAACTACATGGATTCTGAAATGTAGTGCAATGTTCAATTGTAAGATCACTCACCAGGGTCAGTCTGACTCCCCATTTGTATCTCTCTTTTTAGGATTTGATGTGGTTTAGGGTTTCGTAGGATATCATTTGTTTGGTAGGTTACATGCAAATTCGACAATCATCCACTGACATACAGGTAGCCAAAAGTGAAGGTTAACAAAACTTGTGTGACACATCGTAAAATATTTTCGAGCTCCCGTGTAGTCACAAATGCCCAAAAGAGGTCCCTAGTGCCTAGGTGCCCTAGTCCTATTCCACGCGCCATAGTCTAGGCTCATCTGATAGTTCTAGGATTTTATACGTGTGATAGTGAAAGTCTCATTGCTCATGTTCATCGCTTTCTAGTCCAAAATACTTTGGGATTAAGTGCAAAATCAACAAAGTTTTCTACTCTCTCTCTTATGCTTAGGGTTTCATTTTTCTTTAGCTTATTGCTTGCATCGATCTGTACTTAGCATTTATTTATCATATGTGAATCTAGAATTAGGGTTTTACAAATTGCATATTTGTTAAATCAACAAGTAAGAATGAATGAGACATAGCTAGGGATAAGATGATTGAATAGGTTGGAGAAGTGTGGGCTACTGAAAAAGTGTTGTACAATTTGTGTTGTTACAATACATGAATTACCAAAATGAGTGTCTACATTATCCCCATTTAAGTATGAAATTGAAAATCACTTGCTTAAAGGAAATGTTACTTGAGTGTGTAGACACACTTTGAATTCACTCAAAGTTCCATGTTTTGGACTAATTTTTCTCTTTCCTATTCAGATTAGTGGACTAGATACTAAAGAAAATGAAGTGACTCGTAACATGCAAGGGTTAAGGTAGACTAGAGACTAAAGAAAATGAAGTAACTTAGAACATGCAAGGGTTTAAGGTACCTTGGAATAAGATGGTGAAAAATGGACGGGTGCAAAGCAGATGACCTACTGCAAGCTTGATGGATTTGCATAACAAAGATAACTAGAAGGAAAATGGATTATATGGTAGATGAAGGGGTTGCCCAACGGAGTTGGTTCCTAAAAGCATGAAATGCCTTATTCGGATGTCAACCATGTATTTTATAAAAGAGCATAAAGTGAATCATAAATGACTGAATAACATGAAGAATCTGAACCTAAACAGAATCTAAAATTATAGAACTGAAAGGAAAGTGCAAATTTGATCTAGATTAACACAAAATGAAATATACCTGATTGTGTCGATGATGACCTAAGCAATATAAGTCCAGGTTGATAAAGGATCGTAGGCGAGATGGATCAAAATAGAACCTAAAAATGTAGATTTGAACAACTCGTATGTAGATTTGAAGATGCTTTGGAATACTGTAGAAGTTGATAATAACATGCGAAGAGACTTGAAATAGGGAAACAAAAAGGATGCAAGAAAATAAGGATTTAGATGGGTAAGATGGAAATATGTCTTGGGTCGATGGTGACTGGGATGAGTTGATGACAATCGAAGACCGGCATAATGAATGTGGACTGACGAATGACAGAGTGATGGGTCTAGAAACTGTGTGGGAATAGAAACAAAACAACAAACTACAAGTGGATCTAGATGGAAGAATAAGTAACAAAACAGAGGCAAGGTTGATGGTGACTGGGATGATATAGGTAAGGCCAAAGGTGGATGGGTTAGATTGAAAACTGTACACAAAATGGATGAAAGAGAAGGCTTGATTTGAAGCTCATGACAATCGAACCTATTAAATGTTAGTAACTGATAATAGCAATAACAATGATGCAACAATGGAATGAATCAACACAAAGGAAAGATAACTTTTCTCTTTCTGTTCGATTAGTGGACTAAATAAAATCAAGCAACTCAAAACATATAAGGGTTTAAGGTACCTTGGAATAAGATGGTGACAAATGGAAGTGGGAAAAGTAGATGACCTACTGCAAGTTTGATGGATCTGCACAACAAAGATAACTAGAAGGAAAATGGATTAGATGGTAGATGAGGGGTTTCCTACGAATTCAGTTCCAAGAAGTGTGAACTTCCTTATGTGGATGTCAACCCTCGTATTTGATAAAAGAGGATAAAGTAAATGATAAAGGACTGAATAACATGCAGAATATGAACCTAAACAGAATATAAAATTACAGAACTAAAAGGAAAGTGAAAATCTGATATAGATTAACAAAAATGAAATATACCTGATCGGGTCGACGGCGACCTAGTTTGTAGAGGTCCATTCGACGGTGACCAAGGCGTATGGATCAAAATAGTAACTAAAAATGTAGATTTGAACAGATTACGTATGTAGATCAAGATGCTAGAAACCCAGCAGAAGCTAATAATAACTTGCGAAGAGACCTAAAACAGGTGAAACAAAAAGGATGTAAGAAAATAAGGATTTAGATGGGTAAGATGGAAATATGGCTTGGGTCAATGGTGACTGGGCTGAGTTGATGGTGACTGAAGATTGACATAATGGATATGGACTGACAAAATGGTAGAGTGATGGATCTAGAAACTATGTGGGAACAAAAATAAAACAACAAACTGTGGTGGATTTGGATGGCATAATAAGTAACACAATAGAGGCAGGGTCGATGACGACTGAGCTGATTTAGGTAAGAGCAAAGGTGGATGGGTTGGATTGACAACCTGCACACAAAATGGATGAAAGAGAAGGTTGGATCTCAAGTTCGATGGTCTTGGATCTCGCAAAATGTTAGTAATTGATAATAGTGATAAAAATTATTCAACAATGGAATAAATCAACACAAAGGCAAGATAAACTCCCTAAGTATCCACAAATGATGCAAGCAAGCTCAAAGGGACTCCAAGAAGACTGAAATAGTTGTAGAGAAGCTCAAGCACAAAGACAAGGCTGCAAAACACACAAAAGATCTCGATGATGTATCTCTTGGATGGGGGCGGGAATGTGGCTTTATAGGGTTGATGATGACCTAGGTGGGTCGCCGTTAATTGTGGGGAACCATCTATTTGGGTGGTGGGAGGATGCCTAACTCAAGGCATCAAGCCCATTAGAAGTGGGATTAGGGTTTTGAAAGGCTTAGGCGGGTTAGGGCTGCATAAGGAAGTGAAATGGGTAGGTGAGGGGTGAAATGGAGTAAATAAAGGCTAAGGGAAGCCTAGGGATGAGAAACTAGGTAGTTTAGGGATGATAAACAACCTAGAGAAGATAAATTGAGGATGATTAAGACTAATTAGATAATGAGATGAGGATTAGGGGATAATTAATGAGAATTAATCAATAAATTAAAATGGATAGGATAATAGATGGAAAATATGGGAATATTAATAAGAATATGAATTAAAATAAAAGGGGTCTAGATAGGTGACCATGGTGAAAAAAATGAACGTGGGGTGACAAGGGTAGCGATACCAAATTTTGGTGTCTACATTTGCCCCTTTTTGTCAAGTGGTTTATGCAAGTAAGCCATGAGACAAAAATGATGAGAGACAAAGGGTAGGATGAAGGATGACGAAGGATTGATGATGAGATCCCTAGAGACACCAAAATTGGGTCACACTCCCCTTGGTCCCTTTTTGAATAGCCAACTCAAACATATTCACCTAACCATGACCCTTTTACTCCACATTAATATTAGTTTAATTATTTATAATTAAAGTGATACTCATCCTCACAATATTCATTATTTAATTACCTTAATTAAACTAATTTCCACCTCACCTAGACACCTCACCCCACCACCTCACCTAGACACCTCATCATAAACCTATTCTTAGCATGTTTCCCTTTTACTAGGACTCAATATTCACTCACCATAACTAACTAAGACTTAGTCCTACCTACCTTAATGAACTAAGACTTAGTGCAACCCTAAAATCACATGCCTATTCTCCCTCTAACCACATTCCCACTCATTAAAATGTAACATTCCATTTTGATTTGTGAGAATAGACAGAGCTAGCTTAAAAGATTTCCAATATCTATTTTTTTAGTAAACCTAGGATTTCCTGCCTTAACCGATGTAGTCAACCCTAAACCGACGCGGTCACCCTAAACTATCGTTGGTTACCATATATTCATTTTGGTAACCTTGTTTGAGAGGTTGCCACATTCTCGAGTTTTAGAATGAAGGAGATCTACATGCAAGCAAGAACCGAGCCCTTTCGCACATCCAAACAACCATAGCCAAAGACTGAAGACTGATATGAAGGTATTTGCATTCATGGTAGCATTCCGGGAAGCACAACCGTAGTACTGAGCACCATTCCACATATCAACCTTCACCAACATCTCCAACCACCTCTCCACCACTATAGGCATTTAGAACCCTTCTGAACTCCAAGTAAGTTGGTTTCTCCTCTGTCACTTATAGTTTTATTCTCTATTTTCCTTCATCTATTCACTGTTCTTACTTAGATCTATCCCTCAACTTTCTCTCTATCAACCACCCCCTCACACCCCACCTAAACTTCACAAAAACCTATCCCAAAACCACCTCCCTCACGTAGACCTCACAAACACCCTCCAAAATCTTTGTGTAATCACAGAGAGGACCCAAAAACTCATTCTACAACATCTTCCAGTTCCCCACAATCACCGACATTGGTTAACCCTAATTGTGGTTGGTCCATATTATACCAACATCGGTCTCCTTAATCGATATCGGTCACTGTGACTGTTAACCCAACCTAACAACTCAACCCTTAGCCTACCCCAAACCTCACTCAAAACCTTACCACACCTATCTTGGACTTGTCACCTCACCCTCCCCCACAGACCTTTCCAACTCTCTATTCCAAGATAGAAGAGAGCCCAAAACCCTCCGCTTTGACTCCTGCCACTTTTCCACACGGTGGACCGATATCGGTCACACTAAACCGATATCGGTCATACCTAAACCAACATCGGTCACCCTGACTAGTGTCAGTCTCTATGTTTGATAAAATTGATCCAGACTAGTAACCTAATTACCTCACCCAAAACAACCCAAAATCTTACCAAACCTTACCAAGACTCGTCTATGACCTACAAGACCACCTGCGCTACCCGTAACCCAACCCAAAAACTTTACCTCCATAACATTTTAGTATTTAATTAGATCGATGCTTGATAATAATCTGAGGCACCCAAATTAGAATGCTAGATTATATTATTTACATGTTTAAGTTATTTTATATTGATTTATAAACAAAGGGACTGACAACCTTCTATGAAGTATCACACTTCCTGGATCTAGCATATGCTAGGCAGTCCACTGTCATATACTATTTAACTCTCTTTTGTGGTCTTGTTTTGTATTTTAGGTAGTTCCTCCTAGCCAAAAGGAATCTCTCATAGTCAACATTGGATCAAGAAGTTAGAACATACACAATGACCTTTAAACCGACCATCACAACATGTATTCCTCCTTGGCCCATACCCTTATTTTTTTCTCAAATCCATAAAGAAAATGGTGAAACACTCCCCCTCAAATGAGGGATCAATGACACAAAAGGGAATCAATCACGAGGTTGAAAGAGATAAATGAAGAAGGGCGGGTGGGAGAAGAAAGATGGGTGAAATAATAAGGCGCGAGGCAAGATGCCCCGAGTAAGAAGGATTTAAAAAATATTAAAAAATATGGTGGTGATTTGAGGAGTCACTTTGGCAGGAAACAAAGGTCACGGTCTTCAGGAGATGGCGACACTATCCTACGAGCTCATGCGAGTATGTGAAAATCACAATGAAATGGAGGGGATCCATTGGGAAACCACTCAAATGGATGAAATCCATGGGGACTAACGGGTCATAGGTATACATCAACTATGCGCAACCAAATGCAAAAATAATGAGAAATCCTTAATACATGAGGAATCGGGTGAAAATGTATGCGTCTACAAAGGAAGAGGATGGAAATAATAGTGCCCTAGTAAAGGGCACAAAAATGGACAAAGAGGAAAAATATAAAAAAGTGATGAGATAGAATGCCCCAAGAGGGGGATAAATATGGCCACAAAGGTGGAATTTGAGATAAAAATATATATGATGACATGGTGTCCTAACAAAGGACACATCAATGAAGGAGGGCAAGCCATGTTGACCATGATTGAGACCGATTGATGATGACCTAAGGGGGTCGGCAATGACTTAGTTTGACGGCTATATAAGCCCGTGTTGGTCGATGATGCCCATTTGCACACTTCATGAGTGACAATTGAGAACTTGAGAATATAAAAGGAGATTGAAAACTTGGAGAAAATGAAAGAAGAAGGTGCAACCAGAAATGTTAGAGGGTATGCAAGATGGTGAGTAAATCTAAAACCCAATCATGTTTTAAATTTATTTTATGTTTTATTTTATTTTTTTACATTTTTTTATTTTTGGATAGGCACTCGAGGGCGGTCGGCGGCGACCAGTGTCAGTCACCATCGACTTAGCCCTAAAAGGCGTTGACCTCCACCTAGGCACACCGACTCGACCTAGGTCGGCCCACCACGATGAGGATGGGAAATTTTGATAGCTAGATGAATTATGTGATAAAAATAATGGTGATGGAGCTGATGTTTTCTTGTTGTGTTTATGCTTATAGGCTAGAGAGACCCTTTATTTGAGAGACAAAATCCCAACACTATATGATCGATTAGAGGGGACATAGCCGATCTTGAGTGGTATTACTTATCGACCGTCGGATTGGGAGGATTCATATATTACTAGAGGATCCCACAAGATGTGGGTTTGATGATCACACTAGTGGAGAGATATGACATGTATACATGTACCTTCTAGTGCAAGATAGGTGAGATGGCGACCACCCTAAATAATGTATATCACATCCTTAGGCTACCTATAAAGGGGGAGTAGATAATTACCATTACCATTGATATCGATTGACAATGTTGAAATGATTATTTGGAGCCAACGCACCTTTGATTACCTTCACTTCAGGTGCATTCTCTTATGAGATGAGATACAAGTGCGGGGTACCGCAGAGTAGATTGATTTGTCTTTTGATGATGGCCATATCTTATCATGCATTTCTTGACTCAGAGGATCCAAATTCGCATGGATGTTAGCAGAGTCTTGGCGATATTATTGATTTTCGTGCCATATTTTCATTTGGGAAAACATTGCTAGCATAAGTGTACCATGAGTTAGTGATGTACATATCGGGAGGAGGACATGGTTGGATTTAGGCTTCCTCCTAAATTGCTTTGGGCCTACAAACATATTGTGGTCATCGTGCCACTAGAGCTACCATGGGTCACATAGGACCATATAGAGCTCACTATTGGATTTTTGAGATGGTGAGCCGACTAGGCTCATGGGGAAAAAGGAGTGAGGGATGTCAATTGGTATAACAAAAAGTTTGAAAAGATCGACGAGAGAGCATGTTAGATGGAAACTATATAGAAATTTCCTGCATGGCATGGATCGATGCATAGTTGATAGGGATGAGGAGGACTAGATGGGTATAAGGCTGTAGACTAGAGATAATTGAGGCCATTCAGGTTTGACAGAGTGGTCAGTGATAGTTTGGTATCGTCCATACGGTACCCGAGAGAACCCATATCCTATAGGTGCAAGGAGGTAGATAGGGACTTACCTATTCTTGACATGGCAGACCCATTGGAGGAGGCACAAGAGAAATGTGATGAGGATGATGATGTGGGGGTTGGAGTAGGGTTTGTGGAGTGGATGAACACTACTTGGGGGCTCGGTAGGCAAGAGAGAGGAGATGAGGAGGAGGAGATGGAGGTTGAGGCAGAAGTTGTTCTTAGAGGTAGAGATGGTGACTGAGGAGAGACCGCAGAGATGGCACAACTACATGATGAGTTAGCTCAGGTGAACAATCACATATGTCACCCAAAGAAGAGCGAGATACAACATGACAAGAGGCCCAGACCCTTCAATAGGAGAGGGATCGAGTGACTCAGAGAGAGATAGTTCCATCTAGATAGGGATTAGTATCACGGGTAGAGGGAGGCCTATATATTTTGATTTGGAGATCTTGTGATGATTATAGCCTCATAGTCGATGAGTGGTGCACCAATGACATCGCAGAGAGGAGGAAAATGACACCTCCCGATATGATATCCATGAAATGATATAGAGCCTTAGCCGTGAAGGCTAATAATTATGAGTAGATAGTGGTAAATAAGTTACCAAGGACTCTAAGATATTAGGAGTATATGCAGAGATGAGGGGCGACTAGAGATGGGCCATTTAGGAGCATAATAAGTGTGGCTCATTTACACCGAGAGGAGGGCTAAGGTGGAGGATATGAGGCCGAGAGACAAACAAAGGGAATTGCCTCGGGGGAAAACTTGAGGCTTTTTTATGTAGCCTTTACGATTTTGATGATATCTCTACTTTGAGAGAGGGCCCTTAGAGGCTAATGATGTACTTGAGACACTTATTTTGATGTATATATATATATATATATATGATTTTGATTTTTTTCAGTATTCTAGCATGTGTCAATTGTATGATGTTGATTATTTGATTTATGATGATGATGATGATGTGAATGTGCTGATGATGATGATTATATGATTTACTTTATATTTGATGATGATGGTGAATATATATGCATGGTTGAATGGTTAATATATAATATGTGATGTGAAGAAAAGTGTTATTTGAAAATAAATGTGATGGATGATAAACACATCCAATGATAGATAAGAATAAGCAATTAGATGTGGGATTGTTGATAGATAGCACGTATATGATTTAGATAAAATAGATGTTGAAATAAAGGATAGATGTGAAAGACTTAGAATAGAATGCCACTTGATGATTGGTGACCTATGGGTACAAATGATGCTATGTCATATCAAGGAACACACAAGGAAATGATTCCTCTAACCACATTGGAGGTAAACAAGAAGGGGATCTAAGTAACACAATGCACATGTGACCAAAACATGTGTTAACACATAACCAATGATAGTTAGTTATACCAAAAGATCATGAGAGGAGATATGGATGGAAAGGACTCATAAACCTAATGTCAACATGACAAAGGGGTTTGTGATGTAACTTGTATGTAGGAAAAGGGTTCTCCATAAGTGGTTTTCCCTAAGTCTATGCTCCAGCTCTAGGTAGGGAAAGAGCAAACTGATCAATGCAAGAATTTTTCTATGAGAAAGTTGATCAATGTGAGAAGCTTTCTTGGGATAATGATAAGATAAAAGGTTGATCAATGCGGGAAGCCCTCATTGCAATGATATAAGAGAGTAGCCATCCTTAGAGTATATGGTATACTTTACACATTTATGATTTTTATGACAAGAATGATACACATGATAGCCATCCTTCGAGGTATCGGTCTATTTATTTGATATTCTTTTACTTCTTCTTCTTCTTTTCATGAAAAATTGTCCTTCAGGAGTAGTCTGTTTTTGATAAATTTGATTTTTTTGATAAGAGCATCCATGAATTTTGACTTTTACATGGGGAAGAGCTGGGAATAGCTAGGTAGACCACTAGAAGGGGATGATGAATGTACAAGTGACACCTTTGGTCCCTTTGCGTGGTTCCAATAGGTAAACAAGAGGGTGATGGATGTAATGATCGTGGATTTATCACCAAGAAGGAGAACCTATCCATAAGGAAAATTCTATGAGTAGAGCCATGGTGCCCATATTTAAGGTCATATCTAGGAAAGTGATGGTAGACCACATAATTCCAAATCATTACAATGATAGATGGAAGAGGCTAATGATGGAGGAATGATCTAAGGATATGACTAAGTGCTCATTGGTAAGTATGCTAACAATAGAATGGTTGCAAGTGCAATACATTAAATGGTTCCACTTTTGTTTTACCATCAAGGGAGGCAAAACGATAGGCTCCCACCCATACTTATGCGTAATAATGTAAGGTCCAATCCATTTGGGGAAAAATTTCCTCATTGGCTCCTTTATAGAGTAGTAAACGTTCTGATTTTTGGTAAGTATGAGGTCCCCTACATTGAAGTTGCATTATTTGAGGTGCTTATTGTAAGAACGCTTGATGCACTCTTGATAAATATGATGATGCTCAAGAGTGAGGAGGTGGCATTCATCTAACAATTTGAGCTGTGCTTTAGACGCACTTTGCGATATAATATTCATTAGAAATGAAGTCACAAAGAGACACATGTAAGGATAAAATTTGAACTTCAAGGGGAAGGATGACTTTAGAGCCATAAATAAGAGAAAGGGCATAGCACCCATGGAAGTATGGATGCTAGTCCGATAAGCCCAAAGAGAAAAAGGGATATGAAGATGCTAATTATTACCGGATTGATCAACTATCTTGGCAAGAATGTTACGAAGAGTTTTATTAGTCACTTTAGCTTGGCCATTAGCTTGAGGATAGTAAGGAGAAGATAAGCTAAGCTTGATATTGAATGAGTCACAAATATTCTTGAGATCTTTGTTTTTAAAGGAATTTTCATTGTTTGTGATGATTTTGTGAGGAACACCAAAGCGAAAAATGATATGTTGATAGATGAAGTTAATAATTGGACTAACTTTAGTTGAGGTGAGTGGAATTGCTTCCACCCACTTGGTGAAATACTCAGTTGTAGTGATGATAGAATGATGTTACTGTGAAGATCGAGGATTGATGGTACCAATGAGATCAAGGCCCCACTACGAGAAGGGGCAAAGGTCCTAAGTCAACTGTAAGGCTTGGATAGGAACAAGAACAAGATTAGAATGCTTGGTGATATTTGAAACACTTCTAAACATACTCACAACATTCACGATTGAGGGAAGGACAATAATAGCCAAGATGAAGAACACGCTTAGCGACAACCAAGCCACTAAAGTGCCCACCAAAAATACCATCATGGAATTCTTGGATAACACGAGAACACTCATGGCATTTTAGGTATTGAAGGAGAATACCGTCAAATGCAAACTTATGAAGGATGTTGCCAACGATGACATAACGGTTAGCATGTTGAAGAAAAGACCTCCTTCCATTTTTAGATAGATTGGAAGGAATGATAGACTTAGATAAATAATTGAATATTTGAGAATACCAAATATCTAACAAACCGGAGTCAACAAGATTAATGTGAGGTAACACATGGGATGGTTGATCATGGTGATGACCAACAACGGAAAGTTTGGATTCGTCTGTTGTCCATGGGATGAGAGATGCAAGAGAAGCCATTGTGTCAGTGAAATGATTGGACAATCGAGGAACAAATTGGATAGTGTAAGAATCGAAGGCCTCAAGGAGGAGAAGGATGATATCTCTATATTTTTGAAGGGTATCATTTTTACATTGATACTCACCTGTAACCTATTTGATGATAAGATCATAATCCCCATAGATGTCAAGAATTTGAACACCTAAAAAGGTAATAGTTTCAAGACCTAAGATAAGGGCTTCATACTCTCGCCATATTGTTTGTACACTCAAAATCAAGCTTTTCAATGAGGGGAATAGGAGTATCCCAAGGAGGAATGATAATGATGCCAATGCCTCCCCCTTGATAACACTTAGAACCGTAAAAAAATAGGGTCATCCTAAGGGTGGAATACTCATGATGAAAGTGATTGATGGATTCATCCGGAAACTACTCGTGAGGAAGATGCGCACTAGGAAGAGGGGCTTTAGCTAATTGATCTGTGATATCTTGGCCCTTGATAGACTTTTGAGATATGAACTTGAGGTCAAACTTAGTCATGAGCATGAGCCATTAAGTGATGCAATCGTTGTGATATGACTTAGAATGCATTATTTTGAGAAGATGAAAACTAGTGACGAAATAAGTCTTGTGATTGAGAAGATAATGTCAAGCTTAGAAGTGGTAAAGAAGAGGGTGCAAAACAACTTTTCAGCTTCAGTGTAGTGAGTTTCACATTTTTGAAGGGTGTGACTGATGTAATAAACAACTTGCTCATGACCTTGGTCATCACGATGTGCTAACATAGCCCCTAGGGCATGATCAATGGTAGAAACATATAGATAAAAGGGCTACCTCATACGTGGAGGTATAAGCATTGGTGAGGACAAGAGATACTACTTAAGATCATCAAAATATTTTTGGGTGGTTATTGTCCTAATTGAAATCTGTTTTTACGAAGAAGGTGATGAAAGGGTTGACAATGATCTGAAAGTTGTGAGATGAAATGATAGACTAATTGAAGTCATCCTTGGAGACTATGAAGTTTCTTAAGATTGGAAGGAGGAGGCATCTCAAGGATAGCCTTGATTTTTGCAGGTCAAATTCAATACCCCTGATGGACATGATAAATCCAAGGAGTTTTCTAGTTAGCACTCCAAATACACACTTGGCTGGATTGAGACGAAGGAAGAAACAAATAAGGTGCTTGAAAAGGACTTCAAGGATAGTAATGTGATCATGTTGATGTTTAGATTTACCCAAAATATCATTGACATAATCCTCTATTGTCTTATGGATGAGGTCATGAAAGATGTAAGTCATGGCCCACTGATAGGTGGCTTCGACATTTTTCAAACCAAAGGGCATGACACGATAGAAAAAGGTCCCCCAAGGAGTGATGAAGGAGGTATTATGTTGGTCTTCTAGGCACAATGAGAATCTGATTATAACCAGAGAAACCATCCATAAGAGAAAACATCTCATGAACTGTGGTAAGATCCACAATTTGATTGATGTTAGGAAGGGGAAAGTCATCTTTAGGGCAAGAAAGATTTAGATCTCAAAATTCCGTGCATATATGAATATTTCTAGAGGCTTTGGTGATAAGTAAAATAGTAGAAACCCATTGGGGATAATCAATGGGGATGATGAAATTAGCAGAAAGGAGGTGTTGCAACTCCTCTTTGACAAGGAGGGAAACTTGAGGATGCATGCGGCAAAGATTTTGCTTAACCGAATTAGCATTGGGAAAGGTGATGATGTTATGGATGATGATAGAAGGATCGAGACCTGACATATCAAAGTATGACCATGCAAAGTCCTGACTATGACGAGAGAGGAACACGGAGAGACTCAAGCTCCTGTGGATCAAGGGATTGAACCACTTTAAGAATGTGAGGCTCTTGAGGAGTCCTGATGTTGATATCAATGGTGGATTCATTGAGAAGAGTGGATGTTGGATGGTAAGGTATTATGAAGATAATAATCTTCTGCCCCCATATGGGAAAGAATAGCATCATCGTCAGTGTAATGAAGAATGTCAATGGTAGAAGTCTCTTCTATCATTTCGGATGGCGAAGGGAAGGGACCTAGTATGATTTTCACACTGATAAGTGACCAGTCCCAAGGTGATGGTGGAGACTAAAAAAATATAGAAGTGATAGACATGGTATCATCCGCATCCATAGCCTCATATGATGGAGAAGATGGAGAAGGCATGTCCATAAGCATCTTAGATGGTGGGATAGGGTCGACGGGTTTCTCTTGATAACCTAATCCAAACTTTTCATGAGGTTTGTAACATTGATCGATAATAAGGTCATGTGCACCATGCTCATAACGTCCCATGCCAAATCCCTTCCATGCACAATGGTGAAGATAGGTGTGGGTGAAGGATGGTTTGTTGAGGAAGCCATAACCTCATGTTGGTATATGGTTTGGTGTGAGGATGATCAATGATGTGAGAAGAAGGGGCATCGACACCACCATAGATGATATTGGTGCGAAGATGGGGTGGGATGAAAGGAACGATGTCCCCGATGTTGGGTTGGTACATTGGAGCTTTGTCGGGTCTACTAAGGCGATGAGGTGTGGGAAAGGTGTTGAGCATGAGAAGACGATACTCCCCTAGAGTAAGTTTGTCTAAGGAGTCATCGTTGGGAAGCTTAGATGAAGAGATGGATGAGCTATTGGATGGTTGAGATGGGTTGTTCTTTGGAATGAGGACATCGTTAGGTCGATAGGTCATGTTGCATACTTGGAAAGGAGGAGCATCACCGGGAAGTGTCAATATTTTTCCCTCATGTTTGTATTTAATGCAACGATGAAGTGTGGAAGGGACACAACACATAACACGAATCCAAGGTCATCCAAGAAGAACATTGTATTGAAACTCCCTTCTATGATATAGAATACTTCGTGGAGGATCTTCTCACCAACGTGGATAGGAAGGACAACCATTCCCAAGGCAAGAGTGATAACATCATTGAATGCACGAAGAACCATGGGTGTTTGGGCGACAATGGTTTTAGGGATCTTGAGCTGATCAAAGGTATGTGATGGGATGATGTTGATACTTGCCCCATTATCAATCATGGATCGTCAAATGAAGGTATCATTGATTCTAACCGTGATGAAAAGGGGAAGGTCATGGTCCTCAAGTGGAATGTCTGGGATCTCAACATCATCAAATGAGATGGAAGTAGAAGCCACAAGTGCTCCTACAAGAGATGCAAAAGGCCGAGTCTCATCACTAGATGTTGGGATACATTTCAAGGCTTTAGTGAGAGCTGTATATGGTCCTCGTTATCGCCAATTTTGATTGTGCAAAATAAAAATAAAAATGGAAATTTTGAAAATTTTCAAAAGTGTTACTTTGCATGGTTTATCACTCTCATCACGATTGTCTCATTTTTGTGATCATTCCGGTCTTCGTTTCGTCCATTTCGGGTGAGAACTCCTCCGCCAGGTCTCAAATCGTGTTAAATATTAATTAATTAATATTTAATTAATTAATTACTCTTTGTTTAATAAAATTAATTTTTAATAACTTTGGAGTATTTAATTA
Organism: Taxus wallichiana var. yunnanensis; assembly: GCA_018340775.1. Classification (NCBI taxonomy): domain Eukaryota; kingdom Viridiplantae; phylum Streptophyta; class Pinopsida; order Cupressales; family Taxaceae; genus Taxus; species Taxus wallichiana. Next base: position 449,752,740 of record CM031234.1, on the reverse strand, counting down.
AATAAATATTAATTAAAATTCATTCGACAAGTTTTTTCCAAGGAAAATAAGCTTCCGCTTCCCATTGCAGGATGCCAAATTGGCTTCCCGGGCCCAGATTTCCCCTTTCCTGGCAAAATTGCTTTAAATCCCCGCTCGTGGGATTTCTTCCCCTAATTTCCAAATTAATAAATTGGAAAATAGGAAAAAATCTCCGATTTCCCACATGGGGAAATAAAGCAGATTGCTTACACTTTGCCATTCCCGTTGGCAATTGGCGTTGCTTTCCCCATTTCCCCCTGGCAATTAATTCCACTACTCGGGAAGAGGGAAGTTGGGTTAAACCTCATAAATTCCTCCGTCAAACTCATTGGAAAGAGTTGGAAAGAGTCAAACTCATTCAAAAGAGTCGTAACAAGTTATCTCCTCCAAAGAAGAACACACCTCGTAGATCCGCAAGCCTCGTATCAAGCCCCGAAAGAGAAAGAAAGGAAAGAATCACTACTAGTCAAGCACTTGTCCTTGCTCATGTTGTTTTGCCTTCACATACCACCTTTCCGAAAATGGCATTCAATGTACCATGGGAAATGCCATAGGCCCATTGGCCTTACCACTCGACATGACCTCCCAAGAGAATCAAGGAAGATTCTTCCCAAGTTCAACGGAAATGGGAAGATGTCACCGATGACCATATTTCTGCTTTCTTTGCTACACGTGCAGTTTTTTCAGTGAAATATGAAGATGTTGCTATTCATCTCTTCGTTGAAACATTGCATGATGTTGCTACAGATTGGTTTCATCATTTGCCCAATGGATGCATTATAAATTGGAATGATATGAAAACTAAGTTTGAAGATCGATTCAAAACGGCGTAAAGATGAACATGCTCTTCTTGCCCAACTATCTCAGGTGAAGAAAGAACCAACAGAACCCACGAGGAATGTCGTGGCTAAATTCAACAAAATGGTGAATAAAGTTCCTACTGGGATTCACCCGAATCCTGACGGACAAAAATGTTTCTTTATTAACGCACAACAACCAAAAGTGTGCTATCAGTTGAGAAGGGCTAGAGTGGCTACTTTGGAACTTGCTCAATCATTGACCATAGAAATTGAGGATGACTTAATCATTTAAGGAAAATTCAAGAAAAATTCCCTTAAGGGAAAGAGTCAAGAAACCCCCAATGCTTCAGAAGCTATACTTACTAAGTTAGCTAATGATGTGCTAGCTTTGAAAAAGCAAGTTGCTCAGAGTAGTAAACCCTCTCCTTACAAAGACATTCCAAGGAAAGGTTACATTCCCAAAAAATCCAAGATTGCAGGTCCTCGTGAGGCTTGTGATTAAAGCAAACGCCTGCAACTAACTCAAAATGTGATGTCATTGAAGAAAGCGATAATGAAATTGAATTCGTCGAGGTTGGCGAGGAAGAGGTTGATTCTGAGCATCCGAACTTGAAGTTGAATATCCCGAGGGAGAAAGTAATAATCATTTCTTCGAGTACCATTAAGAAGAAGAAGACGAATATGAAGAAATTACGAGAAGATATGAATAGCCGCCTTTCACTTTCTTCACACGCTCTCGTAAAAGGAGCAAAATACCACTAAGGTGGGAGATAGAGAGGTTTCTAGGGAAGTTCCTAAATAATCCAAAATTAAAGAAGCTTCCAAAGAATCAAAGATAACTGAGACTCCTAAGGTCAAAACTATCTTAAAGAAAGGAGAACCTTTGCCGAGTCAATCCATAGATAAATCAGCCATGAAGAAAGTTTCTTCTTCTACATCGATGTCAACCAAGCCCGAAGGAAAGGTCAAAAGTGTGCCATCATCAAGTTTGAAAGAACTAGTATCCGAGACATCAAGTAAGGTTACCTTTCCCAAATTTGATATCATTGACCATATCAATAAAATAAAAAATTTCCATGTCACATGTAGAGTACTTGAAGTCCAATAAGGATCAACTTGAGAAATTGGTCCAGTTTATCAAAGGCGACTTTACTATTCATTCCTCTAAAGGAATTCTATAAACTCCCAAAGATGAGAAAACTCAAAATATTGTGGTGGCCGCTACACCTTCAAATGAAAATATTGAACCTTTCTTTGTGTCCTTTTTGATCAATGGATGCAAATTAAGTAATTGCATTATAGATTCTGGAGCCTCGGATAATGTGATGCCTGCCAAGGTAGCATATGCTCTTGAGTTAACTTGTACAAGAACATTTAGATCATGTTACTCCATGGAAACCAAACAACTTCCTCTGATTGGGAAGATTAAAGATTCCCAAATGGTTTTAACCCAATTCCCTCAAAAGCGAGTTAAGGTAACCATTTTAGTTGTTGACATTCCTACTTCGTATGGTATGTTGTTGAGCAGGAAATTTTTGTAGAGATTCAAATGGATTGGTCTCATGCTATGATCCCTATCAATGGCAAAATGAAGAAGCTAATGTCGGAAGCTCGGAAAAGTTCATGGTAAATAAAACCGAAGATCCTCGTGCACGAGATCCTTTTTCAAGGCTCAAGTATGGGTAATTATATGATGACTACATAAATTCATACCCCGAGATCACTCACCATGATTCTAATGAGATCTGGACTCTTGAGTTCAATGGAAGTTGTTGCTTAACGGGTTCGGTGCAAGAATGGTGCTGATATCTCCAAATGGTAAAATATTTCCTTTTTCCTACAAACTTGAATTTTCAAATACTAATAACACTGTAGAATATGAGGCATTAATCCTTGGCCTCCAAGTTGTAGAGGAGAAAGGGATAAAAAATTTGGAAGTCTTTGGAGATGCGGAATTGATCATGAAACAAGTAAGAAATCAGTTCCAAGTAAAGAATGATCGTTTGAGACAATACATAAATAAAGTGTGGGATACAATAGAAGTATTCAATGATTTTTCCATAAAATCATCCCTCATGAAAAGAATGACAAAGCAGATTCTCTAGCGCCTCAACTTCATTAATGATTCCTCATTCGAGTTTGATCAAGCCAACTACACCATTTAAATGGTTTTGAGGCCAAGTGTTCCTGAAAATGCGAGAAAATTGTCAAGTATTCATTGATGATCAACAAGTTATTACTTTCTTGGAAAAAAGGGATAATTTTGAACAATTGTATTTTGAAGGAAGTGATTCTGCATTTCGCGAATCGACTACCTCACCCATTCAGGAAGGAGTTGAGAACAAAGATCTTGGTGATGAGATCATTCAACTCAAAGGAAATAAAATTCCTAAATGATTGGTTTCACTTGAAGAAATTTTTGATAAACATGACATGTTTATCAAAGAGAAAGAGTAGGTAGGACCTACGAATTTTGCTGACTATGAGCAAGTTAACATTAGTACCAAGGATAAACCTTGCCTAGTCAATATCGGTAAGTGTTGCTCACCTGAGGAGCACAAGAAATTCATAATCCTCCTTACCAAATATTCTGATGTCTTGGCTTACTCATATGAAGACTTGAAGTCTTTCTAACCTAGGGAAATGGAGCATGCCATACCCTTGAAGCCTGGTGCAGTTCCTTTCAGGAAAAAGAAAAGACAATATAATCCCAAGATTACAGGGACAATATTTCATGAGGTTCAAAAGATGTTAGATGCACGGATAGTGTTTCCTATTTGACATTCGACCTAGATAGCTAATATTATACCAGTTTGCAAGAAAAATGGAGAAATTAGGATTTGCATGGATTTTTGCAATCTTAATCAAGCTTCCTTGAAGGATAACTACCCACTGCTAGTCATGGACCATATTCTGCAGTAATAACTGGATCAAAAATGCTATCTATGCTAGATGGTTTCTCTAGCTATAATCAGATTGAAGTGGCTAGAGAAGATCAACATAAAACCGTGTTCACCACCCCTTGGGGTACGTTCACATATAGAAGAATGCCTTTTGGTTTGATCAATGCCGGCGCTACTTTTTAATGGGCTATGGATATGGCATTCGCAGATTATAAAGAAAAGATCATCGTGATATACCTAGATGACTTGACAATGTTCTCAAAGAAGCGAGAAGATCACCTAAGAGATTTAGAGAAAATATTGCAAAGATGTAGACTTCATAAGATCTCTCTGAATCCAAAAAATTCGTGTTCGGAGTTATGGAAGGGAAGCTCCTAGGTCATATTGTTTCTAAGGAAGGAACTAAGATTGATCCTGAGCGTGTTCAATCTATCAAGAATCTTTCCTTTCTTACAAGTAAGCCTGAAGTCTACTCCTTCTTTGGGAAGGTGAACTTTTTGAGAAGGTTTGTGCCAGATTTTGCCGAGCTGACTAAAGAAATCGTTGATATGATGAAAGGAAAAGAATCCTTCAAATGGTTAAAGGAAGGTAGAGAGGCATTTGAAAAGATCAAGGGTGCTATTGCAAAAGCCCCTACATTGGTGTGTCCTGATTTTAAAAAGGATTTCATAATCTATTGCTATGCTTCACTACACACAATCTCTGCCATCCTGACTCAACACAATCAAGAAGGAATCAAATCTCCTATTACATTCATGAGTTTTGGGTTCAAGAAACATGAACTCAATTACACTCCCCTTGAGAGGCATGCGTACACGGTGGTGAGAGCCCTGAAACACTTCAGGTACTATGTGTTGAATTATCACACCAAAGTCTTAGTTCCAGACACCGCAGTTAAATCGATGTTGACACAACATGAATCAGGATCTAAAAGAGGTAATTGGGTCTCCAAGATCCAGGAATATGATTTGGATATCAAACCTACCAAGCTGGTTTGAGGAAGAGGACTCTGTTAGCTCATCGTAGAGAATGAACCACAAGATGACTCTGAAGAAGAACCATTGAGGAAAATTTACCACTTTGTAGTTTTTGTCATTACACTACGCATTTAATGGTATTCTGATGTAGCCTACTTTCTCACATATGGTGAGTGTTCTAGAGAGTTTGATGGCTAAGGAAAAATGAGCTATCAAACTAAGAGCTGCTAGGTACGTCATTTGGGACAACACTTTGTTCAAGAAAGGAATTGACGACATGTTCCTCAGATGTGTTGATAAAGAGAAACAACCTAGGTTGTTGGAAGGTTTTCACAATCATGCTTGCGGTATTCATTTCTCTGGCCCAATGACAACCCATAAAATTCTGTGAGTACGTTATTACTGGCCCACTATGTTTTCCGATGCTTAGAAATGGGTGACAAAATGTGAAGCTTGTCAGCAATTTGTTGGAAGACCAAAATTGGTAGCTTTGCCTTTGAAGCCAGTAGTCATTGAAGAACCCTTTCAACAACGGGGTTTATATTTCATCGGGATTTTGAATCCTAATTCTAGTGCTGGTCATACTCACGTGTTCACCGCAACTAACTACTTTACAAAGTGGGTAGAAGCTATACCAATGAAACAGACATCTACCGTGGTAATGTGAGTTCATCAAAGAAAATATTGGTCCACTATGGAATTCCACACAAGATCGTGAGGGACAATGCCTAAAATTTTTCTTCTGCAGAGATGATAGATTTTTGTTATGGGTATGCGATATCTTTATCTCATTCATCGATTTACTACCCTCGGGAAATTGTTAAGTAGAATCTAGTAACAAGAACATCATTGCTATCATGCGCAAGTTAGTAGAAGAAAATCAAAGAACTTGGCACAAAAAGTTATATGATGCATTGTGGGTTGATTGCATAACTCCCAAAAGAGCAATCGGGATGTCGCCATTTCAACTTTTGTATGGAACCGATGCTCAAATTCCCATCACACTGGAGTTACCAGCATTAAAATAATCCCAAGCGTTGATGATGAATACTTCGCCAATGCATTAGATAAAAAGATCATGTTCCCAAGCAAGCTTGAGGAACAAAGAAGTCAAGTGGCAAACAAGATCGAGGAACATCAATCCAAGGTAAAGAGGTTGTTTGACAGGAAAACCAAAGAGAGACAATTCCAAATCAATGACTTGGTTCTTCTCTGGGACAAGAGACGTGAACCGAAAGGAAAACATGGGAAGTTTGATTCACTGTGGCTAGGCCCTTTCAAAATCAAACATTTCTATAGAGATAGCACCTATTACTTGGCATATCTTGATGGAACTCATTTGCCTTTTCCCTACAGTGGGCAATATCTCAAGCAATACCAAAATTGAAAACGGGTTGTTCCCGTATGTACATAAGTAATTAGGATTTTGGTTTGTTTCTTTTCCCGTCTTTTGGTCTCCTCTTTTGTATCACCATTTTTGTGCCCCATCATTTTGAGATCATGTTCATGAATATTTTGGTTTGGGTTTGTTGTTGCATCCATGAAGTCCTTGTCCCCAATTAGAGCTAGTTGTTATCAGCCAATTTTGATTGCGCAAAATAAAAATAAAAAATAAAAATGGAAATTTTAAAAATTTTCAAAAGTGTTACTTTGTGTGGTTTATCACTCTCATCATGACCGTCTCATTTTTGTGATCGTTCCGGTCTTTGTTTCATCCTTTTCGGGCAAGAATTCCTCCCGCTAGGTCTCAAATCATGTTAAATATTATGGAGTATTTAATTAAAATTCATTCGACAAGTTTTTGCCGAGGAAAATAAGCTTCCGCTTCCCATTGTCGGGGATGCCAAATTGGCTTCTCGGGCCCGATTTTCCCTTTCCTGGCAAAATTGCTTTAAATCCCCGCTCGTGGGATTTCTTCCCCCAATTGCCAAATTAATAAATTGGCAAACGGGCAAAAAATCTCCCGATTTCCCACATGGGGAAATAAAATGGAGATTGTCAGCCCACTTTGCCATTCTCGTTGGCAATTGGCCGTTGCTTTCCCCATTTCCCCCTGGCAATTAATTCCACTACCTAGGAAGAGGGGAAGTTGGGTTAACCCTCATAAATTCCTCCGTCGAACTCGTTGGAAAGAGTCGTACGAAGCTTTCTAAATTGCTTCTTACTTCTTCTAAGAAGCATAATAATATTTTTATCACATTCCTCAAACTATGAACACCATTGTGAAGGAGAAATACGTGCAAGAAGACAGTCCAAGCGAAGGCCATTGCAAAGGATAAAACCAGTCCAAGAAAAATCATTTTCCATGCATTGGCAAAGGGGACAACAAAATCATTTTTCATGCATTGGTGAAAGAGGATCGAAAGAAGAGTAGCTCCAAATCATTTTCCATGCATTGAAAAAGGAGGAAAAAGTTTAGCTAGCTGGCAAAGGAGGAAAGATCCACCACACACAGGCTCACGCAAGTTAATGAAAACAATTTGAATCAAGATTTAGCTATATGCATAGCCCAAGAGATAACAAGAATAAGTTTCCACACAGACAGGTCATAGAAATCTCCACGCATGAGGAAAGGGAGCCACTCATAGCCCACATAGGCCACGCAGGTCAAGCTTGAAAAGATCATGCAACAAAAGGACAATCCAAACCAAATCATTTTTCCACGTTGGTGAAGGAGGACAGATTATGGAAATCCAACGCATGCTAAAGTCTTTGAAGAAGTTTCAACCCCTTTTTTGAAGGAGAAATAGCAGACCAAAAGTAAAAGCCACACATTACCATTGGAGAAGCGAGAACAGTCCAAAACAACAAGGTGCAAGCACAGGCCACGTGGGAAGAAATAGCAAAGGAGGACAATCCACAAAAGCATTAAACAAAAAGCTTCACAGGTTTTTAAATATAAAAAATGCAAAGTAATGCTTTTCACACCATATACCAAAGCCCACGATTGATAAGTTTCCACACAACCATAGAAATAAACAAGTTTCCACAAAGTAGCCCAAACAATTTCTACGCATGCTTTGGGAGGAGGAATAAGTTTAAAAACAAATCCAAAACAAGAACCCACGCATGCATTAAAATTCTATTTTATTTATTTTATTATTCTTTTTTTTTAGAAAAGAATAACAAGGATACTACACATGCTTAAGAAGGAGAAATTTGATCATTGCGTCAGGGAAGAAGAAACAAGATCACTCATTGCAAAAAAATAAAAATATATCGGGTTGTGCAATCCACGCGTTGCCAAAAAATCAAAGTAATTCTTCATGTTGAAGCAACCAGAATTGAAAAGATGGAGAAATAGGGAATTAAAAAGATTAAAGTTGATCCTATGCAGAGCCATTTCGACCGGATATTTTAAAAAAAAGGTTATTATTTTGCCGCGGTTTGTAGCTGTCGAAGTAATCAACTTTGGAGCTCGATATCTCGAAGACAGATGATCGTCAGGAAGAAAAGTTTGGTTTCTTGAATTCTTCCCAAATTCATGTACTCCTTTACCAAATTGTAAATGCGCAGCATCTCATTTGATATTTTTCATGAACCCAAGAAAAACCTAGCTTACTCGATTTTGCCGCACAGCTTTGAGCTTGGCGAAAGGCCTACTTTGAGAATCCATATCTTGAGCCCAAATGATCATCAAGAAAAATAGTTTGGTTCATTGAATTATTTCTAAATTCATGTTCTTATTTGCAAAAATTCAAATATACAGCAGTTCGTTTGATATTTTCACGAGTCAAATAAAATGCGCTTTGCTTGAATTATTTGCGTCAGCTTTTTAGTTTGTCAAGGTGACTCACTTTGAGAGTTGATATTTTGGACTCAAATGATCATCAAGAGAAATGAATTGTTTCGTTCAATTATCCTCACCTTAATAAACTCCGTCATCCAAAGTGAGAAATTCTCGAAACAAGATTTGCTATTTTTCCCAGGCGCGCTTTTACAGTGTGATTTGTGCGCTTTTGTAAGATGGAAGTAATAACTTGAAATCACGCTTCTGTCACAATCTTGTCATCTCCAAACAAAACGATGTTGTGGTATAGGTTCCAAAAATTCTACTCACCTTGACGCTACATTCGAGTATGAGAACATCGTCAATACCAACTTGGGACACATCGCCATAGGTTGATTCTGCGATCGCATATCAACTGAAGGCAAGTCAAAATTTTCCCGATGCTTGTTATGAATTGGTCATCACTTGCATGGATGCACCACAAAACCTACATAGTGTGGCGATTCAATTTCAACGGATCTGAAGCGGAAACAACCTCTAACTTCCTCATTATGCGGTATAAGTCGTACCTATTGGCATTGGTCTCTTCGGAGTCAAAAGTCATTGTTATCGACAGAGATCGATAATGAGAGAATCTTGTCTACATCAATTTTTCACTTGATCATTGTGGCGAATCTATTCATCAACAAACCAAGACCAACGACAAGTGCAATTGTACGGATCATCAAACAAGGCCACATCATTCGAGCGTGTCCCTGTCGGCTCTCGATTAGCAATGTGTGCAATACTTCATCAATCGACTTAAAGTTGGAGCGTTCTCGAATTGGATAATCATGAGCAGATTAGAATACCAACAATTCGGGATGGTGACAAAGATAAAGGACATAACTCCGAAGTGAATTGTAATTTTGGCTCTTGGAAGATCTTCTCAATGGTGAAAGATCAAAATTTAGATTCTCGACAAGCTAAGGTCGCGTGAACGAATACAGTCTCGCGAAAATGAATAAATCACCATAGAAGGCTCTTCGGAGCATATGGAGAATTGTGTGTAATTGTGAATGTGAATACGAATGAAGATGAGCTTGCTCACACCAGGATGTTGCTCAAACAGAGAGGTGGATGAATCGCTCAATTTTCAAGTTCGACTCTCTTGTCATTTGGAGGATTGCGGAGCACAATCAATGAGTTCATTCTTGTACGATCAAGATAGGTGGACTCTTGGCCCAATGGATAAGACACTAACCCTAGGTGTTTTGATCTAGGTGGCGCATTGTTGACTAGGATGTCTAGGTGTGCGTCCAAGTCATTTAAGTGGGGTCCACATGTACCCATTTCTTTTATTTATGTATTTTTCCTTAAATGACTTTTTAACTTAAGTGGTTTCTATTTTTAGTCACTTTTTTAAAGTTGGTTGAAAAATTCAAAGTCACTTAAGTACCCTATTTAATGATCATGTAAACCCTAACTACTTTGTAACCAAATTTTGGGTTATAAAAGAAAGTCAGGGGCTCATTTGTAAGGGTGACTTTGAGAGAGGAGAAGAAAATACTTTTGTATGCAAGCTTTATTTCAAAGAAAGAAACTTTTTGTTCTTTTGAGAAGACATTTTGGAGTTAATGAAATATGAACTTTGTGTCCCATTCATTATCTCTTATAACATTTGATGTTCTTATGTTCATTAGATGTTAGTGTTTGAATCTTGCATGCAAATATTGTATTTGATCTTATTGTCAACGTTATTAATGTTGTTCTAGTTCATAGTGATCAAGCTCTGATTATCTACTTGCTCATGTGCGTCCCCTTTTACACATTCTTGTTTAGCTAACTCAAACTCTGTTTTATTTGTGTTAGTTATTCATCTTTCCTCTTCGTGCAATATTAGGCTCTATTTTTACCTAACTCTTGCATGTTCTTTCAATTCATTCCATTCCACTCCTTTCCTTCATTCCATTCCATCTCCCTCATTCATTTTTTCTTTCCATTGATGTTCCAAAACACCCCCACATACAATTTTGAATGTACATATGCAAATATAGTTTTGGTTTTCAATAAAGGTAACCTTACCTTCATTGAGGAGGGACTTCGTTCCCACACTATTGCATGTCATTTTCATGCGTGTAAATCCATATGCTAACAATTTTTCAGTTTTGGTTTTCAATAAAGGCAGCCTCACCTTCATTGGGGGGAATTCGCTCCCAAACTGTTGCATGTCATTTTCATGCGTGCAAATCCATATGCTAACATGTCCGGAGAGCTTTGTATGAGCTCATAAAGTGACATCTTAACTAGATCCTGATGAAGTTGTTTGACAATGCTTTGTTTAATAGGCCGAGGAACAACTAAGATAAAAACCTTAGGTTTTGATGATGATGGGGATGGAGATGAAGTGGGCTCACTAGAAGGAGCGGTAATCATAACCTTAGGTTTCAATGATGATGGGGATGGAGATGAAGTGAACTCCTTAGGAGGAGGGATGATGACAAAGGTCTTTGATTTTGATTGGGCTGTTGGTTTAGAATCATGTGGACCAGATCGAGTAGCTATCCAAATAACATTGATGAATAAGGGGAACCATCCTTAGAAGAATCATCACTTGGTGGTGGGATGGTCATAAAATTCCATGATGAATGAGGGGACTTGTGTATTTTGGTAGATGAAGTTGATGATGTAGATGTTGAAGTGGTCATGGATGAGGAGGTGGAAGGAGGGGATTGATTTGTTTCAAGAATAAGGTCATCCTCCTCAATAATGTTGTGGACAATGGTTTGAAGGGATTTACAATGTTCCGTGTCATGTCCAGGGGTGCGATGATAGGCGCAAATGAGGTTAGAGTCAAACCATGATGGATTCTTACTATGTGGATCAAAGGCCTTGATAGGAGGGAGTGTGATGGCGGAAATTTGAAGCAAGTGTTGAAGGACCTCCACATATGATTCAACCAAAGTGTTAGGAGGTGTCTTATCTTTATGAGAAGTTTTGGATTTAGAAGAAGAGGTGGATGTTTGAGATGTAGATGTGTGAGATGATTTGGATGTTGAGGGTTGAGTCTTAGCATTTCGAGGTTTTGATGTCTTGGATTCAGGTTTAGTGATGGTCAATGTTCTAGAAGAAGAAGTGTTGGATGGTTTGGATTTGGATTTATTAGTGGGTTGAGGTGTTTTGGATGAAGGGGCTGGCCCTAAGAGAGATGGATGTGGTCCTAAGATAGATGATGTGACATTGGATTGTTTGATATTAGGTGGAGGGATGTCTATATTTTTATGAGGACGTGAAAGGGACCTTTGAGGAAGCATGCCAAGGGTCTTAGATTTTGTTTGTGAAGAAGTACCCTTGGGAGGGATGAAAACAATATTTATTGGTGGGTCTGAAGGTTGTGTTGTTGGTGTTGATATTGGTGAAGGGAGTAACTTGTGTTTGATAAGATCTAAAGAAGGTGAAGATTGAGTTGACGTGGAAGTGTTTTTGTGGATGAGATCGGAGGATCACTTAAAGTTAAAGCAAATTGGAGTGCTTTCAAAAACTCTTCAAATGATGTGGGAGGAGAAGATGGTGTCGATGTGGTCACAATAGTCGATGTGATTGGTGTGGGTAAAAGTGTAGAAAGAGGGATTAGGATAGGTGCTAAGGATGGATCCGATATAATAAGTTGGGGTGAAGTAGATATAGGTGAGGTAGTGGGTACGGTGAAATTTGATGAAGTAGATGTGGCAAGTGATGAAGTAGATGTAGGTGTAAGATCAATGGTAGATGTGGATATGATTGGTGTAGAGATGGGGATAAGTGTTGGTGGAATTGTAGATATAGGAACAATGTCCAAAGAGGAAGTAGATATAATAGTTGGTAACATAGATGGAGTTGTTGACACGGTAAGATCTGATCAATGGTGTCGGTAGTGTTGATGGTGTTAATGGTGTGAGCATTGGGTGGTTGAGATGTAGGAGGAGTGGTTTGATTTGTTGGTGCATGATTAGGAAATGGTTGTTTGAAAACATCAAGTGGTTGATTAGGAGGTGCATTAGGGTTATCCACTTGAAGGTCACCTTGGTCAATGAGTTTTTGGACAAGATATTTAAAGGTTCAACATTTCTCTATATCATGTCCGCGAACTTGGTGGTATTTGCAATAGTGATCCTCACAATACCAAGCTGGTTTAGGTCTTGATTCATCGAATGGTCAAATGGGGGAAGTGTGATGAGATGAACCACCATCAACTTATCGAATATCAAGCTATATGACTCTCTAAGAGGAGTGTAGTTAGGTGTTGGTCTAGGAGCTCTTTGTTGAGGCCATGTGCTAGAGGTGGGTGTGGAAGAAGACTTAACCACCACAAAATTAGCCGCACTCTTGGATTTTTCATTGTGTGTAGATGGTTTGGTAAACTCAATTTTTGTTTGTTTGATTTAAGATTAAGTTGGCCTTTCTCAAGGGCACGAGTCTCAAGTTTACGAGCCATAGTGAAGGCTTCTTCAAATGTTTGAAATGATTGGATTTGTAAGGTGGATGAGATATGCTTCGCACAAGAGCGTGAAAATAATTCAATGAGATCTGTCTGTGGAAGGAAAAATGATAATTGATTTATGATTCCATGCCATCGTGCAAAATTTTTGTGATAGACTTGTCGTTGAATTGCCAGATGGCATATAATTTTGTAATGGCAATCTTGCATGCACTATTGATTGAGAAATGTTCTAAGAAGAGTTGCACAAGTTGGGTGAATGAGAAAAATGAGTGTTGGGGATGCCATTGTACCAATCCAATGTGGGACCGACTAAGGACATAGGAAAAGTGTGAAGCATGAGGTCTTGATCATGGGAAATGAGATAACATGCATGCCTAAACACACAAAGGTGTTGTTGGGGATCCTCCTTACTATTAAATTTGGTGATTTTGGAAGTTCCCAATGAGGAGGATAGGGTTTGATTGGGACCGATGGATGGATAGGTTTGTTGTAAATTTTTTCATAAGATAATGTGACCTTGGGTCCCAAGGTAGTGGCCTCAAGGCTAGCCAACCTATTCATCAAGGCATGCATGGGGTCATTTGAAGTGGTTGGATGAGAAGTGAGTGGTTGTGGTTATATGACATGAGAAGTAGCTTGATAAGGTTGTTGGTAGGCTTGTGAATGAGTAGGTGTTTGAGGAATTTCTTGATGAGGATAGGTCATTGGTTGAGATTTGATGGGTTGTTGTAATGGTTGATGTTGAGAAATAGGGATGTGATGTGATTGTTGAGATTGGGTTGGTTGTTGAGGTATATGATGAGTGGGGATATGAGTGATGATAGGTTGAGATTATTGGGGAGGTGGATTAGACACCATATAATGACAAACACTCGTAAGAGGAAGTTGGGAAGTGATGATGTTTGCATGAATGTGTGATGTGAGGGGTAAAGATTGATTATGCATTCGATATGGGAGACAAGGTTTGGGTTTGTTGAAAGGATTGGATGGGGACACTAATGATGATAGTGGATGAGGTAGTAATAATTGTGTTGATGGGAGGTATATTAGGAGGAATGGGTGTGACTAGTTGGGTGGTTTGATGAGGTTGAGGATTGGTAGAAGAAGATGGATCAAACTCATGTTGGGCCATAGTGAGATCATCCATGGCTCTAGGAAAACCATCAAAATTTGTGAAGAAATAACTTGGGTTGTTTTGGGGTTGGAATGATAACCATAGATTTGTTGAAGAGGTGGCCCATCAATAAGAAGTTGGGTTGTCTTCCTAAGAAGGTAATCATAGAGGGCTATGGGATTAGCATCGAGAAGATCTTGGAACTCCACACTACCATGAGGGATAATGGGAGGCCCATGCTTCAACTGATGCAACGGATGGAGGGTGGTTGGCCTAGATGGGATGGATTGATGATGCAAGAAAGGATTGGTCTCATCATGGGTGGTGGTTTGAACAAGAGGTCCTTGATGAGGCATATTGATGATCAAAGGTTGGGTGACCATGGAAGAGGTAACCATAGGCATGGATGAGACAATGGTCATAACATAAGTTTGTTGGGATGAAGTGATGGGATTTTTTGATGCAAGATTTTGTTCCATTTTCCTAGCTAAAGAGCGGGCTTGAAACAAAACAAGAAAACAATAGCTATAGTAATTAAGGAAAACAAGTCAAACATGCAACATTTATTTTATCTTGATTAACTTAGAAAATGTGAAAAAGAAAAGGGGCATGGATAACAAGGGTGCCTAGGAAATGACAATCTAAGGTTGGTTTCAGGTATTTTTGGATGGGGAGTCCTCGATATACCCGAAGGTACGTGAGTCTCGAATCTCTGCAAGATTTATAACACGGCGTAACACTCGTGGTGACTTTCCTATTGGGTGATGAAATCCTAATTAGGTCCACCTAGTATGGGATTTTTTTATGTGTGAATTTGATGAGTGTGTTTGGATGTGTGTGAAGAAGTGTGAAATGCAACCAATTAAACCCATACTTACACTAAATTTACAAGAAAGAATGTAAGAGAATGCAAGAGGCTCGTTATAAGCCCAAAAAAAAGGACTTTCAATGAGAACAACCACACAAGGAATGGAAAATACGATGCAAAAGGAGAAACTAAGACAAAAGAGGAATACTTGGTTTTCGCTTTTCCTTTTTATCTAATCTTCAAAATAAAGCAAGCGAAGAGCAAAATCCAAGCAATCCAAAAGTGAGAAACTAAGAAAAAAAGAGGAATACCTAGTTTTCACTTTTCCTTTTTATCTGATCTTCAAAATAAATCAAGTGAAGAGAAAAATCCAAGCAATCCAAAATCCCAACATGAACAAGAAAAAGCAAAGCCTCTACCTACAATGTTAGTGGAAAATAAGAAATATAGAAAAAATGCAAGAGACTCACTTAAAAGGGTAGTCCCACCGAGCGTGCTAGAATGTTGGACTAAATTTTCTCTTTCCTGTTCAGATTAGTGGACTAGATACTAAAGAAAATGAAGCAACTCAAAACATGCAAGGGTTTAAGGTACCTTGGAATAAGATGGTGACAAATGGACGAGCACAAAGTAGATGACTTGTGTAAGCTTGATGGATCTACACAACAAAGATAACTAGAAGGAAAATGGATTAGATGGTAGATGAGGGGGTTGCACTCACGAAGTTGGTTTATATAAGCATGAACTTCCTTATGCAGATGTCAACCCTCGTATTTGATAAAAGAGGATAAAGTGAATGATAAAGGACTTAATAATATGCAGAATCTGAACCTAAATAGAATCTGAAAATGCAAAATTGAAAGGAAATTCCAAATATGATCTATATTAACAAAAAATGAAATATACCCGATCAGCCAACGGTAACCTAGTCTGTAGAGTCCACTCAAAGATGACTAGGCGAGATGGATCAAAACAATAACTAAAAATGCAGATCCGAACATCTCTATATGCAAATCAAAGATGTTGGAAGCCTATAGAAGGCCGTAATAACTAAGAAGAAGAGACTCAAACATGGGAAACAAAAAGGATGCAAGGAAATAAGGATTTAGATGGGTAAGATGGAAATATAGCTCGGAGTCGACGGTGATAAGGCTGAGTTAATGGAAATCGAAGATTGGCCGAATGGATTTGGACTAACCGAATGGTAGAGTGATGGATTTGGAAGCTGTTATCCAATTTTACACACTTGGAAAAATTGGACAACAGAGGCTTTATTAGATCTAGGACCGAAAAGGGACTTCACAAATAAAATCGAGACATTAAAGACCTTGGAGGTTCAAGGTTTACTCAGAATCATGCGGAAAACGACCCCGACGGGCCCACTCTTGGTTAACATAAGCAAAAAATGGTTAAAATTGATAAATTGTGTTTTAGGGGTTTTATTGTGCTTTTGCCCTTTGATTTCAAGAAAGGGCCTTGGGAAGGAGAATTTAGTGTAAAATTTGATTTAAAAGGGTAAGTTGCACTAAGCTAAAACTAGCTTGGCAAGCTACTCAACAAGTTGACATGCATTCATAGTGACTTGAGTTCCAAGTAGCTCGGTTGGGTTGTGACCGTCATGGCGAGCTGCCTGAGTTTACTAAGGGTCGACTTGATGACTAGGTCGCCGGCCAAGTCATAGGGATGTATGTACTATTCCAAGAAAAGCACAACGAGTTGAAAGGTGGCTTAAAGGATATATAGAGAAGAGGTCTAACACAAGAAGATGAGTCACCAGAGATGAAGCTTGAACAGGGTCCTATCATAACAATCCACGAAATGACTTGAGTTAACGTTGGTAGGCCATGGTGTAGAAGGAAGACGAGCTCGACCCACTTTGGAAATATGTGAAGGCCCGAGCTCAAGCAATATAAAGGGAAATAGATGACTTGGTGATGCGTGAGTCTAGCTAGGTACTTGACCAAGCCACACAAAGGAAAAATAGTTCAAGGTCGAGATTAGGGGTGATGAACTTTGGCATAGTCACATGGCTCGAGCTCAACCCTAGGAAGAAATGCAAGGGGAGTTCAAGGAATTTCAAGAGTTAACTCAACATTTGCACTTCGAGATTACCGATGACTTGCGTTGGTAGAAGAATTTGATTGGGGTCGCCATCAAGTTGTAATAATTTCATGGAAACAACATTGACGGGACTCAAATCTCGGCCCGACCCGTAGGTTGGAATGGACACGGTTCGGTGGCCCGAGGCACTCAAGGATAAATGTGCCAAAATCACAGCTCAAAGTTGGAGGTGTTTGGTTTGAATTCGGTAGGTTGGGATCAATCCCTAGAATGTTGAACTTGATAATGAAGATCGGTGCATGGCAAGAACAAAATGCTTGGTTGAATGCAAAGTTGCTCGTAGAAAACACAAATGGGACTCGATAAAGAGAATGGGTTCGAGCTCAAAATATTAAGTCGAGGTGGCATGACATCCCAAGTTTGAATGTGTAGAGAATTGAATGTGCCGATGAGGCAAGTTGGATTGAGCTCATCGAGGTTCATGGAGGAGCTTGGATATAGCGAGCTGCGAGTTGACAAGGACATAGTCCTAATGCACCATGGTGTTTCATCATACTAGTGAGAGAATCTCAATGCGTGGTGGTGAGCTCGCACTAGGGCTAAGGATGGAGTTTAGCATAGTGATCTCATTGAAGAATCATGCGCAGCTCAAAGTTCGAGTCAAGGTGTACAAGGTGAAACGAATAGCTCGTAATCACATTAAGTTGCATTCACATAGATCGAGCATGAAATATAGGTCACGCTTTAGGGTCGACAATA
This sequence comes from Taxus wallichiana var. yunnanensis, assembly GCA_018340775.1. Lineage (NCBI taxonomy): Eukaryota > Viridiplantae > Streptophyta > Pinopsida > Cupressales > Taxaceae > Taxus > Taxus wallichiana. Next base: position 449,735,108 of record CM031234.1, on the reverse strand, counting down.
AACAAAGTATGGATCGATTTTGTAGCTATGGTAAGATGGGTTGAATCGAGTTGTGGTCTTAGAGCTTGCTCGATTGAGTTGAGCTACTTGTGAGCATGTTAAAGGGTAACTTGGTTGACCGAGTTAAGGGCGAGTCGTTCGGTGGCGGGAGAATGCCGACTTGGCTCAAACGACCGAAATGCCTTTGTCAGAAAGTTCCAAATCGAAGCCAAGTTTGGGGTTTTGGATTTGGTAAAACCAAGGTGGAAATCCCACGTTTGAGGAGTTTTTGAGGTTCGTATCCTTTGGAAGATTAGATCGGTTGGGCCAAGTCGATATCGGGCCCGCCAAGGAAAGGTGACATGGCGAGCGCTCCTAAATATGGTGCGACGTGTCGATATAAACCCAACGTGGTAAAAGTGAAGACCGAGTCAACATGTAGGTAGGGTTAATGTGTGGGCGCCAAGTGTTGGGAAACCCTGTGGTGGAAAGATCCCTAGAAGGAGTGGAGTAAATTCATAATGGGAATGCACGTGGTAGGCGTCTAACTCATCCAATAATGCAAACGTTGGGTTCTCGGAACATTCATTCACCTAAGTCGAGAAATGTTTTAATAGCTTGTCGAAAGAGGAGCTAGCAGTTGAGTTGGTAAGCGTGAGAGGTGGTGTTTGGTGCACCACGTGGCGAGTTACAAAGGATCAACGCCTGGCAGCTTAACAAAGGTGCGTTTAGCGATCAAGATGACAAGAATAATGTGCAAAAGTTACGTAGTCATGTCAACGTGTCATGGGGCTCACCGAGTGAATTGAGGCGATCAATATGTGGAGCTCGCTCAATACAAAGTAGACGGCTTTCAATGAGCCGCTGAGTTAATCTAGGGGTTGATAGGTGGAATTAATAAGGATCATGTAGAATTAAAATTGACCACCAAGATGACAAAAGGGAAGTCGATGGAGTATATGTGGCAATGAATAATTATCCATCCAATACAAAGGCAACTCAGCGAAAAATTAAAAGGAGAGCCCGCCAATGTAAGAAGAGGAGCTCGCCACCAACTCGGCGATCCATTTATCGAGCCGATACACTAAAGCCCTTCGAATGCAAAAATAAAATTCATGCGTCCCACCAATGGACCAAGTGAAGGCTCCAAATAATTTTAAATTTTTTTTTATTAACATGGAGAATTAAATTCAAATTTTTTAATTTATGGGGCATGATGGGTGGGTGTACAATTAATGTTTTAATTAAGCATGTAGGCCATCATGTGCTACATTCATCCCAAAATTTTAGGCCTTCTTCCTCCTTTCTCTTCAGGTGGATTTTCTATAAATGTAAAAGGAGGAGTTCATTCTAGGGGGTTAGAATTTTTCCAATTCCTCTCCCTTTTCACAAGTTAGTCTATTGTGGATTGTGGAAACTTTCAAGTCTTTTCTCCAAGATCAGTAATGGCAAACATGGCCTCTACCTAATGTAATGATGCATTGTGCATGTTATTGAAGTAATAAAAATTATGTTCTGTGACTAATTACTAGTCCTTTCATAGTTTTTTCCACATCTTTGGGCCTTTCTCATGTTTGTAAGTATATTGTGTAATTTCAAGTTTCCATTGCAGATTCTGGGAGTTTTGTGCTTATCTGGGAGTGAATCTTTGTATACAGTTGGGTTGTGGTGCTTGTTCATCCTTCTCAATTTCATCCTTCTTCACTGGAAGACCGAAAACTTGTCTAGCAACACCCTTTCTTGGTGCATCACCACTTCTAGTATAGGTTTTACTTCTTACAAATCTCTCTCCCTAAATCCCATGAAAATGTTAGTATAGGTCTAGTTAGCTATTTTATTACATTAGAAGTAGTGTTGTGTTTAGTTTAGGAAGAGGAAGCTGACCTTCTCTGAAGGTTCACCTCAATCCCAAGTCCCACAACTTGAGAGGTGATCCCATGTTACCCAATCACATTGAATTCCCTATTCATCACTTGGCCATTCGGAGGGTGCAGTGATTTGGTGATAACATTTTTTTAAGACACTGGTGGGATAATAGGTGAAAGCTCTACATTTCACAAGTATCCCATTGTAATATCTTAGCCACTATGCTACCAACACTAACAATTTTTGACACGCTCGGTGGGACCACAAGAGTCATATCTTTCACAGGTGTGTGTATTGTGTTCACTTCATTTCATTAAGTTGTTGTGCTCTTAGTGAAATTTCAGCCTTAGGAGGTATACCCAAACAGTAACTAGCGAATCCATTGGTCAAAGTAACCCACTCTATGTGTTGCAGACTTTCATTTTTACCCATTTCCATCTATTTTTCTTCCAAATCTTCCATTCTCCTCCCATTCATGAAGTTGTGTAATCATGGCTTCATTCCCATAGTGGGATTCCCACTTGCAAAAATAGCAGATTCTTTCCATCTTTGAGCTATTATAATCCACCTCCAGACCAATTTCATGATGAATATCAGTTTGAGCATGCATGTCCACATGAGAAAGATGCAGATCAATTCGGTCATCCACCAAACTGGGGCTACTGAAGAACAATGACATGTAGATTCTGAATCTATCCTACACCTGAAGAAGACCACTTGCAGAAGAAGGTTCGAGAGTTGGAGTATAACATGGTGCAAATAAGGATCAATGAAATGACAAAGGCAACCCATATTGGCTTCAACATTCCATACCCATGGACTAGCCCTATACCATGTGAGCTTAATCCTCAACAAAAGCTTCAATTCATAATCAAGACAATGACTCAAGTTGGAGAATGGATCAAGAAGAGGGACGTTCACAAATGTAATGTTAGTCAATCTTGTCAATGGGAGGTTCTTGCATTACCACCTTATAACCCTCTTCCCATGTCTCCATCCATGCCATTTCAATTTGAGCCCCATAGTCCTAACCTTCTAGCTGCAACCCCTACAATGGAATTCAGTTCTTCGTCTCCTGTTTTCCATCCCATCATGATGAAAATTTGGTTCAAAGTTTGCATAGCGTAGTCACAATAATTTTTTTGTTATTTCTATAATCAATTACACACACACACACACACACACACACACACACACACACACACACACACACACACACACATATATATAGGAGAAATAACTCCTATAAAATAGGATAACAAACTAAAACAACTCTACTATATTCATAAGTTGTTTCTAACAACTTAAAATACCTTTAACAAAATAACTATGTGATTTGTTATAAAAAATCACTTACAAAATTATAAATATATGTTCATACTAATGTTAATTTCCTAACATTCCCCTCCTTAGTGTGAACATGGGAAGAAAACACATCAAAAATTGGAAACAGAATCATATGCCTCCGCATACTGCTAGCTTGGATCTTATTATTTGGATCTTGCTGCACATGACCAATCCACTTCACCACAATGAATCCCATACCGATGATCACACTGCCACTGATTCACCTACATACGTGAACTCAACAATTCCCGCTTTCACTTCCAGTGAACATTAGATTTCACCAGCCGATCGATGTTAGAAGTACGATTGTCGAAGGATCTCTACAAATCATAGGATCCCTCCGCTTCAACCGCCCTTCTATGCAACTATTCTCATATTCCAAATGCACATCCTCCTCTTTTCAATCTTTGGAAAGGAATGTATAACATGTTTTATTTTTGCACACACCACTCAAAGCAAACAACTAAAAATATTATAAAAATGTGCCACCATTGTTGTATGCGACCCGTCGTTGGTGATTGACGAGAGGCGCTGATCACCCTCCTTCCTCCATTGCCTCCGACCTTCATTGAAGTCGCTAACTCAGACGGATTTTATCATGGAGCTCAATTTTGCGTACCTCAATCGGATGTCGGATTCCACCGAAAATGTGTCCGTAAGGCAATTTTTTTTTACAAATTTTCACTTTAAAAATGACTCTTTTACAATAACACCATTTACACGATGATGATATGACCGACACTTTTACATTGACTTTGACAGACATACAACACAAAAATAATCTTTATAATGACTATAAAAAATAAAATGACACTCCAATAATAACAAAGACACTTTTGACATTAATACTTTGAAATATCCTAAGACTCTTTACTTTAATAGAGACTTTTGAAAACTAACAAAAATGACACTGACTATGAAATACGTGCTTGGATAATCTAAAAAAATGGAAGAAGACTTGATTTACGTGGAGCTAAGACACGTGGAATATCTATTTTAGATCAAAATGTGCCTATTAAAAAATGATTTAACTAAACCATTCAAACCATCGGGCTACGTGGAGCTGAGTAATTCAATGTAGTTTTTATCTTAGGTAAAGACAAACGGTTACCTCCAATAACATCAACCACAGATTTGAATGCAACGAGAGTCCATGAATTTTACGAAATTCCTTGCAGCAGAGACGCAAATGCTTGGATTTTTAACCACTCAGCTTGTTGCAAGCTGAACCCAACTCGACTTAGATGTTTTTGGTCTCAGACTTTCCTGAGTTATACAAATCTCGGATAGCTCAGTGTAAACATCTCCCCGTTTGGTAGAAATACGGCTTTCCCTTGCAACAACTTGAACAATCAATAAACTAGCTGATTGGTGTGTATATAATGATATTCTAATACAAACGTGACAACAGATATATACAACAAAACAAAACCGTTTGTTGTCAAAGAAAAAACCAAGGCGATCAACTCTAAACTCAATGCAGGACAGGAAAAAACACAAAGGCATCCCAATACATGGAACACATGTTTTCAATAAAAACTGGTCTCAATGAATTTGATTCACACCACCCTGTACACCCGTATATAAAAATATAGAAACTCACACCTTCAAATATTAATTTCCATCGACTGGGGCAATGCGATAATTGAGTCTGCCCCTTCGCTTACTCACAGACTCATTTTACACAAAAGTCTTCCATGATTCATGCTCTGGTACCAAATGAAAATTTGGTTCAGAGTTTTCACAATGCAGTCCCAATAATTTTTTATTTATTTCTATAATTAATTACATCCATCTATATATATATATATGTATGAGAAATAACTCCTATAAAATAGGATAACAAACTAAAACAACTCTACTATATTTGTAAATTGTTTCTAACAACTTAAAATACCTTTTACAAAATAACTACGTGATTTGTTATAATAAATCAGTTACAAACTTATAAATATATGTTCACACTCACCGTTAATTTCCTATCACATGAATCTTCTGTTCCTCGTTCTTCTAAAGTTCCTTCTTTTCTACGAAGGCCATCAAGACAAGAAGTTGAATCTCTTCCACTTCCTCAAATAGTGAGGAAATCAGTTGAATCCCAACTCATCCCTCATCTTATAGTCCCAAATCCATTTTGGGAGGAGCATGATCAAGAAATGAGCAAAAGGGAGGAGTATATGATTGAGGAGACTAGTAAGGAAGAGATTGCAAACAATTTGAAGGGGTGGGCTGCAAAACTTAACATCAAGCAAAATTCATTCTTGACTAAACCTTCTGCAGAGGCTGAAGCTCAGAAATGGGCGGAACAAGCTAGTTTTGTACCATAAAAAATCCAGAGCTGAAGGATGAAGACTAATAGTCTACCTATTCAGAATGCAATATCCATATTGGTTCCATATCATCATAGGAGGTTGAATCACCACAAGTGACAAAAATAGTTGTCGAAAAGCAAGAGTTAGCCCCCAATCTGCCAGGAGAAGAGCATGTGTAAGTTGAAGAAGGACTCTCAAGTGTGAAGAATGTCTCAAACAAGTGCAGCGATCCTGATTTCCTTGCATGTCAAGAACTTGCAACATTTATGAAACATTGCAACAATTTTCCAAGAGTTTCATTGGATGTTGAAATCAGCCACAAAGAGGTTCATGTTGTGAAGGAAAGCAATGCAGAATCAATGGTTTTGAGTATGGAACAAGAAGCACAAGAGGTTTCAAATCCTTCCCCTTCTTCGTTCTTTCAAAAATATGATTTCTTAGATGAATTTGATCTTGCAAATTTTATGTTTGAAGATGAAGAGGGTTATGGTGAACAAATTGCCAATCCGGAGAAAACCATGTGAGAAGAAGTTGAAACCTTGCCACGTTTGGAGAATGAAGAAGAAAGCTATTTTTCAGATGTGGAGGAATTAAATCTCCCTTATAACTCAATGAATGAAGGCAAAGAGGAGCACACGGGAAAGACTGAGTCAGATTCATAAATATTGTGTGGAGATGACATCATTAAAAGTTTCTTGCTCTCAATTGGGGAATCTAACTTAGTTGATGAACCAATGATGAGGGAAGGTTTTATTTTGAATGAGGAGATTACTAGTGCAGTCCAATTGAAGGAGGAATTCTTAGATGAGCAACACATTTTAAACATTTGTAGTGGTTCAACATTGGAGACTGCAAACAAACCAACAAAGTTGCATGTTGCGGAAGAACTTCCTATTGTACAAGGAGGGAAAGTGAACAAAGTGGACATCGCTTATATACCATTCGTCAAGGTGGAAGATCAGTTGTTTGTAAATGGTTCAACATTGGAGATCTGCAAACAAACCAACAAAGTTGCATGCTACGGAAGAACTTCCTATTGTACAAGGAGGGAAAGTGAACAAAGTGGACATCGCTTATATACCATTCATTAAGGTGGAAGATCAGTTGTTTGTAAATGGGAAACAAGAGGGAAATCAAGTCATGAACAACCATCTTTTTCAAGGATGTCTTCAGCTAGAATTTCTTGTTAAAATTGAAGTTCATAGCGGCATGAATATTCAACGGGCCGCACCATGATCCATAAGGTATTTGGCTTCATTAAATCGAAAAGAGGAGCTAGAACCGCTACATTCACTTAAGAATGTGAGGATGAATTTTATAGCCCCAAGGATCAGTTGCAATGCCTCTACAAAACAAATGTAGAGCAACTAAAAGAGGCATACTTTCTCTTTCTAGTTGATTCCTTGGTGAATCAAGTGGAGAATTGGGATTGTTTTATGTTTTTCACTCTCATTCTTAGCCATGTCCATTGTAAAATCATCTACATGGCTGCCCATTATGAGGAAGGGAAGCTATTTTGCACAACCAATTTTAGGGTTTATTTAACTCACTCGTGCTTCTAGTTAGCATAGAGTATGAGTAGTTTTGTTTTCGGCAGATAAGTTCCCGACACACTCTGCATGTTTCATTTGAAGCATGTATGGTTTTCATTTTTGTGTGTTGTATTTTGTCATTTCTCTTGCACAATGTATCAAAGGTGTAGGTTTTTCAGGAGAAGGAAAAGGTTCAAGTTTTCATAAAGTTCCATGATGTTCTAAACTCAGCAGTGCTCAAGGATATTTCATGATCCATCCAAGAAGGTCGATCGGTTTGAGACGCTAGCATTAATCGCATTCCCAATGGATTACTTAAGGCTACTGGAATGATGCTTAGTAGGCAATCATCTCCGAGAGGTCGCATAAAAATGTTATCCAATTTTACACACTTGGCAAAATTGGACAACAGAGGCCTGTTAGCTCTAGGACTGAAAAGGGACTTCAAAAATAAAATATGAGACATTACAGACCTTGGAGGTCCAAGGTTTACTTAGAGCGTGAAAAATGACCCCGACGGGCCCACTCTTGGTTAACACGGGTAAAATGGTAAAAATTGATAAATTGTGTTTTAGGAGTCTTATTGTGCTTTTGTTACCCTCTCGATTTCAAGAAAGGGCCTTAGAAAGGAAAATTCAAGGTAAAATTTGTTTTAAAAGGGGAAAATTGCACTAAGCTAAAGGTAGCTCACCGAGAAGCTCAGATGAGCCGACATGCATTCATAGTGACTTGAATTCCAAGTAGCTCGGTTGGGTTGTGACCGTCATGGCGAGATGCTATAGTTTTCTAAGGGTCGAATCGTTGACTAGGTCAAGTCACCAAGTCGTAGGGATGTATGTATTGTTCTAAGAAAAACACAACGAGTCAAAAGGTGGCTCGAAGGATATATAGAGAAGAGGTCTAACACAAGAAGATGAGTTACCAAAGATGAATCTCGAACCGGAGTCCTATCATAGCAATTCATGAAATGAATTTAGTTAACATTGGTAGGCCATGGTGTATGAGGATGACGAGCTCGACCACTGCAATACGTGAAGGCTCAAGATTGGGAAATGTAAAGGGAAACAAATGGCTTAGTGATGCATGAGTCCAGTACTTGACCAAGCCACACGAAGGAAAAATAGTTCGAGGTTGAGCTTAGTTGTGATGAAATTTTGCGTGGTCGAATGGATTGAGCTCAAGCCCATGAAGAAACATAAGGGGAGTTTGAGGAATTTTGGGAGTCGACTGGCGTTTGCACTTCAAGATTGTAGAGAACTTGCGTTGATGAAAGAATTTGACTGGGTTCACCACCAAGTTGCAACGATTTCATGGAAACCACGCCGAACAAGACTCAAAGCTCACCCTAACCTCGCAAGTTGGAATGGACACGGTTTGGTGGCCCGAGACACGCAAGGATAAATGCACCAAAATCACAAACGAAGTTGGAGGTATCAAGTTCAAATTCGACAGGTTGGGGATCAATACCTAGAATGTTGAACTTAACAACGAAGATCAGTGCATGGCAAGAACAAAATGCTTGGTCAAATCCGAAGTTGCTCGTAGAAAAAGCAGATGGGACTCGGCCGAAGAGAATGGGTCTAAGCTCAAAATGTTAAGTCGAGGTGGCGAGACATCCCAAGTTTGAACGTGTAGAGAATCAAATGTACCAGATGAGGTGAGTTGGATCAAGCTCATTGAGGTTCATGGAGGAGCTCGGACACAATACTTTTGAATTTAGATTAATTTCTCTATTTAATCAATTTATTCATTCGTTATATTGAATTTAAATATGATCATAAGTAGGAAAATAAAATGAAATAAAATCCACAAGATTGATAACAGAGTTCTCTTAGGCAGACTCGTCTTGGATTCACTTAATCATGAATCGATCTATTTATTATCAATTGAAGTACAATTTAACCTTTAAAAATGACCAATAGATCAATAATACCTACGTTTAGAGCTTAAAACAAATTTACAGACTCTGATCACCTGTCAGAATTTGTCTACAACTTCACTTGTGGCTCTACAGGCTCTCTAAAGTGTGTTTTCCGTGCAACTGACATAGAAAAAATCCTACACCACAAAATATACAACACTTCATGGAAAAATAAATACATCATCGTCTTCGTCTAAGAATTCTGAGCAACTCTCCTTTTTACACTAAAGTCTAAAACATACCTTAAGTGCCTCAAATTTGGAGTTTTTGTAACTTGCTCAATTATGCCTTCCACATCATGGAAACAATCATTTATAAATAACACCGAGTCAGTTTTATAACTTTTTGAGAAGCTTGGGATCAATAGTGAGGCACATGTTTTGTGCCCTAGAGGTTATGGAGTCAAATCCCCATCCCTTCATCTTCGACGGTTCGTTTTAGCTATATGGGGGTTGATCCCACATTCATTGTGCATATATATATTAGGGGGATAGGTTTTAGTTTGAATGAAGGTATATATATATATCATGGTACCAGGGATGATCAGGACCAACAATCTCACAAACCATGGTGGACTCCGGAAATTCATATGCGGGCACCAAAAGATGTTCAACAAGGAACTCATTGTGAGTTTGATTAGTGTCGAACAAAAGAAGGGAGGTGATAGTTGCCATAACATCCGTTGCTTTGTTTTGTACACAAGAAACTTGTTCAAAATTGATAATCTAGAAATACCCTCTAAGGTTATCAACCATTCTTTTATAGGGTAAGAGCTTTTCATATTTTACTTGATATTCTCCATTAACTTGATTAATGATTAGAAGAGAATCACCAAGAACTATCAATTCTTGTAGACGCCATGAGATAACAAACCCTAAGCCTACTATCAATGCTTCATACTCTGCTATGTTATTTGTGCAAGGGAAGCTGATATAATAAGATTTAGGTATGAGGTCTCCATCCAGTGTACGCAAGACAATTCCTACTCCAGAACCATGGATGTTGCAAGATCCATCAAAGAATAATGTCCATAAGGGTGTTGCTTCTATGTACAACAGTCTTCATCTGGAAATTAAAAATTTAATGGCTGTGAGCCTGGTAGTGGTGCTGCGGCCAGTTGGTCTTCCAATGCTTGACCTTTGATAGCTTTTTGATTGACAATTTCAATGTCAAATTTGCTTTGAGTAGCGCAATCTAGCTAGACATGCATCCTGTTATGACTGGTCTTGAAAGTAGGTACTTAAAAGGATCAACTGTGAAATTAGATTGGTGGTATGATTTAGGAGATAGTTTCGTAGCTTTCCGAAAGTATAAGCAACCGCTAAATAAGCCTTTTCAACCTACGAGTACTTGGTCTCATGTTCAAGAAGAGTTCTGCTCAAGTAATACACAACTTGTTCTTGACCCTTATCATTGTGTTGCACCAATAATGCCCCAATGGCATGTTGTGTTACAGATGTATACAACAACATAGGTTTATCCTGTATATGCGGCATGAGTACTAGTGGAGATGCCAGGTATTCTTTCAATTTTGCAAAGGTGTCTTGACAGTCTTGTGTCCATTTGAATTGGACATCCTTTTTAAGCAATTGGTTGAAATGATGGCACTTATCTGCCAATTGAGAGATGAAGTGACGAATAGATTATATTTTTCCTTATAGGCCCCTTAGTTGTCAAAGGTTATGAGGAGGTGGCATATCTATTATATCTTTGACCTTGGTAGGGTCCACTTCAATTCCTCTTTGTGAGACAATGAATCCCAAAAGTTTTCTTGAAGTGACACCAAAGACACATTTTTTTGGATTAAGGCGAACCTTTTACTCCCTTAATCTCAAATATACACCTAAGAACTGCTAGATGATCCACCCTAGTCTTTGATTTAGTAAGAATATCATCGACATAATCTTCCATTATGTCATGAAGAAGGTCGTGGAAAATAACAATCATGACACGTTGATAAGTTGCACCAACATTTTAAGGCCAAAAGGCATGACCTTGTAACAAAATGTCCCCCATGGGGTTGTAAAATCTATTTTATGCTGGTCTTCTTCAACAATTTTAATTTGGTTATACTGGAAAAGCCATCCATAAGGGATAACATCTCATGACCCGCAGTAGAATCGACAATCATGTCAATATTAGGTAGAGGGAAATCATCTTTGGGACATGATTTGTTAATGTCACGGAAGTCTATACAAATATGGATTCCAAGGGTCTTCTTCACAACTGGTACCATATTAGATATCCACTCACGAGTAGTCAATGCACCGTATGAAGCCTTTGCATCCAATAATTTTTGTAGTTTAACCTTAACAAGCAATGCGACCTTGGGATGCATTTTACGTAGTTTTTGCTTGATAGGTTTAGCATCTGGGTGCACCACAAGGTGATGAACCACAAGAGAAGGATCAAGGCCGGGCATATATTTGTAAGACCAAGCGAATACATCCTGAAACTCGGTTAGAAGTGTTGTGAAGGCTTTGATTTCGATTTCTGATAAATTGGCACCTAGTTGTAACAATTTTGGTTGGTCTTCAGTTCCAATGTTAATGGTTTTTGTCTCTTCAGAGACACCTAAAATTGGTTACCCAATTTAGTGTCCCCTGGGTTCGTTTATCTTCTCGGGTAACTCAGGGGCACCTTTATATCACCACTTATCCCTTAAGGTATTACTTAAATATTTAATTTAAAGCCTATCCTAAGTTTGCTCCACCCCATTATATTTCATCCATGGTTAATCAAACATTAACCATGTAATTCTATCTTTTTACATTTATTTCAACTACTTATCTACCCCATATCAATTTATAACCTCCCGTGCTATTATTATCCATCTATCCCACCTATTTCTCCTCTCCTAGAACCATGCAAATGCGGGACTCTTCCCGTATTTGAGTTGGAGGGATAATATTATTATCCTCGTAATTCATTCCTTTTTGCCACTTTGGGAGTCTGTTCCCTGATCGGTGCCAACTGCTTTTTTCGATCGATGCCAATTTTTCGAAATGCGCGCCGATTTTTTTGAATGGCACCAATTTTATCTTGGTCGGTGCCGATTATAAATTTACAACCTGAGATCCTCTCTGGTTAGATTCAGAAGCTGGTTGCCTAGATATTGCTTTCATCTAAGAGATTGAAGAGATTATCAGAGGAAGAGAGTGAGTTTTGTGTAGTTTAATCCCTGAGAGGTGCATTGTTACTCTGTTCATGGATCTACAGCTCTTGTGGGTCTCCAAAGCTACCCTAGTCATCAATCATCAATCAAGCATTTTTCAGGTATTCTTCTTTGTTGGTTTCTGTAGTCTCCTTTCGATCAACACCGATCTAGCTTGGTCGAATTTGATTAGTCTTTAATCAACGCCGGTTTATCCAAATCGGCACTAGTCAGGTCTTTCTTTGGTTTCTGGGTTAGAATCCATCAATTTCTACCTCGGATCCTCTTTTTCCATCTTCAATCTCTGTTTTCTGATCAATCTTCAGTAATCTGGTCTTACGTCTAATCTGTTTTTCTTAGTTTGCTTTCTTCTTTTACTTTTTGGCCTTCTCTTGTGTGTTTGATCGACACCGATCATTTTGCCCGATCGACGCCGACCCGAACCAATCGACGCCGATCACTGGCTGATCGACACCGACCAAAACAAATGATGCCGATCACTATCTCGATTGGCGCCCGATCGATCGCGTAAATATACATAGTTTAGGTAACACAATTTCAGCTTTGTTTTTACAGTCTCCTGCTTTCTTTCAGTTCTACTGCGGTTTTTACATTCTGTCTGCTGTTTCTAATCAGAAAACCTAAATATTTGTCTTTATTCTTGATTGAAAATGTGAATTGACATCCACCAAGGAAGCTCATTGCTTCCCGGACCCGCTTTCTAGGTAGTTCACCCATATATTGTCTAACGTCATCTTTTTCTGCCAAGGATTTGTGCATTGCAGGTTTCTTGGATCTACTTTGCGGGATTGTTCGTGTGCGCCCGTCTTGTCTCCATTGACATTCTTTCCATTTACATCTTCAGATCTTATCCAATCTATCAGGTATTGATTTCATTTGAGTTTTTCAGGGTTTTGTGTTTAGTTTGGTGCATTAACTTGGACAGGTAACAAGCGCAAAAATTCTTGATCTACATTCTGGCACGCCGGTGGGACCCGATCCCCTATTGGTAAGTTCATTTCTTTTCCAGTTTTGAGCTTTTGTTCTTTTTCTTCACTGATTTTCATCAGTTTTCCTTAAGCATTTCCTTTTTTCATTTTGGTTTTGTTTCTTTCGTTTATAATTTACAAAATCAAAATTATTTCTTTCTCGTATATCTAGATTCTCATTTCTATTTCTAAATTTAGTACACCTTTCATTTTGATTTCAAAGCTGCACTTTTTGATTTATCTCTTTGTGCAAAATTGTCATTTTCTTGAAAGTTTTCTAGTTTCTTAAATAGAAATTTCTCCTCTACTAGTATCTAGTTATCTGGATATATCTTTCTGGATTTGTTTGCGTGTTTGCTTAACCTTGTCTTGCGGAGTAGTTTGCTTGTTCGCAGGATTGTTCGAGGGGAAGAGCTCAACAATGCACTTTTTGAAGTCCACACACCTTGGAGAGCTAAATCTACAGGTATTTCTCTTTTACGGTGTTTTCTTCTTATTTTAAGGAACTTAAAAAGAATTTGTTTGTTTGTTTTTATCACACTCAAACACTTCGGTTTTGGTTCTTAAAAAGAATTAATCGCATTGGGAAAGAACTTGTTTGACTTGTCTTCATTGAAATCAAACACTTCGGTTTTAGTGCTTAAAAATAACTTTTTCTTTGTCATTTCTACTGTATGTTCTTCATCTAGTTTTCTAAATAGGTTGGAAAATTGATCAAAATTAGTAGTGACACTATTTGATTTTTATTTTTCACCCTTGCACACAAAGCCAAAATCACTAGGTATAAATCATTTAAACAAAAACTCCTTCCCTGGCCTCACCTACTTGGAAGTGACATCCAAGAGGAAGAGCCTACACAGTACTTGGGCCGCGCTATAAATTCACGGAAGTTCTGGTATATATTGGCAAAGCACCCGACTCCCTTATCGCAGCGGTGTGTGAAGTGCGGGGGTAGGCCCCTATATCAAGCCACGTACTAGTCTTTTACTGAAGTGCCTTTGGGACTCCTCACCAAAACATTCCCCAAACCATCCTTAGTTTGGCCAATTGAGTAGTCCTCGTTCTAAAAATCTTCCCAAACATTTTCTTTCTTAAAAGGCATGAAAATTTAAAAGAGATAATCACCTACGCTGCTTGAATTGTCTGTGCATCAGTTAGGACAATCTTTTTCTGTGTTTGTGATTTTTTATGATGGTCATCACCCAGTCAAAATCTAGAAAAATGGCTCAACCGACCTCTTCTTCATCTCGAGACCACCACCAATGTGGACGCGTTTGGCACCCCTGGGTCTTCTTCAGACCGCTGTTAGTTGGTTCCCCATCTTGGTCATATAATCCTTTCTATCATCCTAAAGTGATCCCATCACGACCAGCTTCCCCCAGTCCTTCAGAGGTGTCATATGCTTCTGATATAGAGTATGTTCCTCACGGAGATCCTGAATTTCAGGTGCTCCATGACCACAACCCGGTAGCCCTTATGGACTACTTACTCCATAAGTCTGCATTCGAATATCTGATCAGGGACCACCGATCCAGCAAGTTTATGATTATTCTCATGAGCCATCCTAGGCTTTTATAGAACAGTTAGCATGCTTTTTCTCACCCCAAACCATGAAAGAAGGTGGCGCATCTATGCCTCCTTTTTCTCTTCCACCGACCATGTCGATTGGTTCTCAAATGACCCTACCTATCCCTAGTGCCACGGCTACCTTGGCTACCCCACAACCTACTTTTAAGAGGCCCTCTTCTTCAACTATGATGAGTGTGTCCACGCTCCCACAAATTTCTGTTAATTCTTCTATGCCATCTATTGCGTCTCAGGGTCAGTATCTCTCTGTGAACCGACCCCCTCCTATGATTCAGTCAGTTCCTCCTTCCCGTTCTCCAGTTGGTCTTTCTTCTAATGCTCCAGCAACAGTGACCTTTACCCATCCTTTGGTGTTGGCACCCCTAATAACCAATCCAATAGTCAAAAGCCTCATTCAGAGTTTGTTTCCCACCATATCAAATCAAATCAACACCCACATTCCTCAGTCCATTCCAATTCAGTCGGCAAGTGTAGGAACCCACCAATCACAGGCCCCATCTTTCATTTAACCACCTTTCTCTCAACCACTTGTCATCTCACAGCCTATTTATATGCAAGCTCCTTCACAAAAAATACCTCGCCAGGCATCACCTAGAATGCCTGGTTATTCCTCTTATCATCCTGTTAATCAGCAGATGAATCCCCCATTAACGCCTCAACAAAACATACCATTTGCTTCTTATATGGGACATTCTAACATGCCCCCTCCCTAATCTAATGTCGTCCAACTTCTTTTTAAGAAAATCGTAGACCTAGAAGCCTCCACTAAAGGGGCTCACCCATCATACTCTTTTGAAGAAGTATGTAATGAACCGATTCATCCATCCATGGCTTTTAAGCCTTATCCTCCCTAATGGGAACTTCCTAAGTTCTCAAAATTTCATAGCCAGGAAGATCCTCAACAACACCTGCAAGCATTCAAGCATGCTTGCTACCTTATAGTCCAAGATCAGGAGCTTATGCTCCGTACCTTTCCTATGTCTTTAGTAGGGCCCGCTTTAGACTGGTACAATAACATACCCCAACATTCTTTGTTTTCTTTCTCTCAATTAGCTTAGATGTTTGTTGAAAACTTCTCAATAAACATCACACATAAGATCTCGATTACAGATCTTTATAACATTCGTCAATTCGATGACGAGTCTATTGCAGAATTTGTCGCTTGTTGGAGAGGGATGATAAATCAATTGTCTTTCTCCCTCCCTCAATCTCAACAAATCGAGTTGTTTACTCGATCTTATGCTAATCATATTTCTTCCACTTTAAGGATTCAAACCTTTCATACATTTGAAGAAGCCTTTACGATGGCACGCAAACTTGAGTCCCATGCCGTTGAACAAGGGAAGCTAAAACTTCATTCTAAGTCTAAACCAAATTTTTCTCAGTTCACAAAATCAAACCCTTCCACTTCTAACAAAGACAAGAATCAGGGGTCCACCAATGCTATTGTATTAAAAACATCACGAGCTGATAACATTTCTAATCAAACATCTTGGAGAGAATCTTCATCCTCTCAAAAAGGACCCTCGTCATCTCAATATTTTACTTCATTGGGGGAATCATATGCTTCTATCTTAGAAAAAATGTTGGAAGTTCACATGATCGAACTTCCCCTATTAGAAATTTTGATGAGAGCCAAGAATGACCATTCTGGTATCGTGAAAATGACTTTTGTCATTATCATAGAAGCAAAGGCCATGACATTGAATGATGTCAGACCTTCAAAAACCTCGTCCAAAAATTCATTGATAAAGGCGAGCTCATTCTGGATAACCCAAATGCTCCCCCAAATCAGGCGCTTGACATTTTTAAATAGCCTTTTCCAAATCATTCCCGAACAATGACACTTCAGGGTCTCAAAACCAAACACCCATACTATCAGCTTCATTTCTACTAATAATTCTTCTTCTAACTCGGAATCATCCACAAACGCATCGACTAAATCAGAACTCTCCTCCGCTCCTTCAAATTCCAAGATTCCACCATCCTCAGATGGTCCATCTTCGAGTCTTCCTTTATTAGAAATAGAGTCATCTCCCTCTGCCTCACCATCTGATCTTCCACCTATACCTGAGACAGTGTCATCTTCATCTGTCTCATCATCAGATATTCTTTCGGTGCTTGAGTCATTTACATCCCTTCAAATTTCCACTACAGATACTTCTACTGTCGCTCTCCCATTTTTTCCGTGACCATGCCTTTGGTTAACGTACCCATAGTTATACCAACTTCTATGCCTTCGGAAGCGTACTCGATCTTAACCCTTCTTGTCACTTTTCCTACAATAATTACACCCATAATTACTACATCTAAAGTACCTTCCTCACAAGAGGCTGCCTATTCATTACCTATATCTTCCACCATTAGTGCTTCCTTGCATATTAAGGAAACATCTAAAGAGATAACATCGACACCTGTACTTCTGACTCCTGGACTCAAACATAAACAATTGGAGTTTAAACTTAAGGTTACATCATCAGTATCATCTCCTTTACTTCCTCCAAAACGGTTACAATCATCTTATGTGGTCGAAGTTGTCACCATCCCTGAAAAGGGAAAACCAATATTTTGGACCACCAAGACTCTTGGTGCTTTCCCTCAAAAATCCCTCTCTACGCCTCATAAAAGATTGGATTTATCCACTGAAAAGGTGTCTTCTTCTACAACACTATCTTCACCAAAGGCCTCATAAAGTGGATTTACCTACGGAAAGGCATCACCTCTTTTATTAGAACCATCATCTTCGTCACCAAAAAATAAGGCACCCTTTATGCCTCCTATCGGATCTATTTTGGGAGCTACTCCCCCATCTAAATCAATCTTATCTAAATCATCGTCTGTTTTGACCAAGCAGCCTTCTTCATCTATGAAGACCAAAACACTTGTCACGTCTTTGTCATCTTCAAAATCTATCTTAGGAGCTCCTCCTCCATCAAAATCAATCTTGCCTCACTTGCTTCCATCTCAAGCACCTAAGGTTGTTTTCCCAATGTCTAGAAAAGCAAAACAATCCCTAAAAAGACTGTCAAACCAGATATGTAGGTTCTTTTACCTCGACAGTCTGCTAAGACTAAAGAGGTGCCTTCATCATCTCTGTCCTCATCTTCGTCTACCGGATTCTATATTGAAATCCTTCACCAAAAATTAGCTAATCTTCATCTATATCTCTTCCTCCGATCAAACCTTATAATCCCAAAGGAGTAAAACCTTTCTAGTTTAACTCTGATTTGATTTGTGCTTACCATTGCACTCTAGGTCATGACACCGAGGGATGTAAAGCCCTTCAATATGTCGTTAACAACCTCTTGGAAGAAAGTGATCTTCTGTTGGAAGAAGAGGAGGAACAAGTGTCTCCTGTCATCCCAACTACATCTGAGCCTGAACAATCTACTCAAGCCTCTAATTCTATTGATACCACTCCGGATAATCTTCCACCTTCTCAAATTGACACAATTCGTATCGCCACTAGAGCACAACAATATGATAATCCATCATCTTCTACAGCCTCTCGACCATGGGTTATCATTTCTATGGCCCCCGAAGGAGTTCCTCCTTCCTCATCAACCTTGAGACCTCGGGTCTCTATTCGTGCTTCACCTCGGGCTCAAATTCCCATGTTAGTTGAGGAGAGTGTTATGAAACAACTCACCCCTTCTGATCAAAATATTTCTTTTTGACCTCATTCAATCATCTCCACAGCATCGTCAGGCTTTGATTGATAATATGTGTCATATCGCAGTGAATTCAGATGAGCCCCAACCTTTCGAGATGGTTGTAGGATTGAATAGATAGTCAACCATGATTTCCTTTGAGGATTCTGAAATTCCTCCCCTTTCTTTTGAGGATTTAGAGGCTCCTCTCTTTATCAGAGTTCAAATCAATAACACTACATTAAAACGCACTATGATCGACAGTGGTGCTGCACTCAACATCATTTCCTCCCACACATTTGAGCAAATTAAATTACCAAAGAACGTAGTGTCACCACCACCTTTCGCCCTTCGATCATTTAACGATCAGCTGGTGGTTACTTTAGGAACTGTGGTCCTGCCCATTCGGGTAGGCAAGAAATTACTTCATGAGCTTTTTTACATTGTTGAAGGGAAATTCCACTACAATATGATCCTCGGATGCTCCTGGATTCATACAATGCATTGCGTCCCATCAACCCTCCATCGATGCATAAAATATCAGTATGAGGGCAAAATCTATACTCATCCAGGAGATCCTTTCCCTTCCGCACAATGTGACATGACCACAGGGTCTGCCCCTCCAAAGGAGAATGCTTGTTCTCCTGACAAGGCTTCATCCTCTTCCATACCTACAACAAAACTACCAGATTTACAAAATCTAGAAGAAACGTTGCAGTGTTTTTCATTAGGAGAGCTTCCTCTTCTCTCTTTTGACGCCCATCTCAAACCTAACGAGTATGGTAGGCCAGACAAACAACCTGAATATCAACCAGGTCTTGGTCGCATCATCACCATTGGTCTGCCCAATCAATAGACTAACTTCATCTACGGTGGTCTTGATACACCTCACTATCATCTGGATTCTCCTCCTAGGGCCAAACCCTATTTAGTAGGGTTTGATTGTCTACAAAATCCTGCGTTCGCAAAAACTTATCTATATCGATGCGCGTGGAAAGACTTTGGCCTGAGAAAGTATGAATAGGGTATGCATGACCTCGCGTCTATTCCAACTCTTAAAGCACATAAAAAATTTGGTTTAGGGTTTAAACCTCTCTCAAAAGCCACCATCACCATTATTGATGAGCCTCTTTTCGGTGAGGAACCATCTTCTCTGTCAGTCGTAAGCATCACTTGATGTGGATGACACCATTTCCATCCCACCTAACTTTTTTTTAGTCAATACCATTTCCTTAGGTCCATTGACCTATAATACTAATGGAAAATCCACTTCCATACCATTAGTCTTCCCCGAAATAGTCGAGACAATTCTCCTACTATCAATACTATCCACTGTTCGGATGATGATTCTGTCCTTACCTATCTGGAGGCAGAGGATTCTTATCTTCCTAAAACCATTCCTTCTAACATGTCTACGCTTCTCAATGAAGCCACTGTCAACCTTAATATAGGGACTTCTGAAGACCCTCGCATCATTAAGGTTGGCCAATCTCTTAATCCACAAGAGTTAGGAGACTTCACCACCTTTCTTTCCCACCATCGCCAAGCATTTGCTTGGTCATACGAAGATATGCCAGGCCTCGATCCTAATATTGTGGTCCACAATATTGTTACTCTTCCAGACATCAAACCAGTTAAAAAAAAACTATGTAAGATGCATCCTCGTGTATCCCTCCTTGTCAAAGAAGAGTTGCAGCACTTGCTTTCTGCCAACTTCATCCAACCCATTGACTACCCACAATGGGTTTCAAATATAATACCGAGTAACCAAAGGTACTTGGGAAAATTCAAATTTGCACCGACTTCCGGATCTTAATCACGCTTGTCCGAAAGATGATTTCCCTCTACCTAATATCAACCAACTCGTGGATTTAATGCAGTAACGAAATGCTCTCTCGATGGATGGTTTCTCTGGGTATAATCAAATTCTCATCGCACTAGAGGACCAACATAAGACTTCCTTCATAACCCCTTGGGGGAATTTTTGTTATCGCGTCATGCCCTTCGGTCTTAAGAACACAAAAGCAACTTATCAATGTGCAATGACCTACATCTTCCATGACCTCTTACACAAAACTATAGAAGATTATGTCGACGACCTCCTCGGTAAGTCCAAACACCGTCAGGATCATCTTCTCATTCTTGCACCTCTCTTTGAGAGACTCATTTGTTTTTGTCTTTGCCTAAATCCATCTAAATGTGTGTTTGGCATTCTCACTGGTAAAATCTTAGGCTTTATCATTTCTATTAGGGGCATTGAAGTCGATCCCGCAAAAATAAAGGCTATCCTAGAGATGCCTCCCCGTTCCAACTTAAAGCAGCTCCGTGGTCTTCAAGGACACCTTCAATCAGTGCGTTGTTTTATCTCGCAACTTTTGGACCATTGTCAACCTTTTCATCATCTCCTCTGTAAAAATGTTCATTTTGAATGGGATGAGCGTTGTCAAAAATCCTTTGATGATCTCAAAGCTTATCTTCTTTCTCCACCTGTGCTTACACCTCCACGTGAGGGGGAGCCATTCTATCTTTATATTTCTGTGACTGACCATGCTCTGGGAGCCATGATCTCGCATTAGGATGCTAATGGTAAAGAACAGGTTGTCTATTATATCAGTCACACTCTTTATGAGTATGAATCACACTATTCCAAAGCTGAGAAACTGTGTTGTGCTCTCTTCTTCGCAACTTCTAAACTTCGTCATTACCTCCTTAATCACAAAACTTACATTGTTACAAGTGTCAATCCACTCAAGACAATGCATGTGAAACCTTATCACAATGATCATATCACTCATTGGCTCATGCTCATGACAGAGTTTGACCTTGAGTTCATCTCACAGAAATCTATCAAGGGTCAGGTCATTGCGGATCAATTAGCTGATACTCCTCTTCCATACACCCAAGTCCCCTCGCTCAATTCCCAGGGCGAATACATTCAACAAATCAATTTTGGTTTATCTCCATTTAAATTCAAACTCTTCTTTGATGGGTCCAAGTGTCGTGAAGGGGGAGGTGTAGGTTTCGTCATGTTTCCTCCTTGGGTGCACCTATCCTCGTCGCACACAAGCTTAAATTTGAATGTACAAATAACATGGCCGACTATGAAGCTCTCCTGCTTTTAGGTCTTCAAAATGCCATTAATCTTAGCGCTTGCCATATCGACATCTTCGGTGACTCTGAACTCATCGTTAATCAAGTCACTGGTTTCTATCAGTGTAAAAATGATATCCTTCAAAAATATCATGATATTGTTCTCTTTCAGCTTTAATCTTTTGATAAATTTACTATCCAGGATATTCCTCGCACTGCAAATTGATTTGCAGATACGATGGATTCTTTAGCCTCACTTATTCCTCCATTCACTGAAGACTTGTGAATTTATGTGGTTGTTCAGTGTTTAGACCAACCATCTCATCTCAGGCAGTTGACTTTAATCAACGCTGTCATAACCGACACTCAAGATGAGTGGTATCAATACATTTTTGATTATCTATCCTATTCAGTGCTTCCTCCAGATCTGACTTCCAATGGCAGAAGATATTTTATCCAACGCGCTAACCACTATACTATTCTGGGTAGAATCCTCTACAAATGTGGCTTTGATGGTATTTTGCTTTGGTGCCTCAAAACCCTTGAATCATCTAAAGCCATTGAGGAGGTCCATGACGGTATCTGTGGTGGACACTTTGGTGGTTTGGCTGTGGCTAAGAACATCCTACCTTTAGGTTATTATTGGCCTTCTCTTAATCAAGACTACTACGACTATGTCAAGAAATGTGTCAAGTGTCAACAACACGCTAATCTTACACATATCCCTAGTCAGGCCTTGCAACCCACATCGGATTTGTGGCCTTTTTCACAATGGGATCTTGATCTCGTTGGTCTCATCAATCCGTGCTCTTCGTAGCAACATCACTTCATAATTACTTATAGAATACTTCACTAAATGGGTGGAGGCTATTCCTCTTTCATCAACCAAACCTAAACCTATCATTGATTTTATCTATCAAAGCACATCATATGTCGCTTTGGTGTTCCTCAAAAACTCGTCACAGAAAATGACAAGTCCTTCAAAAACAAATATTTGCAGAAACTTTGCGACACCTTCAATATTAAACTTAGATTTTCTTCTCCATACTATCCACAATCTAATGGCCAAGCTGAGGCTTCTAATAAAACTTTACGTAATATCCTCACAAAGGTAACTAGTCGAGCTGGTAGGGATTGACACTTACACATCCCTTTCGCTCTCTCGGGATTATCGAGACTAGCATTCATAGCCCTACTGGCACTACTCCTTTCTCTCTCGTCTATGGAGTGCGAGGTGTCCTTCCTTTGGAAGTCCAGATTCCCTCTCTTTGCGTCTCTCTCAGAGATTTTGTCTCTGATGAGGACTATCATCAAAACCGTCTAGCATAGCTTAAGTTGTTAGATGAACGTCATCTCAACGCTCTTGAACATCATCAAGTATATCTTGAGCGTGTCAAGCATGCTTATAACAAGCATTTGTAGTAGCGTGACTTCCAAGTTGGTGATCTTGTTCTTAAGGAAAAGCAAAATGTCACTACTCGGAACGGAGTCAACGTGGTAAGTTTGCTCCTAATCGGTAGGCGGGACCGTGCGTTATCACTCATAAGTACGGGTCCGAGGCTTATCACTGCCTTCCATGGATGGTATACCTGAAATGGATCCTCTTAATGCTTTGCATCTAAGGCCCTTCTACTTTATTAAAATCTATTTTACACGATCTTAGTCACAAAATAGATCTTCCACCCATATACAACAAGTGCATTTTGTAGTGATTCAGAACAATGTGGTTCACCGCGTTATTTCTTTTATACCTTAAATATGAGTACCACGGCTCTACTCATGGCATTTTCCTTACGGATTTTTTCCTTCTCATGGTAGGAATACCTTAATCACTACTTCATCTGCCCTAGGTATTCATGTTGATCAAATCTACTTGAGGGCATGAATACGTGCTTATATACATTTTCTTCCCCTCTATCTGATCTATATGGTCTAAACTCAGCTTCTTCCAAAGTTAAAAATAAATAAATAGAGATGCTATCCTAGTCCCAAAAGATAGACTGATCCCTCGAAGGACAACTATCCATGCCTTATCAAATAAAATAAAAAATATAGACCATTCCTCGAAGGATGGCTATCATCAAAATCAAAATACAGACCGCTCCCTTAAAGGACGACTATTTGTTTTAGGGCATTTTCAGCCTTTTCAGTAACAAAATTCCTCTATTGGCCAGTTTGTTCACTTTTTAGCATCTTTGAAAGACTTCCCGTATCAATCAGTCTTTCTATATCTAGCAAACTTCCCGCATCAATCAATTTATTTTTTATCAAAAGAAAAAAATCATGAAGCTGTGATATAAGACCTTTTCGATCATATGGAGATCCTGTTTTCCCCATATGGGCACGTATTTAATCCTTCATGTGTTTTGACGAGATATATACTTATCTCTTGTCCTTATCTACCTCCTAGATCTGGTTTGCGACTAACTAGTGTCAGGTTTGTTTTATCCGCATCTATGGCCTTGTGTGCATCGTCTTTCGATTTACCATCAATGTCTCTATTTATGGTCGGTTAGGGGCCTAACTTATCATTCTTTTTCCTATCTAGGTGTAGTGCTTTTTATTTCTAAAAGGATAATATCATTACATCACTTTCTTTCACAAAGGACATTTTCCATGATTATTTTTTGTTCATCCAGTTAAATTGACATTCAACATGTTAATTTACTCAATCAAATCTATCATCTATCTATGCTCATCTTATCTACTTCATCTAAAAAGCAACATATATCATGTGGATCCATCTATCCATCTATCTATAACATGTTAATTTAATCAATTATTCATTCATGACAAATCAAAATTAAATCACATCTATCTATCTATATCTATCAAAATTAAAAACATGTTTCTCGCTCGTGGCTCGATTTTTCTTGTTATTCCCCGTCTGGGGCATCTCATCATTATATCTTTTGCATGTGCCACCCATAGCACACCTATTCTACCCAGTCTGACAGTACTTCTCTTATAAAATCCACTATAGTGGCCATATGTCGATTTCCGCGGTGGCTATCCTCTCAAGGCCATCGCTTCATCCTTCTTGTCTAAGCATTGATGCTTGGCTTGTTTATTTGATTGTTGTTATGACCTTATTTTCCACCTTTCGGTGCATATTTTTGGTGTTATCCCACATTCTGAGTTCTTCCCTGTACATGGGTAACTCACGTTTTTTGCAACCTAAAGATAACGGGTCTGTAGGCACTAACGTCATCTTGTTTGAAGGCCGTCTAGTTATCCCTACCAATGTGTCACTCTTTAGTTGTTGCTATGTTGTAGTCACCTTTAACTCACTAGTCTGTAGCCACTTACGTCATCTCATATGAAGACTATCTAGTCTGCCCTACCAATGTGAGTTCATTAGGTCGCTGCCTTTTTGTTTTTTACGTGCATCATCAAAGATCAAATCTACCCCAGACATGTCACCGGGGCATCCTTCTTCCTCATCTACCTTTTTCAAACTCGGGATCGGTTGGCCTATTTAGGGCCACCCCATCCCTATTTTGAGGGGGATCACATCATTGTTGCTCTTCATTTCTTCCAAATCCTTGTTTTTGTCTCGTGGCATTGCTTATCACAAGTTACTCGACAAAAAGGGGCAAATGTAGACACCTAAAATTGGTTACCCAATTTAGTGTCCCCTGGGTTCATTTATCCTCTCGGGTAACCCGGGCACCTTTATATCACCACTTCTCCCTTAGGGTATTACTTAAATATTTAATTTAAAGGCCTATCCTAAGTTTGCTCCACCCCATTATATTTCATCCATGGTTAATCAAACATTAACCATGTAATTCTATCTTTTTACATTTATTTCAACTACTTATCTACCCCATATCAATTTCCAACCTCCCGTGCTATTATTATCCATCTATGCCACCTATTTCTCCTCTCATGGAACTGTACAACGAGATTCTTCCCGTATTTGAGTTGGAGGGATAATATTATTATCCCCACAATTCATTCCTTTTCGCCACTTTGGGAGTCTATTCCCGATCGGCACTGCCGTTTTTCGATCGACGCTGATGTTTCGAGCAATGCAGATTTTATCTCGATTGGCACCGATTATAAATTTATGACCTGAGATCCTCTCTAGTTAGATTCAGGAGTTGGTTTCCTAGAGATTGCTTTTGTCTAAGCAATTAAAGAGATTATCAGAGGAAGAGAGTGAGTTTTGTGTAGTTTAATCCCTGAGAGGTGCATTGTTACTCTGTCCATGGATCTACAACTCTTGTGGGTCTCCACAGCTACCCTGGTCATCAATCATCAATCAAGCATTTTTCAGGTATTCTTCTTTGTTGGTTTCTGTAGTCTCCTTTCAATCAACACCGATCCAGCCCGGTCGAATCTGATTAGTCTTTAATCAATGTCGTTTATCCAAATCGGCACTAATCGGGTCTTTCTTCGGTTTCTGGGTTAGAATCCATCAATTTCTACCTCGGATCCTCTTTTTCCATCTTCAATCTCTATTTTTTGATCAATCTTCAGTAATATGGTCTTACGTCCAATCCATTTTGCTTAGTTTGCTTTCTTCTTTTACTTTCTCGGCCTTACATGCTCGTGTCTCGATCAACGCCGATCGTTGCACGATTGACGCCGACTGAACCAATCGATGCCGATCATTGTCTAATTGATGCCGACAAAAACAAATGATGCCGATCATCATCGATTGACGCAGATCGGTCTGACGAAAGATATAGAGTTCGTGTAACACAATTTCAACTTTATTTTTACAGTCTCTGCTTTCTTTTAGTTATGCTGCGGTTTATACATTCTGTCTGCTATTTCTAATTAGAAAAACTAAATATTTGTCTTTATTATTGATTGAAAATGTGAATTGACATCCACCGAGGAAGCTCATTACTTCCTGGACCCGCTTTCTGGGTAGTTCACCCTTATATCGTCTAACGTCATCTTTTTCTGCCAAGGATTTGTGCATCGCAGGTTTCTTGGATCTACTTTGGGGATTGTTCGTGTGTGTCCATCTTGTCTCCATCGACATTATTTACATTTACATATTCTGATCTTATCCAATCTATCAAGTATCGATTTCATTTGAGTTTTTCAGGGTTTTTGTGTTTAGTTTGGTGCATTAACTTGGACAGGTAACAAGCACGAAAATTATTGATCTACATCTTCTACCAACAATTTAGAAGTGTCATTATCTTGAAATGATGCTTTAGGCTTGTGTAGATTGTCAGATATTTCTAGATCTAAATCTCCTATCTCTAGTGTGTCTGAAATGTTTTCACTAGGAGATGCGTCCTTTTCTTTCTTTTTCTTTTTCATTTTTTGCTTCTCGTATAATGCCTCAAAAAGGTTTTCACTATGCGAGATATAATTTGTCTTTTTTCTGTGTTTAATTTCTTTTCTTTAGGACTGGATATTTTAAGTTCTTCTCTGAAGTAGGTGGTAGCATCAAGGTTTATATTGAAACCCTTCTTGTGATCTCGACAAGGGAAAAGGGTCCCGAGCCCCGAGGAACTCTGGATGGTCTCATCGTTTTGAAATAGATCCATGGAAATATGACACTGTTGGTCCTAATCAATGAAGTAAGGATTAAAAAAATTAAGGGTTTGAATGGATAAGTATTCAAGGAAAAGCGTAGTTTCGGCTAGGTCTTCGAAGAGGCTATGTGTGGAACTAGTCTCAATTTTAGAATCTGAGTCCTCATCGCTAGGTAACACATCAAAGACTATATGCCTTTTCTCATATGTCTCATATCCTAGACCATATGTGTAAAGATTATACTTGATATTCATAGGTTCAAGAACACCATGCCCTTGTGGGCCAAGGCCTCTTCCTTTCCAGTTCATGTTTTTCATCATTCTATGGCCCTTGGTGTAATCAAGTGGATTCATAGCATTCTTCCATCCTGTCTTCGCATAGCCAAGAGTCGTCGGAGATTGGAATGTGTTCATCTTCTAGATATCCATATTGTCTCCAAAGAGTGTTTCTAAGATAGTAAGCTGGAGGTTCTTGTAAATGAGGAGTGTTAGGACACCCATAGCTGCAAGGTGATAATGGGAGTTTGCCAACAAGAAATGTATTGTCAAGTGTGTACTCGCCTAAGCCTTTATGAGAGAATGTAACTTCAGGTGACACCTTAGATGTAGATGCTTCAGAGGAAGATGCGGAAGCATGAGGAATATCCTCAGGTGATGCTTTAGATGTAGATTCTTCAGAAGAAGATGTGGAAGCATGAGGGCTCAATATTATATTAGGATCAATATGGTTGGTAACAATAGGAGTTGTGCTAGATCCAATTGTGCTATCAATAGATGGAAAATAATTTTCCTTTTTGTACCTTTCTTTGAAAAACTTACAGTATTCAAAGGGGTCAGTATCACCACACAAGGTGAACTCTCTGCCATTATGTGGAAAATTTATGCATTGATGGAAGGTGGAAGGTACTGCGTGCATCACATGTATCCAAGGTCTACCCAAAAGAAGGTTATATGATGTTTATACGTCAACTACATGACATACAATGTCAAGGAGCTGCAAGTCTACTTGTATGGGAAGAGTGATGGTACCATAGGACTGACGCTCAATATTATCATAACCATGAATGGTAATGATATTAGCATCTAAGTCATATGTTGTATGACCAAGGTAGTGAAGCATTTTTATAGAACAAATGTTAAGAGCGATCCATTATCGATAAGAAATCTCTTGACTTTATGATCTGTAATGTAGGCTTCAATGTACAAGGAGTTATTGTTAATTAGATTTGGGTTCAACATATCTTGAGGGCCAAAATATAGGATAGGAGTTTCAAGCGTAAGGTTCACGATCATAGCCTGAAACTATTGAACATTGAGAGTATGAGGAACACGTGATTCATTTAGAGCATGAGTGAGAATATCCTGAAAGCTAGGTGACTCTTTTAATAGCTCCATTAGAGAAATATGCGTTGGTGTGGTTGCTAATTGTTTGATGAAATCATACTAGACTGGGTGGAAGATTTGACATTAGAATTTGAATTTTGATTTGAAGGAGTTGTTGGTTTAGACATTTGAGGTTCTGCAGAAGACGTAGAAGGTTGGTTTTACGCGAGAACCCATATCTTCCTTTGGCATGTGGTCATAACATTACTCGAAGGTTTGAATTTAATGGTTGCCATTGTAGATGGTACTTCCTCAATAAATGAGATAATTGAACTAAAATCAACGTTATTGGTAGAGGGACCTTTATCAACATTTTTACTATCACTGCCCTGTTTGGGAAATGTGTTTGAGAACACCTTAAGATTGTTGTTGGGTGTTTTATTTGGTGATGGTTCTTCAACAGTGATATCTCCAATATCAATGAGGTCTTGGACAAAGTGATGTAAGCAAAAGCATTGATCAATTGGGTGACTGTTAATGTGATGAAAATTACAATAAGTATCAACTTTATACCAAGTAGGCTTGGGTTCTCCCTTAACCCAAGGTCTGGTGATAGGATAGGTAACCATGTTTGCATTAATGAGTTGTTGAAGGACAATTGATAGAGGTTCTCCCAAAGGAGTAAAACGACATTGTTTAGAATCAGGAGAGGAGGAAACCTCTTTCTTTAGAAACAACAAGAGGTTATTTACCTTTATTTGGTCTAGTCTGAGTGTTTTGGATGTTTTGGACATTACGATTGTCTGTAATACCATCATTGACCATATTACGATTATCGGTTAACATGTTTAGATTTGTCTTGGTGAGAGCTATTAGGATGGTTACTATGTTGCCCATTGTCTTTTGAATGAGGTTTAATCAAACCTTTTGCGACAAGGGCTTTTTCAATCTGTGATCCTTTCTCAATAACTTCTTTAAAATTATTAAGGCAATGCATTTGCATGTGAAAGGATAGCTCATTGTTGAGATTAGGTACAAATATGCTCACAAGATGCTTCTTAGGCATGGAGCATGGGAAATGGCTAGAAATCCCATGACATCTTTGTAGGAATTGTGCAAAGGTTTCATTTGTTCATTGTTTGGCATTACACAAGTCCATCATTGTAATTTCAGAGTCTAGGTTGAATGAGAAATTTTTAACAAACTTCTTTGAGAGTTCCGCAAAATTTTGTATAGAGCCCTTGGGGAGGTGTAGGAACCAGTCCAAGGCTTGTCCTCCTAGAATTCGTGGAAAGAGATGCATTAAGAATACATCACTATAGGCCACTTATTGGAAAGCCATATAAAACTCCTTGATATGATCTCTAGGATCATTCTTGCTCTTGTATTTGTCAAATTTAGGCATCTCGAAAGATTTGGGAAATGGGACGCGTAAAATGTCCTTATCGAAGGGGTAAGGACACAATTATTCAAAGTTGAATTGTTTGCGTTGATGTTGCATACTTGAGATGGTGTCCTTCATCATTTTCCATTCTTGGGCAAACGGTGAGTTGTTTTGTAAGAAAGATAAGGAACCATCACTTGTAGAGTTGTTATCTTTGGTGTGCGTAGTATGACTCTTAAATGAAGCATCACTAGTTTTCTTTGGTGCCTCATTGTCATGGGACTCATTGGTGACTTTGGAATTTAAGATAACAAGTTGTTTAGCCATGTCATTAATTTGATTCATGAGGGCTTGAGTGGGATTGGTGGCTGAATTAGTTGATTTTACTTTGTTCCCTTCATCATATTTGTCTTTGTTGGGTTCATCACTTTTGGCATTGTTCAAGGTGGACTTGTTTTGATCATCATTGTTCATGTGACTAGGGCTTACCTCATCGTCATTATTTGTTGAAATGAAAGGTTCACCCTTGTTAGGTGGTGGTTTGCCAAGTAATGTTTATAAACTAGCTTCGTCGAAATTAGAGGGTAATTTTTCTCCCATCTCAAGGAGATGAAGCAAAAATTGGTCTTTATTCATACGTAAAATATTTTCAATGCGGGATTGTTCTTTGAGTGAGATGTCATTCTGATCATCCTCAAAGTTTTGGTCATTATCACTATCAAAATTTCCAAAAGGATTTCGATGTTGTTCACCCCTTCCAAAAGGACTATAATCTCTGTGTCATGTTCCCACCATTTTTAAAAGAGGGAGGGAGCAAAAGAGAGATGCGAAAGATAACTCAACCCGTAGCAAAGTGAATGCGATGATGGAAGAGAGGTGTGTGATTAAGCTTGGTAATAAATTTTCCCTTAACAAAGTGAATGCTAAGATGGCAAGAGGTTTGGAAGATATGAGTGATGCAACCCTTAACAAAGTGAATGTCAAGATGGAAGTGTGTGAAAGTGTTTGATAAACTCGACCCTTGAAAAAGTGAATGCCAAGATGGAAGAGTGGTGTGATGTGATGAAGGTTCTCGTCCTCTAACAAAGTGAATGCTAGAATGGAGGAGGGTTATAGTGACAAAAGTTTGAATGTGTTCAACCTCTAACAATGTGAATGTTAGAGTGGAGAAGCGAGGATAGATTGATTGCAAATGCACTCTACCACTTAGCAAAAGTGAATGCTAAATGGGAAGAGGGTATGAAAAAGGAGTCAAATCGTATGCGATGTGCTCAACCCTTAACAAGAATTAGTTAAGAAGGAAGAGGATAATGAAGGGATAAGACTCAAATATTGATAACGTAAGCGTTGAAAAGAAAATATGATGAAGTGTCTAGAATCGCAACAAATATGTTGTCAAGTTAGAGGAGAATGAAGATAAAATGTGATGAAATTGAGTTGTGACAAAGTGGAACACAACACTGTTAATATGTGAATTGTAAGATGAAATTTCTTAAGCAAGGATGTGGATATCCACAACTCAAGACTTGATGTCGAAAAGGAGATGAAAACTTAAACGTTGGGAAATGTAATCCAAATGTTTAAGTATCGAATGGAATGGGAGATGAACTCAAAAGGAGGTGAATACGAAAGATAGAAGAATTTGATAATCGTGAAAGGGGAAGAATCAAATAAGTGAATAAGAACTCCAAATGAATGAAAGAAGATCAAATGGAGAAGGCAATGAGGATGAAAAAAAAAAAAATGAAATAATGAAAAAGAGACAAAAGTTCTGAAAAGGGGAAATTTGAGAGTAAAATGAAGGTTAGTGAATGAATGATGATGAGAAGAAAAGAGGACGAGAAAAGATGAGATGAGGATGAAAGTAAAATCCAAACAAGGATTGTTTGGAAAATGATGAAAAGATAATAAAAGTGAAAGATGGATCCCAAACAAGGAGTGTTTGGGAAAAAGTGAGTGTGGAACACTACCACAAAATTAAAGAAAAAAAAAAGAAAATTAGAAAAGAAGTTTTTGTTTGAATGTTTGTTTGTGGCCTCTACCTTAGATTGGCTTGGATAATGTTTGGCTTCTTGGGTGGCTCTCTCAACTAGGTGTCAGAAAAATATCCAAGTGAGCACGATGCTATTGCTAGCTGATGTATTTAATTTACCCCCTTTGAAAACCTGAGAAAAGATCTTGCTCAGAATGAATCGCACTTTGGGGTCGCCACTAAGGATATCCGTGACTCTAACTCATAAGGCTTTACTAGTCAGGTAGGATAAAAAGGTTCCCATTTCGTCCACCAGTTCCCTCAAGGTGTGGACTACTTTGGGGTTCCTAGAACCACCCCCTTTGTTGTAGCTTAAGGCTTATGCCATGGTGTGTGTGTTCTGTTAAGAGGTCAAACCGTAGCTCTTAACCAAACCTGCAAATCAAGTGTTTTGAATGTGGTGTTTTTTTAATCTTTTGATTTAAATGTGGTTTGATTGTACTCCTTTGGCAACCTGCAGTTAGTATTTTTGAATGTTTTATCCACCTTATGTGAGAGCAGGTCCTACAAACAATGATTAGAAATTTTTCCAAAATGAGGTAAAAAAGCAAAACAAATAAACAAGACAATAGAAGTGAACCCACGTTTCTGATTTCCAAGATCGCTTAAAAATTGTGAGGAAAGAGCATATGTGTGGGTTGGCTTTGGTTAAGTGAAACGTTAATTCCCCAAAAAACAAAAAAATAAAGAAATGACCACATTTCTAATTCCCAAGATCATTTTAAAAGCGCAAGGGAAGAGCATGCACGTGAGAAATTCATGATTAGTCATTAAAAACAAAAGAAAACGATAAGCGATAAGCACGCAAAACACGTGAGAAAGGGTTAGTCTAGTTTGAAAAAATGACTAAACATGGACAAGAAAGGTGAAAAAGCATGAAAAATTGGACCGAAACATCCAATAACACTAAGTTGGCAACCTGCATAGTTAGTCCAATAAAAATAAATAAAGAAACTAATTTAATTGTAACTTAAACTACAAATAATAAATTATAAATAAAATTAAATAAAATAAATAAAAGAAAAACCTAACCCTAAAACTAAAACTATAAACAAGTTCAAAAGAAATGGAAAAACCTAATTGATTGTATGTTTGTGTATGTGTGCAGGTGGAAAGAGTGAAGGAGCTGGATGTGGAGAAGGGCGAGCCAGGGATGGCTTGGTCGGGGTGTGAAGGGCTTGATTTGAGCTGAGAGTGAGATGGGAGCAGAGGGGTTAGTGTGAGGGTATGGGATCGGTTTGGGAGTGATATCACGAGGGAGCCGTGTGAGTCGGGGAGCAAGACGTGACGTGACGATTTATTTAGAGGGATTGGGGTCACTAGAAGTGCGGTCAAGAGTTGGGTAGGGGATGGGAACAATGTAGACCGAGGGCTGAGTGAGATTGACGGTCCGAGCCTCGGAAGTAAACGAGGGAAGGGCGAGGTCATTGGGGTAATGAGGGACTTAGTCGGGGATGTGATCGAGTATGGGGTAAGGATAAATGGGTCGGTAGGATGGGGACATGGTAGAGCTCGGTCGAGTAGTCTACATGGTAGTTAAAGGCGGGACGGGGTAGAGTAGAGGGGGTGAGGTAAGGTGGTTCACCGAGTGGCCGAGCCGGGTAGGGAGGGGGTAGGGGTAGATCTAGGTTTTGTTTTTTTGCTTTGTTTTCAAATGTATTTTTTAAAATAAAAGAGTAAAAACAAAAAAATAGACATGTATATATATGCAAAATTTTAATAAAAATCTAATCTAAGCTCATTTTTTTGTTTTGTGTGCAGGTGTATTACAAGAGAAAATAACCAAACAAATGTTTTTTTGTGCACTCAGAATAATTTCTACACTCCAAATAAAATTTTGCACTCACAATAAATCAACAAAAACTGAGAAATACAACAAATATGTTATTATTTTTTTGTGATTTGGGAAACTTGGTGCTTGCTTCTAAACTTGCACAATTGCTTGCTTCCAAACCTGCACAACAACACAAAAACAACAAGAACACTACAAGAACAAAATTAGAGAAAAAAATGAAACAAAGATGAAAAAGGAGGGGTGTGAGTCCCACAGGCGTGCCAAAATGTATGCAATGAAAAACTACTACAGTAATGAAAGATGAACAAACTAATAATGCAAACCTTTCCTGTACTTTCTCCAATGCAAACCTCAATAAGGGTCTCCTGTGAAACCTTGCAAATGAATGTTAGAAATGAATATGGATGCTCTTGAATGCTCTCCAAAATTTGAATGCAATTGCTACCAACACAGTGAATTCAACAAAGTTTTTGTACTTCAGATTCAAGAGGATTTGTAAGGAAGGTAAGCCTGCAATTTATAGAGGCAAAAGTAGTTGAAATTGGTTACATACAGGTAAATGCATATGATAAAAATAACATTGTGGGAAGTTACAATAGTTTCAGGGGAAGTAAATGAATTAGATGCAAAAAGCTGCATCCGAAAATGTGGTTGTACATGTAATTTAATTGCCCCCACCTTTCTAGGATTCTAGAAGTGCAGTTAACTAGGATAAGGATAGGAGTCTAAGTGGAGTCTAGGTGGATGTTTGATCAAGTGGCAGATGACTAGGATGTGCACACACTTAATTAATTAATTATTTAATTAATAAATAATAATTAACTTAGCTAAAGGGGTACTAAGGATACATGGGATTAATTTAATTAATCCAAAGGGGTACAATGTGTATTAATTTAATCAATTAATCACAAATGGGTGAATAATAGGGTGTACTAGGATAACACTGGGAACAAGTGGAAACATAAGTGTAATTTTGGGGTGTCTACAGATCCCACATTCACCATGCATAAGGGGGATGGAGTGAAATAAAATAAGCTAAACCGCCTATACTCTCATGGTTGCGCCATACCTTGGCTTTTGTTGACACGTAAGTGGCACTATTACATAGTTTAAACAACCATCGCTTGGGTTAAGTTGTTTAAGGGCCATGTTGGTGTGGCATGTTGATCCCACTTGGTTGGACTGCTGGCTTGGTTTGATCGCCCAATGGTTGGGCCGAGTTGTGAGGTTCCATGTAGATGTGGTTGGCCGGTCGACATGTATAAGGGCCAAGTTGAATATTGTTGTGGCTAATGCCAATCCACTAGGTTTGTGATGATCCGGCCAAGTCATACACACATGCGTGCACACACACACACACACATGCACACACACACACACACCCACACACGCGCACACCCACGGAACACACACTCACACCCAGCCGAGTAATGTGGGAGTATATGTGGCAAGTTGTCTATGTATATCGCCAATGTGGAAATAGGTCGACCCGATGGGGAGTTGAACACCCCATCGAGTTGCGTACATGGAAATGGAAATATATGACAGAGTTGTTACTAGCTCGGTCGAGTTGTCTTAACACAATAAAACTTGGTCCATAATATCAATGCATTAGAATTACAAAACCTCGCGCTAATAGTCTCACATGCAGGGATGTATCAACATAATATGGCTTATATATATAGAAAAATTACAATGGTAATATGAATTAGAGGCCAAGGCACCCCTCCACAAAAAAGTATGCCGACCACTGGATGAGGGCCCCAAATAGTAAAGAGTGGGCCCAGCTTTATTCTGCAACTGAGTGTCAAAGACTGGAGTTAAAACCAAATTTTTACTCTTCATCCATTATGCCACAAATCACAATATTATTTATCCACTTGGCGTGTGTGCACACATCAAAGTCAACAGACCTACATGCAACCCCCGAATTTTGCCTGTTGGCTAAAAATTTCAGCGAACCATATCTTGCACATACAAGCTTCATTTTTTGAGTTATTTATATCGATAGAAAGATCTAGAGACACTATTAAAATCTACAATGGTTTAGGGAGATTTAGAGATCATCTCGCATTCATAATATCCTCCAAATTTATCCTCCCAATAAGACCATTTTGGTATCTAAAAGGAAAGTCACCCACTAAACTATTAATAGGTCCTCTGCATATCACAAACAAGTAGAACCCAGTTTATAGCATTGCAAACTTTCAAAAATTTCAATATATATATTAAAATCCATTAAAAGTAACATAACCCATGGATAATACTACAACAGATATGACAACCAAAATTTCATGCTCATCTGTTGTACACTGATCTTGCACCACTGTCAACCATGCAAAATGTAACCTGCATCACATTTTGTTAGTGTAATAATTTTAAAGACTATTTGTAACCATTTTTGACAAGTTACAAATATTAAATCCTAAATTAACAAACTTATAAAATGTGTAAAAATCATGCATGGTTACAAAATGTTTGTATAATTGTTACATGATGCGAGCTAGAATTTACTATGAATAACCCAGACGCACCGACACATCACTCACCTGAGATGAGTGCTCACTGAAGTGTGGAGAGGTATCAAGTACCTCTTTAGAGTTGCTTGTACATGATGTTAATGAGATGATGTTTAAACATATCCAGATTTATAACTAAACATAATCCAGATCTAGATCTCAGAGAATTATGAACTAAACATTAACTATAATAAGATTAACCATACAAGAAACAGATTCAGTTATGTCTAACACCATTATCCAACCAATATACTCCATTGCATTAAACACTATAAAACATAGAAGCTTCTTACACTATAAATTATCTCCATGAGTCATGTGCACGCATCAAAACCAACAACATAACTCTACAATAATTCACCACCCTAAACTACACAGTTCAATTACATATTTATAGAGGTGTGTACTTGCCATTTACCACCTATGCACCTCTCAAAATAGGTTGTATGCTGATAATATCCATGCACCTTTACAATAGCATGCACAACATGCAAGTGTTCTAATAATAGATGTCCTATAGTTAACTCTAAGAAGAAATCCTATTATTAGCTTAAACTATGCATGACACTTATCAACCGCTTGTTCCCAAAATATCATTGCGTGTAGTGCAAGTCTTCATATCTACGTGTGCTCTGCATGCTATCTCCAAAAATATCCCTTAACCACAAAACAACTAAGTCCTGAGCTTGGGCGCTTCAATACTATTATAGCTCCGCACGCTTCCAATGCCCTATCTTCACACGCCCAATACTTAGAATATTTCTGGCTGCTCAACATTACCCCACACTAAATTACATTGCTGCCTCGGCAAATGGGAATTATTTATGATGTCACCAATGATAAAGAATAAGTAATGAAAGAATGAAAAGAATGAACCAAACTCTGTACAAAATAATGACGTTTATTCTGTAACACCCTCTTCTTCAACTAGAGGAATTAGTTTTGGATATTCATTCCTAATCTCACCTCCAAGTTCGCTACCACTTAGCGTGTTCCTCATTTTCTCTAGAATATCAGTGGCTATGTCATCCAATTCATCCTTAGAGAGTTTCTCTTTCTCATTTTGTAGTATCCAGACAACATTGGCCATACCTGACAACATTCCCTCTATGAGGTCCATCTTCTATGCTACGAGCTTTCCAATTTTGTTAATCATTTCCTTGTGTGGATCCTAGGCTTCGTAAGGGCTTCATTCTTTTTTTACCAGCGCCAACCTTTATGTGTGCCCAAGTGTTTCATCCTTCATTTCCTTCATAACTTCATTATCTTCTTCCAGAGCTCTAGTCCTTATTATGGTTTCTGGCACCGCACATAAATTAAGAGCTTGATCGGCTCTCTTCATCTCATCCTTCAATGTTTGGAGAAATGCCTCATATAATGAAACTTTCCGATCAATAGTGGCCCTTGCTCTTATTGCTTCTTCCTTTGCATCCTTTTTCTTGGGGAGGTGCATTGGTCCTTCATCCAAAAGTAGGTGAATTGTTGTGCGTAGATAGTGTAACTCAAACTTGAAGTCCTGAGGCACCTTTTCCTAAAACTCGGGCCTCTATAGAAAACTCTCATCTGCCCGCAACTGCTCTACCATCGTCTTTACCTTCTGGGCCTCCGCGAATGCATTATCGTGCTCTTGAGTAAGGCGTTTGATTTCTGTATCCTTGTCCTTTTTATCCTCCATTAGCACCTAGATTGTTGTTGCCTTATCCATATTTCTACGCACTACTTCTACGGACACTTTAATCAAAGAGTTAGTCACCCACTCATCTAAAAAATAAGTTGGCTTAATGGTCATATGGCGCATATGAGGTGCCTTCCTCATCTTCTTTGAAGTGCACACCTCCTCGCAGACATAAAAATCAGGCTCATCCATGTGATTCTGTATGCCCCAAGATAGCTACTTGTGAGTGCGTGTATTGGCCATTTTAGGGTCCATCCAATCCCATCCATACAACTGTTTATTTGGTAGTGTACTGAAATGGGTTCTAATAATTTGTGAAGGGTCATTCATATAACCCAAGTCTTCGATCTACCACTAATTTCTTCTTCAGTGCACTGCATGCTCGCAAACATCCTCATGCGCCCGATGCATCTTCTTCTTACTATTTAGCCATGCCTACATCTTGTGGGACAACAACTTCAACCGCTTGGTTTACATCCTCCTCATATTTACCTTCTTCCTGTGTGGGGCGCATGAGGACTTCTATATCTCCACCAACGTGGCTTTCTCCTTCACCAGAGATATCTTCCCGAATACTCACGCTGGGGTCTATAGTCTCATAGACTACATGCTCACCCATCTCTTCATCATCCTATATCTCCACATTGGGGTTGGCATTAGCTATATCTCCACTCATTCTTGGATCTTCCTCCTATACTAATGGATCTTTCCGTGTTGCCATTATCACTTTTGAATCTATAAATGTGTATAAATCCTAGGTGAAATTAAAACCCTAGTTGCCCTTCTCGTCGTGCGCACGCACCACTTATTAAATACTACTTCCATGCATGGGTACTCAATACCGGGCTTCACAACATGACATATATACTCAATATGCGTAATGCTCTTCGCCTCTAGATCTTCTTTGTACTTCACAATTTCTTCTCAAGTTTGCAAGGTAGCAAATGACGTTGAGAATACCGACTTTAAACCAAGTTTTAAAAATTCCCTTCATTAATTGCTCCACCTACCACCGTACATGACATTAATTTCTCTTGAGCACGTTGCACGCCTCATTATCATGTGCTTCAATGTCTCGCACCTCAAACTCTTTTGCCTCACCATAATTTTTTCGGCACGCCACTACTTATCCGTTATAGATCTCCTCTACCCGCACTTCCTTAAGCCAAAGTAGTTTATCCAATGTGACCCAACATACGTATTTACAATGCCGCAACCTCCCCTGATTTATACTGAGTGCCTAATGCCTTACGCGTGGTCTTAATTTATTTTAGCAATTCTTCATAAATTCTCATGAATTTTGAAACCTTGATCCTTCTGTTCCTCTTATGGTTACCCATGAGTTTATTTCTTTTCCATACCTTCTTTATCCACCCCACACTAAGGGTATGTGTATTCCTTTATGCATATAAACACTTTAGATTGTGATCACCTTCTGGCGCGTAAACACGCTTATTACACAAAACACTGAACTAAATTGACAAAGCATAGCGATGAAGAAGGAAATACATTAAATGAAATATAGTAAAGGAAATCTAATCTAAATGGCAATACTACCTTATTAAAAACACCAAGAAGGCTTATTTATAGTAGGGCTTCAGCCTACTCTTGTTGAAGTAACCGGTAACCGTGTTCCATCAAGCGCCTCTAACTAGAAAGTGCTTGATTCAAGTATGTGAGTGATAACATATGGTCCCAACCAATGCACCTTAAGCTTGCCTGAGTGGCGCAAAAATTGAATCATAAAGAAGTACCATCTCGTCCCTACCTCAAGCTTCTTGTCTCTGATGTGTCTGTCATGCCATGCCTTCTACTCTGGCCTTTTCCTACTTCTAACTCCAACATGCTATGGTGTGCCTCTCATCTAGTTGTATTAACTTGTCAATTCTTTCTTCCAATGCTTGCTCATCAACTAGACCTCCCGCGTGTGCAATACACAAAGAAGGTAACATGAATTCCATGGGAAGAAATTTTTCTATACCAAACACCAACTGAAAGGGTGTGGCCTTATTCAACCTTTTGTAGGTTGTTCTATATGCCCAAAGTACAACATAAACTTTATCATCCTAATATTTCCTTCCAACATCACAAATTTTTGTCAAGGTCTGGCTCAATATCTTGTTGAAGGCCTCGTAGTCCCATTTTCTTAAGGGTGATAAGGTTTATTCTTGTGGTGTGCAACCATAAATTCATCCAATAATATCCTGATTGTGTCATTCAAGAAGTGTGTGCCCCTATTGCTTGTCGACTCAATGAACATCCATACCGAGTAAGAATATTTTCCCATAAGAACCTTGTTGTCAGAATGTAGCCATTGTATAATCCTTTGTAGGTGTTGCTTCTGCCCACCTTGTAAGATAGTCTATACAAGTGATGATGTAGAGTGATCTAGTTCTATGCGCGATGGGAAAATAGAAACCACAAAGTCTATTTCCCATTTTTCAAATGAATTGGAACTAGTAATAGGCCTACACGACATTTCATCTCTTTGGCCGGAGTTTTCCAAGGTGCTGGCCGATCACACACCTTACAATACTCTTTACAATCCTTGTACAGGTATCCCACCATAAAAATGAGTAGAATCTTACGCGCACTAGCGTCACCTGCATAGTGCCAAGCTGCAATCCTGCCATGAGCCTCTTCCATGATATCCGTGCACTCATGTTCCAGTATACACCAATGTAATACTTCATCTCGGACTAGTTTTTATAAGTCACCACCGATCAACATGAAAAGTGCAGCATGAATTGCAAGTTGTTTCTTCTCTCTAAGGCTTTCATTCCTCATGACGCCATGCCTGTGCGTAAAAATAAAAAAATATCTTCCAATTTTGAAGGCGCGTGGTTTAACTCTTGTATAACTATGCATCGGGAATCAGTATCTTCAATTGTCTACATGTCCTCTCCTAATTAAATTATTGATAAGTGTTCTGGGCCAAAATTACTTTTACTTGGTTTTACCATGACTGTAAAGTCAAACTCCTGGAATAATAACACCCATTGGCATATGCGCCTCTATAAAACAGGCTTATTTACCAAGTATTTCAATGCCATGTGATTTGTATAAAACATAAAAGATGTTGCTAACAAGTACTATCTAAACTTATGTAGTGCGTAGATCATCGACAAGGCCTCACGCTCTGTAGTTGTATAATTCTATTCTGCAGGAGTCAACTTTCTACTAGCAAAACAAATAGGATGATCTATAATACCTTCTCTAGGTTGAGCTAACACTGCACCAATGACCATGCTAGGCATCCACATGTACGTGAAAATATTGGTTCCATGAGGGAAAGTGCAAATTAGCACCGTAGTAAGCCTCTCCTTCAATGCTTCAAATGCGCGTTGTTGTGGTTCTCCCCAATAGAATGTTCCTTTTCCTTTTAGTAACTCCTCAAGGGGTGTGGAAATATTATTATACCCTTTTATAAATTTTCCGTAATACCCCATGTGGCCCAAGAACATGTGCACCTCACTTTGACCGTAGTAGCCTCCTCATTGCCTATGATAGCTACAACCTTAGCTGGATCTACTAACAAAATCTCCTTGTAGATTATATGCCCTAACAGAGTTCCAAAAGGTGTGGTAAATACACACTTCTTGATTTTTAAGGAGATTCTTAATTGTCAACATCTTTCAAACATTAAGCGCAAGTTGTGACAATGATCCTTGACAAGCCCATATACTGTCCAATCATCTAAGTAAAACTACAAGAATTTGTGTATAAAATCCTAGAATGCTTGAACAACTATTCGTGGAAATATTATGCAGTGTGTTCTTCACCAAAAGGCATCACTATGTATGAAAAACTTCCCCATTCAGTGGTGAAAGTTGTTTTCTCTTGATCCTCCTTTGCAATTGCACTGAGGATATTTAGAGAACCCATATGTAAAAGAGTAAATTTCACGCCCTACAACACCTTATAATATTTCCTCGGTGAAAGTTGTAGGAAAAGGATAAATCACACATGTAGCATTTAGCTCCATGTAGTCCACACAAATCCTAATCCGACCATCTTTCTTTATACTAATTACCATGGGGCTAACCCACTCTGATTCTTCTAGGGGATTAATGATGCCATATTTCAACATCTTGTCAATTTCTTCTTTAACTTTTACACGCAGGTTAGGGTTCATCCTGTAAGGTCTCTTCCTAATTGGGTGCACACCTTCTTTTAGATTAATCCTCATCTCACCCAAAGATTCATGCACTCCCTTTAACTCATGGTAGCCTCTAGGAAATAAGTCATATAAATCACGTAGTAACTCAATTATCTTAGCCACTTTAGAATCAAACCAATAATCTCCAATTATGGCCTCCTTAGGTTCAACATCCATACCAATGTTCACTTTCTTGGTCTTCATAGGTTCATGATAGGCGCGTGCCTTCTTATCCGCACTATCTAAAACCTCACACGTACCTTCTGAATGATCAATGTCCAAATTTTATACTTCTTCATCATCCACGATGTAGACCATCTTTCCTTTTTCCTTCTTAAGGAAAACACACTTAAGTAGTTTTACATCGGTCTCATCTACTTCATCAACACGCACTCCTAGGTATGCCTCACCAAATAACTCCTAAATAAGTTCTTCACCTTTCGCAATATCTCCCATAGTTAAGCGTGCCATAACCCATAATGCCTCTTTCACCGAGTTTTAGTGAAGAAGTAGTAAAAATTTTGGATCATTCCCGTATGAAGTCTTGCCAATTTCAGCCTCCCTATGTAGCTCCACATAAACGTATCAAGTGCGTGTGAAGCCACACAAAGTGAAATAAAGTTTGTGCACCCACAATGAAGGTGGTAAAGCTTCCTTCCCCTTTGTCTAGAGTTTCTCACACTGTTGAATGTGGTGCTGAATAGGATGATTACCATGATATGTCCAGATTTGAGTAGGCACATTGCCCCTTAGAAACTAGGTTGTTAGAGAAATTATCACTTCATTCCATTCTATGAAATTATCCCCATGAACCATCCACCAACACGCCGTTGTCCCATGTAGGGTTTATACTAACATATTTCTTCTACCCACTCTATCCTTCCATTGTTCCTCCATGGCATGCAAGAATAACATAGGGTCTCATTCTCTAGTGTACCAAGGTACATAGTTGTTACCTACCCTCCTAATATAATGAGGCTTGTCTCTTCACATAGATGCACTTCTTACTTCACGCCCTACCATCTCATAAGTTCCATGTGCCCAATTATCGAATCAATACTTGTAGTATCACTAATAGACTATGTATCTTCCCACCGGAGGATTCCTTCCTTAGATGGTTCAAGTACTTACAGATTATGAATGATGCGAACATAAATTCTATTCAGTCTTCCTCACTCAGGTTCAACATAAGGTGTAAATTTCCCATCCACAAAGGGATAATAATGCATTCTTCTTTGTTCTCAAAACTTATATACCCCTTGTTGAATCGTAGATAAACATTATTTGCATAACACCAAGGGTGTCCAAGTAGAGCTAGGAAGATGTCGGCTTCTACAAGTGCTAAGACCTCAAAGTCCCTAGTGAACTTGGCCCCTTGTATAGTAATGGATGCATGCTTTAAAAAATTATTAGAGTGGCATTAGTTTGATTTTCCATAAAAAATACATTAGAGGATGGCTGTAATGGAGGTCTTCCCATGTGCACCCATGCATCTAGAGTAAGCACATTAACTTCCACGCCTATGTCAATCAATATTTTGCTCAAAAGCCACCCATCCACAACAACATTCAGAGTGATCTCCTTGTCATAATCCAAGCTATGAGGGGGAGATTAGCATGCAAGATCTTCCGTCCATTCTCAATGCCTGTGTGTGAAGT
Source organism: Taxus wallichiana var. yunnanensis (assembly GCA_018340775.1). Lineage (NCBI taxonomy): Eukaryota > Viridiplantae > Streptophyta > Pinopsida > Cupressales > Taxaceae > Taxus > Taxus wallichiana. The sequence continues at coordinate 449,691,632 of CM031234.1, read as the reverse complement.
GTTTCCCTTTGACTAATGCCTTAGTAATGGAATAATATTCTCCTGGCGCAACATCTTGCATACCTCTTTCAAATCATCAACATTTGACTGGACCATCTCTGTTGCCTTCTTTTGTGCCAGCTTTCGTGACTTTTCCTTTAAACACCGTATTTCACCCTGAAGATTTCGAGCACCTCCTATTAGAGTAGGTATTTACCTTAGCTCATGTTTCACCTAGGTACTTTATTTACCTTTATTGTATTTATCCTCACCCACTTATGTGTGTGGATATTTCTTTTATCTTATTTAGATATTAGGAGATATTATCTAGTTGTTAGGTATAGTTCTTTCCTTGATCCATGGTATTGACTAGTTCTTTCCTTGATCTATGGTATTGACTAGTTCTTTGATGAAGTTCTTTGATGACTAGTTATTTATTTGATTTATGGGTTGATCTACAACCTTGACTAGTTCTTAGATTGTTATTCCTTGCTTATTTAAGCAAGGCCCATTCTCAATGTATTGAATTGAGTTCCATAATAATATATGATTCTCATTTTTTCGCAAAGGTTTTATGTAAAGTTATTCGAAAATTGTTTTCATCTTATTGATCGTATGATCTCGGTTATCGCTTCCTTTCATGGTATCGAGCAGAGATTGCTATTGACATCCGTTTGTTAGTTTTATTTTGCAAATAAATTATGTGTATTCATATATTTGGGATTCGGTCGTATTTTTAAAATCCTTAGCCCTTGGTCATATGGTATGGTCATATGAGGGCTTAAAGCTTATGATTCCTACTAGTATGTGCTTAACTTCAGCCCCCTTTAATTTTATGTGTGGTGAAGGAAAAAACAATTTATTTTGTTTTAGTGGCAACTAAAATAAATAACAGAGCAAAATATTAAAAAGCTTGTAACTTTTGATTGTTAACTCGGTTTTGAGTGTCATTTTTTGTAAAAGTGCTTCTTTTTTCGTGCTCTTTCCATTGGAAATATTTATTTTGAGACTTGCACTATAATTATAAAGTGCCAAATATGGAGGAGTGTTGTAATCAATTGTGGATGCAATTTCGGCTGAGCCCGATGTCCTAAAATTTTGGGAGTTATAGTTTATACCTATCATGGATTCTGAGAATGATATGATTTTCTCTCGAAGTAAGAAGAGGATATTGTAAAATTTGTGGAAGAAAATAGATCGCTCAAGAAATGAAATTCTCTTCTACAATCACTCATTCATGATAAGGATACAATAATACACTCCCTGCATAACAAAATTGCTAGCCTAAAACATCACCATCATATTGTGGACAACCATATCCATGCTCCTAGTCCACTTGCAACTATTGCTCTTATACCCACTGACATTGATCTGCCATTCTTTGAGCTCCGAACTCGCTTTTGATACTTCTAAAACTGTGAGGCTTGTTACTTTGCATGCTCTTCCACAAACAGTGCCTATTACAAGTACCACATGTTGTGTATCCTATTCCTTTCAACCGCATGGTGTTTTTGAGAAGCATAACACCGTATTGAGATCTTGCATGCTTCGTTCTATGGGTATCACTAGTGGAGTCATTGACAAACATTCACAAGGTATTGTTTCCTCTATTCCACATGTTAAGTGGAATTCTCATCATGACATTGGTTTTCGAGCAGATACTTCATTGGGATCACACATTGATAGAGCTCCTTTTTTTGTTCGCTCGACTCTTTTTGAGGATCATGAGCAACACATGAGTTCTACACCTTCACTCAGGCTTGAGAAACCTGAGATTTTAGCTGTCAGACATGATCAACTTGACACACATTCTAATGTTCTTTTGCATGCACCCATTGTGCATTTTGCACCAAGTCATATGCAGGCATCTTCTTCATCCATCTGTGTTGATTTGGGGTGGATATCTAATCACTCATGGAGACGACATAGGCATTCGTTGAGAGGACTCTATAGGTGTGGCTCCTCCACCATTCGGCCTCTTTCTCCACTTTCTATACCTTCGCATTGTGATGTTCCTTATTTTGAGTATTTTTCTTTAGCATGGGTATAGTGTATCTCTCTTGTTTGTTGAGAGATTTTGTATCTGTATTTTCGACACTTTTGGCATGTTGATAGTATCTCTTATGGGGGATCTATTCTAGTGAAGTCCAGTGTTATTTTTTTAGTGTTCGAGTAGTTGATTTTGGGCAACTCATACATATTTGTAGTATCACTCCACCCATTCATTAGTATGGGAGGGTGTGGTGCTGATCCTACTTTTTCGGGTCTCGTGTCCTTGCCTTGTTACCTTGGATTTTCTTAGATCATGACACTTTGGAGTTAGTGTCCTTACCTTGTTGCTTTGGTTATTGTTCTTGGATCGTGGCACACCTATTTACAACAGTTGATCGAATTATGTTTGGTATTTTTTACGCTTTTGACATCACTCCGTTGATAGTCTCATTGTGTGGAGCTATTCCTCAAGTGAAACTCAAATGTCGATTGTTTTTGAGTTTTGTGATTGAGTAGTGGATTCAGACCACAGTGCACACCAAACTTCTTTAGCATTATACGCTTTTTTTGAGCCGAGCTTCTTGGGATGCCTTGGAGTAGGTCTTTACTCTCTTTACTTTGTTGTTACTGGTTTTGGGTACCTTGTGGTGTCCCTTTTTCCCGCTTATTGTACATGAGTACCTCATCAAGCCTAGTTTTCGGGACTCATACTGGACACGCCACATCTATTTTGGTCCCTAGCTTCACTTGAGGGGGTTTTAGAGTAGGTATGTACCTTAGCTCATGTTTCACCTAGGTACTTTATTTACCTTTATTGTATTTATCCTCACCCACTTATGTTTCCTTGTTACGTAGGCTAGCAAGTTTGGATTGGTACGATCTGGTTATCTTGCATACCTCTTTCAAATCATCAACATCCGATTTGGACCATCTATGTTGCCTTCTTTTTTCTAGCTTTCGTGACTATTCCTTTAAACACCATATTTCACCTTGAAGATTTCTGAGCACCTCCATGGTCTCATGATAAACCTCCTTCTAATGTGTAGGATCTGGGTATCTTACATGTAAAACCTCCTCCTTAGTAATGGTAGGATTCTATTGCAACGTTTCTCTGGCGTGCACAACTTCAACATGTGTAGTAATCTTCACTGGAACTACCTCCTGTTTCGGTGCCAACTTTTTCATCCATTGATTTTCCATTACGTGCTAAATTCTAACCATCCATGCACCCTTGTTTTCATGTTTATGCTGCTTGCTAAGATGCTCGTACAAGTCCAGGCACTCCTCATAGTTATGATTCTTTCCAAAAAGAACAAGTAATATTCTGAGGGAATTCACGCTTGTAGTGGTTAGAAGATCCACATGTATAACATGTTCCCCGAGGAAACTCACCTCATCTACCACTATGTCCTCGGCCCCTGAATCCACCATGGTATCCTCGACCTCTAGCCACGACCTCCTTCAAAGTGCCTTTCATTCTGATCATAATGCCCTTAAGTGTGATCATGATCATGGTGCTCAATTTTACCTTTAGAGTTATCTCGATACTCTTATCTTTCATACACCAATATCAATGACATCATGGATTTGATCAATCAACCTGCAATCCTTGGTATTGTGAGTCGTGGACTGGAAAATCTTACAGTAACAAGATACATTTTTCCTTATCACACATTATAACAATGGGAAGCGGCTTGCATCATGGTCTAAATGACATATCTTGCAGTCTAACAATAATGAACACACTGACTTAGGGAAAACTATCCTTAGTGTACCCCTCAACTTCAAAATATGTACACCAAATCCCAGTGCACATCTTATGTGCTGAATTGACGATAGTTTCTCCAACTACTTTGTCATAGCTTATATCTGAGCTTCCAGGAATGGGCTCACTCTAGTGTCTATAGTTCTCGATTTGCCTTTGCACACAACACTGCTTTCAAAGTCCTCTACGTGGATCTGTATATGTCTTATGTGATAGCGCCCTCCTAAAAGGTGTGATCAAGCCCCTGAAAAACCATTGTGCATGCTAGCTTGGATGGATATCATACAAAAGTTTAGACAAAAGTGTTTTGAAATGGGCATCATATTCCCAAACACTCTCAGTAGTGCCCTGCTTAATATCCTTGAGTACAATTATACTCTTCTACTCAAACTCAAAGACATAAAATTCCTTAAGGAAAGCATACCGTAATGTCTTTGTATAATCCACGTAAGTTTGATCAAGGTAAAACTTTATGCACCGTTTATGCGTCCTGCAACGTAGTTGTGAACTAGCTTGCCTTGTGTTTAAAATCCATGATCCCTTTTTTACACCACAATATCTCACACATGTGCACATGCTCAACAAAATCCTCTATTCCCCTATACTCTAGAATAAGAAGCAACATATCCATGTAAATATTCTGGGGTTAGTGAGGACAATGCCCACCGATCCGTAACCCCTGTGTTACCTCTACTTGCACCCACCTCGATCCACCGAAAATTAGAGCCACCTATGCCCCCTGATCCTCCACATGTAGCTGGAAGTGAACCAGAGGATGTACTTCCCTGTGTCCCAATAGTGGTACTAAATTGAACTCATACAATCTGCGAGGTGGTACTACTCCCAGAAGTGAGTCCAAAATTTTACATGCCTAAATTCTATGCCAATGAAGCAACTAAAAGGTACCTCCAAATAACAAGGAAGACATTTGTCCGGCCATAGATGTACTTGCTATTTGATTCACTCATGTTATTCTACTTGCCAAAAATAGCTTACTTCGACTACCTTGCCGTGTGCTAGAAATTGGAAAACCAAGCGCAAGGGCTAGGTTGCTAGGTAGATTCAAATGCACGCTCGTGGCGCACGTTGTCTCTCTTGGCATTCTCTCATAAGAGGCCAATGAGGGTTCTTTGTCATGCTTAACCAAATGGGGGAGTTCTAGATGCTTTACTCCATGCCCCTACGTGAGCTACAAATCATTCACGAGCAATCTCTCTCCTCAACGCCATCTATTCTACAATCTCACATTTATTCCCTAACTCCCTCTCACACACCTCATTATACTTAATCCACATTTCTTCTCTTTGCCTCTCTTGCCACTAGGTCCACCATCCTTCACCAAACCTGATCTTGCCCCCACGCGTGGTGGGGTTTAGCTAGCCATCGACTTCTCTTCCAAATTCAGGGTTACCATCAAGATTTTAATCGCTAGTGGAATGCCTTGCGGTAGGTTCCCCTGGGATAATGTAAAAACTGGAACTCATCTACCTCCAGAAAAGAATAAGTGGAAATTGAGTACTCCAAAATATAACTATTCAGAACACCATGGAACTAAGTATCCACAATACACGTCCAAATCATATCAGCATCATAGAGGGCCTGAAATTCTTCCTGCATCCAAACAAGTGTGTGAAACCTCCAATTCCTTTTAGATGCATAAGCAATCAGCCACTTGTACAACTCTATCGGAAATATAACAAAGAAACTCTCATATAAACAATCATACAAATTCTTCTCCACCCACGCATGCACGTCAAACTTAGATCCAGTGATGAATCTCCAAGCGTATTCTTCTTCTAGATCTACTATCCACTCCTCAACACTTGATAGGGTCAATCGGTACGTATTCATCACAAAACATCCTGAAAACAACTAAAAAAGAGGTCTCGCAATGAAACCAATGATGCAGCCTAGAATTTACTATGAATAACCCAGCGCGTTGGCACATCACTCAGCCTGAGCTGAGTGCTCACCTAAAGCATGCAAAGGTACTAGGTCCCTCTTTAGAGTTGCTTGTACAGGATGTTAGTGAGATGATGTTTAAACATATCCAGATTCATAACTAAACATAAACATTCCACAGTGCATAAACCAGATCTAGATCTCAAAGAATCATGAACTAAACATTAACTACAAAACACGAGAAGATTCTTACTCCATTACATTAAACACTTGTAAAACACATAAGCTTCTTACACTATAAAGTATCTCCATGATTCATGTGCATGTCAAAACTAACAACATAACTCTACAATAATTCACTTCCCTAAACTACATAGTTCAATTACATATTTATAGAGGTGGGGACTTGCCCTTCACCACCCATGCACTTCTCAAAATAGGTCACATGCTGATAATAGCCATGCACCTTTACAATAGCATGCACAACATGCAAGTGTTCTAACAATAGATGTCCTATAGTTAACTCTAAGAAGAAATCTTGTTATTAGCTTAAACCATGCATGGCGCTTATCAACCGCTTGTAATGAAATTCCTAGTATAATTCAGATTATGAGAAGCAAGAACACCAAATAACACAATATTTCAGAATAATGATCTCAATATGCAATTATAATAGCTTCGTCACTTTGAGGGGGCAACCTCCAAACCATATAATAAGACTCCAATGCTCAAATGATAATGAACTACTACCTACAATCCCCTATATATATTATTCATATGTTATGGCCATCACCAAGGCCAAGCTATTAAGCATGATAAAGTATATATGATATAATAAAATGATATGGTAAGCCACAAGTCAGCTACTCATATCCTAATACAAGCAATAGGTTAAGGGCGTAGCATGCCCTTCCCCTTCAAACCAACATTGTCCTCAACGTTGAATAATCCTAGATGTTGCTCCGTAAAAACTTCATCCTCCCAGGTTGCATCTTCTATGCTCAGATTCTTCCACTTGATCATATATTCTTTAATGTCTCTGGTTCTCACCTCTTAGTACGTGTTTACAAAATCTTCTTTGGGTCCAAAATGATTCTTCCTTCCACTTCAAGTTCTAGTAACTCTGTCTAGGCTTCAAATTTCTGTCCAATAACCTTCTTCAGGCATGAAACATGGAATCTTTGGGTGTATGTGTGAAGATGGAGGTAACTCTAGTTTATAAGCAACACTATCAATTTTACGTAGAGACCCGATAAGGGCCATAATATTTAGGAGCAAGTTTGTTGTCCTTTTTCTGTTGCTTTAGGGACATCTATTTGTAAGGCTAGAGATGTACAAAAACCCATTCACCAATTTCAAAATGTCTTTCACTACTATGTTGATCTGCTTGTTGTTTCATCCTTTTTTGTCTGCTAACGCTAAATTCTCCTTCAAACTAGCCAAAACCTGTTGTTGATGTTGAATGTGTTCCTCAACATCTCTGACCTTAGTTTGCACCCTCAAGAAGGAAGTGATAGAAGGTGGATGATAACCATATAATGCTAAAAATGGGGTCACTTGAGAAGAGGTATGAAAAGATGTGTTATACCACCATTATGTAAGTGGTAGCCATTTAATCCACCTTTCCTTCTTATCTGATACAAAACAACGTAGATACCCCTCTAAGCATTTGTTGACCACTTCTATTTGCCCATCAGTTTGAGGATGATAAGATGAACTATGAGCTAGCTAGTACCCAAACATGAAAATAATTATGTCCAAAAATTACTTGTGAAAATAGGATCACGATCACTTACAATTATCTTTGGGGTTCCATGTAGCCTTTGAACTATCTCCAAAAAAATAGCTGCGACTATACTAGCTGCAAATGGATGTGATAGGGCACAAAAATGGGCATATTTTGTGATCCTATCCACAATCACGAAAATAACATTCTTACCCTCTAAACAAGGAAATATGGTGATGAAATCCATGGAGACCTCCTCCCATCTCTGGCTAGGAATTGGTAAGGGTTGTTACATACCCGGTGTCTTAATTGTTTCCCCTTTGTTCTGTTGGCACACTAAACACTCGGATACAAACTTTTTTACATACCCCTTGAGTACTTCCCAAAATAATTCTCTTTTTATTCAATGAAATGTCTTCAAAAACCCAAAGTTTCCTCCAACAAGCGAGGCATGTAGCTCTGCAAGAATCTTATGCTTCAACTCATAATCTTTACTCAAGTATAACCTATCCTTGTACCATAGGGCATTACCTTTCCACTAGAATTTTTATATGTTATAGATCCTTGCTTGATATTCTATATTAGAGATTGTGTATCCTTGTCTTGATCCCATTCCAATCTTGCTTCATCCACCCAATCATCCGTCAACATGGACATTCCACATAGTAAGGCATCTGCAGATGTATCCCTTCTGGATAATGCATCAACTACTACATTTTCTTTACCATTTTTTTATATTATTTAAAAATCATAACCCAAGTTTTTTTACCCACTTTTGTTGTTCATCGATGATAACCTTTGCTCCAAAAAGTATTTGAGACTATCATGATCAGTTTTTACCTTGAAGTGTCTACCCATGAGATAGGGCCTCCATTTCTTGACCGCATGAAGAATAGAAATCATTTCTTTCTCATAGACAGGTTTGAGCAGATCTTTTCCTTTGAATTGGTGACTCTCAAATGCAATTGGTCTTCCTTCTTGCATTAGAACTGCTCCCAATCTTGATCCTGAAGTGTCACATTTAACAATGAAGGTTTTGAGAAGTTGGGAGTAGCCAAAATCCGGTCTTTGCACAAGGTTTCCTTGATTGCTCAAAGGATTTAGTGGCTAATTCTATCCAATGGAAGGCATCCTTCTTTAGCAATGCAGTGAGTGGGGTTGCTATTCTACCATATCCCCACACAAATCTTCTGTAGTACCCTGTTAGTCCTAGGAAACCACGAATATTTTTGAGAGTTTTGGGCCTTGGCCATTCCACCATAGATTTGATCTTCTGAGGATCAACTTTGACACCTTTATGGGATACAATGTGACCCAAGTACTCTACCTCTTGTACACTAAAAGAACATTTGGATGGCTTTGTATAGAGAGTATGTTTCTCCAAAACTTCTAGCACTTTATTTACACGGTGTAAGTGTTCTTCCCATGTCTTCTCAGTAAATCAATATGTCATCAAAGAAAACTAATACAAATTTCCTTAAAAATGGCCTCGAAAACAATGTTCATCAAGCTTTGAAAGGTTGAAGGCACATTTGTAAGACCAAAAGGCATTACCAAAAACTCATAATGGCCCTCATGAGTCTTGAAAGCCATTTTATGAACATCTTCCTCTTTTATTCTAATTTGATGGTACCCCGAATGAAGATCTAATTTTGTGAAATAAATAGCACCATGTAATTCATCAAGTAAATCATCAATTACCGAAATAGGAAACTTATCTTTTATGGTGTACTTGTTGAGTTCTCGTAATCTGGAAGCATCCTCCATGTTTCATCCTTCTTACGTACCATGACCACTGGTGAAGAATATGCACTCTGGCTAGGCCTGATGATACTTGCCTTCAACATTTCCTAAACCATTTTCTCGATCTCACTTTTATGGGAATATGGGTATCTGTATGGTTTGATGTTAGGTGTTTGTCTCCCTGGAATCAAATGAATGGCATGATCACGATCTCTAACTGGTGGTAGTCCCTTTGGAATTGCATAAAAAATAGATGAGTGAGCATCAACAATCTTCTGAAGATCGGGTGGCATTGAAGACTCTGTATGTTGTACTTCTATGGAAAATAACTTTGCTATAAATCCATCTACTCCTTTTCTAAGAACCTTCTGCATCTGATGAGAGCTAATAATCTGTGGAGACTTAGTTACCATACCATTCAATTGTATTGTCCTTACATCTGAATGAAATCACATGAACAATTCTTGGAAATTCATCTCTATAGTACTTAAGGTTATGAGCCATTGGATACCCAAAAAAATATCTACCCCTCCCATAGAAATAGAAAACATAGGTGAGTCTAACATGTATTCTCCCATAGAAATATTGATACTATGGCACTTTCCTGTGCACTTGACTGTCCCACCATCCGTAATCATAACTTGCATTTCAGGAATTGGGTAAATAAAACAATTGAGGCGGGCAGCTAACTTACTATTTATGAAGTTATGAGTACTCCCCAAGTCAATCAACATTGTCACCTTCTATTTTTTGAGATAGCCAATAAACTTGATTTTTTTAGGAGTACTAATACTTGACAATGCACGGTAAGAAATTGTAGGTTGGTGATCCTCTACTTCATCTTCTACTTTGGTTCCTCAACCTCTCCTATAATTTCAGCTTCCTCATCATCCTCATTACCTCCATCAATATAGAACAACTTCTTCTTAGCACATTTGTGTCCCGGTCCATATTTGCTATCACAAGCTTAAAAAAATAATCCTTTTTCTCTCTTTTCTTCCATTTGTTGATGAGTCGGTCTAATTGGCCTAGAAAATGAAGGGGAAGAGATACTATGATCTCTCGGTGTTAATGAAAGCGACCTCCTACTGCAAAGAAATTTTTCTCTACTCGATGTGCCATGATAATAGAATTAGAAAGCTTGAGTGGATTAAACATACATACCTCATGCTCGATGTGGTCCTTAAGACCCCCAAGAAATAGATCATTCAGATTCTCTTCTGGTATATTCTTCACCGTTAAGGATAGGTTCTCAAATTGATGCACATAATATTTGACTAATCTTGTTTTTCATAACTTTGCTAATTGACTAAATTAGTTCTCTCAAACACTTGGAACTATAGTGTAATTGCAACTCCTCGGTAAAAATGTCAAAGTGACACTGAGACCATTCTTCTGCCTCTGAGCACATAACCATCGATACCAAACGAATTGGTCTGGTTTAAGATATAGGGATGCCAATGTCACCTTTTGTCCTGATGGTGTTTGATGTAGCTCAAAGAAGTTCTCCATTTGATTTATCCAATTCAGGGGATCTTTACCATCAAATTTGTGCATATCCACTTTCAACGCATCATGTTCCGTGGTTGTGAATAAGTTGGATTCTGATTGGGCTGGAAAAGTGATCCAACATGGTTATTTTGTCCATGATTTTGAACTGAAGATCCTCCTTGGTTGATATGGGCTGGATTTGGGCCATATTGTTTACCCTTTACATGTTGCATGATATCATCCAACCGATGATTGATTTGGGCTATGTCTCCTTTAGAGGCCATCTCAGATTGTACATTTTGCAGCTCATACTCAAGTTGGATCACCTTATGATCAACTGAGGTAAACCCTAGTGTTGAGGAATTTTTATTTACCCCTTCTGACTCCATCTCTTCAATCATTATCCCATCTTTATATGGGGTTTTACCCGAAGTAACCAGATTCTTTTTGCTCTTGTGGAAGGCCCCACATGATATCAAACCTTAGGGTTTAGGGTTTCGATACAAATTTGGATGAACAAGAAAAAACACAGAGAAGATACTAATACTATTTTTTTGAGAGATTTCCGAAAATGTAAAGAACTTGAAAAAATTCCACAATTTTCACCCTAGGGAGCGATTTTATGAAAAACCCTAAATTTGTAATAACTTGTGCAAAATAAATCAAAAAAGTCTGAAATTTTTAGGGAACCTTACTTGAAATGTTTTGCAACTCTGGTAAAAATATCTCCCACCAATTCACTCTGGTTAGAAATATATTATGGAAATTCTTTTTAGGTTTTTGCCTAATTTTGGCCCAGATCGCAGCTCTGATACCACTTGCTGCATGAAATTACTAGTATAATTCAGATAATGAGCAGTAATAGAACACCAAATAACACAATATTTCAGAATAATTATCTCAATATGCAATTATAATAGCTTCGCCACTTCGAGGGGGCAACCTCCAAACTATATAATAAGACTCCAATGCTCAAATGATAATGAACTACTACCTACAATCCCCTATATATACTATTCATATGATATGGCCATCACCAAGGCCGACCTATTAAGCATGATAAAGCATAAATGATATAATAAAATGATATGGTAAGCCACAAGTCGGCTACTCATATCCTAATACAAGCAATGGGTTAAGGCGTAGCACCGCTTATTCCCAAAATACCATTGCGTGTAGTGCAAGTATTCATCTCTACGTGTGATCCACACGCGATCTCCTAAAATAGCCCTTAACCAAAAAAAAAATAAGTCATGAGATTTGGCACTTTAATACTATTATAGCTCTGCGTGCTTCCAACGCCTATCTTCACACACCCAATACTTAGAATATTTCGGCTTTGCTCAACATTAATCCACACTAAAGTACATTGCCACCCCGGAAATGGGAATTATTTCTGATGTCGCCAATGATAAAGAATAAGTAATGGAAGAATGAAAAGAATGATCCAAACTATGTACAAAAGAATGACGTTTATTCTACAACACCCTCTTCTTCAACTGGAGGAATTAGTTCTGGATATTCATTCCTAATCTCAGCCTCCAAGTTCTACCAATCACTCAGTGTGTTCCTCGTTTTCTCTAGAATATCAATGATTATGTCATCCAATCATCCAATTCATCCTTAGAGAGTTTCTCTTTCTCATTTTGTAGTATCTGGACAACATTGGCCATACCTGACAACATTCCCTCTATGAGGTCCATCTTCTACGCTATGAGCTTTCTAATTTCGTTCCTTAAGGGAGAATAATCGACACCTCAGGAATGCATTCTCATCCTGAATCTGATGATTGAATGCCTTAATCTCCTTGAGCTTTACCTTGTTAGACATCTTGCCCATGGTTACATGTAACACTTGTACTTCAAAAATCTGCACACTTCAAACAGAAAGATCAACAAGTCCAAATTGTAAAACCAAACTGGAAATAAAATTCAACCACAAGAAAAATACTTGAGCTAATTCAGCCTACTTTGATACCAAAACTTGATCCGAAAATGCAGTTTTACCCCACAGGTATCGTTTTAAAATTTTTCTGGATACTTTTAATTCGATATAAATTTATCAATAACTGGTTATGGATTCACTTTTGGTGTTTTGAAAACCCACTATTTTCCAATTTCTCTTAAAAGATCAATTTTTATTTTTAACTCAACTTTTTTGATTTAATTGGAAATATTACAAAACCATTAAAATCTGATCACAAGTTGTTTATAGATGCATATCAATTTGATTTATAATCCAAATTGACTTGTGCATTCATTTTTGTTTGTTGTGGATGAAGGATTCTCAAATTTTAATTGAAATCTAATTTTTCCATTTAATTTATCTATTTAATCAATTTATTCAGTCCTTATACTAAATTTAAATTTGATCATAAGTAGTAAAAAAAACTGAAATAAAATCCACAATATTGATAACGAGTTCACCTAGATGGGCTATGTCTCTGGATTCACTTAATCGTGAATCAATCTATTTATTATCAATTGAAGTACAATTTTACCTTCAAAAATGACCAATAGATCAATAATACATGCGTTTAGATCTTAAAATATATTTTCGGACTCGATCACATGTCAAAATTAAATCTATAACTTCACTCGTGTCTCTATAGGCTCTGCAAAGTGTGTTTTCCGTGCAAATGAGATAGAAAAATCCTACACCAGGAAATATATAACACTTCATGGAAAAATAAAGACATAATCATCTTTGTCTCGGAATTATGAACAACTCTCCTTTTTACACCTTTGAAGTATGAAATCAACTTAAGTGCCTAAAATATGGAATTTTCTGCAACTTTGCTCAATTCTCGCCATCCACAGTCATTGACAATAGTCTTTTATAAATAGCACCGAGTTGGTTTTATAACTAGTTGAGCTCTTTGGGCTCAACGGTGAGGCACATGTTTTGCACCCCCAAAGGTTATGGGGTCAAATCCCATCCCTTCATCTTCGATAGTTTGTTTTAGCTATGTGGGGGTTTATCCCACATTCACTACACATAAAGGGGCTGGAGTGTATAAACATAGACTAAACTGCATATAATCTTGTGGTTGCGGCCACACCTTGGCTTTTTGTTAGGCCACATAAGTGGCACTTTGTTGGTTAGTTTAAATGACCATCGGTTGGGTTGAGTTGTTTAAGAGTGTGTTGGTGTGGCATGTTGATCTGCTCGATTGGACTATTTTCTTGGTTTGATCACCCAACGGTTGGGACGAGACGTGAGATTCCATGTAAATGTGGTTGGTTGGTCAGCATGTATAAGGGACACGTTGAATTGTTGTGGTTAATGCCAATCTACTAGGTTTGTGGTGATCCAACCAAGTCACACACACACACACACATATACGAGTTGAGCAATGCGGGAGTATATGTGGCCGATTGTATATGTATATTGGCCCATGTGGAAATAGGTCGACCCGGTGGGAGTTGACCACCCCACCGAGTTGCATGGAAATCTATGACCAAGTTGTTACTTGCTCGGTCGATTTGTTTCAACACATTGAAACACGATCCATAATCTCAATGCATTACAATTAGAAAACCTTGCACTAATAGTCCCACATGTAGATTGTATCAACATAATGTGGCATATATATACATAACCATTACAATGGTAATATGAATCAAAGGCCAAGGCACCCCTCCACAAAAAGAGTGTGCTTACCCTGGATGAGGGCCCCCCACTGAACAAATAATGGGGCACACACAAGAATAGAGTGTCGAAAACCGATGTTAAAACTATTTTTTTTATTTTCATCCATTGTGCCACTTGTCACAATATGATTCATCCACTTGGTGGATGTGCACGTGTCCAAGTCGGTTGACTGCGCGTAACCCCCAAATTTTACCTGCTTTGCTAAAAATTTCAGCGAACCATATCTTGCACATACGAGCTCCGTTTTTCAAGTTCTTTATATTAACGGAAAGCTCTCGAGACTCTCTTCAAATATGCAATAGTTTATGGAGATTTAGGGATCATCTACACTCATAATATAATCTAGATCAATTTTATGCCTCGATTTATTAGTCTTGTTGTTGATTGCATGGTTGAATTCTTCTATTTGAAAAAGGACCTACTTTGGTTAATGTATGTGAAATTTTTAAGTCTACTCACAACATTAACCCTCTCTCCCTATTTCTCCTACTCCCTTTATCTCTTTCCCAAGAAAATTCCTCAATTGTACACTTTGTGAAGCACTTTGCCACATGTTTAGTGTAGTATTCCCGTGTGATCCCTAGCCTAATGGCCACCCCACAATTTCATTTAGTTTACATTCAATAATGGGAGACTCCCATACCCAAGAAGGAGGATTAACCCAATGACCTGTTGGTGAAAACCAATAATCTACACTACAAAAATTATTTCACCAACATCTTGAAATAGAATTTGAATTTTACAAAACAAAAGAATTATTTTTAAATCGGATAAATTGAAAGAAAAGTCTCCAGGGATTTTTACAAAAGTGTATAGTTTTCCAATTTTACCTAATTACTAAAAACTATAATTTCAAATATCTCGAAAAGTGTGCTAAAAATTATGGCAAACAAAAAGAGGTTTTTGTTATATATGTAAAATTTAAAAATAATCTCAAAGTAATAGATTTATTAGAATCGTCTATATGAAACAAAAGGTGATTTGGTAATTAGGAGCCGTATAAAGTAACCCAAAGAGGAAGACATGCCATGAGACCTTCGGGATAAATTTGAAAATCAGTTTGAGGTCAAGAAAGAGGATGAAATCAAAATGGAATCTAAATAAAAACCCTATAAAAATTTGATATATATGAAACCAATAAAGAAGAAGTCATAAGGCAATTAGGGTTCAAGTAATGTCTAGTTCACCAAATGATTTAACCTAAATTGGTTAATATTTCAAAGGTAGTAACTAATGGTAGATTATCCTAATAAATTAGTTTCCAAGGATAATTGCGAAATATCAAGAATAACCATTAAGAAATGATAAACAATGATAAATAATGATAGATAAAGCACTTACAATGAGAGAGAGAAGATGACTTAGCTGATATCCTACTCGTGTGATGACATGGCTTGGTCGATCAACTTGAAATATGTTGGAAATGACTTGATAAAGCCTCATTGCTGAAACTGTGTGTTGAACTGTTGTATGAACTAAAGTGGATGGCATGTGCCAAAGCATACCCCATTATGGCCCTTTTCATATGCTCTTGTCCTTTCATATCCTTTGCTCCTAATACTTTTTTTGTATGTGTATTGTATTTCGATCTTCTTCTATGTGGACCTCTCAAATTGTGTGATGTTTGTTGTGCATCCGATTGATCATTTAAAACCCTACATAGACAAGAAGTCCTACAAAAAAACATTATGTGGGTTGTGGGAACCCCATGCACCACCGACGCGTTGTCACTACTACTCAAGAGGGCACAAACCTCACATCATTCTTTCCTAGCATGTGATTTCTAGAATGTATGCAACCAAATAGATAATCATGATCTTACAACAATGAGATTGTACTTGCACCTTTTCCCTAGCTTGACTTGGAATGATGATGTGTTCCTTGCATTTGTAAATATGAGTGGATGAATTCCCTAGAAAGAGTATGCAGAGTATGTAGAGCTCAAGGGAGTCTTGGAATGGCTTTTCTTGTGATTTCTCTTAGTGTATGCTCATTAGGATCTTTGGGTGTCAAGTGTGTACGAACTCCTATTTGATAATGGATAAAATGACTAGCTTATATTTGTGTTCTGAATTTGGAAACACAAATAAGGCCGAGTAAGAATGACATGAAAGAATTTGGGTTAGAAAAATTTTCATTAGAGGAGGAGGGATTGAAGTGGTCAAGTTGGCCCATAACGTACATTTGTTATGGCACTCCCTATATGTTATGGTCCTTGATGCTTATGTGGGTGATCTCGGAAGTTAAGATTACAATGTACAAGGGTATATCTTGATTTGATGGAGTAATATGACCGTTGTGTAAACAAAATAGATGTGTGTGCAAGTAATAATGAATGAGACATAACTAAGAATAGGATGATTGACTAAGTTAGATAAGTGTGGGCTAGTGTAAGAGTGTTGTATAATTTGTGTTGTTGCAAGACATGAATTACCAAAATGCATGTCTATTATTTTTGGGAGAAAATGTAATGGTCTAGTCTAGCTTATAATCAATTCGTACTCTATCATCCCACTTTTGATATATGGGGAAAGTAAATATACTTTAGAGGACCTATACTATATAATTGGCACCCTATACATAGATGTGATGACTTGTGTATATATATATTGACACACACACGACATCCCTCGGTGCAAACGGCCTCTTAATTATAAACTAAATATAATTTTAAGATATGTATTATATATGTAATACAAATATCTAGATTATAGATGGATAGTCCATCCAATTATCAATCTATTAACAATATATAATAGATAATCAAATACAAACAAAACATTGAGAGACATCAATTTCAAGGCTTTTGTCTTACACATTTTGTATTTAATATAGATTAATAATTTAATTATATTTTCCCCATATTTACCATTGATTGACATTACATAGCATCGAGTTTGTTGCACCACTTTGTCGGGCTTGGTAAAAATCTCCCTTCAAAACTTTTCGTATGGGAATTTTTTTATGATTTTTCAATCGAATTCTCCAAGAAAAAGGAAAATTCTAAGCGAAAATTAATGGAAATCAAATTTAAGGTTGAAATTTTGATTTGACGATCAAATGGACATCAAATTTTAAGGTTAAAAATAAATTGTTAAATACTCACTAAAATTATAGTTAACTACCACCCCAATGTCGTTGTAAAACACCCGTCGATAATAACATATTTAAAATAATAATTTTAATTAATTAATTTTAAAATTAAATAAAAAGGTGATGTACAAGGTTTACACTTATTGTACTTTATTTTATGATGTAGTGAAACTAGTTACACTAGTGCATTTTAAATAAAAACACTTTTGTGTCGCTTTTCCCTTTTTTATTATTGAAGCAAAATTTGTATTTTTTTTTGTGATGATGAAATTTGTATCGTAATTCTATTTTCAGCTAAATCTAGGCTAGAATGCTTCAAAATAGTCATAGTTAGTGCCTTGGCACATTTTTTTTCATTCTCTTTTGTGTCGACAATTTGAAACGATGTAACGTGTGTCATTGTCTACCATTTTTTATAAATGTTTTACATGACATTTGAGAATTATAAGATTGCATAATGTTATCTTATAAACAAATATGTGATTTTCGTATAAAAACAAGAAACAAATTTTTCATGTTATGATTGGAAAAATTTATTGATTAGGAAAGATTAAACTAAATACACTAAATATTAAGGCCATGTGTGTCATCTTTGTGGGATCTATTCATACTTGTTAAATTTTATAATGTTATTGTACAAAAACAAACAAGGATACAAGGGTTTACAATATTTAGACTATTATGATCCAATTAACTTACAACAATAATCATACACAATTAGAATAACACATTTAAACTTGATATGATTGATAAATGATAAATAATTGATCAAATGCATAAGAGGAGAGATAGAATTAGTTGTTCAGGGTAGGACATTGGGGATCTCAATGTGGAGGATAGTGTAACAAGATGATCTAGAACTGTAGATGCTTTAATGAAAGTTATGTAATCTGCAAACCAACTAAGGGTGAGCCAATACAACTTTTGTATGGTCCAAACCTAATTTGTATGGTCCTGAATTATAATTATATGGTCTTGGACCCTTTGAAAATATGTACCTATACACTTTTGTGTGCTTTTCTTGTTTAGAAATGACCTTCATTATATGTTACTCTTGCTCACGAAATTTAAGATGGCCTATAATCTCCTATAATAAAGTGGAAAACCTAGCAACCTATAAAACCCTTCATCAAAGAATTAAAAAACTAAAAGGAGAAAACATGTGTGTGTGGTGAGGTTGGAATAACCTTGGCAGTCATATTCTTAGTTGTTGAACCAATCCAAGAGCTACGCTACATTCCCTCTTTGTAAGAGAAATCCTCATGTTTTTCTCTTAGATTCTTATACAAGTGTGAATAGCTAACTAACCCCTGCGGGGCTCGTGTCTCTTGACACCAAGATAGTGGGCTAATTGCATAGTATAAAATGTACCCAACATAGTAGTAGTGAAATATGGTGTGCCTCAGTTATGTGACCTAACCCCTTTCTTAATCAAACCCTTGTGCAACGTTTGGAGTGACTTTTTGATTGCTAAAACATGAATCTATGACCTTTTCATGCTTTAAAATAGAGTTATCGAAACTCTTTGACTTGGTTGGAGACTACTTTAGATTATTTTTAGCAAGTTTAGGAAGATTAAGGAACCCTTTGAGTGTTTTTGGAATGATATTTGCATCAAGAGATTGTAATAGTGTCAGGTGAGTTATAAAGTGATGTTAAATTGCTTTTATTGCCTTTCGTAGGTGAAATATTACAATAAGGTCGACCATAGGAAGATGAAATGACCCAAATAAGAATTTGAAATTGAAATTAATTCAATGAATGTGAAAGGGTGAGACCATACATATTGGAAAAGACCAGACATTACATCCAACACTTCCATACATTTTCAAACCAAAGAGAGAATACCAAAACTGAAAGTTGTGCCATGAATATCAAATGTTTAATGTTGCTTTGATTAAATAATATTCTCGAATTGACAATAGAGAAGAGTGTAAAGATAAGAAAGTTATAGAAGAGTTAGATATATGAGGAGATTGGATTCCAAATGTGAAAATTTATCTTAATAAGGGAACATGGTAAAACTTGGCTTCACACAAGGATAAGTTACCAAATTTTAATGTCTACGGGATAAAAATTAATAGTTTATTAGAATTTTAAAATATGACTATTTTTTGTTTTTATTTTTAGGTCAAAATTTACCCTAGAAATATCAAGTGATTCTCAAAATATTACAATGTATATATTGTTGTATTTATGCAAGGGTGTGCATTTTTATTCTGATTCTAATGAGGTTGAGAGTACTTGAAACTTTGAATTGGTTGAAAAATGATGTCGAAAAGAATAAACAAAATAGTACAAGGATTGTAGTTTAGAAAGTGAGGGGGATCACGAGTTCTCATATGATCTCAACCAATTATATAAGGATAATTATAAATATAAGGCATATAGAGCTTGGCCTTTAGATAAATCATTTCCTTGAGTTAATGTGCCATTTTTTTGGGGTCACGGGAGGTGATATGTCTATCTAATATATATCCTACAAATTTTGGGCTTTTCATATTATCTAGCATGAAGGTTGTTTTAAAGGGTATTCTTGATGATGTTTCCCATTTTATGGTCCAATGTTTCCTTTTGCAAAATGGACACATTTTGTGTGGTACAAATTTAGTATATCCATATACAATATATATGTATAAACCCAACATCTCTTAAGTCTCGATATAGTGTTGGTGAGAAAATTTGTCTTGTGGAAAAATTGGTGAGTTTCTTTCCAACGCTATGGGAATCTAAGTTCCTCTACTTGAACGGTGTAGCTTCCGTATGTGCATGTGTGAAAAGGTGAATTTCAATGGTGGCCCTTTGACCGAGAGATCAGCAGGGGCACTCCACGACCCTGTGGCAAAGCTAGAAATTTCTCACTAGAGAAGAAACTTTGTCTGAGAAGGGGAAAGGGAGTGAGAATGGAGGTAGGAGAAACTAATTTTGTGAGTAGAATGTCAGATGCCCACACACATTAATTAGAAATTTCATTTACATGCATTCATGGTCGAAGAAAAACAAATCTGCAGAAGAAGCTACAAGACCAAATGAAACTCATTGGTTGTAAAGTACCAATTAATTCCTCAATCAAAGAGGAAAAAATTCCTTCTTTTATTATTGAAGCTCGAGCAGAGTTTGTACATAGCTTGAGAATGGAAGAAATTTGAGGAAGAAGAGAAAATAGAAGAAGAATGGTGTTTTCTATCTTTTCCAGGTACAAAGCACTCTGGTCTTTTTGAAATCAATCGCCACCCTTGGAATGACGTCGAGAAGCCATTATATTCTTTGCAAGAAACCATTACAACTTCACAAATCCTCAACGCCTTTTTAAATTCCTCTGTTGTGAAGAAAACGCTCATGGCGGGTTAAAAACCAGATCTTGCAAAGCAACCGTTACATTCGATTTGCCAGTTTAAATATAGACCATTAGATTTTCTCCTCTAACTTTGAAATCGGGCCGTCCATGTGGTAGGAAGGGATTAGAGCGGTTACGGGGAAGCCCTTTGCATTTTGTGATTTTTGAAGATTTGGAAATTTGGAACAAATTGGCCCACACCCCGCTTTGACTTTTCAACTTAGACACATGGCTACTTCTGATTGGAAATGGGGTCACGACTCTTTTCTAAACATTTTAACCTTTTTTGGAAAAAGGCTCAAAACTCAATTGCCTTCGTCAACCCACTCTTCTGCTTTGACTTTTCAATGACGGGCTTCACCTTTGACTTTTTCCCTACGGGCTTCAACTTTGACTTTTTCCTTTATAGCCTGATCGGGGCCATGGGGCAAATTTACCATTTTTGCCAAAAGTGACCAAAAGTGTTAAGTTCACCAAAAATCTTGTTCCTCCCCATCTAATAGGATCTGACCACATACCTACATTCATTGGAGCCAAAATTTGATGGGAAAAAGACGCCCGTCATCCTGACTATGGAAAATATGTAGAGGAAGAAAACTTCATCATTTTGAGTCCAATTTTCGAATTTCCTTCACGAACTAGAGGCATGGAGGAAAAACAATGATTTGATGACCCAGGACATAGAATAAGTGAAAATTTCGATCACAAAGGAGATTGTAAAGAGGATATCTCGTGCATAGACCGGAGATGGAGAATTTCTCAAAACGAGAAAAACAAAGATTTAAACAGCACTAGGGCACGACTTTTACTAATTTCTTAAATCTTTAACTTGGCTTGGATATTAACAAAGGGCATGAGCCCAAGAATTTGCATTTGGCTATGAAAACATAGAGCATTTTTTGGGGACAACATATAGATACATGAAAAGATGTGAAAAATATGTAAGGTCACATTTGCATGGATTATTGTCCCTACACATTTAAGAACATAGTAGGGTTTAGAAATAGCTCTAGTATGGGATGCACACTATTCCTAATTGTATGTTTATGGAGTGCATTGATGATTATGAATAATATATGCCTAAAGCATTGAATATATATTTTAATAGTTGAAGTTAAAAAGATATATCAGTAGGGGATGAGTTATTGATTGATTATGGCTTTAGAACACACTTTCTCGCTTGCTTACATACTAAATAAATTAAATTATCTAAGCATGTTACATGATTCAATCAATCAAATAAGTATTGTTTGCATTTTAAAAATGATGTACTAGTTATTAAACTCTAATTTTTATTGTATTGTACGAATTTTTAAATTTTCTCATTACAAATTAAGTGATCCATACATTGAAAATAATAAAAATTTACATAATTTTTTTTTATGTTATTTGATTTTGGTGTCTAACTCTCAATTACACAAATGATTTGTTTGATTTAGTGGTTATAAAACAAATATTTTTACTATAGTTTTTTTGTAGTGTAGATTTAGATTATTTTGTAATATAATAAATAGTTTTTTTCCCGTTTTTAATTACTTTTATACAAATTTGATGAATAGGATGATTTTTTTAAATATTGAAAAATATTTTTCTTGCAGCACAACTTCACTTAATTTTCATGTTGATGACATTGTTAGAGTAGGTATTTACCTTAGCTCATGTTCACCTAGGTATTTTATTTACCTTTATTGTATTTATCCTCACCCACTTATGTGTGTGGATATTTCTTTTATCTTATTTAGATATTAGGAAATATTATCTAGTTGTTATGTATAGTTCTTTTCTTGATCTATGGTATTGACTAGATCCTTGATGTCTAGTTCTCTCCTAAATTTATGTTCTTGACTAGCTCTTTGATGACTAGTTATTTCCTTGATTTATGGCTTGATCTACGACCTTGACTGGTTCTTAGATTGTTATTCCTTGCCTATTTAAGTAAGGCCCATTCTCAATGTATTGCATTGAGTTCCATAATAATATATGATATTGCTTCTCATTTGCTTGCAAAGGTTTATGTAAAGTTATTCTGGCGAATTACTTTCATCTTATTGATTGTGGTGTTTAATTAGCATCTGTGTTTTTGTCTTGGTACGATCTGGTTATCGTTCCTTTCATGGTATCGTGAGTGAAATTGTAAAATCGGCGAGAAGCACATTGGTCATATGGTATGGTCATATGAGGGCTTAAAACTTGTGATTCCTACTAGTAGGTGCTTAACTTTAGCCCCCTTTAATTTTATTTGTGTGGTGAAGGAAACAACATTTTACTTTGTTTTAGTGGCACCTAAAATAAATAACATAGCAAAATATTAAAAAGCTTGTAACTTTTGATCGGTAACTCGGTTTTGAGTGCTGTTTTTTCGTGTTCTTTCCATTGGACTTATTTATTTTGAGACTTGCACTATAATTATAAAGTGCCAAATATGGAGGAGTGTTGTAATCAATTGTGGACGTAATTTCGGTTGAGCCCGACGTCCTAAATTTTTGGGAGTTACAATTTGTACCTATCATGGATTCTGAGAATGATATGCTTTTCTCTGAAGTATGTGGACTTCAAGAGGATATTGTAAAATTTGTGGAAGAAAATAGATCGCTCAAGAAGCGAAATTCTCTTCTACAATCACTCATTCACGATAAGGATACAATAATACACTCCATGTAGAACAAACTTGCTAGCCTACAACATCACCATCATATTGTGGACAACCATATCCATGCTCCTAGTCCACTTGCAGTTGTTGCTCTTGTACCCACTGACATTGATCTGCCAGTCTTTGAGCTTGAACCTACTTTTGATGCTTCTAAACCTGTGAGGCTTATTACTGCATGCTCTTCCACATCTGTGCCTATTACAGTACCACATGTTGTGTATCCTACTTCTGCTCAACTGCATGGCTTTTTAAGAAGCATACCATTGCATTCAGTTCTCGCATGCTCCGTTCTATGGGTCTCACTAGTAGAGTCATTAGTAGACATTCACAGGGTATTGTTTCCTCTATTCCACATGTTAAGTGGAATTCTCGTCATGACATTGGTTTTTGAGCAGATACTTCATTGGGATCACACATTGACAGAGCTCCTTTTTTTGTTTGCTCGAATCTTTCTGAGGATCATGAGCAACACATGAGTTTTGTACCTTCACTCAAGCTTGAGAAACTGAGATTTCAGGTATCATGACAATCCGACACACATTCTCGATGTTATTTTGCATGCACCCATCGTGCATTTTACACTAAGTCATATCGCAGCATCTTCTTCATCCATCCGTGTTGATTTGGGGTGGATATCCGATCACTCGTGGAGACGACATAGGCACTCGTTGAGAGGACTCTACAGGCGTGGCTCCTCCACCATTCGGCCTCTTGCTCTACTTTCTATACCTTCTGCATTGTGATGGTTCTTGTTTTGAGCATTTTTCTTTAGCAGGTGTAGTGTATCTCTTGTTTTTTGAGAGATTTTGTATCTCGTATTTTCGACACTTTTGGTATGTTGTGATCTCTCTTGTGGGGGAGCTATTCTCAAAGGGAGCCCAGTGTTAGTTTGTCGGTGTTTGAGTAGTTATTTTGGCAACTCATACAAATTTGTAGCATCACTCCACCCATTCAGCAGTATAGGAGGGTGTGGTGTTGATCCTGCTTCTTCAGTTTTGTGTCCTTTCCTTGTTACCTTGGCTTTTCTTGGATTATGACACTCTGGAGTTTGTGTCCTTGCCTTATTGCTTTGGTTATTATTCTTGGATCATGGCACACCTATTTGCAGCAGTTGATCGAATTATGTTTGGTGTTTTTTTTGCACTTTTGACATCACTCCATTGACAAAGTGTCCTTGATGGAGCTATTCTCAGTGAAACCCAAAGTGTCAGTTGTTTTTGAGTTTTGTGATCGACCAGTGGATTCAGACCACAGTGCACACCAAAATTCTTCAACATTGTACGAGTTTTTTGAGCCGAGCTTCTTGGGATGCCTTGGAGCGGGTCTTTACTCTCTTTACTTTGTTGTTACTGATTTTAGGTACCTTGTGGTGTTCCTTTTTCCAGTTATTGTACATGAGTACCTCATCGGAGCCTAGTTTCGGGACTCATATCGTGGACATGCCACATCTATTTTGGCCCCTATTTTAATATTTTTCTATGTTATTTATTTTAGGTGCCACTAAAACAAAGTAAAATGTTGTTGCCTTCACCACACAAATAGAATTAAAGGGGGCTGAAGTTAAGCACCTACCGGTAGGAATCACAAGTTTTAAGCCCTCATATGACCATACCATATGACCAAGGGCCAAGGATTTTAATGTATCTCTTTGCTTTTGGGTCCTTTTGGTCTTTCATTTTTCTATTACCCTTATTTGATTTCTCCTCCTTGCATTTGGGTCGACATTATAAACCACTAGATTTGAATTTCAAAGAAAAAAACTCCATATACAAATTTGCTAAGAGAATTTATCATCTAACTACTAACTAGTAATTATCTAATAAGGATCATGGAAGTATTTTAGCCCATCTCATTAACACACCACAATGGGGAAATTACTGATTTTCAAACATTGCATTTATGTACATAAGGATTCAATCAAGGTATATTCTACTAGTTAGTGCACTATCTCTGTTCAAGTATGAGGGCAAAGACATGGGAGCTAGTTTGCCTACACAAATGAACTACGTGCTAGGAGAAATACATGGAGTTCAAAATGTAGTGCAACACTTAGTTAGAATCATATGAGGTTTACTAGTGAGGTGAGTATAACTCAAACACCTAACCTTTTTTATATCTAATGTTTTCTTAAGTATGGTTGCAATAATCTAAAGTTATAAACATAGGTGTAGATGTGAGAATCACATGACATCTAAACATACTTGTAGAGGAAAAATTGTATTAGCATACAAATATGAAATGACAATGAAACCAAGTCAACACAAAATCTAACACAATGGTTCATCTACCTCAGATTGAGAAGAGATAAAAGGGGAGAAAAGTGATATACTTGTACTTACCTACAAGTGAAATCCTCCTCCTTTTATGATTTTTATTTTCTCCTTGATTTGTTTGTGAGATGGTATGAGAATGTTTTAGATGTATGGACTAATTTTAGCAGCACCTCCCCTTGATCAAATGATGTTTTTGGCTTGATGGAATGCTATGAAGAATGCTTAGCTTGCTTGAGAATTTGGCAGCATAAACTTGCAATTGT
This sequence comes from Taxus wallichiana var. yunnanensis, assembly GCA_018340775.1. Taxonomy (NCBI): domain Eukaryota; kingdom Viridiplantae; phylum Streptophyta; class Pinopsida; order Cupressales; family Taxaceae; genus Taxus; species Taxus wallichiana. Next base: position 449,665,764 of record CM031234.1, on the reverse strand, counting down.
TCTAAGGTGCTTGCCATGGAGGGTGGCACCTCTATTTATAGCTAGAGGAGGCAAAAATCAATGGTTGAGATCTTTCCATGTTGGATAAGATCAATGGTTGAGGATGCATGAGAGTGGAGAAGTTTCTAGATGTGGAGAATTCTAGATTTCTTAAGAATTCTCCATTGAATTAAAAATTCAATGGAATAGTGTATTTTTATTTGAATATTTGAAAATGGGAGGGAAGAATGGAGAGGCTTCTAGAAATAGAAGCCTCTAGATTTGGAGGGGCATTTAGCTTGTGATTAGGTGAGATTAATTATGTTTAATGGAGTGATTAGATGGAGAAGCTAGGCATAGAGTAGGTGTAGGGTAGGTGGTAGGTGAGTGAGTATTTTTAAATTGGTAGAAAATAGTTAATGAGGATTAGTTAGTATGGTAAATAAAATATTAATGAAGTATTAATATTTCTAAAGATGTAATGGGATTGTGGAATAGATGAGAGAGAATAATTAAAGTATGATTTCATATAATAATTAATTAATTTCATAATTAATTATTATATGATTGATAATGGCGATGGATTATTATATATTATAAGCAAATTATTTGCTAAATGACCATGTTGAAATTTTACATGTCTACATTTTTCCCCTCTTTGAAGTGTTATTGCGAGGAAATGACAGTTCAAAGAAAAGAAGAGAAGATAGGATAGATGGTGAGGTGATGCCCCCTCGAGGGGTTAGGCGGGGAGGAATGAGTCGGGTAACCGCTTGAAAAGAGGAGAGACCCAAGTTAGCATAGGAGAGATGATTAGAGGAGTTGAGGAAATTGATGATGAGGGTGCAAGATTGATTAGAAGATTGAGGATGAGGATGTAGGATTATAAGATGAGAAGATGGAGGATTAGAGGAGAGAAGAGAGGATTTAGAGGATGAGGGTTAGAGAAATAGAAGATGCGGAGTTAGAGGATGAGGATTAAAATATTTGAGGATTTTAGAAGAAGAGGAGATTAGAGGATTAGAGGAGGAAGATAGATTTACGGGATGAGGGTTAGAGAATCGAAGATGTGAAGTTAGAGGATGAGGATTAGAGGATTAGAAGATTTGAGGATTTGAGAAGTAGAGGAGATTAGAGGATTAGAGGAGGAAGATAGGTTTAGAGGAGAAGAAGATATTAAAAAATAGGAGAGAATATTAGAGGAGAGGAGATAGAATATTGGATGCCCCAGTCAACAGTGTATGTATGACAAGGGTGAAGATTTAGGAGTTTGGATTTAGATGATTCCCTAGTTAAGGGGTTAAATGGTGAGGATTTTAGATTATTGGATGTTGGATTCGAGATGGTGGATTATATGATGCCCCAGTCAAATGGGTAGGATTGAAAATTTTGGATTTTGATGTGAGGATGTTGGATTTGAAGATGTTAGATTTTGAGATGCCCCAGTCAAGGGGGTAGGATTTGAAGATGTGGGATGCAAGATGATAAGATTTGGATGTGGATATTGATTTATTGATAAAGGATTTATTGGATGGGAGAATTAGAGGATGATGAGGATTAGGTGTGGATGATGCTATGGCTATAAGATGATGATAGAAGGGGGTGTGCTACCATAAAGTGTCCATTGTATCATCATTAGTTGTTATGATTAATGTGGCATAGAGAAAATGTGTAAAGGTATGAAGACCTTGGTAACTGAATTGTCAAACACCCTTGTCCTCATATCATCAAACATATTTATGTAAAATAAGGGTCCTCATATCATTGGACCATGAAGAAACAAAAGGGTCCTCATATCATCATCACCAAAAATGTAAATGCAGATAAACAAGAAAACACACAAAAGTAAAAACATACACATTTTATTACTTTGTTTTTCATTTTCTGTACGATTTTTTTGGATTTTTTACGATTTTTGGAATTTTTATGATTTTTTAGAATTTTTATGATTTTTGATTTTAGGTGATAGAGGAGGAAATTTGATGAAGGTAGGAAGAAACGGGAGGAAAAACGGATACACGGGGTGAGAGAACAAGCTCTCGAAAGGTTGTAGGGCATCACGGCGGGTATAAAAGGGTTTCGGGGACCACAAGAGGGTCATTTTCACCGTGCATAGTTTGAAAACGAGAGCTCGAGAGAGGAAAAAATGGCATATGAGAGGATTGCGGACCATCGAGTGAACACCGTGAGAGAGTATCAAGCCAGCCAAAATAGGTGTGACAAATCTGATGAGTGGTTTTACATTTTAGTTTGTGGATTATTTTTACATTTTTTGATATTTTTAGTGTTTTAAAGGGTAAAATCAGCGCTAAATCACACTATTCAGCGTGTACGTGACTTAAAATAGTGTGTACGTGCTACATAGTAGCGTGTACATGTTGACGAGGGTGGTGGGGGGCGCGTAATAACATGTTTTTGGCTAGTAGGTTTAGGGTTTAGCATATTTATTAGGTTTTAGCACGTTTATTAGGTTTTAGCGCAAATGGAAGATATAGTAGTGCATATATTGGCGTGGAACTACAAGGGTATGTAATACGATGTTTAGTTTATTGTAGCACATTTGGGAATGGGCGGGGATATGTAGAACATATATATTTAGGTTTAACGTGTTTAGGTAATAGAGTAATGCATTTATGTGGTGTAGTTAGTGTTGAACATGGTAGCGTGTTTAGGATGGAGTGGTGCATATGGGAGTAGAAGTGATGCGTATGGGGGATATAATAGCGTGTTTACGATGGAGTTTTCAAAAGAAGAGGTAAGGAAGAAAAAGGGAAGGTGGTGGGGGGATGTTGGTAATTAGTTGTAGGGTTGACACGTTTTATGTGTATGTGTGCGGTGTGGTGGTGCTTGCTGTCCGGGTTAGATATCGGTGATTGTGACTTTATAACATTTTCTAGGGGAAGATGTAGATGTAGAGGAGGATGAAGATTCTCTGTTGCATGTGTTAGGTTTGCTCCAAATAGCGAGGATGCCTATGATGTGAGTAGATTGGGGTTTGTTGACAACATTGGTTGAGTGATGGCATTAAGAGATGAGTACCTTCTAGTTATTGACAGGTGAGATGACATTGAATTTGTAGGATGTATATCGTATCTATCATTTTCTAATAGAGGGAGATCCCATGGTGTGGTGGAGATCGAGGCCGAGGGAACATCTGAGGTTGGTGATGGATGTGGTAGATGTGCCTCGGGATGGGATGCGGATAGATCTAGGAGTATACTTCAGAGAGGGATACATGGAGTGAGTTCCACTATTATTGTGTTCATTGATCAACTATGTGTTATTCCCATATGGTGGAGGCCGATAGTTTAGTATTGGCTTGCGGAGAGGTGGTGCATGCTATGTGGCAGGAGGAGACAATATTTGCATGGGCTCTAGTTTGTATGGGCTCGATTATATCGTGATCTTTACTGAGAGGGCATATGGCGGAGGGGGAGTATTGGCGTGGGGATATTGTTATAGGTATGGAGTTATGATCATATTGCTATGGGGAGACCAATTGGTATTAGGGAGAAATGAAGAGTCGGAGAGCCTTCTATTTATGGTTAGCAAATGACCAAGGGGAGATGAGAGCATTTAGGTGAGTGGACTAGAATCATCAACATATCGACGAGTTACGGTGGGGGATATTACTTGGTAGAAGCTAGTGGAGCAAGAAGTGGAGTGGAGTGTGGATGCGATACTCAAGGAGATAAAAGAAGAGAGCATAGGGAAGGAGTATGGAAGCATGGGTGGAGATCCCAGCTTAGCGGTGAGCTTTCCAAAGGCTGCACGCACAGAAGGGAAGAACATGGTAGTAGTACAAGGGAAGGGAATGGGTTATATCCATGATCCAAAAAGTGCTACACGCATGCTTCCAGAGCACCGTGCCTATAGACCAACTCTTGAAAATGTCTTCATCAAAGAAGAAGGCGTATACCCATGAACTAGGAAAATGCTATCTTGGGTGTTTGAGTCCCATGTCGACGAGCTTGAGTTTGAAGTTAACCAAGGGGTGTTGATGAAGGTGCTGGAGACCAAAGGTATAAACCCGCTTTGGTGAATGCTCAATAATTATTTGATGAGAAATTCTGTAATGCACTTAACAAGGTTTCAGTTGAAGTTGAGGCAAGACTTTTTGGGAGGAATGATAGGGTGAGATTCCTAGAAGGGGAATTGGAAAAGAAGGAGGAGCTCATTGAAAAGAGAAAGGATCTAAAGCAAGATGAAATAATCAGAGCACAGTTAAGGTGCGAGATGAAGGAGGAAAATGCAACGGTGCACAAGGTATATAATAAATTTGAAATGATTACAGATGCTATTGTCTTGAAGAATCCAAACCTAGCACCATCCAAGCATAAGTATGAGTCAACCTTGCAATTCTTGGAAGACCTAACTCACATCCTTACCATGGAGAGACAGCCTCTTGATTTGGAATCAACAGAAGAATTGTTAGCACGCCAAGAGAAAGAGGAGAAGTTGAAGGTTGTGGAGATATTTTCTTGGTACACTAAGCTCCTTACCAATGTAAATTCCACATACGTATAGCCAAAGATTCTAATGAAAATCATGTGGAAAGAGATAGAGTGGAAAACATTTTAGTTGCCACCCATGAGGTAGACCTCAAGGAGTTTCAGGAGAAGAATAAGGGAATAGGGTAGAGTGGGATAAGATCTTGGATGAGGTAGAGAAGAAGTCTAAAGCCATTAAGACCCTGAGAGGCTCGATCAAAAATCAGTGAAGGAATTATACCCTTAGATCACCCGCAAGATGGATGTGTTGGACGACCTCAACAAGTAGTTGGAAAACATTTTTGATACACTGAATGCTAAGGGTGATGAACTAGGATTTGAAGAGGTGAGCACCTTAGTAGGTGACCTTTGTCAATAGGCGCAAGGTGAGGTGGATTCTGGGAGAAGATTGAGGTAGATATAAGGAAGGATTTCCCACTCATTCTTCAACAATAAACAAATTCTTCTTCATTCCTCCATTCTTTATTTCTTCCATTTCTCATTCTTCATTCTTCATTCTTTAGTCCTGCCATTCTTTATTCTTTGGAGAGGATGTCTCCAAGGATGGAGAACAAGCTTAGTGTGGGGTGATGTTGGGCCTCAGAATATTGACTAAGTCCCAAAGGGAACGTGCACGCGCGAGGACCAGTGAAGAGGATGGGCGCATGGGACAAAACATGCAAGAAAGGGGTTTTAGAAGGGTTTAATAGAAACCATGACGTGTGCACAAGGCAGAGCAAAGGATTTTAGGACTTAGTCATATTCAACTTTCCAAGAGGCACTTGAGGAAAAACGTGACTGACTAGGCATGCTGAATGGATAAGGTGACAACTTGGTGACTTGGTGGTCAAGAAAAGAATATTCCACGCATGGAACATTCCCAAAGACATCATTGTAGAAAGTGGGAGCTCGGATTAGAAGAATCATGCTCCATTAGAGGACCACCTTGACACTTGATAACCGATCAGCTACTACTTGAAAGGCATGGTGGTGGGTGTTAAACCTATTTATAGAGATGATCAGGTAGAAGAAGAAGATATAGAGAGATACAGGGAGGATAGAGGACCATGGTGCGCTAAACCATAATAAAATAAGAAAAGCTTTGCATAAATGAGAAGAATATTCTAGGGGTTGGGTTCTTATTAGAGGACTATAGGAATGTTAGCATATCTAGGGGAATGGGTATACTAAATTTTTGTAATAGGGAAGAATAGCTAGAGCTTCTAATGCATGACTCGTGATATATCAATATGATATGAACCTTTTGGATGTAATATGGTTACTGAACTATGATCAACATGAATATATGGTTTTTTTCTAAATATATTGTTCATGGGTATAAACCATAGTGCCTTTTTCTTTATGTTATGGATCAAATCTACTATCTGTGTGATGTTTATTTTATTATCTGAAAGGATATGTTGGTGTAATGACTCATTCTATGCTTTCAAAATATATGCATGATCATTTACTTTTCTACACTTAATCCATCATTAATGACCATTTAATTTTCTACAATGCTCACACAATGGATGGGTTTGACACCTGTGTGCGCCTCGGGTGAGCACTCAACACCCGTTGGGTGATAGGTTGGCGTGCATGGGGTTAGAAGGTTATTCTATGGGCATAAAAATGACTACAGTGTCACTCATCATGAAATTAAATGACGTATCACTTAGCTTGGTTTATTTCTCACCTTACGATGAGGTGAAACTCTGCCCAAGTGACGCTTAGTTTATTTTATTCTTTTGATCTATACCTTTGCATTCTTGTTGCCCATTTGGGAAAAAAGAAGGCATATTTTGGGAGTGTTGTCATAGATAGTGTTCACCATGTTTTTGTCTGTTTACACTCATCCATGTTTGTGGCTGAGTTGTTAAACATCTAAAGTGCGTGGATGCATCCTTATATATTTGATGGACACTTGATCTTTATTTCAAGATCATCATCATAGTTAGGATTGATTCATCATTTGATCTCCCTTTGACGTGTTACCTTGTTCACATTGTCTCGACACAATTAAAATAATTACATCATGTTTCTCATAAACGTGATCTAAGTGTCCTCATTGTGTCATTATGTTGCCCACATTTTAGCACATCCTTAGTATACTTTGACTTAGTTTTACTTCAAACATTGTCCAAAATATTGAAGAGTGTTGCTTACTTTGTTTGTGTCATTTCAATACCACTTTGGCACTAATATCTCACTTCTTCGTGAAGCTTGATTAATGTGTCCAATTGGTGTGGTTATGTGGCTTACATTTGTAATCCTCTCCCTTTGACATTTAGGCCTTGTTGGTTACTAAACTCGTTATGGTATCCTTTGATTGGGAGTCACGTCTACCCTTTGTTAATATTTACGCCTTGTTCATTTCAAGCTTGACGTAAGTATTAACATTGTGTTGATCATATTTACATCGAACTATCATTTTGCACACACATTTTACACAGGGAGTATTTCCTTATTGATTGGATCTGTTTTTCACACTTGCATGATTGTTCCTTGTAAATATTCCCATTACAACTAAACCTTGTTTGGTTCTTCATGCTAGAGGGCCCGTTTGGGTACCCTGTTCCCCACCTTCATCTCATAGTCGGTGGTATGGTTTGGATGCTTTTGATCCAAATTATTATTTAGGTTCCCCCACTCTTCTTCTGATTCAGATCCAAACTACCATTCGGATTCCCACTCTTCTTTTGAATATTTAGATCCCAACTATTGTTTGGATACCCCTAGATCAAATCCTAAATCATGGTCCTCCCTTTCTTTGAAGGACCTTTGTTCCCAATCACCTCAATGATGTCTTCCTCCTTTTAAGACTCGTGTGACTCTAAGTTCCATCGATCGAGCATATAATTCTACTCTTGAGTCACGTTCCCCCCTTTCTTCGTAGGACCTCCCTTATTAGTCACCTCGATGACCCCTTCCTCCATCGAAGAGTTCCACGACTCATATTCCCTCTATTCAATCATCCAATTTGACTCCTACGTTGCAACTTAACGGATGTCTATGTGATCCTACTTTCCTTCCTACATTGTGTCGTCTTATAGAAAAAAAACCTAGGTCTAAATCTAAATTGTCCATTCATGAGATGCCTAATTCCTCTCTTGCATTGTCTTCTTCTATAATTCCAACTTCAATCCCTCTTCGGCCCTTGAGCCCTTTCAACCATATCATATCATTTCCTCATCCATCTTCTAAAGATCAATGTTTGTGACCATGTCAAACCATTAGAAAGAAGCCATGTGCTAAGATATCTTTTCAAAGCACTATAAAAATCTTCATGGGAGTGATAAGGTCAAGCCTTCCCCTCGTCTACATCATTGAACATATTTATCTTCTTCTGTCAATCAATCTTCCCCTCTTGTCGGACCCATTTCTTCTAGTCAACCTCCTATGGTCGAAGAAAAAAAAACTCTACTGATTGATTTCTCTCAGGATGATGAAACAATCAGACTACACAATGATATCCCTCTAGAGGATTGCAAACAAGGGTTCTTTCTTGAACTTGATACGCTCATGTATTGGAGTGAAGAAATTGATCCCTTTTGTCAGAACATAGAGGAAGAGCCTAAAGTCATGGAACTTGATTCTTCTTCTGTAATTCCATCTTCACCTTCCTCTAAGGATGATGAAATTCCAGGGTCTAGCATTAATCCATGACCTATCTTCTCATTTCCAAATCATTCCTTATATATCATCATTCCTCAATCAAAATCTCACCTTGGGTCACCGCTAAATAGCCCATCATCTTCTTCTCTTATGGGGCCATGTCCTAGTAGCCGTCTATTTTCTACTTGTGGGTCACCTCCCCGGTAGTCTATTACCTTCTATTTTTGGGCCACTCTTCATCATCTTCTATCTATGGGACACCTCTGAGTAGTCCCTCCTCGTCTATACTTGGGTCACCCCCTAGTATTCCCTCATTATCTTCTTCCATTTCGGGGCCACATCCTAGTAGCCCTCCATTATATTTCATATATGAGTCACCTTGGGGTAACTCATTACCTTCTATTCTTGGTCCACGTCCTAGTAGCCATTCATCCTCTTCTATCTATGGGAAACCTCTGGGTAGCCCATCATCTTCTATTCCTAGGCCATGTCCTTGTAGCCCAATTTCTTCCATCTTAGGGCCATATTCTAACAACCCTTCATCATCTTCTATCAGTGGCTCACCTCTTGGTAGCCCATCCTCTTCAATTCTTAGACCGTATCCTTTTCATCCATCACATATTTCTTCTATCAATGGTTGTGTAAGCTCGTGGTCATTTCTCACATCAATTCTAAATGTTCATGTTCTCTTTCTTCTCCTTCTTGAGATTAGACAAGTCACACATCAGCTTATAAGAAACCCAAACAGTTTCCTAATCAAGCTCAAATCAAAACGCTGAAGAGCTCCAAAGCTCCCAACAACTCGAACAATCTCAAAGTTGTAAATCAAATGCAATTCAAGAATGAACACCAACATAACCATCAAGTATGGCACAAGGTGCGAAAAGCTATGGATAGGGAACTCGGGATCCCGCATACGAAGTCCTTGTTTCATGAAAAATTGTAGTCATTTGTTCAATACTTTCTCACCACGATCATCGAGATTGGGGAAAATATGAATCTTGATAAACAAACGCGCTTAATCTCCCTTATCAAGGAATTCACAAATATTGTTGTTGGATCCTATCATGGCAAGTGAATTTGTTGATCCCACCTTTCCAAAACTATCAAAAATCTAAAAATCAAAACAATTCAAAATATAAAAATATGAGAAAACAAAAAAATCAAAGGTACAAAGATAAAACATTGTAATCCAAAGATTGCATACACATGGATGTTTCTTTCTTCCCTTTCTTGCTATTATTCTACAAGTCTTCCTACCATTTTCATCCCTTTAATGTTATTTTGGTTATCATATTCACATGCATCTTGTGAAATTTATCTCTATGGTATTTGTTTGACCCTGGTCTTTTATCACCTTCGTAAATTAAAGAAAGATAGACCTCTTAGATATCTTATCACAATCAACATCTAATAAACTTGTTGCGAAGAACTTTTAGACATATTTTTGACACTAGCCAATGTCATCATCACAATCACTTCCATCTCCTTCCATCAAGCCGACGGTGGGTTCTTAACCCCTTGTAAAACAGAGAGCTAAAATAAGTTTTCAAAAAGTAAAAGAAACAAAATCAATCAAAATCAAAAGCTAAAAGAAAAAGAAAAAGCAAATTGATATACTACTCTCTCTTGGGGTATTTACAATAATCTCTATCGTGGCTATGGACACTTGACCGCGTAAGAGCAATGTTGCGATTAGAATCAAATACACCTCCATTGGGGCTATGGATGCATGGCTAGCTAATGAGCGATAATGGCTAGGGTGTCTTTACTTGTTGTCTATTAAATCTTCCCTTTAAGAGGTAATTAATTTCTATGTGCACACACTAGATCTCTATGAGAAAACATGATTAGTATGTTACCAAGTGTATTTTTTTGGACTTTTTCTAGACTCTTACTTTAGTCCTTATCTTGTCTCACGATTTGTGCCTTTGGCTAATCACTTTTTTGTAGTGACGCTTCTAAGCTACATTCATAACATTCATTGTTCATCTACTTCGTTCATAACATCCTGTGTATAGTGTTGCCTTTTTGCTATGTTTGTGGACACCTTTGTCCCCTTTCACAAAAACAATCTCCCCACTTCCTTTTTATGATGCATTTCTTGGCCAACTTACGTTTGGGGCATCCTTTCTCTTTCCTAGCACTTCATTGGTTTACGTTCATCATCATGTTGAAATTATTTATATTGGCCTTTATCCCCCGCTCGTCATCAGTGCGTGAAAAGTTTTCCTTTGAATACTCCTACCTACTACTGGGGCATTTTCGCATCTTCACTTTCTTGTGCATGTGCGTGGCATTATGCCCTTTTACATCCCATCTATCACTGGGGCATCCACGTTTCTTTGTCTTCCTATACATAGTTTCAATTTTTTTTCAAAATTAGAAAAAATATTCAAATATGTTAACAAAATAAAAACATTCAAATATGTTTCAAGAAAAAAAAAAAAAAAAATCATCCTACAAAATGTCGCTCTTTGGTTCTCACCTCACTGCTCATGTGTGTGAATTATGGATCATCTAGATCTACCTCCATCAATAAAATATAGGATGCTTAATTCATCTATAATCTGGGGCATAACGAGTTTCCTAGTACTATTTCATAGTGTACATCACTTTATCATTAGACCCAAGTGTCCTTCGTTATTCCCCTTGCATGTATCCTTGCGTGGGGCACCATCATTAATCCTAGTTGTTAATTGAATAGGTTAGAACTGAAGCTCGATATGAAAAACATTAAATTATGTTTCTCATTAGGTTATCTTGTTTACTTTCTCATATTACATTGCATTATGTATGTTACATAGAGTTAGGAATGTTTTACTTTCTCGTATTGCATTGCATTTTGTATGTTGCATGGAGTTGGTGTTTTTAGCAATGGACATTTGTTCGTATATGGATTTTCATGTCATACTACACTTTTGTTCATTATTTTTTAATAAGGACCGATGATGAAGATCATTAGCAATATGATGAAAAATAAAGTTGTTTAAAAGGCAAGTGGATGGATGTTGGCTCATTCCCCTTCCTCATTCTCCTTTTCTTCTATATCCCTTTTCTTCTTCTTCACACTATTCTTTCTTTTGTTCTCTTTCTATCATCTTTTCGATCGTCGATCAAGTTCTTCCATCACCCCATCGACAATCGAGGGGGCATCCTTCATTCTACTCATTTTTCTTCTACCCTTTCAAAAATTTTACTTGTTTATGCTTGTCTACTTTCTTTGAAGTGACGTTACTTACACCACCCCAAAGAGGGGAAAATGTAGACACCTAAAATATGCTTACACTTAGCATTTCCTCCAATTCAACCGATTAACGACACTTCGTTAATTCCCCATTCTTTGCTCCATTCTCGGATGCCCATTCATGACACTCTTTCATTGTATTCCTCCTATAATCATCTAATTAGGCTAATATCTCTCTTATTAGCTAGACATTCCTCTTTTGACCATTCATAACCTCCCTAGTTCTCTCTGAACCACTTATGTAGGCTTCCTAGGCTATCTATTAGTCACAATTTATTAATCATACCCCTCCCAATTCTCAATGAGTCTCTAATCACTTGTTAATCGAGTTTAACTAGCCTAAAGCATGTTTATCCTAATCTAATCTAAAAGTGATTTTTGGCTTACCTTTTGTCCCACATACCCTAGAATTCCAAATCTTTCCAAACCAAAACTATAAATAGAAGGCTAAGCCTTCCCATTCAACCTTACACCTTCACACTTAGGATATATTATTAACACTAAGAACACCTAACTTTGGGATTCCATTTGTATTAGCTTTAAGATAATTAGAAATTTGATCTTAAGCTTACCCTCCATTTATCTTGAGCTAATAGCCTCCATTTGCATCCATAATCCAAGATTTGAGTAAATGAGAGGAACCATATGGTCTTGTAGCCATTAATGGCGAGCTCTCACTCTCAAATACCTTGAGAAACAACCAACAAATTTGATTGCTTAGAATCTAAACTAGGTTCACATTCATTAAGATTTCATGGAGTAGAGAGATATTTAGATATGCTAGGGTTTGAATGTTTGTTTCAAGTTTATATATGCATGCAAATAGATAGTTTCTTGTTTAGCTCTAATCTTATGGTCCATAGATGAGTTAGCAAAGCTTTGAGGTTCTTTAGCCTCATTCCATAGCTTTTGCAACTCTTCCTTTCACAAAGTTGCGCTTATAATTTATTTTGTATTCCCAAAGTACTGTGGGTATCCTATCTTACCAATCATCTCTTTGTACATTGCAAATATTTGTAAGCACTCTTTCTAAGACGTTTTTAGTAGATTTCACTTGTTTGTTTTTCCGAGGATGGTATGTCATGCTTTGATGATGCAAAATCATGAAATATTTTGTTGAGATCTTAATTGTGTTGTTTACAAAGTGTGTTCCTCTATCAATGAATAGTTTATATGAGAAATTGTATGCATGCTAAAATTTAAACTAAGCTAATTGAAAGAACCTAACACCAAGTAGATCCTAACTTAGTTAAATTCAAGAAAATACATCATGATAAAGAAAAAAGAAGCTAGTTAAACCACAAAATATGAATCTATACTAAGTGCAAACCTCCTTTTGATATTTGGATGTGCTTTGGATGTAGGTACTTCCTTAGTGAGACAAACGTAGACCACACACGATCAAGGATTTCTCAAGAAAAGAGGAAGAGATCTCATCAAGTATGGTTTAATTGCCATTTTTAAATTCTTATCTCACTACTCTTTAACAATTATAAAAGGGGGATATTTGACAAGCCTTCCAATAACATGAATGATCTTCTCAAGTATAATGTTTGTCAATGACATGGTGTATAAAAGGTGTAGATTGATAGGAAGGTGCTAGGTTTCCTATATAGATTTCCATTTTGGGAGATGCTTGCAACCTAGTGAATGTGGGATAAAGGGAATTTAGAATTAGAAAGGGATAAGTATGATTAGAAAATATTAATTAGAGATTAGAAACTCATGGGAGTTTGGGAATATTTAATTAATCACCTAGGATTAATTAATAGGACAAGTTAAGCTTATAGAAGCCATTTGGAGATGATTTAGAGGGGGATTTAACCAATAAGAATGTTTATTGATTAAATACAGATTAAAAGATTAATTAACTAATAATGGTTAATTAATTAATTAAAAGAGAATTATAACTAACAAAGTGATATTAATTGGCATATAGGATGGGGATGTGGCTATTTAATTAACAAAGTGTCGTTAATTGACCGAGACGAAGGGGAATGCTAGCTAATTAGTAGGAAATTCACTAATTCTAACAAAGTGATGGTAAAGAAAACAATTAGTGTAATTTTGTTATTAAAATTACACGTTGAAATTAGATGTCTACATTTTCCCTCTTTGATGTGGTATAGCGGAAGCGATGCCACTTTTAAAGATAAGAGAGAGTTTATTTTGTAAGGGTAGAAGAAAAATTAGTAGGATGGAAAATGCCCCTCGAGTGTTGATGGGGTGATAGAAGAGATTGAGTGACACTTGAAAAGAAGAGGAGAATGACCACAATGACAAAAAAATTTCATTTTGGCGGAAGGGGAGTTGAACTTGGCTCGGTTGGCCATTCTTTTATTTGATTGATTATGATGTCATTGCACCACACGCCTCTTGCACTAAACGGATTATACAAGGGAGGGAGGGAGGGGAAGAAAAAGAAAAAGGTTAGAAGAAATATTAAAGGTTAGTGAGAAATAATGTTAGTTAGGATGGGGGATTAGTTAGAATGCGAAGAAAGATAGATGATGGATGGATGGGGATATCGTAGCGTAGAGTACACAATATCATAGCTTGAAAATACCTTTTATTTGATGTAAGAATATGAAAAAGGGTAAAATGACATAAAAATCCATAATATTGATTTTTTTGCAATGTTAAAGGACTGAATCAAAGTAAAATACATAAGCAATGTAATACAAGAAAGAAAACAAACAAACAAACAAGCACAATCAAATAAACTTAAACAAGTAATGTTTAAGAAAATTTTACCAATGTTTTTTTATCCAACTTCAGTACCTAAATGTTCTAGTTATAGAAAAAGTGTTAAAATGGTGTCCCAAGCAAGGATACATGTAAGGGATTGGATGGAGGAAATAGAAGTACTATAAAAAAATGTGCTCTATGAAACTACCCCAAGAAACGATATATGTCGAAGACAAACATAACAAGCAAACAAACTTTGTTAATGAGAGAAGATCACAATATGATATGTATGTTATGTGCTAGAGCGAGCAAGCACTAAAGTAAGATGTTTTATGGTATAGCGTCCAATGTTTAGTGTTTTTGGAATTTGTTTACTATTTTTGGATTTTGAGATGTTGTGAATGTTTTGGATTTTCTAGTTGTTTTGAATGTTTCTAGATTTTTGAAGGTTTTACCAATATTTTTGAATTTTTGAGGTTTTACAAATATTCTTGGATTTTTGAGAATAGTTTATGAAAATATTTACAAGAAGAACAAAATGCCAAGATGCCCCCAACGAGAGGTGAGAATATACAAGGGAAAATTCCACGTATATATACAAGAATATGATAAGTCTGAATCAAGGCCAAGAGGGATAGGTTCAATAGGAGTACAAACACAAGCCAAAGACAAATCTAGGAAGAAGTGATCATGCCCCAAGTGTGAGGTGCTTGTGAACAATATAATCCTCCTAAGGTGCTGAAACAAGTTTTCACCAAAGGACCTGTCCAAAGTGCCATAATTGTGTGGTTTTCACATTTGAATGAATTTATTTCTCTTTACTATTTTTGATTTTTTAATTTTTGAAATGCCTCTAAGCTCAAGTATAGAAACACTTGAGATGCATGATATTTATGGGATCCCAGAGCTTGTCACCATTAGGATATACAAGTTTATAGGCCCCTAACTAAAGTTTGTGACCAAAATGTATGGTCCTAACCAATTAGGCTCAAATTTTCCTCTCTTTTCATGCTCTTTAGTAGTATTGAATTGGTTTTCTTTTAGAACAAGATATCCAACCTCAAATTCATGAGAGATAAGGTGTTTGTTGTAGCTAGTGTGGATTCGATTCGATACACTTTGAGGTGGTCCAAGGCATGGAGGTATTTTTCATGAAGTAGTTCCAAGCTCTTCTGGTTTTGACACTTTGTAGTCCTCTTCATTATCCAAATAGTATTTTAAGGATATTCACAAAGAGGGAAGCTCGATCTCTAAGGGGATGATAGATTCAATACTAAACACAAAGGAATAAGTGGTTGCACCTATGGTTCTATGGATAGAAGTTTAGTAGGCCCATAAGGCAGGATGAATTTAGATATTCCAGCTTATTCGACCTGTCTTACTAACTAGTTTCTCCATAATCCGAACAAGGGTTTTATTTGTAGCCTCAAATTTCCCATTACCTTGAGGGTAATAAGGAGTAGACCACTTTTGATGGATTGTAAAGTGTTGACATAGGGCCTTCACTTATTGTTTCTTGAATGATTTTCCATTGTTGAATACAATAGCATAAGGGATGTCGTAATGACAAATGATGTGGTTCATGATAAATTTTGATATCTAAGAACATGTAACATAGGTGAGAGGAACAACCTCCACCCATTTGGTAAAGTACTCAATCATGGTAATGATGTTTTTATGGCCATCAGATGAGGTAGGTGTAAGATTCCCTATGAGATTGAGCCCCCATTTGGAAATGACCATGGTGTAGTGATAGGTTACAAAGATTGAGATGGTGCATGGATCAAGTTTCCATATTTTTGGCACAGGGAACATTTCTTCATGTATCGCTACAATGTATGTCTCCATACTAAGCCATTAATACTTGACGATGAAGTTAATTTGCGAGGACCATGCCACTAGTATGGGCACCAAATATGCCTTCATGAACCTCTTTGGTGGCTTAAATAGCTTCTTCAAAATTAAGACAACGTAATAAAGTCCCATTGTAACATCGACGATAGATATTTCCCTAAGGAGGGTAGAACATGTGATGTGTTAGATAAGGGTTTTCTTTTGGGAATGGGAAATATCGGTGGGAAGGTACCATCCTATAAGTAATTGTAGATATCGATGTACCGGGGGAAAAGGGACCAACAACTTCACATACCAAATATGATTATAGCATGTCATAAACACACACCCTAAGAAGATCGATGAGGAATTGAAAATCTCTGGTATCCGGAGATAATTTTAACAATGATCCAATAGTAGCCATGGAATCTTGATAACCTTTTTTTTGCTTGAGGGACCTATTAGAATGTGATCTCGAACAAAGTATTCCTTTGGTTTGTCCACCATGCATTTATATGGTACAAGATTATCATATTTGACTTTATATTCATCATTCACTTGTTTTATGATGAGTTGTGAGTCTCCTATAACCTCATCTTGTTTGATGTTCCATTTTATAATGACTTTCAAACATGCGATGAGAGATTCATACTCAAAAATGTTGTTTGTACATGGAAAGATGAGTATGAAAGCTTACGGAATAAGATTACCCGTAGGGGTGATGAGAAAAATCCTACCCTCAAGCCATTATATGTGAATGACCCATCAAAGTATATTTTTAGGTAGAATATTCTTCAATGTACAAAAACAATCATCTTGCATGAGATCCATATTTAGTGGTTCCGTTACTTGAAAGGGTGATTTTTCCAGTTGATTGACAAGTGCTTGTCTTTTTACTACTTTTTGATGGTCATACTCAATGTCAAAATCACTTATTAAAATGATCCAGTTGGTCATCTTCCCGGTGAGTACGGGTTTTAATAATAGGTACTTGAGTGGTTCAACTTTAGATATGAGCTTGGTTTTGTTATTGAGAAGCGAATCTTCGAAATGTGAAAACAATAGCCAAACATGCTTTCTCAATTTGTGAATAGTTGAGCTCATAAGAGATAAAGGTAAAACCGAGGTACGAGGTAATAGATGGCTCTCTTTTTATTGGGCGTCATATTTTGCCAAGAGTGTGCTAATAGAAAATTGAGTGGAAAATATGTACAACATCATGGTTTCACCTAGAGTATGTGGTACTAGAACAAGTGGGTTAGCCAAATATTGTTTTAGTTGGGAAAAGTCTTGTTGACAATTAGGACTCCAAAGTGGAAATCAACATCCTTTTTAAGAATATGGGTGAAGGAATGAAATTTGTCTATAAGCTGGGAGATGAATCATGAATAGATTGAATTTTTCCTTGTAAGCTACACATTTGTTTAAGGTTCTTGGGAGGAGGAATCTCATTAATAGCAGTGAAATTTGTTGGGTCCACTTCAATTCCTCTTCTAGAGATGATGAAGCCCAATAGTTTTCTTGAGATGACACTTTGAACACATAGTTCTTCAAGTTCAATCGGACCTTATAATCCCTTAGTCGCTCAAAGATACGATGAAGGATTTTTAGGTGCTCTTCTCGAGTTTGGGACTTGCCAAGGATATCATCCACGTAGTCCTCTACAATTTCATGCAACATATCATGAAATATGATAGTCATGACATGCTTGATATGTGGCACCTGTGTTCTTGAGGCCAAAAGGCATGACCTAATAACAAAAAGTTCCCAAGGAGTAGTAAAAGTGGTTTTATGTTGATCCTCTTCTGTAATTTTGATTTGATTATAGCTAGAGAATCCATCCATGAGGGATAGAATTTCATGGCCTACTATTGAATCGAAAATCATGTCGAAGATTGGGAAGAGGAAAATCATCTTTAGGACACACTTTATTGATGTCCCTGAAGTATGTGTGAATCAATACCAACGCGTTTCTTGCGAATCGGAAAGACATTGAATATCTATTGTAAATAATTGATAGGTCTAATAAAACCCACTACTAGTAACTTTTCCAATTCTTCTTTGACCAAAAGAGCTACATGTGGATGCATTTTTCGTAGTTTTTATAGGGTTTGTTAATTCATGTATAATGAGGTTGTGCACAATCAAAGAAGGATCAAGGCTTGGCATGTTAGCATAAAACCAAGAAAATACATCCAAAAACTCTTTGAGGAGCATGGTAAATATATTTTGTTCATGTGGGGAAAGAGAAGCCCCTAGTTTAACAATTTTAGGTTCATCTTATGTGTCAATGTTGATGTTGATAGTCTCTCCAACCAGGTAATTTTGAACTCTGTTGGAACATAATGATTAAGTGGTCTGGCCAACCCTTAATGTATATGGGTCCATCACTAATATATAGGTTAGTATTTAATAATATGAAATATTTATATTTCTATTATTAAATATGTTAACCTAGGTATATACTTTAGGTTAAATATTTAATATCATGAAATGATTATATTTCTAATATTAAATATTATAAACCTAGGTGTATGTGTCAACCATTTTAGGTTGAAAAGGTGGGTCGGGAGACATACTCGATCACCTTATATAAAAAGGACTTTAAGTCCTCGTTTGATATATTCGGAAATATATCAAAGGTGTGCAAATCAAGTGATTTATTTTACTCTTGATAAATAAAGTTTTAAAGGAGGAGGTGATCTCACTAGATGTAAAATAAGTTCTCGAAGTAAAAGTTATTTTCAAAGTGGTTTTTACCCTATTAAGGTTTTCCACTATAAATATTGTGTCGTATGTGTTATTTATTTCCTATAAGTATTTTTTTATTTACTTATGTTATGATATAATGTTTATTTAAATATTTATTGTAACATTATATATGTAAGTTGATTAAATCCGTATTTATTAGAATCCTCAAATTCTAACATGGTAACAGAGCGAGGTAAATTAAATAAATTAAGATCAAATGTTTTATATTTTATTTATTTAATTTGTACGGGTTTTTTCAACCAACCCGAAAGAGTATTTAAAAGTATCGGGTCCCCTTCTTTTTCTCCCCCAATTTATTTTGACACTACATTTACCTACGTGAAAATCACATACAAAAAAAGCAAGAATTTACTACTATATGAAATAATTTTCATGTTTTCTATAATTTCAAATGTATACTCTTACTATTTTTATCTTATTGTGTTTTCAAAATAATATACCTCTTGTCTTGTTTGGACCCCTCTAAAAAAATTTGATTTGAAAAACTATAGTTTATAGTTAATCTATAACTATCTTTTTTAAATAAAAATATATATAGTACTAAACACTATATTGTAAGTTATACAATAAAACCTAATACTATAGTTTATAAATCTTATAAATTGTATACTGAGTTTATGCGGCCTATGCATATCTAAATAAAATATTTTTGTAACCATAACCACCTAATATTAAACCTATACTTATATTAAATATTCTATATAATATAATTATATTTTCTAGCCAGATGTTTAAACCTTTAACTACATATGCAGCTATATGTTTTATTTTTTTAAAAGGTTAAGGAAATATTTGAATACACTTGGGTCATATTTTATAGGCTTTGTTCTTTTCCAGTTCTTTTTGGACCAAAAGAGCTATATGTGGATGCATTTTTTGTAGTTTTTTATAGGCTTTGTTAATTCATGTACAATGAGGTTGTGCACAATCAAAGAAGGATCAAGGCCTGGCATGTTAACATAGAACCAAGAAAATACATCCAAAAACTCTTTGAGGATCATAGTAAATATCTTTTGTTCATGTGGGGAAAGAGAAGCCCTAGTTTAACAATTTTAGGTTCATCTTATGTGTCAATGTTGATGTCGATAGTCTCTCCAACCAATAATTTTGAACCATATTCCATACACGTAGGATCAAGAGGGAGATTGAGCTCTTCCTCTATTAGCATCTCAGTGAGATTTTAACCAATATAATGACCACTTATATTATCCTTGTTTAATTTTTCATTTTGTTTGTTTGTAAGTGCCTCAAAGAGGTTTTCACTATAGACCGAGGATTTTTACTTTTGTTAGGTTTTTTTATATTTTGGTCTATTTATCTTTTTTACCATAGAACTTAGCCTCCTCCCCAAAATACCGATATGTAACGAGGTCGATAGAAAATACTTTCTTGTGGTCTCTTATAGGTATATAATCTTGTAACCCTGTGAAATCTATAATTTCTTCAACATTCTGAATTAGATCAATTAGTATGTATTGTTGTTGGTCCCAATCAATGAGGGATGGGCGTACAAGGTCTAGTTTCGGAAAGGAAGGGGATAAGGTTAAAATAACAGTGTTATAAAATAGGTTTGTGGAGGAAATATCTTTGTAGAGACTATAAAGGGAATCTGGTTCATTATCATAATCCAAAGATCTATCCTTGCATTCGAAGAGGTGGCTACAAATTTTAGAGGTCGTGCCCCATAAGGTTGAATATCACCGTCATATTTGTCCATTTTTTCATGTGTTGGAAGAGGTTCCTGTACACCTTGTTCATGTAAGCCACATCCATATCCTTTGTATCCCATAACATACATCATCTTGTTAGGGATGACATATTCGGGGATTGATAGAAAGAAGCCATATTTTCATCAAGGGACTAGAATGTGTAAGTACTACTCAATTTTTCATCTTCCAGGAGACCACCAAGGGTGAATTTGTCAATATTGCAAGGCTCTTGAGTTATTTACAACCAAAAGTTGGGCCTACGAAGTGCATCTCGGGTGGCAGGGGAAGGTTTGATATAAGTAGGGACTATTGGAGGTCATATTCTCCATAACCGGTATGAAGGATTTTCAACTTAGATTCCCATGTAGAAAAAGGGGAAATGGAGGTAGAAGCATCAATTTTGTGAGGCTGAAGTGTATCGGGATTGACAAGAGGGCGAGGTACTATGATTTAATTTCAATATCCAACTCTATAGAAGGATGTTTGTAAATTTCTTGGTAATAGCTTGCCTAACCCTTTGTGTATGCAAAGGGTTGTGGGTCACCAAGAATTGTAAGTTCTGTCCTTGATGATATAGTTTGATACACTTTGGTGGAAGGTGGAGGGAATGATCTGCATAGTATGGATCCATGGGGAGTCAAGGATATTTTTACAGAAATTTTCAAGTCAATGACCTGGAATCTTGTCTCATGCATGATCGAGCCAACTTCCATGGGTAAGGTGATTGTTCCCATCAATTTTCATTTTGCATTTTCATAAGCCTTAATGGTGATCACATTAGGCTCCAATTTAACATCCGTATTTCCCAATTATTCCATAAGCTTTAGAGTGAATATATTAATGCTAGATCCATTGTGGACAACCATCATTTTAACCTTTTTACAGGTAATGATCACTTCTATATACAAGGGTAAGTTGTGTGTTTGATTGTCCATAGGAATCTCGTTTGGCTAAAAATGATTTTCTCAAATGGGGTGATTTGTGCAACCAAGGCTTGGAAGCGCAAGGTGTCAATGTTTGTAGGAAATCTTGACTCCTAAAGGGTATTATAGAGGATGTCCTTATGAACAATATATATCTTAAGAAGATCCAAGATAGAGGAACCATTCAAGTGTTTGGCCTCAAAGACACTGTGGAAAAAGATAATAAGATAGTTATCATTGTAAGTGACTTCCTGGCATGACATGAAGATGTATTTCACGTGATCATGAGGATCACCTTTACCTTTATATTTTTTAATTTATGGTATTCAAAGTTTTGTTGAAAGGGAGTACATAGCATCTCCATAATAGAACAGATAAGGAAACAATTCTTTAAACTGATATTTATTATTACATCCCATGGTGTTTTCTTATAGACCAACAAGTGCATCCTTCATAGACTATCATTCTTGGTCAGAAATTTTTCTATGCATTGGCATGGGAGGTATATGTGTACAATTGGATTTGGATGCTTCACCACTACGGTTTTCCATGTAGTATTCAACATACGTCACTTTCATTTTTTTAGTGTGAGTAGCTTTATGCATGTCTATATGGAAATGTGTAGTTGGATTTTCCAATTGGTGACTATGAGTGTGTAATTTGTTTTTCACGGTGATGTCTTCATTGTGTGGTCTAGGTTGGGGTTCTTCACCCTCTATTAGGGATTTGTTGTTAATTTTAATAAAGGGTATATGATTGTCAATCTTAGTTTTAAAGGTTGTTGTTCCTCATTCCGACCCCAAGGTTGTGCCGATATAGAGGCATGCTCATGGTTTAATATATCATTGGTTGTTTTAAAATGAGGTGGTTTTATTTTTCCTTCCCATGAATCATGATAGTAAGGAAGGTGAGATCAAAATCCAAGGAAAGTTTAGACCCTAACTCCACCACATGTAACAAGACTTGGTATTTATTTTGAAAAAATAAGTTATCTACATGAATATGATTGTTTTCAAATATGTTTGGGGTATTTCTTCCTCACCCCCATTATGATCTACAAGTCTTTGTTCCTCATCAGAAGATGGGTCTAAAGGGTTTTAGAGGAAGGGATTAGATGCACACCTCCTATGTGTTAAATGTGTGATTGGTGCCATGATGGGATGTGTTTTACAAATATTTAGGATACTTGTGTAAAATTTACAAGGAATCTAAGTCAAAATGAGCAAGTGTAATGGCCACAAGGTGAAGATTTTCCAAGGTTTGAATGTATGATGAAAGTTTTGCCAAGGAAGCTCTAAAAAATTTGGGTAGCGTAATGTGATTGCAAATGGGTGAATATCCTAGGTTTGGATGTTGTAAATTTGTTTAAGGAAAATAGGAAAAATCAGATAGCATAACAACATAATCTCAACACTTAATCAAGTTTGGGAAAATAAGCTCAAGTGTAAAAATGGTTGATATAATTTTGGCATAACCTCTTAAATAAAGGAAGCTGAAATTATGAAAGAATTATGATTCGTGATGGAAACTTACGCGACACAACTCGGATAGATTTTCACCTTGTTCTATTACTAAAACAAAGTGGTAACTTGGAAAATATTTTACTATGTACGATTAGTGATGAAGGATATATGGCGCAACTATCACAGAGTTTCACCTTGTTCTATTACCAAAACAAGTTTTTAACTCGGAAAATGTTTTACTTTGTATGAGGTTTGGTACAAATAAGATAGGATAAGGTTGGCCCCAATGTTGATAAGATTTATAGGGATTTTAGGCTATTCACTCACCAATATTTTTCTCAACAAGTACACGTACCAGAATAAATATTGAATACGGACTATACCCCACAATCTATACAAATAGGGCTATCACCATAGATAATATTTGATATTCCTCATGGGTTTTAGTAGTTAATTAGAACATGGGGTGCTACCCATTTCATTGGTCGGTTCTCTCAATGTGCCAACTACTTTTGGATTCTTGTGGTTATCCTCACAATGAGTTTTAGGTCTTAAGCCCAAGCACTTCCCACAGTTAAAGTGGATGAATTTTACCATTATCCGAACATGCAATGACAATGTGTAATATTCATTTTATCTCGATTTAGTAGTTTGATTTACTTTCGAGCAAGGAACCTATATACAATTTTTTTAGTAATTTGTTTGTTTCAACTTTGTATTATAAATGTTTCTAATTTCATAATGACCCTACACATAAAATATTAGTAATTTTCCATGCACCCATAATGTTAGGAAAATACTAAGGATCACAACCATTTCTCGATTCTTAAGGTCGTTTGAGAGTGTAAGAGAAAAACATACGTGGTGTAAATAAAATCAAACAAATGGGACTTTAAACAAATATGTCAAGTCTTAGCGTTGTTCCAAGTAATTAACCTGCAAAATGGAGTCATAATTACATGTAAAACAATAGGAAATTGAAGATCAAAACATCTAAAATTTGGGAAATTTGAGAAAATTTGAGTGAAAGTTTACACACTACGCTAACACATATACCAACATGCTAGCACGTGAAGGGAAATATGCACGTTAACGTGTGAACATGAACATAAGCATGTGAAATAAGATGTTAGCACATGCATCCAAGAAACAATGTAACACAAGTGCATTAACTCATATGTTGATGCAAGCATCGATAAAATATTGTTACGTAAGCGTGTTGATAGATACACAAGTGCGTGCAAGAAGAAAAACACTAGAACATGAATACCTAGACTAGTGCGTGCGGTAGGAAAATAGAGTTACGCTAGTGCATCAATAGGTACATGAGTGCGTGCATCAAGAAAATAGACTAATGGTAGTGCGTGAACATATAGAGTAGTGCATGAAGACTTGTACTTGCACAAAAGAATGTCAAAATGACCAAAAAACATAAAAAATATCAGATTTTTCCAATCTAGATTTAATTTTGATAGCACTTCGCCTCTTTGATACTTGCAAAGAAGACTCGATGCTACCAAAAACTAGCATACATGCTCAAAAAACAAAGAAAATTTAACAAATTGAAAAAACTTGCATGTGAAATGGAAAAATGAAGCTTTAAACTCGAAAAAATAAAGGAATGTGCATAAGACAAAGGAGTGTCCCACCGGGCATGCCATATGTATGCATGTTAAACTTTAAACCAAACTAATTGAAAGAACCTAACACCAAGTAGATTCTAACTTATTTAAATCAAGCAAATACATCATGATAAAGCAAAAAAGGAAGCTAGTTAAACCACAAAATATGAATCTATACTAAGTGTAAACCTCATTTTGATATTTGAATGTGCTTTGGATTGTAGGTATTTCCTTAGTGATCTGAATGTAGACTACGCACGATCAAGGATTTCTCAAGAAAAGAGGAATATATCTCATCAAGTATGGCTTAATTGTCATTTTTTATTTTTCTCTTACTACTCTTTAGCAAGTAGAAAAGGGGAGATTTAACAAGCCTTCCAATAACATGAAATGCTCTTCTCAAGTATAATGTATGTCGAAGACATGGTGTATAAAAGGTCTATATAGGTAGGAAGGTGGGATATCAACAACCTAGTGAATGTGTTAATTAGAAGAGATTAATTAGATATCAACAAATCATGGGAGTTTGGGAAGATTTAATTAATCAACTAGGATTAATCAATAGGCCAAGTTAAGCTTATAGAATCCATTTGGATATTATTTCAAGGGAAATTAGTAGAATTTGGAGGGTTTGAGAGGGGGATTTAACAAATAAGAAGGTAAATATTGGATTGGAAGCTTAATTAACTAATAAGGGTTAATTAATTAATTAAAAGAGGATTATAACTAATGAAGCAATGTTACTTGGCATCCAGGATGGGGGACGAGGCTAGTTAATTAATGAAGTGTTGTCAATTGACCAAGATGAAGAGGAATATTAGCTAATTAATAGGAAATTCACTATTTATAAAAAAATGACAGAAAAGAAGACAATTAGTGCAATGTTTTTATTAAAATTGTGTGGTCGAAATTAGGTGTTTACAAAAACCATACATTATTATGATGTTTTCATATAAAACTTGTCCTATGTTGCACAATTTAGTTTGTTGGAGCTTTAACCCATTTAGTAAAGTAATTGGTTGGGTGATTATATATATATATATATATATATATATATATATATATATATACTTCTAGATGGTGGATGTATTTTTCCAAGAAATTATTTTTTCCATTGTTTAAATGGTTGTGTTGATAGAATCATGTTGAGTGGAATTTTCATCCTTTTGGTTTGGTTTCCTATCCTTTAACAGACATCGTAGTGCTTTGCAATATAATCTACATCCTGAAACACCTCCTTTAAGCCTACTCACTTCTATTATGATTGTTATATGCTTGGCACTAATTCCAAGGAAATATGCCAAAAATTAAACAATACAAGGAATACACTATCTAATATGAACACCAGAATTCCATAATAAGAGCTTAAGTAGAGGTAGAAGACAACATGGAATACATTTATACTCCTTCCATGTAAGAGTTCATTGTATCTTACCCCAAATGTTTCGTCCCAATATCCTAAAGTCCTCATGGCTAATATGGTCTCTTGGATAAATTATTTAGATAATAATCATTCTCATTCAATGAGTGCTAACACAAAGGTTTCTCGGACTCCTCATAATGATCTCACTTACCATATCTTGTAACTTATTAAAAATGAGTCTACAACAAGTTAGTAACAATAATCAATTTCTTCAAATGAATGTGAATCTTTCTCGCGAGCATAAAAACATCATCAAATTTATTAGGGTGAGTCTAATCGTGTCCTCCTTCCACCTCTAGTAGATCATAATGGTATTCCCATTTCACAAACCCCCATAACCAACAAGGTTCTCTAATATATGTAGATAAAACCTTTAGATCCTTATATATCCACTATGGATATCAGATGTATCACCCATTATCTTAGGATCATGATCCATAAACTATGTATTTTGAACAATAAACATATCCTATCTTAATGATAATGAATGAACAACTTAAACAACGTTTTTCTTATCAATATATTATGTAAGAATCATTCACACAAGATCTTGGAATGGAGAGATGAAAGACAAGGTGACAAATATTTTTTCCTGGAGAAACCCAATGTGGGAAAACTCTAGCTGGGTAAGAAATTGCTTCCTTTCACTATGTAAATCTCCAATACAATACAATTTTTCGCTAATATATGACCTTCAAGAAGGATTCAAGATCCTTCTTGCATTACTTGCTTACAATCCTCAATAAGAAAGAACCCAGCTGTTTATGAAAAAACAAGAACAATTCGAACTTTCTCCCTTTACTCACACTTGAATTCACTCCAAGTCACTTGCTTAGATGAGTAAACATGCTTGCATTTATATTTTCTCTAGCCAAAAGATGAAAGGAGAGGTGAAACAAATCGAATTGGGAAGCCCAAACATTTGTAACTATTGAGTTTCCACTTTTCGTGTCATCGGGGCAAAACCACCACTATATATAGGTCGGTTATGGAACCTTTGTGACGGTTGCACAACCACTACTCTATGAAGAGCGGTGGTTCCACAACTGTCATGGCGGTTCCGTAATCGCCACATAGTCATAAAAAAGTAAGAATCGGCTTATTTTGTCATTCGAAGGTGTCTGGATCACTGTTAGCCCAACTTAAACATTTTTAGTTGTATTCATCTAATGAGGGTATGCATTGCAAGTTATAAAAAGAGAATACATAGAATTCAAGATTCTAGATTCATTATTGGATCATACCTCTCCAATTTTCAGCTTTTGAGTCCCTAAAAGCTTTAAGGACTTATGAGGTGAGGAATTTATTCCCACATCTTCTCTTGAATACCTCTTGGCCTTGTAAGGTAATTGACCTTTTAACCTAATCAACCACCTGTCTTACACTCCTCATTTTGTTTACCCCTCTTATTCTTGAAAAATCACATCTTCCTCCAATTCCAATTGAATGTCTAGAGAAATATCCTCAATAGATGGTAACAACAATCCCTCTTCTTCCTGATCCAACATGGAGGGATCAAAGAGACATAAATTATCAACATTCACAACTGAATATATTCTCATATAAGGAGGAAAATCCAAGTGAAATGCATTCTTACCCACTTGTTCCAGAATTTCAAATGGGCCATATCGAAGAGGCTTGAGTTTCTTAGCTTTACCATGTATCATTTCTCTGCTCAAATACAACCATACCTTGTCACCAATAAGGAAAAAATGCTCAATTTTTGTTGGCCATGCCTTTCTTTCTACATGTCATCTCGAATCTTTTAACCTCTCTTGTACTGGAGGTGTATTTGTTGAATCTTTTCATTTAACCATTCAGCTTTGTGGACTTCCATATCCACTTTCCCATTTTCTTTGCATGGTAATCTCATAACAACATCAAATGCACTCTTAGGTAAATAACCAAAATATGTTTCAAAAGGATTCTTACTGGTAGAAGCATGAATTTCCCTATTATAAGAATGTTAGATATACACCAAATTCTCATCTCAAGTACTAGGATGTTTCTTATTGTATACTCTCAAGATTTGAACCAAGGTATGGTTTACCACTTCCGTTTTCCCATCTGTTTGTGGATGAAAAGAATTAGATCTTTTTAGCTTAGTATACATCTTTTCCCACAAGGTAGACCAAAACTTCCCGATGAATCGTGGGTCTGTATCTAACACAATAGAAGCAGGAAAACTAAAAGAACTCACACTTTAGAAAAAAATAATTCAGCTTGCATCATTGGGTTTAATGGTCTTCTTAAGGAATGATAATGCACATTTTACTAAATTGGTCTACTACCACAAATATATAATCATACTCTTTTTTGGAAGTAGGAAAACTTCCTACAAGTTCCATGGAGATGCTTTCTCATGGCTGGGAAGGAGCTGGTAATGCCATATAAAAACCCAAATTTTGTTAATAGGATTTCTTGTACTACATAAAACACAACCCCTAATACATTTGGAAATTTCGCTTGCATGTTTGGCCAATAAATATACCTTTGTAAAGTGCACAATTTTTTTTTCACACCAAAGTGACCAACCACTTTAGAAGTGTGTGTTTACCTCATCAACTAAACTCTTTCCTTCTTAGGCACACAAAGTTTCTCGTTCTTGTGAAATAACCCATATTGGAAGTAGTATTCTCCCCTAAGTACAAAGCCCTCACTTGGAGTTTTCTGCTAAAATATTTATCCAAAATTCGGATCCTCTCATAACCTTCATGATATTATTCACATACAAAAGGTTCAAGAAGAGTTAAATTGCACGTAGTTGAAAGTAAATGAGGTCTAGACAACATATCAACAAACCGGTTAGTCACACCTTTAGTGTATTTAATGATCAAATGAAATTGTTGCAAAAAATCCATCCACTTATCATGTATAGCTTGTTAAATTTAATTTTAATCCTGTAAATATTGAATAGGTTGGTGATCTGTGTGTATGATAGTTTCTTAACCCATCGTAATGTTTCCATTTCTTGACCGTTTGCACAAGAGCATACAATTCCTTATCATATGTACCATAATGTAAAATTGGTCCATAAAACAATTCAAAATGATAACATATGGGCTTACTTACTTGAAATACGAAAACTCCCATAACATAATTACTAGCATCACTTTCTACTTCGAAAGGAAGCTGCAAGTTAGGTAATGTTAAAACTAGAGCATGATGTTAGACGGAGAAAACGACTACGTATTGAGAGCACATAGAGGAATGTGGTGTGCAAGGGAGGCATGTGTGCATGCATGAGGATGAGTTGAAGTGGCATGAAGAAGGTTCGCGCCCAAGTAGACATAACCTAGGACTTAATCGATTTTGTAGATTATGGGCTAAAAATAGAAGAGCAGGTGGAGTGCCGACCAAGCAAAGGACAAAAGCATGATAAATTGGCGGTTAAGAAAGGGATATTTTTGGAGGATCAACATTCAAATCGGGCACACACATGGAGGCTATTAATAGGATAAAAGCAAGTATTATTTATAGGATAGTCTATTATTAGTTGTTTTGTAAAGCATGCATGTAGTCTATTTTTGGGCATGCCTATTATTAGGAAGTGCATGGGCGGTGAAGGGAAAGTCCCCAATCCTATATATATTTGATGTAAACCATTGTTTTTGGTACCATGGAGTATGTAGTCTAATCTTGGAGTGTAGTATGCTATTCAGTTAGGGTTTATACTCATGTGCATGGTCCAAAGGTTTCGTATAAGACTTGTTATGTATTCAGACACGTGATGTAATATTTTTCTAATGGAATACTATGGATGGATTATGGTTGAAATGTTTGAATATGGAAGTTTCATGGTACAATTGGTGTTGGTAATTATCCGATCTATTATGTTTCCTTATTACATATGTTTCTAAGTAAGTGGGTGCAATGGTTTAATATGATTAAATGAGTACTTGGCTAGATATTATTATGAAATGCATGTTAATATCTTAACAATCACACACAAAAGAGGGACCTAGTAGTTGTGTGTGCTTTAGATGAGCATTCATATCTCTGCTCTCGAATGAGGTTCTAACACGCATAAAATTTGAGTGAGAAAATAAAAGACTACATTTTGGTTCCATTTTTGGGACCTCTTTTCAAAGTGTCTGTTAGAATGTTGCATACAGATGGCATATCGGTTAACTCTGGAGAGCATTGAAAGTTGGGTAGAGGATGGTCAGGATCATTTTGCGCAGAGATATAACACTGGATATGATTTCAATGCACATCATTGGGTGGAAGATAATCTTTATCATGAGCTCTATGAGAATTTTTCAGCTTCTTTCTAGTAGAATTGTATGAGTGGTTAGAAGCTTACACATAGAAGCAACGTTGGGGAACTAGGCCAAGGATTTAAACTTAGGAAGATTACCAGACTCTTCTTAATGCCGATGTGGAATGGAATAGAGTTGTAGATCATTGGTGGGATGGAGTGTTGCACAATTATACATTGGAGTATGTTATTTCTATGTATTTGTGCCCAAAGGATCTTACTTATGCTTTATACCTTTATCAATCAAGATTTTGTTTATAGAATGGATTTAAAAATCCTCCCTAAGGATAGCTAAAGCCCCCACCATGTGCAAGGTCAAGATCAAGTGTGGAGAAGGATGGTGAACATGGTGGTAGAAAGACAGAGAGAGGAAAGACGACTGGGTTTAATAAAGTGCGAGAGAGGGAAATGGCACATGTGCAGACATTAAGGAGTCACTCAGGTTGAGAGGAATGATGGCTCACGAGGGTTTTGAAGCTCTCATGGAAGACGAGGAACCATGGCATTAGGTCCTCTCGACGTTGGGAAAACATAGTAGATAACACCTTCTTCTTCGATGAGAGCATGTTAGAGGAAAGAATGAGGACCACAGGTGTGCATCTGATCTCACCTAGAAACCTAACCCTCGCGCATGGTGTTCCGTGATCCAAATGTAGTTATTGAGAAACAAGATAATGGAGGAAATCAAAAAGATATGAGTAGATATAATTTTACATTGAATTAAGAAGGGAATGAAGTTATTAGTGCACCCATGAAAACACATCGACTTCGTGTTTGGTATTTCTATTGAAAGATTGTTTCAGGAGCATCATTAGGACAGGTATCACACGTAGACCATTGGAAGAAATTATTTGGGTGTTGTGACCACACGTATAGTAGGTGTCTATTTCAAGACTATAAATGGGACACAATAGAGTTCATCGACCGGACCTCAACCCACAATAGGGGTGCATGAGGATCAGTGGATCAGGTCACCACCGCATGGAGGAGGAGGTTCTTGTTTTGGATCTAGTGGACAGGGACCACAACAACCACCACATCAACCTCAACAACGACGACCTAACAAACCTCTTCAACCAAAACCGACACATCAATTTTACTATGAGATGTATCTCCAATTGATAGAGTATAGAGGGATTGAGGATGCAATGGATAACTTGCATAAGAGTGAATTACTTTGACATGCTAAAGGAATTACAACTTCAAATAGAAAGGTGAATTAGTTTTACACTACATTGCAAGGGCATGCGCATAATTGGTATCAAAATGTGGTGGACTAAAATGCTTTGTGCACTATTTTTCCCGTGTTTCACAACTGGAGTTTGAGCAGCAGAGCATTAGTGCACTCAAAGATATCAAACAAGGTTTGTCTGAAAGTGTGAGGGAGTATGACATGCATTTTAAGACCTTTTTTTCAAAATTGTCTTATGACATTCATCAAAGTCAACATGCATAGTGGTTCGTTCGTGGATTACTAACTCCATTTCATAGAGCTCTATCTCATAATATGTATCCCGATCCACGTGAGATATTAAAAAAACTATGCACGTAGAGTCACTGGTAGTGTTGATATTGGAGTGTTCCCATTCTAGTGTAGGAATGCACTAATAACATGCATAAACAACAATTAAGATGCTTACAAACCTCAACTTTTACTTTCTTCTTTGGATGAAGGATCCATAACAATTTAATAAAGGCTAAAATTTTTCTATATAAGTCAAACCTTGAAAATTTGATTTAATATCATCTTGAAATGATTTTCTTGGAACCTTCCCTACTCTCCTCTATTCACATAGTGTTAGTAACTCCCTAGAAAAACTCTATCTCTTACAATTTTTACTTATTCGATTCCCACGTTACTTGTCCTTGTTATGACTCCCTTGGTCTTAAGCTTAAGAATTCAACCTTGCTTTCAAACCTTCACATAGCTTATGTGCTTGTAGTTCCTTGATCATCCACTTCAAGTCATTGTTATTAAGATCACAAATTGGATTAAAAGATATTCCAACACTTTTCCTTACCAACTGGTCTTCACTTGTCCTTCCTTTCTCTTAAGAACAATCCCTTTACCCAAACCTGGCTTAAGAGATTCCTTAGTAACCCTAAAAGAAATTTCACCACCTCTATTTCACTTTCAACACCCTTGACATGCTTGTAAAGTTTCAGAGCTAGGTTCCATATCGAACTATCCCTATTTCACTTTTTGTTATTTTATCTTAAAAGGACTAAGTAGCTCGAGGCAATCTTACAACTATCATATATTTTGACACTTACCTCTCCAAGACTCAATATAACACTTTTTGATCCCCTTTAAGGAGATATTGATGTTCTAAAAATTTTCACCACCCAACTTTAGTCCCAACAGTTAATCCCTTAGTAAATGGATTACTTTAATTAGCCTTCCCAAACAAGAAATGTATCCTTCAGAACTAGTAAAGAGAACTTGCAATTGAACCAGCGGGCATTTGAATTTCTTTCAAAATATCTAAATAGACCCCATCACAATATATTCTTGAAAATATCAAGGAAAATATTGAAGGTTAAGGGATTATACTTCCAAGCCCTAGCTCTGATTGTAATGACCTTCTCTATGAGCTAGAGAAGGATATTTCTTGAATAACTTCCTTCAAAAATGGATTCAAACCATGAAATTTTGTACCAGTCTATATTAAGGTTGATCAAGGGTAGAGTTTACTAGTATAAGTTCTTTAGTATGGGAAATCCTCTTTCCAATCTCCTTTTCACTATCCTGTTAGCATCATTTACAGTTTTGAGTTGAATCATGCATCTAACAAGCATTATACTCAGGGACCCGGGTCTTAATTTCCTTCTTTACAATCTCATACACTAATTTATGAACCCATGTAATTGTTAAGTGTTTTACCATCCATCACAGACTCCTATATTCTAAAACACAAATATATATCGCACGCACACTTTTGACTCCAGCTCGTTCGGTTTAACTAAAAACCACATCATACAAGAAAGATGGAAAATATGAATCTTACACTCCTAGTCTTCACTCACAAATATTTCAATGTTCATTTGATGCACATTCACACAGATCAATGAAGATTCAATAACCTTTCTCTTCTCTTCATAGTCTCAGTCCACTCTTGGTTTCAACATGCAAGACTTTTGCACCAAAATACATACCTTCTGGGTTTGGGTGTCATGATCATCTCTTGGCTCGAAGATCCCTATAATGTGCTCACTATATTTATAAATCATACCTCTGAATCAGTCAACAACAAGAATCATTCAAGGCCAATACACTAGTATTCAATACTACACTCCATTTCCACAAAATGTTACATGATACAGATCATATGAGAGCCACACATGGCTACAATAGTTTATAAGATCATATGCTTGACTTCTCAAGAGATATAAACCTCCAACACATATCTCACAACCTTCACAATCATACATGACACTAAAACAAAGAGTTCCACTAATATCATTTCCTTTGTCATCATATGCATAGATTTATAAGCAACCATCTTACACAAGATGTTCATATAGGCTCAAAGAAAGATCATGCATAAGAAACATCATAAATCCCTCAAATGCTCATGAAAAAGTTACAGATATCCTTTCACTCACCTCTGAATCCAAGTATCTCTTACATGCACAAAAACATACAAGAAATATTACAAAAATTGAATTCTCTCTTCTAATTCTTTCTTGAAAACATTACATTCTGATTCAACCCGGATAGAATGAAGAAAGGAAGTTACATTTGGCCCTTTTATATCCTCCTACTCACTCCTTGACCATGATTTATGAGTCTTAGGTTAGTTACAATCATGGTTTATGGACATGAGTTCACCCACAAGAGGTTTTGTTATATAAATGTCTTAAATTATAACATTATCAAGTATTTAGTATGACTCATGAGCATAGAGAAGATCTAAAACTCCCCATACAATGCTTCATTTCATCCTTCCATAGTTTATTGGTTCTAAGAACACATTACAACCCCAAGTACAAGCCAAAAATGGCTCCCTAATTCAAATTTTGTAGTTTTTGAGGGAAAGACCTAATTTGAATTTCAAGAGCCTAGACAACAACTAGTACCTCAAAATGACTTAAATAGACCCTAGGACCTACAACCACATCTGCAAGCCAAAATTAATGTCATTTTGATATATTTACAGAGATCGAGTTGATGCTCCCGCATCACATTCTTAGAGACATGGATAACGGCCATGGAAAAGCAATTAGAGAATCTCTCTACCAACTCAACACATGAGACACACAGTGGTATATGGTGCATTGATTATGAGGTTGAAGGGCATACTAATGATAGTTTCTTGCGTGATTCAATGCGTGATTTGTTACTTAATTGTGAAATTTATCACAAGGACCATGATGTTTGAAATTTTCCTCTCTTACAAAGCGTGATTCATAAGAACATATCCATGTATTGCAATATTTTCCATGCGCATACCCATGACACCGCTGATTGTAGACTAATTGATTGTGTGGCTAGTGGATCCAAGGAATGGGAAGGACAACATAATGAAGGGCGCAACAATGGGGATAATAGGAATGGAGGATTCTGAGGAGGATATTGAGGTCAAGGTCGCGGTGGTGGTAGAGGAAGGTTCACTTGAGGAACTTGTTACACTTGTGGGTCTCCTGATCATTACCAACAAGATTTCCTTAGAATACAACTTACTCATGGTGTGGGAAGCAACATAAGTTAGAGGATTTCCTAGACCTATATGAGCACATGAGTAAAAACAAGAAGAAGGAAAAGGGCACGAGAATGATCAAGGTGCAATGTGTGAATGTTGATCAATGGATGCCTAAGAATATGCCTGATCCATAATTGCAACCCATGTTGGTAACAACCCACGCCGAGGCAAAGACACGTGAGCCTTTGAAGGTGAAACTACTCATCATGAGGAAGTGATACATGCTAAGTACCCAAATGCAACATATCAGAAGGAAGTATATCAAGATACCATGGGAGTCATTAGATATCTACATGGTGAGATACAATGCTTAAAAGAATAAGTGCGTGAGAGAGAATGTGCAAAGAATGTTGAGCTCCCGCAAAAGGATGTGGATGACCTAAAAGAGGTGTGCAAGATGTTGTGCTAGAGAATATCATTCCACTACTAGGGGAATGGCTACGTGAAAAGGTGCCGCATGTCGAAGTTGAGCACAAGAGGCATATAATTCATGTAAATCTACCACCTTATAATCATGAATTTGACAAGGAAATCACACTTGATGCATTGATTGATGAATGACTAGTAAGAAATATCTTGATAGATACAGGATTTGAAGTAAATGTGTTGACTTTGGATACATGGAATAAAATGGGAAGACCTACATTACAACCATCTTCAAATGTGTTGTATATGGCGAACAAAACTAGGGATATGCCTATTGGGGTACTAAAGGATGCATCCATTATCATTCAGGAGCCAAGTTTACTGGGACTTTGAGGTATTAGAGATTTTTGAAGCTAACAACTTTCCAAAGATTACTTAGACGATCCCGGTTCTACGCGAATAATGTTGATTTGCACTTTAACAAGAGATACATATTTTTTTAGAACAAAGATGAGCACGTAATCATACCTTTGTATGATAAGAAGGCAGAGCCTTATGTTGATCCCTTAAGTGAGAAGGATCTTAATAAAATTTATGCACAGATAGTGCACGATCCATAAAATGTAGAACTAATGAAGGAAGGCGTACTTCAGTGGGAAGACGCGTAGTCTGTAAGTGAAACTACTAGTGTTACTTGTGAAAACTAGGCTCATGGAATGTACAAGATGGTCATGTGCAAATTCAAAGGGCGAGTCAAAAGGATGATAATATCACACATGGTTCGAAAGGGTTGGGATCATCTCGTACTAAGGTATACCTGGTGAGGGACAACGTGATACATTTTTGTGCGCCATGGAGGATCAAAGGAATACCTGGGGATAGAAGAAATATGTTGGTTTATACATTGTGTGGGATAACAACGCACTGATGGGCTACACATAGAGATAGACTTTTGGAATGGAAAGAAGCGAGAATCACCTTTTCCACCAAGTTTACTCAGAGCAATGTACCTACACACATTTTTAAATTTCATGGTAAGACTCCAGCTTCCCACCACGTCCATAAGTGTGAGAGATTATGGGCACAAGGCCAAGAGGCTTTACCTTCATCCCTATGGGTACATAAGTTGTATAGGACATCACAGATGTGCGCACACGCCTAGTATGTATATCATGAATTTAAAAATGAGACTATAAAATGGAAAGAGATGACTGCATGTATGGTTCAAACTGTTGATTATTTTTATAAAAAACCTCCAGTCCATAAAGCACTACAGATCATGAAGCACATCACATTGGGGGATAACAAGAAGGTCAAGAGCTCATGCTGAGCTCTTTGGTGAACCCGATTCCAAGGCTTTCCTTGATCTATAGGAGACAAAATAAGTACAAATGGGACACACATGAAAATAAAAAGAGAAAGGAAAGCTAGTATACATTATTGACGATAAAGAGGTAAATAACCCGGATGTTAACCACATTGAAGGTACGTGCAAGGTCATGGATTCTACAGATGAGAAGGCATGCGCATACCATGCTCCCATGAAGACAAAGAAGGTTAATATTGATACTGAGGATGAGCATAAGGAGGCCATTATTGGTGATTATTGGTTAGAGAAAGAAGTAGCCAAGATCATCAAGATCTTGCATGAATTTCATGATCTCTTTCCAAGAGGTTACCATGAGTTAAAGGGAGTACACCCTTCTTTAAGCAAGATGAAGATAAAGTTGAAAGAAGGTGCGTGACCTGTTAGGAAGAGGCCTTACATGATGAACCAAAATTTGTGTGTCAAGGTGAAAGAAGAAATTGATAAGATTCTCAAGTCTATAATTATTGAGCCAATTGAAGAATTTGAGTGGGTTATCCCCATGGTTATCAGTATCAATAAGTTTGGGAGGATCAAGATCTATGTGGACTATAGAGATTTGAATGCTTCATGTGCTATAGATCCTTTTCCCATGCCTTTTACAGAAGAAATTCTTGAGGGTGTCACAGGGTGTGAGATATATTCTTTTACAGATATGTTTTCAGGATATCACCAAGAGCGCATTGCATGCAAGGACCGGAGAAGAAAAATTTCACCACCGAATGGGGAAGTTTTGTATACGCAATCATGCCCTTTGGATTAAAGAACATGCCCGCAGATTCTTGTGCATTGTAGTGCAAGAATTTCAGGATTTTATTCACAAGTTCTTACAGGTATATTTAGATGATTGGACCATTTATAGGTTGGTAAAATATCACTTTGATGATCTAAGGCTCATGTTTGAAAGGTGTAGGCGTTAAACATCTCTCTTAGCTACACATTTTGGCACTTTACTTGGACACATCATTTGAAAAGAAGGATTATTGGTAGACCCAGCCAAGATAGATGTGATTTTTTGTTTGGAAGATTCTACCAATCGAGTGAAGTGCGCGGATTTATGGGACATACTTGATACTACAAAAAGTTCATCAAGGGGTATGTAAAGATTTCCACACCCATGGAAGAGTTTCTTAAGGCTAAACAAAATTTTTATTGGGGTGACATGCAACAACAGACGTTCAAAACATTGAAGGAAAGTCTTACCATTGTACCTATTTTACGCTTTCCTTCATGGGAAAAAATGTTTCATGTACATGTTGATGCCTCTCCGTATGGTGATTGGCACAATATTGGTAGAACCAGGGGAAGGGATTGCAGATCATCCTATTTGATTTGTAAGTTGAAATTTGGCACTGTGGAGAAAAATTATCCAATAATGGAGCGCGAAGCCTTGTCTATGATCTATGCACTTCACAAATTTAGACAGTACTTGCTTTGGCTACCCTTTTTATTTTTAATACGATCATATGGAGTTGAATTACCTAGTCAACAAGCCTATTTTGCAAGGTTTCATATGTAGGTGGATACTTATTTTCCAAGAGTTTGACTTTACGATTGTTGTCAAGCTAGACAAGAGCAATTCAGGTCTCAATCATCTATCGAGGATAAATTCAGTGAGGACGTGTAGAGAATTTAAGATACTATGTGTGATGCAAAATTTTATAGGTTGAACAGTGCGCCCTTATATTTGGAATAAATAACCATATTTTTGTGCATTGGACTAGCATCATAGGGAATGAAGACACTAGATAAAAAATAGCTTCTTATACGTGTGGTGCCTTATCGAGTTGATTGGAGGCGAACCGTATAAAATGGGCAAAGATGAGATCTTGTGTTGGTGTGTTTTAGAGCATGAGCATGTAGCCATTATGGAGGAGGCTCATGGTGGAATAGTAGGAGGACATTATGTAGGTGTTGTGACCATGCACAAAATTCTCATGGTTGGAATTTGGTGGGAGAATTTGTACAAGGATACCAAGGAATATGTGAAAACATGTGATCATTGTCAACACCTTGAAAACTTGGACATAGAGATGAGATGCCACTTCAACCTATTGTGAGTGTGAAACCTTTTGAGAAGTGGGATATTGAATTTGTAGGACCTATTGCACCACATGCACACAATAATAGCATGCGCTACATTATAACTTGTACATACTATATGAAAAGGTGCGAAGAGGATGTGCCTACAAAGAATTGATCTTGTAACTATAACCTAAAGTTTTCTATGGGAGAACATTATTAACATGTATGGTTGCCCATTAAGCTTGAAAAGTGATAGAGGAAATCATTTCTTGAATGAGACAATTAGAATTTTGTTGGCAGATTTTATGGTGGCACACCATAAGACTACTCCTTATCACCCTTAAGCTAATGGCACTACAAAAGCTTTCAACAAGATCTTGGGACAAACATTGACAAAAATATGTGATGTTGGAAGGAAGGATTGGGATGATAAAGTTTCAGCTATAATTTGGGCTTACAAGACCACTTATAAAATATTGAACAAGGCCACACCCTTTCAGTTGGTGTTTGGCGCAGGTTGTGCTCCCATTTAAATTAATGTTACCATCCCTATGTATTGCGCACATAGGTGGACTAGATGATGAACAAGCAATTCAAGAGTGTATTGACAAACTAATACAACTAGATGAAAGGCGCGCTATTATCGCGTTGGAGCCAAAAGACTAAGAAGGAAAGGATAAAGGCTTAGCATTATAGGCACAATAAGTACACGAAATTTACAATTGGTAAAATGGTCCTTCTCTATGACTCCAAGTTTGCGTGCCACCTAGAAAAATTGAAGGTGCATTGGTTGGGAATTTTTGAGTAACCAATATACTTGAATCAGATGCATGTCAATTACAAGCGCTAGATGGCACCACGTTGCCTAGTTACTACAATGGGAGTACGCTAAAGCCCTATTATAAATAGGGATTTTGGTGTATGTAATAAGGAAACATTCCCACTTCTATTAGGTTTCCATTTCATGTATTGTTTTTCCCTTTCATGTATTGTGTTTCATTTCCAATTGTTTTTTCTTCTTTATTTTGTTGTAATAAGTGCGCTTGTGCACAGGAAGCTGATTACTATCGATTGAGTTCATGCGTAGAGGACCGCGCATACTTTTAGTGTGGGGTGAACCAAGTGCAAGTGCACAAAAATAAATCCATTGATGTTGAGATCTATATACGAGTTGGAACAGGTTGGGAAATTTGAAACGGGTGCATATGTGAAGGTATGAAAAATACTCTCTGAAAGATGTATGAAAGAGAAGGTTGGTACAAGTGCTAGGGATGATGGAACTCGCAAGGAAATTTTTATCAGGATGAAGACCACATGTGAAAGGGGACCGCGCAGTGTAACACATGGTAGGCAGTTGCAGAATGAGCTACTTGGTATATGGAACAAAGTTTTATGTACTATGGTGCATGGAGGTGCGCACAAGAGAGGTCTCATGCGGCCTAGGAAGTAGTAGGTGCACCGAATATTATGACTGCAATGCATGGAAGAAAGCAACAAAAGCACGAAAAAGTGAAAAATCATAATTAAAGCTGAGTATGGTGGTAGGTGAGGAGCAATTAATGTGGGGAAATCATGAAAAAACTATAAAAGGGGTGCAAGAAACTTCATTCTTACCTTGCATGATAGAGTGTTTGACCCTTGAAGAGTGACTGAAGTACGAACAAGTGTGAAGTATGAGTATAGAAGATGAATTCATTGAACTTGTAGAAAATTTGGCACGACCTAAAGTGGAGCTCCTTCGTGGGAAGTGTTAGAGCGAGGAAAAGACGTGAGGAAAGGAGAATATGAGGTTCAAGGGTTGAATTTCAGAGCTAGGGTTTGATAAGTGGAATTCACGGCTATGGCAAGCGGGTTCAAAGAACCAAAGGAAACAAGAAGATGAAAGGTTATAAGAGTAAGCAAGTGGTGAGTAACTTGACATCTAAATCACATTATAAGTTTAGAAGAGTTTATTGTTGGGATAACAGTTAGCAATGACACCGAGGAAATCCATGAACAAGGGAAAGAAACACATGACCGAGGAAATGCCAAATGAATGGTTTACAAATATACAATTTCGAGCAATGTCATAGAGGGAAATCATGGAATTTACTGATTAACAAAGTGTAAGATCAAAAATTTTAATCATCGCTCGTAGAAGAATGAGGGAAATATTGAGAAGGACATGATCATCAAAATATATGAGAGGACAGAGTCGAGGAAACAAATTTATGATGACTCAAGACAGAGAATCCTGGAGAGTTTTGGACTGCTTCAGCTATATGAGCTACCTTTCTTTGGAAAACTAGAACTCGTATATCACTCGGTTAGCATCGCAAATCCAAGAGGACTATTTTTACTTTACGGTAGGAGAATGCACCTCATGTGGGTTGTTGATAGGGAGGGTGATAGGTTCCGAAGCTCGGAGAAGAGATAGATCTAGACTTAGATGATGAGGTAGGCATAGAGGTTATCGCAATTGCACTTAACTACCGTAAAGGAGGCCGTGCGATGGATGTGTCGAGAATTTATGATCATGTAACAAGAGTGGTCATGTGTTTGGTAAGCTAAAAGTATAGAGCGTATGTGAGATGGAAATAGGTGAATAAGCATTGGCTACAAATTGCATACAAGATGGAAAATAAGACTTATTATAACATATCACAATATATTGTTTAAGATATTATCAAGAAACGCGTGTGTAGGAAAATAAAGGTGAGAAAATTACATGGGGCACAATATTACTTCTATTGGTATTTTTTGAGATTGGGGTACCAGATGGGCCTAGAGAAAACATGTAGGCATATCCTATGGAGCATAAGTCACCATCCCAGAGGTTTGCTCAATTCAATTGTGAAGGTAATATTTCAGGTGCCTATAAGTAGCACATAGAAAAATGGTACAAAAGGATGCATGAAGCATTTGAAGGCAAATGGCATATACTAAGAGAATTGCTTATGGTTCTAGATGGCCAAGCAAAATTTGTGACCTACCAAAACTTTCATTTCAAAAGGTTTTATATAAAGGACGAGGATAAAATCCCATGGTGTAAGATGCCATTCGCATTTACCATGTGATACTTTAGGGATTCTATGAATAGGTTACATAACGTGAAGAAATTGAAATTTGATGCAGATAAGGTGACGCAGATTACCATATATTGTGGAAGACTTATGTCTATCCCAACAAGACAACTTATGAGGAGTGGAGCTGGATAACATTGACATTACTCCTAAATCCTTGTCCATTGGAAAGAAAGAAGTTGTGCGTGTATATGTCTACATCAAGACCTGGTTTCAGGATGGGAAGTATGTTTCTCGAGAAGATGTGAAACTTCTAAACCCTCCCAAGGGAAAGAAAACTAAAGGAACCAAGAGGACACATGAGAATACTCCTCCGAGGAAAGAAGAGGAAGAAATAAAAATTGATCTTGAGGTGAGGATACGAGAGAAGGAAGACAGGTGGCGAGTTTGACCAAAGCCATAGAAGAAATTTGATAAGAAGATGTTAGGAACAGAGTGGTGGCGTAGATACCTTGAAATCAATTATAAGTTTACCAAGGACAATGCCGCTTAATTCAAGCACAAATAAGAAACATAAAAGAAGACACAAAATAGTGAATAAGAGTGACATTGAGGAAGAAAGGTTGTCGAGACGAGGATGTGCACAACACCGAGTCTCCTCCCGTTCATAATATAGAATATGAAGAAGATCCCAAGAATGAGGAGGTTCATCAGAGACAGAGGTTCCCGTGAGCATGAATAAGATCCCGTTGGAGAGGATGAAGAACAAGGAAAGAGCGGCGTGAGCCATCCAGGAGCATGGAAGAGATTCTAGTGAAAAATAGGGGTATTTTTTTTAGGAGTTGAAACTCATATTCCTATAGGTAGGTGAACCATGGCCAAGGGGAGAATAAATCTTGTGCACCCTAGAACTTAGATATGTTAATGAACCTACAAATATTATACGTGTAAGATTCTAAAGCATGTTCATTGTTAAACCGTTATATGGGTGGGAGATGATTAACCTGGAGGGTGTGAATATGCGCACCAAAAATATGTTGAGCTATATGTTGGTATGAAAATCTATCGGGTGGACAGATCTATGGATAGACGAGCCAACAGTGTGTAGGGCGTAGCCCCTCTTTGAGACAAAGAAAAAGCGAAACTGGTTTATTTCTATTCTACTAGCAGAATGCATGCAAGTCCTACAAGATTCCGCCTTCGGGGGTTTGGGATCTCATCCCAGTAGGGGCATTTCCAACTATGAAAAGAAAGGAAAGAAGGGAAAGACGAAGATAGGATAGATGGATCCAAAGGGAGAAAAAAATGAATTCCAAAGCAGAAAGATCATAAGGTCTATGTTTTGGGATTGGTAATAAATGGAGCCAAACCTACTTATATAAATGAACAAAGCAATACTTGATGAACAAATGACAAAAAGTAGAGGTAGATTTAACAGAATAAACATACATATCTAACATAAGAAATTTCTGATGTATAACATAGGTATTCAAAGACAAAGTCTCAATATTGTATTAATATTTTCTTCTTCATAAAAAGTACAAAGCCTTTTCTCCTTACTTCTATTTTTCATCTAAAAGTATTCACCACCCGAATACTACAAGTATCCAAGTATTTATAGAAGAAGGAGAAGAGAGAAGGCAAAAAAACCCAACAACTAATTACAAAATATCTAAAAGTCAATGATTGACTTTGGGCAACTTTGTGGATGACAACATCCCATGGTGCAACATTGATGATGTCATCATTTGTGCTTTGACATACTTTTAGATATTTACAAAATGAAATCCAAGAGGAAGAAGGCTATTCATCGTCATCTCGCGGCTGAAAGAAGGGGGTAT
The DNA here is from genome assembly GCA_018340775.1 of Taxus wallichiana var. yunnanensis. Taxonomy (NCBI): domain Eukaryota; kingdom Viridiplantae; phylum Streptophyta; class Pinopsida; order Cupressales; family Taxaceae; genus Taxus; species Taxus wallichiana. The sequence continues at coordinate 449,622,436 of CM031234.1, read as the reverse complement.
CTTGCTTCGCTCATGAGAGACGACGATGTGGAATTAAGCCCGTATTCCATGAATTTACTCGACCATCGGTTGCAATTGATCCTGTGCGAGACCCTTGGTATGATTGCCGATGACCTCACAAGTCTCCCATTCATCTCTCGAGTTTTTCGGGAGCTTAAAGTATTCATTACCCGCCTCCATCGTGCACCCCACAAAATCACGGCAGTTAGAAGGTTATTGATGGATTCAAAGTCGAAAGTGACTTTTAGCCCTAGCCCTTGAGAGACGATCTCCTCAAGATCCGAATGGTTTCATTTGCCTTCCTCAAGGTGAATGAAGGAGTGAGTAAGCCCAGAGACATTCTTAGGATAATTTACTCCATTTGATGCACCGCATCTAGAGCTTCCTCCTTGACCTTGTTTATCTTCTCCAGACAAATTCCATTTGATCGACCCAGAGTCCAAAGCAACAAGGATTTTCTTTGGTACACTAGGGTGCTCGAAGACGCTAAACTTTACCAAATCATCGATCGAAAGCAACAGAATCTTTTGGAATGTCTCATGTTGCAACCTAGCATGGTCCAACTCTTCAGAGATAGGTCCCGCAATCACCTGGAGTTCCTTGTTCGCCCAACCAATGTTCTGATATAATTTGGTGAACTTGACAATTACTTCCTTGTTGTCTTTGAGGATCTGGTCTCTCCAGGTCGGATACTGCCATGCCTTGTTCGCCAATCTTGGTGTATTCATTTATCTTATCCTAGCTTAGGACCTCAAGAGTTTTAGTGGCAGTTGTAGGAGGTGCACTACCCATTTTCTGCAGGGCGTGGAGAAGATGCTTATTCTGCTCTTTTAGTAGCCTCTTCTCTTCCTTTGCTTCTTGAAGCTTCTTGCAAAGGGCATCCACCACAGATAGGGCCTCTCCTTGAAGGCTTTCAGATGACGTTCCCATTGTGACTGCGTGCCACACGTATAATCTGTAGGGACAGATCCTTTTTATCTTTGGAGGATCGGGATACACAATCTCCATCACTCTTTCTCCCGAGGCACTCGAGAGAAGCGGGTTATTGGATTTTGCTTCTTAGCCCCTTTTGCGGGATGACAGAAAAGTCCATTGGTGTAATGGGGAATTTCCTCTTATGCTTTGACTCAGTCTTTGGGAGATCCATGCTTTGACTTAAGGGAGTGGGACCAGAGGTGGAAGAGGGAGCAGCTGTAGTGGATGAGGGGAAATGGGTCGAGACACTTGGTGGTGGCATCGAGAGAGAGGCCAAGAAAGTGCTCACGGGAGGAAGAGACATTACAGGTGAGGTAGTCATGGGAATGGAAGGGAGCCGAGAGATGAGAGAAGAAATGGTGGGGGACAACTCCGTGAGAGAAGAGATGATGGAAGAAGAGGAAGGGGAGCAATGAAAGATGGGGAGAGGATACGACCAAAGGAATGGCCGCTTGAGTCACATGAGGAGGGGGAGAAGAGACAAGTGGGAACCTCTATGGTTGTAGCAGGTGACAACATCCCGAGTGGATGTGCCCATTGGAACAATCTCTGCTACTTCTTTCTCCTGGGATGCGGAATTACAACTGTTCTGTGCGGTGGAGGGAGGACTATCAGGAGCTTTTTCTTGAGCAGAGCTCGATTCTCCCTCTTTATCCTTGCCTTTTCCCTTTGGTAAATGTTTCGGCCTGACAGGTGCGTTGCCCAAAGGGGATGTGGTGAAATCTACTCCAAGGTAGATAAGGCCATTCATTCTACACCAATTTTCTATTTGCCGCAATGTTTCCTTAACCCTTACCTCAATGGTCTAAGGTGCCTTTGTTCTATCTATTTCGGCAAACGGCCAGCTGTCCCCATCCGTCACTAGATACACCTAATCAACTTCTTGATCAGTTGTTTGATACCCTTTTGGAAAAATGGCCACGCCATATTGAATAATCTCTGCCAGGGCTAGGTGAGAGTGATCCTTTCTTCTGAGTTCGACCTCATGATACAGGTCAATGTAGATGTCCTCGATTTGTGGAACATGGATCGGATCGAGTTTTACCTTAGGGAGGCAATTTCTTGGATCGAAGGTGGGCCTTGTTGGGAAATTGTGCTTTAGGTAAAGTAGTTCCAGTTCTGCCAACATTTCCCGAGCTTTGGTGTGAGAAGTGCAAGTGTACACGCTTGCCATCCGTGAGGGGGAAAGAAGTTCCGCCCTTCTTTCTTTTCAAGCACTTCTCATGATATGTTATGAGCTGCCTGGATAGTTCCAACAGGATCAGCTTAGGGCCTGCATACCTTGGCAATTTAGTGGGCTCCCCTAAGAAGTTAGCTGCCCTGAGATAAGTGAAGGTGGGGAATTGGGTAAATAATGCCCCCCACTTCTCAGTTGTTGTGACTATGCTCTTGGTCGTCCGACCATGAGTCATATTTGGCCTTAAAAGGTAGATGATGCCGTAGAAGAAAGCGTCATTGATCTTGGTAAACTATGGGATGTTGTTCTCCAGCCTCAACTCTAGGTAGTATTCGTATATTTTCACCTGAGGCCAAACCCCGCATCGGCTTAGTGCTAGATAATCCCTCTCTGAGGCTACAGTGTAGACTACGTAGGAGTTCGTGTAGAACCTCCCGTCATGGTGATTTGTTGGAGCTGCTCGAAATTGTGCTACTTATTATCTCTCGCCCACTCAAAGTGCTAATTAGGCACATTCTTATTCATGGTTTCCAGGGTACTGAGCATCCATTTGTAGAAAGTAATGGGCATCGAAAGCCCAAATACTCTACTTAGAAATGTGATGGTATCGCTCGGTTCCTCGGAGAAGTCGCTACGGTGAATAACTTGTGGCCACCGGTTACCACCTTCTTGTTCTTCAAATACACTTCGCTCATCAACCGCATGCATTTGTCTTCATTATCCTCCCATGCTTTGGTGTAGTCCTCTTGGCTTACAGCCACAAAATGCCGGTGGTGGGGAATGCCTATCATGATCTCGAAGTGCCGGGCAGTGAGGTTGATTATAACCTCGCCCTTTTCATTTTCGACACATCTTGTGTCTTTGTTGTAACAGCGGGCCACCACCATCATAAACTCATTATTCAATGCACTAATGGGGATCCCCCCAGCAAAATGCAGATCACTGCCTACTAGTTTGTCCATCCAAGGACTGCCTGTGAGCCTCTTGGTTCTGGCCCAAAAATCATCCATGTCGATGTGGCCGATCTCGTAATCTCTAATGTCTAGGTCACATTCTCGCTAGGGACTCGAGCATTCTCGACCCTTTCATATTTATATTTCATCTCTTCCTCTCGTGAGCTTAGCCTTCCCCTTTGACTTGGTTGGCCTTTTGCTTGATGTAGATATATGTGGATCTCGAGTTCATTGTTGATCTGCAAGAAGGAGTGAAGTCCAACGCAAAGAGCCATGTTAGTTGTTATATCTTCCATCAAATCTCAAATGAATGAGGAGTTAACAATTTAAAAGCCTTTGGGCGCAGGTGCAGAAATTTATAGGGCTGTAGGGTTAATGATGGTGCACTAAAGCAGAGTGTTACAAGGAAGAAATCAGTGCCAAAGGGCGCAGGGTGCAAGAAATTTGCATATAACATCATTGTTGTTGTAGAGCAGAGTGCACTGCCGCACCATTTATATGAAGTTTTATACTAGGTGCAAATAAGTTTGGTGTTGCATGGGAGCAGGATGCACCAATGGCGTAGGTAATTTGCATGTAACATGGAATTTTGGTGCGCAAGGGCGCAGGATTAATGTGTGTAGCACTTACTTTATGTGCGCAAAGGGGGCTTTGAGCGGCGCAGAAAAGCTCGCATGGCACCTTTTTGTTGTAAGCGGGGTTGCACCTGCGCCGGTTTAGGATTTACTTGGTTTATGCATGGCGCAGGGATTTTGTGTGCTACAATCAAGTTCGGTGTGCCCTCTTGCGCGACTGTGTTTTCTTTGACAAGGGTGGTGATTACGCCAAGAGAAAAATGTGGCTCAAAACTAACTTTTAGGTTTCTTTCCTTCCCTGATGGGTTTGCGGTCTTTTAGGCCTCCTTCTTCATGGATTTAGACGGTGAAGGGGGCATAGCAAAGAGATTTAGGTTCACTTTCTTGAGACAGAGCCCTCTTGGCCAGCAGATCTGGAAAGAGGGTGAAAACGGCTTGGGAGGGAAGGTTTGCAAAAACGGGCAGGAGGGGTTTATGGTTTCCTCAGCTTTATTTCGTCAAACTTCACAACCAACCAACAAAACAAAAACACAAGAGAAGCAAGGACCACTTACCCGGAATATATAGAATGAGAGAAACGAAGTGGGGTCCACGAACGTGACACGAGGATGACAGTGCGCTGATAGGTGCAGAGGAATAAAGATTTTCACGTGTTTTTGATTGTGAAAGTGACAGGCGGATGTGCCTATATATAGCCAAAAGTGTAATAAATGCGCCAACCACTTTTTAAAAGGGTGCACCAAAACACGTGTCGACATGGAAAACTTTGCGCCCAGTGGCGCAGATATGTTTTTGTCAACATGAAATTATCTGCGCCTTAAGCGTAAATTTAGGACTATTGACACTGATTTTGAGCACCTTGGCGCACCAAAATATGGTGCAACATTTTTGTTGTTGACAAGAAGGCACATACGCCTTGCACGTAGTAGAAAGGTGCATCACGGGAGGCGCAATAATTTTTGTGTCAACACTCCAAAGGGTGCGCCAAAGGAAATAAAGGGGCAAATTTATTCTCAGTGTTGCATAGGTAAGAGGTGCGCCCAACCAAAAAGGACCGAAATGACTAAGTTCGAGAAACCAGATTTTCTGGAAAAGAATTTTACACCATTCCGAACGCCGAGGGACTTCGACGAGGAATCGAACAAAATTTTGACATGGTTACTTGTAAAATTGCCCTCGTCAATTTTAAGAGATAATAGTTGTCTCTTTCTCTGGACTATCATTGAGTAAAGCTTAAGGGTAGAGAACCCCAAATCAACATGTGCCTATCCATTGGGCTAGAGAGTCAAAAACAAGGGCGACGACGAAAGTAAACACACGACAAAAGCAAACTATACAAAGAAGAGAGCAAGCTCTACTTCCTGAATATTTTGAGATGCTTTCTATGGGCAAGCAGGAGATCAGCTCCATCTAGATATGAGAGATAGAAGCTATTTTCTCCATTGAGCTGCTTGATCTTGAAAGGCCCTCTCCATAGAGAATCAAATTTCCTATGCATGCCCTTTGGCTCTCTTCGTTTGTCCCACAAAAGGACGAGATCTCCCATCTGGAAATCTCTTTGCTTAGCTTTTTTATCGAACAATCTCTTGACTTGGTTTTGATGTTTGGTGATCCTGTCGACCACTCTTACTCTTTTTTCCTCAAGCTCTGCTAGATACATGATCCTCTTTTCAAGAGAATTTTGGAAAGTCTCATCTTTAATTGCTCGTGCCAAGCACAGAGCAGGAAGTTCTACAGAAATGAGAAGTTCGGCGTCGATTCCATATAACACTTGAAAAGGTGACATGCCGAGAGACCTCTTGGGAGTAATGCGGTCTGCCCACAAAGCATCATACAATGACTTGTTCCACATTCACTGATTCTCATCAACTAGCTTTCGTATGATGGTCACTAAGTTTTTATTACTGGATTCTTCCTGACCATTTTCCTGGGGGTAATAATCCGAGGCATGGGCCAAGGTTATCCCGTATTCATAGCAAAAACCAATAACTTCCCATGAGGAGAAGTTGAAGCATTATCAGCAATGATTTTGTTTGGGCACGCCAAACCTTACAATGATATTCTCTTTGATGAAACTGCAAACAACCTCACAAGTGGCATGTTTGTGAGTATGGCCTCCACCCATTTGGTGAAGTAATATGTCATTGTCAGACATAACTATGTCCGCACTCAATTAGGGATGGAGTGCTCCGATAAATTCGATACCCCACTTTGCCTAAATGGCTCATCAATAACGACTAGCCCGAGGGGAAAAGCAGCCAATTTTGGTTTGCCAACAAATTTTTAGCAGAGCTCACATTTTGCTACCTAGATGACTCGTATCCCGAAATAGCGTTGGCCAATAGTACTGCCCAGCTTGATCTTGTGTCTTTGTCACGGAAGAGGAGAAATGACCACCACAGTTGAATCATGAAAATTCTCAAGTAACTTTATTTTCTCGTGGCTTGTTAACACATCGCAAGAAGAAGCCATCTATTCCACGCTTGTATAAACATTCATCCCGGATGACATATCTGTCTTCTCTGAGTTTTATAAAGACACTTCTCCTTTGAAGTCGATGAGCTGGAACTCACCATAAGTGAGAAAGAAAGCGATATCTGAATACCATTCATCACTAGTTGTGACAAATAGAACCATGGGTAGAGAATCAGATTTCTCAAGCTGGCCGAGTGTTCCACCGATGCAATCATCATTTTCCTCAGGGTTTCCTGAGTCTTGGTTTTCAGCCATAAGCTGACACAGACCCTTGCCCCTTACTAGCTTGGTTAGTCTTATATCTAGATCGTACTCCTGGACTCTGGCAATCCAATTCCCTCGTAAACTCCCTAACTCCTGTTGAGTTAAGATTGACTTGACTTCCGTGTCAGGAACCAGAACCATTGTATGAGAGTTTAGAATATAATACCTGAAGTTCTTGACTTCTTTGACCACGGAAAAGGCATGTTTTTCCAATTGAGACATCTTTAATTCATGAGGCTTGAGGGGAGAGCTCATGAACATGATTGGGGATTCAACATCCTCAGAATTCTTTTGCATTAAGATGGTCGATACAGTATGCTCAGATGCATAGCTATACATGATAAAATCCTTGGAGAAATCGGGACATACCAGGACTGGTGCATGAGCGACGGAGGCTTTTATATCCTCGAATGATGCCTTTCCTTCTTCACTCCACCAGAAATTTGGCAACCCTTTCATCATGTTTGATATGTGGCAAGTCTTTTCAGCAAAGTCGGGAACAAAGCACCTGAGAAAGTTTACTTTTCCAAAGAAAGAGTGAATGTTGGTCTTGCTCGTGGGTAAAGTAAGGCTCTGAATAGCCCTAACCCTTTCGGCATCTATCTTCGTCCCTTCTTTGCTGACCACGTGCCCCAAAAATTTTCCTTCCGTGACCCCAAAAACAGACTTTTTAGATTTAGGGAGATCCCGTGTTCTCGGCATCTATTCAATACTTGCTCCAAATGATCACAATGATCATTTCACCGTTTAGAGAAACCATTAAGTCATCCAAATAAACTATGATGAACTTTCCCATCATACCTTTGAATGCGAAGTCCATCGCCCGCTGGAAGGTGGCACCAATGTTGGTTAGGCCAAAAGGCATCCTGTTATAGGCAAATGTGCCCCAGGGGGTAGTGAATGCTATTTTGAATTGGTCTTCGGTGAGAATTCAATCTGATTGTAGCTGAAAAACCATCAAGCATGTACAACATTTATGATCCATTCTTGCTGTAGAACCCGATCCATTATGGGAAGCAGTAGTTTGTCCTTCGTGGATGCCTCGATTCAAGTTACGAAAATCTACGCATATGCATATCTCGCCATTTTTCTTACGTATCGGCACGATATTTACGACCTGTACTATGATGGATAGGAAAAATGATTCTCGTATCCAACATCTTCTCGTATTTCCGCCTAGATGATATCCGAGACCTTAGGATTATAGTGCCTTTGTTTTTGGTGAAAGGGTTTGACACCCTCTTTCAACGGGATGTCATGCTGGACATCCTTTGGCTTGAAATACTTTAGATCGACATAGGACCATGCCAACACATCCATGTATTTCTTCAGCAATTTGAAAAACTTCCGCTTTTCTTTGGGTGTGCAACATTTTCCGATGTTCACAAATCGCAGATGTTCCACCGAACCTAGATTGACCGATTCGGTCTCTGGGAGGAGTTAGGATTATCTCACCTTTTCTTTTCGACAAAACGATCATGTTTTTTGAACAAACGCTCCAATGAAACCAAACCGTTTAGAATTTTATTTCCTTTGAGTGACATAGGCCATCACTTCCTTTTGATTCCTCGTCTTGATCAAGAATGATTCATGACATGTAGAAGTAGATCCTTCAAAATGAAGTTCACTGAAATTTTTGTCTTTTCTAGGAAGACAATAAGTTGATTGTCGTCATTGAATACCGCCAAAGGTCTTTAGAGTTGTCTGGCACATTTGGGTGGAAAACTACCTCAATGGTATATGTGTCTGCATTTTCAACCCCAGGTGGGGAGCATGAGGGATGCCGAGATGGATAATGAATCAGCCATGTCGCTTACGAGCTCTTGGAATCTCTTTTATTGAAAAAGCGTCAAAATCCTAAATGTTTTCCCATACCGCGTTGTGGTAATGCCTGAGCCTTTCATTTTTCACTTGATATATCCTTTTAACTTGATTTACGACCACTCAGCTCGCATCACCCCGTACTTTTAGGTTCTTGATTCCCCTTTCCTTTGCGGCTTGCATGCCAAGTAGCAAAGATTCATACTTAGCAGTATTATTCATGTTAAAAACTATAACTTGAAAGAGAGAGGAATAATCTCCTCCTCAGGAGATATTAGCACGACTCCAGCGCCACATCCACTAGTTGCGCAGACTGCCATCAAACTGCAACGTCCATATCTTGTTAAGATCCTTTTCTTGGATGAGAATGTCCATTTTTTCAGACTCAGTATATAAGAAATAATTCCCCATCCCTAATGATTCGAAGAGAATTTGGGCTTGGGGGTCATCAGAATTGGTGACCAAGTACTTCTTTTGTGATTCCGGCTCTAATGTTTACATTACACCTTTGATGGGGATTCTAACCTTAGACCAGTCCATATGAATCTCTCTACCAACTTCACTGCAAAAGCTCCTTCCTAGTAAAATTCCATATGCTGCTGGAATATCGGCGATGAGGACGGTCATCTTTACTCTTTTCTCTGGGAACGTTGCAAATGTAAACTCTGCGTCTTTGATTTGACCGATCAACGCAACCTGCTTGGTTTCCAAGGAGTAACATCTTCCAAAAGGCTTGGTAAGGGTGATGCCCAGAGCATGGGTGAATTTTGCCGGCGTGACATTATCGAAATCCCCAAAATCAATTATGCGCTTACTTAGTTTGTGACCATTGATTAGGAGGAGAGATAGAAAGGTTCTATTTTTCCCGACGTGGTCGAGGCAACATTTATGCGAGATGCAGGGGAGTAGAAAGGATTCCTTTATGGGAGACCCGGGAAGTTATGACATCTTGGCTTTGGATATATATTCGGTCAACCTTACAAGCTATTCGGGTTTGATCAAGATACTCGGCTTCGACATTTGGATCTTGGTCTTTTTAGCATGATCAATTATGTCAAACGCGGCCAAGGGTTGTGTTGATGACCGAATGAGTCCTTCATTACGCGATAGTAGGTTAGAATTACTTGGTTTTGATTGGAAAATGAGAGGGTTGATTTGGAGGGGAGATAGGGGAAAAAGATTTCTTCAAAAAAGAATTAATAACAGGTTGAGTAGGAAGGGGATTACCTCTTTTTGCAATGGTTGGAGGTGTGTTTAACACGACCCTCTCTTTTCAGTATCCCGGCAGAACTTCAACCTCTTTTCCTTGAGAGTGGGTGATAACAAATATATGACTGTCCCGTTCGCATATCCTTGGGTACCCTCTTCTTCATCGATTTCTCCTCATCAAATTCCATATACCCGATAGTAGAGTCACAATCCCGGTTCACCGACATCTTGGTCATCTTCACCTTGAGATGAAGGTTCTTCATAATTTTGCTCCTCTTCTTCGATTTCGGCAAGAGCATTGACCGAAGGGGCCTCAAGTGCTAGCTGTGGAGTAGCTGCAGTAGGTCTGGGCCTTTGAGGAGTGTTATTGGAAGTGAAATTTCTTCGTGGGATATCCCGCATGACGAAGAGCTCGTAAGCTCGAGCTAACCGCTTCTTTAACGCAAGCAAGTTGTTTGCCATCTTCGGAATGCCGGATCAGATGAAGTGGCGGGAGAAGGGATCGAAGCTTTAGGCTTGGACGGTTCTCTTTTTAATTCGCCAGATATTAGCAAGTTATCTTCAATCTGTATGGCAGCAGCTTGGGCAAGAACTAGGGTAGTGACTTGTTCTTGCAAGAGTAAGAAACTTACTTTTGAGCTCATGGCGTTTACAAAGAAACACTTCTGATTTTCTGGCGTTGGTAGCATGGTAGGTGGAACACGATTGATTAGTGAATTGAAACGAGCGATGAAATCACGCATGGTTTCATTGACCTCCTTCTTCAGGTGAGTGATCTTTGACAGTAATGCGAACGCATCTTCTGAAGGCTTATACCTTTCTTCAAATGTAGTTCGTAATGTGGCCCAACTAGTAATAGATCCAAAGGCAAATGCTGAAACCATTCCGCTACAAATCCTTGCAAGGTTTCCGAAGAGGTGAACTGACACATCCTCATGGGTCACATCCAAGATATTGCATGACATGATGAATGCATATATGTGTCAATCCATACTTTGGTTTCCGCTTCCATAAAATTTGGGGAAATTCTTTCGGTTTCCATAAGGGAGCGCGTGAAGGATGTGGCAAAGCAAGTGGGCCCATAGCATTTCCCCATGGTAATGCGCCATTTGAACAATTTGGAAAAAGGACGCGAGCCGGAAGCACGGTTCCACCGAGCAAAGAATACTGCAATGCAAAGAGATGAGGATGTTCCTTGTAAAAATACTTCCTTCGTGGAGGTGAGACACTTTTGGATGACCGATCACCAACTTAGTGATGAGAAGCGTGCCGGTGTAACACTGAAGTTGTGCCTTTGAAGCAGATCGAAAGTAGGATCGAATTCTCCATGAGCTCTCCTGCTACGAGTAAATGGTTCACCCGCCAGTGTACCCTTCAAATCTACAATATTTTGGAGCAGATTAAAGAACTCTTTTTTATTGTACTTGCTGATTTTCTGATTTTATTGACAAAAATCAGCAGCATGTACTTTTCTAGATATTTAATTTTATCCCTCTTTTGAAAACTGATTGCGGTTTAATGACAAAGATTAATGAGGATAAAATGATGGTAAAACTTAGTAAGCTGATTTTCGGATCTTAGAGTTGACTTTTGGCAAGGGTTTGAAATTTTGCAAAACAAATAAAACTCATATCTACGGAAAAATACGGGTTTTTATAAAAACTCAGTGAACTAAAGATCTCTAACTAGCCCAGATCTATGGATCTCTGAAGAAAATTTTCAGTTTGGATCACTTTTGCAAAAATTTGGATTTTGAACAAAAGTTAAAATTTGCAAACAGGTAGTGATTTTTACAGTTTTATCAAATAGATCTGTTTGATCCCCACAGAGTCGCCAAAAACAAAAATTGTTGGTCCGAAAATCAGCCGTGTGGATAGATCTATGGATAGACGAGCCAACAAAGTGTGCAGGTTGTAGCCCCTCTTTGAGATAGCAAAGCGAAATTGGTTTATTGTTATTCTACCAAAGAGGAATCTGCGTAAGTCCTATAGTATTCCACCTTCGGGAGTTTGGGATCTCATCCCAGTAGGGGCGTTTCCAACTATGAAAAGAAAGGAAAGAAGGGAAAGATGAAGATAGGATAGATGGATCTGAAGGGAGAAAAGAAATGAATTCCAAAGCAGAAATATCAAAAGGTCTATGTTTTGGGATTGGTAATAAATGGAGCCAAACCTACTTGCATAAACGAACAAAGCAATACTGATGAACAAATGACAAAAAGTAGAGGTAGATTTAATAGAATAAACATACAGATCTAACATAAGAAAGTTCTGATGTATAACACATGATATTCAGCACAAAGTCTCAATATTGTATTAATATTTTCTTTTGTTACAAAAGTACAAAGCCTTTTCTCCTTACTTCTATTTTTCATCTAAAAAGTATTCACCACCTAAATACTACAAGTATCCAAGTATTTATAGAAGAAGGAGAAGAGAGAAGGCAAAAAGAAACCAACAACTAATTACAAAATATCTAAAAGTCAACTGTTGACTTTGGGCAACTTGGTGGATGACAACATCCCATGGTGCAACATTGATGATGTCCTCATTTGTGCCAACATACTTTTAGATATTTACAAAATGAAAGCCAAGAGGAAGAAGGCTATTCATCGTCATCTCACGGCTGAAAGCGGGTATCTTGCTTCTTAGAGAGACAATGTGGAATTGAGCTCGGTATTCCATGAATTTATCGACCATCGGTTGCATTGATCTCGGCGGCAGACCCTCGTATGATCGCCGATGACCTCACAAGTCTCCCGGTCATCTCTCGAAGTTTTTCGGGAGCTTGAAGTATTCATTACCGTCCTCCATCGTGCACCCCACAAAATCGCGGTAGGCCAAAAGGTTATTGATGGATTCAAAGTCGAAAGTGACTTCTCGGCCCTAGCCCTTGAGAGACGATCTCCTCAAGATCCGAATGGTTTAATCTACCTTCAACAAGGTGAATGAAGGAGTGAGCAAGCCTAGAGACATTCTTAGGACAATTTTCTCCATTTCATGCACTCGCATCCGAGCTTCCTCCTTGACCTTGTCTATCTTCTCCAGAAAATTCCATTTGATCGACCCGGTAGTCCAAAGCGGAAAGGATTTTCTTTGGTAACTTGGGGTGATCAAGACGCCGAACTTTACTAAATCATCAACTCGAGCAAATGAGAATCTTCTGGAATGTCTCGTGTTGCAACCTAGTATGGTCCAACTCTTTGGAGATAGGTCCTACAATCACCTGGAGTTCCTTGTTCACCCAACCAATGTTCTGGTATAATTCGGTGAACTTGACAATTACTTCCTCGCTATCTTTGAGGATCTGGTCTCTCCAGTGGATACTGCCATGCCTTGTTCACCAATCTTGACGTATTCATTTATCTTATCCTGGCTTAGGACCTCAGGAGTTTCAGTGGCAGTTGTAGGAGGTGCACTACCCATTTTCTGCAGGGCATGGAGAAGATGCTTGTTCTGCTCTTTTAGTAGCCTCTTCTCTTCCTTTACTTCTTGAAGCTTCTTGCAAAGGGCATCCACCGCAGATAGGGCCTCTCCTTGAAGGCTTTTAGATGACGATCCCATTGTGACTCTGCGCACCATCCGTATAATCTGTAGGGGGTAGATCCTTTTTATCTTTGGAGGGAGGGATCGGATACGCAATCTCCATCACTCTTTCTCCCGATGCACTCTGAGAGAAGCGGGTTATCAGCTTTTTGCTTCTTAGCCCCTTTTGCTTTGGGATGACGGAAAAGTCCATTGGTGTAATGGGGACTTTCCTCTTATGTTGACTCAGGTGCTGGGAGATCCATGCCGGACTTAAGGGAGTGGGACCAGAGGTGGAAGAGGGAGCAACTGCAGTGGATGAGGGAAAATGGGTCGAGACACTTGGTGGCGGCATCGAAAGAGAGGCCAAGAATGTGCTCACGGGAGGAAGAGACATCAGAGGTGAGGTTGTTGTGGGAATGGAAGGAGCCGAGAGATGAGAGAAGAAATGGTGGGGATAGCTCCGCGAGAGAAGAGAAGATGGAAGAAGAGGAAGGGGGAGCAACGGAAGATGGGGGAGAGGATACGACCAAAGGAATGGCCGCTTGAGTCACATGAGGAGGAGGAGAAGGGACGGTGGGAACCTCTATGGTTGTAGCAGTGGCAACATCCTGAGCGGATGTGCCCATTGGAACACTCTCTGCCGCTTCTTTCTCCGGGGATGCCATAATTACAACCTGTTCCTGTGCGGCAGAGGGAGGACTGTCAGGAGCTTCTTCTTGAGCGGAGCTCGATTCTCCCTATTTATCCTTGCCTTTTCCCTTTGGCAGATGTTTCGGCCTGACAGGTGCGTTGCCCAAAGGGGACATGGTGAAATCCACTCCAAGGTAGATAAGGCCATTCTTCTACCAATGTCGCCGTAATGTTTCCTTAACCCTTACCTCAATGGTCCGAGGTGCCTTTGTTCTATCCATTTCTGAAAATGTACCAAATGTCCCCATCCGTGTCTAGATACACCTGATCAACTTCTTGATCAGTTGTTTGATACCCTTTTGGAACAATGGCCATGCCATATTGAATAATCTCTGTCAGGGCAGTGAGAGTGATCCTTTCTTCTGAGTTCGACCTCATGATATAGGTCGATGTAGATGTCCTCGATCTGTGGAACGTGGATCGGATCGAGTTTTGCCTTAGGGAGGTAATTTCTTGGATCGAAGGTGGGCCTTCTTTGGGAAATTGTGCCCTAGGTTAAGCTAGCCTCAGCTTCTGCAAACATTTCCCGAGATTTGGTGTGAGAAGTGCAAGTGTACTTGCCCACTGTGAGGGGGAAAGAAGTTCTGCCCTTCTTTCTTTTTAGGCACTTCTCATGATATGTTATGAGCTGCCTGGACAGCTTCAACAGGATCAGCTTAGGGCCAGCATACCTTGGCAATTTAGTGGGCTCCCCCAAGAAGTTAGCTGCCCTGAGATAGGTGAAGGTGGGGAATTGGGTAAATAATGCCCCCCACTTCTCAGTTGCTGTGACTATGCTCTTGGTCATCCGACCATGAGTCATATTTGGCCTCAAAAGGCAGATGATGTCGTAGAAGAAAGCATCCTTGATCTTGGTAAAATGTGGGATGTTGTTCTCCAACCTCAACTCTAGGTAGTATTCGTATATTTTCACCTAAGGCCAAACCCCGCATCGGCTTAGCACTGGATAATCCCTCTCTGAGGCTGCAGCGTAGACTACATAGGAGTTCATGTAGAACCTCCCCGTCGTGGTGAGTTGTTGGAGCTACTCAGAAATGGTGCTGCTTATGATCTCTACCCACTCAAAGCGCTGATCAGGCACATTCTTATTCATGGTTTCCAGGTACCTAAGCATCCATTTGTGAAAGTAATGGGCATCAAAATCCCAAATACTCTACTTAGAAATGTGATGGTATCGCTCGATTGCTCGGAGAAGTCGCTACGATGAATAACTTGTGGCCACCTGGTTACCACCTTCTTGTTCTTAACATACAATTCGTTCATCACCGTGCATGCATTTGTCTTCGTTATCCTCCCATGCTTTGAGTGCAGTCCTCTTGTCTTACACCACAAAATGCCAGTGGTGGGGAATGCATAGCATGATCTCGAAGTGTCGGGCAGTGAGGTTGATTATAACCTCGCCCTTTTCGTTTTTGACACATCTTGTGTCTTTGTTGTAACAGATGGGCCACCACCATCATAAACTCATTATTCACCGCACCGATAGGGATCCCCCAAAGAAAAATGCGGACCACCGCCTATCAGTGTGTCCATCCAAGGACTTCCCGTGACCCTCCCGGTTCTCGCCCAAAATCATCCATGTCGATGTGGCCGAGTTCGAATCTCTAATGTCTAGGTCACATTCTCGCCTGGGACTCGCATTCTCGACCCTTTGATATTTGTATTTCATCTCTTCCTCTCGTGAGCTTAGCCTTCCCCTTTGACTTGGTTGGCCTTTTTCTTGAAGTAGACATATGTGGATCTCGAGTTCGGTTGCTTGATCTCACAAGAAGGAGCGAAGTCCAACACAGAAGAGCCATGTTAGCTTTAAGATCTTCCATCAAAGCTCAACAGAATAAGGAGTTAGCAATTTAAAAGCCTCTGGGTGCAGGGCGTAGGAAATTTACAGGCTACAGGGTTAAAAGTATGGCGCACTGAAGCGGAGTGTTACAAGGAAGAAATCAACACCAAAGGGTGCAGGGCGCAAGAAATTTGCATATAACATCATTGTTGTTGTAGACAGGAGTGCGCCTACGCCATTTATATGAAGTTTTATACTAGGCGCAAATAATTTTGGTGTTGCATGGGAGTAGGATGTGCCAATGGCGCAGTAATTTACATGTAACATGGAATTTTGGTGCGCCGAAGGGCGTAGGATTAATGCGTGTAGCACTTACTTTATGTGCGCAAAGGGGGCTTTGGCGTGGTGTAGGAAAAGCTTGCATGGCACTTTTGTTGTTGTAAGTGGGGTTGCGCTTGACGCCGGGTTTAGGATTTACTTGGTTTATGCATGGCGCAGGTATTTTGTGTGCTGCAATCAAGGTCAGTGTGCCCTCTTGGTGCGACTGTGTTTTCTGTAACAAGGGTGGCGATTGCGCCAAGAGAAAAATGTGGCTCAGAACTAACTTTTAGGTTTTTTTCCTTCCTGATGGGTTTGTGGTCTTTTAGGCCTCCTTCTTCATGGATTTAGACGGTGAAGGGGGCATAGCAAAGAGATCTAGGTTCACTTTCTTAAGACAGAGCCCTCTTGGCCAGCAGATCTAGAAAGAGGGTGAAAACGGCTTGGGAGGGAAGGTTTGCAAAAACGGGCAGGAGGGGTTTATGGTTTCCTCAGCTTTATTTTGTCAAACTTCACAACCAACTAACAAAACGAACGAAACACTAGAGAAATAAGGACCACTTACCCTAATATATAGAATGAGAGAAACGAAGTGGGGTCCACGAACGCAACACAAGGATGACAGGTGCACTGACAGGTGCAGAGGAATAAATATTTTCACGTGTTTTTGATTGTGAAAGTGACAGGCGGATGCGCCTATATATAGCCAAAAGTGTAATAAATGCACCAACCACTTTTTAAAAGGGCGCACCAAAACACGTGTCAACATTGAAAACTTTGTGCCCAGTGGCGCGGATATGTTTTTGTCAACACGAAATTATCTGCACGCGCAAATTTAGGACTGTCAACACTGATTTTTGAGCACCTTGGTGCACCAAAATATGGTGCAACATTTTTGTTGTTGACAGGAAGGCACATGCACCTTGGAGCAGGTAGGAAAGGCACATCACGGGGAGGCGCAACAATTTTTGTGTCGACACTCCAAAGGGTGCGCCAAAGGAAATAAAGGGGGCGCAAATTTATTGTGTTGCATAGGTAAGAGGTGCGCCCGACCAAAAAGGACCAAAATGACTAAGTTCAAGAAACCAGATTTTCTGGAAAAGAATTTTACACCATTCCGAACGAGGGACCCCGACGAGGAACCAGAACAAAATTTTGACATAGTTACCTGTAAAATTTCCCTCATCAATTTTATGAGATAACAAAGATACTATGCAGATGCATATGGATGAACATGAGTTCGATGTCGCAAGGAAGCATGTATAAGGTGTAGAATGAAGAAGGTGCCTCACGCGACCCATGTGATGGTAAAACCCACCGAGCTCACTTATGAACAAGTTAGCAATTCCTTAACAAAGATGGCAATAAGTGGCTCCCAAAAATTTAGATAAGGGGGTCACCCTCATGACAACAATTTAGGATAGAAAGGATAAAGCGTGGGAAGTTGAGTGACTCACAAAGGAAATAGATAAAGCACAAAGGCTATTTTGGACATGGAGGAAGAGATCGGGAAGAAATTTTGGAGGCACACCCATATTTTGAAGAAATAACCAAGGGAACTTATCCCTCAACCTTACGCTACTTGCAAGATTTGGTGCATATGCTATTACAGGAAAAGCCAAGTGTGCAGGGGCCAAGTACAAAAGACATAACAACAAAGAAGGAGAATAATAAGAAGATTGTGGCGCAAAATTTTTTTAGAGCTTGAAGCTTTTTTTTGTGAATGATAAAAGATACTTTAAAGAAGGCAGGATGTGCCTTTGAACATAGTCAAGACCTTGACCCCATCCTCAAACCATACACTACTTCAAGGAGGCAGATTTAGTGAGCGCATAGGTCAGTAATGAAAGAAGGGAAGCTCGGTGAGAGGAGCTTCGGATGAGATTATACTCAAGAGTGATGCCTTGAAGAAAAAAAGGGACACATATGAAAATAGGATTAAAGAGTTGGGTTCCTCAGAGCGTAGAAGACAGATCACTTGGAGGGGCTGATCTCAAGTCTTGCGAGAGTAACAAGGGAATTGAAGAATAAGGGTGAGAACATGACCCCTAATGAGATGTTGGAACAAATAGGTTTAATTCCGAAACAAAAACCAAGTTTTTGGTAGAGTGGGAGTGAGTTGAAAGCACCCTTAATAATGATTTCCAAGAAGTATTGCATTTGATCGAGGAGCAAAAATCAGCGTGAATTGAGGACTCTTTTATTCTTCTTCATTATTATTTGTATTTTCATTCTTTATTTTTGTATTCATGGAGAGATAAGAAAAGAAACCCTATTCATTGCGAGGATAGACAATGTAATTAGTGTGGGGTATGTTGGAAGGAAAAAATGACTAAGTATTAAGAGAATGCGGAGGAATGTGGGGTACAGGGGAGGCACATGTGCATGCGTGAGGATGAGTTGAAGTGACATACATAAGGTTCGCACCCAGTAGAAAAAACCTATGACTTAGCAAATTTTACAGATTATGAGTTATAAATAGAAGAGAAGGGTGGAGTGCCAACCAAACAAAATACAAAATCATGATAACTTCATGGCCAAGAAAGGGCTATTTTTAGAGGATGAACATGCAAATCGGGCACACACATGAAGGTTATCTTATTTATAGGATAGTCTATTATTAGCTATTTATTAAACCATGCATGTAGTTTATTTTTGGGCATGCCTATTATTAGGAAGTGCATGGGCGGTGAAGGGTAAGTCCCAATCCTATATATATATCTGATGTAAACCATTGTTTTTGGTACTATGGAGTCTCGTAGTCTAATTTTGGAGTGTAATATGTTGTTCATTAGGGTTGATGCTTGTACGCATGGTTTAGTGCTTTGGTATAAGACTTGTTATGTATTCAATTTCTGTGATGTAATATTTTTATAATGGAATACTATGGATGGATTATGGTTGTTGAAATTTTTGAATATGGAAGTTTCATGGTACAACTGGTCTTGGTAATTGTTTGATCTATTATGTTTCCTTATTACATGTGTTTTCAAGTAAGTGAGTGAAATGGTTTAGTATGATTAAATGAGTACTTGGCTAGATATTATTATGAATATGCATGCTAACATCTTGACAAGAACACACAAAGGAGGGACTTGGTAGCTACACACACTTTGGGTGAGCATTTATTTCTGTTGAATGAAGTGTCAGTGCGCATAGCGCTTGAGTAGAAAATAAAGACTACACATGACTAATCTTGTATTTAAATTACTCAAAAGCATCATGTTTTTTCTTACCCCAATCAAAAGACATTAACACTTGTTGTCACATAATGCAGCAACACTACTATCGAAGAGAAGTTCCTGGTGAACTTTCTCAACTACTAAACTACACCAATAACACTCCTAGTCTCGGTCAAACTAGATGGTGTAGGCCAATTTAGAATGGCCTCTATCTTAGCCGGATTAATCCTCAACTCTCCATCTCCAACCAAATTCCCAAAAAGACAAGCGATTGTTGAGAAAACTCACACTTCTTCTCATTCAACACTATTCGGTTCTCCTTTAAAACTTGCAAAACTTGATGCAAATGGTTAATATGCTCCTTAAAAGTTTTGCTAAAAACTAGAATGTCATCCAAGTACACAATGACAAAGGAATTAATAAATGGTCTCATTACCTAATTCATTAAACTCATGAAGGTAGTTGGTGCATTGCATAGTTCGGATGGTAAGACCGACCATTCAAACAACCCTTTCTTGGTCTTGAATGTTATTTTCCAGATGTTCTCTTCCTTAATTTGAACTTAGTGACACCTAGATTTCAAATCAAGCTTAGTAAAATATTTAACATGTTGTAATTGATCCAACAAATCATGAATTCGAGGAAATGGGTACCTACTTTTTATGGTTATTTTATTTAATGCTCTATAATCAACACACATCCTCCATGAACCATCTTTCTTAGGTACTAAAACAATAGGAGAACCACATGGAGAAGTGATAGGATGGATTATACCTTGCTTAATAAAAGATTGTAACTATTTTTTTACCTTGTTGACATCCTTTAAGGATTACCTGTACAATCCCAAGTTTGGAAGCGGACTATCGTAAAAACGTATCTCATGCTCAATAGGCCTAACCGAGAGCAGCCCCATAGGCTCTTGGAAAACTTCCCTCAACTGCTAAGAAAAATATTTCATTGGCTTCTTCTCTTTATTAAACATGCTACAAGTGGTTTTAGATGCAATAACTTCATCTTCTTGTATATCTCTCAAAAGAAGTAATGCAAATTTCCCACTAACATTAATAAGCTTCTTAGCTTCAAGGCACTTACCAAAGAGATCTTTGAGTCTCCTGTAAAGGCTGAAATGAGGTAGTTCTTACCATCCTTCACCAAGCGGTATTGGTTGGATCTTCTCATGAATATGGCATCACTAATATACAATTATGGGCTGCCAAATACTACATCACCCGCATCATGAGGAACAATATCCAAATTATTTTCATCAATGAAATTTTTATTAATACCAAATGTAATTTTGCATTTCTTGGTAACCTTGATGTATACACCTTTTTCACTCAACCCAACGAATACATATTCAAGTGATTGTAAGTATCTAATTTCATCTTATCAACTAACTCTTTACTTACCAAATAAGCTTGAGAAAAAGTATAAAAAGAACATCCACTTTGGTTTTATTCACTTGGATTTTAATATAAAAGATATTAGTAAGTTCATTTTATTGTACATCATTATTGCTACCCAAACATACTTCTCTGCGAGACAAAAGTGCAACACATTATCTCATCCACATCTTCACCGCAAAATATCTCCTCCACTTGAGGGAAGTCATGGCCTTCTTTTTATTCTTCTTATTCTTGAAGGAATGTAATTACGAGTTGAGCTTCCAACATTTTTCCTCGAATGAGTGTTGACATCACAAGGACCACAATGAACTTTAGTATCCTTATTATAAATGGAAGTAGCATTTTTATTACCTTTCCCTTTCTCCTTTTTTTGGTGTCACGTTGTTTTTTTGAAGCATGTTGAGAGGTAGATGAACTCTTATTATCGTCCATCTCTAGATAGTGGGCTTGGGAACAATCTTCATCTATATTCACTGGCCCAGCCAAAAGGACTGATCTCCTCAAGTGGCTATGGAGTCTGTTGATGTACTTCATTAAATGTCTCGATCTGTGACATCTTTACCCATTTGGACAAATTTCATCTGGAACTCACTGGTGTAATCTTGCACATTTTGGCCTTGCTTATGCTTGAGATATTGCCAATACATGGACCTCTCTTCCTCATAAAAAATATGATAGAATTGATTTTTTATTAGCCTCTTAAATTCATCCCACTTAGAAATAGGAGGAATATTCTTAACAACCAAAGTATGAACATAGATTTCAAACCAAGTTAAAGCATGATTGGTTAATTTTAACCTTGCAAATGAAATTTTTTGAATCTCATTAATTTGATGCAAACTAAAATATACCTCAAGTTGAGCTAGCCAATGGTCTATCTTTTTGGCATTCACATCCCCATCATAAGGTTGAATCTCTATCTTCGGCTTCGATTTGAATAGAGGAGTAAGGCTAGCACAGGCTCTCTTCCTCATACTAATGAGTGTTCTCCTTATGGTCTCCTAGTGCCTCCTTTGGAACAAAAATCTTCTCTATGAGTAATCCCATTGTGGATTCCAACTTTCCCATAGACAAGGAAATACTGCCCACATATTTGGACAGACTTGCCACATCCGCCTCCAACTTGTAGAAACGTTCTTCTTCAATCTCACATGCATCTTCGCCACGAGCCATGTTTTGAATTCTTTGCTTCCACTTCTTGGTGGAAATATCTACTTCAAAAGGAATGAGGATACCTTTACCACTTTCACTACCCTTCTAAGTTAGGGCATATAACTGAAAAATGTCAACACAAGTTAAACCACACAAAAACAATTTGATCTTAATCGATCTCGATACCAATATGATCCATAGAGTTCCTCTTTTGAACAATAAATAGATCCTATATTAGTGGTAATGAATGAAAAAATTAAATCTTATCAATATATTATGCAAGAATCATTCACATGGTACTGAAATTGACAGATGAAATAAAAGGAGACAAAGATTTTATCCTAGATAAACTCAATGTGGGAAAACTCTAGTTTGCTAAGAAATTATTTCCCTTCACTATATAAATCTCCAATATAATACAAGTTTACTTGGAATAGATGACCTAAAATAAGGATTAAATATCCTTCTACTTGCATTACTTGCTTACAATCCTCAACAAGAAATAACTCAGATGTCTATGAACAAAATAAGAACAATTCATACTTTCTCCCTTTGTTCACACTTGAATTCACTCCAAATCACTTGCTTAGATGAGTAAATGTGCTTGCATTTATAGTTTCTCTACCCAAGGATGAAAGGAGAGGCGAAACAAATCAAATTTGGAAGCCCAAACATTTGCAACTATTGAGTTTCCACTTTTGGCATCGTCGGGGAAAAACTCATCGATATTTGTAGGGATGGTTACAAAACCGCCGGGTGCCTATAGGTGGTGGCTCCATGCAACCTTTACGGCGGTTTCATAACCACCACACAGTCATCACATAGAATAGAACAAGAAATGGATTATTTTTCATTCGAAGGTTTTTGGATCACCGCCACCCTAACTTAACCATTTTCAGTAGTATGTATTTGATGAGGGTATGCATTGCAAGTTTCAAAAATAGAATACATAGAATTCAAGACTTCTAGATCCATTTTTGGATTAGATCTTGACCCTTTATTGTACATTAAATCCATTAGAAATTTCTACAAGGACTGAATCAAAGACAAATCTTATGTAGTTTTCAAGCTCTTAGCTAAGACCCTTATGGGTGACATTTTACATTGGTACCATTTTCTCCTTCTAGATCCAATGTCAACCTCACACTCTTTCCTTAAAGTAGGTTTAAAGGTACCTAAGCATCTTAGTTTTTAGATTCATTTTGGTGATTAGGTGTAATCTATCTTATGTTAGTCATATTTCATACCCACTAGATCAACCTTTTGAATCCATATGGAGGAGGGGAAAAAAAGCCAAAAGAAAATAAAAGAAAAGTTAAAAGCCATATTATAAAAAAATCAATAAAAGGCAACATAAAAATTACAAGCAAAAAATCAATCACAAACACAAAATACATGATATAATCATATTTGGCACATCCTTTATTTTGGTTAAAAGCTCAAACTTTACAGCTTAGTCTCGTTCACAAAGCTCAAGGTATTTTGGGTTGTAGTAGGTTTTTCAACTAGGGTAAGAGGTCTCATATTTTTTCATTAAGTGCCCATGCCTTCTCACACTAGTACCTAATCCTCATAGTGCAATGTCCCTAAATGGACATTTTTAAATAATTCCATATTTACCAAAAATCCTTAGGGCATAATTAATAAAAAAGGATTTTTATTACAAACCCTAACTTCAAATTAAAATTGCTGGAAAATAATGGGAAATAATTTCTAAACCCTTGGAAAAATATAGATTTGTTGAGTGTAATAACTCATCATAAAATAAATACTTAAAACTAAATGTAAACCATGAAATCTAGATTTTAATTTACTATTTATAACTCACAAAACCAAGAAAATTACAAATGATTGTATACACCCAAAATTATAGGAAAATGACACTTCAAATAGATAAAATAGACCAATTATTGGCCCCAAAATTGGAAATGATGGCATTACCTTGCTACAGAGATGCCAACCCTAGAAATTTTCCCTAATGGGATGTCAACCTTAGAAGTGATTCCCTAGCTACTTGTAAATGATGCCCTAGCTACTAAAAATGATCTAAACTTGTAAGTCACTTCTTGGATGCACAAATTCTACCCTTGTATGGTTTCCTAACAAATATGGATGAAAATATGATATTCCCTTTACTAATTTTTATGAAGATTTGAGTTTTTAAATGATTCCCTAATTATTTTGTCTCTCTAAAAGATGATGTTGATGTAGATCTGAAGCCCATTATTGCTTTATACGAAATGTGATAAAAATCACATTTGAAGCCCAAATGTGATTCCTAGATGGAATCGCCACAAAGAATTAGAGTGTTTTCATCCCCAAGCTCTTGTCCACTGGAGGGTTTTTTCCCTATCGAACAGAGAGTTTTTGTCCTTGGTCGCTGAAAACTAAAACAAAGTGCTCAAACTTGTGAATCTGGATGAGTAAAAATGATTAATAAAAGATATTTTTCCAAATGAGCCCAATACCCTTTTTATAATTTCCCTTTCACCCTTTCTGAGGAAAGACACCCATAAATAAACTTTGGTTTATTTTATTTTAATTTTGAGTCGCTTTATAAAAATTTACCTTTATTTTAATAGTAAAACATAAGTTTTCTTGTTATGATATAACATAAAGTTACTTTTTAGCCACTTAAATTAAATTATTAATTTATTGCCCTTATTAAAATATTTCGAAAAGGGAACATGATAGTACGCCCTTCCCAAAATTGATTTTCATCAAGAAATTGCAAACTCGGATGATGAATCATGTTGTAATGTTCACAGAGTCTAGATTATGTACATGTAAGATGATGCATTTCTTGTGAAAGAATGTTATGTAAAATCGGATAATCGAATTGTCACTATGCCCATGTCATGAATAAAGATAAAATGCCCATGTAATTTTATCACCTCTTTGAAAAACAACCTTACCTCATCATTCCTAACCTCATAAATGTAAAACTTAGGAGATTTGTGAATCGGGGCATGATTATACCTTTCCACCTTCGACATGGATCAAGAAATGAAGGAAACCCTTGAAACCTAGGAAACAATTCAACAATCAAAAGTGTATTTGATATGAGTCCTTGAAGAGTCTCCTTCAAATCCCAAAAAGTAGTAGACAAAGGATATAGTGCACTCTCAAGATGTTTTTCTCTATTTTACAATGTATGAAAATCTCCACAAGTTCCCACGAGGCCAATAGCTGCCACATGTACTCACCACCATGTTTTTGTTACACCTCTTGGTTCTTCCCATGTGATGGAGAATCTGGAATACTTATTTGAGCTTCATGATCCATCTTGTAAGTTCTTATGGCCTCTTCAAAAGGATTGTAGTATATACCTTCCAAACTATAGTTGAAATCACATTGTGTAAGGTTTGGAAATAAGTTAGAACAGTCATAATTCACCTAAAATTCTACCCAAGTAGGTACCTTGGTGGTCATGTAATGATGATTCTCTTTAGTGAAACCTTTCTATAACTTATTACATTAAGGATACTCTAGGGATAATTTTAGTGGTGAATATTCGTAATATGGCGAATATTCCATTTTTGAAAATTTTGAAAAGGCTAATTTTCTCGCACGAGTCGCTGACCTATTCGCCTAAAAATTACAGGTTTAATTTTTTTTTAGGGGTCACTTCATGAACCCTTAAAACTATCCCCTATATAATCCTAGATTATTCACCAGGTAGAACACTACTAGCTCACTCATACCACCTGGGGGCATATGTATTATCAAGTACAGTAAACGCATGACAGGAGGGCGAAGGCTTCAGATGCATGACAGGAGAGCAGAGGCTGTAGATGCGTGACAAAGAGTTTGTTGACGCGTGACAGGGAGAGTTTGTTGACGTGCGACATGAGTGTAGAGGAAGTAGACGTGCGACAGAGAGTTTGTTGACATGATGGTATGGGCCAAGTCATACTTTATATGACGAGATCCTCTTTTTGTTTCTAACTCAGTGACTTGGACACCTACCTCCATTTAATGCACAATCATCCCGTAACCCCTATCTGTCGAGCTAATTTAATCTCCATCGATGTAGAGTCTCCGTGTTGGGTGTCGTTCAAACCACCGTGACACCTATCAACTCGGTTTCCTTCCCACCGGGCCTCCTCACCACATCGACACACATGCGCCGAGCTACTTCATGTCATACCAGTCCCACAATGCTCACCGCTTTGCATAGTCCCTGCTCCACGTGGAGCTTCCTCGCATCATTGGGGATTTCTCCTCACTTGACCTCTTAGTGTTGCATCGTGCTTCTACATGGCATCCTCTTTTCCCCTCTCTGCTCATGATAGACTCGACGGGCTATTGAAATCGTGGGCTTATTGATTACCTTTTCAACTTACCTCTACGACCCTTAAGACGACTCAGCCCTTGGTGTTGCTTGGGAAATCACCTCTTCGAACCAGATGGAACATGTGTGTGGATAGGCTTCTGTAACTTATTTAAAACCTTTTCCCTGTTGGCCCGGTCTTACCTCGTGCAACTTGATCCCATCGAGTCATAGTTGATCGCTCTCTAAACACAATAGCTTGGATTGAGCTCTGACTCATCTGATGGTTCAAATAGCTCGACGGATTGGGAACTTTCCTCAACCTAGTCTGTGTGAAGGTGACTCGGCTCCATCAGCTTTATTTGAACATTAAACAACTAGATCATCTCTAGAGGGCTTGGGTTACTACTGAGATGGGCTCAAAAAGGGCTCAGAAACCTTACTCGATGGGCCACATAATTAGCTCGGATTTGGGTACGAGGGCTCACCTGCTTGTGTCATGTTGAGCTCCATCAAGATACCTTTGTTCACTCTGTAGCTCTTCTCCTCCAATGCCGAGCTCGGTTCGTGGACTCAATGAGCTTGATGAACCATCCCAAGAGTTGGGGACCCTCTCGATCAACTTAGATTTCCTTAGACATTTTATAGGATTCCTTAGGCATATTGCAGTAATTTGGAGATGCAAGGGGAGTCTTTTGAAAAATCTCCAGATTTTGTTATTTCTCCGTAGGTGAATCTTTTAAATGTAATAATGCAAGATGCTCGTTGTCCCATTTTACAAGAGACTAAAAATGGGATATCAGTACATAATTCAATCATATACAATCCCATGTATCTTATAGAACTCCTTAAGGAGGAGGAGGTGTTGTGCTCCATAAATATGGGTCTCACTAGCCCCACAAATAGAACAAACAAAGGAGGTTTTCCTAAATATGGCAACTAAATATTCACTTACTTTCCCATGAAACCCTAACTTATAACCTACGATGGTACCCATCACAATACATACATCAACTAAGCACCCGACATTATCCTAAACCAAGGTGACCCGAGTCTACCCCAACATACACAAAATGATACTCATATCTCTCTAATCTATATCTATGAGTATCATTGTATACCTCTCCATATCTCGAGTTTCCTCTCTAGCCAATATAAACATAAATGCATACTCTCATGCCGAGGGCACTACTATATCTGACATCAATGTTGTTTTTCCATCTAGATAACTATGCCGAGTATCTCATGGTGCATGCCTTTTGTCAAATCCCTCTAGTCGACTTTGTAGGGTCCTCTACAAAACACATTAGCATGTTATACATCATCTTGTTGGAATCACAATTGATGGACTAAGAGGGGTTGAATCATTCCTATAAAACTTTAACTTCTTTTACCATATCAAGCATTCAACATTCAATTAACCATTCATCATACATAACCACATGTGAGATTATTATATGTGCATTAACCATTCACAAGATCATGAGACAAGAGAGAGAACAAAAGACACAAAATATAAGTGGGAAACCCTCAAGGGAAGAAAACCCACTAAAACCATTGTTTATATTACATAAAGAAAGGACTTGCAAGAATATTACACATCCTACAAGATTTGTTTAGTGAGGCACCCACCCCACAAGGAACACCAACCCCTAAACCTTTGTTGATATGAATCACAACAAAGGACTCCTATGAATATTACACATCATAAGAGATTTTATAAAGAATGATCACATATAATAGGTTGCTCACACAACTGATTGTGATCCAAATTCAACTCCAAACACATCAAACCCTCTTCAAACTCCTCTCTCCTTCAACTCACTCAAATTTGTCCTCTCATGGCTGATTAGGTAAATTACCTTTGCACATTTGATTCTTTATCTTCTTCAAGTATTAAACACTCTTATAATATTTTTCCATAACCCCTCTACACTAGTTCAAAATGAACAATTACACTTGCTTATAGACCCAACACTAGATCATATCACCCCTAAGTCATCCATGACCAAGTAGGTTGGTAATCCTAACTCAAAAACAAAACAAAAACATCATATAAATCAGCTTAATAGACCCAAGTAGGTCGTCAGGGTCAAGACATCTCCATCAAGCTCCAAGACACAAAAACAAACTCAAAACATGCTCTCCAGGGCACCAACAAATGGATCATGATCTCCTAAGGAATCAAATATTTTTTTCATGGCTCAAGAAACATCACACAACATAGGTAAGTCCTATAACAACCACATGAAATCCCAATCACCTCTGCATCAGCTCCAAACATCATGAAGTATGAAAAGAAGCAAGCAAACCCCACTAGGTCTTTAAGCACCCATAAACAATTCATATAAAATGAATGAGTTCACATAGCTAAAATCATATTCATGACTCAATTCATATATAAATGGAAAGGTAGCTGCATAATATTTTTGGAACAACTAACATTTTCATCCAACTCATAGTGGAAGACCTCCAAACAAATTAATCTCCACAAATGCTTCAAACGGCTTCAAGAACTTAAAAATAGGTCTTCAAAATAGAGTTAGTTCACATATCAAAACACCTCATCAAGACACAAAACATATACCATTGGAAAGGTATCTGAATATAATTTCCATAACAACTCACTTTATCTTCCAACTCATATTGTAAGGCATTTAACTAAGCCAATATCTGAAATTGCTCATTCAAATTTTCTAGGACTTGAGAACTAGTCTTCAGAGAAACTTGCTCCTACACCTCCAAAGTCACTTCCAAGTTCAACCACCACCTAGGACATATCAAGGAAACTTTTAACAACATGTACAAGAACTAATAGGCAGTGATCACATGGAGTAATTTACTTTAGCAAACCCGTTTCTTCACACTTCTCAAGAAGCCAACTAGGGCTTTCTAGGCCAATAGGTCTTCAACTGAAAATAACTTCACCATATAAAGAAAATAGATTCAACATATCACATCAGGTTCCTACATGTTATCCATGATTAAAAATAAGCACTATAGCATGCAAAATGATCAAACTAATCTCAAACCAAGAGACTAACATTTTAGCCCTTAAGGCCAAAATTGGTAGTGCAACTTTGAGGACATGTATCTTTCATTTTATCCACTGCGCATAACCCTAAAACTTTTCATGGATGTGTAGAAAATTTTGCAAGGATTTTGAAACAATTTGGTCTTCATCCTGGAACCTTCATATCAGCCCTAAAATTGTAAAAACCTACAAAACTAGGGTTTTCTCTCTTTTCCCAAAATAGCTAGAACACCAAACCACCACCAAAATGAGATACGAGGAATCCTATACAGCTATGATGCATAATTTTATCTTTCCAAGTTCAATTGGAGATCAAAAAATTCAAATCTCTCAAGTCACTCTAGAAGGATGGTTTTGCTAGGGTTTAAATGCAACTTATCTTCTTAACAATTGTTCATAAAAACCTAACGATCAAATCAATCCATTATTTTTGCATAATTATATTAGATCAATGAAAAACATCCCTCAAAACCTTTGGGTCCCATATAAAGTATGTATGAGTGGGTGAGAAAAACAAGTTGCCAATTCAAGCTCGATTTTGCTTCTTTAGAACTCGTTTTTACCAAAAATCACATAACATGTAATTCCTTCACAACTTTGACTTGAAACTTTCCATGAAACATCATGACAACATCCTTTCTCAAGTATGCATGAAAATCTCTATCCACAATGACTTACCTGTGTCATCTTGCCTTTTCTTCACCTTCTTGTTTCCCAAGGACCATGAAACATCATCAAACCTCTGAGAACTGACATGAAACACCTCATATGCAACAACACCATGATACAAACATGCTTCAACAAGATTGGTCTTCTCCTAAACTCATGCCTCCATATCATACCACATGTTCTAGGTCTAGGAATATGCCTAGAATGACTTGACTCAACCCGTGAATCTCATGAACTGACCATGGAGACCACATGCAGACACTTGGACACCTTTGACACACCATAAAAACCTTTATTGAATTCGTGATGACCTTCAACCAACTCGAGAGCTTATACCATGACCATACCTATTATACCATGCTAGATAACAACATATGACTTCACCAAAATAGGTTGCTACGAATCAATACCACATGTTCTAGGTCTAGGAATATGCCTGAATGACTTGACTCAACCCGTGAATCTCATGAATTGACCATGGAGACCACATGCGAGACACTTGGACACCTTTGACACACCATAAAAACCTTTATTGAATTCGTGATGACCTTGAACCAACTCTCGGAGAGCTTATACCATGACCATACCTATTATACCATGCTAGATAACAACATATGACTTCACCAAAATAGGTTGCTACGAATCAACATTCAGACTTAACCTTGGTTTACACCTCATAGAGACACACATGACACCTACACACCCTTTTCCATCAATGGAATTTGACATCAATGACAACACTAGGGCACAATGGCCAACAATCTCCCCATTTTTCATTGATGGCAACCAACATAACCAAACACCTACATGATTATTTTCCATGTTTTTGATGCTACTCTCCCCTTTGACATCTATGAAAAAGGCACAATGACAACTAGACGTGGAAAAGACAACTCAAGGACAAGACAAAATAGAAAAAATGACTTACTTGCCTCGAAAATACCCCCCTTGGATTGTACTTGCTCTTTGTTGTCTTTAATAATAGTTGAGATCCATGGACTTGATAAGTACTTGCAAAAATGCCCCCGAGTAGATGTCCATCATATTTTTGCTTCAAATCTGTCATATTCCTTCCTCTAGGCCCATTTCATACAACCACCTCAAGTTTTGCCTCTAACACTTCCATAACATTATTTAGGACTAATATCCCTAAACCACATTTTCAGTCCAAATTGGTCAAACTTCACCATTCCATAGAAGCATTTAATACATATGAATCATTGTCTAACTACTCCCCCTGTCCTTATACCATCAAAATCTACCTGATAGTGAAAATTTAAGAACTCATACCTTTACTAACTTCCTTGAAATGGATCAACCTAAATGATACAGTCTTAAACCATCATTTTAATATCATCTTCCATTTTCATGCTATCTTAACTGATCTAATCACATGATCAACTCCCCTGCAATTTTTATCTCATACAATGAACAACTATGTCAAATCAACCTTATTTATACCTAGATCAACTGTTGAGAATCATTACATGCTCCCTTTCCCCAAAAGGACTTCACATACCTATAACACATCATTACTCATCTTCAAAATCTTCAAGTACCATGACATCATGCAACTTAAACAAGTATGCAAGACCTAATACTCTCTTAGCTCCACCTTCTAAGGATAATGAGCATTCTATCTCCCTTCAACATATGCCATCATACAATCATAAAATTGTTTTTCATGTTCATTTAGTACTTCAAAACTTTAAGCTAACCTTCATGATGTCTAAATCAAATTTGATCTTTCTTGTACATTCACAATTTTGATGTTTTTTCTTGACTTCATTATTACCTTCGTTTTCCTACAAATATCTTTAAATACTAATATAGAAATCATACTTGCATAATTTTAGTACCAAACCATCTTACTCTACCCTCAAGAAAAGTCATCAACATTACGAGTTTAGGGAAACCTTCATAATTCATAGTTACACCAAATGCATCTCTCATGGAGCACTTTCTTCTTTGAGTAAACTCACAACAACAACATTCCAGTCCACAAGATGGGAAATAATGAGATGATACATCCTTTATCCTTGCATTGAAGTGATTTTAAATATAGTTATAACTTAGAGCATCATCACTTGACCATATAAGAAACTTGAAACCATTGTCTCGTCGGGAAAAAAATACAATTATGTGAATAAACCATAACATTGCATTTTCTCCTTTCTTGCCACCTAAAATTTTTTTGACTCATGAAATCCTTCATATACTTATAGCTTGTCATTACAGTATAAAAAGCATAATGTACCCTATTAGATGCATTTTATCAATCAAAATTATACATAAACCTTTCTATCTTCATATTTCAGGCATACTAAGCACTCAAACTACTTCTTAGTTTATGCAGTCAAACACAATTCCATGAAACCTTATACACATGTAGATTCAAGATGTGAAACTTCAGAACATACCTTAGCTCACTGAGTACTTAAAAAAGTCTCAAAAGACTTCCAACAAGGAAGCAATCCTTCACACAAAGTATGTATCTTAATCACAAAGCATTTAATTTTCTTGAGCACCTTTATATTCTCCCCCGAGATGGTATACTAATAGCCTATGTTCTATTTCTCTGTCATAGACCTTCTTGGAGCAAACACATACTATAACTTCAAGATCCATCATCAAACAACCAAACATAGCTACCCAAATTTGCTTGTCGAAACAAATACATCTTCCTTCAAGTCTTGGCATAAGTTAAAAAACACTTCACCTTGGGATAATATTCTCAATTTTTCTCAAATCATATTTGACACTTTCCCTGTCTTCTAGTTTTAATTTCCATTTATACTTGATTGTCATCACTTCTCAAAAGTAGTGCAAAAATAACATAAAAAAATCCTTGAAGAAACTGATACATGCCTAAAATGTATTCAACCTTTTTCATACATGTGGTTAATCCCAGAACAAATATTTGAGCTCTTTATGCACCGAGATACCTCTATATACCATCTTTACTCAACATTTCTATATTTTGAGACTCTATTTCCTTTACCATGACCTCTCAAACATATACATGTTCCTCTCGAACCGTCATCATTCTTAATGCATCATGCAAACCAAGACATACCTTGACGCTTTTGTTATGCTAAAAGAATCCTTCAATGAAGACAAAATATTTCTTGATATTGAGCTTGATAAGACATGTCACCAACCTCAACATTTCCTTATAACATTCAATTTGTACATGGGAGCTTCATAATGATCATGACCTGACAACCTCAATGCATATTTTGGAGTTCTTCTAGACAATCCTTACTCCTCTTGGGATAGTTTATACCTTCATGCCTCTCGACCCTTGTTCATGACTTAGGAAAACATCAATCATAGACCCATCTTATAGAGTGAAATCATAGTTGACCAATCATGATGTTTTTCATTCAAACTTTGCAAACCTTCCTTTGAAACGGAGTATTCTGACTGACTTTACAAATCATGATGACACATATACAGGATCCTTCATAAAAGATTTACCAATAAGACAACCTAATTAGAGACACAACACATCTTCAAGATAATAGCACATACTTTTTCAACAAACTCAGATATCGAATTACATATCCCTCTAACATAAAAAACTAGATAAGATAAAGATAGAACATTATGACTTCTTCACAGACATAGCTTGATGTAACCTTCACACCTTTCACTATATATCATGCTATCAATATCCATACAACCATCAAATTTTTTTCTCGGACTCTTAAATGCAAAAATACAATAGATCATCATGACACTAACTTCAACCTTGAAGAACATTTACCATATTCACTCAAACAAGACTTCATGAAACATGACAAAGACTTCCTAGATGCACATAGCCTCAAATAATTTTTCACAATTTGACAATACCCTTAACACAACTTCAAACACCTTTTGACTAAGACATGGAAAAATGCTAGACAAAGTTAAGCTTCATGATTATCACAAATTTCAATCCATAACACATGTTCCCAATGATTCAATACTTAACACATACCTTAAAGAACATTGACATAGACTAAGAGTAATATGAAACAATGAACACATACCTTGACTCAAGAAACACACCTTAAGAATGACACAAGATGAAGCAAGATCGACATAATCAACTCAAGGACACAATCAACATATTTATTCTTTATAATGGGCTAAGCTCAACATCTTGATCGTAGTAGAATAATATACAAAAACATTATACTCAAATCATCCCCTACATACCTTGTAGACTTGCACCGTCTCTCCTTCATAAATCACCATATCATAAATCATGTCTATAATCTCCTAACACTGCTATTCTAGGGATAAATTATTCATCCACAAATGTTAGACCCAATAAACACCTAACTCATGTGAGAAACACCCCATCATGATATCCTCTTCCTTTTAGACATCTACAAATCCTTTCACTTTGGAGACTTTTCTTCCACTTGTCTACTGTCTTATGATATTTTTCTTGAATTAAAATAAGTATTCATTTAAAAACTCATACCTTGCTTGATGAAATGATGAACCTTAATTTACACTTGATAAATTCATGTCTTGCAGCCAATCATAATGACCTTCAAACTCTACAACATTTGGTAGTGGAGTTTTGATAACATCTTCAAATGGTTCCTTCAACTCAACCATACAATTTTTCATCTCTACTTCAAGGATCTCTTGGATCACTTCATAGATTATATTCATGATTATAGCATCATGACATTATTCAAACACATTTACTCCATCAAGATCATCTTCTAGATCAGTTGTAAGATCTTACATAACTTCTTCATCTTTAACTTCAAGTTTTTTTAGATTCTTCACAACTTATGACCATGATTGAGATAGCACGACACACATCAAAATCATCCTTTACATTGAGAGATTCAATAATATCATGAATAAACTCAAACCCAGCTCCTAGGGCATCATCATCACCTACATCTTTATCTTCAAAGCAACCTAATTAAAAATCAACACAAGGATTTTCTTTGACATCTTCATCATTAGTTACACTATGTGTATATTTTTAAATGAGAGTAAAAACACCAAGGAAATTCTACCAAATGTCAAACCCTAAGGGTTTCAAACATGTTCCCTCCCGATAAGAGGATTATATTCAACTTGAGCCCGACAATCTGTCATACATGTGCTTCAAGAGGATCTCCTTCAAGTTGTCAAACTTGCTTCACAAAGACCAGATATGATACCAATTGTTGGAATCACAATGGACTGAGAGGGGGATGAATCAGTCCTACAAAACTTTAACTTCTTTTACCATGTCAAACATTCAACATTCAATTAACCATTCATCATACATAACCACATGTGAGCTTATTAGATGTGCATTAACCATTCACAAGATCATGAGACAAGAGAGAGAGAGAACACAAGACACCAAATATAAGTGGGAAACCCTCAAGGGGAAGAAAACCCACTGAAACTATTGTTTATATTACACAAAAAAGGACTTGCAAGAATATTACACATCTTGCAAGATTTTTTTAGTGAGGCACCCACCCCACAAGGAGCACCAACCCCTAAACCTTTGCTGATATGAATCACAAAAAAGGACTCCTATGAATATTACACATCATAAGATATTTTATAAATGAATGATCACATATAATAGGATTCTCACACAACTGATTGTGATCCAAATTCAGCTCCAAATATATCAAACTTCTCTCTCCTTCAACTTGCTCAAATCTATCCTCTCCCAGGGTGATTAGGTCAATTTCCTTTACACATCTGATTATGTATCTTATTCAGGTATTAAACACTCTTCTAAGCTCTATCCATAACCCCTCTACACTCCTCTTCAACCTCCTTTAGGTCGCACTTTTCCTCTCTTTCTCAACTCTAACAACTAGTTCAAAATGAACCATTACACTTGCTTATATACACAACACTAGATCATATCACCCCTAGGTCATCCATGATCAAGTAGGTCAGTCATCCCAACTACAAAAATAACATCAAAATAATATAAATCAACTCAAGAGACCCAAGTAGGTTGGCATGGGTCAATACATTTCCATCAAGCTCTAAGGCACACAAACAAGCTCAAAACATGCTCTCCAAGCACCAATGAATGGATCGTGGTCTCCAAAGGCATCAAATAATTTTCTCATGGCTCAAAAAGCATAAAAAAAAGACAACTACTTCCTCTAAAAACCTTTATCAAGCCCAAGAATCTTTGCATCAGCTCCAAACATCATGAAGTATTCCAAGAAGCAAGCAAACCCCACTAGGTCTTCAAGCACCCAAAAAACGCATGAGTTCACATAGCTAAAATCATCATCATGACTCAAGTAATATATTAATGGAAAGGTCTCTGAATCCTCTTTCTAGAAAAACTCACATTTTCATCCAAATCATAGTGGAAGACATCCAAATAACTCAATCTCTACAACTGCTCCAAACTAGGCTTCAAGACCCCAAAACTAGGTCTTCAAAATAGAGTTGGTTCACATATCAAAGCACCTCATCAAGACACAAAACATATAAAATTGGAAACTTTAATAAATCTAATTTCCATAACAACTCACTTTATCTTCCAAATCATAGTGGAAGGCCTTCAACCAAGCCAATCTCTGAAATTGCTCATTTAGGCTTCTAGGACTCAAGAACCAGTCTTGAGAGAAAATTTCTCCAACACCTCCAAATTCACTTTCATGCTCAACCACCACCTATACCATATCAATTAAACTTTTACCAACATGTACAAGCACTATTAAGCATAGCTCATGTGGAGGAATTCACTCTAGCACACTTGTTTCTTCAAAGCTTCTCAAGAAGCCAATTAGGGATTTCTTGGCCAATAGATTTTCAACTAAAAATCACTTCACCATATCAAGATAGGAGCTTCAACACATAATATCAGGTTCCTACATGTTATCCATGATGAAAAAAAAAAGCTGCAACATGCAAAATGATCAAACTCATCTCAAACCAAGAGACTAGAATTTTAGCCCTTAAGGCCAAAATCGGTAGTGCAAATTTGAGGATGTGTATAATTCATTTTCTCAATGAATAAACCTGAAAATTTTCATGGATGTGTAGAAAAATTCCCAAGGATTCTAAAACAATTTGGTTTTCATCCTGCAACCTCCATCTCAGCCCTGAAACTACAAAAACTCACAAAATTAGGGTTTTTCTCTCTTCCCAAAACATCTAAAACAAAAAAGCACTACCAAAATGATATTTGAGGAATCCTCTACAACCCTAATGCATAAATTTAACTTTCAAAGTTCATTTTGAGATCAAACAATTCAAATCTCTCAAGTTTCTCTAGGAGGGTTTTGTTAGTGTTTCAAAACAACTTATCTTCTTAACGATTGTTCATAAAAACCTAACGATCAAATCAATCCATTATTTTTGAAAAATGATCTTAGATCAATTCAAAAACATCCCTTAAAACCTCTAGGTCCCATGCAAAGTATGTATGACTGGGTGAGAAAAACAAGTTGCCAATTTGAGCTGGATTTTGCTTCTCTAGAACTCGGTTTTACCAAAAATCACATAACTTGTAATTCCTTCAAAAATTTACTGAAACTTGTCATGAAGCATCATGAAAACATCATCTAACTATCCAAACTCACCTTCTTTCTCAAGTAGTCCTAAAATTATCTAGCCATAGCGACTTATTTGTGTCACCATGCCTTCTATTCACCTTCTTACTTCCCGAGGACCATGAAAAATCATCAAACCTCTACTAAATGGCCGGAAACACCTCATACACGTCATATGTTACATCACCATGCTATGACCATGCTTCAACAAGATTGGTATTCTCCGAAAACCATCCCTCCATACCATACCACATGTTCTAGAAATAGGAATAGGCCTAGAATGACTGACTCAACTCATGAATCTCATGGACTAACCATGGAGACCACATGCGAAAACTTGGACACCTTTGGCACATCATACCAACCTTGAGTGACCTTTAACCAAATATGGAGAGCTGATACCATGACCATACCTACTAGACCATGCTAGATAACATAGAACTTCACCAAAATAGGTCACTTCCAATCAACCTTCGTAGACATGACCTTAGTTTACACCTCATGAATACACATATGACACCTACACGCCCTTTTCCATAAATGGAATTTGAAATCAATGACAAGATTAAGACACAATGGCCAACATATCCTAATTCCTTACATATATCTCTACTCTAGAAGAGTGATGCAGGAGCATCAATGGCATGATCAAATACATCAAGGTTTTTGCTTTTCTCTAGGGTCTAGGAAGTCTTTTAGATGTTTTAGAGTGTTTTGAGTCCTTAAGAACATCCTTTGTAATGTAAAAGTTAAATCATGGGATTTCCCTCTAAAATGTAATATTTAGAATTTGAATTGCTAAGTTTGGAAGAAGAGGAATAAAGTCAAGAATAAAGGTCATCAAAGCTTGTAATAGGTCATTTAAGACCTCATGAGGAGTATAAAGGTGTTTTGAACCTTAGCCTAAGGTCATCTTAACCCTATGACATCATAACCATGGTTGGTTATTCATGTAACTACCTTATTCTTGGATAAGAAATGAGAAATTGAATGCAAGAGTTAGTTATTCTTCCAAGGAAGGTAAGTAAAGAGAGAGAGAGGGTGTATTCCTCGTAGTAGGAAGAGGAAATATGGCATGTTTGTAAGAAACACATATATGGTCATGAATATATGAAATTATATGTTTGTAGTTGGACATGGTATTTGGATAGTAAAAATTTGAGTTAGAAAACAAAGATGTACAATGAGGGGAGAGGGAGAGAGTTTTCCAAAGGCATTCCTCGATTGGAGGAGACAGGGAGAGTAAAGAAGGTAATTTGTAATTTTTATATGCAAGAAAATGTGTATGTTTTTCAATGAAGAGCTTTGGTTGTACATGTAATCTGTGTGTTTTCTTCAATGGTCTCAAGGTACATGCTTTAATAAAAATAAGACTGAACTAATGGTGGGTAAACTCTCCATTTTAAGGTATTCAAGAGGATGTTTTCATAGATATTGTAATAGGTCCTTAATGCACTCTATTTTGTCATAATATGTAGACTAGGGACTTTATTTGTGTAGGCGATGAACTTGTAAGTATTCAAGGGTGGAGGTATGGAATCATTTGTTGGAGATTAAACCATTAAGTTTTCGAGCAAGAACATGCTCATTTTTCCTTACATATCAATAAGGTTGGATCCATGAGCTTGACTACCTTGATTTGAGTCCTAAATAGTCACCGATGTGTGTATTGATCTAATGGCATTGTGGAAGCATATATAAGTCTTAAGCATATACTCAAAGGAGACTAGGATGCACACAAAAAATTGTAGAGTAAGGGTAAAATCATGAGGATAAGTGCACTATTCCGGTTCAATGGTGAAATGCCTTGCATGACTTGTGACTGAGAAAAATTGGGTAATAATTGTGCATCTACAAGTAATTTGAGGAAAGTGAATGTTTTCTTTGATGTATTCTGATTAAAAATCACGTGCTCTAAGGGCCAGTGTAGGTAGACCCTCTATCATTATGAGGTGAGTGAGAGATGAAGGTAACTTTGGTAAGTACTCTTAGTTCTAGTATGTTAACACTTGATTACTAGCTAAAGTAAGATCTTTGTCATCAACCCTAAGAAATCTTGACACTATCAAGAACTACTAGAAAACTATGAAGGATTGGTATGGCTTTAGGAGGCCACAATAGAAATTAGAAATCTTGAAGGATCACATTTAAAAATTTATGAGGTTTTGATCTCTCCCGTGTTGTCCCAAGAAGCACGATTAGGGTTTATCCAAACAAATCCCTAGAACCTTGGAGACTTGGAGTTTCAATCTAAAACTTGGAAGAAATCCTTATAACCATTCCTTGAAGAGAATACTAAAGGAATATTAACAGTTTAATGGCTACATTTACATATGTTTGTGACAGTTTATACCAGGGTAGTGTGCACCCAATGAAAGACCTATTGGAGTAAGCCCATTTACAAGGGAGCTAGAGTTTGGTTTAGGAGTATGAACTCAAAATTTATTAAGCACCTATAATTCAAAAAAAGGGTACTCGAAACGATAGGGATGAGTCTTGGAACCCCATACATGAAAAGTTATTACGACGGTGGATTGAGAGGGCTAGAAGTGCTAGTCAAAAGTGGAATGGGAAGTAGGTGATGACTAGAAGAGTGTTGTGAATTGAGTGTTGAGATTTTGGAACACCTTAGGATTGGTCCAAGGTCCTTGAAAATGTTGTTATCATATTGTGGGTTTCTCTACATTTCTTCAGTCATGATAGTAGCCAGAGCCTTACACTTAAGAACCTAGAAGGCGGTCTAAGAGATGATTTAGTTAAATTTGTTTCTTGTAACCTTTTCGAGTTAACTTTAAGAATAATCTAAGGTTGTTGAAGTGATGAAACGAGTTAGATAAACCAGGAAGCATTGATAAAGGAAGGAAGGCAACTTTGCATGATTGAGTAATAGGAGCTAGCTAAGAAACTTGGAAGGGTGAACTACGTAAGTACAAGTGAACTGAGAAGGAGAATGAATTAATTGATGCATAAGTGGGTTGTTGTAACGCATTTATAGAGTGCCAAAGTAGGGTGTGAAGTTTACATGAATCCCTTAAGGTGAACCAAACAAGACATCAACTTATAAGCTTATTTGGGGTGTTGGAGTGATGCTCTAAGGCAAAGTTATTAATGAAGGTTGGTTATAGGGTCATATTGGACTTATTGAATGAATTGAGGTTTCGTGTAGCTCTGCATCATTTTGTATCAAAGCAAGTTGAGTCTTTTTAATTCATATTTTGTACTAATGTTGAGATGGTTAAGTCTGCAGAGTGAAGGAATCAATTTTGTGAAAGAAAGAGGTGAAAAGGAAGTTGTTGAAAGTGGTTGTACATGCTTTTAGGTACGATATTTGTCTCAAAGAAGTGCATTTTCAGGTGACTATGCCTTG
This sequence comes from Taxus wallichiana var. yunnanensis, assembly GCA_018340775.1. Classification (NCBI taxonomy): domain Eukaryota; kingdom Viridiplantae; phylum Streptophyta; class Pinopsida; order Cupressales; family Taxaceae; genus Taxus; species Taxus wallichiana. The sequence goes on along the minus strand of CM031234.1, from coordinate 449,582,045 downwards.
ATGAAGATAAATTCTTGTTGTGAGCCTTGAAGAGTGAATCTTTCTTGAATTTCCAGTGAAGCATGTTAATTTTTGAAGGATGAACCTTGATGTTTGAAACTTTCTTGATACTTTGAGTGCTTTGATGATTGAATCCTTCTAGAATATTGTTGATAAATCAATTTTCATAGATCTTTGAGGCGTATATGTACCTAATAGATGGTGAAGTTTTGAATGGTTGACATGTTGAGAAGCTAAGATAGGAAGTTGTCTAAGAGAGGAAAGTGGAAGTGTTGATAATCTCAGTGAAGCATCTAAGAAGAGGTAGAAGACTACAAAAGCAGCTTATAACATTGAAGCTATTAGACAAGGCCAAAAGACTAGGGTGCAAAATACCTAGGTGAGGACCTAAAGAGATCAATAGACCAAGGTGAAAGAGACTTGGGTGAAGATCTTATGGAGAAATTGAAAAAGATATGGGCAGAAAATTCAAGAGCCTAGAAGAAGGAAAAATCCAAAGTAAAGTGAAGGAAGGAACAAAAATGAAAGAGTTACTCTCAAAGAAAGAACAAAAGGAAGCAAGGGACAATTTTGAGAAGTTGGAAACCATGATCAAGACCATGATGAAAGTAGAAGACTAAAGATTTTAATGGAGGTTGAAGAAGAAGGTGAAGTGGCCTATCAAGCTACTTATGAAGAAGGATAAGAAGCAAAATATGATGGCTTTAGAAAGAGGAATGGTGAAGGACACTCATGAAAGAGTGAAGGAAAATGAGATGTTATGTGAAGAAGAGAATGAGAAAAGAGAGAAAAAAGAAGTGAAGATGAAAAGAAATCTCATGTGGGCCTTATGGGCTCTATTTTTGTTATCTAACTCTATGTTTGAGTGGGTATTTGCAGGTATGAAGATAAAAATGATGAAAGTGAAAGAAAGAACTTCAAAATGGATGAAAATAAGGTCAAATGAAGCACATGTGGAAGAAGATGAAGCTGAAATAGTGCAAGTACAGTTGGTACAAGGAAATGAAGATAAAGTGGAAGGTTTTAAAACTGATCATGAAGATTATGAAGACTAAATGCCATTCTACGAGGCATGGGAAAAATGCTTGGAAGGAGGACAAAGTACTAGTGGAAAAAGTGAAGCTACAAACCATGAAATATGGAAGACAAATCAGATTGTGTAGGTTGGAAGAGAAGAAGAAAGAGGTATGAAAGTCACTTCTAATGAATCCAAGAGGAAGAAGGAATGCACTAAGAGAAAACACCAAGTTTCTCATTCAAAGGAGATCATAAATCATGGATATATTGTTCCTATATGGCTTAAGAGAAATGCAAAAATAGTGAAGCCTAAGGAGAATGCAAGTAAAGAGAATGTTTACCAGGTTTCCAAGTCAAATCTACAAGCCAAGGGGGAAGATAGAGCTGATATGAGACAAATTTCAAGCTATAAGAGCAAGCAAACAGCTGATATGAAGACAAGAGACCAGCCTAAGCATATTATTTCACACAGAATGTTTCTGTCTTAAAATAGAGGTGCTTCTATCCTTTCATTCTCTTGAGAAGCAGATGAGGGTTAGAGCTAGGAGGAATACTGTTGAGTGTTGGGAGGGTGCGCGCATACCGTAGAGAGAGATCGATTTGATTGCGAAGAACTCCTTTTTGTCTAGGAAGGACTACCCGCAAGTAAGAATACAAGACCACCAGATTTTAGTTAGACAATAAATGAGGGAATTGCTTGGGCCCAGAAATATTAGACTTCATTTTGAAGGTGGTCACCTTTTAATACGAATTAACACAAATGATAAAGAAAGAGGCTATTGCAAAATTACACTTTAATTACCTTGTTAAAAAGTAATAGAAGAAACAACTGGTTTTGGTTTGAGTCACAATGACCGATGCGATCCACCGTATAACCGATTGCGGTTATACACCGCATCTGGATTCTTATAACCGATATCGGTAGGGGTGGTGATTTAGGGGCTTTCAATGAAGGTTGGTTGTGAGGCGGCTATGGTGTTTATAAGATTGGAAATGATTATGGGTAGGAAATCGGGTGATGGAGAAGACTCAAAGAGTGTGGGGGTTGTTCTTAAGGAAATGTAAGGGTAGAGGAATGACAGTTAGATGTAGGGTGCTGCCGGGTAGTAGATCTAGGAGTGAACCTATAATTACTATGAATCAGAAGTTCAAGAAATGTTATTTAAAAATGTATAAGACACTACTTACTAGTTCCTGATGAAGATACAGGTCCAAGGATTGTGATGATGAAGGCAGGGCTCAGGTGGGATGATCTGACAATCAAAAGTGAGCCATCTTCTCTCCCAATGCTTAGATGAGTGTCACTGTGCTCTAGTTACTCAGTTGCAGTCTTGGGCTCGATGTCCTTCTCTGCAAACTCTTCTCTTTTCTTCACTTGTCTCTGCTCTACCAAGTGAATTCCAGATTTTCAAATGAATTCCGATCCTTTGTTTTTGGTTGGGGGAGGTCATTTATAGGGAACCGATGGTGGTTACGTAACCGACGGCGGTCGAGTAGGAACCGATGTCGGTTAAGTCAAAGTGGGCTATTTTTAGTAAAATAGCCAACTTTCCCTCCTTTTCTCCCGAGGGATTAGTTGTGGGCTTGGTCAAGTCATGATTAGGTTGGTTTTGGTGTGGGTGAGAAGTAATTAGTCATGGGTGTGGATGTAGACCAAGTTATAGGTCTTAATTAGGTTAGTTTAGGGTTAGGGCTAGGTCATGATGAGGTGGCAAAATGAGGTGGCAGGTTTGGATATGTGGATTTATTAATTATAAGGTAATTAATAAATAATTGTGTAAGGTTTAAGTGGTGAGGTTAGGTTGCGAAATGAGATGCGGGGCACAGGGTGTCGTAAGACACAAATTTGGTGTCTACATTAGCCCCTTGTTGTCGTGTAACTTGTCTTGTAAAGCTACACTGACAATTAATAAGAAGTGATTACCCCAGCTTAAGGGTATAGGTAATCCCCCTCAAATCTATCACAGATTGAGGCAATGTGAAATCAAGGATAGGGTTGATAAAGGATAAATGGTGTTGGGTTGATGGTAAGATGGTGGGGTAAGTTCAAGGAAGCAGACACACGTTAAAATGCAAAAGAGTGCGACCAGGGGGTACATGATTTGAAGAGCAAACAAGTAATTCATAGGAAAAGGTTGATAGTTTATCCAAACAAGGGTGATATAATCCTGGTATCCAAGGCATAGGAAGTAGCTCCAGGGGATATAACGGGTAAGGTACAGAACGTTTAGGCATGTCCGATGCACGAATGGTTGGTTTGGTTGAGATAAACGTCACGGTCTCGGTCTAGGTAAAGTTGGTTGGCTGATCAATTCAAGTATCCTAATCATGCTAGAACACGAACAGGTGAGCTCGATTGAACAAAAAGCTACATGATGGGTGGATAAAATCGTAATTTGCGGGTCTTGGGCAAGGTACGTAATTGGTGTGGCCTTGGGTCAGGCCGATGGATTAGGTGTGGCCGTGGGTCGGGCCGGATTAGTTGGTTGCGGCCTTGGGTCGGGCCTGATTGATTGGGTGTGGCCTTGGGTCGGGCCGGATTGGTTGGTTGCGGCCTTGGGTCGGGCCTGATTAATTGGGTGCGGCCTTGGGTCGGGCCGGATTGGTTGGTTGCGGCCTTGGGTTAGGCCGGATTGGTTGGTGTGGCCTTGGGTCGGATCGGATTGGTTGGTTGCGGCCTTAGGTCGGACTCGATTGGTTGGTCAAGCGGCCTTGGGTCGGGCCTGATTGGTTGGTTGCGGCCTTGGGTCGGCAATTGGTTGGTTTGTTACGGCCGTGATTTGGGCCAATGAAGTCAAAATAATGCTATTTAGCAAAGCCGGGGGAGGCGACGTGGTGAGACAGGAAGTTTGGTGGATAAGGGCAGAAATTTTGGTAAAGTAGGCCTGTAACCGATATCGGTTAGGTATGACCGGTATCGGTTAAATGACCGATATCGGTGTTTTAGGGCACGCTATAACCGATATCGGTTATAGGTCAAAACCTATAAAAAGAAAAATACGGCGTGTCATTTTCACATTGTCAATTTGAGCGCCTAATTTTGTCTTGTCTGAGGTGTGAAGTGATTTTGTTGATTTTGTGGGCTGAGTTGGCATTATTTGAGTGGAGGAGTGAGTGAGTGGTAGACCCCAGCGATCAGGAGGCAGAGGTTGATTGGTTGAGGACCCAGCTGAGGAGATTTGGAGCCATGGCATAGCCAGGAGGAGTAGGAGGTGCTGGAGGAGCTGGACCACCGCCACCTATCCCACCACGACGACGTGTAGTCGTACCGGTAGGCTCTGAACCCCTACTTATGTGAATTTAATGATTTTAACTTAGATGTGGGTTTTGGGTAGGAATCCCAAATTTAATAAAATAATGAATAAGTGGAAGTAATTTGTAAAATGGAGTGGGTAGGTAGGTTAGTTAGGCCAAAACGGCAGGGTGGGTAAGTTTTTAGGTCTTTTGGGTGGGTAAATGGGTAGTTTTTGGAAAAAATTGGTTTTGCGGGCGTTTTGGGTTCGGCCCCGGAATGGGACAGTGACCGATGTCGGTCACTAGGCGACCGGCATCGGTCACCGAATGTTTGTAAAAATGTCTTTGTGGATAGACCGGCATCGGTCATATGTCGACCGGCATCGGTACGTAAAATGTGCTTGGGGGACCGATGGCGGTCGAGGGTGACCGGTACCGGTCAGCATGGGTAGGAGTTAGGTTTTGTGAACTTTGTGGTGGTTGTTTGTTGTTAGAGTTTTGTTTTTTTTGTTTGGTTGGGGGTAAAGGGGGAGGAGGTAGGGTTGATAGGAAAGGTGATTGGGGTGGGGGGGAATGGGGTTGTTGGGGGCTGGTTCGGGTAGGATAGATTATGTGGTGTGTATGAAGTAGGAGGTGTTAAATTGGTGGGGGTAGAGTTAGATGGCTAGAGTAGATTGGGAGATAAGTAAAGGGGAAATCGTAGATGTATAGTGTAAGATAGGTGGGTGTAGATGTGTGTGATAGAGTCGGGTTGTGGTTGGGTGGGTAAGTGGGTATAGAGGGTTAAGGTAGTTGTGTTTGTAAAGGGTAGGCCTGATGAAGTGGGTTGTTTTTGTAGGCACGCCAGCAGCTCACGATGCGGGATCGGATGCCCCCTCTATTGAGGCGGATGCGGCCACATGTGACCGCAGCGTAGTGGGCCATCATGTGAGAGGTTGGACTCAGCAGAGTCCAGCGGTATAGGGCTGTGGATAGGGACCACAGCCTGATGGTTGCCCTCATCGAGAGATGGGATCCGGCAACCAATGTCTTCCATCTCCCTACTGGAGAGATGACGATTACATTAGAGGATGTGTATCGCATCCTGAGACTGCCGATCGTAGGTGAGGCAGTGTTCCAGGTGGATGCGGAGACAGTGATGGATAGCATCCTGCATGTATTCGGGGATGCAGCCCCATTGCTTACTTATCACAGCGCGAGTATTGCCTATGGTGATATGTATCGCACACACCGACAGGAGACACGGCTTGCCGTGTTGATGATGATTGGTATCACCTGCTTCGCCCTCCCTGACTCAGAGGGAGGCCGCTTCCCACGGGATTTGATGGGAGTTTTGCATGAGATGGTAGAGGAGCATACATGCTATGCCTGGGCACCAGTGTATCTGGTGCAGCTATACAGAGAGCTGTGGGGTTATCGCCGTATGAGGTGATTTGGTATATGCTCGACATTTTTGTTACACTGCTGGGCTTACGAGCATATCATCTGTATATGACCAGTAGGGTTGCCCAAGCAGCCAGGGCCACAGATAGTATACAGATATGGGTTTCAGAGGTGGTTGGGGGTCGTGGGCCAGCCACGAGCGGTGCTCGTAGGACGAGATGTGGCCTACTATCGTCACATGTTAGAGGGCTTGACCGCGCTCGATATTATATGGAGGCCCTACAGAGGCCATCAGCCCCGAGGAGGAGCCCGAGCACAGCGCTGGATCCAGTATAGTTTCTGGATAGCTGGACGGAGGCCCGGGGAGTATGAGCGGATACCCCTAGAGAGGGTACGATGGCAGTTAGGCTTACGACAGGATGAGCCACCTCCCTTCCCACAGTACCGGAGGGATGATGTAGAGGCACCACTGCCTGCACACGAGTTGACCCAGACTGGGTAGCAGAGAGACCGGCTGATGATACAGTGGATGATGCCGAGTGACAGGGGCATTTTTGGTGTGGTGGGTAGGTCGAGAGCAGCTATGAGAGCACAACCCGCACAGCCAGATTTGGCGGATGTGATAGCGGAGAGGGACCGTCTCTTGGGCCAGGTGCAGCTATTACAGGGCAAAGTTACTGCTGCGACCGGCATGGGTGATTGGGTGCTACAGAGGCGGTTAGCCCAAACACAAAGACAGAGCACCGCCACGAGCACCAAGCACGGCCATAGGCACCGCCACAGTACGAGCACCGTCGTAGAGTGAGTGTGTAGGTACAGCACCGCCACGGCATATAGGGTGTACCCTGCGGGGGTAGGGCCACTATTACTAAGAGTCGGGGACCAACCCCACCACCATGGTGGCACAGCCCGCTATATGGAGGCAAGAGCGGAGGCCTGGTATTATCAGGATGTGCTCGATGGCACCGGACTAACTATCACCATATGCGGCACACAGAGGCCAAGACGTCTCGAGCCAAAGATCCTGGGGGCGCGGCCACCCCAGTGGGTCGGTTACAGGGAGGAGGCGAGAGCCAGCAGGGGACAGGCCGAGGTGGTGGAGAGAGCTGAGACATCCTGGCGAGTGGAGATGGGTTTTTGTTATTGGATATAGACACCGGTCTACGAACCGAGTATGTATATAGAGGCCTGCGTGCCCACATATGATTTATTTATTCATTGTTGTTGTATATACCGGCCTGCGAGCCGAGTACATTTTTGTATAGCCGATACCGGCTGCGAGCTGAGTAGTATATTTTTGACATGAGAGACCGGCCTGCGAGCCGAGTCGAGATTTTGACAGAGACAATGGCCTACGTGCCGGCTTTGTATTTTTTAGATCACAGAGGCCCCATGCAGGGCAAGTTGTATATTTGACATTGATATATATAGATGATGATTTTGATCCACATGGTGTGTATAATGATTGGGTTGATGTATATATTAAAATGTCTCATGTGTTTTGTCAATGGTTTTTGAAATTTAATGTATATAGATGATGAGTTTGATCCACATGGTGTGTATAATGATTGGTTTGATGTATATAGTCAAATGTCTCATGGTTTTGGAATTTAATGTATATAGATGATGTTGTTGAAATTTTGATGATATGTATATGCGTTGATGGGATTCTGATGACAAATATTGATAACGATGTCGTTATGCAGGGAAAAGAGGCGGCGCCACCAAAAATTTGTAAAAACTAGAGAAAAGGCCTAGGTTTAAGCAAAAGGAGACATGTGACCGATATCGGTTAGCTAACCGATGTCGGTAGACATATGACCGATACCGGTTAGGTAACCGATATCGGTTATGCTAAAACGAGCTTTTCTAAAAATAGAAAAGCTTGGGAGGCAACTTAAGTTCTTATTTTTAGAGTCATGCAACAAGTTAAATACGAGAATGTGACGTTGTTTGACGACTGATACAGGTAATTGCATGGGAGAATTGAGTGATAAGGAGGAAAGAGACAGGTAAAGTGATTGTGGGCTGAGATTAAGAAGGTAGAAAGGAAAGTTATATTGAAGAGGGTGGTGAACATGGCTGAACAAGGAGAAGCATCCAACGGGCAGAGACGAGAGGGAAGACAGGTTCCACCTCAAGCTGTTGCCTCCCAAGAGGTAAAATTTTTGGTTGTAATTCAATTCTTGCATGTTTTATGGATAGGATGAGGGAAGGTAAGTGGGTAGAGATGAAAAAGAAAAGGTGATAGGCAAGGGTTTGGGATGGGGTGAGTGTTATGGGGTAGGTAAGTAGGGGTTTTGGGTATGTTTGTAGGTACAGAGAGGGGTAAATGAGCAAATAATTATCGTAAGTTGTGTTTTTGCTAGGTGTATAGGATTGATGCATGAATCGATATCGTTTAGAGATAACCGGTGTCGGTTAGGTAACCGGTATCGGTTATCTATAACCGATATCGGTTACTGTATGAAATTCCAGAATGTGAGAAAAAACACTTGGGGATTTGATTTATTGAATGGTTGTTTGTTGATTTGATGTATGCAGGCAGAGGCAGGTTTGAGGATGAATGATAGTGTGCCAGCTTTGTTGTCACGAGTCCGAGCGGATGTAACACCAGCTGAATGGGTATTGATAAACCGTGTGGGGTTAAGTGGAATCCACTATTATTCACGAATCGCATGCAATCATGCTATGTTGCAGGCGTTGATTGAGAGATGGAATCCAGAAAAGAATACCTTCTATCTGCCAACAGGGGAGATGACAGTGACGTTGGAAGATGTGTTTAGAATTTTGAGGCTCCCAATTACAGGAAGACCAGTGTATCAGGCGGGGCCTAGCGCGGCGCGGGGAGTGATAACAACAGTATTTGGTTCAGCTGCACGAGATTTGACACAACGAGGTTTGACATTCACTTATGGTATAATGTATGCAGCACACCCTGAGGCAACAAGGTTGGCAGTGGTATTAATGATAGCGGTGGGGTATTATGCATTACCGAGGGCGGATGGGGGAAGATTTCCAAAAGCATTGATGTGTATTATTTGGGAAATGATAGAAAGGAGCGTGACTTTCACATGGGCACCCGCATATCTGGCGGAGCTATACAGGGGTTTATGGGCCTGCAGGTGAAATCACAAGATGACACTTGGATTGTGCATACTTATTACATTGTTGGGCCTATGAGCACATTGTGTGTGTGCGACCAATAAAGGCCGGACAATCCAGAAAGAGAGAGGCAGAGTGCGAGAGGTTGGGATTCAGATGATGGGTCCAAACAGAACAAGAGGCGAGATCCCAGGCCGTGACAGATGACATCGAGTATTATAGGCAGGTGTGGGAGATGGTGACGATTGCGGATATCCGTTGGAGGCCTTACGGGATCTATATGGTGACAGAGAACATAGCCGAGGATTTGAGGGTGTAGAGCGATTGAGGTGGATCGCGAGGCACGAGCCGTGAGTAGTGAGAGGATTCCTCTCGATCACGTGCGGCGTGACAATTTGGATTTGTGTAGGATATACCCATGGCTTATAGACCATACATGAGGATCGACGCCGAGGCATCATTCTCACCTCCCCGGCCAACACCTCCAGAAGGGCCAGAAGAGATAGCAGCCGATCGTAGGGTAATGGATGCAGGAGCGACAGAGGCTTATAGATTATGGTGGGTAGCAGAGCTGCGAGGTTCATGTGAGAGGGCCGATCAGCCTAACATAGCTGTGATTACAATGGAGAGAGATCGCCTGCAGGGTTTAGTGCACCAGCTTCAAACGTGGGTGAATGAGACAACGGGGTTGGTAGCGGTTGCGGAGTCACGAGTGGAGAGACTAGAGGCGAGACTCCTCCGCGCGAGAGGGCATATTCATATGTTACAGGAGAGATTGGCAGATCAGTGGGAGGAACCAATAGCAGTAGCACCTTTGAGGATGGAGAGGCTAGGCGAGCGACGTCGATGATCACGATCATCACCTGGTTCGGGATGAGGCGCAAGGGTCTAAGTGAATTTCATAGAGGTATAAGAATAAATAAGGATGCCGACTGCAACGTCGATGATAGAGAAGATGTATTTGTTTAACATCTAAATAAAACTGAATATGTATGTTGATTTGAGTTATGATAATAATAAGAATGGTTGTGTTTTGAATGTTTGTTTTGAAAAAAAAGGATAAAGATGAATGTTATCAAATAGAAATACACAAAAATATTTATATTTACAACACATGATAGGTTATGGTAGGGGATGGTCGAGCTAACCTTGGGAGACCCCATGTCTCCTAAGTGCTACCTACATAGCCCATTGCATAAAGCAAGGAGGGGCCTCAGACCGATGTAGTTCTCCCTTAGGACTAGGGAGAGGTGAATTCAGGCAATTTGGTTGTGGTTAGCAATTTGTTGGTTGGTAAAAATATTGATATTGGTAGGGTAATGTTGTTGGTGTTGGTAAGGTATTGGCGATGTTGGTGTAGGTATAGGTGAAGCGAAAGTTAGCTTACCCAAGTAGTAGGGAACCGTGTCCTGATTAAGGTCAACACATAATCCTAGATTCAAGTAAAAGAGGCAAAAATGTCCCGTAGTTGAAAAGAGCTAAACAAACCACATATTAACGTAGGATGAGCTTGAATCCCTAGGTACCTTGCATATGCGAGAAGTCGATAGGTGAAAAGAGTTGTATAATCACAATATATCGGATATACGTCACGTCCCTTGAGTTTTATTGCTTTGACGAATGGTGAGGTGAGGTGGCTGGTAGAGTTGGGGCAGAGAATTTGTTATAAGGTGATTATGCTGACAAAAGAGAACCAAACCTAAATAGACAAGTCCATGACTCAAAAGTGCTTTTGAATACTGCTTTTATTTTTCTGGATATAGACTGATCGATGCGGGAAGTCTACATGGGATATGTATTTTGTTGTTCTTGAGGTCTTCACGAAGCTGAGCAATGCGAGAAGCTTCTGATAGAGGCTGACTTTGTATAGCTGTCCTTCAAGGGAGCAGTCTATTTATAGTAGCAGATGCGGCTTTACACATAGCTATCCTTCGGGGGAGCAGTCTATTTATAATAGCAGATGTGGCTTTGCACATAGTTGTCCTTCGAGGGAGCAGTCTATGTATAACTTAGAGGTCTAGATGTCCTTTTGGCATGAAGCATCTAGTTTTGTAGGAAGTTTGACTCAAGAATATCCCATAAGTGTATAATTGAGAACATGTTATTTTGATACTTTTAAGTCATGGACTAGACTAAAAAGGGGAAGGCATCTTTAAGAGGAGGTGATGACCAAACCACGTGAGCTTGATTCTATTTTGAGATGCATGAAACAAAGTGTATGAGGTGGTAAATGAGCTCAAGGATGAGCGCAGGTAGATAAGAAGTGATATAACACTAAATTCAATAGTAGAATGGCCGAAGATGCAAGGCATTAAGGGGTTCAGGCTCAGGTTTACCATTAAGCGAAGCTAAACGGTAAGTGCCTGATCCGTAAGTGTGAGTGATAATGTAAGGCCCAATCCAATTAGGAGCAAATTTTCCACGTTTGCTCTTTTCTAGTTTGGTTACATGTTGATTCTCTTTGAGGACAATATCACCAACCTTAAAAGTATACTCATGAAGTCGCTTATCATAAGCACGCTTGATGTGCTTTTGATAGATTTGAAGGTGGTTAAGAGCTATAAGACGACGCTCGTCAAGAAGCTCCAATTGGGCTAACCGCTCTTGGCGGAAATCATCATTGGTGAGAATATCCTGAAGAGATATTCTTAGGGAGGGTATTTGTATTTCGAGAGGCAAGACAACCTCGGTACCATATACAAATAAAATGGGGTGGCATTAGTGGAGGTACGAATGCTAGTCTGATAAGCCCAAAGGGCAAAGGGGATGTGATCAGGCCAATTTTTTCCAGAATCGTTAACGACTTTCATGAGAATTTTGGTCAGGGTTTTGTTAGAAGATTTGGCTTGACCATTTGCTTGTGGATAGTAAGGTGATGAGAAACTAAGTTTGATACTAAAGTTGTCACAAAGGTCTTGTAACAACTTATTTTTAAAAGATTTCCCATTATCTGTTATCAGGCGATGAGGAACACCAAAACGACAGATAATGTGATGGTTGATGAACTCTACAATTTTTTCTTTTTTGGTTGAAATGAGTGGAATGGCCTCCACCCATTTAGTGCAATATTCGGTTGCTGTGATTATCCAACTGTGACGTTGCGAAGAGGGCGGGTGAATCTCACCAATAAGGTCTAAACCCCATTGGGAGAAAGGCCAAAGATCTCGTGTGACCTGTAGTGGATGGCTAGGAGTATGTTGAAGGTTGGCATGTTGTTGACACATAATACAACGCTTAACATATTCGTAGCAGTCGTTATTAAGAGTAGGCCAATAATAGCCTAGGCGAAGGATCCGTTTGGCCACGGCAAGGCCACTAAAATGTCCACCACAAATGCCGTCATGGACTTGTTGGATGATATAGGTGACCTCCACGCCGGTTAGACATCGAAGGAGGATGCCATCAAAGCCACGTTTATAGAGGAGTCCCCCCATGACGACGTAACGAGAAACACTTTTAAGAAAAGCACATTTTCCATTACTCATAAGGTCAGATGGGAGAACAGAGGTTGTAAGGTAATTGTGAAATTGGTGATACCAAGTATCCTGCGAATCAGCGGAGACATTATTTATCATACCAACATCCGGGGCTGAGTAAGATGGGGCAAAGAGTTGTTGGACCAAGACAAATATGTCAGAGTCAGTTGGTGAGGCAGGAATTTGCGAGGCTAAGCAAGCCATAGTATCCGCAAATTTATTAGTTGAGCGGGGAATGGTTTGGATAGAATAATGAGTAAATAAGGTCAAAAGTGAATCCACGTAATGTTTGTACTTTTGAAGTTCCTCATTTTTACATTGGTAGATGCCCGTAACTTGATTGACGACCAGTTGAGAGTCGCTGAAAATGTTAATAGATTTTACACCTAAGTGTAACACAACCTGGAGACCCAAAACAAGGGCCTCGTATTCCGCTGTATTATTAGTGCAGGGGAAATCGAGCCAGAATGAAAGAGGCATAGGTTCAGCGTCCAGAGGAATGAGAACAATGCCGGCCCCTCCACCGTGCTGGCATTTGGATCCATCGAAGAAGAGGGTCATTGGATACGACTCATCACTGAGTGAAAGAGTGGCAATGAGTTCGTCAGGGAAAGTAAAATTGGTAAATTGTTCCCCAGGTAAAGGGGCTTCCGCGAGTTGGTCTGCGATAGTTTGTCCTTTGATTGATTTCTGGTGTACAAACTCAAGGTCGAGGTTAGCGAGGAGCATAAGCCATCGGGTGATGCGTTGGTTTAGATGAGGTTTGGCGTACATATAATGGATGGGGTCCGCGTTGGTGATGATAAAAGTTTTGTGATTCAGGAGGTAGTGTCGGAGTTTGGTGGCCACGAATGATAGGGCTAGGCACAACTTTTCTACATGTGTATACCTAGTCTCGTAATCCACCAGAGTACGACTTATGTAATAAACGGCTTGTTCTCGATGCTCGAGTCACGATGTGCAAGCATGGCTCCTACAACATGGTCGGTGGCGGAAAGGTAAAGGTAGAAAGGGCGATCGTCCTGAGGTGGGATAAGCACGGGTGGCTGCAAGAGATAGGCTTTAAGAGCCTCAAAGGCTTGGTGGCACTCTTCGCTCCATTGAAAGACAATGTCCTTTTTAAGGAGATGATGGAAAGGTTGACATCGATCCGAGAGTTGTGAGATGAAACGCCGGATAGATTGGAGTTTGCCCTGCAAACTACGCAATTGTTTGAGGTTAGTGGGTGGGGGCATTTCTAGGATAGCTTTGACTTTAGCTGGATCGACCTCGATGCCACGCAAAGAGATGATAAAACCAAGGAGTTTTCCCGAAAGGACACCAAAGACACATTTCTTTGGTTGAAGACGAACACAGTATTGTAACAGGTGATCGAAAATAATGGTTAAAACATCAAGATGTTCACTGCGATGTTTAGATTTGCCAAGAAGATCATCAACATAATCCTCAAGGATAGTGTGCATAATGTCATGAAAAATGTAAGTCATAGCCCGCTGATAGGTCGCACCAACATTCTTAAGGCCAAACGGCATGACACGATAGCAGAAGGTTCCCCAAGGAGTTATGAAGGTGGTTTTATGTTGATCGGTTGGGGCTACCAAAATTTGATTGTATCTCGAGAAGCCATCCATGAGGAAAGCATCTCATGGCCGCAGTGAGATCAACAAGTTGATCAATACTTGGTAGGGGGAAGTCATCCTTTGGGCAAGCGAGGTTAAGGTCCCGAGAAATCCGTACATATCCGAAGTCCCCCCGTTGCTTTAGTAACAGGTACGATGTTAGAAATCCATTGAGGATAATCAATAGGTAAGATGAAGGAAACAGAAAGGAGTCGTTGAAGCTCTTCTTTGACCAAGAGGGCAATGCGTGGATGCATTTTTCTCAGTTTCTGTTTAACTGGTTTGGAATCGGGTTTCAGGGTAATGTTATGGACAACAATGTCAGGATCAATTCCTGGCATGTCAGCGTAGGACCAAGTAAAAGCTTGGTTGCGGGAACGGAGGAAGGTAGTGAAGGCAGTTTGTTCTGATGTGTTAAGAGATTGTCTGATCTTCACAATGTGAGGATCATCCTCTGTGTGGATGTTGATTTCTATAGTTGACTCATTCAACATGGTTTGAGTGTCAGATGGTAAGGCGCGTTGAATATAAGAGTCATCCTACACCAAGGTAAGTGAGGATGGAGTCGTCATCCTGGCACTCAACAACATTAATTGAAGGCGAGTCCTCTTCGATCATGTCTAGATACAGAAGGGGAAGAGAAGATGGGTCTTCATTATCGCGTTGATAAGTGAGAGGACCTAGGAAGATAGCGTTTATGAAAAAAAAAAAAAAGGTAGGAGGGATAGATTCAGGGTCTATCGACTCTGTGGGTGACGATGGAAAAATGGGTGATGATGGTTTGGAAGGGGTGACTTCGTCGTCTTCTTGGATACAACGGATATGCGGTGTTTTCGGTGTAGGTGGGTCAGAGAATCCAAGACCACGACGATCTTTGTGTTTGCGTGTAGTTACGGGAATGATCGTATGTCGGCCTTGTTCATAAAGACCGAAACCGAAGCCCTTCCAAGCACAACGCGTCAGGAAGGTGAGGGCAAAACGACGATTAGTTAGATATTGAAAATCATATTGGAAGGGAACCACACCAAGGGGAGGTTCAGGGGTGACAGAGGATGTATCGACACCCCCATATGTTAGGTTGGTGCGGCAATTAGGTGGTCTCAGTAGAGATTACTTCCCCCACACGATGGTCATAGGTAGGATGCGCATGTAACTATCCGTACTCCTGTGGGGTATGGAAAGTGCTAACGTTATATAGGCGATACTCCCCCAGCGTAAGGTGTTGAAAAACATCTACTAAGGGATCTGAGGTCGGGATGTTGTTCGTGGGGAAGGAAGTGGTATTTGTGGCGGCGGTTTCATTGGTTGAAGGTGTAGGTGCGGTTGAGGTGGATGGTTGAGGTGTGGTCAAATAGATGGTTGGGTTGGATGAATGGGTGTCTTGACTAGTACAAGCACATCATTAGGGCGATATAACATATTGCAGGTTTTGAAGGGGGGAGGGTCAGCTTTTACGGTGTAGGACTTCCCCTCATACTCAATTTTATGCATCTATGTAAGGTGGAGGGAACGCATCCCATAGCCTAGATCCAAGGGCGGCCTAACAACATGTTGTATTGGAATTCTCCCTCAAGGACATAGAAGAGTTCAGGTAAAGTACGTGGCCCTACACGAATGTTAAGGATCATGGTGCCTAAGGTAGAAGTAATAGCATCATTGAATGAATGCAACATGGTGGGGTTGGCACACATGCAGCTGAAGGGATATTCATTTGTTGGAAGGCTTTGGAAGAGATGATGTTTAAGCTAGCACCCCCATCGATCATAACACGACGTACTCGGATGTCCCAGACGTAAGCCGAGATGAAAAGAGTGGGGTCAGGATCTTCTGCACCAAAGTCGACAATTTCGTCTTCGAAGAAACTGACAGCAGCGGCTTGCTGTATATGGGGATGGAAGTGGTAGTTTGTTTGGTGAGAGAAGCAACGTGGTTGGGTGTTAAGATGGAGGCAACGGGCAAGGTTTCGTTAGGTAAGACCTCTATACCTTGAAGGATCTCAACAAGAGCTTGTCGATGAGATTCAGAGGTTTGAATGAGATCATACAATGTCATTTTTACAGGTGATTGGTGAAGCTGTTTGATCATGGTACGGTGGGCAACTCCATCAGAGACAGGGTAGGCAGGTCCACGAATAACCACTTTAGGTGGTGGTGTGATCGGGATGGCGGACGGAGAAAGAGAGGTCGCAGGTGTGCTTTCTTTAGCTTTCCCATTGGTTTTCTGCCCTCGAGTAGCAATGCTAATCATGTTGATCTCGTGAACTCGAGAGGAGGAAGATGGTAGGGATAAGTCATTGTCTTCGAGAGGTGGGGTTGCAATAATGATATTTCTTGGTGAGGTAGGGACAGGTGGTATAGGAGAGGGGATTGAAGCTAAAGGTTTCTCCCTTCGTAAGTTGTCTTTCTTAACCTTTCTATCCGAGAGAGGTGACTAATGAAGGATGGCTTTCAAATTTTGCATCCCTCTACATTATGTCTGGTGTGCGGTGGTAAGCGCAGATTTTAGACTCATCATAACCTATAGGTCGAGGTTTAGATGGATCATAGGGTCTAAGTGGGGGTAGGGAAATGGTCGCATTCTCCACCAACATATCAAGGATCTTAGCGTAAGATCCTTTGAGCGGGTCAAAGTCAGAGGAAGATGAGGCTATTGATTGGGTGGGTTTTGGTAATGTTTGGGTATGGTTGATTCATATGGGTGGTGGTTTAGACAAGGGGTTTTTATAATTGGATTTAACTAAACTTGGCTTCTTCGGCGCAGAAGTTATGTTTAGTTGGTTAGATGATGAGGCCACAGATGATGTGGTGGCAGGAAACAACCATGGAGAAAGAGGAGTGATGGAAAACAAATCCTTTGATGATGGAGTTTGTTTAGGGTTGATAGGTGGACAAGATACTTGGGGTGATGGTGTTGATACACCCATGGATCTCTGTATGGGTGTAGAAGGTGTAGGTCGTTTTAAAGAAAATGCAGGAGGTATGATGTATTGAGGCAAGGTGGAGGGGTGAGGTCCCAATATAGAAGGTAGGTGTGACGGCGAGGGTTTTAGTTGTGACAGAGGCATAGATTGGACTTGAGGGATTGGGTTTGTCTCCTAGGTGGATGGACGGCTTTATTTTTGGATAAATCTAACCGTTTAGGTGGGTGTGTTAAGCTGGGTATTGGTGAAGTCCCAAGCATAGGGGAGGTTTGGTTAGGTTAATAGAGGTGGATGAGGTATTTGGTAGAGATGAGGGGGTGAAGATGAGGACATAGGCATTTTGAGCTTTTGTAAACACCTCGGGTATATGGTAGAGGTGTCTGGATCGGTCATCTGCATTTGAGTAGAGCATGGTGTACTCAAACGCTCCCATAGGACTTGTCTATCTTCTAGGGGATGACAATCTTCACGTGTGAATAGGAACTTTTGTATGGAAGAGAGGTGGGTTGTGATTCCGGTCCACTGTGGGTGTGATACAGGGGGTAAATGAGGCACTATATCAATGGGCGTTAAGAGGTCAACCGGTCACTGAAAAGATTTAGGCGATGAAGAACTAATAGGTAGGAGGGCATGTTTGAGAGGATCCGTCATGATTAAAGAATTTGGTGATGTTGGTTCGAGGGGTTTCTCATCTAAGGATGACAGAAACAGTGGCGAGCCTTCTTCTTTTATAGCAAGAGTGATAGAAGGAGATGTTTGGGAAATAGATAAGTTAGATAACATCCGCTCACAATCTTGCAGGGATGTGGTGTAAGAAGACTCATTCGTGAGAAGAGAACTTTGGCGGTTAATTCCTTTATGGGTAAAGGAATGGCAAGATTATCGTTTTGTCTTGATGGGGGTGAAGAGGGTTCGGATCCCTGCGTTAGTAAAGAGGTTTGATTCAGAATTTCCTCGATAGAAGCTTTTGGTTGGGAGTTGAAAACTACATGGATTTCATGAACACTCTCCTCGGCTAAGATATCTTGGTTTATGTTACTGTTAGAAGAGTGGTTTGGGAATGGTTTGTTGAAGATTTTCAAATTTCGGTTAGCAGGGGCGTTAGGATTATCGAGGGTTATATCCCCTGCATCAACCATTTCCTGCACTATGTTTTTCAACATCTTACAATTTTCATGACTGTGTCCCTTCACGCGGTGGAAGTTACAGAAGTCATTTTCTTTGTACCAAGAAGGTATAGCGTGGGTGGAATCAAACCCGGAGTGAGGTTTAACAGGAGGTAAGGTGATAGCTCCCGCTTTGAGCAATTTTTCCAATATCACACCATAAGTTTCTCCCAAGGGAGTGTAATTGATGGGCTCGGCTTTATACTTATAGGTGGTTTTTGGCGGGGTATTAGATGGTGCTTGGGATTTGACCATCACTGCGTGTACAGCTCCTTTTGATTTCGAAGCAGTCGATGCGTGAGAATTGGTGGTGTTGGGTTTGTTGGTGGAGTCTTGGGTTCGAAAATTAGGGTTTTTGTTGCTGCAACCATAATTTCTCGTCCTCTAAGGCTCGAATCTCTAGTTTCTGAGCCATAGTAAAGGCCTCATCAAAGGTGCGGAAAGTTTGAATTTGGAGGGTAGGAGAAATGTGCTTAGCACAGGCCCGCGTAAAGAGTTCGATAAGTTTAGCCTGAGGCAAGGCATAAGTAAGTTGGTTGATAAGGCCCCGCCATCGTCCAACGAAATCTGCGATAGATTCGTCTTCAAATTGTCGGATGGCATAGAGGTCGGTGATGGATACTTTCTTGGCGATATTAATGGAGAAATGATCCAAGAAATATTGGGCTAATTGGTTAAAAGAGAAAATTGAGTGCTGGGTTAAAGCATTGTACCATTCCAAGGCGGGTCCTGATAAGGACATGGGAAAGGTGCGGAGTAGTAAGGCATCGTCATGAGCAATCAGATAGCAGGCATGTCTAAATGATCACAAGTGTTGTTGAGGATCCTCCTTACTATTAAAACGAGTAAATTTTGGTAATTCCCATTGAGGAGGATATGAATGAAGGGGGACAGAAGGATGAATAGGCTCCCGACAAACTTGCTCGTATGTCAGGGTGCTACGGCTTCCTGAAACAGAAGCCTCCAGATTTTGCATCTTGTCCATCATTTGTTTGATTAAATCAGTGGTTGGGTAAGATGATGGTGCGGTTGTTGTAAATGGAGGAGGATTGGGCCAAGAGCCACTACTAGACAATGGTGGGGTTAAATGTTGATAAGGTATTGACGACGAATATGTTGAGGCGGCCAAATAGGGATGTCCTATATAAGATGTTGAAGCCACCGGATACGTGTGTGGAAATGAAAAGGTGGGCGGAGCTTGAGAAGGAAAGCTTGTGTGGATAGGTGGTAGAGAGCAAGTTATGAAAGGAGCAGTCTGCGAGAGAGACGAGGTAGGAGCAGTCGGTGGTAATGATATGTGGGGCCCCAGGTTAACCAAAGGAAAGCCAATCATGCCGTATGAACCCCTGAAGCCGCTGAGTTGGGAGACGGGGCTAAGGATGAAGAAGGCAAGGTGGAGTTATCAGGTGGGGAAGGAGCTAAGTGAGCAGCTATACTAATAGGCATACCAACAAGGAGTTGACCGTCGGGTGTATGGTCAGGGGTATGAGACAAATAATCTACTTGTCATGACACTAGGATTAGCGTCCAAATTTTTCACAAATTCCTTATCTCCTACGAGGATTTTGGGAACCTCACTTTGGTGTCAGTAGGATTCCCATAGGATGTGAAGGGGGTGATTCAAGCAAAGGCATGGAGCAGGCATGTGAAACCATGGCTGCAGCTTGTTTTCAGTGATAACAACCATGGACAAGAGTACACAGTAGGGATGCAATCTATCGAATGAAAAGCAGCAACAAAATGTTGGAATTGGTAGGTTGCTGGTTTTGGAACTATGAAAGACAGTAACCGATATCGGTCTAATAACCGAGGTCGGTCAGACTTTAGCCGGCGTCGGTCAGTTAACCGATGTCGGTAGAATAGAACCGGTGTAAGAAGCTGTAAGAAGCTGCTTATTTGGGGTTAACAAGGCTTAGTATACCTACCAAATTGTTCTGAAGTGATCACTGAAACAGTGTATGACAGAGAAACAGAACTAAAAACAAGCAAGATGCACAAGCAAATCAAGAGACTAACCCTAGGATTAGTTTTAATTATTGTGGGCTTATGCCTTAGACGCAAGATGATGTCAATCCTAAACAAAAGACCTAAGGGAAATGTCAAGTTTGTTTTGGCTTATAAGGTTACCTCAATCGGGCGGAGGAATACCGCGAAAAAAGGGGGAATGTTTGAGTTGTTGTGTTGATTATGATGTGATTTGGTATGTGTTGTGCAGTGAAAGTAAGATTAATTTCTTGTCAATACCGTGGATATCACCCCCACGTGTACGACCTGTTACTTAATCTATGTTCACTAGAATTGAAAACAACAAGCAAGAATGTGATGCACGTGTTTTAAACCCAAATCGAAAATGATATTCGATGAAGCAAAGAAGATGACTTTCACTAATGCAACGATGAGGAAGAAAGACAAATTCTTTTACCAAAATGTGGTGAAAATATCTTGTGAATATTTAGAAGAAGAAAATAGCAAGTGTGCTCCCTATATGAAAGCAAGCAAGAAAGAAAGAAACCCAAAAGGGTCCCATCGGGCGTGCCAAAATGTTTCACACAGAATGTTTCCATTCTTAAAATAGAGGTGCTTCTATCCTTTCATTCTCTTGAGAAACAGATGAGGGTTAGGGCTAGGAGGAATACTTGTTGAGTGTTGGGAGGGTGCACGCGTACCATAGAGAGAGATCAGATCGATTGCGAAGAACTCCTTTTTGTCTAGGAAGGACTACCTGCAAGTAAGAATACAAGACCACCAGATTTTAGTTAGACAATAAATGAGGGAACTGCCTTGGGCCCAGGAAATATTAGACTTCCTTTCAAAGGTGGTCAGTTCCCCTTTTAATATGAATTAACACAAATGATAGCAAAGAGGCTATTGCAAAATTACACTTTAATTACCTTGTTAAAAAGCAATAGAAGAAAGGCTGGTTTTGGTTTGAGTCACAGTGACCGATGCCGGTCACTGTATAACCGACTGCGGTTATACACCGGTACCGGTTGCTGATAACCGATATCGGTAGGGGTGGTGATTTAGGGGCTTTCAATGAAGGTTGGCTGTGAGGCGGCTATGGTGTTTATAAGATTGGCAAATGATTAGGGGTAGGCAATAGGGTGATGGAGAAGACTCAGAGAGTGTGGGGGCTGTTCTTGGGGCAATGTAAGGGTAGAGGAATGACAGTTAGATGTAGGGTGCTGCCGGGTAGTAGATCTAGGAGTGAACCTATAATTACTATGAATCAGAAGTTCAAGAAATGTTATTTAAAAATGTATAAGACACTACTTACTAGTTCCTGATGAAGATACAGGTCCAAGGATTGTGATGACGAAGGCAGGGCTCAGGTGGGATGATCTGACAATCAAAAGTGAGCCATCTTCTCTCCCAATGCTTAGATGAGTGTCACTATGCTCTAGTTACTCAGTTGCAGTCTTGGGCTCGATGTCCTTCTCTGCAAACTCTTCTCTTTTCTTCACTTGTCTCTGCTCTACCAAGTGAATTCCAGATTTTCAAATGAATTCCGATCCTTTGTTTTTGGTTGGGGGAGGTCATTTATAGGGAACCGATGGTGGTTACGTAACCGACGGCGGTCGAGTAGGAACCGATGTCGGTTAAGTCAAAGTGGGCTATTTTTAGTAAAATAGCCAACTTTCCCTCCTTTTCTCCCGAGGGATTAGTTGTGGGCTTGGTCAAGTCATGATTAGGTTGGTTTTGGTGCGGGTGAGAAGTAATTAGTCATGGGTGTGGATGTAGACCAAGTTATAGGTCTTAATTAGGTTAGTTTAGGGTTAGGGCTAGGTCATGATGAGGTGGCAAAATGAGGTGGCAAGTTTGGATATGTGGATTTATTAATTATAAGGTAATTAATAAATAATTGTGTAAGGTTTAAGTGGTGAGGTTAGGTTGCGAAATGAGATGCGGGGCACAGGGTGTCGTAAGACACAAATTTGGTGTCTACACATATGACAAGTAAGAAGTGGATATTCAAGAACAAGAATCAAGTAAGTGCACTACAAGAATGTATGAAAAATGAGGTGTGCACTAGTTCAAGAGAACAAGATACGATGGAGAAACTAGCTCAAGCATGGCAACCAAGAGTTTTACAAGAAAGTGAACATCAAGAAAACCAAGTAAATTTCCAAGGTAAAGAAGTGGTTTGTCAAAGATTTGGTGATGTACGAAATCATGGTGACTTGATCTCATCAAGTGCAACAAGAAAAGATAAATGAATAGATTCCAAGAAGATGAATAGAGCAAATATATGGGAAGTTGGTGAATGTTCCTACACAAATGAAGAAGAAGCATCGAGGAAAGGTGAAGATTGTGTAAGGAAGAATGATCATGACAACCCCAAATTTGATGAGGCCATGGATGAAGAAGACACTCTCATGTTGAGAGAGGAAATGCACATGATTGAAGATATCATTAACTCTCCTAAAGGTATACTTTGATCGGGATCATTTTTGAAAAGTTCCCTAAAGATCCCTAAATGGTGTCAGTGTAGAAGATCATCTCGAGAGCTTTCCAACGAATGTAAGAACGTGACAAACAGACATCGGGAGCTCTAGATATGTTTGGTCAAAGTTTAGACAGCGGAAAAGTCAACTCTGGTCAACTGGTCAATATTGGACAAATCGCACTGTGACACGTGGCTTGCCACCACTCGTCGAATTCACTCGATTTGCCTATTGGGAGACGACAAGTGGAATATATGCTATTGACCGAGTTAATTATTTTCGATACCCCATGGTATGGGTCGAAATTATATTTACTTGGTAAGTCCACTTTCCAAATGCCACGCACATGTATATGTCAACCGATATATTAATGTACATACATTAGTATTTAACCGCCAAAACCAAATGCATATGCTATGACCACGTGGAAGGTGGTGAAGCGGTTGTTAGGGGGCATTAAGCCATGCATGGATGTTTCCACGTGGAAGAAGGTGGTGAAGCGGTGGAGATGGGGGCGGTTAAGCCTAAGGTGGTCCTTTGACCACTATAAAAATGCGTGGAAAGGCTTAATAAAGCCTAAAACATTATCTCATCCGCCAAAAATGATGCCGCTGGGTTTTGAACCCAAGACCTCCGCTACCCAAACATATCCCGCTAACCAACTTGCCACCAATCTTGGATGGGATAGAATTGAATTTGCGGGTATATAAAGAGCTCTTATCTCTGTGTTGTGGGGGTGTCAAACAGGATAAGGACCAGATCTCAGAGAACGCCATTTTGAAGGCCTTGCACTCAGAATGAGAACTCAGAGTAAAAAGATGAAATGAAGGAAATTATGAGATGATTCCAACGATGTAAGATTTGATATTTTTTGTTGAGTTTTAACCTATTTTTGGAAGCTTTGAATGCAGTTTTTAACAGGGATCTACAAGACAGCTAGTTGGAAAACACGAATTTCAATGCACTTCTGGTCCGAAATGTGACTTGGTGTAAACATGAAAAGTGTTCAAAATTCAGAGATGATCTCAGATATATGATTTGTTTTCATAGAATGTTTTTAAATCTCCATTTGTAGGTGTTTTTCTAACACAGTTGCAGGGAGATCACATTGTGAAAACACTGTAGGAGCCACGGATCGTTCTTGGGACAATTTCTGCTATTTTTCAGAGTTCTTGGGACATTGATCAGCTCATTTGCAGGTTGTGATTCATTATTGGTTGTTTGTAAGAGTTATTGTACTTACATTTCAATATTATTAATGGATCGGTTCAATCCGAACCCGGGGACGTAGGAATTTCCGAACCCCATAAACAATCTTGTTTGTTATCTGAGTGTTTTTAGTTTTAATTATTTATTTGCTACACAAGTTTTCCGCACTTCTATGGATGCATAATAATAAGAATTTAATCAATTTTTGGAGCTTAGAATACTTAAAATTGATTAAGAAAGTCACGATCTTTGGAAACTTTTGAAAGTGAAAAAAATATAACACACGTATTCGAGATCATATACAAGCCAAGAGTGAAGACAAGGTAATTGTATTTGATGATTTGTTGCTTGATAATGAAAACGGTGTGAGTGAATTCCTAGAAATTACACCAAAGTACTCTACTAGTGCATGTGAGGAGCATGAAACAAGCAAGAGTGAGTGCATGGTTGGGAATGATGAACTTAATAAGCATGATGATCAATTTTGCATGAGTAAAATAGATGAACTATTTCCAAATTTGACTGGTGTAATGGAAAATGAAAAGAAACGGGAAGTTAAAGCTGAGATAAAAATGATTTATTGGGAAAATAATAACAAAGAAGAAGAAGGCACAAGCTTAAGGCATCTTGAGGTGGTGAAGAATGAGAGTGAGCAAGCCAACAAATAAGAAAGTGCAGATTTTAGCAAAGAAAATGATGACTACATGAAGGAGATGCACTACAAATGGATGAAAGAGGTGATAAAGGATGAAGAACAATATATATGTGTTATTTTTATGTTTTTGTGTACAGTATGGTGGATGGCACCTTAGAGATAATGGAGATAAAGATGCAAATCAAGAAGAAAGCAAACAATGTCAAGGAAAATCCAAGGACTACTATATGGAATCCGGTGGTTGTGAAGCAAACCAAGTCGGAGGAAGTGCAGCAAGAAGACCAAGGCACATGCAAAAAAATAAAGAATTGTTCAATACATGATTATCGAAAAAGTATATGAAGGCTTCTTCTCCACCTTGGGAGTATGATGCAGGAGCGTCGATGGCATGATTAAATAAATCAAGGTTTTTGGATTTTCTCTAGGGTCTAGGAAGTTTTTTAGATGTTTCGAATGTTTTGCATCCTTAAGGACCTCCCTTATAATGTAAAAGTGAAATCATGGGCTTTCCCTCTAAAATGTAATATTTATAATTTGAATTGCTAAGTTTGGAGGAAGAGGACTAAAGTCAAGAATAAGGGTCGTCAAAACTTGTAATAGGCCATTTAAGACCTCATGAGGAGTATAAATGTGTTTTTAATCTTATCCTAAGGTCATCTTAACCCTATGACATCATAATCATGGTTGGTTAGTCATGTAACCACCTTCTTCTTGGATAAGAAAGGATAAAATTAGAATGCAAGAGTTAGTTATTCCTCCAAGGAAGGTAAGTAAAGAGAGAGAGAGAGGTGTATTCCTCATAGTAGGAAGAGGAAATATGGACTGTTTGTAAGAAACACACATATGGGCATGGATATATAAAATTTTATGTTTGTAGTTGGACATGGTCTTTGGATAGTAAAACTTTGAGTTGCAAAACAAAGATGTGCAATGAGGGGAAAGGGAGAGAGTTTTCTAGAGGCATTCCTCGGTTGGAGGAGACAAGGGAGAGTAAATAACGTAATTTACCATTTTTATATGAAAGAAAATGTGTATGTATTTCAATGAAGAGCTTTGGTTGTATATGCAATGTGTGTTTTTGCTTCATTGGTCTAAAAATACATGCTTTACTAAAAATAATCTTGGACTAATGGTGGGTAAACTCTCCATCTTAAGGTATTTAAGAGGATGTTTTTATAGCTTTTGCAATAGGTCCTTAATGCAATTTGTTTTGTCATAGTATGTGTAGACCAGGGATTGTATTTGTGCGGGCAATATGAACTTGTAAGTCTTCGGGAGGTGGAGGTATGGAATCATTTTTGAAGATTGAACCATTAATTTTTTTATCGGGAACATGCTCATTTTTCCTTACATATCAATAAGGTTGGATCCATGAGCTTGACTACCTTGATTTGAGTCCTAAATAGTCATTGAATCGTGTATTGACCTAATGGCATTGTGGCGGCATGTGTAAGCCTTAAGCATAGACTAGAAGGAGACTAGGATGCACAAAACCATTTGCAAAGTAATGGTAAACTCATGAGGATAAGTACATTGTTCTCAGTTCAATGGTGAAATGCCTTGTATGACTGTGGTCGAGACAAACTGGTAATAATTGTGCATCTACATGCAAGTTGAGGGAAAGTGAATGTCTCCTTTGATGTATTCTCGATTAAAAATCACGTGCTCTAAGGGTCGGGTATAAGTAGACCCTCTATCATTATGAGGTGAGTGAGAGATGAAGGTAAGCTGTGGTAAGTACTCTTAGTTCTAGTATGTTAACACTGATTACCAACTAAAGTAAGATCTTTGTCATCAACCACGAGCAATCTCGACACTATCAAGAACTACTGGAAAAATATGAAGGATTAGTATGGCTTTAGGAGGCCACAGTAGAAATTAGAAGTCTTGAAGGATCACATTCAAAAATTTATGAGGTTTTGATCTCTCCGGGTTGTCCCAAGAAGCACAGCTTAGGTTTTATCCAAACAAAGCCCTAGAACCCTAGAGACTTGGACTTTCGATAGAAAACTAGAAGAAATCCTTCTAACCATCCCTTGAATATAATAATGAAGGAATATTGACAATTTAATGGATACATTTACATATGTTTGTGACAATATATACCAGGGAAGTGTGCACCCAAAGGCAAGACCTATTGGAGTAAGCCCATTTACAAGGGAGCTAAAGTTTGGTTTAGGAGTATGAACTCAAAATTTCTCAAGCACGTAGAATTCAAAAAATGGTACTAAAAAGTATAGGGTTGAGTCTTGGAACCCCATACATGACAAGCTATTACGATGTGGATTAAGAGAGGGCTACAAGTGCTAGTGGAAAGTGGAATGGGAAATGGGTGATGGCTAGAAGAGTTTTGTGAATTGAGTGTTGATATTTTTGCACACCTTAGGATTGGTCCAGGGTCCTTGAAAATATTGTTATCATATTGTGGGTGTCTCTACATTTCTTTAGTAATGATACTAGCCAAAGCCTTGGAATTAAGAACCTAGAAGGTAGTCTATGAGATTATTTAATGAAATTTGGTTCTTGTAACCTTATTGAGTTAACTTTAAGAATAATCTAAGGTTGTTGGAATTGATGAAATAGGTTAGATGAACCGACAACATTCATAAAGCAAGGAAGGAAACTTTGCATGGTCGAGCAATAAGAGCTAGCTAAGAAACTTGGAAGGAAGGGTGAACTAGGTAAGTACAAGTGAACTGAGAAGGAGAATGAATTAATTGATGCATAAGTGGGTTGTTGTGAGGTGTATACATGGTGCCAAAGTAGGGTGTGAAGTTTACATGAATCCCTTAAGGTGAACCAAGCAAGATATCAACTTATAAGATTATTTGGGGCTTGGAGTGATCCTCTAAGGCGAGTTATTATGTTGAAGGTTGGTTATAGGGTCATATTGGACTTATTTAATGAACTGAGGTTTTGTGTAGCTCTACATTAGAAAGGAAATAACTTAAATACAAAAACATACCTCGATCACTAGTTTGGTCTTGTACAACTTCTCTATCAACTTGTCCACCTAATATGACATCATCATCATTGTCGCACAACCTCACAATACCTAATTGTTGTCATATTTCTCTCCAAACCAATATCATAGGTATTTTCCTTTGTACTCAAGCTACTCTCGTGGATCCTTAGAAAGAATAACATTTATCTCCGGACCTCAAGAAGAAAAATAGCCTCCTCCCGATCACCCCAATCTCCACTCCCAATCCCATCCACATGATCATTATACCTCCTCCTCTTAACTCGGGACATCCCTCTCGTGGTTTCCCCTCACCTAAATAATCTACACCTACCTTATAGGTCCCTCTACTCTTTTACATTATCGTCTCATTGGGACTCATTTATATTATCATGGCCTCAATTGTGGGATGTTAGCCTCTAACCCTTCACCTCGCTCAACCTTGTGGCTCCTTAGCATGTCATAGGTTGATACAACGAGACTATCAATGGTACATTAGGATGTAACCTCTAAAATTGTCTTGGTACTCTATCGACTAGATGTTTCTCTACCCACCAATCATAATGACTTGTAATTTCTATAATGTATTTTGGTTCCTACGTTGTGGGCCATGAGGACCATCCATAAACGGACCCAACATATGGGATCCATATAATCTGATATTGACGCGTTGTGTAGAGTTGGAAACCAAAATTGAACTCTTACCACCTCTCCTCTCTCTCGTACAACATCCTAAGCTCATCCATTATTATTTGAAGTGACGAGCCGATAGGAATGTACATCAAAATTCTTTCATAAATCCATGATGACAGAGAATAATGGGTTCAATTGTTTGTTGTTGTGTCACTCGCACCTCGTAAAAACCATGGGCTAGTTGTACCCAAACAGTTGCCCCCAAATAAGTTTAATACCCTACTCTAGAGCTTGTTAGCAAAGCCGCAAAGATAAATAATAACACTACATCTATTTTGTAACATAGATTCTATGTCATAACAATATCAATCATGGTCTTCCA
Organism: Taxus wallichiana var. yunnanensis; assembly: GCA_018340775.1. NCBI lineage: Eukaryota > Viridiplantae > Streptophyta > Pinopsida > Cupressales > Taxaceae > Taxus > Taxus wallichiana. The sequence goes on along the minus strand of CM031234.1, from coordinate 449,553,839 downwards.
TATATCCAGAATATCTAAAGCATAAACAAATTTAGACAATAGGTGACCTCCGTAGAGATGTTCATATAAGCATGTCACCCATTACGCCAACTCTTTCCTCTCCTTTGCACTCTTGGGAACATCATAAAACATGTTTTCCCTAGATCGAAAGCCTTAGACTAACATGGTCATCCTTTAATATGAAATCCACCTCAATCATGACCCTACTAGTACGCCATCTAAAGGTTTTGGCATGATACTCCGACACACCAATAAATAGTTGAATCAAATCCAAATCTAAAGGGACCAATCCCATTTGAAAAATTCCTCCAAAATCTAAAGCTTGTAGTTGGATCCTCTATGGGATCTAAAAAATATCAAACGCAATCAAATAAAAACATCAAAATCCATAAAATAACTACAAAATCAAACAACTACTAACTCTACATCATTGGCCATGTGGGAAGGTAACATCAAATCTTGATAAAATCCATATTGCATCGGTCACTTGCCAAACGACATTGGTCACCTTGACAAACAATATCGGCCATGTTAAACCCTTCTAGATGGCATCAATCATCTTACATGATGATATCATCCATGCTCGAGCTTCTTTAGACAACATCGATCATATCCTTCCAAACAAGATTGCCCATGTTATAGAAACATACGTCATCATCCACCTGTAACAACATTTTCCTCCCATGATCGACATCATATATAGAAAAGAAGTGTTCCTTTTTCCATCTTTTCTCAATATTCAATCATAGTGACTCTAAAAATAAAAATTCACCCAAACCCACCTACATTTTAACTATCTTTGTGGTAAATTTCACTAGCCCAATTTGTCTCAAGGACTAGTTTTGCACTTTTTACTAAATACCCCTTCCAAATTCAAATTCAACATTTACCCGAGGATCTACCACAACTCACCCTCCTTAGTCGTCACCTTGTCCACCAACACCTCTCGCCCGCATTCCGAGCATCGCCTCTCATTTTGTCCAAATCAAGTAACCAAAGCTCCAAAATTCCAAAAATAATAAAGACACAAATTGATAAACGAATCAATTGACTTTCTATTTATATAAAATTTAACACTTATTCTTAATATCTCGATTATTCAAACTGTAATATCTTTTCAATTGTTACTCATATTCTAATTTCGAAAGAAGTGTTCATAATTTCAAAACAGATCTAATATATTACTCATATTTTTGAAAATCTTCATAAAATCCTTCTTTTTCAAGTTCGTAATCCTTACCTATCTCGATTTGTGATTGCGCCTTTTATACAACTCTAATTTATTCAAACTCTCGTCATCACATGAGATCCCCCTTAGTCTAGGGTTTATTGTTTATTTATGTAATTTATATTCTAGTGTTTCTTTTGAATTGTACTTGGTTTCGCATAGTAGTTTTTCGTACACTCGGTGATTCGCTATGTTAACACACTTGCAGGAAGGAAGGTATACAATTATGTATGCTTTATTTGAATTCATGCTTTTATTTATTTCCTTTTCACATATATTTTTATTATTTTAATTTCAATGTTGCATATTCTTTTCCCAAAGACTATCCCATGTACACTTTTTATAATATGTGATGATATTTGGTTTGGGCATATGTATACACCTAATTTTTCATTTAACAGAATTTGGTAGGCATCATTGACGCATTAACTTGGCCGCAGTGTTGTCCTCGGATATATTGTCGAGTGGGGAGTAACCAAAAATGGTTATGTGAATCCTTCACAAGTTGCACTCGATTGGTTAGCAGTGGTACTTATGAAAGAGCTTTGATGTGTGGCCTATTATATCATATTTCACGCTTCATACCCATACAATCATCTTTTATAGTATTTTTACGAAATCACCCCTATCATCCACATACGATCACCCACATACCTAATTTCAACACACACAAACCTCCTTCACAACATCCCTTTTAACACTTTTGAGTTCCCTCTATCCAATTGGATTTGCTTCTGGCCTCCCATGCTAACATTCTATCTATGACAATATCAACCATGATCCATGTTGTCGAGTGAGAAAATTTCCTTAGTCAACGATATCGATCGTGGTTGATCATCAAGTTAACAACTTGTCACAACTAACTAACGACATCAACCAAAATCAAGACCATCAACTAGCATAAACTATTATTGTTATCATTAGGCTATTCATACCAAGCAATTAAGCATGCACTCCACATCATCATTCATCACGCATTCGGTTTGCGGCACTCATCAACCTAGCCATAAAAATTAGAAGGACTTGAAGTTAGTCATATTGGTCTTCTTTAGGGTTCATACTTACCATAGGAGTTGTACTTACCATGGTTTATCCAACTATTGGAATCACTGGATTCTTCAAGCATATGTGTTCCTAAGTCTTCTTATATTCATTTGTAATCACCCACATCAACTCTATCATAAGGTGTTGTTGACCATGGGGTGAATTAATGTGTCAATGGTGTCTTCAAGCAAGTAAATATCTCTAACATCTCTCATCCTTTATTTTATTTCATATTTGGATGCTTGTATGTGGTTATGCATAGGTTACGATATGGTGGCATATCTTTATTTGTTGCATTATTTATCTATCGGTTCTTACCTCGCAATCCCCATTTTGGGATCCCTTATACAACCCTTGATCCTTGTGACTATTGCTTTGTAACCTCTTGGATACCTTACCCTTAATTTAATTACAATATGATTTACAACCATATTATCGTCAAATTACTATCGAAACTAGTTAGATGTCACTACCATATTCAACATATAGGCTTTGGAACCCCGTGTCTCATATAAAATGTGGTGTATCGCCTTCCCGATTCCGCATATTTATCCAATTACAATATTAAGGTGTGCATATTTAGCATCACTCCCTTTATTATCCTAGTCTACATCACCCCTTAAGATAGACAAAGAGGATCTTTTATTGAACCATTCTTTAGTTACATACAAGTAGTGCAAGTTAATAAAGGGATATGAATTAGTCAATTTAGTGCAAAATGATTTAATGGGCTAAGATAAATATCAAGGACCAATTTTCCACCTTATACAACCTTCGATCTTTGTGACTCTTTCTTTGCAACCTCTTGGATCCCTTACCCTTACTTTGATTACACCCCGATTTACAACCTTGTTTTTGTCAAATTACTAGTGGAAGCTTGTTAGACGCTTGATACCATATTCTAAATCTAAGCTTTAGAACCCTATATATCATATAAAATGTGGATTATCACCTTCATAGTTCCGCATCTTTATCAATTTACAATCTTAATGTTTGCATCTTTAGAATTGCCCCTTTATTATCCTAGTCTATATTATCCCGTATAGAGAGACTAAGAGAATATTTTATTGAGACATTCTTTATTTGCATACAAGTAGTGTGAGTTAAGCAAGGGATAAGTATGAATTAGTCAATTTAGTGAACAATGATTTGTGGGCTAAAATAAATGCCAAGGATTAATTGTCAAATGTGGCAAGTTCATATTTGGGTATCTATATTTGCCCCCAATTTAATCTAGTAATTTAAAATTGTTTGATTAAAATATTAGTGAAGCACAAACCTCCCATGAAGAAAAGGCATGCTCAATATTGGAATGTGTATTCATTTATCCTTCGAGTGTATAGTACTACATGTGAACATGTTTATCACATACAAAAACATGTATTAAAGTCAAATCAAAATGTTTTTAATAAAATCAATAAATTACATAAATTAACAAGTAAAATCATGAAATTTGTGCACTTGTTTTCCTACGATCTTGTATGTGAAGGAAAAGTAAACTAAAAGTGAAAATGTGTGAAATGTTTACCGATGGTTGCCCCAGTGTTGAATGTGAGGGAAAAGTAAAACTAACATAAATACAATATACCAATTGGGCCTACTATGTGAATCTATGTAAACCATTTGTAGCAATTAAGCTCGTTGAGTGGAGCCATATGTAACAATCAAGTTTGTTGAGTGAAACCATGTGTAAATCATCTCTGACAGTTGGGATTGTTTAATAAAGCCATGTAAATGTCGTCATGTAATAATTGTGTATATACCATTGTATGGTGTCATCGAAGCAATGTCCAATATATTCATGGTGTGAAAAAAACCACAATATGCCCTCCTTTTGAGATAATGGATGTTACAAAAGATAACTTAGCTAAAAAGAGAAAGTGTTAGTTGTGTAAAATCGTAATAGCAACATGATCATCTAGCAATCACACGTGAAACGTCACGATGGAAACGTTGAAGGAATACATCAAAGAAGTAAAAATGGATGGAGGGAAATAGTGTGAGAGGAAGAGGGACAATGAAAGTGGGTTTGAGGGAGGAGAAGTCCAAGGGTAGGGAAAACACTATGTAGAAGAAATGTGAAAGTCTTATTTCTTACAAACATGTTGTTTTTTGTCAATCATTTGAAGGAAAAAGGGTGGGCAATGTGCAATTTGTAAAGACAACATATTTTGGAGATATCTCGGAATGCAAGGAGTGGTCGATCAATATTGTTGATGTCAATAGTTGTATGTAATATCAACCATTGTGTTTTTTGGGTAGTTAACACACATATAGATGAAAAGGGAATGTACTTGCACATCTCTTGGAACACTTTAGAGACATGGATATGTGGAGTGGACCTGAAATTCTAGGGTAGCGATTTCATGCACATTTGTGAATAGGGTTTCTCTCTAGCTATTAGGGTAGTGATTAAGGTTTCCCTCCTCAATGGTCTTGATGATGACATCTGTCATCAATGACCACCTATATAAAATGGGATTTGCTATTTTATTTTTATTTTTTAGGTGTTAAGGTTTTCGATTGGCAATGCTTAATTTTTTAGATAAAGCAATGTCATGAATGGAAAGTTGGATATAGAAAAGTGGGAATTAAATACTTGCATATTTTGTACCTATTCCATGGCTCGATTGTTCCCACTCAAAAATAGATTCTATCCATGTTCCACTTTTTCTTCTTGATCTCGCTCACATTATTCATGTGAGTGCAATTTGATCTTAAAGTGGCCAAAATAATAAATGGGAAAAATCCATAGGTTCCATGTTGGAAACCCAACCATTATAAACCTTGATTCCATAAAAAAAGTAAGAAATAACACAACTCAATTGGCTTATTAACTCTACATGCTTCACATATGATCAACCATTGGAGGGGCTCTTGTTTTACTACAATTACTTGATCTCAAAACTGAAAGGGGATACAAAGTGCTACAAGAAGTAAGCAAAGGGGTTGGGTTTCAAACTGAAACCTATGGATTTTTCCCATTTTTTTATGTTGGCCCCTTTAAGCTCAAATTGCACTCATGTGATTAACATGAACGAGATTGAGATGATAAAGAGGAAGAGGGGAGTTGAAGAAAGGGTTTGAGGGAGGAGAAGTCTAAGGGCGAGGAAAGTGATATGGGGAAACAATGTAAAACTCTTCTTTCTTATGAACACATGCCTTTTTTTCAATCGTTTGAAGGAGAAAAGGAGTGCAGTTTGTGATTCATCGGGGCAACGTATTTTGGAGATATCTCAAAATGTAAGGTGTGTTAAATTAATACTACTGATGTTAATAGTTTTTGTGTGCAATATAACCCTTTGTGTTTTTGGGTATTTATAACACATGTAAATGTAAGGGGAATTCGCTTATGCATCTCTTGGGACACTTTAGAGAGAGGGATATGTGGAGTGGACTCTGACATCCCATGGTATCCATTTCATACACATTTGTAAATATGGTTTCTCTATAGTTCGTAGGGTAGCAATTAAGGCTTCCCTTATCAACATCCTTAATGATGTCATACATCAACAACCACCTGTATAACAGGGGTTTTGCTATTTTTATTATATTTTATTATGGCTTCAAGGTTTTTGATTGGAGGGCGTTTAATTTGTTAGATAAATTTGAAGACATGAATGGAAAGTTGAAAATAGAAAGGTCAAAATTAAATACGTGCATGTTTTGCACCTATTCCACAACTTAGATTGTTCCTACCCAAATAATAGTTTCTATCTTTTCTCTAGTTTATCATCTTGATCTCACTTGCATTATTCATGTGAGTGTAATTTAAGCTTAAAGGGGCTAAAATGAAAAATGGGAAAAATGTAATAGGTTTTAGGTTCAAAATCTAACCCCACTTCTTGCTTCTTATAACACCTTGTAGCCCCACTTTTTAGTTTTAAGCTCAATTAATTGCAAGGAAATAAGTGATGTGGGACCAATCATCAATAATTAATCCCCTCCAATGGTTATCATATGAGTAAAAGGTAGATTTTATCTACCAATCGAGCTTTGATTTTTATTTTATTTTACTTTTTTACGACGTCGAGGTTTTCGATTGGCCAACATTTAATTTGTTACATGAGACGAAGACATGAATGGAAATTTGGAAATAATAAGGTGAGAATTAAATACCTACATGTCCCGCACCTATTCCACGACTCAAATTGTTCCTACCCAAATAATCTCTATTATTTGTGTTCCACTTTATCATTGACGAAAGACATGAATGGAAAATTGAAAATAGAAAGGTGGGAATTAAATACCTGCATGTTCCACACCTATTCCATGACATAGATTGTTCCTACCCAAATAATAGTTTCCATCTATGCTCCAATTTATCATCTCGATCTCGCTCGCATTATTCACTTGATTGTAATTTAATCTTAAAGGGGCCAAAATAAAAAATGGGAAAAATCCAATAGGTTCAAGATTCAAAACCCAACCCCGCTTGCTTTTCTTATAGAAATTTGTAGCCCCACTTTTTAGTTGTAAGCTCAAGTAATTACAGAAACCATGCAAAGCAGGACCAATCATCAATAATTGAGTCCCTCCAATGATTGGTGATAGGAGCAACAAGTAGATTTTATCTACCAATCGATCATTTGCTATTTATTTATTTACTTATTTTACGGTGTAAAGGTTTTCAATTGGATGATGTTTAATTTGTTACATAAAGACAAATAAATGAATGTAATGTTGGAAATAATGAGGGAATTAAATACATATATGTCCCGCACCTATTCCATAACTTAGATTGTTCCTACCAAAATAATATATGTTATATGTGCTTCATTTTAGCTTCTCTATCTCCCGCACATTATACACGCTGAGTGGAATTTGAGCTTAAAGGGGCCAAAATAAAAATTGGGAAAAATCCAATATGTTCTAGGTTTGAAACCCAACTACGTTGCTTGATTCTTGTAGGCCCCTTTTTAAGTTACAAGTTCAAGTAATTGTAAGAAAATAGGTGATGTAGAACCAATCAACAATAATTGAGCCCCTCTAATGATTGGTCGTACGATCAATAGGTAGATTTTATTTGCCAATTGAACTTTGTTATTTTTTAATTTTATTTTTCACGTCGTCAAGGTTTAAGATTAGATGGTGTCTAATTCATTACATAAGACGAAGACATGAATGGAAAGTTGGAAATTAAAAGGTGGAAATTAATACCTGCATTTTAATTTGTTACATAAGACAAAGACATGAATGGAATGTTGGAAATAATAAGGTGGGAATTAAATACCTATATGTCCCACACCTATTCCACGACTTAGATTGTTCCTACCCAAATAATATATGTTATTTGTGCTTCATTTTATCATCTCATTCTCGCTCACATTATTCACATGAGTGGAATTTGAGCTTAAAGATGCCAAAATAAAAATTGGGGAAAATCCAATATGTTCCAGGTTCGAAACCCAAATACATTGTTTGTTGTAGCACTTTCTAGCCCCCATTTTTAGTTGCAAGTACAAGTAATTGTAGGGAAACATGTGATGAGGAACCAATCAACAATAATTGAGCCCCTCCAATAATTGGTTGTAGAAAGCAACGGGTAGATTTTTTTATTTTTTTAGTACAGTGTGTGCTTTCTATGAATTTCTACTTCTACCATGTGGGGTGTTGGGTGCTTCAATCTGCCTACCGCCACTCCTTGCATGGATACAATGGGGTTTGAACCTGGGTGGAGAGCTTTGAATGCTCTCATTATGAGTTGGACTACCAACTCACCTAGGCCCCTTCCACTACAATGGGTAGATTTTATCTACCAATCAAACTTCTTTTTGGTTTTTTTTCATGTTGTTAAGGTTTAAGATTAGATAGTGTCTAGTTCGTTAGATAAGACGAAGACATGAATGGAAAGTTGGAAATTAAAAGGTGGAAATGAAATAAATGCATGTCTTACACCTATTCTACGGCTCAAATTGTTCGTACCCAAATAACATATATGCTAGTTGTGCTCCACTTGAGTGTCATTTGAGCTTAAAGGGGGTAAAATAAGAAATGGGGAAAATGAACCATATTTTAAAATGGTGATAAAATTTTATTTAGTTTCTCCAAGTCAATACAAAGTAAACATAGTGAAAATGACAAAATTGAAAATTTGAGAGATGACATATAAAACTAACACCTAACATTGCATTCGATGGATGGCATAGAAAAAATTAACATGCAATGATAAATATAATCAAAGAGATCTTTGAATATAAGCCAAATTAATGCATCAACTAACATGGTAGAATATGTATATATCGTAAGATAGAAATGGTTATTAACACAACTATGTTTGTAGTATTCATAAGACAAAGTATTGTAATATCCAACAATGTGCGTGATCATTGGAGTAAGCATGTCATGATAATGTTTGTAATAGATTTAACAATTCAAGCACAAGCAATGTGTAGAGGTTGTAAGATAACAACATTTTAAACTCAATAGTGTTTATGTATCATCAAAAGAGCGAAACATATAATGAAACTATTCTAGCAATATTCAACAAGATAACATAGCAATGATAGGATGAGTATCATGAAAACAAATGACTTGATGCTTTATGGATTCATAGTGACCTAAGACATGACATGACAGGCCCATCATAAAGAGAAATGACTGATAAGCATAATAGACTCGACCGGGTATTAGATGTTGATTCACATGTGCAAGAACTAACAATTATATAAGCAAAATGTGTAGGGAGTGATAAGCATCGTGTAGTAAACAATCAAAGAAACAACTAATGTACATGCAAAAATGTGCATCAAGAAATGCCATGATCATGAAATATAACAATCAATGTGCATGGAGAAATGTGTAGTAAATAATGTCACAATCGTGAAATCTAGAAACCAATGTGCATGGAACAAATGTGTAACAAGCAATTATCTAAATCATAGTGTAACCATCCAAAGTGTCATGAGAAACTTATGATAACTAGTGATCTATCGTCAAGATGCTAAAATGCAATGTGTAAGAAGTGATGTCAATAAGCAATAATCGTAGTTTAAACCAATTGTAGTTCCTAGAGCTATAAATGCAATCAAGTAATATGTGCAAAGCAAGTGTGTGAATAATCCATATGTGTAAATCAATGTACAATGTGTGTCAAAGCAATGTGTATCATAAGTATGTAGTATTGATGTCATTTAGTGGCAACAACTCAAGCAATTTAGTAATATGTCATAGGATGTTTGATCTTGTCAAAGATGTAGCAAATAATGTGTCATAGGATGTTTGTTCCATTCTAAGGATATAACAAATGTGTATCATAGGAAATATGAGGGGTAGTATGCCCCAATGTGAAATGAACATTAAGCAAACAAGAAATAGAAATCATGCATAGACAACTATGTATATGAGAAAACAAAGTATAGAGAATACAAATGTACCAAACAAATATAACATACAACACACAAATGTACAAAGAAAACATGGTATACAACACATAAGCAAGAGCAAACATAGCATATAACATACAATTGCCTTTGAGAAGTTAGAGAAAACAAGTTTCTAAGGAAAACAAGGAAGACAAGATTATATAGTAATCACACAAGTGCACATAACAATCAATGTCAATCAATGTCATACAACAATCAAGGAATATAACACACAATAAAACTAAGCAATTAATGTTGTGAAACAAAGGGATTCAACATGCAAATGCACGAATGAGTCAATTCAACCAATGTTATGAAACAAGGAATTCAACATGAAAATACATCGAGCAATTAAGTAAACCAATGGCATATAGCAATTAATGGAGAAAGCGAGAAATGTAGTATGAGAAAGTAATTATCTTAAGCACATAGTATCATGTAAGCATTAAACCGTGTAAAAAAGCAATGTAGTGTGAGCAAGCAATGATAGCCAAAACAAGAGCACATGGCCAATAATAATGAACTAATAAAATTAGTAAAGCAAGTGTGGATCATAGTTGAGTATGTCTAGAAATAAGCAACTAATAATGAACTAATAAAATTAGTAAAGCAAGTGTGGATCATAGTTGAGTATGTCTAGAAATAAGCAATGTGATCATCAAACAAATCATGGTAAAACATGTTTCATAAGTAGGAAAGCAATATAGTGTGCACAATGGACTAGTGTTTGGAGATGTGATCGTGATAACTTGATGTACATGCCCTTGTGTATATATGCTCACATTGTGGTAAGCATCCTCTGGGATAGAAGGCTATAAGAAGTCCTAATGTGCTAGATATGTAATAAATGAAAGTTGAAAATGTAATATGTCCCCCAAACATGGATATGTCCCGAGGTGGTAATGTGTATAATGTTAATGGATTTTTAACCACTTCGTGTTTTCTCCGAATTTCAAGTGTTAAAGTGGTGTAGATTGTTAAATTTGAGTGATCAAAAGGCTCAAATCTAGGCAATGAATGGGCATGTCACATGCAAGTCCCGATTTTGTATTTTCATAATGTTGTATTTGTTTTGGTGCTTTTGGAATAAGAGACGTAACATGATGTTTGTATTAATATATGCATAATCCCTTGTCCATAAATTAATTTATTTTCTATAATTTTACCGTAATTGTAGGTTCTTTTTGTATTAAAAGTTTGAAAAAAATATCAATACTTGTAATTATGTTATACCAAAATTGTGTGAACATAATCATCTTACATATAAATTTCACCTTGTGATTATTATTTCCATGTCACTAAATTCAAATATTTTTCACAATTTTACACAAATTTTATTAATTTCTCCAATTTTCACAAATTTATGAAAAATGTGTATATTTGTCATTTTATCACAAAATTGTTTGTATTAATATATCTATCAAAAACCCTAATCCCTAAAAATTGTAACCCTAATCCTTGAAACATAATCCTTAAACCATAGACCTTAAACACGAACCTAACACAAGTACTCGAACCATATAATCCTTAAAATTAATATTGTTTCCTTAATTTATCCAATTTCCCACAAATTCTCCAAATCCTAAACCCTAATCCCTATAACCCTAAACTTTCCTAAACCTAAAACCCTAATCCCCAAAATCTAAAGCCTAAACAATAATCCCCACACAATAGTGCACAAATGTTCCCTATTTCAACAATATTACTCTTGTATTACTCTAATTTCCTTAATTTCTACAATTTCCACAAATTCTCTAAATTTCACTATAGTTTACCCAATTATCTTTTTCACCGTCATTACTGACCCTAAACCATTTACAAAACCTAATACCTAACTCTTAAATCATTAACCCTAATCTTTAGACTTAAAACCCTAAATTGTAGAACCTAATCCCTAAAACCTTTAATTGTAAAACCTACTTCCTAAACATAACCCTAAACCCTAATCTCTAAACCATGAACCCTAATCCCCAAACTAAGACTCATGATTACCTTAAGACTTGTTTTAACCTAAAATCCTTGATTGACCTAAGACCCAAATCCCTAAAAATAAAACCCTAAACTCTAATTAGTAAATTATAGACCCCAAACACAACCTCGCACATAGTTAAACTTTTGTCCTTTAATTTGTTAATAACCCCTTGTTTCTAAGTTATGCTAGAACTCTTTGAATGTCTTTAAAGTTACTTACATGTGTTTTATGTGAAACAAAACCCCTTCTTCCTAAATTAACTTAAAATGAATAAAGTAATTCAATTTAACTTTAAAATTTTATATTTATATACGTTTCAAAAATCCAAACCCATAAATTGTATTACATACTGACCCTAAACACTAGCCTTTAAACCATGAAACCTAATTCCTAAACATAAACCCCTAAACCATAATCCCTAAACTAAGACATTTGATTAACCTAGGACCTTTAATTAAATTAGGACCATTTTTAACTTAGGACTCAATTAACCTAGGACCCTTGATTATGTCCCCTTAATCTAATAAGTTCTCATTTCATTTTTATACACAACTTTTTTATTAAAATGTGATTACAACACAAACTTGGTGAAAATTGCACTAGATTTGCATGACCGCAAACAACCATAAAAGTAAAAAAGTAAAAGGGCAGGGGCCTATTCTTTACTTTCATAGTATACATTTGTGGGAGAAAAAGCACAATGCCTATGGGAAAAAAACACAGAGGCGTGAGAAAATAAGACAAAATTTGAGCATGAGGAAGCCGTGTCGGAAGAGGAACAAGGAGGGTATGTGCAAGCCCTCCCAAACAAAACAAGATAAGTATTTTTTTATGAATTTCTTAAATTTGATGAGATTAAAATTAAATAAACATCAAATATTATCAACAAAACCTAAAATTAGTATAGAAAACCCTACTTAAATTAGTAGGTAAAATCCCTTTCAATTCTAATGTTTTTCTCAACCATTATTTTGCAAATCAATTGTGTTTGGTCAAAAGCCAATGAATTTGCATAATAGAGCATTATCTCTAGCCTATGGCAAGTCTCGATGATCTCGAAACGTGAGTTGTATTTTTTGTTCACTTTTAAAAGTTTCCAAAGATCATGATTTTCTTAATCAATTTTAAGTATTCTAAGCTCCACAAATTGATTAAATTATGATTATTATGCATCCATAGAAGTGTGGAAAACTTGGATAACAAATAAATAATCAGAAAACTGAAAACACTCAGATAACAAACGAGATTATTTACGGGGTTCGGAAATTCCTACGTCCCCAGGTTCGGATTGAACCAATCCATTAATAATATTGAAATGTAAGTACAATAACTCTTACAAACAACCAATAATGAATCACAACCTGCAAATGAGCTGATCAATGTCCCAAGAACTCTGAAAAATAGCAGAAACTGTCCCAAGAACGATCCGTGGCTCCTACAGTGTTTTCACAATGTGATCTCCCCATGTCGTGTTAGAAAAACACCTACAAATGGAGATTTAAAAACATTCTATGAAAACAAATCATATATCTCGAGATCATCTCTGTCAGACCGAACACTTTTCATGTTTACACCAAGTCACAATTCGGACCGAAAATGCATTGAAATTCGTGTTTTCCAACTAGTTGTCTTGTAGATCCCTGTTAAAAACTGCATTCAAAGCTTCCAAAAACAGGTTAAAACTCAACAAAAAATATCAAATCTTACATCGTTGGAATCGTCTCAGAATTTCCTTCATTTCATCTTTTTACTCCGAGTTCCCAATCTGAGTGCAAGGCCTTCAAAAATGGCGTTTTCTGAGATCTAGTCCTTATGTTGCTTTGCACAGACCTACCCCCTGTATAAGTTGAAGCGACCCATTTTATAACTTGTTGTGCTCACTTGGTGGATTGGCTGGGCGATTGCCTTATAACTATGAGGTCAGGGGATCAAATCCCGCCTCCTACCATTTTTCCGCGGTTTTTCCTCCAAGTGGGTAAAGATCCATTATTTTTGGCATTATGGATAAGGGAGCGCTTTATATGGTAAGGCATATTCATGGATAAGGAGCGCTTTATATGGTAAGGCATATTCGTGGTTTATTAGCTTTGAGAGCCATTTAATGTGGGCCTATGTGGAATGCGCCATATTTGGGCACTATGGTTATATGTTATGAGTTGTGGCTATTTGGAGGGATAAGGAGATAAAGCGATGGAGTTGGAATAAAATGCGTGGCAAATAATGTAATGCGCCAAAGGAGATATTGGTTTGTTTGGATATATATTCATACACGGAGTTGATAGGACATGAGATATCCTTGGTTGTTGATAAGGTAATCCCCGAATATTCTCAAGCTCTCCAAGTTGGATAATAATAAGCCCGAACATAGCAAATAATGTGGCTTGGTAATTAACATGGAAGTTAATATCAAAGAATTACAAAGGTAATAAAAATGGAATTCGACCCACATGAAATATGGCGAATAAGACCACCTGTCGACCCGCGATTGGAAAATCAAACCAACCATTTCACGATTGTCGAAGACTGGTGGATAAAACCCCTTCAATTTTTGCCAAAGCCTTTTGCCACGTGTCACAGTGCGATTGGTCCAATATTGACCAGTTGACCAGAGTTGACTTTCTTGTTGACCAGAACTTTGACCGGACATAACTAGAGCTCCCGATGTCCGTTTGCCGCGTTCTCACAGTCATTGGAAAGCTCTCGAGATGATCTTCTGCACTGACACCATTTAGGGATGTTTAGGGAACTTTCAAAAATGATCCCTGTTCACTTGAAGCCCATGAATTCACTTTATAAATTGAATTACTGAGACAGCTTATAGGGGCAACACCTTATTTTACCTATGTCATAGTTTTTAATTTGGTCCTATAAAATGCTCTTTCTAAAAATTTAGCACTCTTATAAACAACTAAGAACTAGTTAAGGAAATGATTGATAAGTGTGTTTCATCCATTTTATATTGGATTTTTTATATCCATTCACCAAATATGATGTCTTTAATTACTTTTCATTTGTTCTATTGGTTTCATATCCTCCATTTTAGCATGGGTTAGGAGGATGTTGAAAATATTATAAATTATAGTGTTATATCTACCATTTTGATTTGCCTAAAATACCTACACAATTGTTCTAATAAACCTATTTTGTAGATATACGCAATACTCACTTTGCACCCCTCGAGACAATAAAATTGTGGTTTTTAGAAGTTCTAGAATAGCCATACTTGAACGAATATACCTTTTTAATTGGATTATTTTGCATTGTCATGCTCTTTGGTAAATGTTAAGCACATCTTTTTCTATCTAGAGTGCTTTATTGTGCAACAAAACTATCATATTGATGACATGTGTGTGTACATATATGTACACACATGTGTATGTATACACATACATACATATGTGTGTGCGTGTGCATGTGCGTGTATGTATGTATTATATTGGGCACGTGCATCGAGATAGGGGTGCATCTCACCTAAGTTTTTTTAAGAGGACATTGTTTAGATTTGGTTGTGGTGGCTCGTTGCGTGCGTGCGCGTGTGCGTGTGCGCGTGCACGTGTGCGTGTGCGGCGCGTGTGCGCGTGCGTGTGCGCGTGCGTGTGTGCGTGTGTGTGCGTGTGTGTGCGTGTGTGTGTGTGTGTGTGTGTGTGTGTGTGCGCGCGCGCAACTAGATATCAATGATGATGATGGTGACACTCATGCCCTTGAGTGACCTCAATGGTCTTCGGCAGTATCGTTGCACCCCGTAGGTTTAACAATTATCAAATTAAAAGTTATATTATTTTTGGATATTATTTATATTTTGAACTCCATTATTTAGATATTAATACAATTATTTGGTATTGATTATAGGGCTACCACGAACAAGGATCTGCAACATCATGTCGGGAATCGACATTCTTCATCTTTTTTAGGCACCCAACACAAAGGTATAATATTTTGTTTTATTTTTAAAATTGAAATAGTTTAATAAATTCTAATGCCACTTGTAATTGACAACCCTGCTAGTACGCAAGTTGACCACAATGGGAAGAGAAGACATCTTTCGTTTGCTTCTAGGGATGCATCATGAGCCAAGTATAAATTTATATTGTTATTGAAGTTGATGTCAATCAATTGAGTTATAGCTTATAGTTTCTTTGGTGATCTAAGTCTTGCATGCCTCTATAAGGTACATCAAGTAACGGGACATGCAAAACCCAATTATCATTACTAGTGTGGACCCAGGACGACAAGAGGTCTCCCCAACCAACATTGACTATATTCTCCATAATGGATTGAGGCGGGATATTAACAAAGTGATCCTAAATCACCTAAATCTAACGAGGAAACAATGTTTTGTGATTTAGTTCATCATGAAGACATACATTGAGTAAATGGCATACTTGGTCTTAAGATGTATGTAAATAAAAACGTAGAGATATTATAGGTTGTTAAGAAAAGATAAGTATATTTTTATATCATTTTTTCAATTTATTGTTTTTTACTTATTCCTTTATTTTTATTTGACATTTTATAATGCTTCAAATTTTTATATATTTATATCTTTTGGTTTTAGAGATTTCAAGAAAAGAATAATTGATCAATCGAAAGAATTATTTTTATATGATTGCCATTTATAATATGGTAATATGCCAATTGTATGTCAACAAAAGCTCGTGAGTATGGTTTAGAAGTGTTTTGCAAAGACCATTACAATTCAAAAATAATTAAACAAATTGTTGTTGGAGGGCTCAAAAGAATAAGGTGGCATTTGTGGGTAATTATGTTTGCGCAAATAGAACATTTTCTTTAAATTTAACCTTTTACTTATTTTTAAATCTATAATTTGCAGGTTCACTACATGGGAAACACTCATGGAATAGGTTATGTGACATTTGGCTATCATGGGATACAAATAAGGCAATAGGTAATTGTTGTGATGTGTCAATTTGTTATTGATCTTATAAATTATTATTTTTAACAAATATTACGATTAATGCGGGAAAAGAGTATCCTTGAAAAGGCCCATGAAGCAAGAGTAGAAAAAGGGATCCTTGTGTTCTTTTGTTTAGGGTAAATGAGTGAAATCGAGGTGCACACAAATTAATAAGTTATATGTAAGTTATTTTCCAATTTTTTGTTAGTTTTTTTTTGATGAAATAGACTATATTACTTAATAAAAATATTACAGCTATCCACAAAAAATATGGGTGGTAAAGGGCACACCCCACGTTCAAACTAGCCGAAGGCTAGGAGACAAAAGTATCAAAAGGCAACAATGCCACAAAACATAAGGAAAACAAACTAAGTTGCCGCAACAAACATAGCAGCAGGGGGCGGTGGTGGAGGCCCTTTATCCTCCAGGTTACCACCTGGAAGATCATTTCCATCCGGAAGGGGCGGCCAGCTAGTGCCAACTTCTTCTTCTTCTTCTTTGTCATCCTGCAGATTAGGAGATATGGCAAGAGCCAACTAGGGGACTTTGCCAGAATCCCATCCATCCCATTGCGCAGGGTGGGGAGTGGTGGCAAGAGCCTCGGCCACTTTGTGATGTGCGGGCAGCATTGCGGGGACCCCCACCACCCCATTGTGAGGGCTCCGTTGATGCTCGGGTTGCCGCCTGGGAGAGCGATGACAGTGGGTATGTTCATTCGACCGGCCTCGGCCACGGCGACCTCTCGAATGAACACTCCCAGAAGGGGAGGTGGGGGGCTCCCGTGCCACAGTGCAAGGAGCGTTGGCCCAATGATCCAGGAGGGTCTAGAGGTGCCGCACTTCCAGCTCAACCTTGCGGGCCTGATCCTGGATCTGTAAGAACACATTCGAGATAAGCATGGCCTTATCATAATGTGAAAGAAAGCAAGAAACTATGGAATTAGCAAAAACAACAAAATTGCATTCTTTCCATATAAAAAAAGGATCTCCACTCTGAAAGTATGCCACACTTGCGCAAAAGCATGGGGAATGGAAATAGAATCCCCAAGCAAAACATGTTGCCAAAGAAATGGAGCTGGGCGAAACGGACTGAAAGAAATCGTGGATCCAGACCCAAATAGCCTGAGCTTTTGGCGATGCAACATATGCGTAAGCGTCTCAATATGCCCACAAAAAGGGAAAGCCGAGGAGCAATCCTGTAATGAGCTAATCTGCACCCAATAGGGAGGCCTTGAAAGAGCAGGCACCAAGCAAAACAGGCTAGCTTGGGCTGAAGGATGGCCTTCCAAACTGTGTGAAATCTAGCTTCCCAGGAGGACCATCCAGAGTTGATGGACCACCTGGAGTTTAGCAAAGCCACCATTGGCAGCCTGGGGGTGAGAAGAGCATACCCTTTGCTTGGGAGTAATTTAAGAACAAGGTATCTGGAAACCATTTCCAATCCTTCCACCAAGGCCTGAGAGAGACAATACCCACTTTGTGAAGCATCTCAGCAGGAATGGAATCAAGAATTTCCTGATAAGACTCTCTGTCAGCTGAAACAAGCCGAAATTTGGCTTTAGCTTGAGGCCAAGTGAGAAGCATTCTGGACTGCCTGCAAAATATGTCATTAAGAGTGCGCAAGCCTCGACGATATAACTTAAGGGCATGAACCCAGGGCACTTGGGCAAGCGGCACATCATGAAAATTGATGAGAGGAGACCACCAGATGTTGTGGTCATTAATGGAAAGCCCATTACAGAAGCCATCCCCTTCCCAGATTAAAAAGGGTTTGAGCAATTCCCAGGCTTTCCATATGCTTTTGACAACAAAGGTGCCCACAATCTTGACCAAGGCTTTGAGAATGAGCAGACTGTGAAAATCTAGCCCTTGCCAAGTTTTGCGCCCTTGAGGGGAACCTTGGCAAATACAGTTGTGAATCAGGACTTTCCAAGCTTCGTTGCCAGTGCAGGCTCAAATGATCCACTTGGCAGCCAATGCAGTCCCCTAGCGGCCAATGTCGGTCAGCCCAAGCCCACCAGAATCCCTAGGGAGGCAACAATACTCCCAGGAAACTCTGTGAAACCTTTGCCAAGCTCCGAGTTAGCCCAAAGGAAATCTCTGAGAAGTTTTTCCAACTTCTTGTAGGAGGCTTTGGCCGACACCCAACACGAAGAATAGTAAACATGCGTGGTAGCCAAAATCTTGGAGCAAATCTGAAATTTTCCTGCCAGCGAAAGGGGTTTAGTAATCCAGTACTCCAACTTGCGGGTGACCCTATCAATAACATACTGCCAAAGTTGGTGGGGCAACATCAAAAGCAAAGGGGATACCCAGAATTTAAAAATTTCTCCATGTTGGATGTACTTCTAGTCAAAACGATTAAGCCAACCAGGCTTGGGGAGAAAAGATTGCCTAAAGCACTGGGTCTTATGCCATTGGATACTGGAACCTGAAGCTAAACAATACGTGTCCAAACATTGCATGACATTGTTGATATTAGTTTCTTCCTCCAGGAGCGTGAGGAAGGAGTCATCCATAAAATGCCCATTGATAAGTTGAAGGGGAGTCGGGGAAGGGAGCTGAATTCCATGCACAAGCCCTTGGTCCCGAGCATGGGCAAGGAGAAACCCAAAACCTTCAGCGGCAAGCACATATAGAGCAGGTGCTAAAGGACAACCTTGCCTAATAGAGCGGAAAAGCCCAAACTGCTCAGAAGTATGACCATTTATAGATAGAGAGGCAGAGGCATCAGCAAAAAAGCATTTTGACAGAGGCGATGAAGACCGAACCGAAGCCCAACGCTTCAAGCATCACCAAAATGAAATGCCATTCAATCCTGTCGTAAGCTTTTTCAAAGTCAATTTTGACAAACATGGCAGATTGCTTAGAGGTTCTAGCCCACTCCATGCCTTCCCAAACAACCAAGATATTATCTAGAATGTACCTGCTCTATATGAAACCAGTCTGCTCAAGACTAACGATAATAAGCGACAAGATGGGCCAAAGCCAAAGAGCTAAAGCCTTAGCTATGATCTTATATGAGACATTGAGCAAGGTAATCGGCCACCAATTGCATATGAGCTCTGGGTCTCCCGCTTTAGGGATGAACTTTATGTGACCCCGATTAATAAGGGCACCGAGGGACCCTGAGTGGAGAGCTTCGAGATATACTTGAAGCAGATCCCGGCCCACCATGTCCCAAAGGGCTTTGTAGAACTCGCAAGGAAAGCCATCCATGCCAGGGCTTTGTCGTTGGCCATGAGGGAGACAACTTCATATAAATCCTCTAAGGTAAGCATTATCATCACAAACAACCCAGTGTGCATGCGAGAGTTTGCATGGAACAACCGAGAGGCATTTAGCGAGCGCGGCTTGTCGCTCAGGAGACTCCTCCTGAGCTTTGAAAACCTGAACATAGTGCCTAACAAAGGCTTGGACCATCTGAGGAGTGTCTGTAATCCGAACACCAGCATCAACAATAGCATAAATTTGCTTGGTTTATGTGCTTGGCTTTGAGCCACTGGTAAAACTCTTTGGTGTTACGGTCTCGATTTTAAGCCGGTCTGACCAAGCTTTGATCGGCACTCGCGTTGTGTAATCATCGGCGATGCGGATTTCTTTGCCGCATTTAGCAACTTGGAGTTGCAAAGCCACATTGAAAGGAGCCTAGGTGAGCGCCACCGTGGAGCGGCTCAGCTCGGTAGAGGTGGTGGAGTAAGCTCGCCGCCAAAATTTAGCGAGCTGGACACCGTACATCCGGAGGAATTTAGTTAGCCGAATTATAGTGTCCTTCCACCAACTTATCCATCCAACCTTACCAAAAGGGCGAGGTGCGAGGTTCCAAATTTGGCGAATGTGTGCCAAAGTGGGGTCATGATGCAATAAAGCAGTATTTAAATAAAACTACATTTTTTTAATCTGTGGCAGTTGAAAATTCCATTCAATATGGAACTAGATCGGAATGTGGTTGGAAAGGACAACGGTCGGCAAAGCTTCCACCGGAAGAGAATAACAACTGGCAAATTTAAAGAAAGGCTATAAAGAGATCATTGCACGATCCAGCCTTTTAAAAACCCAATCTTGGTCGTTTAAGATTAGACCAAGTGTACCATGGCAGCGTGTTGGTGTGACGTGAAAAATTGGGGTCATAAAACCCAAATTTATTGCGCATGTAAAACCAAGCCTCCCTTTCGCCAGCTGGCCACCTCATGGGTAAAGGCCCAATTTATCATTGGGCTGCTCCACCATATTAAAATCCCCATTAATCAACCAGTGCGCATTTGGAAGGTCGTCAGCCACCCACCTCCAAAGCGTCGTCCTTTCTGACGCGTCATTAGGTGCATAAACATTGATAATCCCAAAGGAGAGATTTTCAATATTGAATAGCACCCAGAGAATACGGTTGTCAGGGTCACATCCATGATTGACGTAATGTGGCCATTTCGGAGAAATAAATGTGATCATTCCACCTCTACCAGCAGCATGGTTGCTAGAGATAGCTAAACTATCAGGCCAAATAGTCCTAGCGACAAAATCAAGTAAAAAACCTCGAAACTTTGATTTCCTGTAAACACAAAATATCCATATCCGGGAAGCTTTTCCTAAAATCTCACACAATGTATTTGCGAGTGGAGTCTGTGAGACCCCGCACATTCCATGAGTAGCAATTCATGAGGAAACATTATCAAGATGCATCTTTGAGTCTAGCTCACTCAAACCATCAAGGCTCCAAAACTGTTCTGCAAAAACCGTTCTTTGGTTAATCGAAAAAAATCGACAGTTGAGCACCACCGATCGGTAGGGGCTATACTCCCCTTCCTCGCACTCGCGAGGAGGGCTGTGAGAACACCGAACTACCTGCTTTCGTGGAGAAACCACTTTGTTAGGTATGAGTAACGGTTGAAGTTGACCCTCATGCTGTAAAATAGCAGGTTGAGAGCTTGAGGCCAAAGGTGCCAATTTACTTGAAGAACCAACCATACTTGCCAGCCAATACCTTCGTGTGAGCTAGAGGCAACTTGGTATCCAAAGGTTGCTTTGCAGCTGAGTTGGAAGCATTTGGAGGCACCTTTCTCGGCTTGAGCAGCTGAACCATGTTGCGAAGGCCCGATATGAGCGGCCTTGCTCTTGTTGGTTTTATGGCCACCCACAGTGTGTCAGCCCTCCTCCTTAGGTTGAGGGCGGGGATCGCCCATGGGCTTTGAAGCAACGCGGCGAGCGCCAACAAGGGACAGTCCCTAATTTTATGCTCAGAAGATTGACAATGAAAACAAGTATTCGGAAGGTTGATGTATACCACCTTCTGAGCAAAAGATACATCACCAACCTGAATGGCAATTGATTCTTTCAGGTCCTTCGAAAGATCCAGTTCAATGCAAACCCTCTTTTGCGGATGAGTGCGCAAAGAACCTAGAAGGCTTTGTGTAAATAAACGGCCGAGAGTTGCAACAATATGTTCTAAGAAATGCCAACAAGGCATAGGAAGCCCTGAATTCAACCCAAATGGGGACTTTAAGGGTCGTCAGTCAGAGACAACAAAGTCTCTGGTCCAGGGTGACAAAACCAACAGGGAGCTTCTAACATACCAGGTTTGTTGCTTATTCAAAATAAGGGAAGCATGGCTAGGGTCAACAAATCAAAGGCAAAAAAACCACGGGTTAGGTTCTGGATGGAATCCAGCTTAATACCGTGTGTCGTCCAAGCAGATTGGACCCATGATTTAAGCATACTTTCAGAGGGAGTCCTTCCCACAAAATATCCTATTAAATAGAATTGTTCTAGCCATTTACAGGCGGAATCAAATTCTGAAAGCGGTAAAACAATATCAGGGGGAGAATCATTACCTCGTGGAATACTTTCGGCACAAACTTGCGAGGGCGCTTCCCCGGAGCCATTTTTGCAAACTCACCGCTCTCCGTCGCAGTTGAAACAACTGGACAAGAGTCGTGCGAAGTCATATTTAAAGCCCGCCAAGTGGCGAGGCTCTAGAAAAGAGGCCAAATAAATGCGTTAATGGCAATAGATCTCTCACTGTAGACGAACTCGTTGTTCTCGGCATGCAAAACCCTAGTTTCACAGCCATAACCCTAAAAGCTTTGAAAACGAGAGCTCTCGGACACCAACTATTATGTTCATAATTTTAGAAAATTTACATTTGGAAAATATCGTTTCACAAAGCTAGAACTGTGAGGACAAGAATGTTAGTTCATTTAGATTCTTCATACATTATTGCTACATATCATTTTATAAAATGTTTTTTCCGAAGAAGATATGAGATGAGGGCAATGAGGGAAGTGCATAAACAACTAAAAGCCTTGGGATGGGACATAGGGGCTTTCAAAAATTAGGTCGTATCTAAATGCTTTCTAGAGGTAAGACAAGTATTTAGATTTACTTATTTGTATAGTCATATGAAACACTTAAATTATTTAAAATTATGCATTTATAGGTCGACATATGAGATAACAAAGTTAGTGGTCCACATATGAAAGATGAGGTTGTGAAGGAGATCTTGATTACTCGTGTAAAGTCGACGATAGACCATGATGTCATGATGGAGGTTGATGATGAGGACAATGATGAATACAATGACATCTAAGTCGATGGAGTAGCCTTGCACATGCTCATTTTTTTATATTTCTACTTTCATTTTTTCTAATTTGTGCCAGAAATTTGTGACACAATATTGACGCAATTCCAACACAAAATTGACACAAACAAATTGTCTAGAAGCATCAATTTTGCGCCATAAATATTGAAACAAAATCCTCAATTTTTTGGTTTAAAAACATCTCAAAATGTCATTTTTCTAACACAAATGTGCCCCAATACGCAGCACAAAATGCAGTTAATGTAGTAGTGCTGGCCTTATTGATGCTTGGATCTCTCTATCCCCTTGACACATAATTGGTAATTGAATTTTATACTCTAAATTACGCATCCCAAGTTTGGTGTGTGACACGATAAATTTAATGGATAGTACTAGTAAATCAAGCATGTTAGTTAACTTTAGCTATTGTCTTATTTTCCTCTCACTAATAGGTCCGGCTAAGATACTTATGAAAAATGTTTTATAAATGTAATATCTGATAAGTCAATTTCATTTGGAGTGAATTGTGAGCGATCTTTCTCAGCTTAGTCATTTGAACCTTTGATTCATCGTCATAAATGTGTAGTCTACAATTTACGTCTAGTTGCAGCCATTCTTTGGGCCACAGCATTCCCCCTCCCCTTGGAGAGTAGTGAGACATTCAAGTGACTTCTTCTAATGGTTTATTTGACTCTTTGATAAGGTAGTTTTTATTTTATTGTTTCCTAATTTTCATTCATTCTTCATAGTGTGTTCATAGTCTGCTTCTGCAATATTCATGTAAGTGGGAAGGAAAGAATGTTGCAAAAAATTTATGGTAGCTTCTTCAAGAATTCAACATGGAATATCAGGTATTCTTAGACAAGGGTAAATGAATAAATGAAGATTTTAGAATCATAAAAGCAAATCCAAGATGCATTGAGGAGGTAATTGAAGTAAGATTCCTTGTTGTCCTCCCTATTGTTATGTGGTCTTCATTGAAATAATTTTATATACATTATCCCTGATAATAAGTTCTCAAAAGTATCAACCCCAGGAGATTTTTTTTTTAAAATTCATCAAAAAAATTGAATACAAACCAACACTTTGACAAGTGACTTGACCTCTCTGAAACTAACTCCCGCTAAATACCACCTTTACCAAGATTACACACAATGGTTTGGCGCCTCTTTTCAAGATTTTTCTATCATGAACATAAAGTAATATGATAAAGTACATCACTCCAAATAGTCGAAAGACTCGGTTATGCCAACCTGCCATATATTACAGGTAGTTGATGAAAAGAGACTAGTGTTTCTTAGCTGTAAGAATAATTTTTAACATGTTTTGACATAAATTTTATTGATACATTGTGGGTTCAATGCTTAATGAAAGTACAATCTATTGATATACAATATTTGGATATTCAAAACTCAAATCAAATCAAATGCATTGAACTCGATCATCTTACCTCCCTGTACAAATGTTCAAGCTGTTCTTTGGCTTCAGGAAAATTGCTAGAACACCAATGCTGCAAGGCAAAAATATTGTCTGCAAAAATGCATATTTTGAAAAGTTAGTAAATATAACAAGGCTCAATAATCCATAAAAAATGTAAGCAAGGTAAATGTACCAACAAGCTTCAAAATAGGTCTGGAGTTTCATTAGGTTTATTGGACAAAAAAGTAAACGAAATAACACCTGTCCATCTGTTTGCTGCCGCATGAGCGATTCCAATTGCATTTCCTTAACAACATAAAAAGCAGTCAGTTTCTCAAAAACTTTTTATTGAAGTGTTACAGTAAAAACGCAAATCTGTAAATAAAAGATAACACAGATTTTATATAAGTGTACTTCCTATTTAATAGCACACTACACATAGGAAGTGTGAGTGCTAAGAAACTTGAAGAAGGGAGTTGGAAGTCAATAGTGATCTTGAAATAAAGATGGACATAAAACATACATGTTAAGAACAACAGACAACATATCCACAAAATCCTCAACATTGTAGATAAAGAACACCTTGAACAGTGCATAATGATCATAGTTCCATCCATCGACCAAAATATGCATTTAAATCCAACGCTTCTCAACTACTTACAATAAACAAATTAGGAAGAAAATGGGCAATCCTTCCATGGTTTCCCTCTGCCTGCAATGTTCTTTATTTGTATTCCTATCTATTTGAAAGTGTCTAGTTAATTGATCTATGTATGACCCAGCACCATATACCAGTACAATGCTTAGCAATAGCCCCAATTAGCCAATGCTCTGGCGCCAACCATTCAAATTTTAGTTCAACCAGAGAAGCTTTAAGAACCATTTTCTTTAGGTACACTGCTTCATAGGAGAAGCATTTTCCTAGTTGTTTCCTTGTCCCGTTCTCTTCTGGAATCAAGGGACAGTGCCTCTTGTAGCTTCCTTGCTCTGCTTCAGGGCAATGTTGAGGAGCAAATCCCTTTGCAACATGGAGAACAACACCCCGTCCACACCAATGGGCGTCAATGTCAATAATTTCTACATGGTGCCACTTCTTTGGTAACTGCCAGAATAACTGTTTCATCTATTGCAGGATTCGTTTATCTTCATCTTTTGCATTGATATGTATATATGTATTTGGGGTTGATGTGCATGTGATCATCTTTTCTTTGAGATTGCTATGTACAGAACTCTCAGATTAATTGAATTCTGATTACAATGCGTAAATGAATGTTACTCATTTCTGCTTCTAATTCCTGTTATAAAATTTATTTCTGCTACAACACATTGAATTCCACAATTTAGTTTGGTATCACCTGGATTGCTCCTGGGAACCGGATCACTAATAGTTTGATCTCCCTTGAATTATATGATTTTCAATTGTAGAATAAGATTAAATAGACAAGTAATTATGAAAAAAGAAATCATCTCAATTAATTTTCTTGAAATTCAACCTAATAAAACACGTTTAACATCAATTAATATTAAAACACACTATTTAATTCTAATTTCGGTAAGTGCAGAAAGATTGGAAATGGTCCTCAGCTACTTACATTCCTTTCTTGTATTTCCAATAGGCACTCTCTAGTGGAAAAAGGAACCGGAGCTATCAGAAAATGACTTGTAAAAAATGTGTATACACCAATCAAGAAATCAGAAAATAGAATGAGAAAACCATCCCACGTATGAAATTTTTCCATTTATGTACATGCACCAATCAAAAAATCAGAAAATGGCATGAGAAAACCATCCCACCAAGGGAGTTTTTCCATCTATCTTTGGACTTCACAAAAAAACTACGGAACTAACTACAATGAACTTCACATTGCCACTCTCATAGCTTAGAAGAATGTATCCCTTCATGTTTCCTATTGCAGTACCCTATAGGTGTTATTGCTAGTCTAATAACAAATATGCATTATCATCACAACCTATGTCACAAGGTATGCCGAATTTCATGGAAAATGTTTGAATTCCTAACCACCAGTATTTAGTCAATGTATTGCTAAAAAATCCGTGGGGCTCAATTCCATATTGATCGGTAATCTGCAGTCTGAAAGTCAGTAGGCACAGTGTGGCCTTACCCAACTATTGACATATATCTTTAGGGAAAATGTTCACATAAATAAAAAATTGAAGGTGGACACTAGTATTAAGGTTGGATGCAAATCAAATCAGACCAACCTTCAAAAAGAAGGTCAGAAATTGTGTAACGTCCCTTTTAGGGACAAAACTGAAAATTAAGGAAATTAGCTCAAACCTCCAAAACAAGCAAGTTTAATTTTTATGACAGCAATTAATAAAGGACCAGAAAACACTCTCAAACCCTAACGACTAGGAGAGAGAGAGAGAGAGAGAGAGAAATCCACCGTAGAAACACTAAAAATTATGGGAAGTGATTCCTTGGATTGCCCTTGATTTTAGAAGCCAGAAAATGTGATCAAATCATTAAAACTCAGAATTCTGGAATTTACTATGGCACAAAAACAACAGAAACTTGTAAATTCAACAACTCTTAGAATACAAGGAATCTCCTCAAAAATGAATGCTCAAAATGACCATAAAAATACCAGCAATCAAATGGACCAATATCATAATTTTCCAACCGTGGAAAGCCTCTCAAAATTGATCCTGAAATCTATGAATGAGTAGATGAAGCTGAAAACCATTCAAAAAATCACCAACGTGGAGATGACGTCTTTATAAATTATGTTGAATCAGAATATAAAATCAGATCTGTAATTTGTGCCTAGAAAACACTCAAACACCATCAAACCCTACTCACTCCAACTAGGAATGGCTCTAAAATGCATGCAAATATTTGTAGATGATGTCTTTGATCCTCCAAAACTCAAATCTGCATAAAGGTCTTTAATGAGTCTTCACTCCAACCAAGGAAAGAGAGTTTTCGTCTTCTAACCAGCCACTAGAAGGGTTTCCGTCCTACGAAGAAGCCACACACTTTGGTTTTCGTCCAAGAGTGGAAGAACAGGAGCAACATGCCCACAATGTCCAAATAGAGAAAATGCGCCAATCTAGCTCCTCTAAATGAGTCTTCTAACCTTCTTTTATAATCTCCTCTTGGCGCCAAAGCTTGGAATATCAAAGCCGACCCCTTAAAGTACTCTTTTAATCTTTAATTGGCTTTTAAAGTGCATAAAACCCAGCCAACCTGCTAAAGGAAAACACATGCTGAAAAGAAACATTAAAAATTAGAAAAACAAATACAAATAAAAGCTCAATGTCCTTTTCCAACTCCTCTACTTCTTTGCCATGGAAAAGGAATGGCAAGAAGTCCAAATTTTGATCCTCAAGTGGGAAAAAGGGACATTACAGTCCTCCCTTCCCAAAATTGTTTGTCCCCAAGCAATTGCAAACCCAATGTATCTGTTGCCCCATACTCTTCATTCCCCTCACTTTGAAGTTCCACATCCTCTAATGAAGTAGGAGATGGCATCCTTGATAAAGCATCCGCAACCACATTAGGCTTTCCCTTAACTTCAATAGTGTTGTCCCAAAAACAACTGTACTCATGCATTTTTCTTTCAAAAATCAGAATGTACAAGTCTGAAAATAACACATCATAATCTGATTTTATTCCTCCATTCAACTGAAATCTTCCTTTCTCATTATTCCATGAGGGAATGCACTCAAAAAATGAAAATACACTGTTGTTCATGGCTGCTAATGGCAGCCCCAAATCTGATTTTTGCAAATTCAGTCCTATAATCATGGTATAACAGCTAAGAAGAGCAACTCCATGAATAAAGTGAGGACTGAAATTTGATTTACATATGCTGAAATTTAGGAACAACAGGCCTACAATTAAAATCAGCAATTATCTTGGCCTTAAACTTGAGAGATTCAGCCTCCTTGGCATTCCCATGAATTTTGATTTCATCATTCTTCAAGTGGAACTCAAACTCCATGTGACTTTTGAGGGAAGTTTCTCTAAATTTTGGATCTCTAGATACCCCCAAACATTGTGTGACTCAGCTGAAATGAAAACAAGGTAGTCTAAACAAAATCCATACCTCATCATGGGGTCATAAAACTGAAAAATAGAACCATCATTCTCCTCTTTGGTGGCCATGTGAACAGCTGCAAGTTTATCATAATTGTTTCCTTTTGCCCTTACTTCTTTTGGTTCTCTCATGGAACCATGGGTTAACAATCCATAGAGAGAAAAATCAGAATTCCCTTCAAACTTATGCTTCCTTAAACATGTCATGCTAGCATTCTCTTTCATCAAATTCCATAAGCAAAGAGAAAAACTGAAATTTTTACCTTCACCCTTGTCATGTCTCATGAAGTGGCCTGGATGATCAGCCCATGGAGTATCATGAACAGCCCTCAAGATCTTGTTCTTCACCCTTGATTCGGGTACCAAATAGACTCGGTTTTTGTAAAGGATAAGCCCATCCATCACCTTGTATCTTTCCTTATTTCTCCTTCAAAAACACCATTAGCAAACTTGTTCTTTACATACTCAGCTGAAATTAGTGATTTCCAATCCGCTGTAATTTTAGATAAAGAACAGAAATGTGACTCCCATGAAATAGTATCTTCCACCAAATAACTAATTTGGAGTGTTTTGGAAGCATACCTTGCAAAGTGATCTTTTTACCTTTGTCCATGAAGCTTATCTCCATGCGTTGATAGTTGAGAGTGAGCTCTCCCAACGAATGCCACCATTGAACTCCAAGCACGATACCCAAATCAGCCATCACATAGAAATCAGCACATACCTCATATGGTTCCAATGCAACTTGGAGTTGAGAACACATCTTGGTACATTGCATAGAGTGACCATCCGCTAACTTCACAATGAATCCTTTGAAGTCTTCAACCTTCAATCCCACTTGTGCCACCAAGCACTCATTAATAGAACCATGAGTGTCTTCACCATTAATCAAACTCGTGGCTCCTTGTCCTTGGAGGGTAGAATCCTTCATAACCATGTTAGCATACATAATGATTTCAAAATAATTCTTCATCAATTTTTCTTTTAACCATGTGCAAGGGGTAATAATACCAAAGACTTCCTTCCTATCATACAAGAGGTCAACTGAAACACATACCCTTGCAAGGAAATGTCTAAATGCCATTTATCATCACCCAAACATGACATGTGGTCCTTAACAACAACTTTCCCATAATGACATAAGTATGGCAGTGATATAAAAGGAGATAAAATGTGATTTCCATCATAGCTTGAGTTGTTCCCCATATATCTACCTTCCCATGCCAAATCAGAATGTCCCTTTTTCCCACTTAAGGATCAGAACTTGGACTTCTTGCCATTCCTTCTCCATGGCCAAGAAGTAGAAGAGTTGGAGAAGAACATTGAGCTTTCATTTACATTTGTTTTTCTAATTTTTATGTTTTCTTTTTAGTGTTTTCCCTCTTGAAGCAAGTCGATTGGGTTAAAGGCAAATAAAAGAAGCTTAATGAAGAAATATAACATCTTTATGGGTCGGTCTTATCTTTCTAAGCTTTGGCCAAAAGAAGATTATAAAAGGAGACTTAGGACCTCATTTGGAACATCTAGATTTGGCGCATTTTTCCTATTCAAGCATTGTGAGCTTTTTGCTCCATGTTCTTCCACTTGAGGATGAACACCCTCTTGTGTGGTTTCCTGAAGACGCCTTGAAACCCTTCTAGTGGTTTTGTTGGAGGAAAAAAACCCTTGACATTGATTGAGAGTGAAAATTATTTTGCACATTTGAGAAGAATACTTAATATTCAGATTTTTATTTGCATTGGGCAGCTTTATCTATTCATTTAGAGATTTCGGGATTAATTTTTAGAGAGTTCCCATGGTTGGAAAATTATGATGTTGGCCTCATTTGATTGTTGATATTTTTATGATCATTTTGAGTATTCATATGTGTAAAGATTCCTTGTTTTCTAAGAGTTATTGAATTTACAAGTTTCAGTTGTTTTTGTGCCATAATAAATTCCAAAATTTTGAGTTTGATGATTTGATCACATTTTCTAGCTTCTAAAATCAAGGGCAATCCAAGGAATAACTTCTCATAATTTTTGAGTGTTTCTACGGTGGATTTCTCTCTATCCTAGTCGTTAGGGTTTGAGAGTATTTTCGGTTCTCTATTAGTTGTTATCATTAAAATTAGACTTGCTAATTTTGGGGTTTGAGCTAATTTCTTTAATTTTCAGTTTTGTCCCCGTAATGTCCCTCTTTCTCGAATAGTTCGGTCGAAGACCTTTGGCCCGTTTTGTCTACCCAACGACCAAAGGGTGTTTTCAAGGGTGACTTCGGTTTATAAATTTTATTATATTGTGCTCAAAATAAAATAAAATATCACATATAATTAATTAATGGACTGTTTAAGTGACTTTGACTTAGGAAAGTGCATTTAAATAAATTAACAAATTATTTAATGTGCCTTCCTAGGCAAAAAATGCAACTTGCCTTGGGGAAGGGTCAAATAAGCCAAAAATGCGACTTGCTTGGAGAAGGAAATAATAAATTAAAAATTACTTATGCTGATTTGGGAAAATGTGCAACTTGCATCTTTAGAGAGTTTTTTGGGTAAGGAAAAAAATGTGACTTGGGGAAAGGTATTCCAGATTATTATTATTTTCTCCCGGCAGTTAGCTTTGAGCTTTTGCAGACAAAATCCAAGGACGGAAACCCTCTGGATTATTCCTCTTGTGGACGGAAACCCCAGGAGCAGTGAGAGGAGTTCCTATTCAGGGATCTTCATTGTATTCACAGAGTTTTTATCATTTCAGCAGTTTGAAAGAGAAATAAATTGCAGCAGTGGGCATACAAACTTCTTCTAGAGTGGGCGACTTATTCTACAGTTGTTTTATGCAGTATCTGAGGTATTTTTCATGCTAGATAATTATTGTAATTTCCAGCATCAGTTATATATCAAATCGATTTGGTTTGAATCATTTACAGTGGGTTTTGGACAATCTTTATTATCAATCTATCTGCAGATTTATAATTGTATTGCCGTAATATTTAGCATCGAAATCATTATTAAATACATGGCTGAATTGTTCATGAAGAAATCTGCCTGTTAAACCCTAGGTGCCTTTTCTGTATTCACCCGGTTTGCGGGGTTTGTTTTATTTAATTTATCTATGCAGTTTGAGTATGGTGTTCTATGGATTCTTTTGATGTTATCAGTTCAGATTTGAGCCAAAGCAATATATTATTAAAAATATATATATATTCAGGCAAAAAGGGGTTTGGGATCTTTCAATCCCCAAAAGGGATATTACAAAGGAGTGATCGAAACATCCTCCATTTTCCCAATCTTGTGAATCAGAATTTCTGAGTTGAAATCAACCTTCTTCTTCTCGTCAGATTTAACAAATGAAGCTTTTTCCATCTTGGCTTCAACAATATCTTGATGGTGTTCACATAGGGCATCTCCATAGCTCTTACCGTACTCATGGACACCATAAATCTGCCTCTTATTGACTGTTGTTCTAAACAGACCAACAGGCTTATTGTCATCATGTTTCATTGGAGAAGGGTTTTCAACCAACCCTTTCTCTTCCCCTTCTTGCTCCACACCCCTTGTTTCATCTTTGGATTCATCACAAGTCAGAACCTTTTCACTATTAACCACGAATGAACAATATTTACCTCATGTTGTTGACTCTCAAACCCTAGCGACTAGGAGAGAGAGAGAGAGAGAGAGAGAGAGATCCACCGTAGAAACACTCAAAAATTATGAAAAGTGATTCCTTGGATTGCCCTTGATTTTAGAAGCAGAAAATGTGATCAAAACATTAAACTCGAATTTTGGAATTTATTGTGGCATAAAAACATTTGAAACTTGTAAATTCAATAACTCTTAGAATACAAGGAATCTCCTCACAAATGAATGCTCAAAATGACCATAAAAATACTACGATCAAATGAGAACAATATCATAATTTTTCAACCACGGAAACCCTCTCAAAATTGATCCCGAAATCTATGAATGAGTAGATGAAGTTAAAAACCATTCAAAAAATCACCAAAGCAGAGATTTCAGCTTTATAAATTATGCCAAATCAGAATATAAAATACGATTTGTAATTTGTGCCCTAGAAGGAACTCAAACACCATCAAACCCTAGTTTGTAATGTCCCCTTCTTGGGACATTTTCCACGTTGAAGGTTTGAAGACCTTCAACCCAATGGGTTCGAGAATTGAGCTCGATATTTGTCCTAAGATGTCTATTATTTATTTTGTAACCCCTTGGAGGGCTCTTTAGTTAGTGAATGTGCACATAGGATAGCAATTTCTTAATATTAAATTAAGAAATTAAATAAAGTGCACATGATAGTAGTTCATTTAAATAGTAGTTCATTTAATATTTCTATTTTTAATTATGCTTTAGGAGAAAACATTAAATGATTGGTCATTGGATATTGCACCTCTTATTTCTATAAAAGAGGGGTCGCATTTCCTTTATGGGCATGTTGATGAATTATTAAAATATTACTCCCTGCATGGAGAAAGGGATGTATGCCCAAATTTGATGCTCTTGTTCTCTTGAAATTCATTGAAGCTGGTTTTGGAATCGATTTATGTAAATTCGAGTCAAGATTGATGCTCTTTAACCCTAGCGAGTTCCTTGTGCAAATCGTGGTTGTTCATTGTTGGTTGTAGCAACTTGTTTGGGGTGAAATATTTTAATATATGTCCACTCTAACCCTAGCGAGTGCATGTTGTTACTGTGGCCACTGATTTGAAGATAAAATTGGATGTAAAAGTCATATATTTACAGCGATTTCACCTTGAATAAACATTCCCTTTGTTGGCTGATATATTCCTTGCCTGCAAGCTGTAGTTTGCATGATTTTAGGATGTTTTAAGATCTCTTTTGCAGCGACCTGCCTGTAGCATTTTCAAGGCAACTCAAGGGTCTTTTGGGTGCAACGATTGGTAGGAAAA
Organism: Taxus wallichiana var. yunnanensis; assembly: GCA_018340775.1. NCBI lineage: Eukaryota > Viridiplantae > Streptophyta > Pinopsida > Cupressales > Taxaceae > Taxus > Taxus wallichiana. Next base: position 449,520,362 of record CM031234.1, on the reverse strand, counting down.
TGCATTGCACTTTCTCCATGTCCAACGAACTGATTTAATGGTATTCAAGGTCAGCCCATTCTCTTCCTTCCTAGCAGCTGTTCTAGGAGGTTCCAGATTTGTCTATGGTGCAATTTTAAGTAGTTGTGGACAGCGAATTCATCCTACATTGTTATGCTATTTTTCCTAAGTGGATCGACTGAGTTTAGAGTGTGTTGGATGCATGAAAAAGTCTCCCTTTGACAACGAACTGTATTGGACTCACTTGGCAAGTATTCTGTGGCTTATGCATGTTATTTGGTGACTCAAAAGTGATTTCATTGATGGCTTAATCCTCCTAATGGGTCAGATCTGTATTTTGTCCATCTTTGGGCCTACTTTCAAGTAAGTCACAAATTCTGGAAATTATCTCATGCTCCAACAGTCAAGGTTTACAAATGTCTGAGTGATGCTATTTGTTGTTAGTTTGCTTTATCACACTTGCAGCGATCTAGTTGAGGGATCTCTATATTTGTTCTAGTGGCTGGGTTTGATCCGAATGCATGAAGTTTTCATTTGTTTATCAGCTGGTTATGCATTCCTCATACCTTTGACAAGAGAATTTGTGGTGTTGCTTGATTGATCTAATCTTTTGGGTGTTGATCTCTAGTCTTTTGTTGCAATTTCTCATTGGTCCCATAAGGGGGACATTACATAGTCGCTCCAACTAGGAATGACTCTAAAATGCATGCAAATATTTGTAGATGATGTCTTTGATCCTCCAAAACTCAAATCTGCATAAAGGTCTTCAATAAGTCTTCACTCCAACCAAGGAAAGAGGGTTTTCATCCTCTAACCAGCCACTAGAAGGGTTTTTGTCCTTCTAGGAAGAAGCCACACACTTGGGTTTTTCGTCCAAGAGTGGAAGAACAAGGAGCAACAAGCCCACAATGTCCAAATAGGGAAAATGCGCCAGGTCTAGCTCCTCCAAATGAGTCTTCTAACCTTTTATAATCTCCTCTTGGCGCGAAGCTTGAAATAGCAAAGCCGACCACTAAAAGTATTCTTTTAATCTTTAATTGTCTTTTAAAGTGCATAAAACCCAACCGACCTGCTAAAGGAAAACACATGCTAAAAAGAAACATTAAAAATTAGAAAAACAAATACAAATAAAATCTCAATGTCTTTTTCCAACTCCTCTACTTCTTTTCCATGGAAAAGGAATGACACAAAGTCCAAATTTTGATCCTCAAGTGGGAAAAAGGGACATTACAAATTGAGTAATACAAGAGTTGTTAGGGATTTGTTCTTAATCTTCCACCACTCATCTCAATGAAAGTTATGTCAATCTTAGCGGAAAGAATATGGTCCAAGGCCCAAAATCTATCTCTTGGTTCTCAAGGAGCCTTGGGAGGACTTATATCCATAAGGGATCTGAAAGTGATTACAGTGTTAAGCTCTTGTGGTGCTAAAGGCGTTTTTCTCATACATGCATATTCCAAGGTGGATGCCCAACAGTTTTTGGTCATTAATGCTTATTCTCCTACTGTTATGGAGGATAAGTTATGACAATAGCAGCAGATAGAGTCAATGATTAGATCTTTTCCTAGCATTCGGTCATCCTTGGAGGGGATTTCAATACTATCCTTAATTTACAGGAAAAATAGGGCGAGACTTCTCAATTGGATTCTAGCTCATCCATTATGACTAAATACATACAATCTCTTCAATTGGTGGATGTTCAAACGGGTAATGGGGTGATGACTTGGTCCATAGGAGACTAAGCCCAAATTGTATTCTAGAATGGTTGGACCGGTTTTTGTTGTCTGAAGAATGGTGATTAAAGGAGTTCATTCCTAAGGCTCAAATTCTAAATAACATTGGATTAGATCATTGCCCGCCAGTGTGTCTAGAGATGGGCAAATCATCTCCTCATGCCCCCTTTAGGTTCTAGCTGATGTGGCTTCAACATGAAGACATAGGTAAGCTCATTCAACAATGGTGGCTAGAAGGAAAACCCATGTACGGGACACATGTTTTCCTTTGCCAAACGTTTGACTTATCTGAAGGTCAAGTTAAAAACTTGGAATTGGACCGAGTTTGGTGACATTAAGGAAAAGAAATTACAAATTCTAGACCAGTTGGAAGAGCTGAATTGTCATCTTCGTATTTCTGGAAGTAATGTTGATCTTCTTCAGAAAGAGCTCCTATTGAAAGTTGCTCTTCATGAATGGGAAACCAGAGAGGAAATTATGTGGAGGCAAAAATCTCGAATCCAGTGGTTAAAAGAAGGTGATAAGAATTCTGCCTTCTTTCATAAATCTTTGTTGGCTAGACATACATAAACTCTCTTATCAAGGAAGATGGGAAGAAAGAGTATTCTTTGGAAGGAATGCAACAAGTTGCAAAACAGTATTTCCATCAGTTATTTACAGCCCAACCTCTTGATGAGATAGCCCAAAAAAAGTATTGGATACTCTCCCTCGTCTTTTATCAGATTAGGATAATGAGAAGCTCACTTGTCCCATCACGGAAAATGAATTGCAGAGCGTGGTGTTTAGTATGAAGAAAGGAAAACTCTAGGACCGAGATGGTTTTCCGATTGAATTCTACCAAACGTTTTGGGACATTATCAAAGGGGACCTCCTTCAAGTGGTGGAAGAGGTGAGGACAGCTAAAACAATGCTAAAGGAAATTAACAAAACCTTCATAGCTCTTATTCCTAAAGCTACTGAAGTGGAGGATATTTTTGGCTTTAGACCTATAGCTTTATGTAATGTCTTGTATAAAATAGTTACCAAAGTTATGGCAGAAAGGTTGAAACCTCTTCTTCACAAGATCATATCTCCAGAACAAGGGGGATTTGTCCCAAGTCGCCAAATCCATGATGAGATTGTGTTAGCCTAGGAAGCCTTACATTCCGTGGACATCCAAGAATTCTCCTTTTATGTTTGTTCAGCTTGATTTTTCCAAAGCCTATGATAGAGTGGATTGTAATTTTCTGTAATGTCCCCTTTTTTAATTAAAAATTAAAAAGAAGAGAAAATCCATTTGCACATGTAAATTTAAAAATAAAATATATCTTATTGTGCAAATCAAAAATAAAAGAGAAATTCGATTTCACCTTGGGATAATAATTACTTATTTTTAAGGGGAATAAAGTGACTAAGCAAGTCGCATTTTTCTGGGAATTATTTAATGTTTGGTATTTGAAATAAATCGATTTCTTCTAGGCATGGGTCGATCCATATGGGCCCCATTTGATTTAATTTCCCTATGCATTTAATATTTTCTTTGAGTGTGATCTCCAGACACTTTTTAAAATGATATTCCCTCCTAGCTTTTGGCGCCAAAGATGGAGAGAGAACTTTGAAGGATGTGCAAGGCAAAAGATATAAAATAAGATGTAGGTGCTCCTTTTTCGCATGTTGACAATTTATTAAACTTATCTTCATGCTTGAAGAAGGGATATATGCCCACTAATGATCTAAAACAAAAGGTGTTCTTCAACACCACCTTTGAGTGAAGTGTGTATGCCCTTTGAGCTTGAGTTGATGAGTTATTTGCATTTCTATTCAATCTAAGTAAAGTCGTCATTATTGTGAGAGCTTGTGAGGTTATTTGGAGAGTTTTGGGCCACTACTTGATCAATAAATTCTGGAAATTGCTGTTGGTTTTGTCATTATATAAATCAACTTGTGGAGGGAGATTTATGGTGTTTCTTAGTGGTATTTTTGCAAGGATAAAATATGAACTGTTCTTGCTTATTATTCTATTGCAAATGCACTTGTTTCATGATATTTGGAGCTGCTAACCTTGCTGGAATTTATGATAAATAAATCAACTAGGTTATGTGATTTTCTATCATATTTTGGAAGGGTTTGAAGTCTTTTTCAATTTGTTGTTATAGATCTATTAATGGAGATCTGAAAGTGATAATTTTGAGTGTGGAGAGGTGTATGTTTGAGCTGGAATCAATTTTATAATTTTCCCTAACCCTAGCGACTTGAACTGCAGTTTCAGGGGCTGTTTTGAGTGGGTTTTGTGATCAGAAAATTCATATTGTTAGTTCATTGGAAAGTGCATAATTTTATCTTCCTTCTGCAATTTATTTCATTCAAAAAGGATAAATATTGAGGGAGATATTAATTATTAAAGTTTGCAGTCATTTTCAGCTATTTCCAGACATATTAATTTATTTTTCTACTTCGCAAGTTTATTGGTTAAAGGAGTGCAAATTCCAACTAGATAGCCCATTTGAACCCTTACCTTGGCTCACTCCAACCCCGTTTGGGTTGTCAGATTGAAGCCGACATCAAGTTAATTGAAGTGAACCTAGAAGGGTTTCTCTTCTAAGTTTGCTTCTTTTGCAAGTAGATTAATAATAATTAATTAATATCCCACAAGGGACATTACATTTTCTAGGTCAAGTTTTGGCTCAATTTGGCTTCTCTTGGAAATGGATAGCTTGGGTTAAAGCTTGTTTATCTTCAGTTTCCTTTTTTGTCCTAGTTAATGGCACTCCATCTTACATTTTCTCAGCTTCTAGGGGGATATGTCAAGGAGATCCTTTATCCCCTTTTTATTCATCAATTTGCGTACTTACAACCAAAGCTTGTCAGGAAAGAAAGATCAGTGGTATTAAATTGGCTAAAAATGCTCGTCCTCTTACCCATCTTCAATTTGTGGATGACTCTACGCTTTTAGGCAAAGCCACTTGCTTGGAAGCCCAACAATTACAAAAGCTTCTTTAGGTTTTTTCTAGAGCTACTGGTCAGTTGATTAATCATGCCAAATCCAATATTATTTTCTTTCATTGCTCTAGTAGACAGGAGGAACAAATTCTTAACATTTTCCAATTCAGAAGGGGCTCTCTTCCGCTCCAATATTTAGGGGTACCTCTTGCATCTAAGAAGATCCGTGATTGGCATTGGCTTACAAACAAAGCTGATATGAAAATGCAGAAATGGACTAATAAATGGCTATCCTCAGGAGGAAGAATGACATTGGTCAAAGTTGTCCTTCAAGCCTTGCCAATCTATGTTTCCTCTATCTTGAACATTCCGGGTAGAATTCTGAAACAATTGGACTCTTTATGTCGAAATTCTTATGGAGTGGCTTGTAGGGAAAAAGAAAGTGGTCTCTAGTGAAGTGGGAAATTGTAATATCCCCTTTTGGGATATTATTAAAATCTGCAAATTAACTAACCAAATCGATCCTAGGAAGATTAGATCTTCTTAGTTCGACCTCAAATAACCCAATGTCGGCAATAATACAACCCAAAATGGGGTTGGAGTATGCCAAAGTGGTGGGTTAGATGGGAAGACTAATTAGAATGCTAATATCATCCAGATCTGATTTTTAACAGCTGAAAAATAATTACTAATTCAAACCCCAACTGTTGCAATCTTCCAAAATTATTTCCCGCTTAACCATCCAAGCAAAAATTCTCAAACTTCAGATTTTGGGCCACAAAAATATGAAGAATAATATTCTAAAACCAAATTTCACATAACGCAAACACGAAACCCTAATTTTGCCCTAAAAAGTAGGTCGCCCAACACATTTAGGGCATCAAATCCACTCCAAAAATTATGAAATCACCTTCTCCTTATTTCTCCTAATTTCTACTACCACATTCAATATTAAATTGATCCCAAACTGCAGATCTGAATTTTATAACAGCAGTTAATCAATTAAAATGCACCCAGAACAACTGAAACTTCAAAAATTAATATCTTACTCAATACTTGGAGTTTTTGCATGAAATAAATTGCACAATAAAGTAGAAATAAAGAGTTTTCCAATGAACTAACAAACTGAATTTTTAGCCCACTGAAACCCACTCAAATCTGCCCCAAAATCTGAAAACCAGTCGCTAGGGTTAGGGAAAATTAATTAAATAATTTCCAGCTCACAAAACCCTTCCAAAATACTCAAATAATCAGCCCTTGCATCTGAAATAATTAATTAGACACAACAGCAAATAGATCTAGCATAAACAACCTCAAAACATGATAGATCAAACCCCAAACCAAGTCGATTTGCCTCTAATAAATTGCAGCAATAATAACAGTCACAAAGCACCACAAACCCTTCACAAAAATGCAGATTTATTCTCCAAATAAATACGCCAATACCCAAGACCAAGTCGCCAATGCAAGAATGAATATACCATGCATAAACACATTCAACACAAGAGAGCTCAATGGAGAGAACAATGGAGTCTTCAATAATAGATCCAAATGAGAGAGAGCACAATGCAAGAACTAGGGCATACATCCCAATACTCCAAGCATGGAGTGAAATCAAATGATCAATCAACATAACCCTCTAAAGGAAATGTGACCTCCTTTTATAGAGTTAAGGGGTGCAATATCCAATAAGACCGACCTTTCCCTTTTGGAGGGAAAACACAAATTAAAAATATTTTATTCTCCCTATGTGTGGCATCCCCTTTCTAAGGGTATTTTGACATTAAAAAGCCACCCTAATATTATTTAATTAATTCCCCTTTCATTTTGCATTTTTTGGGAATTAAATTAAATAATAAATTACATCAATTGCTCAATAAATATTCTTTTGTGAGCAATACTCCAAGGTGGTGGAAAAACCACTCAACATCCATAATTAAATAATTAAATGAATATTGCTTTATAATGACAAATGATTAAAATCACTCTCTAGGCAATATCATTTAATTACTTAACATAATTTTCCCCTTGCATCATCCCAAAAGCCCACGGGGAAAGATAGGCTAAGGGTCTTCAAAAATGGGGACATTACGAAACTCTTTGACAACCTAAGAAGGTGGTTTAGGATTCAAATCTTCTCCCAAGAAAATTAAGGCCCTAGTAGCTAAACTCTACTGGAGGATGCTAATGGATCCAAATGACTTGTGGGCTGCCAACATTAGAGCCAAATATGCAGAGAATAATTCCCCTGAGAGAATTATTCATTGTCTCTCCCCTCTAAAGGTTCACCCATTCTTGTTGTTCTAAAAGTTGGAGAAGAGATTATAAAAAAACATTTGTTTTGGATTGTGAATAATGGTCAAAATGCTAACTTTTGGATGAATTCTTGGGATGGGCATCTTCCAATCATCACCCAGTACCCAGAGTTAAGGACAACCATGGATGAGATGCATGAAATAGGGTGGATTAAGGTTGCTCATTATTGTAAGTTTGCCACTCATTCCTGGGAAATTGGACAGTGTTGGATTCCTAGTCTGGAATGGCCCATTCGAATTGGGGAGCAGCAAACTCTGATAAATAATATCCATATAGCCCGCCCTCTTTCAACTTCTCCACTACCTAACTCATTAGCGTGGGGAAAAACTCCACAGGTGTTTATACAGTATCTTCAGGCTATGCTTCTTTAACCAAAGGTACTTCTCATCCTCTAAAGGATATTTTTATTCAAATATGGCAGCCTGTTATATGGCCAAAAGTGAGTTTCTTTGTATGGTTGGTTGTGGCGAGGAGTCTTAACAGGGATAGACTCATGAAACGTGGCTTTTATGGTCCTTTTAGATGTGTTTTATGCTTGGAAAATGAGGAGTCCCTTTCTCATTTGTTCTTCCAATGCCCTTGGGTAGTCTACTTGTGGCAGCTTTTATCTAAATTGTTTAACCTTCCTTGGATCAGCATTCAGTCTTTTGAGCAAATGGTTAGAGATTGGCATTGTCACCTCCCTAAAGGTCAGAATATTTTTCTTGCATTATGGGCTGCATAACCCTTCTCCTTTGGAACATTTGGAAGGAATGAAACAACAAGTTCTAGCAAAATAGTAGAGACATAAATTATGTCTAGGAGAAAATCAAAATCAATGTTGCAGAATCTATCAAGCATAAGATTTTTTACCTCAAACTCTCAACCCAGAATGGGAGCATGTGTGTAAACAACTGTCTTTGCAACCCAAGAACTCAACTATGCCTGCATATCGGTATAAAAAGAAAATACAACGGGATGGACATTGGACAAATCCCCCATTAAGTATGGAAAACTGAACACTGATGGAGCCTCAAGAGGTAATCCGGGCCAGGTTTTATGGGAGGCATTGGTAGATCTTATGATAGGTCTGTAGCCTTCTTCTTCGTTGAAAAATTGATTTACCACCAATAATTTAGAGGAGATCACGGTTATTTACAAAAGGATAGAAGAGGCTTTGAAAATTGGATGGCAAAAAATCCAAATTGAATCTGATTCTAAAGTTGTTGTCATCTTGTTATCTAATATGGGAGGTCATAGCAAAAATTAGCAAACTGCAAGAGGGGTGGCAAAAATTCACCAGTTTAAACCGGTTCCAAGATGTGCAATTCAGCCATATTCCTAGAGAAAGAAACAAAGTGGCGGATGGGCTGGCCAATTGGGCTCTTGACAACCACAACCTTATGTGTTATGGGATGCCTCCTAGGTGGTAAGGGGATTTGAAAGCTTCTACATTTTGATTTGTACTAATGAATGCTAATAAGTATCCTTTTTGTATACTGCCCAGGCTTGGACTAATAGCTTTCAGGCTTGGCATAGTCGAATTTGTACACTTTGATTTCTATATAATATAAATTAGGTCCGATTTTAAAAAGAAAATAAACAAATAAAAAAATAAAATGTTCACATAAATCCTCCAATAACTTTAATTTCTTCCAAAAAATATTCATGTGAAGGACTACAAGTTGATGCCTGCATTCACTATCAAGGATGAAGGGCTTATGACCTAACCTTGTCCATAATTCTAGGTTTGGAAGCAGAAGAGAAATTTCCTATCTGATCACAGTAGAACTTTGAATACTTAAAAAGAAGTTAATCACTCTTACTCGTACTAGTGCTTGTAGTACCTACTCTACCATTATCATATCTAACTAGCACTTCCTAATGCTTATGTAATCTTAAACTAAACAATTGTTTTGTTGTCGCAGGACATCTAATTTGAATTCCTCACACGCCATGAATTGTTTTAATTTCCATGCCCAATTGAAATACTCTTTGTTGTTTTCTAGTCGGGCCCACGTAAGTTTCCCTTTTCACTTATGCTGAAAGACAGTGACGACCATGGTGGTCTCTTCTTCTAGTTGAACTAGGTTCTCATTAGGTTGTCCACAACACCAACACATTAGCTTAGATGTTATTCTAGTCATCCGGACAATCACATGTGAAGTGTCGCCACTCACTACACTTTATGCATTGTATCATGGGTTTGTGGGTTCATTATATTTGATCTTGCTTACACCATTGTGTTAGTCTAATGTCTTTCATTACCTTGTTTGGGGTTTTGATACACTAATAATAGCTTCCTTAAATGCCTCGTCATGTGTGACAAGATTTGGGCATCCTTCCTAGTTTCCAAATTGAACAAATAGTCTTTCAAAGAACTATAATGTCCCCTTTTTCAATTAATCAAGTTAAAGAATTCCTAAGCAATCGAGGGTCAACAATGGGGATCATGGATTATATTTGGATTTCATCATTTATATTCACATTTTATTTTTGTACTTCCCTTCTTAATGAGGTCGGTTGGGTCTAGTGCCTTTAATAAGGCTTAATGAAAGATTATAATGGCTCATTAGAGGTCGGCTTTTCTTTTATGAGCCTTGGTGCCAAAAGGAGGATATAAAAAAGATTTTTAAAGGGCATTGTTTTATCCTACTTGATTGCTTGCTTTCTCCTTGTTCATCCACTTGAGGACGAAAACCCTCTTGTGAGGCTTCATAGAAGGACGATAACCCTTCTAGTGGCTTGGGTGAAGGACGAAAACCCTTCACCATTGTTTGGTTTGGAAGTAAGGGCTGATTTAAAGAAATATTTGTAATTTCCAGCTGGTATTTGATTTATTTAGGGTGGAGCAACCTACCTTGGGTAGGGTTTAGAACTTTTGATGAAGTATTTGAGAAATCTAGTTTCATAATCTGATTTGTAATATTTTTAAAGGCCAAAATATGAAGTTTAGTGAATTTAGAGGGTTTCTAGACCCATATTTCATATTTTTCTTGTGGCTGCAATTTCCAGTTTATAATTAATTTCCAGCAATGAGATCTTCAGCATTTCTTTGTGTTTTTGGCTCTTAATATTCCATAAAATATATACATAATTGTGGCGAGTTGATTTGTGGTGTTTTGTGGTGATTTTTGGCATATTTGGTGATAGTTCAAGTCGCTGATTTTATACTTTCAGTCTGCTGCAATTTAATTTTCAAATCTGCATTTGGTGTGTTTGGTTGAAACCCTTGAAAGGGTCATTACAATGGTATCGAGCATGGATCTTCAAAGGACCTAGGGTTTCAATGGAAGATTCCAAGTTTGAAGAGTTGAGGGCACGGTTGAACCATATCACATCAAAAGGAAGCAATAAAAGTGCATGGAAGGGTAAGATCTCTAATTTTGATGGCACTAACAAACTTTTAGTGAGATCATGGTTGTCAGAATTGGAGGCATACTTGCAATCAAACCCTATGTGTGTAGAGGATGCCCTTGAATTCATCCCTTGTCAGTTGGAAGGGATAGCAAGAGATTGGTGGTACCATGTGATAAAACCCAGGATCATTGTTTGGTCTTGATGTGGAAGAGCTGATTTGAAGATCTATTTGAGAATCGGTTTGCTTCTTTGATGATTTCAGTCAAGAGATCATGGAAAGATTCGATGTGCAAACTTGCAAGGATGACCAAGGTAAAAGTTCATTGGTATTTAATAATATTCCTTTGGTTTCTAATGATTGTATGTGGCAAAGTGTTGAAGAAAACTCAGATTTGCATGAAGTTGATAAGGATGATGTGGGGGGCAAGTTTGTTTTGGAAAAGAGTACACTTCCAGTTGCCCTTGATCATGATCAATTCGCTGAAAATTCCCAAACAGCAGTTCATGATGGGCTGATTGAGGGAGTTCACACCATGGAAGGAAGCTACAAAGAGTTTCCAAGTATGTGCCCACAAGATTTGGTGATTGGGGTTCACTTACCGGAAGAAAATAGCGACATTCAGCTTGCTGGTCTGCACAAAATTACAGCCCATATGAAGCAAAAGGATGAGGTTGGTAACTCAAGCCCAAGCCATGAGGATGATACTTACATGTGTGCACAAAGTACGGATGATTGCATGGCAAAAGTAGCTCCATTTGTTGAAGATAAGTGGCTTCAAGGAGGGCATAGTATCAAAAGGAGCAACACATTGGATAGCATAACATGGGTGGATAGCCCACGGATTGGTATGTACACTTCCGGATTATTGTTTCCATCTTTGCATTTATTGGGACATGTCTTGAGTAGTGATAAGAGGATACTAAAGGAAATGATAAGCTTGCAAGTTCCTAATGGCATGCACATGAAGAAATGGGATCCAGGTGATCCTAAAGGAGGATTGGAAGAGAAGCTATTCGCTGAATTTCTGAACAACAATGAGGAGAAAACCGGGAACATGAGCCAAAAGAAGAGGAAAAATCAGATTTACACCGGGTGAAGACCGCTTTATGTGCATGGACCAAGATAGAATTGGTGAGAAGCTTCCCCCCTTCCAAAGACTATGGTATGTTTGAAAAGATAATCAATTCCTTCTTTCATTTGATTCATATGTCAGCTGTTATACATGTGCCTAGAAAGGAATTTTGGGATCATAATGATGAAGGCATCAAAGACAACTCACCCAAATTGATAAGGAAAAGAGAGAAAGAATTTCTCCATGATAGACTGAGGATCACAATAGGTGGAGTTGCTGATCTGTACCTAACAGCAGTAAAAAGAAGATCATTAGAGGGAAATCTCAGCCCTATGGAAGCTCAAGAACATGGGAGAATTGTCAAGCAAGCATCAAGCAAAGAAGAAGGTAAAAGACTTTTGGTTGTTCATGATATCCCTTTGTTTTTTAGTTGCATATGGCAAGATACAAAAGGATTTTGGAGGCATAAGCAAAAAGATAGAAAGAAGCATGAGGAGCTAGAGAATGAAGAGGATGTTGAAAGGGTTCCATGCATTGCTCGCGTGAAGAGGCTAAAAGATATGGTGAAGGTAAGCAGCCCTAGACTTAGGAACAACTCAAGGTATGATGACATTTTATCTTCTTTTATATCGCTGCCATATTCATATCATGATGGGAGAATTGTTAAGCATCACATGTCATGTTTGAGTGATGTTGTTGTGACAAAGAGAGATGAACATTTTAAGATCAGCTTAAGTCCTTCAAATTCATTGCTTACGACATGTCAATTTGTGGGTCAACATGAGAGGTATGCTAGAGAAATGGATATGGTTTGTAACATAAGTATGGAGAACATTATTTTCAGATCTCATTTCATCATACTTGTTGATTGGCACAAGAAGGCAGCCATAATGAAAGATAATTTTCAGATTTTCAAGGCATTATGGGTCACCATTGAAGTACTCTCAGCTATGGTCACTTCAATTGGGAGTGATATGCATATTTTCAGGCATAGATTGAGCAATTCGAAGAGGTTAGGTACAACAGTTGATATGCAGCCTAGAAATCAAGTTTTGGTGTTCCAAACACTCCACTTGGGGCAACCAAAAGGTCTTCTGCAACAAGGTAATCTTTTCGATTCATCAATTTTGAGACACACTTGTTTGTTGCTTCCTCATTTGTGTGTTAAAGCTGATTATTGTGGGAAAATGGAAAATAGTATGGTGTGCATTTCAGTATCATAGGACAACCCATTTACAAGATATAGAAGTGCCACAAATGCATAATGTTTTGTTGCTTGGGGTCATGATTTGGGTTCCAAAGACCCAACCAATCATTGGAGAAGTTTGGGAAAATGTTCCACTTTACATTGAGGGTGGAATAAGCATGTTCAGGGCAGCCATTAGAGATGGTAATTTTCAGATTTTCAAAACTCTTCTAATCACTCGTGATGAACATTCAGTTGTTGTCACTTCATTGGATGATAGGATGCATATTTTCAGTCATGGGTTGGACGAATTGTGGGGATTATGGACAGCGGTAAGCACACAGGCCGGAATACTTATTTTGGTATTCCAAGCATTTACTTTTGGGGCAAGAAAGGAATGCAAGAATGTTGTGTTAAGATCTAACATGTTTGCTGATTTCAATCATGAGCTTGTTGATCTTCATTTTCCAGCCCATGTAAGACAATTTTTAGTCCCTATGCTATTCACAAATTTGGTTTTTTCCATAAGATTTCAGTTTGGTAGTTGTTATGTTATGGCTATAGGGCTGAGTTTGCAAAAATCAGATTTGGGGCTGCCATTTCCAGTCATGAACAGCAGTATGTTTTCATTTTTTGAGAGCATTCTATCATGGAAAAATGAGGAAGGAGGAAAGAAATCGGAAAGAAATCATGGTGAGTTATTTTCATATTTGAGGATTCTGATTTTTGAAGGAAGAATGCATGCTCACAGTTATTTTTGGGACAACCTTGCTAAAGTTTTGGGAAGCCATCATCTGAATAAAAATCGTGAAGTGGCATCAAGCAACAAAAAAGAGCTAGCTGTCATGTTTCTAAGGCATGACAAGGGGAATGTAAAAGTGTTGTTAAACACTCTTGTTTTCTTTAATATGTTTGTTTCATGTGTAGGTATGTCAAAGAAGAAGCAGTTAAGATCCATTTGGGATCCGGGTCCTTGCAATTGCTTGAGGACAAACAATTTTGGGAAGGGAGGACTGTAATGTCCCCTTTTTCGAATTAATCAGCAATAAAGGATTCCTAAGCAAGCGACAGTTGAACAATGGGGATCATGGATTATATTTCAGATTTCATCATTTATATTCATGTTTTATTTTTGTATTTCCCCTCTTAATGAGGTCGGTTGGGTCTAGTGCCTTTAATAAGGCTTAATGAAAGATTATAATGGCTCATTAGAGGTCGGCTTTTCTTTTATGAGCCTTGGCGCCAAAAGGAGGATATAAAAGAAGATTAGAGGCATCATTTGCATCTAGACTTGGCGCATTTTATTCTACTTGGGCATTGTGAGCTTGTTGCTCCTTGTTCATCCACTTGAGGATGAAAACCCTCTTGTGAGGCTTCATAGAAGGACGAAAACCCTTCTAGTGGCTTGGGTGAAGGACGAAAACCCTTCATCATTGTTTGGTTTGGAAGTAAGGGCTGATTTGAAGAGATATTTGTAATTTCCAGCTAGTATTTGATTTATTTAGGGTGGAGCGACCTACCTTGGGTAGGGTTTGGAACTTTTGGTGAAGTATTTGAGAAATCTGGTTTCATAATCTGATTTGTAATATTTTTAAAGGCCGGAATCTGAAGTTTGGTGAATTTAGAGGGTTTCTAGACCCATATTTCATATTTTTCTTGTGGCTGCAATTTCCAGTTTATAATTAATTTCCAGCAGTGAGATCTTCAGCATTTCTTTGTGTTTTTGGCTCTTAATATTCCATAAAATATATACATAATTGTGGCGAGTTGATTTGTGGTGTTTTGTGGTGATTTTTGACATATTTGGTGATAGTTCAAGTCACTGATTTTATACTTTCAGTCTGCTGCAATTTAATTTTCAGATCTGCATTTGGTGTGTTTGGTTGAAACCCTTGAAAGGGTCATTACAATATGAAACTCAAAACATTTCACAAAATGCATTCTTTAGACAGTTTACATTGAGGTGACCCTATGTTTGACAATTGGAAACCAAAAGTTTCTTATTGTCCTCCTTTATGGCTCTGTCACATCATATTTGATCTTTCTTCTGCCAACATGCTGGTTTTAATGTCTATCATCATCTTTTTGAAGTTCTGATACCACTTCTTATAGCTTACTCAAATGTCTCATCGTGTATGACAAGACTTGGGCATCATTTCAAGTTTATAAATTAAGCAGATAGTTATTCCAAGAATGCCCTGAAACATGAAGGCATTCTTTGAACAGTTTGCATTGAGGTGAGCCTATGTTTTACAATTGTTAAGCCAAACCACTTTCTCACTGCCATTTCTCTCTATGATAAGGCAATCTACATCTCCTATAACTTTGATAACTGTCATTGTGAAAACTTTAGATACTTCTGCATATTAGATGACTTTTGCAAGGCTGTTGCTTAACATACAAGTGTAGATAAATATAGCAAGCTAAGTCATATGTAGCAGAAAACAAATTGGAATTTCAGCTATCGTTGGCAAACCTGTTGATAGTGGCCAGCCACAAAGCTTAGATAGTGCAGTCTTTGCCACTTGTCAAAAGTAGATTTAATCCCCAAAAAAGAAAAGGGATTTGATAGAGACTAGAATGAGGGAATTCAGAAAATGTTTGAAAATTGTAGGCTCGGAAACTATAAAGGTGATACGATATTTCTATTTAGTAGAAGAAAAACAACATAAAGCATCTGCTTACTCATTGCTTCAACAACAGTTGGATCATTATCTGCATAGTGCTCCAATTCTTCCTGAAGATTTATAACCACAGATCACATCACTCCAATCAGTCCCATGGTCTGTTCCTAAAAAAAAACATTTCAGATGGAATATGCAAAAATGTCAAGAGTTTTTGCATATAAGTTTTACCTTTAGTTTTCTGTACTGTTCCTCAATCTTTTTGAGGTCATTCAAAGCAGCCTCTCTTTCAATCTGTAAAAATATTGTGATATACAAATAGCAAATTAGACTTTTACTAGTATTGTCTTCTGTTTAAACAACTGAAAAAGGTAATCTTTAGGGAGTGACAACTATACATACAGAATCTTCCCTGCCCGTCTGTAAAGACTCTCTATGCAAAACCAACTCTGCCTGCCTTTTTCTAGCACTTTCCAACTCAGCTTCCAGTTTAGAACGTGCATGTCTCAGCTGTTGCATGTAAAGGAAATGAAAAATAGAAGAAAAGGCCAATTTTAACAGTAGCAGATTGTTTGAAATCAAATGGATCTCAAAATTGTTTTAGCTTTCTTTACCTGATTGCCAGCACAGCTGGGAAGGCTCCAGAAAAACACCTGTCAAAACACAAAAACAAAGAAATAAATTGCCTCAGAGCCAGCAGATGACCAAAATACTGAGAGAGAAATGAATTCCAAAGTATTACATATTTTACTGATGAGAAAGCAAAATGTCTATATTGTATTTGTCATTCTATTTGTTTGAGGTGGTTATTATAACCATCATTTCTGAGACCTAGTATTAAATGTCAGGCTACGAAAAGCAATTTTACCAGAGTTATGATTTCTCTCTTATGACTTTATGTTCTTTACCTAAAACCCCCTTTTAGGTGTGTGTGTGTGTGTGCGTGTGTTTCTATATGTAGTGTCCCTTTCCGGGCTAAAAATGGTCGGAAGTAGAGATTCCAAGGCCCAAGAATCAATCCATAAAGTGCAACCAGCCTTTAAAATTATGAATAACCCAAATATCAACAAAGAATGAAGTAAATTCCTCCACCATGCAAGTCGCCCCCCTACGAGAGGGTTTACAATAAGCTAGAAATGGCGAATTTCCCAAGAAAATCAGATTTGAGCTCAAGTATGATCTCCGTGTGAGATCACCAATGAAGAGATGAGGGGTTTCGTCTTCAAATCAAGTGCAAATAGGGTTTTTGTCCTCAATTACAAGAGAGCAATTTCATGCTTCAACTCCAAGAAAATAAATATCAAGAATGATGTCTCCCTATTCCAAGCCAAGTGACCCCCTTATACAGCTAAAGGTGGTGCCAAAATCAAAAGGATGATCCCCCAAAGAGGACCAACCTCCTTGGGAAGATATATCCTCGAATGCAGCCCGGATTCTTTACAAGAGCCTTTCAAAAAATTCTGCCCTAGAGTGCTTTTTCGTCATTTGTCACCAAACCTTGCACCAGATTGAACCAAAAATTTGAACAGCGATCAACGAGCAAAACCCAGAAAGAATCTGCAACTTTCTCGTCAATCCGACACAGTGATTTTAAAATTCTAAAAATAGCAAGTGCTGCTGGTTCGCACTTTCCATTTTTAGTAAGTTTCCGAAAAAGACAAAATCTTTCAGAAGAGAAGAACAACGAAAGTGCACAAACCGAAAACTAGGGCACGTGGGTCGAAAAAGCCAAAAATCAAAAAGTAAAATGGAAAGTGCTCTAAATTGACCCCCAGACATCTGTGGAAAGCTTGGAACGTGAAAGAAACACCTCAAGTACTAACAACGAGGCAAAAAAGTGACACTGCCCAAAATAGTAGCTCTTGGGACCAACTTTCTAAAAATAGCAGTTTCTCCTTTTCTTTTTCTTCCATCTCTTTGTAATTTTCTTTTTAAGTCAGCATTGCACTTTTTCAACCAACTTTCTTTTTCATTCTTTTAGCCGACATATAATAATGAATAGGCTAAATACTTTTATTTTAATAATAATATTATTAAGTTGCCCAAAATAGAGAATTGACCGGGCTTAACTTTAAATATTATTAATTATTTCTAATTTAGAAAAGGGGACATTACAATCCTCCCTTCCCAAATTTGCTTGCCCTCAAGCAAATGCAAGCTCACATGCCCAAGTACCATGCCCAAGAGGTGAAACATGTTGTAGTGCTCCAAAAGCCTGGATCTCGTGCCTATCAAATGAAAGAGCTCTTGCAAAAACAAGCTCATACACCTGCTATCTTCATTTTCTTCTTCAAAACAGCACTAACAAATTTGTTATCTGCATACTTAGTTGTACTCAAAACCTTCCAAACTGTTGTAACCTCAGACATAGAGCAAAGAATTGATGAATAATCAACAACTAGACAAGCTAAGACATATTCTAATATGGCATCCTCGCTCTTCGTTCTAACCTTGGCAACAATGGTGGGAGGACATCCCGTATCCCCAAATATGAATGCAACTGAAATAATGTGGTGGCTGCCAATGATTTTGCGGGTTATTCCTTTTAATATCTGATAAAAATCAGATTGTAGATGGGCTGGAAGTGAGTTACAGCGCCACAACACACTTGGGTTTCCACCCAACTAAGTACCTTGGTGGTTGTCATAAAAATTGTCTTCAACTGAACCTTCTTTCCAACCTTTTTCATCAAGGATTTTTCCTTAATTTGTGCAAACTTACAGCTGTCCTTAGCTGGGAACAACAGTCCTATACCTGTTATTTTCATGCCCAACAACATGAAAAAGGTACAGCAGATACCAAAGTGGAATTTTCTTGCAAAAATCAACAACTTAGGCAATGTAGGGGCTGGGAACAGCCATGCAAGCACTAAAAATCCCATATTAACCATCACCAATCGAAAAGAACTCCCCATGTTTGAAGGAACTTGTAAACTCCTTTGCATGAGAGCAAAAGGAGTAATCAAGTGGTTGGTGAAGGTGATGACAGCGATACCAAAAATCACTCTCATTGTTGCCCCAAATGTGTCAAGCAACTCTTTTACCTTGGTTTCCGTATCAACTTCTTTCCAGTGTGCTTCTTGGGCTTGTGGAGACATCTCTTCATCTTCCGCTGCAATCTCATATTCATTATTACTTGCTTGGGCTGATAACAAACTCAGCTGCTCTTCCTTGTTTCCTTCTTTCTTCTCCATTCCTGGGCCTACACATAGAACAAACACATTAAAGAAAACAAGAGTTTTCAACATCCCTCCTTCATGCCTCATAGACATGATGGCAAGTTCTCTTTCATTGCTTGCAACCACCTCCCAATCTTCATTCAAGGAATGGATTTCCAAAAATTCAATCATGTTGCCCCAAACACAGCTGTAACCATGCATTTCCTTCCTCAAAATCGAGATGATAGTGACTGGAATCTAACTCATGATGACACGTTTCAAAACCCATAAATCAATACTCCTACTACAAGCCATCATACCATCAATGTCATGCTGAGTTATAATGCTTTGGACAGCAAGATAACATCCATCTTGCTCACTTCCAAATGCTGATTTCATGAACTCAACATCTACTTTTATAGGAAGGCTTCTTCTAAGAGCATGTGCATTGATTAGGAGCTGAAAATTCCTATGAAGTGACTGTTGTTTTAAAATTGAAAGTGGGGAGTTTTTCTTACCATGTGTTGCTTGTATGTCTTGCCTTTTAGCGGAAATTTTTTCCATCATTTATGTTGTAGCAACTTGAGGAGCTTTATTTGTCATGCCTTGAAGCACAACCTCTTGGCCATCAAGCTTGAATCTTAACTTCATAGATCGGTAGTTTTGGTTAAATTCACCCAAGGAATGCAACCATTGTATTTCAAGTACCAAATCTGTATCTCCAATACCAACAACATAGAAATCATTACTTACCATGTGCCTTCCCAAGGTGAGCTTGAGTTGTTGGATCCTCTTGGTGCAAGGGATGATGAAGCCATTTTGTAGCATCTCATCCTTCACAATGAGGTTCAAATGTACAACAAACTTTATATGCATTCTCATAATTTTTCTTCCATTCCAAGTGCAAGAGATGACATTTACCTTGATCCTCTGAAGACCACCCATGCCAAAGCAATCTTGGCCTTGAATAGAAGAAGCAACATGCCCATAGTTGCAAGTTGTCTCTTTGGACCTAACATGCTTCTTAAAATATTTTCCATGATGACAAAAATATGGCAGTGACATAGGAGGAAACAACAAATCGGAAATATGGTCATCACTATCATACCTTGGGCTGCCCACAAGGAGCTCACCCTCCTTTGCCTTCACTTCTTCAGCAAGTGAAGATCTTTCCGCCTTGACTCCTTCCATATTTTGTTGACACATGTATGGAACATCTTCATGGTTCTCGCCGAAGTCAAGAACACCATCAATTTGCTTCTTATTGATTGTTGTTCGGAAAATTCCAGCAAGTTGAACATCATCATTATCAACCAGATTTGGCTTCAACCACCAAATTCTCTCCACAATCTTGCAAATCGAATTTTTCTTCTTTCCTTGGCTCATGCTCCATGATTTCTTCCTCTTTCTTTGGAGATTCTGTTGCATCTAAAACTTTTTTTGGTTCTTCATCTAGCAACACCTCTCCATGTCCTTCAACTGTCACATATGGCTTCAACTTCTTCGAACACCGAGCAATAACATTTTTAGCTAGTGTATGAGCAACTAGTGAGGCTTCGTATTCAAAACCAGCCATTAGTAAGGATAACAAATGTTGTGAAGTATCATCACTCTCATTCAAGACCAAAGTCATAATGGTTTGCATTGCGGCTACTACATTTTCTGTATGATTTTTATGGACAGCAATAAGGAAATGTTCAAACATATGGAGGATAAGATCATCACATTCTAGATCTAGCATTAGCACACAAGATCTGATTTTTGCCATAGTTTCTAGGATTGTGACCCTCTTAGCAAAAGGACTTGTGATGTCATCAAGACCCTTAAAGTTCTCCACCATCAGCTGAAATATTTCCTTCATGGTGTTGTTATTGTATGGTTGTTCGGAGTTGTTATCCTTGTAATTTCACTAATACAAGTGCTAAGCGTAGAAACAGGACGGACGCTGGAGAATTTTATTAATAATCCAAATCAAGTACAATGGTGCAGGCTGCAATATTTATAGATATTGGACAGCCGGATACAAACAATGAAAGATGTTGCACATGTGCAACAATAAGCCTTGATTACATAAGCTTCCAAAAGATCATCCGGGAAGCATAACGAAACAATTAAAACAAATATACTGTTGTAGCAATAATGCAACAAATAAACAATACGATATAAAATGACAAATATTGTTATAAAACTATATAACAATATATAAACTAATTACCTTAATAAATAATTAATTACTTTAAGGTAATATAATGCATAAATTAACCTAACATTCCCCCTTTAATTTTGCATTGCCTCAAGGGATGAGGAGAGGAACTCTCTGAACAACTCAAACTTGTCACGTGCAAGTGACTTTGTGAAGATATTTTCTCGTTGTTCAGCTGTTGGACAAAACTGAAGTTGTATATTGTGCTTCAAGACATGCTCACGTATGAAATGTACATGTACCTCAATGTGTTTTGTTCTTTCATGAAAAAACTGGATTGCGAACAAGTTTGAGAACACCTTCATTGTCAACATACAAGGTGGTCGGTTTGTCCTATGGTATTCCAAGTCCTTCAAGTATGCGACGTAGCCATATTGCTTCACAAACAGCTTCACCTACAGAACGATACTCGGCTTCTGTGGAAGAACGAGAAACAAAGTGTTGTTTCTTGCTTCCCCATGATATTGGTCCAGATCCCATAAAGAACACAAACCCTGAAGTGGATTTTTTGTCATCAATGTTGCTGCGTGATCGAATCCGAATATCCCGACAAGGAATTGTCGTTCTTCTTGTATTCTATACCATGATCCACTGATCCTTTGAGATATCTCAAGATGCGCCTTGCTGCTTTCCAATGACAAACTTTGGGTTCCTGCATGAACCTGGATAGATAGCTCACTACAAAGTGATATCTGGTCTAGTGTAGGTCAGGTAAATGAGACTCCCAATCAATTGCCGATAGAGAGTGACATTTACCGCAGGAGATGGATCTAAACGAGATAACTACAATCTGTTCTCCATAGGTGTAGCAATAGGTGTGCAATCCATCATCCTGAATTTCTCGAGCGTTGTCTTGGTATACTTCAACTGAGAAACAAATATGTGATTCTCCTTTTTCCATACTTCCAATCTAAGACAATAATGCATTAGCCCGAGATCTGTCATGTCGAACGATCGATTAAGATCTTTCTTCGTTGCATCGATCATCCTCACTGAACTGCCAGTGATGACTAGATTGTCGACATAAACAACCACAATCACAATCTCCCCCCTTGCTTTTAAGGTAGAGATTGAGATTGTATGGATTTCTAACAAATCCATGTTGTATGAGCTACTCATCAATTTTGATGTACCATGCCACGGTGCTGTTTGTGGCCATACAGAGATTTCTGAGTCTACATCTTCGTTATCCAAATAACTCTCCTAGTGATTTGGATAACTTGTATACATCTTCTAGCTTTGAGCTCTTCATTACGAGGTTGCACGCGCTCAAGTTCCCTTGGCACATTCCTTTCTTTTCCTCGCGTGCCCTTGTGTGCTTCCCCTTCTTCCCTTCCTTTCCTTTTCTTCTTTGTTCCATCCTCCCAAGCGTGCATCTTCTCGCGCATTCTCCTTCTTCTAGCGAGCTGCGTTCACCCCGTATGCACACCTTGCACGTGCTTCAATCAGCTAAGTCCCTGGCCCTCGCGCGTGCCCGCACATCATCTTGTAATGGTTGCGCCTTGACCATGCATTCTCTGCTCACTAGTTTGCCTCATTTCCCCACACGTGTCGCGCGCACGTTCCTCTGCGCCTTTCTCTGTTTTCTTCCGCACGCCATTCCCTCACGCCTCCTTTGCGCCCTTCGTGCCAGTCATCTTCTCATGCTTGAGTGTGCCACACCCAACCCGGCCTAAGCACGCCAACAGGGCGCGCCAAAACATTACAACAATCAGTGAGTGACACATGGCAGAAACGACAAACATTTTACATAGTTGGCCATTCTTTCAACCAATTCGTGCACGCCACGTGTCTTGCATGTGCGAGCAACTTTGACATCCCTCGACAAATATCTTTTGCTACAGCTCGATCGACGCGCACATGGACTTATCGAGAGAGCTCACCGACATCACCCACAATCTTTAGACATTCAAATTCAAATTCTTAGCGGATCTAGTAGGTAAGAAATGGGAAAACGTCTCTCTGGGCATTAATGAGCAGATTTGATTGCTTCAACCACCCGATTTGATATGATCCACCCTCCTTCCTCCTCCAACACGCCAAACAGACCTAGGGAAGTGCATTCGATAGATTCTTAGGCGGATTTGTAGGCATTGAATGCTTCTTGTTGGTGGTTGCATTTCAAATTCGGTTTTCCTCCTCTTCTTCTTCCATGGATTCATCTATAAATGTAAGAGTTGGGCTCATTATTAATGTTGGATACTTTGAATCCTTACGCGTTTTTGCTAAGGACTTCATTTTTCGCATTATGAGTTACTGAGACCTCTAGATCGCTCATGCATGTGGATATCGGCCTCCTTTGCCATTAGAATAACTCAGTGCATTTCTCGGAAGCAATAGAAGCATCATTTTGTGACTATTCTCTCATCTAATGTGTTTGCATTCCTTCTTCTTGCCTTTTCTTTTGCATTGTGTGTTTGTTGTGCCACTTCACATCCTCAGCTTCCTTATTTAGTTGTGTTCCATGAGAATAATCTGGTAAACATGTTTTCAATTTGTGTTACTCGTGCCTAGCCTCCTTTCACACGTCCCCTTTTCATTCCCACTCAAAACAGATAGTGTTCATCCCTCTCTTTCTGGTGCTATCACCTTTTAGTGTAGTTCATTTTCATGTTATCCTCCTATCCCTGGTCCCTTGGCATTTGTTAATTTAGTTTCCCCTTCCAACACTAGGAGTAGCAGAGCGATGTGCAGTAGAAATAGATAGAGGAACCGGCCTTCTCCAAAGATCCATCTCAACTCGCAAGGTCCCACAACTTGGAGACGGTTCCATTGTGATCTCAAACAGCTCGGCTCTTCCAAATCCGAGACACAGGTGCAAGTTTGAAGACCAACATTTTTGGCACGCTGATGGGACCAGCATGAAAGCTTAAATTTCATATTGCTAAGTTCTGGTGTGTGGACTTAGTATTTCAGCCTTTGGAGGCTCATTTCAACACATCTGGCGACTCCCAACATTTCCAAATCTCTATTTTAGCAGTCTTGAGCACCTTTAATGAGAAGACTGCATACAAGAAGTGTAACAGCTGAAGATTCTTTCAAGTACCTCCAACTATCCCTGATTCCAGAAAGTTTGCGTGCGCATCTCCATTTCCCGCGCGCTATGCCCATTCAACTCCTCAAAGCAGACAACGTGCGCACCTGCGATGGCACATCAGCCACCTCCTCCACTGAGAAACTTTGCCAACTTCACAGGAGGAAGTCCCTTGGTGCTGGCTATGCAAAATGACATGCCAAATGGCGTGCTCAAAAGTATTCCATACTTTACTAGTGAGAATCAAGTCACCCCTCAGGAGCATATCCAGGATGTAGCAAACGTGTGTTCACTCTATTTGATCACACATGATGATGTAGCAGTTAGGCTACTTGCAGCCTCTTTCAAAGGTAAAGCGCTTTAATGGTACCGAGGCTTGAGACTTGGATCTATTACTACCTGGGATGAGCTGGGAACAACTCTTTGCAATTACTTCGAAGATAAGTCAAATCACCTATCTCTCGGTGGAACAACAATGTTGCGGCAACAAATGAAGGGCACCCAACGAGCGATGACTGATTTCAACATCAGATTTCACAAGACTTGGGACAGAATCCCTCTTGTGGTAAGACCTACAGCCCAACACACTTTTCTGTATTATCTAAAGGCGTTGAACAATGATATCTCAGTCATGATTCAATTTATGGGAGGTAGGACCTTGCCAAATTTACTTATAGTATTGCAAAGTAAGGACAAAAATAGTCTTAATCAAAGCGGAAAAATAGCTCCTAGACCTCCTATACCCTTGTTCCTAGAAATGTCACAAGCGCCCCAGCCTTCTGTGGCCCCTATTCCTGTTCCTGAGAAAAGCGCGCAACCTGTTGCATCAACATCCTACTCTCCAGCGCAACAAAAGGAAGATGAAGAATTAAAGGCTTTGATCAGAAATTTATCAAACAAAGTCATATCATTAGAAAAGCAACAGGCGCAAGCCTATAGAGGCAATTCTAATCAGGTGCATAGCCAAAACAATCAGCCTTGGCGGAATCAATATGGAAACCAAAGATACGCGCCCAACCAGCAAAATGATAGATGACATGCTAACGTGCATCTGCCCTTGCAAGTTGTTGCTCCCGCCCTCTCTTCCAAGATTACCTAAGTACAAGTCGCGCTGCTCGTTCGATTCGAAACAATTTGGCGCAAGAGTCATAATGGTGCTTCCTTGCAATATGCCTCACATCAATATCATCGTGCGAATGCTACGCACGCGACCAAGCCTACATGATCCGAGAATGCTTCACTTGAGCCTTCAACAAGTGCATCGATGCAAAAACCAAGGAAGACCATAAGCTCCTCCAGAGGCAAATTTGACGTTCTTTGGCGTTGAGGAATTTTGTGCAATCAACCAAGCAGCAGATGATACAAGCAGACCGCGCGCCTAAGTTGCGAACAACACGAGATATAAGAAGAGAATGTTAGAGTCAAGCGCACAGGTCACACTCCCAACAACGCAAACCAACCCTCAAAAGTAGAAAGAAGCAGCCAAGGCATCCAGTAGTAAGAGTGCTCAAGTCCCTACACAAGAGGCCCCGCGCAAGGCTCCTAAATTAGCGTGCACCCCTCCTTTGGTAGGTCAAGCTCCTGCTTCAACTAAAACTCTTGCTTTCGCGCCTGAACAATCAAAAAGGGAGGTTGTTCCTCAAATGCACAAGTCAGCGGGTCTTCCATTCAACATTGTTGACCAGATGAAGAAGACAAATATAAATGTCACAATGTGGGATGCCCTGACCATTCCATCTCAGTGCAACTTGTTGTATGAAGCTCTGGCGCAACTCCCGCGCGCTGATCCAGCCATACAGAAGCCGCACGCTTCTATCAACATCTGCCAAGAAGAGGAGAAACAAGTAAGGTTGTTAAAACCCCACCCTTCTATATGTCCTTGATCATAGGAAAACATCTTGTCCATAATTGCATGATAGACTCGGGCGCTAGTACCTCTGTTATGCCCAAGAAGATAGTTGATGTCCTAGGTCTTAGGTATAGCCCCTTGTCTAAAGGAGTCCTGCAACTCGACAACTCAACTGTCACTACCTTAGGAGTCATTAAGGATCTTGAGTTGACCCTTCATGCATGTCCAAGTTTAACAATTACTCAAGATGTGTCAATCATTGACTTACCTCCTTTGTTTGCCCTATGTCTATCAAGATATTTCACCGCTTTCAGTGGGTGGTTACTTGTCTTCTGATTGGTCTCATATGTTACTTAAGACAAGGTATGGTACCCGGTTTACCATACAAGCCGAGCCTATATTTTCCTATCATGTAGAACCATATGTCCCATCCCATCTCCAAGCCAATTATCTAATCCAGGAACAAGCTTCAGTTCCAAAAGAGTAGCCTCTTCCACCCTCTGTTCCCGACCTAGTACTTGATGAATGGGCGAAGAAGCACCATAAATTTGATCCATATGTTGAAGAACTGGAAGCTTATGAAACTGGGCTTGGTACTTACTGCATTCTTGAAGTTGTCTTTGTCGTGCGCACTCAAGAAAGACTAAGTTGAACTTGGCCTATGGAAGTTATACTTTGATGGTTCCAGAAGCAGAAACGGCACGGGAGCAGGAGTTCTTCTCATTTCTCTCAAGGATGATAAATTCTTCATCGCGCATAGGGTGCAGTTTGCATGCTCCAACAATGTGGCAAAATATGAGGCATTGGTGCATGGTCTACTAATTGCTGAAAAGAAGAAGATTAAGGCGCTACAAATATTTGGGGATACAAAGTTGGTCATCCATTAGGTTACCAACAAGTGCTTAACAAAGAATAAGCTTCTCAAAGCTTATAAGCACGAGTTTGGGACCTCCTTGAGAGCTTTAATGCTCTGAAATTGCAAGTGGTGCCGCGCAAAATGAACAAGGAAGCTGACCAAATGGCCACTCTTGGTTCGCAGTTCTCTCTGTCAAGGACTTTGTCAAAGGAAACACTCAACACATTAAGATGGTGATCATGCCATCCATTTCGAAAACAATACTAGCTGGCAAGTGTTTGACAGTGATGCACAGATCGTCTAGTTCATCCAAAATGAAGTTGAGTTCTCATCAAGCATGCAAGATGACTTACATGACAGCTATGGTGACCAAGTAATACAACTGAAGACAAACAAGTTGCCTAAAGGGTTGGTCACCTTAGAGCAAATGTTTAGCCCTGATGATGAGTTCAAGGGTGAAGAAAAGTATATGCGTGTCGCGCAAGAAGACTACTCCCCAGTCACTATTGCGCGTGGAAAGGAGTTGTTGCTCAATAAGGCTTGCGTGCATGATGAAAGGCAAGCCTTCATCTCTTTGTGTCAAAAATACAGTGATATCTTCTCATGAGAGTATGAAGACCTCAAAGGTTTTGATCCAAGTGTTGCTCAACACTCCATTGATCTTGATCCTGGTATCAAGCCCGTCAAACAAAGCAACAACTAGTCAATCCAAAGATAAAGCCCCTCATGAGAAAGGAGTTATCTAAACTCATTGAGGCAAAAATCATTTTTCCCATCAAGTACTCTACTTGGGTCACGAATTTAGTTCCAGTGCGAAGAAAATGGGGAAATCAAACTCTGTGTTGATTTCAGAGATTTGAACAAGGCATCTCTAAAGGATCATTATCCTTTGCCTTCAATGGAACAAATTCTGCAGACTGTGGCCGGCGCGCAAAGATTCTCAATGTTAGATGGGTATTCAGGTTTCAATCAGATCTGGTCAAGGAAGAGGATCAATTCAAAACAGCATTTACAACCAAGTGGGGAACATATGCGTATTAGAAAATGCCCTTTGGTTTGTCAAACGCAGTACAACATTTTAGCGCGCCATGGATATTGCCTTCAAAGGTTACATCAATGAGTTCATCTTGGTTTACCTTGATGACATAACAATCTTCTCAAAGCGGGCGCGGATCATATGGACGCACCTGGAGAAAGTCTTTGAGAGATGCAGAAAGTATGGGGTGTCTCTTAACCCCAAGAAGTGCAATTTTGCGGTGGCATAGGGCAAGCTCTTGGGCCATGTGGTTTCAAGGATGGTATCACAATTGATCCTGAGTGCATTTTAGCCATCCTAGCTCTTTCCTTGCCAATGACACAAAAAGGCCTTGCAGTCCTTCCTTGTAAGATCAACTTTGTTAGGCGTTTTATCCCTAACTTTATAGGACTGGTTTGGCCCATCACCTTGATGCTCAAGAAGGACATAGCCTTCAGATGGACAACAAAAGGAAGAGAAAGCTTCAACAAAATCAAGCAGAAATTGCTTGCGTGCCAACACTCATCAACCTAGATTATTCCAAGGATTTCATCATTTATGCTTATGGCGCTGATACTAGTGTTGTTGTTGTCCTAACACAAGAAAATGAACAAGAGCTGGAACAACTAAAGGGCTTTCTTCAAGCAAGACACCAAGAATTACGATTAAGATACAATCACACAGAGAAGCGTGTCTTTGCCATCATGTGTGCGCTCAAGAAATTCAAAAGTATGCTCGCCACAAATCATATCAAGGTATTAGTCTCCCACTCTTCTGTCAGAGAATTCATCATGGGAGCAGAGATCAGTGAAAAGAGAGCACGATGGGTGACCAAAATCATGGAGTATGACATGACTATCAAAGCCACAAGACAGTAAGAGGTAGCGCGCTTTGCAGGCAGATTGTTGAGGATGCACAGAATGAATCTAGAGACTTCATTATTTCTAAATGAAAGTCTTCTGGGCACGAGCTTGAAAGCGAATACGATCTGGCGCGCGGATCGGATGAAGGACATGATCACATTCCTTTCCAAGGGCGCATACCCTCCTGGTTTGAATAAGGCAAAGAGAAGACATCTGAGGTTACAATCTATCCCTTATGTTTTGGTTGATGGACTTCTATTTAAGAAAAATCTTGATGGCATGTTGTTAAGATGTATCAACAGCCCGCAGACTGAAAGTGTTAGCAGAATTTCATGATGGATTTTCTAGTGGACACTTTTCTGCCAAAACTACAACAATGAAAATCATAATGGCAAGTATCTTCTAGCCTACCCTGTTTGCAAATGCACACAAGTGGGTCACAAAATGCAAGGAATGCACTTTCTTTGCAGGAAAGAAAAAATTAGCAACGCTTCCCCTCCGACCAATCAAGTGGATCAGCCTTTTGCGCAATGGGGTCTTGACTTCATAGGCATGATCAATCCGCCTTTAAGCGCTGGACATAAGTGGGTGCTAACAGCTACAAACTATTTCACCAGATGGACAGAAGCTGTCGCGCTCAAAGAATCAACCGAGTCACTCATCCTTGACTTTCTCGAGGGTATAGTCACAAGGTTTGGGTCCCTTAAACCATTATCTCTAATAATGCAAAATCCTTCCTCGTACTAAAATCACCGATTGGGCACTAAATCGAGAATATATCTAAAGACTTCTTCCAACTATTACCCCCAAGGCAACTGTTTGGCAGAGTCAACAAACAAGAACTTGATCAGGATCATGAAATGCACAATGAACATCAATCAAAGACAGTGGCATACAAAGGTCTCGTGCGCTCGGGAACTTGTTAAAAGGCAATAAGAATCTTCGCCTTACAAGCTTGTCTATGGCGAGGAGGCTACCCTTCCTTTGACACTAGAGTTGAACTCATTAGCGCTTGCCCAACAGATTGGAATTCAAAGGCGCAGACCAGAGAGAAATCAGAATGGCAGAGCTAGTTAATCTTGAAGAACTAAGGAACTCTGCCATGATCAAGCTAGAACAACATCAACAAGCAACAAAGAAATGGTTTGACAAAAAGGGCTAGGCCTCAAGCTTTCAAAGTTGGGGACTTAGTCTTAAAATGGGATGCTTGACAGAGCTAAACTAGGGCGCCATTCAAAGTTTGATGCACTTTGGAGTGGCCCTTATATAATCAATTCGTGCAAAAAGCAAACTCTTTTGAATTAACTCATCTTGATGGAAGCGCATTGCAAATCCTAGTAAATGGGATCTATCTCAAACCCTTCCATTAAGTTTCACTGCATCATTTTGTATATATTAGAGTAGTTTCAATTCCTCCAAGTGCACTGCATGCACATTGTTTGTTTGTACATAGTTCTTTCTTCTCATGTGCTTCCTACGCGTGCTCTTCTTTTGTTTCTAGGATGCCGACAATTTTCAGCAGCTTACAGATTCAGAATAGAGTCAAGAAATGATCCTTCAGGTGACTTCAGGGGAATTCTTCAAAAATTACACAATAGACTCGATGCCCAATGGATACTTCAGCACTCGATCTCCTTCATCTAGCAGGCAGATGGCCCCGAAAGTCGCCAAAACTATTATCCAAATAACTCTCCTAGTGATTTCAATAATGTTGGCTAGATTTTCTGCATAGCACAAAACCTAGGCAGTCATGAGATAAATCTCCCTCATTTACCAGTGAGGCTCTGTGTCGATTTGTCAATTAAAATATGCTAATATCTAAATGGGGTTTTACTTTAACTACTCAGTTCATGAACCATAACTGAACAGTTCTGCAGCAAGTAAGCAGCTGTTTTAAAGAAAGGAAATATTTATAGAAGGGAAAAGGAATTATATAAACACAGAGAAGAAATGGAGAAGATGTGCATCCCAATCAATAGATAGCAGAGTTGATTGCATGCACATAGAAGAAACCAATAGATATAAACACAGAATTCTAAGCAAAGGTAGCTCTAGATCTAGATCTGAAATAACACAAAGTCTATTAAAAGATCTAAGATAAAAAGCAAGAAACACAATACACCGTGACACAAAGTTCTCCTGGAAATCTGCTCCTGTATATTCCTTTGCTTCAAGTGGCTCTCAAGGGTTTCAGCACAAAGTCTGGAATACAAGGTTGTTGCTTACAAATTTTGATGATCAACCCGAAGGTTCTTCCTCTACTTATAGAATGTAGAGGGGCAATTACAAGTTGGAAGCTTTTAGTTGAACTGGCACATGTGGAAGTGGGAAAGGAAACAACTGGCGATCTTCCTCCTGGAATTCCTTTTTGCATGACATGTATGATTTGCGTAATCAAAAATAGAACCTTCTATTTTGCACGTCTGCCACCTATCTCCAAGTAGTTGACTTCTTCAAGTAATGGCTTTTAAACCAATCACTTAAGTTGTATAATTTAATTGATCGCTCAATTACTTTGTCGGAGGAAAGAAGAAGGAAGAGGAAAGTTGCAGTCTTGTCCTTTTTCATGTCTGCATGCAGCTGATTCTTTTGCCTTTGATTCTCACCAAATTGGATCTGGGAGTAGCTGGATCTGGAAGCAAGCTGGATCTGGAAACAAGCTAGAATTGGAAACGGCTGGATCTGGAAACAACAAGCTGGATCTGGAAGCGGCTGGAATTTTGCCTTCGCCTTGTCTTCTCTTTTATCTTTGAAGCTTTTGCAATTCTTCTCCTGCACAAGATCCTGGAAGGAATTTTCCACGTCTTGACTTCTTCACAGTTGCATTTGAAACAAGAGAATGAAGCCTTTGTGAATTATGGATCTCGAATCGATCTGGATCTAGCACACTCCATAACGAATTCAGCGCACCGGGATATGAATGGAAATGCTGCAGCTCGAATGATTCCACTGCTTTTGACTGCACGCATAAGGGAAGTCTTTCCAGCTCTGGATCTGTCAATCAATTCGAAAAGAGGTTCCGGACCTAGATCTGTGTTTCCAATGTCTGGCAATTTAGAAGTGATGGATGACTCCGTTGTGCTTTCTTTTTCGTCCCTCTTTGCCATGGCTTTGTCTATCTTTGTCCGAACAATTCTTTTTCTTCTTATTTGGCCGGATTTCTTCAAAATTGGTGCAGATCTGGATAATTCTTCAAATTCGAGGATATATTCAATGTATTGGACATTGATTAAAGCTATTTTTCTTTTGTAAAGCCCCTGTAATGAATTCTGCAAGTAATTCGATAAAGATGGCAACCGAACATGAACAAGAATTTTAATCATAAAAATCTGCACTATTCAAGTCTGCTGCCCCAAAAATTGATGTTTTATTTGCATGCAAAGTGAGCATGAATTTTTCCAACATCACCTGAGCACCTGTATCACTTATGCAAACAATTACGCAAACACAAATCAACCTCTTTCAATGCATGCACCAAAATTGGAAGCTTTTAGCATTGATTTGATATTCTTTTAAGCAAAAATCCTTTTCAAATGGGGACACTTTTCCTCTGGGCTGCACTTCTTTACCTGTGAATTAATTAATTCACCCTTATGGCAGCCCATGCTTATATAACCCTCATAATTCTATAATTAATAATTGCCCCTCCTATTCCTAGCAATTAATTAATTAAAAATCATGTTTTTCTCTTTAATCAAAAAAAATTGCACATTTAAGGACAGCCATCAAATAAACTAAATTTATTCAATTTAATCATCCACTCTTCACTTCACTTAAGCTTCACAAAGTGTGCTTTAACCTTAGCCACCTAAAATAGGAATTAATTTAATCATTTAATACTTTAAAAAGTATTATCTTTCTCCCAAAAGGGGCGCACTTTTTGACATAAAGGGGCTGCCATTAAATAAATTAATTTATTTAATTTTAGAGCAATCTATTTTCAACCACCTTTTGTCCTTTGCCTTTGTTGACTTTTCCACAAGCCTGGGCGCCTATTTTGGGTGAATAATTAATCAATTTAAAGGCTACCTTTACTTCTCCAAAGGGGGCGCACTTTTTGACATATAGAATTATATTTTTAAGAATCACATGACAATGGGATTATTTACCCTGCAAGGCAGCCCTGAAAATCTCATGATTCACTTAAGTCACTTGACTTTCATAATGGGATTATTTACCCTGCAAGGCAGGCAATAAAATCCCATGATTCACTTAAGTGATATTTCTTTTATTCCACAATGGGAATTTTTACCCTGCAAGGCAGGTAAGAAATTCCCGTCTGCCTACTGCCTCTAATTTTCCCACTGCAACTTAAGTGACTTTTCTATCATGGGAAAAAGTACCCTGCAAGGTAGGTACAAAATTTCCACCTGCTTGCTACTTCTAATTTTCCCATTATCCACTCTGATTCTTTGTTTTCCAAAAATGCGGCCAGCCCGAGAGAGGCTTTTTGGTGCGCAACTTCATCTTTTCCCAGTGAACCGGACCTCCGATGGCAACTTCCTTCTGGCATAACGTGCGTATATGATCCCTAGTTACTCCAGGCCAAGAATCGGGCCAAACCGACAAAGGAATTGATCTTGAGAAATTTCACAGCAAACGAAACGGGAAAACACAAAAACACAAAAAGTTGCCAAAAGGCACAAATAAAGCCTTAACTTATTCCTAGTTAAAACCCTTCTAGTATATAGGAATAATAATATATTCGATCACAACAAGGTTAAATCAGAGCGCAAATTGCCTCAAACGGGGCTCAAAATAATTAAATACAAATTTCCCGCAGACAAATCTTGACAATAGAATATAACAATTTTGGGCATCTGGGTATTTGGCAAAAATGGCTAATATGGCTCTTTAGGAATATCTTGACACAATACAAGAACTTTCTGGCAATAAAAACACAAAACGACCCTTTATTTTAAAAGTACGAAATTTTTTTAATAGGGTAGTCACAGATTTCAGGATGAAATCAGGGACACCAATAACTTATATACATCTTCCTCGCTCTGAGCTCTTCATTACGAGGATGCGCGCGCTCAAGTTCCTCGGCACATTCCTTTCTTTTTCTTGTGTGCCCTTGTGCGTTTCCCCTTCTTCCCTTCCTTTCCTTTTCTTCTTTGTTCCATCCTCCTCGCACGCGTCTTCGCACATTCGCCTTCTTCCCGGCAGCCTGCTCACCTCCCGCACGCGCACTTGCACGTGCTTCAATCTGCTAAGACCACGGCCCTCGCGCGCCCACACATCATCTTGTAATGATTGCGCCTTGACCATGCGTTCTCTGCTCACCGGTTGCCTCATTTCCCTATGCGCATCGCGCGCACGTTCCTCTGCGCACCTTCCTCTATTTTTTCCGCGCGTCCTCCTTTGTGCCCTTTTGTGCGTGTCATCTTATGATGATGCTTGAGTGTGCCACACGCAACTAGTCAAAGCGCGCCAACAGGGCGCCAAATCATTGCAATAATCAGTGAGTGACACGTGGTAGAAACGAAAAACATTTTGCACAGTTGGCCATTCTTTCAGCCAATTCGTGCACACCACGTGTCTTCCATGTGCAGCAAAGGCTTTGACCTCCCCGACAACCGTATCTTTTGCTACAAAGCTCGATCGGCGCGCGCACTGGACTTGTCGTAGAGCCGCTGCTGACATCACCACAAGCAGTCTTAGACATTCAAATTCAAATTCTTGGCGGCTCTGGTAGGTGAAAAATGGGAAAACGTCTCTCTGGGCATTAATGAGCAAATCTGATTGCTTCAACCACCTGATTTGATATGATCTACCCTCCCTCCTCCAACACGTCAAACTAACCTAGGGAAGTGCATTCGTCAAATTCTTAGGCAGATTTGCAAGCATTGAATGCTTCTTGTTGGTGGTTGCATTTCAAATTCGGTTTTCCTCTTCTTCTTCCATGGATTCATCTATAAATGTAAGAGTTGTGCTCATTATTAATGTTAGATACTTTGAATCCTTATGCGTTTTGCTAAGGACTTCATTTTTTTGCATTATAAGTTGCAAACCTCTAGATCTGGCTCATGCATGTGGATATCGGCCTCCTTTGCCATTGTAACAACTCTGTGCATTTCTGGAAGCAATAGAAGCATCGTTTTGTGACTATTCTTTGTCCTAACGTGTTTGCATTCCTTCTTTCCTTTTCTTTTGCATTACGTGTTTGTTGTGCCACTTCACATCCCTTGCAGTTCCTTATTTAGTTGTGTTCCATGAGAATAATTTGGTAAACGCGTTTTCAGTTGTGCTACTCGTGCCTAGCCTCCTTTCACGCGTCCCCTTTTCATTTCTCGCTTTAATGAGTGTTCATCCCTCTCTTTCTAGTGCTATCGCCTTTTTAGTGTAGTTAATTTTCATGTTAACCTCCTATCCCCTCGGTCCTCGGCATTTGTTAATTTAGTTTCCCCTCCCAAAGACTAGGAGTAGCAGTAGTAGTAGAAATAGATAGAGGAACCAACCTTCTCCGGAGATCCGTCTCAAGTGCGCAAGGTCCCACAACTTGGAGACGGTTCCATTGTGATCTCAAACAGCTCGGCTCTTCTAGATCCGAGACGCAGGTGCAAGTTTGAAGACCAACACATACCTTTGCTTCTTGACCAAGTATAACATATCCCTAAGGTTGAGTCATGTAGACTTCTTATAAATCTCCGTTCGTAAAGGCACTTTTTACGTCCATCCGATGGACTTTCCAACCCAATGCATGCAGTAGAGCAAAGATCATCCCGATCGCTTTGATCTTAGTTGTGGGAGCAAATGTCCGCTTTCGTAGTCAATGCCTTCTTTTGTGCATACCCCTTTGCTACTAGTATTGCTTTGTACTTGTCCATTGTCCCATCTACTTTGTACTTTGTTTTGAATATCCATCTGCATCCAATGGGTTTCTTCCCTGGTGGAAGATCGACAAGCTGTCAAGTGTTGTTTTTCATTACTGAGTTGTATTCAACATCCATGACATCTTTCCAAGATTTTGACTGTAGGGCTTCCTGGACTGTAGAGGGCTCATCAGATTCAATAACTCTACTCATCAAAGCAAAGTTCACTTCTCTTGCTTTACTGCGAGTCTGTGGTCCAAGGGTGGATGTATCCGGTGGAGCATCCATTCTTGCATCTCGTAACATGCTAGTATACCACTTGGGCATACGTTGTCTTGTCCCGTGGGTCGTGGTTCTATCAAATCATCACCATCATCCCCATCATTACTTTCATCATCAATGGGAACATCAACTTCAGTTTTTACAACTGGTGAAAAATCTACATCAGGTGAGTCTGGAGGAGACTCTAGCTTCCTTCTTCTCAAAGAACTCAACATCTCTCTTTGGTGTAGACTTTCTTGGTCTTAGGATTCATCAATCTATACCCAAGAGTCTCTTCATTGTACCCAATGAAGATGAGATTTTGTGATTTCATATCCAGTTTCTTTCTATTTTGCTTGGGTATGTGCATACTTTCTTTGCACTCGAATACTCTGAGGTGTGCAACAGATGGTTTCCGCTTTGACCATGCTTCATGTGGCGTTACTCCTTCAAGAGCAATTGTGGGCACTCTGTTCAACAAATACACTGTTGTCTTTGTTGCTTCTTCCCAAAATATCTTTCTAGTCCAAAATTATTGATCATGCATCGCACCATTTCCATGAAAGTACGATTTCTTCTCTCAACAACACCATTTTGCTACTGGTGTGTGTGTGGAGGCATTTGTCGACAAATCCCGTGAGTGGTAGTAGTAGTCTTTGAACTCATCACTAGTGAATTCCCCCTCAATCCGAGCGGAGGTTCGATGTGACGCCTAGTTTCGTTCTCAACAACCACTTTGAGCTTCTTGAAGGTTTCAAAAGCTTCACTTTTCTTGCGAAGACAAAAAATCCACATTTTTCTTGAATAGTCTTCAACACAAAGCATGAAATACTCAAATCCAAAATGACTCGGTTGCATTGGACTGCAAAGATCGGTATGAGCCAAGTCAAGCTTACCATGAGCTTGAAAAGTACTCTTCTGGAATGAAGCTCTGTGTTGTTTTCCTGCTAGGTAGTGAGGACACTTTTCGTATCCTTCTGGAGAGATGGTAATCCTTTTACCATATTGTGCCGGCGAAGTGTTTCGAGATACTT
This sequence comes from Taxus wallichiana var. yunnanensis, assembly GCA_018340775.1. Lineage (NCBI taxonomy): Eukaryota > Viridiplantae > Streptophyta > Pinopsida > Cupressales > Taxaceae > Taxus > Taxus wallichiana. Next base: position 449,484,085 of record CM031234.1, on the reverse strand, counting down.
GAAACTGATGTGACCAAGTCTCTAATGCCACAACTGTGCAGAGGTAGAGTTCTTAGCCACAAGTGCTTGATCATTTCCGTGGACAAAATCAAGCTGGAACATGCATCCCACATTGGAGGCTTTTGCAACTATTTTCGAGCCTCGTGATTTGTCTCAAATTAAACACATTTTCTTGTCGGAATGACTATCAAAGTCAATTTTCAAGTTATGATCAAGGAGTTGACTAATTGACAACAAATTCTTTGTCAACCCAGAACATATAACACATCTGACAATCTATAGTTGCATGAACCAAGAGGTAGAGAAATATTCCCAATCCCCTGATTGTGTATGAAGAATCATCACCTAACGAAACATGGTTTTTCAAGGTGTGTCCCTCATTGAAGTAAACCAGTCTTTGTGGCGGTCATGTGTCGAGTGGCTCCAGAATCAACATGCCAGATATCACTAGATGACGTGGAGGGTTCACTTGAACGAGCAATGTACAAGCAATCTTCAGTATTTGAATGTTCTTCTTGCTCAACAATATTGCCTTGTTGATGGGGTCTTCTTTTCTAGTTCCCCTTTTTCGCCCTTGATTGTAGTTTGTATGTCCCTTGTGAGATTGCTGGTGTTGAGGTCCAAAGTTGTTTGATGAACCTTTCTTGTAAGTATTATACCAACAATCTTTCAATTCATGTCCTCTTTTGCAGATTGGACATTTCTTCTTCTGTTGTTTATCCCCTTGTTGATTCTGATTCTAATATTGGGACTTTTGATAGGAATTAGGTTTGCCTTTTCCTTTTCCTTTCCATTTTTGATGAGAAGAAAGTGTCTGCTCCTCTTCATCATCCTTATTATACAGGGCTTCCTCTTGTTGCAATAGGTTTACCAAACATCAAAACTAATTGTTGTATTTGACAAGTTGAGTGTTGTTACAAAAATGCGGTAGGAAGAAGGGAGGGCTCTCAGAACAATGGGAACGAGAGCGTCATCAGTGACCTCCTCTCCTAGGGCTAGAAGTGAAGCCCTCAACTCTGCAACTCTTCTCAAGAAAGCTTCTATTTTTTCATTTTTCTTAAACTTCAGTGTGTGTAACTGACTCTGCAAATTCAAAATGACATTCTTGTTTTTGGCCTCATATACTGTGCTCAACTTATCCCACGCTTCTTTGGCTGTTTTGCATCCCGAATGCGGGGTTGCACATCATCGAACACTCCAGAAGATGATTTGCTTGGTCTTCTCGATCCGATCTATCAAACTGCCGCTATTGTGTTGTATCGTAGTTGATCCGATCGAGTACCATTCACAACAAGCTAGATCTCTTCAAACTCAAGTTGTGTCTTGATTTTTGTCTTCCATGTAGTATAGTTGTTTCCTCTAAGTAGTTGTGAATCTGGAAGAAAGAATTTGGGGGCATTGGTGCTCATTTTACGAATCCACTTGACAGAGGTTAGGTTAGGCTCTTATCACTCCAGGTATAAGGTCTCCCAATCTATATATCGTCAGTCTGATATACCGAACCTTTCTATATATGCGCCCTTCCGATATACCCATCAGTTCATGGAAGAAACTCGCCCTTTCGATATACCCGGCAATACGTGAAAGAGGCATTAACGTACGTGAAAGAATTCGATACGTGGTACCAAGACAATACTGAAAGGGGTCTGTGCGATTATTGACACCGGCTCAAAGAAATATCCTCATACGCGCGCGTAACTTCGCTATATACTCGAATAATTTCTCAGTCCGGATTTAAGTCGTGCAATCGTTCACAGACGGATGGGAGGGCTCAAAGTGTGTGCATTGTGTCCTTATTACTCCCCGTCGATTTAAAGGGTTGATGCCCAAACGACATTGTTGCAACTATATTAGGTGTTAAGTGCAGTAGTAGTCACGATGGCTTTACCCGTAAGCGCTTCCCAGAGGCATTGTATATACTGAACGCTGCGAATGAGATCTAGGATCTCGTGAGTGTTTTAGAACCAAATTTCACTATTTTTTATTACAATTCTCTACCATTTTTTTAGCAATTACAATGTTTACAGGTTGACTATGGCAACTTGCAAAAATTACAATACACTGAAGTATACAATTACATTCAATTTTTTTGAAAAATTGAATGGCAAGCAATTGTTTTTTTGTTTTTCGGACCTTGGTGGCCTTGAAGCCCAATACGGCTCTCTGAGCAAAAACCGTAAAAACTAGCTCAAAATGAAGTTTTTAGGTAGCCCTCCTTTGGCAAAAAGTGCTTAGAATGCAAAAATATGTAGAGTGGAAGAAAAAAATATTTTTCCCTAAAATAGGGTTTTCTTCGCTATTTTTAGTGGCTAGTTTAGCTATAGCTAAAGGCTTTAACGGAGGTTTTTCTGCCAACTTTGGCGGTTTTGCCAATTTTGCTGTTAAATTTCAATTGTTTTAAAAAATGAGTTCGAGGTGGGGGTCGAACCCCAAACCTTCCACACCCAAAGCCTTCCACTTATCCAACTTACCACCCGATGCGCTTATACTAAGAATTGAACCATATGATATTTAAATAAGACAAAAGTCAGCTGACCTTTTGAAAGAAATACATGGCTGAGTGATTGAGCTCCACATGGCCACGAAGACAGGGGAGTGGATTAGGTATTCCGCTCCAAGCAGATATGCAACTTCTTTATCTCCTTCGCAGCTACGAATGCTCCTCCCTTCTTTTTTGTTTTGGAATTGACCACTCCCTATTTGCTTTCGCAGGTTGTTGATATATACTTTCTCACCGTTTTTTTCTTTGTGCAGGTTCTGTGTATTTGGAGAGGACCAAATCTTTATGGAGGCGGATGCACGTTTTGTTAGACCGTTGTTTTGGCTCCAAAGTTGGCTCCACAAATTGACTCGGTTGAATGCAAAAGAGTTCGATGGCAAATGTAATATAGGTCGCTTGATCCAAACGTGGGCTCGTTGGTAATGGTTCGGCCTTGCTTGTTAACGGGAAGGTTGAACTTGGTGCTCGAATGGCTCGGTCACCGTAGACAGGAGAAACACTGCCCAACTCGTGGTCTACCAAAGATCTTTGCTTGGTAACACGGGAGGAGCTCATATGGAATCAAATGCCTAGCTCAATCTGAATGTGTTGAGAACGGCTCAATTTGTTGTGTGCGGGGTTGGTAGTGTAAGACACCACGAGCTCGGTTCACAATAAAATATTTGCTCGCCAATACAACGATGGCTCGGTTGAGTGCCAGGTCAATCAAGACAATACACGGCTCAACCTATATGTTGGCTCAAAACCAATGCCTCGATACGGCCGATCGGACCGAACTCCCCTTCAACAAATACTACACTCTTAGTGGCTCGGTGATGAGCTCTACAACTCGGTGGGAGTTTGGTCCTCAACCTTGCGAACATAGATAATATTATCTGTAACTAAGTATTCCTCTAGATTTAGAGGTAAAACACCTAATTGGGGAGAATTTTTAAAAAAAGAAAATTGTGAGTGCCAGGAAGCAAATTTTCCTAGTGCAAAGGGCATCAAGGCAAAAAAATTGCGTTACGTTTACCTGGATATCAAACGGGAAGTTGTAGGGAGGCAGGGATGGGGCTGAAAGTTGCAAGAGGCTGCACAGGCTCTCAATTGCTGCAAATGCTTCTCCAAGCTCCTCAATCTTGTCTACTCTCTCTCTCTCCAACCTTCTCTGTCACAGTCCAGATTCCTACTCGGTACCAAATGTAGAACAGGGATGGAAGCCTAGAGAATTTTATTAATAATCCAAATCAAGTACAATGGTGCAGGCTGCAATATTTATAGATATTGGACAACTGGATACAAACAATGAAAGATGTTGCACAAGTGCAACAATAAGCCTTGATTACATAAGCTTCCAAAAGATCATCCGGGAAGCATAACGAAACAATTAAAACAAATATACTGTTGCAGCAATAATGCAACAAATAAACAATATGATATAAAATGACAAATATTGTTATAAAACTATATAACAATATATAAACTAATTACCTTAATAAATAATTAATTACTTTAAGGTTATATAATGCATAGATTAACCTAACACTAACTACAAGCCTCACATTTGGATCTGAGTGTCTCAAAAGCTTGGGTGTAACCAAATGATTCATTGATGGATTCACCGCCCAAAACATAGACTGATATTCTAATTGTCTTATCTTAGACAAAAAGATTGCCACATCCTTCAAAATACCGGGTAGAACATTTTTGTATAAGATGGCTGCTCCAGTTTCCTTCCTACTCTACAAAGCTTTGCTCTCAAATCATTTTTACTCATTAACTCCATGCTTCCCAACAGGTTGGCAAGATTTATGTTCTAATACCACTTTGTAGTGTCCTTTTTCGGCTAAAAATGGCCAAATTATGGAGATTCTAAGACCCAAAAATCAATCCGTAAAGTGCAACTAGCCTTTAAAATTATGAATAACCCAAATATCAACAAAGAATGAAGTGTCGTGCACTAGATGTCGCCAAATTCCTCCACCGTGCAAGTTGCCCCCTAGGAGAGGGTTTACAATAAGCTAGAAATGGCGAATTTCTCAAGAAAATCATATTTTAGCTCAAGTATGGCCTCCGTGTGAGATCACCAATGAAGAGATGTGGGGTTTTGTCCTCAAATCAAGTGCGAAGAGGTTTTTCGTCCTCAATTGCAAGAGAGCAATTTCGTGCTTCAATTCCAAGAATGATGTCTCCTCTTCCAAGCCAAACGACCCCCTTATATAGCTAAAGGTGGCGCCAAAATCAAAAGGATGGTCCCCCAAAGAGGACCGACCTCCTTGGGAAGATTGAAATATCCCTTGTTGGGATTTTACAAAAATTGACAAAATACAGAAAATTGCAGCAAATACTAAATCTGATTTTTTTCTGATTTTATGCAGAAAATTACAGCTAGGGCAGCGAACAGTAAAATATGAATAACTCCCAAAATATCCGCTCAAATCACTTGAAATTTTAAAGAGAACTAGATAATAATATAAAGAACACAAGGGAAATATTTTTGGAATTTTTCAGTCAATATAATGCTGCCAGAAAATTACAGCGTGCCTAAAATAGCCGAAAACTTTTAAAATTAATATCTTTTGCTAAAGAAGTCCAAATGAGCTGAAATTTTGGATCTTGGGCCACAAAAATATGAAGAATAATATTCCAAAATTAGTTTTCGCACAGCAAACACGAAACCCTAATTTTGCCCTAAAAAGTAGGTCGCCCAACACATTTAGGGCATCAATTCAGCTCCAAACTTCTAAAACTTGGGAAATAACATATATAAATATAGTAGATGACTTTCCAACCTTCAGATCTGAAAACGGCCAACTGGAAACCCTAGAAATTAGGGCTGCAATCTCCCAAACAAGTCGCCCTCCTTGGTAGATGGCCAAAAACCCTGTGAAATTCTCTATAGATGATGTCAAACCCTTCCTCTATGGCTGCCGTAGGTCTGATCCGAAAACCAGCTGAAAATCTCCACCAAAACTCACAAAAATCCTCAAAACCCTAATTCTGAAAACCCTGAAAATACCTCTGCAAAACAGCCCTGAAATCAGCCCCAAATGACAAGCTAGGGTAGATCTCTCACTACCGAAGAATGCCCTGCTAGCTAGGGATGGATCTCTCACCACCGAAGCTAGGGTTCCTGTGGGATCTTACTCCACAAGCTAAATAGTTGCAAACAGCAGTTGCACATGAAAAAGAAGCATAAGTGTATGTATGAGTCATCTCCCACTACCCCCTCCATCTCCTTATATAGCTTTTATGAGCCCCAACGAAGGAAAATAACATTTAATGCATTACATATCCCCTCAAGTCGCCAAAAAGGTACTTTAAGTGGCCCCAACGAAGAAACATAACATTAAATGCCAAAAGTACCCACTTAAGTGATCCCAACGACAAAATAGAACACAAAGGGCCCATTAGACCCTCCAAACGCCCAAAATATAACAAAAACATAGTAGGAAATCAAACAACCATCCCCAATAACCTCCAAAGTCGTTAGTCCCTTGGGAATGACCAGGGCTAAGACCAAAATAGGGCCGTTAGGCCAACTGCTCGGAATTGGGGACATTACAAAGATATATTTCTCCTTTTCTTTTTCTTCCATCTCTTTTTAATATTCTTTTTAAGTCGGTGTTGCACTTTTTCAACCAACTTTCATTTTTCATTCTTTTAGCCAACATTTAAAAATACTTTTTATTTTAATAATATTATTATTAAGATGCCCAAAACAAAGAATTGATTGGGCTTAACTTTAAATATTATTAATTATTTCTAATTTAGAAAAGAGGACATTACACTATATGTGTGTGTGTATTACGATTGACAAAATGAAATAGAAGGGCATACAACATATAAGAAAGTTATGGATTTTTAGTTTATTTTGATACTAACCGCATCTCTTCACTACAAACTTTTATTTGTGATATAGGAGCATCCAAGGGGGTACTGCAATCTTGCATCAACCAAAAATATGTGGGGTGTGTTTTCATTTGTTACGTCATAGAAGTTGATTCATGTGTGATCCAGAATTGGATCATGTACATCATCAAATTCAGCCCGTTAAGTTAATCACTTGTTGGTTTCAGGAAGTGGTTGCAGAACTATTGATGACCTAAAAATGATAGGTTTTAATGCAGACGAAAAACACCATGGGTTATAATCCAAAGTGCTTTTAGATCACATAGTTGGATTCTCCTCAAAAATTTGTGGACTTTTGAAAAAACAGCACCAAATTTCAAGTCATATGGAAATGTAATGGCCTCCAAAAGTTGCAAGACTTTGTATGGCAATGAAACTGCTGGCTTACATTAGCCGCCAGGCCTTTTGCAACCTTATGCGGTAATTTTGCAGCCGCTGGCCTGCATTAAGCGGCAGTTTCACCCGCAATTAGTTGCACAAGCAGAGTAACTGTCAAGAATGATTGGTTTTGTCATCTTGGGCATTTCAGTTGTACTTGGTCTTCGACAGTACATTTCTATAAGGCTTAAAGGAAGGTTCTTTTGGATAGAAAAGGCAGTTCTCAGGTGGTTCTCAGAAACAATTGAAAAGAAGAAATCGGAAGTTTGAGGAGAGGAGGAGGTTCATGCTCACAGGTAGAACTCTTTGTAAGAAGAAAACAAGGCGTTACGCCTTGTGATGAGTGCGGCACTTAAGGTGACCTCTGAGAAGTCTGAGAGAGCATAATTGAAATAAATTTGAACCTGTATTGTACTTCAAGAAGAGTTCAGACATTTTATGAAGCTAGTTTGTAGAGATATTTGAGTTATATCTCCTTGTTTAGTTGCTTCTAAATACTGAGATGAATGTTGAGGTTGTTATACAATCCAAGTTTTGAAAGATATCTGCAGTAGTGATATTCTCCAATGTATGTAATCTCAGTTGTGTTTGCATTCGCAACTGGAGTGACTTTGAGTATAGGATGGAAGGGCAATGTAGCCATCCACTTGGTCACTTATCCTTGACCGCATCAAATGGTATCAGAGATGGTTGCAAAGATGGGAAAGGAAGTTCTGAAGAAAGAAGACACTGCTGGTAACGAGTAGTGCTGAGAAGAATGTGCAGACAGAGTGCCGAACGTGAGGCAGTCTGCAAGTGAGAGAAAAGAGAAATTTGTTCTCCATCATGTCTAGATGGGTAGGGAGTAAAGAGTTGAAGAAATTGTTCAAAGAAGAGTCAAGAGAGAGAGGAGTTACCCAAAGACACAGTTATCAACATTCGAGAAGATGTTGGAAGACATGGTATCCAGATTGGATGCCTTGCAGAGAAGAACAGCACGAAACGAAAAGAGATTTGCTGAGGAAAAGAAGACTGGAGTCAAGAGAAGATGATCCCAAAGAAAAAAAGATACCAGCAAAAGTCATGGTGAAAAAGGAAAAGTCAAATCCAAAGCACCTTGTTTTTAGGAAGAGAGAGCCCAGAAGAGTTGATGATGTGGGCGTTGAAGATGGAGAAATTATATGTGGTGAAAAAACGAAGACCCTTTAGGGTTCAGCATGCTAGCTTGAGGATGAAAGGCTATGCTGTCATGAGTTGGAAAAATTTCCAGCAAAGAAGACTAAAAACAGGTAAAGATGAGCTAAAGGAGTGTAAACACATGATTTCCAAGTTGTTCGATCAAGTACTGCACCCAAGGGATCAGTCTGAGTGGTTGAGAAAGCTTCATGCTTTGAGGCTTCAAAGTAGGAGAAGAAGATTTCTGACAAAGGCAATGAGAAAATGAAGCTGCCACACGAGAAACCCAAATTTATTTTGAGGAACAAGGAAATAAGGATGCCTTTGGAGGTCTTGACAAAACCAACATTGTTGATGAGAAGGCAAACAGAATAGAGGAGTTGTTTCTAACAGCTTTGAAGACATGGATGAAATGGGAGTCATGCCAAAAGAAGTTGTAGCAGAAGTATGCCTTTTAGAGGGCATGAAGGTGGAGGTGAACGCAGAAGTTCAAATGAATGCACATGGCGAAAATTTTGAGGGAGCATTGAGTAAAGAAGAGAGTGGTGTTGTAGAAAAGGAAGTTCAGTTGGAGGAATGCTGATGGGAATGTTTGACACTCATTATACCTTGCATGTTGAGTTTGTAGCAGTAAAGAAGAAAGTGCAGCAGGTGAGAAAGAGCAAGAAATAGACAAGATCGAGGTAGAAGAGGATCTTATAAGTCCTATGAGGTTGAACGAGGACGAGACGTGAGATGAGGACAGGAAAGAGATTTCAGCAGTAGAGGATTGTCTTCAAGTTTACACGAAGGCAATGGAGAGTGATGATGGTTTCAGCGCAAGGATCCCTTCAAGAGGACATGCAAGTGGAAATTCAATTGCAGCAGCAGTTAGAGGAGGGAGAAAGCACTCTCATGAAGGACATTGGAAGGGATTGGCAAGAAGAAAGATACATTCTCCATCAAGAAGCAATATGTAGAAACAGAAAAGAAAGAGATTATATTAATGTCCACAGATGACCAAAAGTAGGTCAATGGGAAGCAAGAATACAGCAGTTAACAATAGAAAGTTCTCGGAAGAGAGAATTCTAGAATCAAAATAATGGAATAAAAGTACATAAGTGATGTAGGAGCATCGGGGTTCATGCGCAATCCTGTGTCAACCAAAACTATTTAGAGTTAGCTGAATAAAGACTAGTGCAATCACGTGCCACTCTTAAAGCCATGCCACACAAAATTACTCAATGCCTCCATAAACAATCTTTGTCACACAACTCTGTCAATGCCACAAAGTAATATTAGTGCCACACAATACCACAAAGTGCTGCAAGCGCACAATGCTGCCACACATAGCTACCAAACCTGTTTTCAAGCTACAAACACCTTGTCTTGATTTTGCGCAACCACATATGCCTTGTGTTAACCCACTCTTGCGTGCGGAAGTAGCATAGTCTTGTGTGATGCCGCCAATCCTTGCAAATGCCGCAATGCAATTCTGATGCCGCAAAGCCTTGCATCACTGCACATCCTTCAGGACCACTCATTGATGCCACCATGATGAGATCTATCTGAAAAAATCTCCTATCAACATCAATACAGTTAGAGGTAAGCACATGTGGGCTTTGATTTGTTTTCCTCACCCAAGGACAAATTGAGAAACATGGTAAAGCTTAATCTAACAGATGTGATTTCATGGGAAGCTACCTGCAAACTAGTTGAGGAGATCAATGGTGTAATGTCCCCAAATGGACATATAAGAGTATACAGTAGATTGTTGCACAAACTGATCTAAAAATATACCATAAAATTTTCAAAGTATGCAGATCTGAATTTATTATTAGAAAATGCGACTTGCACCCAAGAAGAAAAATGTACCACAAGATACCAACAAATCTTTTCTCTTGTCCCAAAAGTAAGAAATAAATTTCAGAGGATCAATGCATGAGAAAAGTACCAAAATAGAGCTCCAAAATATCTGATTTTATTTAATATAAATCTGCAAAACCTAATCTGCAGTTACAGCTGGAAATGAGGGTTTGGACCCTAGAAAATATTCCAAAAATAGCAGAAAAGGTGTCTGAAAATCAGCTCCAAACAACAGCAATCAGATCTGATTATGATATCCTTCCTTCATGCAAAAACAGTCTATAGACTGGGTCGCTCCAACTGGAAAACATATGATACTTCAGCAAATAGATCTCTCTTGAATATTCAACACACTAGTAGATGAATCCAAAAGGAAGAGTTTTTGTTCTTCCTTACACTTCTCATGAGGGTTTTCGTCCTCAGAGAATGCAGCTGCAAACACTCAACTCACAAGCAAATTTCAGAATTTTTGATGATAGTAGAATGATCCCAAAACAAGTCGACTTGCCCCTTTAAGGAAAGAAGTGACCCAAAGATGACCACCCACCATAACCAATCAGCATTCTTTGATTTTTTAATTCCTTTTTCAATCATTTCCCCCCCAAGGCTAGTCGCATTTTTCCTAGAGGGAATAAAAATTATAATGTGCCTTTTCCATTTTCTAATTTTGCTATTTTATTAAGTCATAAAATTAATATAAGTGTTTTATATTTTTCCTTTCTTTTATGGCACTTTATAATAATTTTAAATGACTTAAGTCACCCTTATGTTCCCCCTTAGCCGTCGGGTAGACAAAATAGGCCAAGGGTCTTCAACATTGTTATTTTAGAAAGAGGGACATTTCAAATGGCAATGGGGGCATTCTAAGGAATTTTTGCAAGGTATCTTTGTTCTCCCGCCTAAGTCGGGACAAATTTTATAAATAGAAGGGAAATCTGAACATGTAAAACATCTTTTAGAGATCATCAATCCATTCTTGTTTGAGGATCAAGAGATTTTTCCTTTGCCATTTTCCGAATTGTGCCAAGTCTGATTTTGTAGAAGCTTAGTAGAGTCTCGTGAGCTTAGATAGGACAAGTCGTAGGATTGGAATTCTTAGAGAATTCTTTGAGAGTCTTATCATGAGATTGTCATTGAGTGTGGAACCATTGTGCCTAAGTCTATAATATTTCCTCGTACTAATAGAAGCAGCTTTTATTGTTTCTTGTTAAAGTTGTGCCTAAGATCTTGCTTGATGAGATCTAACTTTAACATTGGGGTCATGTGGTCCAAGGCATTCCTTCATTGGGACCCCTAATAGAACTACATCAATAAGACAGAATGAAGTAGTAGGCCACTAACACAGTAGAATGAAACCAATACAAATAGCAAGAAGGGAAAACAAGAGCTTTAAAAGCATGTGCCTCTCATCGAACATCTTTGTATGTGCCTGAAGTGGAGGAGTCGCTGAGCCATCAATGATTATTGTGACAGATCTGATGTGCTATCCGGGAATATCCAAGGTAGAGAATGGTATGCATTCATTCTCCATCTTGGGGATGGGTAGAGAGTAAAGTCGTAGAAGGCCAAACTCAGAAATTGTTGGTAGAGATTGATCCAAAGAACAATTGGATAAGGAGAGATGAAGAATGTCATCCAATTGACATGAAAGAAAAGAAAGAGTTACAGATGGTAAATATGTTTCTACAAAGTACAATGGAAGATGCACAAGCTAGTGTATATGTGGGAGAAGCCCACATAGGAGTTAAAGAGAAGATTCTCATAAATCAAAGGTTGTAGATGAGAGAGGATTCTCTTATGAGAATGAAATGTTTTCAAATGAGAAAAAGAACAAGCTTCTTTGTGCATGGTATGCACACAATGCCAAGGAGATGAAAGGAAGGTGAAGCGGCAATTAGCTTAAAGTTAATGGAAGAAGAAGAGGAGTGTAATGTAACCTTCTCAAAGCTAGTTCGATATGAAGACCTTGGGCCCATTTTTACTTCTCGTGTGGACTTAAAGGGAAAAAGCAAGGGAAGTACTTTAATGTTGTAATTGTAAGTTGCTATTTTTAGCCTTGTATTATTTTTGTAAAAACAACTTTCTAATTATAACATTAGAAAGTGAAGTTGGTCAAAAAGTGCAAATGCCGACTTAAAAATAGAAGTGGAGTTAAAAGGGGAACATAACACCACTTAAAAGAGGTCGACCCATTTGAGCTCCTTTGTTGTGGATTGTGCCACCTGACAATTATAAAAAGGAATCGTTACGGTGGGAAAAACATTACTTGTCAAATGAATTTATTTCTACTTGGAGATGGGAGCTTGTGCTTGCAATTTCAGCCATTGACGACGAAAACCCTCCTTGCTATCCTATTGGGGACGAAAACCCTCAATAGATTTCAAAATTGAGAACGAAAACACTCAAATTTTGCATTGGTGATCTCATCCAGAGGTCATATTTAGGCTGCAATTCAAAATCTCAAAGCTACAATTTAGAATTTCAGTGTTAGGACACAATTTTCAGCTAGGGCTTCAAGGGCATGTCAAAATTCCATATTTTCAGTTGTGGAACAGCCACACATTTCAGTGTTTTATTGTGTTATAGTGTTTTGGATCGGATCTAGGGCATTCATTGTAGCATTTATATCAGCTTCAAATGCTCCTAATGGTCAGCTGTAATTTACCCTATTTTCTGTCACGAAATTGATGAAATAAATTCAGCTATTTGTCAAAAAAATTATTTCTTTGTTCCTAAATGTTCTAAAAATATTCCTAAGTGTTTTGAGCCTTTTGGGTACTTTTGTAATTGAGTATTTGAAGAGTAATTGAAGAAATCAGATTTTTGCATGTTGTATTGAGGGTTTACGAGACCAAAATTATATAAAATTTTTAATGTTTATTGACATTGTCTGAATTATATAAAAATTATTAATGACTTTTGGGTTTAGTCTTCCCTTATATTATGTAGAGAAGTTGACGATTAGGATAGGGTTAGTTGGTAGAATAATGGCCCTTTCGTGTCTCTTTAAATGTACGCTTTTGGAAAAGTGGATTTGTTTTGGTTGACTTGTACTTCGTTTTAGAAATCCGATAAGGAGGTAGTGGTAAACTCCTTGGTTAAAACCAAAACTATAGTTGTGTTCTTTTAAGGGCATCAAACCCATATTACTTTGAAGCCCCCCTGGAAGAATTGGTTAACGTCATTTTTGCTTCGCGCCTACGATCATAATTAGTACGCTTCGTCTTCTCTTGGACCCCTTAGTTGGATGAAGTAAATTTTGGATTCCTATCACGTAACCCATAGCATTACATGAAGGAGATATCAACACTCTTGACTTTCTTGTTCCCAACCCATAAGGTCTTGCCTTGATTTATGTAATTTTGTTCTTACTAGTATTTGGACTTTCTCCTTGTTGGATGATTTAGTTTTCTCTCTCATGAGATTAATATTGGAGTTGTGAGTTGTGTTTTAATCCATTTCTGAATTTAGAATATTTCTTTCTTGATATTGTTAATTGTTAGCTTACTATTGCATTGTGTAGCCTTAACATGCTCAGCCTTCTTGAACCGACTTTAGTTAATATTTGTGCGAGATGGATTATGCGAGTAGACTAGAAGAAAAGAGTGTAAAAGTTTCATCCGTACCATTATGAAGTTCCTTGTAAAAATGTCCAATGTGTTGTAAATTGTGTAACATTGCTTGTAAAGAGATTTGGTATGACCTCTTGCCTTGTATTGTTTGGTAACGGTGAAATAAAGTGTCTTGTTCTTGTGCAGTTAAGCTTGAAATTATCCTTGTGAGAAATGACATTTAATCCTTACATTGATAAGAGTATTGTAAAACTTTGATCTTGAGAATAAATTATTAAGTTAAATCTTTCTAAGACTTAGCGACAATATTTTATAAGTAAAGTAAAATGAGTCGGTTAACCCTTAAAGAAGCTAAACAAAAATAATAATTTTATATTCAACAAATAAATGTAAAGGTGATCTATTTGAAATCAAATACTTCCATGAGTGATCAAAATGAAAACATCCTTTGTGAAGTAAACATTTATAAATTGATACCCCTAGCTAAACTAGCGAACACTATCCCTTTGGGGTGAACTCTTAAACAAGCTTAAAGGAAAACAATGGTTAGTTTCTGGAAGATATTAAGATTTAGTAAGTAGGAGAAGACTTTAAGTGAACTACTCTACAGTGTTTAAGAAATTAACTCAGTTGGTGAGATGAATTTGTGCAAACCATATATTGATTCCTTTGAAAACTTAAGTCATGAGCTAAAGGGTGTCTTACAAAAATAAATAAACCCTAACCATTTCTTACTGTGGCTTGCCCTAGCCGTGAGTGTGTCATGTGGATTGGACTTTCATGTTGTCTTGTCAAAAGAAAAATAAATTGTCCTTGATAAGTGTGAACGTTTCCGTGCTGACCTTGTGGTCTTCCCCCCGTGACAAATGATTCCAAGTGTTGGTTGTAACTCGTGACGACATGTTGTGTCGTGTTGGGTCGAAACAAGTAAAAAAAAAAAAAAAAGTTATCCTGTATTTCACTGTGTTGTTCTTGTGTTGGTATTTTTGGTGCGTTACATTTTGGTATCAGAGCGTAGGTTCATGCTCTCGAACCTATGGGCCGGATTGGTGTTGTATGGTGATGTTGCATGGTGGTGGTGGTGTTACATGATGATACTGCATGATGATGATGATGATTTATATTGGAAGAGTAATGTGCTTTAAGCGTGATGTGATTATTGTCGTAATTGTGATATTGTGAACGCACGTGATGTGTATGTCACTCAGTGCGTATTTGTCATCATGTTGATGTGTTGGGGATGAGAGTATTCTCTCTCCTTCTTGTGGATTCTAGGAAGAATTCACGTGTAAATTATTGTTTGTGATGTGTGAAAAGAATTATTATGTGGATGACGTAGTGTTGGAGCATTGTGGCATATTGTGATATGTGGGTGTATCAATGTGTTGTATGTCTAGTTGATGTTAAAAGAAACGAGTTGTATCATGATGTTTTTACCATGTTCTGAAGAAATGTGTGTACTACCTTGTTATGAAGCAATTATTGTTATGTTGTGATGTTATTATGTTCATCGTATATATGAGTTGTGTAATATGTAATGCTTCATGTCGTGAATTAGGGTCATACGGTGAGTGTATGAACCCTATCGTATTGTGATTGCACTTTGGGTGCAGAATGTAGTAAAGTGATGTATTGTGCCCTGTGAATGTATAATTGTGATCTACCCCGTATACCTACTATACGTGAGACGTTATGGTAGCTATGTGTGTACCACCATGGTGTTAGTAATGTAGTTACATGTTATGTTGTGAGCCTTACACTAACCGACCCTGAGGGAGATCGGTAGAAGTGTATGTTAAGAGTGAGGAATGGTGTACCATGGGTCAATAACTCGAGTCAAAACTCGGTTTAGTAGATTACATGTGACTCTTTCCTCTCTCCCTATGTGGTTGTATGTATGCAACCCTAGTGTATCTATGACTATGTTTAGCCTTGTCGAAGGGTGGCGGGATTGATATATATATTTTACGAGCTGAGGCTCGATGTTCCGAAAGTGCCAAAGACTCGTTGAGTACCCTTTGGTGGCTAGATAAGGCCACACGATTATCGTGATGTGACATTATTATAAGTTGATTTTATTCGTAGAAATTGAGCTTTTACTTTATTTTTTGCGAGGACCAAAGATCTTTTCTTGATTGCAATGCTTTACAATTTTGGGCATTTCCTTGGTTTGTGGCACTAACATGGGGATTTCGATACTAACTTTGGCTATTTGGCCATTTATTTTAGCTTGATTTGGGGTCTTCTTTTAAATTTGGAATTTTTACCGCCTTGCCCAAGGCTTGTACTTTGCCACTTGGCACTTTGACTGGATTGTTGTGCTGGTTCTAATGTCGTGATGTGTGGAATAGGGTCATGGGATGCACCATGGATTGGTTGGACCTATGGACCCGCTTCGTTGTATGGGGGTACGCCCCAAGGGGTACATATGACTAGCGGGTTATGGAGAACTACGCGTCATTATGTCACTTGGGTTAGGAGTGTCCAAACTCTGTGTGTCTTTGACCATGGGGACAACCGGCCTCCTTGAGGGAGGCAAAAGAGTTTGAGGGAGGCATAAGAGTTTGAGGGAGGCATAAGAGACTTGAGGGAGGCATAAGAGTTTGAGGGAGGCTTATGATATTTGTCTGTATGGTTGATGTTTCAGGATATATGTTGAGTTATTGTGATGTTTGGTAGTGGTCTTTTGATATATGTGTTACTCATGTCAGATGGTTATGTGTTGTGATGTTGTGGACATGTCATTGATTCCCTTGTGGACACTATGTACCTGTAGCATGGTTTGTTGTTATGTGAGTCTTTCATTGATGCAAATTGAGGAAATGTCTGGTGGATTGTAGTACTCTTCTTTGAGTATTTGGTATGTCAGTCATTGATGTGTGATGAGTACCTATGTTATGGGAAGTGTGCCTATTCTTTTCCGTAATTGTGTAACCTTTTGTGGTGTAATACAATCTTGAAGTAGATACTTGTGTGCTTGTGAATCTGTAGGGTCTTGTGAACCTGATAAGGTGTTGTGTTAGCAGTTCATGTTGGGCACCCACAATAAAGAATAAACCAAAACTCTTCAATGATGAAATTTTAAAAGAAATTAAACTAAGAATAGTGCTAATGAAAAGAGACTAATGAAATGATGAACAAGAAAGAACTGCCAATCTTCACAGAACATTGAAAGTTAAAAATTCTACCAAATGTTTCTAAGGCTACCTTGTGACCGTGTGTTAATCAACTAAAATCTTGAACTATAGGGTGTACTTTCTCCTTTACCTGTTCTTGGTTGCGAACCATTTCTTTTCCGTTGTGTTGTGTCGCATCGAGGACGATGCTTTCCTAAGGGGAGGAGAATGTAATGCCAGCTGGGCATCGAACTCTGCCTTTCTCCTGCCACCTTGGCTTTCCCTCCCAACCACCTACCTGCCAACGATTATGGCTGCCGCATTTCCTGTCTGTCCTTGCGTGAGGTGGATGGAGACCCGTTTCCTTTGCCGTGATCTCCTCAGGATTCTCTTTCAATGCGAGTGGTTGAGGCCGTGGAAAATTCCATTTTCCTTTGCTGGGCACCTGTTCCCAAACTGTCATTGTTTCTTGGTTGCGTGGGCATTTTACTTTCTTCTCCTGGCACGTTTTCTGGCCCTTAGTTGCTGCGTGAGCCTGGTTTGACGTGGGTTTGGATGAAGCTACAAGATAGTGTAGCAGGCGTGTTACCTCCTTGTTCTTGGGCGCGGTGAAGAGTGTTCTGGTTGCGCGCGACCACAGCCATGTTCAGCTGTTGCAAAATCTTGCAGCTGTAGTTAAAAAAATGAGATAAAGTTTAGTCGACCTGTCTTACCTTTTCATTTTGGAAAGTCGCTTCTGTCCAGGTGGCGGATCCAATATGGAAGAAGCTCGATCAAATCTTGAGGCAAGTTTTGCTGGTGAGGTTGAGATTTGCGTTCACTACTGTTTTCTTTTGCTGACTGGAAGTTTTTGTTTCCAGCGCCTAGCCATGGGTTAGATATGGTGGTTTTAGATGAAGCCGCGAGCTGGTGAAGTAGGCGCATTTCCTCCCCTTTCATTGGATGCTGCGGGGTGTGTTCTTGTCGAGGATCCACAGCAGTGCCTGCAACAGTAAATAGCTAGGCAACTGGCGAGCTACAGTTCAGTAGAAGCCTTTGGGAGCGCCTCCAACAAGAAGTTCGTCCAACTATGTTGTTTTCTGTTCAGTTTTGAATGCATCCTCAGTTCGGTTTTCTCCTTCAAGATAGTTTTTATCAAATTCGATTAAGTGACAGTGTGAGTGTTGCCAGGAGACCCGATGAAATTTATTACAGAGATTCTCTGTTGAGACTTTACTTGTTTTACACTGTAACGCATGGAAGAGAATCTCTTAGGCGTGGATCTGTATCTTGTCAGAATATTCATGAAGCACAGTTTGCTTTGCAAGAGCTTTTAGGAGATCGATGAAGGATAGAGGAATTAAAAAAAGAATCTTGCTGTAGTTAGATTTAAAGCCAATAAAATGGTGCATGCTTTTTGGGTTGGTGACAGATCACACCCGCAGGCACAGAAGATCTATGCAGTGTTGAAGAAAATGTCTTGGGAGAGGAAGGTAGCAGGATATTTTCTCAGACCCAGAGCAAACGAACTTTGAAGTGCTTCCTGGGAGTTTGAATAAATTTGTTGGTAACCATAATGTAAGTTATCTCCATGACTGTAGCTGTAACAGTTGTTTTATGCAAAAAGGAAACTCGAAGTTCAGTGGAAAGGATGTTAAATACGTTTCTCAGTGGTTGAGCAAGCAGTATGAGTTGTTTTTGTTTTGTGCAGAGTTTAGGTTTTGAGGTTTTCAACAAATTGGTTAATCAAACCAGAATGGAACTGTTGAGTAAGGCCACTCTTCCATCATTATGCATAATCAAACATGAAGGGGGTCCTCGATGTGCTCAAAGCCTTTCAAAACACAAAAAAAAAACCAGTAACAGAAGTCTGTATCAGCTTTTCAAGAAAATAGGTAAAAGTTGAGTCTATAACAGCTTAAGGAAGACGTTAAAGCTCTGGAATCTTGCAGAATGGCAACATTATCTTCTTGAAGTTCGAATCACAGTCGGGTAGACGCTAAAGACAGGTATATCTCAATAATGGGAAGCAAACGTTGTTCACGCTTCTAAATTCAAACTTGGGTCATTGTTAGAGAAGCTGGTGAGTCTCTATCGAGCTCTAATCCCTCAAAATGCTCCTAACTCGATGAAGAAGTGCAAAAGATAGTTCTTGTCTTTTGACATTCCTGTCTCTTGAACTTGCTAGGAAAGGTGAACTGACCTTCTTGAGTTTTCAAGATTGAAAGGTCAACTTAGGAAGTCGAAGGGGTGGCTCGAGGTTCTTTTGAAGAGTGAGTTAGTGTTGTGTGGAATCATGATTAAATAGATAAGAAAGGTGTTTGAGAATTGGACTGAGAATTATAGAAAATACAAGAGTTGAGAGTGAATGTTTTCACCGAGATTTTGATGCTGTCCCCAAATCTGATGAAGGAAAAGGTTGTGTTTCATCACGGTAGATGCCTACCCGAGCCAGGAGCATGGTGTAATCAGTATGTCTCGTGTCCGAGCTTCAAAACATGGGGTTGGTTTGTAGCTGTTTTTCACTGCGTGAATGTGGCGCCAGCACGAGCTCGCAGAGCACTTTGGGTTAAAGGCAAGCAACGGCATTGAAACAATCATATGCATGTGGAGATGGCGTTTTAAACCAGGCATGTTAAATCTACTCCCTGTAATAGTTTTCTACCTTCTTTCAGTATCTTGAAATGAATATTCTTTCCTCTTGAATAGCGCCTAGACTAGATGTTTTCGTGGTTGTTTATATCACTCCCTGATTGTGTGGTTGTTCCTTTAAATCTTATTCCTATTTCGCTGATTTTGCTTGGAATGTTCCTTCCTCTCTCATAGCTTACTCTATTTCACATTTGTCTAAATGGGTTACTGCAATTTTGAGTGATGCAGTCTAGTTCGTAGGGAAGGAAACATTATTGAGTTTTGTTTGCTTATATGACTTTCTTTTAAAAAGAATTCTGTGATGGTAATTATAATTGAAGGTTACTAAATAGAAGGTTAAGCCTACATACCTCTTTTGGTTGAATAAATACGCATTTCCTGTTTAAGGCTCTCTTGTTTTGCTAAAAGGTACATTAATAGTGACGTTGTGTCTGAAACTTGTTTAAGCCTATGGGCATTCCTTACTTTATGTTTGATTAGAAAATGGCATTTGGGGTTTGTTTTAGAACTGTACATGGTTGACTGTTGTACCTAGTCTAGATGAGGGATAACCTGGCATCTATTTTGGCCTCCACGTGTTGAGAGTATTACTATACCTATTTCTTGATGTAAACTCTTGTTTGATTAAAGCAAGGGGAAACATTGTAAGTTTAACTGAATGAAATTTCTACAATTTTTATTAAGGGTCGCAAGCAACCTATTACTAGCTGGACTGAAACAAAAGTTGTAGGTGAATCCATGGTCTTGGACTCGTGAACTCGTTTCTGTTAGATGACAAATGATTTCAAAGATAATATCATAGGTGGCTGTTATTTTTATCTCATTTGATATTTCTAAGACTTTTCCTCGATAAGCCCATATGGATCGGGTAAAATTTTTCCATCTTCTATACCTTTGGCAAGGAGTTCATAGAACTTCTAGCCCTGACCGCACTGCGTAACCTTCCTGATAGCTATGTGCGTTGGTTCTTGGTTTGTGCTTGTACTCGTGGTAAGGTCTTTTGAGTCTGGGGCATCGTTGGTGTTTTGCCCTCTGCGTATCGAATCCCTTTGTTTTCGAACTCGAATACCTTATACTTCAAACTTGGTTACTAAAAGGTCCCATTTTGTGGCCTTGTTAGGGAAATCAATTTTTATTTTAATGTTTATTGACATTGTCTGAATTATATAAAAATTATTAATGACTTTTGGGTTTAGTCTTCCCTTATATTATGTAGAGAAGTTGACGATTAGGATAGGGTTAGTTGGTAGAATAATGGCCCTTTCTGTGTCTCTTTCGTACGCTTTTGGAAAAGTGGATTTGTTTTGGTTAACTTGTACTTCGTTTTAAGAAATCCGATAAGGAGGTAGTGGTAAACTCCTTGGTTAAAACCAAAACTATAGTTGTGTTCTTTTAAGGGCATCGAACCCATATTACTTTGAAGCCCCCCCTGGAAGAATTGGTTAACGTCATTTTTGCTTCGCGCCTACGATCATAATTAGTACGCTTTGTCTTCTCTTGGACCCCTTAGTTGGATGAAGTAAATTTTGGATTCCTATCACGTAACCCATAGCATTACATGAAGGAGATATCAACACTCTTGACTTTCTTGTTCCCAACCCATAAGGTCTTGCCTTGATTTATGTAATTTTGTTCTTACTAGTATTTGGACTTTCTCCTTGTTGGATGATTTAGTTTTCTCTCTCATGAGATTAATATTGGAGTTGTGAGTTGTGTTTTAATCCATTTCTGAATTTAGAATATTCCTTTCTTGATATTGTTAATTGTTAGCTTACTATTGCATTGTGTAGCCTTAACATGCTCAGTTCTTGCGAACTGACTTTAGTTAATATTTGTGCAGATGGATTATGCGAGTAGACTAGAAGAAAAGAGTGTAAAAGTTTCATCTGTACCATTATGAAGTTCCTTGTAAAAATGTCCAATGTGTTGTAAATTGTGTAACATTGCTTGTAAAGAGATTTGGTATGACCTCTTGCCTTGTATTGTTTGGTAACGGTGAAATAAAGTGTCTTGTTCTTGTGCGATTAAGCTTGAAATTATCCTTGTGAGAAATGACATTTAATCCTTACATTGATAAGAGTATTGTAAAACCTTAATCTTGAGAATAAATTATTAAGTTAAATCTTTCTAAGACTTAGCGACAATATTTTATAAGTAAAGTAAAATGAGTCGGTTAACCCTTAAAGAAGCTAAACAAAAATAATAATTTTATATTCAACAAATAAATGTAAAGGTGATCTATTTGAAATCAAATACTTCCATGAGTGATCAAAATGAAAACATCCTTTGTGAAGTAAACATTTATAAATTGATACCCTAGCTAAACTAGCGAACACTATCCCTTTGGGGTGAACTCTTAAACAAGCTTAAAGGAAAACAATGGTTAGTTTCTGGAAGATATTAAGATTTAGTAAGTAGGAGAAGACTTTAAGTGAACTACTCTACAGTGTTTAAGAAATTAACTCAGTTGGTGAGATGAATTTGTGCAAACCATATATTGATTCCTTTGAAAACTTAAGTCATGAGCTAAAGGGTGTCTTACAAAAATAAATAAACCCTAACCATTTCTTCTGTGGCTCGCCTAGCCGTGAGTGTGTCATGTGGATTGGACTTTCATGTTGTCTTGTCAAAAAAAAATAAATTGTCCTTGATAAGTGTGAGCGTTTCCGTCTTGACCTTGTGGTCTTCCCGTGACAAATGATTCCAAGTGTTGTCAGAACTGGTGACGACATGTTGTGTCGTGTTGGGTCAATGAGTGTTATCCCGTATTTCACCGTGTGTTGTTCTTGTGTTAGTAGTGTTTTTGGTGCGTTCTCCATCAAGAAGCAATATAAAAAAAAAGAAAGAGATTATATTAATGTCCATCGATGACCAAAAGTAGAGATTATATTAATGTCCACAGATGACCAAAAGTAATCAATGGGAAGCAAGAATACAGCGATTAACAATAGAAAGTTCTCGGAAGAGAGATTCTAGAATCAAAATAATGGAATAAAAGTACATAAGTGATGTAGGAGCATCGGGGTTCATGCGCAATCTGTGTCAACCAAAACTATTTAGAGTTAGCTGAATAAAGACTAGTGCAATCACGTGCCACTCTTAAAGCCATGCCACACAAAATTACTCAATGCCTCCATAAACAATCTTTGTCACACAACTCATCAATGCCACAAAGTAATATTAGTGCCACACAATACCACAAAGTGCTGCAAGCGCACAATGCTGCCACACATAGCTACCAAACCTGTTTTCAAGCTACAAACACCTTGTCTTGATTTTGCGCAACCACATATGCCTTGTGTTAACCCACTCTTGCGTGCGGAAGTAGCATAGTCTTGTGTGATGCCGCCAATCCTTGCAAATGCCGCAATGCAATTCTGATGCCGCAAAGCCTTGCATCACTGCACATCCTTCAGGACCACTCATTGATGCCACCATGATGAGATCTATCTGAAAAAATCTCCTATCAACATCAATACAGTTAGAGGTAAGCACATGTGGGCTTTGATTTGTTTTCCTCACCCAAGGACAAATTGAGAAACATGGTAAAGCTTAATCTAACAGATGTGATTTCATGGGAAGCTACCTGCAAACTAGTTGAGGAGATCAATGGTGTAATGTCCCCAAATGGACATATAAGAGTATACTGATAGATTGTTGCACAAACTGATCTAAAAATATACCATAAAATTTTCAAAGTATGCAGATCTGAATTTATTATTAGAAAATGCGACTTGCACCCAAGAAGAAAAATGTACCACAAGATACCAACAAAGCTTTTCTCTTGTCCCAAAAGTAAGCAATAAATTTCAGAGGATCAATGCAAGAGAAAAGTACCAAAATAGAGCTCCAAAATATCTGATTTTATTTAATATAAATCTGCAAAACCTGATCTGCAGTTACAGCTGGAAATGAGGGTTTGGACCCTAGAAATTATTCCAAAAATAGCAGAAAAGGTGTCTGAAAATCAGCTCCAAACAGCAGCAATCAGATCTGATTATAATATCCTTCCTTCATGCAAAAACAGTCTATAGACTGGGTCGCTCCAACTGGAAAATATATGATACTTCAGCAAATAGATCTCTCTTGAATATTCAACACACTAGTAGATGAATCCAAAAGGAAGAGTTTTCGTTCTTCCTTACACTTCTCATGAGGGTTTTCGTCCTCAGAGAATGCAGCTGCAAACACTCAGCTCACAAGCAAATTTCAGAATTTTTGATGATAGTAGAATGATCCCAAAACAAGTCGACTTGCCCCTTTAAGGAAAGAAGTGACCCAAAGATGACCACCCACCACAACCAATCAGCATTCTTTGATTTTTTAATTCCTTTTTCACTCATTTCCCTCCCCAAGGCTAGTCGCATTTTTCCCTAGAGGGAATAAAAATTATAATGTGCCTTTTCCCTTTTCTAATTTTGCTATTTTATTAAGTCATAAAATTAATATAAGTGCTTTATATTTTTCCTTTCTTTTATGGCACTTTATAATAATTTTAAATGACTTAAGTCACCCTTATGTTCCCCCTTAGCCGTCGGGTAGAAAAAATAGGCCAAGGGTCTTCAACAATGTTATTTTAGAAAGAGGGACATTTCAAATGGCAATCTGGGGCATTCTAAGGAATTTTTGCAAGGTATCTTTGTTCTCCGCCTAAGTCGGGACAAATTTTATAAATAGAAGGGAAATCTGAACATGTAAAACATCTTTTAGAGATCATCAATCCATTCTTGTTTGAGGATCAAGAGATTTTTCCTTTGCCATTTTCCGAATTGTGCCAAGTCTGATTTTGTAGAAGCTTAGTAGAGTCTGCATGTGAGCTTAGATAGGACAAGTCGTAAGATTGGAATTCTTAGAGAATTCTTTGAGAGTCTTATCATGAGATTGTCATTGAGTGTGGAACCATTGTGCCTAAGTCTATAATATTTCCTCGTACTAATAGAAGCAGCTTTTATTGTTTCTTGTTAAAGTTGTGCCTAAGATCTTACTTCAGTGAGATCTAACTTTAACATTGTGGGTTGCGTGGTCCAAGGCATTCCTTCATTGGGACCCCTAATAGCAACTACATCAATAAGACAGAATGAAGTAGTAGGCCACTAACACAGGTAGCAATGAAACCAATACAAATAGCAAGAAGGGAAAACAAGAGCTTTAAAAGCATGTGCCTCTCATCGAACATCTTTGTATGTGCCTGAAGTGGAGGAGTCGCCTGAGCCATCAATGATTATTGTGACAGATCTGATGTGCTATCCGGGGAATATCCAAGGTAGAGAATGGTATGCATTCATTCTCCATCTTGGGGATGGGTAGAGAGTAAAGTCGTAGAAGGCCAAACTCAGAAATTGTTGGTAGAGATTGATCCAAAGAACAATTGGATAAGGAGAGATGAAGAATGTCATCCAATTGACATGAAAGAAAAGAAAGAGTTACAGATGGTAAATATGTTTCTACAAAGTACAATGGAAGATGCACAAGCTAGTGTATATGTGGGAGAAGCCCACATAGGAGTTAAAGAGAAGATTCTCATAAATCAAAGGTTGTAGATGAGAGAGGATTCTCTTATGAGAATGAAATGTTTTCAAATGAGAAAAAGAACAAGCTTCTTTGTGCATGGTATGCACACAATGCCAAGGAGATGAAAGGAAGGTGAAGCGGCAATTAGCTTAAAGTTAATGGAAGAAGAAGAGGAGTGTAATGTAACCTTCTCAAAGCTAGTTCGATATGAAGACCTTGGGCCCATTTTTACTACTCGTGTGGACTTAAAGGGAAAAAGCAAGGGAAGTACTTTAATGTTGTAATTGTAAGTTGCTATTTTTAACCTTGTATTATTTTTATAAAAACAACTTTCTAATTATAACATTAGAAAGTGAAGTTGGTCAAAAAGTGCAAATGCCGACTTAAAAATAGAAGTGGAGTTAAAAGGGGAACATAACACCACTTAAAAGAGGTCGACCCATTTGGGCTCCCTTTTTGTGGATTGTGCCACCCACAATTATAAAAAGGAATCGTTACGGTGGGAAAAACATTACTTGTCAAATGAATTTATTTCTACTTGGAGATGGGAGCTTGTGCTTGCAATTTCAGCCATTGACGACGAAAACCCTCCTTGCTATCCTATTGGGGACGAAAACCCTCAATAGATTTCAAAATTGAGGACGAAAACCCTCAAATTTTGCATTGGTGATCTCATTCAGAGGTCATATTTGGGCTGCAATTCAGAATCTCAAAGCTACAATTCAGAATTTCAGTGTTAGGGCACAATTTTCAGCTAGGGCTTCAAGGGCATTTTGGAATTCCATATTTTCAGTTGTGGAACAACCACACATTTCATTGTTTTATTGTGTTACAGTGTTTTGGATCGGATCTAGGGCATTCATTGTAGCATTTATTTCAGCTTCAAATGCTCCTAATAGTCAGCTGTAATTTACCCTATTTTCTGTCACGAAATTGATGAAATAAATTCAGCTATTTGTCAGAAAAATTATTTCTTTGTTCCTAAATGTTCTAAAAATATTCCCAAGTGTTTTGAGCCTTTTAGGTACTTTTGTAATTGAGTATTTGAAGAGTAATTGAAGAAATCAGATTTTTGCATGTTGTATTGAGGGTTTGCAGACCAAAATCAGGAATCTGCCCTAATTTGGGGTAATTTTTTATTGTTGTCATTTAAATTCAGATTTCTGTACTTTGCTGTCATAAATTTCAGTTTGCTGTCATTAGGGTTTTGTGCAATTTCCAGAAAATTCAAATCTCATCCCAAAAGGGACATTACAATGGTATCAGAGCATTGTTCCTACCAGCCTTTGTGTGAGGGAAAATTCGGATTTGCATGAACACCGGTGAGGAAGGGTTTAAAGTCTATCAAAGAAGAACTCTAGAAAAGAACATGGGAGATAAGGATCAAAGACCTCCACCTTCCGATAAAATGAACCACTTGCAAGAGATGTTGCGGAACCAAAGAGACATGGAGCAAAGCTTTCAAAGGACCATGAGGGCTTCAATGTTGGAGTTGATTCAAGCTATCCAAGGTGCTCTAAAATTCAAAAAGAACCAAGGTGATGGTAGCTCTTTCGGCAATGAAAGGACTTCCATTAATCCTCCCACAAGAACCTTCCGTGCTAAATTTTTGCAAAGGGAAGAGGAGGAACAAGTGGAAGAGGGGCAGCAAATTGGTGATGATGATATGGATTGATTCTATGTGGAGTACCAAGCTTTGAGGCCAGCCACACGCCAAGAGTTATCTTTCATTGATTATTGCACTTTGAAGACAAAGAATGGTCATAAGGGTGGAAGAAGACTTCATAATGATCAGCCCCAGAGGGATATTCAACAAAGATTGGGGAAAATAACCCTACCTACATATGACAGATCAGCAAAGTGTTCCACTAGGGCATGGCTACAAAAGTTGGACACCTATTTGTCTTTGAATCCAATGTATGAAGAGGAGGCACTCAAATTTGTCACACT
Organism: Taxus wallichiana var. yunnanensis; assembly: GCA_018340775.1. Lineage (NCBI taxonomy): Eukaryota > Viridiplantae > Streptophyta > Pinopsida > Cupressales > Taxaceae > Taxus > Taxus wallichiana. Next base: position 449,457,533 of record CM031234.1, on the reverse strand, counting down.
CCACTTGGAAAGAGTGGCACATGAGCATGATCACTCAAGGGCATGGGTCAATCACTACCTTGGAGGAATTTAGTCAAAGGCTCATAGAAAAGTTTGATAGGGTTGATCCAGAAGTACATTTTAGGGAGTTAGCGCAGCTGAAGCAATGCAGTTCCGTGGATGAATATGTGGTTGAATTTCAAAGACTCTCTGTGATGGTACCGGATGTATCCGAAAAAAGGCTTGTGGTTTTGTTTGATTGAGGGTTTGGTTGACCCCCACAAGGGGTTAGTAAGGGCCTTCAATCCTCCTTCACTCCAAGAAGCAATTAAGAAATCTTTGGATTTAGAAAATTCAGCTCCAAGGACAGCATTGGTTAGTGGGCAGCCAAGGACAGCATTGGGTAGTGGGCAGCCAAGGACAGCAGCAGCAAATGGACAGCAAAGAGGACCTTTTGGGCAGCCCAAAACAGCACCTTTGGACCAGCCAAAGAGGCCATTACAGCAAGTACCAAACATGCAAAAGGAGCTGCCTAAAACAAGCAAGGAGTGGGATACACGGAATGAATTGAGGAAAAATTTGTGCTTCAATTGCAAGGATCCATGGTCACCCGGTCATTATTGCCTAGGCAAGGGACATGTGCATTACATTGAGATATTTTCAGATTGTGAAGAGGAAACTGAAGTTGAAGAAGTAATACAAAAGCAAGAACCGAGAGAAGACATAGACACCTTGGACAGCACTCTTGCCACTTTATTCAGTGCTCCTAGATATCATCCTTTTCATGTGAGAGGTGTGTTGAAGGGTCAAAGGGTGACGGTGTTGATTGATAGTGGAGCCACTCATAATTTTATTGATGAAGGATTGGTTGCTAGAATGGGTCTTGAAGCGGAGGATTTCAAGGGTTTCAAAGTGACCGTGGCTGATGGCTTTTCTATTCCATGCACCAAGAGAATTCCACAGCTCATTATCACCTTGGGAAGGCATGAGGTATGTGATGATTTTTATATAGTTGGCATAGGTGATATGGATCTTGTGCTTGGGGTCCAATGGCTGCACTCTTTGGGAGAATTCACCCTCAACTACCAAAGTATGGAGTTGAAGTTCAAAAATGAAGGAAAGAGGTTGTACTACAAGGTATGATCAATGGAGCCCCTCAAATAAACTCTTTGGTAGAAGATGCCTTGCCAAAAGAGTCACAATTTTGCTCCATGTCTAAGATAACAGCAGATTGGAAGGCCTTAATTACAGCTGAGTATGCAAAGAATAAGTTTGCTAATGTTGTTTTTGAAGGAGAGATTGATGATGAAAGGTATAAGATAGTGGATGGACTCATTCTCTACAAGGATAGGGTCTATTTGGTCCCAGAATCGAAAATAAAGCATAAGATATTGAGGGTTGTTCATGATACCCCATTGGCTGGCCACCCAGGGTACTTCAAGACATACAAACAAGTTAGGGAGAGGTTCTTTTGGAAAGGACTCAAAGGAGAGGTTCTTCAATACATCCAGGGGAGTGTTTGGTTTGCCAACAAAACAAGGCGGAACATGAATTTCCAACTGGTCTCTTGCAGCCCATTCCAATTTAAAAATGGGAGAGTATCTTTATGGACTTCATCACAGGGCTACCCATGGTTCAAGGTAAGAATTGTTTGTATGTTGTGGTTGATAGACTCACCAAATATGCTCATTTTTATCCACTTCCAGCCAAGTACAATGCACCTATAGTGGCTGATCTATTTTTCAAGGAAGTGTTCAAACTTCATGGGCTGCCTAAGAACATCATAAGTGATAGGGACAGCAGGTTTATGAGTTTGTTTTGGCAAGAACTCTTCCGTTTGACAGGTACAGAGCTCACTCCTAGCACTAGCTATCATCCACAAACCAATGGGCAAACGGAAATAGTGAATAAGTGGGTAGAAGGCTACCTAAGGAATTATGTAGCAGGGCAGCAATCAGCTTGGGTGAAATATATTGAGCTGCCTGTGTGGTGTGTTCTGTATCTGAAAATATATTCCAAAGGGAAAACTTACAATTAGTCAGCTTCCTTATCTCAAAAGATCAAGAATAGTCTCTACACAATGAAGGTTCTAAGGGCAGATAACTAACACACTTTCATTGTATCTATACACCTTATACATGGAAGTGACATTGAAATTTATTGGTCTTGTGTTTTTCAGTTAAAAAGGTTTGAGGCTAACACAGAAACTTTGTGGCAGCAATCTGTGCAATATCCCCTTTTAAATTTGTGTGGTATCCTCTTCCAATTGGCCTTTGGCACCAAGCAAGAAGTATAAAAGAGATTGAAGGACTTCATTTGCAACCCATCTTTAACGCATTTTATATCTACATTTGGTTTTTTGGGCAAGTTGCTCAAGAACTTTCCACTTGAGAACAAAAACTCTTTTGTGTGGCATCCAAGGAAGACAAAAACCTTCCCGGGCTTGGTGGAGAACAAAAACTCTCCACGTCGGCAAATCGAAGACATCTCTTTAAGGATTGCGTGTTGATTTGGGTTAGACACATCAAAAAGAAGGATTGCAAAAGTTTTACATCATTTTTGGAGCTCTTCCCTAGGGGAGCAACTAGGGTTTGAAGTTGGTTTGGTGCTTTCTAGGGCACAAATTTCATATCTGATTTTATATTCTGAATCTCCATAATTTATAAGGCCGGAATCTACATTTTGGTGATTTTTGGAAGGGTTTATCTACTATTTTCAGCCTTTGTGGTTGTCCTGCTACAGTATTATCTTCGCTGATTTTCTCCATTTGTTTGTTGTCAATTGGATGGATATTGATTGTCATAATTGAAATAATTGTTTAGAAGCATTTTCCAACTGTTGTGCATGGTTATCTCTGGGAATTCTAAGCTCTTATACAATTCGCCCTAGGGTTTGAAAGGATATTACAGCTGCTGTTAAAAATAAACAGATTTCACTTCACTTGGGTTTGTGTGGTTTCCTTCTTTTTCAATTTCAACCCTTGAAAGGGATATTACACTCTTCTTGACTTTTGTTCTTCGCAAGCACTATTGGTGTATTGATTTCCCTAGAGAGATGTCCCAAGGAAAATAGTCGGGAGTAGGGATAACCAGAAATGCTTACATGGGTTGGTTAGGGGCAGTACTTGTAAGAGAGCTTTGATGTGTAGTCGATGTTAGGATACCTTTACACCCTTATAATCATCCTTTTACAGTCTCCCTACAACATCACCTTGTTATCCTCTTACAATTGCCTCCATATCTACCCACAACACACTTATACCTCTTTCATATTTCATTAGCTTCGGGTCTTCCTCCATTCCCGAGACTTCCTTCTAGGACCCCATGATGAAGCATTACCTAGAACTGATGACATCGACCATAGTCGATACCATTTGGATTTTCAACCACGATTGATGTCATCGGCTAGAGGGAATTGTAATACGTAATCATGTCCCCTATTTATAAGTAGCTTTTGAGTGCTTTTATCATTACATCATCATCGAGTCATTCAATCTGCTTGTGCTCGCAAATCTACTCTTAAAGGTCTTGAAGTTACTCTTGCTTATCTTTTAGAGTCTACTCTTGGAACATTGTGTCTTTAGGATTTTTATGATCTTCCCAACCTTTGGAGTGTCCAACAAGTGGCTTTTCTAGGTCTTCCTCTATTTGTTTGTGATCCCCACATCAAGTCTCTCATAACGTGTCGCTAACCTTTGCGAAAAGTCAATGCACCAATGGTGTCTACATGAAGGTAAGTATCTTTAACCTCTCACTTCCTTTACGTTATTTCAGATTTGATTGGTCGTGACAGAGATTAGAGTGGAGTAGTGTATTCTTAATCTATTGCATTATCATCTATTGGTTCTTACCTTAGAATCTACCCTTTGGGCTCTACAACCTATCAATCTTTACAACTCATGTTTACAACCCTAGCATAAGTATCTCTATGTTGTTTGTAATCTTGTACTATCAATGTACAATCTGGATATTAGTAAAATGCCACCCCTGATCCTCAATTTAGGCTTTGGAAGCCTACATCTTTGATAGAATGTGATCTATCACCTTCTAGATCTATGACTTCAGCACCTTAAGACCCTCTTGTGTGTAGCCTTAGAATGGTCCCCTCATTATCCCAATCTATATTATCGAAAAGAGAGAATATTCTATTAGACCATTTTAGCTTGCATACAAAAGGCATGTGGTGATACAAGGTCACACCTATTAAAAGAAAGATACGACATTAAGGATTAGTTTGTGAAGAATAATTGACTAAAAGGCCATTGTTTCTACTATGAGAGGCATGTATCAAGAATGCTATTTGTTGGGTTTAAAACATTGATGTGTTGTTCATTCTACTCAATTTAAAAAGACAAAAGACCCCTGTGTTTTTCAAATTGTGCATGTGTGTCTGCATGTGTGTCTATCTAGAGTGGATTCATGTGAAATGAATGTTGATTGAATAAAAAAGTAAACTCACATAAACCTTAGGTTGGTCATCTAGCTTATCTAGAAAAGGAAATAAGATGTCGAAGTCAATAGCTTTACTTAAGCCTCGAGTACATGATAAACACGAGAGATCTCAACCAAAAGAAGATAAACATTCTTGTATCAAGTTATGACCGACAGATAAAACAAAATATAAGCAATTTTTGTAAACAATAACTCACAGATGTGCCAATCTTATCCCTAGAGACAAGATCATCGTCCACTAGACTTTGGACAACATCCTTTACCGTCTGACTGATAACTCCTTTTCGTGGCCCCAATTTTTCAAGCTCCTTTAGCTGCACAATGGAGAAACCTGTCAGATCAGTGCATCATGAGATCATACAAAAATTCTTTCAAATGCAAATGTCATTTCACACTTTTAACTGCATGGTAGTGAAAACAAGGCTACACATATAAAAGGAGACAAAAAGAAGCAGTAAATAAATTTTATTTTTATAAGCAAATGACAACTATATGAAACTATCAAATATGTTACACAAATTGCAGACCCATCATAGTCAGATATATCTAGAACTGCACGAAAAAAAAAAAAGAATAAGGTCCCATGCAACAGATTCAAACTTGGGTACTGCTATAAATTCAATTCATTAACTTGTGAGCTAAACATGACTATACCCATGACTGACATGACTATTTTTAGACATTGCATCTGAGATAAACTAACAATGTCTGCTGCTGCATCATTAGGCATTTTGACCATACCAGGATAGGGATGACTCCAAATGGATTGTAATTCTTTTAAACGCTGCAGTTTTCTCTGGAATGTCTAAAAGGTTTTCAATATGTAATCTCATGCTACAACTACTTCCAAACCATATAATGCTAAAATTCCAAAATGTCAATATCCAAGTTGCACTAAATAATTACCATACCCATATTATGTGCAGCATAAAAAATAACCCACTACAAATTGTCACACTTTATCAAACAATCTAAAAAAAAAAATTGATCCTAATGAATTCTAACAGTTCCAATAGGGCATATAATAGTTCATAGTTTAATCTCTTATAGTATTATCATTTTTATTGTAATGTCCCTTTTTCCCACTTGAGAGCTGATATTTGGTCTTCTTGCCATTCCTTCTCCTTGGAAAAGAAGCAAAGATGGAGGAGAACCTTGAGCTTCTATTTGCATTGTTTTTCTAATATTTTATATTTTCTTTTAGTGTTTTCTTTCTTATAACAGGTCGGTTGGGTTTTAATTAATTAATGGAAGCTAATGAAGGAAAAGAACATCTTTATGAGGTCGGTCTTGCTATTCCAAGCCTTGGCGCCAAAAGGAGGATATAAAAGAAGATTAGAGGGATCATTTGAGATCTAGACTTGGCGCAATTTATCTTATTGACGAAAACCTCCTTATGCGACTTGCCTGGAAGGACGAAAACCCTCTTAGAGGTTAAGGGAAGGACAGAAACCCTTCTCCTTGGCTTGGGATCGATGTTAGAAGCTGATTTGGAGACATACTTGTCATTTCCGGCTTGTTATTGATTTATTAGGAATGGAGGGTAATGTCCCTTTTTCCCATTTGAGAGCTATTAATTAGTCTTATTGCCATTCCTTCTCTGTGGCAAAGAAGAGAAAAAGATGGAGGAGAACATTGGGCTTCCATTTGATATGTTTTTACTAATTTTTAATATGCTTTTTTAGTGTTTTCTTTCTTATGACAGGTCGGTTGGGTTTTAATTAATTAATGGAAGCTAATGAAGGAAAAGAACATCTTTAAGAGGTCGGCCTTTTCTAATTGAGCATTGGCGCCAAAAAGGAGGATATAAAAGGAGATTAGAGGCATCATTTGCACTAGTCTTGGCGCATTTTGTTATACTTGGGCATAAAGAGTTAGTTGCTCCTTGTTCATCCACTTGAGGACAAAAACCCTCTTGTGAGGCCTCATTGAAGGACGAAAACCCTTCATGTGGCTTAGGTGAAGGACGAAAACCCTTCATCATTGTTGAGTCTTGAAGAGAAGAGTTGATTTGAAGATCTATTTGTAATTTCCAGCTTGTTATTGAATTATTTAGGGTGGAGCGACCTACCTTGGGTAGGGTTTGGGAGTGTTGGTGAAGAATTTGAGAAATCTGGTTTCATATTCTGATTTGTAATATTTTTAAAGGCCGGAATCTGAAGTTACATGAATTTAGAGGGTTTCTAGACCCATATTTCATATTTATCTTGTGGCTGCAATTTCCAGTGCATATTTATTTTTCAGCAGAGTATTCTTCAATATTTCTTTGTTATTTTGGCTTCTAAAATTCCATAAAATACATATAAAATAGTGGCGAATTGATTGGAGGTGTTTTATGGTGATTTTGACATTTTTTGTGCAAGTACAAGTTGCTGATTTTATTCTTCAGTCTGCTGCAATTTTATTTTCAGATCTGCATTTAGAATATTTGATTAAAACCCTCAAAAGGGTTATTACAAAGTGGTATCAGAGCACGGATCTTCAAAGGGCCTAGGGTTTCAATGGAGGATTCCAAGTTTGAAGAATTGATGGCACGGAAGGGTAAGATCTCTAATTTTGATGGCACTAACAAACTTTCAGTGAGATCATGATTGTCGAGGTGGAGACATACTTACAGGTCAAACCCTATGTGTGTGGAGGATGCCCCGAATTCATCCCTTGTCATTTGGAAGGGATAGCAAGAGATTGGTGGTACCATGTGATAGAGACCAAAGGAGAAGATGTGGTTTGCTTCTTGGATGATTTCAGTCAAAAGATCATAGGAAGGTTCGATGTGCAAGCTTTCAAGGATGAGTCCCAAGGTAATAGTTCATTGGTATTTAATAATATTCCTTTGGCTTCTAATGATTGTATGGGGGCAAGGTGTTGAAGAAAATTCAGATTTGCATAAGGATTAAAAGGATGAAGTTGGGGACTCAAGCACAAGCCATGAGGATGGTACATACATGTGTGTACAAAGTACAAATGATCGCATGGCAAAGGTAGCTCCAATTGTTGAAGATAAGTGGCTTTAAGGGGGGCATAACATCAAGGGGAGCAACACATTGGATAATATAACATGGGTGGATAGGTCACGGATTGGTATGTACACTTCCAGATTATTGTTTCCACATTTGCATTCATTGGGACATGTCTTGAGTAGTGATAAGAGGTCTTGAAGAAAATGCTAATCTTGCAAGTTCCTAATGGCATGCACATGAAGAAATGGGATCCAGGTGACCCTAAAGGTGGATTGGGGGAATTTTTCCTCCTTCCAAAGACTATGGTATGCTTGTAGAGGTAACTGTAAATATCCCCTTCTAGAATAAGTTAGAATTAATACAAATCTCATCACACGCAGCTGAAAATAATTAATTTTCAAACCCTAATCACTGCTGAAACTTCAAAAATTCATATCTTTGGCTAGGGAAGTCCAAATGAGCTGAAATTTTGGATAATGGACCATAAAAATATGAGGAACAATATGCAAAAATCAGATTTTGCACAGCCAACCCGAAACCCTAATTTTGACCTAAAAAGTAGGTCGCCCAACACTTTTAGGGCACAAAAACTACTCCAAAAATTATGAAATCACCCTCTCCTTATTCCTCCTAATTTTTACAATCACATTCAATATTAAATCAACCCCAAAACTGCAGATCTGAAATAAATACTAATTTATAACAACCGGAAGCATGCAAACAACTGAAATCTTCTAAAATTGATAACTCCTTCAATATTTCATGTTTTCTTTTCAAATAAAATGCAAATAGTTCTATAAATTAAAATATTTCCGCAGAAATACAGATCTGAATTGTATGATAACCGAAATCCCTCCAAAACAGCCCCCAAAGTCCCCAAACCAGTCGCTAGGGTTTGAGTAAATGGCATAAATGATTTCCGACACTCAATAGCCCTTCAATACACTTAAAACAGCTGCCCAAACTTAGCAAAAATAATCCAACACACATCAGATTTTTAATAAAGCTTGTTCACCCTTAAAACATGCTAAAAGATGCCCTATTTAAGTTGCCATAGTTAGAATAAAACCAGCAATAACCAACAGATCTAAAACACCATAAAACCCTTCATCATATTCAATAACATGCATATTTTTACTCTCAAATAAAGGCGCCAAAGCTAGAAAGAGAATCACCAACAAGTAGATTTGCAAATCTAATGAAAATACTTCAATTGAATATCAAAACCAGCTCACTAACTTCCCACGCAAGAGAGAGAGAGAGAGAGAAAGCATCAATGGGCATACATCCCAACTCCGAGCATGGAGCATAGAATAAATATCATCAAAACATAATCATAATTATGACCCTAGCACTCCTTTTATAAGCAAGGAGGCACAAAATTCGAAAACCCTAGGAGAGGGAAAATATTAAATAAAGCAGTTTGTTTTCCCTAGGTGTGGCATCCCCTTTTACGAAGAATGATTTTATCAATGAAAGCCACCTAACTTTTTATTTAATTAATTCCCCATTTAATTTTATATATTTTGAAATTAAATTAAATAAATTTTATAAAATAATTATTGCTTCAGGTAATAATATTTAATTATTTAATAAAAATGTTCCACTTGCACATCCCGAAGCCCGCGGGATGTTTAGGCTAAGGGTCTTCAAAAATGGGGACATTACAGTCCTCCCTTCCCAAGATTGTTTGCTCTCAAGCAATATGGAGCTCATGCATCTGGATACAATGCTGGGGTGTTTCCAAAGTCTCGCTCCAGTACCAATCAAGTGAAGGAGCACTTGCGACAACTTGTGTTGCTTCTTCCTCTTGAAATTGTGGAATGTCTTCAGCTGCCATCTTCTCTTTAAACTTGCGCATGAACAAACATGTTAGGAAAACAAGTGTTGAAGAACATCTGGTGTCCCAGCATTTCATCCTGAAATCTGTGACTACCCTATCCGAAAAAATTTCGTACTTTTAAAATAATAGGTCGTTTTGTGTTTTTATTGCCAGAAAGTTCTTGTATTGCGTCAAGATATTCCCAAAGAGCCATATTAGCCTTTTTCGCCAAATACCCAGGATGCCCAAAATTGTTATATTTTGTCGTCGGGATTTGTCTGCGGGAAATTTGTATTTAACCCCGTTTGAGGCAATTTGCGCCGTCGCTTTAACCCTATTGTGATCGAACATATCATTATTCCTATATACTAGAAGGGTTTTAACTAGGAATAAGTTCTGGGCTTTATTTGTGACTTTTGGCAATTTTTCGTGTTTTTGTGTTTTCCGTTTTGTTTTCTGTGAAATTTCTCTAGATCAATTCCTTTGCCAGGTTAGCCCGATCCTTTTCCTGGAGTATTCAGAGATCACATATGCACATTATGCCAGAAGGAAGTCGCCATCGGAGGTCCGGTTCACTGGGAAAAGGCGAAGTCGTGCACTAAAAAGCCCCTATGGGGTTGGGCACATTTTTGGAAAACAAAGGATTTAAGTGGATCATGGGAAAAATAGAAGCAGCAGGCAGGTGGGATTTTATTGCCTACCTTGCAGGGTACTTTTTCCCATGATGGAAAAGTCACTTAAGTTGCAGTGGAAAAATTAGAGGCAGCAGGCAGGCGGGAATTTATTGCCTGCCTTGCAGGGTAAAAATTCCCATGGTGAAATAAAAGAAAAGTGACTTAAGTGAAATCATGGGATTTTATTGCCTGTCATGCAGGTAAATAATCCCATTGTCAAAGTCAAATCACTTAAGTGAATCATGGGATTTCCGGGGCTGCCTTGCAAGGTAAAAATTCCCATTGCCATGTGTTTTTAAAAATAGAATTCTATTATGCTAAAAAGTGTGCCCCTTTTAGGAAGGATTTAATGCTTTTTGAAGTATTAAATGATTAAATAAATTCCTATTTTCAGTGGCTAAGGTTAAGGCACACTATGAAGCTTCAGTTGAGTGAAGAGTGGATGTTTAAATTCGCTTAATTTTAATTAATTGGATGGCTGTCCTTAAACATGTTATTTTAACACATCAGTTAAAGAGAAAAACATGATTTTTAATTAATTAATTGTCAGGAATAGAAGGGGCAATTATTAATTAAATAATTATGAGGGTTATATAAGCATGGGCTGCCATAAGGATGAATTAATTAATTCACAGGTGAAGAAGTGCAGCCCAGAGGAAAAGTGTGCCCCATTTGGAGAAGGATTTTGCTCAGAGGAAGGTGGATTTGATGCTAAAAGCTTCTAGTTTTGGCGCATGCTTTGAAGAAGGCTGATTTGTGTCTGCATAATTGTTTGTAGAAGTGATACAGGTGCTCAGGTGATGTTGGTAAAATTCATGCTTGCTTTGCATGCAAATAAAACGTCAAATTTTGGGGCAGCAGGCTTGAATTATGCAGATTTTTGTGATTAAAATTCACTGTGCATGCTCCGGTTGCCATCTTTGTCTGAATTAATTGCAGGAGTTAGATACAGGTGCTTTTATAAAGAAAAGGAACTTATATCAATGTCCAATACATTGAATATTTCCTCCGAATCTGAAGGATTATCCAGATCTGCACCAGTTTTGAAGAATTCCAGTCAAATAAGAAGAAAAAGAATTGTTCAGACAAAGATAGACAAAGCTATGGCGAAGAAAGATGAAAAAGAAAGCACAACGGAGTCATGCATCACTTCTAAATTTGCAGATATTGGAGAAACGGATCTAGGCTCGGAACCTCTTGCTGAATTGATAGACGATCCAGAGCAGAAAGACTTCACTCATGCATGCGAAAAAAAAACTTCACTCATGCGTGCACATTAAAAGCATTGAATTATTCGAGCTGCAGACTTTTCCATCTACAAACCCTAGCCGAGTTTGTTATGCAGTGTAGATCCAAATCCGATGCGAGATGCGATGCAAATCCATATGCAGATCTAGATCTAGATCTCATAGTTGCAAAAGCTTCCGGCACAAAGACTTCATCCTCTTCTTTCGAACGCAAGGGAAGAAGTTAGTGCGTGGAAAATTCCTTCCAAGATCTTGTGCAAATGCTCCCATCTTCAATTGACGCCTTCATTGAATTTTCATTCATCCTGAGTGTTTTCCAGAATTTTTAATTGCTTATATGCAATTAAAAATAAGGATGATGAGTTATCTACGGCAAACATTGCATTGATGCATGTACTGGAGAAGAACTGCAAAAGCTTCAAGGATAAAAGAGAAGACAAGGCGAAGGCAAAATTCCAGCCGCTTCCAGATCCAGCTTGCTTCCAGATCCAACTTGTTTCCAGATCCAAATGCTTTCCAATTCCAACTTGTTTCCGATCCAGCTTGTTTCCAATTCCAACTTGTTTCCAGATCCAGCTCGCTTCCAGATCCAGCTACTCCTAGATCCAGTTTGGTGAGAATCAAAGGCAAAAGAATCAGCTGCATGCAGACATGAAAAAGGACAAAACTGTAGCTTTCCTCTTCCTTTTTTTTTCCTCCGACAAAGTAATTGAGCGATCAATTAAATTATACAACTTAAGTGATTGGTTTAAAAGCCATTACTTGAAGAAGTCAATTACTTGGGAGATAGGTGGCAAACGTGCAAAATAGAAGGTTCTATTTTCGGTTGCAAATCATACATGTCATGCAAAGAGGAATTCCATGAGGGAGATTGTCAGTTGTTTCCTTTCCCACTTCCACATGTGCCAATTCAACTAAAAGTTTCCGACTTGTACTTTCCTTCTACATTCTATAAGTAGGAGAAGAACCTCCGGGTTAATGATTGGAATTTGTAAGCAGCAATATTGTGTTCTAGACTTTGTCTTTGAACCCCGAGAGCCACTTGGAGCAAAGGAATACAAAGAAGCGAGTTTCCGGAGAACTTTGTGTCACGATGTACTTGTGTTTCTTGCTTTTAATCTTAGATCTCTTAATAAACTGTGTTATTTTAGATCTGGATCTAGAGTCGACCTTTTTTGTAGAATTTTGTGTTTATATCTATTGAATTCTTTTATGTGTATGCAATCAGCTCTGCCATCTATTGATTGGGATGCACATCTTCCCCATTTCTTCCGTGTTTATGTAATTACCTTCTTCTATAACTTTTCCTTTCTTTAAACAAATTGCTTACTTGCTTTGAAAATTGTTCAGTTATGGTTCATGAACTGAATAGTTAAAGTAAAACCCCATTTAGATATTAGCATACTTTAATTGACAAATCTGACACGGAGCCTCACCGGTAAATGAGGGAGATTTATCTCATGACTGCCTAGGTTTTGTGCTATGTAGAAAATCTAGCCAACAAACACTTTTCTTGTTTCCTCATCAAGTCTCCAAGGTGTGAAGGAATCACAGTCCTCGTGTATGGGCTGCCCCCAAATGTCACCCACTGCCCCATCTACTACCGTAATGATGCATATATGTAGACCATAAAATCTGAAAGTATATGTCAAGTAATAGCTCATCATAGGCTGCAAATGAAGAATCCTTCTTTCCACCAATAAGTCCCTTTTGATTTTCTCCTTTAGGGGCTGCAAGATATCTCCTCTTTTGATCATTAGTCAACATGCAGTATCCCCCATTGAACACTACCTTTCTTAGGAAGCCCTCTCTAAGATCATACACACAAATGAAGGACTGATAATACTCATGAAATGAAGAATGTGTAGGAGCTGAAAGTATAGAATCAATATTACCATAAAGAAACCTCATACCAACTATTTCCTTCTCCTTCCAACCCTTTGTGGCAGTCCCCAAGATTGTTGTTATATAACCAACAATTGTCCTTCACCCAATTTACACTTGGAATGTTATCAATAAATCCCAACTCAAAATTGATGGTATGAAACTTGCATAACTGAAAATTATTACCTTCCAAAGCTGCCTTTGCATCATTTCCCACCATACCCTCTTTGTCATGGAGTGTGAGATTGAGCTCAAGTACCCCAAGTGTCCACATTGAGTGCACAAACTCGGCCATTAATGGAAGAGTGCAAATCTGAAAATGCTTACAAGAGAATGCACCTTCATACACATGCTTGTCAAATAAAACATGATACATATGAAAGTGGAAGATTGCTGCCCTATCATGTGTAATTTCTAGCAACCAACCTTTTTCCCATGCAACTTCAATTTTCTCTTCACATGAATTGGCCCTATAATGCTATCAAAACTGAATTGAGTAGAAACAAATTCAAGTAGCTTACCACAACTTGGAGTCATGCACTTGCTGCCTTTACCTTTGTTTGGACTGAAATCTAGAAGGTGTTGGCCCTCTAGCTTGGAATCCGGATCTCCCAAATGCCATCCAATACTCATGCCCTCCAAAAATAGCTCTAAGCTTGCACTTATGTTCAGAACATCAGTCATAATGATCACAAAATCAGAATTGACACCTTTTTTACAACGTAGGAAATCACCTGGGTTCCATACCTTAGGGTGCCCATGGAGGGGATTTTGAACCAAGGAATCTCTTTGCCAATTTTTGCTATCTTCATTCTTTATGTCACCATTGTTTCCCACATGAAAACAAACCAAACTTGTCTTTTCAATGTGCAGATCTGAATCTTTCTGTTCTTCTTTTCTTAGGCTGTTTTCCATGCAAAGTTGTGAATCAAGCCATCCTTCCTCCTTTAGCTCTTCCTCCATGATTCCTTTTTCTGTTACTTTACTATGCATGCAAATATTAGAAGACAAAGAAACTTTTTCAATCAACAAAGAACCTTTACCTTTCTTATTCCCATCCGGTGGTTCTTCTTCCTTCACTTCCTCTTCTTCCTACCCTAAGGGTCTGGCATGGAAGGTTCTTGTGGGAGGAAATGCGGGTGACTCCACCTTGCCATTAGCTTCTTGGATGAGCTCATGGTTTTTCCTTATGTAAGGGAGCAACAAAACTGAAACAAAAGGCTTGGGGCTGCCCATCATACCTTTGTGCCATGTAATACCCTTATATTCCTCCATGATTACTTCATCACCATGCCTGTGATAAAAAAAATGAAAAGGAACCCCTTCAATCAAATCTGATTTCTCTGTACAAGTACCAAGTCCCACACAAGCATTAGATATCAAAACCTTATCACCAAACACCAAAGAATTTATACCTTGTTCTTCCTTCCATTCTTCATCTTCTTGCTTATGGAAGGTAGGTGTTTCTATATGGCCCTTGACTTCTTTGATGAGCTTATCCCAGTATGCATCAACCGAAGTCTTTCTTTTCTTTGATCCACTTCTTTTCCTCTTTAGGTTACAAAACCCTTGGAGGGTCAAGAGGGCTTGGGTCTCTTGACTTAGTGTAAAGTACTCTTGGCAATAGGAGTCAAGATTATGCTTGATCTGTTCCTTCCATTCACCATCACTCATCAACTCCATGATCTCTAATTTCTGCACTTAGAATCACAAACCCTGCACACACAAAGTGACCCACATGAATAGAGGATGGTAGCTCGATACCACTTTGTAATATCCTCTTCGAGAATAAGTTAGGAATTAATACAAATCTGATCACACAAATGAAAATAATTAATTTTCAAACCTTAATCTGTTCTGAAACTTCAAAAATTCATATCTTTGGCTAGGGAAGTCCAAATGAACTGAAATTTTGGATAATGGACCATTAAAATATGAGAAACAATATGCAAAAATCAAATTTTGCACAGCCAACCTGAAACCCTAATTTTGACCTAAAAAGTAGGTCGCCCAACACTTTTAGGGCACAAAAACTACTCCAAAAATTATGAAATCACCCTCTCCTTATTCCTCCTAATTTCTACAATCACATTCAATATTAAATCAACCCCAAAACTGCAGATCTGAAATAAATACTAATTTATAACAACCGGGAAGCATGCAAACAGCTGAAATCTTCTAAAATTGATAACTCCAATATTCCATGTTTTCTCTTCAAATAAAATGCAAATAGTTCTATAAATTAAGATCTTTCCGCAAAAATACAGATCTGAATTGTATGATAACCAAAATCCCTCCAAAACAGTCCCCAAACCAGTCGCTAGGGTTTGAGTAAATGGCATAAATGATTTCCGGCACTCAATAGCCCTTCAATACACTTAAAACAACTGCCCAAACTTAGCAAAAATAAGCCAACACACATCAGATTTTTAATAAAGCTTGTTCACCCTTAAAACATGCTAAAAGATGCCCTATTCAAGTCGCCATAGTTAGAATAAAACCAACAATAACCAACAGATCTAAAACACCATAAAACCCTTCATCATATTCAATAACATGCAGATTTTTACTCTCAAATAAAGGCGCCAAAGCTAGAGAGAGAATCACCAAGTAGATTTGCAAATCTAATGAAAATACTTCAATTGAATATCAAAACCAGCTCACTAATTTCCCACGCAAGAGAGAGAGAGAAAGCATCAATGGGCATACATCCCAACTCCAAGCATGGAGCATAAAATAAATATCATCATAACATAATCATAATAATGACCCTAGCACTCCTTTTATAAGCAAGGAGGCACAAAATTCGAAAACCCACAAAGATACGCAATAATTTTCAAGAGGCATCATCATGGATGTGCGTGTTGGAATTTCTTCATCTACAAAGAGACCTCCATGCTACAGGTCAAGGCTATTAACTTAGCACATAAGCTACGATCATGGCTATTAGATTAGCACATAAGCTACGATCAAGGCTATTAAGATAGCACACGATCTACAAGAAAGGTTGTTAAGTTAGAACAACCTTAACACTCACTTGGCATTGGGAGAAAGTCCCATGGTGTACTCAAAATCTCAACACTCACTTAGCATGTGGGAACAAGTCCTATGGTATATTTGAAATTCAACAACTTAGGGAGAAGTTCAACATAACAAATCAGGCGTAGTTGTTCTTGTGTACATTCTAATTTTTAGCAACGTGTTTCAATATGCAACTTTACAAAATTCAGATTAGAAATCTCTATACATCTTTATTGAGCATTAATCTATGCATTGTTTGTAGGATTGTGTGGATTCGCACAAGCATTTGGGGGTGTTCACTACTACTCCTATGATCAAGATTCTCAAGGTTTGCATTTTCTTTTAATCAAGCATTTTTTTATACTAGATTAAAATGCAATTGTCGCACTCCAAGATATGGTCCGAGCACTTGGTAATGTGGTATTTTCTACTTAATCTAATATATCTAGCATTTACACATCATTTGGGCAACTTAAGAGCACCTTTCCGTTATATTCCCACACCCTACATCCACTACACACCACCTTCTCTAGTTTAACATGTCAAAAACACTAGAAGTTTGTTTTTTTAATAGATGTTTCATATATTAATAGAAAACAATATTTACAACAATGGTTGTATAAAAGAATAAAAGCTATACATCAGTATGTACAAGATAGATTACAACTTAGTCCGTAAAGCAATCGACCAACCAGAAATACGAGAATAACTCCCTAGGTTCTAACTACTTTGCCTCCTGGTGTAGTAGAAAACCTTTTGCAAGTAGTTGTGATCAAATTTCACCTTTCCAACAATGAAAAAAATCATCAAGAGTGCATACCTCATTTCTGAAGACATAATTACATCTAAGCTTCCATATAATAAACAATGTTGTCGAAACGCTAGAAGTTTGTTATTGAAAATCTATCGACACGTCTTTATCTCGAGTTTATGTCATGACATGACAAGTTTGTACGATGTACAGTGATTGTGACGGTTACTTTCCACGTGCCACGAACCCATCCTCCGAGGTTCTAAACGGTCATATTATCATTTGAGCACTTCATGTGATCCATAGGATCCAAAAACACACCACTTCATCATTTCCATCGGCACCCAAAAAGAGAACTGAAGAAAATGAAGAAAATGAGGTAAACAGAGGTTACAGAACCGCCGCCCAGCCAAGGCGGCATCCCTGAAACCGCGATCTACTCGGGCGGCGGTCTGACTGGCTTTCAATGTGAAAAGAGAAATGGAGCACGAATGGACACAAATTTGAAGCGCCCGACTGTGTCTCTTCCCTCCCTGACCTTTCCCATTCTCCAGTGCACGGGAGGACATGGGAGAAGGCTATAAATACAAGGAGCAAGAGAATTGGGCATTCGAAGATCCAGAGAGATCAAGAAGCAAAGTATTAATTATATGAGAGCAAGTGAGCAAAGATCTTCAATGCTGGAGTGGAATTGTAGGAGCAAGGTGTAGAAATAGAGCAAGCAAGCATATGAAAGGAGAGGTTTACATTGTTGTCTCCATTTTCTACTTCTTGTAATTTGTAATTGTCTATAATTGACCAATAAAAGTGGGAAGAAAGAGCGTTTTGCCCTTCCCAACTGGTTTTCCTCCATTGGGGGTTTCCAAGATAAAATTGTTGGTGTTTGGAGTTTGAATTCTTTCCTATTCTCTGCAATTTCCTTTCTATAGCACTAGATAATCAGTCACTAAAGCTCTAATCTTCAATCAATCTGTCATTTTCCAAAGTTGAAAGTAGAACAACATAATTGTGTGATTTTGTAGAGTTCCAAAGTAGAAGTGTACGATCATCGTGTGGTCCTCCTAGGTATACTTTTTGGGTCATTTGAAGAAGAAATCATTTGAATGGTCACATATATAAACACATACACCCTAGGCTATTAAGGGCATCTAGGGATCTATCACACTCACTCTAAGAAGGTCAAGAACAAATATTGAAACGTCCAATTCCTTCAAACACTATCACAACAAGATATTGAATTTCTAAAGATATCTATATTGTTGCCCTAGATCAATCATGAGCCAAAACCAATCATTTCATAATCTATATTAGTAGTAACATAGAAACATCACAAAGTGAACAACTGCCTTTCCCGCCCTTTGAATTTTGAAATTCCTGCGACCTCTGGTGCTTGCTCTGATGTCGGAACTTTCTGGTCCAGATCGGGTTTCCCGCTCTACGTCCTCTGGGGGCCTGTCTCCTCGGCCTCCTCCCGAGGCATGGAAAAAGGTTGTGGAAGGGTCCACTTCTGCACCCCATTCGAAGAAGTTGTCGCCCATCCTCTCAGTAGGGTCCTTCTCTCTTCACATACCCTCTCACATCACGGAGGCAATGCTTGCTTCTAGAGACCTGTCTCTAGTGGGTAAGCTAATGGGTCCCAGACCTCCTCTCGAAGATATCAAAAAATGGGCGCGCATGAAATGGAACCCTTGTGGTGCCATAGAAATTGTTGCCATGCCAAACGGCTTCATTCTCTTTTCATTCAGCTTTAAAGAAGACTTTGCTCGTGCACTTCTTGGTGGTCCGTGGTTTTTTGGCAGAAGAGGTTTCTACATTCGAAAATGGACTCCGGGTTTTAATCCGCTTACTAAAACCATGACGTATGCCCCATTCTGGGTTCGTCTCCCAGGCCTTCCTTTGGAGTTTTGGGATCCAGCGTTATCGAAGGTATTGCTCTTTCTATGGGCCCTCTTATAGCAATTGATCAGGCCACAAAAGCTAAAACTAGATTCATTCATGCTCGTTTATGTGTCAATGCTGATGTTAGTTGTCCACTCCCAAAATCGATTGATCTTCTCTCGATTTTGGAATATGGACACAACCCATTGAATATGAATATGTTCCACAAGCGTGTTCCATCTGCAAAAGTATTGGCCATCGAGCAACTGGCTGCCCCACTAAGCCACAACCCAAACCAAAAATCCATGAAGCTTCTCCCAAGAAAAAGGGAAATATGTACCAAAAGTGATACCTGAAGAGGCTCCTGTCATCCCTACATCTAACCCCTTTTCTCTCCTTGAGGAAGGCGAAATCACCCTTGATGTTCACATGGAGGCTCCTCTTGCCCCCAGACTTCCTTCTTCTTTGGTTGTTATCCCCACGGAGGTTCCTTGTTGGCTAGATTTTCTGCACAACTGAAAACCTAGGTAGTCATGAGATAAATCTCCCTCATTTACCGGTGAGGCTCTCGTGTAAGATTTTTTTAGTTGTATTTCCTAGTATCTATTTGTTGGTATTACTTTAACTATGTAGCTCATGAACCATAACTAGATAGTTTTGCAGCAAGTAAGCAACTTGTAAGCAATATGTGCAGGAAAGGGAAATAATTAAATGTGAGAAGAAAGGAAAGGAAATGTGCAACCTAACCAATAGTTGACAGAGTTGATTACATGCACATAGAAGAAACAAATAGATCTTAAAACGCATAATTTGAAGCAAGGGAAAGTTTCAGATCTAGATCTAAGACAACACAGTTTATGCATAGATCTAAAAAGAAATAAGAGACGAATGCACCATTGACACAAAGTTCTCCGAAATCTCTTCTCTATTCCTTTGCTTGCAGAAAGCTATCAGGGGTTTCAGCTCAAAGTCTAGAACACAAGAATGCTGATTACAAATTCCGATCCTTTAACCCGTAGGTTCTTCCTCTACTTATAGTGTGTAGAGGGGAAATTACAAATGAGAAACTGCAACTGAACTAGAACATGAAGTAGTAAAGGGAACATTTGGCAATCATCTTCCTAGAATTCCTCTCTTAGTGACATGCATCAAGAGTTTAAGCCAAAATTGTGCACATCTATCACCTATCTTAAAGAATATTTCCAAATAACTTAAAGTAATGGTTTTTAAACCAATAACTTTAATCTTACATTTTCATCCTAGGAACATAGAAAATAAGAGAAGAAAGAAGAGAAGAATGAAGATCTGCCAGCTGTAACATCTATATTTTCTTTTTGTTCTGATATTGAATATACTTGTCAAACATGTAATTCAACATCTTCCCATCTGTTTTAACAATAGCATCTCTCTCTTTTTAAACTGCAGCAACCCTCTGGACAAAGCAACAGTGTTAGCCTTTACCTTCTCTAAACTAGGCCCATATCCCTCAACATTTGCCTGAAGCTTTATGAGTCTACCAATTGAATCCATCGTGAAAGGCATGGTGGCTTCATCAACTTCTTTCCGCATAACCAAAATAAATTCCTCATGGGAAGCAAGTAATTCATCTGGGATGCTCTCCGGCACTTCTCCCATCTTACTTTCCAGCAACTGCATCCTTTTCAGCATGAGCTTGAGGATCTCTACGCGGAAGGAAACTGAAATTTCTAACTGCTTCCCCTTTTCCACCAATCCACCAAGCACAATCTGCTCTGCAATCAAGCACATCCTTTGGCAACGAGTGTATCTTAGCTAAAGTATCCAAATGACTTTCAACGAACTATGTTCTCATCTTCTATCTGTGTCATCAGTTCCTTTAGTTGAGATATTGCCTTGTGCATGTTCTCCAATTCAGCTAGTATTCGTTCGAATTGCTCTGAAGCTTGGTGAATGATTTGTTCCTTCCACTGGGCAATAGCTTTGACCTGGTCCCCTGCATCTTCTACCTCCTGCATCAGATGATTACTCACCTGCTCATGTGCTAGAATGGGCTGAGAGGAAGGTTTGGCAACCTTAGCAATGATCTCACATAGTTGGAACACCTGCTTTTGAAGCTTGGCTCTCATCCTTCTCTTTGTCAAGCTTAAGGAATAAAGCATTCATTAGTGTCTGTGTATCCTGCTTTAATCCTTTTGTGGTAGTTTGACCTATTGGCACTTTGGTCATTGCTATCATCCGCCGTGAGCTCTCCCTTGTGCTTTCCTTCTGCTGAACTGATAACTCAGCGAACATCTATCCCGATTCTTCAATAATCAACCTAGAAGTCATTTTGGCAACTTTAGGTCTTCTATCTCTTCCGCCCAAACTCAAGAGCAATTGAAAGTCGTGTTCCTCCAGGTTGATCTCCTCTCTGGCTTTTGGGATTGTCTACAAAGCTAACCATGATGAAAAGTTGCTTCTTGGGGAATGAGAAGTCACCGAGTGCACCACCATCTCATGCTCTAATTCTGCTTTATCCGAATTTGCCACCGTGTTATGACTGCCACCCTCTAAATTGTCCAAAGACAATGCTTTTTCAAACTCCGTCATCTGTGCTTTCAACTTCTCCGCATGGATAGGTGAAGACCTGAGTGGTTGAGGAGAAAATACAAATGACATTGGATTCAAAGGAGGAACAACAAGATCTCTCTGGGGTTCCGGGCTGCTTTGAAGTGCTTTATGAGTTGATGTTGGAGAAGTTGGAACTAGCACGATAGTTGTAGATTTGGCCTTCTCCTATATGTGAGACTTCTTGTGAACTTTAAGCTTTTCCACCTTACTTTTGCTTTCACGTTCGTGTTTTCTTTTTTGGAGTCTCCTACGGTAAAGTTGCATGTGATCTGATTCATCAAAGCTTCATCCAAGCAATACCCCTTTGTCAACAACCAATTCGAAGTGTTAACTAGAACTGCAGAAGATCTTTCTTCAATCGTCTGACAACCACCAATGTTTTCCTGAAGAGCAGCTCTATCCCCTCCCATCTGATGGTACGAGTCAAGTATCACATGTCCATCATCTACGAGATCTGTAGGTATCCGTGCCAAACCATAATCAGACACTTGTTGCACCGATAACTGCTTTGAAGTCTTTCCTTCTGACTTCATACTCGTTTCTACACTTCATCCAGAAGTCTTCCAACGAAGGCACATGTGAGTATTCCTGGGAGATTGTCTTCCTCGCTACCCCATATGGGTCAAAGTTCAATCGTCTTTGGGAAGAACTCGGGCTCATACTCAAAAATATTTCAGCTTCGACTCCTCTAGCTTTATGGATGCTCAGGCAAATGTAATAACCCACTGTAATTGGAAAGAAACCCGTAGACTTGTGCCGCTTTGATTGTAAGTCATGCTCCTATCTGCACAACTCCATGATGACCCACTTGTCGTTTGGATACCTCGGAACTTTACTTGGTTCTCCTGAAAAGCCGGTTACCCTAAGATAGGTGACATCTCAGAACCGGATGAAAATACAGCCATGTTGGGATACAGCTTCCCAAGCTTCTTTGCTTACCATGTTGGTCTTCAGATCACTATTTAATTTGCAAATGAATTCATAGAAAAACCCATCGTTGACCGCTTTGTAATCTTTGTGGCATTCAAGAACTATCAACTGTGGAAGCACTCAAAAATATGATCTTTCGCCAGTACGCCCCGTCTATCCAGCTTGGAAAATAAAACCTGTGAGGCTGCTACATATACCAAGTATGAAGTCATTTTGAAGTTGTACGTCCACCTCACACTCCGGAGTTGCTCACCAATGTTGACACTGATGATCTCTGCCCAATTGATTATTGAATCAGCTCTGTTGATCTCAATAGTCCTCACGAAAGCATACATCCATGAGCGAAAGTTGTGAGTATTGGCTTCTCCACTTAACTTGCAAAGCAATTTAGTAATATCATCCACCTCCTGCACCAAGTTGGATTGCGGAAGAGTCCTCGGGAACTTTGATGGGGACCTGGGCTTCTTCATATATCTGTTGTTCATTATGCCCACGCAATCTGCTTTGTGTTTCTCCCATTTGTTGCCTGCATCCAACGATGCTAATTGCAATTACCACCATTCGCGTTGGAATCTTCAGACAATAATTAATAAACTGTGCATCCAGCCTGATTATTGTCTTTCCCGCAGCATCCCGGATTGTTCTGGAAAGAGGATGATATGACCTTGCACACTTGGTGTACCCAGATTTCATCCTGAAATCTGTGACTACCCTATTCGAAAAAAAATTGTACTTTTAAAATAATGGGTCGTTTTGTGTTTTTATTGCCTGAAAGTTCTTGTATTGTGTCAGGATATTCCCAAAGAGCCATATTAGCCTTTTTCGCCAAATACCCAGATGCCCAAAATTGTTATATTCATCGTCAGGATTTGTCTGCAGGAAATTTGTATTTAATTATTTTAAGCCCCGTATGAGGCTATTTGCGCTCTGTTTTAACTCTATTATGATCGAACATATCATTATTCCCTTGTACCAGAAGGATTTTAACAAGGAATAAGTTATGGGCTTTATTTGTGACTTTTGACAATTTTTCGTGTTTTTGTGTTTTTCCGTTTCGTTTTTTGTAAAATTTCTCTAGATCAATTCCTTTCTTTGGGTTAGCCCGATTATTGCTTTCCTTGCAGGGTAAAAATTCCCATGGTGAAATAAAAGAAAAGTGACTTAAGTGAAATCATGGGATTTTATTGCCTACCATGCAGGGTAAATAATCCCATTGTCAAAGTCAAATCACTTAAGTGGATCATGGGATTTCCGGGGCTGCCTTGCAGGGTAAAAATTCTCATTGCCATGTGTTTTTAAAAATAGAATTCTATTATGCCAAAAAGTGCGACCCACCTTGGGTGAATAATAATGCATTAAATAAATATTTGTTAATATTTATTCACCCAATTTTGGCACCCAAGCTTGTGGAAAAGTCAACAAAGGGAAGTGGACAAAAGGAATTTAAAAATAGAATTCCAAAATTAAATAAATTTAATTTATTTAATGCAGCCCCTTTTGAGAAGGAAATAATACTTTTTAAAGTATTAATTGATTAAATTAAATTCTATTTTCAGTGGCTATGGTCAAAGCACACTGTGAAGCTTAAGTGAAGTGAAGTGTGAAGGATTAAATTGGATTAATTTAATTTATTGGATAGTTGTCCTTAAACATGCTATTTTTAAAGAGAGAAGCATGATTTTTAATTAATTAATTGCCAGGAATAGAAATGGCAATTATTAATTATAGAATTGTGAGGGTTATATAAGCATGGGCTGCCATATGGGTGAATTATTTAATTCACAGGTAAAGAATTGCAGCCAAGAGGAAAAGTGCGCCCATTTAAAGAAGGATTTTGCTCAGGCAAGGTGGAAAGAAGGCTAAAAAGCTTCCAAATTTGGCGCATGCTTTAAAGGAGGTTGATCTTTGTCTACATAATTGTTTGCATAGGTGTTACAGGTGCTCAGGTGTTGTTGAAAGGATTCATGCTCTCTTTATGTGCAAATTAAACATCAATTTTTGGGGCAGCAGGCTTGAAAAGTGCAGATTTTTACAATTAAAATTCACTATTCATGCTCCGGTTGCCATCTTTGTCTGAATTAATTGCAGGAGTTAGATACAGGTGATTTTATAAAGAAAAGAAACTTATATCAATGTCCAATACATTGAATATTTCCTCCGAATCTGAAGGATTATCCAGATCTGCACCAGTTTTGAAGAATTCCAGTCAAATAAGAAGAAAAAGAATTATTCAGACAAAGATAGACAAAGCTATGGCGAAGAAAGATGAAAAAGAAAGCACAATGGAGTCATGCATCACTTCTAAATTTGCAGATATTGGAGACACGGATCTAGGCTCGGAACCTCTTGCTGAATTGATAGACAGATCCAGAGCAAGAAAGACTTCACTCATGCGTGCAGATTAAAAGCAGTGGAATTATTCGAGCTGCAACTTTTCCATCCACAACCCAGTTGCCAGAGTTTGTTATGCAGGTGCAGATCCATATCCAGATGCAGATGCAAATCCATATGCAGATCCAGATCCAAATCTCATAGTTGCAAAAGCTTCCGACACAAAGGCTTCATCCTCTTGTTTCGAATGCAGCCCATGAAGAAGTCAGTGCGTGGAAAATTTCTTCCAGATCTTGTGCAGGAGAAGAACTGCAAAAGCTTCGAGGATAAAAAAGAAAAAACAAGGCGAAGGCAAAATTCCAGCCACTTCCAGATCTAGCTTGTTGTTTCCAGATCCAGTCATTTCCAATTCCAGGTTTCCAATTCCAGCTTGCTTCCAGATCCAACTGCTCCTAGATCTAGTTTGGTGAGAATCAAAGGCAAAAGAATCAGCTGCATGCAGACATGAAAAAGGACAAGACTACAACTTTCCTCTTCCTTCTTCTTTCCTCCGACAAAGTAATTGAGCGATCAATTAAATTATAAAACTTAAGTGATTGGCTTAAAAACCATTACTTGAAGAAGTCAACTACTTGGAGATAGGTGGCACGTGCAAAATAGAAGGTTCTATTTTCAGTTGCAAATCATACATGTCATGCAAAGAGGAATTCCATGAGAGAGATTGCAAGTTGTTTCTTTTCCGACTTCCACATGTGTCAGATTCAACTAAAAACTTCCGACTTGTAATTGCCCTCTACATTCTATAAGTAAAGGAAGAACCTTCTGTTACCTTGATCGAAATTTGTAAGTAACAATCTTGTATTCTAGACTTTGTGTTGAACCCCGAGAGCCACTTGGAGCAAAGGAATACAAAGGAGCAGGTTTCCGGAGAACTTTGTGTCACGGTGTACTGTGTTTCTTGCTTTTAATCTTAGATCTCTTAATAAACTGTGTTATTTTAGATCTGGATCTAGAGCTGCCTTTGTTTTAGAATTCTGTGTTTATATCTATTGGATTCTTCTATGTGCATGCAATCAGCTCTGCCATCTACTGATTGGGATGCACATCTTCCCCATTTCTTCTATGTGTTTATGTAATTACCTTCTTCTATAACTTTTCCTTTCTTTAAACAGCTGCTTACTTGCTGCAGAATTGTTCAGTTATGGTTCATGAACTGAGTAGTTAAAGTAAAACCCCATTTAGATATTAGCATACTTTAATTGACAAATCTGACACGGAGCCTCACCGGTAAAATGAGGGAGATTTATCTCATGACTGCCTAGGTTTTGTGCTATGCAGAAAATCTAGCCAACAATTTTTGGCGACTCCGCTGGGGAACAACTATCTTTGCAGATCAAAGCTTATCTATTGAAGATCAGAGTGTTTTCCATACAAATCTCAACCTGGCTGAACGTCCATTCACCCGATCCGTGAAGGCGCAAGGAAGGACTGATCATTTCTTCAGATTGCAGGAGCAATTCAATTTCAATCATCCTCCTCAAGTTAGAAGCCACAGATCCAGTCTTTCACCAGGAAGAAGAGTGCAAACACATCCAGATCCAGATCATCTTCAGCATAATCCGGCAGCTTGGAATTATTCATCAAGTCTATTCTCAAAGAAGACGTGCTCCTTTCATGATGCAGAATCATCCACTTGCCCCTGCAGCGCCTGTTCCATGGGGTGCAGCCTTTGGACCTCTGAATCTGACTCCTATGCATGATCTACCTAAAGGGACGAGAAAGAATTTTCCGAAATTCTTTGGAGATGGCAAGCAGAATCCAGATGACCACTTGGCTGCGTTTTTCATATCCTGTGGAGTGCTTGTAGTCGAACATGAAGATGTATCTGTCCGGCTCTTTATAGAGACTCTACATGGCTTGGCCGGAGAATGGTTCTACAAGCTAGCGCTGGTACCATAACCAATCGGGCTAAGCGGGATGCATTCTGAAAGATTCAAACCAGTGAAGATTCTAGCACCTTTATAACTCAGCTCACTCAATCAAGGAGCCAGATGAGCACATGCGGGATTTTATTGCGAAATTCCAAAGATTACTCAGTACAAAATTCCAGCTTCTGCTTCTCTGAATGATGAGAATCAAAAGGTGTTCTTCATCAATGCTTTGCTTCCTGAAGTAAGCTATCAACTGCGAAGAGCACGTCCTGTGATTTGTTAGCAGCCCAAAACATGGCGGTTGAAATTGAAGATGACCTCATCATGGTTGGAAAGATAAAGAGCAACACTTCTAGAGCTAAAAGTTCATCCTCTGCTACTACTTCTAATTCACTACTCCAAAAATTAGTAAATGAGATGATGCAGATGAAAAAGCAGATGGCTCAAATGGCTCAGGGCAACAATACTACCCTGCTTGGAATTTCAACAACCGGAACCGCATTGCTGGTTCCCAAAGATTAGCAATTGAAGTTGCTCCCAGAAACAATGTGGAGATGAATGAAGAAGACTAGGAAGCTGACGCTGATCAGCTCGAGCATGATGATTTTATAAGACCTACTGCGACTCCAACATTAATTACCTAAACTACAAATTTGAACATGATGATGAGAAACTTCATGAAGATAATCATGGTCATACATATGCAGTACATACAAGATCACAAACTCGCCAAGCTGAGGCATTAGCTGATGAACAAAGAAGGGGCAACCCTTTACCTTCTTCCTTAGCTCTTGGGAGCAAGCATGTGCGTTCTTCATCTCAACCACAGAAAGCGGCTTAGGTATCTGAATCTATTTCTTCTTTTGACATTATTGATTATGCCAAGAAAACTAAAGTTCAAATGTCAGAAGCCGAATACTTTAGAGCTTTTCCTGAGCAGTTAAATAGGCTAGTCAAATATGTACAATCACCAGGACAATCCAATACATCAAAAGGCCTTTTGCCTAAGCCCAAAGATACTCCTCCACAAAACAACACTGCAGTTGTTAAACCCTCACCATCTTCTAAAGGGTGGAACCTTTCTATGTCTCCCTATTGCTTAATGGTTTCAAGTTAAGCAACTGCATTTTAGATTCAGGTGCTTCTGACAATGTCATGCCAGCTAAAGTTGCAGATGCTCTTGGGCTTACCCTGACAAAGACAATAAAAAGGTGCTACTCCATAGAGAGACAAGTCCTTTTAATCGGACAAATCAAAGATGCACAAGTCGCTTTGGCAGCTTTTCCTGATAAAAGATTAAAGATGACAATTCTAGTTGCAGATATTCTCCTACGGGATGTTGCTGAGTAGAAACTTCTGCAAAGAGCTGGAGGAGAAGTAAAGATGGATTGGTCCTGTGTGCATATTCCTATCAAAGGGCTTAACCATAAGCTGGAGCCGGAAAAGAATTCCAAGTACACGGTTACAAAATCTGAGGATCCTAGATCTCAAATTCTTTTTCAGGAATCTGACTGTGGGGTCTATTTCTTGGAAACGGATAAAGACATTCCAGAGCGAACTTCGACAGAGCTGAGCCAACAAAAGAAGAAGAAAAGTTGGGACTCTGGAGTTTAAAGGCACATGTTGTTCTTTTGGATCAGGAGCCGGCGCTCTATTAATATCTCCAGATCATGAGGTATTTCCATACTCCCACAAGCTGATGTTCGAGAACACCAATAATACGGCGGAGTACGAAGCCTTGCTGCTAGGAATGGAGCAAGCTAAAAGAAAGGAGTAAGACTCCTCAAAGCCCAAGGAGATGCTGAACTTCTAGTAAAGCAGGTTCGAGGGCAAAGTCAAGTCAAAAGAGATAAGCTAGAGCATTACAGAGATAAAGTGCTTTCCGCCACATTCGATTTTGCAGCCTTCTCTATTGACTTCGTTCCAATAAACCAAAACTCCAAGGCAGATTCTTTGGCAGTCACGGCTGCACTATTGAATCCGGATAGACCACCGTCCATATTCAGACAAGGAAACTATAAAGTGGAGATGGTCTACTGCCCCAGAGTCCCTGAACAAACATCTGCATGTCTGCATGTTGAAGGGAGTAAATCACCACCATGGCAAACAGTCACAGAAAAAGTTGATCCAGGTTATGATGACAACAGTGGAATAGTCCAACCAAAAGGTAACAAAATCCCCAAGGGTTTAGTTTCCTTAGTGGAGACTTTCAACAAGCATGATCAATATCGAAGAAGAACAATGAATATGGTGATAGTTCTTCCTCAGAAATGCAGCAAATAAATCTGGGAACGGAGCAAGTTGATGCAAACTTACCCGCCACGGAGAGAAGAAAGGATGAGCCACCACCAGAAGAAGTTGATAAGGACTTGCCCAGAGTATTTGACAAGAAGGCCAAAGAAAGGAAGTTTGAGATCGGAGACTGGGTACTCTGGTGGGACAAGAGATATGAACTGAAGGGCATACATGACAAATTTAATCCTACCAAAATTCCTTACAACTGGATCAATTTGTGCAGATCTAGCAATTTCTTCAGATTCGGAAGATATATTCAATGTACCTGACATTGATTTGAACTCCCTTTCACCTGTATGAACACCTGTAATGAATACCTGCAATTATTTCAGACAAAGATGAAGTCCAGAGCATGAATACTTGATTTTTGTCACCAAAAATCTGCATATGAAGCCTGCTGCCCTAAAATTTGAGGTTTTGCTTGCATGCAAAGCAAGCATAAATATTTTTAAATTCACCTGGGCACTTATAGTAACATGCAAATAATTATCATAGCATAAATCAAGCTATTCCAACCCTAGGCGCCAAACCTTGAAGCTTCCTGGCAATGAAAAACACCTTCTGATGCACAAATCCTCCTTTCCTTGGCGCCAAAACTGTCTGGGCTGCAATCCTTAGCAAAAAGAATTAATTGCTTCTTCATTATGGCAGCCCATACTTATATAACCCTCAACATTCTATTTTTAATAATTGTCCTTCCTATTCCTGGCAATTTAATTAATAAACAATCATGTTTATTCACCCAAATTGGGCGCCCAATTATGCATGTTGTTGGCTGCCTTTAAATAAATTTATTTTATTTATTTTTAGCATGCATACATGATCTATTTTCAGCTCACCCTCTTGCATTGACTTTCATCCCATTCCTGGCGCCAAAATTAGGCAAAGAAGCTATTAATAAATATTATTAAAAGCATTGTTTAATGCCTAAATGGGTCGCACTTTGATGGGATTTTCTACCCTGCACTGCAGCTCCAAAAATCCCTTCTTTCACTTAAGTTGTTTGACTTCCATAATGGGAATTTTTACCCTGCAAGGCGGTAAGAAATTCCCACTTGCCTGCCACTGCCAAAATTCTCATTATCAAATTAAAACATCTCCCAAAAAGTGTGACTTGCATTAAAATTAGCCTCCTTTGATAAAGTGCAACTTGCATGGGTGAATAAATCTCTTTGGTGGGAAAAGTTAGCTTAGCCAGGCAGTTAGAAAATTCCTATTGGTGCTTTAAGTGATTTTTCTTTATTTTATAATGGGAATTTTTACCCTGCAAGGCAGATAAGAAATTCCCGCCTGCCTGCCGCCTCTAAAAATCTCATCGTAGCTTAAGTGACTTTGACTTCATGGAAAAAAGTACCCTGCAAGGCAGTAAGAAATTCCCGCCTGCCTGCCACTACCAAAAATCCCATTGCAGCTTAAACTCATTCATTCCAAAAAGTGCGACTTGCCTAGGAGAGGCTTTCATGCATGACTTCATCTTTTTGATCAAAAGTATGCTTTCTAAGGCTGATTCCTTTTGGTGTAGTGGCCGTAAATGATCTCCAAATGTTCCAGGCAATTAAACAGACTATACAGGAAAAAGAACGAACCTAGGGGAATTAAACAAAAAGACCACGGGGAAAACCGGAGAAAAATGCGAAAGAAATAAATAAAACGAAAAACGTTGCCAAAAGTCACAGACAAAGCTCTGAATTCATTCCTAGTGAAAACCCTATTGAGATGAGTGAATACTGGCATGCAAAAACTTCAACTCGAGCACAATTTACTTCAACGGGCATTATTTATTTAATAAATAATTAAATAAAAATTTCCCTTGACAAAACTTGCGAAGGGATAAAGTTTCGGCATCTCGGGTATTTGTCAAAATTGGCTCATATGATTCACTTTGGGAATATCTTAACGTAATGTCTGAGACATCTTCTAGCAATAAAAACAAGAAAAGACCCGTTATTTTAAAAGAACAAAAATTTTAAACATGGGGTAGTCTCAAATTTCAGGGGATTTTTAAACATCTAACCCCTTTGCTCTCCTTGAGGAAAGCAAAATCACCCTTAATGTTCACATGGAGGCTCCTCTTGCCCCCAAGCTTCCTTCTTCTTTGGTTGTTATCCCCACGGAGGTTCCTCTTGCTTCCCCCTCCCCTCGTCTTCGGTTGTTTCCTCTCTTGCTCCCTTTTCTGCAGTTGCTTCTGAGTTCCCGATTTCTTCTGCCTCCCCTTCTCCACCACCTCCTACCCTCTCCGCCAGAGGATTGCTCACCCTCCCCCTCTTCCGATTCTCTCCTCGGAGCTTCCTTCTGTTGGATCCCTCTCCCCCAGTCCTTCTACCCTCCCTCTCTTTGACTCTCTGCTCTCCCCATCCACTCAAACCTCTGATGACAGTAATAACCTTCATCTGACCAAGCAAGCAGCAAGAAGAAACCTGATATAGGCACTAAGAAAATGCGTGGGCGTACTCCGGGCAATGTTAAGCTTCAACAAGAATCAGCTCTGAACGTGGCTCAAGGAACCCAGAGTACCATCCCCATGGTTGTGGGGAGCAAATCCAAATCCAAAAAATGAAAATAATCTCTTGGAACATAAGAGGTCTCAACTCTCTGCAAAAACGGAGGGTCCTCAAGGATATGAAATTTAACCACTCTCCTGATATTATTATGCTATAGGAAACTAAAAATGATGACAGTCTCTCGAAAATTTGGCCTGTTGCATCCTTTGTGACCCAACACTCGACTAGTAATTCAAAGCGGTTATGCACTCTCTAGGATCCTAAAATTCTTAAAGGCGATTGTCTTTTACAACATCCTAATTTCTTGTGCTTGCTCTTCCAAGAATTAGGCTCAAACTCTACTTGGATCGCCATCAATGTCTATGCTCCAAATCTGGAGACTCATCGTGAAAAAATTTGGCAGGATATTTCAAATTTCATAAGAAGCTACAGCAATATCCTTGTGCTTATCATGGGGGATTTCAACAATACTCTCTACCCCTCTGAAAAACAAGGAGGAGCCCCTGCTAATCCCTCCAACATGGAAGCTCTAGCTGACTTCTTACGCTGTGAGGAACTCTTAGATATGGACCTTCACGAGCCTCCTTCACTTGGTCCAACCGCAGAATTGGAAGAAATCATATACAAAGCAGGCTTGACAGGGCAATGGGATCATTGGACTGGATCTCACTATATCCTGACTTTTTTCTCAGTACTTTATCTAGAGCTGCCTCGAGACCATAGCCCCCTGATGCTTTGTGCCAACAACAAGATAAATACAAAAAATCCACCCTTCAGATTTGAATTGGCCTGGCTTGAAAATAACCAGTTAGATCCTCTTATTAAGAGTTGGTGGGATATCAAAGTACAGGGCTCTGATATGTTTAAGTTCTCCAGTAAGCTTAAGGAAATCAAAAAACAACTTAAGCTTTGGAAGGTCAAAGTGTTCGGTAGCATCAAGTCTGCGTAAACAAAAGTTGACTCAGAAATTGCTAACATCTCAGCACATGTTGAGGCAGAAGGCAGAATGAGCATCTTCACAAACAAGAAATCACTCTTCTTAGTGAATACCATAACACCTTGAAAGAAGAGGAGGCATATTGGAGACAAAGATCAAGAGCTCTTTGGCTTGATCAGGGGGATCGTAATACGAAATTTTTCCACATTACAAAGATCCAAGCACAAAAGTAGAGACAAAATCAGAGAGCTGCTAACCCCGGAAGGTAATCTTTTATCCTCTGATCTTGATATTTCTAATGAATTGGTTTCTTTTTATTCTAATCTCCTGCAAGTTGAGGAACCCCCCAATGAAAACGCTATGTCAAAGATGCTACAACACATTCCAAAATTAGTCTCTGATGAAATGAATGGCAAATTAACGAAGCCCTTCTCTATGGAGGAAATACACAAAGTTGTCTTCACTATGAAAGGGGATAAAGCCCCTGCCCCGATGGATTCCCTGCTGCCTTTTCCAAATTTTCTGGGAAATCATCAAGCAAGACCTTTTTAACGCGGTGAATGAATTCAGCTTAGCAATTCTCTTCTGAAAGAATGGAATACGACTTTCATTGCTCTGGCCCCCAAATCTCTAGGCTCTAAGTTTGTTGCTAACTTCCGACCGATCAATCTCTGTAATACCTCTTATAAGATCATCACCAAGATGTTGGCTACTAGACTAAAACCTCTTATGAATGACCTCATCTCTATGCAACAGAATGGTTTCATTAGCGGTCGGCTTATTCAGGGTGGTATTATTACAGTTCATGAAGCCATTCACTCAGCCCAACAAGCAAAGTCAGCAGGGATGATTCTTAAATTAGATATGCAAAAGCGTTTGATAGAGTCAACTAGACTTTTCTCATTCGTGTGTTGAGAAGTTATGGTTTTGACAAAGAAAATGGTGCAGCTGGATTTTATCTTGCATTGCTACCCCTTGTTTTTCTATCCTCATAAATGGCATCCCAGCTGGCTTCTTCAAAAACAGCAGAGGTATAAGGCAAGGAGACCCTCTTTCACCTTTCCTCTTTTTGTTAATGGCGGACACCCTCAACAGAGCTTTAGAGGCAGCCAAGAGACAGGCTGCTATATCTGGTATCAAAATCACCACTCGCTCCCCTGCTTTGCTACTCACACACAGCCAGTTTGCGGACGACACCCTTCTCTTGAGTGTTGCTTCAGTGATCAAGGCAAGAGCTCTTAAAGAAATATTAGAAAATTATCAATCTACCTCTCAACAAATGATTAACTTCACTAAAAGCAGCATATCCTTTTTAAACACCTCTCCTCAAACTCAAAGGAGGATTGCTGATATCTTTGGTTGCAAAATTGTGGACTTACCTTCCTCTTATCTGGGCATTCCTCTTTTCAAGGGCAAGCAAATTAAAAGTCTATGGAACCCGGTCATTGAAAGATACCAGAAAAATTTGGCTTCTTGGAAGGGAGCTCTTCTAAGTCAGGCAGGCAAACTTCAATTGGTTAAAGCTACATTACAAAGTTTGCCAATTTATTTCATGTCATTACTCAAAATGCCCTCTTCAGTGATTAATGTTATTGAGAGGATTCAAAAAAGATTCCTCTGGTCGGGTGCGGAAGATAAGAAGAGGATCCACCTTGTCTCTTGGAATGAAGTTTGTAAGCCAACCAAACTGGGAGGTCTTGGGATTAGACACATAGCTGATATGAATGAAGCCCTGCTAGCTAAGATTGGTGGGAAGTGGCTTATGGAAACTCACACTGGGTGCAACTTTTAAGAGCCAAATATTTGACTCACTCAGGAGATTTCCTTCTCTCCTCTCCTCCACGTGGTTCTACCATCTGGAACTTGGTCATTAGCTCTCTCCCTCTCTTGTGTGTTGGCACCAAATGGAGGATGGGAAATGGCAGACAAATTGAATTCTGGTCAGATTGGTGGATTGGAGATAAACCTCTATGCCTAGACCCTGTTTGGGATGCTATCAAAATACCCCTCATTAATCGTCATGGCAAGAAAGTTAATGGTTACTAGAGATCGATGAATTCAATTCCCTCTTGGTATATTCCGGACTGGACGGGTATCAGTGAAGCTCAGAGTCAATGTTTGAAACAGTTGAGAACAGCCCTCTCCTCACATTATATACCTTTCTCTTTACCTGTTGATGATCGTATTTGGCCCCTCTCCTCTTCTGGTTCATTTACTATTAAAGTTGCCTATGATTCCAAGCCTCGGACCAGCTCTGGCCCTCCTCTCAGCAACATTTGGCCCAAAGAAATTATTCCTAAAACGGGATTTTTTGCCTGGCTCTCATTCAAGAATGCTTTCCTATCGGGGAAAACCTAAAAGAAGAGGCTTCTCTCTTCCTACTCATTGTGTTCTTTGTTGTAAAGCTTTGGAGTCCTCCCATCTCCTTCTTCACTTGTCCTTTCTCCCAAGATATCTGGAATTGGTTCTGACTCATTTGGGAGTTGTTTGGATTTTCCCCGAATCCCTTCAAGATGCCCTCAATCAATGGTGTTCCCCCTTTTCGCACCCGGCCCTCTCTCGCTTGGAAGCTTATCCTTCTGCATGGCCTCTGGGGTATATGGAAGGAAAGAAACAGAGAATCTTCAAAGAGAAAAGCATGGACCCTACGCAAGTTGCCAATTGTATTGCTATACTCTTCCAAGATAATCTTAATCAGTTGCCTCTGGAAGAAATATCAACAAAAAATCCAGTTTTGTGACAAGGAGTGGTGTCAGCAGATTGCGATTCAACTTAAGGCTAAACCCTCAGCCTTGGCTCGCTTTGAAGTTCGTTGGCTCCTCCCCCTGGATGGATTAAGCTAAACACGGATGGTGCCTCTAAAGGAAATCTTGGGAAGTCTGGTGGGGGTGCGATTCTCCGTAATAACAGGGGGCCCTCTGGCAACTACGGCTGCAAATTTTTGCGTTGGGACCAATCACCGCTACTGAAGCTTTAGCGATTCTTAAGGGGCTTGAACTTACTCTACAAATTGGAAATGGCCCTTTAATTATTGAAAGTGATTCTCTCAATATAATAAATCTCCTAAATTCGGAAGACCCAGGCCAATGGACTATCAAGAATATTATTCTGACATTCACATCCTTCAAAGTAACTTTCAGAAAATCCGGTTCCGCATGTTTACAGGGAGGGAAATAGGGCAGCGGATTGCATGGCTAATATTGGTGTCCTCCTTGACAATCAACAAACTTGGTTAGGAAATTTTCCTGATGACCTCCTTCAAATTATTCATAATGACTGTTCTTTTTCTAGTTAATTTCTGTGGTGGTTTTATGTTGCTCCTGATGTCAGCAGAATCAGCAATAAGGATTCCACTCCTTACGATGGCGGTGGACATAATTACCCCATTATGATGATGCGACACTCAAAGGGCCTTGGCACGTACGGCGAGAGTTATACCACTCGGGCGGATCTTGATTTCAGATGTGCCTTTTCACATCATAATCATGACAAGGACAGGTGGACACTTGACGTGGAAGCCTCGCACAAATTAAACGAGCTATTTAAATTCAATTCGAGGCATCTCACCTTTGTGTATCGCCACTAGATTATTAACATGGGTGGTCAGCTTAAAAGAATCGAACCAGTCTCTTGTGCTTTGAATTGTAGGATGATGAAGAAGTTTGGAATATTTTAAAAGACAATGGCATCACTACTTTCTTGGAAAGAATTTCGGGTTATTCGCTCTCTTGTCTCTTATGGGGTCTTGGCTACCTGGTCGAGGGGTAGGGTTCAAATTGGTAACACCTTCTTCACCATTTCTACCAACGCCATAGCCTCGGTGACTGGCTTGCCGACTTCTGGGGCGGTTTACTTCAAGAGGTCTTTAAAAGCGAGCTCCAGGACTTCATCAACAAGGGCGAAAATCCAACCAAATATCTCTGGGCTATGTGCATGGAGTCCCTGCATCCCCCATGGAACAGTGGCCAAAGTTATTATGAGATACTTTACAATCGACGGACGCTACAGGCTGGTTTTTGGGCCCCATCTTTTCATCCTTTCCCACCTGCGTTGGGCAAAAGAATCAATCTTTTCGCCTTTTTATACCAGTCTTTGGAACACTCAATCAATCTGGCCCGGAGGGAGAAGGCCCCATTCTCCATCAATGCCTTCTCTATCTCCTCTTTCAATATGCCGCTTCCCCTGCAGAGCTTGTTCGTTTTCCTATTAAATCCGGAAAGTTCCGCCACACCCCCACCTCATCTCCTCTTCCTTCCCCGCTTCCCGCCCCACCTCCTGTCAGTGTCGCTATCTACAAGTTTTATCTGATTCTGAGGTTGCCATTGTGGGTTCTTCCTTCGAAGGTGTTGTTTCTACTGATGTCACCATCTCCCCACCACTTTCTCCAGTCAGCCATGTCTCGACTTCCCTGCTATTGATCCTCTAGGTTCCTGTTACCTCCCGGTTTCTAGCTTGGATCTCCTTCTCTCGAAGCTCTGTTGGGGTTAGCTACATTGTATCCGGACTCCCCTAATTTTGGACCTGCGGACATGGAAGAGGAGCTGCTCGTTGAGGAAAGACTGTTCAACCGAGGACCGATGAAGTTAAAATGGTCGATAGTGAGATTATTCACCATGATATGCTAACTGAAGCTCATCCTAAAGTGGAAGATACCCAGGTTGGGAGAAACTCGAGGGCTAATGATGTAATTGCTACTAATGATAATACTCAGCCTAAGGATAGCCAAGTGGATCTGGTGTCTTCTATCCTGGCTAAACTCCAAAGATCTTTCACTGTCCTGAAGGCTTGGGAAGCTTATACTGACAATACCAAGACTGCTATTATCAAAGACTGCTCTGAACTGATCGCCCTTGCTGATTTGTTGGCCGAAGAGTCTGGTTCCATCCATGCTAAGAATACTGTTAAAGAGCTGAAGAAGCTCCTATGATCTTTTGTACTTTTGCTATGTTTTTGTTTCGTTTGTTCCGTTTTGTTCGGTTGTTCGGTTTTTTTTGGAATTCTCACGGGTATCACTAATGTAATTTTCATCGCTCTATTTAGCCAGTTGGGATTTTTGTAAAAGGTTGTGGGACCTTCTAAAACCCTCACTTTACCCTTATTCCAAAAAAAAATCATGAGCCAAAACTGAAATATCAAGTGTGATTTGTCAAGTGTGAGGTCAAGATCAAGGCCTCCATCCATATTTGTTCTATCAAATGTGTCTCATCATAGGAGTTAGGGAAACTACATGGGTCTGATCCCCTTTGGACTAGTGGTATGTACCACAACGCTGAGTACACAATGAGGAGTGGTGAGGCAATCCAACCCAAACTTTGCTAACACCTTTTTCAGGTCAAAGTACGAGAGTTAGAGTTTGAACAAGAGCATAGCAAAAATAGAATAATCCGCACAAGACAGAACAAGCGAATGAAAAGATAGAGGACAGGTTCGTAGCAACCTTGACAAGTTCGACGACAATACTATCTAATCCCCACAAACCCTTTCAAATCAACTACATGTTATCTGATATTTTCTAGGCAGCTTGATGATAGTTTGATCTGACCCTTTGCACATTAGGAGCACTCTGTCACACCTTCTGAATACGGAGATTGGTTCACCTCTTTACCCCTAGTTATTCTCTTTCACATTCTAATTAGTATGAAGTCAATTATCAAATCTTTAAAGTAATTTAGGACGGTTTATGACTGCTTTTTTATAGTTTTGAATCATTGTATTTAGTAATATGGTAAATTAGACTATGAACCTAATTTCCCTATTACAGCTATTCCACATATGATATAAACATC
Source organism: Taxus wallichiana var. yunnanensis (assembly GCA_018340775.1). NCBI lineage: Eukaryota > Viridiplantae > Streptophyta > Pinopsida > Cupressales > Taxaceae > Taxus > Taxus wallichiana. The sequence continues at coordinate 449,419,566 of CM031234.1, read as the reverse complement.
CATACACGTAAATGAACATGCCATGATATTAAAAGAATCATGATTGTCTTCATTAAGCATATATACGATATGCATGTTCCTCAACACACTCAAGGCTAACTCATATACAGAACTTTGTATGGAACTCGATGGAGAACTCTATATGTCTCGACTCAACTGTTACATGTAGGATATCATAGGCATGGCAATTGACCACAACAGTCCACTTGACCATAACTATCACTTTATTAATACTAAATAGGGGACACTGATCTATTACAAATCGTATAAGAATTCTTTTATTAAAAGCGAGCTCTATACTTAATGTACATCAACACATCACTAAAACTATCACCTACAAGAAAATGATTGTAACATCCGATGCTTGGGCAAAATGCGCAAGCTTTGAGGGGACAACAAATGTTAGTCTAGTTTTTGATTGATGGTATTTTGTTAAACATCTAGCATTGATAAAGTCATGTTGTAATGTTATAATGTGACAATGATGTTAATATAATAAGCACAATCACAATGAATTAAGCATACGATTTTTAATTATGAATAGTCAGTAAGTAGTAGCTCCCAACGTTTATGATAGTATAAGATAGACTCTTAAGGATGCTATGAGATTCAAAATTGAGGATAGCATCAAATGGGTTGTAGTCCAACGGTGTGTATGATGGTGTAAAAGGTGTTTCCTAGCCATCCACCAAGGTACAAATCCTAGGAGATACCAAGTAATAAGGGATGAGGCCGAGATCAATGCCTTGGGCGAATTTGGCGAAATGGAAACCCCTCAGTCCTTGGCAGCTAAACCTAAGAATTTTGTACACCTAATCCGTGCAAGCTTCGGATTCAAGCAAAAACTTGAGGTTAGCATGACAATAAGAGCATCACACAACTCACTTGGATAATCACCTTACTCCACATATTCACATTTCATATATCAAAAGAGTACCATTACATTCACTCTCATTAATTTATGTTCACAATCCACGTCATTGTCAAGTGAGACCACAATTGGTGCATGAAACCGCCATTGCAGGTTTTGGAAGTCCGCATGAGGATTCTTTTTCCATTTACCATATGATATATTATTCAGCAAGGTGTACAACGCTACCCCATTCCCGATTAAAAATGTGACCTCCTCTATGTATAATATTGTTTATGATTTTTGCAAGATTTTTGTTTTTAGTGTGTGTTCAAGATAATGTAATTTCAATGATTCGAATAAAAGAATAATAACATTGGGAAAGCTCCATGTTAGCATTAATTTTTATATAGTTGTTTACTCCTAAATAGATTTAATCAATGCTCCTTTAAAATGTGAGGGTAAAATGTAAAGATTAAATATAAAGAAAACTAAACAAATGACCAAGAAGTGAAAGCAATGTTTTTTTCCTTTTGTTGAAAGGAATCAGTACCACTCAAAAGGTCATCCATAAAGCTCAAATACTAATGAACACTAAGTAAATATATATATATATATATATATATATATATCTAAAAATTTTGGTTAAAGACTCACGAGAAAGAAATCTTGAGACTCGTAAAAATTTTAAGCATTTGTTCTCGCTTCTCCTCCAAAGAAAGTCCTCTTCGCTTTGACTACATATAGCAATAATAATTCAAATGTTCCCTTTAAGCTGCATGATTTAAATAGGATAACACTTACCAACATCACACTAATTTAATGTTCCATAATCATAAAAAGCTCATGGTAAACTCAAGATCAAAGACAACAATAGTTTTTCCTTTAAATGACCCTTTTTCCTTTCCAGCAATTACTTGCTTTGGATGAAAACTAGCCTTGTCGCATTTTAGTTGCAATATAGAGTAAAGATAACAAGTAAATAACAATTCAACATAGAATCTAAATAGCTGATGTCTGAAAAAATAGGTAAAAAGATATCAACTACATGCATTGTAATTTAAAGTGTATTTTTGGACTACCAATCCAACTAGAAAAGTGACAGCAAAAATTTCCATGCAAATATCAAGCTCTTGATCCTAGAATGATAGTTAAATGGGATGAGCTCAAGTGGTACTAATCATGGGGTTCCAAAGTGGAGCCCTAGGTTCAAATCCCCATGAGACGTGATAAATGGTTGAAATAGGTAAAATACCACACCTAACTTGTTGGATGTGGCATTCACGATAGACGAGGCCGGGTGCAAGTCCTAAGTGAATTTGACAAAGAGATCCCCTTGATCGTGGCATCTAATCCAAGGGTCACTTTGCGAGGGGATTTACCAATGAAAAAAATCCCTAAAATGAATGCCACAGAAATATTAGACATGTATTACCATACTTGCCATCATCTTGCCATCTTATTATTGTGAATGGATAATTTCAACATCACAATACAAATGATAAAGTTGAGAAAATGTAGTTACCTGAATATTATTTTAGAATTTATTATTCATCAAAGACTAAATTTATAAATCACTATCATAGATAGTTCCAACATGCAGCATATGAAAGTAACCACAAGTATAGCAATGAACTTCTGCTAGCAAAAACATGAATTTCTACTCATAGCACAATAACATGGTGATAATCACAAACTACTTATATATGAGTCTAGTATTGGTCCTAATTGAGCCTAGGTCTTATACTAATGAGAGCGATTCACACAAGCATATAAGCATATGAAAGTAACCATTAAGTACAAGAAGGAACTTCCACTAGGGATAAACATAATTTTTGTTCCTAGCAAAGTAACATGGTTATAATATGGAACTACTTATATATGAGTAGAATTGGTCCTAATTGACCCTAGATTTTATATTGGAGTGATATATACATATGCATATACATACACACATACATACATATATGTATATATATATATATATATATTGGAGTGATATATACATATGCATATACATACACACATACATACATATATGTGTGTGTGTGTGTGTGTGTGTGTATATATATATATGTATATGTATATGCATATGTGAGTGTGTGTGTGTGTATTTGTATATGTATGTGTGTGTAACAATAATTACAAAATTTAAAGTACTGCAAATTCTAGGAGAGGACAAAAATTATGTCTTTGTCAAAGGTTTCAATTAGTTAGTTCTTTTGAATTATCGAATCTGCGGAGAATTTTTGTGAAGTGCCCGGCTGCCCTCCTTTAAATTACCAAGTTTGTAATGTCCCTTTCTAGGGCTTAAACCAAAAATAAGGGTTTGGCCACAAACCCTAAGAATCAGATCTGAAAATACACCAACACCGAATTGAAAATAATCTAATTTTATAACAGATCCCACAATATTAGAAACCCTAGCAACGATCTGGAAATTATACTTTTAGGGTATCAAAATCAGCTTAGAACATTAATTAATATCCCCTTAGGGCAGCGAACTGTACCAGCCCTTAGAACAATCATTCACATGCAATATGGACTAAAAATTAATCATAGAAATATCTCAAATACTCAATAAAACCAACAAGATGAAATCTAGAGCAAATATGTATTTTATAAATTTATTTTTAAGTGCAAATAAAGTTGAAACTTCTAAAATTCTTGACTCCATCAATACTTGGAGTTTCAACACAAACCAAAGCTTTAAATGATCTTGAAAAGAGCGGCTTGTTGGCTAGATTTTATGCACAACATAAAACCTAGGCAATCATGAGATAAATCTCCCTCATTTAATGGTGAAGCTCCCATGTAAGATGTTTATCAATTTGGTAAGGGTGAATCCTAATAACTATTTTCAAGGGTTTTACTTTAATTACTCCAGCTCGTGAACCACAACTGGCAATTTTGCAAAGCAAGTAGCTGTGTTGGGAATATTTGCAGAAGGGGGAAAACAGAAGTAAGGAAAGAAGAAAGGAAGATGTGTTGATTTAACCAATAGTTATCAGAGTTGGTTTCATCCACACAAATTAAATAAACAAATGAAAACTCACAACATTCAACAGTAAGGGAAAGAAATAGCTTCTAACCTAGATCTAGAGATAACACAAAGTTTATCTAAAACCTCAAATAGAAGTGATTAGCAAAACACCGTAGACACAAAGTTCTCTGGAAGTCTACCTTTATTCAATCCCCCAAATTTTACATCAAAGGATCCAGCACAAAGTCTGAAAACTCAGGAATTCTCTGCTAAACAAATATTGATGAACAAAATTGTGATTATTGATCTTTTCGATCCTGATCTTTTCCATCCTCTAACTCGTAGGCTCTTCCTCTATTTATAGTGCATAGAGGGCAATTACAAATAGGAATCTTTCAATGAATTGCCACATGTAGAAGCTATGAAAAAGGGAAGCAACTAGCAGTATTTTCCCCTAGACTCTCTCTTTACATGACATGCATGCTTTATAACTAAAAATAGAACCTTCTATTTTGCATGTCTCACCACTTATTTCCAAGTAACTGACTTCTTCCAATGAATCAAGTAACAACTTTTAAACCAATCACCTAAGTTTTACAATTTAATTGATTACTCGATTACTTTGTTGGAGAAAATAAGAGAAAGAAGAAGAAAAGAAGTTATTCCTGCTTCAACACTCCCAATCTTGTTCTTCTTCCATACTCTGCATGTTGATCCAACATGCATTGCACTTCCGCCTCATGAATGATACCTCTGCCTTGAATCTAAGAAGCTCTTTCTCCCACATGCGGTTGACTCTTTTCCTTTGATTCTCACCAAATTGGATCTGGCATCATCGTAGATTTTTACCAACTTCTTCACCCGAATCTATTTCCTCTGAGTAGCTGACTGTGATTAGCTTGTGGGTGTTGCCTCTGACCTGTCTTCCCCTTTTATCCTTGAAGCTTTTGCAGTTCTTCTCAAGTATGTGCACCAGTGAAATGTTTGCCGTAAACAATTCAAACAAAACTCATCACCCTTTTATTTTTAATTGCATATGAGCAATTTTGAATTTTGGAAAGCACTCCGAGTGAAAGCAAAGAGAAGTAGGCTCAACATGGGCTCAACTGGGAGATTTTAGACAACATGCATGGGCTTTTAGAGGGATTAACCAGGAGACCTTGCATGCAATTTTCACAGAGTATTTCCCATGGGCTGCATTTGGGCTTTCTGAGGAAAAACCTGCATTGAAAATTAAAGAGGGCAGCAGTGTGGAAATGAAAGGAAGGAAGCAGCTTGCAAATGGAAGACTAGACATTCAAAAATCCACGCCAAACTTAGGTAACTTCTTCTTTTAAAAGTTGCGTGAAATTCGGAAGAAGAAGGCAGCCAAAAGCCACGACTTGCATAAAAAGAATTGTCTAAAAACTTCGTGAATTTTGAAGGATGGAGGCAGCCTTGAAAAACCACGACTTGGACTTGGGTTTTAAACTCAGCTTTTTATTAAAAATTGTGTGAAACTTCAAGTAGGAAGGCAGCGTGGAAGTTGAAGGAAGGCAGCAGCTAGAAGCATTCAAAATCCACGCCAAACTTAGTGACTTTTGTTTTAAAATTGTGTGAATTTTGAAGGGTGTAGGCAGCTTTAAAAATCCACAACTTGCACTTGTATTTTCAACTTAAACCTTGGCGTGGAATTTAAAGTGGAAGGGCAGCTTATAATCGACAACTTGCATTGCAAATTTCTTTTAATAATTGCGTGAAAACTCATCACTTAAGGCAGCGTGGAAATTGGACGTGGAAGGCAGCTCATATTCACAACTTGCACTAATAATTCCTCCTTTATTGATTGCGTGGAAATTGGGAAAGACAGGCAGCGTGGAAATTGACAAAGGAAGGCAGCATGCAAATAAAATACTATGCTTATGAAAGCTACAACTTGCTCTGGGAATTGCATGGAACCTCGTGAAGGAAGGCAGCGCTGATTTTAATAGCCATAAGCATTGGAAAACCACAATTTGGATTAAAGAAAACATTTGCTTCCTAAAAACTACAACCTGACCTTGCATATGCCCAAAAACCACTACTTGGATAGGAAAACTTCTGAATATTTACGGAGATTCATTTAATTGTAGTTGGCACACAAGTTGATTTGCAATAGAATCAATGGAGATAAGATAAGATAAATATATTAATGTCCAACGAATGACCACAAAAGTAGGTCAATGGGACTGCAACCCAAACAATATACAAAGTGCGAGCGGGGACAACTCAAAACGAGTTCCCAAAAATAGAAAAAATGAGAAAAGACAAAGCAGAAAGGAAACCCAGAAGCCAATACCCCCATAGGCGGGCAATGGAGCAAGCGGGGAGAAAGACGAGAGAAGCAAAGAAGGGAATGAAGGGGGGGGGGGCAAACGAGGACCAATGGTCTACTCAGGAATGGTAGCCACACCCCTCCTAACATTAGAGGCCGACGAAAAGAAGCTCCTGATGGACTGGCAACCCGAAAAGGGGGGCGAAAACCTCCTCCCCGCTAAGTTCGAGACCGACGCGACGGTCGGGGGACGAATGGAGCTAGGATGCCCTCTGGTACGTGTGTGCATCCGATTCTGCCGGCGGTGATCGAGGGAAATGTGAAGATCTAACCGGGGACGAACTGATCTATGCACTGTATCTGGGTCAAAAAGACTCTGTCGTTTAGTTCCTCCACCTGTGGGTAGAACCGGAAAGAAGGTTGTAATTCATCTCGTGGGGATGACTCTCGAAGGAGGATGAAGAATCTGGTCTCGAGGCAAAGACTCACGGATGTAGAGGGTAAGACACCGTTGATCAATATATCTAAAGAAGACCGGAAGAGTCTGAATCCCTCTGAAGAGATAGTGAAATCGTCCTTTGATCTCATAGTATATGGGGCAACGGAAGATGAAATGAGTCTCGGTCTCCACCTCTTGAAGGCTACAGAGCCTACAAAGTCTGTCCTCCCGAACAATGTGGTGATCAATCTTGCATCGAAGTCTGTGGGAGCCGATTCGAAACTGACCCAGAGGTATACGGAGGGCATGCACCCAGTGATGAGAGGTGTACTGAGGGCGGATGATGAGTCCATCTCTGATTTCAAGAAAGTGCTCTGCATAAAAGGACATCTTAGGGCGCAAACCCCCAAGAGGGTTCACCCAAGTAGTCTGAATGAAGCTCCTGTAGATATCCTCCCGGATGGACCTGTTCAACACTTGCTTGGTGGGCAAGAGATGACTGGGAGCATTCAGGGAATACTAGAAAGGGGGAGACGATCAATCTGGATACCAACTAGAGACCAACAAGGCAGAAGTCTCGGCAAACCAACAACGGCCCGCCAGGGCAATACTCACAAAGGAACAGTAAGCGAGATACGGATACCTGTCCTGCTCACCGGAGAGATCACAAAACCTCCTGATACGGTGAAGAAAGGTTGATATGTCAAATATAGTCTCCAGACGAAAGGTAGGGCTCAACCCCGCCAAAATAATATGTTGGGGACCGTCTATTTGCATCTGATGAAGCGGCGAAGGAGGAGAGTCTGAATCCTCTCGGCAAGCCCAATCTGTGTCCAAAAGGGAGGGCCCCCAGACAACAAACCCATAGAGAACAGTGGGGTGGATGAGGGAGTTCATAAGAAACATCTTGGAGGAGATGTCCTGGAAGTGGTGCCGAAAACACTATCTCTCAAGAATGGCAAGAGACTCATACCCTTTAAACACCCTCAGCTGAAGAGCATGCCTCATACTGAATCTAGGCCCTGAGAACTGGACTCCCAGGTAGGTGTATGTATTAGTAATTTCAACCTCCTGCCCCTTGAAGAAGAAATGGAGGTGTGATGTCCTCAACCCGTTGAAGACCATGACCTTGGTCTTACCCAGATTGACCATCAAATGCCGAAGATCACAAGAATAAAGCAAGTGCATCAAGTTGTCTCTGAAGCCCCTTAGGAGAAGAGGCAAGTAAAACAATATCGTCGGAAAATAGGAGAAGAGGCGAGTAAAACAATATCGTCGGAAAATAGGAGAATAGAAATCAAGACATGGTGAAGAAGGCAACCATCCCCTTCCTGAATGTGATCCTAAAGAAAAGATTCCAGCTCATCAATATAAATGCCAAAGAGGGTAGGAGACAGGGGGCACCCCTATTTAACCCCAATGGTGCTCCTAATAAAATCGGACACCGTCATGTGCGATGCAAAGACAACCAAGGATGGACTCATAGAGGCGCATGACGGCGATAATAAGAATCTCAGAAATACCAATGTCCCGGAGCCGCTAGAAGAGGGCCATGCGAGGTACAAAGTCAAAAGTTTTTCGAAAGTCTACAAAACAACAATAAACTTTCAAAGAGCGGTGATGGGCCTCCTCGATAATATCCCCGAAGGATGAAGATGTGATCGATGGTGTGGTAACTAGGGCGAAAACCAGCCTGATCTCTGGTTCTGAGTTGCTTCTGCTCCAAAATCTCGGACAACCTGTGGAGAACTGTAGCATAGAGTTTGGAGAAAGAATGGCCCACCATGATAGTCCTGTAGTTATTCGGATCAGAAATGGACCCAGCTTTGTGAATCGGGTGAATGATATGATGAGACCAAGTAGGAGGAAGCCCATGGTAACCACCTGATTGAAGAGATCTATCAAATATTTACCAAAGACCTCAAAACCACCAAGAACTCACTGAGAGTTCTTCAAAATCCCAACGTAGGAAGAAAGACAAGGCTAGGGGAATTGCCAGAAAGATTATGGAGAAAACCAAAACCAAACACAAAAGAAATAAATAAAAATGAAATACCTGACAGAAGTTGCAGACAATTGCTCGAAAATAACTCGCCAATTAGCTAGTCTGTAAAAACTCTTCCCCGTGAATGCTCCACTTAGAGGTGAAAGTAATACTGGTGTGGTAACAATGATGGGGTGAAGTGGTTTATATAACCCAAAATTCGCTAATTTTAGCTCAATCTATTTTTAAAAGAACTTTATTTATTTAATATAAAAATAAATAAAACGCTTTCAGACAAAGTCTAGTGAAGGAATTGAGCTTTGGCATGTGGGTATTTAACGAATTTGGCTTTATGACTCTCTGGGGTGTACCTTAGAGCAATGCAAGCAAATGCAGGCAAAACAAAACACAAAACACAACCCGTTACTTGAAAAGAAACGAAAAATTTAAAAGGGGTAGTCCAGATTTCAGGGTAAAATCTCGGGGACACCACAGCTATCCAATGAAAGTGAAATCACAATTTTCCAACCATGAAAACCCACTGAAAAGTGATCCTGAAATCTCCAAATGGGTAGATCAAGCTGGAAATGAATGTGGCAGCCCCCAAAAGCGTGCCCTAGCTGAAGTAGGAGTGCCCTAAGCACAGATAAACACCTTGTTCCAGAAATCTACCAATTAAGTCCACTTGTGACTCCCATATGAAGCCACCAATGCAACAAATGAGGGTTTCCGTCCCCAAGTGTTGTGACTATTGAGGGTTTCGTCCCCAATAGGATCCAATGAGGGTTTTCGTCCTCAAAGTTGAGCCACACCAAAGGTCTTCGTCTTCAGTGGAGAGTAGGGCATGCCGTGCACAAACCCAAGATATCAATCTTTGAAATAAACATGCATAACCTTCCTTAGGCCATTCGATCCACCTTTATATCCTCCCTTTTTGGCGCCAAGAGTCATAAGGGTGACTTTGAAAGATCCCAAACCCCTTTTTGCCTGAATATTTTTTTTTATTTTTTTAATATATATTGCCCTGGCTCAAATCTAAACTGATAACATCAAAAGGGTCCATAGAACACCATACTAAACTGCATAGATAAATTAAATAAAACAAAACCCGCAAACCAGGTGAATCCAAAAAGGCGCTGGGTTTAACAAAATGGATTTCTTCATAAACAATTCAGCCGTGTATTTAATAATGATTTCTGATGCTAAATATTACGGCAATACAATTATAAATCTGCAGATAGATTTAATAATAAAGATTGACCAAAAACCCACTGTAAATGAATCAAATCAAATCGATTTGATATATATTTGATGCTGGGAATTACAATAATTATCTATCATGAAAAATACCTCAGATACGGCACATAACAACTATAGAAGAAGTCGCCCCACTCTAGAAGAAGTCTGTATGCCCACTACTGCAATTTATTTCTCTGTCTAACTGCTGGAATAATAAAAACCTGTGAATACAATGAAGACCCTGTGTGAATCTTCCTCCTTCGAATTGGGTTTCCGTCCAATCCGTAATCTCCAAGGGTTTCCGTCCTTCGAGAGTAATTAGCAAGAGCTGCTCTGAATTTGTTTTTGTTCAAAATAAGTGTCCCCAACAAATGGGCCAAATCCTCCTTTTATAACCTTTTCCGAGAATTTTCATTAAAAGAAAATATAATTAATAAATCACTTTATTAATTAATTACACATTATAACTCCTAAAGTGATTTATTTAATTAATTAATCATTCCTAGCGCCCAAGGTCACTAAATTAGCATCTCATCATTTAGAACTTCACATTCTCTTTCCGACAAGCTATAATACTTGAGGTGCTCGCCAAGTAATTCGTACAAATATAAGCAACCTGGAGTAAAATAATTAAAATAAGCCATTAATGCTCCCAAAGTGCGGAAATTGTCGGAAAGCACTTGGAATTGGAAACAAAGCGAAAAATTCGTAAAGCGGTGCCGATGACGAATAATGAGAAATGAAGTCGGTTGGGTGACTTCACATAAATAGATACTCTCTCAAGAATCTTGGAGAACACACCGTGCCGGAAATAACCTCGGAAAGTGCCAGTGAGTCCTTAAGACCAATGAACTCATTGCTAACATCAAATAATCCACCAGATCGTCGATAAAACCCTTACCTGCTATGCACATCATCTCCTAAACAACGGGACTAGCTTACGAAGATGACAAATAAGCTACCCACCAAGTGTCCAAGGGTCATGCCGGAAGAGGGACATTACAGGACTTTTCCCACATGACCAACCTCTTTAAGTGCATGCTTCTATTTTTTATTTGTATTTATGAGCTCTCCAACCAGTGCAACTTTGTCCTTCGGAGAGAACATACAAAAAGAAGCATTAATAGAAATGAAAGAAAACATAAATGAAATCCACATACTTCCTGCTCAAATTCTTCTTGGCCACAAGAAAAATGGTAAGAAGCATTCATTTGGAAGTAATTCGAAAAAGGGGACATTACAGTCCTCCCTTCCCAAAATTGTTTGCCCTCAAGCAATAACAAACTCATAAGCCCAATTACCATCATGTCAAGGTGAAGGAACATGTTGTAGTGCTCCCATAATTTTGATCCTATGCATGTTACATGAAGGAGCTCTAACCCAAACAAACTCCTACCTCTTTGGTCCCTTTCTTTGTTGCCATCATCTCATAATTTCCACCCGAATGATGGATTCCCCATACCTCAGTAATGTTGTCCCAAAAACAGTTGTAACCATGTATTTTTCTCTCAAAAATCAGAGTGTAGGTGGCCAAAAACAAAGTATGACAGTGATGAAGTACCTAATTTTTCTCCCAATTTGAAACTATGTTGGCTAAAGTGGTTTTCTTCAGCTAAAACCATATACCACTATTTTCCGATGATTTGGTGACCTCAGAATAATCACCGTTGCAGCTGTTCAAGTCTGAAAACAACAACTCATAATCTGATTTTATCAAAATCAACAACTTAAAAATGGAACAGCAGCTACAAAACTGAAACCTCCTTGCAAAATTAGGAATTGTGAGCATGGCAATGACTAAAAACACCTCTAAAGGCTGAAAATTTTCTCCCAACATTCATCAATCGAAAAATGCTCCATCTCTTGACTGAAAATACTTGCCTACCCACTTGTATGTATGCAAATGAAATCATGTGGTGGTTGATATGAATAATGACAACAACACCAAGTCTGAAATTTTGAGCTATAGTTCTCCAAGGTACATTCATTTTATCACTACTAACCACCCACATACCTTGTTGGTGTAATGTTCCTAAATGGGATACCTTTGACCCAAGCTAGATTTTAAGCGAAACCCACAACCAAATGCAAGTTTTTCACATGCAAATCAGATTTTTAGTCTGCAAACCTGTAATTTATCCTAAAAATGTGACTTGAATAGTTGCACCAAGCTCTTACCAAACAGCCCATAAGTTATTAATCCCCACTCCAAATATTTTGTAGAACCTATGAGACCAAATCAGACCATAATACATATAAAAGACCATACAAAATTGTATTTATCGACTATTGTAATTATCGTTAAGAAATGATGACTAGGGTTTGTTGATAAAGCCTTCACAAACAACAATCAAATAATTCTATTTCTATCATAAACTGATCACTATATTTTTAGTAGCCCAATCATGAAGAAAATCATATTTTTAGAGGCAAATAATGACTGCAAAACAGTTCAGAAATCTGCATACGAAAGTGACTGAAAATACCTCATAAAACCCTCCAAAAATTCTAAGAATAAATTATTTTGATCTCCAAAAATCAGTACAAACGATGGCAATAATTTTCAGACCTGGAATATCTCCACAACAGCTCAAAATAGCCAAAATATGGGTCGCTCCACCTAGGAAAATTCAATAACTGCTACAATATTAAAAATCTATGAAAATACCATGGATGACCTTGAATAGGAAATCTCCTAAATACTCAAGAGGGTTTTCGTCCCCTAGAGTAGATTCTAAGGGTTTTCGTCCTTAGAATTCTTCAAACAAAGCTCAAGGCTTAGCTGCAAAACCATAAAATATCAAATGATTATAGGATATAATAGAATGACCTCTTTCAAGTCGACTTCTCCTTATAAAGGAAGAAGAGACCCAAAACAACCTCCAAGGCCACCAATCAGCAAACAAGGGACATTTAATGCATTTTTCACCCATACCCCTACCTAGACCAAGTCGCATTTTTCCATAGAGGGAATACAAAAATATAATGCTCTTTTATCTTTTCTAAAATATTCATTTCCCTTCTAAGGAAAATCGACATTTCTCCTAGGATGGATAAAAATTACATCTTTTAATAAGTGCTTTTGCTTTTGTTTGCTTTTTCTATGTTTATTTTAAGTTCATTAAATTATTATAAGTGCTTACATATTTTCCCTTTGCTATGGGCACTTTATAATAAAGTAATAGAACTTAAGTACCTCTTGTGTTTGTTCCTTAGTCAACATCAGGGAGAGAATAGGCTAAGGGTATTTGATGGGAAGGGGATATTATAGTTGGTGATCTCTTGCATGAATATTCAACCATGAGGTAGCTCCACCATGCTTATGTTGTGCCACTCCGACATTATACTTGGTTGGAAGTGAACAAAATTGGGAATATTTTGTGAGTCTATCAATCACAACATATAAACAACCCTTACCTTGAACCATGGGCAGCCCGGTGATGAAGACTATGGAAATACTTTCCCATTTTTGAGTGGGAATAGGAAGGGGCTGCAATAGTCCAGCTGGAAATTCATGCTCTGCCTTGTTTTGTTGGCAAACCAAACATTCCCATATGTATTGAAGCACCTCCTCTTTAAGACCTTTCCAAAAGAACCTTCCTCTCACCTTTTCGTGTGTCTTGAGATAGCCCAGATGACCAGCCAATGGGGCATCATGAACAGCCCTCAATATCTTGTTCTTCACCCTTGATTCGAAACCAAATAGACTCCATTCTTGTAGAGAATGATCCCATCCATTATTTTGTACCTTTCATCCACAATTTCTTCCTCAAAAACAACATTAGCAAACTTATACTCAGTTGTAATTAAAGACTTCCAATCAGCTGTTATCTTAGATAAAGAGCAAAGATATGATTCTTTGGACAAAACATCTTCTACCAAATACTTGATTTGAGTGGTTTCCGGAATCATACCTTGAAATATCACCTTCTTGCCTTTATCCATGAAGCTCAACTCCATACTTTGGTAGTTGAGAGTGAACTTTCCCAATGAATGTAACCATTGGACCCCAAACACAAGATTTGTACTAGCTATGCCAATCATATAAAGATCATCACATACCTCATGCTCTCCCAACGTGAAAAGGAGTTGGGGACACCTTCTTGTGCATGGCATGGAGTAGCCATCCGCTACCTTGACCATGAAGCCTTTGAAGTCTTCCACCTTCGAATCCACCTTTTCCCTCAAGCTCTCATCAATGAAATTGTAAGTAGCTCCATTATCAATCAAAACCACGACTCCTTGTCTATGGAGGGAAAATCGTTCACAACTTTGTTAGAATACATAATAAATTCAAAACAATCCTCCATCAAGTTTCTTTCTAACCTTATGCATGGAATAGCAATATCAAGGACTTCCTCTTTCTTACAATTCAAGGGATCAACTGGAACCCAAATTTTTATGCCCACATAACCTTGCAAGTAAAGATCTATGTGCCATATGTCACTCCACAAGTTCTTCACGTCATCACCAATTATACTACAAGGCATTAAACATGACATGTAATATTTCTTAACAAAATTGCCCATAATGAGACAAGTATGGCAGTGACATAAGAGGAGATAAAATGTGATTTTTTTCATCATACCTTGGGCTGCCAACAAGGATCCCACCATTTTTGTTGGTACTTGTTTGGAACATCTCTGGAACTCACTCCAAGGTGGTAAACTTCCTCAATTTGCCCATCATTGACTATTGTTTGGAAATTTCCAGCGAACTGAAAATAATCATGAGGAACCGGAAGTGCCTTTCCTTCATGAACATACCCTTCCGTAATGTCATCCTCTTTGCCCTTATGCAAATCTGATTTCTTTTCAACAATTTGCCACAAGCACCCATTAGAAACCAATGAAATATCATTAAATATTAAAGAGCTTTTACCTTGGGACTCATGCTCCATGATTTCCCTAGGTTCATGCTTCAAACTTTCATCAAACCGTGATGTCTTCACATTGTTGTTCTGAAAATCAGTCAAGAGCTTTACTTTGGCAATGGAGATGGGGGCTTCTAGGGCTTCAATGGGTTGTTCCCTCTCAATGCCCAACAACTTCGGTTGTTCTTCTTCCTTCTTTGGCTCAAGATCCATAATTTCTTCTTCAAATTGCGTTGCAAGGGTTCTTCTATGGGTTGTTTCTTCTCCACTACTTGCAGCCTTCTTGTGTAGCTTGTGACCTAGGCTTGGGCCTTGATCTTCCCTTGCTTACTCCCATGAACTCAAAAAATGACATGGCATCACGAATCTTCTCCGGAAGAGCCCTATACTCCTCATACCATGTAGCACTGTTGTCCACTTTGAATAGCTAAGAATTATTGACTCCTTTGAAGAACTCCTTCCAACATTTAGATCTTGAATGGTATGGAATAGTTGAGTCATTGTATTGGCCAATCTTTCTTGCCCTAGGGCAAGCTTTTCAAGTCAAGTATCACCAAAAAATTATCTGTCATTTTGATCTTCTTCACGAAACCCTCCGGTTGGGAAGACAAAACTCGATACCACTTGTAATATCTCTTTAGGGCTTAAACCAAAAATAAGGGTTTGGCCACAAACCCTAAGAATCAGATCTGAAAATACACCAACACCAAGCTGAAAATAATTTAATTTTATAACAGCAAATCCCACAATATTGGAAACCCTAGTAATGATCTGGAAATTATACTTTTAGGGTATCAAAATCAGCTTAGAACATTAATTAATATCCCCTTAGGACAGCTAACTGCACCAGCCCTTAGGAACAATCATGCACATGCAATATGGACTGAAAGATTAATCATGGAAATATCCCAAATACTCGATAAAACCAGCAAGATGAAATCTAGAGTAAATATGTATTTTATAAATTTATTTTTAAGTGCAAATATAGCTGAAACTTCTAACATTCTTAACTCCAATACTTGGAGTTTCAACACAAACCAAAGCTCAAAATGATCTTGAAAAGACCAACTATCCAATGAAAGTAAAATCACAATTTTCTAACCATGAAAACCCACTGAAAAGTGATCCTGAAATCTCCAAATGGGTAGATCAAATTGGAAATGAATGTGGCAGCCCCTAAAAACGTGCCCTAGCTAAAGGAGTGCCCTAAGCATGGATAAGCACCTTGTTCAAAAAATATGCCAATTAAGTTCACTTGTGACTCCTGTATGAAGCCACCAATGCAACAAATGAGGGTTTCCGCCCCCAAGTGTTGTGACTATTGAGGGTTTCATCCCCAATAGGATCCAATGAGGGTTTTCGTCCTCAAAGTTGAGCCACACCAAAGGTCTTCGTCTTCGGTGGTGATCTGTAAAAATCTACTTTGGAACTTTACGAGACCACAAAATTTACTGTTCTACTTCCAATTCTTTGAAAATGACAGTTCTTAATGCTAGTGAATGAAATCTAAACTTAGAACTATTTTGCAGTAAAGGAAAGATGACAATTTAGCGCGCACACACAATATTTTTATCCTGGAAACCCCAGATTGAGGGAAACCAGTTGGGAAGGGAAATTGCTCTTTCTTCCCACTTATATATTGGCCAAATTAAAAGAAGATACAGATTACAATAAGATGAAGGAAGATAAACAATGTCAACACCTCCCTTTTGTACTTGCTTGCTCTGTTCTCACACCTTCTATAAAACAATTCCAGCTTCAATGGTTTCTTTCTCACTTTTCTTCATTCCAACTTCGATGATCCAAACCACTTGTTCTCCTTGTATTTATAGTTGCTTCCCATGCCCTCCCGCACCAAGATGTAATGTCCCCTTTTAGGACAAGTTAGGAATTAACACAAATTTGATCACACACAGCTGAAAACAATTAATATTCAAACCCTAAACTGCTGCAATTTTCAAAAATTAATTCCCGCTTAACCATCCAAGCAAAAATCTTCAAACTTTGGATTTTGGGTCACAAAAATATGAAGAATAATATCCCAAAACCAGTTTTTGCACAACCAACATGAAACCCTAATTTTTCCCTAAAAAGTAGGTCGCCCAACACATTTAGGGCACCAAATCTACTCCAAAAATTATGAAATTGCTTTCTCCTTATCTCTCCTAATTTCTACAACCAAAACCAATATTAATCTAACCCCAAAACTGCAGATCTGAAATAAATATTAATTTATAAGAACCAGAAAGCTTGCAGACAGCTAAAATCTTCTAAAATTCATAACTCCTTCAATACTTAGAGTTTTTCCATGAAACAAGATGCAAAATAAACTAGAAATTTAGGGTTTTCCACTGCATTAAGGATCTGAATTTTCTAAGCATTAAAACCTAGCCAAAACAGTCCTAGAAAACTGATTTCAAGTCGCTAGGGTTAGATAAAATTATATAAAATAATTCTAACTCTTTCCTAGCCTCCAAATACACCAAAATATTAGCCCCTTACTCTGAAATAATCAACACATGGCAAATTGCAAATCTAGTATTTATGGCATCAAACATAATCAAATCATCACCAACCCAAGGCGCTATGGTAAGAATATTTGCAACAATAATAGAATAAATTAAAGGAGCAATATCAAATGATTTTCACACTCTAAACTTGGCGCCAAAACTGAAATAACTCAAGCAATAATGGCAGCTCTGAAATTGATCAAAAACCAGCTCACTAACTTCCCACGCAAAAGAGAGAGAGAGAGAGAAATCATTAATAGGCATGCATCCCAACTCCAAGCATGGAGTATCAAAATAATTTCATCATAACATGAGTCTAACAATGATCCTAGCACTCCTTTTATAAGCAAGGAAACAAGAAATTTGAAATTCTTAGGAGAGGTAAATTATTAAATAAAACCAGGTTTATTTTCCCTAGGTGTGGCGTCCCTTTTCAAAGGATGATTTTAATATTTAAAAACCACCTACATATTATTTAATTAATTCCCCTTTTTAATTTGCATTTTGGGAATTTAATTAAATAATTAAATACATTACTTGCTCCATAAATATTAAATAATTAAATAAATATTGTTTTATAATGTCAAATGATTAAAATCACTCTCCAGGCAATATTATCTAATTATTTAATATAATTTTCCCCTTGCAACATCCCTAAAGCCCATGGGGAATGATAGGCTAAGGGTCTTCAAAAATGGGGACATTACAAAAGAATAGGAAGGGTTGACAGGAAGAGACACAATCCGGATGCTCCAAACCCGCGATTGTTCATGGCTTTATTTATTTTTGTTTCATTAGTGAGCAAGATTTGCCAATGTATGCGGACCAAAGCACTTACGCAACCACCACGGCGGTTACGTAACCATCGTTCTATACAGAGGGCGGTTACGCAATCGCTTCTCTGCACAGAGTGGCGCTTTACGTAACTTAACGATCTGCTCCTCTTCAATGAATGATTTTTCTTCCGATTACTGGTTGATCGATGTAGTATTTTCTTTAGATCCCTATTGATCGCACCTCCCCGCTCAGAGGCTTCTAGTCCAACAAAAGCTTAGTAGGGGAGTAGATAAGGAAACAATTCCCTCACTTTCTCCTTTGAGTACCACCGGGCCTGCCTTGGTGTCTTCCCCTTGAGTCCAACCTGTCAAGACTCTGTGGACCTCTCCTTGTCTCTCGATCTTCTGCTATAGCACTACGTCCTCCTCCAACTCGCCTCGTGAGTCCAAGACGCAATCTTCTATGGAAGGTAACAATTGACATTCTTCTTCTTCATCAAGCATGGATGGCTCATATAGGTGCAAGTTCTCACAATTTACTACTGAGTACATCCGCATGAAATGTGGCAAATCAAGCCTGAAAGCATTTTCTCCAACCTGCTCCAGTATAGTGAAGGGTCCATACCGTAGTGGCTTGAGTTTCCTTGCTTGACCTTGTAGTCTCTCCTTGCTCAAGTAAAGCCAAACCTTGTCTCCAACATGAAGTTTGTGCTCTCTACGATGTTGATCATGTCTAGCCTTATACTTGGCTTGATATTTCTCCAATTGTTCTTTCACCTTGAGATGGATTTGCCGGATCCTCTCAACGAACTTCGCTACTCTAGTCACCTTTGAATCATGTATCTCCCCTTCTTCTTGTTGCCCAACCGCTATGTCCAATGGATTAGTAGGTAGATATCCTAAGCATGCTTCAAACGGTGATTGCATAGTGGATGTGTGTACCGCCTTAGGTTGTAGGAATGTTGAATGTAGGCTAAGGACTCATCCCAAGTCTCGTGGATATTTGCTATTATATCCTCTAATCAATTGTACCAAAGTCATGTTCACCACCTCCGTTTTCCCATCTGTCTGGGATGGAAGGTCGTGCTCCTCTATAACCAGTGTCTATCTTGTCCCACAAAGTAGTCCAAAACTTCCCCAAGAACCTGGAATCTCTATAAGAAACAATAGACTTCGGCAAACCAAAATGCACCCATACATTAGCAAAGAAAAGTTCAGCTGCCTCATATGCTTTTATTGTCTTTTTACATGCCATAAGAACACACATTTTGCTAAATCTATCAACAACATATAGATAATCATGGCCATGTTTAGACATAGGTAGTCCTACAAAATCCATAGAAATATCTTCCCAAGATGAGTGAGTAGGACCGTAAAGGCATATACAAACCTTCTTGATTTTAGGCTTGCTTGTACAACAAAGTTTACATCCTCTTATGAATTTAGACACTTCTTACATATTGGGCCAATACACGTACCTTTGCAAGTGGGCCATGGTCTTGCCAACACCAAAATGTCTTCTTACTACTTTCGAGGTATGTGCTTCCCTCATCAATAGAAGCCTTTCTTCTTTCGGCACACAAATCTTCCCCCATCGGTAGAGCAGCCCATCTTTGAGATAACAATCTTCAATACCCGTCTTTTCAGCCCCTTTGGACTGCAACTGCTGATATGTCACCCCAAAATCTTTTTCTTGAGCATATGCCTCTCTGTAAGCTTCCTTCGTGAAGGGCTCAAAATGAGAGATAGTGGCCAAACTAGAGATTTTCTCTTGTGTGGGCGGCCTAGACAACATGTCTGCCACCAAATTTGTGCTTCCTTTCTTATACTTGATCACCAAATGGAACTGTTGAAGGAATCCCATCCATTTGTAGTGCCTTGCCTGTCTGCAATTTAGACTGTGCTTGCAAATACTGGAGAGGTTTGTGGTCAGTGTGCACAATAGTTTCTTTACCCAATAAATAATGTTTCCATTTCTTAATTGCCTGAACTAGTGCATACATTTCTTTATCATATATTGAATATCCCTTAACTTGCTGAAGTGAAAGTTTCGAATGATAACATACTAGCTTACCTCCTGTAGCAACACTGCTCCCATAGCATAATCACTGACATTTGTCTCTACTTCAAAGGGCTGCTGCAAATTAGGAAGAGCAAGTACTGGAGCATGACTAATTTTGTACTTTAATAACTCAAAAGCCTTATCTTGTTCCTTACCCCAGTCAAAACCCTTACTCTTTGCGGCTCGCTATGTGTAGAGGTGTTGCAATAGCGGAGAAGCTCATAATGAACTTCCTCATGTATTATACTGCTCCCACAAAACTTCTAGTTTTTGTGGCTCCTGTTGGTGTTGGTCAGTTAGTGATGGCTTCCTCCTTTGGATCCACTCGTAGCTCTCCCTCCAACCACGTGCCCAAGATAGACAAGTGATTGTTTGGAAAATTCACACTTCTTCATGTTGCATAGCAGTTTCTCTCTTGAGAACTTGCAAGACTTGCTGCAAATGTGTTAGATGTTCCTCCCATGTGGCACTAAAAATCATAATATCATCCAGATATACAATGACACATGAATCTATGAATTCCTGCAATACATCATTCATCAATCTCATAAATGTAGCGGGTGCATTACATAAACCAAATGGAAGTACTAACCACTCATACAAACCCTGTTTTGTTTTGAAGGCAGTCTTCCATATATCCTCCTTCATCCTGACTTGGTGATAACTCGACTTGAGATCCAACTTTGTGAAAAACTTTACATGTTGAAGTTGGTCCAAGAGGTCATCTATGCGTGGGAGTGGATATCTGTTCTTTATGGTAATCTTGTTTAAAGCACGGTAGTCGATGCACATTCTCCAAGAACCATCCTTCTTTGCACCATCACAATAGGCGAACCGCATGGCGAGGTGCTCGGGCGTATTACCCCTTGGTCTAGTAGCTCCTGGAGTTGTTTCTTTACCTTTGTACTCTCCAACAAGGATTGCCTATACAACCCGATATTTGGTAGAGGGGACTCCAAGCAATAATTGAATCTCATGCTCTACCTCCCGTTTTGGTGGTAACCCACTGGGAGTCTAGAATACTTCTGAAAAGACTGAATTATGCTATCCAAATCCTTCATCCCTTTATTAGAAATATCTGAAATTTCTACCCCATCTTGCTTATCTTTCAGTAAAAGTAAACAAAACTGATTATGATTTTCCTAAATTAGTCTCTTTGCTTGGTTAGCACTTACCATAGCAATCTTTGTCTTACGCTGGTGTGCCTAGGATGTTGTAATTGACTCCATCCTTGATCCATCTATATCGGTTCTCCCTTCTCATGAATATAGCATCCTTGATATACAAGGACTCCCAAAAACAACATCAAATGCATCAAGTGGAATTACATCAGCTTCCAATACATCTATATACTGAGAATTTATCCCAAACTTGAACTTACATCTTCTTGTTACCTGAATTTCTACACCCTTCTTCACCCATCCCAAAGGATAAGGATGTGGATGCTCATAAGTTTCAAGACCAAGCTTCTTTACAACCGCATCAGAAATCAAATTAGATTGAGAACCAATATCAACCAAAGCATTTACCTTAGTTCTCTTGATTTGGATTTTGATCTGAAATAGCTTACTCATCTCTTCCTCTTGTTCTTGGTTGTCCATGTTGGTGGTCGTGCATCCAAGCCTCTCATCTACATCAAAATCATCCTCTATCTCTACCTCCCCATCTGTCTTTACAATTGTCATGGATTTCTTTGAATCCTTGGTTCGGTTCTTTGGGTGTAATTCCGGATGTAACTTCCAACATGTAGCATCAGTATGACCATTGATATCACAATTCTTACAAAAATTCTTGGGATCTTTACAAGTATTCAAAGTAGTGGCGGTTTGTTTACCTTTCCTTTCCATTTACCTTTGTTACTTGTTTGTCCCTACTCTTTCTTTGGCTGATTTGTCGACTTACTTTGTCCTCAACTCCATTTCTCCTTGCTTCTTCTCATCATCAATATAATATGCTTGCACATGCTTCATTGAGATCCTTGGGCTTTGTGGAGATGACCTTCCTTCGAAGGTGAGTGTGAAGTCCTCCCAAATACTTGGTCGAATATCCTCATCCTCCAAGTCCATATTAAGCAACATGGCTTGTCTCTCAAAACTCTGTAGTATAATCTTGCACACTTTGACCACTGCCTTGTCTAAAATACTGCCATTTAATCATTTGGTCAATCTTATGGCCAATAGGATAAAAGTTAGCTCTAAGCAATTCTTTAAAACCCTCCCAAGATCTTACAATAGGACGTTTCTTCTTCTCACAAGTGGCTAGATGGGTTTCCCACCAAACCAGAACATGTCCTTCCATTTTGAGACGTGCAAAGGTGATCCTTTGTGCCTCAGTGACATCATGTACACTAAAATAGACCTCCAATTGTTTTAACCATTTATCAAGCAATTCTACATCTACTTGTCCTTCAAAGCTTTTTATCTCAACTTTAGTTTCAACTTTAAAAGGAACATGATCATATTTTACCTTCTCTCTTCCAACTGGAGTTTCTTCTTCACATTCTTCCACATCTTCTTCCTCATTGTGGCTCTTTCCTATGCCAAAATTTTTGGCCAAATCTCAAACCATTGAGTCCATGGAATCTTTCTTAACTGAAGTCGTCTTTTGCAGATCTGAGAGTTCTTGTTGGTGTCTATACAACCTATCCATCGTGCTTTCCAACATCTCAATTCTACGGACCAAGTTCTCTTCCTCCATTTGATCTCTAACTCTTTGCTTCCACTTTTTCGTAGATATGTCTGGATCGCAAGGTAAAACTTCTTCGCCTTTAGACCTTGTCACTGTCATACAAATCACAAGAACGAATACCACAGTCCTGGATAATAATCAGCTTTAATACCAAAATGATCTGTAAAACTCTAATTTAGAACTTTACAAGACCACAAAAATTATTGTTCTACTTCCAATTCTTTGAAAATGACAGTTCTTAATGCTAGTGAATGAAATCTGAACTTAGAACTATTTTGCAGTAAAGTAAAGATGACAATTTAGCGCACACACAATATTTTTATCCTGGAAACCCCCATATTGAGGGAAACTAGTCGGGAAGCAAAATTGTTCTTCCTTCCCACTTATATATTGGCCAAATTAAAAGAAGATACAGATTACATAAGATGAAGGAAGATAAACAATGTCAACACCTCCCTTTTGTACTTGTTTGCTTTGTTCTCACACCTTACTTCTACAAACAATTCCAGCTTCAATGGTTTCTTTCTCACTTTTCTTCATTCCAACTTCGATGATCCAAACCACTTGTTCTCCTTGTATTTATAGTTGTTTCCCATGTCCTCCCGTGCATTGGAGAATAGGAAGGGTTGTCTAGGGAAGAGACACGGTGTCCGCGATCGCTCGTGGCTTTATTTATTTTTGTTTCATTAGTGACAAGACCGCCGATGTATCAGACCGGCGGTTACACAACCGCCACAGTGGTTATGTAACCACCGTTCTATGCAGAGGGGCGATTACGCAACCGCTACTCTGCACAGAGTGGTGTTTCTATAACTTAACAGTTTGTTCCTCTTTACGATTTTGGTTGTTCTGATGAAGTGGTGTTTTCTTTAGATCCCTATGATCAAGTGGAGAGTAGGGCACGTCGTGCACAAACCCAAGATATCAATCTTTGAAATAAACATGCATAACCTTCCTTAGGCCATTTGATCCACCTTTATATCCTCCTTTTTGGCGACAAGAGTCATAAGGGTGACTTATCCCCCATGACCGACCTCTTTAAGTGCATGCTTCTATTTTTAATTTGTATTTATGAGCTCTCCATTGAACCGACTTGTCCTTGGGAAGGAACATACAAAAAGAAGCATTACTAGAAATGAAAGAAAACATAAATGAAACCCACATACTTCCATTGCTCAAATTCTTCTTGGCCACGGAAGAAAAATGGCAAGAAGTCTTCATTTAGAACTACTTCGAAAAAGGGGACATTACAAAGTCTCCAATATGAGAAGGAAAGGAAGCCCAAAGGAAGATTAATTCAAAATATATGCATGGGAATCGTCAATGAAACACAAGTCTCCTGTCTGAAGCGTTACAAAAATCATAGACAAGGGCAAGATTTTATTAGGACATGGAACAGACTAAGTGACCCGATAAGATTGACGATAACACCTACCTAATGTCACCTACATAACTCTATGCCCTCGAAAGATCCAAATGATTGACATGATAATAAAGTTAGAGTTTAAAGTTATCTCTTCTTTGTAGGATCCATCCAATGAGTATGATAGCTTATTGAAAAGGTACTTTCTTGCTTTGTTAATGTCTTGCCTACTTATGATGTCATCCATAATTCAAAACAGATTATGGTTGAGCAAGTTAAAACTCCAACATAAGGAAATAAAAGAATATTTGGAGTGGTCCAATAGGCCACTAGGAGAAGTCATGGGAATTCCACTACACATGCAAGGGAAGCTTGCCTCATTGTTGGCAATGCGTTTCTCAATGGAAGAGATGTCACAAATACTCAAATAAGAGGCTTCTGAGCCCTTTTATGATGCAACATAGATTTAAAATCACAGATAAAACTTTTTCTCTGAAAATGGACTTAGGAAGAGAAATCCAGATTAGGTGCCTAATGATTTGCATTGGTGATGCTCAAGGCTTATCACTTGCCCAAGCTTCTTAACATCCATTGAGTTCAAACCTTGACCACCAAGTGAGCTCCCTAAGCTCAAACCACAATTCCCGTCCCTAATGCACACCACTACACCAATCATATTTGGCCTGCATGTGATCCATATGACCCGAGTAATTCTACAATCACATATAAGAACCGGGGTTCCACAGCTAAAACAGCCATGTAATGTGCCTTTTCCACCTTGAAACTGAAAATCAAAGAACTTGCACAAATCTAAATAGTAAACTGAAGCAAACTGTTATTAAATTCCCAAACCCTAGCAGCAGGCTGTAAAAAAAAATTATGATAGAAATCAGCCACAAACTTGTTGGAAATAATTTAGAAACCCTTCAAAATAATATTCTTCAAATTTGGAAATGATTGCAAGAGAAAAGCACTAGAAAATATATCTTTTTACCAATTTAATATCAGTTGGAAATTAATTAATTAACAGCAGTGAATACCCTTACAAATATGGCTGGAAATGAAGGTTTCCAAGCCCCAAAATGAAGTACAAATGAAGATTCCAGCTACTAAAAATAGGAGAAACACAATGATGGTTGAATTTGAAGTTGTCATGCCCTAAAAGACCCCAAATTCCACCTTAGGGCAAGTCGCCACCCTTGGGAAGGGCTAGAAATGCCTTCAAAACTGAATACAAACTCCTTATGTGATCACCCTTTTGCAAGCTTGAGGGGTTTCGTCCTCAAACCAGCCCACTATTGAGAGGTTTCGTTCTCAATAGGTCTTCCAAGAGGGTTTTCGTCCTCAATGGATGAGAGAGAAAGCAAACATGCTCCCAACTCCAAGAGAATAAATTCCAAAAGCAAGCATAACCTCTTCCAAGCCAAGTGACCCCTTTAAATAGCTAGAGGTGGCACCAAAACCAATTAGAACCTTCTAAAGAAGACCGACCTCACATAATAATTCCTTTTTCTTCTATTTTTCATTTGGTTTTTTCTCCTTTACCCAGCCAACCTGACTATACTTAGAAAATTAAAAAAAAATGCAAAGCTCACAAAAACAACTGAAAAACATGACATTAACTTCCCTTGCTCATTCCCTTTTTGCCCATAGGAAGTGGAATGGGCTCAAGGTCTTCAAAGAGAACTAGCGTTGAGAAGGGGACATTATAATCCTCCCCTCCCAAAATTGCTTGCCCTCAAGCAATTGCAAGCTTGGATGCTCCAATAATCTGGATCTTGTACCTGTCAAATGAAAGAGCTCTTGCCAAAACAAGCTCATATGCCCAAGTACCATCATACCATGATAACCAAAACATCTAAATCCCATAGTTGTCAAGTGGAACAACCTCCGCCAACAATTATCATGGTGTCTACTCCATCCATCACCCACATCTATATGCTCCCCTCAATGAAGCCTTCTACCCAAAGCATGAGAACATCTTTCATACACTCCCTTAAGGCCAAAGGCTGCCCCAAGTGCTCACTACCGTGTTCCCGAGGTACCAATTTGCTCTTCTCTTGTGATGAAGGATCCCAAACACTTGCTTCGTGCCTATACAAGGACTGAAAACTCTCCATTAGTCACCACCAACTGGAAAATATTCTTTCCATGACTGGAAACCCTTGCAAAATCACTTGTGTGAGTGCCCATGAAGTGGTGCGATGGCTGATAATTATGATGACAGCAACATTAGTACTAGAAATTAGGTCCATAGCTGTCTGGGTATGCTTCCGCTGTCATATGATGATATCATCTCATCATTGTTTCCATATTTGTCACCATGTGCTTCTAATGCTTGGAGAAGCATCTCTTCCATCCCATCATCACCAGCTGCAACCTCATACTCTTCCTCATTTACTTGAGCTGATAACAAACTCAATTGCTCTATCACATCCTTGTCTTCTTTCTCCTTCATACTCTCTACCTCCCTTCTAGGTTGTTTACACTTCTCTTTTTTCTCCATTCCTGGACCTGCACATAGAACAAACACATTAAAGAAAACAAGAGTTCTCAACATTACTTCTTCATGCCTCATAGATATGTGGACTAGCTTTCTTCCTTTGCTTGCATTCTCCTCAAAATTCCCCTTCATATGATGGACTCTCAAAGGTCCATTCATGCTGCCCCAAGCATGGTTGTAGCTGTACCATTGCAATTTCTTGCTCAAAATCAGCATTGTGGTGGCTGAAAACTCTTCTAAAACAGCGGCAAACAATCCCTCATTGATGGTAGGCAGAAAATCCTTCCACCTTGTGACTGAAAACACTTTTGTGACTATCATAAAAAGTGTTAAGGGGCTGGTTTTGATGCGGACAGAAGCAAAAAGAATAGGATAACAGCTGTCATACTTCAAATTTTTCACAAAATTCAGAAATGACAGTGATATAGGGGTTGGAATCAACCATATAGTGACTGAAAATGCTTCAACAAACTAAAGATTACTCTAATGTATGGCTGAGACTACTTGTATGGCTGCAAGTACAATGTTGAGCAGGCTGAAAAAAGGAGGAACAGCAGTCCTAAAATAGGAAACAGCTCCCTTACCAACAAATTTTTGATTGTAGCTCAATCTCCAATCAGCCCTTAAGGAATGACAACCCACACTCAACTCCATGGCATGTTGCACCCCACTATCCACTAGTAGTCCTTGAGTCGTATTATTGAGCACCCAACTACGTTGTATGGGAAGCATTTGCTAATCAACATAAAGATCATGTGGCTTATCCATTTTCCACATCAAACATCTCGCTGCCCCGACAATGGTGACTTTCTTCATAGCTTTGTCCTCAAGTGTAGGACTTGGCTCCAAGGGATGGTCTATGGATCATGAGCATTGATTCTCCACATCTTCATTAGAATACATGACATACTTTATAGGGCTCCTTAGAAACCTATTTTCTTGCCACATGCATGAGATAAAGAATTCTAAAATAGTGACATTGAACTCTTCAAAGATTTTACCCTTCTTGTATCTCAAAAGATCGCCACGATCCCAAAGTCTCAAGTTCACACAATTTGGAACTTGTATGAGCAGATCTATGGGCCTTTTACCACTCAAAGTGTTCTTCACTCTATCACCATTTCCCCTATGTTGTCCATGATAACCACACAATCTAAAACGACTTAGTAGGAACCAACAAATCCACAACGCTTTCATACCTTTGGTTGTCTTCAACTTGTTCACCTTCCTTTGCCAGAATGAAGCTTGGTTGAGATATCTTCAGCATCTCCATCCTTGTGACTCAGAATTTCTAAGTTAGGATCAGCATTCTCCTTCCTCTTAGACTCTTCACATTCAACAAGTGAAGCCCTTTCCGCCTTGACTTCATCCATACTTTGTTGACACATGTATGGAGCATCTTCATAGTTCTTGCTAGAGTCATGAACACCATTAACTTGCTCCTTATAGGTTTTGTTCTAAAATTCCAGCCAGCTGAAAATCAACATTAACAACCAGTAAATCTCTTTTCTCATGTGCATGCCCTTCAACATGGTCTTCTTGGGACTCCACCTCAAAACCCTCTTGCAGATCTGATTTTTCTTTTTCCAGTTCATGCCCCATGATTTCTTCCTTGACCTCTTGAGGTGTTGATGTATCTGCTACCTTTGCTAGTTCTTTTTCTTCTTTCAAGAGAAACCCTTTTGGGTTTGGCTCCTTGGCATATTCTTGTGGTCTAGGGTTTAACCCTAGCATCTTCATCCATGCACCGTGTTGGTACCCAAATCTACACTGCTTTGTGGCCGAGGCAAAGATCAACACTTGGGGTGGAATGCTCTAAGTATGGCAGAGACTTGTCATTTTGCGGTCGGGAAGATGTCTAACAAACTTATTTAGAACTAGGCATTGGAGGGACTGGGTGGCACATACAAAGGGGATGACCTTCCCTGCTACTTTAGGTCCTACCTTTAACCAGGTGAGAGAACCTATTCTGTAACTTGAATTTGTAAGAAAGATAGGTGGAATAATAGTGTTTTGGCTTTCTCTTTGAAATTTGAATCATCAATCTGAATGAACATGGTCAATGTATGCACTATTTAACTCTCACGAGTTGTCACACTAAATAATGAAAATGTCACTCAAGTAGGACCAGTTACTCTAGACAGTGGAAAGTTCGGTCTGCTTCTACATATTTATGGGGAAAGGAAGGTAAAAATGGCAGTCCCTTAGCAAATGTTTATAGACAGAGAAAATAGAAGTGGTTCAGAAAGGATTTAACAATTTTAGGATTGTATTTATGTAGGAGTGGGAGATTAAAGCAGGATAAAGTTGATTATACATAATTCTCAGCAAACTTTGACAGTGTTAGAAACTTGCTCAAGGCAAAAGAACACATCAAACGACCAGTAGCAGCTCTTTAACTAGAAGATATGCACTCATGGAAGCCCAAGAATATATGCTTTCACACAATCTTTAAAAGATCAAACACAAAAGCTGATGTTAACCTCTCAATAAAATACTTGACAATTCTTGATCCTTACGCCCAAGATTCACTCAAAGACCTAAAAAAATCCTCTCAACAAAATGGATGCATTGTGAATTTAAAATTGTTTATCATACTATGAAAGGAAAGCTCTTCTCACAACACAATTACAGTTACCACAACACCACCACAAGGACAAGATCTAGTGTAATTCAAAAGAATTATCAACATAAGATTGCAACAGGACATACAAATGATTCATTTAAAGTATATTTCCAAAAGACAAAGATAACAATCCTCATGAACATACACACAATTTATCTCAAGATTTTCAGATTTCTCAGCAAGGGAAAATAAAACCTATGATCTCAATGCTTGTCAATGGTTGTACACTTACAACCATCTTGACATAAGAAGATTTGAAAGGTGAAACAAAACACAAGTATCTCAATTTGATTCAAGTTTTCAGAATTCTTATCAGTTCATGTTGTTTCTTCTAAGAATTTAGAAAAATTTAACTTGCCCCTCGACATGAGAACATGCCCCTCATATCTATACAATCTTTGGTTCTTTCTTTGCTTGATTTTTCCCCCAAAACTTGAATCCTTTTAAGGAATATTCCCAAGGAACAATATCTGATTCTATCATTTTGAAAATATCTTATTCCCTTCGTGCCATGTGGAGGAATCTTTACAAATGTTGTCAGGTGTATGTTTCATTCTCTTATGATGAATGGGATGCTTATGTCATTTATTTGACATCACCAATTTGGTCGTTTCTATTTTGGGTAAGTTGAGAAACTTTTTAAATAATTTTTTAGTGCCCCCAAATAGTTTGATTTGATGTTTAATCATTCCGCCTTTTGGGAATCCACCTCGAAACACACAATCATTGTCATATCTTTCTGAGCTGAGTTTTTCGCATGTGTTGTATCATATCAAGCCAATTTCCTCCTTTTTGTATGATATTAGTCTATTTCACACTTATCTCCTTCATGTGGGTATCACAGACAATCAGATTCATCATGATTGTGCTCAACTTAACTCACCAGCTTTATCTTTACTATAAATTTCCATCACTTCTACAAATTTACATCCCTTCTTTTGAGTGTGAAAAATCTTGGTGGATTTCTCTGTCTGCAATATGGTGGGAGTGACATTAGCATCCAGTTTGAAGGAAATCTCCTCTGAGGATTTGAACTCAGTTTTTGATTTATCAGGCCCAGATGAAGCATTTGTGAGGATGTTATTCAAAATTGCAGACCCGAAAGACTACAATGGGCCATTGACAGCTCAAGTTGTTTGAGTGGCTTTGATTCGAAGGCTCATCAGAATCAGTCCCGTTTTTTCTGCCTTCCACATGATGTACTTTCATCTTTTCAAGTGGGAGCATCAGAAGGCTCCTGAGGTGCTGAAGCGATTCTAGTTCAAGAGCAGGCCATCTGTGAAAGGTGCAATTGACAACATATGCCCTTTCATCTGCAATGAAGAGTTCACTATGAAGGAGATTCCTTCATAATCTTATCATCTTGGCGAAGGGGCTTGTATATGGTGTCCCCAATATTTCCCCACGAAATGCGGAACTACCCCTTTTTAAATTTTTCGTTCTTTTTAAGTAACAGGTCATGTTTTTGTGTTTTGTATTGTATGTGGTTGTTTGCATTGCTCTAACGTATTCCTAGAGAGTCATAAAGCCACATTCGTCAAATACCCACATGAAAAAGCTCACTCAATTCCTTTGTCAGACTTTGTCTGAAAGCATTTTATTTATTTTTATATTAAATAAATAAAGTTCTTTTAAAAATAGATTGAGCTAAAATTAGAGAATTTGGGTTATATAAAGCACTTCACCCCATCATTGTTACCACACCAGTATTACTTTCACCTCAAAGTGGAGCATTCACCCGGGAGGAGTTTTACAGATTAACTAAATTGGAGAATTCTTTTCGAGCAATTGCTCGCAGCTTCCTTCGTATTATGTTTTTATTTATTTCTTTTGTGTTTTGGTTCTGTTTTCTCCATGTTCCATCTCGCGATTCCCATGGCCTTTTTTTTCTTCCTACCGGATCTAGTCCAATTGCATAGGGTTTTAAAAGCCATTCTTTGCCTCGGACGAAAGGAAAATTAATTATTAAGTGTTGGTTTTCATGTCCATGTTTTCAACGCAGCCTCTTAGAGCCAAATCATGAATTTTGAAGTCTTTTGCAAGCAGCTTTCCCTCTGAAAATCAACGCAATTATCATAGAGAGCCAAGGCAAAACGACCTAGTGCAAATCGTGGTTTTTGACAGCCCATGCTTATGTTTTCCACGCTGCCTTATCTCACTAAAATCCACGCAATTCTGAGGAAGGAAAAGTCACTTAAATTCATTGTGAATTTTCATGCCTTCCTCCTTGAAAATCAACGCAAGTCTTTAGTGCAAAACATGAATATTGGCTGCCTTCCTCTCTGAATTTCCACGCTGCCTTCCCACTTGGAAATCCACGATGGTCTTTAAAGTGCAAGTCATGGTTTTAAAACCTTTGTCTGCTAATTTTGAGCTGCCCTTCCACTCCAATTTCCACGCATATATTAAAAGGAGTTTGCAAGCTAAGTCGTGGTTTTTCTAAGTTGCCTACCATTTCTAATTTCCACGCTGCATTCCCTTTCTAATTTCCACACAATTTTCCTAGTGCAAGTCGTGGAAATACAAGTTGCCTTCCACCTTCGAAATTCACGAAATATTTAAAAGGAGTTTCACTTGTGCAAATTGAGGAAATACAAGCTGCCCTCCATCTTCCAAATCCACGTTGCCTTTCTAAATTTCCACGCAATTTTTAAAGAGCCAAGGAAAAACACTTAAAGCAAATCGTGGATTTACACGCTGCCTTCCACCTTCGAATTTCACGCTGCCTTCTTCCTTCAGTTTCCACGCAAATATTAAAAAGAGAAGCATTTAAAGTGTTTGCATGTGAAGCCAACTTGTCCTCCAGTTTCAACGCAGCTATTCACATTGCCAAATCCATGCAATCTGCTAAGTTGCATGTTAAATCCCTCTAAAAGCCCATGCATGTTGTCTAAAATCTCCCAGTTGAGCCCATGTTGAGCCTACTTCTCTTTGCTTTCATCCGAAGTAATTCCCAGAGTTCAAGGCTGCCCATATGCAATTAAAAATAACACAGGGGATGACTTGCATGTTTGTCTGAATTCTTTCTGGACAATTCACTTGTGCACATGATTGAGAAGAACTGCAAAAAGTTTCAAGGACAAGAGGTGAAGACAGGACAAACATCCATGGCGAATCACAGTTAGCTGCTCAGGGGGAAATAGATGGAATCATTATTCCTCTCACGGGTTCCTCTCACGGGAAGAGATATCATTCATATCATTCATTAGGCAGAAGTACAATACATGTTGGATCAGCATACAGAGTATGGAAGGAGAACAAGACTAAGAGTGTTGCAACTGGATTAACTTCTAATTTCTTCTCCTCTTTCTTCTTCTTTCTCTTATTTTCTCCGACAAAGTAATTGAGTAATCAATTAAATTGTAAAACTTAGGTAATTGGTTTAAAAGTCGTTACTAGAAAAAGTCAATTACTTAGGAATAGGTGGCGGAGACATGCGGGGCATAAATTTAGTCTTCACTTGTAAATCATGCATGTCATCATTCTCAAGTTGATCGATATTGACTTCTTGATCTTCTTCGCTCATTTCCACATTGTTTCTAGGAGAAGCAGCTTCAATTGCTAATGTATGAGGATCAACAAAGAGGTTCCGATTGTTGTTGAAATTCGAGCGGGGCGGTGTTGTTGCCTTGAGCCATTTGAGCCATTTGTTTCTTAATCTACAACATCTCATTTGCTAGTTTTTGCACTAGTGAATCAATAGTAGCAGATGAAATTTCGGCTTTAGAAGTACTGCCTTTTATTTTTCCAGCCATGATGAGATCATCTTCAATTTCAACCGCCATGTTTTGAGTTGTTAACAAGTCAACAGGACGTGCTCTTCGCAATTGATAACCTACTTCAGGAAGTAATGCATTGATGAAAAATACCTTTTGATTCTCGTCACTCAGAGAAGCAAAATCTGAAATTTTGTATTCTTTGGAATTTTGCAATAAAATCCCGCATGTGCTCATGTGGCTCCTTCTTTAGCTGAGTCAATTGAGTTATCAATGTACTGGAATCTTCAGTTGGCTTGAATCTTTTCAGGAATGCATCTCGCATAGTAGCCCAGTTGGTTATGGTACCAGGAGCTAACCGGTAGAACCATTCTCCAGCCAAGTCATGCAGAGTCTCTATGAAGAGTTTGATAGATACATCTTCATGTTCGACTGCAAGCACTCCATAGGATATAAAAACACAACTAAGTGGTCATCTAGATTTTGTTTGCCATCTCCAAGAATTTTGGAAAATTCTTTCTCGTCCCTTTAGGTAAATCATGCATAGGAGGAGTCAGGTTTAGAGGTCCAAAGGTTGCTCCCATGGAATAGGTGTTGCAGGGGCAAGTGGTTGATTCTGCATTATGAAAGGAGCACGTCTTCTTCGAGAATAGACCTGGTGAATAATTCCAGTTGCTGGATTATGCTGGAAATGATCAGGAGGAGTCTGCGCTCTTCTAGCTGGTGAAAGACTTGATCTGCGGCTCCTAATTTGAGGAGGATGATTGAAATTAAATTGCTCCTGCAATCTATAAAAATGATCAGTCCTTCCTTGAGCCCTGCTAGACCGAGTGAATGGACGTTCTGCCAGTTGAGGTTTTAATATAGATGGGAACGGCAAAAAAGCTCTGCAGTCCTTAACTTTGTTGTCCCTAGTAGAGTCACCAAAACGGTTGGCTAGATTTTATGCACAGCGTAAAACCTAGGCAGTCATGAGATAAATCTCCTTCATTTAACGATGAAGCTCCCGTGTAAGATGTTTATCTATTTTGTAGGGGTGAATCCTAATAACTACTTTCAGGGGTTTTACTTTAATTCCCTCAACTCATGAACCACAACTAGGTAATTTGGCAGCAAGTAAGCAGTTGTGATGGGATATTTGCAGAAGGAGAAAAATAGAAGTAGGGAAAGAAGAAAGGAAGATGTGTTGACTCAACCAATAGTTATCAAAGTTGGTCTCATCCACACAAATTAAATAAACAAATAAATCACAACATTCAGCAAAGAGTGATCCGTAAACTTCTACCTTGGAACTCTACGAATCACACAATTATGTTGTTCTACTTTTAACTTTGGAAAATGACAGATTTGCTTGAAAATTAGAGCTTAGTGACTGATTATCTAGTGCTATAGAAAGGAAATTGCAGAGAATAGGAAAGAATTCAAACTCCAACACCAACAATTTTATCCTGGAAACCTCCAATGGAGGAAAACTAGTCGGGAAGGGCAAAATGCTCTTTCTTCCCACTTTTATTGGTCAATTATAGACAATTACAGATTACAAGAAGTAGAAAATGGAGAACAATGTAAACCTCTCCCTTCCTGTGCTTGCTTGCTCTATTTCTACACCTTGCTCCTACAATTCCACTCCAACACTAAAGATCTTGCTCACTTGCTCTCTTAAGACTTTGCTCTTTGCTCTTTGATCTCTTTGGATCTCTGAATGATCAATTCTCTTGCTCCTCCTTGTATTTATAGCCTTCTCCCATGTCCTCCCATGCACTGGAGAATGGGAAAGGTCGAGGAGGAAGAGACACAGTCGGGCGCTTCAAATTCGCGTCCATTCATGCTCCATTCTTCTTTTCTAATCGAAGTGTCGGGACCGCCGCCCTGACAGCGGCCGGCGGCTTGGTAACCGCCACCCTACAAGGCGCAGTTCTACAACCACCGCTCTACACAAAGTGGAGGTTCAGTCAAGAACCTCTGTTTACCTCATTTTCTTGATCTCTTCGTTTCTCCTACTTGGTGCTAATGAAAATGATGAAGTGGTGTGTTTTTATCCCTATGGATCATACATCCCCTGCTTACGAGGCTTTTGGTCCCACAAAATCTTAGTGGGGGAGTGGTACAGAATCAACTCCCTCTCTTGCTCCTTCGAGTACCACTGGGTCTGCCTTGGTGTCTTCTCTCGTCCAACCTGCCAAGACTCCTGTGGATCTCTGGTTTGCTGCTCCAGTGCTACATCCTCCTCCAAGTTGCCTCAAGTACAATCCTCTTTGGAAGGCTTACTTCTATGTTTCCTTCTTTGTCATGCATAGATGGCGTTAGTAGGTGCGAGCTCTTGCAACTTGTTATCGTGTGCATCTGCATGAAGTGTGGCCTAAAGGTTTCTTTTCCAACTTGCTCAAGTATGGCGAAGGTCCCATATTGTAGTGGTTTAGTCCTTCTTTCTTGTCTTTGTCTCTTGAGATGGATTGGTTGAATCCTCTCCATGTACGTTGCTGCTATAGTCACCACTGTTCCTTGTATCTCCTCTTCTCCTTGCTGCCCCACAATCAGGTCCAGTGAATCCGTAGGTAGATACGGTGACTGCATAGCGGAAGTTTGTATTGCTCCTTGAATGAGCAGTTCCTGTGGTGGCTTCTTCTGCAAAAACTAACAACCGCTATCCGATTCTCCATCCTTTGGTCAAAAATATCCATGCTCTCACGTCCATTTTTCCTTTCTTCCAATGAAAGTAAACAAAACTGATGATTTTCCTGAATAAGTCTTGGTGTTTGGTTGGCACTTACCATAGCCTTCTTTGATTTTCTTTGGTGTGCCCGGATGTTGAAACTGACTCCGTCCTTGACCCATCTGTACCAGTTCTCCCTCCTTGTGAACACAGCATCCCTAGCATACAAGTAAGGACTTCCGAAGACAATGTCAAATGCATCAAGTAGAATGATATCAGCCTCTAATACATCAATATATTGGGTATTTATCCCAAATTGAAACTTACACTTTCTTGTGACTTGTATTTCTATAGCCCTCTTCACCCATCCCAATGGGTATGGATATGGATGCACGTAAGTCTCTGAGCCAAGTTGTTCTCTGAACCGCATCGTAAATCAAATTTGGTGAGAACCAGAATCTACTAAAGCATTTACCTTAGTCTTCTTGATTTGGATTCTGATTTGAAATAGCTTACTCATCTCTTCTTCTTCTGCTCCCCGTATACATGTTAGTGGTTGTGCATCCCAACCTTTCGTCTACATCCGAATCATCCTCAATCTCCACCTCTCCTTCTGTCTTCACAGCGGCCATGGATTTCTTGGAATCCTTGGTTTGGTGCTTTGGGTGCAATTTTGGATGCAACTTCCAACATGTGGCGTCAGTATGTCCATTTACATCACAATTCTTACATAAATTCTTAGGATCTTTACAAGTATGCAAAACAATAGCGGCATGTTTACCTTTCCATTTACCTCTGCTACTTGTCTTCCCTTGTTCTTTTTCTTGCTGATCTGTTGACTGGTCTTCCTTTGGCTCTATCTCTCCTTGCTTCTTCTTGTCATCAATGTAGTATGCTTGTATACAAGCTTCATTGAGATCCTTGGGCTTCGTGGAGATTACCTTCCTCCGAAGGTGAGTGTGAAGTCCTCCCAAATACTTGGTCAGAATGTCCTCATCCTCCAAGTCCATATTTAGCAACATGGCTCGTCTCCGAAACTGATTATCTAGTGCTTTGAAAGGAAATTGCAGAGAATAGGAAAGAATTCAAACTCCAACACCAACAATTTTAACCTAGAAACCTCCAATGGAGGAAAACCATCGGGAAGGGCAAAACGCTCTTTCTTCCCACTTTTATTGGTCGATTATAGACAATTACTGATTCTAAGTAGAAAATGGAGACAACAATGTAAACCTCTCCCTTCATGTGCTTTCTTGCTCCGTTTCTACACCTTGCTCCTATAACTCCACTCCAAAGCCATCAAGATCTTGCTCACTTGCTCTCTTAAGATTTTGTTCTTTGCTCTTTGATCTCTTTGGATCTCTGAATGATCAATTCTCTTGCTCCTCGTATTTATAGCCTTCTCCCATGTCCTCCCGTGCACGGGAGAATGGGAAAGGTCAGGGAGGGAAGAGACACAATCGGGCGCTTCAAATTCACGTCCATTCGTGCTCCTTTTTTTTTCTGTTCAGAAGTGTCAGGACCGCCGCCCTAAGCGGACCAGCGGTTTGAGACCGCCGCCTTGCGAGGCGGCGGTTCTATCCGTAACCTCCGTTTACCTCATTTTCTTCAATTTCTTTGTTTCTCCTTCTTGGTGCTGATGGAAATGATGAAGTGGTGTGTTTTTGGATCCCATGGATCAAAGAGGGAAAGAAACAACTTCTAACCTAGATCTAAGATAACACAAAATTTATCTAAAACCTTGAATAGAAGTAATCAAGCAAAGCACTTTGTAGACACAAAGTTCTCCAGAAATCCACCTTTTATTCAATCCCCAGCTTTCACAGAAATCACATCAAGGGTTCCAGCACAAAGTCTGAAAACTCAAGAATGCTCTAGTTACAAAAGCCTCTGCTAAACAAGTTCTGATGAACAAGTTGTGATCCCTTAACCCGTAGGTTCTTCCTCTATTTATAGTGCATAGAGGGCAAATACAAATAGGTAACTTTCAATGAATTCCTGCATGTGGAAGCTATAAGAAAGGAAATAGTTGGCAATCTTCCTCCTAGAATTCCTCTTTGCATGACATGCATGATTTACAATTAAAGACTAAATCAATGCCTGCATGTCTGCCACCTATTCCCAAGTAATTGACTTTTTCTAGTAACTCGAAATAACGGCTTTTAAACTAATTACCTAAGTTTTGCAATTTAATTGATTACTCAATTACTTTGTCGGAGAAAATAAGAGAAAGAAGAAGAAAAGAGGAGAAGAAATTAGAAATTAATCCAATTGCAACACTTTCGGTCTTGTACTCCTTCCATACTCTGCATGTTAATCCAACATGCATTGTAGATACGCCTCGAATGATATCTCTCGCCTTGAATTTGAGAAGTTCTTTCTCCCATATGTACATGAATCCTTTCCTTTGACTCTCATCAAACTGGATCTGGCATCACTGTAGATTTTATCAACTTCTCAACTTGGATTACCCGTGAGAGGAGTAATGATTCCATCTATTTCCCCTTGAGCAGTTAACCGTGATTTGCTTGCGGATGTTGCCTCTCTCTTGTCTTCACCTCTTGTCCTTAAAGCTTTTGCAGTTCTTCTCAAGTATGTGCACAAGTGAATTGTCTAGAAAGAATTCAAACAATCATTCAACTCATCCCCCTTTTATTTATGCATATGGGCAGCACTGAGAATTACTTCGGGTGCAAGCAAATAGAAGTAGGCTCAATGTGAGCTTAACTGAGAGATTGGGAATAACATGCATGGGCTTTGAAAGGGATTTAGCATGCATTTTATGAATATTTTCCACATGGGCTGCATTTGGAACATAGGAGGCAAGCTTTTAAAATTCCCGACAAAACTTAAGTGAATTTTCACTTATTGCAAAAGTGCTGCGTTGAATTTGAAGGAAGAGAGCAGTTTGCACTTCAACGACTTGCACTAGGAGAATTGCATGGAAAATAGCAAGGGAAGGCAGCGTGTAAATTGGAAAGAGAAAGCAGCTCTCATTCACACTTTAACTTGCAAATTCCTTCTTCTATTTTTTGCGTAGAAAGTATAAAGGAAGGGCAGCGTAAAAAAACAGAGATGGAAGGAAGGTAAAGCAACGACATGCTTAAGTTAATTTGTTTTATACTTGTGTGAAAAACAGAGGTGGAAGGCAGCGTAGAAATAAGACATGGAAGGCAGCTCCTCTCATTTAAATTTTCGCGAGAAAAATGGGAAGGAAGGGCAGCTTGTGTTGGCGTGAATTTCTAAAGTGGAAGGCAGCAACTTCTCATTTAAATTTTTGCGAGAAAAATGGAAAGGAATGGTAGCTATCATTCACACAAGTCATTTTTAAATATTTCCAACTCTTTACAAAAGGTTGCATGGAAATTAGAAAGGAGAGACAGCTTGTGTTGGCGTGAATTTCTAAAGTGGAAGGCAGCAACTTCTCTTTTAAATTTTCGCACGAAAAATGGAAAGGAAGGGCAGCTATCATTCATGCAAGTCATTTTTAAATATTTCCAATTCTTTACAAAAGGCTGCGTGGAAATTAGAAAGGAGAGGCAGCTTGTAAAAACCACAATTTGCACTTAAACGTCTTGCCTTAAACCTGTGTGGAACTTAGAGTGGAAGGGCAGCTCAAAATCCATGACTCGCACTAGTATTTGCTTCCCAAAAACTACGACTTGCACTAAAAGACTCTGCTTTGATCCTTGACGCAATTACCTGAGTGATTTTTGCCCCTTGAATGACCCTCCAGAATGTTGCTTTTTCTTCCTTGGCCATGGCTGCTCTGCAAAAAGGAAGACAAACTCTTCCAGATCCATGATCTGTTTAATCATTCAACCTGGATTAAACCTCAGACAAGGCAAAAATCTTGAGCTTTCCTCTTGTTTGATCCGGTTACCTTCAAATACAAGCTTTGACAGACAAATTGATTTACAATTAAAAACACTAGATAGCTTTTCAAAACCCCGCTGGGAAAAGGTCTGGCAGGAAGAAAGAATAGGCTACGAGGAATTGCCAGACGAAAAACAGAGAAAGACCAAAACCAAAACACAAAAGAAATAAAATAAAAACAAAACCCGAAAGAAGTTGCGGGCAATTGCTCGAAAAATTCTCCAATTAACTAGTCTGCAAAAACTCTTCCGCCTGTGAATGTTCTGCAGTAATAATGATGGGGTGAAGTGCTTTATATAACCTAAATTTCTTAGTTTTAGCTCAACCTATTTTTAAAAGAATTTTATTTATTTAATATAAACAATAAATAAAATGCTTTCAGGCTAAGTCTGGGAAAGGAATGAGTGAATTTTAACATGTGGGTATTTGACAGACGAGACTCTATGACTTCCTAGAGATACCTTTGAGCAATGCGAACAATAGCAGGCAAAACAAAACACAAAAACATGACCCATCACTTAAAAAGAATGAAAATTTTCAAAAGGGGTAGTCCCAGTTTTAGGGTGAAATCCGGGACACAAAGAGTTCGAGACTTTGTCTTTGAAACCCTTGATGTGATTTCTGTGAAAGCTGGGAATTGAATAAAAGGTGGATTTCTGGAGAACTTTGTGTCTACAGTGCTTTGTTGAGTACTTCTATTCAAAGGTTTTAGATAAACTTTGTGTTATCTTAGATCTAGGTTAGAAGTTATTTCTTTCCCTCTTTGTTGAATGTTGTGATTTATTTGTTTATTTAATTTGTGTGGATGAGACCAACTCTAATAACTATTGGTTGAGTCAACACATCTTCCTTTCTTCTTTCCCTACTTCTATTTTTCCCCTTCGCAAATATCCCATCACAATTGCTTACTTGCTTTGCCAAATTACCCAACTGTGGTTCATGAGCTGAGGGAATTAAAGTAAAACCCTTGAAAATAGTTATTAGGATTCACCCCTGCAAAATAGATAAACATCTTACACGGGAGCTTCACTCGTTAAATGAAGGAGATTTATCTCATGACTACTAAGTTTTACGCTGTGCATAAAATCTAGCCAACAATATAGACACTATTCCTACTCTTTTTCGCAAGGTGAATGAGTTGGAACAACGTGTTTCTTCTTTGGAGAAAAGGCCAACAGAATCTCCACCTTCTCAACCTCTTGAAGTGTCACCATCTGTTATGCAGAAATGCAAGGGTGAATCTATCTCCAAAGCTCCTACTCAACCAATTCCAAATTTATCGTGGTTGCACTCCCAGCCACAGCGAACATTCTCATTCCACCCCCTACCTTTAAAGCATCAGGGAAGAAAGCTCTTTCCAAAGGTGGTCTGGATCTCAAAGGGTGGGTTTCTTCTTATGAGAAGAAAACAGAATTGGTTGGCATTTTGGATGGTTTTAGGGCAAACATTGATGAACTCATGGCTCTAGGTATGTCTCGTGGTTTGGCGGGGGACATTTGATTTGTCTGAAATGGCAAGTGGAATCAAGAATTTGTGCGGAAAAATAGGTTTTTAAAGAAAGTTCCTTCTTTCAGGGAGGATTTCTTAATAATAGAAGACTAGGTATCTTTTCCTTGGTCCCTTTTTGGTATGATGTCAAGAATGTATGTAGACTTTTTCTGGGTTGGGGCCCCTATAGAACCCCATTTTGCTTTCATTTTCAAATGCAAAAGATTCAAGATGTTACAATGAATTTCATGTTAATAATAGATATAGAATTCTATTAAAACAAAATGAAATCCTACTGCATTGTTCCACATTTCATACATATTTGAGAATCACCATTTAAAAACACTATTTCAATCGTCATGAATGAGAGTAATAATTGGAAAAAGAAAGTTTCATAAGAAATACAAGCCTAAGCTTGTTCATGGTTCAACATGATCATTATCTTCTTCTTCATTATCCTTGTCCTTGTCAGGTTGTTTGCTCATGTAAGCATCAAATCTTTGGAACAATTATATCAGCTCTTCTTCATCAGGTCCCATGTGATATTTGAATATCAGGTTATGCCTATTTAGCACTTCATACACTTGTCCATCCTTTGCTTATACTCTCTCAATTTTTAGTTAGCTCAAGCAATCTTGTTTTCCACAGAGATAAGCCTTTTGATGACCTCATAAGAGAAGTGTTCCTCTTTGATGTACTTTGGTCAAAAGATTGAATCAAGGTATCAACTTCCATATCCCCATAAGTAGATTTATTTTTATCAAATACCATTTGTTCTACTATGTTATCTATGGTATCAATACTCTTTCCTACCCATTCCTTCTCTATTTCCAACTTTTCTTTAACCTGATTTACAACTTCTACCTTGATTTTGGCTAGATCTTCCATTACATACTGACTCCCTTTTTCTTCAAGTGGCACTATTCCCTCCCTTTCTACCAAATCCTCATCAAGTTGGTTTATTGTATCAAGTTTGGGAAAGATCCCTTCCCAATAATACAATTCACTTTCACATTGCTCATTGAATTCATTAATGTCATTGAGTACTTTGGTCAATTCTACATACCTTTTTATTGTCTTTTCAATGACCTTTCTGCCTTTCTGAGACAAGTCCTCCACCCATTTATCCATTGCTTCAGCTTTCTTACTAGCCTTTTCTACTTTGTCCAACATTTCAGGAGTAATAGTAGTGGCAACTTCTTGATTTCTTTCTACGGCCCTAACTAATTTTTACAAGCATGAAGTCAATGTTTTTATCTGCTCTTTCAACTGTTTTTAGATATTTTATCTTCATCAACCTTTTGTAACAGGCCTTCAACTGCCACTGTGACTTCTTGCTTTAATGCTTCCCTGGTAGGCTTCCCCAATTGGATGTGTTTGATATCATAATCACTTATTGTAATATCATCCTTTGATTTTCCTTGATGGGGAGTTGCAATTTCCAAGGTCCTAAATCCATGCTGGTCTATATGTGTTTTAGTAAGAATCTTTGCTTTCTTTGAAACTTTTTTGGGTTTCAGGGAATGCAATGTTGGT
This sequence comes from Taxus wallichiana var. yunnanensis, assembly GCA_018340775.1. NCBI lineage: Eukaryota > Viridiplantae > Streptophyta > Pinopsida > Cupressales > Taxaceae > Taxus > Taxus wallichiana. Next base: position 449,377,108 of record CM031234.1, on the reverse strand, counting down.
GATATCTAAAACTTCCTTTTGAATAACTTCCTTCTCCCTTTCTTGAAGAAGTCCTCCCAACCAACCAGTCATAGGGGCATTACCCTTATTTTCTTCTTGTGGTGTGAGGTGTGGAGTCTCAGAATACAACACTAATTCTTTTGATGTTTCTTCCACTTTTACCATTTGCTTTTCACTTTCCAATGTTACTATCTTTGACTGCCCTTTGTCCTAGTTCTAAATCTGAGACTGAGTGATATCTTCTGACCCTTTGCCACTCATTGCTTTTTCATCTTGACCTTTACTCTCTGCAGAAACTACAGGTTCATTTACTACTTCCTTTGGACCTTCAGCTGGAGTGGCCATTGTACTTGTATCTAAGTTCTCTGCTGAAGTAGCTATCACATTTGTAACTTCCTTTGGAATATCTTTATCTGGACTTGGAGCTTTAAATGGCTCAAATGGCTCCTTGTCTTTTGAAATGTCTTCACCCTCTATAAGTGGCTGTTTGGTGGATAAGTCTTCTTGGAATTGCTCTTCAACCACCTTTTGCTTTGTCGGTTGAGACTCAAGGTTTGATTCCTGATTTTTACCTGTAATTTCTTCAGATTGATCTCAGTAGGTTTGTTTACTTCTTTTGCAATCTCAATCACAATTTCTTTTGTGACACTTGTCCCTTGAGAAACCTCACCCTCCTTGACTACCTTTGAATCCTTGGGTGGTTGGTTTTCAATATAAACAACACCTAATACAGGTGTTTCATTCAAAATTGTTTGAGTCATCTGTTTCAACATCCATAACAGAGGTTGTGCCTTCGATTTGAATACTTTGAGGTTGAGCCCCAATCTTGCACTTGATGTTTGATCAAGATCTTGAATATGTATTTCTGTTCGGGGACACTTGTACCCTCAGTTGTATAAGTTTCAATTTTCACATCAACCATTTCAAGTTTAGGAATCTCCTTAAGTAATTCCAAATCAATTACCTCAATAGCCCCTTTTGATTGTTTCTTAGGTTGTTCAACCACTGGTTTGTCTTGCATTTGTTCTTTCACAACATCATCGATTGACTAGACACGGAGCACTACAAACTATTCCTAGAACAGCTTCATGGGGATAAAGATGAAGTTACACTTGGTGGTGGTGTAACTGGAGTAGAGTGAATACTTTCATGAGTTTGAAATGGCATTGCCTGATGAGCCAATGAAGTAACCACTTTCTTTTGAGCTTCAGTTAGAACAAGAGGATCAATTACTTCAGGCTCTTTTCTTTTGTGTCTCCTTGCACTATGACCACCTATATCCCTTTCCAAAGGCAATACCAATTTAGTCCTTTTGACTCTTTCAAAACACTTAATTTCAGGCCTTCCCTCTCCTTAGCACTTTGTATTGTGGGTGTCGGATCAGCACCTAGCAGAAATTCCCTCATCTTCTTGGGTGCACTAGATGACCCTGGTAATACCACTGAGGGAATTTTGGTGTAGTCAAGCTTTTCCCCTTGGCTTGGATTGGCACTATTGCAGTGATGGGGGCATCTTGCATAGCCTTCAAGAGTATTCCCTCAGCATTTTGGATCAAGACAGTTTTTGAAGTTCTAGTCTTACTTGTTGTTGATGTCCACTCATCAATAATCTCAATGGTAGGCTTCTTACTAGGTAACTAAGGAGCTTGTCCATTCAAGGGATCTATTTTGTCTACTCCCTCCTTCAGTGGAGGAGATCTTCCTCCAAAGTTTTCAATTCTCGAACTCCTTTAATACCTTTGTATTTTGCAGAGATAAATCCAAACCCTTTCCAGTCAGCCAAGTCAGTGTTCTCCTTATTACATTAGAAATTCTTATATGAGGGTCATCTGATTCTATCTCTTTCCAATCTATAGAACTAATTGATTTTGACTCAATCTTTTGGTCAAGGTAATATTGACCCACCACATTTTTATCATCTTCATTCCTGGGAATTACAACAATTTTGAAGTCAATAATTTGCCTTAAGGTCATTCTAGAATAGTCCCTCAGTCTGACTTCTTCTTCATCCATACAATTCATCCAATATCTTGAAATGGGGTTCATGCTCTCCTATACTAACAACCCATTGAATGTCATAATTGGGCCTTAGTGTGAATTTATCCATTTGAAACCTCTCCATTTATTCATCCATCAATCTAGCTTTTACTATGGTTTGGCATGAATATCTCCAATTTGGAGAGGGAATTTTATGTTTGTTTTGTGCCTTTTGCAATCTTTTTGTGTACAAGGGCCAATTGTCTTGAAAGTTCCATTAAAGCCCACTTGTCATTCACATATCTAGGTAACTTACAAGGTTGTCCTTCAAATCCGCTTACCCTAAAATATGTGAAGAATCTATATTGTATAAAGATGCAACCATACTCCAAAATTGCTGCCCTAGCAGCGTGAATAATCTATATTGCTCCCATTCTAGTTTGAAAAGGAGCAATGAAAACATCATTTACTAACCTGACATTTCCTTTCCATCTGTCCAATCTCAATTGTGAATACACATCATACACCCTATGATTTTCAAAATTTGCTTGTGGTGGGAGACCTAGGGAATGATTTGAAACATGCAATGTTATAGATGAGATAGGACATCATATAGAATTTAATATCAACTAGATCACTGACTTGATCTTTGTAGCTATTGTCATGAGTTGAGCATGAATGGATGTTGATATAAAGCTCGCCCAACAGAAATTTCCTTGTTCTTCCAGGATAACCATTATGAAAGGGCACATCCACTCTTGAAAATCGTTAACCCCTTCTAACCTGTCATTCTACTTAGTAGCACAATGAGGTCCTCAACCTCTTCAACAAACATGGCCCTGGTCAATTTCTTGGGGATTCTCTTGACAGATGGCCTTTTTCTTTCAACCATTGGGCATTTAACATTCTAGCATATTCATCATGTCTCACATCATAATCAGTTTGTCTTTGATTCAACTGTAGCAATTATTGGTTGAACCAATCTTGGTAGCCCTAATATTGCCCTAAAAGCTTCTAGTGTTAAATTTATCACCCTTTCCCCACTTCCAATACTTCCTTCTTCTTTGGGTCATAATTTTCAGCACACAACCATACAAGCTCGGGAGAGTGTATAGATGGGGAAAAGCGACCCAAGCGATGTGACTAACATTGATGGCCGTCACCCATTTGCTTTTATTCGATTACGCACCTCCTTTGGAAATCATCTAAATCAGCATTTAGTAATTTTGTGTCCACGACTTTGTCTAAATCACTGGAAATATTGGAAGTTACGTGGAAACCCGATTCCAAAGATCTCATCTTGTGAGTTTTATCTTTCCTCTTAATTTCAATTTGAGTATCGAGAATCAATAAGGCAAAGCAAGGACTTACCCGTTTCTTTACAAACTCTATGAAATTATCCTCTACTCTTGCACTCCCGAGTTCCTTCACTCAATTTAACCGGTTCTCGCCGATTTTTCTCCTTTCTTTCATGAATTGTCATTCTTTAGGGCATCCAAATTTCTCATGCGCAAGGTAGAAGCTAGAAACGTTCGAAAAACCTTTTAAATTCATGCCTTCATCCGTATGCATGCATTTATGGCGGTAGCCATTAATGCTTTTAAATTTTGACCCTTCGATCTGTTTATCTGTTTGAATACGAGCCCTCCACGTGGCTTAACATGAGACATTTCGGGGTTGGGGAGTTTAATTGCAGTTTTGTATATTTCTTCGAATGAGTGCCAAACTACAACTTTGACCCAAACACCCGCCCTATGAATTTTGATGAGAAGCTAACACGTGTTTCAATTTTAAGAGTGACGGAGCCACGAGGTTTATTTGCACTTTTGTCTGTTTTCTCGACTAGGTGCGAAACTGCAAATTTGACCCGAGCATCTGCCTATTGACTTTGCTTGAAGCACTGACACGTGTCCTCTATCGGGCTTCGGAAATACATTCGCACTTTGCATTATATTGGGCCTTTAATGCAAAAGCGCATTGATACTCCACTTTCCCACTCCAATCATATTTTAACATGTGTTCCTTTCACTGAGCAGGGTTTTCTTCGCACTTTGCATTTGTAATTTGAATATTCCTTGGAATATTCCATCGGATTTCGAGTTACGCTTGCACTTTGCAGTCCTTACGCACGTGTAATTGTGCAACTATAACCCGTCACGGCGCCGCCAATTAGATCATGCCACGTATCTTCGGGCGTCGGAGAACAAACTGCAATTTGCACTGGAGATCATAGGGACAACACACAGGATGAATTTATAAGGATAATCAAGATCATTTGGCAATTTTTTCTTGGATACTTCTCGAAACGGAATGGTTACAATTTCCTCGACCGAAAAAGAGGATTTACACTGGATTTGCAATCAAACACAAGGTTTTTCTGGGTTTAACATGGGTTCATCATCTGGACACGTGTATTACAAAGTTTTAATGGACAAGACATGAAAATATTCGAAGGCATACTTAAATCAAAGGAGCAAGCTCAAAACGAGCACCAACACACCGGTTGTCCCCTTGTTAGAACCATCAAATGTGGAGAGTGTCACTTTCCCCAAGGCATGTTGAGGATCCTTTTGTGGCGCTTGAGATCTAGGCTCGGGCCTTGACCTACCCTTGCTTACTCCTATGAACTCTGCAAGTGAAATGGCATCACGAATCTCTTTTGGAAGAGCCCTATACTCCTCATAGTTGGCCGCAATGTTGTGACCCACTGAATGTCGTGTTTCAACCTCCGAATGACTTCTTCTTTCTTTGGTAAGAACTTAGGTTGCCAATCCATGTTCTCCCTCCTAAGTTCCCTTTCACTCATGTGTCCATTGTAGATTTGCCTCAAATGTTAGCTTTCTACCCAAAAGGCTAGGAAGATCGATGTTACGAAACCACTGTAATGTCCCTTTCCAGGCTCTAACTGAAACAAAAGGGAAATTGCATGCACCCCAATAGATAGTAAATGAACATTATGACAACCAATTGAAAATTTATGGCGATGGGTACAATGAGTCTGATTTTTATAACAGCAACAAGGAAAATGCAATATTTCTTCAAAAATGCATCATTCACACCATCCAAAACATGTAGGGCAACTTAGAAATATTTTAGAACAAGTATAAACCAAGAAATAAGCCTTCAAACCCCAGCTGGAATTTATTTAATTAAATATAATAACATGTAAACCCTTACAAAGATGGCTGGAAATGAAGGATTCCAAGCCCAAAAATGAAGTCCAAATGTAGATTCCAACTGCTAAAAATATGAGAAACACAATGATGGCTGAGTTTGATGTTGTCGTGCCCTAGAAGACCCCCAATGCCACCTTAGGGCAAGTCACCACCCTAGGAGAGGGCTGGAAATGCCTTCAAATCTGAAAATAACTCCTTATGAGACCACCTTGTTGCAAGCTTGAGGGGTTTCGTCCTCAAACCAGCTCACTATTGAGAGGTTTCGTTCTCAATAGGTTCTCCAAGAGGGTTTTCGTCCTCAATGGATGAGAGAGAAAGCAAACAAGCTCCCAACTCCAAGAGAAATAATTCCAAAAGTATGCATAACCTCTTCCAAGCCAAGCGACCCCTTCTTATAGCTTGATGTGGCGCCAAAACCAATTAAAGTCTTCTTAAGAAGACTGACCTCCTTGGGGAATTAATAGTTCCTTTTTCCTTCTATTCTTCCATTGGCTTTTCATCTTTCCTAGCCGACTTGAATGCAATGCTCACAAAAACAACTGAAAAATATGACAATTACTCCCCTTTCTCATTTCTTTCTTGCCCACAAAAAGTCGAATGGGCTCGAGTCTCCAAAAGACTAGCGCTGCGAAGGGGGCATTACATCGCCCCTCCCAAAACTGCTTGCCCTCAAGCGATTGCAAGCTCACATGCCCAAGTACTATGCCCAAGAGGTGAAACATGTTGTAGTACTCCAAAAGCCTGGATCTCGTGCTCACAAACAAAAAGATCTTGTCAAAAAAAGTGCATATATCTGTTGTCCCTCTTCTTATTGATGTACTTTGGCAGCCCATGAAATTTAACTTCCTTGAAAAAGAAATCAGCTGCTACCTTAATTCTACCCTCTTCACTTTCACTTTCAAAAATAGCATTAGCAACTTTTCTCTTTGCATACTTAGTTGTACAAAAAGCCTTCCAATCTGCTGTAATCTTAGTCATAGGGCAAAAAATAGCATTAACAACTAACATCTAGGTGTGAGATACCTCCCTGTTTTTCCTGTAAGTTGAGGATGGTATTGAAATCTCCACCAAGGATGACCGGAATCTCCAAATAAGCACCCACCATAGAATCTATCTGTTGGCATTGGACCAACTTTTCCTCTAGAGAATTAGGGGCATAGACATTAATAAATAGAAGTTGTTGATCATCCATCCAAGAGTAAGTCTGCAAAGGAGAACACCTTTGGAGGCACATGAGCTTAGCACTGTGATCATTGTTGGATCCCATAAGCACATTACTCCTCCAGAGGCTCCTTGAGAGCCGAGGGATAAGGACTGAGCTTTAGACCAGATCCTCTCCAATAAAACATTCATAAGCTCTATGGATGCCTTAGTTTCTTGAATAAATAGCATCATAGGATGATGAGTTTGAATCATTCTTTTAAGTTCCAGGATCTTAGAGGGGCTTCCTTTCAATCCCCTTATGTTCCATGTGATCACTTTCATTGGGAAGTTTGAGCAAAGATTTGGGACAAGTCCTTGATTGTACCTGTATTACTCAATTTCTGACCTTCTTTTAAGAGGTTGGACTGATTTGATTTGCGCCCAACCTTAATATTTGTATCCATCTTCAGTGTTTTGACCCTAGCTTGTAAGGAACATTAGACTGTATATGTTTAAACCGAATTTCTGGTCATTAGTCGATACTTTTGACCAAGTTATCGTTGGCTCCTTGTGTATGTTAGAACATTGCTTTAGTATTAGAGAATTATAGTTCTTCGCAAAGTAAGAGCTCCTAATTGTTATCAGATGTATATAACCATGAGTGCTTAAATGTGCAAATCTTACTTCTAATAATTTTGATTGTGTGAATGCATTGACCTCTTAAAGGGAATGAATACATGATTGGACCTGTTATCTGAGGATTACTAGGATGACTAGTTACATTATGCTTATGGACTACTCATGTAGACTTTGCACTTATTAGAAACCATCTCCTTAAACGCTGTAAATCTGGAAAATTAGCTTTGTTTCTCTTAGATATGGTTTCTTAGTATCGATAGGGACCTTAGATGGATGGGTGCATTTTAGTAAAATTAATCGCTGAAAGCCGAATGTTCAACTCGGACATGGTGCAATCCATTAAGTTTAATAACTAAAGAAAATTGAATGGATAGTCTTTCTAAGAAATAAATACAATACATTGTTCTATAGCGAAACTCCTCAATGATATAGAATGGTTATGAATGTATGAATTATTCATAACGTGTTGAATCTTATTTAACTAGGCGGGAATAACTCTTGAACATGTAGTAAGATATTGACAAGATAATATGTAATGTCCCTTTTTCCCACTTGAGAGCCACTATTTGGACTTCTTGCCATTCCTTCTCCATGGCGAAGAAGTAAAGAAGATGGAGGAGAACATTGAGCTTCTGTTTGCTTTGTTTTTTACTAATTTTTATATTTTCTTTTAGTGTTTTTCCCTCTTATAGTAGGTCAGCTGAGTTAAAGTCAATTAAAGGAAGTTAATGAAGGAAAAGAACATCTCTTGTGGGTCGGCCTTACCTTTTCAAGCATTGGCGCCAATGGAGGAATATAAAAGGAGTCTTTGGACATCATTTGGCATCTAGTTTTTGGCGCATTTTCCTAATCTTGAGCATTGAGAGCTTGTTGCTCCTTGTTCTTCCACTTGAGGATGAAAACCCTCTTGTGTGGCTTCCTAGAAGGACGAAAAACCCTTCTAGTGGTTTGGGTGAAGGACGAAAACCCTTCATCATTGCTTGGTATTGAAGTTTAAGGCAGATTTGAGGAGAGAATATTCATTTTCAGATTGTTATTTGCTTCCTACATGTGGAGCGACCTACCTTGGTGTAGGGTTTGAGGGTTTAGTGAACATAAATTTGCATTTTCAGTTCATAATCTGATTTGGCATATTTATTAAGGCCAGAATCTGCATTTTCATGATTTTTGGGGGTTTCTAGACCCATAATTCATAATTTTGTTGTGGCTGATCTTCGCTGGACATTTATTAATTTCCAGCAGTGTGTTGGTTCAAATTTATCATTGTTTATGGTTCTATTGGATGCATAAAAGATATCTCTAATTTGTGGCAAGTTTATTTGAAGTAAATTTGGTGTTTGGCATATATTTTATACCGCTGCTTGAAGAATTCAGTTCGCTGATTTTAATTTCAGTCTGCTGCTTATAAAAATCAGATTTGGTTAATTGGTGATTTGTCTAATTTCCTTGGTTGTTGGCTTAATCCCGTGAAAGGGACATTTCATAATAGGTTAGGAACCTACTAGTTGACACAATGATGTTACCATTGTATATAACTCTAACAACAAGTTAAATGAACTTCTATCTTGAAGAGTCTATTAGAGGGTATGATAAACCTTAAAAGAAAGATCAATTGGTCATCGATTCATAATGAAAATCATGAAAACCTAAAGGAATGCAAAATGTGTGTTTTAAACTTGTACAAAACCTTGACAAGTACATTCAATGAGATTATGTTTATTCTTGGAAACCTCATAAAGTAAGGAACTTTGGTGAATAGATATGCATGTTATAAAAGTTTGTATTGTGTTATTATAACGATTACGGATGACCGTCCCTTTATGATAATAGTCCTAGAAGTTGAAGGAGTCATGTAAGCAAGGCGGCATTTGATGAAATATCTTCTCTTGTTGTAATTGGACTTTGCCTTACTCCAAATAAAAGAACTATACCCCTTTAATTAAGAGTTAATAACCCAAATATATTATTTAAAGGGGAAAATAGGAATCTAAATAGTTATAGCTAATATAACTCTTGAATGGAAGTCTAAGGACTTGAAGACCTCTAAATATGTCTCGAGTAAAAGGGGTTTCCAAGAGATTAGTTTTTAATTAAGGAATGTTCAATACGGAACTATATAGCGGAATCTTGTGCAAACTACTTACGGGTAATAAAGGAAAAGAAAGTTTAAAAAGAAATATTATTAAACAACCACTTAGTATTGTGGTTAGAAATTACGAATAAAGACTTGAGTTATACATAAAACGAAAAGATATCTTCTTGTTTTAAAGGAGCGATAATAAAGGAAGACAAAATAATATGATAGTTCTTGTGGGGAATTAGTTATGCCTCTCGTGACAAGAAGTGAAACCATATAACTATTGTGTTTTGTAACAATATAAATGACATCACAATGGTTTACTTTAGTTATGTATGGAATAAGTAATCTTGTGAATATAGATATTTGTAAAGTTGGCTTAGATGGTTTAACTTTCATTGAGGGCCTAAAGTATTCTTATATATTTGTTTGACTATGTCACTAGTATGGAACTAGCTAGATGCATGAATATGAAGAATGAATTAATTGGTTATGGATACTAGAATGGTATGCAAAGAAATCAATGTTGTATTATTATGATGAGTAATATGAGATTATTGTATCTTGTTCGATGAGTACATTAAATGTACTTTGTGGGAATAATGAACTGAGTTATGATAAACTCTCGCTACTAATAAACTACATTTATTGACAACCTTATGAGAGATAAGCCTAAAATCCTTGATGAGGGAAGATTGTGGCTAAAGGGTCTAGAGGTTTTAACAATTGTGTTTGATGAAATCGCATACTCGTTCTGTTGTTGTTCAAGCGGTACGATCAAAGTTGTGTTGTGGTATGAAGTGGGTCCCAATCTATTAGGACTTCACTTAAACCTTATTCTAATGAAAAATTTGTGTTAGTAAATTGGTGAGTGAGCAGTTAATGATTTACTGCATCGAGCCTATGACATTATGAGGCAAAGATAACTGTGAACACGAAAGGATAAAGTAGCACTTCTCTTCTGGTAGAGAACAAAAAAAAAATTAAAAATAAAAATTTCAGTCGTATTTTCCAGGGGAGGCTGGAAGAGGGATCGCTACACTTTTCCAAAATTACCACCCCTAGTCTCACTATATAAGACTTTATAATCATCAAATACGTGGTCATATGTATTTGAGTTTCTGGAAGTGGAAAACTCATTTTTAAGGAAAAGTTTCTTCCTCGAGTTGAGAAACTCACGAACAATCGACTTCGATGTATTACCAGTTCATGAAGTAACCAACGAGCTATCTCTCGTGTTAATATGTATAGAGAGCAAACTAAAATTTATTCTTTAAAATACACAAATCTTTTTTAATAAAAACAAAACTTTTATTTGCCTTTTAGGGTTAAGTATTGTTGAGCCAAAGTATTGTTGCCACCGCATTCGAAGAAAGGGAGACCAGTCGATTCGCGAGGGTTTTGGAAGAGGGATGTAGCCATGTGAGCCGCCGTAGTGTGAGCTAGTCTCACTATATAAGACTTTATAATCATCAAATACGTGGTCATATGTATTTGAGTTTCGGAAGTGGAAAACTCATTTTTAAGGAAAAGTTTCTTCCTCGAGTTGAGAAACTCACGAACAATCTGACTTCGATGTATTACCGATTCATGAAGTAACCAACGAGCTATCTCTCATGTTAATATGTATAGAGAGCAAACTAAAATTTATTCTTTAAAATACACAAATCTTTTTTAATAAAAACAAAACTTTTATTTGCCTTTTAGGGTTAAGTATTGTTGAGCCAAAGTATCGTTGCCACCGCATTCGAAGAAAGGGAGACCATCGATTCGCGGGGTTTTGGAAGAGGGATGTAGCCATGTGAGCCGCTTCAGCGTAGTGTGAGCCCTTAGTCTCACTATATAAGACTTTATAATCATCAAATACACAATGATATGTATTTGAGTTTCTAGAAGTGGCAAACTCCTTTTTAAGGAAAAGTTTCTCCCTTAAGTCGAAAACTCACAACCAATCTAACTTGATGTATTACCGAGTTCATGAAATAACCAGCGAGAGCTATCTCTCATGTTAATATGTATAGAGATTGAAATATAATTTATTCTTTAAAATACACATCTTTTTTTAATAAAAAACAAAACTCTTGCTTACCTTTTAGGGTTAAGTATTGTTGAGCAGTATCGTTGCCACCACATTCGAAGAAAGGACACCGATTGGTTGCGTAGGGGTTTTGGAAGAGGAGAGTAGCCATGTAAGTCGTTAATGTCATGTGAGCCTTTGCTCCAACAAATTTTCTTTTCTTTATCATCGGTGGAAGGTCTTGGCAAGGTCCGTCTGGAGGGTATGGCGGTGAGTGGTAAACCCTTGGACAAGGTCGAGTGAATTAGAGCCAAGTATCATGTCGTCGTTGTGTGCTAGGTGTATCTGAGCCACATTTCAACTCGTGAGGTTGATTTGTTGAGTAGAGGGGTTTACACAGGCCGAGCTGTTGTGAATGAATTTTGGGTTGAGTCCGGACCTCAAGAGATTAGTTAAATAGCGAGTTTGGGGTCGGGTTGTATACATGGGAGCTTGGGATCTCGCAGCTCATGGGGAATTGATACAAGAGTCAACTCGAAGGGAGCACGCCGGGAATTATGTATATCGGAGATCATGTCAAGCTCGCCAAACACTTGCCAAACTGAGCTAGAACTTTGGAGAGCCAAGTCAAAACACTAACACGTGAAGATTGTTCTGACTACTTTGCCGCACAACAATGTAAATTTTAGTGGCTAATCTTCGTTAATTCACGAATATTTGGGTTTTTGAAATTTGGATTTGGCTAATTTTGAGGGGTTAGGTCACTTGCTATTTCACCTAAATTTTCTAGGTACAAGTTTTTGGGTTGATTCGCCTAGCATTTACAATAATATCCAAATTTTTATATTCAAATTGCCTTTACCGCATGCACAAAAGAGAAATTTACTACCGGTTGGTAGCCTAATGCTACCAAATGATAGTTGATATTGGTGACAACATTTCCTTTCAATTTGTGGCATTCGCCAAGATTTTGAAAGTCATTTATAGAAATTCGCCAAGTAATATCTATGGTTATTTTTAGGGGGGTCTTAAAATTTACCCTGCTGCAAGAGGGAGCTTGCCTTAGAGAGAACTCGACTACAAGCAAACCCCACGATAGAGATACTCTAAATGCCAAGCTTGATACAATATGTATGGCCTGTGAAAAACTGAAATGCACTTAGGTCCAGATTTGGGCTTCTTCTACCTACCATGTGCTTTGTTACCATATGAAAATGAGCAAGAGGATCTAGGCAGGAACCTATGAAGGTTTAAGCTTTCAATCTGACCAAAAACTTCCAGCAATCTCACAAACACAATACTCAGTAAATGATTATTTTATTCTCCAAAATCCGACTATATCATTCTACAAGAATGCCTATTAAATAGGCTTTACAAAGAGGTTATAATTAACAACCTCATATTTGTCCAAACTAATTTAATTCGAAAAATATCATATAGGCATCAAGTTTGTCATATAGGGACAAACTTGGTTGCAACAAATTAACAATATAAATCCCTATAACAAGCTTACCAAGTGTGAACACAAACCAGATTAGGATAGAAAATAACTCAAACTACTTCCTAATGTACCACTAGTGTGAACACAACTCTAACATGTACAACCTTTAGCAATTTCAGGATAAGTTTCCTTTGCTAACCAAAAACGTGAAGGGGGTCATCACTCCTTAAGAAAGGGTGAATGCTCTCAGCGCAATCATGTCAATCCGTGCTCTCACCTTGACAGCCTTGCAAATCCCACACAGTCCCACTCATTCCACGCAACCCAGCACAGTCCTACTCAGTCCACCCAACACCATGCTATACTATGCATCTGCATAATACCACGCAGCACCAACACTTGTCTTTCTGGAATCCTTCAATTGATTGGACTGCCCCAAGGTAACGCATTGAGGAACATCGTGCAGGTCAACATCTGTGCCAAACAGACATGGAACACTTGGAGACTACACGTGAAGTTGTGCCATATCAAACATTACTTTTTAAGCTCACACCATGTCAACAACCCATGCATCTGAAAGTCGAGCAGTCACACCCACACGAAGGTGAACTGCCTTCCATTGCAGAAGTCAAACTATTTCATAACCATATTCTTTTGTAACTGCTTTCTTGTAATAGTATATTGTAACCATAGATTCAAAAATCGCCAAAAATCGCCGATAAATCGCGATAAATCGCGTCCAGCCTGCCACACGATAAAACTTGCAGAAAATCGCGATTTTCGAAATGGTATAAATCGCCGATAAATCGCTTTAAAAAACCCTCGAAAATCGTTGAAAATCGCGTCTAAAATCGGAGAAAATCGGTGGAAAAAAACGCGGCTAGGGTGCAAGACGAAAATAAAGTAAATCGATTTGTTTTTTTTTCTCTTTCCGTCGGCGCGTGAGAGCACTAAAATACGGCGCGTATTTTTAATCAAATCGTGTGCATTTCTTACCTGTTCGTGCGCGTTTTTCACTGATCCGTGGTCGTTTTTACCAGTTCGTCCTCCTTCTTCCTGTTCGGGCGCGGTTTAAACTTTATACTTGTTTGGGCGCGGGTTTATACCTATTTGCAGCGATTTTTCCCTGTCCGCGCGGCGCGTATACAGTTTTTACAGAGATTTTTCCCTGTCCGCGTCTCCATTTTGTACAGCGAAAATATGCATATGGGCCTATGGCATTCTATAGAGTCACTTCTTGCATCATTTAACATTGTTTTTACATTTAATTTAAGTATATTTTATGAATTTAAATGTTTTTAAAAGTAGCGATAAAGTTGCCGATTTTTGCCGATTTTTTGCCGATTTTTTGCCGATTCCCGATTTCCGATTCAAAATTTGCCCTGCCGATTAATCCCGATTTACGATTTTTTCAACTATGATTGTAACCACTTGATCCCAAGAGAGACAATCATTGAAAGGATATTTGTTCGCACATTCCAGTCTAGGCGAATCTGTAAGGAAGTATTTCCCCTTTCTAATCAGGAGAATCCTCATTTTCCAAATTGTTCCACATTGTACACATATGTAGCATACCTGTTCATTTCTCATTCAGTAAAAGAGCATCAATCTGCCTGCTTTACATACGAATGTGTAATGGTCTAGTGTCTTTTTTGTTTATCATCGCATGTTCTATAATTCAGTAGTTTTCTAGCAAAATTGTTGGGTGGTCCTTCGTTCCTCCATCCTAGGCCCTGTGCTTCCGTTCACTGATATTTTTTTAGTTGTTAAGGACATCATGGCGTTTGTGCAAGAATATCCTTGCCTTCAAAATCACCATGACGAATTGATATGTACTGGTAATAATACATGACTAACAAGATCAACTGCAAAATTATAAGCAATTCACCAACCTAGAATTAAATGAAAGATATCACTATGTAAGGATTAAGGAGGAAGGTGTTGTCACCAACACACCCAAATTTTGTAAATTTGGGGCCACGCCCTTTAAAAGTTTCAAATAATAATAAATCAATGAATGCAACAAGGAATGAGTTTTTGAAAGTTCTCGGTTAGTTTTCATTAGTTTTTACATTTACGTAGTTGTGGTTCCAATTTCATTTCAGTGCTTCCTTTGGGTTCTCCTAGTGTTTCACCTCTATTATTCCTTGTTTTAAGCCTCAATAGGTTTGTGCTTTGAAGCCTTGTTTTATGCCTATGCTCCTCCTTGATTTCTCTCCTCATCAATTTTATGATCTGTTTTTCTAGAATGCAATTGGTACCTTTCTCCTTTGGTCAAAAAGAAAAAAATTCCACAGGCTATGAAGAGTGTCGCAAATCAGGGAGCATCACAAGGCAGAGAAGAGGAAAAGGCTTCACAAAACTGCAGAGAGCACTGTAGGCTGTAAGATCACTGCAAAACAAGATAGCGCCACTAAACAAGAGAGCATCACAAAACAAGGGAGCGCCACAAGCCTACAGTAAGCTGTGCAAAAACATAAAACAATGGAGCACCGCAAGCCTATGGGAAGCTGTGCAAAACATAAGGCCTTCACAAACAAGGTTCAGCTGCACAAAAAGTCAAATCTTCACAAATCTTGGAAAGGTTTCGCAGTATGAAAATAGAGTCGGTTAGTGAGCAGAAGCTTCACAAATCTAAAAATGATCTGCAACTAAGCTATAGTGAAGTGTATAAAGAAAGAGGCTATAACTAATGCCTCAATGCGTGCTGCCTGAGGCGGGTTCTGCAAAAGCAAAGACCTGAAGTCACTTTCACTTCATACAGTCATTCAAAATGTACTTAAAGATCGTTGGATTATTGTCAGTTTTATCCACCTACAGAATGGAGCAAGTCTTTAGGGGCATCCCATAATTTGGTAAGCGGGAAGTACTTTGTGCAAGCCTTGAGTTTCTGTGTGACAATCTTTTCCATAATAAGGCACAGCATTTCAAAATGGGTAGGAACTAGTACCTGTATTTCAAGGTGAGATTTGCTTGCATCTTTAGAGAACTGCTTAAGCCTCCACTTTCTGTTTATGCACATCTTGGAAAGCCTGGAGATTACAACAAACACACCAAAGAAGGAAAGGAAGGTTTGAAAGGGGAAATAATGTGCATCCACCTTTGTCCTTGTCCCAAAGGGGGAACCACAGTCATTCATTATCTTCAATCATACATATCCCAAGAATGGGTGGTATAGGAAAAACGCTTGGTTTCTGATTCTCAAAGGGGCCCCAAGTTTATGCAAAGGGTGGCATAGGTCTGAATGCTTTACCAACCCAAATGCAGGCAAATTGTGATGCATCAAGTTTCCTTCA
This sequence comes from Taxus wallichiana var. yunnanensis, assembly GCA_018340775.1. Lineage (NCBI taxonomy): Eukaryota > Viridiplantae > Streptophyta > Pinopsida > Cupressales > Taxaceae > Taxus > Taxus wallichiana. The sequence continues at coordinate 449,361,343 of CM031234.1, read as the reverse complement.
CATGTATCTTCGTCACCACTGTGAGCAAGAAGTGGTTAAGGAATTTCGTTTGATTCTTGGATTGAGCATATACATGATTTGCAAAGAAGAAGATGTTGAGTAGGTTCCCTGAGAGGACGTTTCACCCTGTCTTAACCAGCAGTTTCACACAAAAGAGAGGAATGTAAGAGTAACAGCAGGAAGTAATTGATCTTCTCATGCTGGGCATTTCATATCCTTTGGTCTTCAAAGAGTGTATCTAAAAATGCATATGAAGGGTCGTGGGCTAAGGAATTGGCATCAAGGATCAAAAAGGAGTAGTTTTGGTGTCAATTGGTGAATATGTAAGTAGCAAGGAGTAATCAGCTATTCATAGTTGATACTACTCCATGCTCCTTGTGTTCCTTCAGTTACACCATTAGGAAGATAAGAGACGATAGGAAGTGTGAGATATATGCTCCTTAGAACTCTTTGTATAGGCCCGTTACTTTAAGAGAAGAAGAAGAAGATGTGCAGTTGCCACTTCCAGTTGATTTCCCCACACTTGGGTTTCCACATTATATATCCTTTGTGTCATGTGGCTTGTTTATTTGCTTGCCTCTTGTTTATGGCTCGGCAAGTAGTGTACTCAATCTAATGCACATTCTACTACTCTATCACAATATAAAGCCATTGCCATTTGAGAAATTCAAGTAGACACAGCATGGAGAGGAAAAAATCTATATTTAATTTCCAACAAGGCAACACGTAGAGGAGATTACAGATCAATACTCAATCACATCCAAGTACACCTCTGCATATATATTGAAATCCTAAATAATAACCAACAATGCTATCAAATATTAGCATTTTTGCTATGAATTTTGGTAAACATATTACTGGATTTGAAATTTTTGTCCTGGTGGGACTGGTACCACTGGTTTCCAAATTCCAGCTCTATTCTTCTGAGTACAAGGTTTAAAACCCCAAGTGAGCAAGCATTACACTTCCAATAATTGTCTCTATTCTATTTTCCATCTTCAACCAAGTTAAGCTCATTTGCAAGCTCCTTTGTGACCGAGTATATATCATCAAATCGGCAAGTCCATTGGCAATATCCTCTTGGTCATATGCAATGAACTTCTATTCTTTCCAAGTATAATGGGTCAAGATTCTGGCTGCCTCCATAATGAAATGACAGGTCATGTCCCAATACAAGCCGAACATAGCTGAATACGACAAAGGCGTCTCCAACCTAGAGTGGCGCCAAAGAACGAAGAATTTTATGAGCTATTTTTGGCCAATCGGCTCATTTTTCAAAAAAAAGAAAAAAATCCAAGAAGAGAGGCTTAGAAGTTGGACCTGAAACATTGGAAATAAAATGGGTAAAACTATTGATTTGAGATTTTAAAAAAGAAGAAAAACTCAGTTCAGTAAGAAATAAATTTCCCAGAAAAGGATATAGCCATTTTTAATATAAAATGTACTTAAATTGGCAGATCTACCAGATTTTACAAGAACTAGCAGTAGTTTTTGTTTTCCCTCTAATAATACCTTATACTATTAAATATTTATAATCTTTTCTTTTTCAAAAATACAGCTAAAACTTATTTCCCTTTTAATTTTCCCTGCCCCGACCCATTGTTTGTCATAATTACAAAGTTTATAAATATTGATGGCAATTTTTGTGCCTTTATTGGGACATTTTGGACTATTTTTTCCAGTTCAAGGCTATTGTGATTGTTTAATATTTTATGCCTCTTTGGATTGCTAATCGTGTGATCTCGGGCGGCACATAACTAGCTACAGGCCTCTGTGTTAGTGTAGATAATGTAATTATTTTTTGTTCTTTAATAATAGTGATGAGACGTAATTCCGATAAAAAATAGAGATAAATATATTAACCTGCACCAAAATCAGGACCAAATGCTTAGGTCTACCATATCGACCATTGTATGGTTCTCCTGAGAAATTAGGGTTTTTGAAGCAAAACAAACTGCTGTTGTTATATTTTACGCTATAACTGTCCGCTAGAACTAAAACTCTATCGATGAAATTAATTTTTAACATTAATTCTGTGAATACCTGCGTGTAATTTAACGTAAAAAACAAGCTGCTCTTATGTCCGCCGCATAGGAAAAGAAAATCAAACAAACAGATATTATGAAATGAAAAGCACAGATATATTCAAATAATATCAGATAATAGTAAATTTATTCGGTCAGAACAATGCAAGCAAACAAATTAAATCAGAATTCGCTAGTGTATTTCCATGCAGATAAGAAATTGAGTGCGTCTGGCTGATTCGAAATGCAGAAACCTTATATGTCCCTCAAATTTAAAGCAGATTTCGCAAGAATCCTTCAAATTTAAAGCTGGTTTACCAAGAATCCTTCAAATTTAAGCGGCATTTTATACACAGTGAATCTTAAGCATAAGTAAACAACGAAATTTAAACATAAGAGCTGTAAATTCGCCAAAGCAAGGCGTTGCTCGTGTATTTTATAATTTCCATGGTTTAAATTTTTAATGAAAGAGAAAAAGTAGAAATACCAGAAAAACGTAAAGAACAGAGTACAACCATTGAATAAATGTTAAGGAAAAGTGCGAGAGATATACCATATTACTTATTATGGCAGCCGAATTGCAGGAGGATGAAGTAAGGAATGCGGACTGTGTTAGGAAAAAAATGGCGGGTATGTCCGACAAAGTTATGCCTTAGTAAACCGAGTGTACCCAATCTCAAACTTAAAACTCTTACTTGCTTTGACAAATATGAACACTCTAAGACTCTTGGTATTCAAACCACTAGACCAGCCTCTAAAATCCGATGTAGTGAATGAGTCTCAACATCTCCTTATATAGGAATGCGAAAGGATTTTCACCGGATCAAAGGGCAGCCTAGAAACCGGAAACCAGTAACCTAGGTGAACAAGAAGATTCCCACTAAGGAAAAGTAGGAAAAGACAATTGAGTACACACCACTCAACATAGCGCCTTTAGATAGTGGGGAGGTCCACCATGCTTTCGAAATGACTAAAGTAAAGTCACTTCAAGCTTTATTTAAAGGATGACAACAAGCCTGTCATCATAGCTTTAAGAACTGAAGCGGACACTAGGACCATTATCATCATCTGATGAGCTAGAAGAATCCTCCCACTCTTGTCTTTCTGCAAAGTAGATATCACGGGTATTTCTCTCGTACCATAATCTAGATAAGGATGAAGTTCCATCATTATCTCTTGCAAGATGTCTTCTTGTTGGAAATAGATAATGATCAGGAATACGAAGAAAATGACCCGGTGCTGGAGGATGCACGTTCATTGTATGATGGAGGAAGATTTTTCTCCAAAGTTGTCCATTAAGATGAGCATGATGTCCTGTACAAAACCTTTACATACCAGGGTATTTTACAATTAATCAGAATATTTCTAACAATGTCAGGATCTATATTCATAATGGACTATTAGAAAGTTTAGTAGGCAGAAATTTAAAGAGAAAATACTTAAAATGATTTGCAATATACTGCCTATCTCCGAGAAGACTCGGTTGGTTCCATGCATCATTCTCCAGAGGATGACATTCAGGCCAAAGCTTGGAAAATTCAAATCTCCAAAGAGTATTTGATATTGGGACCAATTGTCTTAACCGACGCCCTTCATAGGAATGTCATCGGCAGGTGGCTCTACATACCTTGAATGTCTCCATTGCCATTGCAGTATAGAATACCATAGGGTTCTTGTCTGGTGTGGAATTTTGTACTAGGAATTTCTGGATCAACAAATCTACATGCTACTTCTATAGTCTGATAAGGAGAAACTGAAATAATTCCCCGAGAGAGCAGCAAGTGTTGTGCTTCATAAGACATTTCATTATCATTCCTTTTAAGAGATTCAAGATAATTCTGGCAGGTAGAAGTATTCCAAATGCATTCAACAAACTCATGAGACACCTGAGTAATATTTACTTTCTTTGGCTGATTTAATTCTCTGCTAGCAAAATCAAGCAAGAGAATTTTCCTTTCCTTTTATATATTCAACTTCAAAGCTGAAGTTGTCAAACCACATACCCCATCGTTGCAATCTATTAAATGCAACTTTGTTTGCAGGATCTCCATTATTTAATCTGGCCTTGAAATCTTTCAGATCAGAGCGTAGAACAAAATGTTCATTCTGAATAAAAATAAGAAAGCTTTAATGGCTTTCTTGGCAGCTAAAATTTCTTTGTGGGTAGAATGATACTTTAACTCTGAACCTTGAAAAGAACCAGATGCATACCTACAAATTTTTTCTTTTTCATTGTCTGTATTTTCTTTTAAGACGACTCCCGAAATTGATCAGCGGCATCTGTTTCAATAATCTTGATCCCTATCTAGGTAGAGACATTTGAAGAAGATTTTGAGCTTGCTTCTTTATCCTTTTTACGGCCTGAGTCATTTCTTCTAACCAAGCGGTGCATTCTTCTTTAATCTTTTATTCAAGTAGAATTATATGCATTGCGATATCTTTGTAGAATCCAAAGAACATAATTGACACATCCCGAAATCTTTGTAGTTGTTCCTTTTAAAAATCCCAGTCTAGGAAATCCACGAATTTTAGACACAATATGAGCACATCTCTATAGATCCATCTTTGATCTTTGTAATAATATCATCTATATTACTTTTACACAGAGCTATTGACTTATGAATCCATTCATGATTAGTTTTTTTAGGCTCTGGTAATGGGATGATTGTTTTGAATGAGTACTTTCTTGGTATTTGAACAACAGGATTGAATAAGGATATAAAATCCTTATTAAGACTAAAAGTACCACATTCTTGTAAAGCATCAACTCCTATTAGACAATCATATGAGAGCATGTCATGTTGGTAGAACTGTAGTGTTCTCTCATATCCTTCTATTCTAATAGGTATATATGCAGTGAATCTAGAAATCATTTTCTTTTTATCAAAATTGATTTTCAGATAAGTCTCGATCCACCAATCAGGAGGTATAGCTCTGGACCTTAATAGACTTATGTCGGCTCTAGTATCAATCATTGCATCAATAGAATATGGCTTGATATTAAGGATGCAAAATGTGATTGTAATAAAAGGATTTTGGGCTCCTTTTATAGTGCATACTTACATGTTGAGTTCTTGGTGAGGCCGATGGTTCTACATCTTGGTGCGATATCGATGGTAGGCTTCTTCAAAATCTTCTCCGCCTTGACTCCTTTTTATCTCTCTTCTTCTTCATAAGACGCTTATATTCATTGGTGACCTTATGATGACTTTTGAAGGAATTCAATTCTATTCCTACGCCATATTTTCATAGTTTCAGGATTAGGAATCATGACATCGATGTTAGGATTAAGTACACAAATTCTTCTTCTGGATTTTCTTCAGGGAATAGAAATGGAAAACTTCTCCTTGGAGGAGAATGTATAATTCATCTGCCACGACCTCTTCCTCTATATGGAGTTTGTCTCTGTCGGACACATCCTTGAATAGGAGGCCTTGGAATAGAGGATGATCTCTGCTGGAGGGACCATCTTTATCACTCTTCTTCATCTTCTCTTTTTCTCTTGCTTCACTCTCGGCTCGACCTACGAGAATATTTCCTTTCAAGTTCTCTCACTTTTTCTGCGAAATATATTTTTACAGTATCCCATGGGGAGCAGGTCTTGAACTCACTTTGTCTTAGCTCCAATGTTTGAGAAAAATATCATAAGATCTTTGGCATCATAGGATGAGGAAAGCTTGCAATCATATTCACAAATGAAGGTAAAGAATCATATCCTGACTCAGTACTATCTGAATCGATGTCGAATCTTTGGATAATATTTACTTGGAATTCTTCATTGGAAGAATTGTATGAGATATATGATGAATAATAATCAGAATCACTAACCAAACAATACTCTTGGTCAGTTATACCTTTTGTAACAAGAGTATTTATCTTTGCCTTTCCTTTATCTGTATCTTTTTGCGGGCACTCATTAGCATAATGCTTACCTTTGCATATAAAACAAGTAGGAATAAACTTTCTCTTTTTACCCATATATTTCTTTTTTCTAAAGTATGTCTTTCTATATGGGACTTTGCTTGAATGTGTATCCTTGTACCTTTTCTTATATTTGCTATATTGTGTATATTTACCCTGACCCTTACCCTTTGAAAAAGTTGAACATTCTTGACAAGCTTTCTTTACGTGAGAGGTATGTGCGGGCTTCTGACGAACCAAAAGGGTCAATATCTATCATCTCGAAAATTTAGTGCCTAAGGATTTTTGGGCCTTAGCTACTTCTTTGCGATCCTTTTTTTGGTAGAGACAAGCATTCATCTCATCAATTATCGATTGATAGCTCATAAACTTAATTCCTCGGGAGCATTCCATGCATAGCTTTTTTATATTCGGTAGCAAAGAAGGCAGGAAAAGATTCTATGTATCGCAACCTCATAGTAGGATCATTGATATTACCAGAGTTGTAATAGAGCTTTTGCATATAACATTGATACTCCTTAATCCTACTCATGTCACACAATCTTGCTCTTAAGAATAGAGAAGTATTCTTAAGTTTATCATTATCTATAGTACGAGGAATTCTTTGATCAAAGCGGTTGTCAAAGTGAATATCCACCATCTAAAATATCTACTTGTTGTGGGTTAGCATCCCACCATTCTTTGACTATTCCAACAAATCCGTTGGCTATAACTTCAATGAATTTGATGTGGATATTTTCTATATAGCGAGAGTTGTGAATTAGCCCACCCTATCATTCCATGTATCAACTCCTTTACTTGATTAGGAGTAGAATAGTCTAGCTTATACCGGTTAGGCTGCAGTGCGAGTTCTTGCAGTATTATGTAATGGCTCAGCAAATGCTCCTGATGTTTCTCCTAGAAACATGCTTTCAGCTTCTTCGGGAAGAATTTTCACCATACTAATTGATCCTTTATCTGAACCCCTTTTGTCTGAGATAAACAACGGGCTATGTTTTGACAAAACATCTTTATGCTGAGTAGAGGATCCAGACAGTTCAACAACTTCTTTCCAGGATACCTTTTGAGACCAATCTGGTATTGGCTCATCTGGCTATTTGGTATTTTCCACACTTCTCTCTAATGTGGGTATCATTTCAGGAATAGGGCTAACAGTTTCTTGGACAAGATCTACCTTATGACCTAACTCAATGGTAGATTCATTAAACTAGTGCAGACTACTTTGTATTACCTCTTGTCGTCCAAGCAGAGGATATCAAAAAGATATTTCTTCTAAGCTAGAACAACCCACAAATACTTTGTAGTTTTGAAGTGAAATGATTTTATTAGTAGTTCTACCTATACTCTATAGTGTTTAACCGGTTTTTATTGTTTGCCTTTTTAAAAATAAAACACTTATTATTTTCATTAACAAAATATACACTTTCCACATTCATAAAGATTAGTAAACATGCACATTTTTAACAAAACAATAGTAAAAATGCATTTATCTTCAATTTTATTAGCCTAAAAATTAACATGTTATTACAGGTCTTCAGTAATTTCAAGGAAACCCCGATATCATCAGCATGTATGATGTCATAACATTTATGACAAGATTTAAGTTTAAAGTTGCACCATTACATAAAAAGACAACATTTTAAATCACTGTAAACAATGTTTTGTACTTGGAGCAACAACAGACAACGAGAATTAATTTCGACACTAGTATTGGGCTTTATATATTCTCTATTATACGACGCGAGGTTTTGATGAATCATTATCCTCTATTACTGCGACACGAGGCTTTGATTACGTAGGTTTTTCCAAACAAATTCATCCTATAGACACAGGGTCCCGAATTAAGCAAAAACTAGACCATTTCGAGGTCTAGATAGTTTGTGAAGGCAAAGGACAAAGACAAGTGTCTAAATTCCCTTAGCGAAAGGTTGATGTTGCGAAAAACTTGAGTGTAGTAACTATACATATGTGGGCTTATCTAAATGGTTTGCTTTTCCATGGCAAACCGACATGGTTCTAACAAGAAATATGACATGCGAAAGAACGTGGACAAACTCTTTTGGCTCACATTCTGACTATCTGACAAAGGACTAACACCACAAAATCGGTGGCTTAATGTTATTGGTTAGCGATTGTTGACTTACAAAAGTGACATCATGCAGCGATGAGACTTGGAGTAATTTCATTGGTTCGGGTTTCACAATGGTTAGAAAACAAGCTAACCTATGTTTGAATTTCTGAAAAGAACGTGGAGAGATCTTGTTGGATTGTACTTGCGATTGCTCGAAGGGACTGACAAAAGTCAGGTATTGTGAAGTTATATGGCGCTATCTTATTGGCTAAAACTTTCACAATAGTCGATCGAGTCTAATCTGATTCTTACAAGGCAATAACACATAGATTTCTCGATTGGATAGAGCTTCGTAAAAGTCGAAAGGACCTAACCAACTCTAACACGTGAAGTACACACAACACATTTTTATTTGTTCTAACTTCACAATTTTATATTATTTTGGTGTCGTGAGGACTTAGAAGCATATAATTAACTATATCTAAGGCAAGCTATCGGGTCCATAACAACAAAACAGACAATACGACTCTAAAAGATAAATAAACAGAAGCCACAACCATAAAATACACAAGATAGACAATTCGGTCTATAAAGGCCTTTTAAATTACGAGATTATTCTTTAATTACAATCAAATACATAAATACAATCTTATTCAACATTAAATCATACAAGATATTTTAATTAACAGACATACATATCTAAATTACGTATTTCATTAACTTATTTCCTGTAATTCACTATTTTTGATAACATAAACGTTTATTTTCAAGATATACATTTTCTATCATTCTTATATCGGTTAGTTGAGAAACCATGTCGATTTACAAAATATATATACGCCTTTCCATATATTAATTCTATTTTTAATAAGCTAAATCGATTTACTGACTATGTTATTTCCTTTACATAAACCTATTTTGAATTTAAAAATACGCAAATAGATTAAACTTGATTAATTAAGCGTAAAGAAACTTTTAAAATGCAGCTATGGTTAGAAAAAATCAAGTAAAGCTTTAAACATGATTAAAAACTAACTCAGCGACACATAGCTTGATTCCATGGGTTTTGCCAAACAAATTCATTCTACAGGTCCACAAAGGGTCCCTGGAATTAACGAAAGACTAGACCATTCCGGTCTGGATAGTTTGTGAAGGCAAAGGACAAAGACGAGTGTCTAAATTCCATTGGCAAAGGTTGGCACTACGAAAATAGTGTATTAACCATACGGGCGAGGGCTTATCTAAATGGCTCGCTTTTTGCAAAATAAAATGGTTCTAACAACAAATATGACATGTGAAAGAACATCGACAAACTTTATTGGCTTGCATTTTTACTATCTAACAAAGGACTGACACCGCGAAATTGGTAGCTTAATCTTAGACTGACATCATGAAAATCGACAAGACTTGGAGTAATTTCATTGGTTTGGCTTTCGCATTGGCTAGAAAACAAGCTAACCTAAGTCTGAATTCGGGAAGAACATGGAGGGATCTCATTGGATTGTACTTCAAAACGCTTAGAAGGGACTAGAAAAAGTGTGACATTACGAAGCTATATAGAGCTATCTTATTGGCTAAAACCTTCACAATAGTCGGTTAGCCTAATACAATTACTCGACAAGGTAATAATGCATGGATTTCTCTTATTAGAGAAAGCTTTGCAAAAGTTAGAAAGGACCTAACCAACATTGACACGACAAATTACACACAACACATTTTTTATTTGTTTTAACTTCAAAATTTTATATTATTTTGGTGTCGTGCGGACTTAGAAGCCTATAATTAACTATGTCTAAGGCAAGCTATCGGGTCCATAACAAGAAAATGGACAATATGACTCGAAAGATAGATAAACAGCGAAGCCCATGACCATAGAATACACAAGACAAACAATTTGGTGCTGTAAACATAGAGCCATTTAACATAATACATGCATTTTCTCTTTTAACATAATAAACAGAGAGGAATAAACTCCTTTCCATTAGCTTCTTGATGCAATTTGCATGTTGCGAAGTTATACTGAGAATGTTGCCACATGTATCGTCATTGGATGGTCGGGATCTCCGCTGACTCGTCATGACCAAGAGCCCAGACCCGACACATTATGCACCACGGTTAATTCCACGAGGTTGAGATTTGTGAGAGGAAAAACATTAGGAGGGCAACGGAATGTTGCCGCGTGTCCTCTCGCATTGCGAGGGGATTGATTTGGCATCATCAATGAATTGAAGTGCTCTGACATTGATCGGAAATATCATAGTTATGGCATTTATTTGGCATGTGAAGTGGGTACTGCATGTTTTAAATGATCTCGTGCACTGTTCTTTACACATTAATTCATGTAGATTAAATATTAAGAACAAGTTCCATCAATGGCATTCCATTGGTAGCTATTTTGGGGGAAAATGATGTATTAGCTTGTATGTTTTGAAGGCTGCTTAAGAACATATCAACATGATTGTTTTCTTTGGTAAAAAATTTTTCTCTATTTTTCTATCATTGCTTATTGTTTTTCCATCCTCTTTTGTCAAAATCTAGGCTAAAATTAGGACTAGGGAGATATATTTTTGTGGTATGGAATGTTGGATTTTATTTTCTTGGCAAATTGTTCGGTTGCGGTGTTTACTAAGGGCTAACAAATGTTCCACATTGTATTTACTAATCATAATCCCTTTCAGAATACAAGATACAAGATTTAATGGTTACAATCTCACAAGACCACAAGTATATAGTCATCCAAATTCACATGTAACATCCAAACCAAATTTTTCACTTTGTTGGCTCTTCAAACTTTTACATTTGATTCATATCCGGATAAGAGTGAATATTTTCAATTACATTGCGCTTCTTATGCTCTCTCCATCGCCCTCATTCGATATTTGTTGGGCTGATGAAATACAACCTAGGTATGGACAACGTAGAAAGATTTGGCATGCGGGCATGGGGCGCGTACACGTGCGCGGAACTAAAGTGAAAGCAGGCGTGCAGGAAAGCATGAAATCGGGACTTAGTTGTTTTCCAATTTGGGGCTAATTTTGGACATGGAGTGCGGAGCACATTTTGTAGAAGACTTGAAGAACACACAAAATGCTCTTGTATTTATCATGTAAGGGTGCATGGCTATTATTAGCATGTAGTCTATTTTTTGAAAGGTGCATGGGTGGTGAAGGGAAAGTCCCCACCCCTATAAATATGTATTGATTTTCATGGTTTAGGATTTCATGTTTTGTTAGTGTTATGTTGTGAGTTTATGGCGCGCATGACTATGGTGACTATATTATGTATGTATGAAGCTTATGTGTTTTACAACAATTAATATAATGGATCTTTGTGGCTGGATATTGATTGTAGACATATTTTTGAATGGTTCTTATATGGTAAAGTTAATCTTGATTCTTGTTTGATTATTCATGTTATATGGTTAAGATCTAGATCTGGTTTATGCATTGTAATATAATTATTATTTGTTATGGATCTGGAATATTTGTATAATCATGCTAACTCCTTGAACAAGCTGACATAAAAGAGGAACTGGTACCCTTGTGCACTTTGGGTGAGCACTCAGTTTAGGCTGAGTGATGTGTTAGTGCGCCTTGGGCTGTTGGTGGTAAAATCTAGGCTACATTTTGGTTCCATTGTTGGGACCTCTTTTTCAGTTGTTTTCATCAGGATGTTGCATGATGAAGACATACTTGGTTGACCTTGGCCAGTATTGAAGAGTGGTTAGACAATTTGGAGGAAGAGTATGCTCATAGATTTAGCACTGGACCTGATTTTAATGCACGTGCGTGGGTTGAAAAAAATCTATCATGAGTATGTATGAGACATTCTTTGCCATTTTTCCTATAGAGTTGTATGAGTGGTTGGTTTCTTATGCATCAAGAGAAATTGGAGGTTTCATACACACTTGTTTGGACACAGAAGAATTTCAGGCTTTGTATGATGCATATCTGACTTGGATGCACGCATTGTAGATCATTGGTGGAGTGGTGTTTTGAATAGCTATATTTTGGAGTACATAGTTTCTACTTATTCTTGTCCAGAGGTTGTTGAGTTCTAGTTCTTACACAAACCCAGAGGATCATATTTGCATGGTATTCCTTTAGTGATTAAGATCTTGATTGTGACCTTGGATTTGGAACAACGTCCTATGGCTAGCTAAACCCCACCACACATGGGGGTAAGGAGTAGGTGTGGTGAAAGATGGTGATCTAGTGGTAGAAAGAAAGAAGAGAAGAAAGGTGGCTTAAGTTTAATGAGGCACGAGAGGGATTTGGAGAAGCAACGAAGTTGTGAAAAAATGGTGTTGTGGAGAGAGATGGCTCATGAAGGATTTGGAGCTCACGTAGAGGACATGGAGCTAGAGCATCTGGAACTCCCCATTTGGAAAGCATGGTAGAGAACCCTCTTTGACCTTTTGATGAAGGCTCATTTGAAGAAATATTGAGAAGCTACATGGACATGCATGCATTTGATCCCTCCTGGTGACCTAGCCCTTGCGCTTGGTTTTCTAGTTTCTACAACAACTATCAGTAAGCAAGCTAGTGTGGGTAGTAGAGTAGTGACAAATAGAGTTAGTTTACAATCAAGTTTAGGAGTTAATCAAGTAGTTTATTCATCTATGGCAGGCACAATCATCATCTATGTTATTTGGAGGTCCAGTTGGAGGTATGTTTTCTAGCGCATCATCAACACAGAACGTGGGGCACAGAACATTGGCATCACATCTAGAAGTAGCACAACTTCACAGACTATAGGAGTTCAATTTAGCACAACTGTTGGAACACAAGGCAAGTGCATCCTCTGTCTAGTACCTGCTATAAGAGGAGGATCAGAGAGGATCAGGTGGCTTGGGATCTAGTGGATCTGTGGTTCTAGAGGTGGAGGAAACACAGAGGTAATACAAGGGCTCTAGATCTAGTGGGCACGGTCCACACCAGCCCCAAAAAATTTATATGGAGATGTCTCTTCATCTCCCAGAATACAGAGGAATAAAAGATGCAGTTGAGCATGTGCATATGTGTGAGATACTATGGCACGTGTGAAGGGGATTATGGCTCCAGAGCGTAAGGCAAGTCAATTTGTAACTACTTTTGCAAGGGCACACACATAGTTGGTACAAGAAATTTGATCGAACCAGACTTGTGTAGACTATATTGTGTTGCGTGATGCTTTCTTAGAAAATTTTATATACCTAAGTTTGAGTAGAAGAGCATCAACACATTGAAGGACATCAAGCGGGTACATGAATGAGAGTGTTCGGGAGTATGATGCATGGTTCAAAACCCTTTATCAAAGTTATCTTATGACATTCACCCAAGTCAACATGCTCAATGGTTTTTGAGGACTGATCACACCTTTTAGAAGGTGCTCTCACACAAGACTTATACAGATCCATGTGAGGCACTTGAAGCAACTCTGTGTGCTTTGAGGTAGTTGGGAGTGTAGACACAGAGTTAGCCCATTTTTGGAGGCTCATATTGCAGTCAATGGTGAAATAGTTAGAGAAATTATCAGCTAATTCAACACATGAGATGCGCATGTAGTGGAATTTGGTGCACAGATTGTGAAGTAGAAGGGACATACTAAGGATAGTTGTCCTCGTAAATTGGTGTGCACCATGTTGTTGGACTTGTGAGATCTATTTTCACTTGGATCATGATTCAAGTAGGTGCCCATTGTTGCAATGCGTGATAAGGAAGAATGTGTCTTATTACTTACAAGATTTGTAGGTCTACCACTCATGATACTAAAATTAGGTTGATTGATCATATTCATGATGTCATTGATATTGGTGTGTGATGACAGACTAGTGTTGTAAATAATTCTAAGGAAAAAGGTGAGCATCATGAGCATAATCACAATGAAGGGGCATTCTTATGGAGGCCAAGGTAGAGGTCGAGGATATCATGGAGGATTCAGAGGCCGAGGTCACGGTGGTGGAAGAAGTGAGTTTCCATGAGGAACATGTTATACATGTGGATCCCTTATCATTACAGGCATGAATGCCCTCAGAATATTATTTTTCTTTTGTGGAAAGAACCACAACTATGAAGAATTCTTGAATTTGTATGAACACTTGAGTAAGAAGCACAAATAGGACAAGGGTGGGGAATGGTTAGAGTATAGTGTGTTGTGGAAGATCAGTGGATGTCAAAGTTAGCACACTGATCCTAAGTTGGTACTGTGAAGATCACTACACGTGCTTGAGGTATGTGCATGCTGCAGGAAGTTCCAAAGTAGAAGCCTCCTATTATTACAAAGGAGGAGGTATTACATGCAAAGTATCCAGACCCTATGCATCAGAAGGAATTTATCAAGAAACCATGGAGGTGATTAGGAATTTATAGGGTGAGATACAATGTTTGAAAGAACAATCACGAAGTTAGAATAAAAAAAACAACTTGAGCTTCCTCAGATGGATGTTGATGATCTAAAGGAGGTTTTCAAGATGTTGCGACAAGAGAAACATCATTCCTTTATTGGGGAATGGTTAAGGGGAAAATTCCGCGTTGGAGTTGAGCACGAAAGATAGATTTTGCATGCTAACCTACCTCCTCATAGCTTGGATTATGAAAAAGAGATCACTCTGAATGTTGTTGTTGATGGATGGCTCTTGAGTAACATTTTGATTGATACATGTGCAAAAGTGAATGTACTCACTTTGGATGCGTGGATTTAGATGGGGAGACCACCATTACAGCCATCTTCAAATGTGTTGTTTATGGAAAATAAGACTAAAGCCATGCCCATTGGAGTTTGAAGGATGCTACTATTACTATACAAGGGGCCAAGTTTACTTGGGGACTTTGAGGTCTTGGTGCTTGCAGAGACAAATTTTCCAACATTACTTGGGTGCCCTTGGTGTTATGCAAACAACGTTGATCTGCACTTCAACAAAGGATATATAAGTTTTGAGAACAAGGAAGAGTGCATGTCATCATTCCTTTGACAAATGAAAAATATGCACACCTTATGTAGAGCCCTTAAGTGAAGAGGATTTGAACAAATCTATGTGCACCATTAGAGATCCAGAAGTTCCTTGAGCCATCAAAGGAAGGAGTTCTCCAATGGGATGATGCACAGTCCATGAGTGATACTACAAGTGTTGCATGTGACAACTAGGCACATGACACTTATGAAATGGTTGGGTGAAGTGAGAAGTGTAGTTACGTGCATAAGTAGGCCACGTTGTGTTAGGCATTTTGGGCAATAACCAAGTACTAAGGTACACTTGGTGAAGGAAATCTTGAAGTGTTCTATGTGCTATGGAAGTTCAATGGATAGATCAAGTGGAAAGAAGGAATATGCTAGTTTATACTCTATGTGGGACAACAATGACATGCATTGGTGGATGGTTCATAGGGATAATATTTAGAGTGGCGAGAAGTGAGAATCACCTTCTCTACTAGATTTCTCTGAGAGCAATGCACCTACTCAAGATATGTGAATTTCATGGTAAGGATTGTTCAACACCATGTTCAACAGTGTGAGAGACTCTGACAGAGGGGCAGAAGCTTTACCACCTTTTATGGGTGCACAAGCTCTACACCTTGTGAGAGGCTTGCACACACATGGTATGTCTATGCAGAGTTGAATAGAGAGACATGGAATTGGAAAGAACTAACTGCATGTATGATTCAAGACCTTTGACTATTTTTCCACTAAACCTCTAGTGAATGAGGCATTACAAGGTTATGAAGTGCTTGACTATGGGAGATAGTGCAAAGGTGAGGAACTTATTCAGGAGTTACTAGGTGAGTCAAGACTGGAGGCACACTTTGAAGAAGAAGAGACAAATGCATAAACAACTTGGGCACACTTCCTAGAAAAAAAAAAGGTAAGATGGTCTATGTGATTGATGATGAAGAAGTGGAGAATCTAGATGTTGAGCATATAGAGGGTACATGCGAGGTCTTAGATAGTGTAGATGAGAAGGCACACACCTACCATGAGCCTATGAAAACTAAGAAGGTCAACATTGGGAATATGTTGAACCTAAGGAGGCCATCATTGGAGATTATTGGTCTGACTTTGAGGTTGCTAAGATAATTGAGTTGTTGCGTGACTTCCAGGACTTTTTCCTAGAGGCTATCATGAATTAAAAGGGGTACATGAATCTTTGGGTGAGATGAGAATCAAGTTAAAGGAAGGTGTGTGCCCAGTTAGGAAGAGGCCTTACAGGATGAATCCTAACTTGTGTGTCAAGTTAAAGAAGAAATTGATAAGATGTTGAATTCTGGAATCATTGAGCCCATTGAGGAGTCAGAGTGGGTTAGCCCTATGGTGATCAGTATCAAGAAAGATGGAAGAATCAAAATTTTTGTGGATTATAGGGAGTTAATGTTGCATGTGTAATAGATCCCTTTCCCACACCATTTACTAAGGAGAAATATTGGAAGGCGTTGCAGGGCGTGAGATCTACTCCTTCACTGATGGATTTTCTGGATATCATCAGGTGAGGATAGCTAAAGAGGATCAAGAAAAGACAACTTTCACCACCAAGTGGGAATTTTTGCATACATGGTTATGCCCTTTGGATTGAAGAATGCGCTGCAGTATTTTCATGCATTGTTGTGCAAGCATTCCAGACTTTATTCATAAGTTCTTGCAGGTTTATCTTGGATGATTGGACAATGTATGGGCTAGTGAAAGATCATTGTGATAATTTAAGGCTTATGTTTGAGAGGTGCCGATAGTTGAGCATCTCCTTGAACATTAAGAAGTGTGTTTTTGCTACACCTTTTGGGACTTTTCTTGGACACATCATCATAAGGAAGGCTTGTTAGTGGATCTGCTAAGGTTGTTGTTATTTTGGGCTTAGAGGAACCTACTAACTAGAGTGAGGTGCATGATTCTTGGGGTACAGGATATTACAAGAATTTTATCAAAGGTTATGCTAAGATTTTCGTGCCCTTAGAGGAATTATTGAAGAGTAAAGGCAAGTTCCATTGGGGTGAAGCGCAATAACACACATTTTGAGACATTGAAGGAAAGGCTTACTACACACCTATTTTGCACTTTCCTTCATGGACCAAACCTTTTCATGTGCATGTGGATGCCTCTGGCATGGCCATTGGCATGGTATTAGCCCATCCTGAGAAGGTATTGTTGATCATCCTATTTTCTTTTACAAGCAAGAAGTTAACACCAACTGAACAAAATTATACAACTATGGAGCATGAGGCCTTGTCCATGATTTACGTGTTGCATAAGTTTTGACAATACTTACTGGAAACACCTTTTATTTTCTATACAAATCACATGGCATTGAAGTACTTGGTGAACAAGCCCATTTTGAGGGCATATGCCATTGGATTTTGTTATTTCAGGAATTTGATTTTACTGTGGTGGTGGTTAAGCCAGGAAGAGTAATTCTGGACCAGATCATTTATCAAGGATTAATACGGAGAGGATGTGTAGAGCATTGAGGATATAATGTCGGATGCAAAAATTTTTTATTGAACCACATGCCCTCTAACTTAGAAGATATTGTTGTCTTTTTGTGAACATGGTGTGGCACTTGAAGGAATGAAGGCTTTAGAAAAGAAACAACTTGTTATATGCATGCACACCTTATATGTTGATTAGTGGAGACTTATACAAACTAGGTCGGGATGAAGTTTTTTGCACGGTGTGTACTTGAGCATGAGCATGAAGCTATTATGGAGGAGGCTCATGGTGGTATTGCAGGTGGACATTATGCAGGAGATGCCACCACGCAAAGATTTTATTGGTTGGTTTATGGTGGGAAACATTGTATAAGGATTGTAAAGAATATTGTAAGGCATGTGACCATTTTCACCTTGGAAAGCCTAGGCATAGAGATGAAATGCCTTTAAGGCCTATTGCTAGTGCAGAACCTTTTGAAAAGTGGGCAATTGACTTTGTGGGTCCTATTTCCCCACCCGCACAGGGACTAGATCACGCTACATCATAACTTGTATAGATTATCTTACAAGGTGGGAAGAAGTGAACCTATAAAGGATTACATGGTAACTACAATAATAAGGTTTATATGGGAAAACATTATCAACATGTATGGATGCCCATTGAGTTTGACAAGTGATAGGGGTACTCATTTCCTTAATGAGACCATCAGATACTATTGGCATAATTTATGGTTGCACACCATAAAAATAACACCTATCACCCTCAGAAAATGGAACTGTTGAGGCCTTTCAACAAGATATTGAGCCACACATTGACTAAAATTTGTGATGTTGGAAGGAAGGAATTGGGATGATAAAGTCTCTTGTTGTACTTTGGGCATACATGACAACCTATAAGAGGTTGAATAAGGCCACACCCTTTTAGTTGGTGTTTGGCATGGAGGTTATTCTACTAGTGGAATTCATGTTACCTTCTCTGCGTATATTGCATGTATGCAGAGGTTTGGCTGATGAGAAAGCACTTGAAGAGTGCATTGATAAACTAATGCAGTTGGATGAGAGGCATGCTATAGCACGATGGAGTCAAAAGACAGAAAAGGCCAGGCAGAAGGCATGGCATGATAGACATATTAAGGATAAGAAACTTGAAGTTGGATAGATGGTTCTTCTTTATGACTCAAAGTTTTGCGCCACCTTGAAAGCTTAAAGTGCATTGGTTGGGACCATATATTGTGACTTATATACTTGATTCAAGTGCTTTCTAGTTAGAGGTGTTGGATGGGACATGGTTTCCCAGTTAACTTCATGGGAGTAAGGCTGAAGCCCTACTATAAATAAGTCTTCTTGGTGTTTGTAATAAGGCAATATTGCCATTAGATTAGGTTTCCTTAATGCATTTCCTTTATATGTGTTTCCTTTCATCATTTCTTATGATTTGTTAATTTAGTTCAGTGTTTTGTGTAATAAGCGTGCTTGCGCACCAGAAGCTGATTACTATCTAAGTGTTTTCATGTGCAGAGGACCACACATACCCTTAGTGTGGGGTGGATTATATACAGGGTACATGGACCAGATTTGAATGTTATTTAAAGATGAATATGCATAAAGAGATATTGAGCAGGTGCTTGAAGTAAAGGTGTGGATAGAGAAATAATTTTGCTCATGATTAAAAACCACATATGGATGGATGGACGCATAGTATAATGTGAGGTAGGCTACAATAGTGGAAACTACTTGGTGAAAGGTGCATAGTGGTGAAGTACTTTGGCACATGGAGGCATGCGAAATGAGGTATGTGGCCAGGAGTAGTAGGCATGCCAAAGGTTATGACTGTGGCATGGAAAAATCAATGAAAAAGGAAAGAAATGCCAAGTTAATGTTGAGTACGGTGGTAGGTGGAGAGAAATAAATGCATATTTTTTTAAAATAAAACTATATAAGGAGGTGTTGGGAAATCATTTTTACCTTTGCGATCAAGAGCATTCAAGCGAGTTAAAGTCGAGCAAGCTAACAAGTGAGTTGTGAAGTGCAGAGAGGTGCGAACCAATTAGCTTTGTCATATTTATGCATGGATTGTTCGATGTTCTCCATCGAGAGAAGGTGTTTGAGTGACACAAAGGCATGCGGGAAGGAGAAATCAACTGTTAGGGTTTGATTTGAGCTAGGATTCGAGCTAGGGCATGTGAATTTAAATTGCAAAGCTTGAATCTATTGAAATAACACACCTTTATTGTTCTTATGGCACCTAAGAGAGCACTGGAGTGGCCACAAGGGGAAGAAGTAGAAAGAATTTGAGATCAAAGTGGAGGACACCCTTGAAATCTGTTTCTCGAGATCTGATACCTAAAGGGGTTTTTATGGGTCATGATTGGGACTCACACATTCGTCGTTGTAAAGTAAGTGATTACAACCACATAAACAAAGATAATAAGGATGAATTGGATTAGTTGCTAATATTTAAGAAAACAATGACATGAGATATATGATGATGAAAGGAAAAAATTTTATGGGAGTTTTGTTGTATGAACTCCCTTACTTTGGAAAACTAGAGAAGATGTACCAATGGTTGATGAGCAGAGTCCATGAGGAATTTTCCTATTTTTTGGGTGACGATTGAGGCTCACCGCACCCTTGATTTGGAGTTTGACAGGACTAAGGAGTTCAGGTGCTTGAATCGAGCGGTGACCTCACGACGAAAGGAGGTGATAGAAGTAACAAAGAAGGAGCGAAGATATACAAAAGGAGGGCATGGAATGGATATCCCTAAGTTACAGAAGTATCTAGTTGTTTAGGCGGCATCACACCTCCTCACTAAGATGAACGATAAAGAGCATTGGTTGCAAGTAAACAAGGCATGGTTTCAAGTAGTGAAGAAGATGACAGAAGGAGTGGTGTACAATTTGGATTGTTACATTACAGAGACCATCATTAAAGAAGTGCATGAAGGTGATAAAATAAGTTTTGGTGTGATACTTTTGTCAATTGTTTTTGTTGAAATTGGAGTGCTGAATGAGCCAAATAATAAAATTTGGCAATATCCTGAGGAGAAGAAATCTCTAGTAGAGATATTTTCTAAGTACACATGTGATGGGACCATGAGTGTCCCCTTTAAGAAAAGAGTAGAGTTGTGGTATGAGCGCCTCCACGCTACATTTGAAGAGGAATGGAGAATACCAAAGGAGCTTCTTGCGGTATTGGGAAAATAGGTATAGTTTGTAGTATATCAACACTTCGCATCACATGTTTTGGTATGAAGGATGGAAAGTGGAGCCCTTGGTGCAAGCTCCCATATGCCTTCACCATGCACTATTTTCAAGCATCTGTACACATGTTCTGGACGCGCGCCGATTTGTTGTTCAATGTAGACAAGGTAGATTGTGACTACCACACCCTCAAGAAGACTTATGTTTATCCAAGTAATTCTACATATATAAAAATTAATTTCAGATGATATTAACATGAAGGCTATGAGTTTGGCTATTGGGAAGTTTGGAGCAGCCCTTATGTATATTCACCTCAAACCAAGGTTAGAAAATGGGAAGTATGTTGAGAATGAATTCAAGCTCCTTGGACCACCCAAGGGAAAGCATATCATGGGCACATTACAAGATGAAAGACACCCTGCCCCTTGAGAAGAATAAGGAGAGGAAGAAGAACTTCAGGAAGATAGTGGTGGCTTGGAGTATAGGGAAAGAAAATGGCCTATTGTTGGAGAGCGGCAAGAGCGCGATGTAACCCCTCCACTGCAAAAAAGAAGATGAAGTGTTGGAGACCGGTGCAATGGAGGTGGACATAGAACAGACTACTGAGGAAACTCAGTTTAAAAGAGTGCTAAGAAGAACAAGGACTCAGAGCGCGGGGACATCATAACCCCTTAGAAGGTCACCTAGAACTTCACCTGTGAAGGTAGAGCCAAAAAAGAAGAAAAGGTGCAAGTACATTCCTTGGAAGGATGATGAGGAAGATAAATTTGAAGACATTGTGCTAAATAATCCAGGGAAGAATGAGGATGTAGAAGAGCCTCATGTGGATGAATTAGAGAAGGACATAGAGGAGTTGAAGGAAACAAAGTTAGAAATAGATAAGGGTGAGCCTTCAGAGTGCCCCATACTACAAATACAGGTAAAGGACCGGTGTTGGATTCGAGAGTGCACACCCCTAAAGGTAAGTGCTCGAGGAAAGGAAAGGAGGAAGAAATTTATGAGACACCAATAGTTGGGTACATTGATGACCCAACCAAGATCATACGCGCATGGTTCCAAAGAACTTTGGAACCTAAGGACCTTTATGGTTGGGAGCTAATGGATGAAGACATGACAACTATGTGCACATGGAAATAGATATCTTGGAGCATGCAAACTCATATGGATGAGCCTAACTTTGATGTATGTGAGGAATCATGTGTTTCACACATGTTGAAAAAGGCACCACACTCCCGATTTCATAGTTAATCCTGTAGACACCAAAATTTGGTCATATTCTCCTTGGTCCTCGACAAATAAACACCTTGAACACATCCAACTAGCCATGGTCCCCTTCACCTCACTATAATATTAATTTAATTATTACAATTAAATTAATTCATTATCCTCACTATATTTTTATTTAAAATAGCCTAATTTAGATAATGCCCATACATCCACCTCACCTAAACACCTCATCGAGTCACCTCACCCTAAGACCTATTCTTAGTAAGTTGCCATAACTAACTAAGACTTACCCAAACCTTAAAAATCAATGCCTACATTCCCTCTAACAACATTCCCACATGCTTAAAAGAAGCTTCTAGTCTAATCCGCGAGTTAACGACACGAGATCCTAGAAAATCAAGGGGATTTGCCTAATTTAGTAAACCTAGAAAATCCCGCCCTAACCGATCTTTGGTTAAAATTTGGAACCGAACCGCCGTCGGTCACTTTTTAACCCCCAAAACAACCTTATTTTCGAGGTTGGCAAGAGGTTGGAAAAAGGTTAGGAGTTTTTCTAGAGAGATATCACATCTTTTGAGAACAAGCTTTAGCGAGAACACGCATGCAAGGAAGGAGATCAAGCATTTTCTCTTACACAGACATCCAACATTCATCTAACAACCACCTAGCACAGATTTGATCCAATTAGGTAAGAATGAGAGCACATGCAGTCCATGCAAGAACTCCCCAATGTTTGGTGATCCCTGCAGATCGGTCAAACCTCTTACTATAACCTTCATTCCTCACTCACAGACGTCCAGAACCAGATTCCAAGTAAGTAGAACATTTTACTCCTCTGGTTCACTCATTTAATCATTGTATCTTCATCCTTTGTTCTCCCAGCCACCCATTGACCGCCTTCAATACTCACCCCTTCATTTCCCCATCAAGCCCTCATTAAATCCCATCCAAATAGCTTAATACCTCATTTCAACTAGCCTAGTCCTTTGTGCGATCATAAGGAGATCCAAAGCTCATTCTGTGACATTCCCAATATTCCACGATGGCACCCCAGTTCTCCCCAATTGGCGTCTATCACACTTAACCAAAGCATCGGTCTCTGTATTTACCAATACAACGCAAAACAGTAACCTACCCACCTATTCTCACATCACCCTTAATCACTTGTGACCTACCTAAGACCTCTGTCAGACCTGCAAAGACCTAGAACTAGTTACATGACCTTTGGATCTTATTTTAACCTAGCCTGTTAGATTAGATCTTTCTTATTGTGTTTTAAATGAGATACCTAAATCATTTTAACTACTGATAGGATTTATTTTATTACTAGCATTAAATTGTTTTAAATGGTGGACTAACAGACATCTAGGAAGTATCACACTTCCTAGATCTAGCACACTGTTAGGCGAGTTCATTGCACATATTGTTTAAATTTTATTTGGTGGTCTTGTGTTCCATTTCGTAGTTCCTCCTAGCCAAATGGAAGCTCTCATGATCAGTTGTGTGGATTCGAAGTCATACGTGCGCAAAGTAACCCATGAAACAACATTTCAACAGTATTCCTCCTACGCCCATTACCCTATTTGTTTTGTCATTTTCAAAGAAATGTCTAAGAATCAGGTGAAGTATTTTGGCACGCTAGGTGGGACCCATCCAAAGTTCCTTGCATTTTTATTCATTCTTAGGAAAATTTGTGTGTTTGTTTCCCTTAAAAAAGCATACACATTAATTTCTTCCTTGGTAACCTTATTTTTCTTTCTATTTGCTCTAAAGGAAACCTTTCTTTTGGTGTACTTAAAAAGAACCATTTCTTCTTGTTTTCTGAATTTTAGTGAAAGAGCATCCCTCTTCCTCTTCCTCTATTTGTGTCATCGAACTTCATCTTTCGATTTGGGCTTGAAAATCATTGCATTTCATTCGATTTGTCGCATTAGCTCACATTAATTGAGGGCAACCTATCTGTTGGAAGTCATTCCCGGTGATGGTTGACAAACAAATCGTAGAAAGAACATCTCTCTCTCTCTCTGAGTCTTGCCAAATTACACAAATTCAAAACAATTACATGTTCTTAAACAACATCTTTCTGGAGCGCTGTCATCAACGATCACACTGATCGAGGATTGGCGGTACTCCCAACTCGTTGCTCTATTGAGTCATACTTGAGCGAAGCCTGCCCCATATAACATACCAAAAACCTCACCTTTTAGGTCTCCTTCTTTATAGGAAGCCATCCTCACTAAAAAACTTTATTTCAATTCATGAGTCAGTCCTTAAATAGCATAAGCTAAACAAACATAATAGAAAAGGCACTCTTAGGATCACATTTTTCTTAGTGTTTCTACTTGGCTTGCGTTTTGAGGTGAGAGGTCACATTCTTCATTTTTCTTGTTTCTCCTTGCACACTCCTCATCATAGTTAGTGTATTCCAGCTTCTTTTAAGTGTGCGTGGACTATATTCTCATCGTTCACAAAATTTTGGGTTTGATTCCACATAAAATTTTAATTCACAACCACTTTTCTTTCATCACTGTTTCAATTTCATAGTGACCGGTGTCGGTCTAGCGGCCGTCCGTCAAATCGTCTAGCGACCGTCGTCGGTCTAGCGACCTTCGTCGGTTATACTCAATCGACGCCGTCGGTTCCAGGTCCTTTTGGTTAACCTATCCAAAAGGACATTTATTCACCTTCTTCAACTATTCAGAGTCCCTGTCACTACTATCATTCCCATTGACCTTGTAAATATCATCAGTATTCGGCATACCTGTCAGATTTGGCCTTACACCTTGTTTTTGACTCACTGTCCATTTCCCACAAAGGCCAAGCATGTGGTTACCCCTAACAGCGTCGGTTTACCACGACCAACATGAGTTATCTGTGCCACTTTCCAGTAACATTTGGTACCTAATCCACTTATTACCGGCTATTTTTCATATTCCTGTTGTATTTCTGTGTCATTTACGAAAAGGCGTGCCCAACTTTGATCGACTTGTTCACATGGTACTAACTCATCGATAAGCTAGTGCCCTCGTATTCCACGCCAGTTGTCAACCGCTCCCACCTAGCCCTTCGCCACCTTCCATTTTATCACCCACCATGGATCTATCCAACCTATCACTATCGCTCTAGGAGATGAGGAGTTCACACGAATCCTTGGCGAAAACCACTCACCTTGCAATTTTACCTTTCCCACTCGTCCACTCGAGATGCCTCAGGTCAATTGATATACGACATTCCCATATCTATCCCCCTGACTCTCGCTCCCACTCCTACGTCAGCCCCATCTGGCTCCGTGTTGCCCGCATCTACCTTACCCCCATTCGTTTTGCAGCTAGGTCCTAAACCCTCTGTGGTAGCATCATCTGCTACATCCGTTGCACCCACCACATCCACCATACCTTTGAAAACCACTCAAAACACAACCTCATCCGCCCCTATTATCTCGCATATACCCGTAGCTACATAACCACCTCCCGTGTCGGTGACCCCTACCCCCTTTCAAAACGTGGTCCTTTCTATTCCCCAATCATTAGCCCCCATTTCCACTAGGGTCACCACGACCCTTCCACCTCCATATACGTATTATCAGTAGCCTCCTGTTTCATCATTATTCACTCTGGGTACGTACCCCTATTTCACTACCTCCTTCTCAATCTACCTTCACGGAAGCACTATTTACTTGGAATGCCACCCTTGTTATATGCCCAACATCAATCCTCTTACGCTACAGGAGGCACCCAACCATTGCAACCTACCAACGACCTAATCAAATTAATGATGGACAAGATGCAGACATTGGAGGCATTAGTTTACGCTCCTGCAACACTCTCACCTACGATGAGATTTGTAACGATCCTATCCACCCATCCATTCCTACCCGTCCATACCCCATGCATTGGGAAATGTCTAAATTCAACCATTTCAATAGCAAGGAAGACCCACAACAACATTTGCGATCGTTCAAACACGGGTGTTACCTAATCGCCCATGATGATGCTTTGCTTTTGAGGACCTTTCCCACGTGTCCGATTGGACCTACATTAGATTGGTATAGTGGGTTACCTAGACACTTTATATTTTCATTTAATCGGTGGCCCAAGCCTTCTTGGATCACTTCTCCATAAATATCATTAAGAAGGTTACCATGATGACCTATATTCCATGCGTCGGTATGATGACGTATCTATCATAGATTTTGTTGCTTGCTCCTTGGCATGGTGATTAATTAACTCACCTTCTAACTACCACAAACATAACTCATCGAGCTCTTCACGCGGGCTTGTGCTAGACATATCTCACTGACCTTATAGGTCCAAACTTTCCGAACATTCAATGAAGCATTCACCATGGCACGAAAGCTAGTGATTTGGGCCATTGAAGAGAAGAAAATCCAATTACGAAATAAGAATTCGGCATTCAAGTTGAATGATTCCTCTTCTTCTTCCA
The DNA here is from genome assembly GCA_018340775.1 of Taxus wallichiana var. yunnanensis. NCBI lineage: Eukaryota > Viridiplantae > Streptophyta > Pinopsida > Cupressales > Taxaceae > Taxus > Taxus wallichiana. Next base: position 449,335,062 of record CM031234.1, on the reverse strand, counting down.
AACCACAAAACAATTATTTAAAGGCCAAGGGAACCGCTAATGCTTTGGTACTCAAGGCCGGCCCATCTCATCCGTCAAATTAGGCTAGCCCCTCATCTAATCTCTCACCCATCCAAACTTTTCAATTTAGACGAGAACAATGGAAATACACCCCAATTAGGGAGCCTTACTCTTATGTCTTAGAAAAGATCATCAAAGCTAGGGCCATCACCCTTCCACCTATAAAACCACACATTGGTTTTAACCCTTCTCGCCCCACACCCGCATGGTATAAAGAGCATGACTTCTATAACTATCATCGAGTAAAGGGTCATAGTGATGGAAATTGCATCACTTTCAAAAATATTGTCCAAGAAATGCTCGAGAAAGGCGAGTTAACTGTGGATAATCCTAATGCACTTGCCCATCAAAACTTGCACATCTTCAAGAAACCCTTTCCCATTCATGCCTCTTCATCTGATCAAACCAACAAGACCTCAACTCATGATAGCACTACACACAAGGTCCAAGCTATTTTCAGCAACACACTCGTTGCTTCTTAATTACCTCATATTCCTTCCATAGAGGAAATTCTAGCTCGAAATCATCCTTCTGCATTGGAACCTACCTCGCCTATTCCTCCACCCATAGAGGAACACCTTTCACCTCCTTCCTCACCCGTGGAGGAGCCCTTCGCTATTGTCGAGACCATTTCACCTTTGGCTTCTCCACCTAGGGAACCATCGCCTGACAAGTACTTCTTCGGTCCATGGAGGATACTTGTTTATCTCTCCACCCACGAGGAGCACCCATCATCTCCTCCACCCACAAAGGAGTACCCATCATCTCCTCCACCTATAGAGGAACTCCCATTTTCTCCTCCACCTATCACGGATCCAGTAGAGATACCTTTGCCTCTAGCAAACATTCTCCATCAATTACCCAAGACCTTGCAAACATACTTTCCACTCTCTTACCCACGTGGCTTGAAGCCAACAAATTCCCCGTTTCTAAGACACATTTTACGGGAATAACCATTAGGTCCTCATCAACATCACCTACAGATGTGTCATTCTCATGTTTGGCGATCGCTTAGATTATGTGGACAAAGCCTTATTGTGGGGGCATCTTCTGCTTCCAGTCTCAACACAGATGCAGATGTCACTTGCTGATACTTCCACTATCTACCCAAAAATATTTTGACCAATCAAACCAAGCACAACCACCTCTATCACAACTTCATCCACGACACCCTTACCCATAACCCAACATACATCTAAATCCAAACCCACACCTATAACATCTTCCTTGACTAAACCTATTACTACCTTAGGGGTCACCCCGACCCCGACCTTACTCATCCACCTATCAAACTGGATTTAGCTACATCCTCCAAAGTCAACACCACACCTACTCGACACCCAAACAGAAGAACCAAGCCCATAGAACTCATACCTCGGCTGTGCCTACCATACCTGCATCACCTTCACCCTTTTCGTCTGTCTTAGGACCCCAACCTCCCAGTGCGGTTAAGAAACCTCCACCCGTCAATAAACCAAAAACACAACAGCCCATTCCTTCCTCACAAACCTCTAACATACCCAGTGCCCGACACGACTTACACTGCACCTATAACATCTTTACCACCCACACCTCCAATACCCTCAGTAATTTCTTCACTACCCACTACACTTCAGTCTCTGTCCCTCACACCCCCTGCACGACCCGCATCATCTACCTTCACAGCACCTCCGTTATCCCCATGGGTAACTCACCCTCTTCCCCATCTGCTTTTCCCTCTAGATCTTGTACACCCATATCACCTTTACCCAACAAGGTACAACCCAAAAAAATATGCTACCCTCCAATAAGGTAGTCAAAACAACCATACACCCTCATGCCCGTTCATCTACCATACCCCTACCCAAACAAACACGACCAACACCCAAGACCACTCTAGCACCCAAAACCATGGCTTGACCCACTCCCCTCGCAAGGACCGTTCCTCAAAATCGGTTGCACTGCGCCCAAACCCACTTTCACCGCCCATTGTGTCCACAGTGGGTCCTATGCCAAAATATTAACCGACCTCCTTGAGACTTCATTATCACATTATCGCCACTCAAACCTTAGACCCCCTCAAACCCAAGCCAAAATGGTTTGATGACACTAAAATTTGTGCCTACCATCGTGTACCGTGGCATGATGTGGAGAAGCTGCAAGGCTTTAAAAACATCCTTATCCAGTTGTGTCCTCCACGAGGCCAACTTTGATGATGATGACCTTCTTGATGAGGAACCCTCCTTCACCAATTCCCATTCCCATAGTCCTTCCCTCACCGCTACTCAACAACCATGACCTCCACCCACACAAACTTATAGAACCATCCCCAAGATTCAAAATTAACATGGTTCGCATCAAAGAACTTGCCACACCATTACCTAAATGTCGTTGCGCCCAACTCACTTCATAAGGTTTTTCTCCTCCAGTAGGTTTTTTCCCATCATGTCGTTACACCACTCACCCTACACCTTCTCCTTTTTCCAACTCCCCTCAAATCAACATGATCCACGTCACTACCCGTGCTCAGAAAGACAAAGGCAAGGAAAAGGAAACTGACTCGCCAACCAATCCTATACCCAACATACCATCTGCACCCACACCTAAAATTACTATCCGCGGCCCCACATATCCTATTTCTAATGGGGTCACACATCGCACCATGCTAAAAAAACTACACCAATCCCCCTCAAAATGTCCTTATATGACCTCATCCAAACCTCGGAATCCCATCGTCAAGCTCTAATGGAGGTTCTTCAATCTATTGAAGTTTTACCCAATGACCCTACACCCGTAGCCTCCATTATCACACCCCATCATGTAGCCTCTCTCACCAAATTGCCACCTTTATCCACACCGCACCCTACTCACCAAGTAGCCTCCCTTAGCTTCTTAAAGGAAGAGATCGCACCGCACCAAACAGATGACCCAAACCCAGCCCTCTTCATCTCTGTCCACATCGATTATATACATGTATGACGTGTAATGATTGATGGGGGTGCTAAGCATTAATATCATTTCATCCCATACATTCGCTCAAATGTGCATACTTGACAATTGCATGCATAAACATCCCGTCATGTTGTGTTCATTCAACGACGCTATCACCTCTACACTAGGCACCGTCATCCTCCACATTCACGTGGGCCCCAATCTGTTCCAGAGCTATTTTATGTCTTGGAGGTGGAATTTCAATATAACTTTGTTGTTGCTGAGTGACGGATTCGTGTCATGGGTTGCGTTCCTTCCACTTTGCATCGTTGTGTAAAGTTTGAACATGAAGGACACACCTATACTATTCCAGCTGATCCATCACCTTTCAAAACATGCAACATGCTCTACCGACCCAATGATGTGCTCATACCCATTAAGGCGTCTACCTCCACAACCACTACCGCTTCACCTACACCTCCGCTTACCAGGTCAGGTCGCTACCTTAACCACACACACCTCCTCCATTCCTACCGCTACCACAACCTCCACGGCCGACCCATCAGCCTCCCAATCCGTTAGCTCCACCTCCACATCGACCACTAACCCATCATCTATTCCAACTACCCACATACCAACCATCGATCCCTTGGAAGGCATTTTTCAACACCTCACTCTGAGAGAATATCACTTATATAGTGTCAACACATTCCTTACTCCACAAGAGTATGGAAGTCTTCACCAACATCCTCGCTATGATCACCGCATAGGAGAACACCTCCTTTATGGTCCTCCTCATCTTCTTACCAGTCTCACCTATGGGGGACTTGATACTACCACTTACACACTCGAACCACTCACAAACTCACCCATTTTCCGCTAACTTCCAGTCACTCACCAATCGCCGTTTTGCCCACACCTTCCTGCACCGATGTGCATGGAAGGGTTTTGTTTTGGCTTTTACGAGTAAGGTTTTCATACTATCATTCCATGTACCACCCAGTAAACATGACGACCATAGTGGTATCGGCTTTCCTGAACCACTTACCAAACAGGCCCACATTGAACTCATCAAGGATATCAGCCCTTCTCCACCCTCTTCACCCGCACCGCCTTCATCACCACCTTTGCCGACGGAGTCGATGGATCCTAAATCTATCCCTCCTAACTTTTTTTTTCATAAACACTTGTTTCCTTGGGGCCTTTGACTTATCAACGCGAGGGTAAGGCCCCTTCCTCTCTTCCCTTCATGTATCTTGAAATGATCGATGACGATACACCTTCCATTAACATCATTCAATGTCAGGATGATGAATCTATACTCACCTACCTTAGTGTAGAAGACTCATATATTCATCGGTCGTTACCCTCTGAGACACAAACCATGTTAAATGAATTAACTATCGAGATCAACATTCATACTCAGGATGACCCGCACATCCTAAAGATCGATCAATCTTTAGATGTTGTTAAACAGAAGCCATCACTTATTTTCTCAAAGATCATAACCATGCTTTCGCTTGGTCTTACGCAGACATGCCTAGTATTGACCCCACCATAGTGGTCCACAATATCGTAACCGTTCCCAATGCCAAACCCATCAAACAAAAGCTGAGGAAAATGCACCCTCGCATTGCCCTTCTCGTCAAAGAATAACTTTAATGCCTTCTTTCTGTTTCCTTCATATTACCCATTGATTATCCTCATTGGATTTCTAACATTGTCCCTGTCACAAAAGGCTATAGGGGACTCGCGTTTGCCTGATTTCCATGACCTCAACCTTGCTTACCCAAAAGATGACTTCCCTCTACCCGGTATTGACCAACTAGTTGACCTTACTCGCTAGTCACGAGATGCTATCACTCATGGATGGCTTCTCGGGTTATAACCAAATCTTGCTTGCCCCAAGGATCAACACAAAACCTTGTTCATCACCCTTGGGGACCTTTTTCTACCAAGTCATGCCTTTCGGTCTTAAAAACACTAGTGCTACATATCGGCGGGCTATGACTTACATCTTCCATGACATCAAGCACCATATATTGGAAGATTACGTGGACAATCTCTTGGCGAAATCTAAACCCCGCTCCAAGCACCTTGTCATCCTCAAAACCATATTTGACCACCTCATTAAATATTGCATTTGCCTTCACCCAAGAAGTGTGTCTTCGCGGTTCTCTCTCGGGAAAGCTCTGGGGATTTATCGTTTCCTTACGTGGTATAAAAGTTGACCCTACTAAAGTCAAGGCCATTCTGGCAATGCCTCTGCCCACTAACCTTAGACAAATCCATAGCTTTCAAGTAAGGTAAGTTGTAGTCTATTCGCCATTTCATCATCTCGCTCAAGAAGGATGTCTCCTTTAAATGGGATGATGACTACCACAAAGCTTTTGAGGCCTTAAAACAATATCTTCTCCAACCACCCATACTTATCCCACCTAAAGACGATTAACCCTTCTACCTATACATCTCTGCTATTGATCACTCCTAGGGGGCCATGTTCACTCATCGCGATGAACAACATAGGGAGCAGGCGGTTTATTACATAAGCCGTACTCTTTTGGACTATGAAACCCAATACACACATCCCGAAAAACTTTGCTTAGTCTTAGTTTTCGTTGCCACAAAACTCCACCATTATCTACTCAACCACAAAACCTATGTTGTGACCAACACCGACCCCTTACACTTCATGTATGCCAAACCTTATCAAAAGTAGCATGCCACACAATGGCTTATGCTTTTAGCTTACCTCGACCTCAAATTCATTCATCAAAAGTCCGTTAAGGGCCAAGCCATTCCCGACCAATTGGCTGACGCACCTATTTATGGGGATCAACCCTCTAATTTTGACTTTCCAGATGAGTCCATTGCTACCCTTTCCTTGGACGAACCCACTTATCAAATGACGCTTTTTTCTATGGTTCCAAGTTTCAATGTGGTGGTGGGGCTGGTGTTATCCTCATTCCACTTGATGGTGAACCCATGCCTTTGTCTTTCAAACTCAATTTTTATTGTACAAATAATATTGCCGAATACGAAGCACTTGTATTAGGTCTCCAAGCCACCTACGCCCTAGATGTCAAATCAATCAACATCTTTGGTGATTCTCAATTGGTTATAAACCAAGTCAATGGTATATACCAATGTCGTAATGAAACACTTCAAAAGTATAAACATCATGTCGACATAATTTTGACCACCTTTGACCGTTATGACCTTCAAACCATCCCCTGTTCAACTAATAAATTTGTAGATACCAGGGCATGCTTGGCTTCTCAAATACCCACCTTCGCCCACGATTCTATAATCTTTGTCACCATATAATGAATCCAATCACCCTCTTATTTACCTCAAAATGTTTACTCCATCGGGCTGCCCCCCTCGACTCAAGCGACCTTTGGTATGCACAATACTCCAACTATCTTTCTCTCTCCATTGTACCTCTCCTGATCTTACCCATAATGGACAACGTGTCTTCCTTAAAAAGGTCTCTCGTTACGTCATCATGGGGGGCCTCCTCTATAAGCACGGATTTGATGGTATTCTCTTCTAATGCCTCAAAAGTTTTGAAATTCCTTATACCATTAAGGAAGTTCATGATGGCATATGTGGAGGTCACTTCAGTGGCCTTGTTGTTGCTAAGCGTATTCTTCGCCTAGGCTATTACTGTCGACCCTCAACCATGATTGTTGCGACTATGTCAAATGTTGTGTAAAATGCCAACAACACGCCAACCTTCATCATACACCCAGTCACACCTTACAGGTTGCTCATGACCTTTGGCCCTTCTCTCAATGGGGTTTGGATCTTGTTGGAGAGATCAACCCCCATTCTTCCCAACGACATCAATGGATCATCACCGCTACCGAATACTACACAAAATGGGTTGAGGCCATACCACTCATCTCCACGAAAGTTGAGAAAATATGTGAGTTCATCAATTACCACATCATTTGTTGCTTTGGTGTTCCTCATCACCTCATCACTGACAATGGAAAATAATTCAAAAACAAAACATTGCAAAAAATTTGCGATGCCTTTGGCATTCAACTAAGTTTCTTGTCACTGTATTACCCACAAACCAACGGCTAAGCGAAATCCACTAACAAAACATTAAACAAAATTCTCATGAAAGTGGTTAACGATACTTGGAAGGACTGGCATACGCGCATTCCTTTTTCCCTGTGGGCATACCGCACTAGTATCCGTACTTCTATTGTTGCCACACCATTTTCTCTAGTCTACGGTATAGAGGTTGTTTTGCCTCTCGAAGTCCAGATCCCCTCACTCCGCATTTCTCTCCATGACATGCTCAATGATGATGACTTTTGTCAGGACCGTTTAGCACAACTTGAGTTATTAGACGAACGCCATCTTAATGCTCTTGATCACCTTCAAGTTTACCAAAAACGTATCAAACGTGCCTATGACAAACATGTCCATGAATGAACCTTCCAAGTCGGTGACCTTTTCCTGAAAGAAAATCAACATGTAACCAAAGCAAAAAAAAAAATAGAATGGGCAAATTTTCTCCTAATTGGCTTGGACCATACATCGTGACCCATACTTACGGATCAGGTGCTTATCATTTATCTTCACTCAATGGTAAACCCAAACCTGAGCCCCTTAATGCCTTGCATCTTTGACCATTCTACTTTGTTGAATTTTAGTCCTACATCACTTTTTTTCTCCTTCCATGCTCGTCCCTTGAGTGCTATCCACTTCTTACACCTCACCAACGATTAAACAAGCATCATGTGCATCCTGTCACTTGTTATCTTCACTTGAATATGTGTACCACGACGCTACACATAGCATGATTCTCATGGATACTTTTCGTCTACCTTTAGATGAGATCCCATGGTCGTTTCACCCTGCTTTCTAAACAAGAATCCTATTCTTCACCTTGGTCTTGTCCATGACTTCAAATCCCTCACATGGGACCCAACTCCTTGAGTCAAACTTCTAATAAAAATATGACTCCCTCAAAAGGACATCTTCCTCTCGGCAATCACTGCTATAAATAGACTACTCCCTCGAAGGACAACTATGTAAAGCTCTTTCAAAAAAAAAAAAAAAGGAAGTGAGAGAATTTGAAGCTTCCCGCATTAATCAACTTCACGAAGACCTCAAGGAGTTCATTTCCTCATCCCATATAGACTTCCCACATCGATCAGTCTATCTCAAATACAAGTCAAAACAGACAACTTTTTAGTCATGGACTTGCCCATTGTGACCTCGGATCTCTTGCCCAAAGAGCATGCCACCTCATATCATATAAAAATTACCCACCTTTCACCCCTCTCACCATTCGCACTCCCCTTTCCTACTGCCTCAAGGGACCTCTTGGGAACCATGACATTTGGTGATCATGTGCCTATCACTCATCCTTAGAACAATCAATCATGCAATGTCTTTCGGGTCTTGCGTTCATCACCTCCTCTAAGGTATGACCTACTCGGTATGACCCTAACCAATCAGGTGGCTTTCTTGCCTCCCCTTATCTTTTACCTTCTTTATTACGTATTGATTACCTTATACAAGACTCGGTTCTCGACGCGTACCTTTGGGGTATTTTCTTCTTTAGTCACAATTGACATCACCTATACCATTTTGCCTATAACCCACTCACACCTAACAGACCTAAACCCATCATGCCTAAAACCTACCAACTCATTTTCATACCTCCTCATATTCTTCCCTAGCTTATGGGAGAACTACATCGGCTTGAGGTCCCTTTTCGCCAGGACTATGTAGGCAGCACTCCGAGGGCATGGGGCCCTTGGAGGTTAGCTCAGCCACTCTCTACCCTAACCAATTCATCTTTCATTTTCCTCAAATTACATTCTACCCTACTTAGTTTCCTTTTTATATCTAAAACTTGGAAATTAAACCAAACAAATAACAAGTTGCTTAACATTTTTATCCTCATCACAACATACATTTATTACGACTTCCATTTCTCTATCATCATCATGCATATATTATAAAAACATCTTCAATATGACCCATATCATTATTCATTGCACACATTAATGAATCACAACCCCAACCAATTCAAATTCAATCACGCCTAGACCACGGACCTAACTCGATCCATTCCTAAGACCTGACTCGATCCATGCCTAAACCAAACTCGACTCGATTCATGCCTAAGACCTAACTCGATCCATGCCTAAGACCTGACTCGATCCATGCCTAAACTAAACTTCGAATCAATCCATGCCTAAACCAACATGATTCCATCATGCCTAACTCACCTAAATTTCATCCATATCACAAAACAACAAAAATTAAAATTCTCATAAAACATCACCAAATCACTACCCACGACTCTAACCAATCAAATCACCCACACCAATCTTGTGGACCCGCCTCTCACCAACTAGTCACCCACCATTTGACTTGGAGACTCAACTCTCCATTCCGTCTGGACACTTTTCCCTTTTTCTCTCTCTCTCATGTCATTTTCTCAATTCGCTAAATGACAAATGAATAACAAAAAACACATATTTTTTTTTTTTTATAACAAACCCGCCCTAACCGACACTTTGGTTTTACCTTCACTAGCATCGGTCGCGTGCCCTACCTTACCATGGTCGGTTACACTCTACTGGCGTCGGTTACCCTTGACCGGCATCGGTCACCCTCTCTTGCACATTGCCCTAAATTTTACCCTATTACCCTACCCATCACTCCTTTTTTCCACACCTACCCTTTACCCTGATCATTTACCCCACCCCACCTTTACCCAAAACCATTTACCTCACCCTCTTGACCTCATTATTTACTTGCCTAATCTCATCCTCCTTTGGGGACTCGTTATTTTACCCATACCTCAGCCCTACCCAGTGCCGTGACCTAGATACTTGGACTTGGAACATCGCTAGTGACCTTTGACCCCATGTGTTTGCTATACCTTGTGACATCATTTACTGTGTGTTGATTGACCTAATGACCTTACCTTGCCGCTTGCCATGACCGTTTATCCTGACCCTACTTTTGGTGTCTTGGAACACACCTAAGCGTTCCTACACCCGACTGTGTTGTGTTTCCCGACCATATCCTATACCTTGATACCGGAATTAATTCAACCTTGTTTGGATAAACCTATCAACCTTAGACAATCTAGAGTTTGCCTCTTCTTTAGCTTGGTAGCGTGCTTTGCGGTTTATACGCGTGCATGTGTTTGATTATTACTACCTTTGACCCTAAGCCATTACCTAGATTACCCGAGTAAACCTTACTCCTTTTTCCCCTGTTACCCACCTTCCTTTTCATCACATTTTCCTTTTATCAAACCACTCACCGATTCTCGCATTTTGCCTCATCAATTCTTGGTTTGAGGGGATCACCTCCATCCACACATTGGGCAACCACATCTTATTTTTGTCGCGTCGTCACACAATACAAGCTACGCAACAAAAAGGGGCAAAATGTAGACACCAAAATTAGGTCATATTCCCTTGGTCCTCGACAAATAAACACCTTGAACACATCCACCTAGCCATGGCCCCCTTCGCCTCACTATAATATAAATTTAATTATTACAATTAAATTAATTCATTATCCTCACTATATTTATTATTTAAAATAGCCTAATTTAGATAATGCCCATATATCCACCTCACCTAGACACCTCATCAAGCCACCTCACCCTAGGACCTATTCTTAGTAAGTTACCATAACTAACTAAGACTAACCCAAATCCTAAAAAGCAATGCCTACATTCCCTCTAACCACATTCCCGCATACTTAAAAGAAGCTTCTAGTCTAATCCAGTGAGTTAATGACATGAGATCCCGAGAAAATCAAGGGGATCTACATTGTTTAGTAAACCTAGAAAATCCCACCTAATCGATGCCGCTTACCCTTAATCGTCCTCGGTTAAGTCGGAACCACTTGCCGATTACCTTTTAACCCCAAAACAACCTTATTTTCGAGGTTGGCAAAAGGTTGGGAGTTTTTCTAGAGAGATATCACATATTTTGAGAACAAGCTTCAGCGAGAACACGCATGCAAGGAAGGAGATCAAGCATTTTCTCTTGCACAGACATCCAACATTCATCTAAGAACCACCTAAAGCATTTGATTTGATCCAATCAGAAAAAGAAAAGCACATGCAATCCATGCAAGAACTCCCCAATGTTTGGTGATCCTCTGCAGCATCAAACCTCTTACCAACACCTTCATTCCTCACTCACAGACGTCCAAAACCAGATTCCAAGTAAGTAGAACATTTTACTCCTCTGGTTCATTCATTTAATCATTGTATCTTCATCCTTTGTTCTCCCAGCCACCCATTGACCTCCTTCAATACTCACCCCTCCATATCCCCATCAAACCCTTGCCAAATCCCATCCAAATAGCTTAATACCTCATTTCAACCAGCCTAGTCCTTTGTGCAATCATAAGGGAGATCCAAAGCTCATTCTGTGACATTCCCAGTATTCCACAGTAACCGGCACTGGTTCTCCCCAACCGGCATTGGTCACCCTTAACCGGCATCGGTCTTTGTATTTACCAATACAACCTAGAACAAGAAACCTACCCACCTATTCTCACATCACCCTTAATCACCTGTGACTTTCCTAAGACCTCTGTCATACCTGCAGAGACCCGAACCCGATTACTTGACATTCAAATCTTATTTTAAGGTTACTTGACCTTCAGATCTTATTTTAACCTAGCTTGTTAGATTAGATATTTCTTATTGTGTTTTAAATGAGATACCTAAATCATTTTAACTACAATAGGATTTACTTTATTACCAAAGATTAAATTGTTTTAAACGGTGGGACTGACAAATCATCTAGGATGTATCACACTTCCTGGATCTAGCACGCGCTACAAAGTTCAACTGCACATATTGTTTAACTTTTATTTGGTGGTCTTGTGTTCCATTTTAGATAGTTCCTCCCACCAAAAGGAAGCTCTCATGATCACCGTGGATTCGTGAAGTCATACATGCGCAACAACCCATCAACCAAAGCATTTCAACAGGTATTCCTCCTACTCCCATTACCCTATTTGTTTCGTCATTTTCAAAGAAACGTCTAAGAACCAGTGAAATAAAGACTACCGTGATGTTTGATGAACAGGTGAGCAATGCACTCATGAAGGTGTCTACAAAAGTTACTCGCCAAAATGTAGACAAATCGAGAAACCATCTCGGGAACTCTTGGAAGATAAGATGGACAAGGATACTGAGATCAAGCACCTGATAGAAGAAAAAGAGACAACAGAGGTGATGACACGTTTGATACTCAATATGGCTGAATAGATTGGGGACGAGATTTTGAAGAAGAGGTCGGATTTGGAAGAGAAATTTACACAAGAGTTTCTATTTTCTTTACACTACTTACGCACTTTAGTTCATATAGTGCTAGATGAAGGGCCCGTAAGAATGCCAAAACCCAAGGATGTTGCAGAACAATGCGAAAAGGCTAAGGAAACAATTACACGTAAAATTACAAGTTATGAGTCCATACTACAGACTTTAAAAGATGAACTAAAGAAATCAGATTTGGCATTAAACATGTGCGCGACCCTAGATGTGATTATCAAGACAAGAACCATGGTAGAAGATGATGAGGTACATAAAGCAGTAAAGAATGAAACACTTGGACATGTGGAGAGGCTTACTTTAATAATAGAGAAGCATGACACGCTCAGAAGAACCCAAGACTCCGCACAAGGAGAAAATAAACAACATCGAAATTGTTAGCATGGAAAATGGATGTCATGGACAGAATGGTCTCAAACATGGCCAATGTTCTCAGAGTGCTACAAAATGAAGGTGACAACATGAATCTTGATGAGATGGAAGTAGTACTTTAAACATTCGGATAAGACTAATAAAGCATTGAATGAATTAGAGGTGGAGATCAAAGCAGAATATCCTAAGTTAATTTTTCCTATGGAAGAGTAGTGCGCCAAGTATTTTCTCATTCTTTGTACAATTATTCTTTCATTCTTTATTCTTTTTCATGGAGACATAAGTTATGATTTCCCATTGTCGGGGACAATAATGAAATTAGTGTGGGGTAATATTGGGTTGATTAAGTTCAACCTAAGTATGGACAATGCTAAAGGATTGGGCGTGCGGGTATGGGGTGCGTATACGCACGTGGAACTATAGTGAAACAGGTGCGCCCAGGAAGGCATGAAATCAAGACTTAGCCATTTTCTAGTTTGGGGCTAATTTTGGACATGGAGTGCGGAGCATGTTTTTAAATACTTGAAGAACATGCAAAGGCTATTTTGGACAAGTAGAAGATCAAGTGCCATGCATAGTTTTGGAGCTATTAATATGATTATACCATTGTTGTATTATTAGATGATCTATTATTAGCGAGCTTGCATGCTCTTGTATTTATCATGTAAGGGCGCATGGTTATTATTAGCATGTAGTTTATTTTTGAAACGTGCATGGGCGGTGAAGGGAAAGTCCCCACCCCTATAAATATGTATTGAATTGTGCGGTTTAGATAGTTCCATGTATTGTTAGTGATATCTTTGCGAGTTTTTATGTATGAAGCATCGTGGTTTTACAACAATTAATATAATGGATCTTTGTAGATGGATATTGATTGTAGACACATATGTGAATGGTTCTTATATGGTAAAGTTAATCTTGATTCTTGTTTGATTGTTCATGTTAATGGTTAAGATCTAGATCTAGTTTATGCACTGCAATATAATTGGTTATCTGTTATGGATCTATAATATTTGTATAATCATGCTAACTCCTTGAACAAGATGACATAAAAGAGGAACCTGGTACCCTTGCACACTTCGGTGAGCACTCAGTTCAAGATGAGGTATGTGCCGGTGCACCTTGGGTTGTTGGTGGTAAAATCTAAGCTACTGAGATTATTCTTCACGAGAGTAGTTACAAAACATGAATGATGATAAGATTCCATCCTAGGAAGTTATTGTTGTCACTTTGAAATGCACCCTTTGGAGAATGGTGTGATAACTCTTCTTTTAATTGACAAAATGGAAACACTCTTAGGTTGTGGGTGACCTGTATGTTGGAGTGAATCTCCAGAGAGGGTTGGTTCCCCTAGTGCAACACCTAAACTAGTTCTATCTCCTAAGGCTAACTCTACTCTACCAACTGACTAAGGGAAGGGAGAAGAAAGGGAAGGAGAAAAACTAAAAGGGGTGGTGATACACCAGAAAGTTTTGAGAACTTTAGAATTATTTGGATCACATAAATGAAGCAAGGAAGCCACACACACCATACACAAACTACAAGTAATTGAGTCAATTTGAAAGTGATTCACAAAATGGTTTGGAATGAATTATCACAAGATAAGAAGGGGCAACAGATGGCTCCACAAAATCCTGTAAACAACCTTGTTAAACACAATCTCTACGAATTGCAAATTGACACAAGACTATATAAAGGCATGAGAGATTTAACTGATAAACAAGGATAGACAAGTATCACAAAATAAAATCAGTTAAAACAAAGTATGCATGAAAATACATATTGTAGAAGGTAAAACACAACTCCTTTATTGCTCTAAGAGGTGGAATAAGCACAAATAATCACTCATGACCCTTGCTTTCTCACTCAGAAAGACTAAATTACTCCAAAAATATGAATGAAGAAGCCAAAATGAATTTACAATATGTTCTAAAGCTTTTTATAAAATTCGAGAGAGAAAATAATGATAAGAAAAGCCTAGACATGCAAGTCTGACTTAAAAATATAATAAAACAATGCAATTGTTTGCTTGTTTTGAAAGTAACTCCTTCTATGTAAAAAGCATGCGTTCTACTTTATTTTATCTTTTTCCAAAAAAAAAAAAGCTGCATGGCTCAAAATAGCTTTTCCTTCACTTTTGCATGCTTTGATTCTGCTTTAAAGTCTTCTAGATGAAAAACAAGCTACTTTGCATGCTTTGATCTATTTTTAATCTCTTTTACAACATTTTATTTTTCTATTGCATGGATTTTACTCTTAATATCTTCAATCCACAAGCAGATGATGCCAAATTTTAGATCTTGGCGAGAGCTTTCCAACGAGACCAATTTTGTAAAATTTGGAGTTGTAGATCAAAAGTTATGGCCTTCTGAAGTTCTTCCTATCGTAATGCATAAGAACTTGACACGTTTTAAATTTTAATTGGCCCAAGAATTGAGTTTTCTCACATGTCTACCTTCCGACTGTGTCATGTGTCTTCCTATGATTAGTTCATAAATTCGGGCTTTGTTTCTTTATTGGAGCGTGAGTCAATAAAAATATGTCACATTATTTTTAATTTCGTAGTGTCGGGCTTAATAAAGTACAAAGTACGAACCAATCGAGTACTCCACACACTTTCATAATGTCGGTTCTTTGATTTGGAATCTTGTCGGTTTGCGAAGCACGGACCAATAGGAGAATACCACGTACCTTCGCCTTTTGCTCAATCGACCACTCAAACTTTTCCTAATGGAAAAACACCATGTATCCCATGGTGTCGGCCCGTTGAAATTTGTGGCCGAGACAATAAAACAACTCCACGTACTTTCGTTGGTGTCGGTCTATCCTTATCCCTACTTATAACTACAAAATCTGAACTAAAAGAAAGGCTCCATGCTTTCTACAATTCACTCGATTGACAACTGCAAAGCTTAGACCAATAAAATAACTCCACAAAATTTCGTTATGGGTTTTATGAGTCCTTGTGGTGACAATCTTATTTAAAATACCCTATCGGATGTGAAACACAAATGAATATGGAAGCTCCTGTATCTTTGGTGTCGATCTTATTTAAAATACCCTATCGATGTGAAACATGAACAAATAAGGAAGCTCCACACATCTTCGGTGTCGATCTTTTGATTAAGGAACCTTTTCGGTTTGTGGAGCATGAACTAATAGAGAATCTCCATGCATTCGTGATGGTGTCAATCTTATGATTGTTGGCTCCATAGGATGTTGTCATGTGTCTTTGACCTCGCTGACTGCGCCGGACCCAAAAGCTTATAAATTGTAACTCATTCCGTGGATTTGACGTCCGACGGAGTTTGAAAAATAATGAAGATCCCAAAATAATGCCACATGTCCCGACACCTTCCAAAATAAATAAGTGAATAGAATGAAGTGAAAATTGTGAAAAGAATGGATAAAATGGAAGTAAAGAGGAGAATGCAAATGAATGATGGATCGAACAACATCACACGTGGTCCGCACTATTCAACTATTGTGAGAATGCAAGAAATGGTGAACACACAATAATGGCCTTTGCCGTGGTCTTCATATCTTAGCCATTTTTTTGTTTTGAGAAAAATAATGAGTGGATGAAACAACAATGCTCGAACAAGCCTTGATGACTTACTCGATACCAAATGTGGGGAAGACCCTTTCATTAGAGATTGAAGCTCGGATGTGTAAAGCACAATAATTCAATCAGTCATTCATTCAATACAATAATCAATATTACAATAGACAATTATATAGGGCTAGATATTCTAACCACTAATATTAATCTAGGTTGTATGTTATAACAACCTTGATTCTCTCTCCAACTACTAACCATCCCTAAAAACTCTCACACCCTACATGAGTTGTTTTCACAACTCACAACATTAATTTATTTGCTCCACACACATAATAATATTTAATATGGAGCATTACAATAATCATGTTAGGACTAATTCCTAACAACATAATGCACAACAAGTCTAGATCTGCAAGGAGACAAATCATGCACAACACACCACAACAACAATAAAGAGGTAAGATTGCAAATAAAACCAAGTTAGGGTAGAGAAACAACCACAAAACTAGATTTTATTGCTTGAAGTATGCACAAACCATTACAATGGAGTGGAAGAAGGCACAAAACACCTTGTAATTCCCTAATATGAGGCCTACAACTGAAAAATAATTTTGCAATCACTTTTACATGGTGCACCTGTATTCTGAGAGGGTCCAACCTTTACAAATGTGCACAACTTGCCAATATATAGAAAATGGGGAGAGAGAGAGGAGGGGGAAAGAGAGGGAAACTTAGATTTCTAGCTCCAACCACCAACAACATACATTAAATCTCTAAAAACAGGCATGTACACCTTTACATGACCATCCCTCGTGTCATTTTTTTTTTTTGGCAAGAGAAAGTATGGGCACCATTCACCATTAAATATAGGTGGTTGAGATGTCAAAACCATCCTTGTCAAGCCATCGACCTTATCAAAACCTTCGGCAACCCGACATACCAAGTCAAAACTTTGACCTTGATTTACACCTTGAAAAAGTATGACAAACAATTTGAGGAAATCCATATCTTTGAGTAACCCAAGAAACTGATATAATGGGTGGAACCTACTTGATGTTTTGCACCTTGAGAAACCTGACACACCGAGACAATCAAGGTTTTGGTATCGAAGAACATGTGACATGGAACATGTAATTGGGACAACATGTTTCGATGCACAAAGGACCCAAAAACATGACACAAAGGAAGACCGTCGGGTTTCGGGGGCAAAAAACATGTGATATGGAACATGTGCTTGGGACGACATTTTCTGATGCATAAAGGACCCAAAAATCTGACACAAAGGAAGATTGTCACGTTTCAGGGGCAGAAAAAAAGTGACATGGAACATGTGCTTGGGCCGACATGTTATGATGCATGAAGGACCCAAAAACCTGACGATTACAAAAATGGAAGCTCTAACCGGAAAGAAATTGTAATTTGTCAAAATAGCCTAGGGGATCATTTCGGAAAAGCAGTTTGGTGACTCAAAAGGGTCATCTTCTGCTAGATAAAATATCTTTGGCCTTAAAGCATCCATTGGGCATGGAATCATACTGAAAAACTTGAAAAAATGATCTAAAACTTGAAATTCTTACCCATGAATCTACACAAAAGAACTTCTTGGACTTAGTATTGACTGTTACAAATTAATCCATAATGATATTGTAAAACCATCTTGAAACTGACTTTCTACTTCTTTCTAAGAATCCATGAATAAAGATGTTAGCGGTGCCACTCTCAATATCTTAAAATATTGTAAGCTAGTATGAACTCTATTATGTTGCTTCTTAACTCGCCCTTTCCACTTTCCAACTCTACCCGAAACATATCTTTTCGAGTCCTCTATGAACCACTATGTAATTGAAAATTCCACCCAACGATAACAAGAACATTGTAGAAAGCACTTAGGGAAAGGAAACTACACTACCAACAAGACAATGTGCTAAAAAATACTTGGAGGAATTGAAAACTAATCTACTATGTACAAGGTAGGGCCTTTGTTATTGCTTGATAACAATGTTTGAGATAGATCTCATTAATCGAGATATGAAGCTCCTCTTCATCCAATTTTAAAATTTTAAAGCATTGTTTTTACTTGCATCTTGAAATCACATAGGGGCCACTCCAAATTATATCAAACTTTGAGTGCCTACCTGGTTTAGCTTTATCTACATCCCACTTTAGGACTAGATCTCCTTCTTGGAAAATCCTAGCCATTGATTTCTTGTCAAAACACTTCTTAATATGAGCTTGATCCTTTTCCATTATTTGCATTGATTAGTTTCTCAACTCTTCTACTTCCATGAGCTCTGCATATCTAATTTCCATGGCCTCAACCTCAAACATTTCTAGCTACTTGATGACATCTATCGTCGAAAATTCACGAGATATTGGTAGTCTTGTTTCCTTACCTTAAACAATTTTATAGGGGGAGATTCTTGTTGACCATTTGGGAGTTATCCTATCAGTCCATAACGATCATTTCAGTCTTGTATTCCATGTTCTTTGATTTTCATTCAAGGTCCTCTTTATAATTATCAAGAGGTTCTTGCTAGTTAATTTAGCCTAGCCATTACCTTAGGAGTAATAGTTTGAAGAGGTGCTCAAGAAGATCCCATTCTTAACAACCCAATAAGGGATCTTTGTGCTAAGGAACGCCGAAGCATTATCGAAGATGATTGTGAAAGGAACACCAAACCTGGTCACAATGCCTTCATAGAAGTCTAGGATGTTGGCCTCAATTGCTTCTTTTAATACAATTATCTCTGTCCATTTGGTGAAGTAATCTGTAGATGTCAAAATCCACTTGTGACCCAAGTTAGAACGTGGGCTGATTACGCCAATAAAATCCAACCCCATTATATTAATGGTTTATTTACGGAAATGGGGTGGAGTGCAAGAGTTGTTATGTTACGCCCTTAATCCTATAACTTATATTAGATATATAGTACCAAACTATGGCTTACATAATCTCTCTTCTTGTCATATGTTATTCATTTATGCTTTCATATGTTTAGTAGGTCATCCTTGATGTTGGACATAGTATAGGAATGATATATAAAAGTGGCGGTAAGGAGTAGTTAATCATCATATTGAGTACTTGAGTGTTATTGTATGGTTTGAAGGTTACCCCCTTAAAGTGGTTAAGCTATTCTACTTGCATATTGTGATATTATATCTACAATTTGTTTTTATTTGGTGTTCTATTATTGATGACATTTGATTTATCCAAGTACTTTCATTACAAGTGGTATCGAGCTTGATCTCCGCCGAGAATTGCATCAAAAGCTAAGCTGTGAAGGTTAAATCGATATCTCAAAATCAATAGCGAATTTTTCTACAATTTTTGTGGTGTTGAAAAATCAGTCAAGTAAGATCATCTCCAAATTTAAAAAAATGGACTTGTTATGAAAAAGTTATAACAATTTAGTTTTTTCATAAATCGGCTTTAAAGGTTGCAATTTTGGGAAAATTTTCAAGTTTCTTATATTTTTCGGAAAGTTTTCTTGTTTATCGAGACTATCCAAGGCTCCATCGTAGAATAGTTCTACCATCTTCCACGGGTCTATCGATAATTAGGAAACTATGAGAATGAGGCATGAGGCAAGATTCAAACACAAGCTTGACGTGCATGCATTCTTGGCTCAACTCACACATATGAAGAAAGAACCACACAATTCTATACATGATTTTGTGGTGAAGTTCAACAAATTGATCCATAAGATTCCAGTGCGCTACCCCTAATCTTGAAAATCAAAAGTGTTTCTTTATTAATTATCAACTACCTGAAGTTCTATTCTTGCTAAGGAGGTCAAATATTCTTGATCTAGCTACCACGTAATCAATGACTACAGAAATTGAAGATGATCTAATCATGGCCGGCAAGATAAGAAGGGATTCTTCCAAGACCAAAAATCAAAGCACATCTTATAGTACCACTGATCATATGATTCAAATATTGGCTAATGATTTGTTGACTTTAAAGAAACAAATGTCTCATAATGTTCCTAATGTTCCTTATCGGGATATCCCAAGGAGAAATTTCAACAACAATAATGTTCCCTTCTGATCGGGAACCGAGATACCAACTTCTCAACCAAGGTTAGTTATTGATGCTCCTCCTCATCAAAGTGTTGTTGAGGTAGTTGATGAAACAGATGAAACATGTGAATATGAAGTCCAAGATTCTTTTGAAGATGGAGCTTACACTTTGAAGAATCCTATGACAAATCGGTTGTTGACTCCAATATTGGGTACTTGGAATATGAAGAAGATGACTATGATGATGTAATGAATGACATGAAACACTTTGAATTTTTTTGTTTTCACTCATTCACATAACTGAGAAAAGTAGAGAAACCCAAGGAAAAGGCCAAAGAGAAATAATATCTAGTGGTCATTCCTAACATTTCTAAAAGAGGTACTCCTTTGCCCATTCAACCAAAGAGAAACCTCTTGTTAAAAAGGCTAATTCAACTTCTAATCCTTCTTCTTTTTTAATTCTTAAATCCAAGATACCTCTCCTATAAAAAAAGTAATGGAGGATCTGCACCTTCATTTACTCCATCCTACACTACTTTTAATATCATTGACCATGAAAAAATACCAAAATATATATGTTACAAGCGAGAATCCCTACAGATCTAATCCTAAGAAATTCAAAAGAATGACTTGATTTATCAAAAGTAAAGTTGTTTTACCTCTGCTTGCTTCCTCCAAGGGACTTATTCCTAATCCCTCCCTTCCCTCATCTCGAATAATCTAGTTTCGACCTCTTCATCTGGTAAAATTGAACCATTTTCTATGTCTTTACTCATTAATGGTTTCAAACTCAACAACTACATTATAGATTCAGGAGCATCTTACAATGTCATGCCTGCAAAGGTATGTCATGCATTGGGAATCACTCTCACACTTTTTTTGGCGTTGTTACTAAATGGAAAAAAAAAGTTCCATTAATAGGTCGGATCAAGGATGCTCAATTCACATTTACAACATTTCCTAGGAAGAGATTCAAGGTGACGATCCTAGTTACAAATATTTCAAATTTAACTTAAAAATATTGTTGGAAAGAGGTTATTGCATAGATGTTAGAGGATAAATTCACATGCATTCATAAAAAGGAAAGGATACATGTGTTGGTCCAAAAAATTTCGGGTGGACAAATCTATGGATAAACGAGCCAACAGTGTGCGGGGCATAGCCCTTCTTTGAGTCGTGTGGCCCGGTTTATTGCTATTCTACCAAAGCGGAATGCATGCAAGTCTCACAATATTCTACCTTCGGGGATTGGGATCTCATCCCAAGTGAGGTACTCTCAATTGTAAGAAGAAGGGGAAGAAGTGAGGTGGGGGAATAGGAAAGATACAAGGAGAAAAGAAATGAATTCCAAAGCGAAAAGGTCGGAGGGTCTATGTTTTGGTAAAGGTAGTAAACAAAGCTGAACTTACTCACATAGGCGAACAAAGCAATCTTGATGAATAAATGACAATAAAGTAGAAGTATATTCAATAGAACAAACATACGAGATCTAACATAAGAAAGCTCGATGTATAGCACGGTATTCAAACACAAAGTCTAAATATTGTATTAATATTTCCTTCTGTTACAAAAAGCTCAAAGTCTTTTCTTCTTACTTCTATTTTTCATCTGAAAAGTATCCATCCTTGAATACAACAAGCATTCAAGTATATATAGAAGAAGGAGAAGAGAGAAGACAAAAAGGAACCAACGACTTAATTACAAAGTATCTACAAAAATATCTAAAAGTCAATGTTGACTTTGTGACTTAGTGGATGACATCATCCCATGGTGCAACATGGATGATGTCATCGTTTGTGCCAACATACTCTTAGATATTTACAAAAATAATATCGAGAGGAAGGAGACTATTCTTCATCGTCTCACGGCCGAAAGGGAGTGTCCTTCTTCATTGTTGCTCGGGAGAAGTGATGTTATCTTTGGGCCCGATATTCCGTAAACTTGCGATCATGGGCTGAAGTTGATCTGAGCAGGATCCTTGTGGCGATTGCTGATAACTTCGTAAGTTTCACATTCATACACACGAGCCTTTCTGGGAGCTTGGTATATTCATTTCTAGCCTCTATCAAGAACCCTATAAAGTCACGACAAGCCAGAAGGTTGTTGATGCATTTGGTGTCGAAAGTGGCTTCTGGCCCTAACCCTTGCGAGACGATCTCCTTAAAGATCCGAATAGTTTGGTCTGCCTTCCTCAGGGTGAAAGAAGGAGTGAGCAAGCTTGGGGATATTCTCAGGATGATTTGCTCCATCTGGTGCATAGCCTCTAAGGCTTCCTCTTTGACTTTATCTATCTTTTCAAGGACAAACTCCAACTGATCGACCTAGTAGTCCAAAGTAGAAAGGATTTTGTTGGGTGCTCTGGGGTGATTGAAGATGCCGAACTTGACCAGATCTTCGACTGAACAGTTGAGAATTTTCTGGAAGGTCTCGTGCTGCAGCCTAGCATGGTCCAACTCTTCAGAGATGGGTCCCGCAATCGCCTGGAGTGCCTTGTTCGCCTGATTGGTGTTCTAATACAACTCGGTGAACTTGACGATTACTCCCTCACTTTCCTTGAGGATTTGGTCTCTCCAGGCGGATACTGCCATACCCTGCTCGCTGATTTTGGCGTATTCATTTATCTTATCCTGGCTTAGAGGCTCAGGAGTTTCGGTGGCAGTTGTAGGAGGTATACTACTCATTTTCTGCAAGGCGTGGAGAAGATGTTTATTTTGCTCCTTTAATAGCCTCTTTTCTTCCTTTGCTTCCTGGAGCTTCTTACAAAGGGCATCGATTGCGAATAGGGCCTCCCTTGTAGGCTTTGAGAGAAGATGTTCCCATTGTGACTTGGGTCCTGTATAATTTGTCGGAGACAGATCCTTTTTACCCTTTGAAGGATCGGGATATGCAATCTCCATTACCCTCTCCCTTGATGCACTTTGAGAGAAGTGGGTTATGGGATATTGCTTCTTAGCTCCTTTTGATTGAATGACGAGAGAAGTCCATCATGTGCGATAGGACTTTCCTCTTTTGTTGGCTCAGTCTTTGAGAGATCCATCTTTGGACTTATGGGAGTGGGACCGAGTAGAAGAGGGAGCAGCTGCAGTAGTGGAGGGAAAGTGCGTTGAGACACTTGGTGGCGGCATTGAAAGAGAGGCCAGCGAAGTACTCAAGGGAGGAAAGGATACTGCAGGGGAGGTAGTCGAGGGTATGGAAGGGAGCTGAGAGATGAGAGAAGAGATGGTGGGGGACAGCTCCGCGAGAGAAGAGAAGATGGAGGAAGAGGAAAGGGGAACAGTGGAAGATGGGGAAGGAGATATGACCAAAGGGATGGTCGTTTGAGTTACACGAGGAGGAGAAGGAGGAGAGGGAGAAGGGACAGAAGGGACCTCAACAGTTGTAGTAGTGGCAACATCCTGAGTGGATGTGCCCATCGGAACATCTTCGGCCGCTTCTTTCTTTGGAGAAGCCAGAGTTACAACTTGTTCTTGTGCGGCGGAAGGGGGACTCTCAAGAGCCTCTTCTTGGGCAGAGCTTGACTCGCCCTCTTTGTCTTTGCCTTTGCCCTTTGGCAGATGCTTTGGCCTGGAAGGTGCGTTGCCCAATGGAGATGTAGTGAAATCTACCCCGAGGTAGATGAGGCCATTCATCTGCACTGAGTTCTTTGTTCTCCTTAGAGTTTCTTTGACCCTTTCTTGATAGTGCAGGGCGCTTTGGTTTTGTCGATTGCGATGCAAACGCCGATTGTCCCCATCCATGTCAAGATATACCTAATCAACTTCTTGATCGGTAGTTTGATAACCTTTCGGGACAATGGCCATGCCGTACTGAATGATTTCTACCAAAGCCAAGCGGGAGTGGTCCTTCCTTCTAAGTTCGACCTCATGATACAGGTCGATATAAATGTCCTCGATCTGCGGAATGTGGATTGGATCGAGTTTGGCCCTGGGAAGGTAATTCCTTGGATCAAAAGTGGGCCTTGCTGGGAAGTTGTGCTTCACATTGAGCAGTTCTAGCTTGGCAACCATTTCCCAGGCTTTGTGGTGGGAAAGACAAGTGTACACCTTGTAATGTGGGAAAGGAGTTCCACCCTTCTTTCTTTTCAAACAATTTTTGTGGTATGTCACGAGTATCATGTCTGGATAGCTCTAATGGAATCACTTGGTCCGGCATATCTTGGCAATTTAGTGGGCTCACCCAGGAAGTTAGCTGCCCTGAGATAGGTGAAGGTGGGAAATTGTGTGAATAAGGCCCCCCACTTCTCCGTTGCTGCGACAATGCTCTTGGTTGTTTGACCGTGAGTCATGTTGGGCCTCAATAGGCAGACGATGCCGTAGAAGAAGGCATCATTGATTTTGGTGAACTGTGAGATGTTGTTCTCTAGCTTCAGCTCTGGGTAGTACTCATATATTCTCACCTGGGGCCAAACCCCGCATCGGCTCAATGTTGGATAATCTCTCTCCGAGGCTGCAACATAAACTACGTAGGAGTTCATGTAGAACCTCCCCGTTGTGGTGAGTTGTTGGAGTTGTTCAGATATGGTGCTGCTTATGATCTCCGCCCACTCGAAGCATTGATCAGGTACATTCTTGTTCATAGTTTCAAAGTACCTGAGCATCCATTTGTGAAAGTAATGGGTGTCGAGAAAGTGAAAATACTCTACTCGGGAACATGATAGTGTCACTTAGTTCTGCGAGAGAAGTTCTTACGGTGGATAACTTTGTGGCCATCTAGTTACCACCTTCTTGTTCTTTAAGTACACTTCATTCATTAACTGCATGCCTTGGTCTTCATTGTCCTCCCGGGCCTTAACGCAATCCTCTTGGCTTACGGCCATGAAATGCCGATGGTGAGGGATGCCAAGCATGATTTCAAAGTGTTGGGCGATCGGGTTGATTAGGACTTCGCCCTTCTCATTTTGGACACACCTCGTGTCTTTGTTATAGCAATGGCCACTACCATCATGAATTCATTGTTCATCGCCGTGGGGATCCCCCAAAGAAATGTAAACCACTACCTACTAGTTTGTCCATCCAGGGGACTCCTGTGACCTCTGGTTTTGGCCCGAAATCTTCCATATCGATGTGGCCGAGCTCGAGTCTCTTATATCCGAGTCACATTCCGCTTTAGGACTCGGGCATTCTGACCCTCTGATACTTGTACTTCATCTCTTCCTCTGTAAGTTTGGCTTTTCCCTTTCATTTGATCGGTCTCTTGCTTGATGTAGACATATGTGGATCTGAATTCAGTTGCTGATCTGCAAGAAGAAGAAGTGAAACCCAACGCAGAAGAGCCATGTTAGCCGTTAGATCTTTCATTAGAGTATTACAGAAAGGAATAAGGAGTTAGAAATTTTAAGGCCTCAGGGCGTATGGCACATGAACACTACAGGATGTAGTGTTAATAGTATGGCACACAGAAGAAGGGTGTTACTGAGGACAAATTAGTGCGAAAGGCGCAAGCGCATGAACACTGCAAATGACATTTTTGTTGTTGTAAGCGAGTGCGCTGCACCATTCATATGTGTTTTATCTTGGCGCAGAGATAATTTTCATGTTGCATAGGGGGGGTGCTCCCAATGGCGCATATTGTTTTCATGTTACATGGAACTTCGGTGCATCGAAGGTGCAGGGTTGATGTGTGTAACATAGACTTTATGTGCAAAACAGGGGAACTTGGCGCATCGCAGGGAAGGCTTGCATGACATGTGCTGATGTAAGAGGGGATGCATCTGTGCCATTTACGTAGTTTTATACTTGGCACAAGTAATGCTGGTGTTACATGGGGGCAGGGTGTGCCAATGGTGCAAATATTTGCAATGTAACATACAAGTTCGGTGTGCTTGCGAAAAGGGTGTAGGTTTATTGGGTGTTGCAAGCAAGAAAAGTGTGCCTTAAGGTGCAACCGTATTTTATCTGGCAGAATGACGAATGTGCCAAGAGGAAAATGCGAGTCTAATACGAACTTCCCGAGTTTTTTTTTCTTTCCCCGGGGTTTGCATGTGTTTTAAGCCTTTTTCTTCTGGATTCGAGAGGGTGAAGGGGGCGCGAGAAGAGATCCGGAGTTAGTTTTGAGGCGAGCCCTTTTCGACAGCCAGATCTGGAAAGGGAGTAGAGAAAGCTTGGGAGGAAACACAATAGGAGGGGTTTATGGGTTTATTATATTCATTCATCCCTCCTTCACAACCAACAAAGTAAAAAAATAAAACACGAGAGCAACAAGGACCACTTACCTAGAATATATAGGATGTGAGAGGCGAAGCAGGGTCCACGAACGCGACACGAGGACGACAGGCGTGCTGACAAGTGTAGAGGAAAAATCTATCACGTGTTTTCTGACTGGTGAAAGTGACAGGCGGATGCGCCTATATATAGGCAAAGGTGCAATAAATGTGCCAACCACTTTTTAAGAGGCGCACCAAAACATGTGTCGACACGTCAAATGGTGCGCCCTTTGGCGTGGATAAATGCGTGTCAACACGGGGATACTTGCACCTTTGGCGCAATTTTAAGACTGTCAACACCCCATTTCATGCGCCCTTTGGCACACCAAAACACAGTGCAACAATTAATGTGCCAACATGAAGGCGCATGCGCCTTGGCACACGCAAGAATGGCGCATCACGGGAAGGCACACCAAAACATGTGTCGACACTTCAAACGGTGCACCAAAGGAAATGAAGGGGCGCGGATAAACTCTGTGTTACATAGATAAAAGGTGCACCCAGCCAAAAAGGGACCAAAAATGGCTAAGTTCGAGAACTAGATTTCCCGAAAGGGATTTCTGCAACATTCCGAACGAGAGGGTCCCCGACGAGGCAATTTTACTGAGGATAATAACATGTTAATGGAACAATGTGTACACTTGAACTAGAAATTCATGAGAAGTACCTCGTTACCAAGTTAGATTATCCCGGGTGTAAATTATTTTTAAAGGCACTAGTCTAGGCACCTATTTCATGACTTCAAATCAAAGCTTTACTACCACTTCCGTCACTAAAAGGGATCTTAATGAAATTTGGACTTTGGAATTTGATGGAAGTTTTTCAACTTCTAGATCTAGTCTTTGGTGTGGTGCTCATATCTTTGAGTATGAGATATATTTTTAGATATTTAAAGGCTTTTAGCTAGAGCTTAGAACTACGGGATTGAAGGGATACCACCCGAGTACAACCGAAATAAAAACACCATTAATAACCAAACCAATCCTACCAAAACCACAAAAACCTGCAGACAAAGTAGAAACCCATAAATAATAAAGAACAAACACCTAGAGCTGACATACAAAAAGAAGCTAATAAACTAAAAACCAAAAGATTACTTTGAAAAGGTGGGGCGGCTAGGGCCAATTGACTTCCTACCACCAGTAGACACCCCTGCTTGATTAGTCTGGAGTAGAAAATTATATGTGAACCCCAACTTTCTGTTGAGACCGACCGCGCCTTCTGACTCTAAGATCACTGGCACCGAAAGCTCCGACAAGTCCAACGTCTCGAGACTTCTACCTTCAGAGAGCCCCACTGAACACACCTCATGGACATCTGACATGAATTTCATAAACATTGCATTCCTAGCAAACAACACCACAATCACTCTCCTGGCTTCTTCCATGGCCCGCCCCTCCCTAACTGCATTCAAAAATGGTTGAGACCTATTGAAGGCTTCCAACACCTCCACCAAATTGATATAGTGTTGGGGTTTAATGAAATGGAAAGCTATATGTCTGACCTTAGCAACATTCTACCGCACCAAGAGCATTTGAGAAACAAACCAAGATGCCACCTCTGAATTCACTCTAGCCCTCATAGAAACGTCCATGTATTCTTCCCCCAAGATCCTCACAATGGCTTCACGAGATAGACCCCAATTATGCCTAAAAATAATCCGAATGCGAGATACTGACCAAAGAAGGTTGTCTCTTGATTTTCCCCCTAAAAAAACAAACAAGGCAACGAAGGAATCTCTATACTCAACAACAAAATCCACTACACTGTAGCCTATGACCAACAAGCTGCGAAAATGAAGAAGACTCGACACCACCTAAAAATTTAAATGTTTCCAAATCTCCCTTCCCGAGAAATAATGTCATTGAGCTCCTCCCATGCATTCGCATGCTTGGAAATGACCAGACCATCTCTCCTAATAATGCCTTGATTAGCCAAGAAATCAGTTAAATTGGACTCCCTATAGTTGTGACTTAAACTCCATGTTGGAATCGATGCAGCCAATGAATGATATTACTAATAAAAAATTATAACTTCTAGGACACTGCTTTACCTCTACAAACATCGCTAATCACCACTTGGGAATCTCCTTTGATCACTAATGCTTCACAACCGACACTAACCGCTAATTTGATCCCTTCAAGCAAGGCTTGAGCCTCCACTTTGTTACATGTTCCATATTTTAAAGTAAAGGAACCCACAATCACTTAATTACGTTCCTCATCTCTAATTAACACCCCACTCCCAATATGCCCGGATTTCCTTTCGATGCTTGACAAATTTTAGTTTGCTGCGTAAGGGGTGAAAAATATGTTTCCTTTAACGCTTTTATTATACCGAGCTATGAACTGGAGTGGTGGTGGAGTACTTTATCTAATTGGGACATGGGGGTGGACCTAGGTCCTTAATATTCATCGAGCAATCTACATTCAAAGCACCCCACTATGTTCCTCTTGACTCATATGGAGAATTTTGACCCCTACCTCAAGGTGTCCCCATGGCCACTTATCGAAAGCATCCAATGAACTCAATGGGAATGGAACTAGGGTTGATGATCACAAACTACTTGTGACTCACCAATAGCCCAAGACCTCGAGTTCAAAACTTAGATGACAAACACTTTTATTATACCAGAGCTATGAACTGGAGTGGTGGAGGAGCACTTTATCTAAGTGGGACATAGGGGAGGATTAGGTCCTTAATGTCCGCCGAGTGATCCACATTCGGAGTGCCCCGCTATGTTCCACTTGGTCCATATGGAGAAGTTTGACCCCTACCTCAAGGTGTCTCCATGACCACTTATTGAAAGTATCCAATGAACTCAATGGGAATGAAACTTGGGTTGATGATTACAAACTACTTGTAACTCACCAATAGCCCAAGACCTTGAGTTCAAACTTTGGATGGTAAACACTTTTATTATACCAGAGCTATGAATTGGAGTGTTGGAGGAGCACTTTCTCTAAGTGGGACATGGGGGTGGGCTTGGGTCCTTAATGTCTGCGCCAAGCGATCCACATTCAAAGCACCCCGTTATGTTTCGCTTGGTCCATATGGAGAAGTTTGACCCCTACCTCAAGGTGTCCCCATGGCCACCTATTGAAAGCATCCAATGAACTCAATGGGAATGGAACTTGGGTTGATGATTACAAAATACTTGTAACTCACCAATAGCCCAAGACCTTGAGTTCAAAACTTTGGATGGTAAACACTTTTATTATACCAGAGCTATGAGATGGATTTGTGGAGGATAAATTTCTCTAAGTGGGACATGGGTGTGTGCTTGGGTCCTTAATGTATGTTGAATGATCTGCATTCAGAGTGCCCCGCTATGTTTTGCTTGGTTCATATGGAGAAGTTCGACCCCTACCTCAAGGCGTCCCCATGGCCACTTATTAAGAGCATTCAATGAACTCAATGGGAATGGAACTTGGGTTGATGCTTACAACTAATTGTAACTCACCAATAGCCCAAGACCTTGAGTTCATTGAGTATGAGATATTTACTTTCTCTTTCAAACTACAATTTGATAGCACTAATAACTCAACTGAATATGAAGCTTTTTATCGGTACTAAAGATGGCGAAAGAAAAAGGATTCAAAAATCTCAAGGCTCGGGAGATGTTGAGCTCATCTTGAACCAAGTTAATATTGTCTATCGGGTGAAGAGTGATCACTTGAAGCATTATAGGAACATGGTTTAGGATTGCATAGAAAATTTTGAAGCTTTTTCTATTAAGGAAGTATCTAGAGATCAGAATGATAAAGATGAATCCCTTGTTATGTTTACTTTGTTGTTGTTACCTCATCTTGAATTCAAGGAGGAAAACTATATAATTGAAATAGTCTACCATCTAAGTGTTCGTGATAATGCTACATAATGGCAAATCTTTGGCGACGATCAATAGATCCTAACTTTTATTAAAATGTCATATAAATTCAGTTAACTATATTTTGAGGGATTTTAACCAAATTTTCATGAATCCTTCTTTGATTCACACTAGGATATTGATGAAGAATTTCTTCAACTCAAAGGGAACAAAAGCACAAAAGGATTGGTGTCCCTAGAAGTATTGTTCGACAAGCATGATTGCTTCATTCGTGATAGTAGCAGGCCGAGCCCAAATCTTCAATTGAAGTCAAACATGTTAAGTTAGGATATGTAGAGAAACCAAGGATTGTGAATATTGGCAAGTATTACTCACCCAAAAAAAAAGAGAAGGTTTTTCGTGCTACTAAATAAATATATGGATGTTCTAATTTGGTCTTATGCTAATTTATAAACTTTCAAGCTGAGGATGTTCAAGACAACATTCCTCTCAAGTCTGATGCCCAACTCTACAGACAAAAGTAACACCACTACAGCCCAAATATTTTTGGCATGATTCTCTCAAAAAACCAAAAAAAAGTTCTATGCAAGGATCATCTTTCGCATTCATCATTCTACATGGGTTTCCAATATTGTCCTAATGCGTAAAAAGAATAGAGAAATCTACATTTGTGTAAATTTTTGTAACCTCAATCAGCTTTATTTGAAGGACAATTACCCCTTGCCTATCATGGATCAAGTCCAACAAATAGTGATAGGCTCTGAAATTTTTCCATGTTGGATGGCTTTTCGAGGGTATAATCGGTCGAGGTAGCCGTTGAAGACCAATACAAGACGAGCTTCACCACTCCTTGGGGTACCTTTGTGTATAGGAGAATTCCATTTGGGTTGATTAACACAGGAGATACTTTTCAAATGGAAATGGACATGGCCTTCAAGGATTTGATGTGTAATATTATTGTGGTGTATTTAGATGATCTCACGACAGGATCATTGTGATCACCTAGAGAAAATTCTAATCAAATGTCGGCAACATGGGATTTCCTTGAATCCCAAGAAATCCATGTTTGGAGTAACATAAGGTAAGTTTTGGGACACATTGTAACCAAGGAAGGAAGGAAGATTGATTAAATGAGCAAGTCAAGGCTATAAAAAGTCTTACACTTCCTACAAGTAAAATCGACATGCACTCATTCTTTGAAAAAGTTAATTTTCTGAGAAGATTTGTTCTCGATTTTTTGACAAGACTCGACACATCATGGAAATGATGAAGGGTAAAGTTCCATTTCGATGGAATGTTGATGGTAAATCTTCTTTTAAAGAGATCAAGGAAGCCATCATTCACACTCCTATCTTAGTATACCCTAATTTTAAGAAAGATTTCATCATGTAAAGTTATGCTTCTGCTCATACTATATCTTCCATCCTAGTTCAAAATAATAATGAAGAATTTGAATCTCCTATTTCCTTTATGAGTTTCCCTTTGAAAGCTCATGAGTTAAAAATGTCATAGATTGAGAAACATGCTTATCAAGTGGTCCAAATAGTAAACCATTTTAGGTGTTACATCCTGAACTCTCACATGTTGGTTTTTGTTCCTAATATTGCTATAAAGTCCATCTTGACTCAATAAGAGTTAGGCGAATCGGAGAGTAACTGGATCACCAAAGTAAATGAGTATTATTTAGAGATCAAACCTACCAAGCTTGTACGTGGGAGAGATTTGTGTCAACTCATTGCTGAAAACAACCCAGAGGTAGAATTTGATGGTAAAAAGGATTGCGAGGAGGAATTTCCCATGGTGTTGTTTGTGAGTAAAACATACGAGTGGTACTCAAACATTGTATATATCCTCAATTATAGATAATGTCCTAAGACACGAGCTCAACATAAAAAAATCTTGTGAAATTGAGATCAACCAAGTATGTGCTTTGGGACAATGGTCTCTATAAAAGAGGAATTGATGGATTTTTTCTCTGTTGCATGGACAAATATCAACAAGGAAGCTCTTGGACGCTTACCATAATTTAGATTGCAGAGGACATTTTTCAATGTCTATCACCACTCATAATATTCTACCAGAAAGATATTATTGGCCCACCTTATTTCAATATGCCTCAACATGGGTGGCAAAATGCGAGGCTTGTTAACAATTTTTGGTCGTCATAAATCGGTGGCACTTCCACTAAGACCGGTGGTGATTGATGAGATTCTTCAACAATAGGGACTTTATTTTATCGGTCATGATGAATCCTATGTCTAGTGTTGGACATAGTTATGTCTTGTCAACAACTGATTACTTCACCAAGTGGGTGGAATCCATTGTTGTGAAACACACTACTTCAAGTTGTTTGTAACTTCATCAAGAAGAACATAATAGTAAGATTTGGTGTTCCTCATAAGATCGTGGCAAACAACACTTCCATTTCTCATCTTATGAACTCACTCAATTTTTTATGGCTACGGGATCACTTTAGCGCATGCCTCCTATTATTACCAACAAGGAAATGGTGAGGAAGAGTCAAGTAATAAAAACTTGTTGACTATAATAAGGAATTTGGTTTATCATAATTAACGAATGTGGTGTAAGGCTCTATATGATTCACTTTGGGAAAAGCTGTATCACTCCTAAGTGAGCTATTAGTATGTCCCCTTTCATAGTACCCTATGGTGTTGATGTTCGATTCCTATCTCCCTAGAGTTGTCAACTTTAAAATTGGACAAGATTATTGAAGATGACACATTTCAAGAAGGCCAAATATCTGTATTTCCAGGTTGGTGACTTAGTTTTTTTATGGGAAAAAAGAAGAGAGTGAAGGGAATGCATGGAAATTTTCACTCTTTATGGATAGGCCCTTTCAAGATTCACCTTCTAAGTGGGGAAAATAACTTCTATATGGCATACCTTGATGGAACACATCTCCCGATGCCTCATAGCAGAAATATCACAAAATATTTAGGCAATAGAGTAATTTTTCCCTTGCTTATATCATATTTTTCCCTTTCAATTGTGTGTTTCCCTTCCTGTTTGGATTTGATAATTTGATCATGCTTTACACGTAAAAATTATAATATTTTTATATTCAAACCATTTACAAAGGCTATTATATAGCCACCGGAATAGAAAACCAACATCCTACAAAATAGGAACCCATACAAACAAATAACTCGTTAATAGCTTTACGGGTACAACAAAACTATATGAATATATTATTATTGTAACAATACATTATATTAACTAAAAAAACATATAACCGTAAGTAAACAATATTCATTATACGATAAATATCAAATACTCATGTAAACAATAAATTTCCTAACATTCCCCTTAGTGTTTACATGGTAGAAAAACATTCACACTTCCTCTACATCTTACTCGCCTTTTGCTCGCTCATTATCTTAGCACACACTCAAACTAAAGGTAGAAGGAACACATCAACTTCTTATTGACCATACAATTTCAGGAACACATCTAACCTGAACTAGTGTGGGAACACGTACATGAACCATATGTTTATCAACCAATCACTATAGGGAACATATCTAACCTACTTAGTGTGGGAACTCAAGCATGAACCATTTGCACAACCTTCAATGGTTTTACAAAGGTTTACCACAAACCTAGGTATGAATAGGAACACATCTAATTGTTCAACCTCTTCAAGAATCACAATGTTGCATTTCACTGTGCTATCTATTCTTCACTATGTTATTACATCAGGGAATTATGTAGGAATAGCCACATATACATGTGAACATGAATGAACCTTTGTTCTTATTTTTCACACCACACTAACAAGATGAAAAACTGAAATCCACACTACACAACTGAAAAAACAAGTCACCATACTAGAAGTGTGTCCCCTTCATTGCTTGCAATTGACAAGAGGTCGTTGATCAACCTCCAATCTCCTATGCCTCCATCCTCCAGTTTCATATTGCTAGCTCAATCGGATTTATTCATGGAGCTCAATCGGATTTGATCATGTAGCTCAATTTTACAAATCTCATTTGGACATCGGATTCCATCGAAAATGCGTCTGTAAGGAATGTTTTTATTTTTACAAATTTTTACAATGACTCAACTATTTTGAGAACTTGAATATTAACACGACAACCCACAAAAGACTCATCAATCTAGTTTGACTCAAATAACTATACTTTTGGCATGACCAAAATTGACCTTTTGAGAATTTAAACTTTAAGCATTTTGATGACGCAAAGTGACTTTATTTTGACAACACAAATAACTTTCAATAGACTCTCTATATTTTGACACATTTATTTAAATAAATACCATATAGAAATATAGAAACTTGTTACATAAAATACTATGACTAAAATGACTTATAACTCTTTTACAAAACTTGAAGGCAATAAAATAATAATAAGCTACAATGACATGGAATCAATAAAATTTGATTTTAACACTCTCAACTACAATGTAATAACCATAAAAAATTAGAACATGTGACTTATTGACACCTATACAATACTAAATGACCAATGATAATACAATATATAAGGACTATAGACTAGGTGACTAACAAAAAAATCTCCAATGATCTTTAATTAAAAATATAACAATTAAGCAAAATTATAACTTGAAAAGTGATGACACAATATTTTACTATTGGAACTGCCCTTTATATTAATTAAAATAAAAGAGAGTTACATAGTAAGGGTGACCGGATAACACACGGTCCCACAAAATGCCACAAGGGCACCACACAATAGAAAATGCCACATGGCTACATTAAAACACCCATAGGGCAATTGGATAACATTAAAAAGCACCACCATCAAGCACACGCCACCACACCACGAAGAGGGAAGGATCATCTCGAGGTGGGATGAAATCTCCATTGTTAGGCTCTGTAGAAGGAGGATCCACCTACCAATCATCGTGATCAGGATATTGCATTTACAATGGAACCATAATTCCCCAACTCGGGGGTGGAGATCTTGGAATGGTTCTGCCAGTGGTGGTGGAGAACCCCACCGTGGAGAGATGAAAACACCTTTCTCCCTCGGGGCGGGATCTAGCCTAGCCTAGAGGAGGATGGTGTTGACGGGCATCCCCGAGGGGAGGTGGAATGGTGGTTGCGTGAGCGGCTCCTCTGATGTGGTCCCGCAAGAGAAGGCCGTCGGGGTGGCGAAGGCCGAGGTGGCAGCAATTGAGGATCCGATGGAACCCGACTCATAGTGCATGATGCACTCCCCCAGTGATCAAGAAGCTCCTGCAGATGAGAAAACTCCAAGGCGACCTTGGCGGCTTGAGCTTGAATATGTATGCGAACAATAGACAAAATAATCACCTTTTCATTAGTGGAAAAACAAATAACAAATTGATCTTGCTTGAAAATTAAAGCATTGCAAGATTTCCAGATATGAAATAGAATACAGACACGAAACAAATGCCAAAGCGTATCAATATAATGGGGCCAAGGACTAAAGTCACCAAATAAGGTCGGGTGCCACGAGGAGAAGTCGGGTGATATGGTTGAAACAGAGAATGGACCCACCTATAAATGATTGAGTACGGGGACACAACTAGACAAGGTGTTTGAACAACTCAGGGTGAGAGCAAAAAGGACATTTAGGATTAGGGAGGCCAATATGACTAAGTCTTTCACCCATAGGCAAGCCTTGGTAAACAAGACACCAAAGAAAGTGGTTAACTTTAGGCTCAAGAAGAGGGTTCTAGGTACGAGAAAGTCGGTGAAGCCAAGTGGACTGTTCAGATTGTAACCCCACCGAGCATTGAGTTTATCAATGGCCAACGAGAGTGGACTCAACAATTGATAAATGGTTTGAGTGTTGTATTGAAGGAAGGCAATTTCCCGATTCCAACGCCAATCACGCCACCAAGCTCTCAGAGGTTGGAGCCCCAATTTGTGGAGCATAACATCAGGCAGGAGCTCCTAAATTTTGCAGATAGATTGGAGGTCTGAATTGGCCAAATTGAATTTTATCTTGAGCTTGGGCCAAGAAATCTAATCTCGGTGACTCACAAGATCCTGAATGGTATGAATGCCCTTGCGGAAGAGCTGGATGGCTTTAATGCCTGGGGTTTCAACAAGCGGAAGATCACCTTCAGTGATGATAGGAGACCACAAAATGTTTTGTGAATTAAAATAAATCCCTATGCGAAAATCATCGCCAATCCACCACATCAATGGTTTTACCTACTTAAAGGATTTCCAAATACTTTTGATGACAAAGGTACCCATAATTTTGACAGGAGCCAAAGTGATAATAAGAGTATGCACCCAATACTGCACCAACACTTCTTGCCGTAAGGGGCTCAAGATTCAATACAATGGTGTAGAAGAATTTTCCAGGCTTGCTTGCCCGATAGACACCGGATAACCCATTTGGCACACAAGACCACACTCTGCCAATAAACATCAATGATCCCCATGCCACCTTGATCACATGGAAGGCAACAAACATCCTAGGAAACTCTATGAAACCAGTTGAACCAACTTTTTACACCATAAAAAGTCTTGAAGTAGCTTGGCAAGCTGGTTAAACGAATTATGAGAAGGACACCAACATGCGAGAATAATAAACATGAGTAGTGGCAAGGATCTTGGTGCAAACTTGGAATTTACCAGCCAGAGATAAGGGTTTGGAAGACCATTTGGTAACTTTCTGCTCCACCCTATTAAGAACATAATTCCACAAAGTCGTAGAGTCACTATCAAAGGCAAAGGGAATGCCCAAAAACTGAATTTCTCTCCATGACTAATCCATTTCCAAGGGTAGGCCTCAACTAGTCCTAAGAGGTAAACAACTCTGTTGATAGCCCAAGTTTTTAGCCATTTGAATATTAGAACTTGAAGCCAAGCAAAAAGTGTCAAGACATTCAAAGACCATGTAAAAATTCTACTCTTACTCAAGAGTAATAAAGGAATCATTAGCAAAGTGACCATTGATAAGTTGAGTTGCATGATCTAGAAGAACAATCCCTCGAATGTGGCCTTGGGGTGCTTGTTGAGCAATAAGGTAAACCAAGGCATCAACAACAAGCACAAACATTGTCAATACAAGAGGGCACCACTATTTGATAGAGCGGAAAAGGCCGATGACATTGGACTAGTG
Source organism: Taxus wallichiana var. yunnanensis (assembly GCA_018340775.1). NCBI lineage: Eukaryota > Viridiplantae > Streptophyta > Pinopsida > Cupressales > Taxaceae > Taxus > Taxus wallichiana. The sequence continues at coordinate 449,297,649 of CM031234.1, read as the reverse complement.
ACCATTAATGGTGAGCCATGTAGAAGCATTCAAAACAACATGCTAATGACTAATTGAAATAAATCACCAAAACCAAGGGCTTTAAGCATGGCAAGAATGAAGGGCCATTCGATGCAATCGTAAGCTTTCTCAAAATCAATCTTGAGGAAGAGAGGCCTCTGTGAAGACACCCATGCCCATTCCATGCCTTCCCAGACAACAATAAGATTGTCTAGGATGTAACGACCTTTGAAAAAACCAGTCTACTCGGGCTGAATGATCTTAGGCAGAAGATTCGTAATGCGGAGGGCCAACACCTTAGCAAGAATCTTGTAAGAAACATTCAACAGGGTGATCGGCCGCCAATTATTCATCTGTTCAAGATTTCTGCTTTGGGAATGAACTTGATGTTGCCTTGATTGATGAAACTCCCAAGAGAGCGAGTTTGGAGAGCTTCATTATAGACCCAAAGTAGATCATGTCCCAAAAAAGACCGGGTCACTTTATAAAACTTGCTAGGAAGCCATCTAGACTCGAAGATTTGTCATCTGCAAGACAAAGCAAAGTTGCACGAAGCTCCTCTAAAGTGAGAGGGGTGTCACAGTGAACACGATCTCTGGGTGAAAGTTTATTAGGCACCACATCAATACATTTTTGCAAAGCAGTAGCACACTCAATAGAATCCTCCTGAGCTTGAAACACCAGATGATAGTGCTTGACAAAAGCATCAGTGATCTCTGGGAGCTCAATAAGTCATTGGTGAGAATCATAAATAACTTTGATCTATTAACGAGCATGCTTGGCCCGGAGGGATTTGAAAAAGCTTTTTGAGGCTTTATCTCCCACCCTAAGCCAGTGAATTCTCGACTAGATCTGCACACCACGGGCCAAATGAGATTCAATAAGTTTAAGCTTGTTCCGAATACCAGTAGCTTGGCTCTAAAGGTGAGAATCGAAAGTATTGGAATCAAGAAGCAAAGAGATCCTTCTGAATTCTTTGTGCAGAGCTGAATCGACCCTCGCTTCAAACCCAAGCCACTGTTTACCAAACCAAGAGAGGAACTTGGTGGTGCGGTGAATTTCCACCTCCCACCATGAAGTCCAACTAGCAGCAAAAGGCGACATGGTGCCATATTTCAGATCTTGGAAATGAGTGGGATCACTCTGGATGACTCAGCAAAGAAACATTAAGAAAGAATTGTGTTTTGGGCACCTTGGGAGGGCCCCCTGCCAAACAACCTTAAATGTGATCGGATGGTGATCTGACAAAAACACTTCTAACCAAACCTTGATAATAGAGGATCCTTGCGTGTCAAAATCAAAATAAGGCTGCTGTGAAAGAAGTGCACGATCGAGGCATTTTAAAACCTGATCATATCCTTTGCTCATACGATGGCAGGAATTTAAAGACCATGGTTCACTTGACACAATATTTTTAACAAATACCACCTAAAAATTAATGTAATACTTTTCAATATGACTTTGACGGAGCTGTACATTTACCGATGCCAAGTATCTTGCCTATACTGCATGAAACGCGGAGGATGGAGTCTTTATCGAGTTCACAATTTACAATGTTGAGCTTAGGAGGAGGGCGTTTTAGATTCTACATGGAACACACAAACTGAAATGAAAAATACGTAGAGATATGACTGCACACACATGAGCTCGAACCTATACCAATGCCATGTAACGTGTCTATTGCTGTATTTCCTTATAGATTACTAGTTTTTGTTGGTGAGATGAAGAAAACACCAGATCAACTACCACATAATAAAATCAATAGAACTTAATCCAATAGAGACTTTACAGGTCGTACGCCTGAAAAATAATATGAATGCAAATAGACTCAGACTAGGAGATTTTGTTGTCAAACGTAGTTCAATGCACAATATTTGAATGTTGTGACGGTGAAGAAGATGTTTTTCTTGAACGCAGAACTCTGAACTTATCAAATCACACGTCTCAGTGGTGACACTTGATTTCAGAAGACCCGGCTCATAAATAGATGCAAGTGAAGTGGGAGACAAATCCAAAACAGTGGCATTAAAATAGATTTAGTCCAAATGAATTTAAATAAGAGCAGACGCCTTAGAGGGAGACAATGCGCTGGTAACAAGAATTTCAAAACTATTCTTTGCAAAATAAAATGGCCATCATTTGGGGCAATATACCAGAGCACCGTCCCTTCACAATTTAACACTCCATATTAGCAATCAGAGGACTAACCAGATATGATACCAAATGATAATTTGGTTTGAGCTTTACACGAAAAGTTATAATATTATGTCATATTCAGACCATTTATAAAAGCTATTACATAGCCATCAAAATAGAAAACCAACATCCTACAAAATAACAAGTCATGCAAGCAAATAACCCGTTAATAGTTTTATGGGTACAACAAAACTATATGAACATATTGTTGTTGTAACAAGTATATTCTATTAACTAAAAAAACATATAACCATAAGTAAATAATATTTACTATATGGTAAATATCAAATACCCATGTAAATAATAGATTTCCTAACGAGGTTATTTTCTTTTGGTTTTTCTTTTGGTTTTTGTGTATTTGCTTTGTTGTTCATGTGTCTCTTTATTCCGCTTCTCTTTGAATCCATGGAACAATGGATAGGCACTTGTGAAATATGGATTTCTCTTCCTTCGAGCTATCTTAACTCAAAAGAAATCCCAGTTTGAAACCATTTATTATCCCAATTTTTGAGGTTCATGATAAAATTGGGATAACCAATCAAAATTTTCAATCTTCAAGGTTCTGTACTTTCTTCATGATCATTGAAATCCATTTTTTGCCTTGGAATTAATTTTCTAAGTTATTTTCAGATTTTCGGTATTAACTGCACTTTGACATGTTTCATGTCAAATGTTTTTTAACCCAGAACCACGACACACTATAGTATTTTGAGTTTTGGGTTTTGCAAGCATCACAACATTGAAGCCAAATAACATGCTTCATGTTCGGTGTTTTCCAAACCCGAACCTCAAAACAATATAGTGTATCGGGTTTTTAAGTTTCACATGCATCGAAACATCGCGGGGTTTCACATGTCAAATGATCGATATTTTTATGTTACGAAACCCGATTGATTCTTTGTATCAAATTTTCGGTCTTTTACATCGAGAGCATCTCGAGGTAAAAACATGTTAAATGTATCATGCATCTTGTTAGCATATGGATTTGCACGCATGCAAATGACATGCAACAGTGTGGGAACAAAGTCCCTCCTCAATGAAGGCGAGGCTGCCTTTATTGAAAACCAAAATTGTATTTACATTTGTACATTCAAAATTGTATGTGGGGGGTGTTTTGGAACATCAATGGAAAGAAAAAGTGAATGAGGGAGATGGAATGGAATGAAGGAAAGGAGTGGAATGAAATGAATTGAAAGAACATGCAAGAGCTAGGTAAAAACATAGCCTAATATTGCATGAAGAGGAAAGATGAATAACTAACACAAATCAAATAGAGTTTGAGTTAGCTAAACAAGAATGTGTAAAAGGGAGCACACGTGAGCAAGTAGATATTCAGAGCTTGATCACAGTGAACTAGAACAATAGATTAATAACATTGATAATAAGATCAAAGATAATATTTGCATGCAAGATTCAAACACCTAACATTTAATGAACATAAGAACATCAAATGTTACAAGAGACAATGAATGAGACACAAAGTTCATATTTCATTAACTCCAAAATGTTTTCACAAAAGAACACAAAGTTTCTTCTTGAAACAAAGCTTGCACACAAAAGTATTTCTTCTCCTCTCTCAAAGTCACCCCTTACAAATGAGCCCCTCACCTCCTTTTATAACACAAAATTTGGTTACAAAGTAGTTAGGGTTTAACATGATCATTAAATAAGGCACCTAACTGACCTTTGACTTTTTCTAACCAACTTTATTAAAGACAACCAAAAATGGAAATCACTTAAGTTACCCACAATTTCCGAAAACAAATAACAACATCGTTTTCTTAAAAATCCACTTTTTAAAATATACAATAATAACCAATGCCTTATCCATTGAAATGGGGTTTGCCTATCTCAAGCGTATGAGAAATGGACTCTCCCACTTCGTTAGATACCAAGAAAATTATCTTCCCTGAACTACCAATGAAATTAGGATCTGCGGCTTTTGTTAGTTGAAAGGATCTAAACCTTCCCAAAGTTTCAAACATTTTTTCTTCTTCTAGAAGTTCATTTGGTCGAAGAATAGCCTCACAAAATACCAGCAATTCAAGAATCCTACCTGGCATATCATTTAAATTAACAATTTTGGATTGTGCGTTCTCAAATAAGTTCTTTAATTTGATGCACCGCTCCATTGAAACTGACGAGAAAATGTTGGCGGGAGTGTACATGTCCTTAAACAATTGTGAAAATTGCTCTTCCACCGCTCTCCGATGAACACCTTTGATTATGCTCATTTATGAGGTTCGAGGAATCTCAATATGAATTCTTGAATCAAGGAGAGTGAAGTGAAGGCTTCATTGCACATGCTCTCATAATGGATCATAGAATCCTCAAGAAGCATCTTCCTTGATTTGAGATGCAGACACTAAAGAAAACGTGTCCCTCAATGTTCAAATTCGAGAATTCCTTGATGGCTAAAGCCGAGGATTCCATACTTGTCATCTCCTGCAAACTAGGCAATATCTCATCCAAATTTGATATATTAAAAACAAAAGTTTCTTTGAAAGAAAGAATTGGATTAAGATACGCACTGACATCTTCATAAAGATTAACCGCGGTCTTGATCATCCCTTGGCCTAAAACGAGAATCTCTAAAAGCCAAGTTTTAGTGACATGGCCTAATGTGTTTATTTCTTTTGATGAATTGAGAGTTTCTTCATCAGGGGCAGCCACTACATCAGGTATTGGGAAAGTGGATGATATGGGATTTATCAAATGTTGAACATATTCCACCAATTGATTCTTTTCGGCCTTGAGTTGAGAGTTCTGAGACTTATATTTCTCAAGTCTCTTTAGCACAATATCAATTGAATCTCGAGCCATTGCCATGTCACTTTCTAATGTAGACCTCCCAAGTCCAAGTCTGGAAACTTCATAATCAGCAGGTGTCATGGCATCACGCTCCTTATCAACTTGTGGGATGGCGAGATCTACAAATCTATTTCCATCACTATCCACCATTATTTGAGAAAGCACCTTAGGCTTCTTTGGAATGACGTCATTTGAAAGTTTGAAAAGGGCATCAAAATCAATGTCAATTGCCTTGACAACCCTCTTCCTTTTCTTAACCTTGGAATCAACCCAAGAAGGAGTATCATGCACTATTTCCGCATACAAAATCCTAGAGCTCAAATCAATATTCTCATTGTTCTTGACATCATGAGATCCTTCTTGAATCCTATTTACGACCTCGATTTGAGGAGAAACAACCTCAATATCCACCTCCTGATTATTTGGGAGATGTTGAGAAATCCCTTCATGAACTACATGCTCTGAAGTGTTTGATATTTGAACTACCTGCACTTGAGTGGACGCTTGTTCGAAGCATGGCTGAGGGCCGTTTGCCACGATCTTCTGAGTACTATTAACAATGTGGGTAGAAGAATCTCTCCTCGAGGTAGAAAATCCTGATACACGCTCTGTTCCTTCTTCGGGGTTAGGATCTTTAGATTTTTCTCCTCGTGACACGTTACTTGGCGAAGTGGATTTTGGCAACCAGTCCTTTCTTACTTGTTGTGTATGATTGGATGGTATAGAGGTTGATCGAGAAGAGGATTTGGTTGAATGAAGGCCTCCTTGTGTTGGTAATTTTTGTGATCCTGAAGCATGATCTTGAATTGATTATAACTTGGCAAGTTCTTTGTCGTACCAAGATATGCTTCTTTCAAGAATCGGTTGATTCTTGCTATCAAGAGAAAATTCATTTCTTTTGGTCCAAAGTAAAAGCAACTACATCATATGAGGGATCAATGACATCTTCATCATCATTTATGAATGAATCGGGAGGGTTCTTGATGTAGAAGGCCTTGATTTGAGCAAGTGTTAGGCAAGAAAACTCTCATCTTCTTACTTCATGTTCGTCTGAATAGGCAGCCCAAAAATCTTCCATGGTAGGGTTATGTTGATACTTTGCTCCAAGAATCTTTTGCATATATCCATTGATATCAAACTAGGGCTCTCTTCACATATGGATGGATTGTAATGAGAGCAAACTCTTTTTCCATGAGTTGTGCACTGAAAAATATTTGGACATTGGTATTCCTCGATTTGGATTGGGAAATGAATTCCTGAACGGTGCTTGTCACTGAGAAGACAGTGAACTTGGAATAGTTGTCACACAAGTTCCATTAATGCCCATTTGTCACTGACGTACTTAGGAAGCTTCCACGGAGTACCAACAAATCCACTCACGTGAATGTAGGAAAAGGATGAAAATTGAATAAACCATGTTCCCCATTGGGAAATGACACTCATGGCTTCTTTAGAAAATCTTTCCTCTGTATTCTGATTCAGGTTCCGAATCATGCGGAAGGTGAATGCATCATTGACTCTTCTAAAATGGTGAGATATATTTTTGAAACTGAGTTGCGGGTAATAATGAAAAACACTATTTGTGGCCCCATGACTTCTCTCATTTCAAGTCCCAAAATAGCTTTCTTCTTTATTGCATAAGTCGAATACAATGTCATGTAGAAGTATCCAGTCATCTTAACTTCTATCAATTGTTTGTGAAGGGTGTTACCGATGATGGTGGCCCAATGCACAAAATCTTTCTTAGCAGGATGATACGAGATAAACCGATACATACATGGGTGGAAAATCCTAGCAAGAGGGTAAACCAAAAATTCGACTTAGGAGAGTAATCATGTCCCCAATTTCTTCCACGAACTCAACGCGGTACAATTCTTTGGGAAGCTGTCAATTCGAGGCCTCTTGGTCACTAACCAATTGTTATTAACCATCTTGCTCCATCTCAGGGGTTCCTCATCCCAAAATTCTTGCAGACTTGATTGGAGAGTGATATCCACATTCTCAGGGAAAGTCAGGTATGCCGAGCAATTACTCAATGTGCTCTGGTGTGATTAAGAGGAAAGGCTCACGATTATCTTTAAAAATTCCTCATCTCTCAAGATCATAGTGCTCAAATGCTGGCGATAACCAACTTTGGACACTACACCGAGACAGAAATGTTCATTGCTTGAGGTAGACCGCTATGGTACAACCTATCAGAATATGGTTTTGCCTTCATTTTCACCATTGCTCGCAAAATTGTTGCACATTGATATGACCCAGATTTGTATCAGTTATATTGTCGTATGCTGATTTGATAGAACTGGGAGGAATGATTCCTTGGAATTCGTACTTGAGTGTAGACTTATTCAATTTTTCCACTGGCTTCCTCGATCTTCCTGTGGATTTGTTAGATTTCTTGGCCATTATGAATTTCACAGAAGAATGACTCGGGCACACAAAACAACGCAAGTGGGTCGGGTCTCAGTCTCAAACCTCGTCAATGCAAGAAAAATGTGACTCGTTTTAATTTTATTATTATTATTATTATTTTAAAAATAATAATAATAATAAGTCCCGGTTACACAATTTTTTTAAAATACAAATATATCAAGACTAAGCTCGAGTTCCAAATCAGCGTCTGACAACGATAAATATATTTTAAATTAAAATCTCTCGATTTTATTTAATTTGACAAAGCAAATTCTCCTTGGTATGCGTGAAAAACTACCTTTTCAATATTTTATTCCTGGGTGAATGTATAGAGACTTCTTTGTTCGTTGTTATTCTTTTCTAATGTGATTTCTCTGGCATGGATAATGTTCTTCCTGAAAGAGGCATGGGAATGGAGAAGCTTCTCTTCCTTTGGCTGCGTGGGGATATTGTTTTTGCTGTCCTCCTTCTTGCAAAGGTGTGGGAATATTGTTCTTTTCTATTTTTTGTTTAAAACTTTATTCCCTCCTCTCCCACATGGCCTATTTTCTTCCTTTCTAGGTGTCTAAAATTGTTCTTTGCTTGGGCTTTGACTGCATGAAGATCTTCTCGTAAAATGAAAATAAAGAACTTTCCTTGACCTGCGTGGACAGACTTGGTGGGTGCATGGGAAAGTTGCATGAGCTCTTAAGCTATTCCTTTCTCCAATGCGTGGTGTTTTTCTATTCCCTTTGGTTGTGTGTGGATAGACTTTGAAAAATGCGTGGAATCTTCCTCTCTATTTTAGACTATCCTCTGGCTGCATGGGAACTTGTTAGGACTGTTCTTCTTAAGCAAATGCTTGGGCTGTCTTTTTTCCCCACGTGGCCTGTTGGCTTTTAGCATGCGTGGAAAATGGTGTTTATTTCTTTTCTTATTACTTGTTGTTTTCCCTCTGCCAATGCGTGGGGAATTTGTGTCTTCTCTATTATTTTGGTGATATGGTCTTTGTTTGGGTGTACCTCTTGTTTCTCCTTCAAAAAGGTGTTGAAACTTCGGTGCTTTCTTCCTTTTCTTGTCTTTCTCCCTCTAGGCGTTGGAAAATTTGTTCTTTACTCTTGTTGTATCTCCCTCCTTGGCCAACGCGTGGAATCTACAAACCATGTAATCGCCTCTTTCTCCTATGCGTGGAAAGCTTATCTTTGTTGTCCCATTGGCCGTGTTCTCTCTTTTTTGCATAAAAATTTCTATGACTATCCTCTTGTATTTCTCCTTCACAATGGCGTTCGCAGTATTGTGGAATGTGATAAAAATATTATGTTCTTTAGAAGAAGTGAGAAGCAATTTTAGAAATCTTCATACGACTCTTTCCACCGAGTTCGTCGGAGGAATTTATGAGGGTCAAACCGACTTCCCCTCTTCCCGGGTAGTGGAATTAATTGCCAGGGGAAATGGGGAAAGCAATGGCCAATTGTCAACGGGAATGGCAAAGTGGGCTGACAATCCCCATTTAATTTCCCCATGTGAGAAATCGGGAGATTTCTTGCCCGTTTGCCAATTTATTAATTTGGCAATTGGGGGAAGAAATCCCACGAGCGGGGATTTAAAGCAATTTTGCCAGGAAAGGGGAAATCCGAGCCCGGAAACCAATTTGGCATTCCCGACAATGGGAAGCGGAAGCTTATTTTTCCCTGGCAATTAAAATAAAACTTGTCGAACGAATTTTAATTAATATTTATTTAATTAAATACTCCAAAATTATTAAAAATTAATTTTATCAAACAAAGAGTAATTAATTAATTAATTTTAACGAAGTTTAATGCTTGGCGGGAGGATTTCTCACCTGAAAATGACGAAACAAAGACCGAAAGGATCACAAAAATGAGATGATCGTGATGAGAGTGATAAACCACGCAAAGTAACACTTTTGAAAAATTTCAAAATTTCCATTTTTAAAATCAATTTTGCGAAGTCAAAATTGGCTAATAACACATCCCGATCACTAATTCTAAAAATTCTTAGGGCTTCTTTGTGTCGGGTTTTTGGGACTCGATTGTATGTAAGCATGGCATGTTCTTTGTAGTCAACTTTTTGCCCTCGGGTTAACACATTTATTGTCAAGGTGGAGGTAGGTTTTCACACGTATCATCCTACATGTATTATATGTGATTGGAGTTATAAACATATTAATATTTTCCATTTCATTTGTACTCGTAAGAATTCAAATTTTAACCCGCGCTCTTACTTCCGAACCTTGAAAGCCCAACTTCGAATTTCTTGACATTTTTTGGATTTATTTGATTTTACATCAAGCCCACCTCTTTTCTTGGTAAATGTGTTTCCATTTTCCTTCAATTTTGAGGTATTTTTAGGTGTTTCTCCCCTCTTCTTCATTTTCCCTTGGTTGTGAGGATTGATATTGGTTTTTATGTGTTTACTTCTCCTCTCCCTACTTGTTTTCCTATTTTGAAAAGAAAGCTAAAGCTATAAACTTCATGATTTATTTCTCTTGGATTTTCATGATGATGAACACGTCCAAACCCCCAACATGAACTTTTTGGGTTTTCAAACTATTGATCATGGTGAGGAACTGAATTAATAAGAAAATTACTTGTTGTAAATTGTTAAGGCTTGAGACCTAACTCCTTAGTATTTCAAACTTTTTGAGGTGCGAAATAAGTCCCGGTTTGAAAATGCATCGGGACTTTCAAGTTACATAATAACACTTAATTCCCACTAAGAGTATCAAGAATTCTGAAGTGCATAACATCAAGAGATCTTCATCCAGGTTTGTAAGAGATTCCAGGTGCATAACAACGTTAAACTTTTGGAAGTGTGTCAAGTTTTTCATCTTGCATAACAGTTCAACTTTTTGCCCAACATTTCAAAATTACCAAGGTACAAAACAAGTTAAAGGTTATGATAGGCTATAGGAATTTTCAAGGTATCTAGAAAGAGGAAAAATCGACAGGGGGTTTCAAGAATTTTTAGGGTGTTGAAAAGGGTATAATTTCTGATTTTCATCTTTGATCATCTCGGGGTTTTTCAAACAATTCTTTAATTCATTTCCCCATGTTTGATTCAGAAAAGGAAATGCAAGGAAAAATCATCGAAAGAGATGAAGTATAAGTACAAGGGGTTATTCCCCCTTCTAACATTGACTTTAATGTCAATATCTCCAAACCAACTCCAATCTCCTCTTTGAATCCAAATAGTTTTGATACATCATCTTTTTAGAGGTTGAGAAGATTGGTTAGAAGGGTCATGTAGTAGATAGTTGGATCAAGATGATCCTAACTCAAGGAAAGAGGTTGATTAAGGACGTTGTTGAAGTCCACAATGATATAAAAAGAGAGAAATAAGCCATTGAAGAGATGAATGATGATCTCTAGGAAGAATGAAATAATTGGAAATTATCCTTGAAAGCCTTGAATGAACTCAAGAAAGCTGATCCTAACACCCTTAATCGGGAAGGGATAATTAGCGACAGAGAAAAGTATTTCTATTTTTACAAATTCATTGAATTTTGGGTCTAGATCTTGCAGAAGCTCGTGAGAAGCTAAAAAAGCTTTGAGAAGGAGGTATTGGTGCCACCAATGATATCAATATTTAATTTTGTAAGGTACTCAACAATGTCCTGGATGATGTCTTGGACATGCTACCTACGGATGATATTTTCAAAGAGTTTAGGGATCTAGTTGAAAATAAATCCTTGACTGAAAATGATTTTGATCTAAAATCGATTGACAAACTAATTTTGTGCCAAAATGTTTTGAGAAATTTGGCTAAAACCATAGGAGGAATCCGAAGCTCCTAAAAGGATGTTGAACATACTCGACACATGCGATGTTCTGAATCGATACTCATGCAGACTGGATGGCAAGGAAACATAGGATATGATTCAGAAATTCCATGAGTATCATAATAGAAAAGTCGAAAAGAAATCAAGAAGGAAAAATTTGATTGATGATTCATCATGTTTTTCCATTTTGACATCGAGCATGTAAATTTTTGAGATGTTGAGACATCGTTTGGATTTACAAGTTGACTTGGTCATTTAGTAAGAACTAGTCAAGAAGGATTTAATGTGTTTTTCTATTTTTAGAATGTAATCCAAACTACTTCCCCTTTTATCTCTTCTCCTTCTCTATAAATGTAAAATGTTGAGGCATTATCATAGGGAGATATTTTTGAACAAAAGAAATGTAATTTGGCATTGTAAAGAGAAGAAAAACTTTATGTATTTAATCTTTTATCGTGCAACGAATATAAGAGTTGTATTACAAATTTTGTGTTGAATGTTATTTCTTTATTTAATGTATTGTTATTAAGTTCAATATGTTATTTTATTATTTGTGTTTATCTTGAATTTTGATTTGTTAATTATATGATAAACACCAAAACTCGAGAAGACAACAGGGTTTAATGATACATGTGTTGACAACGCAATGTCCTGGATGAATGGATGAAAAATATGCAAGAGAGTCCTCCTTCCAGTGAATGAGAGAACCTACATGCAAAGATAGCTGAACAAGATATATATTAGACAAAGATTGTATGAGTTTCTCGGCAAAGGCTGATCCCAGGAACCAATGGGCTTCCTCGAAGGGTGTCAACTCATTTTTACAATCAAGTGATATGATATGAAAGTAATTGATAATACAAGGATGATTTATAAATCTAGAGGGATAGAAAGATCTTGTTCCATGTGGTAGGTGGCCCAAGTGAGGGCTACGACAAGCTTGAAGTCCAAGAAGTAATTGAACCAATATTTTTCCATTGTGTCCACTTCTTCGTGTATGATTTCAAGTTGATCTTCAATGTTTTCAACGTTTGGTGTTAAAGAGATGACACAAAGGCTAAGTTCATGTGTAATGTCTAATTGTTCCCAGATAAAGGGTTGTTGGATGATAGGAAGGTCATATATGCTTGTAATGGGATGCGCCTCACCTGATATAGTCATCTACAGAGGGAAACAACTTGGAAACAAATAAGGTAGGTAGAAAATAGATTGACCTGAATCATTGGCGATTACTTTGAAAAATATTGATTCTTTGATAAAATGTAATTGGGATACAAAATAAATTATTTGAGGACTGATATAACCTTTTATTTGACTTATTAATAATGTGAATATGAACATAAGTGTCAAGTTCTTAGCTTAGATGAGAAATGTTAAGAAACGGTCTTTTAGGAACTTTACAACGTGTGTGGAGCTTTAATGTGTGTACAAAATATTATGAAGGTATCAAGATATTCATGGTGATGTCGTCTAAATCTCTAATGAGTCGAGATTTACCAAAAAAACGCGTCTAAGGATCAATTTCAAGGAGTTTGATGTTGTTTATATAATCATTGGCGATTCATTAGAATCGTTGGCGACCCATGAAAAGTGGGGAACCCACTTGGAAGTGGTTTCAACCACTTCCAAATGGGTAGATTCAGGTATGGGGACGAGTTAAAATGGTTATGAGGGTGTTAAGGGAGTTAGGGGTTAGATGGTTAGGATTAAAATGGGTTAAGATGGGTTATAGGTGGTTAGGGAGGTTTAAGATAGGTAAATTAGAATTAAGGGAGTTAGGGGGTTAGATGGTTGGTATTAAAATGGGTTAAGATGGGTTATATGTGGTTAGGGAGGTTTAAGATAGGTAAATGAGATTTACGGGAGGTAGAATGTGATTTTACGGGGTAAAGTCATGGTTTAGGATAGTGAGATAGGTTTTAGGATTTTCAAATGAGGATGTGGAGGGTGTAGCCAAGAAACATGTGTCTACATTTGCCCCTTTTTGTCAAGTGGTTTGTGATGGACAAGCTAATAGAAAAAAATGAGTGGAATGATCAGATTTTATGTTGAATAGGTGCCCCCTCCTCAAACTAGGGGTCATTACAACCGATGGTGCAAATTAACTCACAACAATTAGTATGTTGTATATTAATCCACAATCATTACATTATCGACCTAGGGACGTAAACTTTCAATATTGTCGAGTGTTATATGCACGATTCTGAGATGTTGGAAAGTATAAGGGAAAATTATTGTCACTACAATTAGGAAATACAATGCTATGGAAATAGACTAGTTTATGACTGGAAATGAATACTATGGCTATCATCAAAGCATGTAAAAGACAGATCATAAATAAATATTAATATACTACAAATCTAATATAATCATGCAATAAATTATAACAAACAAAAGGAGAGGGTTAAAAAACCACAAGCGGGTCCTACCTTGGGTACCAATCCTATTAAGGCATTTGTCTAAAAATTTAATAGAAATCAGATTTTATTCAATAGCTTGAAGATTACAAATGGAACATACAACAAAATATCTACCTATGGATCGTTCCCATTCTTTTGCCTCATAATTCTTTTTATATTCTTCCCTTCAAAAGAGACGTGAAAAGATTGCCTTATTACTAACAGTTACAATTTAATTAAGTGCAAGATCACAACCAAGAAATCTGGAGATTCTCATGTATGTAATAAAATTGTTAAAAGGTGTCCTCATACAATGACATAACTTAATAAACTGATCAACCAGTTATCAAATTAAATCAACTAGTTCCTTGTTGGAGTTACAGAGAATAATCAGGTGATGGCATTGAATCTTCTTTGTGTTCTCATAATTGCTCCTTTAGCAACATGTGCAAACTTAGGTGAAGTGTCCACGTTGCTCAAGCTTTCCAGAATTATGGTCTTCTATAAGTGTGTGACCTCCTTTGGTTGTGGGTGCTTTGTGGCGGATGAGTCCCTTTTCATTATGAATGAGTTTCTTTGGCTGCATGTTAGTGGATACACATAAAAACTCTTTGGCAATCAAGACTGACATTTACTAATAGCATTATTTAATCATCACATTACATTTAGAATAATAAATGCATCCATAATCCACAAAATAAAGTAAACTTAGTAATAATTATATTAACTAATATAAGTGCCATAAGTTCAAGATATAGTAGATATGTTTAACAGTAAATGGGAAACATAAGTTTAGGGCATACACATGGGAAAAAAATACAACAGATGAGGCATTTTAAATAGTAAATAAAAGGGCTCATCACACCCCTAGATTGAGCTTCTTGAATGTCCTCATTCAAGAATTCATGTGTTCTTCCTCTACTTTCTTGGGGTCAGCTTGAATAATGTTGCACAATCTCCTAAAGTCCATTGGTGCTTTGAGATACCTTCTGGTTCTATGAAGAAATAACCTGCATTCTTTCTGTACCTTTCCATTACCCTGTCCTACAAGTCCTCGTCACTCTATGTTTCCAGACCAAAGTGGGGAATAGGATAGTGGAAAATTGGTGGATAATAACCAATAGGAAACCAAGTTTTTCCACATCCCTTAGATATTTCAATATATGCATTTATCCTCCTGAAATTTGGGATGATATTAGGATAAGAATGCATTTCCTTCCTCTCGCAGACTCTTTTGACATATTTTCCCATCTTGCTTTACAGTGCATGTACTATTTTCACGCCATTAAAATTAATTTAGTCTCTTGCTTCATCGTGGGCTTCCTGTCTCATCTGATAGACGCCTGTTTAATTTGCTAAACTGCCATAAAATTTCCATATTCCTCAATCATTTCTTTAGTGTTTCCTGCCTCTTCCCTTATCATCAAAGGTTGTACCTTGCACAAGTGTCTATAATCCACCATCTGCTTCTCCCTATACAACTCATTGTTAAAGTAGGAACACAAGGTGCCTAATTTTCACATCCCTAATGTAGAGTATAGGTATCCAATCCTTTTCATACTCCATAACATATTTGTAGATATATAACTCACATAACAATGATTGAATTTTGTGTGGCATCATTAAATACAATATGAAGAAGCTACGAGTTGTATGAATGTCAAATTGGAAATCTAGAGTTGATGCAAGTAAGTTTTAGTTGCAACATTTGTTCCTTCAAGAAGACAACATATACATTTGAAGGTGGCCTACATAAGAGTATTTCATTAGTTACCTTAATAGTGTCTTCTTGCTTCTTCTTCAGTCTAGAAATCTCATTATCCTTAGCCTTGAGCCCCTATCCTTCTCTTCAATATCTAGCTAATGCTTTGGAAGAGAAATTATTCCTTCTCTCTGTCCCACTTTCGCTGCAGCTTGTTAACATAATTCTCAAATTGTTGTACCCAATAATCCAACAAGGTGGTTTGAGTTGCCATATCCCTACAAGATGGTCTGGGAGGTTCTCTAAAAATTTCCTCAATCACAACCTGTGGCTGCAGGTTGAGTGGTGATAATGGTGGATACACAGGCTTAAAGATTTCATGAACTTCATTTTGGGATGTTGTAGGATTGTCCACTTATGTTATCTCAATAGGTTCATGAAAATGTTCTGGACTCAAGGTCTTGGACAATATTCTCAATTGTGTCCTCAATATCTTGTGGAAAATCATCCACAGTGTCCATTACATTAGTATGTTTTTTAGGTATTGAGTATTCTAGTGCTTCCTCGGTCTGTTCTTCATTATTTGTGGTCACATTGGCTACATTTTCAATTTCTTTTGTTGATACTTCTCCTTCATGCTACATGTGGGTTTCCCCAACATGAATGACCTCTGTTTGAACTCCAATTGGTTCATTAGGGCTCGCATGAGCAGGTTGCTCATCCACTTCTTTAGTCAGTTGTATCTTCCATGACTATGTCTTCATGTGTGTCTACATGATCTCCCTAATCAACATCCATTGGAGTAGGTTCCTCAATCTTTTCTAGCTCTTCTTCATCACTGTCCAGAAAGATTTGAATATTTCTCCTAGACTTTGAGGTTTTGGTCTTTTTATTACAGAGTCTATGGAATCTCCTTGGTGTTTCAGGGGATTTTTTTGAAGACTTTTGTTTTCCTTTTGATGAGTAGGACTCAGGGGTGGATATCCCCAGTAGAGTTTCATCCATGAGAATTCTATCAGGGGAGATTGGCCTAGGGTCCTTCTTAGAGACTATTGTTTGCTAGGAACAAAAGTTTCTGTAGGTATGGAAGTTTTTATAGGGAGAGAGGTTTTTGTAGGTATGGAGGTAGAAGCTATGGTTTCAAGTGTAGGCGTAGAAGAACTAGCTGAGCTTCTCCTCTTTTTCTTCCCCTTCCCAACAAATCATTTAGGTGTTTTTCCTTGAAAAACTCCCCATCTTATTATAGGATGTTCCATTGCCAATGCATGTTTCACAACTAAGGTGACAAGACAATGGTGAGATAATGCAGACCTACCCCTTTGATATTCCTTACTCATTTTCTTTAGGATTTCATGTAGGAAGTTAGGTACATTGACATGTTTTCAATTTTTCAAATGATTGAGAAATTTAAAATACAGTGTTTAACCTTGAGTACCTACCCTCATAGGTGAAGTAATTTATCACATAGTTCACAACATCGGCCCAAAAGGATTTTAACAAGGTACCTTGTCTGTCACTGATGAAGTTTGCATTTGGGTCTGAAAATTCTTTGTGAGATTCATCTAGATTTTCCTTTGTAGGATACAACTCCCCTTCTTCCTAAAGTTCAGTTACTTTAGCTATAGTTTTTCATCCACTATAATCACAAACCCTTAATCTGCGGCCTTCTCGTCCTCAAGGTGGTAGAAAACTCTATTACTATTAACTCGTTAAATCCTTGAAATTTATTAATATAATCCATCCAACCACTGTCATGGAAATACTATAGAATCTGTGGTTGATTACAGAGCTATGAATGATTTGTAGGCTCGTTCCTAATTAGGTCACCACCCATTTTTGAATTCTGCAACTTCTTATAGCTCTGAGAGGCAAGAAATATTTTACAATTTAAATTGATTTTACAAAAATTGAATGAGTGTAAAGATCTCGAGTACTTAGTGTTTTTGAAGTTTGTAGCCGACTCACACGCAACTCAAAAGGGCATGTATTAATTAGATTTGAAGGATGCACACGTGTGAGGTGACGAAGTGGGGTGATGTGGGAGACAACTCACATTATGGAAGGCGGCGACAAATTATGGAAAATAAATTTATTGATGACATGGCACAAATATTAATTACTTATAATTATTCTATCACTACTTTAATAAAGCGGATCAAGTGCACTTATCTCAAGAAGTATGTTTGATGATTGTGACATGTGCCTTGTTAGAATTTGTGCCTTTGGTTGCATGTAGAGTTAGCATGATGCTGAAAATTAAGGTGCTATGATGTTGCATATGTTGTACAAAGTGTTGCAAGTGCATGTTACAGAGGTCCCTTGATAAAATCAGTTAATTCCTAGAGAGGTAAGACTGAATCGTTTTTGTGCCAATATTCTTCATAAGTGTTTGTAGGAACAATTTGATCCTTATTTCTTCATACAATCACAAGTTCTACAAACAGAAAGAAAAATAGAACTTTGTTGTATGTTGATGCAAGTGGACGTTTTAGTCTTTGCATCATCTCCTTCTGTCAGAGATTATGCACTCCTTGGAACAAATACACCAAAACCTACAAAACAAAAATTTTAAAAACAAAACATGTTAGTTGAGTGGTGATGATCACCAAGAGGGTTGATCACATCACTTTTATTCATCCTTGGAGTATCCAACAAGCTAAATATACCAAGGCCACTAGAACTTCTCATTCCTCGGCAACTTCAAAAGATGAACCAACAGTTCAAATTCTGATCTTAACTCTGTTGTTCTCATCTCCATCCTATTTTGACCTCCTCTGAATTGTTACATGAAAGTGCTCCTATCAGCTGGTTTTTATACAACTTCAATCTATGACCATTCACTAGTAGTTTGAATCTCACAAGATCTATGGTGGTGAGTTTCACAGCCCCATTGGGAAATATTTTCTCAATCTCATATGGCCCCAACCACCTTGTTTTGATTTTTCCCATGTGGTCCTTGTACTTGGAGTCAAATAAGAGAGCCCAATCACCTTCTTGGAATTGTCTTGTTTTAATGAACATGTCATGCCATTTGATCCTTTGCTTTTGTACCACCTCTGTATTATGAATAACTTGCCTCCTCATTTCATCTAACTCATTGAGTTGGAGAATCCTTTTTCTCTGAGCTTCAGAAAAATCTATGCCTAATTCAAGTGCAGTCCTTAGTGTTTTATGCTCAAATTCAATAGGTAGAACAACAATCTTACCATACAAAATCTTGAATGGTGTAAAGCATGTTGTTTTCTTCCAAGTTTTATTGAACACCCAAATTGCTTCTGGAAGTCTTTTTGACCAAGTCCCTTCTATGGAGTGCAATGGTTTTGGTCAAGATGGCTTCTATTTCCCTGTTTGTTACCTCAACTTGGCCATTGGATTGGGGGTGATAAGGTGTAGATTTCCTATGCTTGATTTCATATTCCTTAGCTAAATCAAAGATGACTTCAGCAGTGAAGTGTGTACCTTGATCTATAACAATTTCTCTTGGCACACCATATCTTGTGAAGATGTGGTCATATAAGAATTTAACAACTTTCTCACTCTTCTGATTTGGTAATGCTTTCACTTCTATCCATTTAATTTACTCCTTGAACTGAGATTTAGGATCTATTGGACCAATGAAGTCCAATCCCCATTTGTCAAATGGCTACAATACTAGCTGAGGCTGCAGTGGCATCTCATCTGTCTTGGTAGGTGACCCATTCTTTGGAATTTATCACACCTTCTGGCATACAATGTTGCATCCTTGTGTAATGTAGGCCAATAATACCCTATTTTCAACACTTTTTGTGTTGTTCTTTTTGCAGCAAAATGTCCTCCACATGGCTCACTATGGTAGGCTTTGAGGAAATCATATATTTCCTCATCATCTATGCATCTCCTCATAACATTATCCTACCCTGTGTGGAATAGGAAACCAGCTATCTAAGAAAAATTCACACTTTTCTCAACAATATATTTCTTTTTAGAGTATAGATAGTGTGGAGGTGTCTTAGCTGAGACCAAAAATAAGCTATATTAGTGTACCGAGGTGTCTTAGTGGAGATGGCGAATAGGTGTTCATTTGGGAAAGAGTCATCCACTACTTTCTCTTCAATATTATTCTCCATTCTTAAGAGAAAGTCAACAACAACATTGTCTTTACCCACTTATCCACAATTGTAACATCAAATTCTTATAGGAGAAGCAACCATCTGATTATTCTCCTACTTACAACTGATTTACTTGATCAGATATTTAATGACAACAAGATCAGTGTGGATAAATACTGGATAACCTAGTGATATAGTGCCTAAATTTGTTAATGGTGTACATAACCACCAAAAATTCATTCTCGGATCAGTATAGTTGAGCTCAAATGTCTTTGCACATTCTTACTGACATAATAGATTGCATAATTAAGAATCCCATCCTTCTATCCTAGAACAACTCCAATGGCGTGGTTTGAGGCATCAGTGTGTATGTGAAATGGAAAACTCCAATCTGGTCCTCTTAACATAGGTGTAAAAGTTAACATTTGTTTCAAAGTCTGGAATGCAACTTCACATTTCTCAGTCCACACGAAGGCAACATCTTTTCCAAGTAGAAAAACAATGGTGCTGCAATTCTACTAAAATCTTGAATGAATCTTCGGTAATACCCAACATGACCTAAGAAGATCCTCACATCCTTTTTCTTCTTGGGTGTTGGTAGATTTATAATCACAAATATTTTTGATGGATCTACCTGAATTCCGAAGATGATAGATAGTGTCCCAAAACTATTCCTTCAGACATCATCATGTAGCATTTTTCATTGCTTAAGGATAGGTTATGCTCCTTGCATCTCTTGAGAACTTTGTCTAGGTTCTTCATTGCTTCATCAAAAGTACTGCCATGGACTATAAAATCATCCATATATACCTCCATGCAATCATTGGTTAGATATGAGAAGATGCTAAGAACTACTCTCTGAAATGTGGTAGGTGCATTGCACAAACCAAAGGGAAGAATAGAGTATGCAAACATTCCCCATGGGCATGTGAATGTGGTATTTTCCTAGTCCTCTGGTGCAATTTGAATTTGGTTGTAGCCACTATAGCCATCCAGAAAATAAAAATATTTTTTTCCAGCAAGAGTGTCGAGTACCTGATCAATGAAAGGAAGCAGAAAATGATCCTTCTTTGTTGTTGCATTCACTCTATAGTCCACACAAATTCTCCATTTTCCATTATTTTTAGGTACAATAACAAGGGGTGACACCCATTGACTATCTGAAATCGAGATATATGAATCCAACATCCAATAGTTTCTTTAATTCTTCCTTCACTGTATCCCTTACTCTTGGGTTCATTCTCCTTTGTGGTTGTCTTATTGTCTTGTAGTTGTCTTTGATATATATCTTATGAGTATAGAGTTTAGGATGGATCCCGTGCATGTCTCCATAGTCCCATGTAAATGGTGTCCTGTGTTTCTTAAGAAGAGCAATTAACAGTTGCTCTTGTTACATGTTCATCATTTTTTTCACATTGAGTGGCTTTCCCGGTGTAATCTCCACTTGCTTAGAAAGATCAGTCATAGAGCATAGGTTGGTATTTACAGAATTCAATATACAATCATGTGGAAGAAGTTGGTGTAGGATGCAATTCTTACCTAGAACATTCATTTTACTCATTCGGTAAGATTTGATTCTCAGAACAGCTTATGCATTGCAATTTTCCATCTTCTTCTTCATTCTTACCATAATTATTCTACAGATGTTAGAAAGAACAACATCCTCTTCTTGTCCCTCAATTGTGCATGACTTCTCCAACATCATGAGTTGTTGAACTAAGCTCTGATCTTATTCTGGTTCTTCCACCCAAATGGTTTGGTCTTCTTCATTGAATGGTTGTGTAGGGGGTAAAGCATAAGCTTTTTAGTGCCACTTCCATTAGATATGATCATATTACCAAATTTTCATCCTATAAATGCGTCAGTAGTTTCTAACCATGGTCTTCCTAAGATGATAGGATATGCTCCCAAACTTACTTTTGGTTGAAGAAAAATAAAATCAGCAGGGTATTCCCAAGAGTCTACCACTACTACTACGTCCTCCAAGACTCCTTCAGCTTAACTATTGATCTATCTGCAAGATACAAGACTGTGGTTGTTGGTCTTAGCCCTTCTAATTTCAAATCATCCATGATTTGTTTTGTCATTACATTTATTTATGCCCCCAAGTCAATCAGAGTGTTTTTAATCAATGTACCATTGATTGTGACATTTACTAATGGGAATCTTGGATCTATGTATTTGGGCGAATTGATTTTTCAAGCATAATATCAGCTAATTGTCTAATGACCTACACAAGATGGATCTCTCCTCCTCATGACCGGTTTCATTATGCATAGGTCCTTTACCAATTTGTTGTAGATGGGAACATCTTTGATATCTTGAATCAATGGAATTTTGACACAGATGTCTTTTAACTGGTTGAAAAAATCAAAATCAAATTATGATCTAAGGTTAGTCTTCTTTTCTTGTAAAATTTCAAGAAATGGTGGCTCATTACCCTCCATTTTACCTTTCTTTGAAATTTGTGCAGTTACTATCGATTAGCATGCCGCATCTTCTAGACTTGTTGGGGCTCATCATGTAGCAATTTTGGTTCCTCTGTAATTTCAAGTAATGGTAGGTTCAAATTGGTGGAGGAAGTGTTTCTCCTCAACGAAGATGGATATTGTTGATATCAAAAAAATAGGTAGGGTATTGAGATGGTTCAAGTGGAATAGGTTGGCTAAGAAACTTTATTGTTAGGATTAGGCGTTGGTTAAGTAGGTAGTTGTGTAGCTTTTGGTTGGGAGCATGCTTAGGGTTTGGCATCGAGCTTGCTACTACCGATAAGGATCCTGGCGATAAACTTTTTGGTAATTAGGAGGTGGGTTATTCCATTGTTTTCCCCTCCAGGATGTTTCCATGATTGAGGAGGTTGTTGCCATTGTTGTTGTGGTTGGCCTTGGTATTGAGGTTGCCACTATTGTTGATATTGGTTAGGATATGGGGCCCATCCTTGAGGGTTAACCCAAGGTGGGGCGGCATATATCAATTATTAGACCTATTTCCAAGTGATAAGTGGATCCTGATGGAATTGGTAAGACAATTGTTGGATCTCCACAAGTTCCAATAGAGTAAGCATAAGGTGGGAATTCATTTATTGATATCCATTAGTCATTACACTTACATCTTAGTGATCAAAGCCAAAAATATTGCTACTGAGATGCAAGGTGTAACTCTCAAAACTCTTTTTCAAGGCCTAGTTTTGATTATTGAGGAGTACTTAAGGGTCTTGGAATAATGTAACTTCATGTTCCTAAACTTGAAGACATTTGTATTGATTGTAGGGAAGAGATACCAATAAGGAGGGGTCATAGTCACTTGACTTTGGATGAAACAACAACATATAACCTTGTTGACATCCTCAAGGTGTTGATGATGGGGAAATCTTGGACCCCATGTATGAGAAAATGAATGTTGAGAGTATGGGTTTTTCCCCGATTGATTGGTCAATTAAGGAGTCCACATCTAAAGTTAAGGAGTGAACTACTCAAATTCTTCTCCAAACTAACTCTTGGCTTTACTCAATGAATATTCAACCAAAGGATCCCAACTTCCCAAAAGTGAAAGTGACCATTGTGTCAGAGGTGGGTCCCTCCCAAGAGTCTAAGGATAAAGGTGAAGCATCTAGGAAAAAAATGAAATTCAGGTTCTACAATAGTGGAGGAAAATATCCTCCACCTTTGTCTACTCCCTCCACCACTATTGTCAACGGATGTTTCCCTTTCCCTCAACGAACACAAGGGACATCATCTAGCATCATAGTGGCCTAGCCTCTTCCATTTTCTTCCCCTCCCATCACCCATGCATTTCCCCTTGTGACCTTTTCCCCACATGTGTCACTTCTCCTCTACATGTTCCCTTTCCTCCTTATCTTCTCCTCTTCAGCTTTATTCTCATCTACCTTCTTCATCTTTCTATATCTCATTTGTTATCACTTCCTACACTCTTATTTATCCTCCACAACATTCCTCTCCTCTGGTGTCACTCTTAGCACAAGTTCTATCATCCCTTTCCCCTCTCTCATCTGGGATAAGTATGACCCTGGGTTCTCCTCACATAACCCTGTTCCCTTCTCCATCCTTCGCTTTTTACTCCATACCTTCCTCTCCTCTCCCATATTTAATAGTTTTCATGGCCATTTTCTCCACTCCTCCCTTCTTGGTATCAACATTGCTTACCCCTCCAAGTACTATAGTCAAGATCATTTCTCCCCCTCAGAAAACACCTCCTTTTTCTATCCCATCCTGGCTAGTTAGCCAAACCCCGAAAAAGGGAAAAGTTGTTTTGGAAAAGTTGTTTTCCCTCCTGAAGCCTTTGATTTCAGTTCATTGACTCCCACACCATCTTGCACATCCAAGAAACCGGAGACCATTTCTCACATTCCCATTGATGCATCCAGAGAAAGGTTTGTCGAGATCGTTGTGTTTGTTGTAGACAAGAGCAAGGAAGACATCACTGCTTCCAACTACCGAATACCAAAGTGGCACTTGGGAAAGTCACTACTAAAGGATCCCAACAAGATGTACAGGTGGTCATGGATAACCTATTCAAGAAACTTAAAGAAACCAAGGCCACCAAAGATGATCTAAAGTATAAGGTAGATTAGTTAACAACTATCCTCCTCAATATCCCCAAACCAAATCCAATCTCCTCTATGGATCCAAATAGTTTTGATACATCATCTTTTTTAGAGGTTGAGAAGATTGGTTAGAAGGGTCGTGTAGTAGATAGTTGGATCTAGATGATCCTAACTCAAGGAAATAGGTTGATTAAGGACGTTTTTGAAGTCCACAATGATATAGAAAGAGAGAAATAATCCATTGAAAAGATGAATGACGATCTCTAGGAAGAATGCAATAATTGGGAATTAACCTTGGAAACCTTGAATGAACTCAGAAATTTGATCCTGACACCCTTATTCAAGAAGGGATAATTGGCAAGACAGAAAAGTCTTTCCAGCTTTTACAAATTCATTGAATTTTGGGTGAAGATGTTGCAAGAAGCTAGTGAGAATCTACAAAAAGCTTTGACAAGAAGGTATTGATGTCACCAAAGTGATATCGGTATTGAATTTTCTAAGGTACTCAACAATTTCTTGGACGATGTCTTGAACATGTTACCAAATGGATGATATCTTCAAAGATTTTATGGATTTATTTGAAAAGAAATCCTTGACTGAAAATGATTTTGATCTAAAATTGATTGACAAATTGATTTTGTGCCAAAATGTGTTGAGAAATATGGGTAAAACCATCGAAGAATCCAAAACTCCCTAGAAGGATGTTGAATATACTTGACACATGCGATGTTCTCGAATCGATACTCATGCAGACCGGATGACAAGAAAACATAGGATATGACTAAGAAATTCCATGAGTATCATAATAGAGAATTCGATAAAGAAACCAAGAAGGAAAATAATGATTGACAATTCATCATGTTTTTCCATTTTGACATCGAGCATGTGAATTTTTGAGATGTTGAGACATCATTTGGATTTACAAGTTGACTTGGTCATTTAGTAAGAACTAGTCAAGAAGACTTTAATGTGTTTTTCTATTTTTAGAATGTAATCCAAACTACTTCCCCTTTTATCTCTTCTCCTTCTCTATAAATCTTAAATGTTGACACATTATCACATGGAGATATTTTTTAACAAAAGAATTGTAATTTTGCATTGTAAAGAGAATAAAAAATTTATGTATTTAATCTTTTATTGCAAGGAATATAAGAGTTGCAGTACAAATTGTGTGTTGCATGTTATTTCCTTATCTAATGTATTTTTATTAAGTTCAATATGTTATTTTATTATTTGTGTTTATGCGGAATTTCGATTCGTTAATTATATAATAAACACCAAAAACTCGGAAGATAACAGGGTTTAATGATACATGTGTTGAAAACGCAATGTCGGTATGAATGGATGAAAAATACGTGAGATAGTCCTCCTTTCAGCGAATGAGATAACCTACATGCAAATAGAGCACAACAAGATAGATATTAGACAAAGATTTGACAAGTTACTCGACAAAGGCTGATCCCAAGAACCAATGGGCTTCCTTGAAGGGTGTCAAATCATTTTTACAATCAAGTGATATGACATAAAAGTAATTAATAATATAAGGATGATTTATAAATCTAGAGGGATAGAAAGATCTTGTTCCGTGTGGTAGGTGGCCCAAGCGAGGGCTACGACGAGCTCAAAGTCCAAGAAGTAATTGAACCAATAGTTTTCCTTTATATCTAATTCTTTGTGTATGATTTCAAATTGATCTTCAATGTTTTCAATGTTTGGTTAAAAGAGATGACATAAAGGCTGAGTTCATGTGTAATGTCAAACTATTCCTAGATAAAGGGTTGTTGGACGATAGGAAGGTCGTATATGCTTGTAATTAGATGTGTCTGACATGATATAGTCATCTACATAGGGAAACAACTTGGAAACAAACATGGTAGGTAGAAAATAGATTGATCTATTTATTTAAAATGTGATAAATATGAATAAAATGCTAAAATGATAGGGATCTCTGAAATTACTTGCACGGCCAAGCGATTTATTGAATGAATCATTGGCGATTACTATGAAAAACATTGATTCTTTAATAAAATGTAATTTAGATACAAAATAATTTATTTTAGGACTGATATGACCTTTTATTTGTGTAGACACCTATGATTTTGATCACACAATTTAAATGTTTAAATTGCACTAATTATATGTTTCCTTGCAAATTGACGACATATAGTCAATGTTGCACATTTTCTCTTCTATCGTCGTTAATTAACTACATTACGCTAGTTAAATAACCCTTCTTCCTACAAAGACACCAGTTAACAACCTTTCGTTAATCCATTCCCCTTTATATCTAAACTAATTAATTATTTCCAATTAATAAGGCTTCCCCTTCTACGAGATTAATAAGTCATCATTTATTTGATTAAAACCTTCCTAAACCCCCAATCATACTAACTTTCTTCTAAGGCTTCTATAAGCCACACCTAGCTATTAATTAAATCACTTTGGTTAATTAATACACCCCCTTCAATTCCCATGGGTCACTAAAGGACAAATTAAACTCTCCTAAGGTTGACTCAACCCTCTCTAAACCATCCTTATCCACAACTAACTCAACCTTGCTATTATCCCACATGTAAAGGGATGCAATGCTTCTTTTATCCATTGGGATATATAAGGATCCCTCCTTCTACCTTTCTTCTTACACCTAAATGAGCATAGAGCCTAAGCTATAGCCATTTTATCATCTTAGAGCATTCTTCATTGGAGGAGCTAGCTATTTTTATTTCTTGCATTCATTCTTCCAAGTTTGAAGTCATATGGAGATATGTCAAATGGTCTTGTAGCCATGGATTGACAAGACTCCATTCTTGAAACCTTGGGATTCAAGCATACAATCAAACCCTTTGATTGCTAAGGATCTAAATAGGTTCATTTCATTAGCATTCAATTAGAGATAGAGGTTAATTTGTTTAACATGTTAGTTTGAACCTTCATTTCATGTTCTAAAATATGTTAATAGAATAGCTTTGCTTAAGCTCTAAGCACGATGGCATATTGATCTAGTTAGCATTCTATTGAAGCTATTAGGTGTTAGCTTTGATTTCCTTTTCTTTGTTAACTAATTCATGTACACATTTGGCATGCCCGTGGGGGACGAGTCCTTAGTCCCTTAGCATTGTAGTTCAATTTTTGTTGTTATTTCAATATTTGGCTAACCCTTGATATGTACATGTGTGAAATAATATTAAATTTATTATGATTTTGCTAATTTTGCATGTGTTGAGTCTTGTTTATGGGTTTAATTTTGATGGGTTATTGTCAATTTTGAGCTAACATGTTAAAAATTTGACCTTTTTGAGTTTGCTTACGTCATTATGACGTATTTTTACGTCACACAGAAAGAAAATTTGAGAGCACATATCATTCTATGTGTGTAGTCATAACTCTCACTACATGTTTTTACATAGGGGCACACACACGCTTAAATGGTTGCGCATACACTCAAGAGGCACGCACACGTGAACTGTGTACATAGCCTATCTTCCGGAGGCCATAACTTTTGCTCCTTAACTCGAAACGAATCCATTTTTTTTTGCGTTGGAAAGGTATTGAAGTGAGATATGCAATGAAAACATAAATTTGTGGTTTAAAGTTACCAAAAATTAAGGTATTTCATTTCTTATAAAACTAGTCATTTTTTTAACATATCCAATGCTTTGATGGATGTTGTTTTTCCATGCTTTACTGGATGAAGACCAAAGCTTGTGTATGCTCTTATCTTTGCTTACTTTTGGTGATCTTGAGAATCAAAAACAACTTTGATCTCTATCTTTCTAACAAAATTTTCTTAATTCTTTTGAATGAATGCTTTAGTTTCCATGTTTTGTATAAGATAAACTAAAAGGTTGTGTATGCTCTTCTCTTGCACCTTGGGGTGATCTTGAGAATCAAAATCACCTTTTAGTTTTAATTTTCTAAACTTTGAGGTTAAAATGGACACTTCATCTTTCATTTTTTGCTTAAGGGAATGAATGTCAAGTTGGTTAAAATGAACAAATTGTGTGTTTAAGGTGGTTGTTTTTCCATTGATATTTTCATAGTTGGATTTTTCATCATGTATGCTCTTCTCTTGCATCCTAGGATGATATTGAGAATCAGAAATGACATCTTATCCTATTTTTTGTGTGTGGAGAACTACTAAAATCTTTGTGCAGGACCCAAAGACGCTTGTGAAAGAAAGGAATCTAAAATTTCTAACATATTTCTCGTAGGTTGCCAAACGGAGTTCAACTAAACCACATTAAGCTAAACAAGATAAAAACACACCACAAACATCACATTGTATTTGCAAGTTTCGGAAAAGGGTACGTCCCTATCCACTCAAATAGAATATAACCCCTTTGGCATAACATGTTAAGCTACAATAATGGGGGAAGTTATAGAACCCTAAAGTAATCCACGCAAGAGGGAACCTTGTGGACGAAACGAGAAGTGCTCCGCACACCTACTTCACTAGTATACACGTGAGATTTAGAGTCAACATTTATTCCTATCGCGACCCCGGTGAAGAGAGTACACAATGGACACATTTATTACCCATTGTGCTTGAAGGGGGTAAAGTAAAGCCGAGATACTCTAAGAACTAGTTAGTGTGACTTTTCTTGGAAAATCGAGCTTGCTCTTAGATAACTTTTGACACCTAGTTGAGTGAACCACCTAGGAAGGTCATTTAGTCTTTGGAGCCAACTTGACCAAATCATTGTTGTAAAGAGCCATCATTCATCATGAAACATGTGAAGCGTTACTTTTGCTTAGTTTTTCACTCACCCTAAGGTGAGGTGAAACTCTACCAAAGTGAGGCCAACATTTTTCATCCTCACTTGTACTACTTCCTTCACTTTCTTTTGACACTTTGTTGATCAAAAGAGGAGTGACCACACGTGTGTTGCCAACTGATGGTGTCACCACTTTTATGTCCATTTACACTCATCCATGTTTGCAGGTTAGGTTGTTAAACGTCTAAAGTGTGTGGGCACATACTCATATCATTGGTAACCATTTGATCTTGATACCCAAGTCAAGATCATCATCATAGTTAGGCTTGATTCATCACTTGATTCTCCTTTGAGGTGTTATCTTGCTTGTATCATATCGCCACAATTTTGATACTTACATCTTGTTTCTTGCAAACTCTGACCTAAGTGTCTAGATTGTAACGTTATGCTACGTGCATCGTAACAATTCCTTGGTATACTCTAGCCTTAGTTTTCCTTCAAACATTACCTTGATTTTGAAAAGTGTTGTTGTTACCTTTGTGCACATTGTAATAATATTATTTTGATACTAATACCTTACTTTTCCGTAAAGTTTGGTTAACGTATCTTAGTGGTATTGTTGCGTCGTTCATGTTTGTAACTTCTATTTTTGAGATTTAGGTCTTGATTGGATCTAAACTCACTTTTAGTATACCTTGTTTGGAAATCATATCAACCTTTTGTTATTACTTACGTCTTGTTCATTTTTGAACTTGGCATAAGTGGTGACATTTTGTTGGTCATCTTACGCGTCAAACTATTGATTGATTAGACACTTAGGAATTACTCCATTTGATTGATTGGTTTACAAAAACTTTGTGTGATTGTGTCTCATTTGTCATATTGACTTATCCATTTAGGACAATCACTTTGATCCATTGATTCTTTATCATTCATTATTCTTTGGTCATTAATTTGGCTTTGTGTTTTGAACTTGCGTGATTGTTCCTTGTGCTTATCCATCTTATAAACTCATTTCTAGGACAATCCTTTGGGTCTTTGATCCTCTTGATCTTCTTGTTTTTCTAAGTTCATGGTCATTTTTGAACATATCTTTCAAACCTTGGCAAAAACATTTCCTATCAAGAAACTTTTGCATCAATCGAACATTGGAAATCTTTCCTTTGTATCCTTTACGTTGCTAAAAATTTGATCAATCCTTTAACATTTACACCTCCAAACTTGTTGTCTAAACCTTGTTGGATTATCAATCTTGAGTCATCATGATGTATGTTTTCCTTAGCTTCCTTTTGTAAAATCACACAAACATCCCCATCTTTACGAAATGTCTAGTTGGTTGTTGTTATGCTTCCCAAATCAACATGAAACCTTCTTCACATTGAAGAAGTTTGATCATACAATATAGGTCTTGGCCTTTAAACCCAAAACATGCACAGCAATGACTTATTATAGCAAGGTCCCTTACACATACGACAATAAAGAATCAAAGTTTCAGTGTTCACATCAAAATATGCCCATCATGACTAAACCACGTTTGGTTCTTCACGCTAGAGAACCCATTCAAGTAACCTGTTCCCCACCTTCATCTCATATTCGGTGGTATGGTTTGGACACTTCTGATCCAAATTATTATTTGGGTTCCCCCCACTCTTCTTTTGATTATAATCCAAATATTTCTTCTTCTTCGTAAGAATTCCAATCCAAATATTTCCTCCGATGATTCAGATTCAAACTACTATTCAGATTCATCTAATTTGACTCCTAAGTCGCGGTCCTCCCCTTCTTCGCAGGACCTCTTTTATCAACAATGGACCTCAACAAACTCATCCTCCTTTGAAGATTCGTGCGACTCAAATTCCTTCTAGTCAATCATCTAAGTCGAATCCTACGTCGCAATCTTATAATTTTTTTATACGAAATCCTCATGTTCTTCCTCCATGCCATTGTCTTATAGGAGACTATATGATAGAAAAGTGACATGCGAGCATGAGAATCTACAACATTCTTCTTAGTGCGACCTCCAGGAGGAAAACGTCCTTTAGACAATTGCACCTGGTGAGAATGGAATATATGTGGATATAGAAAAACTAGTTGGGCAATCTTATATCCTCAACACGTAATAATGGAATCTATGAATCTAAGGAAAAGAAGGCCCTCCTAACCTGAATTGGTGTAATGGATCATTTGGATATAATAGTTGCTCGTAGGCTCCAATCAATGTCGAGCTCTGTTGAGATCCTATTTATTGGTGTTGGATATGTGGAAAATGACCTTTGTAGGTGCTTCGTGTATATTTCTAGACAAGGTCATGAGAATGGTGATGAGAGGTGTAGTGGGTCCTCCGAGTTTTATGGATGATTCTTTGGTCTAGTCCAGAAATCCCTAGCCTGATTGGCTGCTACGTTTAATACAGAGAACTGTGTAATGATGTCTAGCGGAAGTGGTGAGGATCTGAATATTAGTGTGCGTAAACCAATGTCAATGTCTGATTGATCAGTAGGCCCGTTGGGTTGTGGGACCTGTGGATCACAACCGTAAGTTTGTGGTTGTGGCGGACCTCCTATGGTCATATGAGGAGTCAATATCTTCTTCCGACTATCTAATAGTCGTAAGCTTTTTTAGCTTCTATGTTTAGAACTAGAAGTTGTATGATTTTCTCATAATATCTTACGGGTGTTCTTGAAACTTGAATACATAAGCCAATATCTATGTTGATGAGGAGGTCTCCTACGTTGGGTTGTGGAACTAAAGGATCGCAACCAAATATTTGTTCTTTTTCGAGTTCTTGTATAGTCATGCGGATGTCCTATCAGTAGGCACTATATACTATCGACACATGTCTATAGTTGGGTTGATTTCACTAGAATGTGTATGCCTTGTCGTCCTCAATATTCAACTCTATCAATTGTTCACTAATTGCTTGTAAGTTTATTTTCGTTCGAAAAACCTGAATCCTAAGGTTTTGATTTATATCAGCTAGTGCTATGGGGAGATTTGGCTGAGGTACCACCGGTTCGAAAACGTAATCTTTGGGCTCTCTAGGTCCCGTGATTGTCATACAAAGATGATTCAATTTTAACTGAAATGAATAAACTAATCATGAAAGATGTATCTACACTATGCATATATTCTTTTTTTTTTTTTTTTCAATACTCAAGTCGTTTTCATGAATTATTTTAATGAAATTAAAAGAGCAGTTATTCTAATATATTCAGAAAATGGATAATTAATCTAATAACAGAATCAAAATAAGCAAGTAGCCTTTAGCTATTTTTTGTGTAGTTGTGTGAATTTATCCTAAATATTTAAATAACTAACTAATTTAATCGAAAGACTTCCAATCCTACCTCAGAAGTGAAGAATGAATCATAGTTTCTTAGAAACTATCATTCCCCATAGCTTCCCTAGCAATATCAAAAGCGAGCTTTAACTGAAATGAAATAATTTACTACTTTATTTGATATATTGTAACTAGAACTTTGATAGCTCAAACCTGGAGTTTACATAATAGTGGTAAATCTAGTTGTGTGTGACTTTGTCCCCTCAATGTGATCTCCTCGTTCCTTCGTGTTCTCATGAATCCATAAAAGTGTGTATATGATAGTGTCAATAGAAGAAGATACTCGAACAATGGTAGCTTTGGATATAAACCTTATAATGTAAGTGAGATAGGGATATTGCAAGTGAAAAAGACTTGACTATGCAATTCCTAAGGTTTATTGCGATGGGAATACAACGCAAATACAAGGACATTCTGAAACTACCTGTTGTGACAAACAAAACCTGCAACTCTAAATGGATTCTAATCTAAAAATGAAACTATCTTATGCTAAACTAATTGTATGGGATAGCAATGAAGTAAGATGAAAGCAAGAAGATCAAATGATCACTAATACATAAATGAGAGAAATAACTCATGCAAAATATGAAACTATTGAAACTTATGCAAGAATTTCAAGCAAATATATAATCAAACACGAGAAGGAGAGGGGCCATTTGTTTGAAAACAAGTTGCTATTTATAACAACATTTGGATTTACTCGAGGTAACTTACTCGTGAATTGATCTCTTTTACTATAAACAAAGGGAAAACACTATTTACCTAACATTGATAACCGCATCCAAACCAAAGTGGTTGAGGAATGCGGGTGAAACTTAAATTTTTACGTTTGACGCGATCGTTCGAAACATTCTTCTAAAATGCGTTGAACCGCCGCCTTCTTGCGGGGCGGTCATGGGACCGCCACCCAAGCAATACGATCCTGTCATTTAAGACCAAAATGTAAAGAAAAAGGAGGTAGAGGATAGAACAAAGCACACGGAGCTTGGATAAAGCATTTGGGATGTAATCATATACTTGGCAAGCTTTTCTAGATTCCGAACACCTCAGAAGAGACTTGAATCATCATTGGGGTTTCTATAACCTTTTTTCGGTAGTATAGTACCTACATTTTTGGGTCGTATCACCCCTATACCAACCAATTTCAAATCTTCTTCTACTCACAAGACATCTAGCCCTAAGTCTACTTCGTCTCTTGAGTCATCTTCTTCTATCAATCATCATCAAACATATTTTAAGTCTTCCACACCAATTAAACCTCTTTCTTCCAATCAACCCCTGATGGTCGATCAACAACCCATACCGATTGATTTCTTTCAGAACGAAGGAGTGATCATGGCATTTATAGGGGCACACAAAGATATTCCTCTAGTAGATTATGAACAAGGATTCTCTTTAGACCTCGATGCATTCACGTATTGTATGAAAGAAGTTGATTCCTTTTATCAAGAAAATAGAGGAAGATTCTCAGATCATGCAACTTGATCCTCCTCTTATTCTTTCATCTTTGTCATCCTCATTACATGGAGAAATGGGTTCTGTCATTGATCCATGGCCTATCTTTTCATTACCCAATTCTTCTTTATCTATCATGGTTCCTCAATCACAATCTCATTTTGGGTCATCACCAAGTAGCCCATCATCTTCTTCTATATATGGGCCACCTCTAAGTTTCCCTTCATCATCTATCTATGGGTATCCTCCGGGTAGCCCATTACCTTCTATTCTTGGGGCACGACCAACTAGCCCCTTGTCTTCTATTCATGGGCCACATCCTAGTAGCCCACCATTGTCTTTTATCTATGGGACACCTCCTGGTAGTCCATCATCTTCTATTCTTGGGCCACATCCTAGTAGCCCATCTTCTTCCATCTATGGGTCGTGTCCTAACAACCCTTCTTCTTCTATTCTTGGGCCACATCCTAGTAGCCCTTCATCTTTTATCCATGGCTCACCTCCTGGTATCCCCTCTTCTTCCATTCTTGGACCATATCATTTTCATCTATCACATTTTTCTTCTATCAAAGATTGTGGCAAGCCCACCATCATTCCTCACATTCCTCCCATCAATTCTAAGCATCCGCGTTCTTCTCGCACCACTTGGGATCAAAAAATTCATGCATTAGCTTATAAGAAACCTAGACAAGTTTTTTACCAAGCTAAGACCAAAATGCCAAAGGGCTCCAAAGCTCCTAACAACTCAAATGATCATAAAATTCAAAATCAAACGTGATTCCAGAATACATACCAATGTACCCATCAAGTATGGTACAAAGTACAAAAACCTATGGATATGGAACTCAAGATTCTGCATACAAAACCAATATTTCAAAACAAATCACAATCATTTGTTGAGTGTGAACTCACCATGATCACCAAGATCGGGGATAATAACACTCTTTATAAAAAACACACTTAGTCTCTCTTATCAAGGAAATCTTGAACATCGTTGTTGGAACCAATCACGCAGAGTGACATGTTTCATTCTAATAACCATTAAAAATCAACAAAAATCATAAAACAGTTCAAAAATCATAATTTTTTTTTAAAAAATACAAAAAAGAGAAAAATTCAAAACAAAAAATATAAAAATAAAATAAAAATCGAAGGTATAAAGATCAAACATTGCAATTAGGTATCGCATACACATGGATGCTCTTTCTTCCCTTTCTTTCATAATCCTCTGCAAATCATCCAACATTTTTATCCCTTTGATGTTATTGTGGTTAGCCTACTCACACCCATTTTGTGACATTTATCTCTATGGTATCCATTGGACCTTGGTCTTTCATCACCTTGGTAAATTAAAGAAGGATTGACCTCTTAAAGATCCTGTCACTATCTACATATAATAAAGTTGTTGGGAAGAATTTTTGGGCATATTTGTTGACAATAGCGAATTTCATCATCACAATCATGTCTACATCCTTCCATCAAGACATCGGTGATTCTTAACCCCTTGTCAAACAAGAGAGCTTAAATAAGTTTTCGTAAAGCAAAAGAATCAAAATCAATCAATCAAAGCAAAAGCTAAAAGCAAAAGTAAATTGACTTATAAATCTCTCTTGGGGTATTTCCAATAATATCTACCTAGGCTATGGATGCCTAAGGAAGTAGAGCAATGTTGTGATTAGAATCAAATAAATCTCCATCGGGGCTATGAAAACCTAGGCGCGTGAGCAATGTATGACTCTCCTTCCACAATCCATTTGCAAATCACCTTTCATTCTAAATCATTCCTACACATTGGCTAGTGTTTTCACTTCTTATCTCTATCAACTCTTTCCTTCAAGAGGTAATTCAATTATGCATTCATGCACACAGGGATCTCAATGAGTAAACATGATTAGTATGTTACCAAGTGTTGTTTTTTGGACCTTGTTCAAACTTTTTCTTTAGCATGTGTCTTGTTTCATGATTTGTGCCTTGGGCTAATCATTGTTTCATTGACCTCCTTCTAAATATTTTCATAACATTTCTATTCTTTGGCTTCATTTAGAACATCCATGTGTATAATATTTCCTTTTTGTGATGTTTGTGGACACCTTTGTCCCCCTTTAATAAATCAATCACCCACTTCCTTTCTATCATGTGTTTCTTGGCCAGCTTACATTGGGTGTATTCTTGCTTCTTCCCAACACTTCATTGGTTTGTGTTCATCATCAGGATGAACATATCTATTTTGGCCTTGATCCCCGTTCATCATCAACGTGTGAAGAAATTTCCTTTGAATACTCCCACCTAATCGCTAGGGAATTTTCACATCTTCACTTTCTTGCGCATATGCGTGGCATTCTGCCCTTGTACATCCCATCTATCGTTGGGGGCATCCACGCTTATTTTTCTTCATGTACATAGCTTCGGAAAAAAAAACATGTAGAAAAACATAAAAACATTCAAATATTGTGAAAATAAAAAAACATTCAAATATGTTTCTAGAAAAATAAAAAATCATCCTACAAAACATCGCTCTTTGGTTCTCGCATGTTCTTATGCGTGACTCGCGGATCATCTTGATCTACCTCCATTAACAAAGTTGGTTTGCTTACTATGTCTGTACTCTGGGGCACAATGAGTTTCTTGGTATTGTTTCATAGTGCATGATTGCTTTTCATAGGACCTAAATGTCCTTTGTTATTCCCCTTGCATGTATCCTTTCTTGGGGCACCATCTTTTAACCCTTGTCATTAATTCACACAAGTCAGAATCAAAGCTTGATAACAAAAACATTGCATTATGTTTCTCTGTTAGGTTAGTTTGTTTACTTTCTCCTATTGCATTGCATTATGTATGTGCGGGGAGTTAGGCATATTTTACTTTCTCGTATTGCATTACATTTTGTATGTTGCATGGGTTAGGTATTTTCAACAATGGACAATTGTTTGTAGTATGAATTTTCATTTCATTCTACTTTTTTTGTATGCTTACATTTTTAATAAGGACCGATGACATAGATCCTTGGCAATATGATGATAAGAAAATTGTTTTCAATACAATGGATGAAAGCTCATTCCTTTCTCGTCATCTTCATTTTTCCTCTATATCATTCTCCTATCAAAATTATTCTTCTACTTCACTTAGGGCATCACAAACCTTCCCATTCTTCTATATATTTCTCTCACCTTTTTCGATCGTCGATCACCTTCTTTCATCACACCATCGACACTCGAGGGAGCATCTCTCACTTATACTATTTTTTTCTTCCTTCAAAATTTTACCTGTCTACTATCTTTGAAGTGGAATCACTTACACCACCCCAAAGAGGGGAAAATGTAGACACCTATAATTTGGATCACGTAATTTAAATGCTTAAATTACACTAATTATATATTTCCTCTGTAAATTGACAACATATCGTCAATGTCACACATTTTCTCTTCCATTGTCGCTAATTTACTACATTACATTAGTTAAATAACCCTTCTTCCTACAAAGACACTAGTTAACAACCTTTCGTTAATCCATTCCCTTTCTATCTAAACTAATTAATTATTTCTAATTAATTAGGCTTC
Organism: Taxus wallichiana var. yunnanensis; assembly: GCA_018340775.1. Lineage (NCBI taxonomy): Eukaryota > Viridiplantae > Streptophyta > Pinopsida > Cupressales > Taxaceae > Taxus > Taxus wallichiana. Next base: position 449,260,629 of record CM031234.1, on the reverse strand, counting down.
CCCTTCTACTAGATCAATAAGTCATCATTTATTTGATTAAAACCTTCCTAAACCCCCAATCATACTAACTTTCTTCTAAGGATTCTATAAGCCACACCTAGCTATTAATTAAATCAATTTGGTTAATTAATACACCCCTTCAATTCCCATGGGTCACTAAAGGACAAATTAAACTCTCCTAAGGTTGACTCAACCCTCTCTAAACCATCCTTATCCACAACTAACTCAACCTTGCTATTATCCCACATGTAAAGGGATGCAATACTTATTTTATCCATTGGGCTATATAAGGATCCCTCCTTTTACCTTTCTTCTTACACCTAAATGAGCATAGAGCCTAAGCTATAGCCATTTTATCATCTTAGATCATTTTTCATTGGAGGAGCTAGCTATTTTCATTTCTTGCATTCATTCTTCCAAGTTTGAAGTCATATGGAGATATGTCAAATGGTCTTGTAGCCATGGATTGACAAGACTCCATTCTTGAAACCTTGGGATTCAAGCATATAATCAAACCCTTTGATTGTTAAGGATCTAAATAGGTTCATTTCATTATCATTCAATTAGAGATAGAGGTTAATTTGTTTAGCATGTTAGTTTGAATCTTCATTTCATGTTCTAATGCAAATATGTTAATAGATTAGCTTTGTTTAAGCTCTAAGAATGATGGTATATTGATCTAGTTAGCATTATATTGAAGCTATTAGGTGTTAGCTTTGATTTCCTTTGCTTTGTTAACTAATTCATGTACACAATTTTACTTATTAATAATCTGAATATGAACATAAGTGTCAAGTTCTTACCTTAGATGAGAAATGTTAAGAAATGGTCCTTTGGGAACTTTACAATGTGTGTGTGTGTAGAGCTTTGAGGTGTGTAAAAAGATTATGAAGGTATCAAGATATTCATGGTGATGTCGTCTAAATCTCTAATGAGTCGAGATATACAAAAAAATGTCTAGGGATCAATTTCAAGGAGTTTGATGTTATTTATATAATTGTCGGTGATTCATTAGAATCGTTGGTGACCCATGAAAAGTGGGGAAACCTGCTTAGAAGTGGTTTCAACCAATTCCAAATGGGTAGATTCAGGTATGGGGATGAGTTAAAATGGTTATGAGGATGTTAAGGAGTTAGGAGGTTAGATGGTTAGGATTAAAATGGGTTAGGATGGGTTATAGGTGGTTAGGGAGGTTTAGGATAGGTAAATGAGATTTACAGGAGTTAGAATGTGATTTTACGGGGTTGAAGTCATGGTTTAGGATAGTGAGATAGGTTTTAGGATTTTCAAATGAGGATGTAGAGGGTATATCCAAGAGACTTGTGTCTACATTTGCCCCTTTTTGTCAAGTTGTCTACATTTGCCCCTTTTTGTCAAGTGGTTTGTGATGGACAAGTCGTTAGACAAAAATGAGTGGAATGATTAGATTTTTGTTGGATAGGTGGTTCCCCCTTAAACTAGGGGTCATTGCAGAATGATGGTGCAAATTAACTCCTAGCAATTAGGATTTTCAAATGAGGATGTAGAGGGTATATCCAAGAGACATGTGTCTACATTTGCCCCTTTTTGTCAAGTGGTTTGTGATGGACAAGTGATAGAAAAAAATGAGTGGAATGATCGATTTTATGTTGAATAGGTGCCCCCTCCTCAAACTAGGGGTCATTACAACTAATGGTGCAAATTAACTCACAACAATTAGTATGTTGTTTATTAATCCACAGTCATTTAATTATCAGACCTAGGGATGTAAACTTTCAATATTTCCAGTGTTGTATGCACAATTACGATGTTGGGAGGTATAAGGGAAAATTGTTGTCACTACAATTAGGAAATACAATGCTAGAAATAAACTAGTTTATGACTGGAAATGAATACTATGGCTATCATCAAAACATGTAAAAGATAGATCATAAATAAAGAATAAGTTGTTGCAAATCTAATCTAATCATGCAAAAACTATAACACCAAACAAAAGGAGAGGGTTAGCAGACCACAAGTGGGCCCTGCCTTTGGTACTAATCCCTCCTAAGGCCCGTGTCTAAAACAATTTAACAGATCTCATATTTTATTCAATAACATGAAGATTACAAATGGAACATACAACAAAATATCTACCTATGGATCAATCCCATTCTTCTACCTTAGAATTATTTTCATATTCTTGCCTTTAGAAAAGACGTGAAGAGACTTCTTTATTACTAATAGTTACAATTTGATTAAGTGCAAAATCACAACCAAACAATGCAGATATTTTCATGAATGCAACAGAACTATTAAAAGATGTCATCATACAATGACATAACTTAAAAAATTTACCAACCAATTATCAAATTAAATCAACTAGTTCCTTGTTGGAGTTGCAGAGCATAATCAGGTGATGGCATTGAATCTTATTTGTGTTCTCATAATTTCTCCTTTAGAAACACGTGCAAACTCAAGTGAAGTGTCCACATTGCTCAAGCTTTCCAGAATTATAGTCTTGTATATGTGTGTGACCTCTTTTGGTTGTAGGTGCTTTGCTGCGGATGAGTCCCTTTACATTGTGAATGAGTTTCTTTGGTTGCATGTTAGTGGATACACATAACAACTCTTTGGCAATCAAGGTTGACATTTATTAAAAACATTATTTAATCATCACATTACATTTAGAAGAATAAATGCATCCATAATCCACAAAATAAAGTAAACTTAGTAATAATTATATTAACTAATATAAGTGCCATAAGTTCAAGATATAGTAGATATGTTCAACAATATATGGGAAACACAATTTTAGGGGGTACACATGGACAAACAAAATACAAAGAGATGAGGCATTTTAAACAAGATAAATAAAAGGGTTCATCAAAGAACAAAGCATAGTGATCACTGTTTGAATAGGTTCTTAGATGAGATATGATTGTGTGTTATTGTGTTTAGATTTAAGATGCCCCAAGACTGGCACAAAAACAAATTGCTATAAAGGTAGATTTTGGGTGACCAGAGAGTTGAGTGATAAGGGAACCGATGGGTTCTCAACATATAGACATGAATCATAGGAAGCAGTGCAGGGAGGAGGTTCCCAAAAGTGTATAGTATCCACGGTGTATCGGAGACGTGAGATTGATAAATGATGTTGCCACAAAAATTTGATTACTCAAACAAGAAGTCACGTTTTATGGGAGCCATGGGCTCTCAAGCTATAGACGTATGACTTAACAACAAGGAAAATGTTTTCTGATGGTTGTGAAATCTGAAATGGATTGAAAAAGGTAGACTTTGTATAGATTTATTTTTTTAAGAGGGTGTTGAGGCCCAAAAGACGAAGCACATACTTGCAAAATATGCCATAGTTTACAAGGGTGACTAAAATGATGGTTTGGTGAGGCTTGTAGGCCAATAATGATGTTTTGGATAATGGGGAGGTAATCGCTTGCGATTATCATAGGTCATTGGCGATTTGTCAAAATTTTCGGTGATTAGCCCAATCGTTAGTGATCAAGTGAGCATCAAAAATTTGATATAAAATGTGGTTTGGAGGCTCATTTGGTTCATTTTGATTTGAGAACCTAAGAGACCAAAAACCCTAATTTTTAGGTTTTCATTATTTTAAGTGAGAATGAGGTGGCTAGAGGTGTGCAAAGATGATAGAGGCCCATATATGCCGAGGTAGGTGGTGCTTTTTAAATTTTTGTTGTTATTTGTTTATTTTTTATTTTTTTCTAGAAATTTGGAATCACTTAGAAACCTCTAGTTATTTATTTGTTTCTGTCAATTTTTATAGGGTCGTTAATGATTCAAGTAGAGTCGTTGGTGATTTTAATGCTTTTGATAAAATGTTATAGTTTTTAAAGTGTATTTGATTTTGATTGATTTTTTATTTTGTATTGTTTTATTGTGGATGCACGCTAGAGAGAGATTGATTATGCGGGATAGGATCCTGAAGATACTTGATGATGTTCGAGCTCGATTGTCAGATGTTGATTGGGCTCACTCGAGAGGAGGTTAGAATGGGATGGATGTGTTATTATAGACACATTCCTAGAGATATGGGGTTGATGTTGGCATTGTTTGAGTGATGTGACCATGTCACAGACACATTTTGGTTGCCTACAGGTGAGATGACGATGAGTTTAGAGGATATTCACAACATATATGCTTACCGGTTCGGGATGAGCAGGTTTATGTGATTGATGAGGCGGGCATGGGCACTACAATGTAGATTTTGTATGGTGATGATGGATCCAATTTGGTGTACACTTTTGGGGCTTTTTCATATGGAGCCTTATATAGCGATGATGAGGATGATGATGGTTGTGTCTTAGTCACGAAGATGATGATGAGTATTAGTTGTTATGTCTTACCGGATTCAATTTGTGGAGGCTGATTCTCATGGATGTTGACGGGTGTAGTGGTTGATATGATGTTCTACAAGATAGAGTTTTATGGGCTTCGATTTGTTGGCATAACTTTACGAGGAGTTGTGTTCTTAGAGTACTAGATGTTGGTTCATAATAGATGTGCCATTTTTATTAGAGTGTTGGGCCTACAAGCACATTGTAGTGGCTCACCCGAGGAGTTTCATGGATGAGATGGGTAGATTTGGTGTATTCATTGGGGTTTATGAGATGGCGATTGGATCACGAAGCCACAAGGGCTTGTTAGAGGAAAGGATTATTATAAACAACTCCTAGCTAGCTTATAGTGTGGGGATGTTATTTAGAGTCATTATATAAGTTTCTTAGTATAATGTGGTGTAGAGGGAGATTTAAGGGCACCGCAAAGAAGATAGATGGGTGCGGGTTTAGAGGGAGGAACAAAGTGGGAGTTGATTAGGTTTGGTCATATCGGATGATAATTTGGATTAATTCAAGATGTGCTAGAGGTAGCATTTGCTATTCTTTGAGATGATGTAGAGTCATATGTAGCACTTCCAGTTGTTTAGGAGGTAGTTGATATGGTAGATGAGGAGGTAGCATGAATGAGGGTAGACACTTAGGTAGTAGTAACAAGGCATGATGATGTTGAAGTGACAGAGGGCTATGCTGGTACATGGTGGCGAGGCGATTAGATGGATTTGAGAGGCGAATACGGGTTCATGTAGAGGATGCACCTCAAGAGAGTGGTGGTGGTGGTGGTGAAGGCGGAGATGAGGATGATAGGGTAACTATATTGGATGCCACTATAGTGAGTTTAGAGGCGAGAAGGCATCGTGGCTGACGAGTAGGCTATAGTGGTAGGCGAGAGGGATCTTGTGGATCGGTGAGTGATGTGGGTTTAGTCGGCAACTCATTTCTATATAGGCGAGCTCATGCGGGATAGAGCCGACAAAGATAGATATAGGCGGGACAGAGAGGCCTTGCAAAATGCCTTTAGATTGACAGGCCCATCAATCTCGGGGGCCGAGCTACAAGCATCCCAAGCTCGGACTAGTGGTCGATGGGCCAACCTAGTGATGTGAGTGTGGCTAACTACCGGGATTTATCCGATGAGATACAATATGATGAGGATATAGTGAGGAGGAGGCTTTGAGATGAGCCTTGATATCTGTGTTTTTAGCTCGATGATGGTAGGTTCTTGTATGCATGAGAATCATCACGTGATCCCTAGATGTAAGCAACCTCTTGAGGTTGTGTTAGGACAGCCGAAATGAAATGAATGGGATGGTAGTAGGATGGGTAAATAAGATACGGATAGAATAGATGGAAGTGACAACAAGAAATCAAGGCAACCTAATGTTCTCAATTGGAAAAATGGGTATTTGTTCGTTGAGGGAAATAAATGTTTGTCTTACTTGCTCAAGGGTGATGCTACGATCAAGGATGATTGTCATACGCGCACGTCACCATCAATATCATCAGAAGGCTGAACAAGACTCTACTTGGCTTTGGAACACGGGAAACTGTCCTTCATCATCTACAAATTCCTCTCTGAAGAGGGTCATGAAGATATGACGAATTATGGGGTAAGGAAAAATCTAGTCTCTACTTGGCTGGTTTTCCTAGAACTCCTCGGCGATATCTACCTTGTCGTTCAAAGCAATTAGTTGTTGAATAATGTTAGGTGGGACTGGGGTAGTTCTAAAGATAAGCTAACATAATCCTTGGTCAATGTCTATCAGGAAAGTATCTATGTTTGGTTGTGGCATGGTTGGGTCACAAACTCTACGTCTTGGTTGTCGTGGACCTGAATGGTCATGTGGGCACAAAATAAGCAACTACGAAATGAACAATCACGTAAGAAACCAAAGGGGACTAAAGCTAAGATCGGGTAGCCTAGGCCACTATGGAAACAAGGGGGTTTTGTTCATTCCAAATCTAATTAATCTAAATTCCTACTTTTAAATAAATAAAGCAAACAAATCTAAATTAAACAAAGTTGATTGATTTCCCCTTTAATTTAATTAAATCTGATTGCATCTATTTAATCAAAGAAGCACAAAATAAACTAACTAATTTATTTTTTGTATTTTTAAAGAAGCTTTCAAATGCAGATAAATAAAACAAATCTAATTACTTCTAAGCTATGTTTTTTTGGATTTTCTTGTTTACTAGAAATCAAATAAAAGAAACCTACAAATAAAGGAAATTACTTCTAAATTAAATGAAATCTACTTCTACGCTAAAAATAAAATAAATAGGGAATAACCGGATGTGGCTATTCCTCTGTTGTTGAATGTGAATCTTAATCTAATTAAACACATATCCTTTCCAATTTATAATTGTGGATTACCTACTTCTTCTAGTTGCCTCACCTCAAAGTCACGGGAAGAAATAAAGCTTCTCGAAGCAATTTCTTCTTCCCCTAAGGCTTCCTAGTGAAACAATGAATTGCACAGAAAACTAATTATGAAGAAATATGAGAAAAGGGCATAGACACAAAATCTTCCTCAAGCTTCTTTCCCTTACAAATCCACAGGATAAACAGGGAGGAAGTTTTCAATAGAAGTTTTGTTCATGTGCACGTGAAATCTAGTTGATAAATAAAATGAAGGCTACATGTATTCTAAAAGAAAGAAATGAAGAAATAATGTTCACCATACCTTCCTCCAAATCCTTTCTTAGGAAAATCCACAGGGATGAGCTGAGAAGGAAATATCAATGAAGCTACTTACATGTAATGAATAACTTGTTAATTCTACTTTCTTAAAACAAACTATTGATTTGACAAAAAAATTAAATCTAGATTAAAATATTTGAAGAAATTAAATAACACTTATAACCTAGATATGTAAAATTGTGACAATGTCCAGATGTGGTTGTGCTTCTTTTTATCCCTTCAGTTTCTTCTCCAGAGATGAGTCCAATTGGTCCAAGGAGCCATGCTAGTTTTGGAAGAAAGTTAAGGAATAGGAAGGATGTTGGAGCAGACCGTTGTAGGTAGATTGGTAAAAATGCAAGCAAAATAAAAATAAAGCAAAGACTGAGTTGCTTGTGTACTTTCTGGAAGGATTTCAGCAGAGTAACGGTGTAATTAAAATCAATAATCTCCAACTAATGCTTTGGGAAAATCTTGGTTCTTATAGAAAACAACAGGGAAGAAGTACAACACACTTGGCAATCAAGAAATGCCGATCATCCTAGGAAGGGGTAGTCAACATTCTAAGAATAGTAAGTAAGGAAGAGGAATTTCATATGTATCCAACAAGCTTAAAATCAAGAGAAATGGTTGAGAAACATGGGAGAAAGACACTGAGAATCTTGCAACACGCATACAAAACTTGGAGTTTAAGTCTCAAATAAAAGCGCACAAAACCATTGGTCTACACAGGACCGGAGGCTACGTAATCGTCACGACGGTTACGTAACTTAAACGGAAAACACTAAGGAAAACAACGAAAAGTGTCTGTGAAAGAAAGTAAAGCTAAGGAATTGAGAAGTAAAGAATAATAAGTCACATAGGCATGTTGTAAACAAGGAAATGGGACCTGGACATCATCATTTTCTCTGGAAACGAAATTTATCATCATAGGGGATTTTTACCATTCCACCAATGTAGCACTGTGTAATTTTGGGTGTGTATAATTCCTTCCTTCGGTAGTGCTACAAGGCACGGGGCATCCACCTAGAGGTCTAAGCAAGGGACCAGCTAGAGGCTCGATGATGATCATGGGAGCAATGCTTGAGGGAGTTTTTAATTAACGTACATTCCGTTTACTAGGTAGTCTTGTAGATAGATTATGATGTATATACTTTTGATGTATGAGGCTCTTTTAAATCCCTTATTGATGATGTACAAATGTATTTTTGATACGTGAGGCTCTTTGAATCCCTTGATGATGCATAGATGTATTATATATATATATATATATATACATGGTTTTGATGTTTTGAGTTATGTTTGAGTTTTCATAGTGATTGTAATGTGATAGATGTAGTTTATTTAGTTGATGTTTTTGATATGATGAGTTATGGATGTATGTGAAATGTATATTTTTATATTAGATATGTTTGATGTGATTTTGATGATTATGAATATGTTTGTGACAGATGGTGATATTTTTGTTTGATTAATGTATTATACAATGGATAAGAATAGGATACATGATGATATTTTCTTTCTTATTATTCTAGACATGTATATACTATATGATGATAAACCTGATTTGTATGTTTGATATTGCACATACGAATTTATAAATAATGTTAATATATGAATCACAATGGTTAGTCATACTAGGATAATTGATAGATGTGGGATAGTTGTATCTATCCTTTTCTGACATGAGTAAGGTTTGTGTGTAGCAAGCATAGGGAAATGGGTTCTTCTTAATAGTTCCTTAGTTTTGCCTGACTTTATTATATATGGTACAATTTGATCAATATAGGAAGCTTGCATTTGATAGGAAAGATGATCAATTTGGGAATTTTTCCTATGATGATTTTTTTATTTATTTTGATATGAGGGTTGATCGATGCGGGAAGCCCCTTTTTTTATATGAGGATTGATCAATGTGGGAAGTCCTTTTGTGTATTTTGATTGGGTAGCCATCCTTTGAGGGAGTGGTCTACGATTTTATTGAATTTTTATTTTTATGGTAGCCATCCTTCGAGGGAGTGGTCTACGACTTTATTTGACATAATTTGATTTTTGATAGTCATCCTTTGAGGGATCGGTCTATATTTTGATTGGATCCATCCCATGGATATTTTAATTTTGAGCTGAGGGAAACCTTGGGTAACCACTTTAGAAGGGGATAAGATAAGCATGTAAGCTACACTTATATCCTTGTCATGTCATGAAAGAGGATAAGATAGGGGGATAGTGAAAGTAATGATTGTGTAGTTCCCTAATCGTGAGTAGGTAACTTGTACATAATGAATATTCTATGAGCAGAGTCATGGTTCATGTATTCAAGGTCATGACATGTATGATGATGGAAGACAACATGATTATGAATTGTTATGAGAGTGATAGGATGTGTGGGCTAATGGATGGAGATCATAGTTTGAATAAGGTCTCATAATTTGATATTTTAACAATAAAATGGCAAAAAGTGCAAGGCGTTAGGAGGATCCCTTTCAGGTGTACCATTAAGGGAGGATAAACAATAAGCCCCAAATCCATATTTATGAGTGATAATATATGGTCCAAGCTAGTTCGAAGCAAACTTCCCACGTTTATTATTTTCCATGTTAGTGACGTGTTGGTATTCTTTGAGAAAAGATCACCAATGTTAAAGTCACATTGTTTGATATGTTTATTATAAGCTCATTTGATTCGTTCTTGATAGACGTTGATATGTTGAAGGATGGTTAGACGACATTCATCTAACAGTTCAAGTTGTGATAGGCATTCTTGGCTATATTGTTCATCCGGGATGAAATATTTGAGGAAAAAAATGTAAAGTGGGATTTGGATTTCAAGTAGAAGAGCAAATTTGGTTTTGTATACTAAGGAGAAGGGCGTAGCACCCAAAGGACTTTTAAAACTGGTGCGATATGCCCATAATGCAAATGGGATTTGGAGATGCCAATTTCTACCAACTTGGTCAACGGTTTTCATGAGGATTTTTTTGAGTGTTTTGTTGGATGCTTCACTTGGCCATTAGCTTGTGGATAATAAGGAGATAAAAATTTGAGTTTGATGTTGTAAGTGTCACAATTTTTTTGAAATTTATTATTTTTGAAGGACTTTCCATTATTTGTGATGATTTTATGAGGAATACAAAAGCATCATATAATGTAATGATGGGTGAACTCAATGATTTTATCTACTTTAGTGAAGATAAGGGGATATTTTCCACCCATTTGATGAAATATTCAATGGTTGTGATGATGGAATTGTGTCGTTGTGATAATTGAAGGTTGATAAGGCCGATAAGGTCAAACCCCCATTGTGAGAAGGGCCAAATGTATTGAATGGTTGAAGAGTGTGCCTAGGGATATTATGAGATTGGAATATTTTTTACATTTGATGCACTTCTTGATGTAGTCACAATAGTCTTGGTTAAGCGTGGGCTAGTAGTAGACCATACATAAGATGTATTTAGCAATGACTAAACCATTGAAATGTCCACCGTATATGTCTTCATGGAATTCTTAGATAGCTAGATGAGCCTCCAGAGTTTTAAGACACTGGAGGAGGACACCGTCAAATCATCTTTTGTAAAGGATAGCTCCTAGTATGACATAGCGGGGCGCACATTCTTGAAAAGATATTTTACCTTTTTGGATAAATCTAAGGGTATTTTGCTAATGGAAAGGTAGATACATTTGTGTACACCAAGTTTCGAGATGAGATATCTTTTATGTGATTAATAGTGGGAAGAATCGTGTTGGTATAGGATGGTTGATCGAGTTTTTGCACGGTGGCGAAAAGTTTAGACTTGTCTGGTGATAAAGGGATGAGAGAGGCAAGCGAAACCATGGTGTTTATAAATTTGTTAGATGAGCAAGGGGTGGCTTGGATTTTTTAATTGTCAAAGAGTTGTAATAATTCTTCGATAATTGTTTTGTATATTTGTAGGACCTCATTTTTACATTGATAGATCACTTGGATTTGGTTGATGACAATTTTTGAGTCTCCGTAACTTTAAATGATTTTTATGTCGATAAAGGTGGCATTCTCAAGTACCACAATAAGATCCTTGTATTCTCGCCATGTTGTTAGTGCATTTGAAATTAAGTTTGACGAGATAATGGAATATGCATGTCTCAAGGGTTTATTATGACTATTTCGTGCCTCCCCTATCTGCATTTGAACTCACAAAGAACAAGGTCATTTTAAGAGGGGTGTTGTCATGATCTAGAGTGTTGATAGATTTTTCCATAAAGTGTTCACAAGGAAGTTGATTGGTATTTTGGGGAGCTTGTGTGATATGATTAGAAATGACATGCCCCTTAAGGAATTTTTGAGAGATGAACTCTAAGTCAAACTTAGTCATGAGTACGATCCATCTAGTGATGCAATTATTGTGATATAGTTTGGAATGCATAGATTTGAGTGGATTAAATTTGGTGACAATGTAGGTTTTGTGATTGAGAAGGTAGTGACGAGTTTGGAAGTTGAGAAGTATAAGACATAACACAACTTTTCAATTTCTAAATAGTGATTTTGTACTCATGAAGGTGCAACTAATGTAATAGACAACTTGTTCCTTGCCTTGTTCATCTTGATGTTCTAACATGGCTCCCAAGGCATGGTCAGTCATGAAGATATAAAGATAGAATGACTCCCCCTCATGTGGAGGTGTAAGCATTGGTGGTGATAGAATATATTGTTTGAGGGCATCGAATTCTTATTGAAAATTATTGTCCCACTTGAAGTGGATTTCCTTTCTTAGAAGGTGATGGAAATGTTGACAATGGTATGATAATTGAGAAATAAATTGACAAATGGATTGCAAATTTCCTTCAAGGTTGCGAAGTTTTTTGAGATTATAAGGTGGGGACATTTTAATAATGTATTTGACTTTAGCGAGGTCGTCTTTAATTCCCCAGATGGATACTATAAATCCAAGGAGTTTTCCTATGAGAAATTAAAAACACACTTAGTAGGATTAAGATGGAGTAAAAATTATAAAATAAGTGTAAAGATCACATCGAGGATGATTAGGTGGTCTCTTTAGTGTTTGGATTTACCTAAGAGATCATCAACATAGTCTTACCCAAATTTGTGGATGAGGTCATGAAAAATATAAGTCATGGTACAGTGATATGTAGCTCATGTATTTTTCAATCCAAAGGGCATTATTTTATATCATAAGGTTCCCCATAGGGAGATAAAGTATGTCTTGTGTTGATTTCTATGATACAATAAGGATTTGATTGTAACCAGAGAAATTGTCCATAAGAGATATCATCTCTTGGCATGTTGTTAAATCAACGAGCTAGTCACTTTTAGGTAGAGTAAAATCATCTTTGGGGTAGGCGAGGTTCAATTCTTGGAAGTTTGTGTAGATGCATAACTTTCCAATGGCTTTAGTGATCGGTACGATGTTGGAAATCCATTACTACTAATCAATATGTAGTATGAAGTTGGCTGAAAGAAGATGTTGAAGTTCTTATTTGACAAGTAGTGTGACACGAGGATGCATCCTATGAAGTTTTTGCTTCACAGTTTTAGCATTCGGGATGGTAACAATGTTGTGGATAATGATGTTAGGGTTTATACTCGGAATGCCACTATAGGACCATGTGAAGACTTGACTATGTTTTGATAAGAAATCGGTGTTTTTTGGAGTTCGTGCGGGTCTAAGGCTTGGAAATTTTTGACAATGTATGGCTCATGGGGTATGCTGATATTGACATCGGTAGTTAATTCCTTAAGAAGTGTAGACATGGTGGAATGAAGAGTTTTCTGAAGGTGGTTTTCCTCGCACCCATATAAGTTAAGACAACATCGTCGTCATGGAGATGAAACCCATATAAGAGGTAGATCAGTTCATAGATCACCATCACCACCAAATAGAACTCTTTCTACTCCACCTCTTGGTAGGCCTTTCTTGTTGTCTTTTAGAGTTTTAAGACCTATTGCATTCATGGAAGCATAGAGGAATTTTCCTTTTGTTAGTTTCACCGGTGGTGGCCCTCTTGCTCTTAATGCATAACATGACATACCAGTAGTTGCACTCAAAAGTATTCCATTTTTCACTGGTGAGAATCAAGTTACCCCTATTGAGCACATTCAAGATGTTATAAATGTATGCTCTATTCATATGGTTACAAAAGATGATGTAGCAATTAGGTTGTTAGCTTAGCTTCTTTACTCAATGGTAAAGCACTCTAATGGTACAAAATCTTGAGACTTGCCTCTATTACCAACTGGGATGGACTTAGCATTGTACTTTATAATCAATTTGGGGAAAAGGCAGACAATATTTCCTTGTTATAACAACTAACAACTTTTAAGAGGGTCCTAATGAACTATTGGTGGATTTCAATTTCAGATTTCAAAAGACATGGGACAAATTCCACTCTCTTGAGACCGACTCCACAAGGTGTTTTTCTTTACTTCTTAAGAGCATTGAATTATGATATTGTTGTTATGATACAATCTATGGGTGTTATTCAATTACTGATGCTTATCCAATAGCCATTAGGGCTGAGAATTATCTGATACAAGCTGGAAAAATAGCCCCTAGGATGCCTATGCCTTTATACCCTAAATTTCCTCAAGCTCTGCAACCTACCATTGCTCCCATTCCTGAACAAAGTTCACAACCTACTCCATCCACATCATCTTCTACTCAAAAGAAAAAGTATGATGATGAAATGAAGGCCTTGCTCAGAAATTTGTCAAACAAAGTTGTATCCTTGGAAAAATAGCTAGCCCAACCTTATAGAAATTATTCTAATCAAGGGAAATCTTCTAACCAAGGATTTAACCAAGGTTACCAGCCCTATAGAAATCAATACCCTAACCAAATATATGGAAAAATCAACAAAATGATAGATGAAAAGGTCAAAATGTACCTTTTCCACTTCAAACAATTGCTCTACTCAACCATTTCCCATTGTTAGTAAAATTCAAGCATTGGTTCCAGTGTAAAACAATGTGATATAAGAAACAAAATGGTGTTTCCCATGCAATCAACCACATAATAAGTTTTTTTTTCCAATCTCAAGGCCTTTGTGATTCAAAATTCCTCCAATCAACAAGATCCATGTGTGGAAGTAACCAATCCTAATGGGGAAGGAACTCAAGAGGTCAATCCAGATGTTAATCTTGTGTTCTTTAGGGCTGATGAATTTTGTGCAATGAATCAAGTAGTGGGCAGTTCCAACAGGCCTCAGACTCATGTTGCTGATAACACAAGGTTTAAGAAGAGGATGTTGGATTCTCAACCTTCATCTTCTTCTAATCAAGGCAACATTGTCAATAAGGAAAAGGAAGTTGGGATAGATGCAAGTCAAAACAAATTTCCCGAGGTTCCTAGTAGACTGTCTTTTAGACAAGGGAGTTGCTTCTCAACCAAATATGCCTATCCCAACATTGTAATAATCAAGGAAAGAGAATATTGTACCACAATTTCATAAGTCCATGGGCCTTCCTTTCAACATTGTTGAGCAGATGAAGAAGACAAATGTTAATGTGACAATGTGGGATGCTCTAGCTATTCCATCACAACTAGATCTCTTACATGAATCTCTCAAGCAACTTCCTCAAACTGATCCAATTGTTCAAAAGACTCATGTTGCTGTCAATTTGTGCCAAGAAAAGGAGGAGCAAGTAAGAAAATTTGTAAAATCCCACCCTTTTATATGTCCTTAATTGTGGGAAAAATTTAGTTCATAATTGTATGATTGATTCAGGATAGTACTTCTGTAATGGTAAAAAGATTGTTGATATCCTAGGTCTTAAGTACAACCATATTTCTAAAGGTGTTTTACAACTTGATGGTTCAACTGTTGGTGTCCTAGGAGTGATAAAATATATTGAGTTAACCCTTCATGCTTGTCCAAGCTTGACCATAACTCATGACATATCAGTAATTGATTTGTCTCCTATGTTTTCCATTTTCCTATCAAGAGATTTCACAACCAAAGTAGGTGGCTACTTGTCTTTAGATTAGACTCATATGCTCCTAAGAACTAGATATGGTACAAGATTTACAATACAAGCTGAGCCTATATTTTCCTATCATATTGAGTCTTATAATCCTACCCCTCCCCAATAAAATTTCCTAATACAAGAAGAACATGAAAAAGAGTTAGTTTCAGAAGAGCGGCCTATTCTTCATCCTATTCTTGATCTTATACTAGATGAATGGCTCCAAGAACACTATGAGTTTGATCCTTATGACATAAATTTGGAAACTGGACTTGGAACCTACTGTATTCTTGAAGAAGGGTCTACTTTACCTGCACCACTCAAGCAAGAAAAGGATAGTGCTTCTGGATTATGGAAAATGTTCTTTGATGGTTCTAGAAGTAGAAATGGAGCTGGGGCAAGTGTTGTACTAATTTCTCCAATGAACGAGAAGTTATTCTTTGCTCATATATTGTAGTTTGCATGTATCGAGTACGAGGCATTGGTGCATGGTATTCAAATTACTGAGAAGAGGAAAATCATAACCTTGCAAATCTTTGGGAAATTGAATTGGTCATCCACCAGGTTAGAGGGAAGTGTGCTACCAAGAACAAGCTTTTAAAATCTTATAAACACAGAGTTTGGGATCTTCTAGAGATTTTTGACGCTCTTGATCTACAAGTGGTGCCTAGGAAATTGAACAAAGAAGCATACCAGATGGGAACCCCTTGGTTCTCAATTCTCACTTACTAAATATATTGTTAAACAAAATGGGAAACACATCAAGGCAGTGGTCGTGCCATCCATTCCATACAATGAAACCAACTGGAAAATATTTGACAGTGATGAGAAAATTATTCGATTCATCCAAAATGAAGTTTGAATGTAATTTGATCTACATGGCGGCTACGATGACCGGATTATTCAATTGAAGAATTTTTTTTTGAAAGGATTGGTCACCTTCGAGCATATTTTTTAGTAATGGTGATGAATTCAGAGGTGAAGAAAAGAACATAACAGCAAGGCAAGAGGATTGCCAACCAGTCCACAATTGCCTGAGGAAGGAACTTCGCTTGGAAAAGTATGTGATGAGAATGAGAAGCAAGATTTTATATCATTATGTCAAAAGCTCAATGATGTAGTTTTATGGGATTATGAGGACCTTAAAGGGTTTAATCTAAACATTTTCCAATATTCCATTGATCTTGATCCTAACGTGAATCCAATTAGAAAAAAGCAAAGACCGATTAACCCCAAGATAGAACCACTCACGAGGAAGGAATTATCCAAACTAATTGAGGTAAAAGAGTATATGAACTGAACTAAATTCCATATGCAAATGTGCAAATCATGGGTGATACATTGGTAGGAAGCACGAGATGTCGATGGCTTAGGCAACCAATGTGTAGTAGGAGCATGACACGAGCGGAGGAGATGGATGAATAATGATCTAAGGAGTAGGTGTAGGAGATAAGTGGATTCAACTAGAAGCATGCCAGTGTGGAATTAGAGATATAGACCACTCGCGATAGAGATATCCAAAGGTAATGACACCATTTTCTTCTAATTGTTGTAATCGATCATGAAGGGTAGTACAGTCATTGTCACGATGGCCATTGATGTGGTGATAATTACAATATGTTCTATCACATTGTTTGTGCAAGCAATGGGGTGGATGATGTTGATTAGAAGGTAAGAAAATCATGTGATTTTCAAGCAAAACAAGCAACACATCATGAGGCCTAGTGTCATGAGAAAATCATAATAGTTCCCATGGAGGGGATGGAGATGCCTTATGTGATCAAGTAGATTGATTTTTCTTGCGAGGTGGAGGAGACAACAAATGGAACAGGAGGAGAGCTAGATGATGCAATAATAGGAGAATGAGGAGGAGGATCTACGACATGTGCGAAAATGAGATCATGTTCTAAATTGATGACCTTATAGCATAAGAGTGTGAATGAGTCACATGTATCATATTGCAAGCATTGTTTTAAAGGAGGAATCAAGCCACAACAAAAGATGAATTGCTTTTCTAAGTCAATGGGCTGGAAAACTAACTGATGCATGTAGGCATTGAAACATAAAATGTAATCAATAATGGGCTTTTTCGTGCCTTGATGCAAGTCAGGTAAATGATCATATGTGACTCTAGGGCCATTGTTAAGTATAAAGTGTTGAAGGAAGGTCTCTTCCATCTCCCAATAGGTACTAATAGATCCAAAGGGTAGATGTGTATACCATTGGAGAGTGTCATCAATAAGACTATGATGAAATACTTTAAGCAACAAGCGATCAGTAGAGTAAGGAGTCATAACTAGATGATAATGTTTAAGATGTGAATATGGATCTCTAGTACCATCAAAGCATGAAAATGTAGGCAAAATGAAATCCTTAAGGAATGTTGAATTGTGAATCTTTCTTAGAATAGGGTTGTCATGCAAAGAATTGTTATCGATAGAAGCATAATAGGATTTGTTTTGAAGCGTGAGATATTGAACACAGGATTATGGCGACAGACAATATACATGAGCGATAAGATATCTTGTGAGCAAATAATAAGAGATGTAGATGGCATATTGAGTGGGTGTATCTTACCGGTATGAGTGATCATAAGGACATCAAGATAAGTAAAAGATACCGATGCTAAGGGCACAATAGATATAGGAGCCAAAGAAGTAATAGGTATTGAAGTAGTAGGACTAGTATCGGAAGCGCTATTAGGAGATGAATCATGTATGTTACTAGAGACAATCTCGGAAGAAGATGCGGGCATAGTAGAAAATTCACATTTCGTAGTATGAAAAGAAGTAGAATAATTACTATCATGTGCCTCATCAATATTAGAGAAATATTTAGATACAAATATGCCATTAAGCATATCATCGAGGCGGAGAATTAGTATGCGATGCAATAGTAGAAACATTTTCGAGAGATGAAAGAATTATAAGATATAACTATAGAATGACCTTGAATAGTATGAGAAACAACAACATGTGCATATACACTCTCATCGTGTGTGTTATTTGTATTATCATAATTAAGACCAAGAAATTAATTGATAATAACCTCATCTAGAGTTTCAAAGAAATAGCGGAAGCTAGAGGAGGCATATTGCTTACGGGATAACAAAGAGTACAACCGAAAAAAATTGTTGGATCGGAACAATGTTAATGATATAATAGTCAAAGGTATTAGGAATATTACATTTTTTAGCTAACAATTTCCTTTGAGTATTATCTCGTAGAGAATAGTGTTGTGATAGAGAGTGCTAAGTTTAGCTATGGTGGTGTCATCATAAATAGGATTAATGCTAACATGAGGCATGGTGGCCTAGGAGAAGAACTATTCTTAGCCATGAAGGTTTTAGTGGATCCTATGGCAAGTCAATGTCGGGTTCACCAAAATGATTAAGCTAAATGTGGATTTAAAATCCTAATCTGATGTTATTGTAGCAATAAAATAAATATGCAATTAAGTATAGAAATTATACTCAAGCAACTAAGCAATAAATTATGAAACCCTAATTACAAGGAGGAGAAAGAGGTACTTGGTCAATTCGCAATAAAATTTAGAGTGTACCGAAGTGCTTGATGAGCTGAACATCACGAAGGAGCATCGGACGAGAGACCACGAAAATGCTGATCTGGAGAGAGATTAGATCGGGCGCCCGGAGAGGGGATAGGGGTGCCCGTGGGTGACCTAGGCCTATTTCTGGGCACCTGGGTCTGCAAAAGCTCAATAAACTTCCTCTGAGTGGTCTCAAGATGTTCATTGTTATTCTCCTTTGTTCTCTCGAGGTTACACCAAAATCACCGAGGTCATTGGAAACTTGTAATGAAATATGAACCTATAAAACCCTCAAATAGACATAAAATCCTAAAAATAAATATGCGAGAATGAGGGCGGCATGTCCTCGCCTGTCATAATGGTGGACTTATTACTTGAGTGCACTACATCTCATACCTAATGTAGTTCTATGTGTGTGTGTGAAATCGTTCCCTAGGTGGCTCTTATAAGTGTCGCACTTGATAGCGAGCAAAGTAAGCTAGATGTAAAGAAATGTAATAGATGTGTGCATGGAATAGAATGAACTTCCCTCCTATGAAGTGTGTATGCAGAATAACCAGCCCTTGTGTCCCTTGTGATGGTGCTAGATGCATGCGATTGAGATCTTAGATTCTTGATGGATACAACCTTAGGTGGTGATAGTTAATGCTTAGTGCTTTGTCCTTTATTATGATCACATAAATTTATATTTATATGATTCCTTTTCTTTAATTTCATAATTAACCCCAAAAAGGCTGACTACCAAAAAGATAAGATGCTCAAATGACTAGAAAGGACCCAAAAGTATAAGTAAAGTACAAAGGGTCGAGGGTGCCCAAAGGGAACGAGGGCGCCTAGTCTTGACATCCTCGTTGGGTGCTTTAGTGTCAGGATGATAAAATTCGAGTATAAAAAGGAAAACCGAGCAAGTAAAGTTGTAAGACCAAAAGTGGTTTTAGAAAGGAAACAAATGAGGCCAAAGACATGGGTTAATTAGTACTTTTCTTACTTAGGAATAATATGAGTAGTAGTATGTAATCGGGACTAGATAATTACCCAAAGTGCATGGTTTTGTGTCTACATACTAGAATGTGTTAAAATCACATGAGAAATAAATTTTTGGTATAAACACCTTATGTTAACCATGTAGTCTTCATCAATAAATTTTTAGTCATGACACCATTTTTTCACTCTTTTTGGTCATCAATTATGAAACAATGTCACGCAATGAAGTGGAGGATTTCTCTCATGATGAAATTATGACATTTGCATTTTGTCCCCGAATTCTTAATTTGATCTTGGAAGCTTTTTGGAGGCATCATTTTTATTGGAGAGAATTTTTGTGCTCATTAAGTGGAACCACAAAAATATTTTTTCCCCATGGTATTCAAGAATCTACTCTACATACGCGCCTTTACCTAAACTTGCTCTTAAAACTTGTTTCCAAGGCCATCCAAACATTATTTCGTTATATTTTTTCTTTACAAGAGTGAGCCCCGTAATTTGTTATAGTTTTAAAATCCTTATTACACCAAATTTCTTCTTAAAGAGCCTTATACAAGTGCCCAAGGTTCTTAGAACCTTATTTACGATTGCTCACACTTAAACATGTTTTGAAAAGACCTTGTGGATGTGCCTTAGGTTCTAGGAACCTTCCCCAAATGCATCCATGTTTTATATTATTTCCCAAGGCACTTGAAATGTGTGCTCCACATAAAAGACTTCTCAGAATATGTTAAAAGGTTGCCTCTCTTCATTTACACTTTCCAAAAGCACTCTCCACACACGCCTTAGGAATAATTGGTTCCAAATGACATTGGAATATGTGTTTAACATGGTTTATATGGTTCCAGAAACATTCTCAAAGTCTTTCTCACTTAAAATTGGCTCTAAACTCATCACCATGTGTGTCATGGTTCCAAATGGCCTAGTGAGGTGTATCATGGCATGATCTAAGTTCCAAAGGACATACAAACATGTGCCAAATATTTACATTGGCAAAAATGTGGCTTGAAGTTATGTTTGGTTCCCGAAGTTCTTAGAGAGCGTGCGAAAGGAACTTTAGTTACTTAAACATGAACAAAGTGCACCCACCATCGGAGGAGGTTCCCAAGGAAAGGAAGTAGTGTGTTCCTCACCATATAGTTCCCTAGAAACAAAATCTACCCACTTGGGTACATTTCTAGGTCCTAAAGAATACTAATATATACATAATTCTTAAGCAAGAAAACTAGTGGTTGACAACTCCTTTTGGCATTTTGGTTACTTTATCTCTTGCACTTTCTAGCCTTACACATCTTACAACTCTGCCAACACTTGATTGATTTATATTTTAATGGCCTTGAACACTAACACCTAGTTAGGATAGAGGCACCTAGGAACTCTTATCTCTCTTGGTGCTCTTGTCCCTCTCTTTCTTCTTCTTACTCTTTTTTTGGGTCCTTTTCGCTTCTTGGTCACCTTTTAACACTTTGGGTTAGCCTTTCAGTTGTCAATTACAAAATTCAAATAAAGGAATCATATATATACTTAGTTACTTCTTCTAAATAAAAGGCCAAACACTATAAACATTATCTATCACCACCTAAGCTTGCACAAAGGCACAAGAGCACTATAAAGTATACATCTAGCACATTCATACAAGGGACAAGGGTTACATTAGTCTGCATACATAACATAGGAGGGGAGTTTATTCTATTCCATCACACACATCCTACATACTTAGTACAATATAGATCTAGCCCGCTATCATCGTAACTTGTACAAGAGAAACATAGGATACATAACACACACACACACACACACACACACTGAGAACTACATGGAGTTTGAGATGTAGTGCATCACTCGGTCATAAGTTCACTCTTCAAGTGACCGATGGCGTCAGTATGACTCCAAGTTATACATATTTTTATTATATTTGATGTGGTTTGTGGACATGTTTAGGTATACATTTATTTTGTAGGTTACAGTGTGACTGGAACCCTAGCAGCAAATTCAGAGTGACAAAGTGAATATTGGAGCGAAGAGCTTTTGACCCAAAAAATACCATACTCCAAGCATCTGAGAAAACATAAGCACCCAAATCAGTCACTAACGTCTAGGGTGCTCTTGTCCTCCTACGGGTGCTTTTGTCATGTACATTATGAGGGATTTGAACCCTCATCAAGCCTTTATGACACTATTCCCAGCCTATTCCGTTAGATACACAGTCCAAATCACTCCTAGGTTACACAGAATTAGCTAAGTCATCATCTCTCTCTCATTTGTTTAGGGTTTTACATTGTTGAATGCTTCTTACCCATGCATTATTATAGTTTTCTGACCGAATTTAATTTGTTGCTGTAGTTCTTTTGAAATTATATTTAATTCAAATTAGATTAAATCATTTGGTGAACCCATTCGCTCAAACCCTACCTTACTTCAGGGCCTTATTTTTATGCCCATCACTCGTAGTGGTCATTTTGGTCCTCTTGAGCACATTGAGCTTCCCCATCTACCCACAAGTTCTCTAAACCAATGGCTACCTATGATAATCCCCTTCTTAACTCCACCCACATTCCTCTTGAAAACATTGAAGCTTCTGATAGTGAACATTAATACGATGAAGACACTAATGTCAACCAAGATCAACTTGACAAGCTCACTAATTTCCATTTTGCTTTACGCAATCACCCTACGCATATTTCGCATGTCCTAAATGTTATACTCACTGCTAAAAATTCTCAAGATTATACCACACTCCCTCTCGTGGGTTCCTCCTCGGTCACCTTGACCTCTAACCCACCTTTCACCATTCCTATTTCTATTGTTACACCCACCACCACCCCCTCTCATTCCTTGTAATACTTCCCATACACAAATTGGCTCCTCTTTGACACCGATGACCTCACCTCATTATACTATGATTTACAAACCCAAATTCACCAATTACAACAAGTCTCTTCATCCTACTCTCCATCCCTAAATTCCTCACTCCTTCATAAACCTTTTGTACTCGCCATCTCCTCTTATCTCTGCTACCACCTAACTTCGTTGCACTTAAGTTTCCTACTTCAATGGCCATGGTGACCCTCGGATCACCTTCCCTCCTTTCATGTTGCATGTCTTGACTATGTTGATGACCTTACTTTATTGGAAAAATTATTTCCTTGAAGCTTACATGATTATGTTATGCAATGGTTCTATGATCTACTTGTCCATTCGGTAACATCTTTTACATCTTTAGCCGACACATTCCTTGCTCATTTTTCTATGAACATCGGAACTAAGATATCCTATGCATAACTAGCTAAAATCAAATAAGGATCTAATGAACATCTTGCGGACTATGTTTTTGGTATAAGAACAACCTTGCCAAAATGACCAATGTTCTAGTTGATTTAGAATTGCAAGACCTATTCATTCAAAGTATTCTTCCTCCACTCCAAGAGAGTGTCATTTTCGATACTTTTCCTTCCTTTGATCAATTGTGTCACACACTCAAATTGCACAAAAAGCAAACTACTATCTATGGGAAAATTGAAGTATTATGATACTTCTTCCACTTCATATTCTAACAAGTTTCAAGCCAAATCTGCATTTAAACCATCCAATAATCCTACCAAATCAAAAAATATTGTCAACATTATTTCTACACCAGCCACCATTCAATTGCAATCCACGAGGTGCACTTTTACTAAGCTACCTTACGTACCTCGGTTCCTATTATCAGCAACTCATTGAAAGAAATTTGATTAATCTCCCTCCACCGCTCAATCTAGATCCTTCTTGACCATGTGGATGTAATTACGATGAAAATGCACACTGTGATTATCACCAATACAACATGCATTCTATTGATCATTGTTTTAATCTTAAACACCTCATTCAAGATCTTATCGACAACAATGCAATTGAGCTCCTTGATCCATCTACTTCTAAACCGGTCAATGATAATCAAAAGCTTAAAATATTCAATGACCCATTACCAAAACATGACAAGCCAGCTATTGATTCCTCTGCAAATCATGCATATCATGTTGTGCCTCCCCCTTCATCAGGGCCACTTGATTTTCTCATTGTTATTGTTGATACGCCACCACCAATTATTACATTTTTGGATCATGATTACCATGCTACATTTTCCTCGATGAGTTGCATATTGATGCTTCTATTGGTACTCATATAATCAACAATACTATGGTCCATCCTTTAGAACTTTCCAATGCATGCTCTATGGAACTATTACTGGCTATCAAATTTTCTATCTCTCAAATCACATTTCTAGTTCCCAATTCTTATGGACATGTCGTCCTTCTCATTACTATTGGTTCCCTTACCATACCAACACCATTCCTTGTTACATCTAAAATCAAGTGTTGTGACATGGTATTAGGTCTCCCTTGGCTTCAAGTTGCCTAATTTATCCCTCACATGCTTCACTTGTGTCTTAAGTTCATTCATAACAAGCAAGTTGTCACCATTTGGGGTATTCCACCATGCATGCCATCACCTCAGCCCAATCTCACCTCTATTCCAACCCCAATCATGGCATCTAGGCCACTTACACCTCCCAAATCTAAATCTATCTTTGCTCCTATCTCTCCCATTCATACATAACCTACATCACAACCTTGTCATACTCACTATTCCATTAGTCCACCCCATAGCCTAAGTCCCCTACATGGGAGCCCATTCCTATAGGTGTTCTCCACCTCCTTTACCACATCGGTCTCCCTCACATATGCATATTTACTCTCCTACACCACTAGTCCTAGACCATGGTCACATGCCTTCTCCTCCTTAGATACTAGATAAGGGGCCCTTGCTCTTCACTATTGTCGATAGATTTCTATCTCTCACACACTCTTGTTCTATTGTTCATACTTGACTGTTGAGGGAGCAATTATTAAATGAACTTCATGTCACACACATCGGGCTGGGGAAAATGTGGCTCCTCCCATATACACATCTTGCATATTTCCACATACCAACACACTCACACAACATCTGCACATCTTGGTTGTATTTACTCTTATTAGCTTATACTACTTACATGTTACACTTTTTTTTATATGCTAGTCGGATATTTAGTATGTCATTATCTTTTCTATACACACATGTGCATTCACATGGTATCTTGAGGTGAATGCAGTGGCTGTCATATATTCTTACATGATGCATGATGCTTGACATTGCTCTTTACCAATCCCACCGATGCTCCTTAGGGTATATACCTTTTGCGACTCTCATACTCTACATATCACAAATCCTATTGTTATAATATTTACTACTTCTCGTTACTTTTACTTTACTCTTCGTTGATATATACATGTTTGGACATACTACTTATCTTTCTAACATGCTAACGGGTGTTTCATGTGTAGCATTTTCCTTATGGGATTCTATACAACCATGGTTATCTGTTACTTTTTGCTTATTACTATTTGTTAATGTTTGCGGGCTATGCCCTATGTCATGCTTTATCATTGATTCCTTATGGTATCTTTGGCCATGATTGTCTTGTAACATTGTGAGCAATTTCCCATGTATGCAACCCACTTTTCAAGCGTACCTCTTGTCTTCATATTTGCTTGATACATTGTATTCTATTGTATCCTAGCTCTTTTACATTAACATTTGTTTTCCATCCTATCTTGTTTACATGTGCTTGGCTTCTACCATGCACATCCTCTACCCCCCTGTAGGTATCCATCATACGATATGTATATTAGTTTTGGGTCCACTCATTTGGGATACCTCCTCCTAAACTCATCACATGCACCCCAAACGAGGAGTCACAATTGTGAGAATGTAAAACTAACTATGCCAATGGAAATGAAACTAACACCTAATATATTCAAAGAAAATTTAATCAAACAAGAACATCAAGACAAGAGCTTAAGGGAAAATAACTTCTTCAAAGGTATAAATAACTAAATGCTAAGTCATTCCTACTCTTTGAGATTCCTAATCAAAACATGAACCTAATTATATCATTTAGAAATAAAATTTTATTGTTGTTTGCCTAAAGAATGACGATGAGATCTCACCAAACAATGACTACAAGGCCATATTTGGATCTCTCCATACTACTGAATTTGAGAGAATGGATGTAAGAGATGGAGAAGTTATTTCCAATAATGGAGAATGGCTCAAATCAAAATGCCTATACTTTTCACTAATGCAAATGAGGTGTAAGTTTATAAGGAAGGAGGAGGGTTCTTTATATAGCTTGCATGTTTGGGCAAGGCTTGCAATTTGGTGGATGTGGGACAAATCCCAAAGAAGAAATGCAAATGATATGCATGTTTAGAAGAATTAATAAAGGATGTGCACTTTATGGGAATTGAGAGGGGTTTAATTAATCAAATGTGATTAATTAATAGGTAGGGATAAGCTTGTAGAAGCTATTTAGAGGGGATTTAGAGGAAAATTAACCTAATTCGAGGGATGTAAGAGGGGAATTTAACCAATAAAATGGGTTTATTGATTAAAATAGAAGGCGTAATTAACTAATAATGTTTAATTAATCACTTAGAAGTGGATTATAACTAACAAAAGGTCGTTAATTGGCATCTAGAATGGGGGAAGGGTTAATTAATTAACAAAAGGTCATTAATTAACAAATAAGAAGGGGAATGTTAGCTAATTAGTGAAAAAGTGATAATTATTACAAAAATGAGGGAAAGTGGGTAATTAGTGCAATTTTAGTATTAAAACTGCATAAGTGGATTTTAGGTGTCTACATTTGCCCCTCTTTGGGGTGGCGTAAGCGACGCCACTTCAAAGATAGTAGACAAGTACAAATAAACAAATTTTGAAGGAGTGGAAGAAAAATTAGTAGAATGAAGGATGCCCCCTCGAGTGTTGATGGGGTGATGGAAGAGGTTGATCGGAAATCGAATAGAAGAAGGAAATGGATAGAAGAAACAAGGATGGGGAGGGGGAATAAATATAATCCTTATTGCCCCAAGTGTTGTTGAAGAAAAAATGATAATGAAGAAGAATGAAGATGAAGAGAATGGAAATAAATTTCATCCAGCTTAGCTCAAGAGAAACTTTGTTTCATCATTTTGCTTTATGATCTATGTCATCGGCCCTTTATTATAATATAAGCATACAACAAAAGTGTAAAATAACATGAAAATCTATAATACTAACATTTGTTCATTGCTAAAACACTAACTCAATGCAACATACATAATGTAATGCAATATGAGAAAGTAAACAAGATAACATGATAGGGAAACAAGTACAAACACACATACTTAAACAAACAACGTTGAGACAGATTGCACCAATGTTTTTCTTTTCAAGTGTTATTTCCCAACATTGAAGTTAATGTCAAGGGTTAAAAATGGTGCCCCAAACAAGGATGTATGTGAGGGGAATATACGGAGGACACAAGGGTTCCATGAAAAAAGCAATGGTGCACTATGAAACAAGACAAACTGACCCAACAACTCGTTGTGCCAAAGTACAGATTGTAGTAAATAAATTAAATTTGTTAATGGAGGTGGATCAAAATTATCCACGAGTCGTTATGACAAGAACAAGAATGAAAGAAAGATGTTTTATAGGATTATTTTCTATGTTTGAGTACAATGCATCCAATACAGCTTTAGTCATTGCGTGCATGCTAATTTTTTGAAAAATTTTGAATTTTACAATTTTTTTGGATTTTTAAACAATTTTTGAATTTTGAGATTTTTTTGAAATTTTTACCAATTTTTTTTGTTTTTTGGATTTTTATCAATTTTTTGGATTTTTGGATTTGTGAATTTACGTACAGGAAAATGAAGATGCAAAGATGCCCCCAAAGAGAGAGTGAGAATTTACAAGGGCAAATCTTATGCACATATACAAGAAGAAGATAAGTCGGTTCAAGGCCAAGATGGATAGGTTCAACAAGATGATGAACTCAAACTAATGAAAAGCTAATAAGGAGCGAGCATGCCCCCAGTGCAAGTTGGCCAAGAAACACATGATAGAAAAGAAGTAGAAGATTATTTTATTGAAAGGGGAAAATTTTTCCCTCAAACATGGTAAAAAGGAAATCTTATACACATGGATGTTCTGAACGAAGCAAAAGAACATAAAATGTTATGAAAGGATATGGAAAATGTAGTTAGAAGATTGGCAATGAAAAGGTGATTAGCCCAAGGCACAAATCATGAGACAAAATATAGACTATAACAAGAGTTTAAATAAGGTCCAAACAAAACCTAGTAACATACTAGTCCTATTTTCTCATCGAGATCTAGTGTGTGCATGTGGAAATTAATTACCTATTGAAGGGAATATTTGATAAGCAATAGGTGAAGACATACTAGCCAATGTGTAGGAATGATTTATTTTGAAACTGATTTGTGAATGGAGGGTGGAAGGAGAGCCATACATTGCTCCACTGCTAGCCAAATGTCTATAGCCCCGATGGAGATGTATTTGATTCTAGTTGCAACATTTCTCTATTGCCAGTCAGGTGTCCATAGCCCTGGTAGAGATATTGGAAATACCCCAAGTATGCTTTGCTTTTGATTTTGTGATTGATTTTTTTTTGTTGTTGGAAATTTATTTCAACTCTCTTGATTGTTTCGAAAGGGTTAAGAACCACAGATGGCTTGATGGAAGGATGTGGAAGTGATTATGATGACGACATTTGGCTAGTGTCAACAAATATACCCAAAAGGTCTTTGCAAAAGCTTATTAAATGTGTGATAGTGATAGGATCTCTAAGAGGTCAGTCGTTCTTTAATTTACCAAGGTGATGAAAGACTAAGGTCAAATGGATACCATAGAGATAAATGCCACACAAGGAGTGCAAATAGACTAACCAAAAGATCATTGAAGGGATGAATATGGTGGGAGACTTGCAGAGGAATGGAATGAAAGGAAAGAACATCCATGTGTATACATAACCTAATTGCAATGTTTGATCTTTGTACCTTTGATTTTTTTGTAATGTTTTAATGTTTTCTCATTTTTTTGTATTTTTGAAAGTTTTTATTTTTAAGATTTTGATGGTTTTACGAAGGGAAAATCATGAAGAGAGAAGACAATGAAGATGAATGATTGGGAAGTTGGGACCAAAAATGTCACTCCACGTGATAGGATCCAACAACGATGTTTGTGATTTCTTTAATAAGGAGACTAAGAGATTTTTCTTATCAAGAGTGATATTATCTCCAATCTCGATGACCGTGGTGAGATCATATTTGATAAGTGACTGCGACTTATCTTGAAATATGGATTTTGTATGTGGGATCTTGAGTTCCCTATATATAGATTTTTGCACTTTACGTCATACTTCATGGTTATGTTGGGGTGCATTCTTGAATTACGTTTGATTTGTAGATTTGTGGTTATTGGATTTTTTGAGCTTTGGAGTTCTTCAATTTTTTGATCTTAGCTTGATGAAGAAACTATTGGTGTTTCTTATAAGCTAATACATGATTTTTCGATCTCGAGAAGTGGGAGAAGAAATTGGATGTTTAGGATTGATGAGAGGAATGGTAGGGAGGATGGTGGGCTTACCATAGTTGTTGATAGAAGGATGATATGATGGACGAAGGGGATATGGTCCAAGGATTGAAGGAAATGGGCTACCAGGAGGTGAGCCACATATAGAAGAGGAAGGGCTATCAAGATGTGGCCCAAGTATGGAAGATAATGGTCTACTAGGCGGTGTTCCATAAATGGAAGATGGAGGAATACCTAGAGGTGTCCCATAAATGGAAGATATAGAACTACAAGGACGTGGTCCAAGTATAGAAGATGAGGGGATACTAGGACATGGCCCAAGAATAGAGGATAATGGGCTACCCAGAGGTGACCCAAAAATAGAATATGGAGGGCTACTAGGACATGGCCCAAGTATAAAAGATAATGGGCTACAAGGAGGTGTCCCATAGATGGAAGATAAAGGACTACTAAGAGGTGTCCCATAGATGGAAGATGAAGGACTACTAGGAGGTGTCCCATAGATGGAAGACAGAGGACTACTAAGAGGTTTCCCATAGATGGAAGATGAAGGGCTATTAGGACGCAAGCCAAATATAGAAGATGAGGGGCTACTTAGGACATGGCCCAAGAATAAAAGAGGATGGGGTATCGGGAGGTGATCCACAGATAGAAGATGAAGGGCTCTTAGGATGTGGTCCAAGTATAGATGATGAGGGGCTACAAGGACATGGATCAAGAATAGAGGATAATGGGATACCCGAAGGTGACCCAAAAATAGAATATGGAGGGCTACTAGGGAGGTGGCCCACATATAGAAGAAGATGATGGGCTACCAAAAGGTGACCCAATGAGATATTATGATTGAGGAATTATGATATGTAAATAATGGTTGGGTGATGAGAAGATAGGCCAAGGATCAATGACAGACCCAAGTGTTTCTCCATGTAATGGGGAATGTGAAGATGGAATAATAAGAGGAGGATCAAGTTTGATGATCTTAGGATCTTCCTTTGTTTTCTGACAAAAGGAATCAACTTCTTCCCACAATACATGAACACATTGAGGTCAAAAGAGAATCCTTTCTCATGATCCTCTAGAGGAATGTCATCATGTAGCCCCATGAATTCTCTGATCACTTTTTCATTCTGAAAGAAATCAATCGGTATGGATCATTGTTGGTCAATGATAGAAGGTTGATTGGAAGAAAGGGGTCCAACAAGTGTTGAAGATTTATTGATAAAAGAAGATGACTCGTGAGATGAAGTAGATTTCATTTATATGTCTCGCAAGTGGAAGCAGATGGAAATTTGGAATGGGTTGGTATTGGTTTTCCTAGAAGATGGCATAGTGTAGGTACACAAAGAGGATCGCATTGAAAATTGGTAGATTGCGACGTAGGGGTCGACTTGGATGACTGATTAGAGGAATTTTGATTTATGTGGATCTTCAAAGGAGTAAGACTTCGTAGAGGTGACTGATAAATGGGGTCCTGCAAAGAAAGGGAGGACCGTGACTCAAGAGTTGAATTAGATGTTTGATGGGGAGAATTTTTGGCGACACAAACCCTTGGAGGAGGAAAACATTATTTAAAAGACTAGTTATTCCTTAGAAGAAAGTCGATTGGATGAGGCTCAGGAGACTAAGGGGAATCCGAATAATAGTTTGGATCAAAATAATTAGGAGATTGAGAGGAATCAAAAGAATAGTTTGGATTAGAATAATCAAGAGATTAAGAGGAATCAGAAGAATAGTTTGGATTAGAATCATCAGAATCATACCACTAACCATGAGATGAAGGTGGGGAAAGGGGTAACTGAATGGGTTCTCTAGCATGAAGAACCAAATGAGGTTTAGTCATGATAGGCATATTTTGATGTGAATGCTAAAACCTAGGTTCCCTATTGTTGTAAGTGTGAGGAACCATGTGATAGTTAGTCATTGTTGGCATCGTTGGGTCCAAATGCCTAGACCTAGATAGTGTGATTGAACTCCTTCAAATGGAAGGAAGTTCCATGTCGATTTGAGTAGCATAACGGCAACCAACTAGACATTTTGCAAATATGGGGATGTTCATGTGATTTTCCAAAGAGGGTCTAAGGAAAACAAACATATTGATGACATAATTTTGAAAATCCAACAAGGTTTAGACAAAAAGTTGCAAGTGTAAATGTTAAAATGGTTGATCAAAATTTAGCAACATAATGTTTGCCAAGGAAACTTTTCCAATGTTAAAATTGTCTCAAGATTTGCTTGATAGGAAATGTTTTTGTTAAGATTTGAAAAATGTGTATAATTACTACAATGAACCTAGGCAAAATCAAGCAGCATGGCTTTCTACGAAGGTTTCTATGAATGTCAAACAATGGCCAAAGAGTCCAAGAATAAGGCACCAAAGAATCAAAGACTCAAAGGATTGTCCAAGGAAACAAATCTACAAGATGAAAGGTCACAAGGAACAATCATGCAAACCAATCCAATCTACAAGAAACTACTCCCTATGTAAAATGTGTCTCAATGGTAGTTTGAAGCAAGATGATCGAACAATGTCAATACTTAAGTCAAGTTTAAGATAAGCAATGTGTAAGTATTAACAAAGGGTTGAAGTGACTTCCAATGTAAAGTATACTATAACTAATCTAGATACAAACAAGCCTAATCCAAAAAGTGGAAGTTACCAATGTGAGCAACACAACAATACCACTTAGATACGTTAATCAAGATTTGTGGAAAAGAAAGATATTAGTATCGAAATAATATTGATATGACACAAACAATGTAACAACAACACTTTTCAAAGTCAAGGAAATGTTTGGAAGAAAAAAATCAAAGTATACTAAGGAGTTGTTAAGGTGTGGGCAGTGTAATGGTACAATCTAGACACTTAAATCAAGTTTACGAGAAACAAGATGTAAGTATCAAAATTGTATCAAGACAATGTGAGCAAAGTAACACCTCAAGGGAAGATCGATGATGAAGTAAGCCTAACTATGATGAAACTTCTTGACATGGGTATCAAGACAAGGCTACTCAAGATTTGAGGATGTACCAACACACTTTCAACACTTACTATCGTAGTCACAATAAGGAAGGATGTAAGCGGGTGCAAAAGTGGTGGACACAATCTTGAGTAACACTTCGTATGTATGCTTTCTTTTTTCCCAAAAGGGAAATAAGAAAACAAAGGAGTAGACCAAGTGGGGGTGAAAAATACTTGGCATAAATTTGACAGAGTTTTGCCTTGTCTTAAGACAAGTGAAAAACTAAGATAAAGTAACACTTCACAAATTTCGTGATGAATAACACTAAGCCCAAACTTCAATGGACTCTCCCCTTGTTTTACTAACAAGGTTTTGACTCAAAAAATTTCTTGCTTCATGAGAGCTTTTTAAAACACGTTGGATAAAGGTAAGGTTGGCCCCTGTGCAAAATGGTTTCCTAGGCTTTTATCCGCAACACTCGCCAATTCCTACCTAAGAGAGGTACACACATCTAGAATTACTTCTAGAGAGGTGGACCATTACCCCACAATCAAATTAATGAATGAGGCCTCATACGGGTAGCTTGAAGCTTATCTCACAAGGTTTTTCACTAGTTAAGTAGGTAAGTGGGGCGCTTCCCATTTCATCCACCAGTTCCCTCAAGGTGTGGACTACTTTGGGGTTCCTAGGGTAATCCTCATAATGAGTTTTATGGATTATGTCAAGATACTTCCCTTGTTAAAGCGAAAATCCGTAGCTCTTATCCGAACCTACAAATATAGTGTTTTGAATAGTGGTGTGTTTTTTTAATCTTTTGTCTTAGTTTGGTTTTGCACACCGTTGGAAACCTGCAACAAACTGTATTAGTATTTGTTTAGATCCCGATTCTTTGACAAGCGAAATAAGGTCCTGCACTCAAAAGTTAGTAGTTCTCCACAAAAACTTATAACATTTTAAAAAGAGGATCAAATGTTGTTTTTGATTCTCAAGATCATCTAAAAGATGCAAGAGAAGAGCATACACAACAAGTAACCCAAAATGGAAAACTCTATATCAAAGGACCATTAAGCATGTTTAACAATTTGTTCATTCCTTTAAATAATAATGAAATGATGAAATGTTTAGAAAATAAGGAAGACCAAAGTTGTTTTGATTCTCAAGATCACCTAAAAGGTGTGAGAGAAGAGCATACACAACCTTAGCCTAACTTAAAAATGACATGGAGACACAACATTCATTAAAGCATTTAAACATGTTAGAAAATGACTAGTTATATAAAAAAAAAAACCTAAATTTTTGGTAACTCTAAACCCCAAATTTATGTTTCCATTACGTAGTTCACTTCAATACCTTTCCAACGCAAAAAAATGGAGTTGTTTTGAGTTCGGGAGCAAAAGTTATGGCCTCCAAAAGATAGGTTATGCACACAAATTGACACTAGCGCGCCCAAATTGACACTAGCATGCCCAGATTGACACTAGTGCGCCCAGATAACGACACTAAAGCACACCCAAATTGACACTAGCGCGGTTTGACATAGAATGACGAAAGTAGTGTTATAATAACGCCACCCAGAGAGACGGTAGTGCAGGTCTAATTCACATTAGATGGGGCACTGTATGACGTCACAAACACGTGATTTTGACAAGGAAAATGTCAAAAAGGTAAAAAAATTCCACTTTAACCCAAATTTAGCAATAACCCATCTCCTTTGTACCTATAAGAGAGACTCAACACATGTAAAGTTAACAAAATATATCAGAATTTCAAGTTATTTAACATGTGCCAAATAAGGGTTAGCCAAAATTGAAACTAAACTAACAAAGCTTGAAATTAAATGCTAAGGACAAGTAGAGTAAGTCCCACTCAGGCGTGCGAAATGTGAGCATGTAAAACTAACTATGCTAATGGAAATGAAACTAACACCTAATAGCTTCAAAACAAAGTTAATCAAACAAGAACATTAAGACAAGAGCTTAAGGAAAACAACTTCTTCGATGCATAAACAACTAAATGCTAAGCCATTCCTACTCTTTGAGATTGTTAATCAAAACATGAACCTAATTAGATCATTTAGCAATAAAATTTGATTATTGTTTGCCTCGAGAATGAGGATGAGATCTCACCAAGTAATGGCTACAAGGCCATATTTGGAGCTTCCCATACTACTCAATTTGGGAGAATGGATGCAAGAGATGGAGAAGCTATTTCCAGCAATGGAGAATGGCTCAAATCAAAATGCCTATAGTTTTCACTAATAAAATTGTGGTGTAAGTTTAGAAGGAAGGAGGATGGTTCTTTAAATAGCTTGCATGTTTGGGCAAGGCATGTAGTTTGGTTGATGTGGACAAAGCCCAAAGAAGAAATGCAAAGGATATGCATGTTTAGAAGAATTAATAAAGGATGTGCACTTTATGGGAATTGAGAGGGGTCTAATTAATCAAATGTGATTAATTAATAGGTAGGGATAAGCTTGTAGAAGCTATTTAGAGGGGGTTTAGAGGAAAATTAGCATGATTCGGGGGATGTAAGAGGGAATTTAACCAATAAAAGGGGTTTATTGATTAAAATAGAAGGCATAATTAACTAATAATGTTTAATTAATCACTTAGAAGTGGATTATAACTAACGAAAGGTCGTTAATTAGCATCCAGAATGGGGAAGGGTTAATTAATTAATGAAAGGTCGTTAATTAACAAATAAGAAGGGGAATGTTAGCTAATTAGCAAAAAAGCGCTAATTATTACGGAAATGACGGGAAAGTGGGTAATTAGTGCAATTTTAGTATTAAAATTATGTAAGTGGATTTTAGGTGTCTACAATACTATTAGGAAAAATCACCCTTCCAACAACACAAAGCTCTAGAATAGAACAACACAAGATAAAATTGCACAAGCACCCGATTCTGATTAGTCCGAGAATCAGATTTGGACCAAAAACATAGAGTAAACACTAACGCCTAGTATCATATAAGAATGGTGGTGCTTGTTTCCTAAGGGATTAATCACACGCTTTCTCGATTCAACACAATTTCCAAGAGTGAGCTACAATACATATCTGCAGATTATCATGCACTTGCCTTCAGTTATAGAATTCATTCAATTAGCTACAATTGGTTATAATTGGTTATAATTCGATTACAAATCGTTTACAAATTGGGATGTTCCAATATACAGTGGCACTTATCATTCGAGAAACATCATAAAAGAAGATAAAAACAAACCTCTCTCACCAAATCTCTTCTCTTGGCATGAGATCGATAAAAAAACTCATCCTTGGTTTGAGATCGCCCAAAAAATTCACTCTTGGGGTGAGATCACCCAAAACTTGGTTGGGAATTGATCACTCCCAACCCCATCCAACAACATCTCTAAGGAAAACAAGAAAAATTTCTATCCTATACTCTCTCATACATCAGTGCTCTCTTTTATTAGTTCTATTATGTACTTATACATATGTTACTACGATTTTTCACATACGGGACTTTGATTACTATTTTTCTCTTATTTTACAAGTTTTCCTTACAAGAAAACAAGAAGCAACTCACATCTACAAGCAAAAACTACAACAACATGTTACTACACAAACACTTCACCCCGTGGTCTACCTCCTTTTATCTAGTTTCCACACTTCACATTATGATCATTTCATGTTTCACAGGATACTTGTTCACTCGACATGCTATCAACTACACACTTCTTTGGATTATAAGGTACACATCTTCTATCTACTTTATGCTATTAAGTATTTAGTCAACAACATAAAGTGGTGGAAAACCTAGACACAAAATCTATGCACTTGGGTACATTTTTAGGTCCTAAAACATACTAATATATACATGATTCCTAAGTAAGAAAACTAATGGTTGACAACTCTTTTTGGCATTTTGGTTACTTTATCTCTTGTATTTTACTGGCCTTACACATCTTACAGTATGCTTTGACTGATTTATATTTTAGTGGCCTTTGACATTAGTGCCTAGTTAGGATAGAAGTGCCCAGGCACTCATGTCCCTCTTGGGCGCTCATGTCCCTCTCTTTCTTCTTTTTACTCTTTTGGGTCATTTTCACTTCTTGGTCACCTTTTAATACTTTGGGTCAGCCTTTCAATTTATCAATTATGAAATTCAAACAAGGGAATCATATATATACTTAGTTACTTCTTCTAAATAAGGGGTCAAACACTATAAGCATTATCTATCACCACCTAAGATTGCACAAAGGCACAAGAGCACTACAAAGTATACATCTAGCATATTCATACAAGGGACAAGGGATGCATTGGTCTATATACACAACATAGGAGGGGATTTTATTCTATTCCATCACACACATTTTGCATACTCGAGACAATCTAGATCTATCCTGTTATTATCATGTAACTTGCATAAGGGCATAAAACACACACGCACGAAGAACTACATGGATTCTTAGATGTAGTGTAGTGCTTAGTCGTAAGTTCACTCTTTGGGTGACCGCTTGATCGATCCGACTCCACATTCTACATCTCTTTATTAGATTTGATCTGGTTTGTGGACATGTGCGGTAGATTTTTTTTTTACAGATTACAAGTGTGATCAGAACCCTAGCAGTGAATTCAGAGTGACAAAGCAAATATTGGAGCAAAGATCTTCTGACCCAAAAAATACCAGACTCCAAGAATTTGAGAAAACACAAGCCCCTAGGTTAGTCACTAGCGCACAGGACACTCATGTCCTCCTGTGAGTGCTTTTGTCCTTATATTCTTAGGGTTATGAACCCTCATTGAGCCATTGTGACATTGTTCCCAGCGTGTTTCAACAGATACACATTCCATATCACTCCCAAGTTGCATGGGTGAATTCATCATCCCTTTCTCATTTGCTTAGGGTTTTACATTGTTGAATATTTATTGCTTGCGCATTATTGTAGTTTATTTCTTGAATATCATTTGTTACGGTAGTTACTTTGAAATTAAATTTAATTCAAATTAGATTAAATGAGTGTCAAGTGCCATTTAAACATGCTCTAGATTTTAAATGGTTATTTTAAAATATTCTCAAACTATTTTTTCTCTCCTTCATACTCTAGGTATTGTAGCTTCTCCCAAGCCTACAAGAAAGTAATTATCTCATAACTCATGATTTTATCACCCAATGCCTTAAAATTTTGGCCACCATTTCCTCTACTAGATGCATTCAAAAATATTGTAATATTTTTCTATTTCAAGGTCTATTTCTTTTGATTGGATCTCGGAGGGTTTATGGATAAGTTCACCTTTGAAAATATTTAAAATTGCTTCTACCACACTTTCGTGGCCACATAAACCCTCCAAATGATTCATTTGATGATTGCATTCATTTCTCTAAATTATGGAGTCGTGAAGCGGTGATAACAAGAAAAATAAGAAAAATATTGTGCATGATATTGATGTTTGTCACGTGTTTGAATAAATTCCTAAATGTCATATTATGTAAATAATGTCATGTTCTTTGAATGTGTTATGGGTATTCATGATCTGGTTAAGTTGGAGAATGTTCTTGATGTTTTAATTGAGTAAAGATTTGGTTTTATAGATAGCATGATCTAATTACAAACAAGCTAGAGTATCTTGTCAAAGGTTATCTAGCACTCGGTCATGCTTCGTGAAGGAGGATGTTGCTTTCATATTGGTCACTTTGGTTGCTTGGGGAAATTATAATTGAATCATTTGAACTTTGAGTACTCTATCTCCCATGGTGGTTCCAAATGTAACAATGGTCCATTTTCAATCGAATCGAGTATCACGAGAAATATTTCGAAGACTTTCAAGTGTCACCAAATAATTCATTCAAGTTGTCAAATTGTAATTAATTAATTCACTTTTTCAATTAATTAAAATAATGTAATCAGTATAATTATAAAGTGAACTCAATTTGTGTTAACTTGAATTAAGGGGCAGAGTCGATCATAAAGTGGTTATATAACCACTTTTTGGTGAATGTGCCTATAAAATGCTTGAACACAATCAGTAAAAGGGTTAACTTCCTCTCTTTCCTCTCTGGATGTTGGAGGATGTTTGTTGTAACTTTATGTACATTGTTTTTCTCCTTATTCCATGAGTTCATGTATATAATATCGACGTGTTTATATTTTACTACATTGTTAATGCTCCCAACCATAAAACTTTACATTTATATTTTATAAATTAATGATGTCTTATTCCTTACTTGTATGTGATACTCGAGATACTCGGACCTTATGTTGAATGTAGGTGTACATGGACTTTGTGCTATATTTGTATAATTTTGGGGTCATGAAAACTTTGTGATTCCTATTATTTGCATTTTCTATTGTATTTTTCCCTTCATGTGTGAGAGAAAGGATTTTACGTTATGGTTACTTTTGAGATATCTTAGCAGTTCTTTGAGTTTATTATGTTGTATATTTATCGTTTCCTCCATCATCTTCATCATTTCTCCTTCTCATTATTGTTGCCTTTTTTATTTTTGGTAAAAACACCAAAAACCTAAATACCCTCGTCATACGAGGGAACTTCCTATATCAAACACAAAAGAGCATCATGATGTTGATAGGTTCTATACCCTAACATTTGGAGATTTATTACTACCTCCATTAGGACATATCTGAAATATAAAGCAACATAAAATCCTTCTAACAACTTTTTGTGACTCTCTTGGGAATCGAACCGCTTATTGCATTTGTTTCCTATGTCGAGAACCTCCTTGGAACGGAGGTTGGTAGATTTTATGAAGATGGTACCCGTAATCTAAATATTTCCAGAAAATGAGAACTGAAATTAGCACCTTGCGCCAACAAGTGAAAGTGGCAGTGATGAAGAAGAGGAAAATGATATTCCATTTTAAAGCATTCAAGTTTTAGATGATCATGAGAAAGCACAGTTTTGAAAGAGTTCTATGGAAGTACTTGAAATTAACTCAAAGAAATATGTCCCCATTGTTCCTAAAACCTTGCAAAAAAATTGAACAAGAAAAAGGAAAGGATATTTTCTCACTGTCTCATCATCATAATTATTCTTGTTGCATTGAATAAAATGAGTTATCTCCTAAGAGTTTTGATGCTTCGTGAAGAAGAAATAAAGTTGCTAACACATCCCAACAAGTTGTTGAAAAGAGAAAAAATACAAATGAAGAAAAATATGGTTGAAAAACTTGTTGCATCAAATTATCCTATAATTAAATCCTTGTGGTTGAACTTCAAGAGTGTTTTTGAAGGAATAAAGATGAATATTAAACCCATGATGATCATAATTCCAAGTATTTAATGAGAGAAATGAAAAATAGTTATAAAATGTTTCGATACATGAGATATCAAAATAACTTGAAGATAAATCATTTGGCAAGTGAAAGTAATGATTAAATGTTTTCATAATAGATATTGTTGAAAGTGGTATTTTGGATGCTTCATGGCTTGGTGAAAGAATCAAAACATTGTCCTTCATTTGTATTCTTATTGATGAATTTCTCGCTTATCGGGATGAGGAGATGATGGCCCTAAAAAATAGCACATACAAATGATTTTAAGAATGATTGAAGGGATTTTATATCCCCTCCTCAATCTTAAAGTCGTACACTTTGTTGTGGATATGTAGAGGAAGTTTGAGCAACTTGAGACACTTCAAAGTAAGGATGAGAACACCAATATGCCAAAAAGAAATTCCTTAAGACCCTCCACATTTTGAATTATTTGTTACTAACCGATACCCTAATGTCTATAGTGAATGCACTATTTGTGAACCTCTCGGTGTCTTTAAAGTTGACATTACTAAAAATAAAGAAGAGAGAAAGGAAATGGAGTTGTAATCCATGACCCCATCTTAACTCGAGACTAGGATTTTTGAATAAGTGGATTAAGGAAAATAAGGACTTGTGTCTTGGAAAAATTGATCCAATGCTTGTTGAAGTTGATATTCATCATGAATATATGCAAAAATAATTTACGCTCAAAATGAATTCCTCCTCTCCTTCGAAGACACTTCAAGAGAGTGAAATCGAGGTAATTATCAATGGATTTCATTCAGTCTTTAATCCTCAATCTAATGCGCAAACTTCCAAAATCAGAGAACTTCAAAACACCCAATATTATTTCTATAAAACTTCTTGATAAACAAATAACACGTACTTGTGTGAATATTGTGGGAAAGTATACTTGCAAGTTTTTCTTTTAGTTTATGTAAAAGAAGAATTTGAGATTAAAGATGACACGACCCTTCCCGGAATGTTGAAAATGGAAGTTCCAGAGTATTATTCAACTACCTCAAGTGGAGAAGTAGTTTTACTTGATAGAGAGGACACATATTTAATAGACAATGTGTAGATCTAGCATGCCATAATATTGGTGCGGGAGTGATCTTGAATCACATGATTGTTTCAATTTCATAGTTATTGGCACAAGTCATTTGATGGAGACAAAGCTATTTGAAAAAAATAAGTTTTGAAACTGTCACAACATCATGAATTTCTTGTTTTAGATTTTTTTTTCGCACACTCACTCCATTCTAATAAACATGAAGAAAATGATGAGCCTATTTTCAACCCTCCTCTCCCTTGTATCACTACTACTAAAATAAAATCCACTAGACATGTTCATTTTGAAGCCCACAATCTAATGGAAGTCAAGGAAAAGGAGGTTGGTGAAATGCTTTCTACTAATTTGGAACTTATTGAAAATTATTAAATAAATGAAGAATTATCTAGTGGTTATGAGATCAATTTGTTTGAGCACACCTTGTCGAAGATCATGATCGAGATAAATTATAAGCTAAAATATTGGTTTTGTAAAGATAGAAGAATGACTTCCCATAGTCATTACAAGCAAGATAGAAACCACAAGAGTGAAAGAGGTGGAAGATGATGACGACAGTCATTCGGTGATCAAATTTTATGCTCTATGTCAAACATTTCATCTTCTCCCAAATATGATCATGAAGTGAACTTTATTGTTGTCCCAACTCATAAAAAGGTGTATGACATTCATCCTATGAATGAAAGATTTTATGCCTCTCAAAAACAATAAAACATTCATAGTTCTCTCAAAATGGCCACTTAAGAAAGTGAAAGTAAATATGTTAGTGATACTTTTGATCAATTTCTATACAAAGTAGCGCATCCATATTTCCAATGAGAAGAGTGTTGTTCCATGTCTTCTCTTATTGAAATGGGAGTTATGAAGGTTAACTATCATGATGAATAATGTATTTTCTCCACTACTACAATGACATGATTCATTTGCGAATGTGTTGTTGATGAACATTTTGTCTTTGTTTCATCTCTAGAAGTAAGTGATTACACTTGGCTTGACCCACATATGTATGTAGTTCATGGAGGGATGAAAATAAAACAAGAGGAGTATGATGTGGTGGTCATGTCTTCTCATGCTAATAAATTTCAAAATCAATCAATTTATGGATGTCAACAAGGTGGTGATGAATGTTCATATAAATCGGCGTTTGGTGTGATCTAGAAGGAAAGTAAAAGGTTAATTTTAACATTTTCTCATTTTAAGAAGATATTTTTTGAATAGGTGTCGAAGTGGTCATCAAATCCAAGTGAATTCATAGTGCAATATCAGTTTGAGGGTGGATTTATTTCTTCCACTCTTCTTCTCATGCCATGCAAAGTTGTCATAAAGTTTTTGTATGGTCGGATGATTGTATTTAGACCTCAAATGCTTCATGTGTTTGGTCCCCTACTATGTAAAGGTACATACTTATCTCAATTTAGTGTTGGGTTTGTATAAACTTGTGTATTCCCCTTGTACATATTTCTTTCATTTTTGTCTTATTTCCATTTCTATTTTTGTGTGTGTGTTTGTGTGTGTTTTTAATGAATGCAACAAGAGAGAGTGATTCCTTTTGTAACGGTGCTGAGCTATTGCCCAATGGATAAGACATTTGTCTATTGAACCCTACTATTCTGGACTCTAAGCTATGCCTTATTTATGCTTAATCCAATCCAAGCCGTGTCCCCAATAAGAGCTAATTGTTATCATGGAAAAATTCATACTATTTGAAACATTCGATTTGCACTTAATGTGTTAAAATCACATGAGAAATGAATTTTGAGCTTAAACATCCCATACTAACCATGTCATCTTCTTTAATCTAGTTTAGTCCCACACGCTTTGTCACTTTTTTGGTTATCAATTATGAAATATGGTCATGTTGTGAAGTGGAGGATTGCTCTCATGGTGGAATTATGACATTTGTATTTTGTCCCTAAATTCTTAATTTGATCTTGGAGGCTTTTCAGGGGGCATCATTTTTATTAGAGAGTGTTTTTGTGCTCATTAAGTGGAACCGTGGAAATAATTTT
The DNA here is from genome assembly GCA_018340775.1 of Taxus wallichiana var. yunnanensis. Taxonomy (NCBI): domain Eukaryota; kingdom Viridiplantae; phylum Streptophyta; class Pinopsida; order Cupressales; family Taxaceae; genus Taxus; species Taxus wallichiana. The sequence continues at coordinate 449,218,392 of CM031234.1, read as the reverse complement.
GTTCACATGGCATCCAAGAATCCACTCTACATATGTGTCATTATCTAGACTTGTTCTTAAAACTTTTTCCAAGACCCGCTCAAATATTATTTAGTTCTATTTTGTCTTCACAAGAGTGAGCCTTGCAATTTGTTATGGTTCAAAAATCCTTATTACACCAAAGTGGTTCTTAAAGACTCTTATGGGCATGTCGAAAGTGCTTAGAACCTTCCCCAAATGCACCCATGTTATATATTGGTTCCCAAAGCACTTAAAATGTGTGATCCACATATAAGAGATCTCAGAACATGCCAAAAGGCTACCTCTCTTCATTTACACATTTAAAAAACACTTTCCACATGCACTTTAGGCATTATTGGTTCCAAATGGAAATAAAATATGCATTTAGCATGGTTTATATGGTTCCCAAAACATTTCCAAAGTGCACCTCACTTAAAAATTGGCTCCTAAACTCATCACCACGTGTGTCATAGGTTCTAAATGAAATACCGAGTACGTCATGGCATGATATGAGTTCTAAAGGACATAAAAACATGTGCCAAAGCTTTGCATGGGGGAAAATGTGGTTTGAAGTTTGAAAAGGTGTTGAGAGGCATGTTATGGCGTGTTTGGGGGTATGTTTGGTTCTAAAGTGCTTTGAGAGTGCCCAAGGAAATTGAGCTCCTCAAACATGAATAAAGTGTGCCCACCATTGAAGGAGGTTCCTAAAGAAGATAAGTAATGCACTTCATACTATATAGTGCCAAGTGGCATTTAAAATTCTCTCAAGTTTGAACAATTATTTTAAATTATTCTCAAACTAATTTTGCTCTACTTTTCCATGTTCTAGTGCTAGATTATCCCACACATCCAAGAAAGTAATTGTCTCATAACTTATGATTTTCTCAACCAAATGTTTTGACAATTTGGCCATCGCTTCCTCTTTTAGATTCCTACAATTAGACTATAATCTTGCTTTGTTTCATGGTCTATTTCATTTGATTGGCTCTTAGAGGGTTTATGGAGAAGTTTACATTTAAAACTACCTAAAATTGCTTTTGCCACATTTTCATGGCCACATAAACCCTCTAATGAATCATTCAATGATTGCATTCATTGTTTTGAAGTTTGGAGTCATGAAGCGGTGAAAATGGAGAAAAACACAAAAATATTATGCTTGAAATGGATGTTTGTGAAGTGTTTGACTAAATTATTGAATGGCGTATTCAATAAATAATGTCACGTTCTTTGAATGTGCTGCGGTATTGATGATTTGATCAAGTTGGTGAATGTTGGACATGTTTTAATTAAACAAAGACTTGGTTTTTAATGATAACATGATTTGGTTACAAAAAAATTGGAGCATCTTATCAAATGTTGTGCGAGACTCAATCATGCTTCGTGAAGGAGGATGTTGCTCTCATATTGGTCATTGATTGTTTTAGGAGAAATTATAAATGAATCATTTGAAGTTTGGGTACTCTGTCTCTCATGGTGGTTCTAGATGAAACAATGCTCCATTTTCAATAGTTGAATGTCACGAGAAAAAGAATTCATACTTTCAAGTGTCACCAAGAATTCATTCAAGTCATGAAATTATAATTAATTAATTCACTTTTTGAATTAATTAAAATAATGTAATTGTATAATTATAAAGTGAACTCAAGTTGTGTTAACTTGAGTCAAGGGGCAGGTTAAGTCATAAAGTGGTTATATAACCACTTTTTGGTGAATGTGCCTATAAAAGGCTTGAACACAATTGTAAAAGGTGTTGACTCCCTCCCTTTCCTCTCTCGAATGTTGGAGGATTTTTGCTATAACTTTGTGTACATTATTTATCTCCTTATTCCACAAGTTCATGAATATAATATTGACGTGATTATCTTGAACTACAATGTTAATACTCTTCAATCATAAAACTCTGCATTTTAATTTTATAACTAAATGATGTCATTAATGTTGTCTTGTTCCTTGTTGTATGTAATGATCGAATACTTAATTTGTATTGAATATCAATGTGCATGGAATTTTTGCCATATCTATATAGTTTGGGGGTCATAAAGACTTTGTGCTTCCTATCATTTTCATTTGCTATTGTATTTTGTCCTTCATGTGCGAGAGAGAGGGTTTTATGTTGTGTTTATGTTTGAGATATATCGCAGTTCTCTTAGTCTATTTTGTTGCAGATTTCTCACTTCCTCCATCCTCTTCCTTGTTATCTCTCCTCATTTTTGTTTCCTTTTTGCTTTGTGGTTAAAATCACCAAAAACCCATTTACCCTCATCATACCAAAGAACTACCCCTCTCAAATGCAGAGGAACATCACCTTGTCGATAGGTGATTTTACCTAATCCGAACATGCAAATTTAATACTACCTCCATTAGGCCATATCAAAAAATCTAAAACAACATAAAATCATGCCAATAACATCGAAGCAAGACTATGATCTTTGTAGATTGATATTTCCTCCTCTCTTTTCACACTCTCAAATGGGGAAGGCATCAAAGCACATGGGTTCTTCATAGTCTAATCCTTCCTCCTCTACTATATCCTATGGCACAATATTAGGGACTGATCACCCCTAATATTTTGACATCTCCAAAGCACACTCCAACTCTCCAAGGCACAATAATAATGAGTGCTCCTCCCTCTGCAAAACAAACATGTGTACTCTTTCCATGTTTTGCATCTCCTTTGTGTACTTTTTTCAATGTTCAAAGTTACAATGCACTATTTATATTTTGAGTTAAAGTTTAGTTTCTATAACAAATTAAATAGAAAATGTGTTTCAGGTTTCATCATGGAGCATGTCAACACCAACACATCATGAAGTCCCTTTGAGCAAAGGCAAAGTGTGTATGCACATACAAGTATGTTTTTCCTTAAGCATGCAATTTTCAATTACACACTTAAAGGGGGAAAATATGGACACTAAAATATGGTAACTTGTCCTTGTGCAATGCCAAGTTTGACCTTGTATCCTTGCTAAGACAAATGTTCACATTCAAAATCCAATCTCATCATCTCTCTAGCCATTCTACAAATTTCTTATCTTTACATCATCCTCTATCAACAAATATGGAAATATTATTTAATCAAGAGGAATAAAACATCTGATATTCATTACATAACTTTAAGTTTATGAGTTTCTCTTTCCGTCCAAAACCATATGGAAGGGTCGGGATGTGGGGTCTAGTCTTGGCCAACTTGTATGGTCCTGCCCCTTCACAATCACCGACTCTACTTTCAATTCAAATAATTATTTGGGTCATTTCATCTTCCTAGGGTCACCTTATTATAATATTTCACCTACAAAAGACTATATAAGCAAGTCATTATCACATTATAACTCACTTGACATTCTTAAAATCTCCTATTGCAAACATCATTCCAAAAGCACTCAAAAGGTTCCTAAATCTACTCAAATAGTTGCACATCATCTAGGACAATCCCTACTACAAGTTTGAAGCACTCGATCATGCCTACAATTTTGAAACATTTAACTAGGTTAAAGAGTCTAGATTTACCCATCTACAAGCATGAAAATATCATAGAGATATGTCCTAAGAAAGAGAAAAGATACTCTAAGCATTGTACAAGGATTTAAATCTATGCAGGGTTAGGTCACATAGCTAAGTCACACCACATCTCACTACTAACGTGAAGGGTACATTCTATACTACACAATTACTCTACTACCTTGGTGTCGGGAGATACTGAGGAATCCTGAGGTCAATTAGCTTTACACCCTTCCACGATGACACACGAGAACACTAGTCTTGATTTCGCATCGAGGATATGTAATGTTGTAATGGGTTTGGTTTAGCAGTTAGGAGTATGATTTCCTAGGGTGGTCCAACCTCAACACACACATGTTTTTCTCCATTGGTTTGCTAATGATCTTATGAAGGGGTCTACAAGTTATTAGGGTTTCTAATTTTGTGTAGATCATCACATGTCATCCTAAGGTTGTGTGAAGAAGAGTGACGCACAACGAACATCATTTCTAGATTAGCAAAATAGTTAGAAAGTTTTATTGATCCATAGGGATCTAACAAGACTCCGCTTCATCAAAACAACCAGAACTAGAAGGAAAATTTAGAAAAATGCAGAGCAGACTATAAAGCTACAAAACCACCCCTTTGTGCAGAGAGGTGGTTGCGTAACCGCCCATTGCATAGGGCGACGGTTACGTAACCGCCAGCAAAGGTGCGCACAATCTTGGCGATCTATCACTTATGGATGAAAAATAAAATAACTCCACGAACAATCGAAGATTTGAAATGCCCGAACTATGTCTCTTCCTCTGTGTAACCTTTCTCATTCTCTAGTGCACAGGAGGACATGAGAACAACTATAAATACAAGGGGGAACAAGTGGAATGGATCATCGAATTCATGAGAGAAGTAAGCAAGAAGAATTCAGTGTTGGAGTTGAATTATAGGAGCAAGGAGTGTGAGAATAGAGAAAGCAAGTATAGAGGGGAAGTGTTTACATTATTTACTTTCCTTCATCTTATTGTAATCTATATCTTTTGAATTGGCCAATACATACAAGTGGGAAGAAAGAGAAATTGCCCTTCCCGAATGGTTTTCCCTCAAATTAGGGGTTTCCGGATAAAAATATGGTTGTCTTGTTGGTTTAATTTCTTTCCCTTCATTGTAAATAATTCTAAGCACAAAGAACTTTTCACTAACTTCAAAGAATCTGCCATTTTCAATGTGAGAAGTAGAACAATAGAATTTGTGTGGTTTGTAAATATTTGCAAAGTTAGAAGTTTACAGATCATTTTGGTATCAAAGATGATAATAAGTATCCATGATTATGGTATTCATTCTTGTGATTTGTATGATAGTGACAAGGTCTAAAGGCGAAGAAGTTTTAGCTTGTGATCTAGACATATCTACGAAGAAGTGGAAACAAAGAATTTGGGATCAAATGGAGGAAGTGGATATAATTCAGATCTTTAGAGACCATGATGGATAGGATGTATAGACATCAACAAGAACTCTTAGATCTACAAAAGACGGCTTCAGTCAAGTAAGATAACATGGACTCAGTGGTTTGAGCTTTGGCGAAAAGTTTGGCATAGGCAAGAGTCACGATGAGGAAGATGTGGAAGAGCGTGAAGAAGAAACTCCAGTTGTAAAAGAAAAGTAAAATATGATCATGCTCCTTTTAAAGTTGAGACTAAGGTTGAAATTAAGAGCTTTGAAGGACAAGTAGATGCAGAGTTATTAGATAAATGGTTAAAACAACTGGAAGTTTACTTTAGTGTGCATAATGTCATGGAGGCACAAAGGATTACCTTTGCACATCTCAAAATGGAAGGTCATGCTCTGGTTTGGTGGGAAACCCATCTAGCCACTTGTGAAAAGAAGAAACGTCCTATTGTTAGTACTTGGGAGGGTTTTAAAGAATTGCTTAGAGCTAACTTTTATCCTATTGGCCATAAGACTGACCAGATGATTAAATGGCAGTATTTTAGACAAGGCAGTGGTCAAAGTGTGTAGGACTATACTACGGAGTTTCGAGAGACAAGACCATGTTGCTTAATATGGACTTGGAGGATGAGGATATTCTGACCAAGTATTTGGGAGGACTTCACACTCACCTTCGAAGGAAGGTCATCTCCACAAAGCCCAAAGATCTCAATGAAGCCTACATGCAAGCATACTACATAGATGATGAAAGGAAGCAAGGAGAAGCAAAGTCAAAGCTAAAACAGTCAACAAATCAAGCAAAGAAAGAGTAGGGACAAACAAGTAACAAAGGTAAATGGAAGGGGAAAGGTAAACAAATTGCCACTACTTTGAATACTTGTAAAGATCCCAAGAATTTTTGTAAGAATTGTGATATCAATGGTCATATTGACACTACATGTTGGAAGTTACATCTAGAGTTACATCCAAAGAACCGAACCAAGGATTCAAAGAAATCCATGACAATTGTAAAGATAGATGGGGAGGTGGAAATAGAGGATGATTCTGATGTAGATGAGAGGCTTGGATGCATGACCACCAACATGAACAACCAAGAGGAAGAAGAAGAGATGAGTAAACTATTCCAGATCAAAATCTAAATCAAGAGAACTAAGGTAAATGCTTTGGTTGATACTAGTTCTCAATCTAATTTTATTTTTGATGCGGTTGTAAAGAAGCTTGGTCTTGAAACTTATGAACATCCACATCCATATCCTTTGGGATGGGTGAAGAAGGGTGTAGAGATTTAGGTAACAAGAAGATGTAGGTTCAAGTTTGGGATAAACTCTTAGTATATAGATGTATTGGAAGCTGATGTAATTCCACTTGATGCATTTGATGTTGTTTTCGAGAGTCCTTACTTGTATATCAAGGATGCCATATTCACGAGAAGGGAGAATCAATATAGATGGGTCAAGGATGGAATCAATTACAACATCCAGGGCACACCAATGTAAGACAAAAATTGTTATGGTAAGTGCTAACCAAGAAAAAAAGACTAATTCAGGCAAATCATAATCAGTTTTGTTTACTTTTATTAAAGGATAAACAAGATGGGGTGGAAATTTCAGATGTTTCTAACCAAGGGATGAAGGATTTGGATAGTATTATTCAGTCTTTTCAGGAAGTATTTCAGACTCCCAATGTTACCACCAAAACAGGAGGTAGAGCATGAGATTCAGCTGTTGCCGAGTCCCCTCTACCAAACATCGGGTTGTATAGGCAATCCTTACTTGGAGAGTATAGAGGTAAAGAAACAACTCCAAGAGCTATTAGACCAAGGGGTAATACACCCAAGCACCTCACCATGTAGTTCACCTATTGTGATGGTGCCAAAGAAGGATGGTTCTTGGAGAATGTGAATTGACTACCGCACTTTGAACAAGATTACCATCAATAATAGATATCCATTCCCCCGCATAGATGATCTCTTGGACCAACTTCAACATGTAAAATTCTTCACAAAGTTGGATCTCAAGTTGGGTTATCACCAAATTAGAATGAAGGAGGATGATATATGGAAGATTGCCTTCAAAAAAAAATAGGGTTAGTATGAGTGGTTAATACTTCCATTTGGTTTATGTAATGCACCTACTACATTTATGAGATTGATGAATGATGTATTGTGGGAATTCATAGATTGATGTGTCATTGTATATCTGGATGATATTATGATTTTTAGTGCCACATGGGAGGAGCATCTAGCACATTTGCAGCAAGTCTTGCGAGTTATCATAGAGAAACAACTACTCTGCAATATGAAAAAGTGTGAATTTTCCAAACGAGACACTTGTCTATCTTGGGCACGTGGCCGAAGGAGGAGAGCTACAAGTGGATCTGAAGAAGGTGGAAGCCATGACCAACTGACTAACACCAATGGGAGCCATAAAGACTAGAAGTTTTGTGGGAGCAGTAATACATGAGGAAGTTCATTCGGGCTTCTTCGCTATTACAACACCTCTACACATAGTGGCCACAAAGAGTAAGGGTTTTGACTGGGGTAAGGAACAAGATAAGTCTTTTGAGTTGTTGAAATACAATATTAGTCATGCTCCAGTACTTGCTCTTCCTAATTTACAGTAGCCCTTTGAAGTAGAGACAGATGCCAGTGATTATGCTATGGGAGAAATTTTGCTATAGGGAGGTAAGCCAATATGTTATCATTCAGAAACTTTCACTTCAAGTTAAAGGATATTTTGTTTATGATAAAGAGATGTATGTATTAGTTTAGGTAATAAGAAACTATTATGCACACTGACCACAAACCTCTCTAGTATTTGCAAGCACAATCTAAATTGCAGCAAGCAAGGCACTACAAGTGGATGGGGTTCCTTCAATAGTTCCATTTGGTGATCAAGTATAAGAAAGGTAACACAAATTTTGTGGCAAACATGTTGTCTAGGCCACCCACACAAGAGAAAATCTCTTGTTTGGCCATTATCTCAGATTGAGCGCTTTATGGGAAGCTTACGGGAGACATATGCTCGGGACAAAGACTTTGGGGTGACATGTCGGCGGTTGTAGTCTCGAGGGTTGAAAGGACGAGTATTGAATATTTTTATCTCAAAGATGGGCTACTTTACTGGGGGAAGCTTTGTGTGCCAAAGGAAGAAAGACTTATGTTGATGAGGGAAGCACATACCTCGAAAGTAGCATGACATTTCAATGTTAGTAAAACCTTAGCCCACTTGAAAAGGTACGTGTATTGGCCCAATATGCAAGAATAAGTATCTAAATTCATAAGAGGATGTAAACTTTGTTGTACAAACAAGCCTAAAATCAGGAAGGAGGGTTTGTATATGCCTTTACTCGGTCCCTACTCGTCCTTGGGAAGATATTTCTATGGATTTTGTAGGAGGACTACCTATGTCTAAACATGGCCATGACTATTTATATGTTGTTGTTGATAGATTCAGTAAGATGTGTGTTTTTATGGCATGTAAAAAGACAATAAAAGCATATGAGGTAGTTGAACTTTTCTTTACTAATGTATGGGTGCATTTTGGCTTGCCAAAGTCTATTGTTTCTGATAGAGATTCCAGGTTCTTGGGGAAGTTTTGGACTACTTTGTGGGACAAGATGGACACCAAGTTCTGAGAGAACATGACATTTCATCCACAAACAGATGGGAAAACAGAGGTGGTGAACATGAATTTGGTGCAACTGATTAGAGGGTATAACAACAAATATCCACGAACTTGGGATGAGTCCTTAGCCTACATTCAACATTCCTACAACCAAGTAGTACACACATCCACTATGAAGTCACCATTTGAAGCATGCTTGGGATATCTACCTATGAATCCATTGGACATGACAGTTGGTAGCAGGAAGAAGGGAGATATGAGATTTAGAGGTGACTAGAGCAACGAAATTCATTGAGAGGATCCGCCAAATCCATCTCAAGGTGAAATAAAAATTAGAGAAATATCAAGCCAAGTAGAAGGCTCGATACGATCAACATCAGAGGAACACAAACTTCATGTTGGAGACAAAGTTTGGCTTTACTTGAGCAAGGAGAGATTACAAGGCCAAACAAGGAAACTCAAGCCACTACGATATGGACCATTCACTATATTGGAGTAGGTTGGAGAAAATGCCTTCAGGCTTGATTTTCCACCATTCATGCAAATGTACTCAGTAGTAAATTGTGAGAACTTGCACCTATATGAGCCATCCATGCTTAACGAAGAAAATGTCAGTTGTTACCTTCCATAGAAGACCACGTCTTGGATTCACGAGGTGAATTAGAGGAGGACGTAGTGCTGCAACAAAAGATCAGAGAGACAAGGAGAGGTCCACAGGAGTCTTGGTAGGTTGGACTAAAAGGGAAGACACCAAGGCAGGTCCGATGGTACTCAAAGGTGCAAAGCAAGGGAAAATTTTCCTTATCTACTCCCTCACTATGCTTTTGTGGGACCAAAAGCCTCCTTAGCAGGGGAGGTGTGATCCACAGGGATCTAAGAAGACTCCACTTCATCAAAACAACCAATACTAGAAGGAAAATTTAGAAAAATGCAGAGTAGACTGTAAAGCTACAAACCCACCCATATGTGTAGAGAGATGGTATCGTAACCACCCCAATGGTTACATAATTGCCCACTACACAAGACGGTGGTTACATAATCACCGGTCTCTGAGCTACTAGCATCCTGTCACTTATGGATGAAAAATAAAAGAACTCCACGAAAAATCGCGGATTTGAAGCGTCCGAACTGTCTCTTCCTCTATGCAACCTTTCTCATTCTCCAGTGGACATGAGGATATGAGAACATCTATAAATATAAAGGGGAACAAGTGGAATGGATCATTGAATTCATGAGAGAAGTAAGCAAGAAGAATTCGGTCTGGAGTTGAATTGTAGGAGCAAGGAGTGTGAGAACAGAGAAAGCAAGTATAGAGGGGAAGTGTTTACATTGTTTACTTTCCTTCATCTTATTGTAATCTGTATCTTTTGAATTGGCCAATACATACAAGTGGGAAGAAAGAGCAATTGCCCTTCTCGATTGGTTTTCCCTCAAATTGGGGGTTTCTAAGATAAAAATCTGGTTGTCTTATTGGTTTAATTTCTTTCCCTTTACTGCAAATAATTCTAAGCACAAATAACTTTTCACTAACTTCAAACAATCTATCATTTTCAAAGTTGAAAGTAGAACAATAGAATTTGTGTGGTTTGTAAATATCTGCAAAGTTAGAAGTTTACGAGATCATTTTGTTCCCAATCTTCTTCTCGGTCCAAGACTTTACAACCTTCTACCTAGACCGCACAAACCTGTGTGGTCCTCAACCCGCAAGTTTTACGGTTCAAAAGCTTCTGTACAAAATCTAAAGTCTCGATTCTTTTGTTCCACTACCTATCGCGTCCAAATCATTCCAAAATCTTCCTAAACAAGCGAAGTCTCTTTCTCCTCTTGTATTTTGAACAAGTTGTTGATCATCTATTAATTGCTTAGCTCAATTCAAGTTTGAATGCATTATTTTGGTCCCGCACAATTCGTGTTGAATTTAATAGATCATAATAGTCTACCTGTTATGTATCCTCACATCATTTCCAGCAGGAAATCTAATTAGGGTGTAAATAGTGGGGTAAACCAATGATACACAAATAAACGGGCACTGAACCAAATGGGGACATCAAGTGAGGCGTGCCATAAGAGTTGGCTAGTCCAAGGGATTGACCTCAAGATCTCCCACATAGAGCCTACAACACTCAACCACTTGAGCTAACTTATCGGGCTCTAGATACACTTTATTTTGCAATTATGTTAGATTTATTGTTTTTTATTATAAATTAAAACCTAAATTACACCTAAATATGGTTATTGGAGTTTAATTATGTATGGAAAACCACTTGCTATATCTATGTATACATAAGTCAAGAGGGTCACATAGAGGGAATATATATAATTAATGGAATATTTAAATTAACTTAATTATACTTTATGGATCATATTTAAAAATAAGATTGTTTCTTCGATTCAAAAATAAAATTATTTTTAGTTTAACTTCCATTAAAATAAGACATGAATAATAAGTGCACAAAATTATGTGGATCTGTCACATAATCAATATAATTATTGCGAAAACAAGTGGATCTTAGATTAAAAGTGTGAAAGTCTAAGTATATAATAACATGGGAATGCTTGCCAACATTGCGTGGTGAAGATAGAAGTCAAATCCCCTCCCTTTACTCTTTTAGATGACGAGGAGGAGGCCTCTTTCTATCCTCGCTAGCCACGAGTGACCAATTGCCACCTATCGTGTTGAATGAGGACAACTTGTTTAATGGCTCTTACTTTCTTCAATCTTAGGTTCTTTAGAGGTGGCCAATGAGGTGTTGGTAAGAACTAAATTTGGGGTGCAATTATGGACATGCTTATTTGTTGGCTAGATTTTTGCATAGACAAAACCTAGGCGATCATGAGATAAATCTCCCTCATTTACCGGTGAGGCTCCCGTCAAATTTGTCAATTAAATTATGCTAAGTATCTATACGGGGTTTTACTTTAACCTGTTCACTCATGAACCATATCATGTCTGATTTCTGCAGCAAGTAAGCAATTGTTTAAAGAAAGAAAATATTTATGGAAGAAGGGAATTATATAAACACAGAGAAGAAATGGGGAAGATGTGCATCCCAACCAATAGATAACAGAGTCGATTGCATGCACATAGAAGAAACCAATAGATATCAACACAGAATTATAAGCAAAGGTAGCTCTAGATCTAGATCTGAAATAACACAAAGTTTATTAAAAGATCTAAGATATAAAAGCTAGAAACACAATACACCGTGACACAAAGTTCTCTGGAAATCTGCTCCTGTATATTCCTTTGCTTCAAGTGGCTCTCAAGGGTTTTATCATAAAGTCTGGAACACAAGGATGCTGCTTACAAATTCATATCTTTAACCCGAAGGTTCTTCCTCTACTTATAGAATGTAGAGGGACAATTACAAGTCAAAAGCTTTTAGTTGAACTGACACATGTGGAAGTGGGAAAGGAAACAACTGGCAATCTCCCTCTTGGAATTCCTCTTTGCATGACATGTATGATTTGCAACTGAAAATAGAACCTTCTATTTTGCACGTTTGCCACCTATCTCCAAGTAGTTGACTTCTTCAAGTAATTGATTTTAAACCAATCACTTAAGTTGTATAATTTAATTGATCGCTCAATTACTTTGTCGGAGGAAATAAGAGAAAGAAGAAGAAAGAGGAAAGCTACAGTCTTGTCCTTTTTCATATTCTGCATGCAAATGGTGATTTGAAATTGGATCCGGAAGGCAAATGGATTTGGAAGTGACCTAAGCAGTAGGATCTGGAATTTTGCTTACGCTGATTCTTTTGCCTTTGATTCTCACCAAGCTGGATCTGGGATCAGTTGGATCTGGAATTTTGCTTACGGGTGTTGCCTTCGCCTTGTCTTCCCTTTTATCCTTGAAGCTTTTGCAGTTCTTCTCCAGTACATGCATCAATGCAATGTTTGCCGTAAATAACTCATCTTTTTTATTTTTAATTGCATATGAGCAATTAAATTTTTTGGAAAGCACTATGGGTGAATGCAACTTCAATGAAGGCTTCAACTGGAAGATTGAGAGTACATGCACAAGATCCTGGAAGGAATTTTCCATGCACTGACTTCTTCATGGGTCAATGCGTTAAACAAGAGGATGAAGCTTTTGTCTTTGGAAGTTTTGCAATTATGAGATCTGGATCTGGATCTGGGCCTATTGACTTCAACAAATCTAGAAGCTACGCATGATTCCGTTGAGCTTTCTCTTTCATCTGTTTTGCCATGGTTGGAGCAATCTTTATGCGAGCGGCGCAAAGAAATCTGAAGCTACGCATGATTCCGCTGAGCTTTCTCTTTCATCCCGCTTTGCCATGGCTGGAGCAATCTTTGTCTGAGCAATTCTTTTCCTCTTTATTCAAATGAGAATTCTTCACAATCGGTGTAGATATGAAGATTTCTTGATTGAAAGGATATGTTCAATGTATTGGACATTGATTTAAGCTCCTTTCTTTTATAAAAGCACACCTCGTAATGAATTCCGCAATTAATTCAGACAAAGATGGCAACCGAAACATGAACAATGAATTTTAATCATAAAAATCTGCATTATTCAAGGTTGTTGCGCCAAATTTGATGTTTTATTTACATGCAAAACAAACATGAATTTTACCAACTTCACTTGAGCACATGTATCACTTATGCAAACAATTATCCAGACACAAATCAACCTCCTTCAACCTGTGCGCCAATTCTGGAAGCTTTTAGTATTAATTACACCTTCTTTTGAGCAAAAACCCTTTTCAAATGGGGCTCACTTTTCCTCTGGGCTGCACTTCTCTACTTGTGAATTAATTTATTCATCCTTATGGCAACGCCTGCTTATATAATCCTCACGATTCTATAATTAATTAATGCCTTTCATATTCCTGGCAATTAATTAATTAATTAATAAGCTTCACTCTTCAAATGGGGCACCTATTTTGTGCATGCTTATGGCTGCCATTAAATAAATTAAATTTATTTAATTTTAGACTTTTGCTTCCACTTAACTCAAGCCTCACAGTATGCTTTGACCTTAGCCACTGAAAATAGGAATTAATTTAATCATTTAATACTTAAAAATATTATTTATCTCCCAAAAGGGGCATTTTTTGACATGAAGGGGCTGCATTAAATAAATAATATTTATTTAATTTTAGAACTGTCTATTTTCAACCTCCTTTTGTCCATTTACCTCTGTTGACTTTTCCACAAGTCTGGGCGCCAAAATTGGGTGAATAAATATTAACAAATATTTATTTAATGCATTTATTATTTACCCAAGGCGGGTCACACTTTTGGAATAAAGAATTTCTATTTTAAAAGTCGGATGTCAATGAGATTATTTACCTATGCAAGGCACCTTGAAATCCATGATTCACTTAAGTCGTTTGACTTTCATAATGAGATTATTTACCCTACAAGAGCGGGAATAAAATCCCATGATTCACTTAAGTGATTTTTTCTTTTATTCTACAATGAGAATTTTTACCTCGCAGGCGGGTAAGAAATTCCCTTTGCCTACTTTGCCTCTAATTTTCCCATTGTGACTTAAGTGACGTTGCTTCCATGGGAAAAGTACCATCTTCAGCGGTGTACAAAATTCCCACCGCCTATTGCCTCAAAAAAATCCCATGATCCACTTCAAACCTTCTTTTTCCAAAAATGCGGCCAACCTAGAAGAGGCTTTTTGGTGCACGACGTCATCGTTTCCCAGAGAACTAGACCTCCGATGGTGAATTCCTTCTGGCACAACGTGCGTATGTGATCTCCAAATACTCTAGGCCAAGAATTAGGCCAAACCAACAAAGGAATTGATCTAGAGAAATTTCACAGAAAACGAAACGGGAAAAACACAAAAACACAAAACATTGCCAGAAGTTACAAATAAAGCCCAGGACTCATTCCCGGTTAAAACTCTCTTTGGTATCTTTGGAATAATGATATGAACGATCACAACAGGTTAAACGGGCACATGCCTCAAACGAGGCTTAAAATAATTAAATACAAATTTCCCGCATGCAAATCCCGACGACAGAATATAACAATTTTAGGCATCTGAGTATTTGGCGAAAATGGCTAATATGGCTCCTTGGGAATATCTTGACACAATACATGAACTTTCTGGCAATAAAAACACAAAATGACCCATTATTTTATAAGAACGAAATTTTTAACATGAGGTAGTCTCAGATTTCAGGGTGAAATTTGGGGACACCACTATTTGATGAATCAAAGTCTCACTTTGATATAATGAAAACCCTACCTCACGACATTTGAGAACGTGGTTCGATTCTACTATACTTCTAAGATGGCTAATCTTTTTGTGGTTCTTCCTTCATGTTGTTATTTTCGTGTCGCTCCCCATCACTGAAATTAGGCTTATCATTTCTCTTGCTAGAGTCATGTTATTGTGTTTGTGACGCCCCCATCACAAACATTGAGCGCACCATTTCTCTCACAATGATCTTGATGGTTTTATAGTGTACAATAAATTGTTAAATTCAATACAATTAAGATACTATTTTTTGTTCCCACGATTATACTACAATAATAAACGGTTGCATTGACAGATCATAGATTTGATTCCTCTTTTTGATAGGTATTGAATAATCACTATAAACTTTAGGAAAAGAAAGAAAACCTTTTTTCTTCCCAAATATTGCTATAACAAATGATAACTGCTCAAATATCATTGTTGTGTTATCGGACACTAAAAACAATAATATCTTTATTCATGGCCAATGTGGGCCCTCTCTTGAAAACAATATAAGATCTGCTGTTATTTTGTTGGAATAAGTACCTATACAGATTCCAAGTCATATGGAAGGCAGGGACCCCAAAGCATCCCTCAACTATAACAATCAGGACAACCCAAATCCCGCTTCTGCCGTCGAATTTCGTTATTCCATGGAACCGGGGGCTACAGACAATCGTGACATTTGTGAGAGCAGTGATTCTCCGCTGCCATTACAATTACCGCAAGCTCCCAAGACACTCGAGGTAAGCGGAATTCCAATGTTTCCGTGTTTTTATTGTTTCGGCCTCATTCAAATCTTTTCTATTTTCCGAAATGTAAAGAATTGAATGGCGGAATTTTCTTTGTATTGTGCTGGACACAATTACACAGATCGTAATTCAATTGCAGCAGAACATGAAATTCATTTCCTTCCATTCTGTCCAGTATATATGAATTCTGTTTTGAGGTTGGTAAGGGTTCTTTTGGAGGTAGGGGGAACTCGAATTTGGGTCAGTGATTGTAATGTCCCACGGCTTTACTGCTGGGCTGCAGCACAGGGACATGTATAATACGTTTTTAAGGTCACAACCTAGCCAACACACCAATTTGGTGAATGGAACCCGATTGGACTATGTCGCTTTACTTTACATCTACAATATAGAGCAGAAATCCCACCACGACACATCAGACACACGTTTAACCGGGTCATCAAAATCACTTCTTCACATGTCGGATGACGGCCTTACCTTACAGAGATTTGAGAGGGTACTCCATTTCTAGCTTTGTTAAAGAACGGGGATACTTATAATTCTTCAAACTATCGAATCATCATGGTCAATCCACCCTCTGGAAAACTTTTTGATGTTATGGTAGGATGCGGATCAGCAATGGGGCCGAGGAGAAAGATCATAGAGTGAAGGGACAAAAGGTTTTAGACTAAAACATACAACAATAGATTACCGTGTCACACTTAGACACTTGATTGAAAATGTTTGAGTTTAAAAAGGAGAAGAAGTTGTTGTTTCATAAATTTCAAGAAAGCTTTTGACACTATGCATGAGCGCAAGTTATGAAGCAGAAGATTGTTAGAGGACAGCTGTCCATAGACTCTATGAACAGGTCAAGGCCAAAATGAAGATGCAAGAAGGGTTGGGTGCTTTGGGTGTGACATAGGTGTCAAGCACACCGGCTTTTTGTTGCCCCCAGTGATTGGGTTATATATTGATACACTAGAAGAATGTATAGAAAAGCATGGGACGTAGAGAACCACTTGGTCATCTATGTGGTGAAGCCCTTCTTACATGCAGATGATCTCATTTTTAATTTTAAAAACAATCCAAAGTAAAGGTTATAAAACTATTTTGTAAAGAAGTACGGTTGTAAGTAAACATTGGCAAAACCAAAATACTGGTATTATCCCTTCAAAGTCAAGAGAATCAGTTTAGGCGGGTTTTCTCGAAGTGATATCGGAATACAAATATTGTAGCCCATTTTTTCATGATAAATTCAACTGGGATACATGTAGAACACAAAGAATATGAGGAGGATGAACTAACACAAAAGTATAGGATTGGAAGGTAACCAGGGTCATATTTGGGTTACTTGTCACTCTACTAGTGTTGTATAGGTGTGCGATATAAGTGTATGGCATATCAAGTCTGAAATGGAGGCAAATAGAAAGAATCTAGAAGCGCTTATTCACGAACACCTTTGAAATCGAAGCTAAAGTCTCTTAGAAGATGCTCACAAACCGATAGGATTCACCTAATGCTAACTTTACTTTGGACTGAATGACTGGTCATAGGTCACTATGGTACTTGAGAACTCTACGTTGCTTTGACTTGAAGGAGCTCAATTTTGCATATAGGTCATGGAAGGCATCGGTGTAGGCCTGGAATGATTGGTCATGTCCTTGGTGTAGTTGTTGCCACTAAATGTAGTGGTCCTCATATACATCTTTAAGATTGTAATCATCCTCGAAGGCTTCTAAGATTTTTTTCTCAAGTTGGTTCAGATTCTTCTTCTGTTTGGTCTTTCTCTCACAGAGTATGGGCTTGCCACCACTTTTTGATGGGTGAAGAAATATTCAGAAGTGCAATCTCTATATTTTCTTCATTAGAGAAATCATTCATAGAGAAATATGACGCTAACTGATCTAACCGGTTATATACCGTATTTGCATTGATTTCACTTTTAACACATAGCCATCTAAATTTACGTGAAATTTGGGGGCCTCAACCACCAAAACTTTACCTGATGAGTGAGTTGATGGAACCGCCCATTTGAGGAATTTAATGAATTGGCTGAACAAAAATGTCTTTCGCTCTAGAAGTGCTTTTGGAATTCTGTCACCTTTTATCTCTTGGATTGCATCTCGTGAGTTGTTTTCTCTTGCCATCTAAACTTGTTTGAAATGACACAAAAGATAGTTTGACGGGTCTTGTTGTTTGATGTCGAGCTTCAGATACCATTTGATGGGTCTTGTTGTTTGATGTTGAGCTCCAGATATTCCAACCTTGTTTGATGGGACATGCATGCACAACACGAACCACTATGATACCACTGATCTGAATCCTAGGAGATATCCGGGTGACAACGACCTAAATCAAAATCTATATGTGCTGTATGTTGTGCAAAAGCAATATGACTTAATATTCAGATAACGGGATAGAGACAATAATAGATTTGGAACTTATTTTATTAATTTGTATGCGTTCTGTACATGGCATACTCTTGAGGGTGATGTATGGTTGTTTATCTTCTACTGTTGGATTTCCATTTAATGCCGCATATGTGTATACATATATTACAAATTTGCCAAGGCTCAAAGAACTATTTTGAAATTTGAAATGGTTGAGCTTCAATGTGTGACTTTTGTCAGTTGAGTTGAATGGCTTCAAGGTTAACGGTCAACATCTGCCTTGACGGTCAAAATATACCTTGACAGTTGAAGGTTGACGGTCAAAATCTGCCTTGACGGTCAAAATCAGTCAAAGGTTGTCCCCATCAGAATGAAGGCAGCAATGTTGTCGGCATCTGGCGGTACCGCATGATGTGGCATGTAGTTGTCTGGAACCTTGAGGAAGTCATCAATGAAGACTGCATAAGGTTTGGCATGTGTATAGATGGCACCACACCTAATCTTCCTAACTTGTGTTGCTCCATTGCGACATCTGGTGGAGATGGATTGATGATCTTGGAGATATCGCAAACCTTTGGATGTGGTTCTCGAGTACTACAGATTCTTGAACATGATCCACAATTACCACAAGCTACGAGGATGGGCTTGGTGGTGTCATCAAAAGTCCTTCGGAGCATCCTCTTGGGTCACCTATGCATACTCTGTAGGAGGGTTTCCCCTACCTGATTTGGGTTTAAAACCTGTGCCCCCTATTAACCGCACAGCAAACCAATTTGATTTCTTGTCCGCGGTTATTTTATGAGCTATACCCAATGTTTTTTTGACAACTCCCATGGTGTCTTGTTAGAAGTTTTCAAATAAAAGCAAATTGTTGTCTAATGATGTCTTAGAACACATGTCGGTACGTTTTGTCAATTATCTTTTTTTTGGAGGTATATATGCCATTTTTTTACTTCCGAGTTTTACTCTTCTACTATTATTTTTCAGTCAGGGTTAGCCTTGGCCATATCTGCTTCTTGATGATTGATCTTTAATTGGTCCAATTAAGATAACCAGAACATGAATAATATTAGAAGAAGAATAAAGCAAATTGAAGTAACTTTTCCTTTTATTAGATTCAGAGTAAAGATTTAAAAGGCTAGATGCTATCCACTTGGGGTTCCTTCCATGCGGGACTCACTCTTCAGTCATAAGGCTTAACTATACATTTAAAGATGAACCCCCGACTCTCACTTCCTCGCTAGTTTAATACTTGTTTGTAGGGACTGGTTACTTAGATTTCTTTCTAATCTTCAGCGATGACTTTATATCCTTTGTGCAACAATTATATATTTCATTTTTGGAATGTTACAATTTCTCCTTACTCTCATCATGACCATTACAAAGCCTCTGCATCAGGTACAAAGGGCTGTGATGAACCAGAATATTATATATTATTTGTCGCGTATTTGCTGCCAAGTTAGAGATTCAGTGCAGTTTCTGTTATGATTTAAAATTGGACGGCAATGTGGTCACCCCTGGATTCTGGGAAGAGGGTGCACATCCTGGACGATGTCCTTTGGAACCCTTCTGTTAAAATGACAATGCTTATATAGCATATTAAACAGTTATGCGGTTGTTAACTGTGCAACCAATTGTAACTACCTCTTACGATAAATACACTCTGCCTGTGTGTCATTTAGACAGCGCAGTTTTTGCTGAAAAATAAATAAATAAAAAATGTTAGAAGATGCACAAAGAAGAAAGAATACAGAAGGCAAAAATGCCCACACTAAACATATTGAGATTCATCATCACTATATTCGTCAATTGGTTGACTCAGGTGAAATCTCTCTTCATTTCTGTCCTTCTCAGGAGCAGTCTGCTGATGTAATGACTAAACCTCTTGGTGCTTTCTTGTTTGTCAAGTTTCGGGATAAACTTGGTATAGTTTCTAGGTTAGTCATTAAGAGGGGGTGTTAAAATGACAATGCTTATATAGCATATTAAACAGTTATACGGTTGTTAACTGTGCAACCAATTGTAACTACCTCTTACAATAAATACACTCTGCCTGTGTGTCATTTAGACAGCGCAGTTTTTGCCTTCTGTATTCTTTCTTCTTTGTGCATCTTCTAACACCTTCCAAAACTATTCAAATACGAATCGATATTTGATTTTTTTGCTTTGGTTGATTTGAATTTGCTTTACACGTCTGTAAACTGCAACCTTTCAAATTGTAGCCTTAAAAAACTAATCTAGTTACAATCATCATCACTAATAGAAAGAATGCTTCTAATCATCATTGCTGCTTATTTTGTACGTACAAAATCCATTGTATGGTGTTTGAATTTGAAAATCTCTTCCAGTATATTTACTTGTAAAATGAATAAATTAATATTTTATTCATTGTGAAACTTAGTTGGCACGTGGTACAGAAGGATGCTCTCCATGATACATGTGCTTTTGGGGACGGATGTTTTTAATGTATCTTCTGTTGTTTACCATTATGTTTCTGTTTTCACTATATATGGGAATTGTGGAATTTAATTTAAATTTTTGTAGCCTTAAAATTCTGAACTAATTACAATCATCATCACTAGAGAAAGAAAGCTTCTAAATTTCTAATCATCATCACTGCTTATGCTGTATGCACAGAATCTTATGAGATCATGAATGTTTTCACAATGAGAAGAGTTTTAGTTTAAATTTTCTGGATTCATCGTGTCATTTGATACCCAATCCTTTGTCACCACTTCTGATGTTTTGAGTACATTACATGTACCCATCCTTAGGGAGTAAGTTTCATGTTCTCTTTCTCCTTGAGGATGGGTATACATAATGTCCTTGAAATGTTAGAAGCAGTCTGAAAGGATTGGGCATCAAACGACATGATGAATCCAGAAAATTAACACTCAAGCAAATTCTGTCACAAGGTGTTTGAAATTGAATTTTCCTGCCATTAGATTTGTTTGTAAAATGAAGTAATTAATATTTAATTCATTGTGAAACTTAGATGGTACTGAAGGATGTTCCGCATGATATATGTTCTTGAATATTTTTGGGGCTTGAATTGTTTTCATGTATGTTGCCCTGTTTTCCATTATGTTTCTGCTTTTGTTATATATGTTAAATTGTGGAATTTAATTTAAAAATTTGTGTCTAACAGCCTGTATCCAAAAGTGAGGAGTATCGACAATTATTTCATCTTCCACCGGAGGAGGTATGTGTTTGAGATGATTTTGGCGAATAAAAATATTTATAGTATGTCTTGGCTGATTGAAATCAACGAAGCATATTCCCAGCATACTAAGTAACAGATCATTGGACAGCAGGTAAATGGTGTTAGATTGAACTGATAAACGTATGGACTATAAAGTTATAAACATTTTATAACAAAATTCATATGAGAAAGACCATTAAAATTGCCAAAGGCAAAATGTAAGGCGAAAAACCATAAAGTTGAACTTAGCTTTTTTTTTCTGAAGATGCACTTCAGCCATGTTGTCGAGGACCACCGAACCATATAAAGGTAATCACACTTACTCTTCAGGAGCTGTATCTGTTTCTCTATCCTGCTTAACCTCTGCTTGGAAGTTGATAACGTCCTGATCAACAATGGAAATACCTGCATTCATCTGAAATGCTGTCAAATTTTATATAACAAACTGGTCAGGTTATAATCCAGGGTGGATTGTAAGGTGAAAAAGACCATTATTGCTGCCAAATGTGAGGTGTAAAACCTTTCACATGAACTTGGCTGTAATCTGGAAGATGCTTTTGGGCATCTTGTCTGGGGCTGTTGAAACAATTAGATTGGTTCTTACTCTTGAGGACTTTTGTCTTTTTCGTAAGAGTGTACATATCTTGATCAACCTTTGTCTGATAGTCAATAAAATTCTGATTGACCATGGCAGAGCCTGCATTGGTCTGAGAAGGGTGTCTTTGAAAGCAGTACGTAAATGCGAGGTGCCTTTGGGGTTTCTGTCATAGTTACCTAAGTCTCGGGGACGGGGGGACAGGGAGACGGAGGGATGGGGTTTCTAGGACGGGAAAAAATTCCCAAATTTTGGGGACGGCAAGGGGACAGCTATTAAAATAATATATAAAATATTAATATTTGAATATTTTAACTTTATTCAATGAAATTTAGGGATTTAAACTCTATTCAAGTACTTTCAAGATTATAATTTAATGTTCTTCGTAAAAATAACAGCTTTTTAAAAGTAAAAACATCATAAGTTTTTTGAAAGATTTAAAAAAATAGGGGACGTCCCCTCCAAGTCCCTGAAACGTTCAGGACATCCGGGACGTCACCAAAATCTAGGGTACGCGTCCCTGTGTAACATTGGTTTCTGTTGACATGGATTTTGGTTTTGACAACAGTTGGGGTTTTACCCTCTTGTTTAAAGGACTGACTACCTTATTTGCAAATATTATCCAAAATTGGCAAAGAAAATAAATCCAAAATGAAAGTAAACATAAAATTCTGAAATGCAGAAATTTAAATGTGTGTAATGAATTTCTTAAAAACTAATACTTATGTCCTTCCCTTATACAAGTGATAGTAATCCAAATTTACACAGCCATGGAATTCCAAAGTTATTCCAAAAGATCCAACAAACGCGATAACCCAATTCAATTAATCACATTATCTAAAATTCACCTCCTCAAGGTAATTTTGATAACATGCATCAGATTATTCAATCCCGAGAAAGTATATTGATTCAAGGCAAAAATCGTGTTTCTGGGTCCCCTCGGCTTCTTTCTAACTCTCCTGTCCAAGAAGAAAACCCAACAAGTTTTAAAAATGTGAAAAAATTGCAAAAACAAGCTTGGGGCCGAAAAAATGAAGAAAATCGGCTAAGTCCTAGTCGGCGCAGCAGTTAGGGCAGTTGGGACGTCGGGCGCGAACCGGCCGAAAAGCCGCCAGGCAGTCCGCGCAGCAGTTGGAGCAGCCGGGACAAAAGGACGCGAGGGACGCGAAAAGCCGAATTGGCCGAAAGAGGGAAAAAATGTCTAAGTCTTTTGTTTCGCTGCATTTGGGACATCCGGGCCAAAGGTACGCGGGACGCGAATCGGCGGTTTGGCGCAAGTCACCCATTTCGGGCGGTTGGAGATATTTGTCCCAGCGGTCCAGACAGTTAGGACAAAAAAAGTACGCGGAGGGACGCGAACCCGACGGTCGGCGAAACAGGGACTTTCGTCCGGGAGCGGGATAAAAGGACGCGTGGGACGCGGAAAGCCGAAAGAGCCGCCAACAAATGGAATCTTGCCACGTGTCTTCACCTCAAACAGGAACAAGGAAGCCCAAATCGGCCGAAGCAGGAGATTTTCGTTTGGGACATCCGGACAAAGGTACGCGCGGGACGCGAGGGACGCGAAAAACCGAAAGCGGCCGACAGCAAAGAAGAAAAGTCAACGTTTGACCCGTGAAACTTCAAACGGCCATAACTTTTGACTCCGAGCTCCGATTTTCATAAAATTGGACTTTCTGGAACGAGCACGATGTCCTCTACGCCACAAAAACTGGATTTCTTATTTTTAATGAGGGTAGATATATTTAAATAAAAGAAACATATTCGGCTCCAGTCAGTTAATGCTCATTCCCGTCAAATGATAGAAAACGCCTGCCAGACCCAAAATAGCTGCCCGCACTCAGAAGGCCATAACTTTTGCATTTCTCAACGAAATCGCACAAAATTGGTACCGTTGGAATCGTGGCTCCGAGCCCGACGCACAACAATCAAGAAATTCTGGATTTGGTGAGAGATTGATGGAGATTTTTTAGAAAACGTGGCTGGGTTCATAACAGTGTTTCATTTGGTGGTTGGGAGTACAATTAAGAGGCATGGTCATCATTCTTTCTCTCTGCAAAGCACTTGGGACAAGATGGGAAGCCTTTTGCAAGTAATATGTAATCATTTTACTCCATTTAATGCCTCTTACAGTAGTTGAAGGACAGATTTCGGATTTCCATTTTCCCTTCTCTTTCCCTTCTCATTTTTCTATAAAATTGGAGTGTTGGGCTCATTGTAAAAGGGAGAGTTCTTCGATAGCAAAGCTCACAAAATTGCTTTGTGAAGCCAATGTGCTGCAGCCCTTGTAGTGGACTCTTTGCATGGTGATCCAGGCCCTCATCTTGTAATAGATTGAATCATGCATATTATGAAGCAATAAAATATCGGTTTGTGGATGTATCTTCCCTTGCTTTGTGTTTTCTTGCATTTTCTTTCCCCTTTAATCTTTCTACAAGAATATTGTGTCTATTATTATGTTCTTGCGAGGATCCATTATCATTGTGTATGCTTGGAATATTGTTGTGAATGCATTTCTTTGGATTATGGAGAATTGTCATCACCTCTTCTAGTGTGTACTTTGCTTCTGTATTTCACGCATTTGGAGACTACTCTCACACCCTCCTTTTCTGGTGTATCACCGCTTTAGTGTAGGCTTTCATTTCATGCATTCTCTCTCCCTGGTCCCTTGGAAGTTTAGATTAGAATAGTTAGTTTCCCCTGCATTAGAGTAGATCGTGGCAGGTAGTTTAGGAGCAAGAACCAGCTTTCTCTGGAGGTCTATCTCAAGCAGCAAGTCCCACAACTTGGAGATAGTACCCATGTTATCCAATCACACCGTGAGCTCAAGTATATGTACTTGTATAAACATAAGGGTGTTGTGATTCGGTGATAACAGTTTTGGCACGCCCGGTGGGACCTTAGAGGTCTTTACTTTCATTGCAACAAGATCGATGTGCACTTGTTGTAAGTTCCAGCTTTGAAGGAGCTTTAAAATCGCACATCTGGCGACTCCAAAAGAGGCATAATCAGCCGGTTTCAATCAGCAAGTCAAGCTGCAAAATTTATGAGAAGAATACGGGACATGTGTCAAGAACTAGGGAGGAAGGATTGTTTGTTTATCTCGCACCTATCTTCGTGTAGAGAAAGAAGGGGAAGAAGAGCTCAAAGATCTGCGTCTCCACCTAATAGAACTTTGTCTACACCTCCACCTAGTAGACCTTTCATCCAAATCAACAAGGGTTCTCGTGTCAATCGATAATGGCGCAACCACCGAATCCCTTTGTCAATTTCACCTTGGCATAGTTTACTTGCCCTTAATGCACGAATCCGGGCCTCCATCGCAGCGTTGAAGAACATTCCATTTTTAATGGAGAAAATCATACCACTCCTGGTGATCACGCCAAAGACATTGCTAACGTCTGTGGTCAATCCATGAGATAAATGAAATGGATGTGGTCAAAATTGGGACTTTGCATCTTCGTTCAAAGGGAAGACATTGCAATGGTTTAGGAGCCTTGCAATTGGTTCTATCACAAATTGGAATCGATTATGCATAGTTCTCCATGAGCAATTTGGGGAAAAGGGAGACAATTTGTCTCTACTAGAACAATTGACAACTATCAAGAGAGCTCCCAACGAGCAAATTGTGGCCCGACTTCAACTTCAGATTTCAAAGGTCTTGGGAGAGGATTCCAGTGGCGATAAGGCTAGCAGCAGAGGTGCTTTTCTATACTATCTTAAGGCTTTGAATTCGATATTTCTATGTTAATTCAATCTATGGGAGGCAATGACCTTACCTGCTTGCTTATAAGCATTGCCATTAGAGCCGAAAACCTGTCTTATTCAAGCCGGTAACCGGCTCCTAGGCCTCCCATGCCCTTGTATCCAAACTTAGAAAATCCAAGCACTAGTCAAGCACCCACTTTGGCTCCTATTCCCACTCCTAGAAATCAAAGTTCAAATGAGACTTCTACTTCATCCTCTAGTGCTTCAAATGAACTCCGGAGGTCATGAAACAATTGCAAAATTTGGGAAATGAGCTAGTTACTATCAAAAGACAAGCTCAAGCTCAAAGTGCTAGATCAGATCGCCTCAAGCTTGCATCTAGATGCTAGGCCCCCATACCAACAAAATAGGTCACCAACTCAGAGGCCGACCTGCAAATCAAAATCAAAGCCAAGTAAGGCCTCCCGCTAATAGACCATTTCAGCCCTATAACCCCAATGTTGTATCTTCTTCTAAAGCATTGGTGCCAGTCCAAAATAACATGGCCCAAGAATATGATTGGTGTTTCCCGTGCAGCTACCACACAACCAATCAATGTGCTTTAACGATGCATTAAATCAAGCTTTGATGGTGCAAACCGTCGGTGGGTCGCAAGAGTCTAGCCACGAAGGAGATCTTCAAGGCGAGGAAGCACCTCGGCCAGAAGGAACATCTCCAACGAAACTACTCTTGTCAATCGGGCAGGCCAAGATTTCGTGGTATGATTCAAATACCCTCTCAAAGTGTCAGAGCCAACACAAGGTCAAAAAGGAGAAATTTGGGTGAAGGACAGCCATTAGCTCCAAGTAATCCACAACCTTCTACCACTCCACAAGCATTGTGCAAACAAAATGTAGTTCCAAACACGCAAAAGAGGCACCTAAAACAGCCCCTAAAGGCCCCCCAAATGCCGATTCTTTTGCTGCCCATGTGCAAGGAATGAATGTGCAGCCAAGGGACAACATAGGGATACTTCATCTCCATTCAAGATATCATTGATCGGATGAAGAAGACAAATGTAAACATATCAATGTGGGAATCACTATCTATCTCGGACAAAGAGATTTGCTATACAAGTTGCCATGAAGGACTGGGTCAACTTCAAATCAACAGTCCAAATGCAAGAGAAGGTACTCACAAATGTTGCCCAGCCTGAAGGAAATCATGGAGGACAACAAGGTAAAATGTTGAAGCCCCCTCCATTTTATGTTTCATTGATCATAGGAGACAAGTTGGTACATAATTGCATGATTGACTCTGGAGCAAGCAGGCTCGATCATGCCCAAGCAAATAGGCCGATCAAGCTAGGGCTTCAATACGAAGTCATCTCCAAGGGTGTAGTGCAATTAGACGGGACAGTAGTGACAACGGTTGGAGTAATCAAAGGTTTGAGCCTCACACTGCACGCATGTCCCAACGTAATAGTGTTACAAGATGTGTCAGTCATAGACCTGCCACCACTCTTTGCATTGTGCTTGTCAAGAGACTTCACTGCTAAAATTGGAGGCTATCTTTCAAATGGATTGGTCACACGTGTTGTTCGTAACAAGATATGGAACTAAGGCCACAATCGATCCGAACCTATCGCAAACTTTCACATTGAGCCTTACACTCCAAGCCAAATCAATACCAACTGCTCAGTGTTTGATCAAGAAGATTATCCAAGCGCTGATGAAGTTGACACCAAGGTTGAAGCATCCCATTTGACTCTTGATGAATGGGCAAGCAAGGTGCATGCTTTTGATCCTTATCAAGAAATAGAAGAATCGAGCTAGGAGTTTATTGTTTACATGAAGAGAATCAACCTCTCCCCAAAGATCACCAAGCCGATCATAAAGATAAGAATGAAGTATGGCAATTGTTCTTTGATGGGTCAAGGAGTAGACAAGGTGCAGGAGGAGCTATGCTCATTTCACCACAAGGTATAAGGTATTACTCACCTTCCGTTTCCGGTTTTCTGTTCAAACAACACAAATTGTGAGTATGAAGCCTTAATTCATGGATTGACTTTGGGAAAAGAAGAAAGGCATTAGGAATTTACAAGTATTTGGTGATAGTGAGCTGATCATAAACCAAGTCAAAGGAAAAAATGCTGCCAAAAATGATCTAAATGAAGAACTACAAAAATCGGGTATGGGATCTTATTGAAGATTTTGAAGCTTTTAGCATCAATTCCATCCCAAGAAAAAGGAATGAAGCTTCCGACAGGTGGTAGCAGAATTGGGGCTGCGTTTGATGTTGTAGAAAATATCAAAAGTGAGAAAACTCAACCTCATATCAAAGTGGTTGTGAGACCAATTTGTTCCGGATAACAACACAAGTTGGCAAGTCTTCGAGAACGATCAAAGTGACAAATTGTTAATTTCCTGCAAGAGGAAGCTGAGTTCTCTCGCCAGAAATCAAGGCAAGCTAGAGCAGCAATATGGTGACCAAGTGGTGCATTGAGAACTAACAAATTACCAAAAGGCCTCATAACCTTAGAGTCAATCTTCAACCCGAATGATCGACTTCCGGAAGGAGAAAGCGAACATTCAAGTAAAGGGTGAAGATTCGTAATCTATTTTAGTAGATGAAGGCAAGACATTGCAAGTTGAGCAAAGTAAGTACTCCACAAGAGAAAATTTTACACGAGTTCCATGACGGGGAAGCGAGGAGGCCACTTTGCCCCACGAGTAACAGCTTCTCTCAAAATCATGAAAGCTGGTTACTATTGGCCTCTTGTGTTCAATGATTGCTACTCATGGGTTAAGAAATGCAAGAAATGTGCATTCTTCACAGGGAAAGAAAGGTTAGCAGCGCTGCCC
The DNA here is from genome assembly GCA_018340775.1 of Taxus wallichiana var. yunnanensis. Classification (NCBI taxonomy): domain Eukaryota; kingdom Viridiplantae; phylum Streptophyta; class Pinopsida; order Cupressales; family Taxaceae; genus Taxus; species Taxus wallichiana. The sequence goes on along the minus strand of CM031234.1, from coordinate 449,190,148 downwards.
TTTGTCCAATTTCAAGAAATCAGCCATTCATGCAATGGGGATTGGACTTCATTGGGGTTATCAATCCCAATTCGATTCAAGGTCACAAGTGGATACTTACAGTGACAGACTATTTCACCAAGTGGACTGAGGCAGTGGCACTCAAAGAGGCAAATGAATCCAATATCTTAGATTTCTATGAAGGGATAGCCACGAGGTTTGGTGCCCCGCCACTATCATATCGAAAATGCATTGGCATTCCTTGGCACAAAAATCATTGAATGGGCTGTCAAGAATTGTGTATATCTCAACACTTCATCGAATTATTACCTTCAGGGTAATGGCCAAGCCGAGTCTACGAACAAGAATCTACTAAGAATCATCGAAGGGACTCTTGATGAGAATCAAAGGACTTGGCACGCAAAGCTCAAATCAGCCCTATGGGCTGATAGGATCACACCCAAGAGGTCTACAGAAGCTCTCCATACAAGCTTGTGTATGCGGGAAAGAAGCAGCTTCTACCCATATCACTCGAGTTGCACAAAGATTGAACTCATGAAACAATTGGAACTAGCCGAGTTTGAACCTATGGAAATCGGTATGCGGAGTTGATGGAATTAGAAGAGACAAGAGAGCACGCAATGCGAGACCATAGAAAAGGATAAAGCATTGGTCAAAAGAGTTTTGACAAGAAAGCTAAGGCCGTGATATTGCAAAATTGGAGATTTGCATCTGAAGTGGGATGCTTGATCGTGCAAAACCGGAAAGCATTCCAAGTTCGATGCCATTTGGAGTGGCCCGTACATGATCATCAATGCAAAGGTAAAGCAATGCCTTCCGACCGCTAAGTTGGATGGTGAAGAATCGCAGATTCCAATCAATGGATCTAGCTCAAGCGTTGCTTACTAGAAGATAGCTTTTCACCCTTGTAAATATTAATTTAGAATTTCCATTCCTCTAAGTGCTTATGCACATCAGACTATTGTTAGAGTATTTTATTTTCCTAAGTGCTTGTGCACATGTCCTATCGCTTTCTAGTATGTGCATGTTTTGCAGTCCATCGAGCCTTCGGAAAAGAATTTGCAGAGCCGCAGGAAAACCAGCTCAACGAGATGTTTCAATGGCTCAAGGATACATGCTTTCAATTTCACAATCAATCGAGAGATTATCAAATGGACTCCATGCTCAATGGATTGCTACGAGCAGTGGCCATTCTTCATCTGACAGGCAGATAACCCCGATGAGTCGCCAAATTGTTATCTAAAATTCACCCCCTCAAGGTAATTTTGATAACATGCATCAGATTATTCAATCCAGAAAGTATATTGATTCAAGGCAAAAATCGTGTTTCGAGGTCCCCTCGGCTTCTTTCTAACTCTCCCCGTCCAAGAAGAAAACCCAAAGAAGTTTTAAAAATGTGAAAAAATTGCAAAAAACAAGCTTGGGGCTGAAAAAATGAAGAAAATCGGCTAAGTCCTATTCGGGCGCAGTGATTAGGGCGATTGGGATGTCGGGCGCGAACCGCCGAAAAGCCGCCAGAGTCCCAAGGCAGCATTGGAGCAGCCGGGACAAAAGGACGCGAGGGACGCGAAAAGCCGAATCGGTCAAAAGAGGGAAAAAATGTCTAAGTCTTTTGTTTCGCGCGGTTTGGGACATCCGGGCCAAAGGTACGCGGGACGCTGGATCGGCCGGTTTGGCGCAAGTCACCCATTTCGGCGGTTCGAGATATTTGTCCCGGGGTGTCAGGGTCCGGACAAAAAAAAGGAGGACGCGAACAGACGGTCGGCCGAAACAGGGGACTTTCGTCCGGGACAGTTGGGACAAAAGGACGCGTGGGACGCGAAAAGCCGAAAGAGCCGCCAACGAATGGAATCTCGCCACGTGTCTTCACCTCAAACAGGAACAAGGAAGCCCGAATCGGCCGAAGCAGGAGATTTTCGTTTGGGACATCCGGGACAAAGGTACGCGCGGGACGCGAAAAGCCGAAACGGCCGATAAAGAAAGAAGAAAAGTCAACGTTTGACCCGTGAAACTTCAAACGGCCATAACTTTTGACTCCGAGCTCCGATTTTCATAAAATTGGACTTTCTGGAACGAGCACGACGTCCTCTACGCCACAAAAACTGGATTTCTTATTTTTAATGAGGGTAGATATATTTAAATAAAAGAAACATATTCGGCTCCAGTCAGTTAATGCTCATTCCCATCAAATGACAGAAAACGCCTGCCAGACCCAAAATAGCTGCCCGCACTCAGAAGGCCATAACTTTTGCATTTCTAAACGAAATCGCAGAAAATTGGTACCGTTGGAATCGTGGCTCCGAGCCCGACGCACAACAATCAAGAAATTCGGATTTGGTGAGAGATCGATGGAGATTTTTTAGAAAACGTGGCTGGGTTCATCACAGTGTTTCATTTGGTGGTTGGGAGTACAATTAAGAGGCATGGTCATCATTCTTTCTCTTCTCGCAAAGACTTTGAGACAGATATGGGAAGCCTTTTGCAAGTAATATATAATCATTTTACTCCATTTAATGCCTCTTACAGGTAGTTGAAGGACGATTTTGGGATTTCCATTTTCCCTTCTCTTTCCCTTCTCATTTTTCTATAAAATTGGAGTGTTGGGCTCATTGTAAAAGGGAGAGTTCTTGAGATAGCAAAGCTTTAAAATTACTTTTTGAAGCCAATGTGCTTTGCAGCCCTTGTAGTGGACTCTTTGCATGGTAATCCAGGCCCTCATCTTGTAATAGATTGAACTGTGCATATCATGAAGCAATAAAATATCAGTTTGTGGATGTATCTTCCCCTGCTGTGTTTTTTTGCATTCTTCTTGCCCCTTTAATCTTTTTACAAGAATATTGTGTCTATTATTATGTTCTTGCAGGGATCCATTATCATTGTGTATGCTTGGAATATTGTTGTGAATGCATTTTGCTAGATTATGGAGAATTGTCATCACCTCTTCTAGTGTGTACTTTGCTTCTGTATTTCACGCATTTGGAGACTACTCTCACACCCTCCTTTTCTGGTGTATCACCGCTTTAGTGTAGGCTTTCATTTCATGCATTCTCTCTCCCTGGTCCCTTGGAAGTTTAGATTAGAATAGTTAGTTTCCCCTGCATTAGAGTAGATCGTGGCAGGTAGTTTAGGAGCAAGAACCAGCTTTCTCTGGAGGTCTATCTCAAACAGCAAATCCCACAACTTGGAGATAGTACCCATGTTATCCAATCACACCGTGAGCTCAAGTATATGTACTTGTATAAACATAAGGTGCTTTGTGATTCGGTGATAACATTAACTTAATAAAATTAATCGGAACTCCACATATGTGTATAAACTTCAAACTTGAAGTAGATGAAGTTTCCATGCACAAACTAGCAAAAGTGTAGAAACATGAATCACTCATTCATATGCTAAGAAATAAAATTCAAAATCATCTAGAGACCATAGCTTCGCTAATAATTTTTATCCATTTTGTATTCAACAATCTTTTAGAACATCAATCACTTAGATACTTATCAACACGATTCTTGTTGTAACCATCATTGGCTTCAAAACCCCTATATGATTATGTTTCTACTTTATCTATTTTGTTAGGAGTTAAACAATATCAAGCCTTCAATTCTTTATGTTGCTCACTCAACTTTGCTAGATTATTCTTGTGGCAACTATCGTTTGCTTCTAGAGTCCCCTCGTTTGCTTGTGTTTCTCCTCTATCTAATTTCTTAGAGCTAAAAATTATCAAGCCTACATTCCCGAATCCCGCTCACTCAACTTTCCCTTTGTTCCTTACTCCAATCCTTTCTCCGACAATTGATTGAACACCAACTCTGTTCTCATTGATGCCTTCCCCGCATTCATGTGTCCTATTTAACATGCCCGAAAATGTCTTTCATGCACTAAAGAATCCCAGGAGTTGAGGAATGGAAGAGACATCGTTGTCTGTTGTTATTGGTCTCCACATTTGCCATAGGCAAAACGCACTGCTTTTGAAACCGGTGGTTTTGTAAGTTTCACAACCCACATGGTTTACTTTGTTTTGGAGTCCTGCTGCTATTGAATGCTGATTTATTTTGTTTGGATGATGAAGAGGACAAGTTTTCATGATCCTTATGGATAGTACCTTCCTTGGAAGGATTTTGGTCCCACCGAAGCTTAGTGTGGTAGATGTGGGAACAACTCTTCCACTTTCCCTTTTAGGTACCATCTTGCTTGCATTAGTGTCTTGTCCTTCTCTCTGCAACTTGCCAAGATTTTTGTAGTCCCCTGTGAGTCTCTCCGAGTTTTAGTTGCAGCACTACGTCCTCCTCCAACTCTCCATGTGAATCCAAGACAAAGTCTTTTATGGAGGATAACAACCGATATTATTCCTCTTCATCTAAGTGGATGACTTATATAGGTGCGGCTTTGTAATATCCCCTTTTGGGATATTAATTAAATTTTATTAATCTACTTGCAATGGAAGTAAACTTAGAAGAGAAACCCTTCTAGGTTCACCTCAACTAACCCAGTGTCGGCTTCAATACAACCCAAATAGGGTTGGAGTGAGCCAAGGTAAGGGTTCAGATGGGTTATCTAGTTGGAATTAACACTTCTTTAACCAATTAAATTGCAGAAGTAGAAAAATAAATTAAAACTGCTGAAAATGACTGCAAACTTCAAAAATTAATATCTTCCTTAATATTGACTCTTTTTGCATGAAACCAAATGCAGATGGAAGATAAAATTAAGAGCTTTCAAAAGAACCCACAATCAAAATTTTCCACCCACTGAAACCCACTCAAAACAGCCCCCGAATTTGCAGAACAAGTTGCTAGGGTTAGGAGAAATAATTAAATTTATTTCCAGCTCTTTTCCCTTCACTTCTCAGCCCAATAAATGTAGTTTCAGATCTGCAATAAGGAAGTTATAACAGCAGATCGAAAAACTCTTCAAACCCTTCCAAAACACTATTAATAAATGCCCAGGTAAGTCGACTTGCATTAAATAAATTCCAGCAGTGTTAGCAAGCTCCAAATATCATGAAACAAGTGCATTTATCATAGAATAATGAGCAAGAACAGTTCAGATTTTATTCTTGCAAAAATAACATTCAAAACACCATAAATCTCCTTCAACAAGTCGATTTATATCATGACAAAACCAACAACAATTTCCAGAATTAATTGATCAAATGATGGCTTGAAAACTCTCCAAATAACCTCACAAACTCTCTCAATAATGACGCCTTCACTTATATTGAATAGAAATGCAAATAACTTATCAATTCAAGCTCTCAAGGGCACACACACTTCACAATGGGTGGTGTTGAGGAACACCTTTGTTTTAGATCATTAGTGGGCACACATCCCTTCTTCAAGCATGAAGATAAATTTCATAAACCGTCAACATGCGAAAATGAGTGCCCATCATTTTCTTTTATATATTTTCCTTGCTCATTCTCCAAAGTTCCTTCTCCATCTTTGGTGCCAAAATCTAGGAGAGAATCTTATTTTAAAAAGTGCCTGGAAATCACACTCAAAACAAATATTAAATGCATAGGGAAATTAAATTAAAAGATGCCCATATGAATCGACCCATGCTTAGAATAAATCAATTTATTCCACATAATAATTATTAAATATTCCCAAGGAATTTGACTTGCCTCTATTTAATTAATTTACCTCCAATGATTATTAAATTGGCCCAAGGTAAATCGATTTTCCCCTTTTTTAATTTATTTATTTTTGACTTGCACAAATAAATAATATTTTTAATTTTAAATTCATTTGCACAAATCAATTAATTATGGCCCGAAAAGGGGACATTACAAGCTTCTTACAATTTACTATCAAATACATTCTCATCAAACAGGAAGATCAAACTTGAATACATTTTCTCCAATCTGCTCCAAGATGGTGAATGGTCCATACCTCAAAGGTTTGAGCTTTCTTGCTTGTCCTTGAAGTCTTTCTTTGCTCAAATACAGCCATACCCTATCTCTTACTTTGAGCATATGCTCCTTTCAGTACTGGTCATGTCTGCCTTGTACTTGGCTTGAGACTTCTCCAATTGTTCTTCACCTTGAGATGAGTTTGTAATATCTGCAACTTCTTACAAATTACTATTGAATACATTCTCATCAAATAGGGAAGATCAAACTTGAAAACATTTTCTCCAATCTACTCCAAGATGGTGAATGTTCCATACCTCAAAGGTTTGAGCTTTCTTTCTTGTCCTCGAAGTCTTTCTTTGCCCAAATACAGCCATACCGTCTCCTACTTTGAGCGTATGCTCCTTTCCGTGCTGGTCATGTCTGCCTTGTATTTGGGTTGAGACTTCTCCAATCTTTCTTTCACCTTGAGATGAATTTATCTAATCCTCTCAATGAACTTTGCTGCTCTAGTCACTTCTGAATCTTATTCTTTGACTTCTCCTTCCTGTCCCACTGCAACATCAAGAGGATTAGTAGGTAAGTACCCCAAACATGCTTTGAAAGGTGACTGATTTTTGGATTTGTATACTGCCCTGTTGTACGACCGCCAGATATATACCAAAGACTCATCCCAAGTCCTCGGATACCTGTTGTAACATCTTATTGTCTGTACTAAAGTCCTATTTACAACCTCTGTTTTCCCATCGGTATGCAGATGGAATGCTTTGCTTCTTTAGAGCTTGATATCCATCTTCTACCCAAAATTTGGTTCAAATTTTCCCTAAGAATCTGGAATCTCTATCTGAATTATTGACTTAGAAAAACCAAAATGCACCCAAACATTAGAAAGAATAGTTCAAATGCTTCTTGCCCTCTTAGTGTCTTTTGGCATGCAATCAAAACACACATTTTGCTGAATCTATCTATAGCAAGTTATACCATATAAATAGCAATGGCCATATGTAGGCACAGGTAATCTGCTGTTAGGAATATTGTGTTAGTACTCACATGAAAGTGAGTTAATTAGTAAAATAATTGTATGTGTGAAGAATATTGTAATGAGTTGTTAGTAACAACTCATAGTTAGAAATAGTATGTGTGTGAGTTAGTATATATTAATAATGGACATTACGAGAATTGTTGTAATAACTCTCATAATGGTCTAGAGGTGAGAGTAATTGTAGGAGATTACTATTACAGAGATATGGTCCTATAAATGTAATGTCTCTCACATTGGAATGGAATTGAAGAAGTGTTTATTATGTTCTATATGTGTAAACTCATACCAAGATTTCATTTGGTATCGAGCCATGAAATTTCAATGAGAAGTTTGTGATTGCAATGTGTTATAGTTTTGGCTAAGGCTATGATTGGGTGTGTTATTTTAACCTTTGTCAAGTTCGATTTGATTTGCATCGTACAAAGTGATAGGACGATTTTCCATTTCTCCATTTGAAGCATTCATCATGCATGGCCTTGTCAGTTCTTGTATACGTTTGTTTGGATTGTGAAGCGCACCAGGTATGAGCTTGATAATGACGAATGTGGGATGCAATAATACATCTGGCAGATCTGTGGTGTTGCGTAAAGACCTGTGTGTACTTGCTGTCTTTGATATGATCATGCCAGCTGGTAGATTGATGTATCGATCTTCCTGAACATGCATCCATGTCTTTTGCTATATACCCATGCAAATGCGCGGTTAGATCCATTCATGTGGGTTTGAATTCCAGTCATGTGGGTTTTAATTCACTTTTGAGTCTCGAATATTGCAAACCTGTTCACGCGACTGTCTATGCAGGTTTAGTTTGTTATGCAAGTCCTGTCATTCGCGCTGCTGTCATTTACCACGATCTACAAGTCAATTCTACTCATCTACAAGTCAAATCTACCAATTTGACAATTCTGTCCTGCACAAAATGAATTGCCTGCAAACTTGATCATCCATGTGGCATCCGCGGGTATGTTTTGATAAGATTATAGTTTTATTATGCAATATGGAGAAGTCAAAATGTCATTATACTATTCATATATCTTATAGGTGAATGGTAGAGTTCTTATTTAGAGTCTATATCAAAGTGTCTTTTATTTAAAGTATTGTAGTTTTAATGTTTTGTCAAAATAATGGTTGAATTGGGTGATTAGGTTGTTAAGTCATCTTCTATTTAAAATATTGTAGTTTTAATGTTTTGTCTAAATGGTTCAATTAGGTGATAAGGTTATCAAGTCTTGTTTTAAAACAAGCTTTTATGTCATATAACATATTATTTAAAAAGAAAATAAAAATTCTTGTCATTGTTAAAATCAAAGTCAAGTGGTTGTAATGGTCGAAGTCAAGAATCTTAATTTATTTTTGTTAAGTGACGCAATATTGGTTGAAATCGATGTCTGAGTTGTTAAGTCCAATCTGTTGGGGGGGACAAAATGGAAAAAATAAGTTTCGTTGAAAAGTTTGAGGGAAAAGATTTCTATATCTGGCAAGTAAGGACTCAATTGTTGTTGATTGACAAAGACGTGTGGGAGATTGTCGATGGAAAAGTACTAAAACCAACAGATGCAGATGAAGCAACAAAGTGGGAAACCAAGGATCAAAGAACAACAACAATTATTGGTTTAGGACTTTCTGATGCCTACCTGCATCATATAGACCTATCCAAGACGTCAAATTTCATCTGGATGACACTTGAACGTGCTGTTTGGATCTCAAGTTGGAAGCATAACATTGGTCCTGAAATATAAATTGTTTGGATTAAAAATGGAAGAAGACAACATGGTGCAACACATTAGTAATTTCGTTCCATTTTGAATTAGTTAGCTAGGATAAAAATTGATGTGAGTGATGATGATGCAAAAACTGTATTATTGGATGACATGTCAACTAGTTATTCGACATGGTCTTCACATTGAGTAAAATAAACCCCGGCTTAGAGAATCTGATGTCTTCTTTGATAGATGAAAATAGAGTAAAAAAGACTGATTCAAAGGAAAGGGCAATGTATGGTAAAAACAAATTCAAGCAAGATAAACCCAAACCTCCTTTCAAGCAAGGGTCAACTTCTAAAGATTCAAAGAAAAGATGTATTTGTTACTACTCCAAACAACCTTGTTCGCATTATCAGAAACAACGATATAAAGCACAAGATCTGCTTGATGGAAAATTGCAAGAAAATGCCATGATTGTTGATGAAGAAAAGGAAGAGAATGATTGGGAAGTAAAAACTACTCACACAAAAACTCCTAGTGATGAAGAATACCTCTATTAGATTACTATCAATAGGAGGACGGAGGCACATGAGGTTGGAGGTCAAAGAATGCCTTGTGTTAGCTACTAATGATGGGGTCACATTCTGGTATAGTGGCACTAATTTTCATTTTTAGTTTGTGTGTGGTTGAAAATAAGAACAGAAGTGCATACCTGTTCATGTGTGAAGTTCCTTGTTTTTCCCTAATGTAATGATGATGCGAGATTTGGACCACAATTACTGAAGCAGGAGATGTTCTTGACAAAGTAGATGGTAGATGTGATGTTCCCACTACTTTTGATTGGTTAGGTTGATGTTCCCAAAATTGGTTGATGAAGTTCCTTGTTCATGGTTGATGTATGGTTGATGTTCCCATGGATTGGTTGATGAAGTTCCCTTGGAGGCTGTCATGGTATGATTTATTCTCTATTTGAGAAATAATTTTCCGCCATGAACTCCATTTTTTCCCAAAAGAGTTGAAATGTATTTTGCATTTTCTGGTGACTCGAGCCAAATTGCCTAAAAATTGGAGCAAATGTTCTTCATAAAATCAACTTCCATTTGAGCCATTTCTTGCATGATGAAGTGGAGTATTTTTGGAGATATGGAGGACTGAGTTTTCTCTTAGTATTCTGCCCTCTTTGATGAAGTTTTCACTTTTCCACTAATCCGGATGAGAGAATCATCTAAAAATTGGAGCAAAGCATCCCGTGAAATAACAAAACTTTTGAGATCACTCTCTTGTTCCATTCCGACACACGAAGACACTTCTAAAAATAGTAAGTCTTACTAGGTTACATAGTCTATATATAGTAAGTCTTGGAAACAGTTCATTTCCGAGTTGCCTTCACTTCTTGCATATCAAGAACACTCAAAAGTGCTAAATTAAGACACTTACTAAAAATAGACATCCTGGAATTGGACTTACTAAAAATAACAAGTGTTGGGATTGTGGTCAAACTTTGCATACTCAGTCATCTCCAGTTCATCTCACTTGACCTTTGTCACCATGGAGCTCAAACACTCAAGTTTGGAGCCAATTTCAACTTCAAACATTGAGTATCCTGATGAGAGTGACAGTGATGTAACAAGTATGGAACGAAAGACTTGAAAACAAGGATGTTGATTGAACACTAAACAGATGCAGAGGGGAAGACATTCTCAGTGGGCTATTTAGGGTTGGTAGGGTCACTTTTGCAAGAGATTGGATGGTTCAATTCATCCTAGTGGTGGCAGAAGGGGATCATCATGTTTGCAAGATCGATAGGTCATCTCAGGTCCACACGGTGCAAGTCTCGTAGTAGTGTTTTTGAACACTTGTTCAATGCTTTAGAATGTGTCTGCATCTCACAAGAAGAGGGAATTGCAATCGAATGTTGCAATTCAACAAGAGGTCAAAGGCGAGGACTTCATTCTCAGAACATTCTCTCAAGATCCATTGGAAGTATATTCTTCATTAACAGGAGCTTTCCCATCTCCGGATTATCACTTGTCCCTCCTCCTCTCTCTCTAATATTCTATTTCTTCATTAGGAATGTAATTTTTCACTCTTTTGTCTTATTCACTTAAGTGGCCTCACTTTGCATTGTAAAAGTCCCTTTTCAAAAATAAGAAAATGACTTAATTTCATTCCTAAAGGAATATGAAAGGTCACAAGTGGTGGTAAGATGAAAAGTCACATGGGGGAGAGGAAGAGATATTTTGTAAGCTATAAATTGGGATGACCTCTCCATTCCAAGGTGTTAGCAATTGTTGGTTGTTGTCCTTTGTTTCACTACTACTTGCAAGCAATAAGCTATATTCTTTTATCTCCTTGCCTATGTTCTTCTACTCTCTCTACTTTCCAACTTTGCAAGCATTGTAATCTTGTACAACCAAGAAGGAACTTTGTCTTTGATTAATGAATCCATAGAACTTTGTGTCTTTGATTTATTAGTCTTGCTTTATTGTTTACATGGTTGATTTCTTCCTATTGAATCTGCAAGTGCCTACTCACAATCTTGACCCCTTCTATGTATTTTCCTACTTCCCTTTACCTCTTTCCAAGCAAGTTCTTCCATTGTATACCATACAAGAACTTTTCCACATGTTTAGTGGAGTACTCTTGTGTGATCCCGGCCTAACAAGCCGCCCACAAACTTTATTTTTTTGCATTCAATAAATGGGAGCCTTCCCATTCCCAGGAGGAGGGGCTAGCCAGTGATCGTTGGTGAAAACCACTAATCTGTCTTCAACAAATTATTTCACCAACAAATACCTCAACTATGATGAAGCTTTATACGAGAAAAGGCTAAAGTTGTTTCTTTATGTGTGAGAGATTGGATTTATTGAGCACCTATGTGATCCACACCACGGAGCCCAAGACCATGTGTGGGGGACAACCTTGTGCTCAATGATATCCAACGAAGGTCATAGAGAGTGCATGCTAGTTAACTTACAAACTGTAAACTACATACATAACAAATAAGTGGACGTCCGATTTGCATAAATGCAACTTCTATTCAATATAGAAGAATAGGGAATAATTAAAGAGGTGTACAATGTTATAGGAAGGGTGGGAGAGTAGGCTTCATGATTAGAAGGGGATTTTCTGGATTAAAAGTGCATATACAAATGCATATGAGAAATATTGGATACTCAAGGCATACAATAATAACTATTATCTAGTTCGACACTCAAGGATGCCGACCCTTGGGCGATTGAGTATGTCACATATGTATACCGCAAATCCAAGAAGACAGATTCTAACCGGCAATGGTTACAAAGAATGTTTACAAGTTGTTTCATCTTCCCGTCATATGGTTACTTTGGGAGATTTTTGACGTCTTTACAAAATTGGAAAGTGCCACTTGGCAAGCCACGTGGAAGCGAGGAGTTCAATGTGGTTTGCTGCAAGAATACACCGCATACAACGCAGTCTCGGTCTTGCATGGTAGTGTCTTTGCAAGGGTGACACGCTAGTGTGAGGTGAGGCCAGACTTTGCGTGAGGCACACAATGCCATAAAGACTTTATGATGCTCATGTTGCTTTGTGCAAAGGAGAAGTGTTGCGTGGTGTTGCGGTCGCACGAGGGTTTTGCAAGACTTCGCATGTGCACATGTTGCAAGGTGTGTAGCACAAAAGGAGAACTCTAAGTTGAGAAGTATGCGGTGTGCAAAGGAGAAGTTTATGCGGTTGTAGGGCTGCACATGGATCATTTGTCATGTCTTGAAGAGCAATGGTCTCCATTGTGTCCTTGTATTGCCATGCCTTGACCACACTAAAAAGTTGTGTGTGCCACGACGGGTCCAGTGTCTATCACTTTGATAATCCGATCCTTCTTTGTGAGATGCAAGTTTTCGATATATAGATTAGAAGGATGTTGTGCCACTTCGGCTAAAGAATTGGAGGGAAATAAGTCTTAAAGAGCTCCAAATTGAATATAGGGTGTACGTCTAAGTGTAGAGGGAGATCAACAACAAAGGTATCTCATCAGCTGTGTGCAAAATGGTATATAGATCTTAGTTTAGAGGCTTGATCTTTCGGTGTGCACCCTTGAAGAGTGTAATATCCCCTTTTGGGATATTATTCAAATCTGCAAATTAAACTTATCCAATCGATGCTAGAAGGACTAAACCCTCCTAGTTCGACCTCAAATAACCCAATGTTAGCTTCAATACAACCCAAATGGGGTTGGAGTGAGCCAAGGTGGTGGGTTAGATGGGAGAACCAGATTAGGAAATTAACCACTTCAAAATCTGAAATTAATTGCAGCAGTGAATTAAATAAAAATGCACCAGAACAACTGAAACTTAGAAAATTCATAACTTGCTCAATATCCCATATTTTGCCCTCAAATAAATTGCAGAATTTTCTATAAATCAAGAGCTTTCCAAAGAGCTATCAATCTGAATTTTTGAACCACTGTAACCCCTCCAAAACAACCCCCAAAATCATAAACCCAATCGCTAGGGTTAGGATAAATTTATTAAATTATTTCCAGCACTTTGTAACCCTCCAATGCACCCCAAATAATTGCTCAAACTCAGAAAAAAAAGCCAACACAGATCAGATTATGAATATAGATGATTCACCCTTGAAACATGTTAGAATAATGCCCAAATCAAGTCGCCATAGCTGGAATAAATATACCAAAATAAACCAGATTGATTAACCACTTCAAACATCACCAAAACATGCCAAATAATCACTTATGCAAGTCGCTAGGGCTGGAATTTATTGCAGCATTAACAGCAGATCATTAGCACTATAAAATCCTTCCAAAAACACTTAAAATGGAACCCCAACATGCAGATTTAACTCAACAAATTAATGCACCAACACATAAGCCAAGTCGCCAATGTTAGAATGGAGAAAACAATGCATCAAACACACTTCAACACAATAGAGCACAATAAGGAGAACAATAGAGTCTTCAATATCTTCAACAATGGCTCCAAGTGAAGCTTACAATGAGAGAGAGAGAGCTAGGGCATACATCCCATTACTCCAAGCATGGAGTGAAATCAAAAGATTCATCAACATAACCCTTCCCTCAATGGCAAAACATATATTTATAGTTTTCTCCCAAGGTGGAGCGACTCCCTTTTGGAGGGAAAACCATAATTTGAAATTATAAGGCATGCCTTATAATTTCCCCTTTTATTTTATTTCCCCCTTTGTGTGGCGTCCCTTTTTGAGGGTCTATTTGACATTAAAAACCACTCTAATATTATTTAATTAATCCCCTTTTAATTTTGTATTTTTGGGAATTAAATTAAATAATAAATTACATTAATTGCTCAATAAATATTCTTTTGTGAGCAATAATACAAAGTAGTGGAAAAACCACTTAGCATCCATGATTAAATGAGAACTAATAATTAAATGAATATTGCTTTATGATGACAAATGATTATAATCACTCTCCAGGCAATATCATTCAATTACTAGCATAGTTTTCCCCTTGCAACATCCCAAAAGCCCATGGGGAAAGATAGGCTAAGGGTCTTCAAAAAGGGGACATTACAAAAAGTTCCTTATGAAGAGGCAACCAAACTTTATTGCAAATTTGGAATGCATGAGGTGTGTGATGCGAGTCACGACGCTCTTTGTACTTTTGTTGTGAGCGCTAGAGGATCTGTTGAACCTATTGATGAACAAATTATGTGTTGTAGAAACTTCGCACTTTATTTGCTTCTTGATCTTGTGTGCGCAACTCGGTGTTGGTTGGTGCATGTTAGGAGATGTGTAGAGGTGCCTTTGGTTGGGACCTAAATCATGTGTAGAATGGACTATGCCCCGTAGAACTATGAATAGCTCTATTGTAGGCATGTTGGATGTAAAGAAAGTTATCATCCCAAGTGCGGGCATGAACATGGTTATAGGTACACAAAAGATGAACTAGAGTGTGATTGACAACTTATGTTTTCCCATCTGTCGATGATGATGAAATACCATCGACTGATCCAATCAGTATATCCATCAATTCCCATAGTGTGACGAGTAGAAATGTGACTTGAATGTAGCTAGTGTTTGTAATGCCAAAGTGTCTTGATGTCTTGGTGTAGTGCGCCCCCAAATGAGTCTTTAGCAAGGTGCACGAGAGATGGCCAAGCTTGTAGAGAAGCTTCTCACTCAAGTAGAACTCCTGAACTTGTTCACACTTTGTGGAAAAGCGATATAGGCATTTGCAAAGTCCTTGTTAGCTGAGTAAAGAGATATGTTTGAAAAAGTTGTGTCTGCGCGTGCCCAACATTATGATGGGCACTTTGTAGTTATGGACCAGCTAAGGCAATATGTGACCTTATTATCCTTTCCCTTCTTGTGTTTGATCATGAGATGGAACTACCATAAGTCATCCACTTCATGTGGCACACATTCTCCAACTTGGTTTGTGTTAGCAAAGGTTGAAATGGCTTATGATCAAAATGAATGAATGTCTCCTAACCCAAGATTTAATGGTGCCATATCTTAAATGCTTGCATAATAATGTATAACTCCTTTTCATAGGCATAGTTCCTTTGAAATGTGTTGCTGAATGTCTCTCGAGTGGTATGCGATTAGATGCCCATGCTACATGTGAACTATGTCGAGTGCATAATCGAGATGCATTGGTGTAAAGTTTAAAAGAGTGCACAATGTCGGACATTGCAAGAATAGGTGTTTCGCAAAGGCATTGTTTGAGAACCTTGAAAGTGCATTGTTGTGCATGAGTCCAATCAAACTTGGCTTTGACACCTATAATATCATTGAGGGGCCATGATATGTGTGAAAAACCAAGGGGAACCCTCACTGTAGAAGTTTGAAAGTCCAAGAAAACTCCTCAATTTTGTGAGATTGCACGGAGGTGGCCAATCTTGGATCACTTTGATGTTCTCTGGGGTCTACATGAATTCTGTCTGCAGTCATGATGTATCCTAAATATTAAATGCATGTAGTGCACAATGTACACTTTGTTGAGTTGGCTTGCACTCGTGTTTGTCAAGAGTGTCTAAGACGTGTGAGATGTGTTCCACATGCTCTTCCCAAGTCTTGTTGAAGATGAGGACGTCATCCATGTAGATGACGGCGAAGGAGTTGATGAAGGGCCTAAGTAGATTGTCCATTAAGTGCATGAATGTTCTTGGTGCATTGTTCAAGCAAAAAGGCATATCCAACCATTCATACAATCCCTCTCGTGTCTTGAAAGTTGTCTTCCAGACATCTTCAGGATGGACTAGAACTTGATGATAACCTAACTTCAAGTCGATTTTGGTGAAGTATTGTGCACCATAGAGCTGATTAAGGAGGTCATCAATGCGTGGTAGTGGATATTGATTTTTCACTGCGACTTTGTTGTGTGCCTGATAGTCTATGCAAAGGCACGATGCCTTGTCCTTTTTCGAGCAAGGATTATCATACTTCTGCAAGGAGAAGAGTTGGCTTGAGTTTTTCTTGATTAAGGAGCTCTTATATTTGGCGCCGAACTTAATCATTCTACCAAATTGATTTCTAGTATAGAGGGCTGTTTGGAAGAGGGGATCTAGGAACTAAATCTATGTGGTGTTTTGTTGCGTGATTAACTTGTTGAGTTGTCCTTTATTGCGACGATGATTGCATTGTGCACACCGCCAATGCCTACTTTTTATGTGCACATAGTTGTCTCGGGGGACCATGAGCAACACAAACCTTTGCATGTGTGAGATGAGCTTGTGGCATTGTTTGGTAGAGACCAAGGTGATTTTTGGTTGTTGGAGTGAGTCCAAGAGGTTGAAGAAGTAATCTTTGCATAGACAAGCCAATTTTGTGGTTTAGTATGAGACGTAGAGTTGTGTAATATCCCTTTCAGGGCTGAAAACAGAGAAAAGGGGTTTACCGACAATCCTCAATATTTATGATTTGAAAACACCACGACATCCACACACAACAAACTGAAAATAGCTGAGAATATCTTAGATTGATTAACCAATCCAAAATCTACAGTCTCCTAGGGCAGCGAACTGCCTATGAGATTCGAGTCCACTTTTCACTAAGCAAATCCTTTTATCTAGCCACGAAAATATTTGTACATCACAAATACATCCAAAGATTGAAGAAATATTTGATTAATACATTTGAAACATTTAATTAATCAAATATTTATAACAGCAGCGATCAAGTGAAACCGAGGGCTAGGAAAAATAGCAAATCCTCACCAAAATTCACCAAAGTTTAGATTACGGCCTTATAAATTATGCCGAATAAGAATATCAAAGAATAAATATGTTATGTGCCCTAGAAGGCACCAATTCACACTCAAACCCTAGTCGCTCCCCTAGGAAAGAGCTCCAAAAATATATATAAGTCCTTGTAAGTCTTCTTCTTGATTCAAATTTGCAATTAGTTTTCAATAGAAATCCAAAATGGAGAGTTTTCGTTCTCCACCAAGCCACAAGAAAGTTTTCTGTCCTCCTGGATGCCACACGAGAGGGTTTTCGTCCTCAAGTGGAATGGTATTGATCAACTAGCCTAACAAATGAAATGTAAATGCGCCAAAAGATGATCTCCAAATGAGGTCATACAACCTCTTTTATACTCCTTGCTTGGCGCCAAAAGCCAAATAGATGAAGACCGACCTCCAAGCTCACTTTATGTTTTAATTCTTTGTTGGGAACTCCTAATCCTAAAGACCTTTACGGAGGAGATAAACACTAAAGATAAACATTAAAAATAATAAAAGAAACCAGAAACAAAACTCACTCACTTCCCTTGTTCACTTAATCTTCTTGTACACGGAAGAGAATGGCAAGAACTCTTCATTTGGCCTCAATACAAAAGGGGACATCACAAGTTGACTCGAAGTTGAACAAGCGGTCTTTGCACAAACAAGCCAACGTTGTGGTTTAGTATGATATGTATAGTTGACTCCAAGAGGTTGAAGAAGCAATCTTTTCCCGAGCGAGCCAACATTGTGGTTTAGTTTGATATGTAGCATCTCGATCATATAAGTATGGTCTCCCTAACGAGATGTTGTAGACTTCTGAGGTGTGATGTCACAAGTGATTGTGTCCTGCATGGGCTCGACTTCGTACTTGAAAGTGCATTTTTGCTAGACCTATATATCCTTCCCTTGCTGGAGCCACCCCCAAGGAATATGGCTTGGGATGTGGAGCGTGTGAGGCCTAAGCATTTGGTTGTTGCTTGTCTGATGATGTTCTTTTGGCTCCCATTATCAGTGATAACATGATGAGGTCGACCCTTCACCTAAAACTTATGGAAGAGGTGTACACACTCAAAGGTTGTGGCGTTGGTGCTCGACAAGAAACATCTAGATTAATGTCATTTGTTTACGCGGTACCTAAAGTAGAATACACAATCAGAAATTTCCATGCGCAACATTCAAAATCTTGTGGGCGTGGGAGTGATGACAATGACACCACTTGCAACTTGATTTCCTTTTGCCTTTGTTTGGGTTAGAAGGTGCAAGAGCCTTTTGGTGTTGTGAACCTTCTTGGGTTGGTCTCATTTGTGCGTCATGTTTTGCTTCTACCGCGTGGGAGGATTAGATGGCGTGTTGTGTGTGGGTTGACTCTTGTGCACACTTTGTTAGATAAAGAGGAAAATTTCTTTTTCAACTTTGCCTTGGCTTTGATCTTGGTAGTGTTGCAATATGCTTGCCACAAAGTCGGAAGTCAAGAACAACATTTTGGTGCGTATATAAGGAAAAATTCCATTGATGTACTTCAACACGTTATGTTGCGTTGCGAGGTCTTTGCATAGGCGTGAAACTTAGTCATGGAACTCATTGGTGTTGTCTTCCATCGATTACACCTTAGGTGTCACAATTGCCGGAACTTCATGTATTCATCCTCATAGTGTGTTAGGGGGTAGAATTCTTTCTATGAGCACTACCAAATTCCTCCCAGAGACTCGATGGGTTTGAAGGATTTCTTGCATTGTGTTGTGAATCCATCCCACTAGTGGGACATTGAAATGGACAACTTTAGTGTTGCAAAGGTGATCTTCTCCTCATCATAGAAGTGATTGATAGAGAAGTAGGCCTCAAGTTCGCGAATCCACTTACACAATGCTGCAGATTAATCTTGCCTTAGAACTTAGAACACTAGAATGAAATGTTCCTTTTTAGGGTTGGAATTGAAAAACTAAGAAATAACACAAACCCAAATTGAAAGCAATCTTATTTTTATAACAGTCAACTGAAAATTATAATAGTAGTGAACAAGCGTCGAGTTTTAGAACAACAACAAGGAAAAAGCTATAATTCATCAAAATTGCACCATTAACACCATTCAAAATATGTAGGGACACTTAAAAATATTTTAGAGCCAACAATAACCAAGAAATCAGCTTCTAAACCCCAGTTGAAAATTAAATAAATGACAACAGTACACCCTTACAAAGTAGTCAGTAATGAATGATTTCAAGCCCAAAAATGAAGTACAATGTAGATTCCGGCTACCAAAAATATGAAGAATGCAATGATGGTTGAGTTGAGTGTCGCCGTGCCTTAAAAACCACCCAACACTATAGGATCAAACCCTATCTGAAAATCTGCAATATCCACCTTCTTGAAGCACTAGGAACAATCAATTGAAGAGTTTTCGTTCTTCAATCAAACAAGGGTTTCGTTCTCCTTGTGTAGCCGCACCAAAGGATTTTTGCCCCTTGGTGGAAGGAATTTGAGCTGTTAGCCCAAAACCAAGCAAAGTATAATTTTATGTCAAGAGATGATCCACAAATGAGTCCAAGTGACCCCTTTTATACCCTTTTGGTGGTGCCAAAACCAATTAGGGAGTTTTCCCCCATGACCGACCTCATAATGATGATTGCTTTTAATTTTATCTTTGGCTTTTCCTCTTCAACCCAGCCGACCTAACTTATGAGAGAAACTATGAAAGAAAATGCAAATGCTCACGAAAATGACTGAAAAACATGACAAACACTTCCCTTGTTCACTTCCTTCTTGCCCACGGGAAGTGGAATGGGCTAGATGTTCTGAAATATTGTGTAACATTATTATATTAGTGTGTGCAAATAATGAGTTGTCTTGTACAACTCAGAGATAAAGAATGGTTGAGTGAATAATGGGATAGTTGAGTGATCTTAGGAGTGTGTTGAGATGTTGTAGGAGAGTTAATATGGATTGATGTTGACTCCTTCATTATAGGATCAAAGAAAGCTATATATGTAATACTTCTATAATGAATAGACATCCCAAACGTTTTCAACTCTAAATATATTATTTCGGTGTATTGTTATCTGGTTTGCCATGCTTAAACTCTGATCAATTTAACATTTTGGTATCAGAGCAGGGATTCCAGGATGAGAGTCTTTGAATAAAACTTTCTCATCGCAATGTCCATGGCCTAGTAAGGTGGATATATTGATTGCATCATCCTGTGTATTAGAGCATTCACTGCTCGCGAACCGAACTCTTCAAGCGTGCGCATTGCATAGTTGTTCATGCGTATTGCATCGTGCGTTACACTGCGCATTCTATCGATCGATTTGCCATTTTTGGAAAGGGTCCGGAAAGAAGTTGAATTTAGAACTTGTGAGCACGATAACTTTCAGTGATAACTTCGGATTGAATTATTGTTTTTATTTGAAAATGTGTATTTTTTCAAGTTCTACGCATTGATCCTATTCTTTTTGTTGCTGGAATTAAAAAAAAATTATTTTTCCATTTTTGGCAAATTTAAAAAAAAATTAAAAAAATTGTCTCACTTTTGTTTGGACACACTTTCGCTTTTACGCGACGTCGAAGTGAGGGGGTGCAATATCGGTTGAAACCGACACCCAGGAGTTTGTAAATTGAACTTCATCGACACATTTTGCTAAGTAGCAAAAAACCAATGGAGGTGGAGGCAATAGAGGAAGGAGGTGTTTTAGCGACCACTCGTCGGGCACCATTGATGAGGCCGCAATATTGATTTGGTGGCCATGTTTTTTCTGTTGTGTGTTTTCTACAGTTTCGTTGCTTTGTAATAAGAACAAAAGTGAATTCTGTTCAATTGTAATGTGTGAGAAATTCCTATATGTAACCTCCTAGTAGAAAATATTGTAGAATGTGTCTCTAAATTTATTGCAACACTCATAGATTTGGAAAGGGTTGGTGGTCGATCCAGAAAACCACATATGTAAAAAGGTAGATAAAACTTTTACTAGGTGTTGTGGTCCTCTGACTGCCTTCCTTCTTTATGAAGATGATCCGCCAGTGGAATGCCGAGTGCATTCTTTTCATGGAGTAAATGTGGGATGCGTTCCGTCGCATAGTTGTGGTCATGTGCAGCAAGACAGTCAGCCAGTTGAAAGTTTACACGCCTTTCTTTTGATCCAAATTATGAGGAAAGCTCATGCAGCACGTTGCAGTAGAAGACAAAGTTATATTGTACCATGTCAACATTAGGGGAGTGTATGTAGGGAAATAATAATGTTAACAATAGGGGAGTGAATGTTACAGAAATATTGTGTAACATTATTATATTAGTGTGTGCAAATAATGAGTTGTCTTGTACAACTCAGAGATAAAGAATGGTTGAGTGAATAATGGGATAGTTGAGTGATCTTAGGAGTGTGTTGAGATGTTGTAGGAGAGTTAATATGGATTGATGTTGACTCCTTCATTATAGGATCAAAGAAAGCTATATATGTAATACTTCTATAATGAATAGACATCCCGAACGTTTTCAACTCTAAATATATTATTTCGGTGTATTGTTATCTGGTTTGCCATGCTTAAACTCTGATCAATTTAACACTAGAAGTCTTCAAAACGAACTAGTTTGGAAAATTGGACATTACAGTCCTCCCTCCCCAAAATTGCTTGTCCTCAAGCAATTGCAAATTGGGTGCTCTAATATAGTGACACCTTCCCATGTAGCATCTTCCATTGGTAGATCCTTCCAACGGATTAAATACTCCTTAATGCTTTGGTTCCTTAACTTCCTTTCTTGAATATCCACTATAGCTTCTGGAATCAAAATTAACTTACCTTCTTCATCCAAAGGTGGCAGCTGAATAGGAGTAATGTGTTGTCCTAGTGCCCTTTTTAGGCACGAAACATGAAAGACATTATGTATCCGGCTATGCTCTGGTAGCTCTAGCTCATATGCTACTTCTCCAACTCTTCCCTTTACTTTGTAAGGCCCATAGAAATGTGGTTTAAGCTTTTTCGCACCACTATGTTTGAGGAAGATTGCCTATAGGGCTGCAACCTCAAAAATACCATGTCTCCTACCTCAAATGTCTTTCCACCCGTGTTGATCTGCATACAACTTCTGTTGATTTTGGGCACGTTGGAGGTTTTCTTTGAGCTCCTTCAAGATGTCATGACTTTGTTGCACCAAATCTTTGGCCCCCGGTACCCTACTATCAGTCATAACTAAATCAACAAAAGAGAGCATCATAACCATATAAAGCTTTGAAGGGTGACATACCAATGGACATTTGGAATGTAGTATTATAACACATAGTTCTGCGAGGGGCGTGTCACCCCCAAATTTGTCACGTTCGAGATGTCCCGACGTCCCGGGACGTGGGGGAAACGTTTTCCCCACGTTTCCCACTTTTTTTTTTGCTGGGAAATGTCTTGGGGATGTTTGAAAATGTTGGGAAACATCCTGGGGACGGGGAAAAGTGGGGGGGACGTCCAGACGTCCCCCACGTGGTCAGCATTTATTTCCTTTTTTGGCATTTTTTTCCTTTTTTGGATTTTTGGTGAAGAAAACACAAGAATAGAATAAAATTTGCCATTTTTGGAAAGGGTTCGGGAAGATATAGTAGCAAAAACTTGCATGTGCCATAACTTGCATTCTGTGGCTTTATTTCAGGTGCCGTTTTCTCTAAAAGTGCATATTTTCTTGAGCTCTACGCATTGATGGCAATATTTTTCTTATTTTCATAAAATCAATTTTTGCACCTTTTTGGACCAAACAACTTCTTGCAATCTTCTGAAAGAATCATGAGTATTAAGGAATGTATTTGATGTTTATGAGTTCAAGTTTCACCTTATTTAAATCTCAAATGCTTTTATTTCAGCTTATTTATATAATTTAGTCACTATATTTTTATATTTTAAATATTTATATATTTTTAATTAGCCGTCTCCTCCCCGTCCCCAAAATTTAGAATTTTTTTGCCGTCCCAGAAACCTCGTCCCCACGTCCCCGACCCTCGTCTTAGGTAACTATGCTATAACAAAATTAAGCCATGTGTAACTATTTTACCCAAGTTGATTGCTGCCCATCAATATAGTTATGTAGGTAGCCCTCTACCCATTTGTTCACTATTTCCGTTTGCCCATCTGTTTGGGGATGATAATCCGGTGCTAGGAGTGAGCTCATTGCACAGTCAAACATAATTTTTTTGCCAAAACATACTTAAAAATCTGCTGTCCCTGTCACTTATGATATTCCTTGGCAGCCCATGAAGTCTAAACACCTTCTTAAAAATATATTAGCCACTATAGGTGCATTATACTTGGTTGGAAGTGGATAAAAATGGGCATATTTTGTGTCTATCAACCACAACATACAAACAATTCTTACCTTGAACCATGGGCAGCCCTATGATGAAGTCCATGGAGATACTTTCCCACTTTTGAGTGGGAATAGGAAGGGGCTGCAATAGCCGAACAGGGAATTCATGTTCCGCCTTGTTTTGTTGGCAAACCAAATATTCCCATCCTCTTTAAGACCTTTCCAAAAGAACCCTTCTCTAACCTGTTTGTATGTTTTGAAATAGCGCGGATGACCAGCCAATGGGGCATCATGAACAACCCTCAATATCTTGTTCTTTACTTTGATTCAGGAACCAAATAGACCTTATTCTTATAGAGAATAAGCCCATCCATTATCTTATACCTTTCATCCACAATTTCTCCTTAAAAACATTAGAAAACTTATTCTTGGCATACTCAGCTGTAATTAGGGACTTCCAATCTGTTGTTATCTTAGATAAAGAGCAAAGATATGATTCTTTTGACAAAATGTTTTCTACCAAATAATTGATTTGAGGGATTTCCGGAATTATACCTTGTAGTATCACCTTCTTGCCTTTATCCATGAAGCTTATCTTTATACTTTGGTAGTTAAGAGTGATTTTTCCCAATGAATCCAACCATTGGACTCCAAGCACAAGATTTGTATCAGCTATGCCAATTATATAAAAATCATCACATACTTCATGCTCCCCCAATGTGAAAAGGAGTTGTGGACACCTCCTTGTGCATGACATGGAATAGCCATCCGCTACTTTAACCTGTGAATCCTTTGAAGTCTTCTACATTCAAGTCCATCCTTGCAACCAAGCTCTCATTAATGAAATTGTGAGTAGCTCCACTATCAATCAAGACCATGACTCTTTTCCCTTGTAGGTCTCCTCTCACTCGGAATGGATGGTATCTAGGAGCACTAGACAAAGTGGCAAGAGTGCTGTCCAAACTTTTTGGATCTACTTCCGGATCATGATTTTCCTTTTCCTTTTCAACACCTACTTCACAATCTGAAAATACTTCAATATAATGCACATGAGCCTTACTTAAGAAACGATCACCTGGGAGACCATGGATCCTTGCAAGAGAAGCACAAATTCTTCCTTCTTAGCTCATTTCTTGACTCCACTTCTTTGCTTGTTTTGGACAGCTCCTTGGGTATAATTGGTACCCGCTGAAAAGGCTTCTTTGGCTGGTCCAAAGATGTGGTTCTTGGCTGTCCCAAGTGTCCCTTTGCTATCCTCCATTCGAAAATGCCCTTGGCTGCCCGCTGATTGCTGTTGTCCTTGGAGCAACACCTTCAAGATCCAATGATTTCTTAATTGCCTCTTGGAGAGACAAAGGGTCAAATGCTCTTACCAAACCCTTGAGTGGTTCAACCAAACCCTCAATGAACAAAACAATGAGCCTCTTCTCTATCACATCCGTAATCATCACGAAAAGCCTCTGAAATTCAACGACATAGTCTTCTACCGTGCCTTGTTTTTCAACTGTGCTAGCTCCCGAAAGTGAACTTCTGGATCAACCCTATCAAATCTCCCAATGAGTCTTCTACAAAACTCATCATATGAGTGGATGAGATTGTGCCCTTGTGTGACTAATCCATGAAACCACCACTCATGTGCAATTCCTTCAAGATGAAGGGTTGCAAATTTAATTACATCATCCTCCGTCATAGGCCTCATGTTAGAACTATAATATTAAGTGAATCATAATATTTAGTTTATAGTTAAATAATATAGAATAACTTATATTCTTATTATTTAAATATAAACTATATATTAGGTGGTTAGTTATTTAATTAACTAACATTAATCGGGGAGGTGTGCCCCGTCACTTAAGAAGGTCATAACCCTTCGGGTTATTTAAATATGACTATAGGTCATATTCAGAATTATCGAGGTAATTTAGGTAAATACATGGAGTAGAAGTGAGGAGGGAGTTTCTGGACTGGATGTAAAAAGTTTCTTAGATAGTGGAAATTATTCTATCGTGGTTTTTACCCCATTGAGGTTTTCCACGTTAAATCTTGTGTTATGGTGTTATTTATTTTTCTATGTATTTATTCATGTTTTATTACTATGTGCACATTTATATTTATGTTTATTAATTAAGGTTAATAAATATTTCATCCCCTCGTCTCTGACATGGTATCAAAGCGAGATTAAATAATTTAATTTAATTCTAATGTTGCAATGGTTGGGAAGTTAGGTGGTTAGTTGGTTAGTATCCTATTTAACACCCCCTTCCCTCTCCATATGGAAGTATTAATGTGGTGTGCATAGGTGGAAACCTAATTGGAGACTTTAACCCTCGCATGAAAACTTGAACTCGAGAATTACCAGGGCCTAAAAATAAAGGTAAGGTTTGAATATTTTTGTGAAATATTTATATATTTCTATAGTTTTTTAAAGTGTGCAGGTTAATACGAGATATTAAAAGAGAGTTAAAATTCAAGTGAAACCTAGTTCACAGAGGAGACAAGAATCCAGAAAATAGGGGTTTCAATTTTTCTTATTGGTCGCATAAATCTTGTCCCCTGGTGATGTAAAATAATTATTTTCACTTTGAATTTCAAAATATAAATTATATTTTTATATTCTATAGTTTAAAAGCCTCCATGGTTATAAACTACGTTTTATAAAAATAATAAAAACATAAATTAAATAAATTCTATATAGTTGATATAAATCTAATTTATATAAACTATATTCTATAGTTTATATATAAAACTAAAACTATAGTTGACATTAAAAATAATATATAGTTTTTATAAAACTATATAAAACCTAAACTATGCGTCCCGATCAAAAACTTTATATTAAGAATTATATAAAGGGGGCGGCACCCTCCAACCCCCCATCTATCTTTGCTCCACATGGTGCGCACCGCACACCCTCACCCGCTCTAACCAGCGATCGCCACGTAGCACTACGGTTCCCTACACCGCCGATCGCCTCCTAAAGACGGACCCCCTCCCTTCCTCTACCTAGGGACAATTTAGTCCCACATGGGGACTGCATGGGGTGGTTAGAGTCTTTAAAAGCTTTGTCTGTTGATGGATGGTGGTGTGACTTCGGTCACACCACCGTATTTTGTTTGAAGCCCTTACGGGCTTGGCTCACCCTCTAGGTCGTGCAATGAGAAGTGTTGGTTTAAAAGTGGCAATTTAATATAAGGTTTGGCAAATGTAATATGTGTGGCTTGGTTGATTAATATTCGGTTTATATTGCAAATTGAAATGTGATGGCTCGGTTGGTTAATTTGCATAGTTCAAATATGATAGTTACATTGGCAAGTTGGTTATAAATTGGCTTGATGGCATAAAATAACTCGGTGATAAACTCACCGAGTTGATAGAGTTTCAAACCAATGTAGGAGCAAGAGCTCCCCAAATTTTTATAAACCATTAGTATTTTTTGAAAAATATATAAATCATTGTTTGTTGTTCTTCAAAAATATAAACTAATCGTAAAAATTATTTCTTTTTTGAGAAAAATTGTAAAAACAATATAATTGTTTTTTGTTTAAAATGACATTCTTACGACACGATGACTAGATCATCGTCGTCATTTTGTTACAAAACTAAAAAAATTTCACTTACATTTCGAATTATTTTTGATATCATACTAACGCATTCGTGTATAGATTATCTAATTGACATGACCTCTTTTTTTTGCGTAAATTGATCGTTTTTTCGATTGTGAGGATTAAACGACAGGGGGGATTACTATTAAACTCTTTTTAATCCTCATTAATTATTTATTTCTATTTACGCAAAAATGGGGTCTAATCAGTTCTCAATTGATAAATCTCGATGAAGATGATGAGAATAATCATAGTACTAATATAGTAACTTTATAATTTACTTCTATTACCTCTAAATGAAAAGTATATGAATATATTGTTGATAAATGAGTTGTTTTTCATTTATAATTAACTAAGATGGGTTAGTAAAAATGAACTTGAAGTAACTACAATTGAAAACATACAAAATGGCTTATATATGCTTTAAAATTTTGCATCGTTTTAGCAAGTTTGTTAAAAATGGAATTGTTCATTTTTTGGCATGAAAAATTGATCATAAATGACATATCTAAGCTTTACCACCTCTGAAATGTATTGAAGGGTGCTAACATGATCATTGTTCGAAGCAAACTCAAATCCATGGGAAAAGTCCATTGTTATTGGATCATGTTTTTAGTGAATTATGTGATTATTTTTGTATGATTTGATTATTTGTTCGGATATGTTATCTATCAAGTCTTATCTCTTGATTAAAAGACTTAAGATAATGAAGATATATATGTTTTTGATAAAACATTTCTTAGTATGTGATTACTAAAATATTATTATATGCATATCAAACGACACTTGGGACGCCCTTGCATTTGTATTGGAGACGTCCAATACCGATTGTATTTAATATATATTTTACAGAATAGTATGTTGAAAATTTTCAACATATTTTAACATGGTTAGTTAAGCATATTGTTATGTTAGTTTTTATAAACTAATGTTTAACTTTTACAAATAGTTAAAAGTGAAATCAATAATGATTTATATGCTTATTATGATGTCTATATGGATATTGTGACTCTAACCATGCTGATGTTGTGTTAGATATAAAATATATTGGATATGTGTTCAAGTTTTTTTGGTGCAGGAACCATTACTTGGAACAAAAAAAGCAATCGGTCTCCATTTCTTCTACTGAGGCAGAGAAGTACAATGGAAGCAACAAAGAAGCCATGTGGGTGTTGGAAGAGATACACATGGAAGTGAAGGAAGTATTCCTCTTCTATGTGGTGGTCAGAGTTTTATTACTCTTGCTAAAGAATCCAGATTCAACATCAAAAAATGAAGCATATTGAATTTCATATGCATGTTATCCGAGAGAAGGTTCTCTGCGGTGATAGAGATCTCGAGTAAGATCAAGATTATGCAATTATGTTTACGAGCCATTGTGTGCTGTAAAATACTACAAGTGTGTGCAATGCTTGGCCTTTCAGAGTTTCCATTGAGGGGGAGTGTGCATGCAATATCACCTCTTAATGGCCGGCCGGTTGTTGACTCCTCTATACTTCTACTCGGTTTAAAGCATTGTAAAAAGATCTTTTATGATCTATGTAAACTAATAGAGTTTACGGAATATATACTCCAGTGGTTGCATCTATTTGTAAAGGAGGTCCTTGTGTTATAAAAGGCTCCTAGAGATGCGGTATAATAATTTTTCCATGAGAAACGGTGGGATTTAGTCTCACAAATCATGCTTAGCCTCAATCATACGTCGATTTATGGATTCCAAATCCTTTTGTACCAAAAAGTAAGTTGAGCACGATGAAGGTGCTATAATTCCTTCAAAAATACATTTGCTAGTCTAAACCTTTGGGGCTTATGAATTTTAAATCTGTTATGTACAAAACAGTAATGCTAGCATATGGATCCCCACTTAATATTCGAGGGGAGTGTTAGATTTATAATGTTAAGTGAATCATGATATTTAGTTTATACTTAAATAATATAGAATAACTTCTATTCTTATTATTTAAATATAAACTATATATTAGTTGTTTAGTTATTTAATTAACTAACATTAATCGGGAGGTGTGCCCCGTCACTTAAGAAGGTCATAACCCTTCGGGTTATTTAAATATGACTATAGGTCATATTCAAAATTATCGAGGTAATTCGTAAATACATGAAGTGAGGAGGGAGTTTTATTGACTGGATGTAAAAAGTTTCTCATATAGTGGAAATTATTCTACCGTGGTTTTTTACCCCATTGGGGTTTTCCACGTTAAATCTCGTGTTATGGTGTTATTTATTTTTCGTGTATTTATTCATGTATTACTATGTGCACATTTATATTTATGTTTATTAATTAAGGTTAATAAATATTTCATCCCCTTGTCTCGACACCTCAATGATAAATAGGTGCCAAATTTTGTATACAAGCTTGGGCTGTCCCCTTGTTGGAACCATCAAATGTGGAGAATGCCATTTTTCCCAAAGTATTTTGAAGGTCCTTTTGTGGCGCATTAGGTCTAGGCTTCGGCCTTGACCTTCCCTTGCTTACCCCTATGAATTCGGCAAGCGAAATAGCTTCACGGATCTCATTCGGAAGGGCCCTATATTCTTCATAGCTGGCCACAATATTGTGCCCTACTGAATGCCTTGTTTCCATCTCCGAAATGGCTTCTTCCCTTGGAAGGAAAGTAGGCCTAGTGGCTGATCCACAAGTTGATCCTTGGGGCTGCCATGAATATTAACTCTGGATGAGCTGCCCTCGCCATTTTGAAGCCTTGGTTCATGAAATTTTTGTAGGGTTAGGGCTAACAAATCCATGGTGTCTGCCAACCTTACTTGCCCTTCAATGAGTCTATCAATTTTGGCCTTTTGAGAACCTTGGTGGGCCATGCTAAGCTCTTCAACTAGCTGATTTGATTTTTATTCTCTTCTTTGATAACAAATGTAGCCTTTATCACCCTCTTGCATGAAGACCCTCAGGTTGGGAAGATTGAAGCTCTGATACCACTGTAATGTCCCTTTTTAGGGCTGAAACTGAAAAACAAGGAAATAACACAAACCCAAACTGAAAGTAATCTGATTTTTATAACAGCCAACTGAAAATTATATTAACAATGAACAATAGCCTGATTTTTAGAACAAGAAGGAAAAAATAATAATTCATCAAAATTGCACCATTAACAGCATCCAAAATATGTAGGGACACTTAGAAATATTTTAGAGCCAACAATAACCAAGAAATCAACCTCTAAACCCCAACTGGAAATTAAATAAATGACAGCAGAGTACACCCTTACAAAGTGGCTGGAAATGAATGATTCCAAGCCCAAAAAATGAAGTACAATGTAGATTCCGGCTGCCAAAAATATGAAGAATGCAATGATGGCTGAGTTGAGTGTCGCCATGCCCTAGAAACCACCCAACACTTCCTCAAGGTGGGTCGCCCTAGGAGAGGGGCTGAAAATCACTATAGGATCAAACCCTAGCTGAAAATCTGCAATATCCACCTTCTTGAAGCACTTTGGGAACAATCAATTGAAGAGTTTTCGTTTTTCAATCAACAAGGGTTTCGTCCTCCTTGTGTAGCCACACCAAAGGATTTTTGCCCCTTAGTGGAAGGAATTTGAGCAATCAGCCCAAAACCAAAAAAAGTATAATTTTATAACAAGAGATGATCCACAAATGAGTCCATGTGACCCCATTTATAGCCTTTTGGTGACACCAAAACCAATTAGGGAGTTTTCCCTCTATGACCGACTTCATATTGATGATTGCTTTTAATTTTATCTTTTGTTTTTCCTCTTCAACCCAACTGACTTGACTTATGAGAGAAACTATGAAAGAAAATGCAAATGCTCACGCAAAATGACTGAAAAACATGACAAACACTTCCCTTGTTCACTTCCTTCTTGCCCACAGGAAGTGGAATGGGCTAGAAGTCTCCAAAATGAACTAGCTTGGGAAAGGTCACATTACATAGAATGTTGAGATTCACTTGGACCTTCGAAGGGGTTTAATGCTGAAACCGTGTGTGAGACGACTACAAGGGAGGAGGATGTGCTTGTTGGGTTGAGCTGAAACATCAACTCGTGGAAGAGGCCAAAGATTTAGGTGTGTTGTGCTTCTAGTGCGTCCTTAATCAAATTTTGGATGTCCTGGGGCTGCCTTAAGTTTATTTTGGGCATCAACCATCTTGTTCTTGCCACAACATTCTTTCGGATAGGTAGAAACAAAACTAAGTTGTTGTCCTTCTAATGTTGCGCTCGTGTGTTTATAGGCATAAAAAGAGCTATGCTCTAACACCACAAAGCCCACTACCCCGCACATGGGACAATCCTATGCTTAGGAAGTCTGATTTGCAGAAATGCAACTTCAATTCAATATGGAAGAATAGGGTATAAGTAAGAAATATAAGAAGGCTATTACAACTCGCGACGATTCTGATGAAGAACAATTACAAGTCATTTCATCTTTCAATTGTGTTACAACCGAACTTCTTCGATGTGCATGACGGTGAGCTTCCCATTGAACGGTTACTCTAAGAGATTCTTTGATGTGTTGTTAAATTGGAAATTGCTACTTTGCAAGCCACACGGAAGCAAGGATTTGCCACGTGGTTTCTATGAGAAGCCATTGCGCTTAATGCGGGTCCCGCACAAGAGTTTGTCATGCAAAGGTGATGCGTAGGTGTGAGGTGAGGCAAACTCTACGCGGGGTGCAAGATGTCGTAATGGCTTTACAAGTCTTAGGGGATTCTATGTAGAGAAGTATTGTGTGATTGGGGGTCATGCGAGTTGCCATGAGATTGTGCGTGTGTGCATGTTGCGTCTTTGCGAGGTGCTTGATGCAAAATATCTCCAAGTTGAGAAGTGCATAGGTCGTGTAGGTGCGTGAAGGAGAAGTCTACATATAAGACACTTGATGGCACACAAGGCAAATTACTAAAAACATGGAGCCATTAGGGAATTCAACGTGTAGTAATGGCCCCAAAAATGACTATCATGCCTTATGTAGCATGGAAGCGAGAATATTTTATTCCTAGTAGTTATTGAGGATTTTGTTAACATCCTCTTCCACATCGGGTAGGGATAAAGAAGAGGTTGTGTAATGTCCCTTTTTGGGACATCAATCAAAAAAAAGGAGGAAATAACCATAGTTATGCGGGGACGCGTTCCCCCCAAATTTGACATGTTCGGGACGTCCTGGGGACGTGGGGACATGGGGGGAACGTTTCCCCCACGTTTCCCACTTTTGTCTTTCTTGGGAAACGTCCTGGGGACGTCTGAAAATGTTGGGAAACGTCCTGGGGATGGGGAAACGTGGGGGGATGTGGGGGGGACATCTAGACGTCCCCCACGTGGTCAGCATTTCTTTCCTTTTTTGGATTTTTGGTGAAGAAAACACAAGAATAGAATAAAATTTGCCATTTTTGGAAAGGGTCCGGGAAGATGTAGCAACAAAAACTTACATGTGCCATAACTTTCATTTTGTGGCTCCGTTTCAGGTGTCGCTTTCTCTAAAAGTGCATATTTTTGAGCTCTATGCATTGATGGCAATATTTTTCTTATTTTCATAAAATCAATTTTTGCACCTTTTTGGACCAAGCAACTTCTTACAAATCTTTTGAAAGAATCATGAGTATTAAGGAATGTATTTGATGTTTATGAGTTCAAGTTTCACCTTATTTAAATCTCAAATGGTTTTATTTCAACTTATTTATATAATTTAGTCACTATATCTTTTATATTTTAAATATTTATATATTTTTAATTAGCCGTCCCCCACCGTCCCCCAAATTTAGAAATTTTTGCCGTCCCGAAACCCCATCCCCCGTCTCGTAACTATGGAAATCACACAAACCCCAAAATTATTAATTTCATATTTTAGACCAGCAAACTGATTTTTATGACAGCTGGAAATCAGTAGTCTGATTTTTATAACAGCAGTCCAAAAATGAAGGGAAATCACTTGAAACTCCTCAAATAACCCAACGAAAATATAGATAAGTATTTTAGGAAATATTTAAGCCACTTTCCAATATGAAACTTGATTGAAAACACAGCTGGAAAATTAATTAAATGCAGCAGAAGTACAACCCAAAGAAATTATGAAATGAAGGGTTTCCAAACCCCAACAACCACAAAGAAATATAGATTCCGGCTTTAGAAATTATGCCAAATCAGAATATGAAATCAGATTTGCAACTTGTGCCCTAGAAGGCACCCAAATGCTATCAAACCCTAGTCGCTCCAACTAGGAAGAGCTCAACAATGCATGCAAACCCTTGTAGATGTCTTCTTTGATCTTCTAATGTTCAAATCTGCAAGAGGTCTTCAAGTTATCTTCACTTCACCCAAAGATGGAGGGTTTTTTGTCCTCCAACCAGCCACAAGGAAGGTTTTTGTCTTCCTTGGAAAAAGCCACACAATTGGATTTTTGCCCAAAAGTGGAATGACAATGAGCAATCAGCCCAAAGATCAAGTGTAGAGTAAATGCGCCAAAATTGATGATGAAAATGAAGTCTTTGATCTCCTTTTATATCCCTCCTTTGGCGCCAAAGGCCAAAATAGGACCGACCTCATAAAGCTTCTTTGGGGCTTTTTAATTTGTTTTTAAAACTCTTCCAGCCCAGCCAACCTGCCTAATAGAGAAAACACTAAAGAAAACATTAAAAATTAGCAAAAGAAAAATGAAATGGGAATGCAATTCCTTCCCTTGCTCATTCAACTTCATTGCCACAGAAAGGGAATGGCAAGAAGTCCATTATTAGGCTCTTAAGTTGAAAAAGGGGACATTACAGGCTGCATTATGGTAGTTGCATGGAGGACTTGGGGGTTGAATAGCTAGCTTGAGTCTACTAGGAGGGAGGTCAGTGGGTATACTTGCTGAACCTGTTAGTAGTTTATTTTGAACTTTTGGTAGCTTGTGTACTAATTTGTATAACTGAATTCACTTCCTATAGTTAGCAAATCATTGTCGGATGCTGCTAGTGGGAGATTAACCCATCATTATAGTGTGGTAGAGAAATTGTGACACAGTTTACTTTTGATATCCAATCATGACCTGATGTTTGACTGTCCTCTCATTTCCTGCATAATGTACGCTACAATGATCCATGCCCCGAGTCTTAATGTAATTTTTGCTCATTAGTTTACTTATGATATTACTTGTCCAACTTCAAAGATTTCAACCAAGCTTCTTTAAGTTTTTGTCATCCATTTTCTCATATAGGTGTTTCAACTTTTGCTTACAATTCAGAAATAATTTCTATCAGAGAGTTCTGTGTGGGGCTCACAGGTTTTTACTATTTTAGTTCAATTAGATGGCTCATTCTTAGCCCTCTTATCATTGATTGGTTCCTTAAAGTTGTACTATGGGCTGCAGTTACATTAGTTGTGATGGCATCACTACAACAGTGTCTATTAGTATTTTTGCCAAGCTTAATGTTGTTTGATAATCAAATTAATGCTCTAGATCACCTTCAACAAGTCCTCTCGCTACCAAAAAGAGTTTTCAATTCTAGAAGAGGTTTCTGCATGTCAGATTTTAGTTGACTCCTCGCTTTCTCAAGAAATGTGTATTTTCTCAGGCTTATTTCTTTGACCTTTGCAAGATAACCTCTTCACATTGTTAAAAACATAAGCAACTTTTATGCTACAAATCTAGACATTGTGTCATAGGTATTTCCCAAATTATCAAAACCAAAACTTGGCTGTGATACCAAATGATCTGGTATGGCTATACATGTAGTTAGTATAAAACTTAAAAGTCATATAAATTTAGGTCACATTTAATGCATCACTAATGCCAAAGAGCTTTTTTTATAACATAACTTTACTGTCAGCTTTATGTATTCTACAAATCATCTTGAGACCTAGAATATAAAACTGAAAGAAAGAAGAATTTCTATCATGTCTGTCATAGAAAAGTCTTATACATCAATAAACTGGCTTAATTGGAAACCAAAACTCAGGTGAGAAACTTCTATTTTTTCTTTTTCCACATCAGACAAATCTGATATATTTGAGGCTTGAGCATTATTTAGTAAAAGGATGACAACCTGTTGAAATTGTTAGAATTTTTTTTTTCTGAGACCCACCTTTTAAGAGCCAAAATTTCCTAGGAACTTATATTACTCAAAGAAGAGAGAGTAATGAACTATAATGTCCTTAATGTGCCTCATAATAGTAAAGCTTCTTGTTAATGAAGCAATCTAATAAACTTTAAAATTTATCTTAATTTGTTAGAAGGTAAATGATGTTAAAACTAAGAAACATGTGGACCTGCTAATAGTAGGATGGTGTGCCTAACATTAAAACTAATTATGTAGACGACAGCAGATAATAAGTAATGATGGGATCAATACCTTTTGAAATCACTTAGTAATTTAATTTATTTTGTTAGTGGTTTAATTTATTCTGGGATATCTGTTTGTGGAATATGCAGGTTTCAACCATGGTTATGCTATCGTGTTAGCTAATGCGTATATATTTTAAATAAATGTAATGATTTCAATAATAGGTAAACTTTGGCCATGACTACAGGTGTTGGTGAGGGATTTCAACTGTGCAGTTCAGAAAAATATTCTTCTTCAGGTACATTTGTTTCCGAATATTTTACCTCTATATGTTACTATAACATTTGAGCTGGCTGAGAAATGGGTTTGCTTCATTTATTCACATCCACACTTTATTCCATTCATCAATCTTGGTAAAAACATATAATGTTAATGTAATAAACAAAGTGAATAAGACACAATGTAGTTTGGTGAGTAGGAAACCGAGATAATTAATGATTTAAACACACAATCTTACCATTTGTTCTTGTTTTTGCAGGGTCACATGTATTTATTTGTGCACCATGTTTGTTTCTATTCCAATATATTTGGATACGAGGAAAAGGTACACCCTAAAAATGTAATGTCAGAGTGCTTGTTTGCTAAGTGGGTCCCTTTGCCTTGTGATCATTACCAAGAATTCATGAGGAAAAATGTCACAATGTCATTAGGGCAATGACTACTCATGGAGATCATCTTGAGATGACTTAAACGCACTAGAGTAAAAATCCCACAAAAATATAATAATCTAATGTAATTTCATGTTGTCCTCTTTGGGAAGTGAATGAAGACATGGTTTAAACTTTAAACGACCACAAGAAAAGGGATTTCTGTATCCATCTGTTTGCATTTAACATGTGCCAAGGTTGAATTCTTAAGTAGGTTCCTTTTGTTTCACAATTAGAATACTGTATAGAGTTTCCTTTTCTCTAATCCCAACAACTCGTTAATATTTTTGGATTACAAGATAATTACTGATTGACATTTATTTTTCTTGTATATTCCACAGATATGCAGTGTGCACTCTTATTTTTCCATATCTTCTTCCAGTTCAACTTTTTATCTATACTATTTCTTTTCCATAGATTATAATACATGCATGTGATCTGTATTGTTGGATTTATTTTCTCATTCACTGCTCCTTACGAGCTCTAATTTTTGATATCCAAGAGTGACCAAATACTATTTGTATTATATTACTATTCCTCTTCAATCATCACATATTTCATGGGAATTGATTTTAGAGGTTGTGTTTTCCGGTGCTAAATAGACCTTAATAATACACGGTTGAAAATAGTTCAACTACTAATCATAGGATGTTGTTATAACTTAATCATAAAATAGGATTCTCTAATAATGTCAAGTTGAAAACTGGCTTGTAGTATGAATATAGCTTATTGAGAGATTAGACCAACAATAACAGCACACATAAAATAGCAAATGTATGTAGTTGTACGCACCACAAGAAGTTATGAACAATAGCAGCTTTGTATTCCTCAAGATTACTTATATTACAATCTTCTTTCGTTTAGGGAGGATTTGATACCTTACTCCTGCATGACTTATGCTATTTAAAGGGCAAGGCCCAGCGGTTGACGGTTCATACAACTGTTACAACCGCCATACAAAGTCTTGTTAATCTTCTAACCAAAAAGCCAAAAAACATGTACAAAATCTGTTGGCCACATTAATCATTACTCAACCTTTTTAATCATCTACATTATCTGACCATACAATAAAAACAGTTCAAGAAGAAGCAGGATGATGTGTGAGCTGATCCACTGGAGAGCTCAAAGGAGCAGCCTTTGTTTGTTGTATTTGAGTTCTCAAGGCATAGACTTCAGATGTTCTTTGCTGAAGTTGTTTGGTTGCTACCAGCTCTCACTCCCATGCATATTAACCACACATACTGCTTCTTGCATCTTGCTTTTCTTATTGAGAACTTCTTGTTCAGCCATCTGTAATTTAGCTTTTACCTGCCTCAACTTTTGCTCACATTCTGCTATTGTCCCACTTTGTACCTGCGCGAGTTGTGTTTGTTGGGATAGTTACAACTGAAAACGACCCTGCTGGTCTCCTTGTCTCAGTGGTGCCACTCTTATCATGCCATCCTTCTCACCATGCACCTGCTGTTA
The DNA here is from genome assembly GCA_018340775.1 of Taxus wallichiana var. yunnanensis. Taxonomy (NCBI): domain Eukaryota; kingdom Viridiplantae; phylum Streptophyta; class Pinopsida; order Cupressales; family Taxaceae; genus Taxus; species Taxus wallichiana. The sequence goes on along the minus strand of CM031234.1, from coordinate 449,153,057 downwards.
CTTGCACATAGAAGCTTGGAGCAGCAAGTATTGGTATTTACAGTTTATGTTTTATGTTTCATAACAATTTGAGAATGTTCTGAACAAATGAGCTTTTGGGTGAGCAACTTGTGTGGGTATCCATTGTTCATGCATCCCACGAAGGTCCTGTGCTGGCCATCCTTGGCTGATGTACACTCATGTCCATTCTGCATAGTGGTCCTATATGAATTTCTGGATATGGGCTGCATCAGCCAGTATCATCCTCACCCATGCAAGACCACTAACCACCTCTAAGTGTTCTACTACACTAGATATGGCCTGAAGTGCTTGCGTCACGGGTCCTAGAGTATGTAGAAACCGAGATAAGACTTCATCAGGAGTGCCATTGTCTGGTGGGAAAAATACGGGAATAGTCCCATCCTCGCTTTTGAATCAGTGGTTTCTGCCTCTGAATTTGCTGGTCTTGCTATCTCTATTGGTCTTGTTTGTTCTTGTGCCCTTGTGTTAGTCTCTGAAGGTACATGTGCTGCCCCTATAGACTCCGGGGCTAAATTGGACTCAAGTGATGCAATGGGCTCTCAAGAACCTCTATTTCCATATTCAGTGGTCCTTCAAAGTTGTATAACCACTTTCCTATTTGCTACTACTCTTCCGTCTCGTAGCCCATTATTTCTTGTATGTTGCCTACGTGCTTGTAGGAGAGCAACTCAGAATAGATCGGAAGGTTAAGTTCCTCTGTATTTCCTTCCTCCTTGTCCTTTGTAATGTCCTCTTCAGGTTCAAATTTGAGGAACTTGGATTTTCCCCAAAACCCTAATGGAACATTGCCAGAAATGATGACAGCCACATGTAGGAAAACTGATTTTTATGACAGCAAGCTGATTTTATGCAAGAATTAGGGCAGCGACCTGTTTTAGGTCCACCAAACCCTAAGCGACCTAGGTTAAATTCAGGTTTTAGCCTTTCCCACACACAAATTTTCAAAAATACATCATCAACATGAAACCCTTGATGAAATCATGCAAAATAAATGCTTCAACCATAAATTACAGACTGCTGGAATTAATTATTGCTAAAAACAACTGAAACTTCAAAATTCCATATCTTCATAAATACTTGGAGAAAAATGCAAATGATAGCTTAAAATGATGACAAAAGTAGCAGCTATCCAACAAAATTAGAATCAGATTTTTCCCCAAACAGTTGTGTAAAATCAAAAGGAATAAGTGATTTTTATCTGCTTGTCACTATACGAAATCATGGAACACTATGTCTCTTTATAATAGCTTGACACGATGCTCACCAAATAGGGTGCAAAGTTTGGCGTTGAAGTAGGGTATTTGTTGGATTCCATCTACTCTAGCTCCGTGCATGACTACCTTAAGTTGGTGTCTATCTGATTTATTTACCCACCATGTTTGTGCATCAATAGCTGGTAGGTTTTATCAAGTGAGAGTTTCCTGTGGTGTTTTTAGTCTTAATTTTATTTTTTAATCCACTATCATTCCCCTTATGCTTCTTTCCCGCTATGCTTTGTTTGGAACTCCCTATCAATGATGTTTGCACCATCTTGGGGTTTGGGGAAAGGTTTTGCCTCAGAATTATCCTACCTTCTCTAACTATGCCAATTTTATTAAATGTGGCCTCCAAAGCATTTTTTTATTATACTTTGTGGTTGTATTGCTTTCTTTTCGAGATTTACTTGCCCTCAACCTTTGTCATAAGGTATGCCGAATTTTATGGAAGAAGTTCAAACTTTGTCAAACTTTATCCTCATTGAACATGTCATGTCCCCTTCTCAAATCTAATCTAGTTAGAAGACCCTTAGCCTATTCTCCATTTCCTATAGGCTAAAGTGGTGGTGCAAGGAAATAATTTAATAATTTAACTTAAGTTGTCCAAAAGTAACTTTAAGTTATATTCATAAAAAGGCAACTTATGTTTTATTATTAAAAAGGTGATTATTATTAAAGCAACTCAAAATTAAAATAAAAGGAGGGGACATTGCTTTATGAGTGCTTTTCCTTGAAAAGTGTGAAAGTGAAATTATAAAAGTGGGGCAATTGGGCTCATTTGGGGATCACTTTTCAATCATCTATGTTTACATTGTGAGTTTGAGCTTCTACTTCAACTTTCAAGCATCTGAGGATGAAAACCCTTGGTTGTTCGGAGATCTTGGAGGACGAAAACCCTCTTGGTTTCCAAGGTTGGATTTGAGGACGAAAACCCTCTTGTCCATAAGAGTGATTCCACCTAGGGATCACATTTGTGCTCAAAGAATTGAAGTCATTTCAGCTTGCTACAGTAAATTATGGAAGATTTCAGCTTGTAGAGGATTGGATTGAATTTTACTTGCAAGAAAATCATTGTTATTGCTGATTTTTAGAATTTATCATCATATGTTATTGTTGTTCATCATCAATATTCATTATTTGGAGTGCCAAATTGAGGATAATCATTATTTGCTACTATTACTATAAAACCAGACTTTATTCAGGGTTTATTAGTGTAGTACATCACCACCGTTTTTCCTAGCGCCCCCACTTCCATACATCATTGCCTTGTCCTTATCTACTGCTGTATCGTCTTTGTTGGAAGGTTTTGTGAGTTTTTAGATTTAATATGAGTTTGGTATCGTTGTTCTCATTTAAATCAACAAGTACATCCATGCTCTATTGTTATAAGATTTCTATTGTTGTATATTCATTAATCAACAAGTTCATTTCCGATCTATTGTTGTTATGAGGTTTACTACTGCCGTGCATTCACAAATCAGCAAGTATACTTGAGATCTATTGTTGCTCTAGGGTTTGATACTTTTGTTCATGCACAAATCAGTAAGCACATTGGTTGGAATTGATCATCTACATGCTCGATCTACTGTTTGATGGATTTGAGGGTTTATATCAATATATGAGGGTTTGATTTAGCTACTTGAGATTGTGATCAACATTTGGTTTCATGTTTGTAATCATTGATATTATCAATTTGCATTGATATTCTGTGATGCTTGTAATAACAATTGGATGTCAAAGCCGCCAAGAGTTTGTTGGAAATATTGTCATTGATGTCACAAGAGAATGCACGGAATAGGAGTCATTGATGTCAAAAGAGAATGCACAACGATCAAAGAGAAATAGTGTCCTTGATGTATTACAGTGATCAGATTTAATATAATAACAATGAATGTAATGAACAACAATCACATTGTATATCAATATTTTAATTATGAAAGGGCCAACGATTTCATCTAATGAAATAAAAGAAATAAACAAATATTAAATACAAGCCCAATCGACCCATTTGGAAGGAGTTAAAGAAGTTAATTAATATTAATTTAAGAGACATCTTTTGATAGTCACCCCTCTTGGGAAGAGGCACATTAAGGCTATAAAAGATAGATGAAAAGGTTGAGAAAGACAAGCAAAAAAAAATGAAATAGATACATCATTTGAGAGAAGAAGTGAAAGAGAGAAGAGCAGAAGTAAAATGAGAATATCATTTGAATAAAGAGTAAGAAGGAAGAGCAGAAATATAATCATTAATTGGACCAATGTTTATGTTGGAAGTATAATCTGATTTGTGTGTATGAAGAGAAGCGGAATTTCCATCATCCGGTTGAAGAAGCAACTACAAAAGGTGGAAGTTTATATTGTTGAGGTCGGTGCCTCACAAAATTGGGGATTAGTGTCTCTAGTGGGTTGGTGCTCACGAATTGGCTGAGTTGGTGCTTGACATTGGAGATTGGTGTCTCTAGTAGGTTGGTGCCTACGAACATTTGTAAAGCATTTAATTTTGGGCTAGATTTGGATGGTAGATCCAAGTAGTCTTATTTTGTGGTTTTTCCCAAGAGAGGGTTTTCCACGTAAATTGGTGTTGCTCTATGTTATGTTATTTGAATGCTTTTAAATGCTTTAATTGTGGATATAAGTTTTAATAAGTAAATGTTTATCTTATACTTGATTCACCCCCTCTCGATAAGCATTTGCAGAACAATTGGTATTAGAGCAAGTTCCTTCGGATATAGTCTAACCGCTAGAAGGTAGATCTCGGAAGCACACATGGCTAGTCATCATGTTCAAGAAGGTTTCTCCACAAACAAGGCTCCATTGTTCGATGGAACAAACTATGCATTCTGGAGCATAAGGATGCGAACATATCTAATGGCCCTTGGTTTTGATATCTAGCAAGCAGTAGTAACTAGATATATAACACCATAAACTCCACCATCGATGATCAAATGAGAAAGAAGGCTAGTGAAAATAATGCAAAAGCCATGAACGCAATTTGTGTGGCTTATCAAAATCAGAATTTGTCAAAGTAATGCATTACAATTCGCAAAGGACATTTGGGATAAACTTCAAACCATCTATGAGGGTGACAACAAAGTAAAAAGGAAAAGCTCCAAACTCATAGGAGACAGTTTGAGAGCTTGAAAATGAAAGATGAAGAAAATGTTGCATGCATATCTTCTTCGTGTGGATGAGATTGTTAACACCATTAGAGGGCTTGGTGAAAAAGTTAAAGAATCCGAATAGTTTAAAAGGTACTAAGGTCTCTACCATTAAGATTTGATGCAAAAGTTTTTGCTATTGAAGAGATGAAAGACCTAGACCAGTTGAAAATGGACGAGTTACATGGAATTCTCATAGCCTATGAGATGAGGATAGAATCAGAGAAGCCATCAAAAGGGAAACAACCTTCAAAGCTTCAAAGAAAGGGAAAAATAAAGAGTTTGAATCAAGCGATGAACAAGATGAGGAGGCCCTGTTCATTAGAAAGCTTAAAAAGGGATCCGACAAATACAAAGGTAAGCTACCTTTCAAGTGTTTCAATTGTGGTAAAATAGGACATTTTGCTGCTAAATGTCCACATAAGGATGATAACGATGATGAGGAAAATCATAATGAGGAAAGGAATAAGAAGGAAAGCAAACCTCAATACAAGAAAAACTTCAAACAAAATGAATATAAGAAAATTTTTGGTAAGCACAAGAAAAACCTTTATTCCAAAAAGGATAGTAGCTCAGCTGAGGAAAGCAATGAGAGCATATCAGACAAAAGTGACAGAGAAGAAACTCTGTTCATGACTATAGAAATAAAAATGATGCCTTTACACTTGGAAGAGGAAGAAGATGTCGAAGATGGAGAGGTAGATCTTGATGAAGAACTCATTTGTGCTTTAGGTGAGATAAAAGTGCTTAAGAAAAAGAATTTGAAACAAAGATTACAGATTCAAAAATATGAAGAAGAAAAGTGTGCTTTGGAAACAAAAATGTCACAAAGTCTAGAGGAATAAAAAAATGGTCATTAACCTAAATATACAACTTGAAGAGGCAAAGAAAACACAGGAAGAGGTGAGAATTCAATTGAAGAGAAAGGAAGAAGACTATAAGAAGCTAGAGTTTGAAATTGTTACCCTGAGGAAGGAATTGAGAAGACAAATACTCAATTGAAAAGCAATTTAAAATTTGAAAAGAGCACCAAGTTTTGATGATATAATCAACCGCCAGAGGTCACCATTCATCAAGACTAGTCTTGGCTATGAGGAAAAACAAGAGGTTAGTAAGAAGAATTTGGATTCAAAAGCTAATGAGCTACCAAAGAAAGAAGATAAGCTTCCTCAAAAGATCAATCCTCCTAAAGAAGAAAACAAAGGTGAGAACCAGTGGCATGATGTTCCCATAAGAAATCATAGAAGATCATTCTTTCCAAAACAATCTCATATGATCAGAACCAAAGTTCATTTTATGGTTATTGCTTTGCTTGCAATGATTTTGGTCATAGAGCAATGGAGTGTAGGACACATGCAAGAAATAGGTATGCATGGGACAATGACAAAGTACTTATGAAGTTTTAAGTAGAAACTATAACTCATTTGCCTCGTTATTGAATTACAAAGAGAATAACATTGTATGTTATAATTGTAATAACTATGGACATATAACACGGTTCTGTAGAAGTGTTGTTGTAGAACCCCTAGACAGAACAAGAAAGTGAATGCTCCTGTTGTAAAGAAAAGAGAACCTACAAAAATTTGGAAACAAAAGCAAGAGGAAGTTAATCAGGACAAGGAGAAATCTATGATTGTGCAAACAACATTTCATGCACAAGACAAAGGCAAAATAATGGTATATTGATAATGGATGCTCAAGGCACATGATTGGGGACAAGAGCAAATTTCTCACCTTGAAGGAAATGAGTCAAGGCACGGTAAAATTTGGAGATAATGCCACAACACAAATAGCTGGAAAAGGTACCCTTAGCCTTGATAATGGAAAAACAAAAACAAAAAATGTATTGTATGTTGAAGGCTTGAAGCATAACCTTCTAAGTGTCAGTCAAATGTGTGATCAAGGACACACTCTCATGTTTTATGCTCAAGGTTGTGAGATCAGGAAAATAGACACAGAAAATAGTTGAAATGCAAACAAAACAACAAACAACCTGTACATACTCAGTGAAGTTAAGGGAGAGAAATGTTACATGAGTCAAATTGATGAAAGTTGGTATGGCATAGAAGGATGGGCCATATGAATTTCGATAATCTAGTGAAAATCAGCACTAGACAAGTCGTAAGAGATATGTCAAAGATTACAAAACCATCAAACATTCTTTGCAAGCAAGTGTCAACATGGGAAATAGACAAGGAAAGTTTCAAATCAAAGGAGTACTCAACAACTAAGCCATTAGAACTAATCCATACAAACCTTTGTGGGCCTACAAGAACGCAAAGCATACAAGGTGAAAGTTATTTCATGTTGCTCATTGATGATTATTCTAGAATGACATGGGTCACTTTTCTAAAAGAAAAATTTGAGGCATTCGAGAAGTTTAAAGCTTTTAAAGCCTTGGTGGAAAATGAAACAAATTTAAAGATCAAGTGCTTGAGATCATATCGAGGAGGTGAGTTCCTCTCAAATGAATTCAATGACTTTTGTGAGCAACATGGAATAAAAAGGCATCTCTCTGTTGCAAGGACTCCACAACAAAATGGAGTTGTAGAAAGAAAGAATCAACTGTTCAAGAAATGGCTAGAACAATGTTAAATGAATCTAAGCTATCAGACATGTTTTGAGAGAAGCAATTAACACCGTAGTCTACATTTTGAATAGAGGACAAATCAGAGTAAACAATAAAGCAAAACCCCTTATGAGTTATGGAAGGGTAGACCAACATTAGTCAAATATTTCAAAGTGTTCGAGTGCAAATGCTTCATTAAGAGAGATGAAGAAGACTTGGGAAAGTTCGACTCAAGAGTGATGAAGGTATTTTTCTTGGATATTCCTCAAAAAGTAAAGCTTATAGATGTTATAATAAAAGGTTGCAAACAATCGTAGAAAGTGCCAATGTAAAGATGGATGAAACAAGGCCTCAAAAAGTAAGTGCACAAACAAATGATCATTCAGAGGGACCAAATTTCAAAAGAAGTAGAAAAACAAGAAGTGGAACGGGAAGATACTAAGGCACCATCAAGATTTGTCTAGAAAAATCATGAAAAGTCTAATTCTTGGTGATAAGGATACTGGAGTACAAACTAGAAGAAGAATAGTAAGTACATCTAAACAAGTAAACTTCTCTTTGTTATCCAAAATAGAGCCCAATTTTTTTGCAGAAGCTAGCAATGACAAGCATTGGATTGATGCTATGGAAGAAGAATTGAATCAAATTGAAAAGAATGAGACATGGGAACTCGTTCCTAGACCAAAAGACAAGAATGTAATTGGTACCAAGTGGGTGTTCAGGAATAAGCTGAATGAAGATGGCCAAGTAACAAGAAATAAAGCAAGGTTGGTTTGCAAGGGGTATGCTCAAATGGAAGGTATTGATTTTGAAGAAACCTTTGCCCCTGTTGCGAGATTAGAAGCCATTAGAATGTTTCTGGCATATGTTGGTTTTAAGAACTTCAAAGTTTATCAAATGGATGTGAAATCTGCTTTTCTAAATGGCAAGTTAGAGGAAGAAGTATATATTGAACAACCAGAAGGTTTCCTTCTATCAGAAAACAAGGACTATGTGTGCAGATTGAAGAAGGCACTATATGGGCTAAAGCAAGCCCCCAGAGCCTGGTATTCAAGGCTTGATAAATATCTACAAGAACAAGGTTTTAAAAGGGGAGTTGTTGATAGTAATCTCTATATCAAGACTGAAGGTGAGAATCAATTGATTGTTGTGGTATATGTGGATGATATCATTTTTGGAGGAGATAGTAAACGAATGTCCCAAGAGTTTGCAAAAGATATGCAAAAGGAGTTTGAAATGTCCATGTTGGGTGAGTTGTCATTTTTCCTTGGTTTGCAAATTTCTCAATCTAACAAAGGAATATTTATCTCCCAAACCAAGTATATAAAGGAGATGTTGAAGAAGTTCAGAATGGAAGATTGCACACTGTCAATTAGCACACCCATGGTTATAGGATGCAAGTTAAGTAAAGATGATGAATCTCCTGAAGCGAATCAAGACACTTTATAGATCCATGATTGGCAACTTGTTATACACCACGGCATCAAGACCAGACATCATGCAAGTTGTAGGCTTAGTAGCACATTTTCAAGCAGCCCCAAAAGAAACACATGTGCAAGTGGTAAAAAGGATATTCAAATATCTAAAAGGCACTTTGGACTATGGCTTGTGGTATCCAAGAGGTGAAGATTTCACACTAACAACATACACAGATGCAGATTGGGCAGGAAGTGTTGATGACAGAAAGAGTACAAGTGGAGGAGCATTCTTTCTTGGCAAAAATCTTGTGTCATGGCTAAGCAAAAAAACAACCTTCAGTTTCTTTATCTACGGCTGAAGCAGAATACATAGCAGCAGTGTCTTGTTGTACACAAGTCCTTTGGATGAAGCAAACGTTGAAATATTTTAAGATAGAATATGAACATCCAATCTCAATACTCTGTGATAACACTAGTGCAATAAACATTTTGAAGAATCCAGTTATGCACTCTAGAACAAAACACATTCCAATCAAGTATCACTTCTTGAGAGAACAAGTTGCAGATCAACAAGTAAAGATGGAGTACATTGCCACAAAGGAACAAATAACAGATATCTTCACGAAGCCCCTCCCAAAAGAAACTTTTGAGTTTCTAAGGCAAAAATTGGGAGTGATCCATTCTTCATCTAGTCATTAAAACCGTCAAGAGAAGCATGGATTAAGGGGAGCTAATCATTGCATTATTCAACTCCATGGATATTTTGGTGATATACATTGTGATTGTGTTGTATATCCCTTTGCCATTGATGTCAAAGGGGGAGAGTTAAAGAAAGAGGGAGCAATACAGTAAGAGGAAGAAGTCCAGAAAGAGGGAGTATTTTGGTTGGAGATGATTATTTCTTTGTAGGGTTGCCATCAATGACAAAGGGGGAGATTGTTGGAAATATTGTCATTGATGTCAAAGGAGTTGTTGATGTCACAAGAGAATGCACAAAATAGGAGTCATTGATGTCAAAAGAGAATGCACAACGATCAAAGAGAAATAGTGTCCTTGATGTATTACAATGATAAGATTTAATATAATAACAGTGAATGTAATGAACAACAATCACATTGTATACCAACATTTTAATTATGAAAGGGCCAACAATTTCATCTAAGGAAATAAAAGAAATAAACAAATATTAAATACAAGCCCAACCGACCCATTTGGAAGGAGTTAAAGAAGTTAATTAGTTACTTACGAAATTTGTGCTCTAAATTATATCTAAGGGAGGGCAAGTAGTTGGTTCTAACAACCAAATCGTGGCAAACATAAATGATTTCAACCGTATTGTCGCAAACATAAATGATTTCAATAAATAACATGGTCCACATCATTCAAATAAATCGCCTAGATCAAAGTCGATACTGAAAGCAATAATTGTATCGGATAAATAATTGAGTAAATACTAAACACGGGAGGACCATATGTTTTTCCGTTTGAGGCACCCAAGGTGTTAGTGTTTCCATTTGTAGCAGTTGTAGTCGTAGGCGATGCGGTTATTATAACGCAAAAAAATTGCAATCTTAAGAACTATCTTCGCTCCGCTGAAACCGGTAGTCTCCATAGTTGCGCAACCTCAGTGCAAATTTGAACATTCCCATCCCTCCCACCACGAGACACACGTCTCTTTGTGCTTGCGTGAATCTATCCACCCCTTGAAATTAATGGTGTTATTATACTGGAGTGGTTAGGACGACTCGAACAACAACAAAAATTGGATATATCCTTTGCACGCATAGAACTTACATACCTTGTCCTCTTCGCACAACCTTAGAAGACGGATCAGGGGATTCCGTTAGTGCGTTGTCAATCACCGTCATCGCCCGAAGCCTAAATTGTCGGTGGTTGTAGTGGGAACCACAACGGCTTCGCCATCCGCCCATTTCTCGTCATGATGTCGTGCATGTAAAACACAATGGTCTTGTCGGTGGCATTCGCTCCTTCCCGCACAACAACATTGTACACAATATTATTAATACACTCACTCCACATTGCCCATTTCTGAAACAAAGGAAGAAAAGGTGAATTTCTGGACAAATTCTGATTTAAAAGCTCCTTGCTTGGCATGAATGCATTTAGTTAAGCATATAAATATAGGTATTCAAGATCCTTGCAAGAGAGGTGGGGTTGGTTATGAAGCCGCCGCAATGAATGTCTACGAAGCAACACATGTTGACCTTTTCTTTGTAGTTACAAATGGTGGGTTACCTAGACATATAAAAACTATTTAAAAACAGTTGTTACAAAGTGGTTAGTAAGGAACTAGAACAAATCCCAATTATGTCAAATCTGATTTTCAAACCAGCAAATTGAAAATTAAACCTAGTTCAAATCAGCGATCAGATTTTCAGAACAGTACAAAAATGGATGAAAAACACTTGAAACTCTTCAAATAACCTTGCCAAAATATAAATATGTATTTTAGGCATCAACCAAACCAATTTTCAATATGAAATCTGATGGAAAACACTGCTGGAAATTAATTAAAAATCAGCGAAGTACAACTCCAATAAAAATTATGAAATGAGGGTTTACAAACCCCAAACTTCACAAAGAATAGTAGATTCTGGCTTTATAAATTATGAGAAAGCCAAATATGAAAACAAATCTGATTTCTATGCCCTAGAAGGCACCAAATTCCACACTAGGGTAAGTTGCTCCACCTAGGAGAGGCTCAACAATGCATGTAAATATCTGAAATTGTCTTCTCTTCTTCCAAATCTGCAATATGCCTTCAAACCAAACAAGGATGGAGGGTTTTCGTCATTCTTGGAAGAGCCACACACTTGGATTTTCGCCCAAGAGTGGAGAGAACAATGAACATCAACTCAAAAGTCTAATTTAGAGAAAATGCACTCAAAAGTAGATGCTCCAAATGAAGCCCTTTAACTCCTTTTATACCCCAACCCCATATAAAGCTCATTTAATCTTTTAATTTGCTTCTTAAATGCACCAAACCCAACCAACCTGCTAAAAAGAAGAACACACTAAAAAAGAAATAATAAAAATAGAGAATACGAGTGCACTCGAGTTCACTTCCTTTTCTAGCTCATTCTACTTTTTTGCCATGGAAAAGGGAATGGCAAGAAATTCAAAATCATGCTCTCAAGTTGGAAAAGGGGACATTGTTGTTGTCCTTGGTTGCCCACTAACCAAAGCGGTCTTAGGCTGCCCACTAATCATGGCTGTCCTTGGAGCTGAATTTTCTAAATCAAGGGATTTTTTTGATTGCTTCTTGGAGTGAAAGAGGGTTGAAAGCCCTTACCAACCCCTTGAGGGGGTCCACCAAACCCTCAACAAACAAAACCACAAGCCTCTTTTTGGATACATCTGGCACCATCACGAAAGTCTTTGAAATTCAGCCACATAGTCATCCATGGAGCTGCATTGTTTCAATTGTGCCAACTCCCTAAAGTGCACTTCCGGATCAACCCTATCAAATATTTCCACAAGCCTTTGACTAAACTCCTCCAAGGTAGTGATCGATCCATGCCCTTGTGTGATCATGCCATGGTACCACCACTCATGTGCAACTCCTTCCAAGTGGAGGGTGACAAATTTGAGTGCCTCCTCTTCATACATTGGATTCAAGGACAAATAAGTATCCAACTTTTGGAGCCATGCCCTAGCAGAACACTTTGCTGATCCATCATATGTAGGTAGGGTTATTTTCCCCAACCTTTGTTGAATATCTTTCCGGGGCTGATCATTATGAAGTCTTCTTCCACCCTTATGACCATTCCTTGACTTCAAGGTACAAAAATCAAGGAAAGAAAGCTCTTGGCGGATGGCTGGCCTCAAAGCTTGGTATTCCACATAGAATCGATCCATCTCATCATCCTCAAATGCTGCCTTGCTTCCACTTGTTCTTCTTCCCTTTGCAAAAATTTAGAACATAAGGTTCTTGTGGGAGGATTAATGGAAGTTATTTCATTGCCGGAAGAGCTACCCTCACCTAGAGATTTCTTCAATTCCGCAGCACCTTGGATGGCTTGGATCAATTCAATCATCGAAGCCCTCATTGTCATTTGAATCCTCAACATCAACTCTTGCAAGTAGCTCATCTCATCGGAAGTTGGAGGCCTTTGTTCCTTATCCTCCATGTTCTTTGCCAGAGTCCTTCTTTGGTACAATTTGAACCCTTTCTCATCGGTATTCATGCAGATCTGAAAATCTGAATTTATGCTCACATTGGATGGGATGAACAATGCTCTGAAACCATTGTAATGTCCCTTTCGGGCTCAAATTCGAGGAAGTTGGATTTTCCCCAAAACCCTAATAGAACATTGTTGGAATTTATGACAGCCACATGTATAAACCTGAATTTTATGACAACCACATAGAAATTAGAGCCAAAGAGGGTTAACAACTTGTTCTTAGTATTTCTTACACGGATGTACTTCCCCTATGTCTCCCTTAAAGCCCATGGGAAGTAGAAATGGGCCCAAGGTCTTCAAATCGAACTAGCTTGGAAAAGGGGACATTATAAACTTCACTCATACACCAAGGTTCTTGTTCTTTCTATTTTTCCTAGAGTACCTTAGCACAAATATTCTAAGGACATTTTTTCATTCAAATTTATCAATATCCACTAATGACTTCACTCGTTCACTAAAGATCTACTTAGTATTTCATAATGTACCCACATAATCAAACATTGTCCACACTTGGTGTAATGTCCCCTTCTCAACGCTAGTTCTCTTTGAAGACCTCGAGCCCATTCCACTTCCTATGGGCAAAAAGGAACGAGTAAGGGAAGTTAATGCAATAATTTTCTGTTTTTGTGAGCGTTGCATTCTTTTAATTAATTTTCTATGGATAGTCAGTTTGGTTGGGAAAAGGAGAAAAACAGATTGAAAAATAAAAGAAAAAGGAACTATTATGTTCCCAAGGAGGTCGGTTCTCTATAGAGGATTCTATTTGGTTTTTGGCGCCACATATAGCTATTTAAAGGGGTCAGTTGGCTTGGAAGAGTTTATGCATGCTTTAGAATTTATTCTCTTAGAGTTAGAGCACATTTTACTCTCTCTCATCCATGGAGGACGAAAACCCTATTGGAAGAACGAAACCTCTCAATAGTGGGCGGGTTTGAGGACGAAACCCCGTAAGCTTGCAAAAGGGTGATCTCATAAGGAGTTGTATTCAGTATTGAAGGCATTTCCAGCCCTTTCCAAGGGTGACAATTTACCCTAAGGAGGAGTGGGGTATTCTAGGGGCCTGGGATCCTTCATTTCCAGCCTTATTTGTAAGAGTATTCATTGCTGCTGTTAATTAATTTCTAGTTGATATTAAATTGGTAAAAATGATATATTTTCCGGTGCTTTTCTCTTGCAATCATTTCTAGATTTGAAGAATATTATTTTGAAGGGTTTCTAAATTATTTCCAACAAGTTTGTAGTTGATTTCTATCATAAAAAAATATTTTTACAGCTTGCTGCTAGGGTTTGGGAATTTAATTTCAGTTTGCTTCAATTTACTATTTGGATTTGTGCAAGTACTTTCATTTTTCAGTTTCAGCCTGGAAGAGGGGCATTACAATTATGGCCAACTTAAGGTTTCATGGCAACCAAAGAATTTTGCATGGACTAATCCAAATAAAGTATATGCCTGATATTATATTTTACAAGTTTAATGTCAAAGGATACATGTAAAGATTGGCTATTGCTAATAGTGTATGCATCTCGTATATTGAGCCCTTATTTAGTTTGCTCTTACAAAGTATATCCTACACATGTGTCATTTCTTCATTGCTTAAAATCATCTCTATCCACATGGATAGAAGTTCGTTTGTTTAGGTTAGGATTTATTGTTGAGGAAATCCTTATGGAACGTGAACACCTTATGTATTAACCATGCTATAGCACAATAGTCACATAATAAACTATTTTGAGGCTTTATTTCTCTTTTGTCTAATAAGTACATTTCTAGTTATTCTACAACCCAAGTTTTTACATCTACTAATATAGTGGCAATGATCCATTCATACTTTCATGTGTATAAACATCAACTCATAAATTTCCCCAAGACATCAATAATTTTATTAATAATTCAATATATGTATTACATAAAAATTCACTTATGTTGTTCAGATTTCCCCTTTCAATGAGCTTGGAATAATAACTTGGGACTTATTGAATTAATCGAAGGATGCAAGGGAAGTCGATCATGATGAAAGTCGTTGAAAGCCTATTTGTGATTTTTCTTTCTGTCGTAGCTTTGTTGCTTGTCCGCTCTGTTTTGTTGTTTGTTGCGCTTGTCTTCGTGGTTTTGGTTAGCGTGGATCGTTTGTCTCTTTCTCTGCTTTGCGGGCTTTCCTTTCTTTGTCGTTTTCATCTGCGATAACAAGATGTCGAGAGGTGAAACGACTCGAGGCTTGGCTGAGCGTTGGAGTTGGATTCGTTTTTTTTTTTTTTTCCTTTGTGTCGCTTTGTGGTCCCCCTGTTTTGTTGGCAGTGGGTTTGTGCTTGCCCCAAGATCTCTGCCGGTTGTGAGGTTTTGTGATTTGGCCTTAGCTTGCTTTCTTGTCCTCGATATGGCAGCGAATAAGAGGAATGGTGCATTGTTTTCTCGGGACGGAGAATGCCAAAGTTTTGTTTAAAGAAGCCCTTCATGGATCTTCATCTAATTATCCTGTTGGTAGAAACCCTCAGAAGCTTCCTCTGTGAATGCCTACATGGGATCTCAAGAAAAATGAAAATGGATGTATGCGGGTTGCGGATGGTACTCCGGTTTTACATCTTCAAAATTTGAGGTTCAAAGCAAGATTGCTCGAAATGGAAAACCGTGGTCGCATAGTCGATTTCTCGGCTTTCGACCTCGCTAGGGGTCTTCAAGGAGTGGGCAAAAAGACATGGATCACTAAAGGAGTTTTCTGTTTTGTACACCCTAATGGGTATTTTCTGATTTTCTTTGTCTCACCGATGATTGTGAATTTATTTTTCAAGGTGATCCGTGGTTTATTGGAAGGGCGGGGCTCTTTCAAACCTTGACACCCCATGTTCAAACCAGATGAAGAACTTCCTTTCGTAGCCCCGATTTGGGTTAGACTTTTTAGGCTCCCAACTAAGTACTAGAACCAGAATGTTTTTATGGCCATTGGCAATGCTTTGGGTTCTTATATGATGACTGCGGATGCCTCCTTACAGCTGGAACAAATGATTTATGCGAGGATCTGTGTTTTGATGGATCTCAATAAACCCTTGCCTATGAAAATATCTTTGGTTATGGATGATGAGAAATGGGATCAGGTGTTGGATTACGAAAATATACCCTTCAGATGCTGATTATGTCATGAATATGGACATTTGGTACGAGATTGCAAGCATAAAATACCAGAACAACAAGGAGAAGAAAAGTCCAAGGATGATTTTATTTCACCAAAAAAGAAGCAAATAACAAAAAAAGTGGGAAATAATAGATCTGAATCTAGTAATGCGAACATATTTGCTAGCTTACAAGTTCAAGAGGTTCTTATGGATTCATAGGTTCCGAAACACAAATGGACAAGCACCAAACAACTCCATGTCAACAGGAAGAAAAAGACAAAAATCAGATGGTTATTTTCCAGGTCAACCAAAGAAGACTGAAAAACAACAACCCGGTGAAAAGCTATCAACGTAAGAACAAATTTCATGAGCAATTCCAGGAACAAAATCAGCAAATCAAAGAGATAGAAGGGCTGGAAAAAGCTTTGGTCGTTAGAGACTCGTACGATTCCGCAGATAGATCCACATATAGGCATGAGCAAGAGAAGAATAAGAAATTTAAAATGGATTCTAATTTGAAGAGTGGTAGAAAGACGAATCAAGCCAAGCTTCAACAGGAAGGCCAAAAATGAGCAATTTGGGAACAACTAGGGATTTATCCCATTTTTTCATAACCATTCCCAATGAAAGTGATTACTTGGAATATAAGAGGGTGAAGGGATCTCCCCCAAAAGTCCAAGAGCTCAAAAGATTGATTAAGTCTGACCATCCTATGATTCTTTGCATCCAGGAGACCAAAGCTTCCATTGATCTCATGTCGGTGATTATTGGAAATATCTGGCCTAAAGCTGATCACCTTTCAATAAGCTCACAGGGAGCTTCAGGAGGGGTTGTTTCTCTTTGGGATCCTAGAATGATAACTGTCCTTAATTCCTGTGCGAGTAAAGGTGTTTTATGCTTGCATGTCTATTCTATATCAGAGGACCAAGAATTTTTATTGTTTAATACTTATGCCCCTCGTGCTATGGAGGATAAAAGGTAGCAGTGGCATAATATTTCCTCTATTATCCAATCTTGTTCTCAGATCCTTGTTATCTTAGGTGGGGACTTTAATACAATCTTGAACATTCAAGAGAAACAAGGAGGTAATGCCCAGTTAGATGCCAACTCGGATGTTATGTCCCAATTTATTCAGAAACATCATTTGGTGGATGTGCTTACGTCTAATGGTATGATGACATGGTCTAATAGAAGGCAGGGTCAGGACTGCATCTTAGAAAGATTGGATCGATTTCTGGTTTCTGAAGAATGGTGGTTAAAGGGTTTTGTTCCTAAGGCCATGATTCTTAATAATACTGGTTCTGATCATTGGCCGGTGTGCCTGGAAATGGGTAGAACGGCTCCAGTGTAAGACCCCTTTCAGATTTCAGTTGATGTGGCTCCGACATAAAGACATTGCTAGATATGTTCAGCAGTGGTGGATAGAAGGAAATCCCAAGTTCGGTAATCCTATGTACAAGTTTGTCAAGAGACTCACCTACCTTAAATTCAAGCTTAAAGCTTGGAATTGGAATGAGTTTGGTGACATTAAAGAGCAAAAAGAAGATTCTCTCGCAATTGGAAGATATTAATGCTCGCATGACAACTGGGTTATCTCTTGTAATGTCCCCTTCTTGGGACATTGTTGAAATCGAAGACCTAAAGACCCTCAACCCATTCTCTCTTCTCATGGGTTTGAGGAATGAGCGTGAAGATGGTCCTAAGATGTTTCATTGTCTATTTTGTAACCCTCGGCATGCCTTAAGCGCTATAAGGAGGACTCTCTAAGTTAGTTTAAATGTGCACATAGGATAGTTGCTTTTATTATTTAATTAAAAATAATAAAGTGCACATAGTCTTAGTTTATTAGAGACTTTATTATAATGAGAGTTTATGTTTTCCCTCCAAAAGGGAAAGGTCGGTCTTTTTGAATTTTGCACCCTTTAACTCTATAAAAGGAGGTCGCATTTCCTTTAGTGGGTTATGTTGGATTGATCATTTGATTTTACTCCATGCTTGGAGTAATGGGATGTATGCCCTAGCTCTTGCATTGTGCTCTCTCATTGTAAGCTTCATTTGGATCCATTGTTGAAGATATTGAAGACTCCATTGTTCTCTTCATTGTGCTCTCTTGTGTTGAGTGTGTTTTTGCATGGTTTATCCATTCTAAGTATTGACACATTTATTTAGAGTGAAATATGCATGTTATTGATCATTGTTGAAGGGTTTGATAGTACCTTTGTGAACTGCTGTTACTGCTGCAATTGTTTTTGCTATAGCGACTTGGATTGGGGTTTGTTTAAGCATGTTTTTGATGCCCCAAAATATATTTATGTTGCAGATCTGATTTAGCATAATTTTGTGAGCATGTGTGACCAGATTTGAGGGTTTTGGGAGTGATGCAAGTGCCGGAATTAATCTGTGCAAAACAACAATTTATTTTGCCCTAGGCGACTTGCTTTTTTGGCTATTTTGGGAGTTTGGTAGCTGCTGTTCTAATTTGGTTTGGATCATCTTGTTCCTTGTATTTTTTCGAGTTCGGGCATATCTCATTTGCCCAAATCGGAGTAGTTTTGAGGAAGATATGAATTTTTGAAAATTGCAGCAGTCTGGGGTTTGATTATCAATTGTTTTCAGCTGTGTGTGATCAGATTAAAAATCTGATTTGTCTATTAATTATTTCTGAGCAAGGGGAGTTGATTTGGAGTGTTTGAAAGCTTGGAGAAGGGCTGAAATATTTTTATTTATTTTCCTCTAACCCTAGCGACTAGATCTGAGATTTCTGGGTCTGTTTTGAGGGGGTTTCAATACTCAGAAAATTCAGATTTATAGTGCATTGGAAAACTCTTAATTTCTACTTTATTATGCACTTTATTTCATAGCAAAATATGGAGTATTGAATGAGTTATGAATTTTCCAAGTTTCAGCTGTCTGTGAGCAATATTTAATTATTATCTGTTGTAATAAAATTCAGATCTGGAAAAGATTGGGTTTCCAATTGGTTCTCCCATCTAACCCACTACCTTGGCTTATTCCAACCCCATTTTGGGTTGTAATAACGCTGACATTGGGTTATTTGAGGTAGATCTAAAAGGATCTCATCTTTCTAGGGTCGATTTGAGTTAATAAAATGCAAAGTTATATTTATCCCAAAAAGGGGACATTACATCTCCGGAGCTTTTTAAGAAAGAATGTCTTCTAAAGGCTGAATTACAGGAATGGGATACTAGAGAGGAAATAATGTGGAAACAAAAATCTAGGATTCAGTGGCTAAAGGAAGGGGATAAAAACTTTGCTTTTTTCCATAAATCTGTTTTGGCTAGAAGGGCTCACAATTATATACACTCCCTTTCTAAGGGTGATGGCTCAAAGGTTCACTCGATGCTTGGGATGCAACAGGTGGCTGAGCAGTATTTTTAGCAGTTGTTTACTTCTCAACCCTTGGATCTGGACTCTCAACAACTTCTAAATGTTCTTCCTAATTGTATTTCGCAGCAGGATAATGAAAACTTGACCCAACTGGTTACGGAGGAAGAACTTCATGGAATTGTTTTCAAAATGAAGAAAGGTAAAACCCCTAGTCCTGGATGGATTTCCTATTGAGTTCTTTCAGACTTTTTGGGACATTATTAAAAGAGACTTGTTACAGGTGGTTGAAGAAGTTAGAATGACTAATAATTTGCTTGAGGAGATTAACAAGACGTACATTGCCCTGATTCCTAAAGCAAATGAGGTGGAAGATGTTTCGGTTTCCGTCCTATAGCCTTATGTAATGTTCTGTATAAAATCATCACTAAGGTTATAACGGAAAGACTTAAACCCATTCTTCACAAGATTATATCTCCTGAGCAAGGGGTTTTGTCCTTGGTCGTCATATCCATGATGAGATTGTGTTAGCTCAAGAAATTTTGCATTCTATGGAAGTTCAGAAAGCACTGCTATGTTTATTAGATTGGATCTTTCCAAAGCCTACGATAGAGTGGATTGGGGCTTCCTTTGCAAAATTTTGCTCGTTTTGGGTTTTCTATGAGATGGATTCAATGGGTGAAGACTTGTTTCTCCTCAGTCTCTTTTCTTTGTGTTGGTGAATGGGTCTCCCTCAAGTTTCTTTGGAGCTTCTAGAGGTATTAGGCAAGGAGACCCTTTATCTCCCTTCCTATTCATAATTATGGCTGAGTGTTTGGGGAGACTTGCTCGTAGAGCCTGTTAGGAGAAAAAAATCCACGGTATTCAGTTGGCCAAAAATAGCCATCCGCTTTCTCATCTTCAATTTGTTGATGATTCCACTATGATGGGAAGGGCCACCCAACAGGAAGCTAAACAGTTTCAAAAAGTTCTCCACACATTTTCAGCTGCTACAGGTCAGATTATTAATCATGGAAAGTCTAACATTTTCTTTTTCATTGCTTTGAGAGACGAGAGGAGCAAATTCTGAAAATTTTCCAGTTTCAGAAAGGAAGGCTCCCGTGTCAATATTTGGGGGTTCCTTTAGCTTCCAAAAAGTTAAGAGATTGGCAGTGGTTAATCAACAAGTTTGAGCTTAAATTAAGTAAGTGGACTAATAAATGGCTTTCATCTGGAGGAAGGATGACTTTGATCAAGTTGGTCCTTCAAGCTATGCCAATCTATGTTGCCTCGGTCCTTAACATCCCTGGCACTATTTTGAAACAGGTGGATACTATTTGCCAGAAGTTCTTGTGGAGTGGAGCTCAAGATAAGAAAAAGTGGTCCTTGGTTAGATGGGACATTCTTTGCCGGCCAAAGATGGTTGGAGGCTTGGGATTCAGATCTTCTCCTAAGCAAAATAAGGCTTTGGCTGCCAAGTTATATTGGAGAATGCTTGTTTATCCTAATGATTTATGGGCAGCCATGTTCAGAGCCAAGTATGTTGAGAATAATCCTCCTGAGAAAATTATTAGATCTACCCTGCCTACTAAGGGATCTCCGACTCTGAAGTTCATCAAAGTGGGAGAAGATATGATTAAGAACCAGCTTTTTTGGATTGTTAATAATGGGCAATGTGCTAATTTCTAGACTGATTCTTGGGATGGGCAGCCCCTCTCATCCATCAATTCCCCACCATACCTATTATGGAACAAATGTAGGATTTGGGATGGGTCAAGATTGCCCAGTATGGTAAATTGACTATTTAGCCATGGGACATTGGGAAATCCTAGATTCCGCTTGTGGAGTGGCCAATTTCTATGGATCATCAAGTGCAACTGTTGCTTAGCAATATTTTGAAAGCTCATCCTTTTTCATCATCCCTAGAGCCTAATAAGTTGGGATGGGGAAGGGAGGTCTCTGGTACTTATTCTGTTGCTGCTGGCTATGCCTCTTTGGTCACTGAAAATCCTCATCCTCTTCAGTTTCTCTTCAAGCACATTTGGCATCCGGGTATGTGGCCTAAAGTCAGTTTTTTTCTTTGGCTTCTCATCCACAGAAGAGTCTTAACTGGAGATCGCCTTCTAAAGAGAGGTCTATATGGCCCGTTTCGATGTGCTTTATGCCTTCATGATGAGGAGTCTTCTACTCATTTTTTTCTCATGTCCTTGGGTTATCCCATTGTGGCAACTTCTTGCTTCTTTATTTAAGGTGCATTGGATAAATTTTGAATCTCTTGAGCAGGTTTTCGAGCGTGACATGAATTCTTCCCTAAATGCCAAAATCAACATAGCGGAAAGCCTGAAACATAAGATATCTTTGCCTCAAGATCTTTCCCCTGAGTGGGAAAATATTTGTAATCAACTTAACATTGATCCTAAGGATGTTTCTTGCCCTAGGTTGCAGAATAAGAAGAAAGCTCTAAGGGATGGCCATTGGAATAATCCTCCAGGATATGGTAAGTTGAATATGGATGGGGCTTCCAGAGGAAATCCTGGGAAAGCTGCTATGGGAGGCATTGGTAGGGATGTTGATGGGGTCCAATTCTTTTTTGCTGAGAATCTTGGATCTACTACTAACAATCTTGTTGAGGTTAAAGCTATCTATAAAGGCATGCAGGAGGCCTTGAAAATTGGATGGCATAAAATCCAAGTTGAGTTGGATTCCCAAATCATTATTCACCTGCTTTCTGATAATAGACTGGACTCTTTCACCGATTGGCGTATTGCCAAAGAGGTGTGGAAGATAAAACAACTAAGGGGAAAATTTCAAGAGGTCCAATTCAATCACATTCCTCGTGAAATGAACAAAGTTCTTTGATGGATCAATTGGGCTCGACAACAAGGACTGTTGTCTTATGGTTGCCCCCTTCGTGGTGGTCCAACAAGCTTCAGGAGGATATCAGATATATTCTTAATCTTGATTCTCTGTCATGATTATTTCTTCTGCTTTTTGTTGTATGATGCTCAAGCTTGGACCAATAGCTTTCAGGCTTGGCACAACCGAATATGTAATTTTGTGTTTTTCATAATATAATGTTCCGTTCTTGGGCAAAAATAACAACATAAAAATTCACTTTCACAAGCTCAATTTGCAATTGTATTCGTAACCGAGGGCCTTTCCAATTGATACATTAGCTTTGTGAAGAATTTAATGCCTTCAATGAATACAATTTTTCCATGCCCAAGTTGTTATACATGAGTCTTATGTCTAGTGCTTTCTTCTACAATATCATCATGGATACCAAAGTACATCCAAAAGATCCACATAACATTCTAGCTTTCACAAGGGCGACTATTATCTCATCGAATGTGTGTGTGTGTAAACCTAATCCTTAGGCACATCATTTGTATTTTAGTCCATAATTGTCAACTATAACCTCCTCAAGCCAAAGAATCTACCTAGGTGTTTCCAAGATGCAATCTAACAATAGGCTACTCTTGTTCCTTGTGTCAAACTCCCATTCTTCAAATCTATCACAATATTCCTATTCTCGTAAGTGAGCATCATGTCATCTAGTTATTCAATCGGTGTATTCACCTTTATATCACAAGGAAATTGTTTTACCTATGTTTAATTGTCACCTATCTAATTACAATAAACAATTTATTTCATGGATAGGGTTTTTCTACCAAGGAAGCATGCATTGCTTTGCACGTTTTTTGCTAATTTACTATGAATATCTTGGTGACATTCTTAACTGGGTCACCTAGATTTCCTTGCAACAATTTCTTAAGTAATGTCTTATTTTTATTTTTAATTTTTGGATTTTATTCCTTCATGTTTAAGTCATCTCAAGAATAGTCATTGCCCTAATGACAGTTTTTCTTGTGTATTTTTTTAATAATCACAAGGCAAGGGGACCCACTATAGCATACAAACATTGCAAGCATTTGTTAGTGACAGAGAGGGGCAGAAGGAAAAGTTGTCTTTATTGCTTCAAAATAACCCAATGAAGAAAATCTATGAAATATTTTGTGTAAAGCAATTCAAAAAGTGCATTGGCTTGAACATTGGGATATGTAATCCATATATATACACCAAAGAACTGAAAATATGATAAATGGGCATCACAAGTAGGGAAACATCTTGTGTGTAATAACTAAAAACAAAATATAAGAAATTGTTAAATACGTGCTTCTACCGAGAAGGGGGTGAGTCAGTATAAGATAAAATTTTAATAATTCAAAACTTTAATAGTCAGAACAACAACAATCTCACAAGATCTAAAAATCATGCAACACAAAAGGAACACAATATTTACGTAGAAATCCTTTTGAAATAAAACTACAAAGAAAATATTTGCTTATATATATATAAAACTCTTTTACAATTCTTGTAGGCACCAATCTATTGGAGACATCGATCCCCAATGCCAAGCACCAACTTTGCAATTCAGACACCAATCTTTTATGTCGAGCACCAACTCAGCAAGAGACACCAATCTCTATATTTTATGAGGCACCAACCTCCAAACCGATTACGATACCACCTTCATAGTGTTGCTATTTCAACGAATGGAGACTTTTATTTCCTCTTCACAAATCTGCTTGTCTTCTCAAGATATAACTCTTATTTCACACTAACAATTCTGCTTTTCTTCCGAATGATATTCGCTCAAAATCTGCCCTTCCTCCATCCAACAAATCTTCCTTTTATAGCCCAAAAATGCCCTTTCGAATGGTCACGACTCTTCACCCAATAGGGTCGGCCTTCTTCAAGGGAGGTTGACCACATAAAAACAAATCATTTAATCTTAATGGAGGTCGGCTGGCCCATTAAATAAATGACGTCTCTTCATGGATTTTCTGCACATTTTGATATATAATTATTACATTCACTGTTATTAAATCTGATCACTGTAACACATCAATCTGATTACTGTTATTTTTCGTTTGATCGCTGTGCATTCTCCGTTGACATCATTGACTCCTTTGACATCAATGACAATATCTCCAACATAAATATGGAGGTAGAATACTAAAGTAACCGAATTAGCAATAAGTTAATCTTGGCTTATTCTGTGGATGTTCCAAATGGCTGAATTTTCAAATTGATAGAATGGTTTTGTAAAAAGGTAGGAAGATATGTACCGTAGTAACTGAAATGTCTCTATCGAAATGCTAAAACCTTAATGCCCTCGTACTATGCAGTCTCAACATTGAAGGAAGTTATAAGTGAGCAAAACAGTCCAAATGACTAGTTGTCCTCCCACATTAGGATGGTGAAAGATTACGATAAGAGAGTCAAACTCGGTGCTAGGTATAGAATAAATCATGTGCAACTTACTGGTGAAGGAAAAACACTAGGGTGGTGGGCCCATCTATTTTCTCCATTTAAATTTTACCATATTCCAACTTTGTTTCTTGTTGGTTGACATAGAGCCACAGTGTTCGTTTATCGATATCTAAGGGCTAGCTGGTGCTTACAATGGAGTGTTGTCTTTCATAATTATGAAGTAATTAATAGTGCTCAAGAACTCCATTTTTG
The DNA here is from genome assembly GCA_018340775.1 of Taxus wallichiana var. yunnanensis. Taxonomy (NCBI): domain Eukaryota; kingdom Viridiplantae; phylum Streptophyta; class Pinopsida; order Cupressales; family Taxaceae; genus Taxus; species Taxus wallichiana. The sequence continues at coordinate 449,128,469 of CM031234.1, read as the reverse complement.
AAGCTTTGTAATATCCCTTTTGGGAACAAAACTGAAACTAATGGAAATCAGTTCAAACCCCAAAATTAGATTTTAAAATCAACAAACTTAAATTAAATCTGAAATCAACAATCTACAAGGACAACGAACTTTTTATAAAATTCAAATCCACTTTTCACCAAGCAAATCAATGAATAATGCCGCAAAACAATTATTCTAGGCACTGCAATATTTATTGATCATAAATACATCAAAAGATTGAAAGAATATCTGATTTCACAGCTGGCATTAATTATTTAAAATCAGCAATAGACTAGCCAAAACCGAGGGCTAGAAAAATAGTAAACCCTTGGCAAAAATCACCAAAATGGGGATTCCGGCTTAATAAAATATGCCAAATTAGAAAATAAAGTGAAATCTCAATTTTATGCCCTCTAGGGCACCAAACCCTTCACCAAGGTAGGTCGCTCCACCTTGGGAAGGCTGCCCAATGTCAATAAAAATTGAATATTAAGTATTCTCCTCAAATCTGCAATAATCTTCAAGCTCAATCAATGTTGAAGGGTTTTAAGTTTTCGTCCTCCAATAAAACCACTACAAGGGTTTTCGCTCTTCTAAGAAGCCACACAAGAGGGTTTTTGTCCTCAAGTGGAAAAACTTGGAGCAACAAAGTCACAATGCCCAAATAGGGAAAATGCGCCAAATCTAGATCCCCAAATGATCTCCTCTAATCTTTTTTTAAACCTTTTTTTTGGTGCCAAAGCCCATAAAGGTAAGGCTGACTTCTAATAAGTCATAATCTTTAATTATGCCTCATTAATAGCTTATTTCATTATTTTGAGCTTATTAAAAGCTCACCAACCCAACCAACCCACTAAGAATGGGAAATATAAGAATAGAACATGAATATGAATGATGAAACTGAAATATAATCCATGATCTTCCATTGTTCAACCATTGCTTGCTAAGGAATCCTTTATTTCAGATTAATTCGAAAAAGGGGACATTACAGTCCTCCCTTCCCAAAATTGCTTGTCCTCAAGCAATTGTAAGAACCCGGATCCCAAATGAATCTTAACTGCTTCTTCTTCGACATACCTGCACATGAAGCAAACATATTAAAGAAAACAAGAGTGTTTAACAACACTTTTACATCCCCCTTGTCATGCCTTAGAAACATGACAACTAGCTCTCTTCTGTTGCTTGATGTCACTTCATGATTTTCATTCAGATGATGGCTTCCCAATACTTTAGCAAGGCTGTCCCAAAAATAGTTGTGAGCATGCATTTTTCCTTCAAAAATCAGAATCTTCAAATCTGAAAATAACTCACCACAACCTGATTTCTTTCCTCCTTCCAACTGGAATCTTCCTTCCTCATTTTTCCATGAGGGGATGCTCTCAAAAAATGAAAACATACTGCTGTTCATGACTGAAAATGGCAGCCCCAAACCTGATTTTTGTAATTTCAGTCTTATAATCATGGCATAACAACTAGCAAACTGAATTTTCACGAAAAATGGAAAGTCCATGAGTAATGTGGAGGCTGAAATTTGATTTGTATACGCTGAAAATTTATGAACAGGCCTACAATTAAAACCAGTAGATATATTGGCCGTAATCTTAAGAAAATCAACTTTCTTATTACCCCTCTGAATTCTGATTTCATCATAATTGCTTCTCTTTTTCCAAACTTCTTTTGGTTCTCTCATGGAACCATAGGTTAGCAAATCATAGAGAGAAAAATCAGAATTCCCCTCAAGCTTATGTTTTCTTAAACATGGCATGCTAGCATTCTCTTTCATCAAATTCCATAAGCAAAGAGAAAACTGAAATTTTTACCTTTGTCTTCTTTGAGCCTCAAGGGTTTACCCGGATTCCAAGGATGCAAGCAATCTTTGTAACTCTTCATCATCCCTCTTTTTCTCTCAATCATCATATGCATGGCAATCCCTATCTTGAAATCCAAACTCGTGACAAAGAGTTTGTGATGATCAGCCCAACAAAATGATAAGGAAACAATAGATCTGAAATGTGTGAGTACCTTGGACTGTCATAAAACCCACTTTATTGCTTGGAAAATACATAGTGAGTCCTTGGCAAAGAGCCTTCTTCCCACCTTGCCCCTTATTAGCATAGATATGATCACCCAAACATGGCCATGATACATAATGATGAAATAGACCTTTGACATGATCAAATAAGACATCATAGGACTTACCATGGGCTGCTGATCTGAAATTTACAGCGGGTTGAAAGAGGACATGGACACCTGGAAATGCTTGTCTCACGTGTGCACCTCCTAACATTGTCCCTTGGAAGATCCACTTCATCTTTCCTTATGTGTTCAGATTTTTCACCCCTTATAACCCCTTTTCTAGCTTGTTGATCCATATGCACCACCACTTGCCATGTTTTACAAGGGAGCCTCAACAATGTCATATTGTTACCAAATGGCTCAAGACAACAAAACTGAATTGGAGTAGAAGGAAGCAATGATTTTAGAACACATTCATACCTTTGTGTAGTGACCCCACTTAGGTAAGAACCAATTAGATGATTGAGAATTAGGCCATGCTCATCCTTCTGGGGCTGAATACCATAAGGATATAACTGCTGCTCTGAAAATGATGCTGTATACACCTCATAAAAATCGCATTGGCTGCCCTTTGCACTCTTGATTCCCTTCCATTGAACCATATTAGCATACATAATGATTTCAAAATAATTCTCCATCAATGTTTCTTTTAACCATGTGCAAGGAGTAACAATACCAAAGACTTCCTTTCTATCATACAAGAGGTCAACCGGAACCACATACCCTTGCAAGGAAATGTCTAAATGCCATTTATCATCCCACAAATTCTTCATACCCAAACATGACATGTGATCCTTAACAACAACTTTCCCATAATGACATAAGTATGGCAGCGATATAAAAGGAGATAAAATGTCATCATACCTTGAGTTGTTCCCCACATGTCTACCTTCCCATGCCGGATGAAGAGTGATCGAAACATCCTCCATTTTCCCAATCTTGTGACTCCGAATTTCTGAGTTGAAATCAGCCTTCTCCTTCTCCTCGATTCAACAAATGAAGCCTTTTTTGCCTTGGCTTCAACCATATCTTGATGGTGCTCACAAAGGGCATCTTCATAGCTCTTACCGTGCTCATGGACACCATTAATCTGCCTCTCATTGACTGCTGTTCTGAACAGATCAGCAAGCTTATTGTCATCATGTTTCATTGGAGAAGGGTTTCCAACCAGCCCTTCCTCTTCCCCAACATGCTCAACACCCCTTGCTTCATTTCTGGATTAATCACATGTTAAAACATTTTCATTGTTAACCACATAATGAGCAATATTTACTTTATGAAGTTGATTATTTGGAATGGGTGCAAGTGTCATGACTTCATCTCTTATTGTCATATGAGAATTGCTTGAGCTATTCACTTCACCCTCTTGTTCCTCAAGCTTCCCTTCATCCTTCCGCTCATGTTCCCAAGTTCCCTTAGTATTTTTCAACATGCAACCATTAGAATTCAAGGAAATTTTTGACAATTAAAATTTCTTTACCTTCCCTTTCTCTTGGCTCTTGCTTGGCCTTTTCTTCCTCTTCTTGTGCTTCTTTAGAGCTGCAAGAAAATTCATGAAGGGTTCATCTTTGGCCATGGCGGTGGGTGCTTCTAAGGATCCCAAGGGCTGTTCCCTTTTAATAGCCAACTGCTGCAATAATTCTTCCTCCTCTTCACCTTAGGGAAATAAGTATTTCCATCCTTGCATGGCGAACTTGGGGTTTTGGTCCCCTCTTCAACACTCTTCGTGGTTTCTCCTTGTTGCTTGTTGCTTGCTTGCTTGGGCCTAGGTCTTCCTTGATTCACTCCAATGAATTCTGCGAGTGAAATAGCCTCACGAATTTCCCTTGGAAGAGCCATATACTCTTCATAGCTTGCAACAATGTTTTGTCCAAATAGGTCTTGTTTCTTCCTCCGGAATAGCTTCTTCTTTAGGAAGGAAAGTGGGCTTTGTAACGGATCCTCGGGCTGATCCCATTGGTCGCCGTGTATTGTTAGCTCCGAATGAACTACCATCACCATTTTAAACCCTAGGTTCAATGATCCTTTGGATGGATTGGGCTAGAAAATCCATCAGATCCGCAAATTGCCCTTGGCCGACAATGAACTTGTCAACTTTGGCTTCTTGAGAGTCCATATTGTTCTCCTTCTTTGATAGTATCAAACCCTTGTTGCCTTCTTCCACTGAAACCCTAGGCCTTTGAAGATTCGAGCTCTGATACCACTGTAATATCCCTTTTGGGGACAAAACTGAAAATTACGGAAATTAGCTCAAACCCCAAAATTAGCAAGTCTGATTTTAAAATCAACAAACTGAAATTAAATCTGAAATCAACAATCTACAAGGGCAGCAAACTGTTTATGAAATTCAAATCCACTTTTCACCAAGCAAATCAATGAATAATGCCACAAAACAATTATTCTAGCCACGACAATATTTATTGATCATAAACACATCAAAAGATTGAAAGAATATCTGATTTCACGGCTGGAATTAATTATTTAAAATCAGCAGCAAACTAGCCAAAACCGAGGGCTAGGAAAAATAGTAAACCCTTGCCAAAAATCACCAAAATGGAGATTCCGGCTTAATAAAATATGCCAAATCAGAAAATGAAGTGAGATCTCAATTTTATGCCCTCTAGGGCACCAAACCCTACACCAAGGTAGGTCGCTCCACCTAGGGAAGGCTGCCCAATGCCAATAAAAATTTGAATATTAAGTATTCTCCTCAAATCTGCAATAATCTTCAAGCTCAATCAATGTTGAAGGGTTTTTCGTCCTCCAACAAAACCACTAGAAGGGTTTTCGTCCTTCTAGGAAGCCACACAAGAGGGTTTTCATCCTCAAGTGGAAGAACATGGAGCAACAAGCTCACAATGCCCAAATAGGAAAATGCGCCAAATCTAGATCCCCAAATGAGCTCCTCTAATCTTCTTTTATACCTTTCTTTGGCGCCAAAGCCCATAAAGGTAAGGCCGACCCCTAATAAGTCATTATAATCTTTTATTAGGCCTCATTAATAGCTTATTTCTTTATTTTGAGCTTATTAAAAGCTCACCAACCCAGCCGACCCACTAAGAATGGGAAATATAAGAATAAAACATGAATATGAATGATGAAACTGAAATATAATCCATGATCTTCCATTGTTCAACCATTGCTTGCTAAGGAATCCTTAATTTCAGATTAATTCGAAAAAGGGGACATTACAAGCTTGTGTCGCTGACTCAATACATGACTTCTTCATTAAAATGTTGCCTAGATAGTTTACATGCACTTCCCAAAAGGGATTTATAATGACTTTCTTCCAGCAGCCAAGGCTTTTAGCCATGGTGTCATAGACTTGTTTGATTATTTATGGAAATGTCCAACCAGCTTCTTGTTTTTAATAAGGATCGTGGTAAGTTTGGTGACCGAATAAGGAAGTTGACAAGACAAGACTGGTATCTGAACCAAAATATTGACAAAAAAAGTTTTAATTTCCTTATAGTTTCTTCATGCGCATGCAGCTAAACGACCTCCAACATAATTAAAATGATGTTGTTCTAGTGCTTAACAATGTTGCTAAAATGCCTTTCCACACCCAACTCAACAATATGTTCCCATTCACAAGTAGAAACAAAGAGGATTACTAGTTTATTATTTTTAAGTAAAATTCAATCAAGAGAGTCTTTGATTTTGCTATGCGAGGGGATTAGCATAAGACATCATTGAATATATGCGCATAGTAATTTCATCATGTCACCATGTAATAACACACTAAGATGCAACAACAATCTTCTATTAATGAAAGTGATACTCATGCTTGAAACTTAGAACAAAACAATGTATGTTTCCATCCTAAAAGCTAGGATGTCAAAGTGTTTAATAGAAATATATGTACTTTCAACCCTAGTATTTGATCCATATCCAAAACCTCAGTAAGCCCTCATCGTAATCATTCAAAGATGTGCTCTCTTTTCGTACTAGAATCACCTCCTCTCTCTCGCAAGGTGCCTTCAAATCAACTCCTCATCTAAGCATTTCTCCTCTTTTCGATCTCACCTCCCTCACTCTCCGTCTTCACACCCCCTCCATCCGATCCTCTCCTCTATTTTTCTCCCCTCTCTCCTTGTCTTCACTTTTCTTGCGTTTTCATCTCCTCCTTCCCCTTTAATGTTTCCTACATCCCTTTTCATCTATTCAATTTAATAGTTTTCTCCCCTTTTCTTTACATTTACGGCCCCCATCGCTAATATCCAACTACACACCATTAATGGTGCTCCCTCCTTTCTACACACCACGACTTTTCTCTTGAGAGGTGTTGTCACATATTACTGAAAATTTTGAAACTTTCGAGTCATAGGCAAAATCTTCATGTTTTGGTCATTCTTCCCCTCCTTGTTAAAGCCCTTCTTGTCAACGAATGAGTCATTTTTGCAAAATTTGAGTTCAAATTGGGAAAATCAAACATTTGAGGAACAAGTGGAACTGTTCCCTTGTTCCACTTGTTCCCCGCTTTACCGCCAAGACCGATTTGCACAAGGGAATTGGTAAAGTCGGTGTTTGTTGGCATATTAGGAACAATTCCTTCGCTCCTTGTGTTCTCCGATTGCCCGCCTTACCAATCCCTTAGCACGAAGCGGTGGTATTGGATATATCGAGCTTGGTGGCATCGTTTGAGCAGTTCTTACATTCTGTTTGTTCCCGCAAATCCCGCCATCATTGAAAATCGGATAAAGTGGGCCTGACAACACTTTAGGAACAATTCCGCCTGCCTTTAGTTGCCCGCATTCCCGCCTTCACCGCCTTAAAGCCATGAAATCAAATAAATCGGCCTCGGGCGACACTGCTGGAACCGTTGCCAATTTCCCTCTAACCTCCGATTTGCTGATTTAATGGCATTTTAGGGCATTCAACGTGGACATATAAATAAAGCATCTCATTCTTTCCCATCCATTTCACAACCTTGCAAATTTGTCGCTTGAGCTTTGCTCTGCCGATGTCATGGTGCCATAACCGTTTTCTTGTCAGAACTCTGCCATTGGTTCACCATTTTCAAAATTTTTCAGTTGCATTTGGATTGTTGAGAGGGTGCCTTCCATTTCATCCAATCAGTAATAATTCTCATCACTGTTTTCCCTTGTTTCATTTTCTTTTTAGTGTGGTGCCCTTGCGCCCTGGTTTTGCCCAAATTTCCTTGCAAGGACGATTTTGCTCCCATTAGTGTTCCTAATTTAGACAAAATGAAGTTCCAATACACGGGCTATGAGCCAATCTCCTTCCTAGAAACTTCTGTACTAGAAGTTGGTGACAGTGATATCAAACACATGGATCTGGTAGAATTTTGGGGAAGAATGAAAGACAAAAACCCAACTTCATTGGCTCAAAGGATTCTTGGTAGTGGCCTAGCCCATGTTGGAGGTTTTCCTACCTCTATCCAATGTACTAATACTATCTTGGCATGTGCTTCCTGTTTTGACCCTCAAACCAAAGAGTTAAGAGATCCTCAGGGCCAACTCATTGCTCAGTTAGATGCACACCACATCAATTTAGCTCTTGTTATCCCCACTTTTGACAATTCCAAAGTCTTGACTCTAGCTGAAGCTCAAAAAGAGTTTGATTTGACTCCAAACAAGTACCAAACTATGATTGCAAAGTCTTGGCTGAAGACAAAGAAGAAAGGACCTTCAAAGCTACCAAAGACTTTGTATAGGAGTGACTTTATTGAAGAGTTATCTGACATCATAACCCTTATGGCAAGAGTGATGGGTCTTCCTTCAACCAAAGAATTTCAGGATTGGATGTGCATCTTCAAACTAATTCAGGTTCATTAAACCAAATCCTTCCATATGACTTCCTACTTGATTTATACTATTGTTGGATACAAAATTTGGATTGGCTTGTCAAGTCAAGGTAGCAAACAAAATATTCCAATCTATGATTTCTATACCTAGTTAACCCTTAACAACAACAAAAGTCATTTTAGAAGGGTTAATGATGCCTTCACCATGTTTTTAGTCAGATTGCTTGAGGGATGTGTTACTAACAAAATTTCTCAGGAAGCCAAGCAACTGATAGCAGTGTATGGAAGCATGTTCATTCAATTTCAAAGATTCTCATATATCATAACTGCAAGATTTGAAGGAATTCCATACAAACTTCCTATCTATTGCAATGATAAGATTATTCTCATTGAACTCTACAGGCAGCTAGATATTCTTCATAGAACTTGTAGGGATAAGAAAGTGTCTGGTATTCAATTCCCAATATCCCTAGGAAATTATACTTGCAGGTTAGCCATTGATGCACAAAATATTGAGAGAACTATCTCCCCTTTTCATATGCATCCATTTTAAAAGAGAGCATCATTTGACAACAAGAACTTCATCAACAATAATCTCCATCTATCATATCTTCATGTGCCTACAATTGAAGATTATTGGGCAGATTGTGATGATGAATTCGAAGTAAGAAAAAGGATGTATGGAAGAATGACACTTCAACAAATTCAGGATCATATAAAGTACCAAATGGCATGATTGATGATAATTCTGAATTTGTAGAACTTGAATTTGTTAATTCTATCCAATTTTCTCCTCTTCCTACCATTGATTGGTCACTCAAGGAGAAAGATAGTCTTGATGATCTTACTGCTCCTGTTCTCTCAAGAACCAAGAAATGGTTCACCAAAAATTGGCATAATTCAAAGCTTCTCAGGAATTAGTCTCTCCCCAGAACACTCCTTCCGCCACTCAACAAGAATCTAGTGCGAAAGTATATGCATGAACTTCAAAGGCTGAATCAGAGAAGGAAAGTGACAAAAAGATTACATTTTACAATTTGAAAAGAAAGATGATTTTGAACAAAAAGAAAAGAAAGAAGAAGGCGAGGAAGAAGGGGAAAGTGAAAAAATGAAGAAGAGGAAGAAGGCATCGAAGTTTCAGCTTAAGATTTAGGGAAAGCAAGTGCTTCCAGACCCAAATTGAATATATGAAGACCCTCTTCTTCTCCTCCTACAACTACTGTAGTTGTCTCTACATCGAGTCTTCTCTTCCTCCCCTAGCACTTGGAATGACATCAATAGGTACATATTTGGACGAGATTTCAAATACCTCATTCTCTTGGGTCCAGCCCATGATTGAAAGTAAGAAGAGAAAACTCAATCAAAAGTTGAGGTTCCTAACTATGATGTTGTGGCTGCACTTCTTGGTACTCCTGCTCCTACCAAGAAAGCTAAGACAACTTCCCGCTTGGTTACTACCTTGCCAGACCCATAGTTGATAAGAGTGAACAAGATTTCTACCACTGATTTTGATCTTACAAGAATATCTTTATGGGAATCTATTCCTGAAGGGGATGTGCATAACTTAAAAAACAATCTTCAAGGTTATGAGAGAGTGGAGAAAGGAAAACAAACTCAAGAACAACTTGAAGAGCAAGTGCAAACCCTCATCACTTACACCAAAGCTTTCCGCTTTTCTCGATATCGCTCCCTTGGCCTCCCTCTAAAATATCCCTTTTAGGATATCACTTTAAAACTCAGAAATTTATCAAAAACTTGCAAACTGCAATTCTGATTTTTCCAGGACAGCGAGGTACATAAATATAGTTTTTTTTATATCTTCCAAAATAACCACTTCCAACAATACCCAAAGCTTCAAAAGATGTAAAAAATATAGAGAACAATAAACAATTGAGAAATAATTTTTAATGGCCAACGCTGAATTTATTTTATTATTTTATGACAACAAATGAGGGAAAAGTACAGCTGACCGTAAACTCCAAAATATCAATAGAAAATGTTTGGAATAATTTTTTATGGCATCAATATGACAAGAACAAGCTTTAAATATGAAATCTCCGGAAACGGCCACGAAAAACCCTTCCAAAATGCTTGCCGAATTTCCCAGGTAGGTCGCTCCACTTGTGGGAGACACCCAACAGCCCCAAATCTGAAAATAAATGAAACCCTTGTTGAAGAATGGTTGTCCTCTCGAATTTGAATTCATTGCATTTGAAATGACCCCACGGATCAATATAAGTAAATCAAACGGGTGCGACTTCTCACGAAATTCCCGTAACCATTAATTGATTTTTAAATAATCAATTAACATAATAAACACGTAGTTTATATTAAATAAATTAAAATATTATATATTCTAATTTATTTAATTATAAACTATAGTTTATTTATAAGAACACTTAATATTAAATGTTCTAACACTCCCCTTAATATTAAGTGGGGAACATATGCCAACATTACTTGTTTATACAATAGGATTTACAAATCCATAAACCATAGTGAAGGTTTAGGCTAACATATCACATTTGAAGGATTTATACACCTTCATCATGCTCATCTTACCTTTTGGTACAAAAGGATTTGGAATCCATAAATTAGTAGTGAATGATTTAGGCTAAACATGATTTGTGAGACTACATCTCATAGTTTCTCATGGAAAATATCTCAACCAACATCTCTAGGAGCCTTTTATAACACAAGGACCTCCTTTACAACAAATGCAACACACTGGACTGTACACCGTAAACTTAGAGTGACAAGTTTACAAAGATCATAAAAATATCTTTTACAATGCTTTATAATGGAGCAAAAGTATAGAGGAGAAGGAGATAACACACGGCCGGCCATTAGGAGGTGACATTGCCATGCACACTCCCCCTCAATGACAACTTTGAAAGGCCGAGTATTGCATTTAAATCGACAGAATTTTACAAAGCGCATAATGGTTTTGTAAACATATCTGCAACTTGATCTTCAGGGTGGGAAGTATTGAGATCTATATCACCAGAGAACCTTCTTTGGGATGAAATGCATTTGAATCTCTATATACTTCATTCTTTGATGCTTTGAACTAGATTTTTAGAAAGAGCAATGCAACTCTATCACATTGAAGAGGAGTACTTCCTTTAACTTCCATGTATATCTCTTCCAACAACCACTTTAGCCACATGGCTTCTTTCATTGCTTCCATCACATTTCTATACTATGCCTCAAAAAAGAGATGAAGACTGTCGGCTGCTTTTTTTACTGCTTCAAGTAATGACACCTGTACTAAACTTGAACACATCCAATTGTATATTTTTTATCTAACACAACACCAACATGGTTAGAATCATAATATCCATATAAACATGCATTATCATAATAAGCATAATATAAATCATTATTGATTTCACTTTTAACCATCTATAAATCGTATATTGATAGGTGAAAAAACAAGTATTACAACTTAAATAACAATATGCTTAACAACTAACCATGTTATATTACCAATATGTTGAACAATTTCAACATATTAATCTTGTAAAATATATATTAGATGCAATCAATATTGGATGTCTCCAATACAAACACAAAGGCGTCCCCAAGTGTCATTTGATATGCATATAATACTATTTTTAGTAATCACATACTAATATACTCAACTAGATCTTGATTTCAAATCCATTAACTAGTCATTAACAAGACTTATCTTTGATAATTAGTTAAAATTACTTATAATAAGTAAGTAATTTACATAACTAAACATTTGAGAATACTCAAATTGATGATGATCTTTCCATCTTTATCAAGGAGGTTAATTGCAACTAACTTGGTCGAGATAACAACCAACTCGCTATCACCCAATATGAAAAATAGAGTTATACGTGGCCACATGCACATCAACTTATCAAAGCGCATATAATGGTCTTTGATCAAGGCAAGTAAATAATATAAATGTATAAAGTGATTTAACAGGGTGGACACATGTCACAGATCCAAGGGCTAAAAGAGGGACACGTGGCGTAATTCCGCAGGATTTTCAACCAAATGTATTTCGTGGACCTCAAGTCCACAGAATAAACCAAGTTTTAAATAAAAGGTTTTGGGTCCAGGGCAGGATTGAGGTAGTCAAAGGAGACACGCGGAAGGTAAAAGGTAGACATGAGGGAAAGAAGGAAATAATCACAAAGGCACACATAGGCAAACTGAAGCAAATCAGAAGCTGCCACATGTCGACTTGTTGTTCCTCCCGAGATGCACAACTTTAAATGGCCATAACTTTCTCTCCACAACTCCAAATTAGGCAAAATTGGTCTCGTTGGAAAAGTATTTTCGATCCCTTCAAAGGCAACATCATCATATTCAAGAACTGATGGCGTTTTGTGTGAGAAAATAAGGACAAAAAGTTCAGGTATTAAAAACATAGTTCCAAACTCCCAAGCACCAAATTAAATTAATTAATTTATTTGAAACCTTTTGAACCTGCTTTGATACCATGTTAGATTCGAAGGGTTAAATACATTAATCATTAAATAAGATTCAATATTAATTAAATTAATATAACAAACATTACAACATTATAACAAATGCAATAAAATAAAATAGCACAAACACAAATATTTAACTTGGAAAAATCCCCAAGGGGTAAAAACCATGAAAAAAGATAATTCCATTAATGAGAAACTTAGTCCACTACATCTCCATTCCCCTCACTTCTCTCCATGAATTCATCACATGAATTTTGAATTCATCAGCATTTGAAATGACCCCATAGGTCAATATAAATGAATAAACGGTGTGACTTCTCACGAAGTACCTCGATAACCATTAATTGATTTTAAATAATCAATTAACATAATAAACACAAATTTTATAATAAATAAATTAAATATTATATATTCTAATTTATTTAATTATAAACTATAGTTTATTTATAGGAGCACTTAATAGTAAATGTTCTAACATAAAATTTGCTCACCCTCCTAAGTAGCATCCTCAAGTGGCAAATCCTTCCACCACACTAGATATTCGGCTAGACTGCTTTGGTATTGTTACGGATACCTTTCCATCGAAGACCTTTGGCCTATTTTGTTAACCCGACGGCCAAAGGAAAAATATAAGGGTGACTTAAGTTATAATAAATTACTATAAAGTGCTATAATAGAAAATAAAATAAAATTATTAAAGCACTTATAATCTGCTCACCCTCCTAAGTAGCATCCTCAAGTGGCAAATCCTTCCACCGCACTAGATATTCGACTAGACTGTTTTGAAATCTTGTTATGGATACGGATACTGTCCAATCGAAGACCTTTGGCCTATTTTGTCAACCCGATGGCCAAAGGAAAAATATAAGGGTGACTTAAGTTATAATAAATTATTATAAAGTGCTATAAAAAATAAAATAAAATTATTAAAGCACTTATATTAATTTATTTAGCTTAATAAAAATAAATTGTAATCCCTATGGAAAATATGATTTGCCTTAAGGGGCAAAAGTCATTGTAAAGGGATTTATTATATTTTATTCCTCCTAGAAAGGATAATGGCGACTTGGGCCAAAGGGGAGTAATGAAGCCTAGGAAAGATAAAAACATAATTAATTTATGTATTCCCCATAGAGAAATGCGACTTGCACTAGGAGGGAAAGGTTGTTGGGAAAAATATTTAATATGGGAAAATATTAAATGTTTGCATAGGGAAAATCATGTGAGCTCATTGGCTGGTTTGGAGGTTGGTTGTTGGCCCTTTTCCTTTAAAAGGGAAGTCGACTTGCCTCTTCCATAATCCAAATTTTTATATGATATTTCTCTTGCATTTGAGCTCTAAGCTTTTGCATAAAAAATTCCAAGGACGAAACCCCTTGTGAATTCTACCTCTTGTGGACGAAAACCCCAAGAGTTTGAGAGGGTTTTTCACTCAGAAATTCCCATTGATTGTAATCAGATTTTCAGTCTATTTCAGGGTTTTTCCAGCAGTGTTATTGAAGACTTTTCGAAGTATTTTGGTGAATAAAATTGCAGCAGTGTTTTCTCTATTGGATCGACTCACTTTGGGACTGTTTGGGCATTATTATTGAGGTATTTAGATCTGCAAATCATTGTCTAATATCTCATAATTTCTGTGAATGAAAATACCCAAGTTTCATAATTCTTCTGAGGGTTATTTGCCAGTTTTATAATCAGATTTCAGATCTGATTTATGAGTTGATTTGGCATTCGAAAATTCTGATTTTTATATGAATGAGTTCCTAAAAATATAGGCAAGCATCTGGGATAGAGAAAATAATTTTTGGAGCTCATTTGATGCCCTAAATGTGTGGGCCGAAATAGTAGGAGGGCCAGATCTGCATGTTTGGTAGTTGTTATAATTTGGTTTACACCATCTTGTTCCTTGTATTTTTCTAAGTTCGGGCATATGTCATTTGCCTAGATCGGAGTTGTGTAGAGAAAGTTATACTATCTTGAAGATTGCAGCAGTTAGGGTTTCAGATTTAAATTATTTTCCAGCTGTTGTAAAATCTGATTTTCACCATAAATTCTCTAGGGTTGTTCTAAGGGTTTGGGAGTAAAAATAATTATTGTATGCTGATTTTGGGTGTGTTTTAAACCCTAATCGCTTTTGATAAATTAATCCCATTGCCTAGTCTATTTCCCATAGTTGTCAAAAGTATGTTTTATTATTTTATAAAGTGGGAAAAATCTCTTATTCGGGCAAAAGATCTATCGGGGATCTTTCACTAAGACCAACTTTCCCTCATCGTCCAAAGGTGGCAAATTTGTAGAAGGCACAATATGTTGTCCAAGTGCCCTTTTGAGGCACGAAACATGAAAGACATTGTGGATCCTGCTTTGTTGAAGAAGCGACAATCATATGAATCCCCAAACCCTCCGTACTTTCTGTATGGCCCATAGAATCGCGGTTTCAACTTCTCAGCACCGCTCTTCTTAAGTGAGGATTTCTGTAGGGCTGTAATTGTAGAAAAACCAAATCCCCTATCTCAAAAGATCTCTCAACCTTGTGTCTATCTACATAAATCTTCTGTTGATTCTGTGCTTTCTGTAGATTCTCCTTGAGGGCCTTCAGAATATCCTAGTTCTCATAACCAATCATGAGCTTTGGGAGCTCGGCTATCTGATAATACCAGGTCCACGAACGATGAGGCATCGTATCCATACAATGCCCGAAAGGGAGCCATGCCAATACTCATCTGGTAGGTGGTATTATAACAATACTCACCCATGTGTAGCCATCTAACCCATGCACGTTGATGTCCTGCAACATAGCTACGCAAATAGCCCTCTATCCACTTATTAACTATCTTTGTTTGCCCATTTGTTTGTGGATGATAGCTAGTACTAGGAGCTAACTCCGTACTTGCAAGTCTGAAAATCTCCTGCCAAAATGTGCTCATGAAAATCTATCTCGGTCACTAAGAATGTCATCAAAGAATACCAACACGAACTTCCGCAGGTGGCGGTTGAACACATGGTTCATACAGACTGAAATGTAGTGGGTGCATTAGACAATCCAAATGACATCACAAGAAACTCAAAGTGACCATAGTGGCATCTGAAAGCTGTCTTCTACACATCCCCCTCTCTGACCTTAATTTGATGGTATCCAGATCACAAATCTATTTTAGAAAAATAGATTGCACCATGTAGCTCATCCATCAACTCATCAATGCGAGGCACATGATACTTATTCTTAATGGTTTTCTTATTCAAGGCATGGTAATCTATGCACATCCGCATGGTTCCATCCTTCTTCTTCACCAAAACTACCGAAGAAGCAAAGGGATTGGAACTGGGCCTGATATGTCCCATGTCTAGAAGATCATGTATGGTCCTCTCAATCTCATCCTTAAACCATTTGGGGTGACGGTAAGGATTTGTGACCACGGGCTTGCTGTCCTCAAGCTCGATCACATGCTCAAATCCTCTATCTGGAGGTACACTGGAGGTATATCATTGAAAATTGCACTGTGCTTGTCCAATAGGGCCTGGACATCAACATGATACTTTGGTCTATCCTCGTTTGAATTCTTGGTCGAAACCAAGCACTGAATTGCCCAATCCACATCATTGTGCCTAAGAATCCTCTCCATCCGTTTGGCTGTGACAACTCTAGGTGCATCTGAAGATAATCCTCTCAAGACCACATTCCTACCATCGGACTTAAACTTCAACTCCATCGTCTGAAAGTTAGTCCGGAACTCACCAAGCGAGTGGAGCCACTGCACTCCAAGCACTATGTTGGTCTCTCCAATACCAACAATATAGAAATCATCGGTAACTGTATAGTTACCCATAGTGATGCTCAACTGTGGGATCCTCCATGTACATCTCATGGACTCCCCATTGGCAACAACAACGCCTAAGCCCCTATAAGTCTTCTCGCTCATGAGACCCCATCTCTCTATGTAATGTCCCCTTTTTCAAACATAAAGAAAGTCGAAAACCTTCAACCAATTCCATTCCCGTGGGTTCAAGGATTAAGCTTAGGGGACTTCTTTGAGATATCTTCAACTTGCATTATTTTCTGGCATCAGAACCCTTGGCATGCCATGCACTACAAGTGAGAGTCATTAGTAAATTAGAAAGTCATAAAGTACACTTAGGATTAGTACTTTTATATTTTAATTATGTTTTCTTATGTTTCCCTCCAAAAAGGGATTAGGCCAGCCATTGCTTATGTTGTCCGCCTTAGCTTATAAAAGGAGGATGCATGACCTTAGAGAGTTAGGTTGAACATTTGATAAATTGAATTCTTCATGCTTGAAGAAAATGGGATGTATGCCCAAGGGATGTATGCCCTAGCTTGCTATTGTTGCTTTCTCTTTGCCAATTGATTTGGAGTTGGATTGAAGATCAGATTTGAAGTTTATTTATGCAAATAAAGTGTGTTATCATTGCTGGTTTGTGCCCTAGCTGTAGTGAATTTCCTTGGGGAATTATTCTGCATATTCTTTGTGTTCATGGTGTATATTTCCTATTCCATGTGGAGCGAATTACTTGTGGGTGTTGTGCATGGTTAGATCTGCCTTCTAGGGCTGAAGCGACTTGCATGTTTTTTGATCCATTTTGGTGGGTTTTTTATGCTTGTGGGCAAAATAGTAAAAGTGCAATTTTGGGTCTTTTAGATCTAAGTCACCGCATTTGGCGATTTTCAACCAAAAAAATTGAAATTCGCCGAATATTTAACATACACCAAAAAATCGTTGGGATTCGCAAATTTATTCGTAAGCCATCGCTTTAGCGATTTAGGGTTTTCTGGATACTGGAAATGTCGTTAAAAATAATGCCGTGTTTTTCGTTTCACGATTTAGGGTTTTCTTCGCAGATTTAAGTTTGAGGTTTATCTTCGCAGATTTACTCGAGACTTAAGATATACTAAAGCCATTGTACTCTCTCGCGGCAAAACGCGATTCATTGAGACTCGCAGATGATGTCGATCTAACCCCCACACATTTTTTCACCATGTACATAAATACGCTTATTCTTTCTTTTCTGTCGTGCTTATTAATAAGATGTATGCTTATATATATATATACTTATTACATTTTAATATATGCGACTAAAAATAATAAGTAACTAGTAAGTATTAATAATATTTAATAATAAATGTTTAACAAAGTATATATTATTCAGTAAATTAGTAAGTAATACTTATGAATTTATGATAATAAGTAATATTATATTAGTAAATACAAAATAGTAAGTATATTAGTATAGTAATTTATTATTAGTATAGTAAATTAATAAATTAAATTAGTTAATAATAATAAATTAGTAAATCTCTTTGTCGAATTTAATCACGAATTTTATTTCGAATTTTGTTAGTCACGAATTTCTTACGAATTTAATACTTCACGAACTCGAACACGAATTCGAATGCGGTGACTTAGCTTTAGAGGGGATTTCTCATGATTAGCATTCATATTCTTGTTCTCCTTATTTTTGTGAGTCTCATGCATAGTTTATTTGTGTGGATCGAGCATTATTGAGTGAGTTATGAATTTTTGAAGTTGCCATAATTTTTTGCAGACAAGGGTTTGACATAAAATCATATCTCCAGATCTAGGGCATGAAAATTCAGTTTTCCTACATGAAGTTGTTGCTAATATTTATTTAAGATTTTTGGGCACACTTATGCAATTTTTGAGGTTGAATTAACCCTAGTTTCAAGGGTTTGAATTCCCCAAACCAATCGCTCCATCAGTGAGGACTTCTCCATGTGTAAGGAGTTGCTTGGTAGTGATTAAGGGGAGTCTAAAATCAATCTTCAGTTGCTGGTTTATGACTGTCATTTTCAGATTGTGAAATTCATATTTGGGGTAGGGTTTATGAAGGTTAAAGCCCTCAAATCTATATAGGCTGATTCGCCATACTTGGGAGGATTTTAAATCACCTCCAACTCCCATGGTTGTTAATCGGTCTTGCAAGATCATTTTTATGCTCTAATATTTGTGCTTTACAGTTGTGTGTGATCAGATTTGTGGTGATTGCATCATTTCTCGAACCTAGTGCATAGAAAAGGACATTACACTCTACCATAGTGGCATCAATAAAATTGTGGGTGGCCCCACTATCAATAAGCACTACCACACGTTGTCCCTGCATGACTCCTCGAACCCTGAATGCCTTGTAACCGAGGGTACTAGACAATGTAGCTATGGTCTCAGTGGGAAAAGTCTCCTCTGCAGTCTCAACACCCGCACTATCCAAAGCATCACTGTCATCAAGCTCATGAGGTTCTACTACCTCCTCTCCCTCGTCATCACTGTCCTCGTAGACCTCAATGTAGTGGGCCTTGCCCTTCCCAGAGCAATTATGTCCACGTGCCCATGGCTGATGACACTCAAAGCATAGTTTCTTCCGCCTCAATTCCTCCCTAAGCTCTGGTGCAATGAGACTTCCTAAACGAGTCCTATCTCCTATCATCTTGTCTAGGTGGAGGCATTTTCTGCTGAACTTTGGGTGGAAATCTAGACTTTGGAGTAGACAACTCCAAATCTCGAGCTCTCCTAATGGCCTCATGTAATGAAGGAGGCTCAAATGCCTTCACAAATCCAACCAAAGCATCTGTCAACCCTGCTATGAATAATGAAGTCAACCTCATCTCGGAAATATCAGGAACCATCACTGAGAGTCTCTGAAAATCTGCAATGTACACATCCAAGGAACCTGTTTGTCTCAAGTGAGTCAACTCCCTAAAGAATCTATCGGATCTCTCCTATCAAATTTGTCCTCCAACCTCCGTGTGAACTCTGCATATGTAGCAATGTGCATGTGCCCTTGTGTCACTAGTCCATGATGCCACCAATCATGTGCATCTCCCTCAAGATGTAGGATTGCAAATTTAATTGCATCCTCCTCACGCATGGGGTTCAAATCAAAATAGGTCTTCAACTTTTGGACCCATGACCATGTGGTACACTTCTTAGAGCCATCAAAGTGTGGAATAGAAATCTGCCCCAAACGCCTTTGTAACTTAGGTACTGTGCGTATGATGGTCTCTCTTGGGCTTGCTACCAATCTTCATCCTGCAATAATCTGGAAATGACATATTATCTTTGAAACCCTCGCTCAAAGATTGGTATTTTTCCCAACAAGACTCCTCATCAATCACCTCTTGTTGGCTGCCCTACATGTGACGCTTCAAAATCTTTCAAGAAAGAGGGCTCATGAAGACTCAAAGGCTTGTTAGAAGAATGGGGGATTGCTGCCCCAAATTACTATTCTCACCTTTTTCCCTATTATTCCCAGATCTGATTTGATTCATGTTTTGTGTGAGCTGACTCAAGTAGAGGTTGGTTGTCTCTTGTTGTTTCACCATGTTGATGAACATTTTCTTCATAAAATCCTCATTGAGCTCTTCCACATTCTCTTCTTGATCTGCCATATTTTGACCTTTTTTTCGAGGTGTATTCCTCCTGGAATATACCTTCATTCACTACCCAACAGGCTGGAAGAAAGGTGGCTCTGATACCACTGAAATATCCCTTTTAGGATATCACTTTAAAACTCGAAATTTATCAAAAACCTGCAAACTGAAATTCTGATTTTTCTAGGACAGCAAGGTACATAAATCTAAAAAAAATTATATCTTCCAAAATAACCACTTCCAACAATACCCAGAAGCTTCAAAAGATGTAGAAAAATATAGAGAACAATAAACAACTGAGAAATAATTTTTAATGGCAACACTGAATTTATTTTATTAATTTTATGACAACAAATGAGGGAAAAGTACAGCTGACCGTAAACTCCAGAATATCAAGAGAAAATATATGGAATGATTTTTTATGGCATCAATATGACAACAAGCTTTAGATCTGAAATCTCCGGAAATGGGCCACGAAAACCCTTCCAAAATGCTTCCCGAATTTCCTAGGTAGGTTATCGCACTTGTGGGAGACACCCAACAACCCCAAATCTGAAAATAGATGAAACCCTTGTTGAAGAATGGTTGTCCTCCTCTCTGAATCTAAATTTTTGATTACTCTCCAAATCTGATCCAAAAATCTGAATAACAAGCTAGGGATATGGGGTGGAAAACCTCACCAAAGAATGCTCTACCAGCTAGGGATGGATCTCTCACCACCGAAGCTAGGGATCCTACAGAATCTGACCTCCACAAGCAATAAGGCTGAAAATAGCAATAGTTGAAAATAGTTGAATGTATGAATGATCTCCAAAAGACCTCAAGTGGATATATATAACCTTTTTCCTCCAATAAACCCCAAATCGACCCCCTTTGGGTATTTTCTCATAAACATAAATATAACTTAAGTGACTTTATTGTGCACATGCTAAAAATACACTTAAGTTGTCCCAATGAAGAAATAGAACATAAAGTACCACCTAGTCACCCAACACTTAAGTCAATGACGAAATATAACATAAAGTGAAGGTGGTATCAAAATAAACCCATACCCAATAGCCTCTTGGGTATGACCAAAGCTAAGACGAAAATAAGCCTCTAGGCCTCTGCATAGGAATGGGGACATTACACCCTCTCAAAGATCTGCTGCAACAACTAATATTGATATGAAGGTGGTAATTAAGTACATAAACATACCATCCAAGGGAAAGCTGTTGAAGCCTGGGTGGAAAAGATACTCATGATTGGTCTTCAATTCATTGATGAGGAATGTAAGACCTATGATAACATCATTGCTGCACAAAAACAAATAAGCTCAGGAATTGAGAGTATTGAGAAGGAGACAAAGATATGGGTGGATGTAATCCAAGATCTTTGCATCATGGCTCTCACAGATGAGAAAATTCTTCTTTTAGAGAAAATATTTGATGATGCCAAGAATAATATGTCTCGCACATGGTCATTCAATGTGGAATGGAGAATGAAGGTTCTTGAGGAGGCTTCCACAGATTTGCAAAATATAATTCAAAAGGGAGAATTTTTGAAATCTGAAATCTTTGCTAATCTCAAGGCTCTCCAATGTGATCTTTTCCAAGACAATTCTTCCCTATGGAACTCGGCAGATGAAATCAAGGAACACTTCAACAAACTAATCAAAGAAGATTTGTACAAAACTGAAAATCTTAATAAAGACAAAATGGAGGAACTCTGAACTAAACAATGTGATAGTTGAAGCTTCTAAAGGCTTGGCTCAGTATGGTGGAACAAACTCTGAAATGGAGAACTCCTTGGGAAGTTGGATGACCAACCTCACCAACACAATTGTGCCAAAATAATTAGAAATATCAACTGCAGTGACAAAGTTCAGGATGCACGTGATGAAGCTCAAAGTCTCAGCGCCTTCCATCTCTTCTCTCCCTTCTTCTAGTGCTAGTCAAAACTAATTGTTATGTTTCATTGTTGACTTTTATTTTTGAAAAATTAAAATAAATGTAAAAGTCATTTAAAGTGACTTAACTAATTAAATGATTAGTCACTTAAGTAACAATTAGTTATGTTCAGGTAGTTATTTCCCCCTCATGCCTATAAAAGGCTTCTTTTTCATTTGTAAAGGGGTTGGATGCTAGTTAGTTGATGTAAAAAGACAAAATTGTTGAATACAAAAGAGAACCCTTTTCCCTCTGTTTCCATCTTTTTCTCATATCTCTCTAGTCATATTCTGCATCATTTATATATTTTGGGTTATGAAACTTTGTGTTCATCTTTGTTTATCAAGAGTTATTGAACTTGGAGTCAATATATATCTTGTTTAAGGCAAAGAATATCCATTATATGTGAATGTGTGTATTCTGAAACTTTATTAACATGCAAGAGTAAAGTAAGATCTGGTTTCTCCTTAGTGGAAAATATATTTTTTTCCTCTCTCCTCACTATCATCTTCAAACTGGTTTTTGTTCTAACTTCCTTTTCTCTGTATTCAACCTTATATGATTACACAATGAAACTAGCATCCTCAAAAGAAATTTCATAGATTAATTGTATATTCTGTAAATATTTTAGGATCAGTTTTGCTCTGAATAAGGGAACCTCCCCATCAAGAGGAGGGACTGTTGTCCCCAAACTGTTGACTTCTTGCTCACTTGCAGATTTTTCAGCCAACAAGAGGTAAGGTTGAAAATTCATGTTTTATGTTTGGTATAAGGGATGTGATCCATTATGTACTTAGTTTTAAAATTTTAATAATATTATGGTCCTTTTCATTGATTAGTTATGGCCAGCCCAAAAGGGTATAGTAATTCAAACCTATTTTACCATTACTGTTTTACTGTGCGAGATAACTGAAATCGTAACATGGTTTATAGACCCTTAACTAGGACAACAATATAGAAAGAAATTGGTGGTGATCATTTCAATGTTACCTTGTCACTGGTTCAGTTGTCTATACCAATGATTCAGTGAACATGGTTGTGGTGGCTATATATTTGGAGAGAATCGAGCGACTGCAAAGGCTTGTGTCAAGAAGGAAAACTCCTAGTTGCTCTCTGCAAAGAGGATTAAAACCCAAGTCCATGGGTAAGTGCATTGATACTCTGAAAAGTATCTTAATCACCACATTAATGGATCATTCATCTTCATTATTACTGCAATGAAGCTGAAGAAGAATCCAAACAGGATGGGATATTACACTATGCAGAATTGGTTTTAGATGACGTGGATGTGAATGGTTAATGCATTCTATTTGTTATGGAGATGTAGTTTGTTGTTCCATTGCACTATTTGCATTTGTTTCATACTCACGCATTCCAAAATTGATCTTTTGGTCCCATGTCAAGAGATGTTTAGTTATGTTTCTGTTGATTATGCCTTAATATATGTTGCTAATTTGTTTAAGGATAATCTTTTGTAACCTGTGACTTGAATCCTGAATTGATGTATGAATTTGAAATTCCAATTTTATCAAGTTACGACTTCATGAGTAAAGTAGTTACTGAAATTTCTTTCAGTGGAAATGAGATCAGCACTCAACGAAATTATACGAGAAGGATTTTTTTACATATTGTACTTATACTGTTGTTGAGACATTATCCTTTATATCATTCTATATTTAGTATAATCTGAAGGTTCAAGATGTCTGTAAATGAGCTAAATGTTGTATGGTTCTGAGATAGTATTGTGTTGCAGAAAATAATTCCGCTTCGAGACATTACCGCTGTAGAGAAGGCAAAAACAGCAGGGATCTTTCCTAATGCCATAGAGATTGTAGCATGGGGGAAAAAGGTAAATGATTGTTGTGACTGCAGAAAATTAAGAATGTTATTTACTACTGTGTCTGTAATTCTCCTCTTTATTGTGTTCATTTTTTTCCCTCTGGTTTGCAGCATTTCTTTGGCTCATTTTTATCTCGAGATGAAGCTTATCGACTAATTGTGGATGGCTGGACACAACATAGTGAACATACAATTTTGAACTCTCGGGTGTGTGTTTTGATTGAGCTAATTTGTGACTTTACTTTCCCATAGAGTGATTGATGAAGTTGGGCTTTATTGTGTTAGATTTGTGGCATATCTTGTCCAGAAGAGTAAAGATTGGACTAATAAATTATTGATATTTAGTATTTTAATTTAATATTAAGCCTTTGATTTAGTATTTTAATTTAATATTGCTTCTTTTCTGTTTGCATTCAAACAAGTAAACAAAATCTTCAACTTGTTCCAGGATACTTGTATAATTCCAAACAGTCCAGATCGGATATCATGTATTTCATTCGAAGAAAGTCAAACCCCACTTTTGATAACTTTCCCGGATGTGAACTTCATGGGAAGGTACAGATCATACTTAACTGAATTCCGTTACAACCAAGAAAACTCTCTAGTTAACCAATGGTTCTTCTGCTCTTCCCATTGTCTCTTGTTAAACAAGTTTCAAGTTCCTCTGTGGATCTGATTTGTAGAGATATTGAGGAGGCGCCCCGAGAAATAGAGGAGCCCAGTAATGAAACGGTCATTGAAGATGGAGTCTGCAATTTAGTTGATGAACAGATTTCAGAAAGTGTAGCAACAGATAAATTAGAAGATTCCACTGTTCAAAGGGCATTCCCAGATGTATACACTTTTACATGGCAAGTAGAAGACACGGATGCTCCAAAAGGTCTGCTTACTTTGCATTGTCATGGTACATAAATTTCTACATATGAATTGAACTTCGTAAACCTATTTAGGTGTTCTATATTCTTAACACCTTATGAAGCCATACATGTAAAAGAGTATAATGTTTCCATGTGTTACAAGACCAAATTTCTGGTCATGTTCATTTAGTCATTGTTATTAATCTCCATAGTCTCATTTAAATATCATTGTGATACAGTCCCTGAACAATTCAAGATGGTTGGCGAATCGAAATTTCCGGTATTCTTTTGTAATTTGCATCTTTAAATAATAAAACTTAATATTGTGTTGCATCAAATCAATCTTGATAGGCTTAAGAATGTGTTGTTGGTTGACATTCATCTCTAAACAATGATGTCAGATCGATGTGGAGGAGTTTTTCCGGCTGTTCTTTTCAAATGATGCGACAAGTTTTTCAGAAAAATTTCATAGAAAGTGTGGAGACGAAGGTGAACAAATTACCAGTATTTTCTAATTATTTGATATAATCAAGTATGACAGCATATAGGTGGTGAAGAGAGTCCATTACTGATGGAGAGATGCAATATGTATCACATTTGATTTGAAGTCATAAATATGATGCTCTCCCATTATATGTGATCTGTGTTCTAAACCTCATAAGTTTTGGTGGTCCAAGATTTTCAATGTACTGCATGGAATGAAGATAGACATTTTGGACATGTTCGTGATGCGTCATTTCGACACCCTATCAAATTTTACTTTGGTAAGTATATATCAGATAAAGATATAATAGCGTTTTTTCTGTTTCTGATTAAGTTTCTATATTGATTAATTTTAATTTTTCTACAAAGGTTCAAAGTTTACACATTGCCAAGAATTGCAACGGTTTCGAGTGTACAAAAACAGGTAACTGGGAGCTTTCTACTTATCAAAAAAGATGTAATTGCGGTTTGAAATGTGTAAGGAATGATATGAAGTGGGCTGTTGATTATTGTTGTCCATTTTTTATTGTCCTAACCTTTGATTATTTAATAGCGCTTGCTATAGGGCCAAAAATCCATGTTGATTTTCAAAGAGAATGAGGTTCTTTCCCACTAACATGAGACTTTTCATTCATAGGAAGGATAATAAAATACAATAATGTTATGTAAACTTAAAATCTTTGACAGCTTTTATAGTTATGGTTTGTGTTAGTCCTCGTCTTTCAAAAGCTATGATACTTTGTGCTATGTTTACATTTCATTATTAATGTATGGAAATTACATTTTAAGACATTTATTGTGGTTCTAGTGCCTGATTTTAATTCCCAAATACAAACTTAACACCAAATATTGAGTTCATATAATTCAAGTATTTAGATTTTGGCTTGGGACCCTTGTACTTAAAGAGTGACCTTCCATGATGCACTTTGTGCACCATACATTCTTGCAATATTTTGTTTGTCCATCTTGAGTTCTTTGAACATACATTTCATGTCTTTGTTGAGGCATGTTCCCAACCAAAAAAATCCAAGCTTTAAACTTTATTAAGACTAGTAGGAATCTTATATGCTCTTTCATGCTCCAAACTCCAAACCAAGACCTTATTTTCCAATTCATGGGAGCCTTCCCTAGACCCAAAACTCCGAGGTCATGCGAGTGTATGTAGGTCAAGAATGATATATGGCGATCCTCTAAAATAAGATAAGGTAGGATGCCATTCTTAGGCCAACAAGTACACACAAACTTCTAGTCCACAAAGAAGTCAAGGACTCTAGAATAAGAGCCATGTGCATAGGAGTTTGTAAATGAGCTGAGGACTCTACACTCAATTGCTCAGGCTATGAGGTGCATGACCTTACTAGATCCGAGGGTGCCTCTAGGAAAAAGCAAGAGCTTTAAAGTAAATGACTATAATGTAAAAGCTAAAGATATGCTACACTATCCTATCTTGTACATGATACAAAGAACAAACATTAACTAAAGAAAGGGGAAGATATTAGGGTTAGGGATACTTAGGGTCGACTTGTCAATCTATTAATCTCCCCTATGGCTTGTATCGCCTTGTGAGAGATTGTTGTAGGTGAATTCCAAGATGTACAGTAGAAATCCTAAGCAAACCTCAAGTTGGGGACTCCAAAACCAAGGTAGACCTTATTAAGTCAACACCTATTCTTACTATCTTTAATGGCCCTATACTTCAAGTTGTAAGCTCCACTAAACCCTAAGACCTATTCTCCTAAGGCAGATTTGTGAGCGAAAGTAGAGCGGATTGTTCAATGATGTATTGAGAAATAACAAATGGGATCCCCGTATATACAAACTTGCAGCGTAGAAGTCACGACTCAGTTTCAGCTGATATTGTGCCGATGATGTCAACTGTCAGCAATTTGAAGGAAGATGGAAGAAGAAGAAGGGACAAGAATCTAGGATAGACAACTGAAGTTGATGAAAAGGTGGTGTAAGGTGGTATAAGGTGGTGGTAGGAAAGGGAACACCACGACAATCTGTCACAACATGTTCCTATTTGGCCCATCTAATGTCATGTAGGTTACAAATGTGAGTCAAGGTGAGGTAATGGACCATTGTATGTCACGTCGATTTCGAGATTGATGTATTTGTGGTTGTATGTCTTTGTGAATCTTCCTTACATTTGTTACCTTCACATCCGTAGTAATGTGCGATGTTTCAGAAATAGGGTTGGAATTTTGTTGAACATCATTGGCCCTGCTAATGACGTTGATTGTTTGAAGGCAGTTTTTGACATCGTCGGCTTGAATGATGAAGATGGTTGAATTTGAATTTGTCGAGACGTCATCGACCTGGCTGATGATGTTGGGTTTGTTTGTGTTTAGCTGAGCATCATTGACCTGGCTTATGATGTTAGTTGGACTGATTTTTGGGATTTATTATTTGTAGCAAAATCTGATATTTGCTGAACTACACAGTTGGTGTTTCTAACGGAGGATTAACTGGAAGGAAATAGGGAAAAGGCTTACCGTCATCATCGCTAGAGTTTAATTGAGGAGCTACAAGATCATAGGATATGTGAACCATGTTGGTTTCATGATTTGAGGCATGCATATGGGCCAAAGTCTCTTGATAGTGAAGTACATTCAAATGTCTAGCTTGCATTTGAGACAAAATATAGTCTTCATTATAAGAAGGCTGGATTGCGCATGCTTCCATTTCACTATGGTCTAGATGATGTGTATCGGTAGTGTCTTTGATGATGATACCAATTTGACTAAATGCTCTTGGAGAGAGTATGAGGGAATCTTGGAATTTTTTTCTATTTCATTATTGTTACATTGATATAGATCATCATCATAAGAGGCACCTTTAGTGTTACGATGGGGATATTTTTCACTCTCATCGTCAAACATAGGGAGATACCTGTCCTATGGTAGGAGAGATGGAGGAAGCCAATCCATGATATATTTGGTAGTTTAGATGTATTACACGTGTTTTGAAGTTCATTAGGTTCATCATCATTATAATCAATAGTTGCAACCTGCAAATTGGGATGCATGTTCATGAATTCCAGTAATGGCATACTATTGACAATGTTGGTAGTGGGGATGCAAAATTGCTTCCAAGGATTTGCAAGGGAATTTCCCATGGGTTGGGATTAGCCTCATGCTTGTATTGGACATTGTTGTGGATGAAATTTATGCAATGGCCTCCAAAGGAGGCGATTTCTCTCATGTAATGCGTCCAAGATCATCCCAAAAGTAAATTATTGGAGACTTGTAGGTTTAAGATCATGACCTTTGTGCATATAGTTTTGGGTCTTACCGTGATAGGGGCCAAATACATCTGTAATGTCCCGATTTGGGGGATTGAGAAATCAGGGATTTTATTACCTAAAATCAGACTTGCAGCTGGCTGTCATTAAACCCTAACCTTGCAAATTTCACCTCCTTAGGGCTGGCGACCCACTTGGGGAGTTGAAACCCTCAAACCCTAGTTTTCCGCCCTTAAAACCTATTGCTTTGCTTTGCCAAAAATCATTAGAACCCTCAGAAAAAATAATCCAATGAAATAACTTTGATTTATTATGCAAACACCACTGAAAGAAATTATAAAATCATGCACAGTTGCAGCAGAAATAAATAAATTATACTAGCTGATATAAATGCCCAAAATTCAGTTTAAATAGAGATCCCAGCCTTCGAAAATATGGAGATTACAACCATGAACTCGGAATTCCAAAATCACTTCAGCAAGTACCAAAAGCCCTCAATAAGGCAAGTTGCCAAGGGCAGATGACGAGCATCATTGATACTCGCACTTTAATAATTTAATACTTTGTCAATACTAGGGCGGTGTCCAAGGCTATTTGCAACAAAGAAATGGTTTGGAACGTATTGAGCATGTAACTTAATCAAACTAGAAATAAACAATTGCTATAACTAAAGGATCTAACCTAAACTTATTGGAACTGATAAAAGAAAATAGAGGAAAATGCTTCTAATTCTATGACTATGAAGAATTGAAACAATAAAAAATAATTGAAACACAGTAATGTTGGAAGTAAAACAAATTAAAATAGTTGAACAAGAAATGAACAGAACTTCCCTTCACATTGGGGAGGAGTGGCCCTTGCTCCTTCCCTTTGATCCGGTTGCAATGTCTTACTCAAGAAAACATAGTTGATTCCAGAATCATGCTCTTTATTTATCAATGGTTTGTCTTACAATGCACTTACTATCTTTTTCAAAAATCGAACATTTATTCTATAATGATCACGCCTTATATATTAGGCGGAGTCCAGTTCCCTTTTTAATAGAACTTATTATTCCGGATTACATGCAGAAGTTAACTAAACATAAAATTATATAATCTGGTAATTGTCTTGATGTACAAATGTGCATGTAGATTTCCCGGTTGAACTTGTGTTCTTGATGGAGGAGTTCTGTAAATAGTACTTGACTGGATCTGGAGATCTTTAGAAGTTTAGATGAACTCAAGTAATCACATTCCTCGTAAGATGGAGGATCCCATAAAATAAGGACTAGTTATTGCCAGTTAGATCTTTAATGCATTGACTGAATCATGTCAAATTAAGTGATCTTTATGTCAAAAGAAGCAGTTGCCACCTAAGTAGACCGGATTCCGTGATGGACTTGATGCCGACTAGGCAGTTCCACAAATTGTGTGAATCCTATGCTGACTGAGCGAGTCCTCTGCTCGGCTATGTGAGTCCTATGCTCAGCTACGTGAGTCCTTCCATTTACGTATGTTAGCACCAAAAATCAATTTATATCAACGATTCAAGAAAGCATATAAAAGATAGAAAATAACCAAGGCACATGCTCAAACATATCTTTAAGTCAAACAAGAGTTTTATTTATAATAAAACTAATTTTAGTTCAATACAAGGTAAGGTGGGCATAGTAGCAAAAATGGGGCTTGGGATATGGATTTCTTAAAGCTCATCAACAAAAATGCATGAAAATAACACAGACACCTGAAAATCAATGATCTTTGTATGAGATCCCCAATTGATTGAGGGTTTTCGTCCTCGAGGGTTTACAAGTAGCAAATTGCTCTTGTCATAAGGAAATTTGTAAAATATTTGCATGCTCCGAATGAACCCGTGATTGTCTTTTATAGCTTTCTCCATGTGGGGCATCCCATGTGGTAGGTGGGCTTTATTAAAATATAAAGTCACCACCTTTTTACATTTTAACTTTCTAATTAATTGTTAGGACTTAAAAGTCACTTTTACAACTTTAATACAAAGCTAAATAAAGTACCTCGCTTGAACTTTCCTAAGTCCATGGGAAGTAAAATGGGCTTGAGGTCTTCGCCATCGACTAGGTTTGAAAGGGGGCATCATAGTCCTCCTCCCAAATTTGCTTGCCCACAAGCAATCGCAGGTCCGGATGCTCCAAAATTGCGGCTCCTTCCCATGTAGCATCTTCGACTTGCAGATCCTTTAATTGCACAAGATATTCCCGATACTCCTATTCCTTGGTTTCCTTGGTTTCCTTTCTTTGAAGTCCATGATGGCCCGAGGGACCAATATCAACTTACCCTCATCATCTGAAGGAGGTAATTCATCCGAAGGGACCATGTGCTGACCTGGCCTCCTTTTAAGGCGTGATACATGAAATACATTGTGAATCTTGTTGTTGGCTTGTAATTCTAGCTCATATGCCACCTCTCCAACTCTCTCGTGTCACCATGTATGGGCCATAAAAGCGAGGTTTTAGCTTCTTAGCTCCATTCTTCTTCAAAGAGGACTGCCTATAGGGATGGGAAAGACCATGTCTCCCACCTCAAAACTTCTCTCGGTTCGGTGCTGATCTGCATACAACTTTTGTTGATTTTGTGCTTGCTGGAGATTTTCCTTGAGTATTCCCAAGATATCTTGGCTTTGTTGGACCAAATCTTGGGCCTTAGGCACCCTACTATCCATTAGAACCAAGTCAACAAAGGAGAGAGGGTCATACCCATACAAAGTCTTGAAAGGTGATATCCCAATGGACATGTGATATCTGTTGTTGTAATGACCCTTTCAAGGGCTGAAACTGAAAAGGAGAAAATCACACAAACCCCAAAATTATTAAATTCAGATTTTAGACCAGCAAACTGATTTTTATGACAGCTGGAAATCAACAGTCTGATTTTTATAACAACAGTCCAAAATGAGAGGAAAATCACTCAAATCTCATTAAATAATTCAACCAAAATATAGATAAATATTTTAGGAAGAATTTAAGCCACTTTCCACCATGAAACTTGATCAAACACTCAATTGGAAAATTAATTAAGTACAACAGAAGTACAACTCAAAGAAATTATGAAATGAAGGGTTTCCAAACCCCAATGTCCACAAAATATGATAGATTCCAACCTTAGAAATTATGAGGAGTCCAAATATCAAAGAAAATCTGAATTATGTGCCCTAGAAGGCACCCAACAACCACTTAACCCAAGTCACTCCCTCTGGGAGAGCTCCAAAAGGCATGCAAAACCCCTGTAGATGTCTTCCTTGATGTTCTAAGTCCAAATCTGCAAGAGGTCTTCAAAAGATGTCTTCACTTCGCCAAAAATGGAGGGTTTCCGTCCTCCACCAAGCCACAAGGAAGGTTTTCGTCTTCCTTGGAAATGCCACACTAATGGATTGTCGCCCAATAGTGGAATGACAATGAGAAATCAGCCCAAAGATCAAATGTAGAGTAAATGCGCCAAAGATAGATGATGAAAATGAAGTCATAAGCCTCTTTTTATAGCCCTTGCTTGCGCCAAAGGCCAATTAGAAAGGACCGACCTCCTTGGGCTTCTTTTTATCTTTTAATTTGCCTTTAAGACTCCTCCAACCCAGCCGACCTGCCTTATTAAAGAAAACACTAAAGAAAACATTAAAAATTAATAAAAGAAAAATGAAATGGAATGCAATTCCTTCCCTTGCTCACTCACGCGTCATTGCCTCGAAATGGAATGACAAGAAGTCTATTGTTAAGATCTCAAGTCGAAAAAGGGGACATTACAGCCTCCCTTCTCAAAATTGCTTGTCCCAAAGCAATTGCAAATGATGCTCCAATATTGTTGCACCTTTCCATGTAGCATCCTCAAGGGGCAATCCCTTCCAACGAACCAAATATTCCTTGATACTTTGATTCCTCAACTTCCTTTCACGAACCTCAAGGATACTTTCCGAATTAGAACCAACTTGCCCTCCTCATCTAATGGTGGCAACTCATGTGAGGGAGTAAGGTGTTGTCCAAGTGCCTTTTTGAGGCATGAAACATGGAAAACATTGTGTATCTTGCTATTTTCTGGAAGCTCAAGTTCATATGCAACATTCCCCACCTTTTCCTTTACCTTATAAGGACCATAAAAGCGTGGTTTCAACTTTTCCACACCTCTTTTCTTGATAGAAGATTGCCTATAGGGCTGCAACCTTAAAAACACCATGTCACCCACTTCAAATGTCCTCTCTTTCCTATGCTGATTTGCATATAACTTCTGCTGATTTTGGGCATGCAGGTGGTTTTCCTTGAGCTCTTTTAAGATATCAAGACTTCCTTGAACCAAATCTTGAGCCTTTGGTACTCTACTATTTGTCATAGCCAAATCAACAAAAGAGGGAGCATCATAACCATACAAAGCCTTGAAAGGAGACATACCAATGGATGTTTGGAAGGTAGTATTGTAACAAAACTCAGCCATGTATAACCACTTCCTCCATGCTGATTGTTGCCCATCGATGTAATTTCGTAGTTATCCTTCCACCTATTTATTAACTATTTCTATTTGCTCATCTGTTTGGGTATGGTAGCTAGTGCTAGGAGTGAGTTAGGTACCTACCAATTGAAACAACTCTTGCCAAAATATGCTCATAAATCTGTTGTCTCTATCACTCACTATATCCTTGGGCAACCCGTGAAGTCTAAGTATTTCTTTGAAAAACACATCAGCCACTATGAGAGCATTATATTTAGCCGGAAGTGGACAAAAATGAGCATATTTAGCGAGCCTATCAAACACCGCATGTAAACAACTCTTACCTTGAACCATGGGCAACCCCGTGATGAAGTCCATAGAGATACTTTCCCATTTTTGAGTGGGAATGAGGAGTGGTTGTAGGAGACCGACTGAAAATGTATATTCTGCTTTGTTTTGTTGGCATACAAGACACTCCCAAATGTACTGGAGTATTTCGCCCTTTATGCCTTTCCAATAGAATCTTTCCCTCACCTGTTTATATGTCTTAAAGTAACCTGGATGACCAACTGATGGGTCATCATGAACAACCCTCAATATTTTACTCTTCACCTTCGATTCGGGCACCAAATAAACCCGGTTCTTGTAAAGAATGAGCCCATCCATAACCTTGTACCTTTCATCAACCATTTCCCTTCAAAAACAACATTAGCAAACTTGTTCTTGACATACTCAGCTGTAATTAAGGATTTCCAATCTGCTGTAATCTTAGATAAAGAGCAAAAATATGATTCCCATGACAAAGTATCTTCTACCAAGTACTTGACTTGAGGTGTTTCCGGAAGCATACCTTGTAATGTAACCTTCTTACCCTTGTCTGTGAAGCTTATTTCCATGCTTTGGTAATTGAAAGTGAGTTCTCCCAATGAATGCAACCATTGGACCCCAAGCACGATATTCATACCAGCCATGTTAATTAAATAGAAATCAGCACATACCTCATGTTGTCCCAATGTAACATGGAGTTGGGAACACCTCTTTGTGCATGGCATAGAGTAACCATCCACTATCTTCACCGTGAATCCCTTGAAGTCTTCTACCTTCAACTCCAATTTGGCCACCAAGCACTCATCAATGAAATTATGAGTGGCTCCACCATCAATCAAAACTATGACTCCTTGCCCTTGTAGATCACCCTTCATATGGAATGGATGATAACTAGGTGCACCCTTCAAGGTAGCAAGAGTGCCATCAACCTTTTCTCGGATCCTCTTCTGGCATACTATCATGTTTGGTTTCATCAACATTATTTTCATCATCCTCACAATCTGAAAATACTTCAATATAATGCACTTTACCTTTGCCCAAACAGTGATGCACGGAAGTCCATGGATCCTTGCATGAGAAGCACAAATTCTTCTTTCATAGCTCGTTTCTAGATTCTCTTTCATTGCTAGTTTTGGGTAGCTCCTTGTGAGTAATTGGCATCTTTTGGAAGGGCTTCCTTGGCTGGTCCAAGGGAGGGTTTCTAGGCTGTCCCAACAATCTAGTTGGCTGTCCTCCACTTGAATTACCCTTGAGATGACTACTAATAAAGAGGGGAGGGTCGTTTGCTCAATAAAGAATTTCATCAATAATCATCCTCAACGAATTCTATGTATGGTTTATTATTTGCTTGAGGATGAGATACGGTTTCTATGGCATGGACATTGGTGATAGTTTGACCTTGTGTAGGTTGATTGGCTTGTTTGTCCTCGGTGGCAACTCTTAGGATTTAGGTTGAGTAGTTGGCTATGTCATTGGAGATTTGATAATGGGAGAATATTTCTGTTTAGGTTGAGGCAACATTGGTGGAGTAGGCTCATTAGGTGTTAAACTTGATGTGGTAGAAGATGTATCTTTGAGTAACATTTCCTCTTGAGAGGGATTTTGAGGTTTTGGACAAGGTTTATCTATGTGGGCCTTCAAAGTGGTAGTTTACTTTTGCTGCATTCACATATTGGGAATTAATGTAGTTTTGGTCATGGCTTCCTTCATGTACCCGAAGAAAGTTGTTCACGGGTGCTTCCTCGGTATTTGAGATTGTTTCTTGTTTTTCGACGTTGTGAGAGATTTTTGTGATAATGTTCTTTAGAGATGGCTTCATGATCAAAGTTAGCACCTAACATGAGATCGTATGAAAGGAAATTAAGATCACGATGATTTTCATGCAAATGTCCGAGGTTAGCATGCCACTTATAGAATTTATTGGGGTCATACCAAACGTAAAAAGGGCTAGCAAGATTGATATGATGAAGTTGAGGTGTTGGCATCAATTGCTTGAGATGTTGGAGACTCAAGGGCGGTGGTGTGGGTTTGCATTATTTGAATTTGAAAATTTTAACACTTGGTTTTGAATAATTTGAGGGAAATGGGATTCTTAATTTAGCCTTTGGGATAGGTTTATCTTGAGATGTGATGGCGTTGGTCACTGCTGCTTTAATGTAATCTTTATTTGGTTTTGAGGTTGTTCAAATTGCTTCATGAGGTGGTCATATCTTTTGGCTTGTTCAAAGGCTTCCTCTAATGTTTTTGGGGAAAAGGACCTTACCTTATATTTTAGTTTAGGACTTAAATTTGTGACAAAGAGTTTGAAGAAAATTTGTTTATTCATGCTATGGTTAGCTTGATGTGCCAAGGATTTCCATCTCTTGATGAAGTCTTGGGAAGGTTCATCAAGCTAGTTGTTTTATGCTGATAAATTTCCTAGACTTTTTAAAGAAGATCATGATGCCGAAATTCTTTGACTAAAGCATTGACTAAATCTTCTAGTTCAATGATCAATAAGATGGGAATTGCTTATACCATTTTGAAGGATCCCTATTAGGGTTTTTTGCTAATAGTTTGGTAGTTGTGTAGGTATTTATTTTGATCCACTCTTTGTAGAGATTTCCAAAGGCTTGGAGATGTAGAGTGGGTCAATGGACCCATCATACAAAATGGTCGGAGAAGTCCCTTCAAGGTCCATGGAAGAAATATAGAGAGCTCGAGGTTCATTTTGCAATGTTTGAAGAACTTTTTTATGGATCGAGGTTGGGGATTAGATTCTCATTGGCATATCCATTAGCAATGGAGGAGAAGTCCACTTGTTAAAAGGTTTGATGATGACTTCTTGAGGTTGATTTGCTATTTGCAAAATCTGATTTTGCATCCGGGTCATTTGATTGTTGGTACTAGCTTGTATAAGAGCCATTTGGTCCAACACTTTGATGAGCTTTTGACTCTTATCTAGTGGTAAATTGTGGCTAAGATTATTATAAGTATTGTTGTGGGGGCATTGCTTGATGTCCTTGCCATTGATATAGATTTTGATTGAGATTCAAAACGATTTCTAACAAGCGCCCATCCTTCAAGGAGTAAGAAAAGCACCGTTGTCTAAATCTTTGATTTTGACAATAATATCGTGATCTTCTTGAGTAAACCGACCATGTTACATTAAATGGTCGAGTACGTTGAGATTGAGAAAAGGTACACCATGAGGTATTTCCGTTAATGGTGTGCGTAGAAGGGATAAAGGAGCAACCCATGTAGAATCTAAATGGGTCAAGCCTTCTTGCTAGAAAATCCCTAAGAGGCACCATGCTTGAATAAAGATAAGCTTAGAAGCTAAGAAGAAATACATGAAAATGACCAAACCAAGGCGGGTAAGATTCACGTTGGGTTCACCAAAATGTAATGATGGTGCAAACAATGTGATGAAAAATAAAAGGAGATGTGAAGATCAGATTCATGTCGGGTTCACCACAATGTATGTAGGCCAAAAATATCTACAGGATCCAAAGAAATAGGATAAGGTAGAAAACTATTCTAGGATCAACACACAAATTGCTGGTCCACGAAGTTGTATGGGGCTATAGAACAAGACCCTTGTGCATAGGATGTTGTAAACGAGGTATAAGGGGAATCTATGCTCAATCATTAAGGATATGAACTTCAAGAGCTTACTAGATGTGAAGGTGCCTTTAGGCAAAAGCAAGAGTTGCAAAGCAAATGACTAGTCTAAAAGATACAATATTTGACACCATTGTATCTAGGACATGATACAAAGAACAATCATCAACCAAATAAAAGGAATAAGAAGATTAGGGGTACTAGGGTTGACTTGTCAGTGCATTAATCACCCCCTTTGGCTTGTAGCAACTTGCAAGAGATTGATGTGGGTGAAGTTCCTCTAGAAACTAAGGTAGACCTGCTTGGTTTAACTCCTATTTTTGATATTCTTTAATGGCCCAATCCTCTAAGTTGACTTCCTCAATGTAAGCTCCACCAATCCCTAAGACCTCTCCTCCTCTTAAGGAAAACTTGGAAGCGATAGTAGAGCGGATTGTTTGATGACATGGTGAGAAATGACAAATGGAAACCCTATAAAGATGTGGACATACACCCTAGATGTTATGACTCAGTTTTAGACAACGCCATTGGCCTGACCAATGATGTCAGCTGAAACCGGGATTTGTAAGATATCATTGGCAGGGTTGTTGGCATCAGCTGCGTGCAATTTAAACGAAGATGGATGAAGATGAGGGGACATGAATCTAGGAGGGACAATTGAAGCTGATGAACATGTGGTGTAAGGTGAAACAAAGGTGGTGGTAGGAAAGGTAATGCCACAACGATCTTTCCCAACATGCTACAACAAATGCACTCTTTAGGATGTACTTTTAGGGACAATTGAAGCTGATGAACATGTGGTGTAAGGTGAAACAAAGGTGGTGGTAGGAAAGGTAATGCCACAAAGATCTTTCACAACATGCTACAACAAATGCACTCTTTAGGATTTACTTTTAGGGATATTAATGCACTGATGAGTCTTGCAAAAGAAATCGGTAGTGAAAAATAAGGTGTATACACCAGATCCAAAAGGATTGGAAACGACAAGGTTTAGTTGAAATATTGATGATGCCCAAGGGGTACTTCATGGCTGTTTTTTCTACTAAGCAAGAAAAGGACCAAATATTCCAAAGAAGACTACTGTTAATGAAGAAATTTGGATCATTCACGAAATATTGGTCTTTAGCTTTTAATCTCACTGAGGATCTCCCTCCTGTTCTTTTTGGCTCAGATTCCCACTTCATGCAAGCTAACACTGGCAAGAGAAAACCTTGTACAAAATTGGTAGCACCATCATAGAATACAGAGCAGCCTTGGAATATACAAATAACCCTAGGGTCCTCAACTATGCCTCTCCCTAGTTGAATCATTCTAGCTATGGGGGAATTGATCTGGAACAACCCATTGACTATGAGAATCTCCCTTTCTAATGCTGGATCTTCTGTGAACATAAACATCTAGCAAGATTATGTCCCTCGTAGGAAAATACATATTAGAGTTCTCCAAACTGAATGCAGGGACAACTTGATCAGGTAAAAGCTGCAGAAAACATACCAACAACACCAGCTTCATCAATCGAATCTACCCAAAAATTCCATGCAAATTAGGAAATGGAAAACAAATTCTAAAGATCTTATACAAGGAAAGAAAAAAAAACCGCATGAAATTAATGATCATATATCTCTTAATAATCCATTTGCAGTTCTAGTAGCTCCAGGCATTGAAATGATGAAGGTTGTTCAAGCAGCCTAAGACATTAATATCCCATTGGTAAGTGCTCCATTTACCTTGACAACAACACATCAAACAAAAGGTAAAGATGGAGGGGGATTGTATGCACTCTCATTTCCCATGTCCCTCGTCAATTGTTTCTGTGAGTAATGTCAGACATCAACATCCCATTGATAAGCACTCCATTTACCTTGACAACAACACATCAAACAGAAGGTAAAGATGGAGGAGGCATTTTTGCACTCACACTTCTTATGGCACTCATCAATGGTTTCTAGTTGTGAAGAAGGGGAACTATGCAGATCCAACAAAGTGGTATAATGTCTTGTTGCTCCAAGCTTAGTGGGTGCCTTGGGCACGACTTGTGACAAGCACGACTTGTGACAAGACGTTAGTGAATTGTTCCATCATCTCCCTCCTTTGTTTCTTGAGGGCTTTATGAACAGAGTTTGAAAGGATCTACCGTTCCTTTTTTTTCTATTTGAGATTTTGTTTGAACTGACAAGGAAGATAATCTGAAGGGTCGTGTGTCTCAAGACCGCGCTTTGTAAAGTCTGATCTTTGTACATTGGGCCATGCAAGAATGGAATGAACAAATCTGACACCATGAATCCAAATTTTAGGTGTGGTTTGGTGGGTAACACTCTAGTTACAAAACTGAATGTGCTATGAGGATGGAATTGGAATCAACAAGAACTGAAATTGCAAAAAGAAAAGATATTATTGTAAAATGGGAGTGTACAAAATGGGGATCTCTCTGAGATAGATGTATGCCTCAAACTCTACGTTCTTCATTCAATACTATCTATTTTATATCTTTACAATGCAGAAACTGAAAGGTTACGAAATCTAGTAAATAAAGGGTTCTCCTTGAGAACTGAAGAGTCATCCCGTACGGGTATGACTTGTATCCTCCTTGGATATGGAAATGATACTGGATAAGGACACATAGCTGGATTTTAGTTGAAGCTATTGTGGGGGTTATTTTGGTAGTGTCACTTGTTGGGGTCATATCTCCTTGAGTGTTGCTTGGAATTTGGAACTGCAATTTGTGTTACAAAGTTTAATAAACAAACAAGTTTTAGATGTCCCAAGAGGTAGCTCTGCACCCATTAGAGGCATCCAGCCAAAGTTCCAAGGCCAAATTCCACCCTGAAGGGACCTGGAAATGCAAAATACAAAAACATAGATTTACTGAAAAATAGATTTTCAGAAATTCACTGAATTCTGTCCTGAAATGCCGCCTGGATCATTTAAGCAAGTTGTCTAAGTGCATCAGATGCCTACAACGGGGTCTTGTTCGGTTTTTATACAGATTTATAGGGTATGTAGCTGCCGTAACTTTAATTCTTTAAATGCTTTGTGATTGTTTCTCTTTAGAGGTTATCTTGGCAAATGAATTTAATTTTCTATCAATGTCTACATATATATTTACCATTTTTGGAACTATGAATCTTTGGAAGTTACTGACAATAGTTCTCCTGAATCAGTCATTTGGTGATCGAAACATCGCAACAGATGAATGATATACCTTATGGAGATTATTTCCGTGTTGAGGTATGGACTATGGACACTAGAAGTCAATGAAGCCATATTATAAATTGTGTTGACTTTCTATATTCACAGAGCATATGCTCATTATTATATCCATTATAATTTAATTTTTCTACATTTCTTGTTGTCATATTAGATGTTAAGTGCAGAATTTAGTAGAGATAGAATCCTAAAGATGACAACTT
Source organism: Taxus wallichiana var. yunnanensis (assembly GCA_018340775.1). Lineage (NCBI taxonomy): Eukaryota > Viridiplantae > Streptophyta > Pinopsida > Cupressales > Taxaceae > Taxus > Taxus wallichiana. Next base: position 449,088,634 of record CM031234.1, on the reverse strand, counting down.
TGGAAAAGGATATATAGTATGAAAAATCATACGGAAAAAATGCAAAAAGATGGTGCTTTTGTCTGTTCCTCGACACCTCTTGTCATGACTGATTATATCTTTAAGGTGGTTTTATAACTTGTGTTGTGTTTTGTTAAGCCTTACTTTGGGTAAACCCTTTGTCTTTTTTTGGGTCCTTTTTTTCCTCTTTCGGGTGTTCACAGCTGTTTTGTTTTTTCTGGAAGATGTTTCAAAGATGCCCACTAATATGTAACTTCTGAGACTGGTTGTGCTTTGCAGTCTTTTGTCATATGTAGCGATAGTATAATTTCTTTATTTCTTTCATTCTTTTTGATGAAAAGTTCTTCAGTGTTTACGAATGCAGAATATACCCCAGGGCCCAAACCACTAAAGTACCATATGTTGTGTAAATATGTGATTGCCCTTATGACTATCATCCTGTATGAAAAACCTCAGTTACAATCATTACGTCAAAGTTTCTTACTTTTACCCTTGGCAACTGCAAATTTTCTTTATAGCTAGCAATAGTAGTTAATGTTAACTGTTGTTCAGTATGTCTTTTGTTTTTGGTATTTAGCATTTGACTACATCAGTTCTGACTTCTATACAAAATTTAGTGAATGTTAACAAGATGCAATAAAGTGAACTATCTTTACGTGCAAGATGTTGATACTTTTAGTAATTGCTTCTAAAATTATATGGCAGGGCACACAGAAATTGAGTTCCGTGGAAAAGACTTTCTCACTTGAGGGTGCTTCTACTCCATGGTCTTCATGATGGCATGTCATAAGTGCCCGAATACATTTGGTCCCAGATTTGAAGGGCCTGCTTCATCCATAACATGGATGTTGCGTCCTCAACTGTTTTGAGTCATACCCATGGTGACCCGTAGATTGATTTATATCCAGAGACAGCATTTATGCAGCAGATGCCAACCCTTGATATGACCAAATACAAGCTCTGCGTTTACAATCTTGACCTGGAGGATTTCAGGCTTGAAAGATGATCGACTGATTGGATAATCTCAATTACTGCATATCAGAGATTGTATCCAATTAGGTCATTCAAATAGCTTTCCCATTCTTGCTGGGATTTTCTAGTTCCCCGACTCTAATGTGTACATCTATTTTCTTCAAATCACGTCCTTACAAAAATGATGATGGTCCCTCGAATTTCAGACATACATATTTCAAGCATGTCCTCTCCAGGCTGTCATCACCCTTATCATGTGTAGAGATAGAGTCCCATTCAACAAACTCATCTAAACATCCTTCCATTGTTCCGGCAGGCTGCCCCCATGGAGTTAGAATTCTATTCACCTAGACAGTGATCTATATGAGCCAACCAGTGACCTCTCCTGCATGAAGACTACATTTTTCCTTTTTCATCTTGGCTTTACCTTTATTAATTGTCTTCCCCTTCCCTTGGAGAAAGTTTTCTGCTCTGACCATGTAATTGCAGTCTATGTGACCTGACTTCTTACAATAGTAACATGTCCAGTCATCAATATTTGATTCCGCTTTACCTATTTTTCTACAAAGATTATTTATTCTATTTCCACTTTCTCATCAACACCCAGACGTTTCTCTTCTACTAGAGGTGCTGTGATTAAGTTTTCTAAAATTTGAGTTGGTAATTGATGCAATGTACAATCAACATTATTGGATTTGGGGGTAAACTGGAAAACAAAAATGCCTTTCCAACCTTCTTAACCTTTGCTCTTCAGCATGTTGTTTTATCATTTCATTATGAAGTCGCTTTTCCCCAAAGATTTGCAGCTTTAGAGTGGTTTTTGCATTTTGGGCTACTGCGTCAAACAGTTTGTTTATCTTATAGCATAAATCTCCTTTGATGATTTACCTAAATCTAGAAAATGTTACAAAGTGACTGCTATTCCTAAACCAATTATTGATTGTACAGTGTCTTTAATTTTCCATTTAACCTTTTCATCGAGTTTTGTTGGTTTATTCTCAATTTATCGGAGCTATTTTTTTCACATAATGTGTAACTGCTTGTTTGCTTTCCATGCATGAGAAACCATCAAATGTTTACGATAGTACTAATTCCTATTATTTCTTTTGTTGAATCGCATTTATGATAATTCTCCATGAAACAAATGCTGCTATTTTTTTGAAATAGCTGTTTCACCTTTCAACTTTTGTAAGTGCAAGCTTGCAATTGAACACTGGAAGATTCGGTATAAACTGGAATTCTGCAAATACAAATGACATCCCCTTCAGTATTGTCAAACCCTCTAAAATATGATTTGTTTATACATATCTTCGCACTGCCTGATCTGCAATGTTCTTGACTCAAGTGGTCTAACTTCCCATCTGTAATCAATTTAGGATTTAATAAAATGAATGCTAAAATTGTATCCTTTAAAAGTATTCTCCTTTCTGCTAGCCCTGAAGCTACCTGCAAGAATATTGATCACAAAAATCTTAAATAACCTCTCAGACATTTATTTGAATAGAAAAGAAAGTTTTTAAATTCTGTCTATCAAACACGATGTTACTCTGGAGTGTGCACTGTCTGAGGGGTCCCTTGCAAAGTCTTATATGAAAGTGATGATCTCCAAAAGAAAATGGGCCAAGCACCTCTGATCAAGATAACAGAAATCGTATCAGGAACCTTGTGAATATTTGTAGTAGAAAGGACACCTAGAAATAAATGTCTCATTCTCCATCTCTTGGAGGGAACAAAGCTGGAAAATGCTATCACTACAGGAATATGGCAGTTAGTTCAATTCATAAATTATGGTGGGAAAGAACTTTCACTTGCCAACGGGGAATCCAATGATGGTGGAGATAGTCAAGCTAAATAATACTTCCACAAAAATTTGTAAAAATGCTCAGCTTTGATATCTATGGGGCTAAGAGGTTGTGGGGAGAGGTCCAAGTGACCCGAACATAGTGATGATATATATCTTCTCTAGCAAATCTATCGATCATGTCCTTAGAGAGGAGGGAAGGAGCGATGTCCAAGAAGTATCTAAAAGGAGGATGTCAATCAATAGAGATGCCAATAGACTAAAGGAGTAATTGAAATACCAACTATGTTGAATCTAGTGAGACCCAAGGATGTAACCCTCTTGAAGTATAACGTGCCAAATACGGGTATCTCTCTCTACTTGACGTTGAGTCAGCTAGGTTCTAGAGTTAATGAAGATAGAAAATGAGTTTGTAGATACTTTGAAGATGAAGGGATTGGAAAGAAATTCGTTTGTTTGTGATGTATCATACATTGAAGCATGATAACTAAACCCTTTCAATTGGCGGCTTGTCCATAGATTCTAAAATAGGGCCCAAACTCGCTAACCTAAAGATGCAATTGAGAAGAATGCTTCAAATTGAGATGGATAGTAAATTGTTTCCACAAGTATATGTTGTCGTGATCTCCACAAGATCTCTTTTGGAGAACTAAAACCTTGATTGAGCGCTCCTTGAGGTATTGAAGATCATGACATTAGTTTTAACTTTAACTTAGGTTAACCACTAGCTAGTGAAGTGAACATAAGAAAGGGTATGCAACTATCTCTCTAAACCATCGGGAGGATGAGAGAGGACAACCTCATTAGGAAAAAAACTATGTTCCACGGGGACGCATCCCCTGCCCTTTTAGGGCCGTCCCCGTCTCGGGACGTTTCGGAAACTCGGGACGGGACTTGCAGCCCTTGGGCATTTCAGTGTAATCATTATTGTAATTAATACTTCAACCTTATGTGAAATCTCAATTCAGCTCCAATTTTATGTATTAAGGTTCTATATTTGAAATTTTGTTGTGTGTGATGAATGATTTATCAATGTTATCATATAAATATTTGAAATTTCCTATATTTTTTATATTTTCCTTTATTTTTAATAAATTAATAGCCGTCCCCTAAAAAAAGGCCTCCAAAAAAATCCGTCCCGGAAACACGTCCCCCGTCCCTTCCCGGAAACTTGGTGGAACATAGGAAAAAAGTAGTTTAGTGATCAAAAGATGGAGTCTTCTGTCAAAGAATGTATTATAGCTCATCTATGTAAATACCAAACAGATTCAATCAAAGATGGAGCTCTTATTTGATTCCTAATAGCACTCTGAAAAATTTAGAGTCCATGGGTAGCTTGTAATTGGCCGACATCGACAGAGTCTCATGCTCATAGGATTGAAGGTATTTGAGATATGAGAGTCCCTTTCATTGCATAAAGTCGTACTAAATGGTGAAATAGATAAGTTTGAAGTTAATGGTCACTATATAGAGTCATACTAAATGAAGAAATAGAAAAGTTTGAAGTTAATAAAGAGTGGTTATCTCATACCATTATGTAGAGAGGCGTGCCTACTTAATTTTGGTCAAGGGGTGGTTTTTGACGGTTTTTGTTGGGTTAATATTCTTACTTACTTCTTTGACGTGTATGTATGAGTTGTGCACAATGGTTAGGTAATCTATACCTGCATTCATTGATAGATCATTATGTGATAGTTTGGGCTTGACAATATTGGAGATTGTGCATCATAAGTTATTTAATGAAGGGACTCAACTTTTCATATTGTGTTCTATGCATAGTTCGCATACTCGGACTTGGTAAATACTCGATAGACCAAAAACAATTCGATTCGCAAATACTAGGCAACTTAAGAAATACTTAATTTAAAAAAACATAAATTTTATACAAAATGTATCAAATGAGTTTGTAAAATGTTGGGGAAGTGTTTTCTACTAGATTTGAATACATAGTAAAGTATCTATAAAGCACAATCTCTTTTGCAAGACTCATCATCGCATCAATTTCCCGAGTGCATGTTGTAAAGAGTGTACTAGGAAATGACCAAGGTCAGCTCATGGTATTTTAAGAGAGATGTCCATCTGATTTTTTGTTATACCTATCTATTCCTTCATACTACCTTCATACCTCCTATGATGTCACCCCGAAATGCCAAAACCTTGAAATCTAGCTAAGTTTGTAATCTGGTAGGACCCTCCAAAACTTAGAATCTGCATTATAGCTGCTAGAAAGTAAATGTCCATATCTAAATGTAAACTTATATTTAAATGTTTATTTTATGTATATACAAGCATGGTCTTACCGAGTACTTACAGCGAGTAGTGTCCCAAAAAACTCGTCACAGATTCGACAGCATTCAAAAAATATTTGTTTTTCTATAAAACATTGTGAGTACTTGGCGAGTTTTTCAACTATGGTTCTACATGTTGATTTGATGTTTATTTGTGAATAATATTCCATCTATGTTTGTAATTGTTCATTGTTTATTCAACTATTATACATTTTGTTTTAGTGTTTGTTCTTCATTTTTGATGTCATCATTATGAATCTACGTTGTCAACATGTGTGACCACTAATCTGTCATCACCCGTTGTCCATCCATCATCACCCACTTGTGCACTATAGTCTTTGTTGTCGAAGTATTATGTTTATATTATTGATCTGAAATGGATCCTCAAAATAATTTGGACTCATTCAAACTAAGCCACAATCTCATTTATTAGTCATAATGACTATGTGGATTAAACATTTTCTTTACTCCTAACAAGACACGTCAGTAAAGAAAGAGTTTGTAGAAGACACGGGCATGACACACGGGAATGGTTCAGAGCGATTTGGATACCCAAAGGCCAAAACGCAGTTGTGGAATCAGCACACTTGATGGGTTTGTCTACAGCTGAATTTGCCAAGTAGTTTCGTGTTATTAAATGAGATAGAGATAGATAATGTATGGAGGGAAAGATGAAGGGCATCCCGACTCAAGGCATTTATGCCTTGTGTTTTATTAATGTCCAAGTAGTTAGGGAAGTTACTGGTGGATACAACTAATTAGATGGTTACAACTATATCAACATATTATATATTCACTATCGGCCCAATTAGAGTTTTTGTGTAGGACAATTTGAAAATTTCTGACCGCTGATACAATATTCCAAAGTAAGTGTTCCTTTGACATATCTTAAAACTTGTTTTACTACTTGCCAATGGACTAGTTTTGGTTGTGACAAGATCCAAGAAAGATAGCTAACATCAAAACTTAGATCTGGTCGAGTGGATGTAAGGTAAATCAAACTGCACACTAATTTAAAAAATTTCCATAGAGTGATTCATCAGCGAATCATCACAGCCCAACTTCAATAAGTGTAGTGGATGGATTGCTTTCCGTCATGAATTTCCTCGAGAGTGTTTTGGCATATTATATTTGTCATGAAGAAAGTACGATCAAATTGCCAAATCTCTACACCTAAGCAATAATGTAGGAGGCCTAAATCAATTCATGTCAAAAGTAGAACATAAATTAAATTTCACTCGCTGAAGTGCAATGACCCTACTACTAGTGATGGCAAGATCATCAACATAGACAATGAGTATTATTACGTCATCGCCATTGCTTTTGACATTGAATTTTGGATGAAAAGGACTTTCTTCCAATTTAGAATTTCAGATATGCTGATCAATTTTGATGTGCCAAGGTTGTGGACCCTTCTTGAGTCCATACTTGGACTTAATGATCATCCAAGCCCGATGGTTTATGCATGATACTTGGTATCCTTTTGGCTGTACCATGTAAACTTCCTTGTCCAAATCCCCATTCAAGAAGGCACTCTTCACATCCATTTGATACACCTTCCAACCAAACCGGGTAGCTTTGGAGAGATTCAACTGAAAAGTGACCATCTTCACAATAGGAGAAAAATTTGTCGTAGTCTATCCCTTTCTATTGCGAGTAGTCCTAAGCAACAAAACGGGCTTTGTACTTGTCCAAAGTACCATTTGCTTTACATTTCACCTTATAGGCCCATTTGCATCCAATGGGTGTTTTACTTGGAGGCGAATCTGCCAATTACTAGGAATGATTTTTCATCAAGGTGTCATACTCAACATGCATAGCAACTTCCCACTGAGCTTATCCCTGAGCCAATGAATATGATTGTGGTTCAATCACTTGGAAAAGGTATGATGAAAGAGAAAAATGAACATTCTCATCAAAACCAACTATCTATTTCCCCCTTTGAGATCATTCATCTAAGGAAGATCACTCTCATGTATATCCTGCCTTGTGGGATAATACCACTTAGGGCACTGCTGCTGAGATACTTGTCATGTTTGAAGCACAGTTTGAGTTGTTTCCAATTCGGATCTCCTTCATTGATATACTTGTGGTGTTTGAACCATAGTTTGAGTTGTTTCTGACTTAGATCTCCTTCGCTGATATTACTTGTGGTGGCTGAGCTCCACCTCAAGTGGTCTCCAACTCCGAAGACTCTTGTGAGTCAAGAGAAGGAATATTATCCCTTGTTGCCCTCCCGAACTTGATTCCTCATCTTCCAATGGAATCATAAAACTAGTTCCAGTCATATCAGTAAGTAATTGCCGATTATTACTTCAAGAAAAGCAAGATTCTTTTTCCTTTATATCATCATCTTTAATAATGTTGACCATATTAGTAGAAACATCAAGAAGTCTTTAAGCCTTTGGCAGCTCACTATAGCCACCCAAAAAATATCAGTGACTTTAGCCAACAAAGAAATATCAGTTACTTTTTGAATTTAACTTATTCCTCATGCTATCAAGAACCAAAACATAAGCAGCTGAACCAAAAATGTGGAGATGATTTACCTTGGGTGTCTATCGTGACCACGATTCGTAAGAATAACATCCTGCAAGGCTTTGCATCGATTTCTGTTCAGGAGACATAACACCATATGAACTACTTCACCTTAGCATCTATAAGATACATCTCTGTTGTGCATCATTCACTAGGCCATCTCCATAATAATCCCATTCCTTCTTTCAACAACCTATTCTGTTGAGGGATATATGGAGCTAACAGTTGCTTTTTAATTCCTTCCTTCTCACAGTAATCCTTGAACTTGATGGAAGTAAACTCTCCTCCATTATCTACCCCGAGTTTTTATACATCTACATATTTTCCCCCTACTAATGCTTTGTATTTGAGAAAGGCACCAAAGCATACAGATTTATTCTTCAGAAAGCAGACCCACATTTTCTGTGAGAAATCATCAATTTAAAAAAAAAAAAACCTTTATCTTAGAATAGTTGGTCGTTTCCAGGTGGTTCACACAGATCTGCATGAATGAGATCAAGAACTCCTTTGACATGCCGTGCACCTTTAGTAGGAAATGGCTTTCTTTTCTGTTTTCCAGTCAAGCATCTTGTACGTATGTTTTGCTTCGCCTATATGGAAGGAAGTCCTTGAACCATATTAGTTCAACCCACTGTGGTTAAATACTGAACATTCGTTCATACCTTTTGTGCCACAGGACTCTACCATCGTCCTCCATTAGAAGTACTTTCAAGCTGGTTGTTGCAAGATCAAATAGCTTATACAAACCTCCTTGCCCCATTGCAAGGGCAAGTGTTCTGCCGTACTTGACATCCGAGACAATGCATTCCTTACCATGGAAATTCACATCAACACTACGACTATCTTTTACTGGGATATTTGATAACAAATTCTTCATCATTGTTGGAACGAACCTAACATCCTAAATGAGAAAGTTTGATCCTAAACTAGAAATTTTGCAGCATTGTTCAGAACTAGGCTGCTAGGAAATGGGTACAGGTTCGAAAAGTGGAAACGCCACTTTTCAAAATAATCCTTGGTACGAAACAGCACGGAAACATCCATACAATATATTATTAAAAAAATATAAATATATATAAAAAAATGCATAATACTCATTTTTTGTCCATAAAAGATAAAACACTTAAAATACTTTGTATTCATGAAAGTTCAAAACATTCAACATGCTTAAATTTTCATATGTACATGATTATAATCTAGATTCTAGAATATATTATTGAGATTTTCGTCAAGTACCGTCATCTAGTGTTTTTTTGGCATTCAAAAACAGAAGCACTGCTGGTATGGTACACAAACGTCCCAGTTACGGCCTGGGTACGATTTGATTTTTTTATTTTTGGTGTTTTAAAAACAGAAGCACTGCTGGAACGGTACAGAAACATCCCAGGTACAGACTGGGTACAGCAGAGCCATACCCGGCACTGTTTTGGGGTTTTGGAAACGTTTCAGGCAAGTACCTGGACCAGTACTAGTACCCGGGTACACTTCCCTAGTTGTCTCTTCCAGGCATCCGAGGTTTAGAGCTATATGAACATCATTTATGTGTTCTACTGCATGTGACTGTCCATCTCCTAGTGAAACTGAATCCAAAAGACTGGAATCATGATTGAATTTTACAAACCACTCCTTGCAGCAGGTGGAAAGTTTTGATGCACATGAATCAAAGAGCCAGCAATTGATAGCATCATTGTTGTCTTGGGAAGCCATTAAGGCAGATTCCTCCCCAGAATCATGCTCTGCACCATCTTTTGCCATGTTTGCCCGAGTTTGTGGATTTTTAGGATAAGAAAGATTACACTGTCTTTTCTGGCAATCCTTCTTGATAAGCTTGACCTTATGACATTAGAAGCGTTGTAGCTTCTGAATTTCTTTTCCTTTTCCTTTGTACTAAGCAGCAAAAGCACTTTCAGAGTCAAAAGAATTCCTGTTAAATGCTCTAAGTTCTATGTACCTGTGCAAAAAAGACAAAATAGCAAATGCAAAGGGATCTAAGGAAGCTAGACTCAGAATTCCATCTTTTTGAAGGTTAATTTCGTTTGTATTGTATACTCAATACATTTGCTGAATTTGTGTATGTGTACACCCTTTGACGGTCATGTAATTCTACTTGGTTGAGTGTTTGGATGTTGTAGCATTTAAGTGCAGTGTGTTGAAGTAAGTTGCGGAGCAAGGTAAACTAGAAGATCATTGATGTTGTGTTATTGATGTTCTTAGAGGCCTCAAAGGAGGCAATTGGATTGTAAAATTGCTAGGAAATAGTGGCAATAGAAGGCATAGTCCTTACTCTTCCAAAGTATCCCCACATCGGGTTTCTTTAGGGTAAAATTCTTGTGTTGAGCTCTATTTTCAGTTCTTTTCTTGTTTCATTTCATGTGTGCAACAACCTGCAATAAATGCAACACTTAAGCAACCCATTTCTAAGCACAATTTATTGTTTTCACTTTTCCGAAAAAAATGCTAAGAGGATATCAAGCATTACCACCTTATTTGTTTTCTCATAAGATAATATTTGTGCTGGTGATTTAGCTATGGAATATCTATTCTAATTGCAGCTAATAATGAAGCAAAAAATCGAAAGAAATGAAAAGAAAAGATGGAGGAAATAATAAAGATTGACGGGTCGCAAAGTAAACATGCAAGAAATTTATTGTTAGAAAGAAAAATTGGTAGCGGGCCTTAGTTTGTTCTCGGGACCTAGTCACAAATAACTTTGTACTTTAGGAGTTCACACATACTACTGTCACAAAAGGTTTGGACAACCTTGTATGTGACAATTATGTTGAGTGAATGTTAACTCATTTATTGACATATTTGGCTCGTCACTACATTGATTTGAAGAGTCACAAAGAAGAGCTCCAACAAAATGTCGGATGAGATCGTTTATATCTAAAAATATGAAGTCCACATAAAGAAAGAGAGAGAGACAAAGAAGAAGAGCAACATCGCTTGAGAGATTTATGAATTTTGTTCAAAAATTATAAGAGTTAACTCATCCTAATGGCTTGAAGAAGTTAAAAAAGAAAGTTGTTAGGAGAAGGTTCATGAGGATAATGGAAAAGGAGCGGAGGGAAACTTTTTAAAAACGGAAGCAAGAAAGGAGCCCCAAACCTCAATAGCGTTGAAAACTAGAGATAAAGGGATAAGAGTTTGTGATCCTTGGTATGACAAAAGTTGAGTTTGATGTCGAAGGAGTGGATGACACGATCGAACAAGGAGAGGATTATCAATGACATTGGAAAACTTGAATGCCAAAAGACTATCAACGATAGTGAGGAATAGTCTGGCACTGGGAGGACTGCCAAAGACAAAGACGGTAGGCCCGATAATGGGAGGATTTGGCAAGGACCAGTTTGATGGTGAAGGTGAGGGAAGGATCAAGTTTAGAAAACATGGCACCAAGTGCCAAATTTGAGTTTGAGATTGTACCATTATGAATGGAAGATTGTGAGGTGGAGGGTAGGACTTGCGTTGTTGACAAAGAACTAAACTCGTAATGTCCCCTTTTTGAAGACCCTTAGCCTATTTTTCCCCATGGGCTTTTGGGATGTTGCAAGGGGAAAACTACGCTAGTAATTGAATGATATTGCTGAAGAGTGATTTTAATCATTTGTCATTATAAAGCAATATTCATTTAATTATTAGTTCTCATTTAATTATGGATGTTAGGTGGTTTTTCCACTTGTATTATTGCTCACAAAAGAATATTTATTGAGCAATTAATGTAATTTATTATTTAATTTAATTCCCCAAAAATACAAAATTAAAAGGGAATTAATTAAATAATATTAAGTGGCTTTTAATGACAAAAAGACCCTTAGAAAGGGGACGCCACACATAGAGGGGGAAAATAAAATAAAAGGGGAAATTATAAGCATGCCTTATAATTTCAAATTATGGTTTTCCCTCCAAAAGGGAGTCGCTCCACCCTAGGAGAAATCTATAAATATATGTTTTGACATTGAGGGAAGGGTTATGTTGATGAATCTATTTGATTTCACTCCATGCTTGGAGTAATGGGATGTATGCCCATGGGATGTATGCCCTAGCTCTTTCTCTTTCATTGTAAGCTTCATTGGAGGCCATTGTTGAAGATATTGAAGACTCTCTTGTTCTATTTATGGTGTTCTATTGTGTTGAAGTATCTTTTATGCATGATTCATACTTGCTAACATTGGCGACTTGTTTAGATGTGTGGTGCATTTGTTTGTGAAGGATATTTGAATGATTAGTGGTGATTATTGAGTGTTTTATGATCTGTATTATTGCTGCAATTATCCCAGCTATAGTGACTTGCAAGGGTGGTCATTTTTGGCATAGTTGGGTGCCCATTGAAGTAGTTTAAAAATCTGATCTGTATTAGTGTTTTGTGTTGGAAATATTGTCATTGATGTCAAAAGAGGTGCTGAACTGGTAAACGGAAATCTGTCAGAAAGTAACGGAATTATTAACGGAATTGTGAGTATGTCAACGGAAATAACCAGCAACATATAGAGTAGCAAAAAGAGCAGAAATCAGATATTTATATATGTGAAAAGGGTCGCCTTTATAGGAGAAATACAGCAGTATCTGTGTAAAGCGAACAACATTCAAGAAAGAGGAAGATCTTGACAACCATGATGAGAAGAAAGCAACGCTTTTTCATGAAGACCGTGATTTATCCTTGGAGGCCCACGATTTGCACAAAAGAGGGCCCACGACTTGCTTAGAGAGCAACACTCATGTCTTAAGGGGCTGCATTGAATGTTTAGGTGATAATTAAATTATTTGGGGCAGTCTTTATGTGTGCATTAATTAATTCAAAGGGGGCAGCGATTTGTTTAGAAAGAATAAATTAATAAATAAAGGCCGACTAATGTTAATGAAAGGGTGTGATGGTTTAAGGTGTAATGCCCTTTCGAAAAGGTACGAAAGGCTATATAAGAAGATTCATATGAGACTTATTAAGTATGGATTCAAGTTGAATATCTTAAAGAAAAAGAAGAAGAGGAAGCGTAAGGGCAGAATTTTAGAACAACAAATCTGAAAGTAAGAAGAAGAATTTTCCATTATTTGTTGAGGAAGCAACAAGTTCAAAAGTGGAAAGCAAATTTTGTAAGGAAGGTTGGTGCCTTCATATTCGAAGAGATCGGTGTCTCTTGCTGAGTTGGTGCTTAGCAAAAGGGGTGGGTGCTCTTGTAGGTTGGTGCCTACAAAACTGTAATTTGGGGATTGGTGTCTCCAGTAGGTTGGTGCCTACAAATTTTTGAGAAATATATATAAAGAAAGAAGTTTCTCCGTGGTTTTCTCCCGAAAGGGTTTCCACGTATATCTGTGTCTACTTGCATTAAGTTTTGTGTTCTTTGATTGATTTGATATATTCACATTGCTCGTGATTATAGATCTAAGTTCAAGTATTAAAGTTTGAAATAATTTCATAATACTGATTCACCCCCCCTCTCAGTATTATCTTGTGCTCAACAATTGGTATCAGAGCAGGTTCCTTCAGGAACAATCTAACAGTTGGAAGGTAGATCTCGGGAGCACATATGGCTAGTCAAGTACAAGAAGGATTTTCCTCGAACAAGGCTCCGTTGTTTAACGGAACAAACTATGCATTTTGGAGCGTAAGGATGAGAACCTATCTGATGGCACTAGGGTTTGATATTTGGCAATCAGTAGCGGTCGGATATACCATTCCATCAACTCCGCCAATAGACCAAGCCGGTAAGAAGGCTTTTGAAAATAATGCCAAGGCAATGAATGCAATCTTGTGTGGTCTGTCAGAGTCCAAATTTGTCAAGGTAATGCAATGTGACACGACAAAGGAAATATGGGATAAACTTCGAACAATATATGAAGGTGATGATAAGGTCAGAAAAGCTAAGCTTCAAACCCATAGGAGAAAATTTGAGAGCCTAAAAATGAAGGATGAGGAAGATGTTGCAGCTTATCTTCTGCGGGTGGATGAAGTTGTCAACGCCATAAGAGGGCTTGGAGAAAAGATTGAGGAACCTGTGATCGTCCAGAAGGTCTTAAGATCTTTACCATTAAGATTTGATGCTAAGGTGTCTGCCATCGAAGAAATGAAGGATCTTGACAAGCTAAGCATGGACGAACTACATGGAATACTGACGGCTTATGAAATGAGGACCGAGTCTAATAAACCAGCAAAGAAGGAAGCTGCATTCAAAGTCTCGAAGAAAAAGGCAATCAAGGAATCTGAAGCGAATGATGAATCAAACAACGAAGAAGATGAAAAGGAAGCTTTATTCATTCGAAAGCTAAAGAAAGGATCCGGGAGATACAAAGATAAGTTACCATTTAAATGCTTTAACTGTGGTAAAATTGGTCATTTTGCAGCTAAATGCCCAGAGAAGGAAGATAGCGAAGATGAAGAAAGCAAGCCCAAGTTCAAAAGAGAATTCAGGCAAAGCAGAGGCAAGAAAAGATTTGAAAAGCAAAAGAAGAGTCTATATTCAAAAAGAGGTAGCAGCTCATCCGAAGAAAGCGGAATAAGTGATTCAGACAGTGATGATGAAGAAACATTGTTTATGGCTATAGAAGAAGGTTCATCAACCAGCAAAGTTGATTTGAAAGGAATCGAGGACATAGAAGAAGAAGGTGAGGTAAACCTCGAAGAAGAACTCATTTGTGCGTTGGGTGAAATAAAAGCACTCAAAAAGAGGAATCAGAAGCAAAGACTTCAGCTCCAGAAATATGAAGAACAAAATCAATCTTTCGAAGCTAAGTTAGCCCAGAGTCTTGAAGAATCAAAGAATCTAATCATTGACCTGAAGACCCAGATTGAAGAAGCAAAGAGAATTGAGGAAGGGTTGAGAAGTCAGCTCAAGGTGAAACAAGAAGAATGTGAAAATCGTGAGTCAGAGATTGTTGTGATGAGAAAAGACTTAGAAAAGGTAAATACCAAACTAATGAACAACTTGAAATTTGAAAAGAGTACTAAGGTTCTAGATGAGATTCTAGAAAGTCAAAGATCATCATCCAACAAAGCAGGACTTGGATATGAAGAAAAACTAGAGAAAGCTTCAAAATCCATTGAGCTTTCGGAGAAGAAAGGTTTAGAAAAGGCAAAAAGTTATGCAGAAATTCTAAATACGCCTACGAAGAATAAAAGCAGAAAGGAAGAGGAAACTACGAAGACTAGTTCCATCCATGAGGAAGGTGTTAAAGAGAATGACACCAAAAGACCATTTATTCCACGACATAGGAATATGAATAGGTTCGAAAGTTCCTTTCATGGTTATTGTTTTTATTGCAATAAATATGAGCATACAAAGATAGAGTGTAGAAGCGAATGAGAGATAATGAAGCCAGAACAAACCAAAATCTGCTCATAGAGTGTTGAATATGAACTATAATTCGTTTGCTCCACTATCCTATTATAACGAGGAAGCCATTATCTGCTACAAGTGCAATAATTATGGACATATAGCACGCTTTTGTAGAAGTGTGTTTGACTTGAGACAAGATCAAAAGATAGCCTTTAGATACAAAGAAAAGGGAGGCTACGAAATCCTGGACAAGGAAGCAGGAGGAAGATGGGCTAGACAAAGAAAAATCCATGCTCGTTCAAACAACTTTTCATGCTCGAGATGAAGGACAGCAGTGGTACATTGATAGCGGATGTTCAAGACATATGACTAGTGATAAAAGTAAGTTTCTCTCCTTAAAGAAAGTAAATGAAGGTACAGTAAAATTTGGTGATAATGCTACAACGAAGATTGTTGGCAAAGGTACGCTGAGTTTGGATAATGGAAAAACAAAAACAGAGAATGTTTTGTATGTTGAAGGATTAAAACATAACCTCTTGAGTGTGAGTCAAATGTGTGATCAGGGACACACTCTTAAGTTCTATGCCGAAGGATGTGAAATAAGGAAAGCAGATACAGGAGAACTAATTGCAGATTGCCACCGAACTGCAAATAATCTATATATGCTCGAAGAAATAAAAGAAGAAAAATGTTGCCTAAGTCAAGTTGAGGAAAGTTGGCTATGGCATAGAAGGATGGGACATATAAATTTTGATAATCTTGTGAAGATAAGCAATAAGCAGGCCGTACGGGACATGCCTAAAATAACAAAGCCTTCGAGTACTCTATGCAGCGTGTGCACTTGCAAGGCACGAACAAGATTCAAAACAAACGAGTATTCATCCACAAACCATTGGAGCTAATTCACATGGATTTGTGTGGACCTACCGAACTAAAAGTATTCAAGGTGAGAGTTTTTTTATGTTACTCATTGATGACTACACTAGAATGACATGGGTAGCATTTTTGAAAGAAAAATCAAGCATTTGGAAAGTTCAAAGCTTTGAGGCATTAGTAGAAAATGAAACAGGCTGAAGATAAAATGTCTAAGGTCGGATCGTGGAGGTGAATTCATGTCAAATGAATTTATTGAATATTGTGAAGACCATGGAATTAAAAGACAATACTCATTTCTGCGATCCTGACAAAATGGAGTAGTAGAAAGGAAGAATAGAACCGTTCAAGAGATGGCCCGAACAATGCTGAATGAATTTAAGCTATCAGATAGATTTTGGAAAGAAGCGGTAAGTACTGCCGTTTATATTTTGGATAAAGTGCAAATCAGAGTTAACCATGACAAAACTCCATATGAATTATGGAAAGGAAGACCAGCCTTGGTCAAATATTTTAAGGTATTTGGGAGCAGATGTTTCATTTAAAGAACCGAAGAGGACTTAGGCAAATTTGATTCAAGATCCGATGAAGGGATTTTTCTTGGGTACTCCACTAAAAGTAAAGCCTTCAGATGTTATAACAAGAGGTTGCGGACTATCATAGAAAGTGCAAGTGTCAGAGTGGATGAGGGTCTAGATCTAAAGACAAAAGAAAATTCAAAAGAGTCTTTAGAAATACCAAGTCTTGTGAAAGAAGAACAAGAGGAAGAAGAAGATATTGAAGAGTGGAGTAAATCAAAAAGGCAGGATACCAAGACGCCATCTCGCTTCGTTCAGAAAAATCATGATGAAAGTCAGATTATTGGAGAACTTGATACCGGGGTTCAAACCAGAAGAAGAATTACAAATGCTTCTGAGCAAGGGTATTTTTCTCTGCTATCTAAGGTAGAACCTAAGAAATTTTTAGAAGCAAGACATGATAAACATTGGTTGAAGGCGATGGAAGAAGAATTAGATCAAATTGAGAAAAATGAAACTTGGGAACTGGTTCCCAGACCAAAGAGTCAGAATGTGATTGGCACTAAGTGGGTATTTCGGAACAAACTAAATGAAGATGGTCAAGTCACTCGAAATAAGGCAAGATTGGTATGCTCAAGTGGAAGGTGTTGATTTTGAAGAGACTTTTGCTCGGTTGCCAGACAACAACCAACAACCAACAACCACTTAACCCAAGTAACTCCCTCTGGAAGACCTCCAAAAGGCATGCAAAACCCCTGTAAGTGTCTTCCTTGATATTCTAAGTCCAAATATGCAAGAGGTCTTCAAAAGATGTCTTCACTTTGCCAAAAATGGAGGGTTTCCGTCCTCCACCAAGCCACAAGGAAGGTTTTCGTCCTTTCTCACCATGTCATCAAACCCTATGGAAACCATTTGTCATTTCTCACCATGTCATCAAACAATCCGCTCTACTATCGCTTCCAAGTTTTCCTTAAGAGGAGGAGAGGTCTTAGGGATTGGTGGAGCTTACATTGAGGAAGTCAACTTAGAGGATTGGGCCATTAAAGAATATCAAAAATAGGAGTTAAACCAAGCAGGTCTACCTTAGTTTCTAGAGGAACTTCACCCACATCAATCTCTTGCAAGTTCTTTCTGAAGCCAAAGGGGTGATTAATGCATTGACAAGTCGACCTAGTACCCCTAATCTTCTTATTCCTTTTATTTGGTTGATGATTGTTCTTTGTATCATGTCCTAGATCAATGGTGTCAAATATTGTATCTTTTAGACTAGTCATTTGCTTTGCAACTCTTGCTTTTGCCTTAAGGCACCTTCACATCTAGTAAGCTCTTGAAGTTCATATCCTTAATGATTGAGCATAGATTCCCCTTATACCTCGTTTACAACATCCTATGCACAAGGGTCTTGTTCTATAGCCCCATCAACTTCGTGGACCAGCATTTGTGTGTTGATCCTAGAATAGTTTTCTACCTTATCCTATTTTTTGGATCCTGTAGATATTTTTTGGCCTACATACATTGTGGTGAACCTGACATGAATCTGATCTTCACATCTCCTTTTATTTTTCATCACATTGTTTGCACCATCATTACATTTTGATGAACCCGATGTGAATCTTACCCCGCCACCGGTTTGGTCATTTTCATGTATTTCTTCTTAGCTTCTAAGCTTATCTTTATTCAAGCATGGTGCCTCTTAGGGATTTTCTAGCAAGGCTTGACCCATTTAGATTCTACATGGGTTGCTCCTTTATCCCTTCTACGCACACCATTAACGGAAATACCTCATGGTGTACCTTTTCTCAATCTCAACGTACTCACCATTTAATGTAACATGGTCGGTTTACTCAAGAAGATCTGATATTATTGTCAAAATCAAAGATTTAGACAACGGTGCTTTTCTTACTCCTCAGAAGGATGGAACGCTTGTTAGAAATCGTTTTGAATCTCAATCAAAATCTATATCAATGGCAAGGACATCAAGCAATGCCCCCCACAACAATACTTATAATAATCTTAGCCACAATTTACCACTAGATAAGAGTCAAAAGCTCATCAAAGTGTTGGACCAAATGGCTCTTATACAAGCTAGTACCAACAATCAAATGACCCGGATGCAAAATCAGATTTTGCAAATAGCAAATCAACCTCGAGAAGTCATCATCAAACCTTTTAACAAGTGGACTTCTCCTCCATTGCTAATGGATATGCCAATGAGAATCTAATCCCCAACCTCCAATCCATAAAAAAGTTCTTCAAACATTGCAAAATGAACCTCTAGCTCTCTATATTTCTTCCATGGACCTTGAAGGGACTTCTCCAACCATTTTGTATGATGGGTCCATTGACCCACTCTACATCTCCAAGCCTTTGGAAATCTCTACAAAGAGTAGATCAAAATAAATACCTACACAACTACCAAACTATTAGCAAAAACCCTAATAGGGGATCCTTCAAAATGGTATAAGCAATTCCCATCTTATTCAATCATTGAACTAGAAGATTTAGTCAATGCTTTAGTCAAAGAATTTCGGCATCATGATCTTCTTTAAAAAGTCTAGGAAATTTATCAGCATAAAACAACTAGCCAATGAACCTTCCCAAGACTTCATCAAGAGATGGAAATCCTTGGCACATCAAGCTAACCATAGCATGAATAAACAAATTTTCTTCAAACTCTTTGTCACAAATTTAAGTCCTAAACTAAAATATAAGGTAAGGTCCTTTTCCCCAAAAACATTAGAGGAAGCCTTTGAACAAGCCAAAAGATATGACCACCTCATGAAGCAATTTGAACAACCTCAAAAACCAAATAAAGATTACATTAAAGCAGCAACCAACGCCATCACATCTCAAGATAAACCTATCCCAAAGGCTAAATTAAGAATCCCATTTCCCTCAAATTATTCAAAACCAAGCTGTTAAAATTTTCAAATTCAAATAATGCAAACCCACACCACCTGCCCTTGAGTCTCCAACATCTCAAGCAATTGATGCCAACACCTCAACTTCATCATATCAATCTTGCTAGCCCTTTTTACGTTTGGTATGACCCCAATAAATTCTATAAGTGGCATGCTAACCTCGGACATTTGCATGAAAATCATCGTGATCTTAATTTCCTTTCATACGATCTCATGTTAGGTGCTAACTTTGATCATGAAGCCATATCTAAAGAACATTATCACAAAAATCTCTCACAACGTCGAAAAACAAGAAACAATCTCAAATACCGAGGAAGCACCCGTGAACAACTTTACGGGTAACAGCGAAGGAAGCCATGACCAAAACTACATTAATTCCCAATATGTGAATGCAGCAAAAGTAAACTACCACCGAAGGCCCACATAGATAAACCTTGTCCAAAAACCTCAAAATCCCTCTCAAGAGGAAATGTTACTCAAAGATACATCTTCTACCACATCAAGTTTAACACCTAATGAGCCTACTCCACCAATGTTGCCTCAACCTAAAGAGAAATATCCTCCCATTATCAAATCTCCAATGACATAGCCAACTACTCAACCTAAATCCTAAGAGTTGCCCCACCGAGGACAAACAAGCCAATCAACCTACACAAGGTCAAACTATCACCAATGTCCATGCCATAGAAACCGTATCTCATCCTCAAGCAAATAATAAACCATACATAGAATTCGTTGAGGATGATTATTGATGAAATTCTTTATTGAGCAAACGACCCTCCCTCTTTATTAGTAGTCATCTCAAGGGAAATTCAAGTGGAGGACAGCCAACTAGATCTTTGGGACAGCCTAGAAACCCTCCCTTGGACCAGCCAAGGAATCCACCTCAAAAGATGCCAAATACTCACAAGGAGCTGCCCAAAACCAGCAATGAAGGAGAATCTAGAAACGAGCTATGAAAGAAGAATTTGTGCTTCTCATGCAAGGATCCATGGACTCCCGGGCATCGCTGTTTGGGCAAAGGTAAAGTGCATTATATTGAAGTATTTTCAGATTGTGAGGATGATGAAAATAATGTTGATGAAACCAAGCATGATAGTATGCCAGAAGAGGATCCGGAAAAGGTTGATGGCACTCTTGCTACCTTGAAGGGTGCACCTAGTTATCATCCATTCCATATGAAGGGTGATCTACAAGGGCAAGGAGTCATAGTTTTGATTGATAGTGGAGCCACTCATAATTTCATTGATGAGTGCTTGGTGGCCAAATTGGAGTTGAAGGTAGAAGACTTTAAGGGATTCACAGTGAAGATATCGGATGGTTACTCTATGCCATGCACAGAGAGGTGTTCCTAACTCCATGTTACATTGGGACAACATGAGGTATGTGCTGATTTCGATTTAATTAACATGGCTGGTATGAATATCGTGTTTGGGGTCCAATGGTTGCATTCATTGGGAGAACTCACTTTCAATGACCAAAGCATGGAAATAAGCTTCACATACAAGGTTAAGAAGGTTACATTACAAGGTATGCTTCCGGAAACACCTCAAGTCAAGTACTTGGTAGAAGGTACTTTGTCATGAGAATCATATTTTTGCTCTTTATCTAAGATTACAGCAGATTGGAAGTCCTTAATTACAGCTGAGTATGTCAAGAACAAGTTTGCTAATGTTGTTTTTGAAGGGGAAATGGTTGATGAAAGGTACAAGGTTATGGATGGGCTCATTCTTTACAAGAACCGGGTTTATTTGATGCCCGAATCGAAGGTAAAGAGTAAAATATTGAGGGTTGTTCATGATGACCCATTTGTTGGTCATCTGGGTTACTTTAAGACATATAAACAAGTGAGGGAAAGATTCTATTGGAAGGCCTAAAGGCGAAATACTCCAATACATTTGGGAGTGTCTTGCATGCCAACAAAACAAAGCAGAACATACATTTCCAGTGGGTCTCCTACAACCACTCCCCATTCCCACTCAAAAATGGGAAAGTATCTCTATGGACTTCATCACGAGGTTGCCCATGGTTCAAGGTAAGAGTTGTTTATATGTGGTGGTTGATAGACTCACTAAATATGCTCATTTTTGTCCACTTCCGGCTAAATATAATGCTCCTATAGTGGCTGATGTGTTTTTCAAAGAAATATTTAGACTTCATGGGCTGCCCAAGGATATAGTGAGTGATAGGGACAACAGATTTATGAGCATGTTTTGGCAAGAGTTGTTTCAATTGGTAGGTACCCAACTCACTCCTAGCACTAGCTACCATCCCCAAACAGATGGGCAAACAGAAATAGTTAATAAATGGGTGGAAGGATACCTACGAAATTACATTGATGGGCAACAATCAGCATGGATGAAGTGGTTATACATGGCTGAGTTTTGTTACAATACCACCTTCCAAACATCCATTGGTATGTCTCCTTTCAAAGCTTTGTATGGTTATGATGCTCCCTCTTTTGTTGATTTGGTTATGACAAATAGTAGAGTACCAAAGGCTCAAGATTTGGTTCAACGAAGTCATGATATCTTAAAAGAGCTCAAGGAAAACCTCTACATGCCCAAAATCAGCAGAAGTTATATGCAAATCAGCATAGGAAAGAGAGGACATTTGAAGTGGGTGACATGGTGTTTTTAAGGTTGCAGCCCTATAGGCAATCTTCTATCAAAAAAAGGGGTGCGGAAAAGTTGAAACCACGCATCTATGGTCCTTATAAGGTAAAGGAAAAGATGGGGAATGTTGCATATGAACTTGAGCTTCCAGAAAATAGCAAGATACACAATGTTTTCCATGTTTCATGCCTCAAAAAGGCACTTGGACAACACCTTACTCCCTCACATGAGTTGCCACCATTAGATGAGGAGGGCAAGTTGGTTCTAATTCGGAAAGTATCCTAGAGGTTCGTGAAAGGAAGTTGAGGAATCAAAGTATCAAGGAATATTTGGTTCGTTGGAAGGGATTGCCCCTTGAGGATGCTACATGGGAAAGTGCAACAATATTGGAGCATCCACATTTGCAATTGCTTGGGGACAAGCAATTTTGGGAAGGGAGGACTGTAATGTCCCCTTTTTCGACTTGAGATCCTAACAATAGACTTCTTGTCATTCCCTTTCCGAGGCAATGACGCGTGAGTGAGCAAGGGAAGGAATTGCATTTTGTTTCATTTCTCTTTTATTAAATTTTAATGTTTTCTTTAGTGTTTTCTTTAATAAGTCAGTCAATTTGGGTTGGAGGAGTCTTAAAGGCAAATCAAAAGATAAAAAGAAGCCCAAGGAGGTCAGTCCTTTCTAATTGGCCTTTGGCGCCAAGCAAGGGCTATAAAAAGAGGCTTATGACTTCATTTTCATCATCTATCTTTGGCGCATTTACTCTACATTTGATCTTTGGGCTGATTTCTCATTGTCATTCCACTATTGGGCGACAATCTATTTGTGTGTCATTTCCAAGGAAGACGAAAACCTTCCTTGTGGCTTGGTGGAGGACGAAAACCTTCCTTGTGGCTTGGTGGAGGACGGAAACCCTCCATTTTTGGCGAAGTGAAGACATCTTTTGAAGACCTCTTGCATATTTGGACTTAGAATATCAAGGAAGACACTTACAGGGTTTTGCATGCCTTTTGGAGGTCTCCCTAGAGGGAGTGACTTGGGTTAAGTGGTTGTTGGGTCAAGGCATTAGTAGAAAATGAAACAGGGCTGAAGATAAAATGTCTAAGGTCAGATCGTGGAGGTGAATTCATGTCAAATGAATTTATTGAATATTGTGAAGACCATGGAATTAAAAGACAATACTCAGCTGCAAGAACTCCACAACAAAATGGAGTAGTAGAAAGGAAGAACAAAACCGTTCAAGAGATGGCCCGAACAATGCTGAATGAATCTAAGCTATCAGATAGATTCTGGAAAGAAGCGGTAAGTACTGCCGTTTATATTTTGGATAGAGTGCAAATCAGAGTTAACCATGACAAAACTCCATATGAATTATGGAAAGGAAGACCAACCTCGGTCAAATATTTTAAGGTATTTGGGAGCAGATGTTTCATTAAAAGAACCGAAGAGGACTTAGGAAAATTTGATTCAAGATCCGATGAAGGGATTTTTCTTGGGTACTCCACTAAAAGTAAAGCCTTCAGATGTTATAACAAGAGGTTGCGGACTATCATAGAAAGTGCAAGTGTCAGAGTGGATGAGGGTCTGGATCTAAAGACAAAAGAAAATTCAGAAGAGTCTTTAGAAATACCAAGTCTTGTGAAAGAAGAACAAGAGGAAGAAGAAGATATTGAAGAGTGGAGTGAATCAGAAAGGCAGGATGCCAAGACGCCATCTCGCTTCGTGAAGAAAAATCATGATGAAAGTCAGATTATTGGAGAACTTGATACCGGGGTTCAAACTAGAAGAAGAATTACAAATGCTTCTGAGCAAGGGTATTTTTCTTTGCTATCTAAGGTAGAACCTAAGAACTTTTTAGAAGCAAGACATGATAAACATTGGTTGAAGGCGATGGAAGAAGAATTAGATCAAATTGAGAAAAATGAAACTTGGGAACTGGTTCCCAGACCAAAGAGTCAGAATGTGATTGGCACTAAGTGGGTATTTCGGAACAAACTAAATGAAGATGGTCAAGTCACTCGAAATAAGGCAAGATTGGTATGCTCAAGTGGAAGGTGTTGATTTTGAAGAGACTTTTGCTCCGGTTGCCAGACTAGAAGCAATCAGAATGTTCCTTGCTTTCGCAGTGTTTAAAAATTTCAAAGTCTACCAAATGGATGTCAAATCAGCCTTTTTAAATGGGAATTTAGAAGAGGAGGTTTACATAGAACAACCTGAAGGGTTCCTATTATCAGAAAATGAAGATTATGTGTGTAGGTTGAAAAAGGCATTGTATGGATTAAAACAAGCCCCCAGAGCATGGTACTCAAGGCTTGATCAACATCTACAGAACCAAGGATTTAAGAGAGGACATGCTGACAGTAATCTTTACATCAAAACTGAAGATGAACACCAGTTAATTGTGGTTGTATATGTGGATGACGTAATCTTTGGAGGAGACAATGAAGAAATGTCTAGAAAATTTGCGAAGACATAGACATGCAAAAGGAATTTGAAATGTCTATGTTGGGTGAGTTATCCTTTTTCCTTGGATTGCAAATTTCTCAATCTAATAAAGAAATATTTATATCCCAAACCAAGTATGTGAAGGAAATGTTGAAAAAGTTTGGTATGGAGGAGTGTGCACCTGTCAGCACACCGATGATCACCGGAACCAAGTTAAGCAAAGATGACGAATCTCCAGATGTTGATCAATCTCTCTATAGATCAATGATTGGGAGTTTATTATATGTGACAAAGATCCGGACCAGATATAATGCAAGCAGAGGGTATGGTGGCATGTTTTCAAGCAGTGAAAGAAACACATGTGCAAGTTGTAAAACGCATATTCAGATATCTAAAGGGAACTATGGAATACGGGTTGTGGTATCCAAAAGGAAAAGATTTCACATTGACAGCTTATACAGATTCAGATTGGGCAGGATGTGTAGATGACAGAAAAAGTACAAGCGGAGGAGCATTTTTTCTTGGAAACAGCTTGGTATCTTGGCTAAGTAAGAAGCAAAATTCTGTATCCCTATCCACAGCAGAAGCAGAGTATATAGCAGCGGTACTATGTTGCACGCAAATTTTATGGATGAAGCAGACCTTGAAGGATATCAAAGTAGAGTATACCCTTTGCATACCCTCTTAGTATTATCTTGTCCTCAACATTTTGTGACTCCACTCTAAGTGATTTTGGAGGGATTTCATAGGGTTTAGGAGCTGCTGGTTATTGCTGGATTTATTCTAAGTATGGCGACTTGATTTGAGTATGGTTTTGGCATGTTTTAATGGTGAACAAGCTATATTTGAAATCTGATCTGAGTTGACTTATTTTTTTGAGTTTGGGCATCTATTTTGGGGTGTTTTTGAAGGACTTTAAGAGCTGGAAATAATTTACATGTTTTATGCTAACCCTAGCGACTGGGTTTCAGATTTTGAGGACTGTTTTGGGAGGGGTTACAGATGTTCAAAAATTTAGATTGATAGCTCTTTAAAAAGCTCTTGATTTATAGAAAATTCTGCAATTTATTTGAGGACAAAATATGGAATATTGAGCAAGTTATGAATTTTCCAAGTTTCAGCTGTCTGCAAGCAATATTTAATTATTATGTGCCAGGGTTTCATCTACACAGTTTCAAATTTCGTGGGTTGATTTGCATGCCTTCTACTTATCAAAAAATTATGAAGAATCTTTTGGCATTGGTTTGATAGAAAAATATTGAGTGGTGAAGAAGTTATTAATTTTTGAAGTTCAGCTGTTCTGGGGGCATTTTTATTTATTTAGTAACTGCTGCAATAAATTTCAGATTTGAAGAGATTAATTTCCTAACTGGTTCTCCCATCTAATCCACCACCTTGGCTCACTCCAACCCCATTTGGGTTGTATTGAAGTTAACATTGGATTATTTGAGGTCGAACTAGGAGGGTTTAGTCCTTCTAGAGTCGATTTAATAAGTCAAATTGCAGATTTGATATCCCAAAAGGGGATATTACATAAAGTGGGTAAGATCCATTGAATTCTCCCATAGGTGACAAGTTTGGTAGGTTGGAAGGTTAAGGGAAGCTAGGTAGGGCCAATTGAATTATAGAAGCGAGATACCACCAAGAACCATCAAGAACACCTAAACAACATATTATCATCGTGAGAACACAATTAGCTAGACAAATATTTCCATAATTTATGAGGGAGTGTGATCGAACCCAATCAAACATGGTAACATTTGTGTTATAATTTAGACGTCTGGTAGATAGATGAAGGATATTGGCATAGGTGTTCATAGTGATCTTGAGAGGAGTAACTAATGGCTGATATCTTTGAGTAGGACAACAGGAGATAAGTAATTGGATGAAGTTGCAAAAGGTCCTTGAAACAGAGTTCAAAATATTGTAGGAGAAAAATGAAATCGTTGATGAGATTCACTACAAAATACAAGTGGACAATAACTCCATATTAGAATGTAACTAATGACTCGAAGGTGTTGATACCTAAGATATAGATTCTTAACATATGGACTAAAGCAAAGGTGGTTCAATTCTATAAAATCTCAAGGGTTGGCTGTCATATTATTAAGGCTCACCTTTTCAATTTAAAGGCAAGGAAGAATCGATAAGTTTGTTCAATGTTAATACAAGGGCAATCTAAGAAAGAAATAAGTGGTGGATTTAGAAGTCCTCACCAAGTTTGATGTCAAAATTAGCAAGTTGGTGGTAGAGATCGTATCTAGTATCTTTGTGAATGACCATCTGATGGCTCAATGCTGCAATTCCTATGAATGAGAGCATTTTTAGGGACTGTTGTAATTAATAACACTTTTTCTCATTAATATGTCACTAGTGTAGGTTTGGTGATCAAGAGAAAAGAAGTTTTCCAAAGCAAAATTCTAACATCAACCGTGGGCGAATGGTGAGAGGAAGCCTTTTTGTTTGTTACAAGAGCCCAATTAAGGATATTTACTTATCCATAATCAATCAAGGAGGAGCAAATATTGTTGAATTCAATGAAATTGGTGTATGAACATGTTATTTTATATCTTCAAAATGGATTAAATGCATGAAACAATGTAATAAAGATGCAAGAGTAAGAGAGAGAGGTAACGTGATAACACAGGTGTGGATGGTGCACATATTGCACCAAATTATCACCCTAGCACATTAGATTAAGATGATCTAAATGAGGGACGAGTGAAACTCCCTAACCTTGGATTGTTATAATACATGTCACCCTCCTATTATACCAAGGTAAGCCCCAACAAAATTGGATCCCATTGTACCCCAAACTTGTAATCAATCAGGTTTGAGAAGCAATAAGCCCGAGGAACACCTCAACTTGGTGTCTCAAGAAGCTAAATTAATCCTAATCTCAAGTATCGCAAGGTAGAACTACAATAGGTGGCCCAAGGGCCCAACAAGGTGGGTTTACATCAAACATGCAAATATCCACTCACATTGGTCGAGACAATAGTAATAGAAGTCGTAGCCAATATGTTGTGGCATACTTTATGTATCCCAAACTAAATTAAAGAAAAAACAAAAGGTTGTTTTTAAATGTACCCAAAAGATCAATGATGTTGTAGAACAAGTGCTCAAGACTAAGGCGCTTGTTATAATTAATGACCTATGGCAATCCATGCCAAATGCTCACCGTGTTACGCCAATTCTTTACTATTGTAGAACACTAACATATGTGATTGTGGATTGAGCGAGGAGATTCATTTCTGTCCCCGATCTCAAAATGTCCCATATGTTCGGGGCATTGCCAGGATGGCGGGGATGCGTCCTTTCGTAACACTGGTATTCCCACCTTATGGTCGCCATGTTTCAGATTTTGTGGCTACCAAGTTTTAAACACCGATGGCATATCATTTTGGGTTTTGGAATCTTAGCTGCTCAAAGTGTATAAATTGAAGGGAAAACTTTTCGATGGAGATTGTTATTTGTTGTCTCCTTTTTGTGACCTAGATATGATGCTTTACTTAGTCATTGATGGCTTTGCTATGCCAAGGTCATGAATAATTAGAAATAATTGTTTGATTATGAACAAAAAGGTAAACACATAATTGTTGAATAAAAACAAAAGCAATGAGTGAAGAGCCAATCAACATTGTATTCAAAAGAACTAACAATCCTACTAGTGAGGACATTCTTCATTTGGAAGATTGCTTGAAGGATGTAGCTCATTTTGCCAAACGATTATTTTATAGGCAAATAGAGTATTATGAGATTTCCCCATCCCTTCTACATTAAATTGGTGATAGAGTGACTGGTCAATCGTCATTAGATGTCACAATAGAAGACACCTTAAAGAGTTAATTTTTGGCTTCAGAAAAGATAATGATATTAATCCTCCCTATTTAGTGTTTCAATTTGCAAATCTATAAGTTGGTGATCTGTGTAGGCATTCCTTTTCCAGCTAGGACAGCATAAAAAATGCAAGTCCCACCATGATGTAAGTTAATTGGGGGTCAACAGGACAACTTTAACTTATAGATGTCATAGATGATTTGGTTCATATATTGGCAACCACATTTTGTGTATTTATGGATCACAAGGATATCTTTATATGTACTTCTAAAGGAGCGCCATCCAAAATTTGCAATGCATAAAATTCCACATATAATACCAGGGCGCATCTAGTCGGGGAGAAAGCCTTGCGGAATGAAATCCTAAGTAGGTGGAGAAGGTGCAAGCAGGAATATATTGTTGTTGGAAGTTGGTGTTACCTTTAAAGTAAACAACAATGAATTGGTTTTTGCCCATGGTTAACCTATAGAAGGAAATGACACAGATCTGCATCCATGTAGATTTTATAGTTTGAATGTGGTTGCTATTAAGAATATATTTTCTGTTCCTTATTACATTTTGTATGAATTGGTAGCTTTTTAAATTTATTCCTTTCTCAATGGCCTCTCAAAGTGCAACAAGATTAGCACATTATCTTTCGCCTGGATGTACTAACTAGGAAAGGAGTTCCCTTTATTAGGAGAAAAGAGCAACATAAATCTTTTAAAGACCCCAAGTCAAGATTGATAAATGCATCTACTCTTCTATTTGGACCAAAGAATTCCAAATGCATGTAGAAGCTTTGAGTAATGCCATGCGATAGAATGCAATGTAAAGTATGGTGTTCATAATCTAGATCGCCCTATGTACTTTGCAATTATAATATTTTCCAGCGTGTAGGTAAAGTATAGCACCACTGAAGATGAAGCGTTGGGCAAAATCAGTTTACAAGCTGAATCATGATTTATA
This sequence comes from Taxus wallichiana var. yunnanensis, assembly GCA_018340775.1. NCBI lineage: Eukaryota > Viridiplantae > Streptophyta > Pinopsida > Cupressales > Taxaceae > Taxus > Taxus wallichiana. The sequence continues at coordinate 449,059,610 of CM031234.1, read as the reverse complement.
TGAAAATCCTTTTTTATGCCAACCATCAGACTTTGGTCTATCAAATTGAACAAAATATATTAAATTAAGTCGGCTGATGGTTGATATTGTTTATGAAAAATAAATTTTGAATGATTGCATTACATCAGTTATAACATATTTGATATCAAAATGAAAGTTTCTACAGTGTGTGCTGTCATCACCAAAAAATAGCTAACTGCCAACACACCAGTCATTAGATCAACAACCATAAAAGAGATCAAATCTCAAGTCTGCCCACATTATTAAAATCATTTGTGATCAAAATGAATACTCCAAAAAAAAATCAACCATCTATAATCTTAACATTATACAAAATTTATAACCAATAAGAAAAGGACCGTATATTTTCTAGAAAAATTTAGGCACCAAAACATCATTTATGTGAAATCCAATCCAGCTATACTTGACCGTCGCAAGACCTCAAAAGAGTATGTTTTCCAAAGTCGGCATTGATTATGCTTGCCAACGGGTGCACCCATTATTCACATTATCACACCTTAACCTTAATTATTCTCTGTTGCATGAATATCTCAATGCCAATTATTATCAGCTTCAACATCATACATGAGTACAGCCATTAAAGTTTTTTAATGTTTATGCACATCATTAAAGTTTCAAGACAGATAACTGCAATGTTACTTTAAAGGACACTGTTCAACAAGAATAATAGTTGATATACGCTGTTAAACACCATTCAACTAAGGCTTCAGAAATGGCAGATATCTCCTTATCACCAATGTTCAGTTCTCCTCATGTTTGAAGGTCTCAATGAAAAAAAAAATCCTGCTATTAACTGGGCAATTGTTGATGAAAAGATAGATATTAGGCTACACAAAAAAGCATTCACTTCATATACAAAATCCTTCACAAACCAAAGTGGAGAGCAGATTTGCATTCTTCACAATATCAATTCAGAGAGGGGGAGTGGCTAGGATACGGCTCTAATGCTATGACAGTATTTGGTATTGATCTGCAACAAACACAAGGGAACATAATCCACCATATCACAATAAACTGATGTTATTTAAAGTAATAGCATGAAGTATACATCTTCATCTCCATCCACCTTGTACAAGCAAATTTCAGTATGATTTATGGGAATTCCTATGACTCTTAATATCTCAGATCTGTATGACTTTGGTTTAAACTTCTACTTCAACTTTTAGATTCCCTTATGTACAAGAAAACCCACAATACATTAATTACATTATGACTCTACATCTAAAGGCTCACTAATGACTTGGAAAAAATTCCTTGACACATAATATCTCCTAACAAATTGATATCCCACATATATATCCTAACACTGATACATCATAGCTTTTGATTAAGGGAGACTAGTTATGCCGGAGGCGTCTTATTGTGGATAGACCCTGCCAGAAAGTGTCAAGCCTTTCCGGCACAGTCTTATTTGCAGGTTTTCCAGTAGCACATGTATGAAAAATGTGGAAGCATACATCAAGGCATGTGAACTGTTCAAAAAAAGGCCTCAAAGAGATGTGGTTTTATGGACTCCAAGATTTCAGGATATGCACAAAATGGGTTTGCTGTAAAGGCCTTAGAAACTTTCAAAAAAATGCGTTGGCAGGTGTATAGCCAGACTCCACATCCTTTGTCAGAATACTCCCTGCCTATGCCAAAATGGGAGCTTTAGAACAGGGTATGGACATCCATCGAAGCATAATGTAAAGTGGATTCTTGTCAAATATTGTACTTGCAAATACCCAAGTAGACATGTATATAAAATGTGGAAAGCATACACAAGGCAGGTGAACTGCTCGACAAAATGACTCAAAGAGACATGGTTAATGGAATGCCATGATGGCAGGATATGCACAAAACGGATTTTGCAAGGATGCTCTAAAACTCTTTGAAGTAATAAAGCACTCTGGAATGTACCCTGACCATGTAAGCTTCATTTTTGTTTTATTAACATGCAACCATGCAGGTTTAGTGGATGAGGGCTGTAAATATTTCAATGGCATGAGTGCCTCTTATAGCATTACGCCTACAATTGGGGTTTTGTTGGCGCATTTGTTGTTTTCTTGTCAATTTTCATCCAGGAAAAATGCCATTTGCTTTATATTGGGAGAAAGAGATTTGTTAAAATAGCAAATTCTGACAATAGAACTTTTGAGATTATATCCGCAAGATCTCAGTTAAACATCTTTGGATGCAATTGTGTTCAATTTACTTTAATATACCAGTGCCCTAGGTCTGATTTCTAGACCCCTCTTATAGTCATATGATTAAATTTATACCTGACGCTGGGTCCAGTTGCATGCAGATAGATATTTTAAAATTTGGTATATTCTCATTTTGTAATGTGTGGCTTGCTAGGATTTTGATCTGTTTATTTGATTTTTTGAGTGGTATCTGTTGTTCTTCCATTGATTTCTGATTAGAAAATTTTTGTTCACAATTTCCTTCATCCTTGTAGAAATAATTTTACTGAAATCAGCGTTTGGTTTTTGTTAGGGTTTGTTTGGTTTTCCTGATTTTTGTAGCTGTATTTGTTTCTGCATATGATTTTCTCAATGAAACAATTTTTACATCTTTTTCATCTCAAGAGAAATGGATTGGCTTATGCAAACATGGCGTCTATTAGAATTGTTAGTGTTTTGTTTGATTTACTTGATTTTTATAATTTATTTGTTGTTTTTCTATTGTTCTCTGTGTATAAACATTTTGTCTGATGTCAGTTTAATCTTGGGAGAAATAAATTGGCTAATGCCGACACATTATTTTCGGAGAAGGGAATAATAAAATGAAAGAACCAATTATGTGCAAATTTATAGTAAAATCTTATGAATTCGTGGTGTTTTGTACATTCTTTAAAATATTTCTCTTTTTTTTTGAGAAGATTCAAGATGTTTAGATTTGTTTATTTATTTTTATCCGAAAGTTCATCATCTTAGCAGAAATTTTCCTTTTTTGTCATTTTCCACTTGGATAAATATGGTGTTTATCATTTGCTTCATCTTGAGAGAAATATAGTAGGGACTGGCTTAATATTATGAAACAAATATTGAGTTTGTTGTGTTTTTTTGGACAATCATGAAACAATCTTTCATAAGGTAAAATTTTGAAAGTTAATAGATGCATTTGTCTACAACCCTTATTCATTTTTACATCCTAATAAGATCGCTGTGGGCTTTTATGAAACTTATTTTGTTGGCTTTGTCATTCCTGCAGAGTGTTTTTGCTTTGTGAAAATTCTTCCTCTCATTTTATTATTATTTCCCATTTTTAATGTTGAAAATGTTTTGTATGTTTTCCATAAGTTACACTCTTTGAGGCTGTATAATCCGGCACAGACTGTGGGGTCTAGGGCATCGCCCCGGCTGGGGATTTGGTGGTTTGGGAGCTGGCCCCCAAGATTTTTTTGGGGTCCTTTTATAGGATTTTGGGCCCGTATAGGTGATTTAACCTATGTTATTATGGGTGGTTAGATAACTCATGTTTATGGGGAACTGTTATGGGTTGTATTCTTGGCCCATGGTTTTGGTACCCATTGTTTTGTAATACTGCTGTGACGGTTACTTATTGATGTGCTTACATATAGCTGGACATGTAGTAGGATATAGCAAAATTGAGAAGTACGTTATTGTATGGTAAAATGGTTGAGTTAATACAATAAGGAAGATAAGTTATTACATTGGGTTTTTTCTCGAAAGGGTTTCCTAGGATAAATCTTGTGTATGTCATTTCTCTATTTTCTGTTTATCTCAAAGATTATGTGAAGTATTGCTTCTCTTGTATTTGTTTATTGGATCAAATTCTTTTCATTTAAGAGGTATGAATTTGATAATATCTAATGTGGAGACAAATTGTTTGGGAAACGAGTCACAACATATTGGGAAAAAATTAGTATATCGAAAATAAAATCAGCATATCAAACATTGACATCCCTTTGGGCGTAGTTTGCAACTCATGTGCGATTGCTAGTAAATATTACTTAAAAAAGATAGAAATATGGCCTAGCATTCTTCATTCAATGCTTAGAGATCATGTTTGAAAATGATAATATGAGTCCCATATGTTTCTTTTAGTTATCTTTTAAATTTGGTAATGTGACTGAACAACTGACAGCAAGAGATGGGATACCAATCTTTCTTGGCAAGTTTTTGATATATTTATTATTTTATTAATACTTCTTCAGATTTGATGTGATGTCAATGTTCAGGGCCTTTGGGATGTGGAACGGGTGTCTGACATAAAAAGTAATCAGTGCATTCTACGGATATTTGTTAACGTCGCATTTTCAAAGAAAACATTTTGGAAAGGTAACTATTTCCTTGTTACCATATCGGAGCACAAGAGTCAAAATGATTACTATGAACTTGTTGGATTTCACTAGAGCCACTCGTTATGTTGTGAATGGCTTAGAAAATATCCTATTAACACATCATTCGTAAGCAAAGAAAGTTGCAGGTAATTTTCTTCAATAATGTAAGAGATCATGATAGCAATAATAAATCTGGACTGAGAAGCAGTCCATTTTTCAAATTGTTATAGATATATAAACAGGATTTTTTTCATCAATTTCATTCTATTAAGCACCAAATAACGATAGAAATCTCAGATCTGGAACAAGAATTAGTTGAGTTTCTCAGTTTTTCATCACGTATGCTTCTAAGATCAATCTTTATGATTCAATAGATTACGCTGTCCATTGCGTTGAATACATTGTTAGATGAGAGTTAGTTGTTTCTGTAACTAGTTATTGACTGGTGTTGTGTGGCTATGAAGGAAAAATTGAGCAGGGTACATGTGAAGAATGCAAGGAAGCTTATGCCTTTTGGATACACGATGTATGATTTTCAATGTTTTTACATCTTATACACTACCTGAACTTTCAATTCAATAATTTTATTAGGTGAAAACCCACTAAAATGACTTACTCGATATGTTCTGATTCATGGCAGGCTCATGCTCTACTGAAACAAATGAACTGTCCTGATGTCGAAAAAAGCGGATTGTGAGCCTCCTCGTACAGCCGTGCCAAAAAACCCACCCACTCCAAAAATAGAGCTTACCGCACATGGTGTAAAATTGTACTATTTATCATGCTTGCAATAAAATAAAAATGGTACAGATTTATTGTTGTTGTTACTGATTGGCATTGTTTTTAATGAAGGAAATGGAATTTCAGCTATTCCAGAACAAGGAGAAAGTGATTATACCGTTGCAAAAGCATTTAATAAAGCACAAGATGCTACAAGTAGACCATTTTCTGGAAATCCTGAAGGGGAGCCTCTACAAGAATCCAATCTGATACTCAACAAGGCACAAAGCACTATGGAAAGTTTTCTGGCCAAAACATATATCTCCAGTTCGTTACCGCTGCTATCAAATGTTTATTCTAGTCTTCCATTACACTGGAAGCCTGGGGGACAGTTTATTCTATTTTTGGTGCTGATTTTAATAGCTATATTTGCACAGGTATTTAACACACCAAACTTGTCTTCTGTCATCCTCAATTTCAATTCTCTGGCTTGTGTACTTAAACTGCATTGAAAGTGATTCTGATTCAAATTGGCCACATGCAACATTTTGATATCCTAGTGTCTTATTTTTGTTTAATATGCATGTGAACTCTTTTTGCCTAATGTATTTGTTTCAATCTTGCACATGCAAAAATGCTTCTTCTTAAACTCTCATCCTCACTTGTGTCTGTGGGGGTAAGTGATTTAATAATGACATTCGATTTGTGTTTCTGTTTAATTTATTGACCCTATTTTGTGGTTCAATTAGAACCCTTTAAACGTGTTCCTTTTCTGTGGGCTAGAGACTAGAGTTTGTAGGTCAGTAATCCTTAAGTGCTCTGTACTCCTTTATTGACAAGTTTAGGACCCATCCCAGATTCCAAAGGCGTAGGGTCCACAGTAAGGTAGTATGTTCATACATTATAAATTAGGTTACAGATCCCTCATTAGTGTAGTAAGTAGTATGATAATGCTCTTGCCACTCTAATAATACAAGTTTTACTCGTCCCACTTCAAAGTTTACATCATTTACCTCTGAAATAGTATATCACTTTATGCAATCCCTAATAGCTCCAATAGAAAGATTTACTTATTCCCTCTGTTTGTCTTATCCTCTCTTTATACTACTTTAGGCACTTTGAGACTTATACAAGCTAATGAAACAACAGACTATTCTATTGTGCACATGCATGTAGATACCTGAAACCCTAGGCTTTGGTATCAGATTTTCCTCAGATTCTCTTTTTGGTATGATCTGCATGTTAAAAGGTGGATAGGGGAAGCTTCAAAATGAATTCACTCAGGATTCTTTTAGGCATGCAAATTGTATCAAGAAAAAGGTCCCAAGTCTTGGAGATGCTAAAATATATATGATACACTCACACCATGCTCTATCCCTAACCCAAACTCATATTATTACTAGTTAGCTGGTACGGGGGCAGATTGGGGTACGGCATGCTGGTAGGGCATTTGTTTTTGGGGCTTGGGTAGAGCCGTACAAAAATATATAAAATATTAAAAAATATAGCCAAATAAGAAAAAATAACCATATAATATGCATAGAGTAAACAAAATAAGCTAAATAACCACAAAACATACTGATAATTCAATGTCAAATGTCATGATATTCATTGGTCAAACTTAGAACAATACATTGTGCAAATCTTGTAGTGTATGCCAATTGTCATGATATTCATTGGTCGAACTTAGAACAAGTACATTGTGCAAATGTTACAATGTACACACAAAAATCAAGACAAATCAGCATATTCATTATATTCATTATCATATTGCTCTCCAATGTCTTCATCAAGCATCATCGCCATCATGTGATTCATTAGAACCACAAGCAGTAACAATGCCGCTCCCGCTAGTTGCTAGCCTCTTTGTTGCAAGGTCCTTGAACAACTTCACACTTGTAGTGGCATAGGATCATCCCTAAGCAATTGAAAATCAGGTGTGAGAGCAAATACGCAATAAGACATTAGTATGCAATGTGAGGTAAACGTGTCGTTTAAAAAGAGTTTGGGTGTTCCATTTAGGGTTTAGGGTGCTTTTAAAATATTTTTTAAAGTCGTTTTGACTTTTTTTGACCAAAGTAAAGTCGGGTATGGCAAAATGTGCTTGAACTGGGTACATACCATACCCATACCTGCAGGTCTGTATAGGCGTACCTGGTAATGCAGAGTTATTACATTACACTCCTAGTAGTACATCTTCTTTCCTCTTCTGTCTTCTACTTCAGGTTCTCTTATAAATGATTAGTATGGTGTTGCAGAAAAGAGCTTTTTCTACGTCCCCTTTCTCTTGGGTCTGTAAGTGGGTTCCTGTTGTTTATTGCTACTTATGCATAATTTTTGCTTATTTAGGATTTTATTTGGTTCTATTCTTTCCTAGATTTAGTTTTAGATGCTTTCTTTTAGTTGTTGGATATCCTTTTAGCACTCTTGATTAGCAATTGTTGCTCATTGTACTTAATAGTTAATCCCATTGACCTCCTTCAGTCATTCGTTGACACCACTACAATTTCTTGTTTTCTATCTTTTTCTTTGTGCCTTGTCTAGCTTTCTTGAGAAGTTGTGACTTCTATATTCTTGATTGTTATATCATAAGTAACCTCGTTAGGCGTTTTTGAAAAAAAAATCGAAATTCAAAGATTTATGAAGGCTCAAAAAAGTATTCGGGAATTTAATTACTAACAACCTACTTTGCGTGTTGGTTTCCACCATGCAATAATGAGCAGGAGTATTAACATGCATTGGGCCCAACTGTTCTTTTAACAGAAAAGAGATAGAATTCGGGACACAACTATGAAGCAGTGCACATCAAATATGCAGAAATAAACATATAAAATTGATAATTTCATCGAGAAAAGTTCAACACATATACAATTCAAGGCCCATCCGTAAGAGTAACTTTGTGTTCAAACCCCTTGCTGACACCATTCAATCTTGTGTTCAAACCCCTTGCCGACACCATTCCAAAACGAACTTCACATATTAACTAAATTATTAAGTCTTGAAGACCAGCATTTAACACTAGTGACTTTAAAACATATTAGAATGTCTTACAAAACAGCATGTAGGTAAGATTAAGTACCACTTTACTACTTTATCACCAAAACAAAATTAACCAGGCTGCTGACTGGCGAAGATCACTCAACCGAGGAAGTAAGAGTAACTTGTTTAGCTATTAACAAATATCTAACCTAACTATCTTAGCTAAGGTTATGTTTGTTTTCCCATGTGAAGTAACCACAGGATTCTACACCCGACTTAACCCTTATACATGCTCGGACAAAGTGTATTCAAAGTAATTAACAGCTATCTAGCTTAATTTTAAGCTAGTTTCTACCTGCCGTGTGATTGTGATTACAACCTTTCCTTTATTCTAGTTTTCATTTCTCAATTCGCTATTTGATGGATGCCATTGACACCATAAAGGCAGAGAACACTATATATATTTATAAGGTTGTACAGAGTTTCCCCTCCCAAGTATATATATATAAATATATGATTTTTATAGATCTCTTCTGCTGCTATGATGTTTGTGTAGATATTTCGTGCTGATTCTATCTTGATCCCATTAGAAATAAAAAGAAGCAGATTTATACTAAGATTAGGACTGACTGACCATTAAGAATCTCCCAAGAGAATAGGTCATGTCCTCCTCCACCCCATTCAATCTTATATGGCAGTGGTAGTGTGGGAATCACAGCAGAGTTCAAGAGATGATCTCTTGAGATTTCTCCAACAGCATGCCAAGTAAACAGTAATTCAGCTTAGTGTTCTAGGCAGACTTGCTAATGGATGTTATCAGAAGTTGGAAACTCCAACCAGAATTCGATACCCTTTGGAATTGTTTAAGCAAAGACTATGAAGTATAAAGGAAAAATCGTTAATCGGTGGATGCATCAACACTTATCCAGGGTTAAGGACACTCGGAGAATGGATTCATAGTTGTACACACTGAAACCAATAGGCCTTGTAGATGTGATGATGATGCCATAGGATACTTCATATCAGTCTTTGCCACAAGAGCTGGGAGAGTATCTTCAAAAGGGTCTCTAGTTTATGAACAATTCCAGTTTACTCATAACATTGGATACTTTCAGTCTTGGAGTAATTACCAAGCACCCGTATAGTCAGGCTTGGATTGCACTTCCTCCGTAGCAAATTTTGGGGAGAAGCCACTTTGACAGGAGTTGAAGATGCAACAGGAGAATGTATTACTACCTCAGAACTCACATTCCAACAAATGGGCCTGAACAATGCTTGAATTTGCATCAACATGGACTTGGTTAAACCCATGTCAGATTTAATCCAACTAGAACTTGCAGCAATGGTCTAGGAGTAGCTATTGGATTATGATTATGCTTTCTTCAAAGGTAGAGGTTCCATCAATAGTCATTTAGCTAAAGTCTGTCCATTCTATACCAACTAAGAACAGACACAGGAAACTAGAGAGAGGTTAAATCAAGAAGACAAGAGGATCTTCATCAGGAATACAACAGGAAAGTCTTCCTACAAAGGCTTAGTGAAAAACTGAGAATTCATCTACAAAAAAAATAAGATTTCAAACTTATCTCCCTTTTAGCTTTAAAAGAATTAAGTACTCTGGTAGATGGTGGTAGCCAATTAGGAGAAGAGTCAGAAAAAAACCATTCTGCCATCACCTCAGAAAATCAGATGAAAGAATAATTGCAACGCAAGAAAATAAGTCAGCATTCGAAGAAATGCAGATGGTAGAAAACAACAATGAATCTTCCGTCGTACCTTCTGAAAGATGGCACGAACCAAAGGATGGCATGAAAAAATAGAAGGATGGCACGAACCAGTCTGAAAAAAGAATCCACGATCTTCTAAACAGGGTGGTGCTTCTGCTTCTAGAATCTATGATAGCTGAGTCAAAAATGAAATCAGCTGTCACAAAGTAGCAGCCCTGTCAGATATAGATAAGTTACAACTAATCAAGCAAATATGCAAGCCATGGTAGGAAAACTGACACTGCAGAAAGTCCTGGAGCAATATAAAAACGAAAAATGAACATAAAATTAATTGCTTAGAATGTGTATCCGAGAAAAAATGGAAGTACCTAAAGATAAAATAAACAACAAGAAGACTGATTTAATCCTTTGTTAGGAAAGAAGGATCTGTTCAAAGGAAATGGAGGAGAACAAGAAATTTATATGGAAAATAGCAGAGAGTGCTATCCCAAAAACTTTAAACAGAAGAGGAACAAGATTGCTCTGAAATTCATCTAAGATAGTGGCTGAATCAGTTGCAAAATTCTCTTGGGGGTAAGAGGGTATATTTTCATATGAATTCAGCATAGAAATCTTAGGTATCCTCAATATACGTTCCAGTTTTAGGCCTTATTAAGGCTAAATCTCTTTAAGACATATCAAGTTAGATGGCATCACAAAGAGGATTGCATTTAATATTGTGAAGTATTCAGAAGAAAAGAAATGAGTAAAAAAATCAATCAGCGATTACCAGATCTCTTGAATACCAAAATAGAAGACAATTGTGTGATAAAAAATGTAATTTTGTGAAGGACAATTAGCTGTTGCAACAAAAGAAAGGGGAACTCTATGTTGTGGAAAAATTGGATAGGTCCCTAATCTTTGAAGAGAGGATTTAATGGGAGATGGTAGGTAGTAACACATTTTCATTTATCTAACCATCCCTGTTCATTGGGAACCAGATGGAAATAAATACTCCTTCCCAAACAAAGAAAACATTATTTTTGATTGAGAACATCTGGCTATGGCATCAGAAATGCATCATCTTATTCATGATTGGTGGAAAGACTGAAACAATATTAAAGGTTACAAGTTATATGAGTTTGTTGGAACTCTGAGAACTGTCAAAAATAGTAAAAAAGAGAAACAAATCAGTTTTTCCACAACATCTTTAAGGCATTAAAGAAATGCCAATAAAAACTCAAAGCATTACAAGCCCAAACGGGGATGAGAAGTGCAGCTGCAGCCTCAAAAAGCTTTAAAACTAACTTTTAGTTGTAAAAATGGAGATCTCTTAGAGACAAAATTTTAGAACCATGTAGATGGAGGAGGAAGACAGCAAGACAATTCTCTGCAAAACAGTTTTTAAAAGGAGACATATTAAGAACATCAGCCCTCTTAAACAACGTTACCAGGGTACTCATCCTTACCCTAGGGAACTTGTTTTTGGAGGGCAGGGACTTAGGAAACTTGTGGAGAAGTTTTCCCTTATCACCCAAACATTCCCTAAGAAAGAGGGGAATTCAAGGAACGTTTGCCCCTATCCTCGAAGACATGTCCCCTTAAAGGAGACTCCAAGGAGACTTCTTGCATCCCCATTTCAAGAAAATGTGTTCCCAATTCAACAGAATTGTCTCCCATGCAAATGAAAACTCAACATGGTAAAAACAATTAAAAATGAAATTAAAAAATGCTTGATGAAAGTTAAAATACAAAAACAATAGTCAAAAAATAAATCATACTATTTTTGAAATATAAACATTATATATATTATATAAATATAGCCTAAGATTTTCATATTTTAAAATATATTTGTCTTACCTAAAACAACAGTCAGATGAAAATATATGATTAGGTTTTGAGGTGCAGCAGCCTATGTAAAATATAGTTGTGGACAGTGAATGGTCAATTTGAGGAGTCTCCATATCTGACAAGGAGAAAAAGGTCAAGGCCCATTTTTTGAATGATGATAGGTGGGCAGATTGTAGATATGTAGTCTCATTTATTGACCTCATAGCCCCAAGAGAACCATTAGATAGACACCAATGCTCTCACTCTTGGAGAAATATACAATACATTTGATAGCATGTTGCAAAGATTCGTGAAAGATATTGCACAATACAACTCTTATGATAAGAGAATTAGACCAATCATTCAATGCATGTGGGGTATGCATTTAATCCAAAATGGTAAAATTGTATTGTGAGAGGATTAGACCGATCATTTAATATAAGTGGGTTTGTATGAACACACCCATGCTTGTGGGAACTTAGGCACTTAGCTCAATGTAGTATTTGAATAGACCTGGGAGAATGACTACCGTAGACAATAATAAGGTAATTCAAGGTTTTTGTAAGGCTACTCACAAGATATATACCGAGGAAACTAATAAATTTTGAGAGCAGTTGGTTTCTTGAGTTTGTAATTGCACTTAGTTTCTTGACAGTTGAGAGGAACTAGACCTTTTATAGATTTTTCCACTCTATCAGGAGAGACAAACTTTACCTCTAGTAGAGCAAAGAAGTTGCTTGAGATTATAGTGGCTTGCATTTTAAGCCTAGGAAGAAGACTATAAAGTCTTTTGAAGAACATGACGTGTTGGGATGTTGTATGTAGGCCAAGAATAACCTATAAAGGATCCTCTAAAATAAGAAAAGGTACAAGACCATTCTAGGGCCAAAACACAAATTTTCGGTCCACAAAGTTGTCCAGGGCTAAAGGCAAGGACCATGTGTGTGAGAGGTTGTAATGGAAAAGGGGAATCTGCACATTATCACTCAAATTATGAGGTGTAGGACATTCCTAGATCTGGGGTGCCACTAGGAAAAATCAAGAGCTATAAGGGTGTCATTAGGCAGTTATCAAGAGCTATCTAATCTAAGGATTGTATAAGGAGTGCCACTAGGAAAAGGCAATAGCTGTAATAATAAAGGACAATAATGTAAAGATAGAAATATGCTACACTATCCTATACGATACATTATGCAAAGAACAACCATAAACTAAACTAAAAAGAATAAGGTTGGGGTTAGGGATACTTTCCTAAGATCAACTTGTCAGTGCATTAATCTCTCCTCTGGCTTGTAGCACCTTGTGAGATGTTGTGTGTGAAGGTGAGATGAATAGGTAGAAAACAACCTAAGTAAACCTCAAGTTGGGGACTCCAAAGACTAAGGTAGACATTGTTGGTTCAACTCCTATTCTTAGTATTTCCATGGCCCAATGCTGCAAATTGTCTCCCTCAATGTAAGCTCTATTCCCTAAGCCTCTTCTTCTTCCTTAGGTGATTTGGGAGTGCGAGCAAAGCACATTGTTTGATGATATATTGAGAAATGACAAATGAGAACCCTATAAACACACACTTAACACCATATAAGTCATAACTTAGTTTTAGTTGACGTCATCACCCCAACTGATGACATAGGCTATATAGGGTGTTTGTAGGTGGTCATTAGTAGGGCCGATGATGTCAGCTATGTGAAAGCAAATCCCGTAGGACATGCCACAAGGTGGCCCACCCCAATCTGAATGTACTTCATACAACTTACATCCAAGGAGATCAATGCACCGACAAATCTTGCAAAAGAAATCATCGGAAGCAATAATAACTTAGTTTTAGTCAATGTCATCACCCCAACATGACATAGGCTAAAAAAGAAGGATTTGCTGGTAGTCATCAAGAGGGCTGATGACATTGGCTATGTGTGCAAGCAAGCTGGAGGAAGAGGATAAATGGGGAGTGGGAACCTAGGAAGGGTAGCTAAAGCTGATGTGTAGGTGATGTAAGGTGGTTGTAGGAAGGGGAATGCCGCACCAATCCCTCGGGACGTGCTACAAGTCGGCCCACCCCAATTTTGAACGTACTCCCTACGACGTACATCTAGGGAGATTAATGCACCGACGATTATTCTAAAAGAAATCTTTAGTAAGCAAAAATAAGGTGTATATGTGTGCCACTCATGTTAATGACGAGGGTATAGATAGATGATAATATTTCCATGTATGATGTTGAGCCTTGAGGTAACTTTTGAACACATGAAAGTTGAGGATAGAGCAGTCGCACAAACATGTGCCATGAGCCAGATTAGTTATTTACTGGATTTTTACTTTTTGTCTATTTGCTAATTATTCAATAGAAGAACTTGCTACAATGATGTTTGGGATTTGAATTATCTTTTATGATTTACAATCTCTTGGGGATATATATGATATTAGGCTTCCAACTTGTCACTTCAAGATATTGCTTCATCGTTCAGTCTTGTGAATATGAAGCTTCAAGTGTGACTTGATAAACTGTTATATTTTAATTTTTTGTTCCATTTTGAATTACAAATTAACATGAAATGACGAAATTGAGAAATTATATGTGAAATTCAATACATTTAGGATTTGTAATTATATATGATGATTCTTCTATTTTGAACTTAATATTTATTAATGTAGTCCGTAAGAATCAAATAACATTCATATATTTTATAATTTTTGAATACCCACATCCCCCTAGTGTTCCTTGAAAATTTTCTAGGCATTCTATGGGCGCATCTCCACATCCAAGGAACTTCACATAACTCCAAAAGGCAAGATGGCAGACAACTTGGATGGTATGTATCAGCCAGTAATTACTACAATAATCTGTGCTTGGTAACAGATGATAGCAAATATGATGCACAGATGAAAATCCTGGTAGATAATAATAGAAGATAGTATAAAGTTAATGAGCCCAATATTTGAAAAAAACTGAGGGATGCTGTATTCTGATTGGTTTATCCCAGAATCAGCACTATTACAACACAGGTATCAATCTTTGCGCTATTCTTATTTGTCTACTCCGAATAAAAATTTTTACAGCATCAATTCTGATTGAACTATCCCAGAATCAACACCAATACAGCATTGGTATCAAAATTCTGCACAAGTATTCATTCAGGCCACATATTTGCACAGAGTTTGCTACATTCCTGAGCATGCAACATCCATTTGACATGGATATACCTCATCTGCATTCTGCTCTCACATACAAGGATTCTTCACCATTCACAGATTCACTTACATCGCTTGGCATTCATAGGAATCCATAACAGGTTCTACACCATAGTACCATGGGAAATGGTGCATTCTCAAAGACCTTAGACTTAGTTTCCACAGTTGAAAGAGAACACTATTAAGTTGCATTACTGCACAAACTTTGCATCGAAACATAGGTCCAACATCATCACCTCTAGGTCCCAAGAAGTCAAATCTAATGAGAGTGATGGGGACCATTGCTTTCTAAGGGCGATGAATGATCCATGCGCGAGAGGGATCACCTAAGACTACCTTCTCATCATGGCACCCTTGTTGTTATTATAATCCATGGCAAAGGAGTGGAGTGAGCGGAAAAAGGAAGTGAACTCTCATTGCACTTTTATTTTCTAATTTTTAATGTTTTCTTGTTTTTAGCAGTCGGTTGCATTTGATGTATTAATGAAGCCAATTAAAAGATTAAAAGAGCTCTTTATGGGTTGGCCT
Organism: Taxus wallichiana var. yunnanensis; assembly: GCA_018340775.1. NCBI lineage: Eukaryota > Viridiplantae > Streptophyta > Pinopsida > Cupressales > Taxaceae > Taxus > Taxus wallichiana. The sequence continues at coordinate 449,044,349 of CM031234.1, read as the reverse complement.
TGTCCTTTTTGGGCTTTGGCGCCAAAGATAGGGTATAAAAGGAGTTGAAGGGCTTCATTTTGGGCATTCACTTTTGGTGCATTTTCTCTAATTGGACTTTTGGGTTGTTGCTCATTGTTCTTTCCACTCTTGGGTGGAAATCCAAGTGTGTGGCTCTTCCAAAAAGGATGAAAACCCTTCTTGTGGCTGGTTGGGGGACGAAAACCCTCCATCCTTGTGTGGATTGAAGGCAAATTGTAGATTTGGAGGAAAAGAAGACATTTTCAGATTCTTGCATGCATTGTTGGGTCTCTCCTAAGTGGAGTGACTTACCCTAGTGTGGAGTTTAGTGCCTTCTAGATCGCGGAATTTAGATTTGCTTTCATATTTGGCTTTCATATTTGTAATGTCCCCTTTCCCTCGCCACAGGCCTGAGGGCCAGTACGGGTCCTAACCCTAGTCATGCCCAAGGGGTTACGGACGCTATGAGCTATTGGGTATGAATATCTAGTCTAGTTATTATTTTCCATTGACAGGGTTATAAAGTGCTTTTGAAGGGACTAGATGTTATGTTTTGTCGTTGGGAGGGGCCACTTAACTCCTAATGTTCTAATTTTGCGTTGGGGTCACCTTTTTGGGCCATGGCGACTTGAAGGGGAAAAAGTAACTTTAAGTTACTTTATTATTTGGGTCTTCTCTAGGAGAAAGTGCGACTTGGGGGTTTTAGGGTTTCCTTGGCGTGGGAAAAGTTATAAAAGGAGAAGAGGGGTGAAAGGAAATTCATTCATGCATACACTTATATTTCTTTTCATGTGCAACTGTTGTTTGCAACTATTTAGCTTGTGGAGTAAGATCCCACGGGAACCCTAGCTTCGGTGGTGAGAGATCCATCCCTAGCTAGCAGGACATTCTTCGGTAGTGAGAGATCTACCCTAGCTTGTCATTTGGAGCTATTTTTAGGGCTGATTCATAGAGATAATTTCAGGGTTTTTAGAGATAGGGTTTTGAGGGTTTTTGTGTTTTTGTGGAGATAATCAGTTGGTTTTCGGATCAGACCTACGGCAGCAATAAAGGAAGGATTTGGCATCATTTTCAGAGGTTTTCACAAGGGTTTTGGCCATCTACCAAAAAGGGCGACTTGTTTGGGAGATTGCAGCCCTATTTTGGAGGGTTTCCAGTTGGCCGTTTTCAGATCTGAAGGTTGGAAAATCATCTTCTATATTTGTATATGTTATTTCCCAAGTTTCATAATTTTTGCACTTGTATTCGGGAAGATATGAATTTTAGAAGTTTTCCAGCTGTTTAGGGCACGCTGTAATTTTCTGGCAGCGTTATATTGACTGAAAAATTCCAAAAATATTTTCCTTGTGTTCTTTATATTATTATCTAGCTCTCTTTAAATTTTCAAGTGATTTGAGCGGATATTTTGGGAGTTATTCATATTTTACTGTTCGCTGCCCTAGCTGTAATTTTCTGCAAAAAAACCAGATTTCTGTTTGGCTGCGTTTTGTCTATCTTTTGCATATTTTACAGTGGTATCCTATAAGGGATATTTCAGACGAAAACCCTTCTTGTGGCTGTTTGGGGGACGAAAACCCTCCATCCTTGTGTGGATTGAAGGCAAATTGCAGATTTGGAGGAAAAGAAGACATTTTCAGATTCTTGCATGCATTGTTGGGTCTCTCTTAGGTGGAGTGACTTACCCTAGTGTGGAGTTTAGTGCCTTCTAGGTCGCGGAATTCAGATTTGCTTTCATATTTGGCTTTCTCATAATTTATAAAGCCGGAATCTACTATTCGTTGTGAAGTTTGGGGTTTGTAAACCCTCATTTCATAATTTTATGTGGAGCCGTTCTTTGCTGATTTTTAATTAATTTCCAGTAGTGTTTTCCTTCAGATTTCATGTTGAAAATTGCTTTGGTTGATGCCTAAAATACATATTTATATTTTGGCAAAAGTTATTTGAAGAGTTTCAAGTGTTTTTCATCCATTTTCATACTGCTGTTTGGAAAATCTGATCGTTGTTTTAATCTGGGTTTAAATTTCAGTTTGCTGGTCTAAAATTCAGATTTGAATTAATTGGGATTTGTGCTAATTCCTTGTTCTTTAGTTTTGCCCCCAAAAAGGGACATTACAAAGGTGCATCGATTTTGGAGCATCCAAGTTTGTAATTGCTTATGGGCAAGCACTTTTGGGAAGGGAGGACTCTAATGTTCCCTTTTCCAAGCTAGTTCAATTTGAAGACCTTGGGCCCATTTCTACTTCTCATGGGCTTTAAGGGAGAAAATAAGGGAAGTACATTTGTGTTATAATTGTAATTTGTTATTTTCAGCTTTGTAATATTTTTGTAAAAAGGCAAATTGCCAATTATAGCACTAGAAATAGTAGGTTGGTGGCTAAAGTGCAAAGCGCCAACTTCAAAATAGAAAAAGAATGTAATAAAGGGGGTTGTCCCACCTTAAGTGGGAAAAGTGAATGTAAAATAGAAATAAAGTATTTCTATTATCCCACATGGAGCGCACTCCACAAGGGAAAGAAAGACAAAAGGCTATAAAGGTAAATGTGGGGGCTCATTGTAAGGGTCTTTTTATGAATCTTGATATTTCTCTTTTGAAAATTGGAGCATTGAGCTCACATTTTCAGCCTTTGAGAAAGAACCCCTCATTGGATTCCATTGAGAAATACAAAAATAAAAAATTTCACCTAGGTCGCCTAGGGTTTTAGGGACCAAAAGCAGGTCGCTAACCCTCTTTGGCTCTAATTTCTATGTGGTTGTCATTAAATTCAGGTTTCTGCATGTTGTCATAAATTCCAGCAATGTTCCATTAGGGTTTTGGGGAAGATCCAAATTCCTCTAATTTAAACCTGAAAGGGACATTACAATAAGTCATTGAGTCCAAGATGTGTATGTTAAAGTCAAAAGTGGAAAAAATTTTTGCCTCATGGACGCATTTTTGGTGGAATCCGACACCACGAGTCTTAAAAATGTGTAGAGGGAATTTTTCTCTCATCTATCTATTTGAGCTAAACTTCTGGAGGATGGAGGCAATAGAGGTTGGAGATCAATCAACAACCTCTTGTCACTCACTAGCAACAGGGCCATAAAACTACATTTGTGGCAAATTTATACAATGCCAAAACGACTAAAGCCAAGACCAAGATTCTAGTGGCAATGGATACTAATTATACCCTTCGTGTTTAGAGTGGCAATGATCTAGAATGGTGGATACGAACAATTATTACTATTTTAAATATTTTTCATGTTTCCCGATGTGTTGTGTGAATAAATCCTTCATGACATCTCAAAAAGAATCGTATTTTGAAGAATCTTGCTTTCTAAGGGCGGGAGAAGATTTTAAGGTACACTTAATATGGATTGTTGTTTGAATAGTTTGGGATTTCTAGGAATCCGGAGATTCAAAATTTGGGAGTTTGGGGAAAGGGGTCTAGAAATGTCCCACGAAATTTGTCTCGAGAGCTACGCCTTTATGAGGGTTACAAGACAACTTGATGGAGTTGAACTTGGTCTAAACAAGTGTTTTTAGAGAGAAGTTTTCTTTCGAATATGATTCTCCTCCCATGTGCACACTAAAAGGGGAATGTTAGGAATTTACGGTTAGTATTCACATAGGAGTTAATATATTATATGTTTGTAACTAATATAGTATAGTTTAGTGTAAGTGAAAATATAATATCAACAGTTCTTATATTAAGTGTGTTGTTTTAACAACACACAAATATAGACATAAGAGAGAATATCTTGGGATTTGTGGTTAAGGTCGACCCCTTGTATTAAGGAGATCATCCACCTATAAAAGTGTAATCTAAGTTGTTGAATAATTGATTAAACAAATTAAGTATTTTGTGTGTAAAATCATACCAAAATATCATGTGATGTCTATGTATGTTTGTCATATTTTACTTGGTAGACCTCCATAGTGTGATAGGAAGGTGCATCATGATGGTCACATAAACACCCACAAATTGGTCAAGGATGAGGAGACACAACCTTTAATGTCGTTGAAGGAAAGGAGTGAAGAGATGGACAAGAGTCCACGATCTTGATTGATTTTGAGAAAACAATTTTTGAGAGAAGCGAGATAGGAGAGCACTTGTTTTGCATTTTTGCAAATAATGTTCACAAAAACAAGAGAAGAAACACTTTTGCATGAAGTGAGAGACTTGTTAAATGAATTCCTACTAGACATGTTACCACCAATGAGTATAAATCTTCACTTCGACTTGAGCCAAAATTCAAGTTTGCCAAACAAAGCAACATATTGGTTGACGCCTTGAAAGGAGAATGTAGAAATCTAAAAGCAAGTTCAAGATTTGTAAGATAAAGAGTTGATTAGATAATCTTTAAACCTTTTTGTATAATTTTGTCATAGTTTATCTTGATGACATTATGATATTCGGTTGACAAAGGAGGATCATTTGATGCTCCTACGGAAAGTGTCGAGCATTCTGCAAGATGAGAAATTACTAATAAATTTGAAAAAATGTAGTTTTATGAGAGAAGAGCTTGTATATCTAGGTTTTGTAATATCCAACAAAGGTTTGAAGATGGTTCCAAAAAAGGAAACAAATAATATTGGATTGGTGACACCTAGGAATACCTTTGAAGTAAGAAGTTTTCATGGATCAACAAGTTTCTACAGGAAGTTCATTTGGAATTTCAGCAGTATATGTACACCTATTATAGGGGTCATGAGAAAAGATAAAAAAGAATTTGCATGGACAACCAACACAAAAGAAAGTGTTCAGAAAATGAATACGAGAGCAACTAAGAAACCAAAGTTAGTGTTGCCAGATTTCACAAAGGTTTTTAAGGTCAATTGCGATGCAAGTGAGATAGCAATTGGCACGGTGTCAAGTCAAGAGGGAAGCTTGGTAGCATACTTAGTGAGAAATTGAATGATGCAAAGTGTAAGTACTCAATGTATGATCACAAGTTCTATGCAATTGTGCAAGCACTCAAGAAGTAGAGACATTATTTGTGGCACAATGTTAAGTCGTGAGGGAAGTCCATAGCATACTTAAATGCGAAGTCGAATGATGCAACACATGTGTACTCAATGTATGATCGCGAGTTATATGCAATTGTGCAAACACTTGAGAAGTGGAGACATTATCTGTCGTAGAAAGAATTTGTTTTGTAAATAAATCATCAAGGTTTGCAGTTTATTAATAGCTAGGGTAAATTGGAATCAAAGACGCATGAAGTGGATTGAATTTCTATGAAGTTACTCATTTGTGTTGAAATACATTAGTGGTAAGTCATACAAAGAAGTCGATACATTAAGTAGAAGAAATATTTAGTTGACAAAGTTACAGTAGAAGTAATTGGATTTGACTCTATGAAAGATTTATAGAAGGATGATAAGGATTTCAAGGAGGCATGGCATGCATGTGCAAAACCAATAACACATAACACCTTGGTTAGATTATTTCATTCGTTAAGAATTATTATTTGTGGTAGTCAATTATGCATCCAAAGAGGATCGATACGAGGAAATTCGGTTAAAAAAAAGCACGATGGAGGACTCACAAGTCATTTTGGTTATGACAAGACTTATGCACGATGGTTGAAAATTATTTTTGGCCTAAGATGAGTACAAATGTGCGGAAACTTGTGCAAGAATGTAGAATATGTCAATTGGCTAAAGGGAGAAGTTAGAACACAAGGTTGTATCAACAATTGCCTATACTAGAGAAGCCATGAGAAGACATTAGTATGGATTTTGTTTTTAGGCTTTCCTAGGACACATAATGGTGTTGATTCCATTTTTGTTGTAGTGGATAGGTATTCCAAGATTGCACACTTTGTAGCATGAAAGAAGACTAGTGATGTAACACACATTACAAATTTATTTTTTAGGAGATTGTAGGACTACATGGGTTACTTTGCGTAGTAAGTTTCGCATAGGGTATGAAATTTGTTGGACATTTTTGGAGGACATTATGGAAGAAGCGGGATACAAGATTACAATTCTATTTAGTGTATCATCGATAGACAAATGGACAGAGAGAGTAGTGAATAGAAGTTTGGGTAATCTTCTAAGATGTTTAGTTGGAGATAAGCCACGAAATGAGATTTAGTATTGACACAACCAAAGCTTGCATTTGATAATTTAGTGAATAGAAGTATAAGGAAAACACCATTTCAAATTGTGTATGGTAATAGTCCTAGAGGAGTTGCGAAATTAAGAAGCTTAAGTAGTGAACAAGAAAAGAGTGCAAAAGCCAAAAATTGTGTAGAATATATGTATGATATACACATACAAGTATGCAAACGGTTGGAGAAAAGTAATAATATAAATAGCATGCAGATATGAAGAGAAGGCAAGTTGATTTATCGGTTAAATACATAGTCTTTAGAACATTTGAGGAAAGAGAGATTTCCGAAAGGTTATGATAAGTTGAAGTGGAAGAAGATAGGACCATGTAGAGTGATGAGGAAATACACATCCAATGCATATGAGATTGAATTGGCAAAAGGAATAGGCATGTCACATATTTTCAATGTGGCGGATTTGTATCCTTACTTGGAGGGATAGATCGGTGAGGTATTAATTGAATCTAAAATGAAGGATTTAGTTGATTAGAGAACACAAATGTCAAAAAGGTGTGTGGAGAAGCAAAGAGGATAATAGATACAAGGTTCAAGACAATGCTCGACATCTACAAAGAATATTTGGTCAAATGGAAAGGCAGAGATATTGAAGATGCAACAGGGATTAGTGCAAATGAAAAAGCAACAAGACATGACATTTATAGAACTAACTTCAATAGGAGCTCATGGAACATTTTCTTACATGATGTGTATGATGCAAGAGCATTCTTATTCACAAACAATCTTCATCAACCAAAAAAATAGAGTTGATTTTTATGTTTGTATAGTTCTTTTGATTTGTAACATATCCAAAGGAGTTCATAGGGTTCACGGCATATTCTAGAGTTGAGAACATGCTTCAGAAGTTGGCGCAAGCATGCATTTCAATGGCACAATGCAAAAATGTATTTGTCAATAGAAAAGGACAAGCATGAGAAATGGAGGTTCAACGTGCATCATGGCATCTCCGTGGTATGCATATGTCGTCATATGGATGACATAATGCTTTAGATGTTTGGCATGAGTTTGGATCACTTGGTTCAATACTTGGGAACTTCGAGATAGTTACTTTACGTCACCGTTAGGTCTATGCACGAGAGAAACACTTTTTGTGCATGGTATCACACAAGTCATTTTCAAGGGTTAGCGTTATCGGAGAAGCTTCATTTAAATGTCGTGCATCTACCTAGGAAACCAAAAGACCATCAAAGTTCATTTGAGCAAATGTGCAAGGATTCACTTATAGGGCTAGTGCGTGGTCTTGTGCACAAGAGTGTAGCATGTGTGTTCTCTTGAGAACACAAGAATTCAAATTCAAGTTGTTTGTAGCATCAAGAGCCGATGAGGATTCACCTAATCCATATTGTCATTGTTGAGACGACTTTTAGTCATCAAGTTATGTTATGATTGTAAATGCGTCGAGGAACATTTGGGCTTATCATGCACAAAGTGCATTGTGACACATTTAATTGGGAGGCTTTAATAAATGTCATTCGGGTAACTTGTAGCTTCAAGGCAATATTGTAAGTAGGTGGTGCTTGGTTCTATAAGAAATTCACCCTTACACTCGAGCAAGGGGATTTAGAGGTTGTTGGATTTGATTTAGTAGTTGAGAGTTGGAGAGTGTAGGATTACTCAATTCTACTCAAGGGATAGTTGCACTTTAGTTAGGAGCTCTAAGTCAGGAGTTAGTTCTTTTGGGTCATGCCATTGTGTTGTATCTCCTTAGAGACTACGTTACCAAGTACGCCTCTAGAGAACTTGGAGTACGGGTATTGTGCATATTGGGTATGGGTCTAGTACGTAGGGGGTCACACCCAAGGTACGCCCAAACGTACCTGTATGTCATGAGCATACCCGGAGTGAACCCGCAGAAAAACAACATTTTTAAAAAAATCATCTTTTTGGTAAAAAAGGTCGACTTTGTCATCAGATGCATGAATTGGTAAGGCTGGATGCCATTCCTTATTTCAAATGAATGTGAAAATTGACGAATGATAGCAATATTTATCCCAACGAATCTACTATAATTGAATGGTTTCTAACCTCGTAAGATATTTTTTAACCACTTTGTGGTACTTCAATGAACAAAAGGAGTTGTTTACATCATAATCAGTTTCAGTAGAGTGAAAGCAATGCACTGGTAGGAGACGAGTGTGCAGATTTCATAAGCATTCCTACGCAGTGAGTGGTGTACAACCTGCCAAGCATAAAGAGCAACTAATGCCTATATCTTCTTCCAAGGAGAATGGGTAATGCAATTCAAAACTATGTTTTTACTCCTAGCAAGGATATACCCTACTATTAATGTATTTCACGAGACCACATCTCTCTCAGCCTCTTAGAAAATTTGCTTTCAATTATGCTTGGGAAGATGTATATACCATTTTCCAAAGCTCTCACTGGCGTAGGCAGGGTGGATTTTTATATCAGAATTATGATATTATCAGTATGTTTTGTGGCTATTTCACTTATTTTGTTTACTCTATGCATGTATATGGTAATTTTTCTTATTTGGCAAAATTTTTAATATTTTAAACATTTTATATATATTTTTGTACAGCCGTACCCAAGTTCCATACCCCCAAAAAAAACCGCCTTGCCAACATATCAGATCCTCGTACCCATTCCGAACCCGAACCGTACCACATACCAGTTACCTTGCGTAGAGATTGTGTAGAGGCTACATTGGTTGTGATCAGTCTCATGTTGTAAGAAGCAATTGTTTCTTAGAGATGACCAATAAAGTGTGTTAATATAACTGCTTTCATTTGCAAAGGTTGTGAGTTGGTCTAGAGTTGTGTTGGTTCGTAACACTGCATGGTCTAAGGCTGTTCTTAATTGAACTCCCTAATCGCAGTTGCATCAGTTTGATATTAGAATAGTAATAATAAATGGGCCTGCTGCCTAATGAGTTAACAATCTTGGCCAAAGATCAAGTCAGAGTCAGCATGTATACAATTGGTTTCACAACTCACACTGTATTAGAACATATTGTTAGATTGAAATATAAGAATTTCAAAATCAAACTTAAACTGCCAGAAAGGGTTTTAGCTACAATACAGACCCAAATTCAAATTAAATTGGTAGTCCACAAAAGTCGAAGTTTCCTTGTGGCACCTAACATGGTTAATTGTGCCTTACATGATCTATGGTGTCTTCTTGTAAGCAACGGACTCCCAAAATATTACGTATCCCTGTTAGCCGATGTGGACCCCTCCACCTCTATTTTGCAAACTGAACTTTCATGGTGCTAGCCAAAAGAAATCCAGGCAAAGCTGGCTTATGATGCATCCATTGTGATCACAATGTTCATATGATTAAAGCCTTTATGGCCAGTGGAGGAGAAAATACAAATGTATTTTGTGGAGTCTTTGGCCTTGTTAAAAGGTTTAAGAGTGGCTAATGAATTCAATCTCCCATTTTTATGGAGAGGGACACATAAATTGTCTTTGAAAACATACTTTAAAATCAAAAGAGAGACTCCAACAAAAACCAAATCTGGGAGAATCAAGGATTTATTTAATACTAACCCTCACCAGAAACAAATTAAATCACTTTGAAAAACTAGAATCTTCTATATCTTAAAGGTGGTGAACTTAGTAAAGGAAACATTTGATATTGTTTCTGGTATCATTACACATTTGTCCAGAACCCCTGGTAGGCATCTCCACAACATCCAAGGGGAGTCAACTTTAACACGCATCCAAGTAAAACTGCAGTCTTTTCCTAGCTAGAACCAGGCACCACGCTGGAAACAACAGTTTCCTTTGCTGGTCCCTCTACGACTGCTCTTGAACTTAGTGGCAGACTTGTTAGTGAAAGTAGGGATGAATTTTACTAATGAGAAGCTCATCGATTTACCATTTGGAGGTATAAAATGAAGACTCTTAGTTTGGGTTCCTTGGAATCTTTAAAAACACTTTGAGGGCTGTTCTAAGGTCTAAAATGGTCACAGGGATGATATGGAACATGAGAACAAGGGCACACTATGCCAATAAAGCTGCATTGAAGAGTACTGAAGCAAAGTTGAGAGCAATAGTGATTACTATGAAGCATATAAAGTATCTTGTGGAAATTCTGACAAATATGGAAGATGCTAAGAGCACTCTTAGAAGGTATGAGTGAAAGGTCCCCACCATCCCCTCTCCACTCTCTTTCTTCCACTAAGCACTCCCCTCTGCCCCCATAAGTTGATAATTAGGATCCAATTGTGAGACATAGAGAAATCAGAACAGGTAGCTACAGTGTAATTTGAAATGCAAAACTCATTGATTTCTATTAGTAAAATCATATATGAATTTACAAGTTGGTTTTCCCTATAAATGAAGTCTTGTATGTTCATAAAGCTACTAGTTGATGTATTTGAACATGTAGCATAGGCATCAGATGAAAGTCTGTTTGTAGGCTCTTGGTTTTAAGGTTTGAAGATTTAGTTTCTCTGTTAGTCCAAGAATAGCAGAGCCCAGCTCTGTTTTGCAAGTTTGCGTGCTACTTTTATGTTTTATATATGAATAGAATTCATATCTTTTTCTCATCAAGAAAAAAGTGACATGGTCATTTGTTTTACTTTTCTTAGGCACTGAATGATGATTGTGAAATATCCCTTTCAAGGGATGAAACCAACAATCAAGGAAATTAGCTCAAATCCTAAATCAATCAAATCAGCAGACTGAAATAAAAACCCAGATTTGGACGGCGAACTGATTTTAGGAACGGTAGTATGAAAACTCGCAGTTTCACCCAAAATACCATCTAACGATGCATCCACAATCTTTATAAACCTTTTAGAGATATTCTAGAACTGTTTTCAACCCAAAAAGACATGTATATGCTCAGCTGAGAATTAATAAAGACCAGCAGAAGTACAACTCCAACATAATTATGAAAAGAGAGTTTAGAAACCCCAAAAATTCACTTCAAAGTAGATTCCGGCTTTATCAATAGAGGAAAATCTGAAAATGAAGTGAAATATCAAATATATTCCCTTTAAGGCACCAAACTTCACTCCAAGGTAGGTCACTCCACTTAGGAGAGGCCACTCAATGCAAATACAAATCTGATTATGATTTATTTTCGTCAAATCTGCAACAATCCTTCAAGCTCACACATGGAAGGAGGTTTTCCGTCCCCCTACCAACCAGTGTTTTAAAAATTAGAACCGCACTTTCGGAACTGGTAAAGGGTTGGACTGGATCGGAACGAGGCTGGACAGTTCAAACTTTATGAACCGGTTTACTAAAAAACACAAAAATTTATATTTGTAATGAAAACGATATATTTGAAAGATTTGAAAACATGATTCCAACAATTACACACAAAATATTCAAAGTTTGCTCATGTATATATGTAAGAAAGATGTTAATAGAAAAATGGCACGAACTCCAAGTCCAATACATATTACACAATACACATATCATATATGAGATTCCGAAAAATAAAGCATGCCTATAGAACCTACTTCAAATATTGATTGTCAGTAGTAAACAATTTTACTATGGAAAAAAACTTTGTGACTAAACAACATACAGAGAGGGGATTATACAGATTTAATTAGATTTCCCATTGCCCGTCAACTCAATTTCAGCTTTTCATTTAGGACTGATCATTAGCAGCAATAAAGATTATTAAAAAAATCCATTTATACAACCACTTGAATGCCATGCAAGTTTTCAAAACACAACGAGTATTTGGTAAAAAATTGAATTAAAAAAGTGTTTTTTTGTAAACATCGTTGTATACTGCTATGAGGGCTCGATTCGACCGGGTTGCATCAAAAGCTGGACTAGTTTGACCGGTTTGGCCCCAAACAGTCAAACGATCCGGTTTTCTACCGGTTCATGCTAAAAACTCGGGCTGGTTAAACTGCGCCGGTTCGGTTCCGGTTCAACCGGTTCTGAAAACATTGCTACCAACCACTATGAGGGTTTTCGTGCTTCTAGGAAAATGCCACACACTTGGATTTTTGCCCAAGAGTTGAAGAACCCAGAGTAACTAGCTCACAAGGCCAAGTAGAATCAATTCGCTAAAATATATGATGCACAAATGAAGCCTTCACTTCCTTTTATACCTCCCCTTTGGTGCCAAAGTTTGGAAAAATCATGGCCGACCAATAGAAAGTCATTATATTCTTTTATTAAGCCTCTTTCAATGCCTTAAGTCCAACCGACCTGCTACAAGAAGAAATACACTGAAAAGAAAACATAAAAATTAGAAAAACAAATGCAAAAGGGAGCTCAATTCCTTTTCAAACTTCTCAACTTCTTTGCCATGGAAAACAAAATGGCAAGAAGTCCAAAATTTGATCTTTAAGTGGGAAAAAGGGACATTACAGTCCTCCCTTCCCAAAATTGCTTTTTCCCAAGCAATTGCAATTGTGGATGTTCTAATATTTTTGCACTTTCCCATGTAGCCTCCTCAAGGGGTAATCCCCTCCAACGAACCAAGTATTCCTTGATACTTCTATTCCTCAATTTCTTCTCGGAACCTTAGGATATCTTTCAGAATTAAAATCAACTTGCCCTCCTCATCCAATGGGTGAAACTCATGTGAAGGAATAAGGTGCTGTCCTAGTGCCTTTTTGAGGCATGACACATGAAAAACATTATGTATTTTATTATTTTCCGGAAACTCAAGTTCACATGCCAGCTTTTCCACCTTCCTCTTTACCTTGTAAGAACCATAAAAGCGAGGTTTTAACTTTTTGCACCCTTTTGTTTGATAGAAGATTGCCTATAGGGTTGGAATCTTAGAAATACCAAGTCTCCCACTTCAAAGGTCCTTTCTTTCCTATGTTGATCTGCGTATAGTTTCTGCTGATTTTGAGCACGCAAGAGGTTTTCCTTGAGTTCTTTTAGAATTTCATGACACTACTGAATCAACTCTTGAGCCTTGGGTACTCTACTATCTGTCATAACTGAATCAATGAAAGAGGGAGCATCATAACCATACAAAGCTTTAAAAGGAGACATACAAATGGATGTGTGGAAGGTGGTGTTGTAGCAAAACTCAACCATGTATAGCCACTTAATCCATGCTAATTGCTGCCCATCAATGTAGTTTCGTAGATAACCTTCCACCCACTTATTGACTATTTCCGTTTGTCCATCTGTTTGGGGATGGTAGCTAGTGCTAGGAGTGAGTTGAGTGCCTACCAATCGAAACAACTCTTGCCAAAACATGTTCATGAACTTGTTGTCCTTATCACTCACAATATCCTTGGGCAGCCCATGAAGTCTAAATATCTCTTTGAAAAACACATCAGCCACTATGGGAGCATTATACTTAGTTGGAAGTGGACAAAAATGAGCATACTTAGTGAGTCTATCAACCACTACATATAAGCAACTCTTACCTTGAACCATAGGCAGCCCCGTGATGAAGTCCATAGAGATGCTCTCCCATTTTTGAGTGGGAATGGGAAGAGGTTGTAGGAGACCTGTTGGAAATGTGTGTTCTGCCTTGTTTTGTTGGCATGTAAGGCATTCCCGAATGTATTGGAGCACTTCCCCCTTAAGACCTTTCCAATAGAATCTTTCCCTCACTTGTTTATGTCTTAAAATAACCTGGGTGACCAGCTGATGGGTCATCATGAACAGCTCTCAATATTTTACTTTTCACCTTCGATTCGGGCACCAAATAGACTCGGTTTTTGTAGAGAATAAGCTCATCCCTTACTTTGTACCTTTCATCACTTATTTCCCCTTCAAAAACAATATTAGCAAACTTGTTTTTGGCATACTCAGCTGTAATTAATAACTTCCAATCTGCTGTAATTTTGGATAAGGAGCAAAAATGTGACTCCCACAACAAAGTATCTTCTACCAAATAATTAACTTGGGGTGTTTCCGGAAGCATACCTTGCAAAGTAATCTTTTACCTTGGTCCATGAAACTTATCTCCATGCTTTGATAATTGAAGGTGAGCTCTCCCAATGAATGCAACCATTGGACTCCAAGCACGATGCCCATATCAGTCATATTAATTAAATAGAAATCAGCATATACCTCATATTGCTCTAATGAAACATGGAGTTGAGAACACCTCTTGGTACATGGCATAGAGTGACCATCCGCTATCTTCACAGTGAACCCTTTGAAGTCTTCAACCTTCAATTTCAAGTTGGCCACCAAGCAAGCATCTATGAAGTTGTGAGTGGCTCCCCCATCAATCAAAATGGTGACTTCGTGCCCTTGTAGATTACCCTTCATATGAAATGAATTGTAACTAGGTGCTCCCTTCAAGGTAGCAAGAGTGCTATCAACCCTTTCCGGATCCTCTTCCGGCATACTATCATGCTTAGCTTCATCAACATTGTTTTCATCATCATCACAATCAAAAATACTTCAATGTAATGCACTTTACCTTTGCCCAAACAACGATGCCCTGGTGTCCATGGATCCTTGCATGAGAAGCACAAATTCTTCTTCCGCAGCTTGTTTCTAGATTCTTTCTCATTGCTGGTTTTGGGCAGCTCCATGTGAGTACTTGGCACCTTTTGGGGTGGCCTCTTTGGCTGGTCCAAAGGGAAGTTTCTAGGCTGCCTAGTGGGCTGTCCTCCACTCGAATTCACCTTAGGAAGACTGTTGTTTGCTGCTGTTTTTGGAGCAGCACCTTCAAGATCTAAAGCCTTCTTAATTGCCTCTTGAAGAGACAATGGATCAAAGGCTCGAACCAAACCCTTGAGGGGTTCAATCAAACCTTCAACGAAAAGCACTATAAGCCTTCTTTTTGACACATCCGTGATCATAACGGATAGTCTCTAGAACTTTGTCACATACTCCTCTACCATGCCTTGTTGTCTCAAATGTGCAAGCTCATGAAAGTGAACTTCCAGATCAACTTTATCAAATTGATTAATGAGTCTTTAACAAAACTCATCATAGGCATGTATCTCAATATGCCCTTGTGTCACTAACCCATGAAACCACCATTCATGAGCAATTCCTTCAAGATGCAATGTAACAAACTCGATAGCATTCTCCTCCATCATAGGCTTCAAATACAAATATGTATTCAACTTCTGAATCCGAGCTTTAGCTGACCCTTTGGCTGATCCGTCAAATGTGAAGAAAGTCATCTTCCTTGACACATTTTGTAACTCTCTTTGTGGCACATGATGTTTAGGCTCGGGCCTAGGTCTTCCTCTATTCACTCCAATGAATTCGGTGAGTGAAATAACTTCACGAATCTCTCTTGGAAGAGCCATATACTCTTCATAGCTTGAGGCAATGTTTTACCCCGTAGAGGACCTAGCTCTAATATCCGAAATAGCTTATTCCCTTGGAAGGAAAGTGGGCTTTGTGGCTGATTCGTGGGCTGATCCCATAGGTCACCGTGCCTTGTTAGCTCTGGATGAGCTACCATCACCATTTTGAACCCTAGGTTCAATTATCTTTTGGACGGATAGGGATAAAAATCTATTGTATCTACTAGTCTCTCTTAGACGACAATCAACTTGTCACCTTTGGCTTCTTGAGAGTTTTGACCAGCCACATTGTCTTCTTCCCTTGGCTAGTTTGCCTTTCTTCTTCTTTGGTAGTAAAGGAAACCCTTGTTGCCTTCTTCCATTGAATTCCTAGGCCTTTGAAGATCCGAGCTCTGATACCACTGAAATATCCCTTTCAAGGGACGAAACCAACAATCAAGGAAATTAGCTCAAATCCCAAAGCAATCAAATCAACAAACTGAAATACCCAGATTTGGACAGCGAACTGATTTTAGGAATAACAATATGAAAACTCACAATTTCACCCAAAATACCATCTAACAATGCATCCACAATTTTTATAAACCTTTTAGAGATATTCTAGAATTGTTTTCAACCCAAAAAGACATGCATATGCTCAGCTGAAAATTAATAAAGACCAGCAGAAGTACAACTCCAAAATAATTATGAAAAGAGGGTTTATAAACCCCAAAAATTCACCACAAAGTAGATTCCGGCTTTATAAATAGAGGCAAATCTGAAAATGAAGTGAAATATCAAATATATGCCCTTTAAGGCACCAAACTTCACTCCAAGGTAGGTCGCTCCACCTAGAAGAGGCTACTCAATGCAAATACAAATCTGATTATGTTTCTTTTTCCTCAAATATGCAACAATCCTTCAAGCTAACACATGGAAGGAGGGTTTCAGGTGCAGATCTAGCTTTTGTTATGCTTGTATGAAATCATGAAACCAAACTATTTTTTTCTTTCTATGTTAGAATACTTTTTGTTTAGAATTTGTTACTAGTGCTGACTAGTTTCTGAATTTTGAACTCAACTATTCAATGTAATATCCCTGATAAATAATTTCTAACAAATCTGGATATTTTATCAAACCCTAGGGCAACAGTATAAAAAAATGAACTTTACGATAACAACAATAAACTGATTTTTTTATAAAAACAACAAACCCCAATTGCAAACAAAGAACTTATTTATTTATTTTCAAATCAGCTTCAAGGTAATAACCAAAATATTTGTATACAACTACTAGCACAATTTTGATGGTCCAAATACGTAGAAGGCTACACGAAATAAACATGCAAGTGAAACCCCTATAAAAACTCTCCAGTTGTGGCGCCCAACATAGAATCAATCTCCCAAGGGTGGCGTCCAATTATGGAAGTGTCCAATATGCCTTGCAAGATGTTTGTCTGAAGAAATCCTTGGTTGTACTTTGTTGTTCTGGATGCTAAAACAACCCTAAATATGATGCCGTAGTTGAATGGATGAATATTTGTGCTCGAATGATCACCGCAAACCCCTAGATGGAATTGTCAAGCTTAGATATGAGGGTTTCCGTCCTCGTATCTGTGTGTAAATGAGGGTTTTCATCCTCCATTACTGATGTAGAAGCAAAAGCTACTTGTAGACAATTAAGTAGTAGATAAATTTCCAAGATGTAATAATAAATCCCAAAATCTACTTTTATAATCTTGTGTCTCCCCCAAAGGGTGGCGCCACCTTTAGAGCTTCATGCATGCTAAATAAACAATTAAAAATTATTTAATTGGCATCTCCAAGGTTGGCGCTCCATCTAAAAATAAAAATTTGATGTTCAAGCAACACTTCTATCTTTGGCGCCCCATAATGGAAATTCCTTATTTTATTATTATTTTATTCCTCATGCACTCACTTCTTCTTTTGGCACCCCATATTGGAAATATATTATTTTATTCCACTTCTGCTTTGTGGTCCCCCTTATTAAAACATAATTAAAGTGTCTTTTCTCCAATTAAAATATAAAAGTACTCTTGGATCACTAACATTTAATTTATTTCCCTCATTAATTCCCCTTAGCCTATAGGAAATAAAAAGAATAGGCTTTGGGTATCCAAAATCAATTAATTCTGAAAAGGGGACAATACATTCAAGTTCACTAGCAGTTGAGTTTTAGATAGTTTTGGGGATAATGGGGATCTACGAGTAATAGTCTATGCAATGTGGCGAGTTTAATGAAAACTTAGGAGGCCTATTTATTTTGTTCTTCCTCTGTTTTTGGTAAAATGAATTGGGAAGAGGAAGGAAAATAGTTAGTGATTTGTGGAAAAAGGTGGAAAATAGGAGGGGCGTCTCTTTTTGTTCCGAATTAGCACTCACTAATTGATATTTTTAATGGAATACTGATTGGGATTATGATAATGTCTTTGGCTAGAAATCCAATCGCTCAATATGCTTCTTGATTAGCGAAACAACTCATGGATACACGGTGAAAAGGTTACTAGAGTCCAATGGTGCTGAAGTGGCGGCTTGGTTAGAAACGACGTGTTTACTATCTAGAAGAAGAAATGTCAATGATGGAAGCTCGATTGAAGCATCCACCAGAGTTGGCATTGTTGAAGAGGCATATGAAGGCACTTTGGATCGTTTTAATTCAAAATCTCACCGGATTAAAATTGGCACTATATTTCGAATATTACTCGTTTAAATGTAAGTCTTTTCTTGTTATAAATGGTGAATATTTAGGCATTTATCTAGGCGTTGGAAGGTCCCCTGTCTCGACCTATATTTTATTTCTTGATAACTTCTTGAGATTAATCGGTCTTTGAATCCACATTATTGATGGAGCAAATTGTTGTTTACTCAAAATTGAAGTTGGATAAGACGAAGAGGCGGCTATGATTCTCCAAAAGGGAACTTCATGTGTGATCTCGTAATGGGTCTTGCAATTACCATGGCTATTCATTTGGTGTTTTGTTCACTATGGCTTGAACTTTTTATCAAGTGCGAAGTTGGGAGTCACTATAAAAAAACTATGGATGGGTTTGGAATTGTATATCCATTTAAAATGAATCAAAGTAAATTGTCTTCTCTACGTGTATTTCAATGTAAATTTGGCCATACTTGTTGGACACTATTTGAAAATTTGTTTTTGGTGAGTGTAGAAATCAAATAGTATCATGTTTTGTAAAAGGGAACTAGTAGAATTTCATAAGTGGCTCCACATTTTGGGAGCTATGTTATAATATTTTTATTGGTAGCATAAATATCTACGAGCTAACATGAAAGGTTTATAGGCTCAAAAATGGATTGCGGTTGACAAATACTCATTCTTAAATATCGTTTTTGCTTGTTATCCGAACCGATATATAGGTATTTTTATATTGGTGAATTGGGCTTCACAACAGGGCCCCATTAACAAAGTGAAAACACAAAAACAAACCTAAGCTTGAGAATTTGAAAACCAGGACCCATCCCTATACAATGATTGAACGCATTAGAGAGCTTCTATTAAAGTGAAAATATTACATATGATTGCTTTGGAATTGATCCAAAGCGTAAAAATCTGTCATATTCATGGAACAAAAATTAGAGGGTAGAAGATGCAGAGCTTAAGAGACATCTCCCGTCTCTGTTAGCTAATTTCTGGTAGGCCAACGACCTTGTGAACAAGAAGATGAAGTAGCGACATGTCAAAAACTTGTTTTCCACTCGGGGTACATATGATCAAGGCCGGACACCTATCGTCTGACCTTTCTATTACTGCTCATCTTTCTTCGCCCCCATGTAATCCAAAACACCATATCATATCAACCACTGTGCAATGAAACCAAAGTGTGAGCCATTAGTTGATTTCTTTTGAAAGCGATTCTTTGGAGCCCAAGACACCGGCTGCATAGCTTTCATGACATCCTTTCATATTTTTTCCATCGTTTTTACATATATTTCTTATACCACAAACCCAGAGAGCCAAAACAACAAAGTCCCCTATTAGACAGATATCCATCGTTGAAATTTTCAAAAACAAACCGAGATATAACTTGGTCTATAGACCATCACAAAACAGGACATACCGCAGAGTTTTGTGGTAGATTCCACCCATTCATCCCACCACATCCTAGCTAGGAACAACACAAAGCTACAACAAACAGAAACAAGAGAGGGACTAGGGCTTAATGTTCTAACTTTGGCATAAGGGAGGAGCCAATAAATGAGCATGGACCAAAAATGGTAAGGGTACATGTAAACCAAGGGCCGCGTAACGACGAGTCCCCGCATTTGTATGGCAAATTGTGTTAGTGGCTAAATAATATGTAACAACAAGATGTAGTATGATCATAGTAGGTCGTATATGAATTTATGTAAAAGTGGAAGCATAAACAAAATACACTGATTGTTTTGGAGTATTTCAATAGTTGATTATAGTATGTGCACGTAATTGAGCTTGTTAATAAATGTGTTGAGATTTTATACCAATTGGCAATGGTAGGTATAATTTGTCCAAGCTCTGTAATGTTTTCTAGCATCATCCGAGTTTGCTCCTAGAATGGCAAATGTAGAATAGAGTTGGAAATTCATAAAAAAAAATCTCTACGCGTCGGCATATTATGTTGTCTTAAGTAAAATAAGTTTTATTTGATCTTACAAATTGAGTCGTTACCTAATTTTCTTTTTGTCAAGCTTACACTTGTAGTGGGATGGAGAAGTGAAGATTGCACAAACCACAACCAAATCTACAAACAATGGCAATGCTTGGAATATAAAATTACATGCATCACTGCTCCCTTCCCAACATTTATAGCCATTTTATCGTCTTCAAAATTTGGACAAACTTTCATCTTGAAATTAGAGAAATGTCAAAACCTTGCCATGTTTTGATCCAAAACTTAGGGGTTTTGGAATTAAAGGACAATAACAATTGTGCTAGATGTAAACAGTAAAACTATCTCTGAAAAGAGATGTATATTGCTCAGAAGACTGTGATTACAATAGCTATCTCTGCAAGGAGATGTGTGTCCTTTCCTTTCGGGTTACATATATTTATATACCTAATTATGGAAATATGAAGAGACATCTAGAAGAATGTGGAAGGTCACCAATCTCGAGGGAGATGAGGTGGTTCATCTTCTGTGAATTACATATGCAAAAATTTCGCGAAATTACTATTTTTAGACAACACTACAAAAATTGCATTTTAAGACCTTTACGAGTGGATTTCGGGGGTCAAACTTTGTCATGAAGGAGTTCCGTGCATCTTTCTTGTATTCTATGCTTTTCAAGCTTTCCAACACATTTTGAACGGAGTCAATCGGAGCTACGGTGCAAAAGTTATGACTCCCGGAAGTTGCCCTACTAAAATTGCTTCCTAGATTGTTGTATGGATCATTCCTTCCTCCTTCAAAAGCAACGGTCCCTATTGTGCCAAGGAGTCCAATCAAGTGTGGAAATTGTTTCTTGATCTAGTATTCGGTGCGCCATTCGCCTTGGTGACTGAACTTTCATTTCTTGATCACCCAATAGAGTTGAATAGGATGTCCTCTGGTGGTCTTGGTGTAAGTGTCCACAATCTGGTCTTCTTCAATTGGAGAAATTATTTTTGGGTTGAGTTCAGATATGTCCAACTTTTTTGCTACAACCGAGGTGTCCAACAAAGGTGGATGATATGGTTTGAGGTCACATTGAAGATAGGATGCAAACCAAGGTAGGGTGGAAGATTCAACTCGAAAGCATTTTACCTCACTTTCTTGGTGACAGTGTAGGGACCATTCCATAGAGGTCGAATTTTCCTAGGTGGGCTTGCAAGTCTTTCCTTTTGAAGCCGCAACCAAACCTTATCTTCTACCTGAAAATGATGTGGAACCCTATGTTGATCATGGCATTGTGTATACTTTGTGTTCATCTTTTGTAAAATATTGTGTACCCGTTCTTTGAGTATATGGAATCTATTCAACGAACCTTGTTGCCTTTATTGCTTCAATTCTAACATGAGGTGTGTACTCCATTGTATGCACCGAATTCACACATCAATGGGTGCCATAGGTTGGAACCCATAACAAACGTGAAATGGATTATGCTTGGTGGAGTTTTGCTGGGCCCGATTGTATCCAAGTTGTATGTAAGGGAGGATCTCATCCCACATACGTGGGTGTTTGGAGTGATATAAACGAAGCATGTGGACAATCAAGTGGTTCACCACCTCTTCTTGTTCGTCAGTTTGTGGGTGGAAAAGTGTGGTCTTCATCAACTTAGTGTTCATCATTCCCCATAAGGTGGACCAAAAGATGCTTAGGAACCAGGTATCCCTATTGGAAGCGATAGACTTTGGGTAGCCCAAAAATGATTAATACACAACTAAAATAGAGTTTAGTAGTTTCTTCAAAAATATTTTTCTTACAAGCAATCAATTTAGCCATTTTAGAAAACTGATCAACTACAACAAAAACACAATCATTTCCATGTTTTGAAGTTGGAAAACTTGAGAGGAAGTCCATTGAGATGGAGGCCCAGGCTTGGCAGGTTATGGCAAAGGTCTATACAATCCTCGTTTCTTATTAGCTAGTTTGGCAATTGCATAGAGGCTGATGGACTTTGATGTACTTAACCACATCATTTCATAGATTGGGCTAGTAAAAGCTTTTTTTGGAGTATTGTCAATCTTATGTCCACGCCAAAGTGTCCAACATGTCCTGCTAAAGTGTGCCTCCCATATCATCTTTTGTTGTTCAATAGTTGGAACACAAATGTGTCCCATGTGGCAGAGGAGGTTATCCTGTAGATAGAAATCAAGGACATGCTTGCCCCTCGGAGAGCTTGATATGTATTTGAAAAGTCAGGATCTATCTCATACAAAGTGCACCAACTAGAAGTCTCATGTCCATAGAGGGGTAAAAGCACAATAAATGTCCCACTTTTTGGTATGTTTTGTACCATTATAAACATGAATTTTCAGTTTCATTGATTTTCTAAAGGTAATAGCCATAAAACCGTACACATTCATGAAATTCCACAAACTAACGAAATGTTTTGTTTAGAGTGTAGAATACATGTAAAATTTTTAAAAAAAAATTGTAAAAAAATGGTCTTTTTCTTAATTTTATTCATACGTTGTTTCTTATGTTATAAAAGAGGAATGACTGTCCCTGGGTGGTTTTTTTGAATGAAAATTAATTTTTCACCATGAAATTTTAGATATATGTTCAAGATTTGAATTTTGAGGTCTTTGCCAAATTTTCATATTTTTGGACTTATATATATTTTTAATTAATTATTTAGTAAAAATATTTTCAAATAAATGGCGTACAAATGTTTATGCCAATAAATTTTAAGATTTATATCGAAATTGAATTTTTTTTTCACAGGTAAGAAGAAGACTTCAATAAATAGTAATTTTAATTTTTCAAAATTTTTGATATTTTTGCTATTTTTCAAATTGGGTTGATTGTGTACGATCGATTGTCCTAAAATACCATAATGGGGATCTACGAGTAATAGTCTATGCAATGTGGCGAGTTTAATGAAAACATAGGAGGCCTATTTATTTTGTTCTTCCTCTGTTTTTGGTAAAATGAATTGGGAAGAGGAAGGAAAATAGTCAGTGATTTGTGGAAAAAGGTGGAAAATAGGAGGGGCGTCTCTTTTTGTTCCGAATTAGCACTCACTAATTGATATTTTTTAATGGAATACGATTGGGATTATGATAATGCTTTGGCTAGAAATCCAACCGATCAATATGCTTCTTGATTAGCGAAACAACTCATGGATACATGGTGAAAAGGTTACTAGAGTCCAATGGTGTTTGAAGTGGCATCTTGGTTAGAACGACGTGTTTACTATCTAGAAGAAGAAATGTCAATGATGGAAGCTCGATTGAAGCATCCACCAGAGTTGGCATTGTTGAAGAGGCATCTGAAGGCATTGGATCGTTTTAATTCAAAATCTCAAATTTGGATTAAAATTGGCACTATATTTCAAAATATTCTTTTTAAATGTAAGTCTTTTCTGTTATAAATGGTGAATATTTAGGCATTTATCTAGTAGTTGGAAGGTCCCTGTTTGACCTATATTTTATTTCTTCAATAACTTCTTGAGATTAATCAATCTTTGAATCTTGTTATTGATGGAGCAAACATTGTTCGCTCAAAATTGAAGTTGGACAAGACGAAGAGGCGGCTATGATTCTCCAAAAGGGAACTTCATGTGTGATCCCTTAATAGGTGTCTTGCAATTACCATAGCTATTCATTTGGTGTTTTGTTCGGCTATGGCTTGAACTTTTTATCAAGTGTAGAAGTTGGGAGTCGGTATAAAAAAACTCGTATGGGTTGGCAACGAGTTGTATATCCATTTAAAATGAATCAAAGTAAATTGTCTTCTCTACGTGTATTTCAATGTAAATTTGGCCATACTTGTTGGACACCATTTGAAAATTTGTTTTTGGTGAGTGTAGAAATCAAACAGTATCATGTTTTGTAAAAGGGAACTAGTAGAATTTCATAAGTGGCTCCACATTTTGGGAGCTATGTTATAATATTTTTATTGGTAGCATAAATATCTACGAGCTAACGGGGAAGGTTTATAGGCTCAAAAATGGATTGCGGTTGACAAATACTCATTCTTAAATATCGTTTTTGCTTGTTATCCGAACCGATATATAGGTATTTTTATATTGGTGAATTGGGCTTCAACGGGGCCCCATTAACAAAGTGAAAACACAAAAAACAAACCTAAGCTTAAGAATTTGAAAACCAGACCCATCCCTATACACATATTCAAATGCATTAGAGAGCTTCTATTAAAGTGAAAATATTACATATGATTGCTTTGGAATTGATCCAAAGCGTAAAAATCATGTCATATTCATGGAACAAAAATTAGAGGGTAGAAGACTGCAGAGCTTCGAGACATCTCCCGTCTCTCGTTAGCTAATTTACTGGTAGGCCAACGACCTTGTGAACAAGAAGATGAAGTAGCGACATGTCAAAAACTTGTTTTCCACTCATGGTACATATGATCAAGGCCGAGACACCTATCGTACAACCTTTCTATTACCTGCTCATCTTTCTTCGCCCCCATGTGATCCAAAACACCATATCATATCAACCACTATGCCAATGAAACCAAAGTCATGTGAGCCATTAGCTGATTTCTTTTGAGCGATTCTTTGGGAGCCCAAGACACTTTGGCCGCATAGCATTCATGGCATCCTTTCATATTTTTTTCCATCGTTTTTACATATATTTCTTATACAAGTCAAACCTAGAGAGCCAAAACAACAAAGTCCCCTATTAGACAGATATCCGTCGCTGAAATTTTCAAAAACAAACCGATATAACTTGGTCATAGACCATCACAAAAGCAGGACATACCGCGAGTTTTGTGAGTAGATTCCACCCATTCATCCCACCACATCCTAGCTAGGAACAACACGAGACTACAACAAACGAGGAAACAAGAGAGGGCCTAGGGCTTAATATTTTAACTTTGGCATAAGGGAGGAGCCAATAAATGAGCATGGACCAAAAATGGTAGCAGTACATGTAAAACAAGGGCCGCGTAACGACGAGTCCCTGCATTTGTATGGCAAATTGTGTTAGTGGCTAAATAATATGTAACAGCAAGATGTAGTATGATCATAGTAGGTCGCATATGAATTTATGTAAAAATTGGAAGCATAAACAAAATATACTGATTGTTTTGGAGTATTTCAATAGTTGATTATAGTATGTGCGGAGTAATTGAGCATGTTAATAAATGTGTTGAGATTTTATACCAATTGGCAATGGTAGGTATAATTTGTCCAAGCTCTGTAATGTTTTCTAGCATCATCCGAGTTTGCTCCTAGAATGGCAAATGTAGAATAGAGTTGGAAATCCATAAAAAAAAAAATCTATACATGTCGGCATATTATGTTGTCTTAAGTAAAATAAGTTTTATTTGATCTTACAAATCAGTCGTTACCTAATTTTCTTTTTGTCAAGCTTACACTTGTAGTGGGATGGAGAAGTGAAGATTGCACAAACCACAACCAAATCTACAAACAATGGCAATGCTTGGAATATAAAATTACATGCATCATTTGCTCCCTTCCCAACATTTATAGCCATTTTATCGTCTTGAAAATTTGGACAAACTTTCATCTTGAAATTAGAGAAATGTCAAAACCTTGCCATGTTTTGATCCAAAACTTAGGGTTTTGGAATTAAAGGACAATAACAATTGTGCTAGATGTAAAACAATAAAACTATCTCTGAAAAGAGATGTATATTGCTCAAAAGACTGTGATTACAATAGCTATCTCTGCAAGGAGATGTGTGTCCTTCCCTTTCGGGTTACATATACTTATATACCTAATTATAGAAATATGAAGAGACATCTAGAAGAATGTGGAAGGTCACCAATCTCGAGGGAGATGAGGTGGTTCACCTTCACGTGAATTACATATGCAAAAATTTGTGAAATTACTATTTTTAGACAACACTACAAAAATTACATTTTGAGGCCTTTAGAAGTGGATTTCGGGGTCAAACTTTGTCATGACGGAGTTTCGTGCATCTTTACTATATTCTACGCTTTTCAAGCTTTCCAACACATTTTGAGCGAGTCAATCGAGACTACGGTGCAAAAGTTATGACTCCTGGAAGTTGCCCTACTAGAATTGCTTCCTAGATTGTTGTATGGATCATTCCTTCTTCCTTCAAAAGCAACGGTTCCCATTGCGTCAAGAGTCCAATCAAGTGTGGAAATTGTTTCTTGATCTAGTATTCGGTGAGCCATTCGCCTTGATGACCGAACTTTCATTTCTTGATCACCCATAGAGTTGAATAGGATGTCCTCGGTGGTCTTGGTGTAAGTGTCCACAATCGGTGTTCTTGATTGGAGAATTTTTTTTTGGGTTGAGTTCGGATATGTCCAACTTTTTTTGCTACAACCGAGGTGTCCAACAAAGGTGGATGATATGGTCTCGAGGTCACATTGAAGATAGGATGCAGACCAAGGTAGGGTGGAAGATTTAACTCGAAAGCATTTTCTCCCACTTTCTTGGTGACAGTGTAGGGACCATACCATAGAGGTCAAATTTTCCTATGTGGGCCTGCAAGTCTTTCCTTCTGAAGCCACAACCAAACCTTATCTCCTACCTGAAAATGATGTGGAACCCTATGTTGATCATGGCGTTGTTTATACTTTGTGTTCATCTTTTGTAAAATATTGTGGACTTGTTCTTTGAGTATATTGAATCTATTCAACGAACCTTGTTGCCTTTTTGCTTCAATTCTTCCATGAGGTGTGTATTCCATTGTATGCACCGGAATGCACACATCAATGGGTGTCATAGGCTGGAACCCATAACAAACTTGAAATGGATTATGCTTGGTGGAGTTTTGTAGGGCCCGATTGTATCCAAGTTGTATGTAAGGGACAACCTCATCCCACATACGTGGGTGTTTGGAGTGATATAAACGAAGCATGTGGACAATCAAGTGGTTCACCACCTCTTCTTATTCATCAGTTTGTGGGTGGAAGAGTGTGGACTTCATCAACTTAGTGTTCATCATTCCCCATAAGGTGGACCAAAAGATGCTTAGGAACCTGGTATCCCTATTAGAAACAATAGACTTGGGTAGCCCAAAAATGATCAATACACAACTAAAATAGAGTTTAGTAGTTTCTTCAGAAATATTTTTCTTACAAGCAATCATTATAGCCATTTTAGAAAACCAATCAACTACAACAAAAACACAATCATTTCCATGTTTCGAAGTTGGCAAACTTGAGAGGAAGTCCATTGAGATGGAGGCCCAGGCTTGGCGGTTATGGCAAAGGTCTATACAATCCTCGTTTCTTATTAGCTGGTTTGGCAATTGCATAGGGGCTGATGGACTTTGATGTACTTAACCACATCATTTCGTAGATTGGGCTAGTAAAAGCTTTTTGGAGTATTGTCAATCTTATGTCCACGCCAAAGTTTCCAACTTTATCTGCTAAAGTGTGCCTCCCATATCATCTTTTGTTTTCCAACAGTTGGAACACAAATGTGTACCATGTGACAGAGGAGGTTATCCTGTAGATACAAATCAAGGACATGCTTGCCCCTCGGAGAGCTTGATATGTATTTGAAAAGTCAGGATCTATCTCATACAAAGTGCACCAACTAGAAGTCTCATGTCCATAGAGGGGTAAAAACACAATAAAATGTCCCACTTTTTGGTATGTTTTGTACCATTATAAACATGAATTTCAGTTTCATTGATTTTCTAAAGGTAATAGCCATAAAATTGTACACATTCATGAAATTCCACAAACTAACGAAATGTTTTGTTTAGAGTGTAGAGTACATGTAAATTTTTTTAAAAAAAAGATTGCAAAAAAAAAATGGTCTTTTTCTTAATTTTATTCATACGTTGTTTCTTATGTTATAAAAGAGGAATGACTGTCCCTGGGTGGTTTTTTTGAATGAAAATTAATTTTTCACCATGAAATTTTAGATATATGTTCAAGATTTGAATTTTGAGGTGCTTTGCCAAATTTTCATATTTTTGGACTTATATATTTTTTAATTAATTATTTAGAAAAAATATTTTCAAATAAATGGCGTACAAATGTTTATGCCAATAACTCTTAAGATTTATATCGAAATTGAATTTTTTTCACGGGTAAGAAGAAGACTCAATAAATAGTAATTTTAATTTTTCAAATTTTTTTGATATTTTTGCTATTTTTCAAATTGGGTTGATTGTGTACGGTCGATTGTCCTAAAATACCATAATGGGGATCTACGAGTAATAGTCTATGCAATGTGGCGAGTTTAATGAAAACTTAGGAGGCCTATTTATTTTGTTCTTCCTTTGTTTTTGGTAAAATGAATTGGGAAGAGGAAGGAAAATAGTCGGTGATTTGTGGAAAAAGGTGGAAAATAGGAGGGCGTCTCTTTTTGTTCCAGGATTAGCACTCACTAATTGATATTTTTAATGGAATACTGATTGGGATTATGATAATGCTTTGGCTAGAAATCCAACCGCTCAATATGCTTCTTGATTAGCGAAACAACTCATGGATACACGTTGAAAAGGTTACTAGAGTCCAATGGTGCTGAAGTGGCAGCTTGGTTAGAACGACGTGTTTACTATCTAGAAGAAGAAATGTCAATGATGGAAGCTCGATTCAGAAGCATCCACCAGGGGTTGGCATTGTTGAAGAGGCATATGAAGGCCTTTGGATCGTTTTAATTCAAAATCTCGGTCGGATTAAAATTGGCACTATATTTCAGAATATTCTTTTTAAATGTAAGTCTTTTCTGTTATAAATGGTGAATATTTAGGCATTTATCTAGCGATTGGAAGGTCCTGTCGACCTATATTTTATTTCTTCAATAACTTCTTGAGATTAATCGGTGTTGAATCCTCGTTATTGATGGAGCAAACTATTGTTTACTAAAAATTGAAGTTAGACAAGGCGAAGAGGCGGCTATGATTCTCCAAAAGGGAACTTCATGTGTGATCCCTTAATAGGTGTCTTGCAATTACCATAGCTATTCATTTGGTGTTTTGTTCACTATGGCTTGAACTTTTATCAAGTGCGAAGTTGGGAGTCACTATAAAAAAAACTATGGATGGGTGTGATAGTTGTATATCCATTTAAAATGAATCAAAGTAAATTGTCTTCTCTACGTGTATTTCATGTAAATTTGGCCATACTTGTTGGACACCATTTGAAAATTTGTTTTTGGTGAGTGTAGAAATCAAACAGTATCGTGTTTTGTAAAGGGAACTAGTAGAATTTCATAAGTGGCTCCACATTTTGGGAGCTATGTTATAATATTTTTATTGGTAGCATAAATATCTCTCGAGCTAACAGGGAAAGGTTTATAGGCTCAAAAATGGATTGCGGTTGACAAATACTCATTCTTAAATATCGTTTTTGCTTGTTATCCGAATGATATATAGGTATTTTTATATTGGTGAATTGGGCTTCCTGGGGGCCCCCATTAACAAAGAGAAAACACAAAAAACAAACCTAAGCTTGAGAATTTAAAAACCGGACCCATCCTATACATAGATTCAACTTTGCATTAGAGAGTTTCTATTAAAGTGAAAATATTACATATGATTGCTTTGGAATTGATCCAAATTGTAAAAAAGCTGTTATATTCATGGAACAAAAATTAGAGGTAGAAGATTGCAGAGCTTAAGAGACACCTCCCCGTCTCTGTTTGTTAATTTTTGGTAGGCCAACGACCTTGTGAACAAGAAGATGAAGTAGCGGCATGTCAAAAACTTGTTTTCCACTCGGGGTACATATGATCTAGGCCGGACACCTATCGTCACGACCTTTACATTACCTGCTCATCTTTCTTCGCCCCCATGTGATCCAAAACACCATATCATATCAACCATTGTGCCAGTGAAACCAAAGGCTGTGAGCCATTAGCTGATTTCTTTTGAGCGATTCTTTGGGAGCCCAAGACACTTGTTCGCATAGCTTTCATGGCATCCTTTCATATTTTTTTCCATTGTTTTTACATATATTTCTTATACCGCAGTCAAACCTAGAGAGCCAAAACAACAAAGTCCCTATTAGACGGATATCCGTCGCTGAAATTTTCAAAAACAAACCAGATATAACTTGGTCTATAGACCATCACAAAAGCAGGACATACCGCAGAGTTTTGTGAGTAGATTCCACCCATTCATCCCACCACATCCTAGCTAGGAACAACACAGGCTCTGACAAACAGGAAACAAGAGAGGGCCTAGGGCTTAATGTTTTAACTTTGGCATAAGGGAGGAGCGATAAATGAGCATGGACCAAAAATGGTAAGGGTACATGTAAAACAAGGGCCGCGTGTGACGAGTCCCTGCATTTGTATGGCAAATTGTGTTAGTGGCTAAATAATATGTAACAACAAGATGTAGTATGATCATAGTAGCTCGCATATGAATTTATGTAAAAGTGGAAGCATAAAGAAAATACACAGATTGTTTTGGAGTATTTCAATAGTTGATTATAGTATGTGCATGTAATTGAGCTTGTTAATAAATGTGTTGAGATTTTATACCAATTGCAATGGCGGGTATAATTTGTCCAAGCTCTGTAATGTTTTCTAGCATAATCTTAGTTTGCTCCTAGAATGGCATTTGTAGAATAGAGTTTGAAATTCATTTAAGAAAAAACTATACGCGTTAGCATATTATGTTGTCTTAAGTAAAATAAGTTTTATTTGATCTTACAAATCAGTCGTTACCTAATTTTCTTTTTTGTCAAGCTTACACTTGTAGTGGGATGGAGAAGTGAAGATTGCACAAACCACACCAAATCTACAAACAATGGAAATGCTTGGAATATATAATTACATGCATCACTTTGCTCCCTTCCCAACATTTATAGCCATTTTATCGTCTTGAAAATTTGGACAAACTTTCATCTTGAAATTAGAGAAATGTCAAAACCTTGCCATGTTTTGATCCAAAACTTAGGGGTTTTGGGATTAAAGGACAATAACAATTGTGCTAGATGTAAACAAGAAAAACTATCTCTGAAAAGAGATGTATATTGCTCAAGACCTGTGATTCAATAGCTATCTCTGCAAGGAGATGTGTGCCCTTTCCTTTCGGTTACATATATTTATATACCTAATTATGGAAATATGAAGAGACATCTAGAAGAATGTGGAAGGTCACCAATCTCGAGGGAGATGAGGTGGTTCATCTTCCATGAATTACATATGCAAAAATTTTGCGAAATTACTATTTTTAGACAACACTACAAAAATTACATTTTAAGACCTTTACGAGTGGATTTCGGGGGTCAAACTTTGTCATGACGGAGTTTCGTGCATCTTTACTATATTCTACGCTTTTCAAGCTTTCCAACACATTTTGAACGGAGTCAATCAGAGCTACGGTGCAAAAGTTATGACTCCCGGAAGTTGCCCTACTAGAATTGCTTCCTAGATTGTTGTATAGATCATTCCTTCCTCCTTCTAAAATAACGGTCCCCATTGCGCCAAGGAGTCCAATCGAGTGTGGAAATTGTTTCTTGATCTAGTATTCGGTGAGCCATTCGCCTTGATGACCGAACTTTCCTTTCTTGATCACCTAATAGAGTTGAATAGGATGTCCTCTGGTGGTCTTGGTGTAAGTGTCCACAATCTGGTCTTCTTGATTGGAGAAAAACTTTTTGGGTTGAGTTCGGATATGTCCAACTTTTTGGTTGAGTTCGAGAATACAACCGAGGTGTCCAACAAAGGTGGATGATATGGTTTGAGGTCACATTGAAGATAGGATGCATACCAGGTAGGGTGGAAGATTGACTCGAAAGCATTTTACCTCACTTTCTTGGTGACAGTGTAGGGACCATTCCATAGAGGTCGAATTTTCCTAGGTGGGCTTACTGAAGTCTTTCCTTTTGAAGCCGCAACAAAACCTTATCTTCTACCTGAAAATGATGTGGAACCCTATGTTGATCATGGCGTTGTGTATACATTGTGTTCATCTTTTGTAAAATATTGTGTACCCGTTGCTGAGTATCTCGAATCTATTCAACGAACCTTGTTGCCTTTTTTGCTTCAATTCTTCCATGAGGTGTGTATTCCATTGTATGCACCGGAATGCACACATCAATGGGTGCCATAGGTTGGAACCCATAACAAACTTGAAATGGATTGTGCTTGGTGGAGTTGTGTAGGGCCCGATTGTATCCATGTTGTATGTAAGGGAGGGCCTCATCCCACATACGTGGGTGTTTGGAGTGATACATACGAAGCATGTGGACAATCAAGTGGTTCACCACCTCTGTTTGTCCGTCAGTCTGTGGGTGGAAGGTTGTGGACTTCATCAACTTAGTGTCCATCATTCCCCATAGGGTGGACCAAAAGATGCTCAAGAACCTGTTATCCCTATTGGAAACGATAGACTTGGGTAGCCCAAAGGTGATCCATACATGACTAAAATAGAGTTTAGTAGTTTCTTTAGAAATATTTTTCTTACAAGCAATCATTATAGCCATTTTAGAAAACCAATCAACTACAACAAAAACACAATCATTTCCATGTTTTGAAGTTGGCAAACTTGAGAGGAAGTCCATTGAGATGGAGGCCCAAGGCTTGGTCGGTTCTGGCAATGGTGTATACAATCCTTGTTTCTTATTAGCTAGTTTGGCAATTGCATAGGGGGTGCAAGACTTTGATGTACTTAACCACATCATTTCGTAGATTGGGCTAGTAAAAGCTTTTTGGAGTATTGTCAATGTTTTGTCCACGCCAAAGTGTCCAACTGTCCTGCTAAAGTGTGCCTCCCATATCATCTTTTGTTTTTCAACAGTTGGAACACAAATGTGTCCCATGTGGCAGAGGAGGTTATCTGTAGATAGAAATCAAGGACATGCTTGCCTCTTGGAGAGCCTGATATGTATTTGAAAAGTCAGGATCTATCTCATACAAAGTGCACCAACTAGAAGTCTCATGTCCATGGAGGGGTAAAAGCACAATAAAATGTCCCACTTTTTGGTATGTTTTGTACCATTATAAACATGAATTTTCAGTTTCATTGATTTTCTAAAGGTAATAGCCATAAAACCGTACACATTCATGAAATTCCACAAACTAACAAAATGTATTGTTTAGAGTGTAGAGGACATGTAAATTTTTTTTAAAAAGAAATTGCAAAAAAATGGTTTTTTTCTTAATTTTATTCATACGTTGTTTCTTATGTTATAAAAGAGGAATGACTGTCCCCGGGTGGTTTTTTTGAATGAAAATTAATTTTTTCACCATGAAATTTTAGATATATGTTCAACATTTGAATTTTGAGGTGCTTTGCCAAATTTTCATATTTTTGGACTTATATATTTTTTTAATTAATTATTTAGTAAAAATATTTTCAAATAAATGGCGTACAAATGTTTATGCCAATAAATCTTAAGATTTATATCGAAATTGATTTTTTTCACACGAGGTAAGAAGAAGACTTCAATAAATAGTAATTTTAATTTTTTGAAATTTTTTTATTTTTTTGCTATTTTTCAAATTGGGTTGATTGTGTACGGTTGATTGTCCTAAAATACCATAATGGGGATCTACGAGTAATAGTCTATGCAATGTGGCGAGTTTAATGAAAACTTAGGAGGCCTATTTATTTTGTTCTTCCTCTCTGTTTTTGGTAAAATGAATTGGGAAGAGGAAGGAAAATAGTCGATGATTTGTGGAAAAAGGTGGAAAATTGGAGGGCGTCTCTTTTTGTTCCGAATTAGCACTCACTAATTGATATTTTTAATGGAATACTGATTGGGATTATGATAATGCTGGCTAGAAATCCAACCGCTCAATACACTTCTTCGATTAGTGAAACAACTCATGGATACATGGTGAAAAGGTTACTAGAGTCCAATGGTGTTTGAAGTGGAAGCTTGGTTAGAACGCACGTATTTACTATCTAGAAGAAGAAATGTCAATGATGGAAGCTCGATTGAAGCATCCACCAGAGTTGGCATTGTTGAAGAGGCATCTCGAAGGCACTTTGGATCGTTTTAATTCAAAATCTCGGTCGGATTAAAATTGGCACTATATTTCAGAATATTCTTTTTAAATGTAAGTCTTTTCTGTTATAAATGGTGAATATTCGGGCATTTATCTAGCGATTGGAAGGTCTTTGTCGACCTATATTTTATTTCTTCAATAACTTCTTGAGATTAATCGTGTTGAATCACATTATTGATGGAACAAACTGTTGTTTCCTCCGAATTGAAGTTGGACAAGACGAAGAGGCGGCTATGATTCTCTAAAAGGG
This sequence comes from Taxus wallichiana var. yunnanensis, assembly GCA_018340775.1. NCBI lineage: Eukaryota > Viridiplantae > Streptophyta > Pinopsida > Cupressales > Taxaceae > Taxus > Taxus wallichiana. The sequence continues at coordinate 449,010,268 of CM031234.1, read as the reverse complement.
AACTTCATGTGTGATCCCTTAACAGTGTCTTGCAATTACCATAGCTATTCATTTGGTGTTTTGTTCAAATTTATGGCTTGAACTTTTTATCAAGTGTAGAAGTTGGGAGTCACTATAAAAAAACTATGGATGGGTTGGCAACATTGTATATCCATTTAAAATGAATCAAAGTAAATTGTCTTCTCTACGTGTATTTCAATGTAAATTTGGCCATACTTGTTGGACACCATTTGAAAATTTGTTTTTGGTGAGTGTAGAAATCAAATAAGATATCATGTTTTGTAAAGGGAACTAGTAGAATTTCATAAGTGGCTCCACATTTTGGGAGCTATGTAATAATATTTTTATTGGTAGCATAAATATCTCGAGCTAATAGGAAAGGTTTATAGGCTCCAAAATGGATTGCGATTGACAAATACTCATTCTTAAATATTGTTTTTGTTTTTATCCGAACGGATATATAGGTATTTTTATATTGGTGAATTGGGCTTCACAACGGGGCCCCCATTAACAAAGTGAAAACACAAAAACAAACCTAAGCTTGAGAATTTGAAAACCCGGACCCATCCCTATACACAGATTCAACTGCATTAGAGAGCTTCTATTAAAGTGAAAATATTACATATGATTGCTTTGGAATTGATCCAAATGTAAAAAAGCTGTCATATTCATGGAACAAAAATTAGAGGGTAGAAGATTGCAGAGCTTCGAGACACCTTCCGTCTCTGTTTGCTAATTTCTTGTAGGCCAACGACCTTGTGAACAAGAAGATGAAGTAGCAGCATGTCAAAAACTTGTTTTCCACTCATGGTACATATGATCAAGGCTAGACACCTATCGTACAACCTTTCTATTACCCGCTCATCTTTCTTCGTCCCCATGTGATCCAAAACACCATATCATATCAACCACATGCCCAGTGAAACCAAAGTCGTGAGCCATTAGCTGATTTATTTTGAGCGATTCTTTGGGAGCCCAAGACACTGGTTGCATAGCTTTCATGGCATCCTTTCATATTTTTTTCCATCGTTTTTACATATATTTCTTATACCAGTCAAACCCAGAGAGCCAAAACAACAAAGTCCCCTATTAGACAGATATCCGTCGCTGAAATTTTCAAAAACAAACCAGATATAACTTGGTCTATAGACCATCACAAAACAGGACATACCGCAGAGTTTTGACAGGTAGATTCCACCCATTCATCCCACCACATCCTAGCTAGGAACAACACAGGCTACAACAAACAGGAAACAAGAGAGGGCCTAGGGCTTAATGTTTTAACTTTGGCATAAGGGAGGAGCCAATAAATGAGCATGGACCAAAAATGGTAAGGGTACATGTAAAACAAGGGTTTGCGTAACGACGAGTCCACTGCATTTGTATGGCAAATTGTGTTAGTGGCTAAATAATATGTAACAACAAGATGTAGTATGATCATAGTAGCTCGCATATGAATTTATGTAAAAAGTGGAAGCATAAACAAAATACACAGATTGTTTTGGAGTATTTCAATAGTTGATTATAGTATGTGCATGTAATTAAGCTTGTTAATAAATGTGTTGAGATTTTATACCAATTGGCAATGGTAGGTATAATTTGTCCAAGCTCTGTAATGTTTTCAAGCATAATCTTAGTTTGCTCCTAGAATGGCAAATTGTAGAATAGAGTTTGAAATTCATTTAAAAAAAAACTATACGCGTCAGCATATTATGTTGTCTTAAGTAAAATAAGTTTTATTTGATCTTACAAATCGAGTCGTTACCTAATTTTCTTTTTTGTCAAGCTTACACTTGTAGTGGGATGGAGAAGTGAAGATTGCACAAACCACAACCAAATCTACAAACAATGGCAATGCTTGGAATATAAAATTACATGCATCACTGCTCCCTTCCCAACATTTATAGCCATTTTATCGTCTTCAAAATTTGGACAAACTTTCATCTTGAAATTAGAGAAATGTCAAAACCTTGCCATGTTTTGATCCAAAACTTAGGGGTTTTGGGATTAAAGGACAATAACAATTGTGCCAGATGTAAACAGTAAAACTATCTCTGAAAAGAGATGTATATTGCTCAAGAAGATTGTGATTACAATAGCTATCTCTGCAAGGAGATGTGTGTCCTTCCCTTTCAGGTTACATATACTTATATACCTAATTATGGAAATATGAAGAGACATCTAGAAGAATGTGGAAGGTCACCAATCTCGAGGGAGATGAGGTGGTTCATCTTCCATGAATTACATATGCAAAAATTTCGCGAAATTACTATTTTTAGACAACACTACAAAAATTGCATTTTGAGGCCTTTAGGAGTGGATTTCGGGGTCAAACTTTGTCATGAAGGAGTTTATATCTTTACTATATTCTATGCTTTTCTAAGCTTTCCAACACATTTTGAACGAGTCAATCGAGCTACGGTGCAAAAGTTATGACTCCCGGAAGTTGCCCTACTAGAATTGCTTCCTAGATTGTTGTCTGGATCATTCCTTCCTCCTTCAAAAGCAATGGTCCCCATTGCGCCAAGGAGTCCAATCAAGTGTGGAAATTGTTTCTTGATCTGGTATTCGGTGAGCCATTCGCCTTGATGACTGAAATTTCCTTTCTTGATCACCCAATAGAGTTGAATAGGATGTCCTCTGGTGGTCTTGGTGTAAGTGTCCACAATCTGGTCTTCTTCAATTGGAGAAAAGCTTTTTGGGTTGAGTTCAGATATGTCCAACTTTTTTTGCTACAACCGAGGTGTCCAACAAAGGTGGATGATATGGTTTGAGGTGGTCCACATTGAAGATAGGATGCAGACCAAGGTAGGGTGGAAGATTCAACTCGAAAGCATTTTACCTCACTTTCTTGGTGACAGTGTAGGGACCATACCATAGAGGTCGAATTTTCCTAGGTGGGCTTACAAGTCTTTCCTTTTGAAGCCACAACCAAACCTTATCTTCTACCTGAAAATGATGTGGAACCCTATGTTGATCATGGCATTGTGTATACTTTGTGTTCATCTTTTGTAAAATATTGTGTACCCGTTGCTGAGTATATTGAATCTATTCAACGAACCTTGTTGCCTTTTTTGCTTCAATTCTAACGTGAGGTGTGTACTCCATTGTATGCACCGGAATGCACACATCAATGGGTGCCATAGGTTGGAACCCATAATAAACTTGAAATGGATTATGCTTGGTGGAGTTTTGCTGGGCCCGATTGTATCCAAGTTGTATGTAAGGGAGGACCTCATCTCACATACGTGGGTGTTTGGAGTGATATAAACGAAGCATGTGGACAATCAAGTGGTTCACCACCTCTGCTTGTTCGTCAGTTTGTGGGTGGAGTGTGGACTTCATCAACTTAGTGTTCATCATTCCCCATAAGGTGGACCAAAAGATGCTTAGAACCTAGTATCCCTATTGGAAACGATAGACTTGGGTAGCCCAAAAGTGATCCATACATAACTAAAATAGAGTTTAGTAGTTTCTTCAAAAATATTTTTCTTACAAGCAATCAATATAGCCATTTTAGAAAACCAATCAACTACAACAAAAACACAATCATTTCCATGTTTCGAAGTTGGCAAACTTGAGAGGAAGTCCATTGAGATGGAGGCCCAAGGCTTGGCCGGTTATGGCAAAGGTCTATACAATCCTCGTTTCTTATTAGTTGGTTTGGCAAATGGATAGGGGCTGCAAGACTTTGATGTACTTAACCACATCATTTCGTAGATTGGGCTAGTAAAAGCTTTTTTGGAGTATTGTCAATCTTATGTCCACGCCAAAGTTTCCAACTGTCCTGCTAAAGTGTGCCTCCCATATCATCTTTTGTTTTCCAACAGTTGGAACACAAATGTGTACCATGTGACAGAGGAGGTTATCCTGTAGATACAATTCAAGGACATGCTTGCCCCTCGGAGAGCTTGATATGTATTTGAAAAGTCAGGATCTATCTCATACAAAGTGCACCAACTAAAGTCTCATGTCCATAGAGGGGTAAAAGCACAATAAATGTACCACTTTTTGGTATGTTTTGTACCATTATAAACATGAATTTTCGCTTTCATTGATTTTCTAAAGGTAATAGCCATAAAACCGTACACATTCATGAAATTCCACAAACTAACGAAATGTTTTGTTTAGAGTGTAGAATACATGTAATTTAAAAAAAAAAAAAAATCGCAAAAAAATGATCTTTTCTTAATTTTATTCATACGTTGTTTCTTATGTTATAAAAGAGGAATGAATATCCCTATGTGGTGGTTTTTTTGGATGAAAATTAATTTTTCACCATGAAATTTTAGATATATGTTCAAGATTTGAATTTTGAGGTCTTTGCCAAATTTTCATATTTTTGGACTTATATTTTTTTAATTAATTATTTAGTAAAAATATTTTCAAATAAATGGTGTACAAATGTTTATGCCAATAACTTTTAAGATTTATATCGAAATTGAAATTTTTTTCACAGGTAAGAAGAAGACTTCAATAAATAGTAATTTTAATTTTTTCAAATTTTTTGATATTTTTTGCTATTTTTCAAATTGGGTTGATTGTGTACGATCGATTGTCCTAAAATACCATAATGGGGATCTACGAGTAATAGTCTATGCAATGTGGTGAGTTTAATGAAAACTTAGGAGGCCTATTTATTTTGTTCTTCCTCTATTTTTGTTAAAATGAATTGGGAAGAGGAAGGAAAATAGTTAGTGATTTGTGGAAAAAGGTGGAAAATAGGAGGGGCGTCTCTTTTTGTTCCGAATTAGCACTCACTAATTGATATTTTTAATGGAATACTGATTGGGATTATGATAATGCTCGCTAGAAATCCAACTAATCAATATGCTTCTTCAGTTAGCGAAACAACTCATGGATACACAGTGAAAAGGTTACTGAGTCCAATGGTGTCAAGTGGCGGCTTGGTTAGAATGACGTGTTTACTATCTAGAAGAAGAAATGTCAATGATGGAAGCTCGATTCAAAAGCATCCACCAGGAGTTGGCATTGTTGAAGAGGCATCTAAGGCACTTTGGATCGTTTTAATTCAAAATCTCGGTTGGATTAAAATTGGCACTATATTTCATAGAATATTCTTTTTAAATGTAAGTCTTTTCCAATGTTATAAATGGTGAATATTTAGGCATTTATCTAGCATTGGAAGGTCCCCTGTCGACCTATATTTTATTTCTTCAATAACTTCTTGAGATTAATCAATGCCGAATCCATGCATTTGATGGAGCAAATTCGTTGTTCACTCAAAATTGAAGTTGGACAAGATGAAGAGGCGGTATGATTCTCCAAAAGGGAACTTCATGTGTGATCCCTTAATAGGTGTCTTGCAATTACCATAGCTATTCATTTGGTGTTTTGTTCAAGAATGGCTTGAACTTTTATCAAGTGTAGAAGTTGGGAGTCACTATATAAAAAAACTATGGATGGGTTGGCAACGATTGTATATCCATTTAAAATGAATCAAAGTAAATTGTCTTCTCTACTTGTATTTCAATGTAAATTTGGCCATACTTGTTGGACACCATTTGAAAATTTGTTTTTGGTGAGTGTAGAAATCGAACAGATATCATGTTTTGTAAAAGGGAACTAGTAGAATTTCATAAGTGGCTCCACATTTTGGGAGCTATGTTATAATATTTTTTATTGGTAGCATAAATATCTCTTCTCTAGCTAACAGAAAGGTTTATAGGCTCAAAAATGGATTGCGGTTGACAAATACTCATTCTTAAATATCGTTTTTGCTTGTTATCCGAACGATATATAGGTATTTTTATATTGGTGAATTGGGCTTCACAACGGGGCCCCCATTAACAAAGTGAAAACACAAAAACAAACCTAAGCTTGAGAATTTGAAAACCAGACCCATCCCAAGACATGATTCAACTGCATTAGAGAGCTTCTATTAAAGTGAAAATATTACATATGATTGCTTTGGAATTGATCCAAACGTAAAAAAGCTGTTATATTCATTGAACAAAAATTAGAGGGTAGAAGATCACGAGCTTCGAGACACCTCCCGTCTCTTTCTTCTAATTTCTACGGTAGGCCAACGTCCTTGTGAACAAGAAGATGAAGTAGCGACAAGATGTCAAAAACTTGTTTTCCACTCAGGTACATATGATCAAGGCCAAACACCTATCGTGACAACCTTTCTATTACTGCTCATCTTTCTTCGTCCCCATGTGATCCAAAACACCATATCATATCAACCACTATGCCAATGAAACCAAAGTCATGTGAGCCATTAGCTGATTTCTTTTGAAAGCGATTCTTTGGGAGCCCAAGACAATCGGATGCATAGCTTTCATGGCATCCTTTCATATTTTTTTCCATCGTTTTTACATATATTTCTTATACCAGTCAAACCTAGAGAGCCAAAACAACAAAGTCCCCTATTAGACGGATATCCGTCGTTGAAATTTTCAAAAACAAATTAGATATAACTTGGTCTATAGACCATCCAAAACAGACATACCGTAGAGTTTTGTGAGTGATTCCACCCATTCATCCCACCACATCCTAGCTAGAAACAACACAAAGGCTACAACAAACAGAAACAAGAGAGGGCCTAGGGCTTAATGTTTTAACTTTGGCATAAGGGAAGAGCCAATAAATGAGCATGGACCAAAAATGGTAAGGGTACATGTAAAACAAGGGCCGTGTAACGGCAGTCCACTGCATTTGTATGGCAAATTGTGTTAGTGGCTAAATAGAGCTTCCACAGGGTGAAGAGCTCAACCTAATGTGTGCCCTTTGAAACAACTCTTGGAGTTGCTTCTTGATCTCATCATTTTCAAGGACTAACCTGCGATACACAAGGTTGTTGGGTAAAGGAGAGCCTAGGACCAAATCAATAACATGTTTTACCTCACACTGAAGTGGCACCCTGTGGGTGACTGGAATAGATCATCATACTCAACTATGATTTGGTCCATCTACTTATTTTGTTGCATTGAATGTGTGGTCAAGGTGGCACGCAACAACTTTCTTGGTGGTTTTTGGCCTGATCATCAGGATGAAAAATTGCTTTGTTTTCTCCACCAACTTCTTACATTGTTTGACATTGATGAGGGAAACCGAGTTGGAGGGGATGACCTCGAGTATCCGATAACATTGAATCCCAATGTTAATGGTGACCCTTTGAGGTTGTGACTCATAGATGTCATGTCTCTCCCACATGAATGGTTGGCCCAAGAGCACATCACAAACATCCAATGGAACAACATCACACATGACTTCATCGTGGAAGGGTTTGATTGCATATGGGAGGAGACATTGTTGTGTGACATGGAGATCTCTTCCTAGGTTCAACCACTCGATACTATATGGCTAGGGATGTGGCTTTACAAGCAGGTTCAGACTTTTCACAATATCGTAGAAAAATTAAATTCTTTTGACTTCCACTATCAAGAATAAAATGTAGAGGCTTACCCTTTACCCAAAGTTTGGAGTGAAATAGCCTTTCCTTCTCATCCATCTTCTTGACTTGCAAGGTGGCAATGATCACATCCAGTTCAACATCTATAATTTCATCTTCTTCATCTCGAACTCAGGGTGTGTCATCGGTGGAGCAATGGGTGCTTTGAAGATCGGTGACTTGGTTAGTAAAACTTGATGGCTCAACATTCTTCCTTGGAATGATGATTAGTCTTGTGGAGGTCGCACCACTTCCCTATCTTCTCCTTTGTTTTATTTCCTTGTGAATCCTTTTGTTTCCAACCTTGACCTCGGGTTTGACCTTATCATTTTCCCCCTCAGAGGTTAGTTCTTTGTATTTCTCTTTCTATGCTTTTGTTCAATCTTGATCGCGAACTTGTACACCTCGCCGAGGGTATGAAATTGAAAGAGGTCCATGTCCTCCCATATGTACCATTGTAGGCCATTGCAATATTTGAGGATTTTGTGTTGCTTTGTGTCTTGAATGACCAATCTTGTAGACAATGAAAATTATTAGTATAATCTTGAACTGACTAGTCCTTACCTTGGCAAAGTTATTTTCCACTATATGTATAGATCATCATAGGATCCAATAGGGTAGTATTCTTCCTTTATGGCATCCACAAAATCATCCCATGTGGGTTCCTCTGTAATGCCCAATTTGTCCCTATTGAGTCCGTTCTTGTACACCCCCACCAATTTTTGATAGAAAGTGACGATTTCAAGAGAGAAAATGTTATCTTCTCTTTATCAGTGAATTTATTGACAGAAAAGTAGGAGGATAATTGGTCCAACCAATTTTCTACTGCATCGAATTTATTTTACCCTAAAAATAAGAATATCAAAATTTACTTGAACCTTGAAGGGTGTTGGGGAACTCAAGGGTTGGCTCACAAAGGAGGCATGGATTTCCCATTTGTAGATTGTTGAAGGATCAGGTGAATTGTTGTAACATCTGCTCCTTTTGCTCCATGAGAGCTTCATTCACCATTTTCTTGAGAGGATCATTTGTCCAGTGTTGTCCACCATTTGAGGTCTCCTGCAATGAGCAGTCAAGTATTCTGAAGGATCTTGTGTGGACCACCCAAGCTTCTTATATCCCGACCTCGTTCGGGAATCATACACTCTCAAGACAACTTCGCTTTGATACCACTAATCCAAAACTTAGGGGTTTGGAATTAAAGGACAGAATAACAATTGTGCCAGATGTAAACAATAAAACTATCTTTGAAAAGATGTGTATATTGATCAAAAGGCTATGATTACATTAGCTATCCTGCGATGAGGAGATGTGTGTCATTCATTTTCGGGTTACATATATTTATATACCTAATTATGGAAATATGAAGAGACATCTAGAAAAATGTGGAAGGTCACCAATCTCAAGGGAGACGAGGTGGTTCATCTTCCATGAATTACATATGCAAAAATTTCACGAAATTACTATTTTTAGACAACACTACAAAAATTGCATTTTGAGGCCTTTAGGAGCAGATTTCGGGGGTCAAATTTTGTTGAATGGAGTTATGCACATCACCATATTCTACGCATTCCAAGCTTTCTCGACGCATTTTTAACAAAGTCAATCAGAGCTACAAGTAAAAGTTATGACTCTCGAAAGTTGCCCTACTAGAATTGCTTCCTGGATTATGTCTGGATCATGTTTTGCTAAAAAGGTAATAGATCTCTCCAAACAATATTATGGTGAATGAGATATTTTCTTTCTTCCCTCGAAAGCGCTTCATACAAATATTTTGTTTGAGCACCCAAGAAAGTTGATTCCCGTAGAACATTAATAATCATTAAGAAAGAATATAAGCAATTTAGTATGTATGCTTATGTTAAGACCGATTCCTTAAAGCCACATTTCCCTTTTGAAATTAGATTGATGAATAGAAACTTCTACCTTTAAAATGAATAATCATTAAACTATTCATATGGACATAAGCTACTTTGTGAATAGAACCTTACTTTGTTCCTTTTAAACATAATCTTACATACTAATTTGTTTTACGATAGCGTCCAAGGCTGAAAGAGGAGTCTCATGATAGCTATCAATAGTGCCCACCTTCTAAATGAAATCAAGGGCTGAAATTTACTAAAGCATTTACAAGGGCAATGCATTGGTTGTAATATTTATGGTTAGTTTTGCGGGGTAATTCCTTGGATGGATAATGAAATAGGCATTATACCATAAATTTGTCCAAAAATGTCTATTAGGTTTGAGATTACCTAACCAAGAATTTGTTCAATTGGGGAAGTTACATGCTTAAGCCTTGAAAAGTGAGCTTCCATTAAAATGGGGAAACCCACTTGTCCAACAATCTAATCGCCTAGATCATGTCATAATTTGTAAAATCTAAAATACAAAAATATGGCAAGAGAATGAGTATTTATTATTTGAGACGACAATTTCGAAAACATTACATCCAAACCAACAAAATGTTTGTGTTGGTCCTAGGGGCGATGTTATTTCGAGTATCATAACAAAAGAAAGAAAAATAGCAATATTTTCAGGGTCTTAGCATCCTTGTATGTTAAGAAGAAAGGGAAATGAGGGTCTCAAAGCATCCTTGTATGTTAAGAAGAAAGGGAAATGACAATACCCAGGTAGCCCAAAATCTATATTGGCTGTGAGAGGAGGAAAATACGTTGGACACAATTTGTCTTCATCTCGCACCTCCCTTTCTAAACGGAGAACTCATGAAAAGTATAGAACTAAATCCACTTGCATTCACAAAACCAACATTAGAAAGATTGTAGAAAGTGCCATTAAATTGGAGCATGACCTTTTATGTTTCCATTTTTAAAGATGAACTGCCAAATTTTGAAGGGAAATGTGTAGAAATCTTGTAGAAGCAAGACCTAGTTTTTATTCTACTTTGAAGAACCTACCTCCCTTTGGAAAAGTGTTTATCTTATTAACAAGCCTCTTTCAAGTGTTTAAACATCAATATGTAGCTCTAAAAGAAGAGACAACTCTCGAAATTCGTAGATGTGAAGCTAATTTATGCAAATAGGTGATAAGCGATACAAATAGAGATATAGAGTGTAGTAAGGCCTTCGTCCATATAGATATGTTGCTTTACCTAGTCATGTATATGAATGCGCCTAACATAAACAATGAGAAAAGATTTGACTAATAAATCAACTAAGTGCCCCGATAGTAGTTGTTTTGTAAAGTAGATGTGGTGGTGTCGATAGTAGTTACAAGCTTTCCAAGTCACGTTGATCGTCGGTTGATCCTACGAAGGAAATAGATAAAACAATTAGAAGTGGCTATGAGGAAGTAGTTGCTGGAAATGAAACCAACCAGAAATAAATTCGAAGTTATCGAAATGGAACCTACCAAAAACAAATTCAAGTTGTTGGAATGGAACTTCCGAAACAAATTCAAGTGTACACAAAAATCGTTAGTAGATTTATATGATGACATGGAATATCAAATAATGACATGGATCCTCAAATAAATAACATTAAATGATTATTGACACTACCCAAAACATTATTACATATGGCAGATGTCACTTTATTAGAAAAATGTACTAGCTATCAAACATTAAATTATATCATATAAATAAATTTGTTTTCGCTTGCTCCAATTTCTAATGAAAGATTCCGCAATAAAGAGTTGATGATTGTTCTTAATTCATTCTTTGTAAACTATTGTCTAGACGATATGAAATTAAAACAAATAATTACTATTGGTTGACAAAAATTAGGTAATAGCAAAATGTATGAGTAATCCTATCAAAGGGAATAATAAAGCACCATTCATTGTTAAAAAGAAAGTGAGAAGTCAGTCTTTTCATATCTAAAATTTAAATAAGTACTTATTATAACATGTCACATCAAATATATAGCCAATCCAATCATGACATAAGGATGCACACTAATGACATGACGTCATGTGAAAGTTATGGTCCACCTTATTAGTCTTTGTTGAAGGAACAATACTATAGGAATCAATTTTGTTTAACTAGGGGCTACACATTGTTACCATCCAAAATCTTATCAAACCTATTGTTTTAATTAATTCTATTTGCACCCTATCAACCCCCTCACTAATTTTATTAGCTAATTTAATATCAAATTAATTAAATAAATCCTCACATATCCACTTTCATATTTAAATAAATTAAATATCCTCACATCCTATCCACCTCCTCAACTCAAGTTGACTAAAAGTCATGACTAAAGGTAAAAATTATGATATGTTTGAATAAACTCAAATCATGCATTTGAGTTAACTAAAGATATCTCTCAAGTCATGACAATCTAAAATTAGTTCACATCCTTCCAAAATCAAATCATTCACGACACTTTTTGGGTGAATAAAATAGAGGATATGGAATTAATAGTAAAAAAACATGTGCAACCCCTTGCCAACTCAACAATGACTCATTCATGCAAATCTAGAACAATAGTTCAACTCTTCAATCAATTTGGAAACTCAACTAAACAACTTAGTCATGTTTAGTTATCTCTAAATCAACTCAATCTAAACTTAGCTTGAGGATTCTCCTTCCTTAGCTATAAATCAATGGTCTTTCCTTCACAAATCATCCACCAACAAGCTTGAGAGTTCATACTATTATTTTGTCTAATTGCTTGGTGAATCAATCAATCATATTGTTATTCTTCCAATATCATATCAAATCAGTCATCTTCATGCTCGTAGCTTGATCTATCTTCCATTCAAAATACTTCTTAGAGCATCCACAAAACTACAAAATCTTTCAAATCAATCGATTCAATAGGAGCATCACTCAACCATGTTCTTACAGTTAGATCCAATCTAAGGTGGCTTTGGATCTTATCAAAGGAAGGTTTGTTGTATTTGTTTTAACTTTCTCCTTATGTAATTTCCATGGTTTACATTTTGCACGCCCGGTGGTACTCCCACGCATGTTTTATCATTTTTAGCTTATTTCTTACTAATCTAACTTTGTTTTTGTGTTGTTTGTTTGGTTTAAGACTTATAGTTAAATTTTCAGGGTTTTGGTGTAGCAAACAGAGAGAAAATTCAAAAAATACAGTCTTTTTGCCATGTTTCTTCATTTATGTGCATCTACAGGCTACATGCACTACTATTACACGTGATTTGTGCTAGCGTATCGGTGCACATGCTAGTGTCTAACTTTATGGGCTGACGTAACCCATCACACACTAGCATAACACCGTGTTTGTTCTTTGTTCTTATGCACGTGCTACCGTAACACTTTTTCTACTCACTATGTCTATTCACATGCTAACGTGTCACTACGTGCGCTAGTGTACTGTGGTAACTCCCCTTTCATTTATTTCAATTGTTTAGCTATTTTATAATTATTTTATTTCTTGTTTTCTTTGTTTTTGTTTCTAATATGCTAATTAATCAATTACAAAAGTGTTAACACTCTAATATTTTAGTATATCTAGTTGTTTTGTATCAAACCAACAACGTATGCTCGTTTCTCGCACCCTCTTGGGTGATCTTGAAAATCGAAACAATGAAATTTGTTTTCTTGCCTTACAATCATGTTTTTCTCTATAGGAAACTACTAATTCATTGTGTGCAGACCACATCGTACAAAGAATACCTTGAAAACTCAATCAAACTCTTAACATCGTATGCAGGTTTCCTTGGTCGAAGACTACAAAACAAAACAAACTTTATTTTAATAAATTTTATAAAAACTTGTATTGTAGGTTCGGATAAGGGTTTATTCTCATCCACTTTAATTGTGGGAAGTACTTGGACATAGTCCTAAAACTCATTATGAGGAGTACCACAGAACCCCAAAGTAGTTGGCACCTTGAGGGAACCAACCAACGAAACGGGTACCCCCACCCACTTGACTAGTGATACTCGTGTGAGGAAACCATAAGTAGCCCATGGTGATGGCCCCATTCTTAATTGATTGTGGGACATTGTTTGTAGTTAGGGAAATAATTTCCTAGCATGAGTACTGATTAAGAACTTTGGTGAGTGAAAGTTCTCCCTAACCCCCAAAAAACTTGACAAACCGAACCAAGTTATTTGAAAGTTCTCCTTAACACCGTTATTTTCATACAAGTTATCAATCGATTAGTTTGTGTTCCACATCCTTCTCTTAAATAAAAATCATTATTTTCCAATCAAAATCATATTCTTTTCCAAATCAAACTCTTTCTTTTTGGATACCCATTCCAAATTAAATTGAATCAAGTCTAAGTATTACTCTTTGGATTCACTTTCCAAGTTTAAGCACTTCGTCTAATCCAAATCGAGTCTAAGCCTTATTCTTTGGATTCATTTTCCAGGTTTAAGCACAATCGTCCAATTCCAATCAAATCCAAGTTATAGACTTTGATATTCGCTTTATCAAGTTTAAACAAAAATCCAATTTCAATCCCAAGTCTTTGCTTTGGATATTCACTTTACCCAAGCTAAGAAAATCCACAAGTCAAGTCAAAGTCTTAAATTTTGGATTCTCTTATCCGAATTTAAGTGTAATCACTCTTCTCATCTAAGTCTTATATTTTTATATTCACTTTATCAAGTTTAAGCAAAAATCACTCTTCACGTCTACGTCTTATACTTCGATATTCCCATTATCAAGTTTAAGCCAATCGAATTCCTATCTAAGTCTTATACTTTGATATTCTTTTTATCATGTTTAAGCAAAGACAATTCCAATCACTCTTCTTGTCTAAGTCTTATACTTTGATATTCACTTTATCAATTTTAAGAAAAATTATTCTCAACAATCTAAGTCTTATACTTTGATATTCACTTTATCTAAGAAAATCATTCTCAACACCCATGTCTTATATTTTGACATTCACTTTGTCAAAGTTTAAGTGCAATCAAATTTCAATCCAAAGTCTTAGGTAATTGGATATTCACTTTATCCAAACTCTAAGCACATCCCACCACATTCTCAAACAACTTCCATGTTATCACTTCTTTATACAAGATGATGGAAACACATGTTAGAAATTATGACCTCTTCGGTAAAAATGACAAAAATCCTTTTCATATTGACAATTTCAATGAAGAGGAAGAAAACAAACAACCGGGGGTTTTAGAAGAAGAACAAGCACAACTTGATGCACTTTTATGATAGAAGAAATGTCAATTCCTCCTTCACCTCTTAGATATGGGAGTAAAATTGCCTTTGGATTTTGGTGATGAAAATTTGAAACATCTTTTAGGTGACCTCGAATTGAGAAAAATAAATAAAAATCTAGTGTTTCCACAAACACGTCAAATGAAGCTTTGTTAAACAAAATCAATGAAATGACTAAACATTTTGCTCACATGGCTTCAAAAGTCGCCAAAGTGATTCCAATAAAGAAGGTAGAGAGAAATTAATCAAAAAGTTGATGATGTCATGAATACCCCAAAAACAAATTCCACATTCGTGCAAGAATGGCAAAACATGAAAGAATCCATCCTACGGATGAAAAACAATGTAAAGAGTTCAATTTTGAGGAATTATTCCCTTATCCATTTGATAAGGACATACTACGCATACCATTCCCATCATCATTTGAAGTTCCCAAATTTGATAAATACAAAGGAAAAAATGATCTAAGGAAACACG
The DNA here is from genome assembly GCA_018340775.1 of Taxus wallichiana var. yunnanensis. Lineage (NCBI taxonomy): Eukaryota > Viridiplantae > Streptophyta > Pinopsida > Cupressales > Taxaceae > Taxus > Taxus wallichiana. The sequence goes on along the minus strand of CM031234.1, from coordinate 448,995,260 downwards.
CTAAAGAATTCTTTATGGCATGTTAAAAGGTCGCTTATAATGATGTTTAAATTTTAAGCCTCTTCTCAAGAGTTTGGACGGGCAAGCCTTGACTGGTTTCTTCATCTTCCAAAAGGATCGCCAAAAACTTCGCAGACCTCTTAGAGAAGTTTGTTAAGCACTTCTCTTTCAATCTAGACTCTGAAATCATGATGATGGACCTTTGCAACACCAAGAAAAGGACCAATGAAAACTTCACTCATTTCCTTCAACGATGGCAAGGAATCTTGAGCCGATTCCTTTACACTATACTAAAGAAACAACTAGTCAACATTTTCATTCCTAACCTCAATAACGAGCTATCATTTCATATGCAAATGCATTGTCTTACCAATTTTGAAGAATTCATTGAGAAGGGGACACAAATTGAAAAGGCTCTCATCCAAGGATCAAACAAACAACAACAATCATTCTCAGGAAAAATCAAAGTATATCAATCGAAATCATAATGTTGTAAATGAAGAGGTCACTGACTCTTACAATGTACACAATGTTCAAAACAAGAAATTGTTATCCCAAGCAAATAAACTACTCCTCGTGACTATAAATGAAGACAATTCACACCATTGGGAGAAAGTCTTTCGAGTGTTCTACATCAACTAAAGCAAGTGCCAACATGGTGACTTATCCAATCACAAGACCTTTTGAAGAAGGGTAGCCAAAACCATCATGGTATAAAGCAAATGAATATTATGATTATCATCACATTGACGACCATAGTATGGATTGTTATATAAGATTCCGCCATTACATCCAATATTTAATTGACGATGTAGACATTAAAATGGAAAATCCATCTACTACAAAAATGCCAAATGAGAAATTAAAGGTGTTTCAAAGCCCCTTTCTAAAACATGGCACAAATGATAATGCTCATGATAAAGGTCAATCCTAACCATGTCAAGTTTAATTCCATTATTTTTTTCGTTGAATATATTCCTAACTCAATTTCTACAACAAAATTCATGATCCTAACTACATAAGTAAAGAACACGTAAAAAAGGTTTGGGTAGCTATAGCTTAAGCAACCCTCTCAGTGTCAACCAAACCTCTAAGATCAAATCATACAACAATGTCCAATCCAAAGTCAACGCTTAAAAATAAATCCTCTTTATGTCATTGTGACATCGTCAAACAATTAGAGACGAGGCTCACAAACATCTCCCTCTTGGAGTTACTCAAAACATCGCCCACACTTCAAGAAATCCTTACTCATGCTCTCCATGAGGCACGCGTTCTCGTTGTCCTCTCAAAATTTCCCCTCTTTTGAAATTTTTTTTTGAAAATTTTGTGTTAACACCCTTTCATGATGTTCTAGTGAAGTGAAAAGTTGAGGAGTTAGTGAAAATTCATGTTTTTGGAGTCATTTTGGTGATTTGCTGGGTCTCTGTCGAACATTTTTGTCCCGTATGTCCCAAGTTCTGCTAGACCTTCTGTTCCCCGATTGGCCGTTTTCCCCGAAAATCTTTTAACTTTCAGTTCCTACGCGAAATTTTTGGTCTGCTTTATTCTAAGTTCGCTCAGCTTTCGCTCCCGATCACCCGCATTGGCCGCATCGGTCTATCACATACTTTTGTCCCATCTGTCCCAAAAGCGTGCCTGCCCTCCTCTCGCCCCGCTTTGCCCGCATTGTGCGCATTGGCCGAATCACGCCTTCGCATCCCTCACGCTTTCAAGTTTCTAAACTATCTCGCTCATTTGGCCCGCTTTTCCCGCATCGCCGTGCATCCGCGCGTCTGGTCCCGCATCCCCCATGTCCCAAATGTACCAAAGACCATTTGGGCCAGTTTTTGCCGCTCTTCCCGATTCTTGCCTTTTTGAGTCGGTGCATATGAATTTAATGTGCATTTATGACCTTCTCTCTCCTAAACGACTATTTAATGGGACTACCCTCTACGCATTTGGCACACTACTCACTTGTTATCATTCGCTCGAATCCCTACAATTAAGATTGTCTACTCATGCTCCCATTCCCTTTACATTTTTCATTACGAATTTGATCTGTGAAGGTTGTTTCCCTGAATGTTGAAAATATGAAGATTAAATTCCAAGGTCAAGAACATGTTTCACCGCTTGAGTCCTCTATTCCCGATATCGGGATAGTGAGGTTCGACACCTAGATTTTGGTGATTTCTAGAACAAATTGACTAGCCCTAATCCTTCCCCCATGGCATAAATGATCAATGACAGTGGCCTTATGTATGCTGCGGGTTTCCCAATCTCAGTACAATGTGCCGACACCGTGCTCGCGTATGGGCTCACTTTAACCCTGACACCAAGGAATTGTCTAATGTGCATGGGGAGCTAATTGCTAAACTAGATGCTACTTGCCATTGTTGTTGCACTACGGATTCCAGAAGTTGAGGACTCCATTGTTATCACTCAGGCTCAAGCTCAGACTCTATTTGAGCAAGACAAAGGATAAATATAAGGTGAGGATAGAAAAATCATGGTTGAAGAACCCTAAGAAGGGAGCATCCCGACTTTCCAAGGCATTATTTAGAGCTGATTTCAATGAAGAGCTGTCTGATTTCATTATCCTACTAGCTCGTGTCATGGGACTACCCTCTACCAATGAATTTCACTTTTGGATGTGCCCGCTCATCAACATCGTCTGCGAAGGTAGTCAGAGTATAAATTGGGCAGAAATCATTTGCATGAATTTGACAGAGCAATTGTCCAATGTGCAATAGATTAAGAAGTTCTATATGACTTCCTATCTCATGTATACCCTAGCAGCATCTCGACAGTGGTTTGGATTCACTTACATAGAGGGTCAGAAGGATGAACCCATTTATGCATACTAGTCCTCAATTCACCCTTGAAACTAGTAACCACAACTTCAGGAGGGTGAATGATGCCTTTACCATGTATATTGTGAGGCTTTTAGAAAGTGATACTGCCAAGAGATTTTCTGATGAAGCCATGAACTTGATAGAAAAGTATGGAGCCTTCTTCATTCAGTTCAGGAGGTTTTCATATATCAGGCTAGGTTAGTTATGAGAACACACCTCTCAAGCTCCCCATGTTTTGTAATGACAAGATGGCTTTGATTGAAGTGTGTAGGCAATTGGATAAATTACATAGAACCTGCAGCGACAAGAAGATCTCTAATTTGTATTTCCCTATTTCCTTGGGTAACTATACATGTAAAACAACCTTGGATGCTTAGAATATAGAAAGGGCCCTCGCTCCCATCACTGTTCACTTTTTCAGGCCTAGGACCTGTTTTGATTTGAAGAAGTTCATTGAGCTGAATCTCAGAATTAATTATCATCACAGGTCAGATATTGAGGACTACTGGGCCAATTGTGCAGATGACTTTGAAGCAAGGCGGAGGCACTATGGCAGGTTCTCTCTATAGCTGATACAGGAGCTCAATCTCTACCAAATTCCTGAAGGGTTCCAAGATGATAATGAAGACTTGTTATCTTATGAATATGAGACATTGATCAAGCATACTCCCTTGGAAGATCTAGACTGGTACAAGAAGGAGAAGGATGACTTGGTTGAGATTTTGGCCCCTGTCCTTGTAAGAACCAAGGTTTGGTTTGATAGAAAAGTCTCGAGAGCTTAAGAAGAATCCAAGTGGATCTTCCTCCAAAGATACTTCAACACCTAGGAAGGAATCACATACACCTAGCTTGGAGGTACCTACACAAACCCCTCCTCCTTCCTCAAATAAAGAACCTGAATCATCCACTCCTACTCAAGTGTACCAAAAGAAGGTAAAAGAGGTTAAACAAGAGCCAATTGAGGAAGAACCCCTTCTAGAGCATTCAGAACTACCTTCAGGGCCTAGAGAATGTTATTGTTCTTAGTGAAAGTGATGATGGTGAGGTACCAGATCCTATAGGAACTTCAAAAGTTACAATAGAAAAAGAGAAGGAAGTGCCTAGCACTGAACCTCCAAGTGCCACTGGTTCCTCTTGCTCAAGAAGCTCCAGATACCTCACTCACATCTCTACTAGAAGCAACAGTGGTAAATACTTTGAGTGCCATGAGTTCACTTGCTCTTGGATCTCTTGCTCCTCCTTCTTCCTCCACTTTTGCATGGGTGCAACCCTTGGTTAACAACAGGAAGAGAAAACCTTCTTCTTGATTGACAGGGCCAAATTTTGATGTTGTGGCAGCCTTGTTGGGCACTACTCCTCCTGCTCCAACAAAGAGAGCTAAAACAACTTCAAGGATAGTGACAGATGCTTAGGGCCAACAATTTCTAGAGGTTGCAAAACCTAAGGTTGATAAGGCAGAACAAGATCTATTAGCCTCTGATCTGGAGCTTTCTAGGATTCCAATGGGAGAATCTACCCCTGAGAGTGAGGTGCATAACCTCCAGGAAACAATAACCAAGGTTATTGAGAGAGTAGAAAGGGGTAAACAAACTATAGAACAACTGGAAGAACAAAATCAAGTTCTTTCTAGCTTCATCAAGTCGTTATTGGCTAAGGACAAGGTTTTGGATCCTACTCCACTGGCTTCCCTTCCGCCCCCTATGATTCTTAGTCAAGATGAAGTTCAAAGCATCAAGGATATACACAGGTATTCCACTTATGGGAGGGCTATGGAAGCCATGGTTGATGACATGATCATTGCAGGCTTGAATTTCATTGTAGAGGCCTTCAAACTCAATGAGAAGGTGGCCAACCTGCAACAAAAACTCTCCTCCTCAATTGCAACTATGGACAAAGAGCTGAAGCTTTGGAGTAGTTGCATCGTGGATCTTCACCTGATGGGATAGGATGATGAAAATATATTGATGGCCAATAAGGTTTTTGATGATGCCAAAGAAAACTTGTCAAAGTCATGGGTTTTCAGTGTGGAATGGAAAATAAAAGTTCTAGAAGAAGCCTTGGGAGAGTTGAGGAACAGTTGGCAGAAGGGAGAAGCCTTCAAAACTTGTGTTGTGTCTGCCTTCAAAGATATTCACTGTCATCTTCACGATGAAACTTCAGGTGTTCCTTTCTCTCTCCAAGAAATTAAAACTCAGTTCAGGGCATTTGTTAAAGAAAACTTGTTCAAGGAGGAATTGGTTACCAAAGAGAAGATAAAGGAGATTTGCTCTCTTCAATCTGCTATTGAAGAGGCTAATAAAGAATATCATGCACATACTGAGTTCGATAAGGACATGGAGAAATTCCTAGGTACTTGGTCTCAAGCCACTGCCAACACATCATCAGTCCCCATGAGGCGATAGATAGTCAAGCATTGAAAAGATTCAGGCAACGGATCCTCAAGTCGGTGGGCCCTCCTCAACAATAAGCGACGTTTTCCCTTCTAGCTTCTCCTCTCCTCCTTCTTTTCTCAAATCAAGCTCATTGTAATTAATTAAGGATCTTGTGTCAAGCACTTCCTTAATTAACATTTTAGTTAAAAGAAACAGTTACCAAGTGTAACTAATTTGTAAGTTATATAATGGGCTCTCTGCGCCATTTTCAGGGGGAACTCTATTTATTTTTGAAAGTGTAAAGGAGTAAAAAGTTATCAATACAAAAGGATCTCTCTTTCTGTTTCCACCTACTCTTGTTCTTTCATTGCTATCCATTTAAAATTATTGAATCATTAAGTCTGTTTTAATTCAAGAAGCTTTGTATTCTTATGGATGTCATCTCTAGAACTTTGTGTCTATGAAATAACATCTATGGTCTTAAAATGTAAATGATTATGTTCTATTTGATTCCCTCCTGGCATGTGTAAAGAATTATTTTGTTATCTATATTTCTTGAGAGTGCTTTTCTACCCCCTCCTGTTCCTTAATTCTTCTATCCTTTCGTATTGATGATCTGTTATATTATAACACTTTCATGATATTAGAGTTCCTGATTAAAACTACACGTTGTACATTTGTAAATAAGTTTTTGCCTTTAATAAGGGAACCTCTCCCATTAAAGAGGATTGAATTTTGTCCCATGACTGTTGTTTTCAATAAAGTCCTTATTTGACAACCAACAGTTCCTAAGGATAAACTCGCAATAATTTCAAGCACTCATTGAAAATATTTCACATATCAGTCCCATATTGTCATTTGGTCTTCATGACCTCTTGAACCCTAATCTTCAAAGTAATAGCTCATTATAAATTAAAGATTTTATCACCAATCAAGAAATCAAAAGAGTTTTTATTGACAATGAAGCTACTCTAAATATATTCTCTATGAAGTCACTAAGATGCCTTGGGCATACCGAAGAAAGTTTGGGAGACAATGTTATAACTGTTTGTGGTTTTGATAATAGTGAGCGATAATATTTTGGCACAATCACTTTATCTATACAAGTTGGATTGCGGATGTTGGACACCCTTTGTCATGTTGTAGATGTTGAAACCTTGACAACATCCTTCTAGGTTGCCCATGGATACATGTCATGCAGGTTGTTCCTTCCACATTTCATCAGTGTATAAAGTTCCCTCACAATGAAAAAGAATTTACCTTTTTTGCAGATGCCAAACCATTTGAATATTGTAAGCTCTTAGAGGTAAGATATAATCATATGAACTATTGTCCTTCTGCAGATAGGTCTACAACTCCTCGTATCATACCCATCAAAGATGAAAACTTTATAGATCCTAACACACTCTTAAGGTCACAACCTTCTACATCCTCTAAACCATATGAATTAAAAATCCTTCATAAAGGTATTGGTCAAGATGAGCTCGAGTATGCCTTCCATATTGCTAAATTTTCATTGTCTCTATATAGCTATGGAAGACCCAATGCTCCCCACCTTAAAGTAGCTCATATCTACCATCTTGGAAATACTCCATGGAAATAATTTAGATATTTAGAAGATGAACACATTCAGGGTTCTTCATACTTTTGGTTATACGATGATTAGATAGCTAGTTGTTATGAATCCTCTAACTACAAAAGAAGGTGAAAAAATGATGAAGAACATGCAAAGGAACAACAAAGGACTTCGTGACAAAAGGAAAATGTTTTCTAGAACCAATGTTATACATAGAAAATCTATATTGTCATGGTTTAAGTTTCGAGATTTTTAAAAACAACCACTAATGTTTGATGTAATTGAAAGAGTTTGCGAGAATCGTATCGAAAACTGTGCACCACGATGAAGTTGCACTCCAAAGGAAACATAATATCTCTAGTGTAATCACAAGGAGGAATCGATCAATCAATGGAAGAACTTGCATAACAGAACACATATTACACATAGAGAAAGAAAATGGAGTGTCTTGCATACTCATAAATGTCAAATGAAGGGATACATATAGGGTGTTGAGTAACCCTAGTGCATGACACACAAGCAAACCCTAAACCTAACCCTAAACCTAACCCATGTGAGATGACCCTCCATATGTGAGTGGAAGACACATGAGATTCCACACACTAACACCCCCCTTCATCGAAGGCGGGGTATCGGCTATGATGAGTCGAGACGAACAAGAAGACATTCCTAAACAACTAAGAAAGATTTATGAATGGGTCTTGCAACTAAAATCTTGATAAGGTGCCCATGTACAAACAACATCTTCCTAGAAGAAGAAGAAGAAGAAGAAGAAGAGAAGGACTATATAGCCCAAGAAGATGAGAAGCTGCATAAGACCTCACCCCAAGAAGAGACCGTAAGTGAAGAAACTTCACCTCAGTGAAGGGCTTGGTGAATATATCTGCAATTTGATCAGCTATCTGAATGTACTGAATGTTGATGATACCATCATGAATAAGCTCTCGTATGAAGTGCATATGGATCTTAATGTGCTTCATCTCGCTAATGCTGAACTGGATTTCTACAAATTGAGATAGTGCTCATGTTATCACAATAGATAATGGTAGGCCACCGAAAGTGGATGCCAAACTCTGTCAGAATACCCTGTAGCCAAACAACCTCTGTGGCAGCGTTAACTGCTCCTTTGTATTCTACCTCTATAGAATATATTGTAATTGCATTCTGCTTCTTGCTAGACCAACTAATAGGACCCAAACCAAGAGAGAAATCTGTAGCCAGAGGTAGATTTCCGATGATCTAAGTCACCACCCAATCAAAATATGTGAACCCAATCAAGTCAATATCCACCCCTCTAAAATAATGAATGCCATCAGTATAGGTGCCACGAACATAATGAAGGATCTGCTTAGTTGCTTTCTAATGCAGCTCATGTGGCTCTGCGCATGAATCTGACACGATCCCAACAACATAAGATAAATCTAGTTGAGTGTGAGTCAAGTAAATCAAGCTCCCCACCAACTGTCGATAAAGGGTACCATCAACCAAGGGAGTAGAGCAATCAGAAACCAACTTAACCTGGAAAGAAAAGGAGTAGGAGAAGACTTGTAATTAGACATCTGAAAATGAGAAAACAAGTCAAAAGCATACTTAGGTTGCAAATCAAAATTCCCGAGTCAGATTGTGAAATCTGGAACCCAAGAAAGTAATGAAGCAGACCTAAGTCAGTCATGGAAAACCTATTGGCCAAGGTGATCTTCACAGAATCAATGATAGAGGAAGAGCTGTCGGTGATCAACAAGTCATCAACATAGAGAACAAGAATGAGTATGGAGTCATCTTGCCATAGAATATAAACATTTGGATCAGAATGACACCTAGTAAACCTTGATGTAAGTAAAAAGGATTCCATCTTGGCATACCAAGTCCGAGGGGCTTGTTTAAGGCCATAAAGAGACTTATTTAACTTATAAACGAGGGATGGATCATGGACATAACCCGGATGTTGTTCCATATAGATCTCTTCCTCTAGGTCACCGTGAAGGAAGGCACTCTTAACGTCCATTTGATGGACTTTCCATCTATTTTCTGTGGCAGTTGCAAGGGTCAGTCAAATAGAAGTCATCTTCATAGCCAGAGCAAAGGTTTTAGTATAATCAACCCCAACTATCTGGGAGAAACCCTTAGCTACTAATCGCGCTTTAAAATTTTCAACATCTCCATCTACTCCATACTTTGTTTGGAACACCCACTTACACCGAATGATTTTTCTTCCTTTTAGAAGAGGGGTGAGATCCCAAGTATCATTCTTCATGAGAGAGGAATACTCCTCATCCATGTAAAAATCCCATTCAGGGAATACCATAAGCCTCCCGGAAAGACTGTGGATCGAGAGGTAGAGCGAAGAAAAAGAGTGGGGTCCAACGAAATCTGAGCGAGTACATCTCATATTCAAAGTATCTCAACTAAATCTCCAACGCTTTGCAAAGTTTTCCCTCCCCAAGAGGACCGGGAGGATTAGGCTCGAGTCGAAAGATTCATCACTCGAGTGAGAAGGGACATAGTCCTCGTCATCACTACTGTCATAAATCAAAAGACTCAAGGGTCTGATGGTAGGAAGGATCAGGAAGAGGAGCACGCTCAACGACATCATCATTTGATGAGTCAGAATCTGAATCAACAAGCTGAAGAACCTCAATAGGTAGAGAAGTGGAAGTCGAAGAAGACTCATCGAACTTAACACTTCTCTCAATATAAAGCTCATGAGAAGTAGGATTCAACAATTGATATCCCTTCACACCATCAAGATACCCTACAAAGATACAAGGTTTGGATTGTGGTTCCAATGCCTTGCATTTCTTCTTGGGAATCCAAGCCATAGCCTTGGATCCGAAGACTCGAAAGTGCTCAACATCAGGCTTGTGTCCAAACCAGGCTTTAAAGGGTGTCATCCCTCTTACTTGCCTTGTGTGGAACACGGTTCTAAATGTAATTAGCACAATTCATTGCTTCAACCCAATACTGCGGAGGAAGAGACTTCGAGTGAATCATACAAGTGGCCATCTCTTTAAGAGTACGGTTCTTTCTTTCTACTACTCCATTCTGCGAAGGGCTATAAGAAACTGTATGCTACAAGGAGATCCCTTTAGAAGTACAAAAATCCATGAACCTATTGTTTACATATTCACCTCCATTGTCGGTTCAAAGAACCTTAATAGACCATTCTCACTTATTTCTCAACAAGAGCCTTAAAAGTCTGAAAATGTTCAAAGACTTCAGACTTAAGCTTAAGAAAATATACCCAAGTATATCATGAATAGTCATCAATGAAGGTCAGCACATAAAGAGCTCTAGTAAATGAAGGAGATGAAAATGGACCAGAAATATCGCTATGAACAAGATCCAAAGGATGAGTAGCTCTCCAGGATTTTCCTTTGTCAAAGTTCTTTTCAGGATGCTTTCCAAGGGTACAACCCTCACAAAGACCCTTAGAAAACTTGACGTGGGGTAACCCGTTGACCATTTCGTTTTGGCTCAATTGTTCAAGGTAGCGATAATTTAGATGTCTGAAATGCTCATGTCATAGCTTACTAACCTCATTTTCATGAGTGAGAAAGGCAGTGGGCGTAGAATCAAAAGTAAAGTGGGAAAATGTATACAACCATGAATGGTGATCCGCCTTTCCCTCAACCACTGTAGTTTCATCGTTAAGCTCACGAATAATCACCGAGTTAGGACCAAATTCCACTTGCATTCCTTCACCAAGGTGAGTAATTTGGTAAACCGATAGGAGATTGGTAGAGAGATCAGGAACACTCAACACTTGGTTAAATGTTCCCCCATCCATCTCTACCGATCCACTATTAGAAACCGACACTATGTGTGTCATTACCCATCGTGATTTGGGACATACCACAAGGCTCGATGTTGGAGAACTCAACATGCGAAGAAGCCATGTGGTGCGAGGCACTAGAATCTATAATCCATGTCGATGAAGGAGCAACTTTGGCTACAAGGGCCTTTCCTTTCTTCTTATCAAATTTAGAACCTTTTGTAGTAGAAGACTCGACCTTCGGAGCATTTTGTTTAATAGACTCAAGAACACCTATTTGATTTTCTCAAGTAAATGAGTAAGGTGATCAATTTGTTTTCTCATACACATATGCTCTTTATGACCAGGCTTCTTGTAATAGGAACACAAATACTTGTCTTTCTATGCTCTAGGCTTAGAAGTCGAAGTGTTTGTGTTAAATTTAGTTTTGGTCTTGGTTTCCTTCTTAGGTTGGTCCTTTCTTTCTTTCTTCTTTTCAGTCTTCTTTTCCTTACTAGTACTCACTACAAGGGCATGTGACTTGGACTTGAGAGACCCCATTTGAATGAGTTTGTTCTGTTCTCGAATGATTTGGAAAAAAAAATAGTCAAAGGATGACATATTCCAATCCTTTCCCAAGGTAACTTTTGTAGCGTAAAAGTTGACACAAAGACATAATATTTAGGACCTAACTTAGAGAGAATCGACAAGATCAGTTGAGAATCTTTCTTCTCTACTTGACATTCCTTTAACAACAATCTAGTGTGGACAAACTTAGAGAAGAATGCTTGTAGGTTTTCAAAATCACTAGGATTTAACCCTAGTAGTTCGTTTTCCAACTCATGCGCTCTCATGTCATCTTGTTGTCCAAACATTCCATCTAACATTTTCCACGTAGAATTAGGTGTTTCAGATGACTCAATGTGGAAGAGCAAGTTAGGAGAAATAGACATGCAAAGAATACCTAAAGCTTCATCACTACGGTTTAACCACTTAGATTTTTTAGGGTCATCATCTGGTTCAATCTCAGTTCCCATGGTGATGCGAAATAACCCTTTACCCCTTAGTTTCATAATTATTTTCAATCTCCATTCAAAGAAGTTGAACAATGTAAGAAAAGGAATTGAAAGTGCATCCATAGTGAAGAGAGAGAAAGAATACAGAAAAGAAACACAAGAATCACAACCACTCAGGACAATATAATAAACCCCCTTCTTTTAGTAGTTTAATGTTTAGTGCGTTGAATACAATCGGGTCTGAGCGTGCGTCTTGAAACACTTGGTAACTCACATTACAATTAGCATAATAACGCGCAAGAGAGGAGACCACACTCGTGTTTCATGGAGCACAGCAAAGTGACACCATACAAAAGCACAATTGCAAAAAACTAGGAATGAGGCAAAATCAAATCCTGTTGTGAGAAAAAACATCTCACGTCATGAAAGGATACCCCCTTGCTGCAAACTGTGGCGGATGCACTCACTAGTCACAAGCAATAATAAGGGTAAAATACAATGTTTTAAACGAACTCAAGATGAGTCGAGATCTTCAAAATGCCGGAAAAGCATGCGGAAGACAAATAGGAGCTCGAGTGTTACTTGCACACTTGAGCGCACGATTAGTAAAAAAATCGACAATAACGCTTAAAAAATTATCATTTAGAAACACCTAATTTAGCTAATTTTAAAGCTATGGGAGTTAAAAAATGATAATTAATTGTTAATTTAAAGGACGATTTTAAAATAATACTAATCGTAAATGAAGGTCAATTTGAAATTAATAAAACTAGATTTAATATAATTAAATCTAATTAATTTCAACTAATTAAGATCTAATTAAAAATTAAATCCTAATTAAATATTTTAATACTTTCCTTTCTAAAAGAGTCAAATTTTAAACTAAATAAGATCTATCAAATTTAAATGAAACTAATTTCAAAAAAAAACTTACGGTTATTTGAAATAAATAAATTATAACAACCTTACCAATTTGGAAACTTGCCCTAAATAAAGGATACGGTTTTGAATGAAATAAATAAAATTTAAATCAACTTACCCAAAAACTTACTGAAAAGCACTCACCAAACTTACTGTTATAAAACAACTCGGTTAGAGAGAGGTAATGACCGAGCTTTGGGGGAGGATCCCACTTTGTGGTGCAAATTCCCGCCAATGAGATGCCGTGTAGTAGGCGGGAGAGCCATGTAACATGCCGAGAGATGTGGTAACAACTAGGTCATGGGGCTTGGTGAGCGGTAGAGGGGAGAAGCCATTGGAGAAGGCTCGACACGTGGGGAAGGGCGTAGGAATGGCTACGTAGAGGAGAACATGAGCTCGAAGAGTAAAAATGGCTCAGCCAAGACTCGGCCACAACACAATACAACACACCAGCTCACTGTTTGAGCAACTCCGACAAGAATGAACTCGGCCAGGGTAAAGAGAACGTGAGCCAAAGATCACGAAGGATGAAAAATGCATCCACACACCAGAAAAATTAGGGACCCAGCTGAGTAGAGGGGGAAAACACGATGAAAAAACCACAGGGTAGTGGTTCAACACGTCCACACAGCCCACACAATGGCGAGTTGATTGTTTGAAAGAGCTCCCACACAAAAACACACCCACACAATGCGAGTAGGAGTTGAGTGAGCTTGGTGGCGAGTTGAGAAAAGAACAAAGAACTTGGCCGAGCTTACAGTAGAAAACTTGTGAGTTGAGGGAGCTCGAGGGCAGGTTGAAGAGGAGCTCGGTGAGGGGCTTGGTGGAGAGCACTGAACCAAGACACCAAACTTCAAACCTATAATTTTGAATCTAAATTTCTGCAAAACCACCATGCAAAAAATACAGGAGAGACCAAAAATAGAGATCTAAAAATTTTCAGTTTAATAAAAATTTAAAAACCAAAAAATAACCTCTATTTTAACTGATCTACTAGATTTATCTACAGCTAGCTAAATGTAGCTACAAAACCCTTGAAAAACTCAAGGAGATCTGCACATGCACGAAGAACACAACAAAAAGCCAAAACTTTCCAAGAACAATTTGTTAAGAACGTTAGCAATAAAATTCCAAAATATAATGATCGAAAAAACTTGCACGAGGAGTAAAAAAATGAAACCAAGAGTGATCACAACTCAAATGACGAATGCACATTTACCCGATCTCAGTCTCTGATACCATGAAATAGTTTGTGAGAATTGTATCAAAAACTATGCACCACGATGAAGTTGCACTCCAAAGGAAACGTAATAGCTCCAGCGTAATCACAAGGAGGAATCGATCAATCAATGGAAGAACTTGCATAATAGAACAAAGCTTGCACATAGAGAAAGACAACGGAGTGTCTTGGCATACTCATAAATGTCAAATGAAGGGATACATATAGGGTGTTGAGTAACCCTAGTGCATGACACACAAGCAAACCCTAAACCTAACCCATGTGAGATGACCCTCCATATGTGAGTGGAGGACACATAGGATCCCACACACCAACAATAATGACTAGTGGTGAGGATATTGACTCCGATGTTGAGACATGTTCCACACATAGCCTCTTTGAAGACTTATCTCAAGCAGACCTTTTCATTGAAAACCTTTCCATTCACACTATTGACTTTGACATTGTCTATCCTAGTCTTATTAATTAGGATCAACTAAATCACATATCCATGGAGCTCTTTTAGAATGATGAGGTCATCAAAGAGTTTCTCGACTCTGGATTATATACCCCTATCGGATCACAAGAAGGGTTTCAATATTAACCTTGGCACTTCATCTTACTTTGGCGAAGAACTTGAGTTCTCTAGTCCACAAAATAAAAAAATCAAAATAAGAAAAAGAAAAATACAATTTCTCATAGTGAAAACCTCACCGAGGTACTATTTGGGAAGTAAAAATGAAGAAAGAAAATAATAAGAAAAAGAAAAAGGACGCATCTCCTAGTGAAAACCTTTCTAAGGCACTAGCGAGAGGGGACTCACTTCCATATCAAACAAGTGACCTACATCAACCTACAACATCCTTTCAGGACATAGATACATCGAAAATGCCATTAAATGAGACTTTCATAATCTAGATTGGTACAAGTGAGAATCCTAAACTTCTACAACTTGGTGCAAGTTTATCAAAAAAAAAAATAAAAGCATTCACAACACTTCTTGTTGAGTTTTAGGATTTTTTTGCATGGTCATACAAATACATGTCAGGTTTAGATCCTTCCCTTGTAGTGCACAACCTTGTGGTTCACCTAGAAGAAAACCAGTCAAGTAAAAACTCAGGAAAATGCACCCCAAAGTTGCATTTTTGGTTAAAGTGGAACTTCAAAAACTGTTAAAAGAAGGCTTCATCATATCAATTGATTATTCGAATGGATATCTAATATGGTACCCATTGCAAAGAAGACACCAAGGATCAAAATATGCATCGACACTATGATATAAATAAGGCTTGTCTAGAGGATGATTTTCCCTTGACCAACATTGATATGATCGGTGGGTTCTAAAATGGGCCATGAAATTATCTCTCTTATGGATGGATTTTCAAGTTATAATCGAGATCCAAATTGTCGAAGAAGATCAACATAAAACAATAGTTACAACACCCTGGGGCATGTTTTGTTATAAGGTCATGCCTTTTGGCCTTAAAAACATAGGAACAACTTATCAACGAGAAGTGACAATCATCTTCCATAGCATGCTACATGATATCATGGAAGACTATGCAAATGATATCCCTACCAAATAAAAAGCAAGAGTCGACATCCAACTATTTTGTGACGCATATTTGAGTGATTATGGGAGTACAAGGTCAGACTTAACCCTAAGAAATGTGTGTTTGGTGTCACTTCAGGAAAGATCTTGGGATTCATAATCTCATGAAGAGGAATTGAAGTTGATCCCACCAAAATCAAAGAAATCATGAAAATGCCTTCCCACATAACTCACGATAGTTAAGACGCTCCATGGGAAAATTCAATCCATTCAACGTTTCATTTTTCAACTAGTAGATAAATGTCACCATTTCAATTAGCTTGTAATGTCCCTTTTTGGGGGACCTTAGGAAATGGAAAAAAGCTCCCAAATCAGATTTAGAACACTGTTGTTTTAACCCTGCAAAAAAATCTCAAACCCTTCCTAGGGCAGCGACCTTCCTAGGGAAGAACAACCCTTCGAAAAGGAGATAAACCTTGCAAAGAATACTTCCAACTTGTGCCAAAATTAATAGGAAACCCTCATCAATCAATTACAACTGTTAGAACTCAAATTTGCATGTGAAATTAATTAATTATGAAACCCTAACCAACGAACATTCCCGAGCATGCAAAAATAGTAGAACATCACCAAAAATCACCAAACTCGAGATATTGGCTTAATAAAATATGGAGAATAAGATGATGAATTCAGATTTTCCAAATTGTCACCATACATACCAAATTACCACATCAACCTAGGTCGCTCCACTTGAAATAAAATATATTTTGCACCAAAGAGACCACTTGCAAGAGAAAGATACTTAATTCCTTTTCCAACCAATTTTCATATCAAGAGCATAATTCATTAATGCCCAAGTGGCCTCCTTAAATACACATAAGGAGTGCTTAAAGCAATCATTACATCATGGCTAACCCCTTAAGTAATTGCATTTTAAATATTAAAAAGAGTATTGGAGCCTACATGCTCACAATACCATTAATATTAAACAACTTAAATTCCTCTATTGGAGTAAAAAGGCTTCTAATAGGATAAATGATAATAAATGAAAATGACTATCTAATCAATAATAAAAATATAATCCAGATTTCCCCTGGCTTTTCTCCTTAGACCCATGGGGAAATAATGGGTTAAGGTCTTCAAAATTTAGCCTCCAAAAGGGACACGACAATCCCCCTTCCCAATATTGTTTGTCCTCAAGAAATGATGAACTTTGCTACTCCAAATATTTGACTCGTTAAATGTAAATCCTTCTTGTGTTCCTTCTTGATTCTCATAGAGATCTCGTTTTCGTGATAAGGCATTGCACTTCTGCGAATGTTATCTCCCTTGACATAGTTGATTTCAAAACCAAAATATTGTATTTTATTGACCCATCAACAAGATATGGTGTAATTTTGACCAAGGCATGCACAATGGCCATCATTTTCTTATCATAAAGGTGAAGATTCAACTCATATTTCTTGAGTTCTTTGTTTTCTAATGTCATAAGAAGCTGATTTTGCATTAGAACAACCCCTATTCCTTCACCGGATGCATCAAATCCCACCATAAATGGAAAAAATGATTTATGTACAACAATTACTTGACATGATTACATCACCTTCTTGAGTTTATCAAATGTTTCTTGAGCTAGAAGTGACCAATTGAGTACCCTATTTTTAGTTAAATCGGTTATAGGGGAAACAAGATGTGAAAATACCTTCTTAGACCCAAGGGAACTTATGAGTTGTGAAATGGAGATGGGAGGGGGCCAACCAAATATGGTATGTATCAATTGTTGCTCTACATATCCTCAGTACAAAATTTTTCTCAAACCAAATCCAAATTTGAATTTCTTTGCAAGTAAGGACTGCTGTCCTAAAACACTCATCATTATGTTAAGGTGTTGTAGATGCTTCACCCGTGTTTTTCTATATCTCAAGATATCATCAAAGGAAACAAGAACAAATTCTTTCAAGTAGTTACGAATATGAGGTCCACACATGATTGGAATGTGGTAGAAACTAAAAATTTCTCTAGAGGAATTGAGAATATGAAATCAATTGTTTATCCATTCTAAAATATGTGAGAAGTGTACCATCTTTCTTTGCACATATATGGATGTGATCACTCTAATGACTATGTTTCATTTCCTCTTCATTTTTTATCCTTCTCATGATCTTTTTGTATTATTCCTTTTTGTACTCTTAGCTAGAATCAGTCCCCGCTCTCTTTGCTGGTAATGAAGTAAAATAAGATTTTCCTTGATTAACATGCCTACCATTTCCATTGTTGATTTCAAAATTAATGACTTCTTCCTTTTGTGTGGATTTTGAGGGTTAATTCCCCAAAATGTTGAAGCTCTTGAACCCCAAAACAATATGTGTATCATTGAACTTAAAACAAGGAATTCAATATAAAATTCATACATTTTCATGTGGATAACGATTTGTGGTATCTTTCTTGTGCAAAGAGGATATGCTCCATACATTATGGTGATCAAAGCCTTTGAAACCAGCCTTGTTTGGTCCCATCCTTCTTGCCAATTCTTCTTCAATAAACTAATGCATATTTCCATTCTCTATCAACATGGTGACCCTTTGGTCATGAAGAAGACTCCTCACCCGAAATGGGTGATGTGTACCACATTTGATAGTAAGAATGTTTCCCATCCATTCCATTCTTTTTAATTATTCCATTATTATGGGACCATGGGTTAACCACATATGAAACTAAAAATTAGAATCACCGTCATTTCCCTCCATACTAATTTTGAAATCAGGTTTCCTTCCCAAGTAAATTTCACCATATCACCTATATGCCATGTGTGGAAACACCTTTGAAATGGATCCCAAGTATCTATATTCTTTTTATTACAAAAAGAAATTCTTACCTAATCACTCTGTGAAGTATGATGTGCATGATGTTATCCAATCAATAATGGCCTAGGAGGATACCACACATATGAGACATGAGTACTATTTCTAACCATCTATCTATGGTAGCAAATCTGAAACAATATATTTGTAAAATTGAGATAACCTCATACCACGGGCTGCTTATGACACTCCTATGACTCAGAATTTTTGAGTTCAAATCAACACTATTTCGTGGCCTAGTTTCCTTGCTAGATGAGATATTTCCTTTCCACATTTTTCGGTGCTTGTCTTAAATAACTTACGAACTTATTTTTAGGGCTACGGTTTCCATCAAATGACCTCCCATTGAATTTTTTTATGGAAAATCCAGCCACCTTATCTTGACTTTTATGAATAGTCTCTTTCAATCTTCTTGACCATAAAAGAATTTTTGAGGAATCTGTTAGTGTAAGCATCATTACGATGCCAATTTCTTCCCCAAACACAAGTATATAAGAAGGATTATAAACCAAATGGAAAGAGGAAGTATTTACCTTTACATGCATATTGTTGGCCTTAGGAATAAGGTTACCCCTTATCAACCCCATTTCATTCCTTGAGCTTAGAGAGACTTTTGTCTTGATGCATGCATGATTTGGAGGTTTCTTGAATGGTTGCACTACCTCCATACCTTGTTCATGTGTGTTTGGAATGTCTTCCTAGCTCTTACCAAGGTCTAATCCATCATCATTATGTTCTTTAGGGACTGATGTTCTAAACATATTAGCAAGCTTATTGTAATCATTTCTATTTGGAAAATGGTTTCCAACCATCCCTTTCTCCTTCCCTTATTGCTCCTCATTTATCTTTTCAACCCTATATTCATCACATGTTGAAACATTATCAATATTAACCAAACAATGATCAACAATTACCTCATGATGTTGACCCTCCAGAATAATAGGAGTAAGGGCTGATTCTCTCTCTTTTATGGCTCCATTTCCTTCAAGACGTAAATCCATCACATGTTGCGCATCTCCTTTTAGAATAGGGTTCTTTGTCTCTGTAATGTTTTTCTTTTGTCCTTAATCAAAAAGTCTGTGAGAGTCATTGCCTCCTGAAATTCCTCCGGAATTTCTTGGTATTCTTCAATAAATGTAATGTATCCATGAGTTTGTTTAGGGCTCCTTGTGGAGAGAATTCATCCTTTGCCATGAATTGAGGTTTGTAGGGCCTTGCAAAAGGTATTTTATCCTTCTTTGATTATCGTGGTTGTAGGAAGATTGTTCCTTTTGGTGAACCACTACCTTGCAACTTTTGGATGGCTATGGTAAGTTGACTCAATGTCTCCATCATTCATACTTGGTTCTTCATTGTTCTCTCCAATTTTTTCATTCTTCACAAGATGGGAGGAAAGATATCTCGATACCATTTCATTTTCCTCTCTCTCTCTCTCTCTAGGGAACCATTAAGAAGCTCATAACTACTTCATTTTGAATTCCCAGATGAAGAACTATTGTATGTGGATGTAATTCCTTCATGGAATTTTTTTAAGGATCTTACAACATCCACGAGTCGGGAGTCGGTATTCTTCTACTCACACCGAATGGAGATATTTTCCCAAAGTCTTATTGTATTGGTTTCCCTTACACAAACAACATCGTTGAATATGAAGCCCTTATAGTTGGTTTAAATTTTTTTATATCTTGACATCTCAAATAATTAACAGTTTATGGAGATTCTCTCTTGATCATTAAATAATTAAATGGAGAATATCAAGTCAAAGATGATAAAGTTTTTCCCTAGAAGCTCATATTAGATAGTCTTAATCATGTTACTTTCAACTCATCACCTTCAAACAAGTTCCTCGCACACAGAACAAATCAACATATGTCATGGATACTATTGGATCCCTTCTTGAATTTGATACCAATCAAACACACAATGAGTTTCTCATTGAACATCTTTTAATACTGCATATAATTTTTACGGAATCAACCATGGTATGTGAGATAGTTGGTCTTGAAAATCCTTGGTATCATGACATCTACACTTTCATCTGAGATAAAACCTACCTGGAAATATGAATTCCCACAACAAAAGGGAATTAACACAACATGCTTCACATTACACCATTCTCACCAACACCCTATATAGAAGAGGATATAATGGGAATCTTATAAGATGTCTCAATTAGGGGAAGCAAACCAAACCCTAGTTGAAGTGCATTTAGGTATTTGCGGTGCACACACAAGTGGTATGGTCTTAGCAAAAATATCTTGCATGTGGGTTATTACTGACCTAGTATGGAGTATGATGGATGTAATTTTTCAAGAAGTTCCTATCATGCCAAAGACATGAAAATATTATTCATACTCCATCATAGGACCTTCAACTTATCACCTCACCTTGATCTTTTTACCGATGGGAGCTCGAATTAATAGAAAAAATAAAGCCTACATCTTCTAATGGTCATACCTTCATTATCACAGTAACTAAGTATTTTACTCATGTTAATAGAGGCCATTTCTTTAACATATGTCACTAGTTCAAATATTTCCAAGTTCATTTTTAATCATATCATATGTCATTTCAAAATCCCTTCATCCCTTATCATAGATAGATAATGGCACATCCTTTAAAAAAAAAATGTCAAACAGTTAGCCAAACGTTTTCATATCCAACTCAAGTGGTCAACTCCATAACATCTACAGTGTAACAACCAAGCTTAAACATCTTATAAAATGATCAAATTAATATTGGAAAAGATTGTTGATAAACACGGTCATAATCGACATACACAACTCTATCCCGCTCTCTAGGCATATCGAACATCTTATCATACTCTAATTGGAGATACTACCTTCTCCCTTGTATATGGAATTGTAGTCATGCTACCCATAGAGTTCAAGCTCCCATCACTCTACATATCCCTTAAAAAAATGATTAGTGAAGATGAATTCCAAAAACACGTCTTATAAAACTTCACCTCCTAGATGAGAAGAGTCTAAACCCTTTGGATCATTTGAAATTGTATCATAACCAACTCCGCCACGATTAAAAAAATAATAAAACCAAGGCATTCAAGTTGGTGACCTTGTACTTAAGGAAAATTAGAAGAATACAACCAAGGAGGGTGAAGAACAAGGAAAGATTGAACCTAATTGGTTGGACCTTACAATGTTATTGCAAATTTTGGATTCAATGTATACAAGTTATCCACTAAATATGGAAAGGATATTAAAGAACCCATGAATGTGGTTCATCTACGAAAATTCTATTCCTATACCACATATCAGTATCCCTTGTGGTGGGGGCATATTAGCATAACTACCTATCTCATAACTATCATATGAAAGACAATCTTAACTCGTTGCTTAGTGTGTAAGTAGCTCTTGAATTTGGTAATCTGAAAGGACAATAGAGTCATCGGGAAAGGGAGAGGGGAAGCCTAATTGAACTAACTCTTCGATGCGATGTTTCCTCTCTCTGATCCCTAGATGGAGTTGAATCAGGAGGTTCTGGAATTTGATAGCGGTCTTATTGCAACTCAGAATCTCATTGATTTTCTCCGCGACCATCCGCCTATCTAAATTACTAGCCCCTTGTAGGGTGGAGTCTGAAGAATCATAAAGTTTCTGAACCAACATCGTGACTCAAGGACCTTGGCGGATATGGCACTATTGATGGTTGAGGCTGAGGACTCTACATTGGTGCACAGGATTTGCGCATCAGATATGAATATGAGTGCAGGCCCCATATATGTTTCCTTAGCGAAAATTCTCTTAAAGTAGGAGGAATATAATCCATGTAACAATATGAAGATTCCCATTTTATGGGGATGTTGAGTGAGATTTTGGGTCAAATCCTTAATCGCGTCCTCTAATGCCTTGTACTTTGTTTACTAGCTACCCTTCTCAGCCTCTTAGGTATGTAAATTCACTTGGAGTGAAGTGACATCTACTTTCTTTGAATTAGCCTCCTACTGAAGGAGCTTCTTCTCCTGATCAAGTGAACTGGCTCTAGCCTTGGATGCTGCAAGTTTGACTTCTAACATTGTGGTCCTTTCTTGAGAAGTTGTAAGAGATTCCTTTAATGCTACCTCTTTTAACTCCTTATGGAGCTGCTCTATTTCTTTACTTCGCCATTTATTTCAACATTGAGGTGGATCACATTTATTTGCGTCTGTAGAAGACTAGCCTCCATTTTCTTCAATTTATTGTTGAGCTTAAGATAATCTGTGGTGACCACGACAATCAAGTTTCACTCATCAACTCGATCTTATCCTAAGACCGAACCGAGTCAGTCCATCGTAAAACATTGATGGAGTAATCATTCGACTCCATTTTATCTGTGGGATTTTGGACATTGGGGACAATATGGGTGATGGTTAGGGAGCTATGTTGATAGTCATATAATGACCACATCTTCCTTATTTGTCCCATTGTCACTTCTTTTTTATTCTTCCCTCTTTCCTTCTATCTCAGGCTACTTTGGCCATCTCGGCCTGATTCAAAAATTAGAGGAGGAAGGAACTATCCCGCCTATAAATGGGAATCCTGGTGATAGGCCGTAAGGGATTATAACTATTCGTGGGGGCTAGGAAGTCACAAGATCGAAGAAGGGCCCGTTATAACTTGGGGAGAGAATGTGGGGATGGTGGTGGAAGAAGAGAAGAGCCCGAGGAAGAAGAGTCTAGGTTGGAGTGTTCGTGAGGGGAGCACTCTCGGTTGGGGAAGTGAAAGGTGGAGGAGATGGAGATGGATGAATGGGAGGAGGAGAAGGAGCGGAAGAAGGAGAGACCTCAATTGTCTTCAAATTTTTCTTTGAAGGGATTTGAGGGCTAGTGACTACAACAATGGTTGCAGAGGGTGAGACTGTTGGTTGGGCCGAAGTGAGCACCTATGCTTGACCCAACACCTGGTTGAGCTGCTTACCCCTCATCCTAAGGGGCTAACGATTTTTGAATTATGGGCGTGTGGCTGCGGATCCAACTGAGGAGTGGAAGGAGGAGGCCATGGGTGTGTTTGTTGTTGTGAGGGGCCAAGGGAATTTGCCTTATGCCATGTAAATTGTTCCTTGGTGATCAAGACTTCCTCCCCGATGTCCGTGTCAGACACTGTGTTCGGCGTCCTAGTATTCTTCCCACTGCTCATCAGTGGGTATGACATCAAAATTGAGGGTTTTTTTCCCAATTTCTTTCCTATATTTCTAATATGCCTCAAAATTTTCCATGCTCCAATCCTTCGCCATAGGGCCATCCTCAAACCTTTAGTCATGGTATACAACAGGTCGTATTTGCACGACAATGGATGAAAAGAATCCCATAATGGGATTGAGATATCCTTGAGCTCGACATAATTTTCAAGAGTGTCTTCCTGGGAGACCTCCTATCTTCAAAAAAATTTTTGTGTTCATGGTGGCAAGAGTTGAAGACTCTGTTTTGGGACAGATGTTAGCCATCCACCCATTCGGTCATATATTTATGTGTCTAGGATGAAGGAGAAGTTGTAGGAAGCCAACTTCCGTGTGAGAATATGTTCCGCTTGGTGTTTGATGATGGTAATCCCTCCCTTGCTCAAAGGGAGGTTGAACAATGCTTTCTTCTTCCATCCCAAGCCCAACTCTACATCGAGCGGCACTAGGCCTAGTTACCTCCAAGTCAACCACTCGCTCAGTGAGAATATTCAAAAGCATGAAGGATTCATCTATGAATCCATGCAACCAGATCATTGAATATTGTTTTCTAAAGAAATAGTCACAGGGATGCAGGGGGTCCACCAAGATGGCTTGGGCTGAGTCGTTCATTCTCATTATTGACCCCTTCGGGTCAAAATCGTGTAGAAGGGTCACAACAAAACAATTGGTGAATTCATATGCATCCGAGGAGTGGGAAAACACATGAGTCCATGCAGATACCGGGATGATTTTTGGGGGTCCACCTCCACCTCCATGTCCCACAATGTTAGATCTATAAATTGGCTAAGGGGCTAGGAGTTCTAGTACAAAATGAGGTGGAACAAATAGGAAGAATACCTAAAGGTGGCATTAATAGGGAACATGGCCAATTGCTCATAAATAGATTCTGCAATGACCTCGATGAAGTCAAACCAATATGTTTGTTCCTTCTTCATGGATATCATTTGGAAAAGGGCCGTTGCTTGCCATTCATGGATGTTTCTATCTGAGTCTTGGCTGAAAATGAATACCAACATGGAGTAGGCATCCTAAGAGTCTACCATGAACATCTTCGAGGGATTGGGAATCCGGTGTCTTGGAACTACTTGAATCATCTTGTCACAACTCCTTGTTGATGAATGTGGTTTTGTTTTTGCATTGATCCTAGACGTTTTGGATCT
Organism: Taxus wallichiana var. yunnanensis; assembly: GCA_018340775.1. Taxonomy (NCBI): domain Eukaryota; kingdom Viridiplantae; phylum Streptophyta; class Pinopsida; order Cupressales; family Taxaceae; genus Taxus; species Taxus wallichiana. Next base: position 448,970,820 of record CM031234.1, on the reverse strand, counting down.
TGGGCATATTGTAGAATCTGGTTGTTTGGTCATAGGGCAGGGCCAACATATCCTTGATGGTTTTTGGTGTAATTACCACCTGTATGTTTGTGCCCTTTATGATGTTGGAGTTAGGGTCGAAACAATGCGCACACATCTGTATGAGCTCAGGATACAAGTGCACAAGAGGAACCATATATTTTGCAAGTGTGGTGGTCTAAATCCTAGAGCCAAAAGACTCAAAATCCCCCAAATTTAGGAATCTAGCGTGGGCTGCCTCCCATAAAGCCTTTGGTTTCTTGGTGAGAATGGGATCAAAGACCCCATCTGCAAAATCTGTTACCATGAAAGCATCACTGAATTGTGCTCCCTATTAGGGAATCTCATCTGTGGGTGAAGAGAGCGACACGACATAGGTCACCCTGCGTAGGACTTCGGTTGTGGTAAGGAACTAGATGCTGTCATGATTGCTCGAGATTTGTTGAAAGCTCTGATTTTTTTGAATTGGGACTCGAGGCACTTAAAGAAGAGACTCTTAGTGTTTAGAATGAGGCTTTTGTATGCTCCAAGCTTTCCTTAAATAGACTCCTTGACTCACGTGAAGTAATGGCTCGCGCATACCTTGGGTCACATCATGTAATAATACTTTGGTTATATGACCCTTAGCGCCAAATTCTATGTTTCTTGAGAGATTTTTCATTAACACCATGATCCTTCTCATTCATTATTCCAAAAACTATTGGATCATTTACTTTGGGAAAAAGCAAGAAGGTACAACACCTTCCAAAATTTCAAAAAGGGGCAGAAGGGTCTCTGCTGGAGACACATGTCCAAAGACACTTATTCGAAGGGGTAAGACCACAAAAATGAGGCAAAAAAAAAAAAAAGAGGGGATTATACATATGATACATACTTTACAATGTTAAAACCTTAATAGAAAGGCTTAAGATGGATCCTGTTCACTAGAATTTCCAGAGGCTCACCTTCCATAGTTTCAAGCTCGAAAGCATTGTCTGTTTACATGCACTGATCCTGAATGGTCCTGTCGACACAGGGTCAAATTTCCCATGATTTATAGGCTTGGCAGCCCTTATGTCCCATTTCAGAACTAAACTGCTAACTTGGAAATCGGGTTCAAAAGTATTTTGATCAAACCAAGTCTTGACAACTTGTTGACGGATGATCGTGGATTAATGGGTTGTCTCTCATTTTTCTTGAAGCTCAATCAGCTCCACGAGTCTTACTTACATCACTCCATGTTCCTTGATATCAGTTTGTTTCAATAATTACAATGTTGGGACTTCCACAGTGATGGGCATTACAACACTTTTACCATAGACTAATTCATATGGTGAGGCTTTCAAGATTTGTTTTGGTGTGATTCGATCAGCCCATAAATTTGCTTTATCAATTATCAATTATGGTAAATTTGGATCCTTAATGTTTGTATTATATTTTCTTTTTGAGAGGAAGGTGGCTCGGATAGTCACCTATCTACATGAAATGTATCCTATCCAATACCCAGTTTTTACATTCATTTTCTTGGATACAAAGCACCATCTCAGATTCTTCATTCGTTGAGAATATCAAATCTTCGTGAGATATTGGCATAAACCTCTTCCCCATACCAACTTCATGGGCTTTATTTCAATGTCATACTCTAATATCTTAGTGATCTAATTGGCCCTTTTATCAATTATCTCACCCTCTGTGATGTATTCTTTGACATTGGAGTGCGCCACCATGACCATGATCTTGCTATTGGTAACAAGGTGTCTGAATTTATTCATACCTTTGACAATGGCGTAAACTCTGCTTTCTCACAAATTTGTACCTTGTCTCATAATCATGGAGAGTTTTTGAAAAGAAAGCAACTGGATGTTCCTCTTCTCGTGACTCTCCTTTCTATGTCAACACAGATGCTACATTATGCTTGCTCCCATATACATACATGATGAAATCCTTGGAGAAATTTGGGTTGCGTAGCACTAGTGCAAATGTATTTCCTTTTGAATTCCTCGAAGGCTTGATGACCTTCAGTGGTCCATTTGAAGTTTAGATTATTTTTAGCATCAGTGTGATCAGGCAGATCGTTCCAAAAAAATCTGAAATGAATTTGTTGACAAAATTAATCTTTCCTAGGAAAGATTCTACTCTTCTTGTTGATAGGTAAGGACAATTCCAGAATGGCCTCGACTCTTTCTGAGTCAATTGAGATTTTGTATTTTGAGACAATATGTCCCAATAATTTGCCTTGCGGTACTCCAAAACACACTTCTTCGGGTTCAAAGAGATTCCAAATTCTTGACACTTCTTGAATACATATTCCATGGCGTCGAAATGGTCCTCTGTTGTGAGGTCATCCAAGTATATTAGGATTACCTTGTTAATCAACTCTCCAAATGTGGCATCCATGGATCTTTGAAAAGTAGACCTAACATTGATGAGTCCAAACGAAATCTTTGCGTATGCAAAGGTTCCCCACTTTTTGTAAAATTGGTCCTTATGTTGGTCTTCCTCCATGATCCGTATTTGGTTGTATCCTAAAAACCATCAAGTAAAGATAACCTTTCTGAACCCGGTATTGTTTGTAATATTTTTTCCATAGACGGTAAGGGGTAATGATCTTTAAAGGGACACTTTATTCGATTTAAAATCAACACAAAGTCCGATTTCACCAATTTTCTTCCTTACCGGTACTAGATTGGACACCCATGTAAAATGCTTGATTGGTAAAATTTTCCTAGCCTAAAGGATCTTCCTAAGCTCTTCGGCCATGAGAGATTCTATCTTTGGATTCACAGGCCTCTATTTTTGACGCATAGGTTTAGTCCCTCTTCTAGGTCAATAGTATGTTGGATGATATCCTTATTATAACCATGTAGGTCATCATAAGTCCAAGATATTACCTTATCATACTTATGGCATAGAGCCACAAGTATTTCTCTTTTTTTTTGGGTGACTAACTTCTCGACCTTTAGATTTTTCCCATTGGCCACTTCGATTCTATGTAATATTCCTTGACCACCGCAAAATTCCTCCTATATGTATTAGCATCATCGAATAAAAAAAGACTTTCTAACGTTATTAGTCCTTTGGAAGTTTGTTTGTTTTGAGATGGATGACTTGATCTTCGTATGCTTCTTCAATTTTGGGTTGGAGTTTGTCTACAAATTCTTTAGATTCCTGTAAGAAGAGAAAAATTTGTTGGTCACTTTCAAAACCTATCAATGATCCACATTGTGAAGTACAGACAGGTGAATGATCAACCTCACTTTGTCTCTTTGTTTGTTATTAGATCTCGGGTTGGATCAAATTAAGATCCTATCTGGTCCATTCTATCTACTTCTATGTTTTGTTCTGAGGGATAACCTTAATGTTAAAGGCCTCAAAATATTCAATAAGATCCCATACTGTGACGATAGGACCTCATTCATGGATTCTTTGTTGCAACAATGTTTATAACTTGAGGCACTACTAATTCAAGGTCCCCAAAGAATCTTAGTTGTTGTACACCCTCTTTGCGGACCAATGTAAAACCATGCACTAAAGCCTCATACTGTCCTCTGTTACTGGTGTAGGTGAAGTGAAAGTGAAACACATGGAGTATCTTCCTTCTGCTTGGTAAGGATAGGCATATTCTGGATCCCGAGCCATTTCTGCTTCTAGCTCCATCGAAGTGCAGAGTCCATATTTGGGAATCCTTTGTGGGATTCTTTTCACTTTTACTATCCTCCCTCGTAACTTTTGGAATAATGGGATTCTCATCAAAAATGACATAAGTACCTAACCCAGTGGAATCAAAGTTTCTAAAGGGGTCTCCTAGGTGATAGGTCAACCAAATAGTTTCTACTTTGATGGTCGCCTTCATCTATATATGACTCTTCTTCTCGGGTGATCATGGCATGTGAGGCTTCAAAACTTGAGGCTACTTGATCCGTTATATGTTCCTCTATGAGGGGCTCTGATAGTACCTTCATTTTGGATCCATACTTAGTCTGTAGGATCAGATGAGACCAATCCAGGGACATGTAACCTCCAATCTTAATAGTGAAATTGTGGGATAGACATAATTTGAAGATTGATGAAACATCAATTACCACTATATCCTATAGAATAGTTATGTTCGGGCAAGAATAGAGTTGCAATGGGAGACCTCTAATAACACCAATGGTTTGAACTGATTTCCCATCCAGTTGCATGAATCCTTTCCTTAGGGGCTCATATTTGATTCCTAAGGCATCCAAAATTGCTTTGGGCATAACCGTAGTGCTTGTGCTAGAGTCTATCATGGAGTTATGTAACAATTTCTTACCAATTATAAGAGTCATGAAGAAGGGTTGTGGTCTTGGTTTACTTACTCCTTCTTTCTCGGTTCATTAGCACTAACTCTATTTGAGATTGAATTGTTTTGAGTTTGTCTTTTCCCTTCTTGGTTGTAGTCGGGATGCCACTAGATTTCAATGCTTCTTGAAGAAATTCCTTTTACTCTGAATACCCAAGATATCCCACAATGATACATTGGCGTACACCCTTCTAAGTTATTCGACTACGTTCATCGGTTCGAGTGGTTGTGCTTTGGAGACTTGTTAATATTTCATTCTCTTAGTCTCCTGGATGGAAGGCACATTGATTCTGAATGGCTACTAGAATCTCTTGTCTAGTTGGTTGCGGAGGGGCAATGGATGTAAGAGATTCCTTCCTTGCTCCATTCCCTCCTGGAGGAACGGGGATCGTAGCTTGTATCATCCGCCTCTTAGAGCGAGTGTTGTAATCATATTGTAGTGGAGTAGAAGTAGATAATTTGTTTGTGAATACAAATTCTTCTCCTTTGATCCAAGAGAAAAGTGCATGTTCATGTGCAATCTCTACCTCTTGTTCTAGGGACATCCCTTGAATTTGCACGACAAAGGCCACATTTTGAACTCCCGGGGACTGGTAAGGTCCAAAAGTATTGACCTCATGAACTTCCATTGCTCTTTGCTCTAATACCTTTTGTTGTAGATTCCCTTTAGGGAAATATATTGGCATATGAGGGGTATTGCAAGGAAAACACCAAGCATTGGGATCTTCTTAAATTATTTTCTTTAGGAATCATCTCTCTCCCGTTGTTGGGTGGGAGGGTCTAGAGCGGTGTTGACATTGTGACAATTTTGTTAGACAATTGCACCAACAAAGTGATCTATGATAATTTTGATATTATGGGGGTAAATAGGTCTAACCCCTTGATAACCTTGATAATTTTGTCTTGGGTACACACGTTTAATCCTCTTAAGATTGACTATCTCATTAGAGAAGTTCCTGAGGATGTTTTTACTTCCTCCATTTCCGAAGAAGAAGATGATGATGCTGCAACATAAGTGGCGCGGGTGGTGGTTCCTTGGGAAGAAGGGTAGCTACACATGGATGCGAGGCTTGGGAAGAACTTGAGGTTTACACATGAGGAAGAGGAGCTATCTCGGGATATACTGGCAAAGGGATCTTTAGGGAATTTTCCCAGCATCTATCAAGTTATTCTCACCTAGACTGTAATATCATATGCTTGTGCCAAATAATCTCCTCCTAACGATTAAATCATCACATAAATATTTGAGTTTAGGGACTTTAGGTAAAAGAAAATAACCATACATGCAGGTGGTATGGCTAGAACTGGAATCCTTTATCATGTATTGTGGAATTTGGTATTGAAATCAGTCATAAGCTCATGCAGAGCTTTCTTGATATTGATAAGTTCTATAGTAGTGAAGACCTATCACCCTTCTTGCCGAATCTTATAAAAAATATGTTACCTAATTGATCCCAGGTACTAATAGAGTTAGGATTCAAGGATCTGTACCAGTCGAGATATTTTCCCTTAAATGAGGCAGCTAGTAACCTTAAGGAAACATCTTGCTCTGTGATGTAATGTACCATGCATATCTTTGTAACATCCTAAAGATGTTCCTTTGGGGTCTTGAAATCTTCACCACTAAATTTAGGCAATGCCTTTAGCGCATTGGCTGGAATGGGATTCCACGTTGCCGAGCTCTTTGGTAAGTTGAGTAGACTTCCCTATTTCCATGAGACAAACTATCTCGGAGGTTTTTGGGCCATTCTGATGGGTCTGAGAACTCTAGTGGATTGTAAGAAGGGTCTACCAGGTGGTGGTGTTGACAAAGTCCGATTTGGAGGAGATGGAGATCTTTGAATCTATCTACCTCTTTTGCTTCTTTCTTAGAGACAACTGTAGATATTTGAATGTGCCTAATTCTCTTGTTCTCGATCTTGTTTGAATCCTTCTCATGAAATAGAGAGGATTAAACCACCAATATTACTGAAACTAGTAAATATTTTGAATAGAGTCACCAGATGTGTAGCTACAAAGCCTCCAAAGGATGGAAATTGTTATGTCACACACCAAACATAGAAATATTTGAAGTTTAAGCTTTGATGCTTGTCGCCTTGGTGTCTTAGGAAACTGTTGGTGATCTTTATAGATGAACCACCAAAGTCGTGGGAAATATTAGAGATGTGGGACTTGGCCCCTAAGATAACCTCCAAATTTTATAGAAGTTGAATCTTCTCTGCTTTGGGTTGAGATAAGGGTTAGAGAGAAAATAAAACAGTAAATAAATCCTATCTAAGGCGATGTGCCGAGACTTTACTAAAAATCACAAAGATATTATTAAAATAGCTACTAGATTAATTGAAGAGATTTCAGCATGATCAACTATTCTGGAGATATCTCAAATTATCAAAGGCCGAATGAAACTAAAACATAACCATGAGTGAATGAATAGATTTATGTAAAAGATCTAAGGGCATGTAGCATGATAGATATTTAAACATTCATCTAAAATTGAATAAAAGTAAATAGGAAGAGATAAAGGACATAGAAGATTGCGAATGTTTAGTACACATAACAAGAACTCTTATTAATATAGAAAATAGTACATAAGGAAAAATGGCACAGATTACAAATGTTCTTTTACAATACAACCTTACTAAGGCCGCTTAACACAATAGACTGAACCTAAATTACTCTACGGAGCTCTGGAACTTATTTTTCTATATTTCCCTCCCTCCCTTCTCTACTGGCACAAGAACATTCCTTTATAGACCTCGTGGCTCTTACTTCAATGTGCCTCCATTAATATTTCCACCGCTCGCATTTAGTTCTTACCTACGAGATCTTCAAACTTTGGAGCAGATCTCAACTACATGCTTTAGGACTTGAGATTGCATTCACTCCGCCGGTCCTTGAGCCCTTGCTTATTTAATGGGTCTTGTCAATGGTGGTGGCTTCTTTACTTGACACGTGGAGGCTTCACACTTATCTGGGGCCTTTCCTTTTCTCTCTCCTCTTAAACTTGTGCTTGGACGACGCGTGGAGGCTTGTGCACTCCTCCACTTTATCTTTGAATTTTCAACCCGCTTGGGATGTTTAGCCATGCTTTAGCCATGTGGAGGATTTTCATTGCTCAAAGACTCCCAATGCTTTGTGCCTTTTCCAAAATTCACCGAAGGGACACGTGGATACCCTCTATGATTAGTTCAAAACATAGGAAAAAACAGTCCCAAAAATACAAAAGAAAGGTGAAAGGAATAAGGGTCGGGCGACAAAAGGTGTCATTAATGGAAGAGCCCCGAATAATGTAGAAAGCCTTTTATAGATCCCTTGATCTCAATGATATTTTTTCATTTGTTCGATACTTGGAATGGTCTTAGGCCACCTCGCCTCTTTCTTGTTGACATATAAAACGGTAAAATCAAAAACAATAGAAAAGGTAAAATACAAAAAAATAATGCAAAATGATAAAATCCAAAAACAATGCAAAATGATAAAATCCAAAAAAACAATACAAAACGATAAAAAAAAAAAAACATAAAAACTTTAAAATCCAAAAAAATATATTAACAATCCAAAAACATTCAAAAAAGGAAAATTTTCGAAAAAATATTCGCAAATATCAACACAATGACAATATCAAACTTTTAACTCTTATCCTAGTGATCGTTTCAAATTATCCTACAATTATCAAACAATCATCAAACCCTCATGTGCATCCTCACTTGGGCAATCTCAGCTCTCATGTCATTTTTGCATGAATCCTTTCTTGAAAGTGCTGACCAAATTCAACCTCATATCATTCTTCATCGTGGATCCAACAATAGTGTCATTAGGAATTTATTAACTCCACTCTTTGGTATGATCTAATCCCCTTGCATGTATCCTTACTTGGGGGCATTCAAATTTTCTTAATCCTCATTGTGGAACACATTAGGGGTAAAGTTAGATGTCTTTATTTAAATTTGTATTGCTTTGTTTCTATTATTGACCAATTACATAAGTACTTTTGTTAGCATCTTGGTTTATATATAACTATGGTGTGTTCGCCTTAATTACTGCGTCTATTGGATTTGTGTTTCGTTTAGTTTTTGTTTTTCTTTTAGACCAATCAAGCAAGTATTTTGTTCTCATACTTGGTTTATTCATAACAATGGTGTGTGTCAATTATAGTGTATATTGGGTTGGTTTTACTCTTTTCTATATGTGTGTGTTTTCTATGCACATATGGGTTGCTCATCATGGGTTTTCAATAATCATGGTGCTAACTCTATTGTGCAATAACAAAATAGGTTTCTCAAAATATACAATATGGATGAAATTTAATCTACGAGTATGTCATCACTTTCATATATCCACATCAAATCACAATACAAAATCATCATCTACACTATGTATACCATCATGTCAATAATGCAGAAAATAATTTAAAAAAGCATCTCATCATCATAAAAATATCCATATCTAATGTCTACATCTAAAAATGTCATCTATATATATACATCAAAGTTCCATCAAGGAATCCATATAAAAATGTATGCCTTCATCATGAGGCTTATGCACAACAAAACTACAAAATGTCTATTAATTATACATTGAGTCATGGATGACTCTCTTCTACACTACGACTACACATGATGCATCATCTCCTTGCCTTGGTGGAGGCATCTAAATAAATATAATTAATATATAAGGCCTTTGATTTTTTTTTTTCCCTCGTGGATCTATTTTCTATCCTCTAACTATAACTTGGGACCCTCTCGCCCTTAGGAATTGCTACCTCATATAAGGCTCTATAGTAGGTGACATCATGCATATTTGTCATCGATCCTATACAAAATATTTCATACCTGTGGGCTTAGCTACATGTTGTACCACATCTCTCTCCACTGTCATATATATGTACCTATGTGGCAAGTTGATCTCCCTCGATGTCATATGTCAGAATCGTTTACACGACATAATACATATAGCTTCTCTCCAAAATCTCTTTGTATTTCTATGTCTCAGTAATGAAACTACAACTCGAAGGTCCTAAAGTTAGTATCGGTGAAATCTAACCCCATAAATCCTCCTCTCATTAATATCCCCAACCATCATCACCACCTACATTTCTCTATAAATCATTGTCACCAACTCCACTTCCATCTCCATCACCTCCTACAAGACTTGGTGGCCTCAATGGTGAATCAAGAAACTCTATTAGAGCCTATCCAAGATTAACTGGAGCCTACACATGTACCATAACTTGACCCCAGTAACTATGCATGTGCTTTTTCCTGCCCAATTTACCTCCACCTCTTCCACCTCTCTGTCATAAGGCATTGCTAGTTGTCGATATTAAGTCTTTTTTTATACCGCTTATGGAATAGTGATACATATAGGCATAATGACTATATGCCATTTTTCATACTCTTTTGATGTCCCAAAATCCTCAATATCAACTTCGTGTACCAATCATGTGGTATAAATCCTCTAAAACTATCCTTAGTAACCCTCTTTCTAATAAGGCCCCAAAAATCAATTTTCTCTCGTGTCACTCAAATACCACCGCTATCCTCTTGGTATATCTTGGATCAGTCCTAACTACCACATGACCTAATCTGGTTTATATCTCTCCATAATGTGTGCACAACTCCCAATAATGAAGTGGTCCACCTCCATTGTAACTATGTGTCGTATTTTATCCATCTATACCGCACATATGGTCTCTATGTAATCATGCGTAATTTTAGATGATCTATGACACATCTATAGAACTCCATATCACCCTAGTGACCTCTATGACCAACGCCCACCATTTCCCATCCAAATGTCGATAGCTTATCTGGCTACCTATCTCTCAGTTATGCCCAATGGACAAATCACAACAATATGTTCCCACGACCAAATATGTAGTAAGGTACTTGGACAAAGGATCCTCTTATCTCTTTATACTATCAAATGCAAATCTATGTATAAATGAGCTAGTACGTAGAGTTCCCATGTAAAAATTATACCCTACATAAAATTTTCTAGTATACTTGATCAATCATAGTTGAAAATGACTACCCATCTTATCAAACAACGGTAGGTGCTGATAAGATCCATCAAGTATATGGGTAATCTATCCATGGTATCATCCTCCATACACTCGTATAGATGAATTGTTATGCCCTCCTTGTAAATTTCTTACAATATGAAAAGTGACCATATGTGCACTAGAATCTGCACCACCACACTACAATCCCACTTTTCTAGTCTACCCTATATCGGTATTTCATAAGTGATTTAACAAAATAACTTTTTGTAAAACCCTAAAATATTTTAAAGTCACAACGTAGATAAATAAAAGAATGAAGTATATATCTCGACCTAAGAAATAAGAAAATGTAAATTGAAACCATACGTGCAAAAGAAGGGAAAGAATGCTTAGTTGATTTCACAATTTATTCTGAATTGGGCCAGACTAGAAAACTGATGAACATGAGGAGGAAAGTGTCATAATCAAACCTAGAAAATTGTGCGACTATCAGAATAAGATGGACCAGGATGTCCGGACTAGGTCGGACGGACGTGCGCACTGTGAGGCTACTCCCGGGAACTGTGACTATGAAAGAATTCTCAAACAGTTTTCACCGTGTCACTAGGTTGTTGTCAGAATTTTTGTTGATCACCTATATGTCACATTAGTGGAGTTTCCTATAACCTCAGTAAAGAGAAAGAGCACCTACAAAATTTCAAAACACATCAAATCCTAAAAATAAAAATGCAAATGGGGATTCGATGACCTCAATGATCACCCGACCGAGTGAACTTACGACCAAGTGTTGCACTACATTTTAGACTCCATGTATTTCTTTTGTGTGTGCAAGCATTGTTCCCTAGGTGGCTCTTATGCCAGATGCACTTGATAGCGAGAAAGTAGCTAGATGTAGCAATGTAAGTAGATGTGTGGATGGAAAAATGAGCTTCCCTCATATGCGTGTATGTCAAAAATAAAGTCCCTTGTCCCTTGAGTGATTACTAGTGGATGTTTTGATGCTCTTGAAATACCTTTGGATGCAACCTTAGGTGATAGTAGTAGATGCTTAGAGCTTGGTCCTTTATTACGGTCACATAGCTTTATATTTATATGATTTTGTTGGTTGAATTTCACAATGAACAACTAAAATGTCGACCCATAATAAAACGAGATGCCCAAAAGATAAAAGAAGCACAAAAGGGGCGAGCAAGATACAGAGGCCGGGTGCCTGAAGGACAGGGCCACTTGGGCACTTCCGTCTCGCTTGGGCACCGGTGTTTAGAGTGGTAAAAGATGAAATAGTGAATCATCCAGATTAGTTGTAGGGTGTAAGAGGCCAAGAAGAATACATCAAAAAAAGACAAAGAGGCCAAAGACATATGAATAGTTGTATGCGATTAAGACCTAGAAATGTACCCAAAGTGCATGATTTAGTGTCTACATTTGTCCTCGCTTTATATTGTTGAGTGTATACTCGATAAAATAAAGTAGATAAGATATGTGTACCTAATAACCATGTAGATCGATGGTGAAAAACATGCTAAGGAGACAAGAAAAAGTGTGGAGTGATAAAAATGAAGTGTGGAAGCTAAGCTAGGAAAGAGAAAGTGACCCTAGGGTGAAGAGCATATGAGTTGTACATGTTTTTGTTTTCGATTGCTTGTGCTTGAGACTAATCCTTCTTATAAGGACGTACTCTACAAAAAGAAGAGCAAAAGAGTAGTCAAAGTTGTGTATGTGAAACATTCAACCCAAATACATAAAAAACATGTAAACGTATGTAGAAAAATGTGAAAAAGTAGTAAAAGGAACATGTGCACCTGATCCATGATGAGTGAAGAGTGTAGAAAAGATCCTATAAATGTTGTAGAAGAGCAAGGTTTTTGGGAAATCTCATGCCAAGAACAAGTTTTTGGGCAATCTCACACCAAGTGTGAGTTTTTTGGACGATCTCATGCCACAACAAAAGAAGCATTAGGGAGAAAGGTCTAGTGTTATTCTCCAACCCTGACTTCTTCCTGAAGATTTATACACCACTTTGTAGATGGTATGATCCTGATTTTTTCAATTCGATCCAATGCAAAAAAAAAAGAAAAAAAAAGAGATAGAATGCATTTTGATTATTGGAGGAATTTTCCTATTATGTGTAAACCGTTGTGTAAACTACTATAAATTGTGCCAATCTAATAAAATAAATATATCTACCCCCTGGTCATAGGCACCCATGAAATGTTAGGAGCACACAGTCTAGTGTCCGGAGCAAGGTGCTAGTGTATGTGCAAAACTCAAGACTTGAATTAGATTTTGGGTGATTTCTGAAACTAAAGACTGATTTATTCATGTAATGTGTAGGTATGAACTGTGACTATGTACTACTCAATGGAATGACTGATTCATTGATTGTATTCCCCCTCATTTGAGGTGCATGTGACGTCTCTAGGAGAATGCGGTCGAAAAGAGGACCGAACATTGATCTAAAATTGATGTCCTGCAAGGGAAATGTGCATGGTAGAAACCAAGGCATATGCAAACAAAGTGGATAGAAACATGTGTTAGTGCAAGTAAGATAAAAACACATATATAATACAATGTGTAATCTAGCAAGCAAGAAGAAAAAGTAGACTCATGAAAATGGGTTTCAAACATTGAGGTGACCACTAAGGTCAATCAAACTCAACCATATGCATTATTTTTTCCATATAATGTGTGTTTGATCCTTGTACAAGTAGCTAGGGTTTTGTTTTGTAGGTACATGTGCGATAAAGGAACATTACAATGAAGTGGATGCGGCACAAAGTGAAGTGAAGAAGACAATATCATATCCTAAAAATACCAGATCCAAAGTTGTTTCCACGACACTAGTGCTTAAGGCGGTCTTGTCCTCCTTTGGGCGGTATTGTCTAGAAGAATTTTAGATCTCTATTCTCTGACGAAGCACATATAACTAAAATCTAGCTTTTTTCCGTCAATATTCCAGCCTAGAATCAGTCTAGACAACGATATACAAGCTAAATCACTCTCATAATCTTGTTGATTACATTTGTTTTCCATTACATGTTATATCTTGTGTATTCTTGATATATTCTAAATGATCTCAGCTTTTTGATAAAGATTTAAATTTTGTTAAATCATATGTATAAAATACATATGAAGTGGTTCATTGAGAGGTTGAATTTTTCCATTAATAGTATCCATAAGAATATTATTCTATTTGGGGAAAGGAGGAGTAGGATGTGTAACATCATGTGTGGGAGGATTAGTGGTACATAGGAGTGTAGCAACATGGCACGAGGGCTTATCAAAGCACATGTAGGATCTAGAGAAGCATCATTATTAATAGCACACAAACCATTTGTAATAGGAATACAAGAAGTAAGTACATCATTTCAATAATATAAAGAGTATAAGAAGTAGTTGTAACATGTTGAAATGGAATAAGATAAAGAGATTCATTACTAGAATTTCCCACACTAAAACATATAAGAGGCAGGGAAGTAACACAATTAAATGCATCATTTTTTCGCCAATAGGAAGAGGATGTATATCACATTCAATTGTGGGATTTTCCATTGCAATATTAGAAGAAAAAGGAGATAATTCAATATTATCATTTGCGGTTGCATTAATTTTGTTATTTGTCATCTTGAGACAAGAGAGAGAAAGAGAGCACTTAAGTGCATCATTAAATAATTCAACATAGGAAAAAGAAAAAAATCAATTTTATTGTTAACCATTTAACCTAACTTGAAGCAAAATATTTTAGATAAGATTTTTAGAAATCCTTCATACAATGAAATTCTCCAAGGCCTGAAATTTGAAATTTCCAATCTTCAAAATTCGTTGATTTTTCTCTTTTGGAGTTTTATTGCCTAGATTTAAAATTGCTCTTTTAACTCTCTCAAGTTTGAAACCCGAGAGTCTGAAATTTGGACTTTCAAGCTTTCAGGTTTCTAAAATTTTGGCCCCATTTTGTTTAAATCCCTTTCGTAATTCCGAAGTCCTGAAAGTCTGAAATTTCAGACTTTCGAGATTTCAGGTTTCGGAGTTCTCCAGTCGTTTTAGGAGTTTTACTTTCAAACCTTCGAACTCGAAAGTCTAAATTTTCGAATCTTTGGGCTTTCGGGTTTCGGAAATTTTCATTTCCAATTAACTTTTTCATCTCCCAATCTCAAAAGTCCGAAACCCTGAAATTCTGAATTTCGGGCTTTTGGGTTTCGGACTTTCGAAGGTCCTCCGCACAATTAATTATTCACTTACCTCTATACGGATCAAATTCTTGATGTTAATATCAGGTTTTTTATTTAAACTCGGTTTTTACTCGTAATTTTTACGTGACACATTTGCTCTGACATTTTGTTTATTGTACTTTGCGACATCTTTTTCAAGGTATGGTAATTTTCTTGTTTTCTTTTTGGTTTAAGGTATTTTTCTTTGTTTCCTTCTTGTTTGGTTTTCTCTTTGGTCTCCCTCTGTGTTTTTTTTTCAAATGTCGACCCCTTGGTTCACCATGTTTCATATTTTAAGTTTTCTTCGGTATTCGAGTTGTTTGAACAATCCGCTTGTCTCCTATACTTCTTCTCATTATTGTTTTTCAGAATTTGCAAGTTAGTATTGTTTAGAAAAAAACCTTTTGAAAATTTTTCGAGAAAGTATTTGGGAAACCAATTCGGAAATATCTTTTGGAGATTTCAATTCAGGAAACTTTTTCAGAGATTGCTTTCAGAGAAATTGTTTGGAAAAATTGTTTAGATAAATTCTTTCAGAGATTTCTTTTGGAACTTCTGACTTCGGAGATTCTAGTTAAGTGATTCTTTTCGAAACTTTTCAGTTTAGGACTTCAGAGTTTTTTCCTTTGGTTTTTCAGAATTTCTCCAACTTCAACTTCCGAAACACAGGGCTTGATGTTTGCTTCCACTTCAAAGGGAAAAGAGAAGATGAAGTACTAATTTCTTGGGTTTTCTCCTCATTCCTTCTTGTCTTGGGACTTAGGGAATATAGGGGACACTGACACAGGAAAATTGATTTTCAAGATTTTTGGGAAAGATTAAAGGCTCCAAACAAGAAATCATGGATGCAAGCCATCTACGTCATTGGGCTCGCCCACTGCTTTCGATTTTCCCAAATCCATGCATTGCCCAAAGATTGTTTTAGCTATAGTATCCCACTTTGAAAAAGACTCCATGTTAGTCAGAGATGATGATGATAAGGTAGTAATCCATTTGGACCCAAACTTCTTTGAAGATCTGCTCAAACTTCCCGATCTTCAAGCTTATGCCACAATTTCACTAGAGTTAGTAGTGAAACATTGGGACAACAAAGAGAAAGTATGCTCAAAATTCATGATGAAAGCTTATCGGCCAAGAGCTTTGCCAAATTACCCAAAACTATGCATCATCGATTTTATTCAGAGGTCAATGATCTTATTATGTTGTTAAGCGAGTTTCGTGTCTTCCTTCTTTAATGGAATTTCGGGAATAGATGTTTTTGTACATCGTGACCATAAAAAAGAACAATGAATTTATCCGATGGGGGAGCATATTAGTAGCTCCATTTGCTTATCAATTGGGTAGGGTGTCAAATACAAAGACTTTCTACATGACATCCTTCCCGGTGTATGCTCTTTATTCTTGCATGGGAGATTTTTTGGTTTAAATACCGAGGTGTTCGCAAAGACTTCCCAAATATATGAATTTTATCCCTAACTCACTCTGGATGAGGGAAGTAGGCATTTCCACAGAGTCAATGCCATTTTCTTTGTTATCCTCTATCGTTCAACAAAGAGTTATAAAATCGAAGGATTTATGATGAAGCCTTCAAGGAGTTGTGGGAATGGGGAGCAATCTACTTTAAGTTTCCTACATTCACCTATATCCAGATTCTGGTTTCATAGGTGCCCCACTGACAAATGGATTATATTGGAATTAGTTTGGAAGTTATTGGATTATCATCGAATCCAAAATAAGTGTCACAAAGCGGGAATGCATTTCCCTGTTTTGATTGGCAGGTACTCTTGCCCAAATATTCACAGGGCTAAAAATGTTGATGCAAAATGGCCGAGGTAACCCTGTGAACCTTTCATCCATGGACTAATTTTGATTATTGGGGTAAGTTTGGGGAAACAGGTTGGTCCAATGCCCATGTACCCCAATTAGAAGATATCTAGATTCATTTTCGAGATGAATACATTGTTTGACAAAGAGATTATGAAAGATTAACCCTTGACGAGGTTCGACAATTTGGTTTGGCTGATGTGCCAAAGGACATGCAAGACAATGATGAGGTTTTGGATTCATCATACAAGGATGATAATGTTTCCAATCAACCACTGTCATGGATTGATTGGTATGTGGAAGAATGCAACAATACAAAGGAGAGGGCGGGACCCATTTTAAAGAGGACTTTCAGTTGGTTGGCCACCTTGGGAATCTCACCCAAAGGGGAAAATCAACCTACAAATATAGGAGCTATACTAGCAATAAGCCAACCAACACCCACTAAGGGAAAAAGGCGAGCTCAATGGGCTCTTACAATCCTAAAGAAGATTTCATTTTTGTTGGTGGCTCATCTCTCTCAAAGGCTTCTACTTTGAAGACCACATCTCTTATAGCACTGTGATAGAAGTGGTTGGAGTCAGTGAATATCTTGGTATCTTCCAAGATCCATCACATCTTCTTCTTCCTCCATTATCACTTCCAATATCAGTTCCTTCTACTTCCACAATCATTTCTTCCTTCCCATCCCCTTCTATGGCCCAAGTATTCTCATCACTTCCAGTTCTATCAACTGGGGAAAATATTAGGTCACCCATTTCCTCTTCACTTCCTTTAACACTTCCATTTTATTCAATCATACCCCCTAGTATCGTTCTATCAACTCCTATGGCTGTCCTTACATCCACACCATCCATCATTGCTACTTCTGCTCAAATACTAGTCGGGGTTTCTAGTGATCTTGTTTTGACCAATGTTTCAAGTATTGGATCTGCTGCTCCATCTTCATTAGCTTTAGCCATACCAAAATGGATGTTTAGGAAAACTCCCAAGCAAAAGAAGAAGGTTCCTCTAGGAGATGTTATAGATCTCAACATATTGGAGCATATGCCCAAGAGACAAGCGAAGAGACCAAGAACCGTGTCAAGTCTGACAGTTAACCCATCAAGAGAACGAGTGATAGAAGTTGCCACCCCCGTTGAGGGGAAAACTAAAGAAACAATCATAGTGTGGATTACCAGATTTCAAAATTATCATTGGGGAAGGCTACTCATGAAGGAGCCAAGAAAGATGTGCACACTGCTCTTGGGGCTCTTTTTAAAAAATATGACAAAGATAAGGCAACCAAAGATGAACTTAAAACCAAGGTCGAACAACTCACCGCACCTGCTTGCTATGAAAAGTAACCCAACCCACTCAATCCACTAAAGTCTCAACTACTACGGGTATAATGAGTTTTTCTACATTTGATGATATTTCTTATCACGAGCTTGAGAAGCTAGGCCGAGAAAGTGAGATTATTGAGTGTATGGATGGAGAGAATTCTCAGTAGGAAGCCAATCCTTTAATCAAGGAAACAATTGAGATATATAATGATCTGAGGTTGTGAAAACCACTATTTCCAAAATGGATGAGGCCTTTTAAGAAGATAATAATAATCTAAATTTAAATTTGGCAAAATGGAGTGAGATCATATAGGAATATCCCAACTTACTTCTTCGGAAGAGGTGATCAATGATGCCTCCAAATTATTTGGATATCAAAAATCCATGGAATCCCGATGCCAAGTATTGCAGGATTTGATTAAGAAGTTAGAGGAGAAATGAGTGGAAATCACGGATGCCCTGAATGACATCTCAGAAGAGTTTGATATTTCCAATTGCAAATTCTTCAATGAAAATATGGATGCTCTTCCTGAAGATCAAATTAAGGGAAATTTTAAGGATTTGGTGAAGTTTGATGATGAGGTCACCAAAAATTTCAATTTTGACTCCATTGACCAATTGGTAAGATCTGAAAAATTTCTTACAAAATTGCCATAAGAGATGAAAATTACTTGATTCAAGCAAGTAAAATTGATCCTAGACCTCCCATACTGTGTTTACAGAGATCATAGGAAAACAACTAGTTGTTGCCCCAATTTCGGTAGCTTATCCCCACACTACGCATGCGTCCAATCCCTCAAGTGATTTGGCTAAGGAAAAGTCATTGTTAAAAATTTTTGGGAATGAAATCGTAGTAATGAAGAGGCGGCGGTCACTGAATGCTCACTCGTTTCAACCCTAATATCGGGCGAGCCATCCTCCATTCCAAGGAAACGATCGATCACGAAATCAAGCTACAAGCCAAGTGCGAACGTAAAACCTTTGAAATTTTAGAATCCTTCTCGCTACTAATTCTTCTACACTATAGTACCGATCTAGAACAACCTCATCTAAGACTATGAATGGTGCTACCCTTGTTCTCAGCCCCATAATCAAAATCTCTACCCAAATGGAGTTTTAAGTCAAGCCCTTATGGTCCAAAGCATATCCGCTCTACTCCGAATCATCTACTGGACCATCCACTCCTCGAAAGTCAAGACCAACCTCTTGATGAAACCACACTACTAAATTGGCAAGTAGAAGACTTTTGTGGTTTGAATACTGATGCCTCCACTATAGCATCCAACACACGTTCCAAGAAAAGGGCAATAGATCCATAGTCTTCCAATACTGACTAGACATCTACTTCTCATGCCCCAACACAAATACCGGATGATAAAGGCATGAGAAATAAATCATCAAGTATCCATAGACCGGTCTACAAAAAGGATGGGTCTTCAAGTATCACAATTCCCAATAGGTATTTTCCAAAAGAAGACCCCAATGCTCCTAAATACATTAACAAAGTGGGAGTGATTCCGTTCAACGTCGTGGAGAAAATGAAGAAGACCAATTTGAGTGTCACAATGTGGGATGCACTCTCAATTCCTTCTCAGAGGAACTTGCTACGAGAGGCTTTGAACAACTTTGGCACTACTAATAGATCATCAGGTCAAGAAGTAGCAGTGGCAACCAACTTATGCCAACCCAAAACAAAAATATATGCTAAGCCCAACAAACCTCCACTATTCTATATCTCACTGATTATCGGTGACCATTTGGTACACAATTGTATGATCGATTCTAGAGCCAACAGATTCCGTAATGCCCAAACAGTTGCGGATGATACTACAAATTCCGTATACTCCGATTTTAAGATGGGTTATTCAACTAGATGGTACTACGAGTCCCAAACCGTGGGGGTCATTAAGGGGCCTCAACTTATTATCCATACATGTCCTAGTTTGATATTCACGCAGACATATCCGTCATTGATCTTCCTCCCCTCTTTGCCATTTTCTTATCATGGGATTTCACTATAAAAATGGGTGGTTATTTGTCATCAGACTGGTTGCATATGATCCTGAGGACCCGGTATGGGACTAAGGTAACTATAAGGGCATAACCAATCTGTCACAATCACGTGGAACCTTACACATCCAAACCCATAAACGATAACTACACCATTTGTGACCACGAAGATGAGGATGCAGATCATGAGCCAACTACTCTCGTAGAAGAGGTTCCAGATACAATTCTCGATGAGGTGAGTATAGATCATCAATATGACCCTTATGCTGATTTATTGGCAAATGAAGAATCTAGTCTATGTTTTTAGAAGATCTGGATAAGGTATATATTGCATTCATGAAGAAGATGCCATCGTACCTCAACTTGTTAAGGCATCAAGTGATACAAATGGACTATGGCAGATGTTCTTTGATGGCTCACAAAGTAAAAATGGATCTGGTGTAGGGGTTATGTTAATTTCTCCAGAAGGAAACAAATATTTCTCTTCCTTTCGGTTGCAGTTCAGTTGCACTAATAATTTTGCTGAATATGAAGCCCTTATACAAGAAATTCAGCTAGCCTAAAGAAGAGGAATCTAAACCTTGATTGTCTTTAGCTATAGCAAATTGGTTGTGCACGGCACCAATTCTGACTGTAGTGCATCAAAAAATGATCTACTAAGGTCATATAAAAATCAGGTTTAGGACCTGATAGAAGATTTTGAGGCTTTTGGAATTCATGCAATTCCCGAAGTAAAATCAAGATCTTGTGTGGCTACTATTGGTTCCCGCATCGATGTACCTACAGACATCATGAAAGAAGAGCAACATACGATTAAAATGGTGGTTCATCCCACAGATGCAGATAATGTGAGTAGTTGGTAGGTGTTTGATAGTGATCAACAGATTGTTCTCTTCCTACAACAAGAAGCAGAGTTTCAGCCAAACATCAAGATAAAATCCAAAATTCTTATGGTGATCAAATTATATAGCTGAAAGGAAACAAGCTGCCAAAAGTCCTAGTTACATTGGAATCCATCTTCAATTCGGATGATCAAGCCAAGTAGAGCACTAATATGGTGGTCAAGGAGGAGGATTTTGAAGAGGTCAAGGTGGCAAGTGAAAAGGTTTTAAAAATTGGTAATGTATGCAATGCTCAGGATAAGAAAGGTTTCATTGAATTATGTCAAGAATACCATGATATTTTCGCATGGAGCTACAAGGACTTGCATGGTTTCGATCCGTCTTAGCTGAACATACTATTGAACTGGATCCAAACTCCAAGCTAGTTCGTCAAAAATAGAGGCCAATCAATCCCAAAATTGAGCCATTGATGAGGAAATAGCTAACCAAGCTTATCGAGGTCTGCATAATTTTTCCCATCAAGCATTCTTCGTGGGTAGCCAATCTAGTACCTGTAAGGAAAAAGAATGGTGAAATCCGGTTGTGCGTAGATTTCAGGATCTGAATCGCGCCTCGTTGAAGGATCACTACCCTCTCCCATTAATGGAGAAAATCCTCCAAACAATGACAGGGGCTCAAAGATTTTCTTTGCTTGATGGATATTCAAGATATAATTAGATTCTGGTTTAAGAATTTGATCAATTCAAAACGGATTTCACTAGCAAATGGGGCACATATGCTTACAACAAGATGCCCTTTGGATTATCTAATGCAGGGGCTACCTTTCAGAGAGCCATGGATATGGCGTTTAGAGGACTCATCAATGATATGATCTTGGTTTACCTTGACGACATCACTGTCTACTCCAAACATGCTGAGGATCATATCACTCATCTAAGAAAAGTTTTTCGAAGGTGTAGAGAATTTGGTGTCTCATTGAACCCTAAGAAGTGCATTTTTGCAGTGCAGGAAGGAAATTTGTTGGGGCATATTGTTTCGGCAGAGGGATTGTCTATCGACCTAGCTAGGATTCAGTCAATTATGTCCTTATCCCTCCCAAGTCATAAAAAGGTCTCTAGAGTTTTTTAGGAACTATAAATTTTGTGCAGAGATTCATTCCTCAGTTTGCAACGTTGGCAAAACCACTAACGGTCATGCTTAAAAAGAATATTCCATTTTCATGGATGAAGGAAGGAAGAGAAAGTTTTGAAGCCATCAAGATAGCTATCCAAGCTCTGACGCTGGTGAAACCCGGTTGTGAGGATTTCATTCTTTATGTTTTTGTAGGTCAGGAAATTATTTCAGGAATCCTCACCCAACATAATGATGACCTGATGGAGCAGCCCATTGCCTTTTTCAGTCAGTCTCTTAAGGAATATGAACTCAAATATTCCTTCATCAAAAATAAGGTCTCTGCAGTCATTTGAGCCCTAAAAATTTTAGGCATATGTTTTCTAACAACAAAGTCCATTTAATGGTTTCTCATCCTAGCATCAAAGAATTTTTTTGAATAAAGAGATGAATGAGAAACATGTTGGGTGGATTACGAAAGTAATGGAATATGATGTACACATCAATGTCACTAAGCTTGTCGGGGCAAATCTGGTTATGTCAACAACTAGATGTGGACATGGAGACCAAAGATACATAAGATGTCATGCTTCAAATGTTGATGAAGGAAATGATCGAGATTGATTGGTCAACTAAGATGCAATTTCCTTCTTTCGTGGATATACCTTCCAAACATGGATAAAGTCCAAAGACGTACTTTCTATCTTCAATCTATTCCATATGTCGTGATAGATAATGTTCTCTTCCAAAAGGATTTAAATGGTGTTCTTCTACGTTGCATCAAGCCATAATAGGTGAACAAGGTATTAGAGGAATTCCACAATGGCCTGTCTGGAGGACATTACTCTACAAACAACCGCCACCAAGATCATGCGAGCCGGTTATTACTGGATAGACTTGTTCAAAGAATCTCATATTTGGGTGAGGAAATGTAAGGAGTGTGCTTTTTGTAGGAAAACAAAGACTGATAGCTCTCCCATTACATCCCATTTAGGTGGATCAACCCTTCGTTCAGTGGGGATTATATTTCATTGGGATGATCAATCCTCCATCTAGTGAGGGAAATAAATGGGTCCTTAGTGTAACAGATTATTTCACTCACTGGACAGAGGAAAAGGCTCTAAAGGAAAGTAATGAAAAGGATGTTCTAGTATTTTCTAGAAAATTTGATGACAATGTTCGGTGTTACTTTTACTATTATCTCAAACAATACTATGGCTTTCCTCGGGATGAAGATAAGTGAATGGGCCGTCAAGAATGGAGTCTACCTCAAGAATTCATCTAACTATTACCCACAGGGGAACGGGTTGGAAAAATCCACTAATAATAATCTCATAAGAATCATCAAGTGCATGATGGAGGCCAATAAAAGAACTTGACATACACAGCTCAAGATCGCCCTATGGGCTGATCGGATAACACCTAAAAAAGCCATCGGGGTTTCTCCTTTCATGCTTGTATATGGAAGGGAAGTGAAACTTCCACTTTCCTTGACATGTCTTCCTCGGACTTGGCTTATCGACTTGAAGTTATGGAGGATGATGCCTTAACAATGAGGTTTGTTGAACTCATGGAGCTGGAGGAAATTTGAAACACAACCATGAATACGTTGACAGAACATCAGGCTCAAGTTAAGAAATCCTTCAACAAGAAAGCCTCTGATAGGCTATTTAGGGAGGGAGATTTGGTTCTAAAATGGGATGAAGATCACGCCAAACCTAGTAGGCACGCCAAGTTCGATGCTCTCTGGAGCGGGCCCTATGTTATTACAAGCTGCAAAGAGGCAAATTTATTTCACCTATCCAAACTCAATGGAGAAGAATTTCCCATTCATGTGAATGGGATACACCTCAAAGCTTTCTTTTGAGGATGTTCCACCCTATACAACATTTTTTTTTCCCTCCAAGTTCTCTGTACATCATTTTGTTTTCTTTTCTTTTTCTTGTGTGTTTTCTGCTTTTTAGTTTTTCCTTTTTAGAATCCTTTGCCCAATGTTTTGCTTAAGGCTACTGGTATGAAATCTTAATAGAAAAGCATACCCTGGAGGTCGCCAAAAATGTTAACCATTTAACCTACCTTGAATTAAAATATGTCAGATAATATTTTTAGAAATCCTTCGTACAATGAAATTCTCCAAGGCCCGAAATTTGAAATTTTCGATCTTCAGACTTCAAGATTTTTTCGTTTCAGATTTTTATTGCTCGATTTGCAATTTCTATTTTAACTCTCGAAAGTCTGAAACCCCAAAGTCTAAATTCAGACATTCGGGATTTCAGTTTTGGAACTTTTGGCCCCATTTTTTAAAAATCCCTTTTGGACTTCCGAAGTCTGAAATTATGAAAGTCCAAAATTTGACGTTTGGGCTTTCGAGTTTTGGAGTTCTCGAGTAATTTTAGGATTTTTACTTTCAAACTTCCGAATTCCAAAAGTTTGAATGTCCAATTTTCAGACTTTTGGGATTTTGGGTTTTGGAAATTTTTATTTCCAATTCACTTTTTTATCTCCCAATCTTGAAGTCTGAAACCCCAAAATTCTGAATTTTGGGATTTTGGGTTTCAGACTTTCTGGAGGTCCTCCACGTAATTAATTTTTCACCTACCTCATACGGATCATATTTCGCCATTAATATCAGGTTTTCTATTTAAACTCAATTTTTACTCGTCATTTTTACCTAACACATTTTCTCTGACATTCCATTTCTTGTACTTTGTGACGTCTTTTTCAAGGTATGGTAATTTGTTTATTTTCTTTTTGGTTTAAGGTCTTTTTCTTTGTTTCCTTCTCATTTGGTTTTCTCTTTGGTCTCCCTCTGTTTTTTTGAAATGTCAAACCCTTGGTTCACCATGTTTTGCATTTCGAGTTTTCTTTAGGTATTCAAAGTTTTTCAAACAATCCGCTCGCTCGCGTCTCCTATACTTCTTCCCAACTCTCATTTTTCAAAATTTATGAGTTAGTATTGTTTCAGCAAAAACCTTTGAAAAATTTCGAGAAAGTATTCAGAAACCATTGAGATATTTTTAAGAGATTTCAATTTGGGAAAAATTTTCAGAGATTTCTTTCAGAAATTATGACTTCAAAGATTCCAGTTTGGTGATTCTTTTCGGAACTTTTCAGTTCAAGAATTTGGAAGTTTTTTCCTTCAAGTTTTCAGAATTTCTCCAACTTCAGCTTCCGAAACATAGGGCTTGATGTCTTCTTCCACTTCAAAGGGAAAAGAGAAGATGAAGTACTCATTTCTTCGGGTTTCTCCTCACTCCTGCCTGTCTTCCGACTTAGGGAATATAGGGGAAACTACCTAGGAAAAATTGATTTTCTAGATTTCAGGAAAGATTAAAGGCTCCAAATAAGAAATCATGGATACAAGGCATCTACAGACAATGGGCATGCCCTTACTTCCAATTTTCCCACATCCATGCATTACCCAGAGATCGTTTTAGCTACAAAGAACCCATTTTGACAAAGACTCCATTTCATTCAGAGATGATGATGATAAGGTAGTAATCCGTTTGGACCTAGACTTCTTCAAGATCTGCTCAAACTTCCCGAGGTTCAAGCTTATGCCACAATTTCGTTAGAGTTAGCGGTGGAGCATTGGGACAAGAAAGAGGAAGTATGCTCAAAAGTCACTATGAAAGCTTATCTAGCCAAGAGCTTTGCCAAATTACCCAAAACTATACATCACGATTTTATTCGGAGGTTAGTGATCTTATTGTGATGTTAAGCGAGTTTGAGTCTTCCTTCTACAAAGGAATTCCGAGAATGGATGTTTTTGTACATTGCGACCATAAAAAGAACGATGAGTTTATTAGATGGGGGAGAATATTAGTAGCTCAATTTGCTATCAATTGAGAAGGGTGTCGAATACGAATACTTTCTACATGACATCCTTCCTAGTGTATGTTGCTTTCTACTATGGGAGAGTTTCTTTGGTTTGAATACCGAGAGTGTTCACAACACTTCCCAAATATATGACTTTTATCCATAACTCACTCGGATGAGGAAGCAAGCATTTCCACAGAGTCAACAATGATTTCTTTGCTATCATCCTCTACCGTTTCAATAAAGATTTATACAATCAAGGATTTCGATGAAGCCTTCAAGGAGTTGTGGGAATGGGGAGAAATCTACTTTCAATTTCCTACATTCACCTATATCTAGATTTCGGTTTTCATAGGTGTCCCACTGACAAATGGATTCTATTGGAATTGGCTTGGAAGTTATTAGATTATTATCAAATCCAAAATAAGTGTCACAAAGTGGGAATGCATTTCCCTATTTTGATTGATAGGTACTCTTGCCCAAATATTCACAGAGCTAGAAATGTTGATGCGAAATGGCCAAGGTAACCTGTGCAAACCTTTCATCCGTGGACTAACCTTGATTATTGGGGTAAGTTTGGGGAAACAGGTTGGTACAGTGCCCATGTGATCTAATTGGAAGATATCTGGATTCTTTGTTGGGATGAATACATCATTCGACAAAGAGATTATGAAAGATTGACCCTTGACGAGGTTCGGCAATTTAGTTTGGCTGATGTGCCAAAGGACATGCAAGACAGTGATGAGGTTTTGGATTCATCATACAAGGATGATAATGTTGCCAATCAACCACTTTGTCATGGATTGATTGGTATGTGGAAGAATGCAACAATACAAAGGAGAGGGTGGGACCCATTTTAAAGAGGAATTTTAGTTGGTTGGCCAGCTTGGGAATCTCACCCAAAAGGGAAAATCAACTTACAAATACAGATCTATACCAACAATAAGCCAACGAACACCAACTAAGGGAAAAAGGCCAGCTCAAAAGGCTCCTATAATCACAAAGAAGATTTCATTTGTTGTTGGTGGCTCATCTCTCTCTAAGGATTCTACTCAGAAGACCACATCTCTTGCGGCGCTTTGTGATAGAAGTGGTTGAAGTCGGTGAATATCCTGGTATCTTCCGAGATCTATCACATCTTCTTCTTCCTCCATTATCACTTCCAATATTAGTTCCTTTCACTTCCACAATCATTTCTTCCTTCCCATCCCCTTCTATGGCCTAAGTATTCTCATCACTTCCAGTTCTATTAGCTACGGAAAATATTAGGTCACCCATTTCCTCTTCACTTTCTTTAACACTTACATTTTCTTCAATCATACCCCTAGTATCATTCTATTAACTCCTATGGCTGTCCTTACATCCACACCATCCATCATTTCTACTTCGCTCAAATACCACCGAGGTTTCTATTGATCTTGATTTGACCAATTTTCGTGAATGGATCTACTGCTCCATCTTCATCAGCTTTAACCATACCAAAATGGATGTTTAGGAAAACTCCCAAGAAAAAGAAGAAGGTTCCTCTAGGAGATGTTATAGATCTCAGCATATTGGAGACTATGCCCAAGAGACAGTGAAGAGAGCAAGAACCGTGTCAAGTCGATAGTTAACCCATCGGGAGAACGAGTGATAAAGTTGCCAACCCCATTGAGGGGAAAACTAAAGAAACAATCACAGTTGTGGATTACTGGATTTTAAAATTCTCATTGGGGAAGGCCACTCATGAAGGAGCCAAAGAAGATGTGCACACTGCTCTTGGGGCTCTTTTGGAAAAATATGACAAAGATAAGGCAACAAAAGATGTACTCAAAGCCAAGGTCGAGCAACTCACTACACTCACAGTTGTACAAAGTAACCCAACCCACTCCATCCACCACCGAAGTCTAAACTACTACGGCTATGACGATTTCGTCTACAATCGATGATATTTCTTATCACGAGCTCGAGAAGCTAGGCCGAGAAGGGAGATCGGTTTGTGGATGGATGGAGAGAATTATGCAGAAGCCAATCCTTTAATCAAGGAAGAAGTTGAGATATATAATGATCTGTAGGTTACAAAAACCACTATTTCTAAAATGGATGAGGCCTTTTAAGATAATAATAATCTAAATTTAAATTTGGCAACATGGAGTGAGATCGAGAGAGAATATCTCGACTTGCTTCTTTAGGAAGAGGTGATCGATGATGCCTCAAAATTATTTGAATATAAAAATCCATGGAATTCTAGTGCCAGTATTGCGGGATTTGATCAAGAAGTTGGAAGAGAAATGAGTGGAAATTATGCATGCCTAAATGACATCTCAGAAGAGTTTGATATTGCCAATTGCAAGTTCTTCAATGAAAATATCGATGCTCTTCTTGAAGATCAAATTAAGGGAAATTTAAAGGATTTGGTGAAGTGTGATGATGAGGTCACCAAAACTTTCAATAATGACTCCATTGACCGATTGGTCTTAAGGAAAAATTTCATAGGAGACGAAGAAAGTCACAAATAAACTTCAAATATTGCTAGCAGGGATCACAAAGGAAATCGAGATAGCAGATGTAGTGAATCACTACGCATGTGGGCTTGAGATGAAGAAACTCATGGAATTGTCAAGAGCTTCTTTGAGTATAAGCACCAAATGGTTGTGTGGGAAGGAGGCGGTAGAAACTTGCAGGGCGAGGAAGGCATAGTTGAACCGGCCAAAGCTAAATAGCCATGAAAGGAAAAATCCAAGCTCGGATCGGTCAAAGTTACGGGGTTGGTAGTCAAACCCTTGTAACAAATTGGCTATTTTCATGGGAGCATGTTCACTTAATTTAATGACATTTCTATTTTTTAAAAATGTTAGTTAAGGGCCCAAATTGTAATGGCTCACCTAAGAACTTATAAGTAGTTGAATGCTTCAAGTTAGTAGATATAGATTATTTTTTGGGAGGAATTTCTTTTCAAGCTTGGAAGAGTAATTTAGAGATTTCTAAGAAACCTTTTAATTATAATTATAGTTACACCTTGCTATTTTTGAAACTTGATTTGTTGTGTTGAATGGTTAATCAATGTTTACTTTGTGAATTTACAATTCCTTAGTGAGAGTGATTATCTTACCTTTATTTCAGGTTATCTATTTCATGTTGTGAAGGAATAATACTACTATCTTTTATGTCAGTTGTGAAAACCTTATTTTCCTTCTGTATTAATTTTATGTCATTATTATCCCTAGTTGCAGAAATAGATGTTTGATATATGCATGTGTGGTTTACTCATGATAAATTAATTATGTGTTGAATCCAATTTGATCTATCCTTATGTACACTCAAGTTTAACAAAGGAACGTCCACCCCTGGTTTGTGGTATTTTGTGCCCTTTCAAGTTGCGATAGGTGAAGGTGGTCCATGATGCAAGCATCACTCCCACATTAACCCTTCTAGATGTTAAGCATTCCTTATTTTGGTGCATCACTACCCTTAGTATAGTTTCATTTCTACAAAATCTCTTTCCTTAAAACTCATGAAGGTGTTAGCTTAGGATTAGATGGTCATCCTATTACAATAGGAGTATTAAAGCATTCGGTTTAGAGAGAGGAAGCCGACCTTCTTCCGAGGTTCACCTTGAGCCCAAGTCCCATATGTTGAGAGGTGATCCCATGTGTCCCAATCACACCAAATGTCTTGTTCACATTTTGGCCATTCGGAGGGTGCAGTGATTTGGTGACAACAATTATCATTTGTTATTTCAAGAGGAGAGGAAGAGAAAGCATATTCACTAAAAACATTATCTTGACCATAAGTAGAAGGAAAAACATCTCAAGTAAGATTATTATGTTCTATTTCAAGAGAAAATTCAGAAATATCATCGTTTTATTCATTTCCATTATCACTATAATCATCACTAGAATCATGCTCATTCAATGGAACCTTCACTTTCATTGAAAAAGGGATCTGTTATCGCTTATAATTTTGACTATAATCATTCTTAGAATTATAAATACTATGATCATCATCAAATCATGCCTCGTGTGTATCTAGATGATTAAGTACTATAGGTTATTCACAATTAAATGAAGACTCGATATAAGGAGAATAAATAGGTCCCTCTAACTCATATTTTGGGTTGGGCCAATAGTTATAGGTAGGAATCTACCCTAATTTGTTTCATGAGTTGGATAATCAAGGAAACCCTTAAGAATAAGATTAGATTTAAGTATATGAGGAGGTAAAAAGGCTGCATAAAAACCATTTGTCACCGAGAAATAATATAAATGACCTTAGTTTGGACATAACTATTGACAAAGACACCTAGATGGGAAGAAAATTGATACATGCTCTCAAAATGATGGAGGACATGGACCTAGTTAAAGGGTGGTAACCCTTAGTAGCTCAAGAGGAAGGAACTTGGGATGTTGAGAAAGCCATGAAAATGCAAATGAAACAAAACAGTGTTAGGGAAGGAACATGCAATCATGGAAGGAATGAAAACTCTAGGGAAACCATGGTTTGATACCAAAAGGCCTAGTTTGGGAAGATAACTTAAGCCAAATTAAGCCAACTAGGTTAAGGATTTCATCAAAAATTAAGTTCGCCAAATGATTGCACACTAAAATTAATGATATGTGATTCTAATAATTTACAATTATATTATTATAGTAATAAATGAATAATAAGATCATACATGATTTACAAAATTAAATACTAGAGTTTGTAAGCACAATCATCTAATAAACAAGTAGAGGAATGATTAAGTTTTGAGATCACCTAGTTTAGTCAAAGAGAAATCTAGAGGTGTTGGGAGTTGATCTAGGTTGTGTGCAAGTTGAAGAAGGTGCTCGGGAGGTCACTACGAGTTCTATGTGCCTTAGGACTAAACCATCAAATGTAGACCAAACTATTTGGCAATTTTTATATAATGGGTGATTTTGTACCTATTTATAATACATTCCTTATTTTGCATGGGTTGTTTCACATTTATCTACCTATCTTATTAGTATTGTAGACATGCAAAATTTCAACATGGTCATTTAGCAAATAATATGCTTATAATATATAATAATCCATCCCCATTATCAACCATATAATAATTAATTATAAAATTAATTAATTATTATATGAAACCATACTTCAATTATTCTCTCTCATCTATTCCACAATCCTATTACGTCTTTAGAAATATTAATACCTCATTAATATTTTATTTACCATACTAACTAATCCTCATTAACTATATTCTACCAATTTAAAAATACTCACTCACCTACCACCTACTCTATTCCTAGCTTCTCCATCTAATCACTCCATTATAATAATTAATGTCACCTAATCAAAAGCTGAATTCCCCTCCAAATCTAGAGGATTCTATTTCTAGAAGCCTCTCCATTCTTCCCTCCCATTTTCAAATATTCAAATAAAAATACACTATTCCATTGAATTTTTAATTCAATGGAGAATTCTTAAGAAATCTAGAATTCTCCACATCTAGAAACTTCTCCACTCTCATGCATCCTCAACCATTGATCTTATCCAACATGGCAAGATCTCAACCATTGATTTTTGCCTCCTCTAGCTATAAATAGAGGTGTCACCCTCCATGGAAAGCACCTTAGAACAATTGCAAGTTTATGTTGTCAAATTCTCAAGCAATCTAAGCATTCTTCATAGCATTCCATCATGCCAATTTTTTTTTATCAAGGGTATGTGCTATTAAAATTGGTCCACACATCTGAAGCATTCTCATACCATCTCACAAGAAAATCAAAATCATCAAAGGAGGAGGATTTCACTTGTAGGTAAGTACATGTATATCACTTTCTCCCCTTTTATCTCTCGCTAATGTCAGAGGCGGATGAACCATTGTGTTATATTTTGCATTGACAAAGTACAATATGGGGGAGATGGAGATATTTGAATCTATCTACTTCTTATGCTTCTTTCCTAGAGAGAACTCTAGATATTCAAATGCGCCTACTTCTCTTGTTCTCGATCTTGTTTGAATCCTTCTCATGAAGTAGAGAAGATTAAACCATCCATACTATTGAAACCAATAATTATTTCGAATAAAGTCACCGGATGTGTAGCTACAAAGCCTCCAAAGGTTTGAAATTGTTATGTCACACTATCACACACCAAACATAGCAATATTTGAAGTTTAAGCTTTCAATGCTTGTCCCACTGGGCGTGCAAGAAAACTGTTGATGATATTTGTAGATGAATCACCAAAGTCATGAGAAATATTAGAGATGTGGGACTTAGACCTAAGATAACCTCCAGATTTTATAGAAGTTGGCTCTTCTCTACTTTGGGTTGAGATAAGGGGTAGAGAGAAAATAAAACATATAATAAATCCTAACTAAGGCGATGCACCGAGACTTTACTAAAAATCACATAGATATTATTGAAATAACTACTAGATTAATTGAAGATATTTTAGCATGATCAACTATTCTAGAGATATCTCAAATTATCAAATGCCAAATGAAACTAAAACATAACCATGAGTGAATGAATAGATTTATGTAAAATATCTAAGGGCATGTAGCACGATAGATATTTAAAAATTCATCTAAAACTAAATAAAAGTAAACAGGAAGAGATAAAGGACACAGAAGATTGTGAATGTTTAGTACATAGAAAAAGAACTCTTATTAATATAGACATGATAATACATAAGCCCAAATGCCACAGATTACCATGTTCTTTTACAATAGAGCCTTCTAAGAAAGTTAACACAATAGACTAAACCTAAATTACTCCTACGGAGCTCTGGAACTTCTTTTTCTATATTTCCCTCCCTCCATTTTCTACTAGAGAAAGAACCTTCCTCTATAGACCTCGTGTCTCTTACTTGAATGTGCCTTCATTAAGATTTCCACTACCCGTATTTAGTTTTCTACCTACGAGATTTTATAACTTTAGAGAAGATCTCAACTACATGCTTTGGGACCCGAGATGGCATTCATTCTGCTGGGTCCTCGAGCCCCTTACTTCTTTAATGGGTCTTGTTGATGGTGGTGGCTTCTTTACTTGACACTAGAGGCTTCACACTTATTTGGTGCCCTTACTTTTCTCTCTCTATTAAACTTGTGCCTAGATGAAGCATGGAGGCCATGTGCGCTCTTCCGCTTTATCTTTGAATTTTCAACCCGCTTGTGGCTATTTAGCCGTGCTTTAGCCACGTGGAGGATCCTCGCTTCTCAAAGACTCCCGATGCTTTGTGCCTTCTCCAAAATGCATTGAAGGGACACGTGGATACTCTTCATGATCAGTTCCCAAACTTAGGCAAACACACGTCCCAAAAAATACAAAAGAAAGGTGAAAGGAATAAGGGGTCGAGGTGACAAAAGGTAACATTAATGGAAGAGCCCCAAAACAATGTAGAATTCCTTCTATAGATCCCTTGATCTAAATTATATTTTTCATTTGTACGATACTTGAATGGTCTTAGGTCACCTCGTATTTCTCGTTGACGTATAAAACGGTAAAATTGAAAAACAATACAAAAAGGTAAAATCCAAAAAATAATACAAAATGATAAAATCCAAAAAAATACAAAACGATAAAATCCAAAAACCTTTAAAATCCAAAAAGTAGAATATTAACAATCCAAAAACATTCAAAAAAGGAAAATGTTCCAAAAATTCAGCAAATATCAACACAAAATGACAATACAAACTTTTAACTCTTATCCTAGTGATCGTTTCAAATTATCCTACGATTATCAAACAATCATCAAACCCTCATGTGCATCCTCTCTTGGGAAATCTTAGCACTCATGTTGTTTTTGCATGAATCCTTTCTTGAAATTTCTAACCCAATTCAACCTCATATCATTCTTCATCGTGGATCCAACAATAGTGTCATTAGGAAATTCTTGACTCCACTCTTGATCGATCTAATCCCCTTGCGTGTATCCTTGCTTGGGGCATTCAAATTTTCTTAATCCTCATTGTGGAACACATTAGGGGCATAGTTAGATGTCTTTATTTAAATTTTTGTTGCATTGTTTCTATTATTGACCAATTGTAAGTAATTTTTTTAGCATCTTGGTTTATATATAAATATGGTGTGTTCGTCTTAGTTATTGTGTATATTGGGTTTGTGTTTCATTTAGTTTTTTGTTTTTATTTTAGACCAATTGCAAGTATTTTTTTCTCATATTGGTTTATTAAAAACATTGGGATATTCATCTTACTGTGTATATTGGGTTTGTTTTACATGTTTGTCTTATGTTTTTGACCAATTGCAAGTATTTCGTGATCATATTGGTTTATTCATAACCTTGGGATATTCATCTTATTGTGTTTATTGGGTTTGTTTCATGTTTGTCTTACATTTTTAACCAATTACGAGTATTTTGTAAGCATCTTGATTTTGTAAGCATCTTGGTTTATTCATAACCATGGTGTATATCAATTATAGTATATATTGGGTTTGTTTTACTCTTTTTGTCTCTGTGTGTTTTCTATGCACATATGGGTTTCTCATCATGGTTTTTCAATAATCATGGTGCTAACTCTATTGTGCAATAATAAAATAGGTTGCTAAAAAATATACAATATGGATGAAATTTAATCTATGAGTATGTCATCACTTTCATACATCCACATCAAATCAAAATAAAAATCATCATCTACACTATGTATACCATCATGTCAATAATGCAAGAAAATAATTAAAAAAACCATCTCATCATCATATATACAATGTCAAATGTCCATATCCAATGTCTACATCTAAAAAT
Source organism: Taxus wallichiana var. yunnanensis (assembly GCA_018340775.1). Lineage (NCBI taxonomy): Eukaryota > Viridiplantae > Streptophyta > Pinopsida > Cupressales > Taxaceae > Taxus > Taxus wallichiana. The sequence continues at coordinate 448,936,638 of CM031234.1, read as the reverse complement.
GTCATCTACATATATATACATTAAAGTTCCATCAAGGGAATCCATATACAAAATGTGTGCCTTCATCATGAGGCATATGCACAACAAAAATACAAAATGTCTATTCATTATACATTGAGTCATAGATGACTCTCTTCTACATTATGACTACATGATGCATTGTCTCCTCACCTTGGTGGAGGCATCTGAATAAATCTAATTAATCTCTAAGGCCTCGATATTTTTTTTTCCTCGTGGATCTATTTCCTATCCTCTAACTATAACTTGGGACCCTCGGCCCTTAGGAACTAGTACCTCATATAAGGCTCTATAGTACCGACATCATGCATATTTGTCATCAAATCCTATAAACAATATTTCATACATGTGGCCTTGGCTACATGTTGTGCCACATCTCTCTCCACCTTTGTCATATATTGTACCTATGTGGCAAGTTGATCTCCCTTAGATGTTATATGTATTAACTATCTACACGACATAATTAGTATAACATCCCTCCCAAATCACCTTGTCTCTTTGTGCTTGTAATGAAACTACAATCGAAGATCCTAAAGGTGGTATCGGTGAAATCTAACCCCAAAAATACTCCTCTCATTCATATCCCTAACCATCATCACCACTGCATTTCTCCCTAAATCACTGTCACCAACTCCATTTCCATCTCCATCACCTCCTACAAGACTTGTTGGCCTCGGTGGTGAATCAAGAACCTCTACTGGAGCCTATCCAACACTAACTGGAGCCTACACCGTATGCATATCCCGACCACCGTAACTATGCATGTTCTTGTTCCCGGCCTAATCACCTCCACCTCTTCTACCTCTATGTCGAAGGCATTCCTAGTTGTCGATATTATGTCTTTTTTTATATCTCGTTATGGAATAGTGATACATAGAGACATCATGACTATATGCCATTTTGCATACTCTTTTCACGTCCCAAAATACTCAATATCAATTCGTGTGTCCCAATCATGTGGTATAAATCCTCTGAAACTATCCCTAGTAATCCTCTTTCTAATAAGGGACCTAAAATCAATTGCCTCCTGTGTCACTCATGTATACCACTGCTCTCCTCTTGGTATATCTTGGATCACTCCTAACTACCACATGACACTATCTCGGTTTATATCTATCCATAATGTGTGCAAAACTCCCAATCATGAAGTGGTCCACCTCCATTATAAATAACTATGTGTTGTATTTTATCCATCTATACCTCACATACGCTCTCCATGTAATCATGCATAATTTTAGATGATCTATGACACATATTTAGAACTCCATATCATCTTGGTGACCTCTGTGACCAAAGCCCACCATTTAGCATCCAAATTGTGATGGCTTATCTAACTAACTATCTCTCGGTTATGCCCAATGGATGAATCAAAACATTATGATCCCATGACCAAATATGTAGTAAGGTACTTGGACCAAGGATCCTCTGCGCTCTTTATACTATCAAATACAGATCTATGTATAAATGAGCTAGTATGCAGAGGCCCCGTGTAAAAATTATACCTTGCATAAAATTTACTACTATACTGATCAATCATAGATGAAAATGAATACCCGTCTTATCAAACAAAAGGTAGGCTCGATAAGATCCATCAAGTATATGGGTAATCTATCCATGGTATCATCCTCTATACACTCATATAGATGAATTGTGATGCCCTCGTAAATTTATTACAATATGAAAAGTGACCATATGTGCATTGGTATCTCGCACCACACTACAATCCCACTTTTCCAAATCTACCTTATATTGGTACTCATAAGTGATTTAACAAAAATAACTTTTTGTAAAACCCTAAAATATTTCAAAGTCACAATACAAATAAATAAAAGAATGAAGTATATATCCGACCTAAGAAATAAGAAAATGTAAATTGAAACCATAAGTGCAAAAGAAGGAAAGAATGCTTAGTTGATTTCACAATTTATCATGAATTGTGTCAAACTCCAAAAATGATGAATAGGAGGAGGAAAGTGTAATAACCAAACCCATAAAATTGTGCAACTACCTAATAAGATGGATCAGGACATCTAAATTGGGTTAGGGACGCGTGTGTGCTTAGAGATCGCTTGCTCCTGGGAACTGTGACTACGAAATAAATATAAAAATAGTTTTAAGCTGTGTCACTAGGTTGTCATTGGAATTTTTGTTGATTGCTTATATGTCATATTATTTCGGTGGAGTTTTCCTATAACCTGCAAAGAGAAAGAGCACCTGAAAAACCCCAAAACACATCAAATGCTAAAAAGAAAAAAAGATGCAAATGGGGAGTCGATCGACCCCAATGATCACCTAAACAAGCAAACTTACGACCAAGCGTTGCACTACATTTTAGACTCCATGTATTTCTTGTGTGTGTGTGTATGTGCAAGAATTGTTCCCTAGGTGGCTCTTATGCCAGATGCACTTGAAAGCGAGCAAGTAGCTAGATGTAGCAATGTAAGTAGATGTGTGGATGACAAAATGAACTTCCCCTCCTATGCGTGTATGTAGAAAATTTAGTCCCTTGTCCCTTGAGTGATTACTAGATGGATGCTTTGATGCTCTTGAAATGCCTTTGGATGCAACCTTAGGTGATAGTAGTAGATGTTTAGAGCTTGGTCCTTTATTATGGTCACATAGCTTTATATTTATATGATTCCCTTGGTTGAATTTCACAATTAACAACTAAAAGGACGACCCACAATAAAATAATATTCACAAAATATAAAAGAAGTGCAAAAGGGGTGAGAAAGATACAAGGAGGCCGAGGTGCCAAAAAGACGGGGGGTGCACAGGCGCTCTGTCCTACTTGGCGTCACTTTCCGTAGTGGTAAAAGATGAAATAGTGAAACATTGACCAAGTTGTAGGGTGTAAGATGCCAAGAAGAAGACATCAAAAAAAGACAAAGATTCCAAAGACAGATGTTAATTGCTAGTTTTCTCACTTAGGAATCATATGAATGGTGGTATGCGATTAGGACCTAGAAATGTACCCAAATTGCATGATTTAGTGTCTACATTTTTCCTTGCTTTATATATTTGATTGAATACTCGATAAAATAAAGTAGATAAGAGGTGTGTACTTGATAACCATGTAGATCGAAGGTGAAAATATCGCCAAGGAGACAAGAAAAAGCGTGGAGTGATAAAAATGAAGTGTGGAAGCTAATCTAGGAAAGAGGAAGTGACCATAGGGTGAAGATCGTATGAGTTGTGTTGTGTTGTATGTGTTGTTGTTATCGATTACTTGTGCTTGAGACTAATGCTTCTTATAAGGACGTACCTAAAAAATAAGAGCAAAAAAGTAGTCAAAGTCATGTATGTGCAAAATCTGATCCAAATGCATAAAAAAACATATAAAAGTATGTAACAAAATGCGAAAAAGTAGTAAAAGGAACATGTGCACCTGATTTGTGATGAGTGAAGAGTGTAGAAAGGATCCTAAAAATAATGTAGAAGAGTGAGTTTTTGGGCGATCTCATGCTAAGAACAAGTTTTTTGGGCAATCTCACATCAAGTGTGAGTTTTTTGGGCGATCTCACGCCATGATAAAAGAAGTGTTGGGAGAAAGGTCTAGTGTTATTCTCCAACCTTGACTACTTCCCAAAGATTTATACACCACTGCAGATGGTATGATCCTACTTTGTTCTAATTCTATCCAGTTCGATCCAATGCAAAATAAAAAAGGAGATAGAATGCATTCTAATTATTGGAGGAATTTTCATGTTATCTGTAAACTGTTGTAAATTATACCAATATAAGAAAATCTCTCTAACTTCCCCCTAGTCATAGGTGCCCAGGAAATTTTAGGAGCATGCAAGTGCTAGTGTCTGGAGTAAGGCGCTAGTGTCTATGCAAAACTCAAGACCCAAGTTAGATTTTTGGTCATTTTTGAAACCTAAGACTATTTTGTTCATGTATTGTGCAAGTATGAATTGTGACTGTGTACTACTGAACGGAATGATTAATTTACCGAATGTATTCCCCCCCTCATTTGAGGTGTATGCAATGTCTTTAGGAGGACTAGACGTTGATCTAAAATTGATGCCCTCCAGGGAAATGTGCATGGTAGAAACCAAGGCATATGCAAACAAAGTGGCTAGAAACATGTGTTAGTGAAAATAAGAAAAAAACACATATATAATACAATGTGTAATCTAGCAAGCAAGAAGACAAAATAGACTGTGAAAAATGGGTTTCAAACAGAGGTGACCACTAAGGTCAGTCCAACTTAACCATATGCATTATTTATTCCATATAATGTGTGTTTGATCCTTGTACAAATACTTATGGTTTTGTTTTTTAGGTACATGTGCGATGAAGGAACACTACAATGAAGTGGATGTGACACAAAGTGAAGTGAAGACAATATCATATCCTAAAAATACCAGATCCAAAGTTGTTTTTGGGACACTAACACTAGAGGCGGTCTTGTCCACCTTTGGGTGGTACTGCCTAGAAGACTTTTCGATCTATATTCTCTAGATGAAGCACATATAACTCAAATCTAGCTTTTTTCTCACAATATTCCAGCCTAGAATCAGTCAGGACAATGATATACAAGATAAATCACTGTCATCCTCTTGTTGATTACATTTCTTTTCCATTACATGTTAGATCTTGTGTATTCCTGATATATTCTAATTGATCTCGGTTTTTGATAAAGATTTAATTTTTGTTAAATCGATGTCTAAAATACATATGAAGTGGTTCATTGAGAGGTTGAATTTTTCCATTAATAGTATCCATAAGAATATTATTCTATTTGGGGAAAGGAGGAGTAGGATGTGTAACATTATGTGTGGGAGCACTAGTGGTACATAGGAGTGTAGCAACATGGCACGAGGGCTTAACACCACATGTAGGATCTAGAGAAGCATCATTATTAATAACACACAAACCATTTGTAATAGAAATAAAAGAAGTAAGTACATCATTTCCAATAATATAAAGAGTATAAGAAGCATTTGTAACATGTTCAAATGGAATAAGATAAAGAGATTCATTTCTAGCATTTCCCACACTAGCACATATAAGAGGCAAGGAGGTAACACAAGTAAATGCACAATTTTTCTCCCAACAGAAGAAGATGTATATCACATTCAATTGTGGGGTTTTCCATTGCAATATTAAAAGAAAAAGGAGATAATTCAAGAGTATCATTTGCAATTGTAGTAATTTTTTTATTTGTCATCTCGAGACAAGAGAGTGAAAGAGAGCACTTAAGTGCATCATTAAATAATTCAACATGGGAAAAAGGAAAAAACACTCAATTTTATCATTTGTTATTTCAAGAGGAGAGGAAGAGAAAGCATATTCACTAAAAACATTATCTTGACCATAAGTAGAAGGAAAAGCATCTCAAGTAATATTATTATGTTCTATTTCAAGAGCAATTTCAGAAATATCATCATTTTATTCATTTCCATTATCACTATAATCATCACTAGAATCATGCTCATTCAATGGAACCTTCACTTTCATTGAAAAGGGATACATTATTGCTATAATTTTCATTATAATCATTCTTAGAATTATAAATACTATGATCACCATCAAATCATGCCTCATGTGTATCCGAATGATTAAGTACTATAGGTTATTCACAATTAAAGGAAGACTCGATATAAGGATAATAATTAGGTCCCTCTAACTCATATTTTGGGTTGGGCCAATAGTTATAGGTAGGGAATCTACCCCAATTTGTTTCATGAGTTGGATAATCAAGGAAATCCTTAAGAATAAGATTATATTCAAGTATATGTGTTTCACCATTTTATTTATGTTTGAGATGAAACAGATAAGGGTAAGGGCCAAGGATGAATAACTGTTGTGTTGGTTTGGAGGTTGATGTGTGCATTCTAACTTCTTGATCTGATGTGGACTATGAGAACTTCCTTTTGGCTCGAGGAACTTCTTGAAATAGAACACAAGACCACCAAAGAAGAGTAAAACAATATATGACATTGGGCGCCTAGCGTGTGCTAGATCTGGGAAGTGTGATACTCTCTAGAAGGCTGTCAATCCACTGTTTAAAACAACTTAATGTGAGAGATAAGAAAATTCCTATTATAGTTGATATGATTTAGGTATCTCATTCAAGTACAATAAGAAAATCCAATCATAACAGGCTAGGCTATAGTCGGATTTGAAGTGTGAGGTAACTGTCAAGGTCAGTTACGGGTTGTTTAGGTCACTTGGTAGAAGGTTGTTTGGTTTTGTTATTGGAAAATGGTATGAAACACAGAGACCGATGTTGGTTAGGTGTAACCGATGATGGTTTAGATAAAACGATGACGGTCATGGGTAACCAGTGTCGGTAGGGTTAGGGTGAAAGGAACTCAATGAGATCTGATTGTGGGGATTGAACTGAAGCTAAAAAAATATGAAAGGGTGGATAGGGAGTTCTCAGTAAAGGTCTTAGGTATACATAGAGGTGTACACCGAGGCAAGAAAGGGTGATTTTATGGTGTGGGTAGAGGAATGGATGAGTCTACAAGTAATTAGGATGTGGGAAACGAACATGCACAACATAAACCGATAGCATAAATAACAAAAGCTATTATACTTGAAATAGACTATGCTGGTAGAAGGTACACTTACTGTGATGCAAGTTTGATGGCTAAATGGTGATAACAGTTGATCAGAAGAATGGTGCTTGGTGCCATGGTAGTGCTTCCTGGAATGCTTCCGTGAGTGAAATACCTCTGGATCTATCCTACTTGCGCTATTGTGGATGTCTGGGTGTGTGAAAAATAGTCTAGTTCTGCTTGCATGCAACTCTCTTCTCATCTCCTTGATCTCAGAATGTGCCAACCCAAAAACAAGGTTGCTAAGGTGAATAAATGGTAACCGATGATGGTTCTGGTTGACCAACGTCGGTTTTGGGATGACTGGCATCGGTTAAGGTGGGATTCCCTAGGTTTACTAAAAATAACAGATCTTGGCAATCATTTCTCGCTAGAGCTTTCTAATCTTCTCTCGATCAAAGCGGAAGTTACCTTTTTTATGAGCGGGAATGTGGTTAGAGGGATAATAGGCATTGATTTTTAGGGTTGAACTAAGTCTTAGCTCATTAAGGTAAGTGGGACCAAGTCTTAGTTAGTTATGGAAACATGCCAAGAATAGGTCTAGGGTGAGGTGGCTAGGTGAGGTGGAGGGGTGAGGTGGAAATTAGCTTAATTAAAATAATTAAGTAATGAATATTGTGAGGATGGGTATTAATTTAATTAAGTTAATTAAATTAATATTAATGTGGGGTGGAAGGGGCCATGGTTAGGTGAATATGTTTGAGTTGGTTATTCAACGGGGGGCCAAGGGGAGTGTGACCCAATTTTGGTGTCTATATTTTTCCCTTTTTTGTTGCGTAGCTTGTATTGGTAAGCGACATTGACAAAAAAAGATGTGGTTGCCCCATGTGTGGGTGAAGGTGATCCCCCTCAAACTAGGAACTGATGAGGTGGAAGACAAAATTAGTGAGTGGTTTGATAAAAAGTGGGTGTGATGAAGATGAAGGTGGGTAGATGGGGTAATGGGGTAAAGGTCAAATCGAGAAAACAAGGAAATGGGCCAGGGTCAAAGGTAGTGATAGTCAAACACACGCACACGTATAAACTACGACACAATACCAGTTGAAGAGCTTATAAAATTTACAAAGATACAAGGTCGATAGGTCTATCTAAACAGGGTTGAAGTGATTCGACATCCAAGGTATAGGATATGGTGCAGAAACACAACAGAGGTCAGGTGTAGGAATGTTTAGGTATGTTCCGATACACCAAAGGTCAGGTTAGGATAAACATCACGACAATAGGCAAGGTAAGGTCGATGAGGATAAACAAATACGGGTAACCATGTCATAATGTACAACGAGCACAAAGGGTCAAAGGTCATGACATGGGTAGGGCTGAGGTATGGGTAAAAGAACAAGGCCCTAAACACAAATAAGGACAGGTGTAGGTAATGGAGGCTTGTAGGTAGGTTGCAATAAGGGTGGGTAAGGTCAAATGGTGGTGGGATTGGATAATTTGTAGTTAAAAATGGGTAAAAATGGGCTATAAGTGAAATGGAAGATAACCGATATTGGTTTAGGTATAACCATCATCGGTTTAGTAGGGCATGACCACTGATCGCGTCGGTTAGGTCGGGTTGGGTTTATAAGGTAAAAATTCCATATTTTATGGAATCATTGTTGTCGTGTGTCTTCTGAGAAAACGACAAAGCACTTTTGACTTTTGCACCTGTCATGGAGAAAAGGACAAGGTAGTGTACCTAGCTGAGGTGGAGAGTACTGGTTGGTGAGAGGAGTCGGCTAGACGGGTCCACGAGATTGGTGTGGTTGATTTGATTGGGTAGAGCGGAGGATTGGATTTGGTGATTTGGACATGGCAGAGGTGGGAGAAGGTTCGGGTGGACCACGCACACGGTGGCTAGACATGCCCCCATGGAGATGACATCGCGACGAGGTAAGATTCAATCCCATTCCTCATTTGTTAGGTAGATTTGTTTATAGAAATCGGTTAGGGTAAAATGGGTGTTTTGGGGGTTAATTTTGAATTTGGGAATAGAATGGGTAAAATAGGTATGTAGGAAGGTGTATTTGCTTTTAATTTCTGTTATGTGTGCTTGTGATGGAAACTAGGTGGATTAGCATGATGGAGTTAGGTCGGTTTAGGAATGATGGAGTCAGGTCACTGTAGACATGGTGGAGTGAGGTTGTTTTAGGCATGGTGGAGTCAGGTTGGTTTAGGCATGGTGGAGTTAGGTTGGTTTAGGCATGATTTAATGGCCAAGTTGTAGGTAACATGGGGGAAAATGGTGATGTATATACAGGTTATGGCTTAAATTCCCAAATATTTGCTATATGTGGAAATATGAAATGATAAATTGGTGATTTGATGATGTGGTAAAAATGTGTATTAATTGATGCTTGTTTGGTTTAATTTCCAGTTATTGATATAAAATGGAAACTAACTAGGGTAGAATGTGAATATGAAAGTGAAAGGAGGAATTGGTTAGGGTAAAGAGTGTCCAAGCTAACCTTCGAGGGCCCCATGCCCTTGAAGTGCTACCTACATAGCCTCGGCAAAAAGGGGCCTCATGCCGATGTAGTTCTCCCATAAGCTAGGGAAGATTATGATGAAGTAGAGGAATGGGTTGGTAGGTGTTAGGCATGGGTGAATGTAGGTCATAGGCATGGTTGAATGTAGGTCATAGGCATGGTTGAATTTAGGTCATAGGTATGGTTGAGTCGTTTTAAATATAGGTTTTGATGATATGGTCTTGTATAGGATAATCAATAAGTAATGAGGAAGGCGAATGGTAAGAGGTGGAAAAAGATTCGCTTAATTGATAAGAACCCTAATGAGTATACCATACCCAAGATGGTATTATGAATGTAAGACCCTAAAGGCATTACATAATGGACTATTCTAATGGTGAAGAAAGTCACATGATCATGAAATGTCGCAGTTGCAGAAAGTCCCTTGAGCAGAGAGAAAACTAGGGCATAAAAGGCAATGAGGTGAAAGTGGATGGTTTAGTGTAATTTAGTGTATGATAGCATGTGTACTTAGCAAGAAACCCAAGATAAAAAATAGGCAAGTCCATGACAAAAATTTCATCATTTTCTTCATTTGTTTGTTTTTAATAGACTGATCGATGCGGGAATTCTATATGGGATGATTATATTATCTCCTTAAGGTCCTCACGAAGCTGATCAATGTGGGAAGATTCTATATATTTTTATTGTATTTTTGCAATAACTTTATATATCTGTCCTTCAAGGGAGTAGTCTATTTATAGTGGTGAAATAGAGAGAAGAGATGTCCCATTTTGAGGGAGTCATCTTTTGCTAGAAGTTTGACCCAAGGAGTTCAATCCCATTTTGTTTTTGGATGTTTAAGTCATGGAAAAGACTGCAGAGGAAGATTAGGTTCATTTTTATAAGACAAAACCATAGTACACAAGGATTAACTATGAAAGAGGTGGTTTCAAGTGATGAACGACCATGGGATTCCATCATTTAAAAAGATGAAAAGTATCCATGAGAATCCTTCCATGAGTAGATCCGTGGTACTCATATTGAAGATAAGGCTTGAAAGGTGACGGGTAATCACATGATTCTTGTTTAGTCGTTGATCCTAAAAAATGGGTAACATGGAAGGTGAACGATGCTCAAGGGATGAGCGGTCAATAGACAGAAGGTGATATAGGACTTAATGTCAATAATAAAATGGTCAAAGATGCAAGGCATTGAGGGGCTCAGGTTTGAGTTGACCTTCGAGCGAAGACAAATGATATGCACTTGATCCATAGGCATAGGTAACGATATAGGGTCCAAGGCAATTAGGAGAAATTTTTCCCCGCTTACTTCTCTCTTCTTTTTTACATGTTGATTCTCTTTCGGACGAGGTCGCTAACCCGAAAGGTCCATTTGTGAACACGTTTTTGATAGGCACATTTGATACATTTTGTGTAGATTTGGAGATGGTCAAGAGCATTGAGATGAAATTCATCTAATAACTCAAGTTGCGCCAAACAATCTTGGTGAAAGTCATCGTCATTGAGCATGTCTTGTAGTGAGATGGAATCTAGAATTTGAGAGGTAAGACATCCTTGGTACTATAGCAACAGTCGAAGTGTGAATACTAGTGTGATAAGCCCACAAGGAGAAAGGAATGTGTGTATGCCAATCCTTCCCAGTATCGTTGACTACCTTCATAAGAATTTGTTCAAGGTTTTATTGGTCGATTCGACTTGGCCATTGGTTTATGGGTAATAAGATGATGAGAAACTGAGTTGGATGTCAAAAGCATTGCATAGTTTGTGTAGGGTTTTGTTTTTGAATTGCTTTCCATTATCAGTGATGAGGTAGTGAGGAACACCAAAGTGACAAATGATGTGATGGTTGATGAATTCACATATTTTCTCGCTTTTGTAGAAATGAGGGTAATGGCCTCTACCCATTTAGTGTAATATTCAGTAGTGGTTATGATCCATTGGTGGCATTATGAAGAATGGGGATTGATCTCACCGACAAGATCCAAACCCCATTGAGAGAAAGGCCAACAATCTCGTCTACACTGTAAGGCATGACTAGATGCGTGATGGAGGTTAGCAAGTTGCTAGCATTTCACACAACATTTGAAATAATCACAACAATCACAGTTTAAGGTTGGCTAATAATAGACAAGGCAAAGAATGTGTTTTGCAATAGCTAAACCACTAACAAATGCCATCGCGAACTTCCTTAATGGTGTAGGGAATTTCAGAACGTGTAAGGCATCGTAAGAAAATACCATCGAAGCCATGCTTATAAAGAAGACCACCCATGATGACATAATGAGAGACACTTTTAAGAAAGGCACATTGTCCATTACCAGTGAGATCGGCGGGTAGAATGGAAAGAGAAAGATAGTCTACATATTGCTTATACCAAAGGTCATGTGGGTCAGTGCAACGGTTCCAACGGAGTAGACCTCATGAGGTAAATAAGAGGGTAATTGTAGCCTTTATATTGTGACAAATATTTTAGAGTCGGTGGGTGAAGCAGGTATTTGAGAAGCCAAGCAGACCATGGTATCCGCAAATTTATTGGTAGAACGTGGGGTGGTTTGAAGTGTGTAATGGTCAAAGGTGGTCAAAAATATGTCTACATGATGCTTATACTGTTTAAGTATCTCATTACGACACTGTATATACCATTGACTTGGTTTATGACCAGGTCAATATTGTTGAGTGCTTCGTATTCAACAATATTATTTGTACAATAAAAATCAAGTTTGAAAGACAAAGGCATAGGTTCACCAGTAAGAGGAATGAGGATAACACTAGCCCAACCCCATTGTGATTGAAGCCATTGAAAAAGAGTGTCATTTGATAAGCGAGTTCATCTAGGGAGAGGGTAGCTATATAATCATCTAGGAAATAAAAGTTAGATGGTTGATTCTTGACAACAAAAAGGCGTCGGCTAGTTGATCAGCAATAGCCTAGCCATTGATGGAATTTTGATGAATGAACTTGAGGTTGAGGTCGGAAAGAAGCATAAGCCAACGTGTGGCATGTTGATGTTGATAGGGTTTGGCGTACATATAGTGTAAGGGGTCAAGTATTAGTAATGACAAAGGTTTATTGGTTGAGTAGATAATGGCGGAGTTTGGTGGCGATGAAAACTAAGGATAAGAAGAGTTTTTTAGCATGGGTATATTTAGTTTCGTAGTCCATAAGGGTACGATTGATGTAATAAACCACTTGCTCTCTGTGTTGCTCATTGCGATGAGCGAGCATGGCACCTAAAGAATGGTCAGTGGTAGAAATGTATAGGTAAAAGGGTTGGTCATCCTTAGGAGGAATGAGCACTGTTGGTTGAAGAATGTATTTTTTAAGACTTCAAAGGCTTTATGACATTCATCATCCCATTTGAATGAAACATATTTTTTGAGAAGATGATGAAATGGTTGATAACAGGGGAAAGATGTGAAATAAAATGACGAATGGATTACAACTTACCTTGTAGGATTCAAAGTTGATAGAGATTAGTGGGTGGAGGCATTTCCAGAATAACCTTGAATTTAGCAGGATCAACTTCTATGCCATGCAAAGAAACGATGAAATCCAAGAGTTTTCCAAAAGTACCATAAAGATGTACTTCTTTGGTTGAAGATGCACACAATACTTGATGAGATGGTCAAAGATGACCTTAAGGACATGTAGGTGTTTGGTTTGATGTTTAGATTTGGCCAGAAGATCATCTACGTAATCTTCCAATATGTGATGCATGATGTCATGGAAGATATAAGTCATGGCTCGCTGATATGTAGCACCAACATTTTTAAGGCCAAAAGGCATGACTTGATAGTAGAAATTCCCCCAAGGGGTGATGAAGGTAGTCTTGTGTTGATCTTCTGGAGCTAGTAATATTTGATTGTAGCCCGAGAAATCGTCCATGAGTGATAGCATTTCATGGCCGGTGGTGAGATCAACTAGTTGGTATTAATGCCTAGTAAGGAAAATCATCTTTGGGACAAGCTAGGTTGAGGTCATAGAAGTCTATGCAAATGCAGAGTCCCCCTGTCACCTTTGTGACAGAACGATGTTAGAAATCCATTGGGGATAGTCAATGGGTAAGATGAAGGAAACTAAGAGAAGAGTGCCAAGCTCTTCTTTGACTAGAAGAGCAATACGAGGATGCATTTTCTGCAGCTTTTGTTTGATGGGTTTGGCATCAGGAATGGTTACGATATTGTGGACCATGATTTTTGGGTCAATACTGGGCATATCGGCATAGGACCAGAAAATGTATTTCTATGGTCCCAAAGGAAAGAGGTGAAGGCTTCCTATTTAGTAGCATCTAAGGATTGGATGATCTTTAGAATTGGTCAATCAAGGTCCGAGCTTCTAGGTTGTTTAGGTCACTTGGTAGAAGGTTGTTTGGTTATGTTATTGGAAAAAGGTATGAAACATAGAGACTGATGTCGGTTTGGTGTAACCGATGATGGTTTAGACAAAACCGACGACGGTCATGGGTAACTGGTGTCGGTAGGGTCAAGGTGAAAGGAACTCAATGAGATCTGATTGTGGGGATTGAACTGAAGCTAAACAAAGATGGAAGGGTGGATAGGGAGGTCTGTAAAGGTCTTAGGTATACTCAGAGGTGTACAACAGGTGAGAATGGGTGATTTGATGGTGTGGGTAGAGGAATGGCTGAGTCTATAAGTAGGTAGGAGGTGGGAAACGAACATGTAAAGTATAAACTGATAACAGAAATAACAAAGGCTATTATACTGAAATAGACTATGCTGGTAGAAGGTACACTTACTATGATGCAAGTTTGATGGCTGAATGGTGATAATAATTGATCAAAAGAATGGTGTTTGGTGCCACGGTAGTGCTTCCTGGAATGCTTCCATGAGTGCAATACCTCTAGATCTGTCCTAGTCTGGTTGTGGATGTCTGGGTGCGTGAAAAAGACTCTGGTTCTGCTTGCATACAACTCTCTTCTCATCTCTTTGATCTCAAAATGTGCCAACCCAAAAAAAAGGTTGCTAAGGTGAATAAATGGTAACCGACGATGTTTTCTGGTTGATTGGTGTTAGTTTCGGGATGACCAACATCGGTTAAGGTGAGATTCCCTAGGTTTACTAAAAATAACAGATCTTGGCAATCATTTCCGCCAGATCTGTCTATTCTCCCGGATCAAAGCGGAAGTTTCCTTTTTTATGAGCAGGAATGTGGTTAGAGGGATAATAGGCATTGATTTTTAGGGTTGAACTAAGTCTTAGCTCATTAAGGTAAGTGGGACCAAGTCTTAGTTAGTTATGGAAACATGCCAAGAATAGGTCTAGGGTGAGGTGGCTAGGTGAGGTGTCTAGGTGAGGTGGAGGGTGAGGTGGAAATTAGCTTAGTTAAAATAATTAAGTAATGAATATTGTGAGGATGGGTATTAATTTAATTAATTTAATTAAATTAATATTAATGTGGGGTGGAAGGGGTCATGGTTAGGTGAATATGTTTGAGTTGGTTATTCGACTGGGGGAGGGGCAAGGGGAGTGTGACCCAATTTTGGTGTCTATAAGATGAGGAGGTAAAAAGGTTACATAGAACCCCTTTGTCACCAAAAAAATAGGAATGACCTCATTTTAGACATAAATATTGACAAAGACATCTAGATGGGAAGAAAATTAATACCCGCTCTCAAAATGATGAAGGGCATGAACCTAGTTAAAGGGGTGGTAAACCTTAGTAGCTCAAGAGGAAGGAACTTGGGACGTTGAGAAAGCCATGTAAACATAAATGAAAAAAATAGTGTTAGGGGAAGGAACATGCAATCATGGAAGGAATGGAAACCCTAGGGAAACCATGGTTTGATACCAAAAGGCCTAGTTTAGGAAGATAACTTAAACCAAATTAAGCCAACTAGGTTAAGGATTTCATCAAAAATAAGTTCACCAAATGATTGCACACTAAAATTAATAATATGTTATATTAATAATTTAGAATTATATTGTTATAGGAATAAATGAATAATAAGATCATTCATATTGATTTACAAAAATAAATACTAGAGTTTGTAAGCACAAGCATCTAATAAACAAGTAGAGGAATGATTAAGTTTTGAGATCACCTAGTTTAGTCAAAGAGCAATATAGAGGTGTTGCGAATTGATCTAGGTTGTGTGCAAGTTGAAGAAGGTTCTCGGAGGTCACTACAGTTCTATGTTCCTTAGGACCAAACCATCAAACGTAGACCAAACTATTTGGCGGTTTTTATATAATGGGTGATTTTGTACCGATTTATAATGCATTCCTTGTTTTGCATGGGTTGTTTCACATTTATCTACCTATCCTATTAGTATTGTAGACATGCAAAAATGTCAACATGGTCATTTAGAAAATAATATGCTTATAATATATAATAATCCATCCCCATTATCAACCATATAATAATTAATTATGAAATTAATTAATTATTATATGAAACCATACTTCAATTATTTTCTCTCATCTATTCCACAATCCCATTACATCTTTAGAAATATTAATACTTCATTAATATTTTATTTACCATACTAACTAATCCTCATTAACTATTTTCTACCAATTTAAAAATACTCACTCACCTACCACCTACCCTACACCTACTCTATGCCTAGCTTCTCCATCTAATCTCTCCATTATAATAATTAATATCACCGAGTCACAAGCTAAATTCCCCTCCAAATCTAGAGGATTATATTTCTAGAAGCCTCTCTATTTTTCCCTCCCATTTTCAAATATTCAAATAAAAAATACACTATTCCATTGAATTTTTAATTCAATGGAGAATTCTTAAGAAATCTAGAATTCTCCACATCTAGAAACTTCTCCACTCTCATGAATCCTCAACCATTGATTTTTTCCTCCTCTAGCTATAAATAGAGGTCTCACCTCCATGGCAAGCACCTTAGAATAATTGCAAGTTTATGTTGTCAAATTCTCAAGCAAGCTAAGCATTATTCATAACATTCCATCAAGCCAAAAACATCATTTGATCAAGGGGAGGTGCTATTAAAATTGGTCCACACATCTGAAGCATTCTCATACCATCTCACAAGAAAATCAAGGAGAAAATCAAAATCATCAAAGGAGGAGGATTTCACTTGTAGGTAAGTACATGTATATCACTTTCTCCCCTTTTATCTCTGCTCAATCTGAGGTAGATGAACCATTGTGTTAGATTTTGTGTTGAATTGGTTTCATAGTCATTTCATATTTACATGCTAACACAAATTTTCCTCTACATTTTGGCGCCCTTGTGGTGTTATCATGCAAATGTAAGACAGCTTATCAAACTAAATATCTACATTTTAATGGTGGGCTCTGTTAGCATATGGATTTGCACGCATGCAAATGACATGCAACAGTGTGGGAACGAAGTCCCTCCTCAATGAAGGTGAGGTCGCCTTTATCACCAATTTTGACTTCGCAAAATTGTTTAAAAATAATTTAAAAATGAAAAATTAGAAAATTTTGAGAAGTGTTGTGGTTCATTGGACTCATCGCGATCGTCTTATTTTTGTGATCGTTTTGGTCTTTGTTTCATGATTTTTGGAGCGAGAACTCTTCCCGCCAGGCTTTAAAACGTGTTAAAATACATTAAAATAATTCATTAATATTTAATTAATTAATTGCTCCTTGTTTGATTAAATTAATTTTTAAAAAATCACTTAAGGAGTATTTAATTAAATAAATATAAATTAAAGTTCATTCGACAAGTTTTAGTGTCGGGGAAGTAAGCTTTTGTTTCCATGTCACGGCCGCTTCCGAACCCGGATTTCCACTTTCCTGGCAATTTCCTTCAAATTTCCCGCACGTGGGTTTTCCTCTGCCAATTGCCAAATCATGGATTGGCAAACGGGCATAAAATTCCCCAATTTCCCACATGGGGAAATTGGACGGGGATTGCCAACCCATTTTGCCATTCCCGTTGGCAATTGTCCGTTGCTTTCCCCATTTCCCCTGCACTTAAGCCACTACCCGGGATGAGAGGAAGTTGAATTAATCCTCGTAACTTCCTCCATCAAACCCGTTGAAAAAGTCGTGCGAAGCTTTCAATTGCTTCTTTCTTCAAGAAGACATAATATTTTGTCAGCCTTATGCAAGAGAAACTAACGCCATTGTGAAGAAGAAATACAAGAAGGTTTTTGGTTTTGTTTTCAAGCTCCACGCATTGCATAAGAAGAAGAAAATAACAAATAAGGGAAAGAAGAACAGTTTCAAGAGCAGATTGAAGGCAAGCCACCCAGCCCATGAGAGATTACACACAGTTCAAAAAAAAAAAAAAAATACACAGCTATGAAAGGAGGACAGCGCATGAAGGAGTTTTCCATGCGCTGAGGGACAAAGAATCCTTTCCCACACGCCTTGGGGAAAGAGCAGTTTTAAAACAAAACAAAATTGTTTTTCAATTAAAAGGCCACGCCTGGCAAAGAGAAAGGAACAATTTTTAAAAACAAAGAAAATAAATACAGTCCAAAGCTGCGTATTGGGTGAAGGCAGAGAGATACAACAAAAGAGCAAATAAAAATCACGCTTGCCAAGAACCATTTAAAAAAAAAAAGCGAACCGACCATGGGCAAGTATGTTTGAAAAACTGAATTGTTTTTGTGACTTGTTATATTCTAGCATTTTCATCGGCCTTCAGGAAGAATGCGTGATGCATACGGATCAATCTGGGACCTGATAAAGCGTACAGATTAATTGCTAAAGCTGCAACAAATGAAGGTCACAAATAGCAAACGTCATGCAGCTGTAGGCTCTTCTTTATTCTGAACTCAGATTCATGGCAGCCGCAGGAAACAAATATTCACTGCCGTGTACAATAGATTGGGGTCATGCTATTCAAGGCTTCATTAAATTTTCCTGAATCAGGAGAAGAAGGTTTTTTTCAACAAGAAAATTAAAGAAATACAGTTTCAGCAGCCAGCTAGAAGAAAAGAAGATTTCTTGTTCCCACGCATTGGGATAAGGAAGTAAGAGCAGTCCACGTGCTGCAGGTTAAAGAATAAAGATTAAACACATAATAGTTTTTAAGGAATGGAAAGGAATGGGAGAAAGTGAAAGAAGGAATGGGAGAAAGTGAAAAAAGCAAGAGAGGCAGGAAAATGGGCACAATTAAGGAATGGAAAGGCCCAAATCAGTGATCATTGGTCAAACAAGAAATAGGAATCCGGGGCCCCACGGGATCCCATGCACATAGTAAGTTGGAATTGCAGGGGGTATCCGTGGAGAAGAGGACCCGGTTTGGGGCCCATAGCAGAGGGGAAAGATATTATTATTCTTACAGAAACACATGAGCATGATGGTTGCAAAGTCCCATATTTCGAGGGGTACAAGAAAATTTCAGTTTGGAATGAAGGAAGTGAAACAGGGAAAGGACACGGGGAATTACAATGCTAATCAAAGAAGCATGGTTAGGGATCATCAAAGTGGAAAAGGAAGATGCAAATAAGCAATACATTTGGCTGAAAATATCAGATAACAAGGCAACAATCAGATTGGTTGCTTGCTACTTTGCACCGAAAGGCTCAAAGACATATAAGAAAAGAAATTTGGATATGGAAGACCCATATGCTTCGTTAAAAAAGACATTTCTGTGTTTAGTGCATCTGGGGAAATTATTTTGATGGGGGACTTTAATGCAAGGACTGCAAATAATCAATCTCTTCAGTTGGGCAGCGAAAAAGGTGGAGATGACAATCCGCTTTGGCTTAACGAAGCAGAGGACAAGTTTTGGGAAAGACTATCTCAAGATGGTAATGGAGGGGTGAATCATTTTGGGGTTGAGCTTCTAGGTCTATGTAGCTTATATGACATGGTTATTTGTAATGGCATGAAGGCTTGGCCCAGATCTGCAATATCACTTGCAAAACCTACAATGGACAAAGTGTAGTGGACTATGTAATATGCACTCGAGCTCTATTTGTAGGTTGCTTGAGTTTGAAATTGGAGATTGTCCTATTGAGCTCAAATCTGATCATAATCCTCTCTTGGTCAAGCTTGTTACCATTTCAAATCAGCAACAAGGAAAACAAGTTCATCGCATGCAAGAGACATCTCCAAAACAAGGCAAAATCATTTTAAATAAAGAAAATTAGGAAATTTTTGTGGTTTCCCTTGAACAACAATTTCAGATGGCAAGAAATAATATCGAGAGCAATACAAACAAGGGGCAAGGGGTTATGTTTGTAGTAAGTTGTTGATACCTTTAATTCACAAGGCATTAAGTGCTTGCAAAAATCTAAGCCTAGAAAGGGGGCTGCAAATACTTTTCCAACAAATCCGTGGTATGACGAAGATTGTAAGGTTGCCAAGAGAGCTATGAGGGAAAGTGACATGAACAAAGAAGAAAATAAAAAGAAATACAAGAGATTGGTACAACAAAAAAAAGAAAGCTATGTGAATAGAAGGTCTGAATTAATTTCTCTTGGAAAACACAATCCCAAGGGATTTTGGAAGGAGCTACAACAAAAGAAAACACACATAGAAAACAATATCACAGAAGCTCATTGGTTAGAATATGTGAAGACTCTCTACGAGCGGTCTCAACAGAAGGATATTCCTCCCATCATTCATACCTCGATCGAACTTTTTTCAGAGGAAGACATCAAACATGGCATAAAGAATCTAGCAAATGGTAAAGCTCAAGATGTTGATGGGTTGCAAGCTGAATTTTTAAAGTGGGGGGTTGAGGTGCTCACTCCGCATATCAGAAAAATCTTCAATGATGTAACTCAAGTTGGGTTCCCACTAGAGTGGACGACTAGTGTGGTTATTCCTCTTTTTAAAAGTGGGGATATCAATAATCCTTCTAACTATCGCACTATTATGATCAATCCTCTTTTTGGTAAGTTATTTGGGGGCATGATAGAGCGTAGAATCAGCAGTTGGGCAGAAAGAGAGGGCAAAAGAGCAAAAGGACAAGCAGGTTTCCGATCTAAACATTCAACCATTGATCATTGCATCACTCTTAGGCACTTGATTGAAAAGGTATGGGATACCCAAGGGGATGAAGCTTTTTGCTGTTTTGTTGATTTTAAGAAAGCATTTGACACGGTTCCTAGAGACAAATTGTGGAACAAGATGGAGGAACTTGAGATTCCAGATGAGCTTAGAGCAGCAGTACATAGACTTTATGAGCAGGTCAGAGCTAAAATCAAAACCAGAGAAGGTATGTCTGAATGTTTTGGTAGTGACATTGGGGTCAAACAAGGTTGCCCTCTTTCTCCCACTTTGTTTGGTTTATACATTGATAAGCTTGAAGAGTGGTTACGTAAAACTGAAGGAGAGGGTGTTCAGTTGGCCGAGTATGTGGTGAAGTTACTCTTATATGCCGATGATCTTATCTTAATTTCAACAACTCAAGGATTGAGGGAGCATCTAAAAGCTTTAGAACTCTTTTGCTAGGAAGTCGGGATGCAAGTGAACATTAGCAAAACAAAAATCATGATTTTTTCCCTGAAAAGAAAAGAGAGACAATTTAACTTTCTTTTTGAGGGGAGTACATTGGAAATTGTTACAGAATATAAATATCTTGGGATTGATTTCCACAACAAGTTGAGCTGGGAGACATGCAGAGCAAAAAGGATATAGGGAGGTTGGAAAGCATCTTACCTTCTTCAAAATAGGTGTAGGAAAGCTGAGCTTTGGGACTGGAAAACTAAGAAAACCCTCTTTGGTTTGTTGGTTACTCTGGTTGCTCTTTACGGTTGTGAGGTTTGGGGAAGTAGCGTGTCAAAGCATGGATGGCGACAATTAGAAAGAATCCAGAAACATCTAATCACAAGTACTCTTAAAGTTAAATCAACAGTTCCTTATGAGATCTTGTTAGCTGAAGCGGGTACCTTCCTGATGGAAGCATCGGCAATAACTCAACTGATAAGCTATTTGAAAAAGTTGAAAGCATGGACGATCTTCGTTGGCCCAAAATGGTTACAGAGGATAATCTAGAGCGCAGAAAGAAAACCTGGATGAAACAAAACAACAAATGGATGAACAAATGGGGCATCAATTTTCAGGAGTGTCCTGACAACAACAGGGAAATAAAAAATTATGTGATGGAGAAGTTTAGGACTGCCATGTGGATAGAACAGATGGGTCGTAAGAAAGCACATTATATCAAAGAATTCAACCCCACTTGGGAGCATGATGAAAAAGCTTATCTAGGGGCAGTTTTCAAAAGTAAGGCAAGGATTTTAGTGGCTCAGTTGAGGACCGAGATCACATCATCTTCGTTGTGAAACCGATAGATGGACTATTCCCAAAGAGGATTGGGAAAGGAGAATTTTTCTTTTTTGCAGGAAAGGGGTTGTTGAAACGGAATGGCATTTCATTATGGAGTGTTCAGCATATGATGATATCCGGATCCAGTACAAAAACGATTTAAAAGTGGACAACTTAAATGAGTTATTTGTAGAAACAAAACTTCAAAAGATCGCTGGTTTAGTTCTCAAGATTCACAGTAGAAGAGCTGATATGGCAAAGAGTCTGAAAACTGCTTAATGTATCGGTTTTGTTGGTCCCATAGACTCTTCAGTCTCGTGGACGTCATTAAAATCTTTCATTTCATTTCATTAAAAGAGGCGCAGGTATGGTAAAGCACGCAGAGGTGTGAAAGTGCTGTTTTGTCTTCATTTGGAGATTTTCCACGCAGGGAAGAGATAAAAGGCGACCAGCCAAGGAAGATAGCAATAGACAACAAGAGAATAAATTTGTTTTATTTGCCTAAAGTCAGGAGAAAGAAAATGTGCCAGCTGAAACAAGATCCCACGCCGAAGAAAGGAAACTCCATTCACGCAAATATTAAGATCGGGATATTTCAATTGTTATTGTCAGAATTAGAATTCGAGCTTAGTCTCGATTTGTTTGTATTGACATATCAAATCCGGGTGAATTTATTTATTTTAAATAAATAACTAAATAAAATCGAAAAATTGTAATCCAGAAATTACCCGGTTTTTATTGTTTATTATTATTATTATTTTAAAATAATAATAATAATAATAATAAAATTTAAAGTGAAAAGTATTTTTTCTGCATCAACGGGGTGTCGGAGATTGAGACCCAGCCCCGTTTGCGTTGTTTGGCGTGCCTGAGTCACCTTTTTCTTAAATTCATAATGGCCGAAAGATCCAAATCTGCAGGGAGATCGAGGAAGCCAGTGGAAAAATCTAATAAATCTGCCCTGAAATATGAATTCCAAGGAATTATTCCTCCTAGCTCCATTAAGTCGGCATATGAAAACATCACCGATATAAATTTGGGTCACATCAATGTGCAATGCAGCTTTTGGCGAGTAAAAGCGAAGGCAAAACCATTTTCTCTGATAGGCTTTACCACAGTGGCCTACCCCAAGCAGCAACATTCCCTGTCTCGGTGCAGTGTCCGGAATTGGTGATTGCTTGTGCAGAGCATTACGATCCTGAGAGACGAGGAATTTATAAAGACAACCACGAGCCTTTCCTCTTAATCACACCTGAACACATTGAGGAGTTGCTCGGGATACCTGACTTTCTTGAGAATGCAGATATCACTCGCCAGTCTGCGCAAGAGTTCTGGGACGAAGAACCCCTAAGATGGAGCAAAATGGTTAACAACAATTGGCTGGTAACCAAGAGACCTCGGATTGACAGGCTCCCCAAAGAAATGTACCATGTTGAGTTTGTGGAAGAGATTGGAGACATGATCACTCTCCTAAGTCAAGTTTTTGGTTTACCTTCTGCAAGGGTCTTCCACCCATGGATGTACCAGTTTATCTGTATCATCCTAGCCAAGAAGGAGTTTGTGGACTAGGCCACCATCATCAGCAACACCATTCACAAGCAATTGATAGAAGTCAAAATTACTGGATGCTTCTACATGACCTCATATCTGACCTATGTAGTAGCACGAAGAAAGCTATTTTCGGGACTTGAAACGAGAGGGGTCCTGGGGTCGTCAAACAACGTTTTCACTATTATCCTCAGCTCAGCTTCAAAAATAGTTCTCACCATTTTAGAAGAGTCAACGATGCATTCACCTTCCGCGTGATCCGGAACTTGAATCGAAATACTGAGGAAAGGTTTTCCAAAGAAGCCATGAGTGTCATTTCCCAATGGGGAACCTGGTTTATACAATTTTCATCTTTTTCCTACATTCGCGTGAGTGGCTTTGTTGGGACCCCGTGGAAACTTCCCAAGTACGTCAGTGATAAGTGGGCGTTAATGGAGCTGGCACGACAATTGTTCCAAGTTCACTGCCTACTTAGTGACAAGCACCGTTCAGGAATTCATTTCCCGATCCAAATCGGGGAATACCAATGCCCAAATTTATTCAGTGCACAACTAATGGAAAAGGAGTTTGCTCTCATAACCATCCATCCATATGTGAAGAGAGCCCAGTTCGATATCAATGGTTATATGCAAATGATTATGGGAGCGAAGTATCAACATAATCCTACCATGGAGGATTTCTGGGCTGCTTGCTCGGATGAACATGAGGTAAGGAGACGGGAGTACTCTCGCCTAACACTTGCTCAGATCAAGGCCTTCCACATCCGGAGTCCTCCCGATTCATTCATAACCGATGATGAGGATGTCGTCGATCCCTCGTATGATGCCATTGCCTTCACACCGTTGCCTCGAATCGACTGGACCAAAAGAGATGAATTTTCTCTCGATGGCAAGAACCAACCAATTATCGAAAGAAGCATATCTTGGTATGATAGGGAGCTTGCCAAATTTCAATCAATTCCGGATCACATTTCAGAATCACAAAAATTGCCTATATCAGGGCACCTCCATTCAACCAAGGTTTCTTCTCGATCAACTTCATTACCATCCAATCATACACGACATACAAGAAAAGAATGGTTGCCAAAATCCACTTCGCCGAGCAACGTGTCACGAGGAGAGAGATCCAAAGATCCAAACCCTGAAGAAGGAAAGGAGCGTGTGTCTGGATTTTCTACCTCGAGTAGAGATTCTTCCACTCACATCATTAATAGCACTCGACAGCTGGTAGCAAATGATCCTCAGCCATGCTTCGAACAAACACCCACTCAAGTGCAAGTAATTCAAATATCAAATACTTCGGAGCACGTAGTTCATGAAGGGATTTCCCAAAATCTCCCGAATGATCAGGAAGTGGACATTGAGGTTGTGTCTCCTCAAATCGAGGCCATTGATAGGATTCAAGAAGGATCTCATGATGTCAGGGATAATGAGAATATTGATTCGAGCTCCAGGATTCTATATGCCGAGATAGTAAATGAAACTCCTTCTTGGGTTGATTCTGAAGTGAAGAAAAGGAAGAGAGTTGTCAAGCCAATCGACATTGATTTTGATGCCCTTTTCAAACTGTCGAATGACGCCATTCCTAAGAAGCCTAAGGTACTTTCTCGAATAATGGTGGATAATGATGGAAACAAGTTTGCAGACCTTGCCATTCCACAAGTGGATAAAGAGTGCAATGCTATGACGCCAGCCGACTATGAAGTTTCCAGACTAGGACTTGGGAGATCTACGTTAGAAAGTGACATGGCAATGGCTTGAGATTCAATTGATATCGTGCTAAAAGACCGGGAAAATACAAGTCCCAAAATTCTCAGCTCAAGGCTGAAAAGAGTCAATTGGTGGAGTATGTTCAGCATTTGATAAATCCCATATCATCCACCTTCCCAGTACCTGATGCGGTGGCTGCCCCAGATGAAGAGACTCTTAATTTGTCAAAGGAAATAAACACGTTGGGCCATGTCACTAAAACTTGGCTTACTGGAGATTCTCATTTTGGGCCAGGGAGCGATCAAGACTGTAGTTAAGCTTCATGAAGATATCAGTGTATATCTGGATCCAATTCTTTCTTTCAAAGAAACTTTTGTTTCTACTATATCAAATTTGGATGAGATATTGCCCAGTCTGCAGGAGATGACAAGTATGGAATCTTCAGTGTTGGCTATTGAAGGGATTCTCGAATTTGAACATCGAGGGACACGTTTTCTTTGGTGTCTACATCTCAAATCAAGAAAGATGCTTCTTGTGGATTCTATGATCCATTATGACAACATGTGCAATGAAGTTTTCACTTCACTTTCCTTGATCCAGGAATTCATGGCTGAGATTCCCTGCAACCTAGTAAATGAGCATAATCAAAGGTGTTCATCGGAGCAGGTGGAAGAACAATTTTCACGATTGTTCAAAGACATGTACACTCCTACCAACAATTTCTCGTCGGTTTCCATGGAGCGGTGTATCAAATTGAAGAACTTGTTTGAGAATGCTCAGTCTAAAATTGTTAATTTAAATGATATGCCAAGTAGAATTCTTGAATTGCAGGTATTTTGTGAGGCTATTCTTCGGCCAAGTGAACCTCCAGAAGAAGAAAAGATGTTTGAAACTTTGGGAAGGTTTAGATCCTTTCAACTGGCAAAAGCAGCAGATCCTAATTTCACCGGCGGTGTAGGGAGTTGATTTTCTTGATATCTAGCGAAGTGGGAGAGTCCATTTCTCATACGTTTGAGATAGGCGGACCCCGTTTCAATGGATAAGGCACTGGTTATTATTGTATATTTTAAAAGGTGTTGTTATTTGGGAAACATTGGATATTTTAAGTAATTTCTATTTTTGGGTTGTCTTTAATAAAGTTGGTTAGAAAAAGTCAAAGGTCACTTAAGTGCCTTATTTAATGATCATGTAAAACCCTAACTACTTTGTAACCAACTTTTGGGTTATAAAAGGAAGTCAGGGGCTCATTTGTAAAGGGTGACTTTGAGAGAGGAGAAGAGAATACTTTTGTGCAAGCTTTGTTTCAAGAAGAAACTTTGTGTTCTTTTGTGAAAATTTTTTTGGAGTTAATGGAATAAGAACTTTGTGTCTCATTCATTGTCTCTGGTAACATTAGGTGTTCTTATGTTCATTAGATGTTAGGTGTTTAGATATTCCATGCAAATATTATCTTTGATCTTATTGTCAACATTAGTAATCAGTTGTTCTAGTTCACAGTGATCAAGCTCTGATTGTCTACTTGCTCATATGTGTTCCCTTTTACATGTTCTTGTTTAACTAACTCAAACTCCATTTTATTTGTGTTGGTTATTCAGCTTTCCTCTTCATGCAATATTAGGCTCTATTTTTACCTAACTCTTGCATGTTCTTTCAGTTCATTCCATTCCACTCCTTTCCTTCTTTCTATTCCATTTCCTTCATTCACTTTTCTTCCATTGATGTTCCAAAACACCCCCCACATACAATTTTGAATGTACAGATGTAAATATAGTTTTGGTTTTCAATAAAGGCAGCCTCACCTTCATTGAGGAGGGACTTCATTCCCACACTTGTTGCATGTCATTTGCATGCGTGCAAATCCATATGCTAACAGGCTCTAGAATTTAGACAAGAGTGGTTTTAGCATGCAAATGTAATATTATTATCAAACCAAATCAATCCTAATCCTAGAAAATCTTATTAATCTACCTCCGATAGAGAAATAGATGGAAAGGAAGGAGAATATAATACTTGCACTTACCTACAAGATTGCACAACTCATTTGATTGATTGGATGTGCTCTTGATTGCTTGTTGATGATTCTTATATTGCTTCATATTTTTGTGGAGACTTGGACAACAACTCCCTTTGATTTATAGATGATTTATTAATGAAGATGATGAAGGATTTATTGTATATGATGGATTGGATTGAGTGATAAAAATGGCAGATATTTGTTATGGATTCTTAAGATTGTTCTAAGATTCCAAAAGAGTGGTGTTAACATGCAAATGTAAGATGATTATCAAACCAAATCAATCCTAATCCTAACACATCTGATTAATCTACCTCCGATAGATGTGTATAGGGATATAAGGTTATGATGAAGTTTGTGATGATAGAAGTATATGATTGGGATAAATTTTTAGAGTCTTATATGCCTAGGTTAATTTTGAGATGCCAATAGGAAACACTAGGAAGTTTGAGTGGTATGACTTATGTGGATTAGGAAGAATGATAATATTTTTGTTTGGCAGATGGAAGGAGGTGTTTATGTCGTATTCTTAATGTGCTTTTTCTTGGTAGGCGAAGGGTGAACAATGTGGGATTGATGAAATTTATCTAATGGGATAGGAATGTTGGTCCTCTTTTTTGGATTTTAGATCTTTATGGTAATGTGGGAAATTTAAATAAAAGTATTTACACGATGGTAGTGTATGTCTAAAGTTTATGGTGGCAAAATTTGGCTTATTATTTACAAAGGATGTGTATAATGGCAAGGGGATAATGTATGGTCAAAATTTATATCTTAGGTGAAAAAGGAGGATTATTTTTAGTTTTATGGTAAGTGTGATTAATGGTATGTGATGAAGATATGGTCAAATGTTGATGACGTATATTATGAAAATCAAGGTTAAAAGGTTATGGTCAAAATGGGTGAATGGTAGATGTATGATTATGAGGATTAGTGTGAGGGTTATTTACTGGTTTCAACAAAACACTCAAACAAGTACAACCATGTAACCAAAACCCTAACTAGTCAGGTGGGATTGTAACCAAACTATAGCTCGATTTCAATACCACACACTAAAGGCGGTGCCACAAACTGTCTCTCCACCTATGTGTCAATGTGTGATCAACTAATGAGTAATATTGGGAAGTGTGGCCTCCTTGAATTATAGTTTTATATGCGGCCAAAAGGGATACCTATACTAGGATGCACATGCTCTCTAGGGCGTCTCGATATACCTTGCGATCGTGGGGCCCAAATCCATTTTGTAAGGATGTTGTCTAAATCCTGGTTTGGGATGTATAAGCCCCTCACTTCACTCTGCTCTTAAAATGAGCAAGTGTTTAGCCAATAACGATAGCTCTCTAAGAATTTATATACCCCGCTGGAACATGGGGTGTGTCTATGTGTGTGGAGGTGAATTCTATGGTCACGAGACCCTTAATACTATGGTAAGTGTGTGGATGTCACTTCCATGTCATGTTACCCCCTAGAAAAATAAAAAAATGGAGGGAAGACTAACCACTTTTGATCCTCAAGATCATCCTAGGATGTGAGAGGAGAGCATACACGGTGTCATCTTTGAGATTTAAAATAAGCAACACACTAATTACTAAAAGATAACACGCAAAATAATGAAAACCAAATTTATATGATGGGGGCCTTCAACAAAGGGACCTGTAACACAAAAGGTTAGTAGTTTTAATAGAAACCCCAATGTACTTGGACTGTTCGTGTTGCAAAACAAAGGTTAGTAGTATTAGTTTACTTAATGTCCTACAACCAAAAATTTTACAATTTTTTTTTGATCAAATTCTAAAACCAAAAGAGTTTCCCCTTGTTTCGTAATTTTTCTCGCAAAAAAAATGTAAGAACCTGCAAAAACGCCACTAAAAAGCAAAAAAGTGTGATTAGTTGGTCAATAATTATGTAAAATGTTGACAAATTAAACACACTTCTATAGGTCAAACACGCCATTTCGGGATGCAAACATGTCATTTTAGGACAAACGGGCTAAAACAAAAGAGTAGAAACGTGCTAATCTTGCACAACAATGAGTCAAAAAGATAAAAGTGTTATTTCAAGTTGCAAACATGCTGAAATAGTCACAAACGTGCCAATATGTTTACAAACGTGCTAAACTGCATGGACAAAGGTCAATATACAAATGTGTTGATAGGTTGGTAAATGCATTGAAAGGTAAGAAAACACACCATGACTTTCACAAATGCGTTGAAGTATGTCCCTACAACCACGAGAGGTTAGAACTTTGATCAAATGTTTTGTTTCGTGATATAAGCATTGTTTAAGGTGAAAAACCTATTATTACAGTTAAACATGCTTTGAAATGGCACAAAGTCATGAAAATTCAAAAAAATTGAGTTTAAATATCACCCAAGTTTTTCAAAAATGTTTATAGTTTGTTATTAGTGCTAAATCCTCATCATTATCTCACTAACCATCTAACCTCCTCATCCCCCTATCCAATTAATCCTTTCATCAATCAATCAATTTCCACATCCAAATCTTATGATCTAAAAATCCAACATCCTCAAATCCTCACATCTTACCCACTTTGACTCGGGGCATCTCAACATCTAACATCCTCAAATCCAACATCTAAGAATCCGCCCGATTGGGGCATATCAAAATCTAACATCTTCAAATCCAGCATTCTATAATCCAAAATCCTCAACATCTCAACCCCTTGACCGGGGCATCCTCTAATCCACCATCTCAAATCTTCACCCTTGTCATACATCATTGACTGGGGCATCCAAAATCTAAAATCCAATATCTCCTATTTCTTTAATCTCCTCATCTTCAAACTCTCCTCTCTCCTCATCTTCTAATCCTCTAATACTCATCCTCTAAATCCTCAAATATTCTCATCCTTTAATCTTCCCTCACCTACTAACTTGGACCTTTTATCTTTTCGAGTGGTTACCCGAATCATTCCTCCCAACCTAACCCCTCGAGGGGGCATCATATCACCATCATCTTTTCTTCTTTATATTTCAACTGTCATTGCTCTGCGCAATAACACTTCAAAGAGGGAAAAATGTAGACATCTAAAATGTCAACATGCTTAATCACAGTTAATCCATCCTGCAAACATCCCAACATCATCCATATAATAATTAATCACAAGATAAATTATTAATCCATTTTATCACATTAATATCTCATTAATCCCTCTATCATTTTATCATCATTTATCATTTATCATTAATCCTTTAAATCCATCTTACATCCCATTTTATCATTAATCCATTATTATATAATATTTTAATCACTATTAACATTTTATAGGAATTTTATGTTCATACACCCACCTACCAACCTACTCTACACATCCCTACACCTAGCCTTTCCATTAAGTCACATCACTAATCATAATTAATCAATCTAATTTAATCCTAATCTAATTAGACGCTCCACCTCTAAATCTAGAGGCTTAGAAGCCTCTCTAAATGTCCCTCCAATTAAAAATTCAAATAAACCTCTCACCCTCTATTGAATATTCTCTCAAATTATAGAATTCTCTATTCTAGAATCCACCATTCTTCTCATCAATCCTCCACCATTGATTCTCATCCTATTTGGATCAATCTTGACCCTCAAATCCTTTATCTAGAAACTATAAATTTGAACTCTCATTCTCCATGAGAGCTATTTTTGGAAGATTAGAAAAATATTAAGAATCCATATCAAATCTCTACCATTTTTATCACTCAATCCAATTCATCATCTACAATCAATCCTTAATCATCTTCATCAAGAAATCATCAAGAAATCCAAGGAGGTGTTTTCCAAGTCTCCACAAAATCTAAAACAATCCAAGAACTATCAAAAAGCAATCAAGAGCACATCCAACCAATCAAAGGAGGAGTTATGCAATATTACATTTGGTTTGATAATCATCTTAAATTTGCATGCTAACACCATTTTTGTCTACATTTTTGTGAAAGGAACACACCATCTATTATTTAAGCCAAACATTAATTGCGTATGATCTCAACTACACTCCTATGGAAAAATCATGTCTTGTTGTAGTATTTTCCTCTCAAAAGCTATAACATTACATGCTCAATAATATTGTTAAGCTCAAAAAAATTAGAACCACTCAAATATAAAATTTCTAAATCGGCTCTCACGGGATGGATGGCTAAATGGATCATGCTTCTCAGTGAGTTTGACATTGAATATGTTAATCAAAAAGCTATCAAAGGAAAAGTTCTAGCTGACCAGTTGGTAGAAGCTCCAATCTCTAGATTCTACACCACTCACCACATGGTTCCCAGATGAATCAATATGTACAGTCGTAGAATCAAATACATGGACATTATACTTTGATGGCTCCTTCACACATCATGGCTCAGGAGTAGGTATCTTGTTTATCACTCCTCAAGGTGACTTAATTCCTAAAGATTTTCGGCTTGCTTTTCCTTGTACCAACAATATAGTTGAATATGAAGCACTTATTTCTAGTTTAAAAATGGCTATTCAATGGAACATCAAGCATCTCAATGTATTTGGTGACTCCTACTAATCATTAAACAAGTTAATGATGAATATGCCACCAAGGATGATAAATTAATTCCTTATAAAAGAATGGTCAAAAGTTTTAAGGCCTATTTCCAGCATATTCAGTTTGAACAAGTCCCTCGTACAAGCAACAAATCAGTGGATGTTATGGCTACCATCACCTCACTTCTAGACATGACCCCTGATGCATCTCAATCACAATTTTTGGTTGAGAAATTAATGATCCCAACTTATGATACTCTTAAGTCAGAGATGGTTTGTGAGATCATTGGTCCTAATTCCCCTTGGTACCATGACATCTACACCTATCTACATGATCATACCCTTCCACCAAATCTCCCTCATAGCCATCATAAAATCATTCATCCAATGAGCCTCTCACTTCACTATCCTTGGTGATACCCTTTATTGTATAAGATTTGATGGAACTCTCTATGATGTTTAAATTCCCAAGAGGCCAAATCAGCACTCTAGTAAGTTCACGCAGAATTTGTGGTGCCCACACCAGTGGTATAGCCCTAGCCAAAAAACTTATGTGAATCAGTTATTATTGGCCAAACATGGAAAAATATCCATGTTCATATGTCTGTAAATGTGTCCCATGCCAAAAACATGCTGACCTCATCCACACGCCATCCCAATATTTACAACCCATCACTACCCCATGGCCCTTCTCTACCTGGGGTCTCGATCTCATGGGAAAATTAAATCCCACTTCATTTGATGGCCATAAGTTCATTATCACTACCACAAAATACTTCACTAAGTGGGTTAAAGCCATGCCACTCACCTATGTCACCGAAAAACAAATATCCAAATTTATCCTTAACCACATCATCTGCCACTACGGTATCCCATCCACACTCATCATGGAAAATGGTAAATCCTTCAAAAACCAAGACGTCTGTGAACTTTGTGAAAAATTCCATATCAAGCTCAAGTTTTCCACCCCTATTATCCACAAGGAAATGGCCAATCTGAAGCATCTAATAAGACACTAAAGTGCATTCTTGGAAAAATAGTGAATCAAGCAGGATGCGATTGGCATACATAAATATATCCCGCCTTGTGGGCCTATCACACCTCCATCTGCACTCCCACCGGTGTCACCATGTACTCTCTTGTCTTTGGCACCGAAGTAATTTTTCCCATCAAGATCAAAATCCCATCCCTACATGTTTCCCTCCAACACCTCATTGATGATGAATACTACCGCATCCATCACCACTCCCACCGGTGTCACCATGTACTCTCTTGTCTTTGGTACCGAAGCAATTTTTCCTGTCGAGATCAAAATCCTGTCCCTACATGTTTCCTCCAACACCTCATTGATGATGAATACTACTGCATCCATCACCTTCAAGAACTCAAACTTCTTGATGAGAAATGCCTCCAAGCCTTGGACCATCTCAAATCCTATCAAAACCACCTTCTTCGTCATTATAACAAGCATGTAAAGAGACATGAGTTTGAAGTTAGTGACCTAGTCCTCAAAGAAAATCAGCACAAAACTGATGTTGAGTGAGAAAATAAGGACAAGTTCAAACAAAATTAGATTTGAACCTATGTCATCATAGCTAAATTCGGCTTAGGTGCTTATAAGCTTGCCACTCCAGATGGATACAAGCTGGAAGAACCCATGAATATCATGCATCTTCGTTGCTTCTATGCTTAAGTGAAACCACATCATCAAAAACAAATATCCATCCAAAGGTGAAAACCACTTTGGTGGCACCTTGCAAATTACCATGGTGAAAAATGGTTTCTAGCGCTATGGTAAATCCAGTCATTCATCTACTAGCACTCTACGACACTAGCACATGCACATTGGGGTCAAACTACCCCTTCATCCCTACATCCCTTGCATCCCTATTCAAAATTTTCATCCTAAATCTATCTTATTGATTCCTTAAATCTAGACTTCTTCTGATCCTTCCTATTTCGCATAGGATTTGTCATGATTAGGAATTTTTATCCTGATCCCGACTCGGTCACATTGTCCATGATTTTTTCTCGAAACAAATTTCCAGTAGTCTCAGTCAAATGTCAAGAAATACAACCCTTGTAAGATCCCGAGGCCTTTATTTCTCTCCATCCCATCCATTTCTTTTCCTTCACCACCACTCTCCCTTCTCTCTGCTATCCTGTCATGTTTATATTGTAAATATTTGTACAAAATTCAAAAACATTTGACACCCATTTCCTTTGTAAATACCATATATTACATTAATAACATAAACAAATTATACATCCATCCATGCATCAAGATCCATGACCAAAATCCTAATCTACATCTAACACATAGTCACTATCTCATCCATAATCTATAATCCATACTAACACCTCAGCTCATCAATCATAAATACTGTAAATACCAACATCCATCTCTAACATAAAGCCAACAATCTAACACATCACATCATACATAAACCATCTACATATCATATGCCATCACAATAACAATGCACAATAAATATGATCCCATTCACATTTTATCCTCATTACGACAATCATCAAATAATACTTACAAATTAATACCATCCATCATTAAAATACATCGTCATCACTCTGATTAACCATAATAAAATAAAATTTCATCACATATATAAACATATAAAAATCAACATTTTAAGTACACATCATCACATTTATACATCATCCACAATAAAGATAATATTCTCATCAAAGCCATCATAAACCAAATCATCTAAACACTATCTCATTATCACATCACTCATCATGATAATCAATAAAACATTAAAACATTATCACCATCATAATAAAGCACAACCATCAATCATCATCACACTACGTCATAAAAAACAAACGAAATCACATCATCTCATCATATACAATATAAACATCATCACAAAAATGTCCTATACAAAATGATAAGCATCCATATACATATCCAGGAAAAAACTAATCATCATCATCATCATCATACAATATCCCACTACATGTACATGCCATAATACCAAAATCATGACAAATGGTAATCATATATCTCAAACCATCCACATATATACATAAAAATATGACCATATTGGTCATCAAAATAATCAAACATCCATATATACAACAAAAATATGACCATCCTGGTCATCAACAAAAAATTGCTAAAATACATATGATATAATACATTGACACTCATTAAGGTGTTGAACTCCTAGTATCATCCCTCACTGGTGGAAGCTATGCACCACTAGATATACTCCCATAAGTCATGGAATGACCTGGTCTCGACTTGATCTCTATTCAAATCCTTGACCTGTTCTTTGTCCGGCTACATAATCTATATAACGTACATACTCTAGCCACTCATGTATCACAATATCCTCATTATATTGCATCTCTACCATCAACACCTGATACTGTTGTAATGAAACTATTACAGGAGGTCCCATTTTCCCTGATCTCCATGATGTTCTTAGTGCTACCACTCGATCCTACATCCTGTGATCCACTTTGTGTCCCACCCCTACTTTTCCATATAATGGGCCATATCTCGCCCTATATGCATCTCGATTCGCTCGATATCTCTGTCTTGATGCTGCACTGTCGATCCCTCACCTATTCTATCTATATCATCTATCCATGCATTCGTGTAATATATGTCTCCCCATATCCTATCACCACTTTGTCAATGCATGAACATCTCTCACATGAGCTGCACCTCTAGCTTGTAATCCAACTATCTCTATTGCACGTGCATGAGCCTCCCTCTCCAACATCTCTATACGTGCCTACAAATTGACACCTCCTCCATCTCCTTTTGCTTCTCCATCCCCTCCTTATTTTCCATCTCTTCCTACTCCTCCATATTCTCCTAATCCTCCATCCCATCCTACTCTTGATCCACCCCCACCCGAAGGCCTTGATGCATATGCATGTGATGGATGCACTTCATGTAGTGGAAAATAAGTATCATCTATGTCCATCACATCAATGTGCTACCTCTCTAAACTATGGATTGGCGTCGTACCACTATCTCGCTGCCCTGGTGGACCACCCAAAATAATAATTGGTGGTGCTCGTGAGCCTCCTCATGTACCTATGGTTATGGCTGATGAACCAATACTTCTTATCCCTAGGGTATTCCCTTATATACACCGTCAATCGGCCATAAACAAACCTCATCCCCCTCGAGAACCTATCACCATACCGATCTAATCTTTGTGCACCACTCTATATATCCTGCATTACCCATGGGTCCTCTACCAAAGGAAATTCTACCCATGCAATCATTGGTACCTCGTACAAACTCACTCTAGCTATTACCTCTGGAATCACCGCACCCTGCATATGTCTCCCGTGTAGTCCAAGAAAACAAGTGATGACCTTCTCGTATGCCCCGCACTATCCCAAACCGGTGTAGCACTGATCCGATGATATTGATCTACGTGTATGATCGACCCCCAACCAAATAATATGTAGTTTGGATCCTACCCATATGTCTATGATCTCCCTCGCACACCTCGTACTTCCGATAATGACTCATGTTCTTGAAAAATCCTTCTATTCTTGTGCCCTAGCAATAAAAACCCTAACCTAGAAAAATATTCCACAAGACAACATGTTCTATTGAAACCTTCTTCCCTATGCCTGTTTACTCCTTCCACTCGGTTCGTAGATCACCCTAGTCACACACTTCATATTTTCACTCTTCTTCCTTCACACAAATCTTTCTTTGTAGATTCCCTAGTTCACAAGAGCTCTTCAATCTCATAATAGAAAGGTAAATAATAATGTGCCCGACCCTTTACTTATAGCTTTTTTTCTATCTCCCGCGATAAATGCTATACCACCTACCAATGTAATTAGCATTAAATGTGGCCTTTTCCACCAAATCCAACCTTAAGCTCCTTTGCCCACGAGCCAAGTCCTGCATGAAAAACCCTATACAACCTTCTAGCGCACAAAAATCATTAGTGACCAAAGACTTTTACACTCGCGTACGTAGTGCCAAAGGCACTTCTTTTGTCGACCTGATTTTTTCCTCGTCTACCTCATATTGTTCCTGTGCTTATTATCCTTTGTACGTGGTATTTGTTAAAGCCTTCTTGACACCAAATTTTTTTCCACCATTTCCCCATGTGCTCTTCTACCTTACATGCTTTTGATCTTTCAATCTGGGCCATCACAACTACTACCATCTTCTTTCTCTCTTTGTTCTACTCCACCCCACACTAAAACAAATGTGTGGTCCTCTGTGCGCATACACAACCTTAGAAAGTAATGTGTTACTGGTGCAAAAGTTGTGTAAAACAAAAAAACAGAAAGGAATAAGCGACAAGAAAGGAAAACACAAGAAAAATAAAAGCATTAAGGGAAATCCTAGGCTAACTAGAAATATTACCTTATTTACAAACACAAGGAAGACTTATTTATAGTAGGAGTTAAACTTACTCCTATTAAAATGACTTGTAGTCTCATCCCATCTAGTGCTTATAACTGGCAAGCGCTGAATCAAGGATGTACAAGATGATGTATGGTCCTAACCAATGGAATTTTAACTTCCTAGGATGGCGTAAAAATTTAGAGTCATATAACAAAACCATCTTCAACCTCAAATTTTTTTTTTTAATATGACGATCATGTCATGCTTTTTGTCTTGCCTTCTCTATCTTTTGAATCCATCTAGCAAGTGATCACCTTTCGTCTAGCTACATTAACTTATCAATTCTTTCTTTGAGTAGTTTTTCATCACCAATCCTCCCATGTGCTATATGTAGCGATGGTAGCATAAATTCAACTGGAAAAACATCCTCCATTCCAAACACCAATTGAAATGATGTGGCCTTGTTCAATCTCTTGTAGGTTCTCCCTTATGCCCATAGAATAGTTGACACCTTATCATCCCAATCTTGTTTGCCAATGTCACAAATCTTAATTAATGCGTGACTTAGTTTCTTGTTAAATGATTCAGTAGTCCCATTCACTTGCTGGTGATAAGGGGTGGTCTTGTGATGGATCACTATAAAATCTACCAAAAATATCATGAGCATTTCATTCAGAAAATGTATACCCCTATCACTTGTTAAACTCAACAGACATCCATACACTGCTGATTATGTTTTCCCATAAGAATCTTGTTGTTGTCATTGATGTGCAATCCTTTGTAGGTGTTGCCTCTGCCCATCTTGTCAAGTAATCAATGCAAGTGATGATGTAACACAAGCCAGTCCTTTGCGTGGCAGGTGAAATTGGTCCTACAAAGTCAATTTCCCACTTTTCAAATGGTTTAGCACTGGACTATCGGTCCACAAGGGAATTTCATCCCTCCTTCCAAGTTTGCCAAGGCATTGGAAATGGTCATAGGCCTTGTAAAAATCAATACAATC
Source organism: Taxus wallichiana var. yunnanensis (assembly GCA_018340775.1). Classification (NCBI taxonomy): domain Eukaryota; kingdom Viridiplantae; phylum Streptophyta; class Pinopsida; order Cupressales; family Taxaceae; genus Taxus; species Taxus wallichiana. The sequence continues at coordinate 448,899,239 of CM031234.1, read as the reverse complement.
CTAGTAGATACTTTCCCACCAAACCCTTGTACTTAGAATATTCCACGCGGTTGCATTTCCTACATAGTGTCCTCCTGCAATCCCACCATGCACTTCCTCCATGATTGCAATGTGCTCGTGTTCTAATACACATCAGCGTAGAACCTCATCACGACCTAACTTGTACAAATCTCCACTAATCAACATGTAAGGCACAATGCGTATAACCAACTTCTTTCTCTCCAAAGCCTTCATTACCTCCGGTGCCACACCTATTTTAATAAGTATTACAATATCCTCTAAGTTACAGGGCATACCCCGCAACCTAAATAGTTGAACGTCTGACATGGTATCCTCAATGCTCTATGCGTCCTCTCCTAAGTCAATTCCTGATTAATGATCAGGTCCTGAATTACTCTTTCCTTGTTTTACCACAAATGAAAACTCAAATTCTTGAAATAATAGGACCCATGACATATGCACCATTGTAGAACGGGCTTGTTTACCAAGTACTTCAATGTCATGTGGTCTGTGTAGAATATGAATGGTGTTGCTAGCAGATACTACATGAACTTATTCAATGCGTAGATCATTAACAATGCCTCACACTTAGTATTTTTGTAATTCTATTATGTTGGTGTCAATTTCCTATTGGAAAAACACAAGGGGTGATCAACAATCCCCTCACTAGGTTGTGTCAGTACTGCTCCAGTGGTCATTCCTGATGCATCAACATGCACATGGAAGGGCTTATCCCAAGAAGGGAAATGTAATATGGGCACAGTAACAAGCCTATCCTTCAATGTGTCAAATGCCTTGTACTACACCTCTCCTTAGTGAAAGGCACTCTTGTGTTTAAGCAATTCCTCCAAGGGTGCGACAATCTTGGCATATCCCTTGATAAATTTCTTTTAGTACCCCGTATGCCCAAGGAATCTGCACACTGCGCTATGACTGGTAGGCTCCCCCATCCCACAATAACTACAACGTTGGTGGGATCCAGCAACAAGCCCTCATTACATATAATATGCCTCAACAAGGTTCCAAATGGGGTAGTAAAGACACATTTATTAATGTTGAGGGATATCCTTAACTACCGACATCTCTCAAATATCAGTCTCAAATTTTCACAATGGTCTTTTACTAGCCCATACACAGTCCAGTCATCTAGGTAGACCTGAAGAAATTTATGGATGAAGTCCTGGAAGGCTTGTACCATGATGCACGAGAACACAACAGCGCATTCTTTAGCCCAAAAGGCATGACCGTGTAGGGAAAACTTCCCCATTTATTGGTAAAAGTTGTCTTCTCCTGGTCTTCCTTTGTAATTCTAACTTGGTGGTACCCCGAGAACCCATCTATGAAAGAATAGACCTCACGCCCGGCTACTCCTTCCATAATTTCTTCAATGAAGGGGGTTGGAAAAGGGTCAATGACACATACTACATTCAAGTCCCTGTAATCAACATAGATCCTTATCCTTCCATTATTATTAATGCTTATGACCATTGGACTCACCCATTCTGATTCCTCCATAGCCTCAATGATGCCTGATGCTATCATCTTGTATATCTCCTCCTTGACCTGTACGTGCAAGTTTGGATTCATCCAATATGGTCTCTTTCAAATTAGGCGTGCACCTTCCTTCAAATTGATCCTCATTTCCCCCAAGGAGTGGTGGATGCCTTTGAGCTCATGGTACCCGTGTGGGAACAAATCTTGAAACTTGCACAAAGGTAAATGATATTAGAAAATTCCTTCTCCAAAAATAATCCCCAATTATAGCTTCCTTAGGTTTTGCCTCGAACCAATGTTAACCCTCTTTTTTTTTTTCAAGGGATCATGGTAGGCGCTCGCTCGCTCATCCGTGCTATCCCTAACTTCACACGACCTTCAGATTGTTAACGTATAGACTCTCCATTTCTTCATCATCTATCATATAGACCATTTTTCCTTTTTCCTTTTCCATGCACGTGTGCTCAAGTTGTGTCTCTTCGATTCTTCCTCATCAAAACGTGTCTCCAAACCAGGTTCACCTAATAGATCAAGTATCTTATCTTCTGCCATAGCATTATCTCCCATTATAAGGCACTTGACCACTTACAACACCTTATCCACTAATGGATTTGTACTTTGATATTGAAAATATTAAATGAGATCAACCACCAACTCCTACCAATTCCCTATATGACGGTGCATCTCTGAGTGAATATACCATGCACGTGCACAACCTTGTAAGGTGGAATAAAACTTATGCACCCATAGCGAAGCCGATAAAGCTTTTACATCTTCTATTGAGGCCTTCTCACATTCTTGGATATAACATGAGGTGGTTTCTTTGCCATGGTAGTCTTGTATGATAGTGGGTGCATTGCTTCTATAAAACCTAACAGAATGCGAGTTATGACCTTGTTATCCTGCGAAATTGACAAGGGCAATTTGCAGGTAACTATACCAAAAATTCCGTTTTGGCCCCCAAGGAGTTTGACAATGTTTGAGGAAGCCCAAAACTTCCTTTCAAATCGGATGTTGTGAGACTTAGTCACTTTTGCTAATCCTTCGGCGCACCCATCTTCATGTCGACATGACTGAAGTTGCACCCCTTTTTACACTGGGCACAATTTTTAGAGTGTCGACACACCAAAATCTGTACCCCCTCTTAATCCTTCGGCACACTCATTATTATGTCAACATCACTAAATTTGCACCCCTTTGGTCCTTTGGCGCTGAAAATATCATGTCAACATCATAAAATGTGTGCTAAGCATTTTTCTAAAGTGCTGAAAATGTTGTGTCAACGTCGGTAAGGTTGACGCTTAAGGCACATTTTTCTTTGTGTCGACACTCCCAAAAGCGTGCCAAAGGTGGTTGGTGAGATAATAAATGCCAATTTTTCTATAAATATGCACTGACACCTGTCATTTTCACGAATTGAAAATTGTGAAAAGTATTTTCTCTGTGCCTGTCAGCCATCCTTGTCACCCCCATGTGCCGTTTTCGAGCTTGTGGACCCCACGTCATTCTTCGTCTTTTATAAATCTAGGTAAGTGGCTCCTCTCCTTGTTGTTTTTGTTTTTTTGTGTTAGGTATTAGGGTTGGTGTAAAAAATAAAATCTAAAGAAACACACCTAACAAAATTATCAAACCAACTGAAGCCCTTTTGCCTCTCCTTCCAGATCTATAAATCTGGAAGACCCCTGCCTCTGAAGAAACCAAAAACCCATCTTTCCCTACCTACAAAACCCTCTCTTTGCCATCTGATAAATCCAAAAGAGAGAGGAAGAGAAATCAAGGATAAGTTGCCAAAATTATCCAACTGTTACCCATTGGCGCGTTGTTTTGTTATGTAACACCTCCCAAAGTTACGCCCGATGTAACACAACCTTTTCCCACACCCAGTTAAAAGAACACTTAGCAGTTTTTATGGGGCACAGGTGCCACTTGCACAACATCAACATAAGATGTTGTGTGCCGCTGATCCACACCACACACTTTTTCTTTGGCGCCTGAAACTTTTCATGCAACACCTCTCCAAATTACGCCCTTTCCAACTTGGCGCAACTTTTCCTAGGTCAACACCAAGCACAATTTTCTTCATGTTGACACTTGCCTAACTGTGCCCCTTCTAACTTGGTGCAAAAATTTGTATGCTGACACCCTAGAAAGTGTGCCTAGCAATTTAAGCCCCTACAGACTACTGTGAACCTATGCTTTGTGCCCTAAGGCTTATAATTGCTCATTCTTCATTCTAGCAAGCTTTCATTATGAATAACATGACGGTTGACATGGCTCTTCTGTGTTGGACCTCCTTGTTTCTTCTTACAGAACAATAACATCCATCATTGGGCTCACATATGTCTTCATCAAGCAAAAAACTAGCTAAAGCTAAAGCTAAAGTTAAGCAAAATGTCAGAACAAGAGATGAAGTATAAGTATCAGAGAGTCAGAATGCCTGACTCATATGCAAAATGCAGCCTTGACATTAAAGACTCTGAGCTAGGACATATTGACATGGATGATTTCTAGGTGAGGACCAACTAGGAAAGCAGTGGCCCATGGATGAACAAATTAGTGGGCAATGGATTGCACTTTGCAGCTGGTCTTCTAGTCAACGCCGTAAATAATGAGTTCATCATGTTGGTTGCTTGGTGCTATAACAAAGACACTAGATGTGTCGAAGAAAAAGAACACAAGATGATCATCGACCTCACATCTCATCACTTTGAACTGACCTTGGGCATTCCTCATCACAGAAATATGTAGAAATAAGCATCGAAGACTGCAAAAACCTAGGATGATAATGAGGATAAATGCATGCAGATGATGAACGAGCTTTATCTAGAAGAACAAGAAGCCGGTGAGTAGATGGCCACAAACCATCCACCGTAGTGACTTCAATGAGGAGTTGAGTGATACAATCACCTTCTTAAATAGAGTATTTGGGCTCCCTAATGCCCATTATTTCCACAAATGGATGTTGAGGTACTGGAGACCATGAGCAAGAATGCGCCTGATCAACATTTTGGCTGAGGGTGAAATCATCAGTGACACCATCTCCCAACAACTTCAACAAGTTCTAACAACTGGGAAGTTCTACATGAATTCCTACGTTGTATACATTGTTGCGTTAGAAAGGGATTTTGCGGGTTAGCTCGAAATGGGGTATGGCCCCAAGTCAAGATATATGAGTTCTACCCAGAGCTAAGGCTCGAGGCCAACATCTCCCAGTTCTCTAAAATTAATGATGCCTTCTTCTATGAGGTAATCTGCTTGCTGAGGCCAAACATGAGACACGGTCGGACCAGCCCGAGTGTGATTACTGCTACAAAGAAATGGGGAGCATTGTTCACACAATTCCCCACATTCACATACGTCGAGTAGAACGAACGAAGCCTTAGGTTTGTAGGGCTGAAACTAATCCTGCTAGAATTGTCAAGGCAGCTAATCACTTACCATGAAAAGTGCATGAAGAGAAAGAAAGGAGGAACTCCATTCCCCTTATAGTTGGCTGATACACCTGCCCCACACTTACCAAAGAATGGGAATTGTATCTTTGAACTAGAGCTGCTAAATTTGAAGCACAATTTCCCAAGAAAGCCGACCTTTGATCACGGAGTTTCCTCCCAAAGGAAAAAAATTAATCCCATCCATGTTCCCAATATTGAGGAAATTTAGATCGACTTGACACATGAGATAGACATCAGGTGAAAGGATCACTCCCAACTAGCTCTGGAAGAGATCATCCACTATGGCGTTGCCATTGTCCCAAAGGAATTCCAAGAGACTGATCAAGAAATTGATCAGGTTTACCTTGACACAGATGGGGATGATTGGCCATTTGCAGAGATCGACAAAGCCAAAGCACCAAAACCATTCAAGAAAGGGTTAAGCCCACATTGTAGCACACCAAACATTGGTGCAAACAGAATGGTCTCACCTACCTCGGAGTTGATTTCACTACTTCTCCTTTAGGTAGAGCACCTCTAAGACCGGCCCATGTGCCGAAAGGAAAAGGGAAAGACAAGGAGGGCGAATCAAGCTAGATAAGAAGAAACTCCTGAAGGCCTTCCTTCTACTTCTGAGAAGCAAGTAGTCGACCTGGTGTCTCTAGGTAAAGAAGAAACAATAGAGGTTTCAATGGATACATCCACCCAGGATGTTATCACAACTACAACTGCAGAGGTACCCAACATTCCTTCTTCCATTTCTTCTCCTCCTCCTGTCATTGAAGCATCTATTCCTATGGATGTGTCTTCTCCTCTCCCTTCCTCCCTTCCATCTCCCACCTCTTCCATCTTCTCCTCTCTCGTGGATCTGTCACCCAGTATTCCCTCCATCCAATTGTAGATCCCTTCTGTTTCCATGTCCTTCTCTTCTCTTGTAGTAACTCCAGGCCCCACAAGCAGTGGTGCATTGGACTCCTTGTCAATGCCACCACCGAGTGTTTCAACATACTTCCCTGAGGCCTCTATAGTTGCTCCCCCTTTCACTCCCATTTCTTCTTCTATTTCCTCTACTCCCACTCCCATAAGTCCTAGTTTGATTTCTGACCATCCGAGCCAAAGATAAGACAAAGGTTCCCATTGCAGCCATGGATTTCTTTGTCATTCCAAAGAAGGGTACCAAGAAGCAAAAAGTGATAACTCACTTTTCTAAAAGCACTTCGGGGAGAGAGTCATGGAGATAGCTTACCCGGACCCACCAAGAAAAAGGAGGATCTGTCTCCCACAGACTTCATAGTGACTCAAGTCACAATGGGGACCTCATCTAAAAGCCTATAAGGGGAAGCCTTATCTCTGTGTGGATGCTCTCTGCAAGAAGCTCTAAGAAGCAAAAGAGGAGAAAAGAATACTCAAAGAACAAAACAAACATCTCCTACAAGCATTGCAGAAAATGGGCAATGCTCCTCCTGTGACTCTTTGTCAAACCCATTCAAGTTCCCACTCAAGAGAAAATAAATGAATATGTTAAGATTGGTGAACAAGGTGCAGCAGTATCATCTTGGATTGAGTGAATCCTCAGAGATGGTCAAGAAATGATTGGGAAATTCATAGTGCTCTATCAGGATATAACCCAAGCAAATAAGGAGCTACAAGTAGTAGCAAGTTCCCTTTTGAAGAGTTGGATAACGCCAGGTTGCAGCATGAAATGTTCCAAACCATGGTTGACTACTCAGCTGACAACCTATTGAAGTTCGAATTATCGATCACCCGCATGCACATAACAAAGCTCTCATCACTTTAGATTACCAGGTTGATCAAATGGAATATATCCTAGAGAGAATAGATAAAATCAAAGATGAAGCCCTGGACGCACGATACAACATGGAGCAGATAGTTACAAAAATGTCTCCGGGATGCTCAGTGAATCGTATAACTTGAGGGAAGCAGATGATACATTCCAACGCTTCAAGGCTATCATCACTCAAGGTTTGGCACCAGAGGTCACTTTCGACCGAGAATCAATCAATAACCTCTTGGCTTGCCACAACTTCATTGGCTTTTTGATCGACGCATGCAAATTTTATACTGAGTTACTGACAAGCTCAAGAATGAGAAAGAAACTTGCGAAGTCATTGGCGACCATTTTAAAGGTCTAGATCATGATCAACTTCAAGCGATGATCAACAAGTTTATGGAATATCGAGTGCAGTGTCACATCGACTCTCCTGATCAAAAGCAAGATACCAAGTTCGAACAAAGAGATGATGAGGAGTAGTTTCTCCTCTGTATATGCATTGATCATTTTTGTAAAATGTTTAAAAAGCATGTTGGCATTTATGATGACATCATCCATGTTGCACCATGGGATGTTGCCATCCAAAAACTTGCCCAAAGTCAACTTTTGACTTTTTAGATATTTTGTAAATATCTTGTAAGATATTTTGTAAGTAGTGGTTGGTTTGCTTTTGTCTTCTTTCCTCTTCTCCTTCTATAAATACTTGAATACTTGTTGTATTCAAGGGGTGGACATTTTTTGTATGAAAAAGAAGTGAGGAGAGAAAGACTTTGTGTTTTCTTGTAACAGAAGAAATATTAATACACATATTCAGACTTTGTGCTCAATATATGTGTTATTTGCATCAGATCTTTCTTAAGTTAGATCTATGTTTTTATTCTGTTAGATTCATTCCTAATATTGTCATATGTTCATCAGTATTTCTTTAATTGTTTATGCAAGTAAGTTTGGCTCTGTTTACTACCAGCCCAAAGCATAAACCTTCTAACCTTTCCATCTTGGAATTCATTTCTTTTCTTCCTTCAAATCTACCCTCCTCTGTTCCTTCTCTCCTACCTTCCTAGAGGTAGTTGGAACTACCTCTCTTTGGGATGAGATCCCAAACCCCCCTGAAGTTAGAATAGTGTAGATTTGCACATATTCCTGCTTGATAGATTAGCAATAAACCAGTTTCGCTTTGTTGTCTCAAAGAGGGGCTATGCCCTACACACTGTTGGCCTATTTCCCCATGACCTGCCTAACCGACGTTTTTGGACCAACAGTTTTTGGTGACTCTGGGATCGAACTAAGGAAATAACTAAAAAACTGTAAAAATCACTACTAGATTACAAATTTTAACCCTTTGTTAAAAATCAAAATTTTTGCATAAGTGATCAAAATTGAAAATTTCCTTAGGCAAATCCATAGATCTGGACCAGATAGGAGCTTTTAGTTCACTGAGTTTTTACAAAACTTACATATTTTAGTAGATCCGAGATTATGACATTTCACGTTATTTTTAAAACCTTGCAAAATTCAGGTCAAAGATCCGAAAATCAGCTAAATTGACCCACTTTTTATCCTTATTAATCTATGTTAGAAAACTACAATTAGTCGTTATTAAAAGAGGGTAAAATTTAAATATTGAAAAAGTACATGCTTTGCTGATTTTTGCCGAAATATCAAAAATCATCAAGTATAGACAAAAGATCATTGTAAATCTACTCTTGATCACATCAGATCTCGAACCAATACACTAGCGGATGAACCATTTACTCGCAATGAAGAGATCGTGGAGAGGTTGATCCAATTTTTGATCTACTTTGAAGGAACAATTTCAAGATCACCCCAACACAATTCACATCACTAAGCTCAACGAATCGATCAACAAGAAATGCTTCACCTCCATGAAATAGCCGATTTCACAAGGTTCCTTGACATCAACTTGCGGTGCTCTTTTCTTAAGTGGAATGACACTCCCTGCTCATTTTCTTTTTCCTACTTTTCAAATGGCGAAAATCTGCATGTACCATGGGAAACATCATGGGTCCTCTAGCGTTGCTTTGCATCCAGATCCACCCCCTCCCCGGTGAAAATCACAAGAATTTCTTGAAATTTGATAGGAGTGGAAATCAAAGCACGAGACGCGCATATAGCTACATTTATTATGTCATGTAACATTCTGGACGTGACTCACGAAGACGTATCGCATGTCTCTTTCTGGGAGACCTGCGCAAGGGCCTACAACAGAGTGGTTCCAGCACTTACCACCGTGCATCCATCACCAATTGGAACACATTGTGAACTACATTTGAAGATAGGTAAAAACCTTCGAAGATGCATTTTCATTATTATCACAAATCACTCACATGAAGAAGCAGGCCAATGAAACCATGCATGATTTTATCACACGATTCAATTTGCTGATTAATCGTGTACCACTTGCCATGATGCCACCATTAGAGATTCAAAAGTGTTTGTTCTTGAATGCCATGAGTTTGAAAGTAAGTTTTTTACTTTTACTGGAACAAATACCCACCTTGGTTCTTGCTCAAACTACGGCCATTCGGATAGAAGACAACCTTCTTACATCTTGTGATTTAAGACGAGAGTCATGCAAAATCAAAGGCTTCAACTTCTTCTCAGGGCGCCTCATTAGATCTAGTATTCCGTAAGATGGCGAATGACTTGCTCTCATTAAAGAAGCAATTGACTCAAACATCGTCTACTACTCCGTGAGAAATCCCATGGAGGAAATTCACTCCTAACAATGCCCCCAAAGGCCGCATTTACTGCTTTGCTTCTCTAAGGTTAGCAATCAAAGCCCCTCCGCTAATGCTTTGGTTGAAATCGAAGAAGATAATACAAATTACGAAGAACCTTTGTCGAAAGGTGAAGATGACCAAGATGTCGGTGAACCGACCGACTGTGACGACTCTACTATTGGGTATATGGAATTTGAAGATGAGCAATTTGATGAAGAAGAGGGTACCAAAGGGTATGCGAGTAGACAATTGTATGAATTGTTCACTCACTCACAAGGAAAAGAAGAAAATATTGCTGCTAAAAACAAAAGGAAAAGGTCATGTGGTAACTCCCGAAATGATCGCTAAAAGAGGTAATCCCCTTCCTACTCAACCTCCAATTAAACCTTTTGTGAAGAAATCTTTTCCTCATGTTTCTCCTCCAATTCAGCCTTCCTCCACTCCCATAAAGACTAGTAATCCTCCTCCACAAACGTGAAATGAAGGACTCATTCCTTCATTAGCTCAACCCTTGGTCACATTTGATATAGTTGATCACGCTAAAAAGACCAAGATCCAGATGTCTGAAGTTGAGTACCTTCAGTCCAACCTAGAGCAGCTTATAAGATTAACTAAGTATATCCAAAGCCAAGCTACCGTCCTTCCTCCTATTTCCCCAAAAGGAATTCTTCCCACTCCTCCTACGTCTCACGTAAACGTTGCCTTGACTTCCATGTCGGGGAAAATTGAACCTTTTTACCTATCTCTCCTAATCAATGGTCATAAACTAAGCAACTATATAATTGATTTTGGAGCTTCTAACAATGTTATGCCAGCAAAGGTTGCCCATGCTTTGGGCCTCACACTTACCAAACCTTTTGGCAGATGCTACTCCATGGAAACCAAACAAGTACCATTGATTGGTCATATCAAAGATGTGTAGTTCGCATTCGGGGTATTTCCTGAGAAAAGGGTAAAAATGACTATTCTCGTAGGCGATATTCCAAAGCAAAGATACAAGATATTGCTAGGGAGGAGCTTAGTAAAGTAGTTAGAGGGGAAATTCATATGGACCGGTCCAAAGCTAGGATCCCTATCAAAGGAGTGATGTAGACAATGGAACCGAATCACAAAAGAAATATCTAGTCACCAATTATGATGACCCCAAAGCTCGAGTTATTTTCAAATCATCACGAATGAGAAACTATTTCTTGTCCATTGACACAGATAGAATGGACGTTCTCATCCAAAAGGAGGATCTCAAAAAAGTATGGACATTGTAGTTTGACGGCAGTTGCACGACAAGTGGATGTGGTCTTTGGGGCTATTCTTATATCTCTTGAAAAGGAGATTTTCTCTTTTTCTTTCAAGTTACAGTTCTTCAATACAAATAATACTGCCAAGTATGAATCCTTGTTACTTGGCATGCAAGCTGCAAAAGAGAAGGGAATCAAGAATCTAAGAGTGCAGGGTGATGTTGAGCTAATTGTCAATTAGGTAAAAGGGATATATCAAGTAAAGAATGACCAACTCAGACACTACCGCAATGCCGTATGGGATAACATCAAAGAGTTTGACGCTTTCTCAATCAAAGCAGTTCTACAAGCTCAAAATGACATGGCTGATTCATTGGCCATCTCAGCCTCTCTCATGCACCCTCACCTAGGGTTAAAAATGGATACATATACCATTGAAGTGGTTTTTCGGCCATGTGTGCCAGATAATTCACAACACTGACAAGTGTTTAATGATGACAACCAACTTATCACCTTTTTAGAGAAAGTTGACAATTTCAAAGAACTTCATTTCGATGGATCAACTTCTATGTGTCGTGAGTCTCTCACCAGTCAAGCACATGAATCTGAAAAAGATATAGTGATACAATTCAAAGGAAATAAGATTCCAAAAGGTTTGGTTTCCTTAGAAGGATTATTTGATAATCATGACCGTTTTATCAAGAAAATGTGACAAGATGATCCTTCCTCTTCTTTGGAAACTGAATCCATCAATCTAGGTACTGTGGAACATCCTCATTCCATGAATATCGAGAAGTGTTGTACACCTGAAGAGAAACGAAAATTCGTCAAGTTGCTAAAAAATTACATGGATGTGTTAGCATGGTCTTATGCTGATCTAAAGTCTTTCAAGCCAAAGGACATTCGGCACGACATTCCACTCAAGGACGATGTCAAGCCTTTTCATCAAAAGCAAAGGCACTATAACCCCGAAATCTCGGTACCATTCGAGGCTGAAATTTAGAATATGTTGGATGTAAGAATTATTTTTTCAATTCATCACGATTGCACAGGTTGCAAATATTATGCCCGTGCGAAAGAAGAATGGTGAGATATGCATATGCGTGGACTTTCATAACTTGAACCAGCTCATCTTTAAAAGATTACTATCCACTGCCGATAATGGATCAAGTGTTACAAGCGAATCGGGTTCAAAAATGTTGTCTATGCTTGACAATTTTTCAAGTTACAATTAAATTCAAGTCACACCTGAAGATCAGTTCAAAATAGCATTTACCACTCCTTGGGATACCTTCACCTACAGTAGGATGCCATTCGGTTTGATCAACACCGGTGCTACCTTCCAATGAGAAATGGACTTTTCCTTCAAAGGTATGATGGGAAAAGTCATTGTAGTTTACCTAGATGACCTAACTGTGTTCTCCAAGAGACGAAGAGATCACTGCGATCAATTGGAATAAGTCTTGATCGGATGTTGAGAGCACGAGATTTCACTAAATCCCAAGAAGTCGAGTTTTGGGGTCACCAAAGGAAAGCTATAAGGACATGTCATCAGCAGAGAAGGAAATAAAATAGATGTCGAAAGGGTCAAGGCTATTTAGATCCTTACTTTTCCTACAAGCAACATTGACGTTCACTCTTTCTTCAGAAAGGTAAATTTTCTTAGATGCTTTGTTCCTGATTTTACTGAGAAGACTCGTCATGTATCTAATATGATGAAAGGTTCCCAAAAATTCCAATGGAGTGAGGAAGGCAGATGTCATTTGAAGACATAAAAACCTCCGTCACTCACGCTCCTATTCTGGTGTGCCCTGTCTTCAAAAAAGACTTCATTATGTACAATTATGCGTCTACGTGTACTATATCAGCTATCTTAATGCAAAAGAACTCTAAGGATATTGAATCCCCAATTGCTTTCATGAGCTCTCCTCTTACTCCTCATGAACTAAAAATGTCATAGTTGGAAAAGCATGCCTTTGCCGTGGTAAAAGCAGTTAAAAGTTTTCGCTATTACATTCTCAATTCTCATACAAGAGTCTTTGGTTCCCCGAAATGGCCATGTTAAGTCTATCTTGACTCAACATGAGTTAGGGAGCTTACGAGGGAATTGGATCGCAAAGGTCCAAGAATATAATCTAGACATCGAGACCAACCAAGTTGATAAGAGGTATAGGCCTATGTCAACTAATGACTGAAAATAAAGACTTGGAGGTACTGAAGAAAAAGCTGATCATGTTGATGGAGAACAAAATAAACTGGAGGAAGCATTCTTTGCCCATGGTTCTATTTGTTGCAACTAACGATGAATGGTATTCTGACATTGCATTCTTTCTCACCTATGGTGAGTGCCCAACTCACCTAACCATAAAGGAAAAGTGAATGGTGAAGCTTAGGGCTGCAAGATATGTCATATGGGATGATGGATTGTACAAACACGAAATTGACAGTGTTTTTCTATGATGCATTGACAAGCCACAATAGATAAAATTGTTAGAGATTTTTCACGACTCGATCTGCCACGTGGTCACTTCTCCTCATCGGTGACAATGCATAAAATCATCCGGGCCAAGTACTCTTGGTGACGATATTTCGGATCCAACCACCTTGGTAGCGAAATGTGAACTTTGCCAACAATTCGTTGGCAAACCAAAGCTACTGCGTTTCCCCTCGCCCTGTCATTATTGACGAACCATTCAAGTAATGGGGAATTGATTTCATTGGAGCACTTAATCCTCAATCGAGTGTTGGACATAGTTACGTCCTAACAACAACGGATTACTTCACAAAATGGGTGGAGGCCATACCTGTCAAGCATGCCACTTCTGAAGTTGTTTGTAACTTCATCAAAGAAAATATTATTGTGAGATTTGGCATTCCACATAAATTTTTTGCTGATAACGCTTCCAACTTCTCTTCACGGAAGTAATTGGTTTTTGTTATGGATACAAAATAACCTTGGCTCATGCTTCTGATTATTATCCTCAAGGAAATGGTCGTGAGAATCCAGCAACAAGAACCTAGTGACTATCATACGGAAGCTAGTTGATGAAAACCAGCGGTCCTGACACAAATCATTGTATGATGCTTTGTGGGTGGATTGTATCACTCCAAAGAGGTCTCTCGGCATGTCACCTTTCTAGGTGTTATATGGGATCGATGCTGAAATCCCTATCTCCATAGAACTTCCTACTCTGCGCTTGGCTCAAGCAATTGAAGATGAAACTTTTCAGAATTCTCTCGAAAAGAGGATTATGTAACTTATGGAACTCGAAGAAAAGTGAGTGAACATGGTCGACAAGATCATTGAACATCCTAATCAAGTTAAGAGGCTGTTCGACAAGAAAGCTAAACAAAGAGATTTCCAAGTGGGAGATCTTGTTCTTCTATGGGACAAACGAAGAGAACTGAAAGGTATGCACAGAAATTTTGACTCCCTTTAGAGAGGGCCATACAAGATGAAGTAGCTCAATGGAGAGAATAGTTTCTATCTCTCATATCTGGACGAAACTGAACTCCCACTTCCCTATAGTAGGCGGTACCTCAAGATCTCCAGGAAGTAGAGCTTGCTCTCTTATTTGTACAGTTTTTTTTACTTTCGTCATGTGTTTTCTTTCGTTGTGTGTTTACTTTCTATTTTTTGTGTGTTCCCTTTCTTTCCCTTTTGGTCGCCTTTGTTTTGACTCTCTAACTCCAATGGATAGACACATGAAAATCTAGGATTCTCTACCCTTAAGTTTCACTTAAAGAGATTCCCTAGAAAGAGCCATCTCATATCTTGTAAAATTGATAAGGGCAATTTGCGTAACTATACCAAAAATTCTATTTTTCCCCAAGGCGGTTTGACAACGTTTGAGGAAGCCCAAAAATTCCTTCCAAAAATCGGATGTTGCGGGACTTAGTCACTTTTACTAATCCTTTAGCGCACCCATCTTCATGTCGACATGACTGAAGTTGCACTCTTTTTGCCGGGCGCAATTTTAAGAGTGTCGACATACCAAAACTTACACCCCTTTTAATCCTTGACACTCAATATCATGTCAACATTACTAAAGTTGCACCCCTCTGGTCCTTTGGCGCTGAAAATATCATGTCAACATCATAAAATGTACGTTAAGCATTTTTATAAAGCATTGAAAATGTTGTGTCAACGTCGGTAAGGTTGTGCTAAGGTGCATTTTTCTTTGTGTCGACACTCCCAAAAACACACAAAGGTAGTTGGTGAGATAATAAATGCTAGTTTTTCTATAAATATGCACTGACACCTATCATTTTCATGAATTGAAAATTGCGAAAAGTATTTTCTCTGCGCCTGATAAGCCATCCTTGTCACCCCCGCGTGCCATTTTTCGAGCTTGTGGACCCCACATCATTCTTCATATTTTATAAATCCAGTAAGTGGCTCCTCTCCTTGTTGTTTTTGTTTTTATTGTTAGGTATTAGGGTTGGTGTAAAAATAAATTAAATCTAAAAGAAACACACCTAATAATATCAAACCAGCTGAAGCCCTTTTGCCTCTCCTTCTAGATCTGCAAATCTGGAAGACCCCTACCTCTGAAGAAACCAAAACCCATCTTTCCCTACCTACAAAACCCTATCTTTGCCATCTGATCGATCCAAAAGAGAGAGGAAGAGAAATCAAGGATAAGTTGCCAAATTATCTAGTCATTACCCATTGACGCGTTGTTTTGTTATGTAACATCTCCCAAAGTTGTGCTGATGTAACACAACCTTTTCCCGCGCCTAGTTAAAAGAACACTTAGAAGTTTTTGTGGGCACAGGAGCCACTTGCACAACATTAACATAAGATGTTGTGTGTCGCTGATCTGCACCACTCGCTTTTTTTTGCACTAAAACTTTTCATGCAACACCTCTCCAAATTGTACCCTTTCCAACTTGCGCAACTTTTCCCAGGTCAACACCAAGCACAATTTTCTTCATGTTGACACTTGCCTAATCAAGGCGTCCCTTCTACTTGGCACAAAAATTTGTATCGACACCCCGTGAAAGTGCACCGAGCAATTTTAAGCCCTATGCACCTGCCTGTGAACTTGCACCTTGCGCCCTAAGCCTTATAATTGCTCATTCTTCATTCTGCAAGATTTCATTATGAATAACATGATGGTTGACATGGCTCTTATATGTTGGACCTCCTTGATTCTTCTTGCAAAACAACAACATCCATCCTTGGGCTCACATATGTCTTCATCAAGTAAAAACTAGCTAAAGCTAAAGCTAAAGCTAAGCAGTCAGAACAAGAGATGAAGTATAAGTATCAGAGAGTCAGAATGCCTGACTCATATGTAGAATGCAGCCTTGACATCAGAGACTCTAAGCTAGGACATATTGACATGGATGATTTCTAGGCGAGCACTAACCAGGCAAGCAAAGTGGCCCGTGGATGAACAAATTAGTGGGCAGTGGATTGCACTTTATAGGGGTCTTCCAGTCAGTAGCCGTAAATAATGAGTTCATCATGTTGGTTGCTCGGTGCTATAACAAAGACACTAGATGTGTCAAAGACAAAGAACACAAGATGATCATCGACCTCACAACTCGTCACTTTGAACTAACCTGGGCATTCCTCATCATAGGCAATATGTAGAAATAAGCATCGAAGACTGCAAGAAGACCTGGGATGATAATGAGGATAAATGCATGCAGATGATGAACGAGCTTTATCTAGAAGAACAAGAAGTCGGTGAGCAGATGGCCACAAACCATCCACCATAGTGACTTCAATGAGGAGTTGAGTGATATAATCACCTTCTTAAATAGAGTATTTGGGCTCCCTGATGCCCATTATTTCCAAAATGGATGCTTGAGGTACTTGGAGACCATGAGCAAGAATGCTCTTGATTAGTGTTTTGGCTGGGGTGAAATCATCAGTGACACCATCTCCTAGCAGCTTCAACAAGTTCTAACAACTGGGAAGTTCTACATGAATTCCTACGTTGTATACGCTGCTACGTCAGCAAGGGATTTTACAGGGTTAGCTTGAAATGGGGTATGGCCCCAAGTCAAGATATATGAGTTCTACCCAGAGCTAAGGCTCAAGGCCAGCATCTCCCAGTTCTCTAAAATTAATGATGCCTTCTTCTATGAGGTAATCTACTTGCTTTGAGGCCAAACATGAGACATGGTTGGACCAACTCAAGTGTGATTGTTGCTACAAAGAAATGGGGAGCATTTTTCACGTAGTTCCCCACATTCACATACCTCAAAGCTGTGAATTTCGAGCGAGAGCCAACGAAGCTGCCAAGGTTTGCAGGGCCGAAGCTAATCCTACTGGAATTGTCAAGGCAGCTAATCACTTACCATGAGAAGTGCATGAAGAGAAAGAAAGGAGGAACTCCATTCCCCCTTACAGTTGGCCGATACACCTGCCCCACACTTACCAAAGCACAGGAGATGTATGCTTTGAGCTAGAGCTGTTAAATTTGAAGCACAACTTCCCAAAGAAGGCTAACCTTCGACTTCCGAGTTGCCTCCGAAAGGAAAAAATTGATCCCATCCATGTTCCCAAGATCGAGGACATTTGGATCGACCTGACACATGAGATAGACATCGGTAAAGGATCACTCCCGATTGGATTTGGAGGAGATCATCCACTATGGCGTTGCCATTGTCCCAAAGGAATTCCAAGAGACTGATCAAGAAATTGATTAGGTTTACCTTGACACATATGGGGATGATTGGCCATTTGCAGATATCAACAGTAACTAAAGCACCAAAACCATTCAGAAATGGTTAAGCCCACATTACAATGCACCAAACATTAGTGTAAACAGAATGGTCTCACCTACCTCAGAGTTGATTTCACTACTTCTCCTTCAGGTAGAGAACCTCCAAGACCGGCCCATGTGCCGAAAGGAAAAGGGAAAGACAAGGAGGGCGAATCAAGTAGACAAGAAGAAACTCTTGAAGGCCTTCCTTCTACTTCTGAGAAGTAAGTAGTCGACCTGGTATCTCTAGGTAAAGAAGAAACAATAGAGGTTTCAATGGATACATCCACCCAGGATGTTATCACAACTACAACTACAAAGGTACCCAACATTCCTTCTTCCATTTCTTCTCCTCCTCTTGTCATTGAAGCATCTATTCCTATGGATGTGTCTTCTCCTCTCCCTTCCTCCCTTCCATCTCCCACCTCTTCTCTTCTTCTCTCTCTCGTGATCTGTCACCCAGTATTCCCTCCATCCAATTACAGATCCCTTCCATTTCCATGTCCTTCTCTTCTCCTGTAGTAACTCCAGGCCCCACAAGCAGCGGTGCGTTGGACTCCTTGTCAATGCCACCACCGAGTGTTTCAACATACTTCCTTGAGGCCTCTACAGTTTCTCCCCTTTCACTCCTGTTTCTTCTTCTATTTCCTCTACTCCCACTCCCATAAGTCCTAGTTGGATTTCTGACCATCTGGGCCAGCATAAGAGAAAGGTTCCCATTGCGGCCATGGATTTCTCCGTCATTCCGAAGAAGGGAACCAAGAAGCAGAAAGCGATAACTCACTTTTCTAAAAGCACTTCGGGGGAGAGAGTCATGGAGATAGCTTACCCGGACCCCACCAAGAAAAAGGAGGATCTGTCTCCCATAGACTTCACAGTGACTCAAGTCACAATGGGGACCTCATCTGAAATCCTACAAGGGGAAGCCTTGTCTGTTGTGGATGCTCTCTACAAGAAGCTCCAAGAAGCAAAAGAGGAGAAGAGAATACTCAAAGAACAAAACAAACATCTCCTACAAGAATTGTAGAAAATGGGCAACGCTCCTCCTGTGACTACCGCCGAACCCATTCAAGTTCCCAGTCAAGAGAAAATAAATGAATATGTTAAGATTGGTGAACAAGGTGCAGCAATATCATCTTGGATTGAGCAAATCCTCAGAGATGGTCAAGAAATGATTGGGAAATTCACAGTGCTCTATCAGGATATAACCCAAGAAAATAAGGAGCTACAAGCAGTAGTAGGTTCCCTCTCCGAAGAGTTGGATAATGCCAGTTACAAAGATGAAACATTCCAAACCATGGTTGACTACTCAGCTGATGACCTATTGAAGGTCGGCGTTATCAATCACCCGCATGCACATAACAAAGCTCTCATCGCTTTAGATTACCGGGTTGATCAAATGGAATATATCCTGGAGAGAATAGATAAAATCAAAGATGAAGCCCTGGACGCATGATACAACATGGAGTAGATACATTACAAAATGTCTCCAGGGCGCTTCGATGAATCATATAACTTGAGGGAAGTAGATGATACATTCCAGTGCTTCAAGGCTATCGTCACTCAAGGTTTGGCACCAGAGGTCACTTTTGACCGAGAATCAATCAATAACCTCTTGGCTTACCGTGACTTCATTGGCTTTTTGATCAATGCATGCGAAACTTTCACCGAGTTACCTGACAAGCTCAAGAATGAGAAAGAAACTTGCGAAGTCATTGGTGACCATTTTAAAGGTCTAGATCATGATCAACTTCAAGTGATGATCAGCAAGTTTATGGAATATCGAGCACAGTGTCACATCAACTCTCCTGATCAAAAGCAAGATACCAAGTTCGAACAAAGAGATGATGAGGAGTAGTTTCTCCTCTGGTGTATGCATTGATCCTTTTTTGTAAAATGTTTAAAAAGCATGTTGGCATTTATGATGACATCATCCATGTTGCACCATGGGATGTTGTCATCCAAAAACTTGCGTAAAGTCAACTTTTGACTTTTTAGATATTTTGTAAATATCTTGTAAGATATTTTGGAAGTAGTGGTTGGTTTTCTCTTGTCTTATTTCCTCTTATCCTTCTATAAATGCTTGAATACTTGTTATATTTGAGGGGTGGACATTTTTTTGTATGAAAAATAAGTGACGAGAGAAATACTTTATGTTTTCTTGAATGTAAGAAATATTAATACACATATTCGAATTTGTGCTCAATATATGTGTTATTTGCATCAGATATTTATTAAGTTAGATCTATGTTTTTATTCTTTTAGATTCATTCCTAATATTTTCATATGTTCATCAAGATTGCTTTAATTGTTTATGCAAGTAAGTTTGGCTCTGTTTCTTTCACCCAAAGCATAAACCGTTTGACCTTTCTCGTCTTGGAATGCACATAGATTCTGTCAAGAACTTATCCCAAGGGCTCAAAGATAGGCGTTGATTTCTCATCTTTTAAGGTGATGATAAACCATTCCTCCTTGTTCTCAAAACTGATATACCCCTTGTTAAACTATAGGTCAACATTATTTTTGTAATACTAGGGGTGCCCAAGCAATGCTAGAAAATTGTCCGCCTCGGCTAGCGCCAGACCTCGAAGTCTCCAAAGTGAAATGTTCCTCTTGAATAGTGATAACCACATCCTTCAAGACACCAATGGACATTTCCTTCGTCTTGTTCGCCATATACATCACATTCAAAGATGGTCATGTAATGTGGGTCTTCCCATTTGCTGCCATACATCCAAGGTGAGAACATTGATTTACGTACTGTATTGTTCAAAATATTATTCAATCCATCCATCTACAACAAAATTTAAGGTGATCTATTTGTCGAGCGTTGTAGTCATTTTTACCCCTATCACAAAATAAAGAAACCCCATGCGTGCAGCCGACCTATCACCCAACAGATGTTGGGTGCTTGCCACTGAGGTATGCGCAAGTGCCGAGTGTCTCTTTTATGTGAGTTTAGTGGGAAACATCATCTATGATTTGTGTTTAAGATATTTCAAAAGGATTTAAGACATACAAGAACCATAGAGCTTAGAACGGCCTCTAGATCCTTTCACTATTCTAGATAGAGTGCTTAATAGATTATATAACTTGTACCGTAATAGAAATAAGTATATAAGAATCCATACTCGTCATAAAATGAAAGAAAACCTATGAAAAATATGTATGCATCATAATCATTGATATATATATATATATATATATATATATAAACTAGTAACCTCATTACATCCATGAAGCCATTCATAGAATGTCACAGAGAGAAGCAGCACATGATCAGCATTACAACTCGGACTAATGTAGCTAGGCTAACAAAAAGAAAAATTACAATCCCCTTGCCCAATACATCCTTTCCCAAATATAATTACCCACTAACAGAGTTCTTGCAGTATTTCTGCAGAGCTCCGCCCATTCTCTAGTTCTCTTCTCCTCTCTTCCTCCGTCTCTTTTTACTCTATAGGCACTTGTATTTATAGCCTTTCTGATCGCCAACTCATCCTCTAACACCCTCAGATCTGATGCCAAGTGTTTGAATGTGGTCCTCCATGCGAGCATGCTCCTCCAAGCCTGAGCTTTCCACTTTATACCATGATGTGCTTCTAGAAGCTTCTACCGCAGGCATGCTCCTTCCTGGGCCAACCTGTCGCCAGGCTGGCACCTTATCCATGCGCAATCAGGTCATGCTTTTCACGTGTTCTACCCCAAATGTCCAATTTGACTAAGTCCCAAACCCTTGGTTCTATCCGTATGCACCACACGCACCATGGGTTTCCTTAAACCCTTTTCTTAAACCTTGCCTTGCGCACTTTGTCCTTGCGTGCCTACACACCTTTTATACTTGGTCAATATTCTAGGGGCCTAACATCACCCCACACTACACCTGTTCTCCGTCTCGTGGGAACACTTCTCTTAGTGAGAGAAAGAATACAATAGGCTTACACCTAGGAGAAAGAATAAGGGGATGAAAGAATGGGGAAAGAAGAAAGAATGGGAGAGTGAAAGAATCACTGCAATAGACTGGGAAAATCCTTTTGCAAGTCGACCTCCAATTTATTCCAGGCATCGACTTCATCCTGTGCTCTCTGACAGAGGTCGCCGACCAGGGCGCTCACCCCTTCAAATTTTAATCCATCTCCTTACATGCTCATAGTATCTGTGATCTTCTCCAATTCCTTGTATATATCCTCCAATGCATCCATTCTTTGTGTAATGCACAGATATAGCTCCTTCAACTAGTTTTTGATTGAAACCCTTAAGGTTTCAATGGCCTCTGATTTCTTCTCAACCTCGGCAAGGATTTTGTCTCTTTCTACCCTATTCCCCTTGTTTTTCTCCTGGAACTCCTTGAGTTCTACCTCATGAGTGGCGACCAAGGCACCTACCACTTTGTCTCTATCCACGCAATTGTCATACGTGGCCTCAACAGTCTAGGAAGTGGCCCTTACATCAGCAAGCACTTTGTTGTACTCTGCAACGAGTGCTACAATCTTCAACTTGTCTTCCTTCTCTAGGCATACGGCCACTTCCTCTATAGACTCTAAGGCTAGCGGCTATCTTTCCATGGTGAGGACCCTTGTTAAATCCTCCAAGCATCCCAAGGCAGATCCATACTTTTTGCGGGTGATGCTAGGTCCTGGATGCTTTAATAGTATGGCCTTGTTGATGGATTCTACTTTCTTGTACACAATGCTCACCTTGGCCTTTTCATCCTTCAATTCCCACTACCACTAGGTGCTGATTAACTTTTCCTAGCTCAGCTCCTTGGTTAATGTAGCTAGCTCTTCCTCTTTCTCCTTCACTCCCCTTCCAGATCCCTGATCCTATCATTTCACCAAGAGTCTAGCCTATATCTCAACAGACTTTTTAAGTGCATTACACGATTGTTCATCCGAGAGCTTCGGCTATCCACCACTGGGTTATCTTCTCCTGGTCTTGCAATGTTACTATTTCCCGTGGCCTACCTCAAACTCCAGTTCATCAAGGTGGGACTCAATTTCCCAAGAGATCATCTTCCTTGTCTGCGAATAGGCAACCTCCTTGTCAAAAGATGACATGCCTACAAACTCCTCTCGCCGGAAGTGTACTTTGGAACCATGCATGAAACACCTTCTTGGGTCATCAATGTAACCCATCTTTGGCGTTCCCCCTCTCTACGTGCCTTCCTCCCGTGCGCATACCCTTGGGTATACTTATAGTTAAAATGGGGCCTTTAGTGTTGGCGCATTCCTCTCCTACACTCTCCTCCTCTTTGTTCAATACTGGCTCAGCACCACGTTCCACTTTTTCCTTCACTAGGGACTCCATGTCCCTTGTCTCCTCTTCTTCGCCACCTTGTCTGTTTGCTCTTGTGTAGATCTTGGAACCTCTTGCTTCGTGCTCTAGCCCCTTTATCTTTTCCCATGTCCTGGGCGCTTCCTCCTACCTGGCTATCCTTGCACCACACAAAAAGGAACCCTTGTTCTTCTTCTCTCGCCTTCCTCCTTTGAATCATGTACATTGAAAACATGCGGCCCTTGATCTTTCCCGGTGTCCTCTTCCCCACTTACTTCTTCTTCACCATCCTTTTCGCTAATGCACTTTTCCAAACTTCTAGCTTCATCCGAGGTGGTCTCCTCTTTTACCCTCTGCTTCTTCCTAATGGGAGATTCTAGTGTAGGTGACTGCTTTCTTCTTCTTCTCATGACTCCTTATCTAATGGCTTTTCTCGGATCTCGAGTCTTCTCTTTGCTAAGGGATTTTTCTTGCGCTTGTACATACTGGTTTTAGCACTTGTTGCCTGGGAACCTATTGCATGTGTCTCCACCACACTTGGAATTTTCTTTTCTAGTTATTTTTCCTCCCGTTTGGGCGTGGGTATTTTCCTCCCAATTGGATCTTGAGGTATAGATACCTCATTTTCCAAATATATTCCATTTTCCAACTTAGGTCTTATGCAAATGTATATGCACGTTGTAGATCCTTCTGTAATGGGCAGAGTCATGGGCCTTGTCATTTGGACGTCATGCGATACGTACCACTCCATGTACATGCACTTGCTGGGTACACCAACCCTTTGCACATTTCCTTGTGGTCATGGTCCAGATTACCAAGGTCTAACTTAAACTTTTGGACTCAAACTTGTTTACTCCCGCTTGAAGTATTGACCTATGAAGGCAAGGGGAGCTTGCGCCATGGGCTCCATGTCCCATCTCGATAGTTTGAATTTGCCCAAACAGAAATTATGGTACACAAAATATTCTACTTCTCCTCCGGTGGTTGCTACTAGTTGTTCAGGAATTCTCCATTCTACCCCGAACGCATTCCTTAGGCGTGTGTACCACTTTTCCAAGTGCGCCTTGTGCACTATTTTCATAGTGTCACAAGTGTATTTCTCAAACCTTTTGGCGGGTGAGGGGTTTTCAGCAGGGTACTCCCATACGAACTTATCTGATGCATCTGGTACCCCGATCTCTGAAAACACAATGGTTAGCAACACATTTCCAAAAAGGATCCTGTCACCTTCCTTCGCACAGTTGATAATTTCATCTGCGATGAATGTAGACAAATTATAGATGGTGCCCTCTGAAATATTTCTACAAACGTTCAACCATGGCTTATTGACTTAGGTCCATCTCTCCTAGCCATTTAGCTTTGACACCAAAGCGCGCCATCTTCATTATTAGATCCTTGATGTCTGTGACATCATAATACCTTGACCCCTTTTTGCATGCAAAAGTGGTGATAGTTTCCTTAATCTCTTCTTTGTCAGTCAAGTCATCCTCCAACCCGTCTCCTTTATAGATGAGGTCTGTGAAATGTGAAATTAGTTGAGGAGTTATGTGCATCTTGTGCCCCGCAAAGTGGAAATAGTCCTCATATATGCGCGACATCATCCATTGATACAATCGCTCGTGTTTCTGAAGTATGGAAACTCAAAGAGTTGTAATAACCCTACCTTCTCCAACTTGACCTTCACGTCATCATTATAAATGGGCAAACCCTCTGGTGTCCTCTTGTTTGTTGGGCATACTAACTCCAGCACCAACTCCTTTTCGATTGTGCTTGTTTGATGATTATAATCGTTTACGGACATGTCCCTAAGATGGGACTCCCACTCCTTCCCCAACAATACTCCATCTAGGTACTACATTTCTACATACCACTCTTCATTTGTGCTTGCTTCAATTTCTTGTTGCTTTCCCGCCCCTTCTTGGGTGTACTAACTAGTTTCTTGGGTGCCATTATCTAGGTCTTCTTCCCACTTCAATCACTCCGTGTTACTCCGTTATTTCTCTCTCTCCAACCTTAGATCTCGAACTTGTTAAGAAAATTTCTTAATTTCGTGCCCTAGTTCTTCAAACCCTAACTGGGATACTCCCTTCACAAGACGACGCCTTCTCACAACTTCTTTTACACTGTGAAATCCCTTCCTGCTGGTTTGCAAATCCAAACTAGTTACCCATGCTTCAATCTCTCCAAGTTTTTCTTCACACGGATCAATTTTTGGAAGCCCTAGTTTGCAAAGGTGTAAAAAGTGCTTTGTTCTTCTTATACTCAAAGTGAAAAATGAAGTTCCTCGACCCCTTTATTTATAGTTTTTCCCTTTTTGAGCATTAAGTGCTACTTCACCTACCACCATACTTTTTTCATTTAATGCAACTTTTTTCAAACAAATCCTGACTTAAGTGCTTTCCCTCATGTGCCCAACATGCATAGACAATCCTCCAACCTTCTGGTGTGCAACCAATCCAACATGACAGGAGACTCTTGTGTGCACGTAACTAGTGCTGAAGGCACTTCTTTTGTCTTGATTTTCCTACCTTGTGTTGCTTGATGCGCTTTCTCCTCCTTTGTACGTGGGATCTATAAGTAGCTTTATCTTGGCACCAACCATCCTTTTTCCATCTTTTCTTTTCAAGCACCTCTTTTAACAGGGCCATTCAAACAGGATTTTTAACACAAACTTCCTTGGTACTTTAACCATGCGCTCCTTCACATTACTCCACCCCACACTAAAATGATGCGTGGTCATCTGCGCACTCACAGATTCTCAAAAAATAGCAATAAGGTTACCCACGCCCAAGGCGTAAAACAAAACAAGAACGCAAAAGGGAAACACAAGAAAAGAAACATATAAAGGAAAATTCTAAACTAACTGGAAAAACTACCTTATTTACAAACATTAAGAAGACTTATTTATAATAGGGCTTCAGCCTACTCCCATTGAAGTGTCCATGAAACTTCGTCCCATCCAACGCTTGTAACTAGTATGCACTTGAATCAAAGATGTACGAGATTGTGTAAGGACCCAACCAATGGACTTTCAACTTCCTAGGATGGCGTAGAAATTTAGAATCATAAAGTAAAACCATTTGCCCAACCTCAAACTTCTTGTTTCTTATGTGGCAATCATGCCAAGCCTTCGCTTTCCTTTCTCTCTGTTTGGCTCCACTCGCGAGTGATCATCTCTCATCCAAATTCATTAACTCATTAATTCTTTCTTCCAAAGGCTTTCTCATGAGCCAACCCCTTGCACGCACTATTCACAGAGAAGGTAACATGAATTCAATTGGCAAAATAGCTTCCACGCCAAACACCAACTAAAATGGTGTGGCTTTGTTCACCTTTTATATGTTGTCCTATAATCCCATAACACTGTTGATACTTTTTCATCCCAATCTTGTCTTCCAACATCACAAATTTTGGTCAGGGTATGACTCAGTATTTTGTTGAATGCTTCCATGGTTCCATTTTCTTATGGGTGATAGGGTGTAGTCTTGTGATGAGCCACCATGAACTCTGCTAATAGGATCCTCATGGTCTCATTTAATAAATGCATACCCCTATCATTGGTTAAACTCAAAAGACATCCATACCTCGTGATAATGTTCTCCCACAAGAATCTTGTTGCTATGGCTATTATGCAATCTTTAGTTGGGGCTGCCTCTACCCACCTTGTCAGATAATCCATGCAAGTGATGACATAGCGTGACCTAGTCCTATGCGCCACTGGTGCAATAGGGCCTACAAAGTCTATTGCCCACTTTTCAAAAGGCTCTATGCTAGGGATAGGGCGCAAAGGCATTTCATCTCTCCTTCCTGGCTTGCCAATGTGCTGAAAATGGTCACACACTTTACAATAGTCTTTACAATCCTTACATAGAGTTTCCTACCACAAACATGTCATTAATATCTTATGCGTGGTGGAATCACCTACATAATGTCCACCCACACTTCCTCTGTGAGCTTCCTCCATGATGGCGAGGCACTCATGCTCTAATACATACCTGCACATAACTTCATCATGTCCCAACTTGTATAAGTCTCCACTGATCAGCATGTAGGGTGCGACACGTATGACTAGATGTTTCTTCTCTAATGCCTTCATTCCTTCCTGCCACAACTTCCTTTAAAAATAGCGCCATCTCCTCCAAATCCAAGGGCGGCCACAACCTAAAAATTTGTGTGTCTAGTATTGTCTCCTCAATACTCTGCACTTTCTCCCCTAAATCAATTCTTGATAGATGATCAGGTCCACAATTGATCTTCCCAGGCTTCACTACTACGATGAACTCAAACTCTTGAAATAACAATACCCACCGACATATGTGCCCTTGTAGAACATGCTTGTTCACCAAATACTTTAATGCCATGTGGTTGGTGGAATTAACGAAGGGTGTTGCCAGTAGAATCTTGTCTAAACCGAAAAGCACGTAGATCATTGACAATGCCTCGTACTCAATTATGGTGTAATTCTGCTCTGCTATTGGTGTCAGCTTCCTACTTGCAAAACATAGAGGATGATCAACAATTCCTTCACCTAGCTGTGCAAGCACTACTCCAATAGTGGTTCCTGAGGCATCTACATGGACATGGAAGGGATTGTCCCAAGAGGGAAAATGTAATATAGGTACGGTGACAAGCCTATCCTTTAATGTATCAAACGCCCTCTGCTGCGCCTCTCCCCAATGGAAGGCACTTTTATGTCTCGAGCAACTCCTCTAAAGGTGCAAAGATCTTGCATACCTCTTGTTGAATTTCCTATAATAACCCGTATGCCCAAGGAATACATGCACCTTTTGCACTCTCTGGCTAGTAGGCTCCCTAACCCCACAATAATCAGTAACTTTAGCGTGATCTACTAGCAAACCCTCCTTATATATGATATGCCCCAATAACGTGCCAAAGGGTGTAACAAATACACATTTCTTAATATTGAGGGATATCCTCAACTACCTACACCTCTCAAACATCAACCTCAAATTATCACAATGGTCTTTGACTAGACCATACACTATCCAATCATCTAAATAGACCTGAAGAAACTTATGGATGAAGTCCTGGAACGCTTGCACCATGATGCTCGAAAAAATAGTAGGCACATTCTTCAACCCAAAGGGCATGATTGTATATGCAAAACTTCCCCACTCGGTGGAGAAATTTTTCTTCTCCTGGTCCTCCTTTGCAATCCGGACTTGGTGGTACCCTGAAAATCCATCCGTAAAGGAATAGATTTCTCGCCTATGACTCCTTCCAAAATTTCTTCAATGAAGGGGGTTGGAAAAGGATCGATGACACAAACTACGTTCAGATCCCTATAATCCACGCAGATCCTAATCTGTCCATCCTTCTTGATGTTGATTACCATTGGACTTATCCATTCCGATTCTTCCACTGCTTCAATGATCCCAGAAGCTATCATTTTTTCTATCTCCTCCTTAACCTTTACGTGCAAATTGGGATTCATCTAGTAGGGTCTTTTCCTGACCAGAGCACACCATCCTTCAGCTTTATCTTCATCTCCCCAAGGAATGGTGAACGCCTTTGAGCTCATGGTACCCACACGGGAATAAATCCTCAAATTCACACAATAGATCAATGATCTTAAATACTTCCTTCTCCGACCAGTAATCTCCAATAATAGCTTCCTTAGGTTCTTCTCCTGAACCGATGTTAACCTTATTTGTCTTTAAGGGCTCATGGTAGGCATGTGTATGAGTATCAACACTTTCCACTACCTCACGCGTTCCTATAGAATGGCTAACATCCAAGCTTTCTGCTTCCTCTCCATCAATCACATACACCAACTTTCCTTTCTCCTTTTCCAAACACACACGCTCAAGCTGTAACTCTTCTGTTTCCTCTACTTCCTCTTCAAAACGCACCTCCAAACCTGTTCCACCCAGTAACTCCAACATCCTATCCTCCACCATGGCACTATACCCCATGGTAAGGCACTGATACTCAAGTAAGACCTTATCAACTAATGGCTTAGTACTCACGATAATCAAAGGTTTGAATGAGGTCATTCGCGAGCTCCCGCCAACTCCCTATCCGGGCAACGTGTCTCCAAATGAATGTACCATGCACACACGTAACCCTACAAAGTGTAGAGTACAAATTTTGCATCCGGAGGGATGGTGGAAAATCTTCCATTCCTTCTCTCTAGATCCTTTCACACTCCTAGATATGGAAAGATGAGGGCTCCTTCCCATGGTAGTCCTTGATGGTGGTGAGTGTGTTGCTCCTAGATAATCTAACAGAGAGCAATTCTTACCTTGTGCCATTCCAAATGGCTCTCCGATGTGTAGCCCACCACCGTGCAACCGTGCATGCAGAGCAGACATAACTTAACATCCCTCTCCGTTCTGTAAAAATATCTCGTGGAAGGCTCTTAGTAAATACTTAGGTAGCTCCTTTCCTCCTGGCATCAACATGTGTGTGCCTTTTTCACCTTGGTCACCGACCCTCTCAACTATTGTCCCATTAATTCATAAGTTCCATGCACCCAATTGTCACATGCTAGATTGGTGGTATCACTTACTGACTGAGCATCCTCAAACTGGATAACTTCATTAGTAGGATGTATTATCTTTGGGTCCCTGATTGAGCACACATATATCTTGTCCAGAACTTCTTCCCCAAAGGTTCAATATAGGGTGTCAAATTCCCATCAGCCAGGGGTATAATGACCCGTTTCTCCTTATTTTCAAAGTTGATGTACCCTTTGTTGAACCAAAGGTCCACCTTGTTCTTGTAACACCATGGGTGCCCAAGTAGTGCTGGGAAATTGTCTACCTCGATGAGCACCAAGAATTCGAAGTCCCTAATAAACTTAGCTCCCTCGATAGTGATAGATGCATCCTTTAAGACACCGATGGGCATCGCCTTAGTCTTGTTTTCCATATACATCACATTTGAAGATGGTTGTAATGTAGGTCTTCCCATCTGATGCCATGTATCTAAAGTTAGAACATTAACTTTCGTGTCAGTGTCAATGAGGATATTACTAAGGAGCCATCCATCTATAACTACATTCAATGTGATCTCTTTGTCATAGTAAAGGCTGTGAGGGGGAATGTTTACGTGCAAGACCTACCTCTCGTGCTCTCCTCCGGTGCGTGGTACCTTCTCTCTCAACCATGATCCTAGCAAGGGAATGATATTCTCTTGCCTTAGCATTTTACACATGTCCTTGACCTCATCCAGGTCATCCTTTGGCACCTCGACTCTCCTCCCTTGTTCCTCCCTCTTGTATTTCTCCTTTAGACACTGGATTTCCCCTTGTAAACTCTAAATGAAATCCATAGTGTCCTGATACACCTCCTTTTGATGCATAGGGTCTGGGTACTTTCTATGAATTATTTCCTCCCTTGAAACTAGGTACCTCTGCCTTGGTATCTCTTTTGCGTGCACGGATTATACTCTTGTTATTACCAAGACAAGCTCCTAACCTGCATCCCTTATTACCCGAGGCATCCACTGTGTGTCTTCCTTCTTAATGTTGACCATTGCAGCACCCTTGCCTTTCCAGTGCTACTAATTCATGTGCTCAAACAACTCTGGGCACTCCTCATACTTACTTCTTTCTACACCATGAGCACCGTAATGTCCGGGCACTCTCATTTGTAATGCTCTGTAGATCCACAATTGAAATAGGTTTCACATGGAAACTCACTCCTTCCTCCTCCATAGTGACCACAACCACGGAATCCTCCGTAAAAACCCCTTCCACGTGCGCCTCCATCTCGTGTGCTCCTCATAACGCCGATCATCACCCTTGGAACTACGCAACACTAGTTTGGTGCGCCCCATGATAAATGGCCTTGTGGATATGATCAATGACCCTACAGTCCTTAGTATCATGGGTTGTAGAGGTGCAAATCTTGTAGTAACAAGACACATTCTTCCGGATTGCACGTTGTAGCAAGGGGCATCTACTTGCATCATGGTCCCCATGACAAATTTCACAATCTACTGCCATGGCGTGTACTATCCTCCGGGGGAAATTATCCTTAACATGCCCCTCTACTTCACAATCTATGCACCACAAACCACTACGAGTCTCATGGGCTGAGTTCACAGAAAATTTTTCCAACTACTTGGACATAGCAAGTGTCCCGAGCCTCTAGAACAAAGCAACACTAAGTATCAACACTACCAATAGCCTCGGTGCGTAGAGAAGCTTCCAATGCCTTGTGCGGGTTTGTAAAAGTTTTATGAGATAAGGCCCTTCTAAAAGGGGTGATCAATCCTCCAACAAACCACTGAGCATGCTGTGAAGGGTGAATATCATATGATAATTTAAACAAGAGAGTTTTAAAGCGCGCATCATACTCCCACACACTCTCTAGCCATTCCTTGTTGAATCTCCTTCAAAGTACTGATGCTCTTATGTTCAAACTTAGGGATGTGAAATTCTACAAAGAATGTGTTCTTTAAAGTAGTATAGTCCACCATTGTTTGATGAGGGTCATACTTCCTATACCAGCTATGCATGCGCCCTTACAACGTGGTTACAAACTAACTAGCCTTTTGTTCTGGGGTTGTGATACCCTTTGCATGCCATAGCAATTCACACTTGTGAACATGTTTTATAGCATCCTTAATACCTATATAATTGGGAAAATGTAGAGATATCTCAAAGAAAACTTGTGGGGATGGTTAGGGCCCGAATCCTCTCGAGCCAGAGCCTTGGTTTCTACCTGTGTTTCCTCTACCACCTAATCCACTAGGTCCACTAGGTCCTGAACCACCAGATCCACCAGGTCCACCAGGTCCTAAACCACCGAGCCATAAGACCCACCAAATCTTATTCCTCCCGAACTACCATATCTACTGCACCCACTGTGTCCTAAACCACTAGATCCACCGAGATCCACCAGGTCCTAAAGTGGTCATGCCAAGGGTCCCCACGCCTCACCGAGCCGCGTGCATATGGTCTATGACAATGCCCCACTACTAATAGTATACCCCATGCCACTCCCAAAAGTGAGACCAAAAGCTTGTGTGTCTATACCTTTCCCGAAAATTCCTAACACTAGGTTGGTGTTTGCATCCATAGAAGGCCCAAACGAGAAATTATACCTCTTGGGTGTAGACCGATCACCTCCAATGTAACCAATGGACTAGTAATAGTTTCCCCCGATCTCGGAAAACAAGTGCTAGGGTCCGGTCACTAAGTGGGCTCAGATGCGCGCCAATGGTTCTTATCTCTCTATGTGATGAACTCTCATTAGAAGCCAAAGGGGTCTCTCTTATGCACTTGCCAAGATGGGGTTACACAGACTACTCAGGTTCCACATCCTCTGCGTGAACCTCAAATCCTTCCCGCAACATCTGCCACCATACATCCATCACACCTGTAACCTCACGTTGTCTAGCAATCTCCCTTTCACGTGCTTCACCATACTTGAGTCATCTCTCCTCCCTTTCTTTCTTTGTCATAACATCTTGCCATCTTCCTCCACCCTAGCTTCCTCACCCAACACTCGAAATGGTTTAGCCGGCCATTGGGAATGCCTCTAAACTCATGGTAACCATCAATATTTTCATAGCCAGAGGGACAACACATAGAAACGATCCTCTAGGATCCCGTAGAAACTCAAACTCAACAACCTCCAGACAAGAATATGTGGAAATGGTATACTCCAGAGTGTAGCTAGCCAATACTCCTTTCCACCAATGATCCACAACATGGGTCCACGTCAGATCTACATCCTGCGCAACTTTGGTATTCTTCTTAGGTCCACACATGTGATCCATAATGCCAACTTGATCTAGACACATAGGCTGAGAGCCATTCATACAGTTCCACTGGGAAGCAGCAGAAAAAGTTTCATACAGATCATGGTAGAGGTTCTCTTCTACCCATCTATGTGCATCAAACTCAGGTCCAATGCTGAATCTCTGAGAAAATTCATCCTCCGTGCTCTTGAACCATGATTCAACACTTTCCAATGTTAACGATCTGTCATTACTCACTACACAGATCATGACGTATGTTATTTCCCACTACAACTTCGAAAAGAGTCCCGACAACGGAACCAAGATGTAGTCATTTTTACCCCTGTCACAAAAGAAAGGAACCCCATGCACACCAACCTATCACTCGCCAGATCTTTGGCACTCATCCGAGGCACGCGCGGGTGCCGAGTATCTCTTTATGTGAGTTTGGTGGGAAACATCATCTATGATTTTTGTTTAAGATATTTCAAAAGGATTTAAGACATACAAGAACCATAAAGCTCAGAATGGCCTCTAGATCCTCTGCAGCTATTCCAGACAGTGAGTACTTAATGATTATATAACTTGTACCATAACGAAAGAAGTATATAAAAATCCATACTCAAAGATAAAATGAAAGAGAACCTATGAAAAATATGTATGCATTAGAATCATTGATATTTATATATATATATATATATATATATATATATATATATATATATAAATAGGTAACCTCATTACATCCATGGAGCCATTTATAGAATGTCATAGAGAAGTAGACCATAGTCATGCATTACAACTGGACTAATGTAGCTAGGCTAACAAAAAGAAAAATTACAATCCCCTTTCCCAATACATCCTTTCCCAAATGTAATTACCCACTAACAGAGTTCTTGCAGTATTTCTGCAGAGCTCCGTCCATTCTCTAGTTCTCTTCCTCCATCTCTTTTTACTCTACAGGCACTTGTATTTATAGCCTTTCTGGACTGCCAACTCATCCTCCAACGACCCTCAGATCTGATGCCAAGTGTCTGAATGTGGTCCTCCATGCGAGCATGCTCCTCTAGGCATGAGATTTCCACTTTATACCATGATGTGCTTCTAGAAGCTTCTACCGTAGGCATGCTCCTTCTGAGCCAACCTGTCTCCCGGTTGGCACCTTATCCACATGCAGTCGGGTCATGCTTTTCACATTTTCTGCCCTGAACGTCCAATTTGACTAAGTCTTGAACCCTTATTTTTTTCTATGCGCACCACATGCACCACGGGTTTCCTTAAACCCTTTTCTTAAACCCTTCCTTGCGCGCCTACGCGCCTTCTATACTTGGTCAATATTCTAGGGGCCCAACAAGCGTCAAGGCATGGGGAAGAAGGTTAACATGCGAACTCCGTCTCTTACACTCTCTTCCAAAGGCATGGTACCTTCTCCTTAACCATTCTACAAGTAAGGGACTGATATTATCTTTGCCTTAACATCTTGCATACTCCCCTAACCTCATCTATATCCTTCTACTGAGCCACAAAATTCTTCCTTTTCTCTAAATTTCTTGATTGCTACTTGCACAATCGGATCTCTCCTTATAGACTCGAATTACATCCATAGTCTCTTGATACACCTCTTTTTGATGGGTAGGGTTCGGATACTTCCCGTGCACCAATTCTTCATTGCAACTAATTTTCTTTGTCTTGGTATCTCCTTGGTGTGTGCAACCTCTTCTCATGTCGTCACCATACAAGTTTTAGTCCTAACTCACACACCACTCTTAGCATCCATTATGAGTCATCCTTATTTATGCTTACCATCCTATCGCCCTTGTCTTTCTCGGTGCTGCTTGCTCATGTGCTCAAAAATTTCAGGAACTCTTCGTACTTATGTTTCTTTCCACTCCAAGAGTAGTACAATAGATCAAGACACTCATGCTTATAATACTTTGTAGACCCACAATTATAACAAGTTCCTTATAGAACTCACCTTTTCCTCCATGGTTTCTATGACCATGAAACCCTCTGTGGAAACCTCTTCCACACACTCCTCCATCTATGCACCCTTCATAGCGGTGATCATCATCCTTAGAACTACTTGCAAGGCTGGTCTAGCACACACCAAGATCAATGACATCATGTATCTGGTCAATTAGCCTACAATATTTGGTGTCATGGGTCATAGAGGTACAAATATTGTAATAACAAGACACATTCTTACGGATCGCATCTTTGCAGTAGTGGGCATCTACTTACATCATGATCCCCGTGGCAAATCTCACAATCTCTTTGTCATAAGACGTATCGATTTACAGGGTAAATTATCCTTTTTGTGCCCTCTATCTCACAATCCGTGCACCATAGACAACTACGAGTATCATGCGTCAAGTTCACATATAGCTTCTCCAATTACTTCACCATTCCAGCAATTTGATCCTCAAGGAAAGGGCTAACACCGGTATCTACACTTCCAACTACCTTAGTGTGTAGGGTAGCCTTCAAGGCCTCGCGTAGGTCTGTGAATGTCTTGTATGAAAGTGTTCTTTTGAACAGGTGTTATCAATCCTCCAAAAACCACTGAGCATGCTGAGAAGGATGAATATCATAAGATAGTTTTGACAAGAGATTTTTAAACCATGTGTTATATTCCCGCACACTCTCTGCCATTCCTTATTAGTATCTATTTCAAAGTGCTAATGCTCTTCATTCAAATTCATGGATATGGAATCTAGCCAAGAAGGCATTCCGTGGTGTGGTGTAATCTACCACCATTTGATGGGGGTCATACTTTTGGTACCAACTATGTGCACTCCCAGAACTGTAACGTCGTTGCAAATTGACTTTCCTTTCACTCTGGGGTAGTGATCCCCTTTGCACACCATAGAAATTCACACTTGTGTACATGCTCTACAGCATCCTCAACACCCTTGTAATCTGGTAGATGTAAAGACATCTCAAAAATACTTATGGAGGTGGCTGAGGCCCTTGTCTACATGATCCAGAACATTTATTCCCTCTGGTGTTTCCTCCACCACTAGATCCACCCGGTCCTATACCTCCTAATCCACCAGATCGACCTCTAGATCCACCAAACACACCGAGATTCTCCTCCTGTTCTTGGTAATGGGCCCGAAATAGTCACGCCTCTGTTCCCAATGTCCCACTAATCTCGCACACCGATGGTTTATGATACTACTTCACTATCGATGTGTATCCTGCACCACTCCCATACATGATACCCAAACTTTGTGTACTCACTTTTCCCAAAAATCCCTCCAAACACAGAATTGTTTTTGTGGCCATAGATGTCCCAATTGAGAAGTTATACCTCTTTGGTGTAGATCGGTCACTTCCATCGATACCAACTAGGTTAACAATACTTGTTTCTCTATTTGGAAAACTAAGCACCGTGGGGTAGGTCACCAGGTGGGTCTAGATGCACGCCAACGACTCTCGTTTCTCCATGTGATGAACTCTCATCAGAAGATGAAGGGGTTTATCTTTCATGCTTTCCAAGATGGGGTAACACATACTGCTCATGTGTCATGTCCTCTACGTGAACCTTAATTCCTTCCCGAAACATCTACCTCTATAGATCCATCACTCCCACAACCTTGCATTGTTTAGCCAACTCCCTTTCACGTGCTTCACTATACTTGAGTCACCTCTCTTCCCTCTCCTTTTCCGCCACAATGTCTTCCATCTTCCTCCACCCTAGCTTCCTCGCCCAACGCTCAGAGAAGCTTAGCCGACCATAGGGAATGCCTCCAAACTTAGTGTAATGATCAAGATCTTCATAACCAACGAGATAACTTACAAAAATGATCCTTTAGGTTCGCTTAGAACTCAAACTTGGAAAACTCTATACATGAATATGTATAAATGGCATATTCTAGGGTATAACTGGTTAGCATTTTTTTACACCAAAGGTGATCAACAACACGTGTCAAATCCAGATCAACATCCCGTAGCCTTTGGTAATCATCTTGAGTCCACACACGTGATCTATAGTACCAACTCGATCTGGATGCATATGCTGAAAGCCATTCATATAATTCTATTGGAAAAAAAAACAAAATAAAGTCTCATACAACTCATGATATAGGTGTTCTTCTACCCATCTCGCATCCATGAAACTCGTGTCCAATAATAAATCTTTGAGCAAACTCATCCTCCATGCTCTTAAACCATGTTTTGAAACTTTCTAGGGTCAAGAATCCATCATCACGTGTCAAGGGAAACAAGATGTAGTCATTGAAAGAGGGTTTGAAAACCTGCAAGCGAGGATCACGAGGGACGACGTGCACATCAATGGACGTGCGAACGGTAGTGTGAAGAGATCTCGGGAGGAGCGAGCATCAACCGAATATGTATGCAAGAATTCAAAAAGCAGTGAACTCGGTTAAGCCATAAAACTCTCCTCTATCTCATAGATCAAAAGACATGTACATATAGGAGGTGTTGCGTAACCCCAAAGGTCTTTGCAATCATGACAACTCGAGTAGAGAGGGGAGTTACATTCCCGCAATAGAAGTGTAACTCCCAATGATGCATATGATGCACCGACGCATTGGCGCACCGACGTGTAAGGGAATCTCATAATGACCCTAAATGACACATGGACCTACGATCTCACCTAAGTGAGATGACTCACCTGATGATGTGGAAAATAACACACACCAACACCCCCTTCATCGTAACTTAGGATGAGGTGCCAAGTCGAAACAAGAAATGGGTCCCGACACAAAGCCCGATGAGGCACCCATGTACAAGAAGAAGACCCAAGCAAGTGAAGGAAAAAACATCCACCACAAGAGAAAAACAAACTCTCTAATATAAGAAAGATGCCAAATATGGGTCTTGGACATAGACGCGCCTGAAAGGGTACCCATGTACAAAGAGACAATCTCTCGGAAAGAAGAAGAAGAGAGAAGAAGAGGGAGATGAGAGGAATGCAGAAGATGTCATGGACAGATCTAAACTCTGCAGCTCTAGGAAGTCTCCCAGAAGAATGTCGATGACGAGATCCTCTACCTCTGGACTAAAGAAGAGCCACCCACAACGAACTGTGTGCCTACCCTTAGGAAGGACAGAAATGATGCATTGGAAGTCCGCCCACTCCACAAAGGAAACTAAAGGCAGCAACACGAAGAACTCTGAGTCTGGTGCACTGAAGTGTGACATAGGTCTAGCGAGTGAGTGCCAAGGAACCGAAGGTAATGCCACGTGCGTAGAACTGTCAGAGTGTGAAGAGTGAACACATGTAGAAAGGATGTCCATGTGATGTGAAGGGAACAAAACATCCTCCACAATAGAAAAGGGATCCA
Source organism: Taxus wallichiana var. yunnanensis (assembly GCA_018340775.1). Classification (NCBI taxonomy): domain Eukaryota; kingdom Viridiplantae; phylum Streptophyta; class Pinopsida; order Cupressales; family Taxaceae; genus Taxus; species Taxus wallichiana. The sequence goes on along the minus strand of CM031234.1, from coordinate 448,861,521 downwards.
CAGCTGAGGGTGGATCAATGAAGGTCTCCGAGAAATGTGGAAGTGACATGATTCCCGGAAGGGGCACTCCCAACAACAGAGATGATGAACTCCTCTGAAACACTGTAGATGGATGAGGCACCTGTAGTACATCACAAGTAGACTCTGCGAAAAGACGACCAAGGTCAGGCAGATACTCGTCCCAATGAGGGGGCTCAACAAACAGAAGAGCGATGTATGATAGGTATGAGTCATCCAATGAACATAGAGGAGTGAAGTGGGCCTCGTACACCGGAAGTGGAAAGGAGGCTGGTGTAATGATGGTGTGAGACTGAGAAGGGGACTGCTTTCGATATCTCGATGAGATGTGGGGGTGACAACAATGTATGTCGGAATAGTGAGAGAAAGAGGAGAAGAGTCCTCTGTAGTACTCTCGACATTAGAACTGCATGCACAATTCTCATCATCAGTAGTAGAACCAAGCAATCTGTGTCAGTGGAACTATCATCACACGAAGAAATGGAGACAACTCAATCAGCGGATCAACAATGGCGGCAGATGTGAAGGGTCTCCATACAAGGATCGAAGAATGCTCCAGGACACGGTGAGGTGGATTCGAGTCTCGCCACGTGAAACTAGAGAGAATGAGAGACATGCATCATCATGTGACCAAATACATGGTCACAAGTGTCGAGGAAGTCATATAGATGATGATGATCGGTGGGTGCAGAACTGCCCAAGCAAGAAGGGTAAAAGACCCTCGTGGGCGAAGTAACGTTCCATGGAAGCACACCAGGCTGAATAGGTCTCTCTCCCGGTGAGAAGTGGCGGATGTCTTTGTAAGGCGATCCTACAAAGGTGCTCACATATGGAAAGAGCACTCTCCATGATGAAAAATGCAAGATGCAAGGAAGCAAGACATCGGACTCGGCCGATAATGCGTCTGCGTGTGTAGGCCCAAGAGTACAATCAACCCCCCCAGAATGTGGCACTTTATAAAAGTAGTGCATTTACAAAATTGGCAATCCCATCACGTAGTGTGCAAAAATCATGCAACTTTGACTAAAGAAGAGCTAAAAATGAGCGCGAGTCAAAAGTGATAGCATAAATACAATTCCCAATCGATGGAAAATGCACTGACACTACAAACGCATTAAAAAAGTGCACGAAACGGGTGCAAAGGGTATCATGTGGGTACTCATTGGAAATGGCACGAAATTTTAGCAAGGGTTTGTTTTGACTGCGAGGGGGATTAGCCTCCTGCCAACCCCGGACCTCGCCCTCCGTCTTCGACAAGCGTAGGAAGGTCAAATTACAAGCAAAATACAACCCAATAAATAAAAATACCAATGCCAAACTGAATGTTTTAATTTTTAACACCTTTAAACATCAAAAAGAGGTGGAAAGGAGGGCCCACGTTGGAAGAGTGGACTGTTCAAGCTCCTGTCAAGGACCACGTGCTGGTTGTGCAGCAGAAAACGTCCAAAAAAAAGCTGTACAGGTCACTGGAGGTCGCTGGAGGCTGAATGAGGGTGCTGCAGACACATGGGAGGTCGCTGGAGGTGCTGGGAGCAGGTGTGGCAGGTCTGCACAAGCTGGAGGAGCCGTTTGAAGACCCAAAACGCCAAAAATGCCCAAAAACAACCAAAAATGGTCAGTGCAAAGTAAAAAACGTTTTTCAATGCAAAAAAATGCGGTGGGAGCTGTCAGTTGTAGCGTGGGAACAAGTTGGAGGGGTCATCGTGGAGCTAGGAGGTGTTGCAGCAGTGCTGGTGGTCTACATGCCGAGGATTAAATGTAGCAAAGGGCTCCAAAAATATACAGGGCTCCAAAAACGTCCAGCCAAAACAAAAAACGTTTTCCAATGTTGGAGAAAGGGAGCACGTTGGAGCAGATGTAGTTAGAGTTGGAGTTGTTGCTGCAGGTTATGGAGCCATTGAAGGAGGGCTGGAGTGCAGTTTGAATTAGCAGAGGCTGCACAGACCACGAGCTGCACAAGGAAACCACAAGCCAACAGGGAAAAATGCAGGCTGCAACAAAAACGTGCCAAGCACATTTCAAACCCAGGCAATACGTGTTAGAGCTACTCCACAATATTCCACAGCGAACAATGTCTTTTAACCAGCCTCAACACTAGCACAGAAAACTGATCTGCAACCTTGAAAATTGCATGCAACCGTTGAAGGTTTGAGAACCCATGAACCAGAAACCACGAGCAAACCAAACAAGGTATAAATGCCCGAAATCAATGCACTTTGAAGCACATAACGAAATATCCATTATGACACACGCAACGAAATCGATATCACACTGAAAGCTGGAAAACGCATTTAGCAATGTCGAGGAGTGCATGGATCCACAAGATCCGCTCTAATACCATGAAAGAGGGTTTGAAAACCCGGAAGCGAGGATCACGAGGGACAACATGCACATCAACGGACGTGCGAACCACAACGCGTGAAGAGATCTCGGGAGGAGCGAGCATCAACCGAATATGCATGCAAGGATTCGACAAATGGGCAGAACCTGGTTAATCCATAAAACTCTCCTTTATCTCATAGATCAAAATACGTGTACATATAGGAGGTGCTTGAGTAACCCCAAAGTCTTAAATCATGACAACTCGAGTAGAGAGGGGAGTTACATTCCCGAATGCATGTAACTCCCAATGATGCATATGACGCTTACCGACGTCTTTGATGCACGTCGCATCGACGTGTAAGGAATCTCATAATGACCCCTAAATGACACGTGGACCTACGATCTCACCTAAGTGAGATGACTCACCCGATGATGTGGAAAATAACACACACCAACAAGTCATCTCTCATAACAACTTCGAAAAGTGGTCCAAGAAACCAAGATGTTGTCATTTTTATGCCCATAGAATAACCTTCTAACCCCATGCACATCATCCTATCACCTAGTGGGCACTAACTACTCACCCGAGGTGCATGCGGGCACCGAGCCCCTCCTTTATGTGAGCATTGTGAGAAGATGTTGTCATTGATGATGGATTAAGTGCAAAAAAGTAAATGATCATGCATATATTTTGAAAGCATAGGATGAGTCATTACACCAACATACCCATTCAGATAATAAAAGAAACATCACACGATAGTAGATCTGATCCATAACATAAAGAAAAAGGCACTAGGGTTTACACCCATGAACAATATATTTAGAACATAACCATATATTCATGTTGATCATAGTTCAATAACCATATTACATCCAAAAGGGTCATATTAGACTAATATATCATGACTCACGCATCATAAGCTCTAGATATTCTTCCATATTACAAAAATTTAGTAGACCTATTCCCCTAGATATGCTAACATTACTATAGTCCTTTAATGAGAACCCCAACCCCTAGAATCTTCTTGCTCATTTCTGCAGAGCTTTGCCTATTCTGTTATGGTTTATCGTACCATGGTCCTCTCTCCTCTCTCCTCCCGCTATCTCTATATATCTTCTTCTTCTACCCGAACATCTCTAGAAATAGGCTTAACACCCACCGCCATGCCTTCATGAAGTAGAAGATCGATTTCCAAGTGTCAAGGTGGTCCTCTAATGGAGCATGCTTCTTTTGATATGAGATCCCCACTTTCTACATTGATGTCTTCGGGAATGTTTCATGTGGAATATTATTTTCTTGACCATCAAGTCGCTAGGCTGTCACCTTATCCATTCAGCACGCCTAGTCGGGTCACATTTTTCCTCAAGTGCCTCTTAGAAATCCGAATATGACTAAGTCCTGAAATCCTTTTCTCGCCTTGTGCGTGCGTCGTGGTTTCTATTAAACCCTTCTAAAACCCTTGTCATGTGTGCTTTTCCCCACACGCCCATCCTCTTCACTGGTCCTATGTGTGCACGCGCCCTTTGGGACTTAGTCAATATTCTGAGGCCTAGCAAACACTTAGATAAAACTTAAGTGGATTCATTACCATGTTAAAAAAACAAGGCTTTAAATCTAAACAAGTTATCACTTTGTGAGAGAAAAGACGCAACAATGGAATTTACAAAATGGGCTTCAAGATAAAGTGGCTTTCCTAATAAGATCACTCAACTAGGTGTCAAGATTTTGTCTAAATGTGAGCTTGATTTACCTAAAGAGTCACACTAACTAGTTTGGGAGTATCTCATATTTACTTTACCCCCGCTTATACAATGAGAAACTAGTGTGTTCAGTTGTATTGTTACTTAGGGTCATGATATGGAAAACTTTGACTCAAAATTTGTAATGTAAAATTGAGTAAAGTGGGTAAGCAAAGTGCTTCCTATTTCATCCACGAGATTACTCAATGGTGGATTAATTTAGGGTTCTTAGAACCACCCCATTGTTATCGCATAAGGTGTTATGCCAAAGGGGTTATGTTCTAGTTGAGCGGCTAGGACGCGTACCCTTTTCCGAAACACGTGAAACAAAGGTGATGAAAGTGGTGTATTTTTTTATCTTTCTTAGCTTAATGTTGTTTTAAGTAGCACACCGTTTGGTAACCTATATGAAAACACATATTATAGGGTTTCATTTTGTCTTAACTCTTCCTTTCTTTGATAGGCATTTTTGGTTCTACATAATGAATTAGTAATTTTCCATGCACACAAAGAGGACAAGCATGGTTTTTGATTCTCAAGATTGTCCTAAGACACAAGAGAAGAGCATACATGACACAAGATCCAACTAAGAAATCAAAAATGGAAAATACTTAAATCAAACACGATACATGTTTATTTTAACCAAATTTGACATTCCCAACATTTTTCAAAGCAAAAGAAAGAGATAAGAATCATTTCTAATTCCCAATATCACCCAAAAAGGTGTGAGGGAAGAGCATACATGACTTTACTCTTATGATTAAGCATGAAATGTTTATCCAAATTTAATACAATTTAAACAAAAGCATGTAAATACACCCTACAAAATAGAAATTACAGAATAAACCTACAAGATGTTAGTATTTTAATGAAACAAGTTTTTAAGGATTTTCAACCGGTATTAAAAATTAGGCGTGGAGCACTTAGGTTATGGCATGTGGGCATGGGTTATGGTTCTTACACTCCTATGTGTAAACCTAGCGGGCTGCAGAGTGCTTGCGCTACCCGAGAGGTGTTTACACTAGCATAAGTGTGTCTCAAGCTAGAGAATAGATGCTTTGCATACGGGAGTGAAATAAAAGGTACAAAAAGATATGACATTGCGTGTGCATTGGTAGAAGGATTATTGCACTAGAAAAAGGGTGGATGCACCACTATTTGGATGTGTGTATGCATGGTAAGAATTTTAATAGAGGGCCGAGAATACACAGGCGGCTTGCACATCCGAAAGGTGTGTGATCACCTATTTGAAAGGAACGATAACTAGATCGTACTGCCCAGAACATAGATGCTAATCAAACACCACGATCAATAAGATGAAAGTAATTCGCGAATAACTTTACATAAAACCTTGTAAACAAATGAGCAGCAATATCATATTTTATTATGGAACTCAATGCAATACATTGAGAATGGGCCTTGCTTAAATAGGAAAGGAATAACAATCTAAGAACCAGATCAGGTTGTAGATCAAACCATAAATCAAGGAAAGAACTAGTCATCAAAGAACTAGTCAAGACCATAGATTTAGGAGAGAACTAGACATCAAGGATCTAGTTAGTACCATAGATCAAGGAAAGAACTATACCTAACAAATAGATAATATCTCATAATATCTAAATAAGATAAAAGAAATATCCACACACATAAGTGGGTGAGGATAAATACAATAAAGGTAAATAAAGTACCTAGGTGAACATGAGCTAAGGTAAATACCTACTCTAACACCCCCCTCAAGTGAAGCTAGGGGCCAAAATAGAAGTGGCATGTCCATAGTATGAGTCCCGAAAACTAGGCTTGATGAGGTACTCATGTACAATAACTAGGAAAAAAGGACACCACAAGGTACCAAAAACCAGTAACCACACCTGTAGAGTCCTCTCAACGAATGCCTATGTCACCACCATGAGTGATTAGATATCCACCCCAAATCAACACGGATGGATGAAGAAGATGATTGCATATGACTTGGTGCAAAATGCACAATGGGTGCATGCAAAAGAACATCAGAATGTTTGTTAGGTTGATCATGTTTGACAGCTGAAATGTCAGGTTTCTTAAGCCTAAGTGAAGGTGCAGAACTCATGTGTTGCTCATGATCCTTAGAAAGAGTCGAGCGAACAAAGAAAGGATCTCTGTCAATGTGTGATCCTAATGAAGTATCTGCTTGAAAACCAATGGCATGATGAGATTTCCACTTAACATGTGGAATAGAGGAAACAATACCCTGCGAATGTCTGTCAATGACTCCACTAGTGAGACCCATAAAACGGAGCATGCGAGATCTGAATGCAGTGGTATGCTTCTTAAAAAATCCATACAGCTGAGTAGAAGTAGGATACACAACATGTGGTACTGTAATAGGCACAAATGTGGAAGAGCATGCAGTAATAAGCCTCATAGGTTTAGAAGCATCAAAAACAGTTCAGGCTCAAAGACTGGCAGATCAATGTCAGTGGGTACAAGAGCAACAACTGCAAGTGGACTAGGAGCATGGATATGGTTGTCCACAATATGATGGTGATGTTGTAGGCTAGCAATTGTTTTCTGCAAGGAGTGTATTATTGTATCCTTATCGTGAATGAGTGATTGTAGAAGAGAATTTTGCTTCTTGAGTGATCTATTTTCTTCCACAAATTTTACAATATCCTCTTGAAGTCCACATACTTCAGAGAAAAGTATATCATTCTCAGAATCCATGATAGGTACAAACTACAACTCCCAAAAATTTAGGATGTCGGGCTCAACTGAAATTACATCCACAATTGATTACAACACTCCTCCATATTTGGCACTTTATAATTATAGTGCAAGTCTCAAAATAAATAACTCCAATGGAAAGATCACGAAAAAACAAGCACTTTTGCAAAAATGGCACTCAAAACTGAGTTACCAATTAAAAGATACAAGCTTTTTAATTTTTAGTTGCCACTAAAACAAAATAAATTGTTGTAGGCTTCACCACACAAATAAAATTAAAAGGGGCTGAAGTTAAGCATCACAATCTTTAAGCGCTCACATGACCATTCCATATGACTAAGGGCTAAGGATTTTAATGGGTGTGTCGCGTGTTTTCAAGAAAGTCACATCCAACTGCCTCTTAGTAAAAATTACTATTTCTAGACTATGTAGATAGTGACCTTTATTATCGAAAATAGCAACCTGTGGATTTTCTTGAAATAGCAAAAATGTGGACAACATTCGTGGACCCCTGCCAAAAAAGGAAAGATCTAAAAACCTTCCTACATGTAAACCGAGATAGATTCACTACAATAGAAAATTGCTCTGTGTAAATCTTAAGATATCCAATAGACTCAAAAAGAATCCCATGTCTTTTTCCTTTGTGGCACGTATCCCAAGGCAAACCGGTGTGCTTCCCTACAACAATGTAAAAACCCAGAAAAATAAATGCCTCCAGAAATGGTTGAGTTTACAGTCAATCTTAGGGTTTTCCCACCTTCTAGATCCAATGGAAGCCTCCGTTTTGCATAAAAATGCATGTAGTAAAAAAATACGACCAAATCCAAATATATGAATATATAATGAATTTATTTGCAAAATAAAACTTACAGACATGGATGTCAATAACAATCTCCAGCTCTGATACCATGAAAGGAACGATAACCAGATCGTACCAAGCCAAGAACACAAATGCTAATCAAACACCACGATCAATAAGATGAAAGCAATTCGCCAAAATAACTTTACATAAAACCTTTGCAAACAAATGAGCAACAATATCATATATTATTATGGAACTCAATGCAATACATTGAGAATGGGCCTTGCTTAAATAGGCAAGGAATAACAATCTAAGAACTAGTCAAGGTCATAGATCAAGCCATAAATCAAGGAAAGAACTAGTCATCAAAGAACTAGTCAAGACCATAGATTTAGGAGAGAACTAGACATCAAGGATCTAGTCAATACCATAGATCAAGGAAAGAACTATACCTAACAACTAGATAATATCTCCTAATATCTAAATAAGATAAAAGAAATATCCACACACATAAGTGGGTGAGGATAAATACAATAAAGGTAAATAAATTACCTAGGTGAACATGAGCTAAGGTAAATACCTACTCTAACACTATTTGGGTGTGTGCAACTAATTTTATATACATGTGCATGTATTTAGGTGCCTACACACCTCGATAAAAATGATAGTCAAGAGGTGTCTGCGCTAACAAAAGGTGTAAGCGCACTTGCACTGAAAAACCACCAAAATACACATAAAATGAAATTCTAAAAGTGTCAACAGGTTAGAATTTAGCCATTAAATGAAATTTCTAACATAAACCTAACAAAGAGGCATGAAAATGAAGGTTAACTACATAAAACCTAGCTAAAAATCCCAAGGAAAATATTTAACCCTACAAAAACATGTAAAAAGTTAGAAACTGAAATAAAAGCTTCAAAATGACTCCATTAATGGAGGATGGACTAAGTGTCCCACCAGGCGTGCCAAATGTGTGCAAGGAAGAGTTGCAAAAGCTATGAAATGAGGCTAAAGAACCTCAAATCTTTTCTAACTCATCTATGGACCATAAGATTAGAGCTAAACAAGAAACTATCTATTTACATGCATATACAAACTTGAAACAAACATTCAAACCCTAGCATATCTAAATATCTCTATTTTCCATGAAAGCTTAATGAGTTTGAACCTAGTTTACATTCTAAGAAATCAAATTTGTTGGTTGTTTCTCAAGGCATTTGAGAGTGAGATCTCACCATTAATGGCTATAAGACCATATGGTTCCTCTCATTTACTCAAAGCTTGGATTATGGATGCAAATTGAGGCTATTATCTCAAGATGAATGGAGGAGGGTAAGCTTAAGATCAAATGTCTAATTAGCTTAAAGCTAATACAAATGGAATCCCAAAGATAGGTGTTCTTAGTGTTAATAAGATATCCTAAGTGTGAAGGTGTAAGGTTGAATGGGAAGGCTTAGCCTTCTATTTATAGTTTTTGGTTTGGGAAGATTTGGAATTCTTGTGCATGTGGGACTAAAGGTAAGCCAAAAAGCACTTTTAGATTAGATTAGGATAAACATGCTTTATTCTTAGTTAAGATAGGATTAGGCTAGTTAAAATCAATTAGCAAGTCATTAGAGACTTATTGAGAGTTGGGAGGGTTTGATTAATCAATTATGACCGATACATAGCCTAGAAATCCTGCGAGAAGTGGTTCGAGAGAACTAGGAGGTTCGAATGGTCGAAAGGAGGAATGTCCATCTAATAAGAGAGATATTATCCCAATTATCTGATTATAGGAGGATTACGACCGAAAGAGTGTCGTGAATGGGCATATTAGAATGGAGCAAATAATGGGGAATTAACAAAGTGTCGTTAATCGGTTGAATTAGAGGAAATACTAAGTGTAAGCATACTTTAGGTGTCTACAACAACATCTAAATAACCCCATTTCAAATAGCATATGCACTTGAAGCAATAATGTCAATGGAATATATTATACTTGAGTTTGCACATTGTTATAATTACATGGTTAAGAAATAAAGAGTACATAGAATTTTTTTTTGGATTAGACAAAAATAAAAGAAAACAAGGAAATTGTGTAATGGAGCTAAGAGTCACACAAATAAATTTAATATGCATGGTATGATCGAATCCTTCATAGAAAAGAATTCCAAATAGAACAAATGGTGTTTTTCATGAAATAAGAAAGTAGATTCATAATGCACCTCGAAAAGTGTGCATCGGTGGAAATGTGCCTATATCATCCATCACTTTACAAAGTAAGAGAGAATTGTATTGTTGAATTTATATGGGAACATGTGACATGGAAGAATTAACAAATGTAGGCTAAAATACTTGCAATGCATAACTTTGTGCAAAAATATGAAAACAATAATAGGTGCCTTTGACACAAGAGTTAGACTAGGATTTTTCAAATTTCAAGCAAGTGTGGTAGAAAAATGATTTGTGGATTTGATCGGTTTGTGTTTTGTTTTGTGTAGGAGTAGCCAAATTCAAGAGTTCAACTTGTAAACAACTAAATAGTGGGAATGTCTGAGAATAAATAACGAAGAAATGGGAGAAGATGACTAGCTCTAAGAAACTTGCACATAACGAAAGAAAGTAGTCGAGATAAGAAGGAAATACAAGAATTTGAAACTATCGAAAGTTACCACTTCATAGATCTGTATGGTCAATACATAAAGGAAATCTTTTTGTGGTAGGTGAACTAAAAAGACAAGTTGATCTTCCATAATTTGGAGAAACCTAGATCTAGCCAGCTATCATCATGTAACTTTCACAAGGGCAACCTAGGGCATCATTACAAACACAAGTGAAGAATTACATGGAGTCGAGATGTAGTACATCGTTTGGTCATAAATTCACTCTTCGGTGATTGTCGAGTTAGTATGATTCCCCATTTTTCATATTTTTTATTATATTTGATGTGGTTTGTGGGAATGTGTAGGTAGAATCTATTTTATAGGATATAGGTATGACCAACGAAATTATAATTAAACTAGAGTGAAAAAGAGAGATCAACACTAAAACTCCTCCACTTTCGAAAAAGACCATAACCTAAGCAATTGAGAAGACAGAGGTTTCCGTATCAAACACTAGTACTTAGGGTGCTCCTTTCCTCTCGAGAGAGCTTCCACCTTGTGTATTTATATGGTTTCGAAGGATAATCAAAAACGTGAAGAAAAATGAAAACACTAAGCACAAGGATCATGTAGGATGGTGTGAACATCGACCGAGTTGGAATCCGGTAACTTGACAAGGTCTCATAGAGGAGCGAACATCAACCATAAAGTGCATGTAAGGATTCACAAAAGGGGTTCAAAACATATCATAATATCTCATAGATATGAAAAGAGTGAGGGGTACCAATAGGGGTGTTGTGTAACCCCTAGTACCTAAAATCATGACCTCTCAAGTGGAGAAGGGAAGTTACATTCCTAAAATAGGAAGTAACTCCCATATGACACATATGGCACTGACACACTAATGCGTAAAGAATCTCATGATGACCCCTATGACACCTAGACATATGACCTCACCTAAGTGAGATGACCTTCCATATGGCATGGAAAATGACTCACACCAACACCCCCTTCATCATAACTTAGGATGAGGTGATAAGTTAGAAATGATAAATGGGTCCTAACACTAAAGCCTGATGAAGCACCAATCCATAACAAGGGTACCAAGAAATGGAGGAAAACCCAATGGAAAAAACATCCACCACAAGATATGAAAAACACTCTCTAATCTAAGAAAGATTCCAAAAATGGGTCCCGACCACTGAGGAGCCTAATAAGGTACCCATGTACAAAAGGTAAATCTCTTAGAAAGAAGAATAAGAGAGAAGAAGAGGAAGATGAGAGGAATGCAGAAGATTCCATGGATGGATCTGAAATATACATCTCTAGTAAGTATCCTAGAAGAATGTCGATGATGTGTTCCTCTCGACATTGGGTGAAGAAGATCCACCCAAACCAAATTGTGTGTCTTTCCTTAGGAACATCGTAACTAGAGTGTTGGAGGTCCGCCACTCTACAAAGGAAGTTGTAAGCAGCACCATGAAAAAATTTGAGTTAGGTCCATAGAAGTGTGACATAGGTCTAGCAAGAAGGTTCCAAACAACCGAGGTATTTCCATGAGCATAAAACTATTAGAGTGTGAAAGAGGAACATCCGCTGAAAGGATACCCTAGTGAAGTGAAGGAAAAGCAACAAACCCCACAATAGAAATAGAATCCACAAGTAAGGGTGGATAAATGAAGATCTCCTAAAAAGTGGAAATGATGAGAGTCTCGAAGGGGAAATCCCAATAAAGGAGATGATGGACTCATCCAAAACACCTGTAGAAGGATGAAGAACATGTATTACATCACAAATGGGTATTGTAAAAGACAACGAAGTTTTGACAGAGACTCATCCCAAGAAGGGGGATCGAAAAACATAAGAGAAATGCCAGATGGTATGTGTCATCCATGCATAAAGGAAGAGGAATGGAAAGGTCCTCGCACACTGAAAGTAGAAAGGAGTTTGGTGTAATGACCAGTATGAGGTTGAGAAGGAGAGTAATCAATGTTTGATGAGATAAGAGGGGTGTCAAAACTGTCTAAAAGGTGAGATAAGGAGGATAGGGGTCCTTTGTAGTACTCTAGGTATTAGAACTAGAGGCACAATCCTCATCATCAAAAGTATAACCAAGTGAGTTTGTGTCGTCAAAATTGCCATCACATGAAGAAGAAGAGAAGACAATTATATCAGCAATGGAAACATCGATAGTATGTGAAGGGTGTCTAAAAAAGGACTACAAGATGATCCAGACGTGGTGGGGAGGATCTAAGTCTTGCATGTGAATGCGGAGAGGTTTGGTGACATGTAACATCAAGTGACAAATGACAGGGTCACAAGTGTCAAGAAATTCCTCAAGACAACTGAAATTAGTGGACAAAGGAACTTACCCAAGTAAGAAGTGTGAAAGACCCTCGTAGAAAAATTAGCGTTCCATGGAAGCACGTCATGATGTATATTTATCTCTCCTAAGAAGAAGTGGTGAAGGCTATAAAGAAATTCTCGTGAAGCTCAAGATTGAAAAGAACATCCTTCATGATGTGGAAGAGGAAAAGTGCAAGGTGTATAAGAAGAAGGGTGCAAGAATGCAAGACATCGTACTCAACCAAGAATGCATCTGCAAGCAATGTGACACCCAAGAAGGACAATGATAACCCCATGTCTCATGCGATAATTTATAAGAAGTGTGTGATTATAATAGGGTGTGTCCATGTGACGTTAGATAGTTGACCACTCACCTCGCAAAGAGATGACGAATTGTGTGAGAGTGGAGGCCATAATAAAGTCATAGTCAGAAGTAGAGGAACACGCACAATCAAGCACAAAAGGTGAGGGAAAAACAAGGGTACAACATTAATCCATTTAAGAGAATATGTCTCACATCATGAAAATAAGTCTCTCTTATCGCAAGGCTATGGAAGACCCATTCACTAGCCATGAGGCAAAGAGGAGCACTCTAATGAATGAGCTAGAAAAAATTGGCCCAAAAAGCCCAATAACCCTATATATAGAGCCTTGAAAAAAATACTCCATCTTATTACAATGAATTTTTATTTTTTTCCCCTTTAATTGTTGTAAAATGTTAGAAAAAGGAGAAAAAAGTGGTTAAAATTCAAAAGAGCGGTGGAAGGGAAAGTCTGGAGCAAAAAGGGCAAAGAATGGTTAACATCTTGGCGAGCTAGCCGAGCATCTTGGTGGGTGAGCTGAGGAGGTGGGTCGATATGGTGATGCAACACCGAGTGGGTGAGTCAAAAATCTCATCAAGATGAGTTATCACGTTGGGTTGGTTGAGCTTAACGGGATGGAGAGTGACCGTTGGGTCTTATAAAACGTGTCGAGCTCTCGATGACCGTGCAAAGTTGGATTCATCAAGGAAATTTTAACCAGACCGTACACGCATCAATGAGTGATGGGTAAGCCAAGTCAAATGGAGAGTGGCTCAAGAGGTAGGAATAGTCGAGCACATGTTTGAGCAAGCGGTAAAGGCATTAGGTGAACGGTCGGTCTCAACAAAAGCAAAAATATATGGCTCAAACACGTATAATATTCAACTTGGCATGGAATCCAACACGAGGAGCTCGGGAGTGGCTAGCGAATGGAAAATCATAGAGAGGCCGAGTGATCTAGTGGGAATAGGTGCAGAGAGTTAGGAAACAAACAATGACAAGGCACATGAGGAAGGAACACATGGCAAAAGAACCGGTGTAGGCCGAGGAGAACTAAACAAAGGGAACCAAGGCAACATGCATACCAAAGAGACCGAGCTAAGAAATAAAGCATAATGGGAAAGGAAAAACATGGAGGTAGTGGTAAGGCAATGAAGCATGTAAAACCTAGGAATAAGCACGTTTGAGTTGGAGTCGTGAGGGCGGAAAGATGCAAACCAATGAAAACATGTGGGCTAAGAAAATCAAAACTTTGATTCAAGGCCAAACGTAGATCCGGGAAGGATACAACCAGTTCAAGGAGGTGATTTCATGAGAATACTAAGGTACAACCAATGCAACATGAGTCGGATGAAACAAACACCAACACAGGGAATGGTTCCTAAGCCGGAATTGCAGGCTTGAATGGAGAGCAAGATGGAAACTAAAGCCGGTGAGAAGCTCGAGATCCACACAATGTGTACTCGATATCATGATGGAGAATGTGAAAATTTGAATCAAAAGGATCATGTGAGATAGCATGAACATTGATCGAAGTTTTTATCCATGAGCATGATGAGGTCTCATGGAGGAGTGAGCATCAACCATAACATGCATGCAAGTATTCAAAAGGGGGCTCAAAACATCTCATTATCTATGATAGATATGAAAAGAGTGAGGTGTACAAATAGGGGGTGTTGTGTAACACCCAATTCCTGTAATCATGACCTCTCAAGTGGAGAAGGGGAGTTACATTCTCAGAATGGGAAGTAACTCCCATATGACACATATGACACAATGACGCGTAAGGAATCTCATGATGACCCCTATGACACCCCTGTGACACCTAGACCTATGACCTCACCTAAGTGAAATGATTTGCCACATGGCGTGGAAAATGACTCACACCAACAGCTTTCGAACCCTCATTGAGTCTTGACGATGCTTTTTCTAGCCAAATCTAGTAGATTATCTATCTAAATCACTCCTAGGTTACACGTAATCAACTAAGTCATCTTCCCTCTCATTATCTTAGGGTTTTTACATCGTTAAATTATTATTACTCGTGCATAATGTAGATAATTATCGAATATCATTTATCATAGTAGTTAATTTGAAATAAAGGTTTAATTCAGTTTAGATTAAATCAATTAGTGAACCCATATGCTCAAACCCTACCTTCTTCAAGGCCTTTTTTAGGCCCATTACCCAGGCATCAAGTTGTTTCATTCATCTTGAGCACACTGAGCTTCCTCCATCTACTCGTAAACTCTCTAAATCAATGGATGATTCTGATAATCCCGAATTAACTCAATCAAAATTCCTCTTGAAAACATTGAAACTTCTGATAGTGAACACTCATATGATGAGGACACCAATGTTGATTAAGAGCAACTTGACAATCTCAATAACTTTCGTTCTACTTTACGTGACCACCCCATGCATATTTCACATGTCCTCAATGCTTTACTCATTGCTAAAAGATCTAGAGATGTTACCACTCTCCCTCTCATGGGTTCCTCCTCGGCCACCATGACATCTACCCCACCTTCTACCATTCCTATTTCTATTGCTACAACTACCACTCCTCTCATTCCTCCTAATACTTCCCATACATAACCTAGATCCTCTCTTAGTACACATGACCTATCCTCATTATACCATGATCTAAAAATCCAAATTCACCAACTATAACAAGCCTCTTCATCATTCTCTCCATCTCTAGATTCCTCGCTCCTCATTTATATCCCTTTCGCACCTACCATCTCCTCTTATCCGCTACCTCCTAACTTCATTTCACCTAAACTTTCCACCTTCAATGGCCATAGAACCCCTACGGAGCACCTTCAATCCTTTCATGTTGCATGTCTAGACTATGTTGATGACCATACTTTGTTAGATAAATTATTTCCTTGAAGCTTAAATGAATATGCTATGCATTATTTCTATGATCTAATTATCTATTTGGTAACATATTTTATAACTCTATCGATGCATTCCTTGCTCATTTTTCTATAAATATCAGCACTAAGATATCCTATGCACAACTATCTAAAATTAAACAAGGATCCAATGAACATCTTGTGGACTATGTATTGCACTATAAGAACAACCTTTCTAAAATGACCAATGTCCTCTCGATTCAGAATTGCAAGATATATTCATTCAAAGTATTTTACCTCCACTCTAAGAGAGTGTCATTTTCGATACCTCTCCTTCCTTTGACCAATTATGCCATACACTCAAATTGCACAAAAACAAACTACTATCTATGGGAAAATTAAAGTATTATGATACTTCTTCCACCTCATCCTCCAACAATTTTCAAGCTAAATCCACATTCAAACCATCTCCTAAGCCTACCGACACTAAATCTACTGTCAACGTTGTTACTCCACCATCCAATCTCCAATTGCAATCCATAAGACACACCTTTACTAAGATACCTTATGCACCTCGATTCTTATTACCGTAACTCATTGAAATCCATATGATTACTCTCCCTCCACCGCTCAATCTAGATTCCTCTCGACCACGTGGTTGTCACTATGATGAAATGCATATTGTCACTACCATCAATGTAATGAGAACTCTACTTATCATTTTTTAAACTCGAGGATATCATTCAAGATCTCATTGATATTAATGCAATCAAGCTCCCAGAGCCCTCTACTTCTAAACCAATCAATGATAATAAAAACTTAAAATATTCAATAACCCATTACCAAAACATGAAAAGACAACTTTTGACTCATCTTCTAATCATTCATATCATGTTATGCCTCCTCCCTCATCGGGGATGCTTTATTTTATCATTATTCTTTGTTGAAATGCCACCACTAGTCATTACATTTTCGATCATGATTACCATGCTAAATTTTTCTCGATTCGTTTGCATAGTGTGGTTCATCCCTTGACCCTTTCCATTGCATGCCCCGTGGCACTCCTATTAGTTATAAAATTTCCCACTTCCCAAATAACATTTCTAGTTCCTAATTATTTCGGTCATGTTGTTCTTCCCATTATTTTTGGGTCTCTTACCATACCTACACCATTCCTTATTACATCTGAAATAAAGGGGTTGTGATATGGTAATAGGTCTCCCTTGGCTCTGAGCTACCCAGGTTATCCCTTCCTTGCTTCACTTATGTCTTAAATTCATTTATAACAAGAAATTTTTCAACATCAAAGGTATTCCACCACGTACATCATTACCTCATCTGACTCTTTCCTATATTTCAGCATCAATCACAACATCTAGGCCTCCTGTACCTCTCAAGTCTAAATCTATCTATTTACCTAGCTCTCCCATTCGTACATGACCTACCTCATGAACTAATCATCCTCGCAAATCTATTAGTCCACATCATCATCTTAAGTCCCCTAATTTGGTAGCCTATTATTTTATATGTCCTCCATCTCTTTTACCACATCGGTATCCTTCACATACACATATTTACTCCCTTATACCACTGGTCCTAGGCCATTGTCAAATGCCTTCTCCTTCTCAGATACTAGATAAGGGCCCCTCACTCTTTTCCATTACTTGGATAGCTTCCCATCACTTACACACTTGGGGTGAATTAAACTATCCCCCTCCATTTTCATTTGACATCTCTATTGTCTAGTCTTAGTTCATTTGCTACACTTCACACTCTATGCTTTGTTGGACCATTTCTCATTGATGTTGTCATTGATATCATGTGAAATTGATGGAAAAGAGTGTTGGTGGAGTGTAAATCATTAAGGGTGTGAAATTTTATTGGTAGTTTCCTCCTCTTACCTCAAATGGTGTGTTTGAAGTGACTTGGTGTATTGAGTGTGATTTCTTGAGGTGTCATGGTGTATACTAATGGTCTTAGTGCATTCTTGGTGCATTGGAAAACACTAGGTGCTTGGTGTGAACTCCAAAGGTGTTGCAAATGTCCTAAGAGGTATCTCAAATGTGTTTAAGTGCACGTATGATGAATACTATGACAATTTACATGAACTATGGCTTGAAATAAGTGCAATTAGGCCTAGTTCTAAGACCTAGTACAACCATGACCTAGTGAATGAAGCAAAGAAATCAAATGAAGGCTTGTCCAAGTAAGAGGAGTGTGTTATTACATGGTAAAGAGGATGTGTAAGGTGTTTCGGGTCAAAATTTAGTTGGTAGAGGCATGTTCAAGTCCTTTTGAAGGTGTGTTCTTAAGGACAAACTAGGTGAGTAGGAGCAAGTCATGGTGGTCAAGAATATGTAGACCTATTTATGAGTAGGTGAGCATTTGGGAAGTTAGTAGAGGTTTTCCTAGTGTTGTGGGAAAAAATTCAGGGTAGTATGAATAATATTTTTCAAGTTATGAGGTTTTAGGCTCTATTGAGCTCTCAGAATGACCATTTCCATCTCGAGGGTCAAGTTTGAAGTACTCACTTGTACGTTAAATCTTTGCATGGGGACCTAAGCCATTCATCAATTTTTGAGAATGGATTCAAGAACCTTTTGTAATTGGATGACGTAAAATGATTCCCTATACTTTATGAACAATCCTTAAGAAGTTAAGTTGGTTTAAACCCTCCCAAAACCCTCATTCTGAAGCGATAGGAAAATGTGAAGTTTTTATCTTCAAATGTCATGGGAATTATAAAGTGATTATTTGGTATCGTGAAGGATTCCTCCTAGTTCATTTTTACATTGGTAGCATATTCCAAGTTAGTTTCTAAGGTACATTTTAATCTTTATTTTGAAATAATTTTATAGTACAGTCATGCATAACAGTTTCATGGTGAAATCCCAATTGTGGGAGAAATATTAGGAGGTGCCCCAAGTATTGATGAGAATTTTTAGGTAAGTTATTTTCACAATTTTAGTGAAACAAGTCACCCAAAATGACCTATTGCTAATGTACCAAGAAGCAAAAACTAGTCATGTTTGTTTGAGAGGACTTTAATGTGAATGAATTTTGTAGAGGTGAAATATGAGCATGGATGGTTGATAGAAGTAAAACATGACATGTTTGAGCCTAATACTTGATTAGGTGAAGTGATATTTAGTCTAAGCCCTAATGGTATAAACTGTTCCATGAGTTCTATCAAGTATATCTAAGGAGCAAGGGTGCAAATGTGAATTTATCCACATAACCCATCTAAATGAGTGTTTGAATTTAAAGTAGAGGTATTTATTGAAGTTTCCCATGCATTGTATTTGCATGAAAGTGAATTTTGGGTGATGGAAGCTAACTAGAACAAGACTGGTTTTGTGATCCTAAAACCTAGTGTGAACAATCTCTGAAATGTAAGTATATTTGAGCTATATTCCCTAAATTAATGCATATTATGGGCTTGATGAGTTTCCCAAGGAATATATATTTCTATAAATGTGCCATGGGAGCCATGAATAGGTGGTTAAATGATTGAAATTTCTCATTTTGTGAAGACTAGATTTCTGCTCATGCAACCCCATTAGGACCTTCTCTAAATACATGTCTCATGGTGAAAATGAAGGTGGTAGGACTACCGCATGACTTTTAAGGTGAACTAGAGGGCACATATAACATGATCATAACATCAAAAGGCTATTGAAATTCTTTCATTTGTGTTGGTGAAGCAATCTTTTGAGTGCGTTCTTGAGTTGGCATGACTGTGCACACTCAATAGAAGAGAAGAGATGGAATGGAGGTCTTATGCCATGACCTGTAGTGTTCCAAGCATGTGATGATGTATTGTACATATTGAATATTATTCCACCCTAATTTCATTACATGACATGAGATTGAAGTGGGTTTCATTCACCCAAGTCTAAGATTGTGTTTTGAAATTCATACGCCTAGTAGAGCATATCAATCCTAATGGATTATTTTTTATGTAATGGTGAATTACAAATATTTTTAAGGATATATATATAAAGGAGAATTTTTTTGTAATTTATAAACACCTTCATAACATATGGTGCATGGTTTAGGATAGCTAGAAGACAAAGAAATATTTGTTAAGGTGAAGAGAAAACTAATAATCGTTACAAAAGGAGTTAGAAGATGGTAGTATGGAATATTTTAAATTACATAATAAGTGTATTGAGCTCTAATAATTTTCATTGTTCCTCATAGGTGTTATAATTTTCTTGATAGTTCAAAAAGGACGAGTGTCAACTAACTAACACATATGCGGATGAAATGATGAAATTGTAACAACTTTAGATGATGTCATTTTGAATCTTGCATACGAGTTGAAGAAGATAGAAAGTGTAGGGGTTAGAATATTAAGTTGAATAGGTAGAAGAGGATTTCATCATTATGAAGATGAATGTAAAAATGTGCATGAAAAACATCTTTTTAAGACAGATTTACAACAATATGAAAAAATGAGAACATATGTGAATCAAGGTGTGTGAATCAAAAGGATGAACACGTAGGAGCTGAATATGAGATCACAAATTTGTTGCTTCAAGAGAATAGCTTAGATATATGTGATCAAAATCTTGTAAATACTAAGTGGGTTCTTAGAAAAATAGGGAGTTGTTGCTTCCATGCAAGTAAGAGCTTGTAAAAATTGTCAAGTAGGTGTTTGACTTAATTATTGGAGTTGGTGCTTCAAGTTGAGTGGGTTCTCAACAAATTGAAATATTTATAATCTCTTATGGGACAATTGTCCATAGTAGTGCATTGATTTTAGTGGATTTTTCTCCCTTTAATGGTTTCCCAAATTAACCATTTTCTTTATGTGTGCTTGCTTGTTATGTACTTATGTTTGAATGTCATTGTTTCTTCATGGTAAAGGTTAATCAAGATTGAATGGCTTACTGAGGTTTAATTTTTTTTTCAAAGGTTGAAGAAGCACTGATTCACCCCCTCTCTAAGTTCTTGTGTTTTCTTACATGTTTCACACTAAATCTTTCCTAGCATCTAGTCTCAATCACATAGGACTCCTTCACTACCCGATGACACACTCTTGTTCTATGATTCATACTTGACTGTTGAGGGAAAAATTCATAAATGAACCTCACTTTTCACATTCTGGATACTCTCTCTATCTCTCACACTCCATGCTTCATGCCTATCTTTTTAGCATCACCACATCTCTGGTACACATACTTTATCTTCATTACTCGATGACGCACTCTTGTTCTATGGTTCATACTTGACTATTGAGGAGAATTCCTAAATGATATTCATCTCATGTATATATATTAGGGGAAATGCGGCCCCTCTCATCTACACATTTTACATATTGCAACACACCATCACATGCATACGGCATATACACATCTTGGTTGTATTTACTCTTGTTATCTTATCCTATTTATATGTTACACTTTGTTTCCTATGCTAGTTGGATACTTAGTATGTCATTATATTTTTCTATACACACATGCACATTCACTTAGTATCTTAAGGTGAATGCAAGACTTTTACATATTGTTACATGCATGATTCTCAACACGACTCTTTACTAGTCCTACCAAGGATCCTAGGCACATCTTCCTTGGCTACTTTCATATTACACACTCACGGGTTCTATTGTTATAATATATACCACTTCTTGTCAATTACTCTTCAATGATATATACAAACTTTGAAATACTACTTATCTTTCTAACATGCTAATGGGTGCTTCATGTGTAGAATTTTCCTTGCAGGACTCTATACAACCATGGTTATTTGTCATTTTTTCTTTCCATTATTTGCTAATGCTTGTTGGTTATCCCCTATGTCTTGCTTGATCATTGTTTATTTATGGCTGATATGGCCATGATTGTCTTGTGACATTGTGAGTATTGTCCCATATCTAAAACCTACTTTTGCGGTCCCTCTTAGTTGTTTGTTACATTGTATTCTATTGCATACTATATATTTTTCACTAAATCTTGTTTCTACTCCATCTTGTTTGCACGTGCCTTGGTTTCTATCATGCACATCCCCTACCCCTTGCAGGTATCCACTCTCATATATACATATCATCTTTAGGTCCTCTCCTTTGGGTTGCATCCTCCTACATTTTTCACATACACCCGAAACGAGGGGGGATATATTGGGTGAAAAAATCACCCTTCAAGAAGCATAGAGTTACATGACAGATTAGTACAATACATAAGTGGGAAAGGAACATAGTTCTGAGTGGTCCAGGACTCAAACTTTGGCCACAAACACAAAGTAACCACTAGCACCAAGGATCGAGAAAGAAACGGTGGGTGCTTGTGTCTCGTAGTAAAATAAAAAAATTCTTAGTTCAACACAATTTCCATCATGTTATAATTTAGATATACAATATTAGTCTCTTTTCTTTATTTACAAAATTCATTCAATTGGATAAAATTCAATTACAATATAGTTACAAATCAGGACGTGTCATTTGGAGTGACACTTATTTGAGAAGCATCATGGAAGGAGAGAAAAACAAAACTATCTCCTCAATAATCTTCTCTTGGCGTGAGATCTCCCAAAAACTCGTTTTGTGCGAGATCATCCCAAAAACTCACTCTTAGCATGAGATTTCCCAAAACAATCACCCTTTGGCAATAAGACACTCAAATCAAACATCTCCAAAGTAAAATAGGATAACTTTCTATCCTTTACTCTCGCATACATTAGGTGCACTCTTTCCTTATTTCTTTACTTACTTATACATACATTACTATTAATTTTCATATATGAGAGTTTGAATATCCTTTTTCTCTTCTTTTACTGATTCATCCTTACAAGAATCATCTCAAAAATAATCTCTGGTAGTATGTTACTACGCATACACTTCACCTCTAGGGTCTACCTCCCTTTCCTAGTTTCCATGATTCACAATTACGATCACTTTTCGATGTTCTTGTCCACTTGGCATGCTATTAGCCTGTTATCCCGTAAAATTGGCAAGGGAAATTTTATAAATAACCATACTGAAATTTTGTTCCGATCCCTCGTTAGGGACTCCTTTCGTTCGGAACGTTGCAAAATCCCTTCTCGGGAAATCTGGTTTTTCGAACTTAGTCATTTTTTGGTCTTTTTGGCCAGGCGCATAGAATGACTATGCAACATCAACT
The DNA here is from genome assembly GCA_018340775.1 of Taxus wallichiana var. yunnanensis. Lineage (NCBI taxonomy): Eukaryota > Viridiplantae > Streptophyta > Pinopsida > Cupressales > Taxaceae > Taxus > Taxus wallichiana. Next base: position 448,838,721 of record CM031234.1, on the reverse strand, counting down.
TTTGATGCGCCCCCTTTAAAGCCTTTGGCGCATGTCTTCTTGTGTCAATAGGTGTTCTGGTGCACCTCTCTATGTTGAGGCTTTCCTGCGTGCGCCAAGGCGCATGTGTCTTCATGTCGACAAATTTTGGTGCACCCCTTTAAGAAGTTAGTGGCGCATTTATTACTGCCTTGCCTATATATAGGCGCGTCTATCTTGTCATTGTCACCGATGCAAAACACGTGATTTTCTCTCGAGCTTGTCGGCGCACCAGCCCCGTCGCTTTGAATCGCTTTATGGATCCCTTTCATGCATTTCTTCGTTATAAAATCCGGGTAAGAGGTCCTCTTTCCTTTCTCGCTTCATGTTTGTGGTTTTTGGCTGTTTGTGGGTAGGATTGAATTGGAAAAAGAGGAATAAATTATGATCTTGCTCGCCCCCTATTGTCTTTCCAGATCTGCTTTGGTAGAGGAAGCTCATGTCTGAGGTAGTAGCTTGAAAACCCTTTTGGTATAGCACCTCTTCATATCCTATAATGAACCTTGTTATAAAAGCTAAGCCATATGTGGAAACCCCTCTGGGAGAAAGATCAAACCTAAAAAAGAAAATTGTTTTCTCCTTTGGCGCATGAGCTCGCCACGCGACATCAAAAACAGTTGCGCCCTCATGGCGCACTTCCTCGCATGCTGCAAATGCTTCCCATGCGCCCCTTGGCACATCAAACTTGGATGCAACATAAAGAATTCCTGCGCCCTTTGGCACACCCTGCACCCATGTAACAGCCCTTTCATATGCGCCAAGTGTTAAAGCTATAAAGGCGCAGCACGTTCCTCATCGCAGCAACATCATGTTGTGCAAACCCTCCATGTGCCGCGCCAAGTTCCCTTACGTGCGCCAAAAGCACATGTTACACAAACCATATATGCACCTTTGGCACACCAAAGTTCCATGTAACGTAAAGATACATGCGCCACGGGCGCATCCTGTTCCCTTGCAACACCCTTTTCCTATGCGCCTTACCTATTTAGCTCTGCAATCTGCAATATCTGTGCGCCATGCGCCCCAAGGCCTCAAAATTGCTAACTCTTTCTTCTGTCAGCATTTCAATGGAAAATCAAACAGCTGACATGGCTTTCTTCGATTGGGTTTCACGTCTTATTCTTGCAGATCAGCAATTAAACTCAGAAGAACATATGTCAACATCAAGCAAGAGGCCTACCAAATCCAAAGGCAAGGCCAAGCTCACAGAGGAAGAAATGAAGTATAAATATCAGAGGGTCAGAATGCCCGACTCCCAGGCCGAGTGTGACCTGGACATCAGAGACTCAGAGTTGGGTCATATTGATTTGGAGGAATTCTGGGTCAGGACTCAGAAGGTCACAAGAGGTCCGTGGATGGACAAGCTAATAGGCAGTGCCCTGCACTTTGCTGGGGGAATCCCAGTCAGCGCCGTTAACAATGAATTCATGATGGTGGTTGCCCGGTGCTATAATAAAGACACAAGGTGTGTCGTAAATGAGAAGGGCGAGGTCGTAATCAACCTCACTTTGCCCACCACTTTGAGATAATACTCGGCATTCCTCATCACCGCACTTTGTGGTCACAGTCACCAAGGAGATTGCATCAAGGCATGGAACGACAATGAAGATCGGTGCATACGGTGATGAACGAAGTCTATCTGAAGAATAAAAAGGTAGTGACCCATTGGCCACAAATCATTCACCACAAATTTTTCAGAGGAGCTCAGTGACACCATCATGTTCCTGAGCAGGGTGTTTGGGCTTCCTGACGCCCACTTTTTTCACAAATGGATGCTGCAGTATTTAGAAACCATGAACAAAAATGTGTCTGATCAACGCTTCGAATGGGCAGAAATTATAAGCAGCACGATATCAGAACAACTACAACAATTCCCCACAACGGGAAGATTCTACATGAATTCCTATGTTGTTTATGCTGCAGCTTCTGAAAGGGACTATCCAGCTCTGATGCAGAGTGGGGTTTGGCCCCAGGTCAAAATATATGAATACTATCCAGAATTGAGGCTGGAAAATAGCATCCCTTAATTTACCAAGATCAACGATGCATTTTTCTACTTCATCATCTCCTTTATTGAGGCCAAATATGACTTACGGTCGCACGACCAAGAGCATCGTGATACCACCGAGAAATGGGGGGCCTTGTTCACCCAATTCCCCACATTCACTTATCTGAGGGCAGCTAACTTCTTGGGAGAGCCAACTAGATTGCCAAGGTATGCTAGACCAAAGTTGATTCTACTAGAGCTGTCAAGACAGCTAATCACCTACCATGAGAAGTGCCTCAAAAGAAAGAAGGGTGGAACTCCTTTCCCCCTCACAGGTGGGTAGATATCTTTCTCACCGCAAGGCAAAGACATGTTTGCAAAGTGGAGCTACTCAATTTGAAACATGACTTCCCAGCAAGACCCACCTTCGACCCGAGGAATTGTCTGCCGAGGGCTAAGCTCGATCCAATCCACATCCCTCAGATCGAGGATATCTACATCGACCTATATCATGAGGTGGAACTCAGGAGGAAGGACCATTCTCATTTGGCATTGGCAGAAATCATCCAATACGGGGTAGCCATCGTCCCCAAAGGCTACCAAACTGCGAGGAGGAAGTGGATCGGGTATATCTTGATACAGGTGGGGATGATTGGCCTTTTGTGGCGATTGATAGAAACAAAGCACCTCAGACAGTTGAGGAAAGGGTCAAGGAAACTCTGCGCATAACAGAGCATTGGTGTCGAATGAACGGACTCATCTACCTTGGAGTCGATTTCACAACCTCTCCATTGGGTAACGCACCTCCTAGATCAAAATAGTAACCTAAAGGCAAAGGAAAAGGCAAAGAGGGTGAATCCAGCACCACTCAAGAGGAAGCTCCTGAAATTCCTCCTTCCACTGTACCAGAACAAGTTGTAACTCTGGCTTCTCCAGAGAAGGAAGTAGAAGAGGATGTTCTAATAGGCCCATCCTCTCAGGATGTCCACACTGCTGCAACTACCGAGGTCCCTTCTGTCCCTTCTTCTTCTCCTATTTCCCCTCCTCGAGTGACTCAAGCGACCATTCCTTTGGTCGTGTCCTCTCCCCTTCTTCTATTGTTCCTTCCGCTTCTTCGTCCATCTTCTCTTCTCTCTCAGACCTGTCCCCCTCCATTTCTTCCCTCATCTCTCGAGCTCTCTTCCCTTCCTATGTCTTCCCCTCCTACAAAGATCTCCTCCTCCCGTGAGCACTTCTTCGGCCTCCCTCTCGATGCCGCCTCCAAGTGTCTCCACGTTTTTCCCTTCTACTACTGCAGCTGCCCCCTTCTCTGTTTCTGGCCCTTCTCCCATAAGTCCAGCCTGGATCTCCCAGCACTTAAGTCAGCAGAAAAGGAAAGTTCCCATCGCTCCGATGGACTTTTCCGTAATCCCATCCAAAGGGGCAAAGAGACAGAAGCCTATCACACGCTTCTCTCAGAGTGCTTCGGGAGAAAGGGTGATGGAGATCGCATACCCTAATCCCCTCAAGGATAAAAAGGATCTGTCTCTGACAGATTATACAGTGACCCAAGTCACAATGGGTACATCTTCTGAGAGCCTTCAAGGAGAAGCCTTATCTGCAGTTGACGCCCTCTGCAAGAAGCTTCAAGAAACAAAAGAAGAGAAAAGGCTACTGAAAGAGCAAAATAAACATCTGCTCCAAGCCTTACAGAAGATGGACAGTGCACCTCCCACAACTGCCGCCGAGACTCCTGAGCCTCTGAGCCAAGATAAAATTAATGAATATGCAAAGATTGGTGAGCAGGGCATGGCAGTTTCCGCTTGGAGGAGCCAGATCCTCAAAGACAGTGAAAGAGTGATCACCAAGTTCTTTGATTTATATGTAAACATCAAAAAGGCAAATAAAGAGCTCCAAGCATTAGCAGGACCCATATCAGAAGAGCTGGACCATGCTTTAGGCTGCGGTATGAGACCTTTCACAATTGTTCGACTTGATCGAAGATCCGTCAAGTTCGGCGTCTTCGGCCATCCCAGGGCCCTCAATAAAGTCATTTCCACTCTTGACTACCGGATGGATCAACTGGAGTTTGTCCTTGAAAAAATCGATAAGGTAAAGGAAGAAGCCCTTGACACGATGCACCAAATGGAACAAATTGTTCTCAACATGTCTCCAGGGCTGCTTACTCCTTCCTTCGCCTTAAGAAAAGTTGATGAAACCATCCATATCTTTAAAGAGATCGTGTCACGAGGGCTGGGGCCAGAGGTTTCTTTTGACGCAGAGTCCATCAATAACTTTGTTGGCTGTCGGGACTTCATCGGGTTCCTTATAGAAGCAGAGAAAGAGTATTCCAAACTCCCAGAGAAGCTCATAGACGAGCGGGAAACTTACGAGGTGATCAGTGAGCGACACAAGGATCCTTCCCAGGATCAACTAGGGCCCATGATCAGCAAGTTCATGGAATACCGCACTCAATTCCACATCTCGTCACCTGAGCAACAGCAAAAGCAGGCTACTCCCTTTCGGCCGCGAGAATGGCGAGGATGAATAGTGGCTTCTTCTTCTTCTCTCTCTTCTTTGACTTTCTTTTCTTAAATATCTAAAGTATGTTGGCACAAATGATGACATCATCTATGTTGCACCATGGGATGATGTCATCCATCAAGTTGTCAAAAGTCAACATGACTTTGAGATATTTTGTATCTCCTTGTAGATATTTTGTAAATATCTTTGTAAAATAGGTGGTTGGCTCCTTTTTGCCTTCTTTTCTCTCATTCTTCTATAAATTCCCCAATACTTGTTGTGGTGTGCATGATTGGATATCTTTCGGATGAAAAATAGAAGTGAGGAGAAAAGACTTTGAGCTTTATAATGAAAAGAATTATTAATACAATATTTAGACTTTGTCTTTGAATACATGTGTTATTTGCATTAGATCTCTCTTACGTTAGATCTGTATGCTTGTTACATTGGATCCACTTCTATTTTATTGTCATCTATTCATCGATTGCTTTGCTCATTTATGCAAGTAGGTTTGGCTCATTTACTACCAATCCCAAAACATAAACCCTCTAACCTTTACTCGCTTTGGAATTCATTTCTTTTCTCCCTTCGGACCTGCTCTTCCTTCATCCTCTCTTTCATTCCTTTCTTTTCGCAGTTGGAAACACCCTACTGGGATGAGATCCCAAACCCCCGAAGGTGGAATATTGTGAGACTTGCACAGATTCCTGCTGGTAGAATAGCAATAAACCGGGCCATTCGCTTTCTGCTTGACTCAAAGAGGGGCTATGCCCTGCACACTGTTGGCTCGTCTATCCATAGATCTGCCCAAGCGATAGATTTTCGGACCAACAGTTTTTGGCGACTCTGCTGGGGAACGAACAGATCTATCAGATCTATGATGGTGGTAGGATAGAAAATCAGAAAAATCAGAAAAATCACCACCTGTTTGCAAACTTGAACTTTTTGTTAAAAATCTAAAATTTTGCAAAAGTGCTCCAAATTGAAAATTTTCTTCTGAGATCCATAGATCTGGCCTAGCTGAAGATCTTTAGTTCACTGAATTTTTATAAAGACCTGTATTTTGCCGTAGATCTGAGTTTTTGACTGTTTACCCAAAATTTCAAACTCTTTGAAAAAGTCAGATTTAGATCCGAAAATCAGCTTGCTAATCTTCTCTGTCATTTTATCCTCACTGTTATTTGTCATTAACCGCAATCGGTTTTTAGAAGAGGATAGTTTTTAAATATTTAGAAAAGTACATCTTTGCTGGTTTGTGTCGGAAAAGCGGAAAATCAGCAGTACAACCAAAAATAAATTTTAAATCTGCACCACACGTTCGGATCTGCGCAAGTTCTGTGGGAGGTGAGCCATTTACGCGTGGTAGGCAAGCTCGTGGAGAAGTCGATCCTACTTTCAATCGGATTCGAAGGCACAATTTCAGTGTAGCACCGGCACACTTTTCATCACTAAGCTCGGTGATCGGTCAACCGAGCGCCTCACCCCCATGGAAGAGCCGGTTTTCACAAGGAGCCTCTACATCCCTTTGCAGTGCTTTATTGCTTAGTGGAACCGCACTCCCAGCCCGCATTCTTTTTCCAGCTGTCCAGATGGCGGTGCCATGGGGAAATGCTATGGGTCCTCTCGCATTACCACATCCTGTTCACGCGCTCCCTCACGGAAATCGAAAGAATTTTCCCAAATTCGACGGGAGCGAAACAAAGCACGGATTCGCACATATCTGCATTCATCATGTCGTGCAGTATTTTGGATGTAACTCACGAAGATGTGTCGGTTCACCTTTTTCTGGAAACTCTACAAGGACCTGCAGCTGAATGGTTTCAGCATTTACCGGCCGGATCTATTACCAGTTGGGCCACCTTGCGGGATGCTTTTGAAGACAGGTACAAGCCTTCAGAAGATGCATTTGCATTATTATCACAGATCACTCACCTGAAGAAGGAGGCCAATGAGACCATGCGCGATTTTATCGCCAGGTTCAATGCATTAATTAACCGTGTCCCTGTTGCCATGCTTCCAACACTAGAAAAATCAGAAGTGTTTCTTCGTGAACGCTATGAGCTCGAAAGTAAGTTTCTTGCTCCTACAAGAACAAGTGGCTACCCTGATTCTCGCCCAGGCCGCTGCCATTCGAATTGAAGATAATTTGATAATATCTGGCGAATTAAAAAGGGAATCATCCAAGCCTAAATCTTCGGGCCCTTCACCCAATACTTCGTCTGATCCGGCCTTTCAAAAGATGGCTAACGACTTGCTTGCATTGAAGAGGCAGTTAGCCCAAGCTTCTCCCAGTTCCTCATACCGGGATATTCCACGGAGGAACTTCGTTTCCAACAATGTTCCTCAAAGGCCGCGCTTACCCGCAACTGCTCCGCGGTTGGCGCTTGAGGCTCCTCCGGTCAACGCTCTAGCCGAAATCGAAGAAGAGGAACAAGATTATGAAGAACCTTCGTCTCAGGGCGAAGATGATCAAGACGTTGGTGAGCCGACTGGTGACTCTACTATCGGGTATATGGAATTTGATGAGGAAGAATCTGATGAAGAAGAGGGTACCCAGGGCTATGCGAGCAGACAATCATATGTTGTTTTTACCCGCTCGCAAGGAAAAGAAGCAGAGGTCGCTGCCCATGTGCAGAAGGAAAAGGCCGTGTCAAACGTGCCTCCAACCATTGCTAAAAGAGGTAATCCTCTCCTACTCAACTCCCTGTTAAGTCTTTTACAAGGAAATCTTTTCCCCCCATCTCTCCTCCAAATCAGCCCTCTCATATTCCTATCAAGACCAGTAATCCTACTCCACCATCATGAAGTGAGGGACTCATTCCTTCACCAGCGCAACCCTTGGCCGCATTTGATATCATAGATCATGCTAAAAAGACCAAGATCCAAATGTCTGAAGCCGAGTACCTTCAGTCAAATCCCGAACAGCTTGTAAGATTGACTAAGTATATTCAAAGTCAAGCTGTTATATCTAATCAGGTTTCCCCAAAAGGAATCCTTTCCACTCCTCCTGAATCCCACATAAATGTTGCCTCAACATCTGCATCAGGCAAGATAGAACCTTTCTATCTCTCCCTCCTAATCAATGGTCACAAATTGAGTAACTGCATAATTGATTCGGGAGCTTCTGATAACGTCATGCCGGCAAAATTCGCCCATGCTTTGGGCCTCACCCTTACCAAGCCTTTTGGCAGATGTTATTCCTTGGAAACCAAGCAGGTTCCATTGATTGGTCAAATCAAAGATGCGCACAGTTTGCATTTGCGGCGTTCCCAGAGAAAAGAGTAAAGATGACCGTCCTCGTTGCCGACATTCCAGCAGCCTACGGAATTTTGCTGGGAAGAAGTTTTTGCAGCGAAGTTGGTGGAGAGATTCATATGGACTGGTCTAAGGCTAGAATCCCCGTCAAAGGTGTAATGCAGACCTTGGAGCCAGAATCACAAAAGAAGTACTTGGTTACTAACTCTGAGGACCCCAAAGCTCAAATTATTTTTGAATCATCAGGGATGGGGAACTATTTCTTGTCTACCGAGTCCGACAAAATGGTTGTTCTCGTTCAAGAAGGAGATCTTAATAAGATCTGGACCTTGCAGTTCGATGGCAGCTGCGCAACTAGTGGATGTGGCGCCGGAGCCATGCTAATATCTCCCGAAGGAGATTATTCCTCTCTTTCAAGTTGCAGTTTTTCAACATGAATAATACTGCTGAGTATGAATCTTTGTTACTCGGCATGCAGGCAGCAAGAGAGAGAGGGATCAAAAATCTGAAAGTGCAAGGTGATGCAGAGCTAGTTGTGAATCAAGTTAAAAGGATTTATCAAGTGAAGAATGAGAGGCTCAGGCACTACCGTAATGCGGTGTGGGACAACATTGAAGAGTTTGATGCTTTTTCAATTGAATCCATTCCAAGAGCTCAAAATGACATGGCCGATTCATTGGCTGTTTCAGCATCCCTCATGCTCCCTCACCCAGGTTTGAAAACAAACAAATACACCATTGAGGTGGTTTTCCGCCCGAGCGTGCCAGACAATTCTCAGCATTGGCAAGTGTTCAATGATGATAATCAACTCATTGCCTTTCTAGAGAAGGTGGAAAATTTTAAAGAATTGCACTTTGAAGGATCTACTTCCACTTGTCATGAATCAGTCACCAATCAAGACAATGAATCCGAAGGGAACGACGGCATATGTCAGCTCAAAGGAAATAAAATTCCAAAGGGCCTGGTTTCTCTGGAGCAGGTGTTAAGCTCGGCGGTGCATGATTGTTTTGTGAAAAGAAGAGGTGAGATGATCCCGACTCATCCCCGAAACCAAAGCGGTCAATTTAGGTTCGGTAGAACACCCGCATTTGTGAACATTGGAAAATGTTGCACGCCTACTGAGAAGCGAAAGTTTGTCAAACTCGCTGAAAAAATACATGGATGTATTAGCATGGTCCTACGCCGATCTAAAGTCTTTTAAGCCAAAGGACGTCCAAAGCGACATCTGTTGAAAGAGGACGTTAAAGCCTTTCGCGGAAGCGAGAGGCATTATAATCCTAAGATCTCAGGTACTATCCAGGCTGAAATTCAGAAAATGCTAGACGCGAGAATCATTTTTCCTATCCATCACAGTACTTGGGTAGAAAATATTGTGCCAGTGCACAAGAAGAACGGTGAAATACGCATATGCATAGATTTTCAAACCTAAATCAGGCTTCCTTGAAAGACAACTACCCCCTTCCTATAATGGATCAAGTTCTACAAGCAGTCACTAGATCGAAATGTTGTCCATGCTTGATGGTTTTTCGAGCTACAATCAGATTGAAGTTTCGCCTGAAGATCAATTTAAAATAGCATTCACTACTCCACAGGATACATTTGCCTATAAAGCGGGATGCCTTTTGGCCTAACCAATGTTGGCGCCACTTTTCAGCGGGCCATGGACCTGGCATTCAAAGGTATGATGGGGAAAGTCATTGTCGTTTATCTGGATGACTTAACTGTGTTCTCTAAAAAATGAAATGATCATTGTGATCATTTGGAGCAAGTATTGGCCAGATGCCGAGAACATGGGATTTCCCTGAACCCGAAAAAGTCTGTTTTTGGAGTCACGGAAGGAAAGTTGCTAGGGCACGTTGTTAGCAAAGAAGGAACGAAGATAGATCTTTGAAAGAGTCAAGGCAATTGAGCCTTACTGCCTCTGAAGTAAGACTGGCGTTCATTCTTTCTTCGGAAAGGTGAACTTTCTCAGGCGTTTTGTTCCCGACTTTGCTGAGAAGACTCATCATATATTGGACATGATGAAGGGGTCACCAACTTTCCGGTGGAGTGAGGAAGGAAAAAGGTCATTTGAAGAAATAAAAGCTTCCGTTGCTCACGCACCAGTCCTGGTATGTCCCGATTTCTCCAAGGACTTTATCATGTATAGTTATGCATCTGAGCATACTGTGTCTGCCATCTTGATGCAAAAGAATTCGGAGAATGTTGAATCTCCGATTGCATTCATGAGCTCTCCCCTCAAGCCTCACGAACTAAAAATGTCTCAATTGGAAAAGCATGCCTTCACCGTTGTCAAAGCAGTAAAAAATTTCAGGTATTACATTCTAAATTCTCATACAGTGGTGCTGGTCCCTGACACGGCAGTCAAATCAATTCTAACTCAACAAGAGTTAGGAAGCTTGCGAGGAAATTGGATTGCTAAGGTCCAGGAGTACGACCTGGATATAAAACCAACCAAGCTGGTAAGAGGCAAGGGCCTATGTCAGCTTATGGCTGAAAACAAAGATTCAAAAAGTCCTAAGGAAAAGGATGATTGTACCAAAGAAGCACAAAGTCAGTTGGAGAAAGCCCATTCTCTGCCTCTGGTCCTATTTGTCACGACCAGTGATGAGTGGTATTCCGATATTGCTTTCTTCCTCACCTACGGAAAATGCCCAGCTCACCTAACTACAAAGGAGAAGCGCACTATAAAGCTCAGAGCAGCGAAATATGTCATCTGGGATGACGGTTTATACAAACGCGGGATAGATGGTGTCTTTTTGTGATATGTCGACAAGCCACAGTAGGTGAAGTTACTTGAAAGTTTTCATAATTCAGCACTGTGGAGGCCATTTCTCTTCTTCTATGACAAAGACACAAGATCATCTCGAGCCAAGTACTATTGGCCGACGCTTTTCCAAGATACAGCTACCTGGGTAGAAAAGTGTGAACCTTGCCAGCAGTTCGTCGGCAAGCCCAAGATGGCTGCTTTTCCCCTCAGGCCGGTCGTTGTCAACGAACCATTTAGGCAGTGGGGAATTGATTTTATCGGTGCACTCAATCCCCAATCGAGTGTCGGACATAGTTATGTCCTGACAGCAATAGATTACTTCACCAAATGGGTGGAGGCCATACCTGTTAAGAATGCCACTTCTAAGGTTGTTTGCAGTTTCATCAAAGAAAACATCATTGTCAGGTTTGGCATCCCAAAAAAATTGTTGTTGATAATGCTTCTAACTTCTCCTCACGATAAATTATTAGTTTTTGCTATGAATATGGGATAACTTTGGCTCACGCCTCGGATTATTACCCTCAGGGTAATGGTCAAGCGGAATCCAGTAACAAGAACTTGATAACCATCATACGAAAACTAGTGGATGAGAATCAACGAATGTGGCACAAGTCCTTATACGACGCTTTGTGGGCAGATCACATTACTCCCAAGAGGTCTCTCGGTATGTCACCTTTTCAAGTGTTATATGGCACTGATGCCAAGCTTCCCATTTCTACTGAAATCCCTGCTCTGCGCTTGGCACGAGCTATTAAAGATGAAACTTTCCAAAATTCTCTTGAGAAGAGGATCATGTATCTGACAGAGCTAGAAGAAAAGAGAGTAAGAGTGGTTGACAAGATCACCGAGCATCAGAATCAAGTCAAGAGACTGTTCGATAAAAAAGCTAAGCAAAGAAATTTCCAGGTGGGAGACCTCGTCCTTCTATGGGACAAGCAAAGAGAGCCAAAAGGCATGCACGAAAAGTTTGATTCCCTATGGAGAGGGCCTTTCAAGATAAAGCAGCTCAATGGAGAGAATAGTTTCTATCTCTCATATCTGGATGGAACCAAACTCCCACTTCCCTACAACGGGCAGCATCTGAAAATTTTCAGGAAGTAGAGCTTGCTCTCTTCTTTGTACAGTTTTCTTTATTTGTGTGTTTGTTTTTGTCGTGTGTTTGCTTTCGGTTTGTTGTGTGTTCCCTTTTATTCGCCCTCCGGTCGCCCTTGTTTTTGACTCTCCAGCCCAATGGATAGGCACATGAGATCTGGGATTCTCTACCCCCGAGTTTGCTTAGGGATAGTCCCCAGAAAGAGCCAGCTTTGTTATCCCGTAAAATTGGCAAGGGAAATTTTACAGATAACCATACCGAAATTTTGTTCCGATCCCTCGTTAGGGACTCCTTGCGTTCGGAACGTTGCAAAATCCCTTCCCGGGAAATCTGGTTTTTCGAACTTAGTCATTTTTGGTCTTTTTGGCCGGGCGCATAGAATGACTATGCAACATCAACTTTTGATGCACCCCCTTTAAAACCTTTGGCGCATGTTTTCTTGTGTCAACAGGCGTTTTGGTGCGCCTCTCTATGTTGAGGCTTTCCTGCGTGCGCCAAGGCGCATGCGTCTTCATGTCGGCATGCTCATTTGGTGCACCCCTTTAAGAAGTTGGTGGCGCATTTATTACTTGCCTTGCCTATATATAAAGCGCGTCTATCTTTGTCATTGTCACCGATGCAAAACACATGATTTTTCTCTGAGCTTGTCAGCGCACCAGCCCCGTCACTTTCGAATCGCTTTGTGGACCCCTTTCATGCATTTCTTCGTTATAAAAGCCGGGTAAGAGGTCCTCTTTCCTTTCTGCTTCATGTTTGTGGTTTTGGATGTTTGTGGGTAGGATTGAATTGGAAAAAGAGGAATAAATTATGATCTTGCTCGCCCCCTCTCCTGTCTTTCCACATTTTCCTCCTCCTCTTTCCAGATCTGCTAGTAGAGGAAGCTCTGTCCTGAGGTAGTAGCTTGAAAACCCTTTTGGTATAGCACCTCTTCATATCCTACAATGAACCTTGTTATAAAAGCTAAGCCATATGTGGAAACCCCTCTGGGAGAAAGATCAAACCTAAAAAGGAAAACTGTTTTCTCCTTTGGCGCATGAACTCACCACGCGACATCAAAAACAGTTGTGCCCTCATGACACACTTCCCTCGCATGCTGCAAATGCTTCCCATGCGCCCCTTGGTGCATCAAACTTGGATGCAACATAAAGAATTCCTGCGCCCTTTGGCGCCCCGCACCCATGTAACAGCCCTTTCATATGCGCCAAGTGTTAAGCTATAAAGGCGCAGGCGCGTTCCTCATCGCAGCAACATCATGTTGTGCAAACCCTCCATGCGCCGCGCCAAGTTCCCTTAAGCGCGCCAAAAGCACATGTTACACAAACCATATATGCGCCTTTGGCGCACTGAAAGGTCCATGTAACGTAAAAGATACATGTGCCACGGGCGCATCCTGTACCCTTACAACACCCTTTTCCTGTGTGCCTTACCTATTTAGCTCTGCAATTTGCAATATCTGTGCGCCATGCGCCCCGAGGCCTCAAAATTGCTAACTCTTTCTTCTGTCAGCATTTCAATGGAAAATCAAGCAGCTGACACGGCTTTCTTTGATTGGGTTTCACATCTTATTCTTGCAGATCAGCAATTAAACTCAGAATAACATATGTCAACATCAAGCAAGAGGCCTACCAAATCCAAAGGCAAGGCCAAGCTCACAGAGGAAGAAATGAAGTATAAATATCAGAGGGTCAGAATGCCCGACTCCCAGGCCGAGTGTGACCTGGACATCAGAGACTCAGAGTTGGGTCATATTGATTTGGAGGAATTCTGGTTAGGACTCAGAAGGTCACAAGAGGTCCGTGGATGGACAAGCTAATAGGCAGTGCCCTGCACTTTGCTGGGGGAATCCCAGTCAGCGCCGTTAACAATGAATTTATGATGGTGGTTGCCCGGTGCTACAATAAAGACACAAGATGTGTCGTAAATGAGAAGGGCGAGGTCGTAATCAACCTCACTGCCCGCCACTTTGAGATAATACTCGGCATTCCTCATCACCGGCACTTTGTGGCCGTCAGCCAAGAGATTGCATCAAGGCATGGGATGACAATGAAGATCAGTGCATGCAGCTGATGAATGAAGTCTATCTCAAGAATAAAAAGGTGGTGACCCATTGGCCACAAATCATTCACCGCAGTGATTTTTCAGAGGAGCTTAGTGACACCATCATGTTCCTGAGCAGGGTGTTTGGGCTTCCTGACACCCACTTTTTCCACAAATGCATCTTTGTGGTATTTAGAAACCATGAAACAAAATGTGCACCGATCAACACTTGAATGGGCGAAATTGTAAGCGACACGATATCAAAACAAATTGAATAATTTCCCACAACGGGAAGATTCTACATGAATTCCTATGTTGTTTATGTTGCAGCTTCTGAAAGGGACTATCCAGCTCTGATGCGGAGTGGGGTTTGGCCCCAGGTCAAAATATATGAATACTATCCAGAATTGAGGCTGGAAAATAGCATCCCTCAATTTACCAAGATCAACGATGCATTTTTCTACTTCATCATCTGCCTATTGAGGCCAAATATGACTTACGGTCGCACGACCAAGAGCATAGTGACAGCCACTGAGAAATGGGGGGCCCTGTTCACCCAATTCCCCACATTCACTTATCTGAGGGCGGCTAACTTCTTGGGAGAGCCAACTAGATTGCCAAGGTATGCTGGACCAAAGTTGATTCTGCTAGAGCTGTCAAGACAGCTAATCACCTACCATGAGAAGTGCCTCAAAAGAAAGAAGGGTGGAACTCCTTTCCCCCTCACAGTGGGTAGATATACATGTCTTTCTCACCACAAGGCAAAAGACATGTTTGCAGAGCTGGAGCTGCTCAATTTGAAACATGACTTCCCAGCAAGACCCACCTTTGACCCGAGGAATTGTCTGCCGAGGGCTAAGCTCGATCCAATCCACATCCCTCAGATCGAGGATATCTACATCGACCTATATCATGAGGTGGAACTCAGGAGGAAGGACCATTCTCATTTGGCATTGGCAGAAATCATCCAATACGGGGTAGCCATCGTCCCCAAAGGCTACCAAACTACTGAGGAGGAAGTGGATCAAGTATATCTTGATACAGGTGGGGACGATTGGCCTTTTGCGGCGATTGATAGAAACAAAGCACCTCAGACAGTTGAGAAAAGGGTCAAGGAAACTCTGTGCATAACAGAGTATTGGTGCCGAATGAATGGACTCATCTACCTCGGAGTTGATTTCACAACCTCTCCGCTGGGTAACGCACCTCCTAGATCAAAACAGTAGCCTAAAGGCAAAGGAAAAGGCAAAGAGGGTGAATCCAGCACCACTCAAGAGGAAGCTCCTGAAAGTCCTCCTTCCGCTGTACCAAAACAAGTTGTAACTCTGGCTTCTCCAGAGAAAGAAGCAGAAGAGGATGTTCCAATAGGCCCATCCACTCAGGATGTCCACACTGCTTTCACTACCGAGGTCCTTCTGTCCCTTCTTCTTCTCCTCTTTCCCCTCCTCGAGTGACTCAAGCGACCATTCCTTTGGTCGTGTCCTCTCCCCCTTCTTCTACTGTTCCTCCCGCTTCTTCATCCATCTTCTCTTCTCTCTCGGACCTGTCCCCCTCCATTTCTTCCCTCATCTCTCGAGCTCCTTTCCCTTCCTATGTCTTCCTCTCTACAAAGATCTCCTCCTCCCGTGAGCACTTCTTCACCTCCCTCTCGATGTTGCCTCCAAGTGTCTCCACGTTCTTCCCTTCTACTACTACAGCTGCCCCTTCTCTGTTTCCAACCCTTCTCCCATAAGTCCAACCTAGATCTCCTAGCACTTAATTCAGCTAAAAGGAAAGTTCCCCTCGCTCCGATGGACTTTTCCATAATCCCGTCCAAAGGGGAAAAGAAACAAAAGCCTGTCACACGCTTCTCTCAGAGTGCTTCGGGAGAAAGGGTGATGGAGATCGCATACCCCAATCCCCTCAAGGATAAAAAGGATCTGTCTCCGACAGATTATACAGAGTCCCAAGTCACAATGGGTACGTCTTTTGAGAGTCTTCAAGGAGAAGCCTTATCTGTAGTTGACGCCCTCTGCAAGAAGCTTCAAGAAACAAAAGAAGAGAAAAGGCTACTGAAAGAGCAAAATAAACATCTGCTCCAAGCCTTACAAAAGATGGGCAGTGCACCTCCCACAACTGCCGCCGAGACTCCTGAGCCTCTGAGCCAAGATAAAATTAATGAATATGCAAAGATCGGTGAGCAGGGCATGGCAGTTTCGCTTGGAGGAGCCAGATCCTCAAAGACAGTGAAAGAGTGATCGCCAAGTTCTCTGATTTATATCTAAACATCAAAAAGGTGAATAAAGAGCTCCAAGCATTACTAGGACCCATATCAGAAGAGTTGGACCATGCTAGGCTGCAGCATGAGACCTTTCAACAAATGTTCGACTGTTCAGTCGAAGATCTGGTCAAGTTCGGCGTCTTCGGCCATCCCAGGGCCCTCAATAAAGTCATTTCCACTCTGGACTACCGGATGGATCAACTGGAGTTTGTCCTTGAAAAAATTGATAAGGTAAAGGAAGAAGCCCTGGACACGATGCACCAAATGGAACAAATCATTCTCAACATGTCTCCAGGGCTGCTTACTCCTTCCTTCACCTTAAGAAAAGTCGATGAAACCATCCAGATCTTTAAAGAGATCGTGTCACGAGGGTCAGCCAGAGGTCTCTTTTGACGCAGAGTCCATCAATAACTTTCTTGGCTGTCTGGGACTTCATCGGGTTCCTCATGAAGCGGCAGAAAGAGTATTCCAAACTCCCGAGAGAATCTCATGACGCAGTGGGAGACTTGCGAGGTGATTAGTGAGCGACACAAGGATCCTTCCCGGACCAACTAGGGCCCATGATCAGCAAGTTCATGGAATACTATGCTCAATTCCACATCTCGTCACTGAAAGCAAAGAAAAAGCAAAGCTACTCCCTTTCAGTAGTAGAATGACGATGATGAATAGTGGCTTCTTCTTCTTCTCTCTCTTCTTCGACTTTCTTTTTGTAAATATCTAAAGTATGTTGGCACAAATGATGACATCATCTATGTTGCACCATGGGATGATGTCATCCATCAAGTCATCAAAAGTCAACATGAATTTGAGATATTTTGTATCTCCTCAGTAGATATTTTGTAAATATCTTTGTAAAATAGGTGGTTGGCTCCTTTTTGCCTTCTTTTCTCTCCTTCTATAAATACCCCAATACTTGTTGTGGTGTGCATGAGTGGATATCTTTCAGATGAAAAATAGAAGTGAGGAGAAAAGACTTTGAGCTTTTTGTAACAGAAAGAATTATTAATACAATATTTAGACTTTGTGCTGAATACATGTGTTATTTGCATTAGATCTCTCTTACGTTAGATCTGTATGCTTGTTCTGTTGGATCCACTTCAGTTTTATTGTCATTTATTCATCAGTATTGCTTTGCTCGTTTATGCAAGTAGGTTTGGCTCTGTTTACTACCAATCCCAAAACATAAACCCTCTGACCTTTCTGCTTTGGAATTCATTTCTTTTCTCCCTTCGGACCTGCTCTTCCTTCGTCCTCTCTTTCATTCCTTTCTTTTCGCAGTTGGAAACACCCTACTGGGATGAGATCCCAAACCCCCGAAGGCGGAATATTGTGAGACTTGCACAGATTCCTGCTGGTAGAATAGCAATAAACCAGTTTCGCTTTGCTGACTCAAAGAGGGGCTATGCCCTACACACTTTGTTGGCTCATCTATCTATAGATCTGCCCAAGCGATATATTTTCAGGACCAACATAGCCACACTTATCTTTAGATCACAAGGTACACATTTTCTATCTACTTTGTTTTATTGAGTATTCACTCAACAACATAAACTGGGGAAAATGTAGACACATAATTTGTGTACTTGGGTACATTTCTAGGTCCTAAAGCATACCAATGTATCCATAATTCCTAAGTAAGAAAAATAGTTGTTAACAACTCCTTTGTGCCTTTTGGTTGCTTTATCATTTACACTTTACTGGCCTTACACATCTTACAATTATATCGACACTTAATGCAATTATCTTTTGATGACCTCGGACAATAGCACCCGGTTAGGACAAAAGCGCCAAGAAATCATGTCCCTCCTAGGTGCTCCTACCCTTATTTATCTTCTTCTTACTCTTTTGGGTTTCTTTTACTTCTTCGTCACCTTTTAAAACTTTGGGCGGCCTTTTAGTTGTCAATTACAAACTTCAAAATAGAAATCATATATATATATATATATATAATTAGTTATTGATCTTAAATAAGGGGACAAACACTATAAGCATTATCTATCATCACTTAAGCTTGCACAAAAGGCACAAGAGAATTACAAGGCATACATCTAGCACATCCATATAAGGGAAAAGGGTTGCATTATTCGTACACATAACATAGGAGGGGAGTTCATTTTATTCCATCACACACATCTTGAATACTTTGGAGAAACCTAGATCTATCCTGCTATCATCGTGCAACTTGGACAAGGAAAACCTAAGGCATCATTACAAACATAAGCACAAAGAACTACATGGATTCTAATATGTAGTGAAGTTCTCAGTCGTAAGCTCACTCTTTGGGTGACTGGTGGGATCAATCTAAATCCCCATTCTACATATTTTTATTAGATTTGATGTGGTTTGTGGACACGTGTAGGTAGTCATTTATTTTTCAAGTTACAGGTATAACCAAGGACATTACAACAAAACCAGAGTGAAAAAGAGATCAACATTGAAGCTCATCCATCCTAGAAAATACCAAAACCGAGCTCACCGAGTAGGCATAGGCACCTAATCAAAAACTAGCACTTAGGGTACTCCGTCCTCCCATGGAAACTTCTCTCCTATGAATTTCTAGGGTTTTGAACCCTCATTGAGTCTTGACAAAAAAATTTCCGAGCTTAGATACAACATATACTAAATCTAGATCACTCCCGGTTTGTGCGAGAATCAGCTAAGTCATCTTCCCCTCTCATTTGCTTAGGGTTTTTACATTGTTAAATGCTTATTGATTGTGCATACTATACATAATTATCATAATAGCATTTTTTACAATATTTACTCGAAATAAACATTTAATTAAATTTAGATTAAATCACTTAGTCTCATGAGTCTTTAAGGTATGTCATAGATGGTCAAAGGACCGATAGGAATAAAAAAGAACACACTCTTATAAAGGAGGCAAAAGACTTTGAGTGAAGATATCTTGCAATTCAAATGCATCTAATACATTATTCATTTTAAAAATATTGTTCTTGTAACACAATATATAAACACTAATATGTTAATTATATTGGAATCATAAGGGACTGAGAAGGGGGTGAATCAGTCCTACAATTAATTTTCTTTCATTTACCAAACCATACATTCATCAATTATATTGTTCATACAACATTCATAACCATATGTGTTTATTAATATATGTAACATCAACCAAAAGAGAAAGAAAAAAGTACTCAACACAAGAACACTATATGTAAGTGGGAAACCCTCATGGGAAGAAACCCCACTAAAATTCTTCTTATATTATAATAATCAAAGTAATTTAGTGAAACACCAACTTCACAAGGAGCACCAACCCCTAATTTAGTGAAGCACAAACTCCACAAGGAGGCTACAACCCCCAAAATATGACTATTTCACTTGATTCTAGATCGTTTCTTTGAAGTATTGATGAAACAAATAGGGTAACAGGTGTAGGAGGAATACCTGTTCAAATGTTGGTTGATGGGTTGTTGTGCATGTATGACTTCTGAATCCATAGCTGATTGTGAGAACTTCCTTTTGGCTAGGAGGAACTACCTGTAATGAAAAGCAAGACCACCAGAAGGAATTAAACAATATATGTAGTGAACTACCTAGTGTATGCTAGATCCGGGAAGTGTGATACTTCCTAGATGGTTGTTAGTCCACTGTTTTAAAAAATTTAATGTTGTAAACAAAGTTAATCCTATTGTAGTTTTAAATGATTTAGGTATCTCACTTAAAAAACAATAAGAAATAGATCTAATCTAACAAGCTAGGTCAGAATAGGATCCGAAGGTCAAGTGACTGGTTCTGGATCTCTGCAGGGCTGATAAAGGTCTCAAGTATATTCGTAGATGGATGAGGGTGAGATGAAATTAGGTGGGTAGGTCTCTATTCGGGTTGTATGGGAAAATATAGAGATCGATGTCGGTTAAGGGTGACCGACGATGGTTAGGTGTAATCGGTCGGTCTTTGATTCTTATGGAAATCTGGGAATGCCATAGTTGAAGCTTTGGGTCTCCTTTGTGATTGCAAAAGGATTTTGTTAGTCGGGATGAGGTATTAGGTGACTTGGGTAGGATTTGGCAAGATTTTAATGGGTATATGGAGGTGGAAGTGTTGGAGAAGGTCAATAGGCGGTAGGTAAACAATAGATGATAAAATAATGATGAAATGAAATAAACCGAGAGAAGTATAACATTATACTTGCTTTGGGATTTTGGTCATGGATGTCTATGAGTGAGGAATGGAGGTCTTTGATGAGAGGTTTGAAGGCTGCAGTGATCACCAACTAAAAGAAAGCTTCTCCATGGGCTGCATGTACATTCCTCTTTGCTTGGTTAGATCAGATCATTACTGGGATGGTTGTGCAAGAGAAAGTGCTTAATCTCCTTGCATGTGTGTTCTCTTTGGAATTCACTCTCTGAAGATGTGTTATCTCTCTGAGATGTGTTAATGTTCACCAACTTGTCCAATATTTTTCTAACCTTCTGCCAACCTTGAGAATAAGGTTGTTTTGGGGTTAAAAGGGTAACTGACGGCTATTCCGGCTTAACCGGTGACGGTTAGGGGTAACCAACGTCATTCAAGATGGGATTTCCTAGGTTTACTAAACTAGGGAGATCCTCTTGATTTCCTCGGATCTCATGTCATTAACTCGTGGATTAGACTGGAAGCTTCTTGTAAGCATGTGGGAATGTGGTTAGAGGGAATGTAGGCATTGATTTTTAGGGTTTAGGTAAGTCTTAGTTAGTTATGGTAACTTACTAAGAAAAAGTTTTTAGGGTGAGTTAGCTTGGTGAGGTGTCTAAGTGAAGTCTATGTGTGGATATTATTTAAATTAATATATTTAAATAATAAATATGGTGAGGATAATGAATTAATTTAATTAAATTAATATTAGTGGGGTGAAGGGGGCCATGGCTAGGTGAATGTGATGAAGGTTGTTTATTCGTCAAGGGACCAAAGAGGAGTGTGACCTAATTTTAGTGTCTACAATGACCAAGAACCAACTAGCTGCATGAAGATATCTAATCTATGATTTTTATGCTTCCACAACTGATGGATATCACAATTTCATCTCACAAACCATAGGTCTTCAATCTCTCATAATCTTTCTTTTCTTCACTTTCATTTGCTCTAACCTCTTGCTTTCATGTCTCAAATCAGTCCTCAACCTGTCATACTCTTCCTCATCCTTAAAATTATGCACACATACATGTAAATCACTCTCCCCTAGGTCGCACTTCTTCCCTCCAAGAACACTAGTTCAAAATCAATCCAAAACATCACTTTTATATGATTTTCTTTCTTCTAACAAAAAGAAGGTCGATACCTCATGACTAATTCAGACCATAAATCTTTATAACATTAAAAAAATCCAATACAATAGTTACATATGACCCAAATAGGTCTACCTAGCAAAAAACCTCATTACATGTGCCAAAATGGCTCAAAACCCCATGGGCACAATATTAAAATTTCTCTTACATAAAAACCACATTTATTCATGACCCATAACCCATTACTCATGATTAAAATAACATTGAACATCCATTTATGGTCACAATTTAACTCAAACAATCAAATTATTTAGTTTAATGGGCCCAATTCACTTTATAAATATCAAAACAACTATTTCCTACACCCTTGACTCAGGAACTTCATAAGACTACCAAATCACTTTAAAATGATAAAATCATGCCCTGTAACCACTTGATGGAAATGAAATAAATTTTAGAACACTTATAAGCAAGTATAATCCTTGAATCAACCTCATGCTCAAACCACATCAACTTTTGTCTTCACCAGATCAAGCTGCCAAAAACTCTGTTTCCAAAGGTTAGATGATAAAAACATTTCTACATAAATTCAATACCTCCAAATGGATTCACCGAATTCCCAATTCATACCTCTTCACATTCCAGGTTATATAAAGCATCACCCAATCCATATCATGATTCAAACAACTCCAAACTTGCACCAAAACAGATCCTATCATGCACTACCAAAAATAGTCATGTCCAAAGAATTACCTAGAAACCCCGCTAATCACCTCATAATGACAAAAACTCATATCAACGAAACTATATCTTAATCCTCTTTCCAGAAAAACTTGAATAACCTTAAAACTCTGCTTGTAGCTCAAGATATGGCCATTTTACTAAAGCTTGTTATTTGAGATCCCAAAACTACCCTTTGACTAGTCAACTTGTATGGACCTCAAAACACCATTTACCTGCATGAAAATTTCTTGAAACCTCCATGGAAATCAAGATAAACTCCCATAAATCATGCACCATCAATTTTTCATGCTACTCATTTAGAAAACCTTGTCCAAAAACCTTCTTCTTCATAAACTTGCTTGTTTGAGTGGTCCCACTCATCACCATGACCTCAACTATACATTTATGGAAATATAATAGAGTCCTATACAACATAAAATCATCACTATACTTTACTTTTTGCAAATTGTTCCTAGCTAGGGTTTAGCTAGGGTTTTAGAGCACTTTAGCTTCTTAACATTTGTTCATAAAATCCTGATGATAAAAAAACCTCATTATTATTTTTAAACCTTTTAAATTAACCTTAGAAGCATATCTAAAATCCAAAAGGTCCCATGCAAAGTAAACTATTCACAACGAGCATCCAAGCTCAACTTTGAGATGGAAAATCGATGATTTTGACCTTGTCTAACATAAATGTCATATATGGAAAAATACACATCACGGAACTCCTGTAATTTTTCTCAAAGCACTATAAAACATCCCTATAACATCTCCAATCATCATAATGTAAATTCCACATCTTAATCCCTCTAATCACTAAGACTTACCTATGCTTGCATGTTTGTTCCTCACTGTAGAAGCTAGGGTCAACTGAAATAATGTAATAACTAATCATAAAACCTCTGCAAATGACCCAAAAATACTTGATATGCCATGATATACCTGAATTCATGCTTCCATGAGCTCATATGGCTCCAAACCACACTGTCACACCTCCAAGTTGTCATACCTACTCCTAATGAGCACATGTAACATAGTGAACCACATGTACATGCACCATGCCACCGATGTGAGTTCCTATGAACTATCAAAACATTCTATCCATCATTTCAACATGATTCCCAAGAATACAATAATATCCTCTTGTCATGCTACATCACTTAGGCACTTGAATGGGCTTGCAAGAGCAAACACACCTCACTGAATCTCACTTTGTACCAACACAAACACATCTGAACCATCATGTTAGCATCATTTACATCATCATAAGATTATAATCCAACATCCATTTTGTCATTAATGTGGATTTACATCAATGGAACACCTATAGGACCACATTCCAACACATTTGATTCTTGTTTAATATTAGCCATTTGTGCGTAAGATATTTTTGTTCCACTATTCATATAAAAATGAGCTAAAAACACACAAGAAATAGTAGTAAATGATTTAATAGAATTCAATGGAAATTAATAGAACCATCGCAAATCATAATCCTATGAGCTCCTAGGAAATAACTTGGTCAAGAGGGTGTCATCACATGCATAATCTAGGAAAACAACATGAAAATATATAAGATGCTCTTGGGGATCTCCATGACCATTGAATAGAGAAAACTTTGGTGAAGAAAAATTGGTAGGGAGTGGATAAGAAGAAACTTCGGTGCAAGAGGAATATGAAGAAGAAGTGAAGAATCAAGGGATGGAGATGAAGAAGAAGTAACTTGTTATAATTGATGGATTTGTGTTTGTAAATCATGATAAAGAGACTCTAAATCTTAGATGCCCTGAAGAATCATTAGGATGAATGTGTGAAATAAGAGGAGAAGAAAGATGAGGATTGGATGTAGAAGTAGGAATATGATAGGTAGAATCTCCTACATTGGTAGGAGAGGAGGAAAGAGTAATACAATATGTGGTAGTAGTAGAAATAGTGTTACTAAGAGGAGTGAAGGCAACAATCCTTTAGGATTCCTCATGGGAAGCAAAAATTAATAGATGTACGTTTATAGGAAGCCCAACTAGATAATAATTGAGTTCATTGAGATCCTCAATAGAAAATTCATGAGAGCTACTTGTCATGATGGAAAGGATTCCAACAAGGTAATATCGAAAGGGATCGGGTTCACCAAATGATTTAACAAAATTAATTATGAGATAAGGAAACTGTCGATCAAATAGATAAAATAGTAAATAAACAAGATCAAGAAAAGGAAATACAAGAAAGAGTGATAGATGGGGTTTAAGGAATGGATCATCTTGTAATTGTAGGTATGGATTGATTCTAGGCTAGTGAATGGTCTATAACATCTAATCCTAGGCTGTGTAAGCTCTATGTTTGAAACTATGATCTAGAAACTGACATGATAGCCTCCTAGAATGGGACACACCACTCAGTAGCGCTAGCTTTTGGTATGGGAGATTGTGTTTTTGAATAACTCGGGATCTATTTATTTCTGTGTCGCCTAGTATCACTCCATATTCCCCATAGATCGCATCATATTCATTTTGTAACACTTATACCTATAAAATAATCCCTAGTTATATGCACAGTACTCAAGCACACATTAGATAAATAATGCATATAATGGAGTTGGACTGACCTCGAGAGGTTACCCCGATGTGATTATCACAGAGAATTGCACTACATTTTATACTCAATGTAGTTCTAGTGTGTGTGTGTGTGTGTGTGTGATTATAATAGATTCCTTGAGTTAGTTTACCTTAGTGTCACCACACAAAGTGATAATAGCAGGATACAACTACTATGTATCAAATGAAAATGTGTGGTATGAAATTCAAAATAGCTTTCCATATACGGTGAAGTATGCATTTCCAAAATGTATCCCTTGATGTACTAGGTAGAAAACATTATCTACTTATATATTTATATCTATTGAAATTCTTTCCCCTAATGAGGTTAAATAAGACATGTATGTATATGATTCCTTTTCTTAAGTTTCGTCATTAACAAGTGAAAGGCCGACCAAGGGTGATAAAAGAAGACAACAAATAAGTAACATTCAAAAGATTAGAAAAATAAATAAAGAGGACAAAGACACCTAGAGGGGAAAGTAGTGCTAGGTGCTCCTGTTTCTAATGTGTGGTCCTGTATAGGGTGCTCGAGGAAGGTTAGAAAGTTAAATTAGAGATGAGTAGGATGTCGTTTGGTATGAAAAATTATAAGTCGTCAATAAAAACAAACAATACAGATGGAAAGAATAAAAGCAATGTCAAAGTAAAGTAAAGGGGTATTAATGAGTAATTATCTTGCTTAGGAAACATGCATATAAATGAAGTATTTAGAGGATAGATGTGCATATTAAGTGAGTGATTTAGTGACTACATTACCATGCAAAAAAACTAGAAAGAGTATACAAGATAACAAATATGGATTAAAATACTAGTATGGATAAGGAAATCACTCAACTATAACGAGATATATCCATAACTAAACAAAATTAATTAGGGATCAAAGGTATTCAATACCTAACCGAGCTCATCTAACTCACTCAAGAGAATACCAAACTACAACCATGGAATGAATCTATACAATAGAACCTATCCATGTGGAAGAAGTTTAAAGGAAAAAATAGCACAAAATAAGTTAAGTACTTCCCCGAACCACACCATAAGTTTGTATGTATCATAGTGAAAATTTTTATATAAAAGAATTCATGGAACACCTTGTGTCTCATAAATCTTGTCGGGTGATTCGAGAGAAGGAGAATTTCCTTAGGCTAGATATCTAATTATGGTATCTTACTACTATGGAATTCCCACAATAAAGTAGAAAGATTGAGGTTCTTCATCAATTATTTGTCTTGAGGACAAGAAAATATTTTGAAGTTCGAGGATGATGTTGATAAGATTCTTCATCATATTTGTACACCAAGGTAAAAATATAGTAGAATATACAAAGAAATACACACTATAGAAAAGTACAAATTTCGTGAACCATTAAAATTCCACCAACTATTTGGAGAAGATGTGGAAATAAGCTAAAACCATTGGATATTAACGAAATCCACAGACCATTGGAAATCCACGAAACACTACAAAATATGATGAAGAATGAAGGAAATCGTGAAGCAAATGGAAAGCCACACAATGAATATGGAGACTAGAATCAAATATGTAGAGTACGCTATCAAAAGGGGAGACTATGTTAAGTAAAGATTAGTTTACCTTAGGTAATTATACATTTTACTACTTTGTTACCATTTACTATATGTAATTATTTAGTTACTTGGTTAATTGGTTAGTTTTTGATTTCATGGTTATATGATTATATTGTTATAACCATTGTTATTATTTTATTGTGCAATCACATAGGTTTATTGTGACATAGTTGTAACTCATATATTTGTTTGTATCAATGTTGTTCAATGCATATAAACATTGCAAACACTCCATATTCTATAATATTCCCATTTTAATATTAATAAAATGATCACAAGTTGTCTCCCTATTTCTGTTCCTCAATAGACTATTGGGTATTGTATGGATTACATATTTATTGTAAATCATTATAATAGAAATATATAAATATAGGAAATGACATTTATGAATAGATTCAAGGAGGAAGAACTAGAAAATAAATAGATATTGGAGGAGAGAGTAGAAGAGGAATATATGAAAATGAAAGTTAAACTTGTAGACAAAAAATCTATGCACTTGGGTACATTTCTAGGTCCTAAAACATACTAATATATACATGATTCCTAAGAAAGAAAACTAGTGGTTGACAACTCCTTTTGGGCCTTTTTCTTTATCTTTTGCATTCTTATTGGCTTTACACATCCTATAACTTTGTCGAACTTGACTTATTTATCTTTTATAGCCTTGGACACTAGCACCCAACTAGGATAGATGCACATAGGTACTCTTGTCCCTCCTAGGTGCTCTTGCACTCTCTTCCTTTTCTCCCCCTTTTAGGTCTTTTTTAATTTGTGAGTATCTTTTAGTACTTTGGGTCAACCTTCCAGTTGTCAATTACAAAATTCAAACAAGGGAATCATACATATACTTAGTTACTTCTCCAAAATAAGGGGCCAAGCACTAAGCATTATCTACTATCACCTAACCTTGCATCAAAGAAACAACATTTCAAAGGCATGCATCTAGAAAATCCATACAAGGGACAAGGGTTACATAACTCTACATACACAACATAAGATGGGAATTTTGTTTTATTCCATCTCAAAAATTTGCATACTTGGAGCATTCTAGATCTATCTCGCTATCATAGTGTAACTTGCACAAGGGCAACCTAGGGCATAATTACACACACATTCACATAGAACTACATAGAGTCTGAGATGTAGTGTATCTCTTGGTCTTAAGATAACTCTTCATGTGACCATCGGGGTCATTCCAACTCCTCATTCCACATCTTATTTATTAGGTTTGATGTGGTTTATGGGAATGTGCAGCTAGTTATCTATTTTGCATGATATAGGCATGACTGTAGACATTGGAGTGAAACCAGAGAGACAAAAGGAAATCAACAATGAAGCTCCTCCTGCACAGAAAATATCAAAACATGAGCATCTTGGTGGACACTAGCACCTAGATCAGTCATTAGTGCCCATGTGCTCCTGTCCTCCCATGGGTGCTTCTATCCTATGCATTTCTGAGTCCCAGAACTCTTAATGAGAATTGATGACACTCTTCTAAGTTTGTTCCAGTAGTTTCTTGACTCAGATCACTTCCAGATCACTCATAAATTAGCTAAGTCACCTTCTCTCTTTGTCTTGTTTAGGGTTTCACATTGTATATCCTTATTGCTTACGCATTATTGTATATTATCACTTGTATATCATTAATTACAGTAGTTACTCTGAAAATAATATTTAATTCAATTTAAATTAAATCATTTGGTGAACCCAATGCCTTACATGCCCATTATTAAATCTTTCATGGCTTCCCATCCCTTTGATTCTAATGCTTCCCCATTGTATATCCAGTTCAACTTCATAATATCCTTGTTAAGCGTGTCCTAGTTGATCCTAGATTTGGTCTTAACATATGCACTCTGTCCTTTCTCCATCAAATAGGAATTTTTGCTACTCATCTCAATCCATCTACTCTTTGTATATATGGCTTTGATGCTACACCTAAACAAGTATTGGGCACAATATCTCTTCCCCTTACTATGGGATCTTGCACTCTTAATGTTTTATGTCACATTATGCCTCATGATGTTCCTTATACTATCCTTCTAGGCCATCTTTGGTTACATACTAAAAGGAACAATAACCAGATTGTACCAAGCCAAAAAAAGCAGATGCTAATCAAACACCATGATCAATAAGATGAAATTAATTCACCAAAATAACTTTACATAAACCTTTGCAAATAAATGAACAACAATATCATATATTATTATGGAACTCAATGAAATACAATGAGAATGGGTCTTGCTTATATATGCAATGAATAACAATCTAAGAACCAAACAGGGTCATAGATCAAGCCATAAATTATGGAAAGAACTAGTCATTAAAGAACTAGTCAAGTCCATAGATTTATGAGAGAACTAGACATCAAGGATCTAGTCAATACCATAGATCTAGGAAAGAACTAGTCAATACCATAGATCAAGGAAAGAACTATATCTAACAACTAGATAATATCTTCTAATATCTAAATAAGATAAAAGAAATATCCACACACATAAGTGGGTTAGGATAAATAAAATAAAGGTAAATAAAGTACCTAGGTGAACATGAGCTAAGGTAAATACCTACTCTAACACCCCCTCAAGTGAAGCTAGGGGAAAAATAGAAGTGAAATGTCCACAATATGAGTCATGACAACTAGGCACGATGAGGTACTCATGTACAATAAGCTGGAAAAAGGGACACATGAAGGTACCCAAAACCAAGAATAACAAAGCAAAGAGAGTAAAAACCGCTCCAAGGCATCCTAAGAAGCTTAGATCAAAAACTCATACAATGTTTGAAGAATTTTGGTGTCCACTTTGTGGTCTAAATCCACTCTTCGATCACAAAACTCAAAAACAATCTGACACACGTGCTTCACCAAAATAGTTCCATACAAGGAGACTGTCAACGGAGTGATGTCGAAAGTGCAAAAAACACCAAACATAATTTGATCAACTGCTGCAAATAAGTGTGTCACGATCCAAGAACAATAACCAAAGCAACAAGGCAAGGACACAAAATCAAGAGTGTCATGATCTAAGAAAATCTAAGGTAACAAGGTAAGGACACAAAACCCAAAGAAGCAGGATCAACACCACACCCTCCCATACTGCTGAATGGGTGGAGGGACACTATAAATCTATATGAGTTGTCAAAACAACTACTTGAACACTGAAAAACTAACACTAGACTACACCAGAATAGATCCCCCAAGAGATACTATCAACATGCCAAAAGTGTCAAAAATACAGATACAAAATCTCTCAACAAACAAGAGAGATACACTACACCTGCTAAAGAAAAATGCTCAAAACAAGAAGCATCACAATGTAGAAGGTATAGAAAGTGGAGCAAGAGGCCGAATGGTGGAGGAGCCATGCCTATAGATTCCTCTCAATGAATGCCTATGTCACCGCCACGAGTGATCAGATATCCACCCCAAATCAACATGGATGGATGAAGAAGATGTCTACATATGACTTGGTGTAAAATGCACAATGGGTGCATGCAAAAGAACATCAGAATGTGTGTCAGGTTGATCATGTCTGACAGCTGAAATCTCAGGTTTCTCAAGCCTGAGTGAAGATGCAGAACTCATGTGTTTCTCATGATCCTCAAAAAGAGTTGAGTGAACAAACAAATGAGCTCTATCAATGTGTGATCCCAATGAAGTATCTACATGAAAACCAATGTCATGGTGAGAATTCCACTTAACATGTGGAAGAGGGGAAACAATACCCTGTGAGTGTCTACTAATACCTTTACCAAGTGAAACCCATAAAACAGAGCATGTGAGAACTGAAGGTAGTGGTATGCTTCTCAAAAAGGCCATGCAGTTGAGTAGAAATAAGATACACAACATGTGGTACTATAATAGGCACATATGTGGAAGAGCATGCAGTAACAAGCCTCATAGGTTTAGAAGCATCAAGAGCAAGAATAGGCTCAAAGACTAACATATCAATGTCAATGGGTATAGGAGCAATAGCTACAAGTGGACTAGGAGCATGGATATGGTTGTCCACAATATCATGGTGATGTTGTAGGCTAGCAAGTTTTTGTTGTAGGGAGTGGATTATTGTATCCTTATCATGAATGAGTGATTGTAGAAGATAATTTCACTTCTTAAGTGATCTATTTTCTTCCACAAATTTTACAATATCCTCTTGAAGTCCACATACTTCAGAGAAAAGCATATCATTCTCAGAATCCATGATAGATAAGAATGTAACTCTCAAAATTTTAGGACGTCGGGATCAACCGAAATTGCATCCACAATTGATTACAACAATCCTCCATATTTTGCACTTTATAATTATAGTGAAAATCTCAAAATAAATATTTCTAATGGAAAGAGCATGAAAAAACAAGCACTTCGTAAAAAAGCACTCAAAACCGAGTTACCGAGCAAAAGATACAAACTTTTCAATATTTTGCTCTACTATTTATTTTTGCTACCACTAAAACAAAATAAAATGTTGTTGCCTCCACCACACAAATAAAATTAAAGGGGGCTGAAATTAAGCACCTACTAGTAGGAATTACAAGCTTTAAGCCCTCATATGACCATACCATATGATCAAATGAGGATTTCACCGAAATTATTCTACACACCACCCAAAAAACCTCTGCAGCACTAGAACAAAACCCAGTGTAGATCTCAAGAAATATAACAAACCCAGAAAAATATTTCCACAATTTCTTTCCTACCTAGCATGAATCCAGATGCAAACCTCGTGTGTTTCTCTCTGACAATAAAAAAAAACAAAAAATGACTGTCTCTAGAAATGGCCAAGTTTACAATCAATCTTAGGGTTTTCACTGCCTTCTGGATCCAATCAAAGCCTCTACTTTTTATAAAACCACACGCAGCAATAAAATATGACCAAATCCCAAATATATGAATATACAAAGAATTTATTTACAAAATAAAACTTACAGATGGATGTCAAAAATAATCTCTAGCTCTGATACCATAAAAGGATCGATAACCGGATCGCATTTAAGCCAAGAAAAATAGATGTTAATCAAACACCATGATCAATAAGGTGAAATTAATTCACCGAATAACTTTACATAAACCTTTACAAACAAATGAACAACAATATCATATATTATTATGGAACTCAATGAAATATAATGAGAATGGGCCTTGAGCCTTGCTTATATATGCAAGGAATACCAATCTAAGAACCAGGGGTCATAGATCAAGCCATAAATCATGGAAAGAACTAGTCATTAAAGAACTAGACAATTCCATAGATTTATGAGAGAACTAGACATTAAGGATCTAGTCAATACCATAGATCTAGGAAATAACTAGTCAATACCATAGATCAAGGAAATAACTATACCTAACAACTAGATAATATCTCCTAATATCTAAATAAGATAAAATAAATATCCACACACATATATTGGTGAGGATAAATACAATAAAGGTAAATAAAGTACCTAGGTGAACATGAGCTAAGGTAAATACTTACTCTAACACATACTATGCATATAGATAATTCTACTCCTACCAAAGTACACAATTCCCTTGCTACACCTTCTTCCATGGATACTGCTACAGTAGATTCCACACCTCATATTACTACTCCTAATGATATTCCCCTCATACATGATGCTAATGAAATTACCTACATTGCACATCCTTCTCCTCTTGGGGTGCACCCTAGTGCTACTGATTTACATGATCAATTCTCTATCAATATGCATCATACTCCCGCCATTATGTCTCACTATCGATACACTTCTATTGATCATATGCTTAGTGCTTCCAATGTTACATCTCTCTCTGCACCTTCCTCATCACAAGTTAGAGCATTGTATGTTGATTTTATAATGATTCCTAATCCTCACACTTTCCAAGATCCTATGCATAATTCATTTACTATGGTTTCACATTATCTTGTTACATCCATGGGGGAAATCAATTCCCCTCTTCCCACCTTTTTGTTTATGGTCATATGGGCTAATTCATACTACTTTATTGCTTATGATCTTCCCAAATTGCACCTATTTCTTTTGATGAGTCTTGTTTCTCTACCTCCATTTCTTGACATTCATACTTGATGAGCCTCCTATAATTACATATGTTACACATCTTTTGACTCACATACTGATCCTTATGTTTGCACTTACTTTTTCCACTATTGCCAACATGCACAATGCTACACCTATTATATTTTATCCTAATGGGTACATTCTTATTGCTTATACACTTCCTATTCATCCAGTTGGGATCTTGGACTCTATAGGGTTTTCCCCTCACCATGTTGACATTATTCTTTGGTAGCTCTTGTGTTTACCAATGTTCTACCTATTCTAGTTTTGCCACATGCATGATGCATAATCCTACTTCCACATGCTATGATACATGCACTTTCACATGACATATGTTCATCTTCTTTAGCATATCATGGGCCCTTGCCTACTACTCTCATTACATAGATTGTCTTGGCATCCACATTTGGGGGCATCCTAATTCCCCCACATTACCGGATGACGTAGTCTAGTTCCATTGTTCATACTTGACTGTTAAGGGATAAATTCTTAAATGAACCTCACATCACATAATTTTCATGTTCACTACTTCACGATACATTTTTCCTAGCATATCCTCTCAATCATATACAATACATTCATTCCCCAATGACACACTCTAGTTCTACAGTTCATACTTGACTGTTTAGGGAGCATTTATAAATGAACCTCATCTCATACACATCCATTGGGGGGGAGCTTGGATCCTCCTCTCTTAACATATCACACATCGCATCAAACTATCACATTCACACAACATTTGCATATGCATGATGCTCGACACTACTCTTAACTAGTCCCACTGAGGCTTCGGGGCATCTACCCTTTTCTACTCTCATAATCTACACATCACAAGTCCTATTATTTCAATACATACTACTTATATTCATTATCACTTAGTTTTCACTGATATATACATGCTTTGACATACTAATTATCTTTCTAACATACTAACGGTGTTTCATGTGTAGCATTTTCCTTGTAGGATCAATACAACCATGGTTATTTGTTACCCTTTTCTTGTTATTGTTTACTATTGTTTGTGGGCTATGACCTATGTCTTGCTTGATCAATTTATGCTTTTGGATGGTTCACACCTGATTGTCTTGTGAAATTGTGAGTGATGTCCCATGTATTAAACATGATTTTCGCGGCCAATCTTGTCTTCTTAGTTACTTGTTACATTGTCTTCTATTGCATGCTAGCTCATTTTCACTAACACTTGTTTACTAGTCCATATTGTTTGCATGTGCCTTAGTTTATACCATGCACATCCCCTACCCCCTATAGGTATCCACTCTCATATATGTATATCGAATATCGGGTCCTATCCTTTAGACCACATTCTCCTACAGTCATTGCATGCACCCCAAATGAGGGGGCATCTATTAGGTGAAAAAATCACCCTTCCAATAACTTAGAGCTATAGATCATAATAACACAATACATAATCAACACAAATACACAAAGAAAAAATGGGTGAGAATCAGAATTGGACCTAAAACACGAGTAAACACTAGTGCCTAGTGCCAGTCCCGGATAGTAGCGGTGGGTACTTGTGTCTGGAGAAAAATTAGTCAATTTCTTAGTTCAACATAATGTCTAGCAATTTATATTACAATTTTCTAGTAGTATTGACTTTACTCTAATTACAAAATATATTCAATCAATTATAATCGATTCTGATATCGATAATAGGAACAAGTTACTGAAATAAGGGACGCACCATATGTAGTGGTGCTTATTTGGAAGCATCATATAAAGAGATAAAAACAAGACCTCTCTCCCCAACACTTTTTTCTCGGTGTGAGATCACCCAAAAAAACTTACTCTTGGCGTGAGATCACCCAAAACTCGTTTTGGGCATGAGATCACCCAAAAACTCACTCTTAGCGTGATATCAACTAAAAGCTCTCTCTTGGCATGAGATCACCGAAAAAACTTGCTCTTGGTGTGAGATCGCCCACAAACCTCATCATTCAAAGCAACAAGAAACTCAAATTCAATAACATCTCCAAATCAAAAAGGACAACTTTTTATCCTTTACACACTCTTACTTACATATACATACATTACTATGATTTTTCATATATGGAACTTTGACTAATTTATTTCTCCTATTTTCACATTCATTCTTAATATGCAATAAGAAGAAGCTCACATCAATGCAAGCAAAAGCTCCAACATCACGCTGCTATGTATACACTTTACCCCTAGGGTTTACCTCCCCTTCCTAGTTTCCACACTTCACAAAGTATGGTCACTTCACACTTTACTTGTCCACTCAACATGCTATTGGCCACACTCTTCTCTACAAGATTACAAGGTACACATCTTCTATCTACTTTATGCTATCGATTATTCACTCAACAAAATAAAGTGGGGAAAATGTAGACATAAAACCTATGCACTTGGGTACATTTATAGGTCCTAAATCATACTAATATATCCATGATTCAAGTAATAAAACTATTGGTTGACAACTCCTTTTGGGACTTTTGCTTTATATTTTTCATTTTTATTGGCTTTACACATTCTATAGATTTTCTCGAACTAGACTTATTTATCTTTTATGGCCCCGAGACACTAGCACCCAACTAGGAAATAAGAATCCAGTGCTCATATCCCTCATAGGTTCTCCCGGCCCTCTCTATCCTTTTCTCCCCCTTTTGGGTATCTTTTACTTTTTGGGCATCTTTTTTTCATATCCAGTAATTTCATTTTATTTTGTCCAAAGGATAAGTGTTAAATGAAGAGTGGTTTATGAAGGTAGGGTGATAATCCATGTTACAAAATTGAGTATGCAGCTACACATGCATATGTATATCCTAAAAGGATATACACACTTACGTGTAGTTGTATGTGCAACCATGCAACAACACTTTTCATCCAACATTCGTAAAGTACTTAATATTTACAACTTATTTTTGTTTTGTTTTATTGTATGAGGTTATTTTACCTTCTTTGTGGGAAATGGTTCATAATATCAATATGCTATTAGATTGTTGTAATCGTAATGGATGTTGGAGTGAACTTTGAATTTCTCTATTTGTGATTATCTTGATGCTTGGATATATTTCTTGTTTTTGTACCTTATATTGATCTTATGGTTCACCTCGCTTGTTGGAAAGCATAATTTACAAATATGGTGAATCTAAACATAGTTGCAATGTATTATTCGTTATGCGGAAATAATGATAAATGTTAAAAGTTCCTAACTTTTCTTGATATGACGAAGGTCAATGATGGCACAATGATAGGGTGATCTTCAATTGGAACTAGTAAATTCTGGTCATCAAGGTAAAATTTAAGTTGGTTCCGTAATACTTGCATCTTCAAGGAGGAATAAGTATTTGTATTATAGCTAAGTGTTATTATGGTATATTTTATTTCAACTATTGACTAAATTATTTTGTAACTTGGTCATAATACATATGATGTGAAATTAGTGGATGATTGATTTATTATTCACACTATGTGATAAATAAAAACTCATTTGGTTTGAATTCTTGTCTCCAACTCGATCGTACTCTTGTATAGTGATTATTGATTTGTTAAGGATAAGATAGCGATAGACCATTCTAGGGAGCATTAATACCATTTTTGTAAATAAGTAAAACACCTTTAAACTAAAAGGTGATATGTGAAATAATGAAGCAATTATCATAAATGATTAAGTTTATTTAATATATTTCTTTCACTGATTAAGAAAAGTGTGGAAAGGAAAAGGGTTGGCATTTGATTATTTAATTTGATAAAGTAAAACTCTATTGACTTAGATAACTAAAATGATTAAGAGAAAATTTATTGGTTTCTATTTTTGACCATATCCTTCACATAGAGTGATGAGTCATTTTATTTCCTTTTTAAACACCTCATCTACTGTATTTTGTTTAGCCAATTATACCCCTGAACTTGTATTTCTGGTGATACTACTAAAAATTTCCATTATAACTCGAACTCGTGATATATATATTATTTAATATCATTATTACTAAGGTTTACTTTATTTTTTGGATTATGAGTATGCATTTATTATTTCTATTACAATATGATGCTTTGTATAAATGTTAGCCTTGTTTGCAAAGAAGTTGTTATATGTAGCAACTAACATGCAACAAAGGATCCATACACAACAACCGACATGCAGCCAAAGGAACTCATTCACAATGAAGAGGTCATCCAAAAAAATTGACATATAGCCAAAGGGACCCATCTACAACAAAGCATCTACAACCAAAGGAGGTCACACACATACATAAAGTTGTGATTATGAGGAGCTTGCACAACATGGACACTACACCTAAGCTCACAGTGTTGATAGAAGAAGCAATTATGTGAACAAGAAGAAGAATCAACACCATCACCTAATTATGCATTGCAACTCAAACAAAGAACTAATTTATTTAACTCATAACTTAATAACTAAATGATTGATCGATCGGTTAGCTAAGTTATTTGATTATATGAGATCATCTATTGATTATTTATGTTACATGCATGTACGTTTTGGGTTATTTTATTAGGATCTCTCACTTAATCCAACTAGAACCACTAGTAGGACTTTATCTCGTCATGCCTTTGCTATAATGAAAAGATATAAAAAGGAAAGATTAATGTTGTAAAAGGGGAAAGATAGATCCATAGATAGGGAGTTGTATTTTCCACTTGTAATATTCGTGGTGATGAACTAAGAATATGAGTTTTGTTAAATTGTTGGAGACACATGCCTTAGGAGGGATAGGCACCCAAGGTAGGGCCCTCTTGCGGTTTGGTAACCTTCTCCTTTTTTTTTGTTTTAATTCCTTGCATGGTTAGAATTACAAAGGCAGTTTATTCCTTTATTTGTATTTTATTTTTACATGCTTTATGATAACCATTGTATTCGTTTCAATCATAGTCTATTTCATTTCCAATATTTTTATTTCTTAGTTGTAGTGACAACAATTTACCTGTACACTTCTCAAACATTTGTAATTGTGCATACATCACTGGAAATATTAAAATTTTACGTCCCTAGGTCTAATAATTAAATGATTGTATATTAATGAAAAACATACTAATTGTTGCAAGTTAATTTGCACCATGATTTTGGTGCCACTTCTAGGGATACTTTTGCCAAGTTATAAGGCTTTTGAAGAGGTTTTTCATTTCTTGGGCAGGTTTAGATTTTAGGAAATTCAATTTCAAACTAACCCCCACTAATTTTAAGTTAATATAGTTGAGTATTTGATGTATGCACTACCCAAGGGATGCCCATGGTAGATTTTTTCCTGATCCATAGGTAACACGAGATCTCCTCATATACTACCGAGGATTTTGATGAATAATCCTCCGTACTAGGTTTGTTGTTTAAAGACAGTCCTCCAAGTAAAAGCTTTGAAGTTGCTCTTGAGTAGCCTGAAATGGCATAATAAGTAAATAAAAATGTTTGAAATGGAAAACCATCTTTGAGTTCCCCATCATTGATAACAATACAACTGCTGGTATGAAGAATATTTCTCCCTCATCCTTGTCCAACTTTCATAGATCCATATTAGAAGACCCGAACACCTTTTTGTTTGAGTTTGATGTTCTATGTAGGAGTTATGATTATATTACTGATGCACATAAATTAAAACTATTTACTGCTATACTCAAGGATGCAGCCTTAAGATGGCTCATGGGATATGAAAGAAATTTTCTAACCACATGGGAACAAATGAAGGAGAAATTCCTTGATAAGTACTAGGATTATTATAGACCAAGCATCGAGAAGGTGATGAAATCTACAAGAATGGCACAAAAAGAGGATGAACCATTAGAAGACTATTTGGAAAGGTTCTGTTCTGTGTTTAGAAGTAAAGACACATCAAACTACCACCTAAATATCTCAAATTACTCTTTTTGAAGGGACTCGGTGAGGAGGACATGGATGCTCTGGAGTGGTGATATTTCAAAATCTAGTTTTGTAGACATCTGTGAAGCCTACAAAAATTACTCAAGAGCTACTTGTGAAGAGAGTAAGAAGTGTAATATCAAGAGGTGGATCAGATACCAAAATATTTGGGGACATATCCAAGTCATATATTATAAATATGTTTAAAAACATAAAGCAAGAGATTTTTAATGACATGGCTAATCAATTAGATGCTCTACATACAAAGAATAAAAATGATGATGTAGAAAAAACACTCACAGAGTATTTTCATGCATGTAGAATGAAAAAAATTGAATTTACATGTAGAGAATTGGCCAAAGATTGCTTAAGAAAGGGAGGCTTCACCTGAGTTCAAGATGTTAGAGACACGGGATGGACAAGCTTTCTATGTTTCTCAAATAAAATCATGGCCACTAAGGCAAGGAGGTATGACACAAAACCTTGTGCATTCATTTAAAAATTGGTCTAATAATTCATATATGCATCCCCCACCTTAGGCTAACCCTCAAGGTTGGGCCCTATATGCTAATAAATATTAGCAATGTGGACAACCTCAATTCCAAGGCCAACCAAAACAATAATGGAAACAACCTCCTCAATCATGGCAACATCCTTGGAGAGGAGGGAAGTAGTGGAACAACCCACCTCCAAATTACCAACAATCTTATCAAAAACCTCCTTATCCGCAGCAAGCAAGCTCTGATGTCAAACCCCCAAATAGGCTCTCAACCAAAAGCTACCCAACTACCAACTTAGCCAACACCTAACCCAAACAATAAAGCTACTCAGTTATCCTATTCTACTGAACTAGATCAATACCCTATATATTCTATTGATATCAACAATATCCATCTTCACTTAGGAAGATCACTTCCTCCACCAACTTGGAACCAACATTACCGAGATTACTTAGGAACCACGGATGTGTTGCAGATAGATCCATAACAACATTATAAGACGTTGCATGTTGTCTTGAAATAACCTAAGAAAAATTCCAATAAGGGTAAAACACTGGGTAATGAGCCACCATTTCTTGAAAGGTTACAAGAAAAGAAGACTGACCTCAAATAAGAATCGACTCTAATTTTTCAACCAAATAAAAGATGCTTGTGTCAACATTCCATTGATTCAAGTCATTAAGGATGTGCCCATCTATAAAAAAATTGGTTAAAGATCTATGCATAAAGAAACTAGGTAGAAAAAGGAAAGATCCAACTACTATACAGGTCATTGGAAAACTAGCTGATATTATGCTTGGGAACTCAATTCTACCCAAATACATAGATCCAGGAAACCCTTTGGTAAATGTCACAATTAATGGCACAATGATTAAAAACACTCTGATTGACTTGGGGAAACAATAAATGTAATGACAAAACAAATTATGGATGACTTGAAGTTATAGGGACTAAGAACAATAGCCACGATCTTACAAACTTACGAAATATCAACAGATTAAGCTTAAAGGAGTCCTAGAGGATGTTTTAGTAGTGGTAGAATCTTGGGAGTACCATGCCAACTTTATTGTTCTTCTACCAAAAGCAAGCTTGTGAGGATAACCTATTATCCTAGAAATACCATGGTTGAAACTACTGATGAATTCATAGGATGCAAATTTGGTAATATGATTATCTCTAATGGAAGTGGTACCAAAAATCTCATGTTTTACCCCTACACAACCATTCCATGAAGAAGACCAAACCGTTTGGGTTGAATATCCAGAAGAATACCAAAGCTCAGTTCAGCAGCTCATGGTGCTGGAAGTCATGCATAATTGAAGGGAAAGAAGAAGATGTTGTTCTTTCTAATGTCCTGTAAAATAATTATGGGAAGAATGAAGAAGTAGATGGAAAATTACAATGTATAAGTTGTCCTGAAAATCAAATTCTCTGCAACAAAGCATTATGAACATTTTAGGTAAGAATTGCATCCTCCACCAACTTCTTCCACATGATTATATATTGAATTCTGTAAGTAGCAGTATATGTTCCATGACTGATCTCTCTAAGCAAGTGGAAATTTCTCTGAGTAAGCCACTCAATGTGAATAAAACATTGAGCATGCAACAAGAGTAACTGTTAATTTATCTTTTGTAGAAACACGAGATGACATTTTTATAGGACTGTGGAGATATGCATGGAATCCACCCTAATCTATGTATAGACAAGATATACATCAAAGAGAGATGCAAGCCAATAAGACAACCACAAATAATAATGAACCCAACAGTGAGGGATATAGTGAAAGAAGAATTTAAAAAATTATTGGATGTTAGATTCATATATCAGATTTCAAACAGTCAATGGGTGTCACCCCTTATCATTGTACTTAAGAATAATAGAAAATGGAGGATTTTCGTGGAATATAGAGAGCTGAATGCAACAACAAAGAAGCATCATTTTCCACTTCCTTTCAATGATCAGGTGCTTAACACTCTTGCCGGCAAGAAATATTTTTCCTTTCTGGATGGCTATAGTGGCTACAACCAAATTTATATTGTACTGAGGACCAATACAAGACCACATTCACATGCCCATGGGGAAGGTTTACATATTATGTTCTTCCTTTTTGTGCAATGCACTGTTACATTCCAAGTGAGTAGCTTTGAGCAATTTTTCAGATCTAACCAAATACTGCAAGGAGGTATATATGGATGATTTTACAGTATATGGTAGTACTTTTGATGAAGAAATGAAGAATCTAGACAAAGTTCTCAAGAGATGCAAGGAGCATAACCTATCCTTAAGCAATGAAAAATGCTACATGATGATGTCTGAAGGAATAGTGTTGGGGCATTATCTATCAACTGCTAGAATTCAAGTAGACCCAACAAAAATATATGTGATTATAAATTTTCCAACACTAAAGAAGTAAAAGGATGTGAGGAACTTTTTAGGCCATGTTGGATATTATAGAATATTTATACAGGACTTCAGTAAGATTGCAGCACCATTATTTTTCTTGTTGGGAAAAGATGTTTTCTTTGAGTGGAATGAGAAATGTGAGATTGCATTCCAGACTTTGAAGAAAATATTGACTTTTACACATGTGTTAAGAGGACTAGATTGGATTTTTCCATTACACATTCATATTGATTCCTCAGATCACGCCATTGGATTTGTTCTAGGAAAAAATAAGGAATTTTAATTGACACAATCTTCTATGTCAAGTAAGAACCTCGCAACTCATTTAACTTAACTATAAATTCCCGGAAATAATTCTTAGTAGTGGTTTATGTTATCAATAAGTTTAAGCACTACATCACAGGTTATCCAATATTCATTCATACTAATCATATAGCAATTAAATATTTGATCAACAAACCAGTTGTAAGCAACAAAATAATCAGATGGTTGTTACTCTTGCAAGAGTTTGATGTCACCATTGTGGATAAGCTTGGTAAGGAAAATGTTGTAGCTAACTTTATTTCAAGAATGGAGAATAATAATGAAGAAAAAGTAGTGGATGACTCTTTCCCAAATGAGCACCTATTTTCCATTTCCACTAGAACACCCTGGTATGCTGATATAGCTAATTATTTAGTCTCAGGTAAGACACCTCCACACTATTTATATTTTGAAAATAAATACATAGTTGAGAAAAGTGTGAATTTTTCTTAGATAGCTAGTTTTCTATTTCACACGGGGCAGGATAATGTTATGAGGAGATGCATAGATGATGAGGAAATATATGATGTCCTCAAAGCCTTCCATAGTGAACCATGTGGAGGAATTTTTTTGTAAAAATAACAACACAAAAAGTGTTGAAAACAGGTATTACTAGCCTACACTACATAAGGATGTAACATTATATACAAGAAGGTGTGATAAATGCCAAATAATGGGTAAGCCTACCAATTTAGATGAGATGCCATTGCAGCCTCAGTTAGTATTACAACCATTTGAAAAATGGGGTTTGGAATTCATTGGTCCAATAAATCCTAAATCTCAAAGTAGAAAGAGTACATTTTTGTGTGTACAAATTACCTCACTAAATGGATAGAAGTGAAAGCATTTCCAAATCAGAAGAGTGAGAAAGTTGTTAAATTCTTATATGACCACATTTTCACGAGGTATGGAGTACCACAAAAAATTGTTATAGATCAAGGTACACACTTCACTACTGAAGTTATTTATGATCTAGCTAAGGAATATGAAATCAAACACAGGAATTATATACCTTATCACCCCCAATCTAATGGTCAAGTTGAGGTAAAAAATAGGAAAATAGAATCTATCTTGAAAAAAACTATTGCAATCAATAGGAGAGATTAGGTAGATAGACTCCTAGAGGCAATTTGGGTGTTCAACAAAACTTGGAAGAAAACAACATACTTCACACCATTCGATCTTTTGTATGGTAAGACTGTTGTTCTCCCTATTGAATTTGAGCATAAGACACTAAGGACTGCACTTGAACTAGGCATAGATTTTTCTGAAGCTCAAAGGTAGAGGATTCTCCAACTCAATAAGTTGGATGAAATGAGGATAAAATTTGTGCATAATACAAAAGTGGTACAAAATAAAATGATCAAATGGCATGATAGATTCATCAAGACAAGACAATTTCAAGAAGGTGATTGGGCTCTCTTATTTGACTCCAAGTACAAGGACCACATGGGAAAACTCAGGACAAGGTGGCTAGGCCCATATGAGATTGAGAAAATATTTCCCAATGGAGCTATGAAACTCACTATCATAGATCCTATGAGATTCATGTTTGCATGAAAATATTAGCTATGACAATAACATGAAACTAACACCTAGTAGTTCCACAATATAACTAAATCTATCATAAACATCAAGATGAGAGATTAATGAGATAAAATTATACAATAATGCATGAATCAAACTAACATTACTATGTTATCTCTACTTCTCTAGATTACTTAATATAAATATGAACCTAGTTAGATCCTAAGTAATCAATTTTGTGTTATTTTTTCAAAGTTGTTGGGGTTAGATTACACCGGTGTTGTACGAGATATATATTAAATTTAAGCATACAAGAAATAAACACGAAATTAAACCAAAAGAGAAATACACAAGATGTAAAGTGGTTCACCCAAAGTGTGGGCTACATCCACCAAAAAACAACCAATCTATTATTCTTGCTTCACGAGATGATATACAATAAATATTTGCAATCTTCCACACCTCTCGCGGATGTACAATACTTTTCCTTCACAAGTTTCTCTAAAATTTCTCCAAGAAAATATTCTACAATAATCTCTATATTCACCTTATAACCCTAGTTTTCTACTTATAAGCATATACAAACTTTAGGGCAACTTAGATATGCATTTATAACCCTCTGATCACATTTATAACCCTCTCGATCACATTTATAACCAAGGGTAGGATCTAATCCGCATTTAAAATAAAAAATTAGTGCACGAGATAACCAATGTTGGTTACCCACCGATGTCGCCTCCTTCTAGGAAACCAACATCGGTTACCCAACCAACGTCGATTACTATATAAATTAGAAAACCTGCAATGCATACAATTTGTGAAGCTATTTAGCTCTATAACCTAACAATCTCCCACTTGGAGATAAATTGTTGCATTGTACCATACATCTCCATCCTTGGATCCTTTCCTTGGCTTGTTTCTTCCTCTTCAATTCTCAAGCTTGAAGACCAACAGAAGTTGAGTGAATCTCTAACTTCTCCTTTTCCAACAACTTTGTTAGCATACCCACATGGATCTTGTTTGTATGAATTTTCTCCAGTTTTACCTTCCCATCCTCCAACACCTATCGTATGAAGTGATATCTCAACTGAATGTGTTTCATTCTTGAATTAAATGTTGAGTTTTTTTCGGATGAATCACACTTTGACTATCATCACTTGTGTATAATTTGTAATCCTCTTGATCATTTCCCAACTCTTCCATGATCTTTCTCATCCATATCATCTCTTTGTTATCCTCTATAGCTGCAACATATTTTGCCTCTATAGTATACAAGGCCACAACCTTCTACAATCTTGAAATCTAGCTAACTATCATGCCACCTATTGTGAATACATATCCATTGGTGCTTCTCCTACCATTTGAATCTCCAACCATATCGAATCAACATAGCCACATAAAGAAGTATCTCGACCCTTCATATCATAAATGCATGTTGTATTTACCTTTAAAATATCTGATTATCCATTGATCTGCTTTCCAATGCTCTTTACCTAGATTGGCCATAAATCTACTCACAACTCCCACTTGCTGTCTGCAATGTCCTGTGGTCTGGTACACAATAATTACATACATAAGGCTTCTAACTACTGAAATATATGGAACCCATGCCATATACTCGACCTCCTCATGTGATGTATGACACTGATCTTTGCTTAATTTGAAGTGTCCAGCCATAGGTGTATTTACAAGTTTTGAATTTTGCATTTTAAACCTTTCCAACACCTTATTGATATAATCTTCCCGAGACAAATATAATTTCATATTCTTCCTGTCTCTATTAATTTACATGCCAAGTATTTTATTTTTAGCTCCTAAATCCTTCATTGCAAATGTATGAGCTAAATTTTCTTTAATCTCAATAATGTCTTGCATACTAGATCCTGTAATAAGCATATCATCTACATACAGTAACAAAATAATATAGCTTCCATTTTCAAGCTTCTTGAAATAAACACAATGATCATATTCACATCTCATATAACCATGCTCATGCATAAAACTATAAAACCTCATATACCATTTCCTTGGAGCTTGCTTGAGCCCATATAAGCTCTTTTTCAACTTGCACACAAGTTTCTCCTTACCCTTGACTTCATAACCAAGTGGCTACTG
The DNA here is from genome assembly GCA_018340775.1 of Taxus wallichiana var. yunnanensis. Classification (NCBI taxonomy): domain Eukaryota; kingdom Viridiplantae; phylum Streptophyta; class Pinopsida; order Cupressales; family Taxaceae; genus Taxus; species Taxus wallichiana. Next base: position 448,793,897 of record CM031234.1, on the reverse strand, counting down.
CATATATATCTCTTCCTCCAAATCACCATGAAGGAAAGTCATCTTAACATCAAGGTTCTCTAAGTGTAAGTCTTCTACTGCAACTAAACTCAAAATAATACGAATATAATTCATTTTTACTACAGGATAAAAAATATCACCAAAATCAATACCTAATTTTTGTGCAAACCCTTTTACCACAAGACTTACCTTGTATCTTTTATGTCCACTTTTTTCTTCCTTGATCCTATAAATCCATTTGTTCTAATATTATTTTACCTACGGGAAACTTAACCAAATCTCATTTTTTATTTTATTTCAAGGAGTCCATATCCTCATCCATGCCATGCTCCTAGTTCTTATGGGTAACCACCTACATTGCTTCTTCAAAATTTTGGGCTCACCACTATCACTCAATAATAGATAAAATAAGGAAGGTGTAAATATTTTTGGAAGTCTATTTACTCGTTATGACCTTCTCACAGAAATTTGGGGTGCCTGAGGCTCATTCTTGACCTATTGTACATTCATATTAATTTGTTGCGAGTGACCGACACCTATAACTTTGCTACTAATGTCGGTTCTAGCTATCGACTCCAATCATCTCGCTACTCTTTATTATTACGCTCGGTCTGTCTCTACCGACTTCATTTCGTGGATTCGACGCCGGTTGTTGTTACCAACACCAGTTCCTGTAGGTGTCTATTTTAAATCCAAAAATGTATTTTCTTCCACAAAATTTTCAACCGTTCATCCTTAGGCATCAAATCGATTCATGTAAATTTTGTTTTCATTCCATTCAATATCATGACTCCTAACAATCTTAGCATCATCTAAATCCCAAAAACAAAATCAAATCACCAGAGCCATAACCAATAAAAGTGTATCTCTTGGATTTAGCATCCAAATTCTTCCTATTTTCTTTATCAACATGCAAAAAGTTTCAACTAAATACTCTAAGAAAAGAAAGATCTACCTCTTTTCCAGTCTAAGATTCTTCTGGTATTCCACCATCCAGTGCACTTGAAGGCCCATGATTAATTAAATATATTGTCGTGTCTACTGCTTCTACCCAAAAATGTAAGGGTAATCTAGTATGTATTCTTATGCTTCTTGCACGTTTTATGATAGTTATATTCATCCTTTCAACCATACCATTCTCCTATGGTGTTCTAGGAACCATTCTTTCTTTGCATATTTCATTCATTGAATAGTAATCATTGAAAGCCTTGTTGTAGTACTCACCACCATTGTCAGATCTAAGGCATTTTAACTTTAAACTAGTTTCATTTTCCACAAGGGATTTCCATCTTTTAAAATTCTCAAAAACATCATATTTACACTTTATACAATAAACCCATACCTTTCTTGTGGCATCATTAATGAAAGTCACATAATATTAGGATCCTCCATGAGAAGCTACCTGGGCTAGTCCCCACACATCTAAGTGCACAAGCTCCAATTTTTTCTCCTTCTTTATTGCCCCAACTTTAAGAAATCTCACTTTCTTTTTCTTTCCAAATATGTAATGCTCATAGAAATCAAGATCTACATGTTTCAAATCTGATAACTTACCATTTTCCTTTAATATCTGGATCCCCTTTTTACTCATATGGCCTAGTTGATTATGCCACATGCTTGCATATGAATCTGAATTAAATAGAACAAAAAAGGAATCAATAATACAGGTAGACAAATATAATGTTCCTACCTTCTTGCCTCTTTCCACAACAAGAGCTCCCTTGGTAACTTTCCTAGAGTCAGTTTTGAATGTAACCATGTAACTAGCTTCACCTAGTTGTCCTACGAAATTAGATTTCTCTTGAGGCTTGGCATGCATGCCTCACATATTTCAATATACATGTATTTCTATTCTACAATTTTAGATGAAATCTCTTTTACCAACAATATTTCATGGTTCATCATCTCCTAAATAAAAATGCTCAAAATTACCCTAAACATAATTTTTGAAATAACCCTTATTAGGGTAGCATGGAATTAAGCTCCTGAATCTAAAACCCACGATTCTATTTTATTATCTAAGGAGATAATAAGGGCATATTGCATTACCTTTATTGCAAAATTTTCATCTTTACCTTTATCTGGTAGATTCTCTTTATTTTCCTTGAACCAACAATCCTTCTTTGAATGTCCTTTCTTTCCACAATTCCAGCAAGTTATTCCTCTACCTCTAGATTTGGATCTTCCCATATTTGACTTTGATCTCCCATTATTCTTTCTCTTGGATTTCTCCTTCTTCCTTCCCCTTCTTTCTACATTCAAAGTATTTTCAAATGATGACTCTCCTATACTTTTCTTGCGTATTTATTCATTTAGGATTATACTAACCACATCATCAAAATTCAAAATATTAGTGGTAGATGATGTATTACTTACAACCATTAACAAGTTATCCCAACTATTTAGCAAAGAGAATAAGAATAAAAGTTCTTTCACTTCATCATCAAACAAAATATTAACTAATTTTAATTTATTTACAATGGAACAAAAATCATTCAAGTGGCTTGATACAGATCCACCTTCTTGTATTTTTGAATTAAATAATTTCTTCATTAAATAAACTTTATTTGAAGCACTTGGTTTTTCATATAAACTAACTAAATATTTCATCAACTTATCATGGTTGTTGCTTCAGTAATATTTGAAGCTACAGAAGTTGTCAAGCTCAATCTTATAGATCCCAGAGCCTTTCTGTCAAAGAATATTCCATTCTTCATCAATCATCTTTGTAGGCTTTGCATTCACATCCAACGGTAAATATAAATATTTTTGATATAGATAATCTTCCACATGCATCTTCCATAATTGATAATTATGGCCATCAAATTTCTCCACTTTGTATTTGCTATCTTCTTCCATTGTTGTGCTCCCACTCAATTAGAAATCCCTCTATGAGTAAATATGTCAACACACAAAACCCTCAAAAAAATATTTGATACCAGTTGTTACGGTTAGATCACACCAGTGTTGTACATATCTATATTCAATTTAAGCATACAAAGCAATAAACACGAAAATTAAACCAGAAGAGAAATACATGAGATATAAATGGTTCACCCAAAGTGTTGGCTAGATCCACTAAGAAACAACCAATATCTTATTCTTTCTTCACAGAGGATATACAATGAATATTTGTAATCTTCCACACCCCTCATGGATGTGCAATACTTTTCCTTCACAAGCTTCTCTAAACTTTCTCTAAGAAAATTTTCTTACAATAATCTCTATATTCACCTTCGAACCCTATTTTTCTAGCTTATAAGCATATACAAACTTTAGGGAAACTTAGCTATGCATTTATAACCCTCTGATCACCTTTATAACCAAGGGTCGATCTAATCAGTATTTAAAATAAAAACATTAACGCACAAATAACATATGTCGATTACTGGGGTGATGTCAAATCCTTCTAGGAAAACAATGTCGATTCTTGTGTAAACCAACAAACTTGCAATACATGCCATTTTTGAATCTATTTAGCTCCACAACCTAACACAAGTGTTGAAGATATCTCTCTAAAATGGCTACAATACCATGTTTCGATATCCTCCTACTAACCAAACTTGAAGGAATGGATGCAAGATAGAGAAGCTACTATAATGAGGAATGGCTCAAGATCAAATGCTTCTAACTTTAGCTAATGAAAATGAGATGTTTGTCAAAATCTCAAAGTGTGTAAGGTGGTTTATATGATAATAAAGGTGTAAAATTAAAAGGGAGACATTAGCCTTGTATTTATAGGTTTTCATTTGGGAAATTTAGGAATCCTAGTGCATATTGGATAAAATGGTAAATCCAAAATAGATTTTTACAAGTTAATGCACTATTTTATTAGATTAGGAGCTAATTAATCTTTTAGGAGTAATTAAGAATCCTAAGCGAGGCTTGGGAATATTTTTGAGAGCATCTAAGGGGTTTGGATAGATTTTGGAAGTTCTAGAAGCAATATTTATCCAATAATAAGGTTTATTAGTTAAAACTAAGATTAACGGCTTAATTAACATATAATTAGCTAATTAAGAGGATTATCATTAATAAAAATGTCATTAATTGGAATATTGAGTGAATTCAAAGCAAATTTAGATAATGAAGTGTCATTATTTGACAAAAGTGAGAGGGAGTGAAGAATAGTTAATTAACGAAGTATCGTCAATTGACCGGACGAGAAGATGAGAAGGTCGTTAGCACAATTTAAGTAAGAAAATTGCATAAGTAGATTTTAGGTTTCTACATTTTCCCCTCTTTGGGGTGGTGTAAGCTACACCATTTCAAAGATAATAGAAAAGTATAAACGAGATAAATTTTGAGGGGATAGAAGAAAAATTAGTAGAATGAAGGATGCCCCCTCGAGTGTTGATGGGGTGATCAAAGAGGTTGATCGACAATCAAAAATATGAGGAAAGGCAAAAGTGGGAGAAAATCCCATTATAATGGGAGAAAGATGGAGAGATACCAGATATCAAAATAGAGAGAAGAGATGTGGGCATCGATCACACTAATACTGCACAAACTCTTTTGTTGAAAAAGTTCATGTAGGTATCATTGTGAAACGCACAAGATATGTTTTTCTTAACAGATCTTGTTGGAACTGATTTGTAGCAGGTGATCCCTATTGCCCCAAGTGAGTTGGAAGAATAGTGTTGGTAAAATGAGGAAATGAAGATGAAGAGAATGGAAATAGCTTGCATCCAGCTAATGTAAACAACTTTATTTCATCATATTGCTAATGATCTACATCATTGGTCTTTATTAAAAATGTAAGCATACAACAAAAGTGTATAATGACATGAAAATCCATAATAAGAACAATTTTTCATTGCTAAAACATGAAATCCATGCATCATACAGAATGGAATCCAATATGAGAGAGTAAACAAGCGAACCTAACAGGGAAATAAGTACAAACACATATACTTAAACCAACAAGATTTTTTAAAGATAGTTGTACAAATGCTTTGTTATCAAGTTGCAGTTCCCAAATGTTTGTGTGTAACGAAAAAGGGTTAAAAAGTGGGGCCCCAAGAAAGTATGCATGCAAGGAAAGATGATGAATGCGGGGTCCAATGAAAAAGCATTCGTGCACCATGAAACAACATGCAAGAAAATCATTATGCCAAGATAGTAAAGACAGAGCAAGTAGACAATATTTTTAATGAGGTAGATCCAAATGATCCATGAAGTCATTATTACGAAACAAGTGAAAACATAAGAAAAATATAATTTAAACAAAATGTGTTTGACATAGGCTTTAGCTACATACCAATGGTTTCCCAATTTTTACAATTTTTTAAATTTTTCAATGTGTAGGATTTTTGATTGATTTTTTGAATTTTTGGAAATGTTGATTTTTTTAATTGTTTAGTGATTTTTGATTTTTTAGAATAAATTAGATGAAGGAATATCTCTAGAAAGAAAGAGAAATTCCCTAAGAGTAGAAACGTCACTTGGGTAGGGAAACTATGCCCTGACGAGGTGAAAATGGGCAAAAAAATGATAATTTATTAAAAATAAATATCATGGAAGGTGATAGAAGAAGTTAGAATGATTATGGTGCCCATATCACACCTCTCGACCATTGCGGCGGTGAAAACACATCGTGGAGGGGTTAAAATGACCATATATACCCCTCCCAGGGGTAAATCATCATGAGTAATTCATTTGCTCACGAGCCCTTGCTAATTTTTACCTTTTCTTTGACCCTTGAGAGATATGGCGCGAGTATAGGGCGTACGAGGTGAGAAGACACAATATAGGAGTATGTGCAGGTCCCTTACATGAGTACCCCATCCATTCTTTAATTTTGAGCATTTAATTGTATCTATTATGCTTCGAAAACTCCACGATAGTGTATACACACGCCTTAGGGCACGTATGTCATCGATGGCACTTGGGTGTGGGAAAAACGTATCCGCATGGGCATAGACATGGTGAATGGCATATGGGCATTGGGGAATAGGCGGTGGTGTATGCACATGGGCACATATGTTAGGATGAACATGTATGCGCTAGGGTTGGGTTTGCACATGGGTGGGCGTGTGAGTGCGGTAGGTAGGTGTGTGTAGTCGTAAGAAAGGGTGCACTAGTGTCAAGATTAGGTAATTCATAGGGATGCATACACGTGTTCTTGAATTACCACACGGGTGTTGAGAAAGGCATGTATGCACTTTGGGCTCACATACGCCGGTAGAGGGGCACGAAGTGTTCTCGGGGCGTGTGAGCACTTTGAAAAGGGGGTTAATAAACCTTAGAAGAAGTTGCCAAATTGTATAAAAGAATGTAGGGGTGAGTAGGCTAATATTAGATGATGTTAGATAGAATAAATTCTAATGAGTGTGTTGTTTGATCTTGCAGATATATAGCTACATGCCTTACGAGACTCGGGAGTGGCATGGTAGGTTAGCTACTTTTTAGAAACCTTTTCTCGACGTGAGATAATATTTTTGGAGATTACATTGGATGTGACGGGTGCATACATGGTGCGGATGCCATAGATTACACTTGATCATAGCCTTCTCATAACCTTGGCTGAGAGGTGGCATAGTGAGAGTCAGTGCTTGAGATTACCCACCAACGAGATGACCGTTACTCTTGAGGACATCTGGAGGATACTTAGAGTATGGATCCAAGAGAATTTGATAAAGTATGATGAGAACACTTCCCATATCATAGATTGTTTGATTGATTTATTTGGTGTAGATGAGATACCATGAGAGGGGATGTCAATGTGGTTGCGGTCGTGCTTCGGATATCCGATATTGTCTTGTGTGGCGGTGTATCTTATGGCTCTTATCAGTGGCATCCTACTTCTTGACAATATTGGTGCTTGATTTACATTGGGCCTAATTGGGGTTATCCATGGCTTGATCTCGAGGAGAGAAATATTTTCGGTCTACACGTAGCTATGACGCCCGTATTCACATGGATTTAGTTGCAGACCACTTTATAGGTTGTGTATTATAGATCATTGTATTATGATGTTTTCCCAAAGGAATAGAGAGCTCCTGCCTTCAGCTAGCAAGCCATGAGTAGGAGTGCCTCGTAGTCACGCAAGGCAGCTACATCATCCAGGATCGGTGGAGCACCACCAATAGGTCAACATGGGTCATAGGTGATGGGACCACCAAAAACTTAGAGGCTAGGAAGTCCACATGAGGGAGAGATTTGGCCATGACTCTATTTTATTTAATTTATTTACAGATGTACGCAATATTGATGTACACATTGATATGAAGGCACATTTTTGGTGATGTATATGTATTATTTTTGTTATGTCTCGCTATGAAAGCATACCATGTATCTGATGATGATGTACCTAGACACATTTATATATGGACACTGACATTTTTACACACACACACACATATGATGATGATGATGATGATGGACCTTTATTATGATGTTTATGATTATATCACATCTTCTTGATTTATGAGATAACATTAGATGATATTGCATGTTTGATGAGATGATTCGTGTTCTACTTATCACTTTTTGTGTATGAGATAGCATGTTTGATCCACATTTTTTTATAGTCTATGTGTGTGGGGGGATAGAAGGTGTTCCCTTTTGCCCCTCTTGGCATATTATGTGATGTTAGCTTAGCATACATGTTTAATTTTCATGTTTATGATGATGTAGCTTAGCTTTTATTGATATATGATGTATAGATGTGATGATAGATGCTATGATGATGAACTGACAACAAACTATACAAAACAAGCAATCAAGCATAAATGAATCAAATCTAATCAATAAAACATGACTGTGTACAAGTATGCAAGATAAAATGAATTCAGTGCAATGCGCAATGATTAAAGTAATATTCAACCTAAGTAAGCAAATGAATTCAACTTAAAGTACACAATATGAAAAACTAATGCAATCAAAACTATAAAAACCAACTAAAAGGAAGCAAACTACTATGTTTTTGTGGGACAATTTTGAAACATTTTTCGTTGTTTTTGGTGTTATTTTGAGACAATTTTTCCATTAGTTTTTACTTTTCTATGGATCATTTCTAATTTTTTTACTTTTCCAATGGTTTTCTTGAGCTATGTCTGCAAAAAACAAGAAACGTGGATGCCCTGACATTAGGTAGGATGTACTGAGGGCATAATGCCATGTGTATATGTGCGAAGGTGAAGATGTAAGGGTGCCCCCACATTAGATGGGTATATATAAAGATGAACCCTTCTCAAATATACTGATAAGAAAAACAAATGGATCAAGGTCATAGAGGATAGGCGTAAAATGAAGCTCAAACACATGTGAAAACTAGTTTAGGGTGTTGGAACATAATGATTAAGTGGTCTAGCCAACCCTTAATGTATATGGGTCCATCACTAATATATAGGTTAATATTTAATAATATAAAATATTTATATTTCTATTATTGAATATGTTAACCTAGGTATATACTTTAAGTTAAATATTTAATATAATGAAATGATTATATTTCTAATATTAAATATTATAAACCTAAGTGTATGTGTCGACCATTTTAGGTTGAAAAGGTGGGTCGGGAGACATACCCGATCACCTTGTATAAAAGGTCATCATTTGATATATTCGGAAATATATCAAAGGTAAAACCAAATCAAGTGATTTAGTTTTACCCTTGGTAAATAGGGTTTGAAAAGAGGATGTGATCTTACTAGATATAAAATAAGTTCTCGAAATAACGAGGCTATTTTCAAAGTTTTTACCTTATTGGAGTTTTCCACTATAAATATTGTGCCACTGTGTTATTTATTTCCTTTGAGTATTTCTTTATTTAATTGTGTTATGGTGTAATCTTTATTTAAATATTTATTGTAACATTATATAATGTGTAAATTAAATCCATATTTATTAAAATCCTCAAATTCTAACATGGTTTCAGAGTGAGGTAAATTAAATAAATTAAGATTAAATGTTTTGTATTTTATTTATTTAATTTGTATGGATTTTTTCAGCTAACCCTAAAAGGTATTTAAAAGTATCTGGTCCCCTTCTTTTTTTCCAATGTATTTTGACATTACATTTGTGCAATTAAACTCTCGGTAAAATTTTTAGGGTTTTTAATTTTAAATCCCTAATTTTTGGGGGAAGATGTAATATCATATGATTCTTACTTTCATTTACATTTTGTAAATTATATGGAATTAATATTTTTTGGAGATTGATGTGTGCATAGGTGAAAGGGGCTTCAAATATTTACCTGCGTGAAAATCACATATAGAAAAGGAAAAGATTTATTACTATATGAAATAATTTTCATGTTTTCTATAATTTCAAATGTTTGTAGGTTAAATATTTCGGAAGGTAAATTCATACCCGTTTCTTTGGTCCCCTCTAAAAGGATTCGATTTGAAAAATATAGTCTAGAGTTAATCTATATCTATATCCTATATAATTTGAAAACTATATTATTATTTTTAAATAAAAATATATATAATATAGAATAAGGTTTATATAATAATTTATATAAACATCATATTAAAATTTATATAGTTTTGAAAAAAACTATATATTAAAAGCCTTAAACCATATTAAAATTACATGGGATTGGGGAAGAGTCAACAAACCATATTCTAAGCCTAAGTTTAAATCATATTTAAACTTAACTTATAAATCTAGGCATATATAGTTTTTAAAAAGAAACAAACCTAAATTTGAATCATATTTTATATATATGGTTAGTTTAAACTGCTTAAAATATAAATTTTATTAGATTTGGTTTATATATGTTTTTAAAAAAACCTAAGTGCTTACTTTTTTTAATAAGGGGGCCCGTGTTTATTGTTTGGCCATGAAGGGATTACTTTTTAAATCTTAATACTTATTAAATAAAACCTAACGTGTCCCTAACCATTTATATTATTTATGTAATAAGGGCGCGGCCCATTCATTTATACCTTATAGTTTATAAAAACTATATAAAAACCCTATTTAAAAGTTTTTTTATATAAGAGTGGGAGAGGAGAATAAAAATGAGATAATATTTCACGTATAAATGTGGAACTCTCAAGTATAAATGAAGAATTAAAATAAAATTGTTAGTTTATTGGTGGCCCACGTGAAGTGTGGTAAATATTTATTAAAATATTGATAGTTATAACCACATAAAAGTTTTAAAGTTTTTAACTTGTAGGAATTATATAAAATATTTTACAATATTTTCATACTTTTAAATGTGTGCGGGGTAAAATTAAGAGTAAATGAAGGGAGGAGACAAGGTTCATGAAAATAGGGATTTCAATTTATTTCATTGGTCGAGTAAAATTACTTGTCCCCTCTATAAAATATGCAGGTTAATCTATACTCTCATAAATCTACTTGCACCTGGTAAAATTCTTTTGACTGGTCTATGTCTTTAAACCCCTTTAATAAGGGTTGTGTTTTTTATATAAAAATATATTATAGTTTATAATTTTATATGAACTATATGTTGTTTTTTATTTACATTCTATAAATTATATACATTTTTTTAATAAATTTTTTTATATATTTTTACTTTACAAATTATAATATATTATTATAATGTGTTAAAATATAACCTCCCTAATATTATACAGAAGAAGAAATTCTAGAATTTCACATTCGGAAATACATAGCAAGTTTTGGCTTCATTAAATTTGACGGTCAAATGATCGTCATGGTAGACCAAACATAAGACAATATGACGGTCATTTAGACGTCAAATTTAAGCTCGTAGGTTCTAGGAAACTTTAATTGTGTTAAAATTGACGGTCAAATGACCGTCACGATAGACCAAAAAATAAGTCATTATGACGGTCATTTAGACGTCAAATTTAAGCTAGCCAAATTTTTGTCTACATTAATTTTTTTCAGAAATTTGAAGTTGTTATGCATTCTTAGGGGTCTCTTCTTCACTTCTATATGGTCAGAAATATTTTTATATAAATATGGGGTATAATGCAGAGCTCTTTATATTGTGGGTTATTATTTTGATCATGGGAGGTTAATTAGTATGCATTGTAATGACAGAATTAGTTATGATCAAATAGTTTCTTTAGATCTGATTCTATTAAAAGTGTTGTTTTTATTATCGATAAATATGTATCTAACTTTATGGTACATTGTATATTATAATGAGGTGTGTTTTACAAGTTTAGGAAAACAATGACATCCAACTATTTACTGTCTTGACAAAACCCAGATCCTGAATGAAACCAACTACAACATTTGGGTCAAAATAAAATTTATGGTGAAGAAACTCTGGATGATTATTTTTAGATCCAGGTTTCTCCCATTGGTTGTCAAATAACTGTAGATAACATGAATACATTCTTACAACGAATGTAAGATGCTCTTTCTATCATTCTATGAAATGTGAATGATGAGTACCTTCTACACATTAGTAATATCGAATATCCGAAAGAAATATGGACACAACTAGAATCCATGCATGAAGGATACTTGATATATCAAGGATAGTAATGAGAGTATAATACCTGAAAGAATTCAAAGAAATGGTTTGTATATAATTGATTATTTCTCTTCTGCATCTTGTTTTATATCTTAGATTTTGAATAATTTAAAACTATGGCATGAAAGGTATATTAATTATCGAAGCTATATGAAATGTATAGATATAATCTAGTGAAAGGTTTACATGTGTTGTTTTCTTCTCTTGAAATTATTTCATTAAATGCTTCTAAATGATGGTTTTGATTACTGATTTAGTAAATGGTCATGATGATGTTTTGATGCTTATAGATGTTTTTAGAACTCTTATCTTCCTAGATAAGAAATTGAATTAGACTTAATCTATGTTAGAAATTTTAAATCCTATTAACCTTATGAAAATGACCAAAAACCATCATATGTACCATGCATTAATTACTTTGCATAAACCTAATCCATGAAGTATTTAGGGTCTAGGTGGATATAAAAGTAAATATAATGGTGACGATAGTATTACAAACATAAAGCTAGATTTTTCCTAGAGGTTTCACTCGAAACATAGTATTGATTATGTTGAGACATTTTACGTAGCTAAAATGAGTACTTTTAGGGTCTTGTTTGCAATTTCCGTTCAATTTGAGTGAGAAATCCACCAAAAGGATAAGAAAAATACTTTTGAATTGTGATTTAAAAGAAAAACTTTACATGTTTCAACATAAAGGATTTGAAGAAGCTGGTAAAGAAAACTATGTTTATAAGTTGAGAAATCCTTGTATGGTTTAAAAAAATCTCTTAGAGATTAATATGTAAAAATTATTTCCTTCTTTAAAGCTGTTAGGTTTTGTTAATTGTTCTTTTAACAATGATATATTCATTAAGAAATAAAGCTTGCATATTATCATTATATGTATATATGTTGATGATTTTTATGTCAGTAACAATTTTGATTTAATTCATAGGATTAGAGATAAATTGAAATAATACTTTAAAATGAATGAGTTAGGTCTCTCACATCATGTTATTTGTATGATTGTATTTCATTCTATTATTATTTTTAAAACACAATATCTGACCATTGTATTGAAAAAGTTTCTTATGATTGATTGTAAACCATTTTCTACTTGATGGAAGTTGGAATAAATATTGATCATAAATCTGCATATGAAAAAAGTTGATCCTATTTTATATCGTTGTTAGTTGATAGTTTGATTTATCTAACTATAACTAAATCATATATTTCCTATACTGATAGGAATTACGTCAAGGTTTATCGAGGAGCCTTTTTTAGACATCATTGGAGTCTTGCAAAAATATTTTTTAGATATTTGAAAAGAATAATCAATTATGGGTTGCATTATAATAAGAATGAAAATGTTATCTTATATGAATTTTATGATTCTAACCATATTGATGTTATGTTATAAAATATATTGGATATGTGTTCAATTTTTTTGGTGTAGGAACCATTACTTGGAACAACAAATACAATCAACAGTATCTATTTCTTCTACTGAGGTAGAGAAGTACATTGTAAGAAGTAAAGAATTCATGTGGCTATAATGGCTATTGGTAGAGATACACATAGAAGCTAAATGAAGTATGTATCTTCTATGTGGTCGTTAGAGTTGTATTATTCTTGATTAAGAATCCAGTTCAACATCAAAGGATGAAGAATATTGAGATACATATACGCTTCACCCATGAAAAGGTACAAAGTGATGAGATAAATATCAAGTTTATGTTGGTGAAGAGCGGAGTTCTTTGACATCTTCACAAAGTCCACGAGTGTTGCAAAATTTTGTCACTTTCGTAAAAGATGGATTTTCGAATTGTCATTGAGAGGGAGTGTGCATGATAATGTCACCTCCTAATGGAACTTGGTTTTTGTAAAAAGACCTTCAGGTATTTGTAAAAGACCTTTGGGTAAGTGTAAAAAAAGACCTTCGGGCATGTATACCTCATTGGCTTCTTTTTTAGAAAGAAGTGTAGAAAGATATTAAAGGTAATCTTCAGTAAACTCTTTAGTGCTAGTGAGTTTCTTGGTAAACATCTAGTCTGACAAGCTTATTTTTAAGGAGGTCCTTGGTTGTAAAATGATCCTATATGTTTGGGTTCAATAAACTTTTATGAGAACTTGTGAGAACATGTAAAACTCACAAATCATACTTAGCCACTGATCATGGGATGATCTTTGGGATTATAAATCATTTTGTACCAAAAGGTAAATTGAGTATGATGAAGGTGTTATAATTCTTTCAACCGATATGCTAGCCTAAAACCTTTATGGTTTAAAAATTGTAAATCATGTAGTGTACCACGAGAAGGTAATCTATTGGCATATGTTATATTATCTCACTTAACATTAAGGGGAGTGTTGGAACATAATGATTAAGTGGTCAGTAACCCTTAATGTATATAGGTCCATCACTAATATATATGTTAATATTTAATAATATGAAATATTTATATTTCTATTATTAAATATGTTAATCTAGGTATATACTTTAGGTTAAATATTTAATATCATGAAATGATTATATTTCTAATATTAAATATTATAAACCTAGGTGTATGTGTCAACCATTTTAAGTTAAAAGGTGAGTCGGAGATATACACGATCACCTTATATAAAAAGGACTTTAGGTCCTCATTTGATATATTCGGAAATATATCAAAGGTAAAACCAAATCAAGTGATTTAGTTTTACCCTTGGTAAATAGGGTTTGAAAGGAGGAGGTGATCTTCTTGGATGTAAAATAAGTTCTACGAAATAAAATGTTATTTTCAAAGTATTTTTACCCTATTAGAGTTTTCCACTATAAATATTGTGTCACATGTGTTATTTATTTCCTATAAGTATTTATTTATTTACTTATATTATGATGTAATCTTTATTTAAATATTTATTGTAACATTATACAATATGTAAGTTGATTAAATCCGTATTTATTAGAATCCTCAAATTCTAACATAGGGTAAAGAAAATTTTCCCTATAGATATGAGAATTCTTGTGAACAACCAATCTTCCCAAGGCACCGAAAACTGGTTTTCACCAAGGGACTTATCCAAGGTGCCACAATTGTGTGTTTTTCACAGTTGGATGACCTATTTTCTCTTTACTTTTTCTTGATTTTTTTGATTTTTTTGCTTGTTTTTTCTTTGATTTTGAGGAACCTCATACTTAAGCATAGAACCGCTTGAGATGTATTGTGTTCATGGGTTCCTTTATTTCCTCACCATCTGAGTGAATGATTTTTATGCCCCTAAACCATACTTAGCGACCACAACATATGGTCCTAACTAGTTTGGCTCGAACTTGCCTTTCTTTTCCCGAGTCCTTGGTGGTATTGAACTGATTTTCTTTGAGAACTAGATCTCCTACCTCAAACGGCAAGGTATGATACGTTTTTTGTAGCCATGGGACACTCGATTCTGATACACTTTTAAGTGATTGAGTGCATTGAGGTGTCTTTCATCTAGGAGTTCCATCTCTACCAATCTGGCCACACAGTAGTCTTCATCTTTATCTAGGTAGTCTCTGAGAGATATTCTCAAGGAGGAAGCTCAATTTCTAGGGGGATGATGGCTTCAGTTCCAAAGACTAGGGAATAAGGTGTTGCACCAATAGGAGTGCGAATGGAAGTTCTATAGGCCCAGAGGGTGGGGTGGATCTGCAAGTGCCAGTTTTGACCAGTCTTACTCACCATCTTCTCCATAATTCGAACAAGGGTTTTGTTAGAGGCCTCTGCTTTTCCATTACCTTGAGGGTAATAGGGAGTAGACCAATTTAAGAGAATTTGGAAGTGTTGGCATAATGCCTTCACTTTTGTTCTTAAAATATTTACCATTTTTAGTTACAATGGTAGAAGGGATGCCATAATGATAGATAAGGTGATTCATGATGAATTTGGAAATTTGGGCACCGGTGACATATGTGAGAGGAACAACTTCCACCCACTTGGTAAAGTATTATGTGGCCATTATGATATGGGTATGGCCATCTAAGGAGGTAGGAGTGAGATTCCCTATGAGATCTAGTCCCCACTTAGAGAACGGTCATGGTGTTGTGATCGGTTGCAAGGCTTATCTGGCATGTGAATTATGTTTCCATACTTCTGACATAGTTGCACACTTCTTGACATAGTTGCAACAATATGATTCCATGGTAGGAAAATAATATCCTACTCTTAACAATTTCTTAGCGAGCACCATTCCACTCGTGTGAGCCCCACAAATACCTTCATGTACTTCTTTGATAGCTTGGACGAACTCAGTAAAATTAAGACAGCGCAAAATATTCCCATCATAGCCATGATGATAGAGGGTGCCTCCTAAGAGGGTATAATGGGATATGCATCGATAAGGCTTCTTTTTTCAAGGTGGGAAATATCTAGGGGAAAGGTATTGTCTTGTAGGTAATTGTAAATGGTCTCATACCGGGGGAAAGGACTAACAACTTCACATACCATACATGATTTTGGCATGTCATAGGCAGGCACTCACATATGTTCAACAAAGAAAGGTATTTTTCTTGCCTCTGGTAGAATGTGAAGCAAGGATCCAATTGTGGCCATAGCATCTGCTGATTGATTTTTTTCCCTTGGTATCTGTTCAAAAGTAACACACATAAAATACTCCTTTAGAGTCTGAACCATCTTCTTGTATGGTATAAGCTTGCCATCCTTGACTTGTTTAATGATCAACTATGAATCCCCAATGACCCTTAGTTGTCTGATATTCCATCTGATAACAAGTTTCAGCCTGAAAATGAGGGCTTCATACTATGCTATGTTATTGGTACATGGGAAACTCAAATGAAAAACATTTAGAATGAAGTCTCATGTTGGGGTGATAAGTACCACACCAGCTCTTGAACCATGAAAATTGAATGATCCATCAAAGTGTACTTTCCACATGATGGAATCCTAAATATAAATTAGGGAAGCATCATGAGATCTAGACACAACGGTTCTATTCTGGTAAGGAGCTTGGCTAGATGATCGAAAGTACACATGTCCTTTGAGTGAATTTTGGTTGAAAAATTCAATATCAAACTCACTTAGCAGGATGATCCAATTAGCCATCCTTCCAGTAAGTGTAGGTTTAGAAAAAAGGTATTTTAATGGATCAACTTTAGAGATGAGCTTGGTCTTGTTATTCAACAGATAATGGAGAAGTTTTTGAAAGGAAAAGACCATAGCTAAGTAATATTTTTCAATTTGGGGATAATTCAACTCATAAGCAATTAAAGTGTGGCTAAGGTAATAAACCACTCTTTCTTTTTGGCTTAGATCGTATTGGGCTAGTAGTGCACCAATAGCACATTGGGTGGTTGAGATGTATAATAACAAAGGCTCTCCTAGAGTAGGTGGCATGAGGATAGGAGGATTAGTAAGATATTACTTTAGTAACTTAAATGCATGTCAAAATTTAGGGCCCCAATGGAATGTAACATATTTCTTGAGTATATGAGTGAAAGGATGACACTTATCCGCGAGTTGAGAGATGAAGCGACGGATTGCTGAATTTTTTCCTGTAAGATGTGTGGCTGATTAAGGTTATTTTATGGAGGCATTTTGGAAATATATACAAACTTAAATAGATCTACTTTAATCCCTCTTCTTGAGACAATGAATCCCAATAATTTTCTTGATTTCACGTCGAACACATACTTCTTTAGATTTAGTCTAACTTTGTAGTCTCGAAGGTGTTGAAAGATATGCCTAAATATTTCTAGGGTGTTCTTCTCTAGTCCTAGATTTCCCAGGATATCATCAACATAGTCTTCCATGATGTTGTTCATCATGTCATGAAAGATTATTGTCATTACTCTTTAATAGGTTGCCCAGCGTTTTTTTGAGACCGAAGGGAATTACTTGGTAGCAGAATGTTACCCAAGGGGTTGTAAAGGGTTTTATGATGATCCTCCTCTGGAATATTGATATGGTTATAACCAAAAATATTTCCATGAGTTATAACATTTCATAACCCACAATTGAATCGACAATCATGTCGATGTTAGGTAGAGGAAAATCATCTTTTGGGCATGCCTTATTGATGTCTCTAAAATCAGTGCATACTCTAATACCAATTGGTTTCTTCTATACCGGAACTATGTTAGATATCCATTTTGAATAATCGATAGGTATGATAAAACCTACCACCAATAACCTCTCTAGTTCTTCTTTGACTAGAAGTGCTACACATGGGTGCATCTTCCTCAGCTTCTGTTTGATAAGTCTGGTGTCTGTATACACAACAAGGTTATGCAAGACTAAGGATGGGTCAAAACATGGCATATCTACATATGACCATGCAAATATGTCTGTAAACTCTCATAGTAGGCTCACAAAATTTTTATGCTCTGAGTGAGAGTGAATCTCCTAGCTTTACCATTCTAGGGTTATCTTCTAACCCAAGATATTGACATCTATGGTCTCCTCTACCAACATTTTAGATGTGTCCTCCATACACATAGGATCAAGAGGGATATTGAGGTATTCTTCCAAGGGCATCTCAATGATATTTTCACCCTAGGTGTGGTCACTTTTTATGTCCTTTGATTTTTCCATTTGTTTTTCCGCAAGTACCTCAAAGAGGTTTTCACTATGTGTTTTGGACTTTTGTTTTTGCCGAGGATTTTGGAATAACTTTTTCCCTTGCTTTCATTTATGTTTTTCTGACCACACATCTCGAATCCTCCCTAAAGTATGTGCATGCGTCCAAATTGATGGAGAAACCCTTTTTATGGTCACTAATCAAAAATGTATCTCGGATACCCAAAAACTCGTGATCTCCTCATCGTTGTCAAAGAGATCGATTGGTATATGAAGTTCTTGCTCCCATTCAATGAGATCAGGATATACAATGATTATTTGGGGATTAAAAGGGGATAAGGTCAAGATAGTTGTATCTAGAAAAAGGTTTGTGGAGGGAAGATCCTTGTATAGGCTACATTAGGAATCTTCATCACTATCCGAATGAGATGAGTTATCCTCATGTTCTGAAGAGGTAGCATTAATTTCCAAGGGTGGAAATCCATGAGGCCTAATAATAAGGTTTTATTTATTTAGTTTGTAATGGGGAATTAGGATAGGTTATAATCTTCTATGTTCATTTGTGTCGCAAGTGTATCCTTCATAACCCATGGCATGCATCATCTTGTGAACTTTGGTATCTTCTAGAGGATGGTGACATGAAGGTTTTATACCTTCGAGGATCGAATGATCCATAGGGATCCAGAAAACTCTACTTCATAAGAAACAGTCAGCACAAGGAAGGAAAACATTAAACGGAGGTTCTATATTTTAAGTAACAGGACCGTCACCCCCATGCGGCGGTGGCGATCACGAAACCGCCACCTTGTGCGGGCGGCGATCACTAAAGTACCACTCGATTAGGGCGGTGGTTACAGGAACCACCTATTTGCATAGGGTGGTGGTCCTGTCCATTACGGACAGAAAGCAAAATTTGAAACGAACAGCTTCCGAATTTGAAAGGGTGTTCGTCTCCCTTCACCTTCATGACCTTTCCCATTCTCCAGTGCATGGGAGGACATGAGAAAGGCTATAAATTCATGATTGTAGAAGTGTAGAAGATCATCGAAGCATGAGAGAAAGTGAGCAAGAAGTCTTAGTGCTGGAAATTTTATTTTGTAGAAAAAGGATTTTGAGATAGAGCAAGCAAGTAACTGAAAGGAAGTGTTGAGATATTATCTACTTCCCTTTCACACTTATTGTAAAATCAGTACTTGTATTTAAATTGGCCAATAGAAATGGGAAGAAAGAGTAATTTCCCTTCTGGTGGTTTTTCCTCCATTGGAGGTTTCCCGAGATAAAATTGTTGGTGTTTGAGTTCTATGTTCTTTCCCTTTTCTGCAATTATTGATTCTAAGCACAATTATAATTCATTCACTAGCTTTCTCTATTATTTCTAATAGAAAGTAAACAACAATGAATAATTGTGATTTGTGAATTATTCCAAAGTTGAAAGTTTACGGATCATTTTGGTATCAGAGCTAACAAGTATCTAGGACTGTGGTATTCATTCTTGAATTTGTATGATAGTGACAAGATCTAAAGGCAAAGAACCTTTACCTTGCGATCCAGAGATTTCTACAAAGAAGTGGAAACAGAGAATCCGGGGAGAAATGGAGGAAGAGAACTTGGTCTAGAGGATCGAGATGCTGGAGACCATGATGGATAGGATGTTTAGAAGGCAAGAAGAACTTGCAGATTTTAGAAGATGGCTTCTGTCAAACAAGACTCCATGGACTCGGTGGTTCAAGGCTTAGCCGAAAATTTTGGTATAGGCAAGAGTCACCATGAGGAAGATTATGGAGAAGAGCGTGGAGAAGAGACTTCTAACACAAGAGAGAAGGTAAAATCTGAACATACTCCTTTTAAAGTTGAGACTAAAGTCGAAATCAAAAGCTTTGAAGGACAAGTAGATGCAGAGTTGCTAGATAAATGGTTGAAATAGTTAGAAGTCTACTTTAGCGTCCATAATGTCACTGAGGCACAAAGGATCACCTTTGCATGTCTCAAAATGGAGGGACATGCTCTAGTTTGGTGGGAAACCCATCTAACTACTTGTGAAAGGAAGAAACATCCTACTGTGAAGTCTTGGCAAGAATTTAAGGAATTACTTAGAGCTAACTTTTATCCTATTGGCCATAAAACTGACCAAATGATTAAATGGCAGTATTTTAGACAAGGCAGTGGTCAAAGTGTGCAGGACTATACTATGGAGTTTTGGAGGCAAGCCATGTTGCTAAATATGGACTTGGAGGATGAGGATATTCTAACCAAATACTTAGGCGGACTTCACACTCACCTTCGAAGGAAAGTTATCTCCACAAAGCCCAAGGATCTCAATGAAGCATGTGTACAGGCATACTACATAGATGATGAGAAGAAGCAAGGAGAAGCAAAGCCAAGGGTAAACAGTCAAAAAATGAGCAGAAAAAGGATTATGGGCAAACAAGTAATGAGAGTAAGTGGAAAGGGAAAGGTAAACAAGTTGCCACTACTTTAAATACTTGTAAAGATCCCAAGAATTTTTGCAAGAATTGTGATATCAATGGTCATACTAACGCTACATGTTGGAAGTTGCATCGGAGTTACATCTGAAGAACCGAACCAAGGACTCAAAGAAGTCCATGATAGTTGTAAAGACATAGGGGAGGTAGAAATCGAAGATGACTCTGATGTAGACGAAAGGCTTGGATGCATGGCCACCAACGGGGACAACGAAGAGGAGATGAGTAGACTATTCCAAATCAAAATCCAGATCAAGAGAACTAAGGTAAATGCTTTGGTTGATACCGGTTCTCAATCTAACTTGATTTCTGAGGTAGTTGTAAAGAAGCTTGGTCTTGAGACTTATGAGCATCCACACCCTTATCCTTTGGGTTGGGTAAAGAAGGGTGTTGAAATTCAGGTAACAAAAAGATGTAAGGTCAAGTTTGGGATAAATTCCCAATATATAGATGTTTTTGAAGCTGACGTTATTCCACTTGATGCTTTTGATGTGGTATTCGGAGTCCTTACTTGTATGTTAGGGATGCTATATTTATGAGAAGGGAGAACCGGTACAGATGGGTCAAGGATGGGATCAGCTACAACATCCGGGCACACCAGCGTAAGACACGGGTTACTATGGTGAGTGCTAACCAAGCAAAATGGCTAATTCAGGAAAATCATAATCAGTTTTGTTTACTTTTGTTAAAAGATAAGCAAGATGGGGTAGAAGTTTCAGAAATTTCTAACCAAGGAAAACAAGATTTGGATAGTATTATTCAGTCTTTTCAAGAAGTATTTCAGACTCCTAGTGGATTACCACCAAAACAGGAAGTAGAGCATGAGATTTAGCTGTTGTCAGAGTCACCTCTACCGAACATCGGGTTGTATAGGAAATCCTTTCTTGAGAGTACTGAAGTAAAGAAGCAACTCCAGGAACTGATAGACCAAGGGGTAATATATCCGAGCACCTCACCATGCGGTTCACCTATTGTGATGGTGCCAAAGAAGGATGGTTCTTGGAGAATGTGCATCGACTACCATGCTTTGAACAAGATCACCATAAAGAATAGATATCCACTTCCCCACATAGATGATCTCTTGGACCAGCTTCAACATGCTAAATTTTTCATGAAGTTGGACCTCAAGTCTAGTTATCACCAAGTCAGGATGAAGGAGGAGGATATATGGAAGATTGCCTTCAAAACAAAACAGGGTTTGTATGAATGGTTAGTACTTCCTTTTGGGTTATGCAATGCACCCACTACATTTATGAGATTGATGAATGATGTATTGCGGGATTTCATAGATTCATGTGTCATTGTATATCTAGATGATATTTTGATTTTTAGTGCCACATGGGAAGAACACTTAACACATTTGCAGCAAGTCTTGCAAGTTCTCAGGGAGAAGCAACTGCTTTGTAACATGAAGAAATGTGAATTTTCCAAGCAATCACTTGTCTATCTTGGACACGTGGTTGGAGGAGGAGAGCTACGAGTGGATCCAAAGAAGGTGGAAGCCATCACTAATTGGCCAACACCAACAGGAGCCACAAAACTAGAAGTTTTGTGGGAGCAGTACAATACATGCGGAAGTTCATTCCAGGGATTCTCCATGATTGCAGCACCTCTACACATAGTGGCCGCAAAGAGTAAGGGTTTTGATTGGGGTAAGGAACAAGAAAAATCCTTTGAATTATTGAAATACAAGATTAGTCATGCTCAATACTTGCTCTTCCTAGTTTTCAGCAGCCTTTTGAAGTAGAGGCAGATGCCAGTGATTATGTTATGGGCGCAGTGTTGCTTCAGGGAGGTAAACCCGTATGTTATCATTTTGAAACTTTCACTTCAGTTAAAGGATATTCAGTATATGATAAAGAAATGTATGCACTAGTTCAGGTAATTAAAAAATGGAAACACTATTTGATGGGTAAAGAAACTATTGTGCACACTGACCACAAACCTCTCCAATATTTGCAAGCACAGTCTAAATTGCAGCAGGAAAGGCACTACAAATGGATGGGGTTCCTTCAACAGTTCCATTTGGTGATCAAATACAAGAAAGGTAGTACAAATGTGGTGGCAGACATGTTGTCTAGGCCACCCACACAGGAGAAATTCTCCTGCTTGGCCACTATTTCTCAGATCAAGCCCTTCATGAAGGAAGCATACGAAGAGGCATATGCCCAAGACAAAGACTTTGGGGTGACATTTCAAAAGTTGCAGTCCCAAGGGGCTGAAAGGACAGGGATTGAAGATTGTTATCTCAAGGACGGGCTGCTCTACCGATGGGGAAAACTTTGTGTGCCTAAGGAAGAAAGACTTTTATTGATGAGGGAAGCACATACCTCGAAAGTAGCAGGACATTTTGGTGTTGGTAAGACCGTAACCCACTTGCAAAGGTATGTATATTGGCCCAATATGCAAGAAGAAGTATCAAAATTCATTCGTGGATGTAAACTTTGTTGTACTAGCAAGCCAAAGACTAGGAAGGAAGGTTTGTATATGCCTTTACCAGTACCTACTCGTCCGTGGGAGGACATCTCTATGGATTTTGTAGGAGGATTACCTATGTCTAAACATGGCCATGACTATCTCTATGTTGTTGTTGATAGATTTAGTAAAATGTGTATTCTTATGGCATGTAAAAAGACAGTAAAAGCACATGAGGTAGCAGATCTTTTCTTTGCTAATGTATGGGTGCATTTTGGTTTGCCAAAGTCTATTGTCTCTGACAGGGATTCCAGATTCTTGGGGAAGTTTTGGACTACATTGTGGGACAAGATGGATACCAAGTTGTAGAGGAGCACAACTTTCCATCCACAGACAGATGGACAAACAGAGGTGGTAAACAGGACTTTGGTATAATTAATCAGAGGGTATAACAGTAAGTACCCAAGGACTTGGGATGAGTCCTTAGCCTACATTCAGCATTCCTACAACTAGGTAGTACACACATCCACCATGAAGTCACCATTTGAAACATGCTTGGGATATCTACCTACGAATCCACTTGGACATAGTAGTTGGACAACAAGATGAGGAGGATACATGAGACACAGAGGTGACTAGAGCAAACAAATTCATTGAGAGGATCTGGCAAATCCATCTCAAGGTCAAAGAACAACTGGAGAAGTCTCAAGTGAAGTACAAAGCTAGGCATGATCAGCATAGAAGGGAACACAAGCTTCATGTTGGAGATAAAGTTTGGCTTTACTTGAGCAAGGAGAGACTACAAGGTCAAGCACGAAGCTCAAGCCACTACGATATGGACCTTTCACCATATTGGAGCAGATTGGAGAAAATGCTTTTTGACTTGATTTTTGTCATTCATGAGGATGTACTCTATAGTAAACTACGAGAACTTGCACCTATATGAGCCATCCATGTTGGATGAAGATGAAGAACTATAGTTGCTACCTTCCATCAAGGATTGTGTCTTGGACTCATGAGGTGAATTGGAGGAGGATGTAGTGCTTTGCAAAGAAAAGGTTAGAGAGACTAGAAGAGGTCCACAGGAGTCTTGGCAGATTGGACTAAAAGGAAAGACACCAAGGTAGGCCCGATGGTATTCAAAGGAGCAAGTGAGGGAATTGTTTCCTCATCTACTCCCCCACTAAGATTTTGTGGGACCAAAAGCCTCCTAAGAAGGGGAGGTGTGATCCATAGGGATCTAGAAAACTCTACTTCATCAGAAATAGTCAGCACAAGGAAGGAAAACATTAAACAGAGGTTCTATATTTTAAGTAACAGGACCCGCCCCCTATGCGGGGTGGTGGTCACGAACCGCCGCTCGCTCGTCAGCGGCGATTCTGAGAACCACTTGTCTATACAGGCGGTGGTCCTATCCATTATGGACAGAAAGCAAAATTTGAACAATCAACTTCCAAATTTGAAAGGGTGTTCATCTCCCTTCACCTTCATGACCTTTCCCATTCTCCAGTGCACGAGAGGACATGAGAAAGGCTATAAATTTGTGATTGTAGAAGTGTAGAAGATCATCAAAGCATGAGAGCAAGTGAGCAAGAAGTCTTAGTGCTGGAAATTGTATTTTGTAGAAGAAAGGAGTTTGAGATAGAGCAAGCAAGTAACTGAAAGGAAGTGTTGAGATATTATCTACTTCCCTTTCACACTTATTGTAAATTTTGTACTTGTGATTTGAATTGGCCAATAGAAGTGGGAAGAAAGAGCAATTTCCCTTCTCAATGGTTTTCCTCCATTGGAGGTTTCCAGGATAAAATTGTTGGTGTTTGAGTTCTATGTTCTTTCCCTTTTCTGCAATTATTGATTCTAAGCACAATTATAATTCATTCACTAGCTTTCTCTGTTATTTCTAATAGAAAGTAAACAACAGCGAATAATTGTGATTTGTGAATTATTCCAAAGTTGAAAGTTTGAGATCATCCAATTTGTAGGTGAATCCAAAATTTTCTCAACTAATAAGAGGCTATGAGGAACAAACTTCTCAAAAGGACTAGCATAGCTATCTAGAGAGCTCTTGAATAGGAAATTTGGTTTTCCTCATGTTTTAGGTGATAATGAAATGTCGGAGACCAGAAGGGCTGTTGGAGGTTATATTCCTCAATTGGGCCATTGTATAAGACTTTCATCTCCCATGCAACAAAGGGAGAAAAAAATTTTGGAGTGCTTTCATCATTAACAATTAGCGTGTTTGGGTCAACACAGTTTTTAGAGATTCGGTTTGTAGTGGTACAACTATATCTACATAAAGAAATTCATATGTCGCACGAGAAAAAATATGCAAGGATTTGCAATGTGTAAATGGTTCGGGATCTCCTGGAATAGTTATTGTTTTCCCATTATGATATAACTTGATGCATTGATGAAAGGTTGAGGGTACAACTGCAGGCATGTATCCATGGGTGGCCTAGGAGCATATTGTAAGGAAGATCCAAGTCGAGGACATGGAACTTTGTATCGTGATATGTCGATCCTACTTCCATACACAATACTATTGTCCCAACTAATTTGCATTCTACATTTTCATATGTTGTGATGGTGATGACGTGAGAATCTAAATCTGCCTCTTTCTATCCCAACTATCTAACCAACTTCAAGGTGTAAATGTTCAAACCAAACTCATTTTCCACAATCACTCTCTTTATCTTTCTTTGAGTAAAAATGCCTCTAGGTATAGGGGTAAGTTATGTGTTTATTTTTCATATGGGATTTCACTTTGGGATAAGGAAAGGTGTTCCATAGGAGAAAGGTTTGCAACCATCGCTTTGAGGTGCGAAGGATCAATATCGGTTGACACCCTTGAACCCCTGAAGTGTTTTGTAGAGGATGTCTTTATGAACATTTGATATCTTGAGAAGATCTAAGATCAAAATCTTAGCAGTGGTCTTCTCGAGTTGTTCTAATAGATCATATCGACCCTCTCTGAGGGGTAGGTGGAAGAGGTTCCAGAATCATGAGATGAGTGCATCATGTTGCCATAGCAAAATCACGTCTAACAATCCGTATAATATTAACATGCTCATCAAGAGAATGAACACATTTGATAAGTGAATTGAATGGGTTACTAGTTTTACCATACACGTAATTGGTGGCTTAGTAATCTTTAAAATCTTGGCCTTGATCCGAATTTTTCATTTCCTGTTTGTTATTTCTAAGGAAAGGTTCTTTGAATATTCCCATCTTTTGATTGGGCATTTGATGTGGCTCAGGTGAATTGACTTTAATATTTTATATTTTAATAAGATCCTATACAAAATGTCTTAACTTAAGGCACTTGTCTATTTTATGTCCCTTGACGCGATGATATTCACAATATTCATGATATTTATACCATGACGGTTTAGGCGCATAATCAGCATATGGAACTGTTTTAGGGTATTGGACCATGTTCACTGCATCCAACTATTTTAGGATTGTGGAAAAGGATTCTGTGAGAGGAGTGAACACTCAACGTTTAGGGTTGTAGGTTGAATGGGTCCTTGAGTAAGCTTAAAAGGGGGACCAATTTGAACTGCTTGTATGTGTTTTGAGTCTGTTATACCATCCCCTATGAAATTTTTATTTTTTTAAAAATTTGGTTTGTTCATAGGTTTAGAGGTTGGATTATCTTTAAAAAGGGTTTCATTTTCCTTTTTCTATTAAATCTTTTTCAATTTGGCTTCCCTTTTCTATAACTTCTTGAAGTTACTAACGCAATGCATCTATAGATGGAAAGTGATGTTCGGGTTTAGATTGGGGAAAAAATACTAACCAACTATTTTTTAGGGATTGTACAAGGGAAGTGGATAGCTAACCCTCTCCATCATTGTAAGAAAGTAGCAAAGGTCTCATTAGGCCTTTGTTTAGTGTTACACAAATCCAACATGGTAATGTCACTCTCGACATTGAATGAGAAGTGATGCACAAACCTCTTGGCTAGTTTAGGCCATGTAAAGATAGACCCTCTTGGTAAGTGAAGAAACCATTCTAAGGCTTGACCCCCTAAACTTTGTGGGAATAAGTGGATGAGATAGTTGTCACTGTAAGCTACTTCCTAGAAAGCCATGTAGAAGTCCTTTATGTGATCACGTGGGTTGCCTTTCCCTTTATATTTGTCAAACTTTGGCGTAACGAAGTTTTTGGGAAAGGGTGTGTGTAACATATCCTTATCGAAGGGGTAAGGACATAGTTCTTCATATTGATACTTTTTGCTATGTCCCACATTACTTTCTTGAAGGCTTGTAAGTATACTCTTCATGGATTATAACTCTTGTGTGAGGAGTTTCTCTTTGGTAGGGGAAGTGGTATGTATACCTTGTTATACTTTGATGTTTCATCCTTTTATTTTTCTTGATATGAAGCTCGCTATGTTTCACCCTAGGTTTTTCTTCATTGTGTTTTTCTGTGTCCTTTTGCACATGGGAAGTTAGACTAGCTAATTATTTGCTAAGGGTTTGTATTTTTGCCACAAAGTGACTTTTTCATCTTTAGGTCCTTCAAGATTTTCACACATAGGAGGTGGTTCTTTGCGCTTACGTTCTATCCTAACTTTGCGAGGTATTTTAAGGGGTGGTAATTCATAACCACTTGTATGTTTGGGTACCTCGGTCTCGACATTGTTGTGATATGAAGTAGAGGCATGTCCTTGTTTTAGCTCATCATCAAAGTTAATAAGAGGACGTTGCATTTCTTATTCTTCATAGGTGACATAGTTAGGTGGAACAAATTCATATTCGGGTTTCATCTTGGCACTCATGTGATTACTCTATCCTTATTGAGATAAAGGAAGTCATCTAAGTGCATGGGATCAAACTCAAAATTATCCCGAGGTGAGTCTTCCTCATCACCACTATGGTCAATTAAATCATCCGAGTCTTTTACCATAGAAAAGAGGGGTCCTAAATCATGACCAATGAAAGGGTTAGACCCAAATCTCTTAGATTTCATCTTTGTGATAGGGGGCATACGAAGGTGTCTACAAAGGTTTTTGTTAAATGTGATCAATGATACAATAAAACCTAGGCCATAACATTATAACGTGGTTTGTCATAATGTTTTCTAAAGAACACTTGACAATTTGGTCCAAGAATGTTGAGTGATAAAGAATAAAGAATCCAAGGATTTAATAAATATTACCCTAGAAAAATAGATCAATACGATGAACAAACACAAGGCACAATCATGCAAGTTTGGTAAACCAATCCAACCTAAAGGAATCTACTCCTCATGTAAAACACACTATCAAATGGTAGGCTAGGCACAAATAGTGACAACACGATATCACCACTTAGGTCAAGTTTGATATAAACAAGGCCTAAGTACTAAGATGGTGTTGACGCGATCTCCCAACAAGGTATACTAAAATAAGTTTCTAGAAACAAAAAAGTCCAAGTTGTGATAAAAGAGGCTACTTGGATATGTAAATCAATCTTCGTAGACAAAGGCAAGATTTTTAATATCAAAATGGTGTCACCAAAATGCTAACAATGTAATGACATTTTCCAAGACTAAGGAAATGTCGGGATCAAAACTAAGTCAAGTGTATCAAGAAGTTTTCTAATTATGCGAGCATCGTAACGATACAAGTTGGAGACTTAGATCAAGTTTCACAAATGAAACAAGATGTAAGTATCAAATTTGTATGGATATAACATGATCAATGTAACAAACAAACCACTACTCAAAATCCCTGGCAGCATTATGAGGGATAAGGCTTGTAAGGGATTGCAATATTTCCAATATTGTAATTGAAGGAGACTCTTTGAACATAATAAACCTCCTAAATCAATTTCAACCCCCTAGTTGGACTATTAGGGATTTCATTTATGAATCTATTGAGATTTTTAAATCCTTTACAAACTACCAAATCATTCGTTCCTATTGTGAAGGCAACAAAGTGGCCGATAGTCTTGCTAACTATGGTGTTAATAATAATATGCAAAATTGGTTTAGTGATAACATTCTCCCTAGCAAGGTACATAATGACATCATCAAGGATAAATATGATAATCAAAACCATCATTAAGGAGTCCTCCGCTACTTTGAGAGTGATTATCTCCTTTACACACAATGTCATTAATATCACTCACACTTGGCATGCTTTTTGGGTATTCAAAGGTGTTGTTGAAAAGTGGTTTTGGGGAAGAAGCATTACAGTTGGGAACCAAAGAAATAATAGCAACAAAATGGGTGGACCTCCATGTAAAATAGAACCCATTTTCGACATGACTTGGAAGGATGATGTGATCTTATGGACTTATTTGCAAATGGGTGGGGTCTCTAACCTCATTGAAAAATGCAAGGTCATGATCAAGACATTTTTATTCAATTTGCGGTTGGGTGGAAACAAAGGATGGTTGAATATGGGGAGATCTATGTTAAAATCACTAAAGAACTCATTGTTGAGGTCACGGGGTTGAGCTTAGAAGGGGATAGATTCTTTAGTAAAAGGGTTGACAAGAATACTAAAGCCAAGAAATTCCTTGCAGACGGAGAAAATCTTGAGTTTGTCACGGAAGGTATAAAATTAACCTCCATTCTAGATCCCTTTAACAAAATTGCAAGGATGATTGTTAGGTATGTCACTTTAGAAGGAAGATATGTGATGGTTCCTCTTAAACATTTGGTTTTCCTAAATCATTTTAGAAGGAATTTGCATGTTAGCTTTCCGCATTATCTCTTAAACTCCTTAGAACACTTTGTTCTTGAGTTTCAAAACCACACTCATGCCACCCCCCTTCACTAAGGCCTCATCTTGTTACTTCATTGACATTGTCTTTCCCATCATCATTCAATCCCAGCTGCCCCTACCCCCCTTACCCTGACTCCATTTCCCCCACCACCACTTTTGAGCGTAGAAAAATTAGAACTAAAAATCCACTTTACCCCATCAATCAACCCTTCCCCTCCCAAAGGGTCCTTCGTAGTAGCAAATAAATTGAATCAAAAAAATCTGCTTCATATTAGCAATCCTATGGATACTTATACTAAGGAAAGGGAGGAAGGAATTCTTAATAGAATTGTTAAGTTGGAAAAGGAAGTTGGAGACTTGAAAGAAGAGCTCAAGAATATTTATAAGAGAGAAGGAAAAAGGAAGATGCATAATGACCCTAACAAGGATAATGAGCAGACTTTACAAATCTACAAGAAGCTTAATTCTATGGAAAATAGATCTGGGTAATGTAAAAGGTAGGCATGATTATACCATTTATGTGCTCAAGGCTATTTACAACTTCATGGAGCAACATGTCAAAAGTGTTTATATACTCAACAACATTCCTGTTGCCATTTGGGAGTCAAATTCAACAAGGGACTTGGTTCTCTCACAACTGGATAAGAAGGATCCCTCCCATGTCACTTCCCTGACATTATTCACCTCTTTATAGAAGATAAAGACAAATATTGATAAAGCATTCAAATAAAGAGGATTGTTCTTGCTTCCATATTTATGTTTTGATGCTTTGAAAGGATGTTGTTTTCATGTTGCTTTATTGCAGATTTGACACTTTTTATTCCCTCTTTATAGTTTTCGTTTAAACTATAGTTGGTCCTCATGTATATCCTAGATTTTGATCCATTTTTATGCTTTTACTACACTATTTGGCTTTTGAGCCTTCTTGTAATAGGGTATAGTCCCTTCAAAACTACGGGCTACTTTTTTTTTTGCTTTATTTGGATTGTGAGCATTTTTGTAATAGGGTATAGTCCCTTCAAAACTATTTACCCCTAATAAAAAACGTAACAAACTCAAAGGAAGTCAACGATGTGACGACCTAACTATGATGATGATAAGTCTCAATATGGGTGTGAGACAAAGGGCCTACTAAAACATGAAGACACATCATTCACACTTTCAACACTTGCATTATGGCATTGCAACCTAGTCACGTAAGTAGACTAAAAAAGTGTTTGAAATGATTATTTCTAGAGGTATCCACGTGTTTTATTTTCTTTTATCCCAAATGGGAAACAAGAAAACAAAGGAGTAGTCCAAGTGAGGTTGAAAGATACTTGGTGTCACTTTGGCAGAGTTTCACCTTGCCTTAGGGTGAGTGAGAAACTAAGATAAAGTAATGCTTTGTAAATTTCGTGATGAATGACGCTTAGTTCAAACTTGGATGGACTCTCTCCTTGTTTGATTAACAAGGTTTCGACTCCGACCAAGTTTTTACTTTGCAAAATATTTATAAAAAATGATTGGTTTGATATGGTAAAGTTGGCTCCAAGACAAAATAGCTTCCTATTTGGTTCTCTCAACTAGGTGTCATAAACTACCTCTGTGAGCTCGGTTTTCCAAGAAATTCGTATTGACTAGTCTTGGCGTATCCCGGATTTACTTTACCCCCTTTGATATAATGAGCATAAATATACATTTAGTTTGTATTTTCAATCTGGAATCATGATGGAAATACCTTTGACTCTAATCTTACAAGGTTAAACTAATCAAGTAGGTAAGCGGAGCGCTTCCATTTTTTCCACAAGGTTCCCTCTTATGTGGACTACTTTGGGGTTCCTAGGAGCATCCCTCTTGTTATCTTAAGGCTTATACCAAAGGGTACTTCTCCTAGTTCAAAGCGAGATGGGTTTACCCTTATCCGAACTTACATATCAAGTGTTTTGAATGTGGTGTGTTTTCTTATCTTTTGGATTATGAAATGAGGTTTAGACCACCATTGGAAACTTGCAACACACATGTTAGCTTTTTTAGATCCCGATTCTTTCGCAAGCGATATGGTCCTTCATGCAAAGATTAGTAGTTCTCAAAATGATCAAGGCATCATAGAAAGAGGATCAAATGTTGTTTCTGATTCCTAAGATCATCTTAAGATGCAAAGGAAGAGCATACACAATGATAAATCTGATTAGTTAGCAAATAATGAAGAAAGCCTACAAATAAAACACACAACTCATTCTTTTTACTCAAATTTAAGTTCATTCCTTTAGAAATATTTTGATGAAGTGTTTTCAAAAGCATGAAAGAGGTGTCGAATCTGTTTCTGATTCCCAAGATCACCTAAAAGGTGTGAGGGAAGAGCATATGTGATCCTAGCCTCATAAATGAAAATGCAACTATGAAAACCACTAATGTAACTCAAGAAGACCCTACAAAGTGTTAGAAATGCTAAAGAAACAAAAAAATCATTTTAACACAATGTTCAATTTTATACTTTTAACACCTGCACACCCCTTAGAATGTATGTACACCCCTAGCAATGTATGTGTGTGCCTAACAAAGATATACATGCCCCATCAAAAACACGATAAGTCTTTAATGTATGCTCAGGGCGAGAAGCACCTACGCACCCTTCTTGGCGTGTGCGCCCTATAAGCATATGCATGTGTCATCAAAAGGAAAAATAACACGAGGGAGGCAAACATATGTGTGTCCTAAGAGACATATGAGCATCCTTGTAAGCATATGTGCACCCTTGCAAGTACATGCACGTGTTTGGTAAATTTTATCATAGAGTGCCAAAATATAGGGAGCCATATGTGTGGGCAGGAAGCGTATGCATGCCCCAGGGACGTATGTGTGCCCTATACTATAAGTGCACATGATTTTGAGTGTATGCGCGCCCCATTCTAGCACCTATGCATGTACCTAGAACAACACAAAAAAAGATAGAAAATTTACTTTTGAAATTACAAATAGGTCAAAACTTTTCTCTTTAAACCAATTTCTAACAAAAACCCATTAACTTTGCATGAAAAAGGAAGATTCAACACACATAAGGTTAGCAAAATGTTTGAGACAAATCTATTTAATCCTCAAAATACATTAAATGGTTAGTTAAAATGAGACAAATCTCACAAAGATTGAAATCAACTTCTATGGACCATGGAGTAAGGTCCCACTGGGCATGCCAAATGTATGCATGAAAAGATTAGCTATGACAATAACATGAAACTAACACCTAGTAGTTCCATAATATAACTAAATCTATCATAAACATCAAGATGAGAGCTTAATGAGATAAACTTCTACAATAATGCATGAATCAAACTAACATTACTATGTTACCTCTACTTCTCTAGATTGCTTAATATAAAGATGAACCTAGTTAGATCCTAAGCAATCAATTTTGTGTTGTTTTCTCCAAGTGGTGAAGATATCTCTCTAAAATGGCTACTGATGCCATGTTTAGATATTCTCCTAATAACCAAACTTGAAGGAATGGATGTAAGATGGAGAAGTTACTACAATGAGGAATGGCTCAAGATCAAATGCTTCTAGCTTTAGCTAATGCAAATGAGATGTTTTCCAAAGTCTCAAAGTGTGTAAGGTGTTTGATATGATAATCAAGGTGTAAAATTGAAAGGGAGGCCTTAGCCTTGTATTTATAGTTTTCCATTTGGGAAAGTTAGGAATCCTAGTGCATGTGGGACAAAAGGGTAAAGCCAAAATAAAATTTTTACAAGTCAATGCACTTTTTGATTAGATTAGGAGCTAATTAATATTTTAGGATTAATTAAGAATCCTAAGTAGGCTTAGGAAGCTTTATGAGAGCATTTGGAAGGGGTTTGGATAGATTTTGGAAATGCAGGCGAGATTTATCCAATAAAAAGGTTTATTGGTTAAATATAAGATTAACAACTTAATTAACATATAATTAGCTAATTAAGAGGATTATCACTAATCAAAATGTCGTTAATTGGCATCCTAAGTGAATTAGAAGCATAGTTAGATAACGAAGTGTCGTTATTTGACCAAAGTGAGAGGGAGTGAAGAATAGTTAATTGACAAAGTGTCATCAATTGACTGGAGGAGAAGATGAGAAGGTCGTTAGCACAATTTAAGTAATAAAATTGCGTAAGCAGATTTTAGGTGTCTATAATTCAAACTACATGTGAATGGTCATAGATTGAGGTTGTACAAAAATCCAACTAATAGGATCACCTTCATGCAATAGTTCAGAGGAAGTCAAAACAAGATGGAGATGAGAACATCGAGTCAGGTCGGAAGTTCAACCTATTGATCTTTTGATGTTCTTTGAAGAATGAGATGTTCAGTGGCCTTGGTATATTCAGCTTGCTAAATACTCTAAGGGTAAATAAAAGTGATGTGATCATATTTCTTGGTGATCAACACCACTCAACTAACATGTTTTGTTTTTTAGAATTTTTGTTTCACAAGATTTGGTATTTCTGTGTAAGAAGTGCATGGTATCTAACAGAAGGAGATGGTGCAAATACTAAATTTCCACTTGCAACAACATGCAACAAATATATATTTTGCTTTCTTTTTGGTAGAACTTATGATTTCATGGAGAAAATAAGGAACAAACTGCACGTGTGATAGTGATGAAGATGACTAGTACCAAAAAAGTTAGTCTTTCCTCTGGGAATTGATTGATTTCATTAAGTAACCCTCGGCATAATGTTGAATACACTTGCGATCTTGAAAACAACATTTGCAACATCATGACACTTCAACATGCAACATCATGATAAATCTACATGCAACAAAGATGCAAAATACAACAAGGCACATGTCATCATCATCCAAGTGCATATCTCGAGATAAGTGCACTCATTTCACTTTAATAAAGTAGCGATAGAATGATTATGTTTAATTAATATTTATGTCATATTGTGAATGACTTTAAATAGAAATTATTTCCATCACCTTTAAACCCTATGATTTTTCACTCCATGTCACCCCACTCTGTCACACCATGTCACCTCACACATTTACAACATTCAAATGAATTTAATTCATTTCCTTCTTACCTTGCATGTGAGTTGGTCACATAATTCAAGAACACAAGTACTCCAAAACATTACACTCACTCTAATTCTTGCATCATCACCACACATTTTGAGAATTTTCCCTTATATCTCAAGGAGTTTATAGAATTCATGATGGGAGGAGATCTGATTCACAATGAACCTACAGACCATTCATAACTCCACAATCAACCACAAATATTGCAGTATTTTCAAGATAGCGGATGGATGGGATATATCAGTAAGTTTTAGGGTTTCCATGAACCTATGGTAAAATAATTTTCTACTACATTCAAGGACGGAGAGGCTATTGTTAAGGGTTTAATAGTAAAAGTGGATGATGAGATTATAGGCTGCGATATGAGGATTCTTACAAAGGTGAGCTTTTTCCTGAAAAGTCAAAATCGATCTGCACTAGACAAGAATTTGGTGATGTCAAGGATTTCTTCATGATTGATAAACAAGGTACATTTCACACTTTTTGAAACCATTTTTGGCTGATGTTTCCAATTACATTATCAAATACTTACTTGTGAGGGTAGATACTCTAGATTGAATACTATCCATTTTAAGTTGTTGAATCATTTAAAGAATGGTAGACATGTTAATGTTCCCAATTTCTTAAATGAAAGCTTAAAAAGGATGAGTAGAGAGTCACAAAGAGGAAGGTCAACCTTGTCTCACCATTGTCTTATTACTCTCATTGTCAAACATACATTGGAAAGAGAACACCCTACACTGAATTGGGGAGATTTTTCAAGGGTTAATAATATTAATGAGTTATTGGGGAAAAATAAGCACATGTAGTTCTTCCACTCACTAGAGTTGAACCCATAGCTTCCACTTATCATTTTGAACCTACAGCTTCCACTTCTTAAGCCCCAAGAACCCCTATTTCTGAGAAACCACCATCTCTAGAGAAAAACCCTTGGCCTATTTCTCCTAAGAGAATTCTAATTGCTGAAACCCTACTTGGATTTTCAACCCCTGAATCATCCACCTCAAGAAGTAAGAGGCAATGTTCTAGACCTACTTCTAAATCATCAAATTCCACTCCTTCATCTTCCAAATCCACTCCTGCACCACCTAGGTGTTCTCATCGCCTAAGAACTAAAAAGACACAAAAATCAAGAGCCACAAAGACTAAAACCATAACACTTGATAGTGATAAAGAAGTGGTAGAGGATAATATTGAGGCCACATCCATGAACATAGATAAGGAAGGTGTTGATGTGGAGATTTAGGAGCCCATGGAGGGTATGGAAGATAAGAGAGGGAAGAAAGTAGTGAGAAAATTGTTCAAGAAGGCCTGTACAACAATTTAAATTTCAAGTAGAAGCGAGTTCATGTTGGGGAAACCCATAAGAAACATGAAGGAGAAGTAATTTCCAAAGAAATTGAAGATACAACCCATGCAGAGAAAATAGAGGAAGTTCATGACAATTTAGTGCTTGAAACACAAACTATTGAAATGGAAATTGGGGATGATATGCCCCATACTGTTGAAGAAATTATAGAAAATATTATTCATAACATTGACGTAGAACAACCATCTGAGCATGATGAAATATTGCAAGAGGATATTCTTGTAGTTATCGAGGATACAAATGAACCCATATTAGGTTTTTCTTCCCTATTGTTGCCACAAGCTAGCCTGCAACCACAAGTTATTATCAGAGAAGTTTTCAAGGAACCCCCAAAACCAACTTATAGAAACATGGCCACTTAGAAAACCTTGTTAGATTACTGGGTACAACAACGGTTTAAAAACTATGTTAATAGGTTGCAAGAAAAATGGGAAAGGGAGAAGGAAGAGTTAATCTTCAAACATCAGCAGGACATCAAAGAAAAGAACAAAGATATTAGGGCTAAAGACAAGGAAATTTTAAGGCTCAAGAAAAAGCAAGAAGATATAATTTAGGTGACCAATGAGATAGTTAAATGCAGGCCACCTTCCAATATTTATGCCATTTTCTTGAAGGAACAAATGTTGCAATTGAAGCTCACTTGCATAAACTCAGATATCCCATTTGATATTAGTGGAGCTAGACCTTTCTTCAGGATATACATGAAAATGCCTCATGAAATTCAACTACTTTTATGTGAATTATATCAATACAACTATGCCCTTGAATATGACCGAGACTAGATCCCAATACTTTATATTGGAGATGTTCCAATAAGGGAACTGTGTTCTTATTTCAACAATGAATTATACAGAGAGAAACAGATGGAGGAATATCGAAATTGTCAAAAATGTAACCATTGATGATCAGAGGTGAAGCTTCAAATACATGAGAAATTATTGAGGAGTATGGAAAATACATGCAACACAAATACATTAGACAACGAGTACACCGGATGAGATAGGAAGCTCATGATGAAGCCAAAACCACATTAAATTCAATGGTCAAGAGATAGTATATGCCTACGGGATGCGGCGATAGGAAATGTCCTTGAAATGAAAAGAAAAGAAATGCATTCTTATCATAATATCATTCCAACTTTCAGGAGGATAAATGCATACATTGAAGTTTCTAAAGGATGTGGAAAAACTTGGTTTCCTATTGGTTATTATCCACTAATTTTCCACTATCCTATACCACATTGGTCTGGAAACAAGGAACTAGATGAGGAAATACATGACAAGATCATGAAAAGATACGAAGAAATGCAGGGTACTTCTTCAGTGAGCGAGAAGGAACATCTGCATCGACCGACTTGATGTGATACGATATCATTCAAGCGAGATCCTAAACCAATGCAGAGGTACCTAAAGAATCTTGAATGAGGAAATTCAAGAAGTTAAGTCTAGGGGTGTGATGAGTCATTTTATTTCCTTTTTAAACACCTCATCTACTATATTTTTTTAGCCAATTGTACCCCGACTTGTATTTCCCAGTGATATTGTTGAACATTTCCATTATAACTTGAACTCATGGCATAAATATTAGTTAATATAATTATTACTAAGGTTTAATTTATTTTTTGGATTATGAGTATGTATTTATTATTTTGATTGCAATATGATGTTAAATGATGCTTTGTATAAATTTCAGCCTTGTTTGCAAAGAAGTTGTTATATGCAACAACTAACATGTAGCAAAGGATCCATACACAACAACCAACATGAAGCCAAAGGAACTCATTCACAATGAAGAGGTCGTCTACAACAATTGACATACAACCAAAGGGACCCATCTACAGAAAATTGTCTGCAGCCAAAGGAGCTCACACACATGGACACTAATTCATAAATTCATGATTACGAGGAGCCTACACAATGTGGAAACTACACCTAAGCTTGCACATGTTGATAGAAGAAGCAATTATGTGAATAAGAAGAAGAATCAACACCATCACATAATTATGTGTTTAACTCAAACAAAGAACTAATTGATTTAACTCATAACTTAATAATCTGGTTGATTGACCGATTAGTTAGTTAAGTTATGTGATTGTATGAGAACATCTATTGAATAGTTTTGTTGCATGCATGTAAGTTTCCGGGTTGTTTGGTTAGGATATTTCACTTAATCCAACTGGAACTACTAGTAGGACTTTATCTCTTCACGCCTTTGTTGTAATGAAAATATATAAAAAGGAAAGATTAATGTTGTAAAAGGGAGTAATATAGTAAGACAAAGATAGATCCATAGATAAGGAGTTGTTGTATTTTCCACTTGTAATCTTCATGTTGATGAAATAAGAATATGATTATGTTAAATTGTTGTAGAAATAGCCCTTAAAAGGGATTGGCACCCAAGGCATGGCCCACCTGCAATTTATTAACCCTCTCCTTTTGTTTGTTGTTTTAATTCATTGCATGGT
Source organism: Taxus wallichiana var. yunnanensis (assembly GCA_018340775.1). Taxonomy (NCBI): domain Eukaryota; kingdom Viridiplantae; phylum Streptophyta; class Pinopsida; order Cupressales; family Taxaceae; genus Taxus; species Taxus wallichiana. The sequence continues at coordinate 448,755,447 of CM031234.1, read as the reverse complement.
TAGAATTGCAGCAATTTATTCCTTTATCTATATTCTATTTTTACATGCTTTTTCATAGCCATAGTATTCATTTCAGTCATAGTATAGTTCATTTCCAATATTATTATTTCTTAATTTTAGTGACAACAATTTACATGTGCACTTCTCAAACATCTGTAACTGTGTATACAACATTGACAATATTGAAAGTTGATGTCCCTAGTTCTGATAATTAAATGATTGTAGATTAATGAACAACATATTAGTTGATGCAAGTTAATTTACACCACCATAAATAATGATGAATTGATATTAATCTAATTAACATTACCATCATGCAAGCATTGGTTAGTATGATGATTAGTTTGATTATTTTCTTGACTAATCAAAAGAACTCTATGCAAACTATGAATAGGAACACTACTAACTCCTCTAAATCGGAGGCGAAAACAAGTTTAGTTAGCCAATCACGTGGCATGGTGAGCATTATTAACATTTAATATTTTGGGAAACCTAAAGCTTCCCAAGAAGCTACCTTGCATGCGAAAATTGAGCTTCATTTTTATTGTGCATGTTTATTTGTTTCCGGTTTGGGTGAAATTTGCATGGTTTAATGGGTTTGCATTCTTATAGGTTTGATGATATAGTTTTGGTATGAAATATGTATTTAACTAAGAAGAATGTTTGGGGATTTTTGTGTTTAAAAGTGCCTAAGTTTTCTTTGGAGTCGATCTTGAGGGGATTCATGGGAGTAATTTGTTGAGATCTTCTCGTTGCAAACATGGATATTTACTTAAACTTGTTGTTTTATTACAAGATATTGAATATCAACTAGTTCTTTTTGTTTCTCTGGATCTGTTTTATTATTTTAATATGGTTTGAAGGCATAAATAAATATAAGAGTTATAGGAAATGAAGTTGCAATCTGGGTATTTTAGTTTCGATTTACCCTTATTTGTGGTCTTTATGCAAGTTATTCACTTTATCCATAGTCATCTTGGTTATCAAACTTAGGTGCATGATATGCTTGTAAATTTCAGATCATGGGGGCTTGAATGAACAAGTTAGGTTGTTGAGGCCCTTCGTTTCTTGAATACATTTGACACATGTGAATTATTAGTGGTTGGCAACATTTCAAGAGGTATTTGAATTATTTTTATAAATCCTTGGGTCGGTGACATATCAAATTTTCACATGTGTGTGTGCTTTTGCAATTCAGTAGTAACTTGAAGTTTGTAGAAGTTTATGTGGCTTTTTATTTAATGATTAATGACCCATAATTTTGGGCATGGATCAAAATTGGGATATACCTTATACCATATCTTCTCTCTTTGGGAGTTAGAATAAATGAAGGGAACTCTTGATCCCTTCATTAAAACAGGGAGAGCTCTTCGAGATCACTATGGAATCTAGAAATATTAAACAACTCTTATGAGTTGAGTAGAAAGATTTTGGCTAAAATTATAATTAAAAATTGTGAATTATATAAGGTTAAACCTACTTTGAAAATTGTGGGGTAATATTCTAAGGAGTAAATTCTTAGTTAAAATAGGTGACTAATTTGTCGATGTTAGTTAGTCCCTAATGGACTTTTTCTTGAACTCTTTAATGAGTTACCATGGACTATTTGGTTGTGAAAGTTTTATTAATGTCCCAATATGATTAAATCCTCTACGATATCTTCTAAGTTGATGTATTACTAAAGCTAATAAGTGTTACTCAAGTATCTTACTTGCTTATATAGCTAACCCATAGTTAACTAGGAGGAAGTATTTCCTGGGATATAGGTTCGAATTTGATGTATAATAAGAATGTTATTTCTTATGATTCAATTCCATAACTAGGTGGAAATGTAATATGGTAAAGATGTTTGATCCCTTTGATGGTAATAAGTTAATTCTTGTCTGGTTATAGTTTGGCTCAAACTTGATAGTTAATATAAATGGTTGCTAGTTTTAAATTGGAATGTTAAACATTAAATTTGTTTTCATAACCATTTGGGATTTAGCCACTTCATGATTTGATTGATAATTATTAATTAAAAAAGGAACCTTTTTATACTCCGCATTTCTTAATAAGGAACCATGGTTGTGTGAATGATTATGTTGAACTACAACAAAGTGACCATGTATATATTATTCTTTCAAATAGAATGTTTTGAAAAGAATCACAAAACGGTTAAAGAATATGGTTTGCGACCTAATTTGATTATTATGAATTGGTTCATTTGGATATAATAAATGTTCTTGTACTTGATTTTGATGCGAAAATATTACTCACAATTGTATATGATCAATGTGTGGAAAGTATGAAAATTTTCTCTTTGATAATCTCATTGTGAAAATATAATGATGTTATCAATTATGATTATGGGAAAAAGATGTTTTTTCTAAATCGGTACATACGTGTCTTTGAAATTTTTTTATTATTGTTACAACAAATATTTCATTAGGGATTTATGATTAAAAGTGATAATATAATTATTTTTAAATATTGTTACGATGTAAGGAATACATCTTGAAACAACAAGCTAGTACATTGACCGTTGAGATTAGATGATTATGTTGGGTTATTTCTATTGTGTTTTGATAATCATTGAAGGCATCAAGTTAATTAATGTCTAAAAAAATTCCCTTAGTTTGTGAAGTGTTACACTTTTAGTACTTTGGGTGACCTTATAATTGTCAATTACAAAATTCAAACAAGGGAATCATATATATACTTAATTACTTCTCCAAAATCAAGGGCCAAGCACTAAGAATTATCTACTATCACCTAATCTTGCATCAAAGGCATGAGATCATTTCAAAGGCATATCCATACAGGGACAAGGGCTGCATCACTATGCATACATAACATAGGAGGAAGTTCATTTTATTCCATCTCACACATTTGCATACTTGGATCATTCTAGATCTAGCCCGTTATCATAGTACAACTTGCACAAGGGCAACCTAGGGCATCATTACACACACATTCACACATAACTATATGGATTTTGAGATGTAGTGCAATGCTTGGTAATAAGATCACTCTTTGGGTGACCGTCGGGGTTAGTCTGACTCCCCATTCTACATCTTATTTATTAGGTTTGATGTGGTTTGTGGGCATGTGTAGCTAGTTATCTATTTTTAGGATACATATACGTCCAGATGACATTGGAGTGAAACCAAAGCGACAAAATAAAATTAACAACGAAGCTATCATGTATAGGAAATATCATAACACGAGCATCTCGGGTGGACACTAGTGCCTAGATCAGTCACTAGCACCCGAGCAATCATGTCCTCTGTGGGCGCTTCCACGCATGTGCATTTTTGAGTCCTAGAACCCTCATTGAGCATTGACAACACTCTTCCCAATTTTTTTCAGCGAGTTTCCCATCCCATATCACTTAGAAATAAGCTAAGTAACCTTCTCTCTCTCTCTCTCTCTCTCTCTCTCTCTCTCTTGTTTAGGATTTCATATTGTATATGCTTATTATTCGCCTTATTGTATATTATCACTAGTAAATTAGACATTAATTACAATAGTTACTTTGAAAAGTAGATTTAATTCAAATCAAAAATCTGAATTGTAATGTGTTATGAGAAACTAAAATAAATAAGATGGTTTATTTAAATATGAATGTGTTTTAATTCTATGAATGTATTTAATGTTCTAGTTTATCCTAAACCTTTATTTCCCCGCATGTCCCTTACGAAATAATGAACTACTTAGCCCTCACTACATCGTCGAGGATTAAGGTCGAGATTAAGAGTGACCTTATTTTTGTGTCAATCTAGGGGAATCAAGGGAATTTTCATGAGATCAACTAGATTGAAATTTATCGTAGCACTTTGTCATGTTGGAATATTGGAATCTTTAACTTGGGTGGAGCGAAATAAACAACATGTAAAGGAACAATGCATAACTAATATTACACACATAAGAGCTTGGGATAAAAGATTGAAACACATAAAAAAATCATATGATAGTCAATAAGATTTAGGACCAATCCTTTAAAATGTTACAAGAAATACGATTCTATGAAAAGTGAAAACCTTAAGCCTAAGTATAAGGTAAGTTGGTTTTACCAAAAAGAAACCCTAAAGGTTGGATGTTTAATATAATCCCGGGTTCACTAAAATGTAGATGTGGAAAGTGATTTTACATTATTTAATTTACTAAACTAACCATATTTATGTTAAAATTATATTTCATTCATATAATATATTGAATCAAACCTAATTACAAAAACTAAGGGATTATTTAGATAGTAAAAAATATGAATTAAATAATGGAAGAGAATTATGTTGTGTAGGATAATACATTGGATCATGAAAATATGATAAAGGTATTCATTGATAGGTGGAAGAAGATGGGTCCATATAACAAGACAAATCGACTCCAAAAGACTACAATTAGATGACACGTTGACCATTTTGAAATGGGTTCACAAAATGGCCAACCAATTATAATGGGTATGAAAACGGTCTTCTCTATTAAATGGATTTTGAGAATGCAAATGCAATCTCCTAGTGATGGTATTTGAAAACCTTTCTTTCCTTTCTTGTATTTGTTGTGAGTCACCAAGAAACTTCTCTTCTTCCTCAAAATCCTTATACGACACGAACACCTTGTAAGCTCCATGGGGGATGTTAATGGGGGCATGTCTTATCCCTCCATTATTATCATACCTCCCTTGTTTTGAAAAAATCACATTCAACAATCGATAAAGTCAACAAAACAATTTGGTGTATGCAAGTGTCACAACCCTTATCTTTCAATGTGTGTAACTATTAGTAAATTCTAGAATTCCTTCTAAACGCTTGAATTCAACTTTTGGCATATGAATTCTCCTAAAAGAATAAATTATACTATTACAACACCAACAACACTCTTGTATTCAATGTCATGTACTCTTGATTGTTGTAAATCCATTAATGCACTCATAAATTCGTATAGCTCTTAAATTAAAATTAGGACTCTATTGATGGGGAAGCAACAACAATTGAGGATAAAGCTTACAAGAAAAGTCTCAAACCTTGGTAAATTCAAAATCAATAGGCGTGAGACTCCAAAGGATAGTGACTATTTTTGCAATGGGTATGGAAAATGGCATGATTAGTTTGATACCATATGGAAATGGTTATTTCCTAGTTCTATAACAAAAATATGGGAAGAAAGAAACCAAAAGAGAGAAGAATAGGGGTAAAATAGAAGAAAACACGAATACATAATAAAGACAAGTGAAATTGAAAATGTTGAAAGTTGTAAGAAATTAAAAAAACAACACAAAAATGTGTCAACAAAAACCTAACTTAAACTAATAGCCAAGAAGAGTCACGTAGCAACTAGTTTAATATGTTTCTTTGTATTAAGATTTTGTAATTATATTTATTTGTTTACTTCATTCCTTATTATAAAAAAAAGAATAATAAGGAATGAAGTTGCGATCGTGTTCAAGTAAGTTTAGAATTTCAAATTATTCATGCCTATCAAGTCAAAAATTGTTGATGATTTTAATTTGTTAGTGCTTGTATTTAGACTTATAAGTTAAATATGTGAAATTCTTTTTCAGTTTTCTCAAATATAATAGTAAAAATGCACAGAAATACACTTATAGAGATTATAGATATAATCTCTAAATCCTTGTTGATATATTTGATAAATCCTTTCCAATTTATTTTATTCTATACTAAATATACTATAATCAATAGAATTTATGATTTGTATTTTCAAAATTTATCTGTACAATTTGTTGAAAAATTTGAATTTATTTTACAGCCAAAAACGGCCTACACTCAATTTCCAAACTTATATTCAAAACAAATTTTTAAATATAAAAATCCCATAATCCTCATATACATCTAATTTCGTATTCAATTAAAATAATAATAATAACTACCATCCCCGACAAAACTTGACCCAAATTAAAAAATATACATGTTACACGTTGCCATGTTTCCTCCCACGTAGTGTGTACGGCAGTTTATGGCCGTACTTTTCGTACATACAGATTCCGCACCAGCTGGCACTACCTACTCCTTTCTTTTTATTTCTTTTTCTTTTAATTTCGTAACTTTAAGAAATATTCGTCGTACTTAATGTTACCGTTCCGTGTTTTTTCCGTACTGACATAAAAAGACTAAAATTAATAATGGAAATGAAAATGACGGTGCTTTCCCTTCACGTGGTTGACGTTAGAAGGTATTATATGATTTCTTTTATGTAAAAGTGGCACTCACTTTGTCGCTTTGCAATTATTTAGAGAGAGGACACCCATCCCATTTATTATCACGGTTCTTGTTTTTTTGGCACTCGAAAAAAATTATCATCTTCTTCCCCATATAATATACCTACGTTGAGGAGCCATTCCGGAATGATATGATTTGAGTGGATCTAGTGGTAATAGTAAAGGTATGTGGAGGAGAATCAAATAAATATATTCCTTCCCTAGCTAAAATTTGTAGGTTAATGAGACCCTTTTTGTAAATGGTCAAATAAGTGTTTTTCCCAAAGCTAAAGTTATGTATTGGGATTTTGAAGGAGTAGGTATAATTTAAAGTTATGTATTGGAAGATGATTAGAACATCGGAAACGAAGGCTATCCAAACTAATGATATAGGTAAAAAGACCTTTCGATTTGAGTCCCATTGATTGATCATAACGATATCGTGGAAATGCGGCACGGACCCGGATATACAGGAACAGAAAGAAAATCACCGAAGTCGATCGGGCCTTATCGTTTTATCTTCTTATTTATAAATAGAGTAGAGATGGAGAATGCCCTACTCGGGGCTAGAGATCGGGAATATCCCTTAATAGATTATCTAAGATTTTGAAGGAACTATACAATAACACGACTCAAAACTATCCGCTAGGATTTTGAAGGAGCCATTCGTGAAGTCAAAGTATGACTTATAGTTATACTCTAAAATTTTAAAAGAGCCATATAAAAAATCAAATTATAACTCAAACTCAAAATTCTTATATACTAAACTTAAAAGCCCTACCACTCCACCCAACTTTGTGGTTATTACGAGGGCCATTTCTATTATAATATCATTTTTATTGATATAAAAATCGATATATTGTTCCTTTACATATGAATGTAAACCAAGTCTCCCAATTATTTTTAAACTAGCAATCGCATGTGTATAATGCAATGTGAACGCTGAACGGTATATGTTATTTGATTTAGAGGGGTAGTTAATTTTTTGGGTGAAATTGTGGTAGTTAATTAGCCTCTTTGTACAAGATGATGGCAACATAGTTGCATAAGTTGTGCATTCAGTTATAGGAGCTGATCGGAAATGGATTTATTAGGCCAATACTTCAACCATGTATTGAGGTCCACTGGAAACCAAATGTGCATTGCCCATGAAAAGTGTTAAAACTTAACAATAAAGCAAGGCAGTGACTATCTAGGAAAAAAATTGCAAGTCTACAATGCCTATCCATTCCTACTTGATTGGAGTAAATCTGCACCATTGATTTGGTGTAATGTCTTGATTGGAGTAGTCCTGCACCACTAATGATTTGGTGCAATGTTTTCCTTGTATAATATCCTCCTTGTGTCTTTGGACATGATAACTAAAGGAAAAAAATTATAAACCATCAATGGTGCCCATCATTGCCCACATGTTTAGAGTAAGTCCACTCCATATCAATGGTGCAACATTTTCCCTTGATAATCCCCTCCTTAGGAATTTGACTGAGACGTATGTACGGAAGAACATCACCAGATGATTGGTGGCAATCCATTCCCACATATTTGGAGTACGACTGCATCATTGATGTATGATGAAATGTTTCCCTTAATGGTATTCTTGTAAATTTGTACAAATATCCCTAAAAATTACCCATATTTGGACTTCATTTGTAATCTTTTGAGATAAATTAGCAACATTTCGTCCAACTCCGAACTCTCCACTCCCCCACTTGTTCTCATCACTTCAGAGACTCATATCAGTTAATCTAAACTTTGTTTCAGAGAAACAAGAATATAAGAAAATTGTTTCCAATTCTTGTTGGCATAACCTATAACAACGTAAATATTCTTATGAGTGATGAGAAGTTATATAAATATTCTTATGAATGATGAGAATTTCTTATTATGGATTGCCATAATTGTCAAGGGATGTGAACTCCTTATTTCGTTAATGTTGCCATGGTGATGATTAAATTAAAAATTGCTATAATTTTCAACCCCTATTTTGTTTCGTTAATATTGCCATGGTGATGATTAAATTAAAAATTAGTTTTGTAGTAAAACTCAAATAGAGTGTGACCTAAGTAGATCCAAATTCCCAACCGGAAATTCCTTTACAAGAGGACATGATTTTTCACAAAACCAAGTTTTTGAAATCCCTAAAGCCCATCAAGATGGTCATGGGTAAGAAAGAGTTTAGAATAGTTTTCTAATTAATTTGCTTCATTCATGCAAAGTGACCATGATTGTTGTGTATTGCTTTATTAAAGTTGCAAAAATCCATGGAAAATCCATACCTACACAATTGAATCAAGGGCTAAAACCTAAAAACTATTAAGTCCATCCGCTATAATCATTGTTGTCCAAGAAATCACTCATCCATATCTAGCATACATTTCTATTAGAGCACTTTTGACTGCATAAGCATGAATTTTCTCACCCTCTTGCATTTGGTGAAATCTTCCATGGCTTTCTCGGCATATCCATTTACGATGTAGCCTACAATCATTGTTGTCTAGAAAATGGCACCTTTTTTAGAAATGTCATCAAACACTTTATGACCATCCTCAATACTTCCACATTTGCAATACATGTCTATTAGTGAATGACACATCAACGGATTGGACAAGAAACCACAATTGATTGTATGAGCTTGGCTTTCCTTACCATATTGCAGAGATGATAAGTCTTTGCATGCGGGCAAAATGTTTACCATGGTGATCAAATTGGGTTTCACACCATCATTAATGTCCATGCCCTACCGCAGTCACCAAGCTTCCACAAGCCTGTAATAGTATTGATTTCACTTGAGTGCGTTGTAAAATCCGAACACTTTTTGAATTTCATTTCACTAGACCAAAAGTGGGAACCTACCATTGATATATCAAGTGAAACCTGGGTGGCTTTGAAAATGAAAAATGAAAACTAAAAATAGGGAACTGTAACATGCAAAAATGAAAAAGTAAAACGGTTAAAAATAGCGTTAAAAAACAAAAACATCCAAACATTTATCAATTTTAGCGAGGCTAGGAGGGGATCTGGAAAGTCACGGCAGCAGGAAGAATTTTGAAACAAAACATACAACAGAAGAACGAGTATTTAAAGTGCTACGTTCTTGCATACAAAAACCAAAAAGTAAAACTAAAAACAGGGAATCTGCAACATGCAAAAATGAAAAAGTAAAATGGTTAAACACAACGTTAAAAACAAAAATATCCAAACGATCAATTTTAGCATAGTGGTATGAATGTCCACAAAGCCCTTTCCTATAGGGGGAATGCCTTTGGCGTAATGAACTAAGATTTATACATTAAAGAAAAGAAATGTGTTTAACACATATTTATAATGCTAAAACATTTTTTTGAAATTGTACAATTCAAAAATTTTGAATTTATAATTTATTAATGTCTATTTAAGTCTTAAAATCAATTAAACATTTAAATTTTTTTGTACAATTCAATTAATTATAACTTAACATGGCATTTTAAAATTTAAATATTATAAAATAAGTGGAAAACTCCTTATAAAATGTTACAATAAAAATTTCATATCTTGATTTCACTTTGAGACTCTTTTATAGAGTATTATGGTTCTATGGATTTATTATTATTATTTTCGAAAGTAGTATATAATGTAATGGGTTAATCAAATAATTTGTGTCATTTAATTTTTTTCAGTCTTGTTTCCATATATTAATTTTTAATAACATCAAAACTTTACAATTTACATTTATAACTAAAATAATACCATAACAATTATTAATTTATTAAACACACAACAACAATTAATACACACACATACACTAATACATAATTTTATAATGTAATCATATAAATAATCTAAATACCTTATAAACTAATCACAAATAATATCATAATAATTAATTTTGTATCAATAATTAATAAATACATAGAATATTAATAATCTAACAATTATTTATTCATATAGTGCTAATAAATGTATAGGTTAAATGAAATATGTCTATATTTATTAAACATACTTCTTGTTACAACAATAAAAAGTCACTTAATACAATTCAACATATTCAATTTCAACTCTAATATTATCTTTAATAATAGCAAACATTATATACTCCATTTGAAATGGAACTTTATAAGTCCAACTCTAGATGTCCTTCCTTATCATAATAGATTTTTAAATAATCAATCATTCTAAACAACCACAATTTATTTTTGCTAGATTTCACTCAATAACTCATTATTATGGAGTTTTATTGTTTGTTTTATATGGAATGATGGGTAATTGTAAAATAAATCATTTGTCTTTTGGTCTCCCATTTCTCCCTTCATATTTTGAACATTTAGTCTCTTTTCGTGTATTCATTTAATAAATCGGAAAGTTCAAAGCTGATTATTACAAACATGAAATTGGCCCAAAAAAAAAAAAAAAAAAAGTAAATACAAGAAAATTCCGCACATACCATTCCACATCTTGTAAATTAAAATTATGAAAAGTAACCTTCTTTAGTTACCTAATTTTTTTAAAAAAATATTTGAATTGTATCATTTTAGTATGTTGGTGTATTTGGCGATTATCATTTTAAATTAAGTGTGATATTTATATTTAGTTTTTAATATTTGGTAATGTTATTTTTAACATCTTCTAGCACATTTATACAATTGACATATATCTAAATTTTTATTACAATTTTCTCTTTTCGATTACTCACATATCATCTTAAACACCTCTATCTTCCATTACACTTACCCAAATTCAACTTAGTCTATAAACAAACACCTTAAAAACATATAAACATATTTTCTTCAACTTACAAATCTTTTTTGTTTTGCCTTTTGATAGTAATGTCCATCTCAAACATTACTATCTACTAGCGATGTCCGCACTCGGCGATAGTGTTTTGGGACATGTAACAACTAGTTTTCAAATTTGGACACTTTCATTAGGTATGCACAGGCATGTTTCACGGTTGACTATGATGAAAGACTAACAAAGATTCTCTCTATATAAAAATAACCCAATAGGTAATTACTTTTGAGATTGCTTTATAAATGGCACATACATATCTCAAATATTCCAAGAGCAACATTGTTAGAGTAGTCCACGAGCTCAAACATGAAATACAAAGTGTAGAACTTGTATAGTTTTGAGTGTCAAGGATCAAAGGAAGGATCACTTTAGATTACATATTATTTTAGTTGTACATTCACATCTAAGAAGTGAGAGAATGTTGGTTTGATCCCTCTTTGGGGTATTGGTACATAACACGTACATATTGTAGTGCTCACTTTCATTGGGGTGGACAATAATGAAGTTGGTGCAACCTAATAGCTCATAAGATTTTATTGTGCCTTATTTTCGAGTGCATCTATTAGGGAAAAAACAAAGGAGAGATCACATATAAGATTCATCACATCTAATCGTAGTGTCTGGGTACCCTATACATGAAGTATATACATAAAAATGTAGTTCATGTGAGTTTTAGACCGAAAAATGTCCCTAGACATTTAGAATTTCCTTAGTCACTTCTATATGACAATAGTGTTTTCCTCGACAATAGTGTTTGGATATTGTATTTGCCATTGATTTTAACCATACACCCTGATGACATTCTTATGAGGTAGTTCCACATCCTTATATTCACTCTACATTCCTCCTCGAGGAAGAATCGTGTTTGATAATTACATTCTACACTACCTAACTATATCTCTATACTTTCTATCCATAAATTATCAAAATAACTCTAATTTAGGTTCAAATTATTGTATTTATTTAATAATTTGAATTAGGAGTCAAATTTGATTGTTTCAAACCATTATGTGTAAAATCATGAAAATGATTTATTGAACTCCACAATTGACTAAACATGAAAACCCTACGGGTTCTTTTCAAAAATAAGGTTTCATATCTTTTCCCCATTTAGGGTGTGTTTTTAGGTTTGATTCTTGATTTATCCATAGTACATGAATATATCTCATAGGTCATTATCCTTAGTCTTAGATTTCTTGATGTTTTCATGTATACATCTTATGTCACATGTTGTCTCCCAAATATTTTCCGTCATTGAAGTTGATGAAGAGAAGCTGAAGGATGACTCAAATGTATCACATGGGGTTCTCTTCAACAAGTTGGGAATGGATTAAAGACCAAAGAATGTGAGAAGGGAAGTCACTTCTCTACTTCTTCTGGTTCAACAAGACCAAGGGGAGAGACTCTACCAATTCTTAACACAAGATGAGCCTAAGAACACACTAGATCTTCCCACAAACAAAAACTCCATGCCTAAACACCAAATTAAGTGCCACTTATGACATAGCCATGCATTTACAAGTTAATATACAAACTTGAATTTCTCTATTACAAATATATGAGGATATCCATAGCTTTTTGTTTTATAACATAGATTAGGAATGTAGCCAAACAAACATGAAGCCAAATTTATAATCGAGAGGCCTTTAAATATATACAAGCTAGAACAAAGGTCTCAAAGGTGTAGGACAAAAATTTTAATTAAAAGAGGGGTTGAAAATTCTAAATTCATATGAATCTTGTCTATTGGGACAAATCTAAAAAGGTTAGATGGAGTCAATATAATATAATAACAACACTAATCTAAATAGTTAATGCATCTCCCCATAATTCAAACAACCATTAAACCCCATACATTGAGATTTAACAAACCATAAGACCACCATAAATCAGAATCTAAAATATAAAATTAACTAAGTTTATTGAATGCAAATAAATATAGAATTCCATAAGGATTTTATAACCAAATGCTTTGGTGATTACACATCATATATTTTCACCTAATTACCAAATGGAAATCCTAACAATTTGAGAGAATACATTCCTTCCTCATATAATATTTTCTCTTCTAATCCACAATCTAATTTATGACTCAATAAAATAAACATGTCTACTCTCGAAATAATATTTTTCCTTCTAATCCACAATATCATTTATGACTCAATAAAATAAACATATCTACTCTCCTAGATCTTTATTATGATATCCTTGAATTGATTACAATTATTTAGAACTCAAAACATCTAAATAGAGCTAAAATGAACATATACATACTAGAAAATGAGAGGGATCAAATATCTAGACCAAGAATGGCCAAGTTAGAAGATGATTAGATGAAACACATGCTTAATATATTTATACAATGTTAGAACATCCCAGAAATGGAATTGGGGAAACTTGTAGAGCTTGAGAACCAATGAAAGAAGAGAAAAGAACATTCACATATCATTCATGGACCAAATGACATTTGGAAACCAATCATAAGATTCAAAATGATCCAATGGTTCCCATTTAGCTCTTAGAGGAACATATAACACCTGGAGAGAGTCCAAAAGGTCCCACATATGTGCAATAGTAAATAAACTGGAGAAAATGAATGACCAATGGCGGAAAAGGCTAGAAAATGTTATCAAAATTATGCCATAAAATACTCTATAAATACCACATCAATTCATCTAGAATTTGTTTTAATTATGCATTCCTTCTGATAATATTTCCAATAGTACCAATTTTGTGTAATTTGGAGCTCCAAGTGAAAATTTATGGCCAAAAACTTGAGCCTCTTGTTGTTGCCATCGCTTCCATAAAAAAAAATCCCCAAGCTCATTTTTATTTATGGTTTGTTCATCAAATTCAACCCCATAAAAAAACCTGAGATCAATTAACATTTTCCATGTATGTCTCCTCTTATGTTTCCTTAATTCAAATATTTCACTAATCTTCATCACGTGGTGGAAATCGGTGCCACCGCTCTACGTGATCTCTCCAACCTCCTCTTTGACATTCCTTATACGCTCAAGCCACTAATGGGAGACATGTGACCACCATCGGTGCCACCATCCTCTAAGGTCTTCTAGGCCTTGTATTCCCCATATTGTCTCTTTACCAATCACCGATACTTATCGGTATTGATTAACTCCATCGTTGCAAATTTTCTTTGACTTGTTAAACGATGGGTGACACTTGTCACCCATCGGTCCATTTTTCATACGACCTTTGAGGTATAATCATTTTTCCAAAGTTTTCCAAACATTGATACATGACACTTGTCATCCATCGGTGATCTCTCACATGTCACAGGGTTCAATTGCTTAGTTTAAAGTCAGCGGTGCACCCAATGAAGGAAGGTAGCCATTTAGCCATCAAATGAACATTTAGAGGCCTACACAAATTCAAAACTCATCAAAACTTTTAGGGAATCTTTTAGAGACATAAATAAAGGACAAGAAATCATTTATGGTGAGTTTATAAACATAGAAATTCCAAAAACATATATTTTTCACTTTATTGAAACTTCAAATTTCAACTCTAAGGCCCCAAAATGCGGTGAATAATTTTGGGTGCCAACACCACCTAAGAAATTTATATCCCTTAATCATATTCAAGTAAGTGTGAGGTTGAGTGGAGTTATTGTTGATAATATTCAAATTTCTTTGATCTTATTTTGTGTTTTTTTACAAAATAAAATGGTGAACTTTAAGGATACACATTTATTCTCCAATAAATGTAAATTTGGGTGATATACATGATATAGATAGAAATGAACATTTTATTAATGATATTAGCCTTGAAATTGAATATGTTTATGGAGAGAATGTTGAAATTATCGTGCCCACATTTTCCACACCCAAATACAATAGTAAAAATATCAAATATATATTTTTGTTTCAATCACAAGATACAACTATACGACACCACTTAGGTTCACAAGAAAACACATGGGATTACTCCATAAAACTACACATCACAAATGACGCTTATACAACATGGACCCACACAAACAATAGGATAACACAAGATGCAAATCAATGCCACACTTCTATAAATGAACTAGTCCATTGCAATGACCCAACCACAAAATGAACATCACGATAGGTACTTTCCACAACACCACATTTTCATGGATACATCTTTATCATAGTCATATTCCATTATTTAACCTATAAGGTTTGAAAATCACTTAACATGGGAACACACATTACCCTTTTATTTTCTAGACTACATTTCCTTACTTTCATTTAACACTTAACTTATAAGGGTTCCATTAGATTTTCATTTTGTTCATTTATCTTATTAAAAATAAATTATATAACTCGATTGTTAATTAGAATTATCTTAACATTTACACATCATAAGTTTTGATTCTCAATGAGAAACTATGTTTACTCAATCACTTGTTCTCACGTGGATCAATTCACATCCACTTTCACATCATAAGAAAGATTTATTAAGTTATGAGAAATCTCCACGGTACTTAAAATTCTTAGACTGACATCACAAGGGTACATTCTCAATAACAAGGAAAGTTGAAAATTTCCTTTACAATTAAAAACATATTAGTGCATTAATGCATAACCTAATTATCCCCGCACTATCCCAACCACTTTTCATTATATTCCCCTTCTAATGTTGTTTAATCTCTAGAACAACCATAAGATTTCAAGCTAGACATGTCATCCTGTATGTCACAAAAGTGATGTTATGCCTTGCACCAAAGCATCTTACACACTTTCATACCCATGTGAATGCTCTCAACTAGGTTCCTAGGGAGGAACACACAAACACATACGATGCCTCTAAGTCTCTAGGACTACGAAATATGTTTGGAGCCAAACATAACTCAAGGTTTACCAGAGAGGATCATTCCATTCAACAAAGGTTAATATTTCAAACTATATGTTTGTTTGTCACTTTCCACCCAAAATGAAAACACGCAAACATAAGTTGTTATTTTTCTTTGAAGACTAAGTGATTTCCTAGGTCAATACATCACAAGCACATGTTGGTGTGAGTCATTTTCCACATCAACGGGTGAGTCATCTCACTTGGGAAAGATTGTATGTTTGTGTGTCATTTAGGGGTCATTATGGGATTCCCTTATGTGCGAGTGCATCTTATGCATCATTGGGAGTTACTTCCCATTCCAGGAATGTAATTCCCCCTATCCACTTGAGAGGTCATAATTATGACATAGGGGGCTACTCAACACCTCCTATATATACACCCCATAAGATCTATGAGATGAGAGAGAGTTTGTGGATTGTAACGAGGTTCTACCTATTTTTCATCTTTGCATGCACGTTTTTGATTAATGCTCATTCATCTTGAGATCTCATCATGCTACCATTAACACATCCATGTATGTTCACATCATCCCTCTTGATCGTTGCGTAACATCCACTTTTTGTCACTTCGTATCAAGAATTTTTTTAATACTTTATGTAGCTGATTTAAATACCCATATATTTAAATTCAACATAAACATTAATGCAATCCATTTTTGATAACTTTCATGAACTATGTGTAGCTACATGAGAGAGTACTGAACCTATTCAACCTCCCTCAACACTTTGTATGAGCCCATACATCAAATGTATCCTTTGGTCCTCCCTAACAAAATATGATATATACGTGAAGACTCCTAACTGTCTACCTAGGTTCCACCTATGAACTCCACAGGCATCTGATAGCTTAGATCATAGTGAAATCCTGACAGTGTAATCAGTAGTGTACACCACTTTGCATAAAGTTTTAGAGTCATGTATGCCATGCTCAATTCCATGATGACACACTCGTCATTAGGAAATTTTTGTTTCACCTTAATCACTTATTCAGTTATATGGATTCACAACAAAGATGTTGTAAATAACTACAAATATTGAACAAGGTACAAATCTAGTTTAACCTACACGAGGACGTACCTCCATGGCATCCTATGATTCCTATGGGAGAGTAAGTATCTTCATAAAAATCACCTTGTTGTTAGACCACCTCCCTTCCCGTAGCCATCATAAGTTGATATAAGGGTGTGTACCCAAGAGGTCCAATTTGTCTTTGTATCTCTATCAAGTTTTATACTTAAAGCAACACCATACCACAATCTAGTATCTTGATAGCTTATAAACAACAATATCCTAATGGTGACAACCGGCATCATAGGGTTACGACTGTGTAATAAATGTAGTGATTTTACTGCCTAGAATCCTGTATTGGTGCATGGAGTTTAATGTTTTTAAGGTAGTTATTAATCATTAAATAAAGTCTAGGCCTTACGACACCTTCTCCACAAATGGGTCATACCTAAGGTCCGGTTTAAGTTGATCCTAGACCTCAATATCCTAAATACGTATTCACCTTTCTATATCTCATGCTCAAGTTAACCTTAAATGAAAAATGATACTATCTAGGTCTACGATCAGTATTACCATTTAAATATTGTCCCAACTTAAACAATTAAGCCCATGTTCCTTTATTTTATATTCTAGGGATATGTACTTACATAAAGCTAAGTATTTAGGTATGATTCATACTTTTTATCAAGTACCATAGACTATCGATGCCAATAAACATTTAAGCATAAGCACTTCACTTTTCTTAGTTACAGCTTAATCAAGAGCGTTCATTTGTTTTAATATATCCATCAAGTAAGATATATCTAGAGTATCTGATAAGATAGATTGGATGAACTACTTGCCCATTCCTCTTCTCCTTTCATAGCCTTTTGCATAAGATCTTTAATCTCTTTATATTGTTCATATACTAATCCTCTTTAGAGATAATAATAGAGTGAGTAGGGTTAGGGTTTAGATACTACATTCTTTTCAACTTAGTACACATGTTCCCAACTTACTTCCATTGTAACCGGATATCATACTTATATGCTCATAATGACGCATTATGGGACAACCCCCTTTTTAAATGCATTATCATCACCTAGAACAAATTATCTCATTTCAGAAATTCTGAACAAAGAAACCATTTTTAATAAGTCTTCGTGTCGATTACCATAAGCTCTTCCTATTCTTTGCTTATGTGTATTGTCCTTGTAAGGGACTTAGTATTGCTTTCACAAGAACTTATTATTGCATTCTTATAACTTTTGATCTGATTTAGTATCACCTAAGTTTATAAATCAGCTATAGCATAAATATTCCCACTTATCGTAACCTTACTATGGTTCCATGATCATCTAGCTTCCTTCTTAGCAACAACCATTTAGAATAGACAATATTATTTCTAGATAACTTTGACTGGTTGAGTACACCTTAATCACAACCTTTGAAGAACTAACACAATTTATACTACAGAGGTTGGTATAAATCATATATACTTAGGCATTTACTACTTTGGTAGCTTTGGTTTCTTTGCTAAGTATATTTAACACATGGTTAATTAGAACATAATATTCATAAGCAACATTCCATTCATAGTTCATTATTTGTTCCCTAGCATCCATACATAGGTTGTGTGTAGCACTTACTATTTGTATTATACTAATTCTTAATACAATAGTAGCTTAGATACTAATAGTCTATCAGTATTAATTACAGATCTAAAAATATATCATTGCCAATTAATCACCTTTGAACCAAGACATTGCGTCAAGAAATAAAACCTTAATTCATTTAAGAAATAAGTACAATTCATGTTTATAAGAATGATCAAAATCCTTCATTTCAATGATTAAAAATAGTTACATTAAATGGCAAGGTATTTCTCATTTTCAAGGAGAAGTATTTCATTTAGGAACATTCAAAAATAGTCATATCTTTAGAATTTCCTTGATCAAAAGAATATACAAAACTAAATACTTCACCCTCCTTTCTTGGCATTTATCTGCAAAATTGTTAACACAAGTCAGTTCACATGAACTGAGCATGATAAGCACCAACTCATCATAACGACATGCTCTACTTAATTATTTCATAAAAAGAACTCTTATTATTTTTATGAATTAATATTATAGATCTTAAGAAGGTAACAATTATTTCTTTAACATGTCAAGAGCAATCAATATAACGAGCCATGAAAGAAATCAATTTCATTCTTACATTTTAATACAACTTATTCTGTCACTAATAATCAGTCACCTAAGTTGTAAAATAAACATGAGAATCATAAGTATTCAACAGACTAAAGTATAAGAGTAACATGATTTCAGTCATGCAATCCCATACTTGCATGCCTGAAATCATTTACTCAACAATTCATTAATCATATATATATATATATATATATATATATATATATATCAAGTGGCACATCAAGCAATATCTCCATATTATTCAATGGATCCAACTTAGGAGTTCATAACATCTCTGTAGGAGAATTAAGGTCAAGACTCAAGAGTATTTAATAAAAGGTAGATAATCAATTCCTAACCTACAGGAAGATAAGGAATCACAACATTATGCTAATAATGAACATATTAAATTCCAACCAATAATTACATGGCCAATACTTACCTCAACATAAGAGTTTAATTGAACATTCCATGCTTAGGAAAAAGAAACATAATTCCAAACTTCAGTTTGTTTATCAAATGTATTAATACTCGATAAAAACTATAAACATTTTGCAACCTCTAAGAGATCAATTACCATGTGTTGTCGAGATAACACAATTGTTACTTAACCCAAATAACTCATCTAGACATTCAATATCCTATGAGTTTGCTCACAAAAAAATCAAATCAGTACAACTTGTATTTCCTTGGTAAGTCAAAGACTCCATTATAATATAAAAATGATCTACTATCCCATTCTACTGATTAAGTTTAGAGCATACTAAACTATATTCATGACACAATCTGATGAAATCAATAAGGAACTTTTTAGATGTCAAGAAAACACCATAATCACTAAGTAAAATGGAATACAGTTTTCCAAGAGAATAAGAGTCACTTTCGGGTGAACTGAGTACCACACAATTCAACTTAGAAACATAACACCCAACTGAGGATCTAACACATTCATAAGGACTCAGTTAGATGACAAAATAGATAACACATCACATAAGTGTAGGAGTATATAGCTTAACCATTTTGTCCCAAAATGGGTTACCACACAAACTTGATGCATCCAGTTTCTTAACAAAAACACATGGTATGGTTAACAAGATCATTTTTTTTGTTCTGTATAAATTACTACGAAGGAGTAATAATGCAAGAATTTGCAATCTAGAAGCCAAGAGGATTTATATCTTGGTCATCATTAGTACCCTGTCATGCTTAATGACTCAAATTCAACATTTGAAACATAAAACCAACTTCAGATAAAACTAAACAACTCATCAAAAGAATCAACTAGACTCGTGGAATCATTCCATATCATTTTCCTAAACCTTCTTGTAGTTTTTGATAGGAGTTCACTTGCAGAGTTAAATAACCATCAAACCTCCATTACATATTTTTGATCCATGAAGAAGGTTAATAAATAAACCCAGCTAAGCATAGCCAAGAGCATAAGGATCTCAAAATATAATACAACCAATCTTAATAACACATACGTTAAGATAGGGAAGTACCTACTGTAAGGAACTGTTCGACACTCATTCGACCACAAGATCTAATGCACAAGCTTCAAGGAGAACAACTTACTTATTTAGGATTGTTTCCTAATAAACAACAATATACTACAAATCTTTCAAGGAAAAGGAGGTTCTTAGTCAAAATCAATTTTTCTTTCAAACTCAACATAATATTGTTAGTAGAACAACCAAGCTTTAAGAAATTCACAGTAATAGTAGTTAATAAATTAGCTCACTGAATATCATACAAGGTTTTTGTTGTCAAATTTTTCCCCCCAGGCAAAAATGGACAATATGATAATACCCTGAGACCGAAGATTCTTCCATAAATATTTCGGGGTTATTAGGATAACTTCAAGCTTTGAAATCCTTGTATGTTATTCCGGAAGGTTTCGGGATCCTCTGGGATTGTTCCTTCTTTTTCATATCTTGGAGGTTCAAATTGGTCTAGAACAAGAAAATTACCTTTGGAAGGGCCCATACTTGCTCAACTCAAGCAAGACACAATTAAAATTGGCATATGTTTTTTTAGGTGTCTTTTCATACCCTCATGTCCCATTTGTTCACAAAAAATTTTAGAAGTTTAAGAAAGGACAACATAAGGCTTGAAAATTTGTCAACGCCAATCACAAATGGGCACGAGCTAAAAGTGGTCGAGCTACTCGTTGAGTTAGTTGGCATGTGTTAGTTCGATTTGCGTAGAGCTAGCTCTACACCATGATCATTTTGGTGGTTGAATCTACATTCAGAAATCAGGAAATCAGGACAGTGAGCAATGAAGGTCATGGAGTCATCGCAGGACTAGAAGCTCGGGAATGAGGTAGGCCGAGTTGAATCAAGCTTTCAGAGTTTAATTTCGGGGATTCTTTTCGACAATTTTGTTTCAGAATTTTAGAGATTTTTGGGATTAAAAATGTCGAGTGAGTTGAAAATTTCGAAGCTTGGAACCCCAAACTCAAATTAAATTTTTCAGAAAAATTTTTAGAGAAAATTTTCAGAACTTTCCGAGTTCGAATTTCAGAACTTTTGACTTTGGAGATTTATTTGAATTTTCCTCTACATAATTTCAGAGATTTTTCTTTCGGTTTTCAAAGACTTTTATTTTGAAATTTCTCCAACTTCAGCTTCAAAACATAGAGCTTAATGTCTACTTCCACATCAAGGGGAAAAGAGAAGATGAAGTAGGTTGTTGAGATATACAGTGAGTTACAGGGTGCGAGAACCACCATTTCTAAAGTGGATGAGGCATTTTTGAAGATAGTAACAACCTGAATTTGAACCTAGATCAAGTTGAGCAGCCATGAGAGGAAAGATTTGAGCTCAATCAGTCAAAGTTGTAGGGTTGACTTGGTCAAACCTTTTGCAACAAATTTGCTATTTTCATGGGAGCATGTTCCCTTAATATTAATGACATTTCTATTTTTAGTTAAGTGTTAGTTAAGGGCCCAACTGTCATGGCTCAGCCTAAAAGGCTTATAAATAGTTGAGTATAAGGAGTATTTAGATATAGAATAGAGAGAACAGAGGATACATATTATTTTTGGGAGGTTACTCTTCAAGCTTGGAAGAGTACTCCAAATATTTTAAACCTTTCAATTATATTTCAAGAGTAACATGTTGCCTTGAGAGTTCTGATTTATTGTGTGAATGGTTAATCATGTATGTTTTGTGAATGCATAATTCCTTAATGTGAATGATTGATCTACCTTTATTTCAGATTATTTTATTTTGTGTTGTGAGTAAATGGTATGAATAGGATTAATATCAGTTGTGAAAACTTTAGTTTTCCTTCTATTATTTAAAGCTTTACTATCATTTTCTATCAGATGAATGAATTATTTGTAAGTGCATGTGTTATATCCTCATGATAAAGTGATTGTGTTTTGACTAAGTGTAATCTATCTACTGTAATCTTGTAGTTTAACAAAGGAACGTATGCTCTAGTTTGTGGTATTTGGTACCCTTTCAAGTTGCAATAGGTGAGGGTGGTCAACGATGCAAGCATCCTACCCACATTAACCCTTCCGGAGCGTAAACACCCCTCTATTTGGTGAATCACCATGACTAGTGTAGTTTATTTTACGTAAATATATTTCCCTAAAACTCATGAAAATGTTAGCCTAGGATTAGATAGTCATTTTATTACACTAGGAGTAGTACAACACTTAGTTTAGGAAGAGGAAGTCGGCCTTCTCCGGAGGTTCACCTCGATCCCAAGTCCCACAGCTTGAGAGGTGATCTTATGTGTCCCAATCAAACCGAATGTCCTAACAACATTTTAGCTGTTTGGGGGGTGTAGTGATTTAGAGACACTAGTTTTTGGCATGCTCGGTGGGACAAGAGGCACATCTTTCATAAGTGTGTGTATTGTGTTCATTTCATTTCATTAAGTTGTGCTCTTAGTGAAATTTCAGCCTTAGGAGGTATACCCAAGCACAACTGGTGACTCCATTGGTCTAAGTACCCTACTCTCTGTGTTACAGACTTTCATTTTATCCATTTTCCATCTATTTTTCTTCCATATCTTTCCATTTTTCTCCCATTCATGAATTTGTGCAATCATGGCTTTGTTTTCACAAAGGGAATTCCCAATTGTAGCGTGTGTGGTTCTTTCCATCATCAAGCTATTACAATCCACCTCCAAACCAATTTCATGACAAATATTAGTTTCAGCATGCATGTCCACATGAGCAAGATGCAGATCATTTTGGTCACCCACTAGACTAGGGGCTACCAAAGAACAATGGCATGTAAATTCTGGAATCTCTTGTACACCTGAAGAAGATCACTTGTAGAAGAAGGTTTGAGAGTTGGAGTATAACATGATGTAAATAAGGATCAATGAAATGACAAAGGCAGCCCAGATTGGCTTCAACAGTCCATACCCATGGACTGGCCCTATACCATGTGAGCTTAATCCTCAACAAAATCTTCACTTCATAATCAAGTGATGACTCAAGTTGGAGAATGGATCAAGAAAAGGGATGTTCATGAATATAATGTTAGTCAATCATGTCAATGGGAGGTACCAACATTACCACCTTACAACCCTCCTCCCATGCTTCCATCCATGCATTTGCAATTTGAGTCCCATGGTCCTAACCTTCCAGTTGCTACCACTGAGGTGGAATTCACTACTTCATCATCTATTCCTCCATTCCATCATGAATCTTCCATGCCTCATCCTTCTAAGGTTCCCTCTTTTCTACAAGAGCCATCAAGACAAGAGAATGAATCTCTTCCTCAAACAATGAGGGAATCAGTTGAATCCCAACCCACCCCTCCTCTTATAGTCCCAAATCCATTTTGGGAGGAGCATTGTCAAGAAATGAGCAAAAGGGAGGAGTATATGGTTGAAGAAAATAAGAAAGGAGAGCATGTAGATAATCTGAAGAAATGGGCTGCAAAACTTAACATCAAGAAAATTTCGTTCCTGACTGAACCTTCTGTAGAAGCTAGGGATCAAGAAAAAGAAGAAAAAACTAGTTTTGTACTATCGAAACAAATCCAAATTCAGAATGTAGTTTCCATATTGGCTCAGTTCCATCATAGGAGTTTGAATCACCAAAGGTGGTAGAGTCTGTTGGAGAAGAGGATGTGCAAGTTGAAGAAGAAAGACTCTCAAGTGTACAAGGTGATTTTTATGAGTGCAATGATCCTACTGGTCAAGCATGTCAAGAACTTGCTACATTTATGGAGCATTGTAGCAACTTTCCAATATCTTCATCGAATGCAACAACCAATCATAGCAGGATTCTTTCCATGATAGATTCAGAAGTTTCAAGTGTAGATTATACCATGCAGGAAGTTTTGAATTCTCCCCTTTCTTCGTATTTTCAAATCTCTGTTTTCTTAGATGAATTTGATCTTGCAAATTTTATGTTTGAAAACGAGGAAGGTCTTGAAGAATCAGCTACTAATTCTAGAAACATCATAAGGGAGGTTGAACCCTTTGCACATTCAGAGAATAAGGAAGCAAATTTTCTGTCAGAATTGGAGGAGTATTTGGATGCAAAAGGGCTTATAGAAATACCCATTTCTAGGAACACCTATAGTTTCAAGTTATCCCCTTGAATTGGAAGACTTGGATCATCTACAATATTCATTGAATGAAGAAAGGGAGGAGCACGCGGGAAAAAGTAAGTCAAGTTTGAAGGTTTTGGGTGAAGATGATATTATTGATAGTTTCTTGCTTTCAATGGTGGAGTCAGATTTGTTCGATGAACAAGTGATGGTGGAAGAAAAACAAGGAGATCTTGCTTCCCTTAATTATCTCAAAAACAACAGTGAAAGGATTTGATCTTACAGGTTTCATGTGGGATGAAGAGGTTAGAGTTGTTGAACAACTTTGCCTTCAGATGAAAGTGGAACTCCTATATGATCAATATGCTTCGAATACTTGCAGTGACTTTCCAATAACTTCATTTGAGGTTGTAAGTGGTCCAAAGCGGTTGCATGTCATGGAGGAACTCCTTGTTATCAAAGAAGGAAAAAGAAATGGAGAGGACATCACTTTCATACCTTTTTCACAAGTGGAAGGTCAGTTGTTTGTAGATGGTAAACAGGAGGAAAATCAGATCATAAATAACCACCTTCTTCAAGGATGCCTTCAGGTGGACTTTCTTGTTCGAACCAAAGCTCAGGGAAAAAGGAATATTCAATGGATTAGACCATGTCCTATCAGGTACATGGCTTCATTGAAGCCAGAAGAGAAGCCAGAACTAGTCACATTCATTTCAGAATGCGAGGATGAGTTTCATAGTCCTAAGGATCAGTTGTTATGTCCCTACAAAATAAATGCAGAGCAACTAAAAGAGGCATATTTTCTCTTTCTAGCTGATGCCTTGGTGTACCAGGTGAAGAATTGGGCTTGTTTCAGTCTTTCACTTTTAGTTTCAGCCATGTCCATTATCACATCATCTTCATGGCTGCCCATTGTAAGGATAGGAAGCTATTTTACACAACCAGTTGTAGGGTTTGTTTAGATCACCTGTGCTTCCGGTTAGTGTAGGGTAGTATAGGTTTGCTTTCAGTAGAATAAGTGCATTTGCACATCCTGCATGTTTCAATTGGGGCATGTATGGTTTTCAGTTGTTGTGTGTTTTTGTTTTCCGTTGTCACTCTTGTGTTGTTCTGCACACTGTGCATCATTGGAAGGTTCAAAGATTCCATAAGAGTTTCATGATCTACTTCAGTCAAAATTATGCAGTGTTCCATAGATGCCAAGTCTTAATCAGATTTGGTATACTTCATGCTTAGCATTCCGGGGAGGTCCAGGATTGCCTATACCAAGGAGACTCTGGGATATATCACAGAGGATCAAATTGATTTCAGGATTACAATATTGACTCCATGCCCAATGGATGACTTAAGGCTACTGGAATTATTCTTAGTAGGCAAGCATCCCTGAGAGGTCACCAAAAATGTTGTCAAATTTTTTGCCCCCGAGAAAAATGGACAATATGATAATACCCTGAGATTGAAGATTCTTCCATAAAGATTTCGGGGTTATCAGGATAACTTCAAACTTTGAAATCATTGTATGTTAGTCCGAAAGGTTTTGGGATCCTCTGGGATTATTCCTTCTTTTTCATATCTTGGAGGTTTAAATTGGTCTCGGAATGAGAAAATTGCCTTTGGAAGGGCCCATACTTGCTCAACTCAAGCAAGACATAGTTAAAATTGGCATTTTTTTAGGTGTCTTGTCATACCCTCATGTCCTATTTGTTCACAGAAAAGTTCAGAAGTTTAAGAAAGGACAACATAAGGCTTGAAAATTTGTCAACGCCAATAACAAATGGGCACGAGCTAAAAGTGGTCGAGATTTTCATTGAGTTACTTGGCATGTGTTAGTGCGATCTCTGCAGATCCGAGCTCATTTCGGTGGTTAAATCTACATTCGAAATTAGGAAATCGGGACGAGTGATGAATGAAGGTCGTGGAGTCATCATAGGACCGAGAAGATTGGGAACAAGGCGGCCAAGTTGAATCAAGCTTTCGAGTTTAATTTCAGGATTTTTTGGACAATTATGTTTCAGATTTAGGAGATTTTGGGATTAAAAATGTCGAGAAAGTTTAAAATTCAAAAGCTTAGAACCCAAAACTCTAAAATTAAAATTTTAGGGAATAAATTTTGGAAAAAAATTGGAGAAATTTTTCAAACTTTCCGGTTCGGAATTTGGAACTTTTGACTTCGGAGATTTCTTTCGGAATTTTCCTTTGTAGAATTTTGGATTTTTTTTTCTTCAGGTTTTCAAATACTTTATTTTTAGAATTTCTCCAACTTTAGCTTCTGAAACACAGACCTTAATGTCTAGTCCCACATCAAGGGGGAAAGAGAAGATGAAGGAGGCTATTGAGATATACAGTGAGTTATAAGGTGTAAGAACCACCATTTCTAAAGTGGATGAGGCATTTTATGAAGATAGTAACAACTTGAATTTGAACCCAGATCAAGTTGAGCAGTCATGAGAGGACAGATTCAAGCTCCAAATTAGTCAAAGTTGTAGGGTTGACTTGGTCAAACCTTTTTGCAACAAATTTTCTATTTTCATGGGAGCATGTTCCCTTAATATTAATGACATTTCTATTTTTAGTTAAATGTTAGTTAAGGGCCCAACTATCATGGCTCAGCCTAAAATGATTATAAATAGTTGAGTATAAGGAGTATTTAGATATAGAATAGAGAGAACAAAGGATACAAATTATTTTTGGGAGGTTACTCTTCAAGCTTGGAAGAGTACTCCAAATATTTTAAACCTTTCAATTATATTTCAAGAGTAACATGTTTCCTTGAGAGTTTTGATTTATTGTGTGAATGGTTAATCGTGTATGTTTTGTGAATGCATAATTCCTTAATGTGAATGATTGATCTACCTTTATTTCAGATTATTTTATTTCATGTTGTGAGTAAATGGTATGAATAGTATTGATATCAGTTGTGAAAAGTTCAGTTTTCCTTCTATTATTTAAAGCTATGATATCATTTTCTATCAGATGAATGAATTCCTTGTAAGTGCATGTGTTATATCCTCATGATAAAGTGACTGTGTTTTGACTAAGTGTAATCTATCTGCTTTGTAATCTTGTAGTTTAACAAAGGAACGTATGCTCTGGTTTGTGGTATTTGGTACCCTTTCAAGTTGCAATAGGTGAGGGCTGGTCAACGATGCAAGCATCCTACCCACATTAACCCTTCCAAAGTGTAAACACCCCTCTATTTGGTGCATCACTATGACTAGTGTAGTTTCTTTTCTGCAAATCTCTTTCCCTAAAACTCATGAAAATGTTAGCCTAGGATTAGATAGTCATTTTATTACACTAGGAGTAGTACAACACTTAGTTTAGGAAGAGGAAGCCAACCTTCTCTCGGAGGTTCACCTTGAGCCCAAGTCCCACAGCTTGAGAGGTGATCCCATGTGTCCCAATCACACCGAATGTCCTAACAACATTTTAGCCGTTTGGGGGGTGCAGTGATTTGGAGACAATAATTTTCACAGAGCACAACATATTTCCCCATTATAAGAGTAATAAAGAAGAATCGAGTGCAAAGTGATATAAATTTTATCTTTCGCATAAACCATCTCAAAAAAATAATATATCCTCAACTTTGTATTGAGCCTAGATAGAGTCGATTACCATCGTGGTTATTCTTGAGAAAATTGGAGACCAAAAGGAATAAACAAAATGATGGCAACCAAATTGCAAACAACACGGTGAGAAACAACCGAACCAAGTTTGAAAAAAAAACTCTACAATTTATTGCTTTAGAAAGTACATATTTCAGTCGATCCACCATATGTAGCTCTGAATCGGATCCTATACCTCAATTAAAAGATGCCCAATTCATTAAATGAAGAGGTAGACTTCGGATTAATTGAAATTGCCCTTGTTCCATACGAGATTGAAATTAAACATTGAGACTAGTTGTTCTCTTCAACAATGTTTACTTACTAAACTCAAACGTGGTTGAGTAATTAAGCAATCTATGCATCCAACTAGATAAAGCAATACTCTGGGAAGTAAAAATATTTTCAAAGCATAAACCGAGTTTTATCAATCTAACAAATACACAGGAATTGGAAAGTCATCTACAACACATAACACACAAAACCAACTTCCAGTATTCCACATATCTTTGTAAACCCCCTTTTTATATAACCTAGAATATATGGGTAGAAATTTAAACAAGGTTTTCTATAGTATTGATGTTACCAATTCACAATTGTATTAAGAATTCAAAACAACACCTGGAATGTCAAGACAAGAATCATTAATCATTACACCAACAATACTCAATCACCTCAATAAATATGTTGTTCCTTAACAATATTAAACCACATTAAAGTGTGTACCTAGTTAATCATGTCCAAATAACATATATCACGAAGCAATAGTAAATCATACTCTACTGCAAAGATTAAATCGATTCTCCATATCACCAAATTAATAATACAAATTTTATTCAATGAAAATTTATTTTTGTGAAATGGCTAAATGGAGCAAGAAATTATAACGAGTTTAGGGCGTATCATGCACTTACATCTATCTTTCTTTCTTTGCAATGTTCCATCGATTCTTCCGAAAAATCACCAAACTTTGAAGCGAAATCATCATCCAACAAGACATAATGCTTCCTCAATATTTATTGAGTATGGAAGACTTTGCTATCCGGTGACTTCATAGCTGTTTTCATCATGCAATCTCACAATAACTTACGCCAATTTTCTTTGCATGTAGGAAAAACTTGTAATGGAATGAATCAACACCACAAACTGACTTTTTTTCCCTAATCCGTCCTCGCATTTCCCGAGGAATGTGGGTGTTTAATGCATATTAAATGACATTAATGTAGAAGAGTTAATTGAGTTCCCGCCATGTTTATCAAGCCAACTATTTTTAGCTTTCAAAATTTTAACAAAGTCCCTCCTCATGCCATGTGAATCACTTTAAGTTTAGTTAAACCAAATACCTCCTCCATGAAATACGGTTGGTGGGAATAATAAATAAAATAATAAAATAATCTTGGTACATATATTTTTGCGGTGGGGTGCTAACTCACCTCATTATTCAATTGGACAACCATAGATTTTGTAACGATATTTCAAAGAACATACAATATCCAATGAGCTAGAAAATTCGGATGTCTTCCCCTAGTATGCCTTTAGGATTCACACAATTTGATATGTTCTTAAATGCTTTCAAATAGCTAGAGTAATGCCCAAATCTAGTTTCTCAAACAATAGGTTCACATGTTAGGTTTAGAACCATACCACTAAGATTAGATTGTCCTTTCCCTACTTATACAAAGTTAATAAATCTCCAGTAGTAGTTATTTAACTACTTTAAACTTTACAAATTCCCTTTTTATAGTATACACACACACACACAAAGTAGTTATAGTGTTAGCGTTGATAATTCCAGCTCCTTGTATGTGCTTCGTGGGAATTGATACTTTTAATTCCATAATAAGTCCTTGACTAATGATTTTAGTCATTCATATAAGAAAACATGACCATGCTAGTATCAACCATTAGGTTAGGTAGACTATTGGATGGTCGGATCAAGACCAATTATTAGTCAAAAGGAAGTCTTATTCACATTCCAATTTTGGGTCGTTAAGAGATCTATCAAAACTAACAAAATCTTAACATAACTTAGTTAAAAACTATAATGTTAATAAGTTAATAGAGATGATCAAAAACATCACTAATCACTTTGAGGCATAAATTTATGACATACTATATTACAAATGACGTAATGTCCCCTTAGCAAATAAGTTCATTACAATAGGCCTCAAAATTAACAGGGTTTATAACTAAGGAGATCATCCTTAGCATATTTAGGTTATCATGATTCCCTATTTACATCAAGGTTCACATTAATTATTGATATGCAAAGGTGCAAGCAACAAAGGATGAAACCACAAGGTGTTACATACCTTCCCTCTTAAAATCATCATCATCCCGATGATGTGGTCTTTGTTAAATGAAATCAAAACAATTCCACACAGTTTATGATGATAATTCCCCAGATATTTTATGGTTTTCATATTCGAATCTTAAATTCAATGGTTGTATTAGCTTATCGGTACGCAATCACCACGCATCCACATTATGTCATGATTCCCTCATTAAAGTAAATCATTTTTGTTCAATATATATATTTGATATATAGAAGATATAGTTAAAACAAGTTTTGCAAAGCTGAATCAATCAAGGAAACCCCCCCATTTTTTAAAACAGAGAGTAGTCGATCCTAATAAGCTTATCGGGTATATTTTAAGGAAGATCTGTTCCTTTCTACTGGAAATTACAGCGTGTGTATTTGTGGTGTTTCATTTAGATAGATCACATTTTCTTCTTTGTTAAATATTTATTTGATTGAAGGGTAAAGACCTTACAATATTTAATTTATAAGAAAATGTACAACCAATCATTCGTTCGATTGAACTTAAATATTTCATATATCAACTATCAACCACCTCAACATATCTTTAATTTTTTTAACTCATAATCCTAGTCCGATCAAAGAATCTTGTCGAATTGGTTATCCAAGCCTATGGAACCACCAAATTTGTTTATTAAGGAATTTTTTAACAATTATTGACTCAAGAAAGAGTACCAACAACCTAATTACCTATCCTCAAGCAAGAGGTCTTCAAGTTTATAGAAGTTTGAGGAAATTGGCTTACATAAAACCTCTTGAAGTGTTAAGTAACAAAGTTACTTTATAAGCTATAGATTTTGCCATCAACAACTTTTTATTCCACTTTAAGAGTCAACAGACTGAATATGATATTTTTAGTTTCTTGGAGTTGAAATATTATTATGTACATCAAATATTTGACAAAATACAGAACAATCATTCAGATAAATGCTACTTTATCTGACATAAGCTAAAAATTGAACATTTTTATTCCATACCACAAAGAAGAATTAGGTTTCACAATTGTTGATCAGTTTTTCATTGAGTACAACCAATCCATATTTTTTAAGCATTGAAGAATACTAATCTCATGGATCCCTTCACAATTTCCTTTGTATCCTATTAGGGATACATGTTCCTTTCCCATGCTATCTACTCTTGTAGTATGCTTCATCATTCGATGCTTTTTCATCTTCTTTAAAGGACATTTGTTGGCATAATGCCCATTACCACACGTGAAACATCCACCAGTAGGTCCCATTGACCGCATTTAACCTTGCCAATTGCAACAATACTATGCTTTTTCCTGCAGGTTATCACTGCAAGTTTTTGGGTAAATTTATTTTAGAACACATTTTCCTGCTATGCTTTTTCCACCAAATTTTCTTAGCATTCCAAGATGAAGAATAATTATCACTCTTATGATCCTTTTCATTTTTATGAGTAGGAATGTCTAGTAGATTTGGTTTTATCCCACTGGCTTTTCCAAATATCCTCTTATCGAAAAAAGGTCCAAGTTTATCCAATGCTTCCCCCAATTTTGGGTTTAGTTCGTCTTTGGATTGGTAAGTCCAAAAATTTCCACCATTGATCAGTTCATCATTTAAACAACTTTCCTGTTGTTCATTAGTAACAGAATTATATCCAAGTTATCACTTTCACCCATCACTAGTTGCTCCAAGGCATCTATTTAGTTCTAGGTATATCGAAGGATTGTTAGAATTTTATCTAAAGTTTGCTTTGTTGAAACCACGAGAAAAATATGATCTTGTTATTTCTTCTTGGTGCATCCTTCTCCTATCCATTTTATTCCAAAAAAAAAAGTTTTAATTAACATAAGGACCAAATAAGTCCAAGATTTAACCTTCAACTTTGATAACAAAATGTAACATCCACCTTTTATCACTTCATATATAGAATTTCTGTTTTATAATTTATGTAGCTGATTTAAATACCCATATATTTAAATCCAACATAAACCTTAATGCAATCCATTTCGATAACTGTCATGAACCATGTGCAGCTACATGAGAGAGTACTTGAACCTATTCATCCTCCCTCAACGCTCTGTATGAGCCCATACATCAAATGTATCATTTGGTTCTCCCTAACAGAATATAATATATATGTGAAGACTCT
Organism: Taxus wallichiana var. yunnanensis; assembly: GCA_018340775.1. Lineage (NCBI taxonomy): Eukaryota > Viridiplantae > Streptophyta > Pinopsida > Cupressales > Taxaceae > Taxus > Taxus wallichiana. Next base: position 448,722,890 of record CM031234.1, on the reverse strand, counting down.
TAAGTGTCTACACAGGTTCCACCTATGAATTCCACATACATCTAACAAATTAAACCACGGTGAAATCATGACAAGATAATTAGTAGTTTACACCAATTTGCACAAAGTTTCGATTCATGTATGTCATGCTCAATTCCATGACGGGACACTTGTCATTAGGAAATTTTTGTTTCACCTTAATCACTTATTCAGCTACATGGATTCACAACAAAGATACTGTAAATAGCTACAAATCTTGAACAAGGTACAAATCCAATTTAACCTACATGAAGACGTACCTCTATGTCATCCTATGTTGCCTATGGGAAAGTAAGTGTCTTCATAACAATTCACCTTGTTTCTAGACCACTTCCCTTCCCGTAGCCATCATAAGTTGATATAAGGGTGCGTACCCAAGAGGTCCAATCTATCTTTGTAACTCTATCAAGTTTTGTACTTAAAGCAACACCATACCACAATCCAGTCTCTTGATGAGATAACTCATTACAACTGCTAAACAACAGTATCCTAATGGTGACAACCATCATCATAGGGATACGACTATGTAGAAAATGTAGTGAGTTTACCCACCTAGAATTCTGTAGTGGTTCATGGATTTTAATGTTTTCAAGGTAATTATTAATCATTAAAGAACATTCTAGGCCTTACGACACCTTCTCCATGAATGGGTCATACCTAAGGTCTGGTTTAAGTTGATCCCCGAGCTCAATATCCTAAATACATATTTACCTTTCTATATCTCATGCTCAAGTTAACCTTAAATGGAAAATGATACTATCTAGGTCTATGATCAGTATTACCATTTAAAAACTGTCCCAACTTAAACAATTAAACCCATGTTCCTTTATTTCATATTCTAGGGATATGTACTTACATAAAGCTAAGTATTATTAAGGGATGATTCATACTTTTATCAAGTACCATGGACTATCAATGCCAATAAACATTAAGCATAAGCACTTCACTTTTCTTAGTTGCAGCTTAATCAAGAGCATTCATTTGTTTTAATATATCCATCAAGTAAGATATATCGAAGTATCGATAAGATAGATTGGATGAACTACTTGCCCAATCCTCTTCTCCTTTCATAAACTTTTGCATAAGATATTTGATCTCTTTATATTGTTCATATACTAATCCTCTTTAGAGATAATAATAGAGTTGACTAGGGTTAGGGTTCAGATACTATGTTCTTTTCAACTTAGTACGCATGTTCCCAACTTACTTCCATTGTAACCGGATATCATACTTATATGCTCATAATGACGCGTTATGGGACAACCCCTTTTTAAATGAATTATCATCTCCTAGAACAAATTATCTCATTTCATAAATTCTGAACAAGTGAAACCATTCTTAATATATCTTCATGTCATATTACCATAAGCTCTTCCTATTGCTTTGCTTATGTGTATTGTCCTTATAAGGGACTTAGTATTGCTTTCACAAGAACTTATTATTGCATTCTTATAACTTTTGATCTGATTTAGTATCACCTAAGTTTATAAATCAGCTATAGCATGAATATTCCCACTTATCATAACCTTACTATGGTTCCATGATCATCCAACTTCCTTCTTAGCAGCGGCCATTTAGAATAGACAATCTTATTTCTAGATACCTTTGACTAGTTGAGTACACCTTAATCACAACCTTTGAAGAACTAACACAATTTATACTATAAGGTTGGTATAAATCATAGATACTTAGGCAGTTACTACTGGTATCCTAATCTTCTCCTAAGTATATTTAACACATGGTTAATTAGAACATAATATTCATAAGCAACATTCCATTCATAGTTCATTATTTGTTTCGTAGAATCCATACATAGACTATGTGTAGCACTTACTATTTGCATTATACTAATGCTTAATATAATAGTAGCTTAAATACTAATTGTCTATCACTATTAATTGCTGATCTAAAAATCTATCATTGCCAATTAATCACCTTTGAACCAAGACATTGCAACAAGAAATATGACCTTAATTCATTTAATAAATAAGTACAATTCATGTTTATAAGAATGATCAAAATCCTTCATTTTAATGATTAAAAATAGTTACATTAAATGGCAAGGTATTTCTCGTTTTCAATGATAAGTATTTCATTTAGGAACATTAAAAATAGTCATATCTTAAGGCTTTCCTTGATCAAAAGAATATACAAAACTAATTACTTCACCCTCATTTCTCGGCGTTTATCTACAAAATTATTAACACAAGTTAGTTCACATGAACTGAGCATGATAAGCACTAACTCATCATAACGACATGCTCTACTTAATTATTTCATAAAAATAACTCTTATTATTTTTATGAATTAATATTATAGATCTTAAGAAGGTAAAAATTATTTCTATAACATGTCAAGAGCAATCAATATAATGAGCCATGAAATAAATCAATTTCATTCTTACATTTTAATACAACTTATTCAGTCACTAATAATCAGTCACCTAAGTTGTAAAATAAACATGAGAATCATAAGTATTCAATGGACTAAAGTATAAGAGAAATATTATTTCAGTCATGCAATCCCACAATTGCATGCTTGAAATCGTTTACTCAATAATTCATTGATCATATATATATCAAGTAGCAAAATCAAGCAATATCTCCAATCTTACTCAACAAATCCAACTAAGGAGTTCATAACATCTCTGTAGGATAATTAAGGTCAAAGCATTCAGGTCAAGACTCAAGTGTATTTAATAAAAGGTAGATAATCAATTCCTAACCTACAAGAAGATAAGTAGTCATAGCATTATGCTAATAATGAACAAATTAAATTCCAACCAATAATTACATGGCCAGTACTTACCTCAACATAAGAGTTTAATTGAACATTCCATGCTTAGGAAAAAGAAACATAATTCCACACTTCAGTGTTGTTATCAAACATATCAATACCTGATAAACACTATAAACATTTACCATGTGTTGTCGAGATAACATAATTGTTACTTAACCCAAATAGCTCATCCGGACATTCAATATCCTATGAGTTTTCTCATAAAAAATCAAATCAAAACAACCCATATTTCCTTGGTAAGTCAAAGACTCCATTAGAATATAAAAATGATCTACTAACCCATTCTATTGAATAAGGTTAGAGCATACCAAACTATATTCATGACACAATCTGATGAAATCAATAAGGAACTTTTTAGATGTCAAGAAAACACCGTAATCACTAAGTGAAACATAATACATTTTTCCAAGAGAACAAGAGTCACTTCTGGGTGAACTGGAGTACCACACAATTCAACTCGAAACATAACACTTGACGAGGATCTAACACATTCATATAGACTCAGTTATATGATGAAATTAAATAAAAATCACATAAGTGTAGGAGTATATAGCTTAACCATTACGTCTCAACATGGGTTACCACACAAAACTCGATAGATCTAGTTTCTTAACAAAAACACATGGTATGGTTAACAAGATCAAAGAAATTTTGTTCCGTATCAATTACTATGAAGGATTAATAACACAATATTTTGCAATCTAGAAGCCCATAGGATTTCTATTTTGGTCATCATTAATACCCCACCATGCTTAATGACTCAAATTCAACATTTGTAACATAAAACTAGCTTTAGATAAAACTGAACAACTCATCAATATAATCAACTAGACTTATGGAATTGTTCCGTATCATTTTCCTAAACCTTCTTGTAACTATTTAATTGGGATTTCAATTCTAGAGTTAAATAACCATCAAACCTCCATTACAATTTTTTGATCTGCGAATAAGGTTAATCAATAAACCCGTAATAAGCATAGCCAGAACATAATTATATCAAAATATAATACAACCAATCTTAATAATACATATGTTAAGATAGGGAAGTACCTACTGTAAGGAACTATTTGAAACTCATTCGACCACAAGATCTAATGCACAAGATTAAAGGAGAACAACTTACTTATCTAGGATTGTTTCCCAATAAACAATAGTATATTGCGAATATTTCAAGGAAAAGGAGGTTCTTAGTTGAAATCATTTTTTCTTTCGAACTCATCATAGTATTGTTAGTAGAGTAACCAAGCTTTAAGAAATTCACACTAATAGTAGTTAATAAATTAACTCACTTTGAATATCATACAAGGTTTTCACATGAGCACATCCAATTTCCCGTTATAAGAGGATTAAAGAAGCATTTGAGTGCAAAGTGAGATAAATTTTATCTTTCACATAAACCATCTCAAAAACATAATATATCCTCAACTTTGAACCCAAAAATTTGATTACCACCGTGGTTATTGATGAGGAAAATTGGAGACCAAAAGGAATTAAAAACGATGACAAACCAGATTACAAACAACCCGGTGAACAACAACTAAACCAAGTTTAAATTTTTTTTCTAGAATTTGTTGCTAAAAATCAAAACTTTCATTCTAGCCACCATATGTAGCTCTGGAGTCAGATCCTATACCTCAATTCAAAGATGCCCAATTCATTAAATGAAGAGGAAAACTTTGGATTAATTGAAAATGCCCTTGTTCCATAAAGTCTCAAATTAAACATTGAGACCAATTGTTTTCTTCAACAAATTTTACATACAAAATCAAACCTAGTTGACTAATTAAAAAATCGATGCATCCAACTAGATAAAGCAATACTTCCAGGGAAGTAAAAATATTTTAAAAGAATAAACCGGAGTTTATCAATCTAACGAACACCGGAATTAAAAATTCATCTACAACACATACCACACAAAACTAGCTTCCAATATTCCACAATATCTTGATAAACCCCTTTTTATATAAACCCAAAAGAGATGGGTAGAAATTTAAATGAGGTTTTCTATAGTATTGATAGTTACCAATTCACAACTATATTAAGAATTCAAAACAACACTGGGTGTGTCAAGCCAAGAACCATTAATCATTACAACAACAATACTCAATCAACTCAAGAAATATGTTGTTCCTTAACAATATTAAACCACATTGAAGCCTTTACCCAATTAATAATTTCCAAACAACATATATCACGAAGCAATAATAAATCATAATTTACAGAAACAAATATTAAATCGATTCCATATCACCAAATTAAGAATACAGATTTTATTCAATGAAAATTTCTTTTTGTGAAGTGAAAAAATGGAGGAAGAAATTATAATGAGTTTAGGGCGTATCATGCCTATTACACTTGTCTTTATTTCCTTGCAATTTTCCATCGATTCTTCTGAAAAATCACCAAACTTTGAAGTGAAATCATCATCCAACAAGACATAATGCTTCCTCAATATTTATTGAGTCTGGAAGACTTTTCTGTCCAATGAATTCATAGTTGTTTTCATCATGCAATCTCACAATAACTTACGTTCAATTTTCTTTTCATGCGAGCCTCTTCGAAAACTTACAATGGAATGAATCAACACCACAAATTGACTTGGTTTCCCCAATCCATCCACACATTTCCCAAGGAAGGTGGGTGTTTAATGAATATTAAATGACATTAATGCAAAAGAGTTAATTGAGTTGCCACCATGTTTGTCAAACCAACTATTTTTAGCTTTCAAATTTTTAGGAAAGTCCCTCCTCATGCCATGCGAAGCACTTTAAGTTTAGTTAAACCGAAATACCTCCTCCATAAAATGCGGTTGGTGGGAATAATAAATAAAACAATAAAAGAATCTTGGTACATATATTTTGATGGTGGGGTGCCAACTCACCTCATTATTCAATTGACAACCTTATATTTTGTAATAGTATTTCAAATAACATACAATATCTAATGAGCTAGAAAATCTGGATGTCTTCCCCTTGTATGCCTTTAGGCTTCACACAATTTGATATGTTTATACATCCTTTCAAAAAGCTAGAGTAATGCCCAAATCTAGTTTCTCAAACAATAAGTTAACATGTTAGGTTTAGAACCATACCACTAAGACTAGATTTTCCTTTCCTTGCTTATACAAAGTTAATAAATCTCCGGTTGTAGTTATTTAACTACTTTAAACTTTGCAAATTCCATTTTTATAGTATACATACATACATACATACATAAATACATATACACAAAGTGGTTATAGCGTTAGCGTTTATCATGCCATCTCCTTGTATGTGTTTCGTGGGAATTGATACTTTTAATTCCAATAATAAGTCCTTGACTAATGACTGTATTACTTCATCTAAGAAAATATGACCATGCTAGTATCAACCATTAGGTTAGGTAGACTATTAGATGGTTGGATCAAGACCAATTATTAGTCAAAAGGAAGTCTTATTCGCATTCCAATTTTGGGTCGCTAAGCAAACTATCAAAACTATCAAAGCCTTAACATAACTTAGTTAAAAACTATAATGTTAATAATTTAATAGAGATGAGAAACAACATCACTAATCACTTTCAAGGCATAAATTTATGCCAAGGATTTCATGACATACTACATCACAAACGACGTAATGTCCCCTTAGCAAATTAGTTCATCATTAAGATAGGCCCCAAAATTAATAGGGTTTACATCTAAGGAGATCATCCTTAGCCTATTTAGGTTATCGTGATTACCTGTTTACATCAAGGTTCACATTAATTATTGATATGCAAAGGTGCAAACAACAAAGGACAAAATCACAAGGTGTTATAATGTACTTTAGGTTTTTGCACACCCTCTTTCATGGTATCGAGCTCAAACTTTGCAGATCCATGCAACTCTTCAAAGATTGTCATGTGTTTTCTAACTTTCGACATGATATACAAGTTTTTTTGTGTGTTTCATAATGTATATTCTGGCAGTGTCTTATATTGATTTGAGATTTATACCTCTTTTCAAGCTATTCATGGTTCATGTGCTTGTGTTTTTTCATGTTTTTCAAGTGTTTACTAGCCTTCGAGGTTGCATGTAGTTCTAGTGTTATTTTTGTAGGTTAAGAGGTTTTCATATTAAAAGTAATGATAACCAAATCATACCAAGCTAAGAACTCAAATTCTAATCAAACACCATGACCAATAAGATGAAAGCAATTCGCTAGAATAAATTTACCAAAACCTTTGCGAACAAATGAGCAACAATATCATATATTATTATGGAACTCAATGAAATACAATGAGAATGGATCTTGCTTATATAGGCAAGGAATAACAATCTAAGAACCAGTCCAAGGTCATAAACCAAGCCATAAATCAAGGAAATAACTAGTCAAGACCATAGATTTAGGAGATAACTAGACATCAAATATCTATTCAATACCATAGATCAAGGAAAGAACTAGTCAATACCATAGATCAAGTAAATAACTATACCTAATAACTATATAATACCCCCATAATATCTAAATAAATAAAAAAGAAATATCCACACACATAAGTGGGTGAGGATAAATACAATAAAGGTAAATAAAGTACCTAGGTGAACATGAGCTAAGGTTAATACGTACTCTAACACCCCCTCAAGTGAAATTAGGGGTGAAAATATAAGTGGCATGTCCACAATATGAGTCCCAATAACTAGGCCTAATGAGGTACACATGTACAATATATCCATGAAGAAATCTCAAACAAAAAGAAGGAAAAATCCTGTTAGAAGGAAAGAGAAAGAAGAATAACAAGGAAGATGTTATCATGAACAACCCCAAGAAAAAATTATAAAACCCCAAGCATGCCACACAACTCAAGGTAAAAAAATGATGAAAAAGGCTTCGTAAAGATGTTTGTAACCTGCTGCTGAGTTGGAATGTACTCTAAGCAAATAAATCCATCTTGAATGTGATGAAAAATGAAGTGGATGTGTATCTCAATATGATTGGTTTGCTGGTGCTCAATTGGGTTGCGAGAAATGTCAATTTCACTTTGGTTGTCACACCAAAGTATAATCGGTGAATCCTGTGGGAATCCAAACTCTGTCAATAACTATCGAAGCTAAAGAATCTACTGACTTGCTGTAACTACTGCCCAATACTTTGACTCTAAAGATAAAAGTGCAATAGCACATTGTTGATTTTTATATGCCCAAGAAACTGGAGAAGAACCAAGACAAAAAAGATAGCCAAAAGTAGAACTCTGTCATTGATAGAACCTACCCAATCTAAATCTGTATACCCAACCAACTGAGTATAACCCCTAGTGTAGTGTAGGCCAAAGTGGGAAGTGCGCTACAAATAGTTTGAATTCCTTTTAGCATCCTACTAGTGACTACTATGAGGAGAATGTGTAAACCGAGATACAAGCCCTACTACAAATGAAATATCATGGCGAGTATGGGTCAAGTACATGATACTTCCAACTAACTGCCTATACAAAGTAGGATCACAAAGTGGAGTGGTACATGTGGAAGTAAGAGTAACCCCAAACTGAAAAGGAGATGGACTTGGCTTGCAATCAACCATATCAAAGCACTGAAGAAGATCATGGGTGTAATTTTGCTTGACTCAAATGAATCCCTAAATCTTTATGAGAAATATGAAAACCAAGGAAATAATGCAATAACCCAAGATCTATCATGTCAAACTATGTAGAAAGATCCCTCTGAATACTCTGAATGTGGGAAGAAGAGCTTCTAGTAAGTAAAAATAATCAACATACAATACAAGTATCAAATTATCCTCACTAACATGTCAGTATATATACTATATGATCGGTGTGGCAAAACAAAACCAATAGATAGAAGAAAAGAATCCATCTTCTCATACCAAGCCCGAGGGGCTTGTTTGAGACCATAGAGAGACCTTTAGAGCCTAAAAACAAGAGAAGAATCTGAACAAATCCAACATGTAGCTCCATGTATATTTTCTCTTATAAATATCCATGTAAAAAGGCACTCTTCATGTCCATTTTGTATACGGGCCACCCATGTGATGCAACAATAACAAGTACAAGGTGTACAAAATCCATTCTTGGAACTGGTGTAAAAGTCTCAGAGTAATCAATACCTTTAACTTGTGAAAAACCATTTGCAACAAGATGAGCCTTATACTTGTCAATGGACCCATCAGCTGCATATTTGGTTTGGTATATCCACTTACACCTAATCATATTTCTTCCTTTAGGAAGCGATACCAAATCCCAAGTATGATTCTTTATCAAAGAAGAATACTCAGATGCCATCACATCATCCCACTCATGGATCCTCAAAATTTGCACGACACAAACTTTGAGAACCCGTAGACTGTGCATGATGATGCCTAGTGGGTGAAAGATCTTGTATGAAAGGAAATACCTCTCAAAAGCGTGTAGTACGAGCACACTTAGGTATAATGAAAACATCGGTGGGAATAGGATCGTTAACGAAATCTATAACCTCCTCATCAACATTCTCAAAGAAAGGATCCTCAAGATGAGATGATGAATAAGAAGGAGGCATGAAAGAAGATGAAGAATCATGAGGAGTAAAGTTCTCCTCAAACTAAACATGTGTTTTAAAAATAACATCATGAGTATCAGAATCTAGAAGTTGATAAGCTCTCATGTCCTCACAATACCCTACAAAGATCAAGGGTTTTATCTTCTTATCCAAATCTTTCCTTTTCTTCTTTGGCACAAAGGCCCAAGCATGGCTCCCAAAGACTCAAAAAAATGATACATCTGGCTTAGTGTTGGACCAAGCTTCCTTTGGAGTCAAATGTTCAAGTGCTCTGTGTGGTGTGTGATTCTGAATGTAGTTAGCACAATTAATTGCTTCTTCCTAGTAGATAGGAGGTAAATATATAGAATGCATCATACAGTTAGTCATTTCCTTCAAAGTTCTATTCTTCTCACAGTGTGCGAAGCCATTATGTTGTGGAGTATGAGGAACAAAATGCTAGTGAATAATGGATTCATTCTTTAAAATTAAAAACTCATTGCTGAAGTACTTCCCCATCTTATCGGTGCGAAGGTTACTGTATGAAACTAGAAGATCGTTCTTCAACTAAAGCCTTAAAGACTTTGAAGTGTGAAAAAACTTCACTTTTGTACTTGATAAAATAAACCCAAGTATGCCTTGAGAAATTAACAATAAAGGTAAGTGCATACTTAGCTCCATTGAAAGAGGGGGTAGGAAAAATCATCAAGTCACTATGCACAAGCTCAAGTGGTGAAGAAAATATCTTGGAAAAATTCTTAGGAAATCGATCTTAGTGTTGTTTCCCTAATGCAAAGCCAAAGAAAAATATGTCAAGACAAAAAACTCTAGGAACACCATCTATCATACCATGAGTGCTCAACTCCTTCAAATATCTCGTCATTGAGATGTCTAAATATTTCATGCCAAATCTTACTTTTTGAATCTGCAGAGAAACCAATCATGTCCCTATAGTGGAAGTGTCATCAAAACCCTCAAAGTGATATAGTCTAGAAATATTATCAATAATACGTTGAGTAATAAGTGAATGAGGCTCCAATAAAGTTTGTACTTCTGCTCCATGTGGTTTAAAAGTCACTATTTTTCCTTGACTAGAATGACAAATTTGATATATAGAAAGAAAATTTTTGGTGATGTTAGGAACATATAATTCTTCTTAGATACTACCTCTATCAAGGTGTATATCACCTTTTTCCTCAACTGAAAGAAAGGAATAATCTCCCACATCAATTTTGGAAGTAGAACTCAAACCTATAGAAACAAAATACTCCTCGGAAGAAGTCATGTGATGAGAAGAACCAAAATATATAACCCAACTATCTGTAAGTGGTGAATGAAATCTCCCTACAATATTAAGTTATTTTCCATAACAATTAGAAGAAGGTGGAGTGGAGATAGAAATTTTTTGTTTCTTGACTGCATCTTCTAAGGCTTGCATTCATTTATAACACCTATGTTCTTCATGATCACTACCCCTACAAAAATATCATGAAAGGCTAGACTTATTCTTGGATTTAGAAGATTCCTTGGGTTTAGAGTTGTTTTCTTTGGGTTTAGGAGAACTTTGAGATGGAGAAGGGATGAATTTAGTTTTATCCCTTGCCCTTAGGATTAGATGGAACTAATTACTTTTGAGAGGTGGAAGACTCAAGGTAAGAAAATTTGGATTCTTCCCTAGTAAGTCTTTCACAAAATATTTCTAAGTTAGGAATTTTGAATGTGTCACCTAAGGAATCCATGTTAGAGAAAAAGGTATAAGAAAATATTTGAAATGGTAATCTCAACTTAGATAAATCAAGTAAACACACTCTTCATCTTTCTTATCTCTTCCAATCCTCTTCAACTGTGTCAACAAATGCTTGAACTTGGTAAGATAGTCTATAATTTTTGGAAAATATTCAGGATTAAGAGAGGTGATCTCAATTTCAAGTTGCATGGCTCTCATATGATCCACCTTACTAAATAAATCCTCCAATTTCTCCCATATTTTGAAAGGAGAGTCACATTTTTCCAAATGAAACAAAATACTGTCACTTACATAAGTTCCTATCAAACCCATACACTCATCAAATTTGCACTAGTACTGAAATTTCTCATATTCTCTAGTGAACACTAGTTGTTACAAGAAGTTAAAGCCCATAATTGTTTCCGCTTGATTATTATTTCCATTCTTGGTTTCCATGTGTGGTAATTGTGTTTTTTAATGGCTCAACATGATCTAATGTAGAAGTAGATCAATACGCCATCCTAAAAAAATATTTAAAAGAAATGCAAGAACCAAACAATGCAACACAGACCCTAAACAATGAAACAAGAGCTCCCCATATTTTGACACTTTATAATTATAGTGTAATTCTCAAAATAAACATTTCTAATGGAAAGGGCATAAAAAAAGCACTTTTACAAAAAAAACACTCAAAATTGAGTTACCGATAAAAAGATACAAGATTTTCAATATTATGCTCTACTATTTATTTTAGTTGCCACTAAAACAAAATAAAATGCTCTTTCCTTCACCACACAAACAAAATGAAAGGGGTTGGAGTTAAGCACCTACTAGTAGGAATCATAAGATTCAAGTCCTTATATGAACATACCATATGACTCGGGGCTAAGGATTTTAATGGTAAATGGAAATGGGCCTTGCTTATATAGAAAATGAATAACAATCTAAGAACCACAAGTTCATAGATCAAGCCATAAATCAAGGAAAAAACTATTCAAGACCATAGATTTAGGAGAGAACTAGACATCAAAGATCTAGTCAATACCATAGATCAAGGAAAGAACTAGTCAATACCATAGATTTGTTGAGTGTGGAGCTTAATTACTTCACATAAATCTTGTTTTTACGTGTTTCTAGATTTGACAAGTGATTAGAATCGGTCAGAAAAGTGACCAACATCGCTCAAGAAATGACCGAAATTGGTCGGTTATCAACTATCATGGGTCGAGCGGTGGCCACAGACCTTTGAAGTTAGGAAGTAACCGACATCACCAACCTATGTGACAATGCTTTGTTTTTTGGCTGAGAATTAGAATAAATTATTTTCTTTAAAGATGGTTTCTTGATTGTAAAAGCATAGTTAGTTGCCCATAGAAGATATATATGCTTGTATGCATTGTATGAGGGAATGATGAGAGAAGAAAATAATAATTGTTTGCATGTTAGTTTTCATGGTGAGAAAGAAAGAGTAGGCTGAGTGAGGGAAATATACTTGAACATCTTATGAGGTGTTGGAAGACATCAGATCTTCATTGTATTTCCTTTGTAAAGCATTGACTAATAATTTTGGCCATTTCTTGGTAGATTTAGCCCACATAGGGTGAACCAAGTTAAATCTGTGTTATCTTTCTCTTTTGTATTTTATCTTCTGGTTTATTTCCCCATTCATTGCTTGTATACTTTATCCGATTTTAGATCTGTTCAAACTGTTATATTGTTAAACCCCAACAACTAGTATCGGAGATTTGTTTGAAGGGTTTTTGTGTTGATAGGAATTACTCACAGAGGGTTTTCTGACCGATTAGGATCTTAACAATGACATCGATAGTAAATATCAAGTAGATAAATTTGATGGTGGTAATTATCAACTATGGAAGATGCAGCGAAGGATTATTTATATCGAAAGGACCTATACTTACTTGTTGGATGAGCATACACAGATAGTCACGATGACTAATAAAGAATGGAAGGTTCTTGACAGAAAATCTCTAGGATCTATAACATTGATCCTGGTAGCATCGATGGCTTCAAATTCTATTGATGCAAAAAGCATGGTAGAGTTGATGAAATCTTTAGAAAATTTATATGAAACTTGCAGCGTTAGCTTCGAATAAGGTTTATTTGATAAAAATTTTGTCTAATTCTAAGATGTAAGAAGGTGGATCTATATCTAATCATTTGAATGATTTCCAATCTCACTGTGAATCAATTAAAATTGGTAGAAATTCCATTTGATGATGCGGTGAAAGAAATTTTATTCTTATGCTCCTTTCCAAATAGTTGGGATAACTTAGTAATGGTACATTAGTAATACAATGTTTGATTCTAAAGGTTTGAAATTTGATGATGTGGTTAGTGTAATCCTTAAGGAGGAAATACACAGGAAAATCTTAGGAGAAACAACATCTAGAAATGCTTTAACTATAGAAAATAGGGGAAGATCTAAGGAGATATCATCAAAGAGAAATAAGAATGGGAGATCAAAGTCAAGAAATGGAAAATCTAGATCCAAGTATATATATTTAATTTTTGGAATTGTGGAAAGAGAGGACACGTAAAGAAGGAGTGTTGGTCCATGGAAAACAAAGAGAATACATCAGACAAAGGTAAAGAAAAAGGTAAAGAGGAAAATGTTGCAAGTGAGGTAAAATAAGATGCCCTTATTCTCTCCTTGGATAATAAATTAGAATCTTGGGTTTTAGATTCTGGATATTCTTTCCATGCTACCCCTAATAAGGGTTATTTCGAAATTATGTTTAGGGTGATTTTGGACAAGTTTATTTAGGAGATGATGAGCCATGCAATATTACTGGTAAAGTTGATGTTCATCTAAAGTTGCAAAATAGAAATTCATGGGTATTGAAAGATGTGAGGCATGTGCCAAGCCTCAAGAGAAATCTAATATATGCAGGGAAACTAGGTGAATCGGATGCATGGTTACATTATCATCTAATTCTTGGAAGCTTACCAAGGGATAACTTGGTAAGAAGGTAGGAAATTTATATCCGTCTACTTGTTTTACTAATTACTTTTCGGTGCTATCTACTACAGATTCATATGTAACCATGTGGCATAATTGGCTAGGCCATATGAGTGAAAAAGGAATGCAGATCCTAAAGGCTAAGGGTAAGTTATCATATTTGAAACAATTAGATCTTGAATTTTGTGAGCATTGCATATTTGGAAAGCAGAAGAGAGTGAGATTTCTTAAGGTTGGGTCAATAAAGAAGGAGCAGAAATGGAGCTTGTACACTCAGATGTGTGGGGACCAACTTAGGTAGCTTCTATTGGAGGATCCCAATATTATGTGACTTTCATTGATGATGCCACAAGGAAGGTATGGATTTATTGTATTAAGCGTAAATATGATGTTTTTGAGACTTTTAAAAGGTGGAAAGCCCTTGTGGAAAATGAAACAAACTTAAAATTAAAGTGCCTTAGATTTGACAATGGTGGTGAGTACTACAACAAGGATTTCAATGATTATTGTTCAGTGAATGGAATACAAAGAGAAAAATGTTCCTAGAACTCCACAGGAGAATGGAGTTGCAAAAAGAATGAACAAAAAATCATGGAATGTGCTAGAAGCATGAGGATACATGCCGGTTTGCCTTTGAAGTTTTGGGCAGAAGCAATGGATATAGCAGTGTACTTGATCAACCGTGGGCCTTCAACAATCTTTGGATGGTGGAATACCAGAAGAAGCTTGGTCTAGAAAAGAGGTAGATTTTTATTTTCTTAGATTTTTTGGCTAAGAAGCTTGTATGCATGTTGATAGGGAAAATAGGAAGAAGTTGGATGCTAAATATTAGATATGTACTTTCATTGGTTATGAGTCTTGTGATTTTGGATATCATTTTTGAGATTTAGAATATTCTAATATTGTTAGGAGTTGCGCATTGATTGGAATGAAAAAATAATGTACAAGGACCAAGTTTTGGTGCCTAAACATGAACAGATTGATGATATTTTGAAGGAAAATAAACTTTCAGATATAAAACAGACATCCACAGACATCAACATCAGTTCTATAGAAGTTGGTGTTGTTCAAGCTAATCGATGTCGATAGACATGATCGAGGTTCGAGAATGACAACTCACTGGAACCGGTGTCGGTACTCAAACTAGTGGTGGTGAGGCAACCACAGTCGGTCAATAGAAAGAGGAACCATGATCGATTCTGAACTGCGATGCAGTATCAAGAGACCGCGTCGATCATCGCGACAGAGATTGACACAAATGTGTAACGAGGCATAAAATTAGCCCCAAACACCCCAGATCTCAGTGAGAAGGTCAAAAGAGTAAGTAGACCTCTAGAGATATTTTCACCTTCCTTTTCTTATTTATTATTGACTGATAGTGGTGAACCAGAAAGCTTTGAAGAAGCAATGCATGTAGATACCCACATGCAGTGGGAACATGGCATGGATGAGGAGATGGACTCCTTAGAACAAAATCAGACATGGGATTTGGTCAAGTTGCAGCAGGTAAGAAAGCACTACAAAACAAATGGGTTTACAAGATTAAGGAAGAAGAGGGTGGACTGAAAAGATATAAGGCGAGGCTTGTGGTAAAGGGATTTGCACAAAAAGAAGTTATTGACTTTGATGATATTTTTTCTCCTATAGTTAAGATGACTTCTATTCATACTATTCTAAGTTTGGTTGCAACAAAATATTTGCATTTAGAACAACTTGATGTTAAGACGGATTTTCTTCATGGTGATTTGGAGGAAGAGATTTATATGAAGAATCCGCTTGGTTATGAAGTCAAGGGTAAGGAGAAAATTGTGTGTAGATTGAAAAAGATCCTATATGGGCTCAAGCAAGATTCAAGGAAATGGTATTTGAAATTTGAATTTTTATGCATGAGCATGGTTATATGAGATGTGAATATGACCATTGTGTTTATTTTTAAAATCTTGAAAATGAGATCTATGTTATTTTGTTATAGTATGTGGATGATATACTTATTGCGGGATCTAGTATGCGGGACAATGGTAAACTTAAAGAAATACTAGCTCACACATTTTTAATGAAGGATTTAGGATATGTAATTAAAATCCTTGGCATGAAAATTCACCGAGATTTAAAAACAAGGAGTTGTATTTGTCTTAGGAGGCTTATATCAATAAGGTGTTGGAAAAGTTTAACATGCAAGATTCAAAACTTGTTAGTACACCTATGGTTAGACACTTCAAATTGAGAAATGATCAGTTTCCTTCATCACACGAGGAGGTTTCGTACATGACACATGTTCCCTATGCTTCAATAGTAGAAAGTCTTATGTATGCCATGGTTTGTAATAGACTAGACATTGTACAAGAAGTGGGAGTTATGAGTAAGTTTATGACTAATCTAGGTCAATAATATTGGAAAGCGATCCAATGGATTCTCCGTATTTGAGAGGGACATTCAACATGGAGTTATGCTATGGAGGGTCACATACTTCTTTACGTGGTTATTTTGATTCAGATATGGATGAAGATTTGAATGGTAGGAGGAAAACCACTAGATATGTTTTCACAAAGTAGGTGGAACAATATTTAGTTGAATTGTGAGATTACGAGAAGGTTGTAGCTTTGTCTACTACAGAGGAAGAGTATGTTGTAGCTACAAAAACTAGCAAGGATATGATATGGATGAGTAGTTTTATGGAAGATTTGGGTAAGGAGAAAGAAGATTGCAGATTATATAGTGATAGTCAAAGCACAATCCATCTAGAAAAGAACTCAACATTTCATTCAAGAACGAAACACATTTAGTTGAGGTATCACTTCATACAACATGTGTTGGAGGATGGGAAACTGAAGTTAGAGAAAATCCATATGAATGAGAACCCCACGGATATGCTAACAAACCCATTGGTAAAGGATAAGTTGGAGGTTCACTCCACTTCTATTGGTCTTCAAGTTTGAGACTTGAAGAGGAAGAAACGGGCTAAGGAAAAGAATCAAAGGATGGTGATATATAGTACAATGCAAAAATTGATCTCCAAGTGGGAGATTGTTAAGTGTGGAGCTTAATTGCTTCACATAAAGCTTGTTTTTACATGTTGCTAGATTTGAAAGTGACCGACATCGGTCAGGCAATGAAACGACACCGGTTAGGAAGTAACCAAGATCGGTCAACTTTGTAATGCGATAGTGATTTATTTTTGGAGGAGAATTAGAATAAATATTTTTCTTTAAAGATGATTTCTTGATTTTAAAAGCATAGTTAGTTTCCCAGAATAGATATATATGCATGTATGCATTGTATGAGGGTATGAGAGAAGAAAATAACAATTGTTTGCATGTTAGTTTTCTTGGTGAGCAAGAAAGAGTAGCTGAGTGAGGGAAAAATATTGAACATCCTGTGAGGTGTTGGAAGACAACAGATCTTCATTGTATTTCCTCTGTAAAGCACTGAATAATAATTTTGGCCATTTCTTGGTGGACGTAGCCCACATTGGGTGAACCACGTTAAATCTGGTGTTATCTTTCTCTTGTTTATTTTATCTTCTGGTTTATTTATGCATTCATTGCTTGTATGCTTTATCTGATTTTAGATCATGCAACACTATTATATGGTTAAACCCCAACAAGATTAAGGAAAGTCCTATGCCTAACAACTAGATAATATCCCCTAATATCTAAATAAATAAAAATAACTATCCAAAAACATACATGGGTGAGGATAAATACAATAAAGGTAAATAAAGTACCTAGGTGGACATGAGCTAAGGTAAATACCTACTCTAACACGAGATAAGGTTGGTGTAGTTTTCGTGTTTTCCAGATTGGTTACGAGTTTTTAGGGTTTCCCAAACTGGTTTTAGGCCCACTCCACCCCATCTCACCGAGATAGGAATAGAGCTATCTCCTCTAGCTCACCCTCTTCCATTCACGACTCAACCTATTCTTATCTCCGCCTTGCCACCTCTGTTTGCATCATGTTTTCCCCATTGGACTTGGACTCACATTTTTGTTTTTTCGAGGAGTCTTCAAACCCCTACTTGACATTGCACCTTTATTCTACTTTGGTCTCACTTCCAACAGCTATTATGTGTATGTGCTCTGCTTCACTATCAAATTTGGTTAGACCCTTCTCGTGTTTCATCTCGTTGAACTCCACCCCCGTGCCATTTGCCGCTACCTCGCCTACTTCCCTTCATAGATTCATTGAGCTTTGTATGAGTTGGTCATCTTAGCTACTTCTATGCTTTCCTTTGGCTATCTCGGGACCTTGAACTACATTCTCTACCTACCTCAAACTCGCCAGCCCCAACTACCCTTCGACTATCCCAATAGACACACATTGCTTCAACTTGGACTTGACACCTCACCCACCTTAGCGTTGGAACCCCACAATCTTTGTGCATTCTTTAGTGCTTGATATACTATGTAGAGTTGTGACCATGCTATTCCATCCATATTTTTAGGTGAGTTATCTTGTGGCTGGTTCGACTTCGGGATCCGCATTTCCACCATGTACACCCGTCATGCTAGATCACCATTTGATAAATACCTCACACCGACACATGTTCTCTCACTAGCCATTTGTGCACACCATCTCATTTACTAGTCCATGCTACTCAACCCCACACGATGAGTCACCCACCAAGCCACTCCTCTCACTAGATTGTTGAGTTATTTTGTGTGTCACCCACCTACTCCTAGCTCGCTCCTGCTCAACTCACCGTGGCTTTGGCTAAGCTATTTGGCCCCTCTTCATCCCTTTCGCTTGAGACACCCCCATGATCCCTCTTTTGGTTTTTTCCATTTTTTTGCCCTTTTTCACACCGCACCAATTATAGAGTTGAAAAATTAATAAAAATTCATATCTACAAGGGTAGTATATATTTTTGGGCTCTATATAGGGTTATTGGGATTTTCGGGCCGGTTTTTATGGCTCATCATTGTAAGGGTCTTCTTTTCCTGGGCTAGTGGATGCATCTGCCACATCCTTTTGGAAAGAGATCCTTCTCTTTTACATTGTGAGACACTATATTTCTCACGTTGAATAGTGTTTTGTACGTTGTCGCTTATGCATTTTGTGCTTGATTATGTGTGTTCCTCTACTTCCGACTAGGACTCCATTGTGGCCTCCACTCTCACGCAACTTGTCTCCTACTACGAGGTGAGTGGTCAAATTTTTGACATCGCATGAATGTACCCTATTATAGTCACACACTATATTATCTAGTGCTGTAGATAAGGGGGGTTATCATTGCTTTTCTCAAGTATAGTGCTTCATGCGTAAAATTATCGATGAGTCTGACAACTTGCATTCTAGCACCCTTATTCTTTTACACCTTGC
Organism: Taxus wallichiana var. yunnanensis; assembly: GCA_018340775.1. Taxonomy (NCBI): domain Eukaryota; kingdom Viridiplantae; phylum Streptophyta; class Pinopsida; order Cupressales; family Taxaceae; genus Taxus; species Taxus wallichiana. The sequence continues at coordinate 448,703,561 of CM031234.1, read as the reverse complement.
ACATTTTTCTTCCACTTTTGCATCATGGAGGATGCTCTTTTCAGACTTGAGCATCATAGGATTGCGTTACAGCCTCCACCACTTCTTATTGGGCGAGAGAACTATTCAGCTTGGTGTGTTTCTATGGAATGCTACTTCACCCACATAGGTCTATCACACTTCTTACTTTGGCCGATCGCACCACCAATTCTAATCGTCTTGAGGAATTTCTCAACTCTTGTGACTATGTTGTTGGTATCTTGATGTGTTCCATCACTGCACCTCTCCACTTTCATGTGGATGACTTAAATCCTCCCCACCACATCTGGAGAATATTTTAGTCCCTATTTGGAGACCCTTCACATACTTTGTCACAATTGTTGTTCTTGGTAAAACAAAGTGGTATCCTCTTCTTCTTCGTGTGATGGTAATTCTGCTAACATAAAATTACTTGGTTCCACTTCGATGACAAGGATTGTGCACCCAATTATTATGTCTAGAGTACTACAAAGGACTCCTCTCCTCCTTCTCTCACTTTTCTAGAGAGTGTGTCCACCCATCACATCTCATCGAGTTACTGTGTAGTCACCCACTTATCCTCATATAGTCATTGCACTAGCCTCCTTTCCACTTCTAGTATGTGAGGCCTCTTCCACTCCTCTACCTTCATTGGATGACTTATACCTGTTTGACATTGAGCTTCTACTTATCGAGTCCCCTCATTGAGATGAGTATCTTTATGACCTTGGTCATTTCTTTATAGAGTCCACTTGTGATGCACTACAAGTTCCTCATCCTTCTACAAGTGTTTTGGAGGAGTGTTGGCTAGATTTTCTACACAACCGAAAACCTAGGCGAACATGAGATAAATCTCCCTCATTTACCTGGTGATTCTCCCTTGTAATATTTTGTTAGTTATATATCCTAATATCTATTTATGGGTATTAATTTAATTGTGTAGCCCATGAACCATAGCTATATAGTTCGCACTAAGTAGTTGAAGCTGTAATAGAAAGGAAAAAATCTGCGGAAGAGTAAAATAATAGGAAATGGGGAAAGGAGAGAGGACGTGAAAACCAAGAATGTTGATTACAAATTTTGATATTCTAACCCATAGGTTCTTCCTCTATTTATAGTGTATAAAGAGAAATTATAATTAGGCAGCTTTAAATGAATTCCCGCATGCGGAAGCTATGAAAAGGGAAAAAACTAGAAATATTCCTCCCAGTAATTCCTCTTTGCATGACATGCATGATTAATAACTGAAAAAATAGAACATTCTATTTTGCATGGCTGCCACCTATTTCCAAGTAATTGACTTATTCAAGTTAAGAATTTTAAACCAGTCACTTAAGTTTTATAATTTAATTGATTGATCAATTACTTTGTCGAGAAAATAAGAGAAAGAAGAAGAAAGAGGAAAAGAAACCGGAAGAAAGGTGTAACACTTCCAGGATTGTTATTTTTCCATATTTTGCATGCAGTTGACTCTTTTGCCTTTGATTCTCATCAAACTGGATCTAGAAGCTATGCATGGATGTGATTTTCTTGTGGGTATTTCCTTTGACACGTCTTCCCTTCTATCCTTGAAGCTTTTGTAATTCTTCTTGATCATGCACCAAAGGCAATGTTTGTCGTAAGTAATTTAGACAAAACTCATCATCTTTTATTTAAAATTGCATATGAGCAATTTTAAATTCTGGGAAGCACTCTGGGTGAATGCAAACACAAATAAATTCAATGAAGGCTATAACTAGAAGATTGGGAGCACACACATAAGATTCTAAAAGGAGTTCTTCATGCAATGACTTCCACATGGGTTGTGTTAGAAACAAGAGGATGAACTTTTTCTAGAAGCCTTTGCAATTATGAGAGTTGAATCTATCAATCAAATTGGTGATAGGTTCAGGGCCTATGTCTGTATCATTAACTTCAGCAAATCTAGAAGCTATGCATGATTCTGCTGATCTTTCTCTTTCATCATGCTTCAACATGGCTGGAACAATATTTATTTGAGCTCTTTTTCTTTTAATTATGTTGGAATCCCTTGCAATTGGATCCATTTGTGCAGATCTGAAACTTCTTCAGATTCAAAAGATATATTCAATGTACCTAACATTGATTTGAGCACCTGTGATGAATACCTATAATTTATTTAGACAAAGATGGAGTCCATGGCATGAATACTTGATTTTTATCACCAAAATCTGCATATAAAGTCTGCTGCCCTAAAATTTGAGGTTTTGCATGCATGCAAAGCAAGAAAAATATTATTTAATTCATCCAGAGCACTTATACCAACATGCAGATAATTATCATAGCAAAAATCAAGTCATTCCAATGCTAGGTGCCAAACCTTGAAGCTCCATGGCAATGACAAACACTCTTTAATGCAAAAACCTCCTTCCTTTGGTGCCGAAACCTGTCCAGGCTGCAATCCTTTGCAAAAAGAATTAATTTCTTCTTCATTATGGCAGCCCATGATTATATAATCCTCAACATTCTATTTTTAATAATTTCCCTTCATATTTCTGGCAATTTAATTAATAAACAATCATGTTTATTCACCCAAATTGGGCGCTCAATTATGCATGCTGCTAGTTTCTTTTAAATAAATTATTTTATTTATTTTTAGCAAGCATCCTTGACTTCTCTTTAGCTTTCCAATTGCATTTACTTTCCTTCTATTTATAGCGCCAAAATTGGGTGAATAAACCATTAATAAATATTATTAATTGCATTTTTATTCACCCAAGGTGGGTCGCATTTTTTAGCAAGGGTAATTTCCAAAAATAGGAAGTCAACTTTGATGGGAATTTCCACCTTGCACCGCAGCTCCAAAAATACCCTCTTCCAGTTAAGTGATTTTGACTTCATCATGGGAATTTTCACTCTGCAAGGCAGGTAAGAAATTCCTGTCGGTGCTTTAAGTGATTTTTCTTTTATAATGAGAATTTTTACCCTGCAAGGCAGGTAAGAAATTCCCACCTTCCTGCCACCTCTAATATTCCCATTGTAGCTTAAGTGACTTTGAATTCATGGAAATTTTTACCTGCAAGGCGGGTGAGAAATTCCCGCCTACCGCCACCGCTAAAATTTCCACTAGCAGCCTTAAAGTCTCCCTTCCGTAAAGTGCGACTTACATCAAAACTAGCCTCTTTTGATAAAGTGCGACTTAAGTGGGTGAATAAATCTCTTTGGTGGGAAAAGTTAGCTCTTGGTAGGTAGAAAATTCCCATAAGTGCTTTAAGTGATTTTTCTTTATTTTATCATGGAAATTTTTACCTCGAGGCGGTAAGAAATTCCCACCTACCTACCGCCTCTAATTTTCGCATTGGAACTTAAGTGACTTTGACTTCATGGGAAAAATTACCCTGTAAGGAAGGTAAGAAATTCCCACCTTCCTGCAGCTACCAAAAATCCCATTGCAGCTTACACTCATTAATTCCAGAAAATGTGACTTTCCTGGGAGAGGCTTTTTGTGCATGACTTCATCTTTTTTGGTTAGAAGCTTGCATTTTGAGGTTGATTCCTTCAGGTTCTGTGTCGGTAGATGATCTCTAGATGCTTCAGGAATTTAAACAAACTATACTTTGGAGAAGGAGTTGACCTGGGGGAATTTCACAGAGAAACTAAGGAGAAAGTCGGAGAAAAGCACAAAAGAAATAAATAAAAGTGAAAAACGTTGCCAAAAGTTGCAGATAATGCCTTGAATTCATTCCTAGTGAAAACCCTAATGAGATGAGTGAATATTGACATGAAAAACTTCAACAGAATTCAACCAAAGCATAATTTACTTCAAATGGGGCATTATTTATTCAATAAATAATTAAATAAAAATTTCTTGCAGAAAACTTGGCAAAGGGATAAGATGAGTTTAGGCATCTGGGTATTTTTCAAAATTGGCTCATATGATTCACTAGGAATATCCTAACATAATACAGACATCTTCTGGCAATAAAAAAATAAAAAGACCCATTATTTTAAAAGAACAATTTTTTTCAAATGGGTAGTCTCAGATTTTAGGGTGAAATCTGGGGACACCAAGGAGTTCGTCATCTCCATTATTAGGAGTTCCCCTTAGGAATCTTATCACTTCCACTTTTCTAGAGTTCTTCATTGATCCACCCTTGCTTGTGGATCCCTTTTCTATTGTGGGGGTTATTGTGTTTCCTTCACATCTATTAGACATCCTTCTTATAGGTGTTCTCTATTCACACTATGACATATCTATGCATATGGCATTACCTTCATTCCTTGGTTCTCATTTTCTAGACCTATATCACACTTTCATGGACCGGATTAAGATTTCTTCGTGTTTTTGTCTTCGATTCATTTGCGAGTGCCTGAGACTTACACCGCATCATTTCTGTCCTTCCTAAGGTAAGGTACATTTCTCGGTGTGGGTGGATATTCTTCATTATAGAGGTAGAGGACTGTACGTACCCAAAATTGTAAGGTTCTGTATTGCGGAACGGTGTAATAAATACCCCAATGATGATACAGGTCTCTTCGCAAGGTGTTCGGGATCCAGAGAAGCTTTACGGATATGCGTTAACATCCCGCATGCCCCGCTTAGCCCCCGCGTGCTTTGTTTTCCCCTTTTTCTCTTTCTTGGCTTTTTGGTCTTCAGTGACGAAACCGCCGCCCTGAACAGGGCGGCGGTCCTGTAACCGCCGCCCTGAGCAGGGCGGCGGTCCTTTACGCGTTTTCCAGAACGTTCTTTTGACGGAACACATGCAAAGTTCAACGCTTCACCAGCTTTTCTTGCCGACTTGAGCATGCATTAATGTTTTTGGTCCCCTGGAATAGTGTTTTTCCTTTGTTTATTGTTTAGGAGTTCAGTTTGGTTTTGATCTTTGGGTGTTTGAATTCCTATAAATGCATGGTTTGTGCACATGCAAATGGCCCCTCATTCTTGTTTAAAACCTCACCACTTTCAGTAGTTCAGTCTTCTAGTTTGCTTAAGTTTGATAGTTTAAATCTTTTACATGCTTAGTTGCATTACTCAGCTGTTGGTAAGCCACAGATCCAACTTGTGCAAACAGTATTATTGTTTCTGGAGTAGAATAGTTTAGGCAGCCATTAAAGTTGCAGGTTTTGTTCTTCATACAGACTAGTTTCAGGTTCTGGACGCTTTTGTTGCATGATTCGCAGTAGACCCCGCTAGGAATTGCATAGGCCAAGCTCTGTACTCTTGCGCTATCCCTCTCCTATCCGCATTCTATTCTGTCTGCATTCTGAAGGCTGTCCATTGATCCAAATATCTATTCCTGTTGATGCAAGCATTACACACTTTTCTGGATTCACGTGAGCACAAAGGATGAAGAGATCACACTGAGGGGACAAGAACACACACACCGTCGGATTCGCCACTGTTCTGCGAAATCCAGGTTCCATCTTTCAAAGTTTTAGTTAGAACTTATCAAATAAAGTAGTTAATCACTTTATTACAGTTATTTCCATTCTCGATATTGCCAGGGAAGTTGTGGGGATTGATAGTTTCTAAGAAACTATGATTCATTCCTCACTTCTAAGGTAGGATCGAGAATCTCGCAAATAGATTAGTTATTTCGTTGTTTAGAATAGATATACAAAATTGCACAGACAAATAGCTACACTCGGCTATTTTGTTTGTTTTACGTTATTAGTTTAGTTGTCAATTCTAAATATTTTTAGATAGCTGCTTTCTTATAAATTGCCAGAAAATACAAAAAAGGAATTATATATGCTAGAAGTGTACTTAGATTTTACTTTATTATAGTTTGTTTCATTACTGCTTTTGCATGACAATTACGGGACCTAGGGAGCCCAGGGAATACATTTTCGAGCCAATTGTGCCCCAGCCCAATATCGTAGTGGCAATAACTGACATTGACCAAAACCTTAGGATACAAGTCTTCCAAACAACAACAGACTTCCAACAGATCAGGTCACAGTTGAGAGGGTTAAACGTAGAAGACGACCAAGCACACACATTTTGGTCAAATCAACCAAACTACAGGTTATCCTAGAAAACATCCGCATGACTGTAGAAGGATTTGAAAGAGAACAAATATTCGGGTGTGATCCTTTAGTTCCACAGCCAGACGCTGGAGACACCCTCGTAGATATAGATACCAGCTTAAGAATTCAAGTTCTAGAACACCGTGAGGTATTCGAGAAAATCGCACAATTACTGATTCTAAACGTAGAGGCTGAGAAAGCTTACGACTACTGGATACTAGGGATTAGAACTTGATCTCACGTATGACCATAACAGGACCGCAACAACCAAGAGTCTACGGTTGTGATCCACAAATCCCACAGCCTAACGAATCCACAAGTCAGTTAGATATAGACACTGGCCTACGCACATTAGTATTTCAGTCTACTCCGATTCCACCTATCATCATTCAACAGTTGTCCCTACTAGACACAACAGCTAACAAAGCTAGAGAATTTTGGACTAGGCTAGAGAATCGTCCATAGAGTTGATTATATTCACCATATGACCCTATCAGGAGAAATACACGAAACCATCCCGGGTCATTTTCCACGCATCCCACAACCTATAGATCGAATCACGCCAGAGCTTGATATTGATTGGAGCCTTCGAGTAGTCATCCTCGCTGATCGATCTATCACACCAGTCCAAGTTAGAAGGGCCTTCTTTGCCTTAGATTCACAAATACCATTAGTGCGTGTCGAAGACATTAGACTCCCTAACTATCTTGTCTGCATATTCTACCCCCATCGGCTGTCTCGGCACGGCCTCGGGAGGTCAGGTACGCGGAAGAGTCACTTGTTGATTCTCACGCTCACCTGTTGCTTTTCCGACGTACAAAATTGGTGAACCCGACGTGAAACAAACGAAATCAGTGAAGCTGACGTAAAACTTCCTACCTTCTCATTCGGAGTCATAAATATCACGTTTCCCTTCACAAATCACCTTCGCTCCTTCCCATTATTCTGCGGGTATTCATATACCCCCCGAATATGTCAGGATTCGATGCATATGGTAGACCCCTCCTGGGTCTTGAGGCATACTATGCCCAATAGAATAGGGAATCATCACCCTCACTCTCAATATGGGGCGACAACTATTCAACTAATCAGTTGTCAACGCAAAACGCCAAGGATTAGATATAGTTCGTCCTTCCAAGCGAGAGGGTTGGAGCAACAACTCGCTCAACACAAACAGAGCCTTCGTGCTCAAACAATATGACATTGATTTGAGAATCTGCTTTCATCTCCTCGTGTACTACTTAGACCACATATTAGCAGACAATCAGATCCATACTCGCTTCTAGATGACGAGTACTCAATACGTTATCCTAGGAATGAACAACGCTCTCAAGGCATGTACCCACACATAGGAATTTTGCAAATACAAATGAGTTCTCTCCTCAAGAAAATACCTCTATGCCATCACGTATAGAAAATACTCTCAGAGAAACTTGGCAAGATAGCAATCAGTTCATGACAGGCTATCACATGCCTATACAACACCAGGATATACAACAAACGCCACCAAGGCACGATATCGTGACTTCACCAAACGAAGTCATTTCAACTCTAATAGAAAAGGTTAGAGGATTAGAACTTGCCCAAGCGAATCAAAATTCGAAATTCATACAAACAGGGAGTTCCAATCCTCCGCACCATCCTAGCCAAGTAGATCTCCTCACAGGAGTAGGCACGTTAGGTATGACTCCTCAGTATTCACAACAAGTACCAACTAGACCCACTATCTCTAGCACAATTCCTCCTGGTCCGGTACAGAGCAATCCATTCCTGGATAGTACCCCTTCGTACTTAAACATGTATTCCAAATTGCCACAAAGGGATATGTACTCATCTCCCAACATGTTTACTCAAATGCAGGGATTGCCTTATGCCCCTGCCAACGCGTACGTTACGCCATATCAATAACCCGTTCCACCACCGCCTCCTCAACGCATACACCATCAATGGTTGAGACGTATGCAATAGGGACTTATTCAGAATATTTAAAGGAGCCCTTAGATTTCGCCATAAGAAGCGTTATGCTTCCAAGGCCTCTTCCCGATTTGCCCAAATACAAAGGAGAAGGAGATCCGAATGCGCATATCAAAGCTTACGCTACAGCCATTCGAGAATTACTCCCATGGGATGGGGTCGTTGCTAAAATATTCCCCAAAACGCTGGAAGGCATTGCCCTCGATTGGTATTACAGAATACCCGAGGCTTCCATACATTCATTCAAACAACTCGTGTCTGAGTTCATCAAAGCCTTCGACATGAACAAACTATTAAGGACAGGAATCAGGGAGTTCTTGCACATCAAGCAAGAACATAACGAGTCTGTCGCCCATTTCATCCAAAGGTGGCGCACAGTCCTTTATTCCTCGGCAAGCGCTCCAAACATGGATCAGATGGAGCTATGCGATTTATTCCTTCATTCTCTTAGCAAAGAAGTGAAGGAAGAAGTCCAGAAGTTCCCACTAAGGACTTATGACGAAGTACTTGAGAGCGCTCTACGAATAGACCAGGCAGCAATAGATAGTGGCCGTAAGACGTATGGAGCAAATGGGAGGTTAATCACCTCCACTCAAAATACTACAACTACCACAAATGTCAATCAAGGACCCAAAATCCTTAACAAAAATCGTGGGGTAACAACAGATGGGGTAACTGACCAGCCCAAGAGGGTAAATGTCGTTAATACTCCGTCACAAATAAACAACCAAAGAAACAACAATTTTACCCCGACGGTCAATACGGTGGATTTTAATAATCCACAACAACAACGGCGAAATCCCATGCAAGGGCCAAGCCAAAACTCATTTGGTTACCAAAACCAAAGTCAAAACCAAAAACAACAATTCCAAAACTTTGGTCCTAATAGGCAACAGTTTGATCGGAATTTTAGGCCACAATACACACCAAACCAACAAAACGGGAATTATAATCCCAATTCTTATTGTGGTTTCCATAAAATTCGGGGTCATGACACTAGAACGTGTCGTGACTACAACAAATTCATGCAACGCTTGCCAAATGAACAAAAACAATTTTTTATGGATATGTTCTTAGCAGATCCTACGTCACCAACGACAAGTACCTTCGCAGGGGCAGTTTCCCCTCAGAATGCCCCTCTCAAGATCTTTAATGATCCACTCCCAAATCATGATAACGATGGGTTGAAACCAACTGGAACAAACAAAGGCGCAATAACAGGAAACAACGATCACGAGGCCTCAACTTCGCTAAATCCGTTAGTCGCGCCACAACTAGGAAGTCAGCATGACCTAAGGTAGTTGGATTAGTGGAGTTAGACTCCGAATTACCCGTTGAAGCAATTACGAGGACACGAGAGTATTTCTCTCAACCAAGTCCAAGCCATCTGCCGGAAGCAGATAACATCCAGCAAACCGTAGCAAAACCTATGGGTGCTTACGATCTAATTAATGATCTAACAAAAACCTTCTCGCATATTTCATTCCTTGATTTACTAAAGAATTCCCTGCTCACGGGCTGCTCTTTTAGAGGCGTTAGGTTTGGGTCATTTAATTAGTATCACTCCACCACTAGAAGCACAAGTAAATCATATAGACTTTGATGTTTATCCTCCGGGACAGGCGGATAGGGATGTCGAATTCATATTCGAAATAAGTAAAATGCCTACGGATGCCGAGATCGCACGCCGAGGCGATCCATCCCTACACTTGCAAGTACACAGTTTATAATGATGTAAAACGGGCAATGGTTGACGATGGAGCTGCAGCTAACATAGTCCCTTTCTCTTTTCCAAAAATGGGATATGGTGAAACAAACTGTTCCACTACTCGAAATACCTTGAGAGGCTATGATAGCCTTAAAGCCACATCGATAGGAACTATAATACTACCGGTCACTTTGGGACCTAAAACAATCCTGACTGAGTTTTATATTATAGATCGGAAACTAACTATAATATGATCCTCAGCCGGCTGTGGATACATCGAATGAAAGCAATCCCTTCCACGCTATTTCAAGAAGTAAGATTCTTGCATCTGGGAAAGGTATTTGTAGCCAAAGGTGATCCAAAGCCGTTTGACGTACACCTAGCTGATTTAAAGAAGAGACCAGGTGTACACTCAGAATTCGAACTTCCAACAAACCAACTTAATAAACCCACTGACTCAAAGTCAAAAGAAAAGTTGGTACCTACGACGGATCTTGAAACCATCAGCGTAGCCAAAACAACCCCAATTCCTGGCGGTAAAGCTAAAGAAACTGTATCATTAGGGACTACTGCAAAAATCGTTGAATTAATAGAACAAGATTTACCAATGTTCTTACCATTTGATTCGGTAGGTATAGGATATTCCTTAGGGGTTGGCTCTCTTCCAGCAGAAGATCTTTGCATGGTCGAAGTAGAATGTGCAAATACAGTAGATACACCTACATCTATGCTCCCGGCTAAATATTGGACTCTCCATTTCGATGGAGCTAAATGCCGCTATGGAGCGGGGGCAGGTATAATTCTTACCTCGCCCGAGGAAAAGGTCCTCCCATTCTCTTTCAAGTTGAACTTTGAATGCACAAACAACGGCGCTGAGTACGAAGCTCTCCTCCTTGGCCTTACCTTAGCCAAAAGAATTGGTATTGATAACATCAAAGTTTTAGGAGACTCGCAATTAGTAACAAACCAAGTTTCTGAAATATATGAAACTAAAGCCGAACATTTACAACTCTACAAAGACGCTGTGTTAGATTTAAGCAAAGCGTTTAATTTCATATCCATTGAAGCAATCCCACGAGAGAAAAATCTTCTCGCCGATTCAATAGCAACTTCGGCATCACGCTTCACTCCAAGCAATGAGCTAGAAGATACTCACTTCACAGTATCCATTCGTAACGAACCATTGATAAAAACAATGACAAATCCTCTTTCAAGCGGAAATGAATCTACCGTCCTAGACCATGTTGGAAATGATGCGGCTACTTTGGATTACTTAAATGCCTATGCAGCATTACATCGCTCCTGTCACACACTAGATTTATCTCTGATCCCGCATTCATCTTCCTACTTCGGAAATCCCGTAACGGATCTTCCCTCGCAAAGGGAACCTAGCATATACGCAATAGAAAATGGGGATGATATAGATCTACCTCCAGCACCACCTGAGTTCGAAGAGGGTAACGCCTCTTTAATCGAAGAAACAATCGATGTCAACATTGGGACAGAAAATGAACCAAGGATATTGAAAATAGGTTCTTCATTAACCCTAGAAGAAGTAGAAATACATACTTAGGTTCTCAAAGAACATCAGAAGGCATTTACATTTAATTACAAAGAGATGACAGGAGTCACACCCCACATTGCGGTGCACAACCTCGTCACTAGATCAGATGCGAAGCCAATTAAGCAAAAATCAAGACCTATGAAGCCCAAGGTAGCCCTTATGGTAAAAGAGGAGGTAATAAAACTCCTTCAGGTAGGATTCATCAAGCCAGTTGACTACTCCCAATGGGTATCAAACATCGTTCCCGTTCTCAAGAAGAATGGAAAGATACGCATCTGCATAGATTTCCGGGACATTAACAAAGCATGTCCTAAGGATGACTTCCCATTTCCATCTATCGATGTCATTGTTGATGCAATAGCTGGGTTTGAGCTCTTGTCTCTCATGGATGGATTCTCGGGATACAATCAAATCAGAATATCCGAGCAAGATCAAGCTAAAACCACCTTTATAACTCCTTGGGGAACCTATTGCTACGCTGTTATGCCATTCGGTCTCAAGAACGCCGGTGCCACGTACCAGTGGGCTATGACTTATATATTTCACGATTTAATTCATAAAATCATGGAATCCTACGTAGATGACTTGTTGGCTAAAGCCAAGAAGCGTTGTGACCATCCCGAAGTACTCCGTGTCATTCTTTCACGTTTAATAGAATACGGAGTTACGCTAAATCCGGAAAAATGCGTCTTTGGTGTAACAGGAGGAAAGCTCCTAGGTTACATCATATCGTCACGAGGGATCGACGTTGATCCAACCAAAATTCGGGCTGTCCTCGAAATGGTCTCACCTTCGAGTGAATCTGAATCGATCATTTCTCGGGAAGTCAGGCGCAACTGGAGATTCATCCCGGACTTAAGCTTCGCTATTCATCTAATCAATAATTTACTCAAGAAAGACTATAGCATTGATTGGGTGATCAAGACTTTCAAGCTTTCAACGCAGCTAAACGCTTCTTCTTCCACCACCTACGCTAATGCCACCTAAGCTAGATCACCCGTTAATTCTATACTCACAAAGCACCGATGTTTCGTTAGCTTGCATGCTAGCCCAAGAAGACGATGACAAGAGAGAGTGTGCAATTTATTTCATTAGCCGAACATTGCTCGACTACGAAACGCGCTATACACAAGCAGAACGAGAATGCCTTGCCATAGTTTTCGCAACCAAACGCCTAAGACACTACATGCTAAATCAAGAGACAAGGGTCATGGTAAAAACTGACCACTTACGAACCTTCCTCACACAAGGGTCCCTGTCTAAAAAGGCGGGACGCTTTATAACCTTAATGGGAGAGTTCGAATTAACTTTTGTAAACCAAAAGTCAGTTAAAGGGCAAATCATCGCAGATTGGTTAGCTGATAACCCGCTAGACGGAGGCGACTTAGTAGACTTAGACTTTCCAGATGAATGCGTGTACTACGTCGAAACCCGACCTGCTATATCTGAGTGCCCTTGGTACGCTGATATCATTAGTTATATCATGGACCATAGATACCCAGAAGGAGCTACACCTCAACAAAGAAGGCGGTTACGCATTATCGTAGCTAAATACGTCATTATAGAGCAAGTGCTCTATCGGAAAGCATTCGATGGAATGCTCTTAAGGTATATTGACACAGAAGAGTCCAAGAAGATTCTCCATGAATCTCACAGCGGTATATGTGGAGGCCACTTCGGCGGCCACGCCACCACTCGAAAAATACATCGAATGGGCTATTTCTGGCCCACTCTAGAACATGACGCAATAGAGTTTGTACGCAGGTGTCATAAATGTCAGGAGTTCTCTCATGAGATCCAAATGCCGGCACAAGCTTTCAGAACCGATCGCTACTCCGTGGCCCTTTTCTACATGGGGCCCGGACTTGATAGGGAAGTTCTCTCCTCGTCCATGACGGCGGCCACAATTTTATAATCACGGCCACCGAATATTTCACTAAATGGGTAGAGGCCATGCCTCTTACAACCGTGCACTGGATTCTCGTAATCGCTAAGTTCATTTTGAACCAAATCATTTGCAGGTGCGGTATCCCGCAAATTATTATCTCGGATAATGGAACTTCTTTCAAGAATGAAGAAGTTCGTGAGCTATCAACAAATTTAAAATCAGCCATCATACGGCTTCCTTGTACTATCCCCAAGCCAATGGGCAAAGTCAAGCAACGAACAAAACATCTTTGAAAGCCATTCTCCTTAAAACAAGAAAGAAAACAAGCGGGATTGGCATTTGAAGTTATATCCGGCCTTGTGGGCCCATCGAACCTCAATAAGAACTCCAACAGAGCAACTCCTTTCTCATTGGTATTTGGGTCAGAAGTAGTTCTCCCACTCGAAGTTGAAATCCCCAGTCTCCGCATTTCGCTACAAGGGATTCTGGATGAGGACGCTTACAGAGAAGCACGTCTTTCTCAATTAGAAATCTTGGATGAAGCTAGGTTAGATGTTGAACAATGACATAGAGTCTATGCCGACTGAATGTGCCGGCAGTATAACAAGAAAGTCTATGAATGTGACATATACGAAGGTGACCTAGTTCTCGAGGTTAGACAATGGATCGACAAGAAGACCGGTGAAGGAAGGAAATTCGGCCCAATTGGTTGGGCCCATACCGAGTCATGAAAGACTACAGGAATGGTGCTTATCTCTTATGCACGCTAGAAGGTGAGGAGTTTGGCGAAACAGTCAATTCCCTCCACCTCAAACGTTTACTACGCATAAGCGTGCCAAGCGCGCCTATATAACTATCTACATCGCATTTTCATATAAATTAGGATCATTTTGTCCACTTGTTCTTACACAAATTGTGATCAAGGAATCTATTCTCAAAGTAATTTATTACAAACTCGTGATGTTTCTGGCATGAAGTTCTTTAATCATACTTCTCCGTCTTCGATATCATCAATCAATTCAGAATCTTTTATCTAATAAAATCAGACATGACGAAGTCCTAACGGTAACCATACCAAGCTCTGCAAGTTTGTTCTCGCTTTGGTTTCTTCTTAGGATAGGTGTCTTGCCTATGGTCTGTTCTAGAAGCTTCATGGTGTCACATCTATCCCATATGCACATCTCTTTGGAAATAAGAATATACTGACATCTTACTCAAACAAACAAGTCAAGAAGTGATTAAACAAAAAATTTTATTTTACACATTTCCTTGCCCCACCAACCTTCGGTGATGAGCTTGCGTCTCTTACTAGTGACGTAGGGTTGGGAAAGGATGGAAATGCCCTTACTCGCCTATGCCTTGCCCACGGTGATAAACCCATGCTTCTTACAGGTAGCACGGGGCAAAGTGTAGGGGGTCCTCTAGACAAAGTAAATGTTAAAAGGTCATAAACAAACAATTCAAACTTTGAGTCAAAAACGAATGAATCAGATATTCAAAATTCCAAAAAGAGTTAAAAATCCTAAAAAAACCCGATTTTGTCTACTATGTGGCCATCTACGGGTCTAAGTCTGGATAAACCGCAAGGTAAGTTACATCCAAAACTATGAAGTCATTCAGGTAGAGTAAGCTTGTAGTTTTCAATTTGGTTCCACCAAAGCTTCGTCTGTCTTTCATCACTATCACTTCACCATATTTCATAACTTGCGCCCTTCTTGGCTCTTGGTGATGAGCTCTCGCATCTTACTAGTTGCGTGGAGTTAAGGGTGGGGCAAGTCAATCTGTTCATCATACTGGTTGTTCTCATCACTTTGCCAAAACAAATCATGAGGTATCCAAATTGCTAAACAAAAGTTAAGATTCAAGATCACAATATATATCTACAATATCATGTATCAGCATCATGAAATACAAAAAGAAAGCAAACATTTGCATCATCTGTTTTCCATTGCATACATTCTAGAAAGCATATAAAACATACATCGTAGTATACACGAAAAAGCTGGAACAGAAAGGGAAGACACAAGTGACAAAGTTTTGATCCAAAATCGGCGCATATATATAAATAGTCAATATTTGTATACAATGCCATCATGCACTAGGCATGGTCAAAACGCTCAAAGAGCCCGTAATACACAAAAGAATCCATAATACAAAAAGTGTATAGGAGCCAAATGGCCTCTCAACCCCTACGCGATCCCGCTGAAGGTGCGCGCCCTCGCCTAGGACTACGACTACGCTGGCGCTCTGAATGGACGGAAGGCTCAGGGTCTCGAGGGGCGGTCGTGGTCTCGCCATGAGAACGGCTCCTCATAAGGCGCTCGGCTGTCCTATAGCCTGCCAACTCTGTACGGAGAGTAGACACCATCTTGGCCACATGCCAAACGGGAGCAAAGACGTCGGTATGCCTGCCGGCTGCTGAGGGCTCCCCGGCATCTACGGATAGCTCCGCACGGGTCTTATCCATAGGGATCATCAGAGAATCAGTACATACCCTACGGATTAGATCCCGCCACTCGTCAACAGTCTCTGCAAAACAAAGAAGAAAGACGAATTAGAAACTAGGCAAGAGGCTAAAATATACAAGATACAAATATAAGGAGGGATAGCAGTTAAAACAAGTCAAAAAAAATCAAACTAACACTAAAAGGGAGAAAGGATAACTTACTCAGGTCACCGGGCCTCCAAGATGGGTCACTAGGGCCAGCACCCGCTGCAGATGCCGCCACCACCGACTGAGGAGCTGCTCCTGTAGTTGGGGCAACATGACGCCCCGCAACGGACTCATCATCTCCACCATGGCCCCGGGAGAGTGGCTCCTCGGAAACCAGAGTCTCTCTCTCTGCGCTCTGCTCCGCCCTCTCCGCCTGCATGATATCCTGAGTATCATGCCACTCAGGATCACTCTCGTCCGTCTGCTCCTCCGACCCTCCCTCTGTGGACTCCTCAGAATCGGAGTCAATATCTATAGGGTCATCGCTACTATGAGCAGGACCCGCGGTAATCCGAAGTAAAGGTGCCCGAGGCGCACCAGCTCTCCCTCTGGCCCGAACTATCCCCCTGGCTGCAATAGGAATGCCAGGGGTAACCACTGTCCAACCACGGCCTCTAGGCCCCCCTCTAGCCTCCCGAACTGATCTGTAAACTGGTGCTACTGGAGGAAGCATGCCCACATATGGGAGGCCGAACTGCTGAGGAACCCTGCTGAAAGGATGTACCTCCACCCATCCCACACGGTCAATAAGCTGCCCTGTAATGGAGCAGGAAACCAATGTCATGGCCTCCTCTCCCCATATGCCGGCCATAAGCTGGTACGGTGTGGCCTCCATGTCTGCTATAGTGAGGGAGGCTACTGGCTGGTGAGGTGCTCTAAGCACCGACATATCTGACCATCTAGCCGCCCTCACAGCCCCAGGATCTGCCACCTCCATGCCTCTGCCATAAGGAATAAAATGCTCATACACCCAACTCATGACTAGAGTTGGGTGGCTCAACGACTGTCCCTGTAAATGGACCACCCTATATAAGTCGTGATAGGTGGTCCCCAAAATGTCTACCCCCCAGGCGTATATCCGGCCATGCCCCTCTATCTGTGTAATGATGGGGGCCCAACAGTATAACAAAGTGTCCCCTCCCTTGTCCCCGATCAGTCTCGAGGCAAGGATCCCCATGATGGCCTGTCGAAATATGGGGATGGGCAAAGAAGGAATGGATCTAACTCTCACTCCCTTCTTCGGCCCCGTGGAAATAGCTGCATCTCCCATATATGTTGCCTTTGTGCAATCAGTGCTGTGAGCTTCTTTGTCTCTAATGTGAGTCGCCTCCCGATGATCGGGACCCCCAGAATGTGGTAGACGTCCTCTAATGTAATGGTCCACTCACCACGGACCCCTGGCAATCGGAAAGTGTTCCGATCTGCATCCCAGTAGGAGAATAAGTCACAGAGTATGTGACTAGATGGAGCAACGTGAGGCACACGCGATATCCGCAATATGCCGGCCCTCTGCAATGTGTCCTCCTCATCTGCTGAGAGGGCATCCAATACCCCGGGCAGCCAGTCACACTCTCTCTCCCGGCTCCATCTAATATACTCCTCCTTCGCCTGCATACACCCAAAAACACACAAAACAGAGTAAGTTAGTATCTAAACGATATCAAGAGAGTTATAAAAACATACACAAATGCTAAAAATACAAGTGTAAGTTTTCAAAAGAGGTCCTTTTGCATTCTGTGCAAAACCGCCGCCCTGGGCAGGGGGCGGTTTTGTAACCGCCGCCTTGAAGGCGGCGGTCTCGTGACCGCCGCCCGTCCGGGTTTTGGACCCAAAAAGCCAAAAACTAGCAAAAACGACCATTTTGGCTAAAAACAAAGCCTACCCAGTAGGCGCCCCCCCTAGATGGACCTTTTAAACCTAACATTTTCAAAAATGACCCCCCCATTACAACAAATTTAGCATTTCAAAATTGAAGAGGGAAAAACACAAAATTGAAGAAAAACCAACCTGTGATCTCGCGGGGTGGCGTTCCGCACGTGGAGGCATGATCACTATCTCGCTGTGGACGTTTTGACTCTACTCGCGTGAGAAACCGTTACCGTGGGCCCCAGAGCTCAAAATCTATCAAATCGACTCGCGCAAATGAATAGTAAAATGGGCCCACTTTTATATATATAGTGCTCTAATTCGTTTTAAATCCCCTTTTCACAGGTTCGGAGTGCCAACGGAGGTAAGTTTCTATCCTCACACTAATGGTACGTCCTCTTCCCCTATTATTTTAGCGTTTATTTTCCAAGTTATTGTATCTATCTGCACTTGAGTTCCCCTTTCATTTTGCAGGTAGCGGGAATTTCGGATGGCGTCATTTCGACACACGGACGTATAAGGTATAACTTCTAACTTCCCATTTCGGGACGGCCATACTCGGACCCACCATTTTATGCCTCTTCATGGCTAAAACGCTTCTCCGAGGGGGCAATATGTACGTACCCAAAATTGTAAGGTACTGTACGAACAGTGTAATAAATACCCCAATGATGATACAGGTCTCTTCGCAAGGTGTTCGGGATCCAGAGAAGCTTTACGGATATGCGTTAACATCCCGCATGCCCCGCTTAGCCCCCGTGTGCTTTGTTTTCCCCTTTTTTCTCTTTTCTTGGCTTTTTGGTCTTCAGTGACGAAACCGCCGCCACAAGGGCGGCGGTCCTATAACCGCCGCCCTGAGTAGGGCGGCGGTCCTTTACGCATTTTCCAGAACGTTCTTTTGATGGAACGCACGCAAAGTTCAACGCTTCACCAGCTTTTCTTGCCGACTTGAGCATGCATTAATGTTTTTGGTCCCCTGGAATAGTGTTTTTCCTTTGTTTATTGTTTAGGAGTTCAGTTTGGTTTTGATCTTTGGGTGTTTGAATTCCTATAAATGCATGGTTTGTGCACATGCAAATGGCCCCTCATTCTTGTTTAAAACCTCACCACTTTCAGTAGTTCAGTCTTCTAGTTTGCTTAAGTTTGATAGTTTAAATCTTTTACATGCTTAGTTGCATTACTCAAATTTGTTGGTAAGCCACGATCCAACTTGTGCAAACAATATTATTGTTTCGGAGTAGAATAGTTTAGGCAGCCATTAAAGTTGCGGGTTTTTTCTTCATACGTACTAGTTTCGTGTTACGGGCGCTTTTGTTGCATGATTCGCAGAGACCCGCTAGGAATTGCATAGGCCAAGCTCTGTACTCTTGCGCTATCCCTCTCCTATCCGCATTCTATTCATCGCGCATTCAAGGCTGTCCATTGATCCAAATATCTATTCCTATTGATGCAAGCATTACACGCTTTTCTAGATTCACGTGAGCACAAAGGACGAAGAGATCACACTGAGGGGACAAGAACACACACACCGTCGGATTCGCCACTGTTATGCGAAATCCAGGTTCCATCTTTCAAAGTTTTAGTTAGAACTTATCAAATAAAGTAGTTAATCACTTTATTACAGTTATTTCCATTCTCGATATTGCCAGGGAAGTTGTGGGGATTGATAGTTTCTGAGAAACTATGATTCATTCCTCACTTCTAAGGTAGGATCGAGAATCTCACAAATAGATTAGTTATTTCGTTGTTTAGAATAGATATACAAAATTACACAGACAAATAGCTACACTCAGCTATTTTGTTTGTTTTACGTTATTAGTTTAGTTGTCAATTCTAAATATTTTTAGATAGCTGCTTTCTTATAAATTGCCAGAAAATACAAAAAAAGGAATTATATATGCTAGAAGTGTACTTAGATTTTACTTTAGTTTGTTTCATTACTGCTTTTGCATGACAATTACGGGACCTAGGGAGCCCAGGGAATACATTTTCGAGCCAATTGTGCCCCAGCCCAATATCGTAGTGGCAGTAACTGACATTGACCAAAACCTTAGGATACAAGTCTTCCAAACAACAACAGACTTCCAACAGATCAGGTCACAGTTGAGAGGGTTAAACGTAGAAGACGACCAAGCACACACATTTTGGTCAAATCAACCAAACTACAGGTTATCCTAGAAAACATCCGCATGACTGTAGAAGGATTTGAAAGAGAACAAATATTCGGGTGCGATCCTTTAGTTCCACAGCCAGACGCTGGAGACACCCTCGTAGATATAGATACCAGCTTAAGAATTCAAGTTGCTAGAACACCTGTGAGGTATTCTGAGAAAATCGCACAATTACTGATTCTAAACGTAGAGGCTGAGAAAGCTTACGACTACTGGATACTAGGGATTAGAACTTGATCTCACGTATGACCATAACAGGACCGCAACAACCAAGAGTCTACGGTTGTGATCCACAAATCCCACAGCCTAACGAATCCACAAGTCAGTTAGATATAGACACTGGCCTACGCACATTAGTATTTCAGTCTACTCCGATTCCACCTATCATCATTCAACAGCTTGTCCCTACTAGACACACAACACTAACAAAGCTAGAGAATTTTGACTAGGCGAGAGAATCGTCCATAGAGTTGATTATATTCACCATATGACCGTATCGGAGAAATACACGAAACCATCTCGGGTCATTTTCCACGCATCCCACAACCTATAGATCGAATCACGCCGCAGAGCTCGATATTGATTGGAGCCTTGAGCAGGTCATCCTCGCCGATCGATCTATCACACCGATCCAAGTTAGAAGGGCCTTCTTTGCCTTAGATTCGCAAATACCATTAGTGTGTGTCGAAGACATTAGAATCCCTAACTAGCTTGTCATGCATATTCTACCCCCCTACCGGCTGTCTCGGAATGACCTCGGGAGGTTGGGTACGTGGAAGAGTCACTTGTTGATTCTCACGCTCACCGTTGCTTTTCCAACATACAAGGACCATGTCATCGACACTCTTCTAGGAGACTTTTTGGATTTGCACATTTCAGATCCATCCTTGACATATTTTATGTTCCTCTCGTCTCCCTCTTCTTCTCTTCTTCATATTTTTGAGAGATTTCCATTTTGTACATGGGTGCCTTATCAAGATTGTCTATGATTGGGAACTGTTGTTGCAAATCAGCGGCACCCCGGATGCAAATCAGGTTTCTAAGTTGATATTTCAGAATCCAGGTGTGATTGCACAACATTGAAACCTCTCTCCAAGTGTGGGACTTGTAAAATGAAAGAGGAATCTCCAGATTAGAGGCTGGTTCCTCAAACTCCTCTGATCGGATCTATTATTTGCACAATTGTAGAGGTTTGAATCCTAATCCTACTCTAAATTCCATGGAGACAGAGATAGAAAGTGTAAAAATTGAAACTAAACTAATAGGTGATACACCAAAGGAGTGGTGAACACTTCTTGTTCATGCAAATTGACACAATTTCATAAAATACAACATGAAACATCATACACATGCTGATAAGATGCAATTAGAGGTTTGAAATGAAGCAAGACAATATAAACAAAGGACTGAAAATTGATCACAGAGTCTGCACTGTCATTTTTCACTGTGAAAATCCTTACATTTGGAACATCAAAGAGGTAGAAACCTATTAAAATCATGAAGAAGGTCTGATACTTGAAAAAATCACTTGTTGAAGGTGAAAGAAGAAGCTTGCTATCCAAAAAAATGTTCCACCAACAAAAATGAGCCAAATCTGCTTTTTACAACGCATGGGTCGAGCCCAGGAGAGAGAAAATGTGTAAAAAATGTGGGAGCCATTCCCCATTGAATGAAGATGCATTAAAACAACATGGGCATCCTTACAGACCCATGCCTTGACATTTTTGGCCATCTGAAGAAGAATGCAACCCATTTTCCATTAAAATTGGTTGTTGAAAGCGTCATTTCGCCATTACCATGTGCCGTAGACGCGTTTCTTGATTTTATCTCTCCAAACTGAACCAAAATGAAAAATTGACCCCAAAATCATGTAGAGAATTTCACCAGCTTTCCATTGATATAAAGAACGTGAAAATATGAGCTCTGGATCGAAAGATATGGCGATTTGAAAATTTAGGGCAAAAACAGGCCAAAATCGGATCGGCGGGCAAAAAGTTTGAATTTTTACCCGTTTGGTCTTTGGAATTTTTTTCAAATTTTCCCTATGCTCCACCACTCCAGGTGCCACATGGCACATTCTGATTGGCTACGGGCCCTCTAAGGGAAAAATTCCCACAAAAACTCCACCGAGCCATAACTTGAAAAATATGAGGAGTTAGGAGGAAAACTTCACCTTTCTGGAAAGTTGAGAGAGAGATCTATCCAATGGTGCCATTTCCAGAAGGTTTTGAGTGCCTGAAAACAAAATATTTTGACTGAGGCACAAGAGAAGGAAATATGTAAAGGAGTTAGCCACAAAATGAGCAGGGGGCACATTTGGGATAACAATTTTGGCGACTCAGAGGGGTCATCTGCTTTGGATGAAGTTACCAGTTGCCTGAAGCAATCCATTGGGCATGGAGTCACTTGATTCTCTGTTTGATTCATTGTTTAATACCCCAACTGACTAGAACGTTGCAAAGAGGAACATGGAAAATCACCTGATGGAGCAAGGCCTGCAAACACATTCCTAGGAACAGCAAGCTATGCCAAAGCACTTAGGGAAAGCAAAACAACCTACAACAAAACAATGTGCACAAGCACTTGGAGGAATGAAAACCTAAGCTAATATTTACAAGGTGGAGAATTTCCCTCTAGTAGCAATGCTTTAGATAGATTCCATTGACTGAATCTGCAGTTCTTCGCCATCCAATGAAGACAATTGGAAGGCATTACTGTCCTTACACTTTGTGACCATGTATGGGCCACTCCAAATGGTATCAAATTTTGAATGCCTTCCTGGTTTTGCTCTATCTGCATCCCATTTTAACACTAGATCTCCAACTTGGAAAGATCTACTCTTGGCCTTCCTATCAAAGGTCTTCTTGATCAAAGCTTGATCCTTCTCCATTGCTTGGGATGCCTGATCTCTGATCTCTTGGAGCTCCATCAACTTTGCATATCTCACCTCCATGGGCCCAAACTCTAGCAACTCTAACTGCTTCATGAGTTCCAATGTTGGCAACTCAAGTGACATGGGAAAGATTGCTTCTCTTCCATAAACAAGCCTGAATGGAGAGTTACCTGTGGATCTCTTGGGAGTTATCCTATCAGCCCATAAGGCTGATTTCAGTTTGGTATGCCAAGACCTCGATTCTCATCAAGAGTCCTCCTAATGATCCTCAAAAGTTCTTGTTTGTAGATTCAGCCTGGCCATTACCCTGAGGGTAGTAGTTTGATGAAGTACTTAGGTAGATCCCGATTCTTGACAGCCCACTCAGTCACCTTGGATCCAATGAATGCTAATGCATTATCTGAGATTATTGTAGCAGGTATGCCAAATCTAGTTACTATCCCCTCATAGAAGTCTAAGATGCTAGACTCATTTGCTTCCTTGAGTGCTACTGCTTCAGTCCACTTGGTGAAGTAGTCTGTGGCTGTCAAAATCCACTTATGCCCTTGGCTTGAATTGGGATTAATGACTCCAATGAAGTCCAAACCCCATTGCATGAATGGCTGGTCAACTGAAATTGGATGCAATGGAAGGGCAACAAGCCTCTCTTTACCTGTGAAGAATGCACAATTCTTGCACCTTTTGATCCACGCAAAGCAATCACTGAAAATCTTGGGCCAATAATAACCAGCCTTCATGATTTTTAGAGCTGTCACTCTTGGTGCAAAATGACCACCAGCTGGTCCACCATGGAACTCTTCCAACACCCTATGAATCTGATTTGTGCTAATGCATCTCAGTAGCACTCCATTCACATCTTTCTTGAACAAAACACCATCTACTATGGCATATGGGACAACCTGTAATCTGAAGTGTCTTCTTTGGGTTTTTTTCATCTCTGGAGGGCATAGGCCTGTGCTTAGGAAGTGAATTATACCTTGGGTCCAATAAGGAGTGGGGACAACATTATCCTCTTCTTGAGTGCTACCTTGCACATGGCTGTCTTGAACTGTCAAAACAACCTCTTCTTTATTGCATACTCCTTTTTGCTTGCCCAGAATTAGTTGCTCACACAATCCTTTTCCTCTTACCAGCTTGGTGACCTTGATCTCAATGTCATACTCCATGACATGAGTGATCCAACCTGCCCTTTTCTCATTCAAATCCTTGTTGAGGAGGAAGTCCTTTACTCCCACATGAGAGACCAACAACTGAACCTTGTTGTTTGAGACTAGATGCTTGAATTTCTTCAAGCTTCTGATTACTGCAAGTACATGCTTCTCAATAAAAGAATATCTCACCTCATAGTCATCTAGGCTTTGGCTGAAGAAAGCAATTGGCTGCTCATCATTGTCCTTGTTCTGCTATACCAAAATGGCAGAAATAGTATCATTACCTCCAAATGCATAGAGGATGAAATCCTTGGAGAAATCCGGGTTGATGAGAGTTGGTGCTTGGGAGATGGCTTCTTTGATTGCTTCAAAACTCTCCTTGCCTTCTGCTGTCCACTTGAAAGCCATGCTTTTCTTTAACATTTTGGTGATAGGTTTGACAAGGGCTACAAAATCTGGGACAAACCTCCGAACAAAGTTTATTCTCCCCAAGAAACTCTGAAGGGCCTTCTTGTGGCTTGGAAATGGTAGTGCTCTTATGGCTTCAACCCTCTCTGGATCAATTTCTAATCCTTCTTTGGAGACAATATGGCCAAGGAGCTTTCCTTCATGTGCTAGGAAGATACACTTCTTAGGATTCAAAGACACTCCAAATCTCCTGCACCTTTGGAAGACTTGTCTCAAATGAGAGAGGTGGTCTGCTGCATTCTTTGAAAAATAGTGATATCATCAAGATATATCAGCACCATGTTGTTAATCAAACCTTTGAACGCCATGTCCATTTCTCTTTGGAAGGTAGCTCCAGCGTTGGATAGCCCAAATGGCATTTTCCTGTATGCATAAGTTCCCCATTTGGTTGTGAAGGCTGTCTTGAACTGATCTTCTTCCTTCACCATAATTTGATTGTAGCCCGAGTAGCCATCAAGTAGTGAAAACCTCTCGGAGCCAGAACAACTTGCAAAATTTTCTCCATAGAAGGGAGTGGGTAATGGTCCTTGAGAGATGCTCTATTCAAGTCTCTGAAGTCAACACACAATCTGATCTCTCCACTCTTCTTTCTGACTGGAACTAAGTTGGCAACCCAACTAGAATGCTTGATTGGGAATATGATTCTTGACTCAATCAACTTGTTCAATTCCTTCCTCATGAGAGGTTCCATGTGTGGATTGACTGGCCTTTGTTTCTGCCTGATGGGCTTAGTATTTGGGTCCAACTCAATGGTGTGCTGAGCTAACTTGGGATTGAAACCTTTCAAATCTTTGTAGCTCCAAGAAAACACATCAGGGAACTCTTGACACAGCTGTATGAACTCATACCTTTCTTGTTCAGTTGTCATCTTTCCAATTTGCAATGGTTTGTTCTCTTCCACCAAGATGGATACTGAATCTTCTCTCTTGACCTGAATGTTTGCTTTCTCTTTCCTAAACTGATCATTGGGATTGAAAATGGACTCCAAAGTGATAAGTCCCTTGGGAAGCTTGTTAGTTCTCAGTTGTACCACTTGGTCACCATACTGTTGTTCCAATTTTCCTGATTTTTAGCTGAGAACTCAGCTTCTTCTTGTAATAAATGGATGATTTGCTGGTCATTCTCAAACACTTGCCAACTTACATTGTTATCGAACTGAAGGCCTCACAATCACATGGATGTTTGGCTGTACCTTATCTTTTTGAATGCTCTCCACAACGTCAAAGGCTGCCCCAACTGCTGCAAGCCTGTCAGCAGCTTGGTTCTCTTTCCTAGGAATTGATTTGATGCCAAAACCCTCAAAATCTTCAATGAGGTCCCACACCCTGTTCTTGTAGCACTTGAGTAGATCATTCTTGACAGCATGCTGCCCCTTGACCTGGTTGACAATCAACTCACTATCACCGAAGACTTGCAAGTTCTTTATTCCTCTCTTTATTGCCCAATGCATCCCTTGCACCAAGGCTTCATATTCAGCAGTGTTATTGGAGCATGCAAACTGAAATCTAAAAGCTGAATAGTACTTTACTCCTTGAGGTGAAATAAGCATAGCTCCACCTCTTGCACCTTGTCTACTCCTTGATCCATCAAAAAACAGATGCCATACCTCATTGTCATCCTTGTGGTTTGGCTTGGTGATGCTAGGAATGGGTTGATCTTCTTGATGTATGCAATAGACCCCTAGCTCAGATTCTTCTACTTCTTGATAAGGATCAAAAGCATGCACCTTGTTTGCCCATTCATCAAGAGTTAGATCCGGGATGCTTCCAACCTTGGTGTCAGCTTCATCAGTGCTTGGGTGATCTTCTTGATCAAATGCCAAACAGTTGGCATTGATCTAACTTGGAGTGTAGGGCTCAATGTGGAAGTTTGCAATAGGTTCAGACCTGATTGTAGCTTTGGTTCCATACCTCGTTCTGAACAACATGTGTGACTAATCAGCAGACAAATATCCTCCAATCTTGGCTGTGAAATCTCTTGACAAACATAGGGCAAAGAGTGGTGGAAGGTCTATAACTAATACATCTTGTAAAACAACAACATTTGGACATGCATGCAAGGTAAGACTCAAGTTTCTAATCACCCCAACTATTGTTACTGTTGTCCCATCCAACTGCACTACTCCTTTGGATATGGTTTCATATTGAAGTCCTAGTTGATCAGCTATTTGCTTGGGCATCACTGAGCTACTTGCCCCGAATCAATCATGCAATTGTGCACCAATTGGTTTCCAATGATTAATGAGACATAAAAAGGAGGGGGCTTCAACATTTTACCTTGCTTGTCCTCCATGATTCCCTTCAGGCTGGGCAACATTTGTGAGCACTTTCTCTTGCATTTGGACTTGCTTGATTCAAGTTGGCCAGTCCTTCATGGCAGCTTGTAGCAAATCTCTTTGGCCTGGGATAGATAGGGATTCCCACATTGATATATTTACATTTGTCTTCTTCATCTGATCAATGATACTAAATGGTGATGAAGGATCTCTTTGTTGTCCCTTGGTTTGCATATTCATCCCTTGCATGTGGGCAGCAACAACTGGTATTTGAGTTGGTCTAGGAGCTGTTCTTGGCTGCCCTTGTGCATTTACAATTGGATTTTGTTTTCCAACCATTTGTGGAGCCATAAAAGGTTGTGGATTGGTTGGAGGTAATGGCTATTCTTCACCCAAATTCCTTCTTTTTGACCTTGTGTTGGCTGCAACACCTTGAGAGATTGTTTGATTTATGCCACAAAAATCCTCTGCTGCCGCCTCACAAGTGTGGTGTCATTTGGAGCTGATTGCTGCTGGAATGTTTCTTGTTGTTGGTTGTTTCCTTGACTGCCCTCACCCTCCACACCAGTAGTTGTCACCATTAATGCTTGATTCAAGGCACCGTTGAAACACATAGATTGGTTGTGAGGTTCATTGCATGGAAAACACCAATCATACTCCTGAGCAACGTTGTTTTGTGTTGGCACCAATGCCTTAGAGGCAGATATAACATTTGGATTATAGGGCTGAAATGGTTTGTTGGCAGGAGGCCTTGCTTGATTTAGATTTGCAGCTGGATTGGGTGGTCTATGAGGTTGATATGGCTGCCTGTTAGGTTGAGCTTGAGGCTGGAAGGAAGGTCTAAAACTTTGGGCTTGTTGCCTCTTGAGAGTAACCAGCTCATTACCTAAATTTTGCAATTGCTTCATGACTTCTTGAAGTTCATTTGAGGCACTAGAAGATGAAGTGGAAGCTTCACTTGAATTATGATTTCTAGGAGTGGGAGAAGGAGCCAAATTAGGTGCTTGATTAGTGTTTGGGCTCTCTAAACTTAGAAACAATGGCATGGGAGGTCTAGGGGCTAGTTTTCCAGCTTGGATCAAACAATTTTCAGCTCTAATGGCAATGCTATAAGCAATGGGGATAGTTGTGCCTCCCATGGACTGAATTAACATAGAAATATTAGAATTTAGAGCTTTGAGATAGTAAAGAAAAGCACCTTCTGCTGTTGGCCTGACTGCCACTAGAATTCTCTCCCAAGTCCTTTGAAATCTGAAGTTGAAATCAGTCAGCTGCTCATTGGGAGCTCTCTTGATGGTTGTCAGCTGCTCCAAAAGAGACAAGTTGTCTCCCTTCTCTCCAAATTGCTCATGAAGTGCTACACATAGCTGGTTCCAATTTTGAATAGAACCTGAGGCAAGGCTTCTAAACCATTGCAAAGCCTTCCCCTTGAATGAAGATGCCAGCAATTTGACAGCAACTTGCATCTCATTGATTTCATGAATTGCACAAAGGTTGGCAATGTCTTTAACATGATCACCAGGAGTAGTCTGATTCTCTCCAATGAAGTATGGAATGTTCTTCAAGGCTGAAATTGGAATTGGATTTTGTGCATTGAGAGAAAGTGGGCTGCTACCAGTGAAATTGACATAGGGGTTGTTTTGTGCCATTCTAATTGGCCTTAGAACCCTTATTGATTGAATGAAAGGCCTACCAGGTGGAGGAGTTGAGAGAGTTCTGTTTGGTGGAGATGGAGACCTTTGGATTCTCCTCCCACTTTTCCTTACTCTTGGAGATAACTGCAGATATTCAAACAACACCTCTTCTTCTCTAGCTCTTGACCTTGTAGTGATTCTTCTCATGAGTTTTCAGGTCTGCACTGCTAAAACTAGCTGATTCTTCTTCCTTAGAGTCACCAGATGTGTAATTTATAGCTCTTTTAAGCAACAAAATTACAGCAGATGCACATCAACTTTACTTTGCAATGAAAATGAGACCTCTAAGGTCCCACCGGTGTGCTAAAACTGTTGTTGCAAATCAGCAGCACCCCTGGATGCAAATCAGGTTTCTAAGTTGATGTTTCAGGCATCCAGTGTGATTGCACAACATTGAAACCTCTCTCCAAGTGTGGGACTTGTAAAATGAGAGAGGAATCTCTAGATTAGAGGCTAGTTCCTCAAACTCCTCTGATCAGATCTATTATTTGCACAATTGCAGAGGTTTGAATCCTAATCCTACTCTAAATTCCAAGGAGACAGAGATAGAAAGTGCAAAAATTGAAACTAAACTAATAGGTGATACACCAAAGGAGTGGTGAACACTTCTTGTTCATGCAAATTGACACAATTTCATAAAATGCAACATGAAACATCATACACAGGCTGATAAGATGCAATTAGAGGTCTGAAATGAAGCAAGACAATATAAACAAAGGACTGAAAATTGATCACAGAGTCTGTTCTTGTCATTTTTCACTGTCAAAATCCTTGCATTTGCAACATCAAAGAGGTAGAAACCTGTTACAATCATGAAGAAGGTCTGATACTTGCAAAAATCACTTGTTGAAGGTGAAAGAAGAAGCTTGCTATCCAAAAAATGTTCCACCACAAAAAAATGAGCCAAATCTGGCTTTTACAATGCATGGGTCGAGCCCAGGAGAGAGAAAACGTGTAAAAATGTGGGAGCCATTCCCCATTGAATGAAGATGCATTAAAACAGCATGGGCATCCTTACAGACCCATTCCCTGACATTTTTGGCCATGCTGAAGAAGAATGCGACCCATTTTGCATTAAAACTGGTTGTTGAAACGTCATTTCTGGCCATTACCATGTGCCAGAGACGTTTCTTGATTTTATCTCTCTAAACTGAACCAAAATTCAAAATTTACCCCAGAATCATGTAGATAATTTCACCAGCTTTCCATTGATATAAATAACGTGAAAATCTGAGCTCTGGATCGAAAGATATGGCGATTTGAAAATTTAGGGCAAAAACAGGCCAAAATCGGATCGGCGGGAAAAAGTTTGAATTTTTACCCGTTTGGTCTTTGGAATTTTTTTCAAATTTTCCCCATGCTCCACCACTCCAGGTGCCACATGGCACATTCTGATTGGCTGTGGGCCCTCTAAGGGAAAATTTCCCACAAAAACTCCACCGAGCCATAACTTGAAAAATATGAGGAGTTAGGAGGAAAAATTTACCTTTCTGGAAAGTTGAGAGAGAGCTCTATCTAATGGTGCCATTTCCAGAAGGTTTTGAGTGCCTGGAAAAAAAATATTCTGATTGAGGTACAAGAGAAGGAAAGATGTAAAGGAGTTAGCCACAAAATGAGCAGGGGGCACATTTGGGATAACGGGACCCATTTTTGCAATATTTCTTAGATTAGAGACTATGTTTTCCCCTTTTGGTGTATTTTTTTCCCACCGGGTTTTCCTTCACTACTTGGGATTCTTTGTTGTGCATGAGTACCTCATCATGCTTGTGTGCTGAGACCCATTTCTCTCTTTTGACTTGCCTCCTCATCCTAAGTTTTGATGAAGGGTTAGTGTTGGTGTGAGTCATTTTCCACATCAGTGGGTGATTCATCTCACTTAGGTGAGATCGTAGGTCTGTGTGTGTCATTTAGGGATCATTATGGGATTCCCTTACCCGTCGAGTGTGTCATATACGTCATTACGAATTACTTCCCATTATAGGAATGTAACTCCCCCTCTCTTATTGAGAGGTCATCATTACTGAGAATTGGGGTTACTCGGAACCTCCTATATGTACACCCCTTGGATCTATGATATGAGAGAGAGTTTGTGGATTTTAACAAGGTTTTGACCTTATTTTATCTTTGTATGCACGTTTTCGGTTGATCTTGCACCTCTCAATATCTCTTCACGTTATCATTCACACATCTTTAGATGTTCACATCATCCCTCATGATCCTTGTGCTTTGGGTTTTTGCACATCCTCTTTCAACAGATAGGTAAAAACACATCATTTTAAATTATTAGCAAAACTTTTACTTACACAATCATATCTATAATTACGATGGCACTAAATTTTTTAAATGATAAGGTTCCAATTTCATCCTCATATACTTGATTTAGACACTAAAAGAAAGGATTATTTTACATCATTTTCCAAAGCAACATGATACAATCAACTTCATTTACTTAACAGAATATACACAAATACGACTAAGTGTAAAATTCGTCAAACAAGAAAAATACAACTACATATGAAATAGTACATTTTCCCAATACGCAACACTATCATATACATCATGGAAATAATGAAATAATACATTCTATTCATAACAATATCACTAAAATATTCTATACAATTACATTGCTTTTTGATAGCATGCTAATAAGAAGACACAAGTAACGTTGCACTTCTCCTTGTCCGGGTACCTACAACCACACATGGTCTGTGACATGGCATCTATCTACAAACTAGCATGATTCATGATTTCATATATTTCCAATAATAATGAAAACAATAATTAACATACTTCTAAAGAGAGTAAGAAATGTAAATGCCATTCAGTTCATTTTTAGAGCTATAAAGAGAGGAGAGAAAAACACTATTTTTCCACAATCACACTCTTCTCAAAACAAGTGTCAAAAGAAGTATCCTATAGTCATAAGTTAGTGTATAAATTTTTTCTCGATCGATATTTTTCTTGAGTAAGGTCATACGACCGTTTTCCCCATTTGTTTACAAGTTCCCAAAAGTGCTAAATTTAGACAAGTAGCTCAAAAGTCACATTCAAAAATAATCCCCGAGACTTGAACACACAAAGAGCCAAATCCCTACCTGCTCCCCTATATACAAGGAAACACTTGAAGCTGACAGATCCCAAAACTGGCAAACTGGGTTCAATTGGCGTCCATTTTTCCAAAGCTACCAATCGTAGTTGCACTTGATTAACCTTGTCGCCCAACAACTAGAGGTCTACAAAACCCACCCAAAAACTAGCCTTTAAGGTGATTTTCTTTGATCTAAGGGTTGGTGGTGATTTTCATGGACATACACGAGAGGTAAGTGGAGGCCGAATCACATTTCTCAACCTAGGGCCTAAACGACGGGTCAAAACTAAATGACATTTTTAACTGAAAAAAATTGTCCAAAGCTATGAAACGATCCACTGGCCTCCTAATGCATGTCAAAAAGGGGTCAAATGAAACATTTGAGGAAAACCATGGTTTGGAGTAACACTCCACATGACAAGGAACAAGTTCAAAGCTTGATTTTCTCATTTCGAGGTTTATAGAGATGTTTTATGCCTCATTAAAACATATTTTATTAATATTTCACAAAGTCACCAAGGAGTATTTTTTACTAAGTTTCAAGTTTAATTCTCCACTGTGTGGATTCGGTATCCAACACTAATAATTTTTTTCCAACATCTCACGAGGTAGATTGAGAGAAGAGTTAACATTCCAGGTTACTTTTCTAGTCGCGTACAAAACAAAGGTAAATGTGCTATAAGCTACTATGTCTCATTTAATTCACTGATAAGTTATTCCTCTTTAATATGATTTTCTACTACATTAAAATAAGAAAACTAGAATCATTAAAATTATGCAAGGAGAGAGTAAGATGACCATGCCTGATTATTCAAACTGGCGAGGCACATGGTGAGTCATGGTCGGGTTGAAAACAAGTTGGAAGGTGAGAAAGAACTGAGCTCACAACCAGGTTGGTGGAGTGAGACATTTCAATTCCAATCGAGCTCATCAATGGAGTAAGCATCTATCCCAAACCAAGTCATCAAGCTCACTAAGTCTGCATGGAGTGGCCAACCAACGACCAATGCAAATCAGATCACCAAAGGTAGTCCCAATGACCTACACTTCTCCCAGGTATTCTATCAAATAGTTTGTGTGCCAAAATCACACTTCCAAATTTACATACATGTAAAAAGGGTATTTGCATTCCACCAATAATACCTAAAAAAATCCACTTAAAATATTACTTGTTGGGTTTCTATACCTGTCCCAAAGCTCCCATTCTGAATCATGCAGTGAGAGTGGTGGCAAGGGCTGCTTAGTTGAGATTTACTCCAACCACTTGATCAAGCTTGAGCGATGTAAACAACAACATCAAAATTCTACAATTCAATTGTAGCTGCTACCTAATCTTCTTTATTTCCCCAAGCTCAAACATATTAATATTCCCATTCTAAAACAAAAGAGGCGCAACTAACAACACTTTTTGTTGTTGTTTACATGAGCTGCTACCAATGATAATTAAAACCCAAAAATAACTCATGAATAAGTGCTCATTAACTAAGTACCTTCAATTATTTTATGATACAAGACACATACAAAGAATCCCATGCCACCTCTAAAAAAGTATGAAATAATGGAATTATACATGCAAACAACCCCATTTTTGTGTGCAACCAAAAATAATTGTTTTCCATGAGCCCACATTTCTTTCGAGTAAATTGTCAAAAAAATTATCTTCCCTATGTATGCTTCCCCAACCTTTATACATGTCTACTAGTGCACTAACAACTACACCATTTGAAAATTATCTTTTGTAATTTTGTTCTTGAAACTTGTGCAAAAATTGGGTGAATATTTCCTTGGTGCAAACAAGGTGTGTGCTGGTAAAGGTTAAGGGGTCATGATTTACACTAGCCAGTTGCATTTTGTTTAAAGTTTCCCCATAGATTTTTCAACAAATCCATTTTGTGTAAAAAATGTCTTCACTACTGCAACTATAAAATAGGCAAAATCCGTCTATCCTTGATGTTTGACACCTACCAAATATGCTCGCTGAAGTTTCTAAGGCCTCTATACAATTCCATTCAAAGAGCCTCCTTCCACCATGGTATTCTGCCCCATAGTTCACTTGCCTTGTCTATGTTTCCATAATTTACAAATACGCTTACGAGAGGAGTTGCAAAAAAATATAAAATATTCCTATCCTTTACGCTTTGATGGAAGTTCGTTCCCTATTCCGAGTTTGCATTTTTCCATATGCAGGGGAGGATCTTTGGAAAATTTTGAGAAATATGGATTTATTCCCACCAATTACATTTGATTGAAAGTTCCCAATCCTTTTCAATGCACCCACTTGAGCATGATCCATGCCCATGGTGTCGTTAACAACTCATAAAAGACAAAACATATAAAAATAACCTTTTTCATTGAGGAATGTCCATAACCTACTTCACAACTCCACGTATAGGTTGGGAGGATGTAGGTTAAGGTTGTGGAGGTAGTTTTACACCTACCATTTGCATTAGTAATTTTCAACACCTAAAAATCTTGTCAGCAGGATTCAAAATGATTTCCAAATAATCCATATGTGAAAACTTGCAAACATAATCTACCTTCACTCCATGAGAACTCCCAAAACGATGCCAAGGGATTTCCATAACATTCCCTGACCAAAATTCATCAAAAGCCCAAAAGGATTTCCAAAATACTCTCATGCACAAACCACACATAGAACCCAAAAATTCATTAATTTTATTCTTGGAATGAGGTTGGCCCAAGCCCCAAGTAGTTTAGGGAGTTTTAATATTTTAAGTTTTATTTAATTTTTTTCTTTTGGTAATATCATTTTAGTCTCAAAAAGGTTTACATCATTTTATAATCTCACACATTTAAATTTATTAAATTTCTTTTATCATCTCACAATAAAAAAAAAAGGACCTCAATGACCGTCAATCCACCCTCCAAGATGAAATCAACAACGTGGAGAATGGAAGGCTCCTCATCCACAAAGCGTTTAAATGATTTTGGGGAACATTTAACGATAACAACAAGATCCATCGAACAATGAAAACTTCATCGAGTTCGATATTTAACGACCATCTCGAGATCTCTAGGCCAAAATTTTTAAATACCTTAAATCAAAAATTGAAAGAGTTACATCCTTTCCTCCACGACACTCAGGGATTCACAAAACACATAAACACGATTCAAAATTCCAAAAAAACCGTAAAGGCCGATGAAAGGAATTTTCTATGAATCGGAGGGGGCACTATGGAATTTTTTTAATATCATAGTAAGATAAAACTTTAAAAATTGAATTGTGTGGACCCAAAACATGTATCTACCCATTTCATATTTTTGATTAGGTTTGTTAAAAAGCTAAATACATTAAGGATATATTAAGTATTCTACTTGAAGGTGATGAAAAATATAATTAAGGAAACCGCACTTGAGGAGCGAAATAATGAACCTTGTAATGATCCTAATAAATATTCTAGAGGATCAGATCCTACACTAGGTGTTCACACTAACTAGCTCATGTTTCTCATAATTATGTGTCTACACATATGGTTTCATAGCTAATGACTACATATAGTATTCCTAATATGATGGAACCACAAATTAATCATCATATATCTATGGGTACTCCTATATAAATACAATTTCATTTGTACGTCTTAGGAAAACATCTCATGTAACACCACTTTTCCTAATCCAACTTCACAAATTACTACAACTCCTAGTCAAGATGTATACAAACAAATTTTTTTAGTTATGTAAGTATAAATTTCTAAACTAAATTTTGGATATAGTAGAGATAAAAATATGACAAGTTACCTTGATTTATTACATAATCCATTGGCTTGGATATATTTAACTATCCCTACCCACACATTATGTTTCACATAAGATACATTATTTGACGATAAGTGTTATACCAAAATACATCTTAGGGCATTCTATGTAACATGCCTAGACTATATCAATAATGATAAATTACTTTCCAATATTTTCTCAATTATCCTTAAGGATTAACCTTAGGATGGTTTTTGACCCTTTCTCGGTGTTTGGTACATGTCTTGACCATTTAGTAGACAAAGATTTGGAAAATTTTCCATCAAAATTAGACAAAAGATATTTTATTTCTCAAATATCACAACTTCATCAATGACCTAAATAGAATGTTGGTGATTATACATTCTAATACAATACTAAAATTTTAAAAATTTCAAATCCGAGAAGTAACAAGAGATTTACAAGAGTAATACTTCTCAAAGAATGCTTCACATATAAGATAATTGGTATTATTTTAAAATTCCCAATATTTCTAATATCATTATCATATAATCTACAATCATAATATAAATTTTATTTATAAAAACAAGTTAAAACACAGTAACAACCCTCCCATACATTCCTAAGATAAATCTCAAAATAAAGTACCATTCAATGCTAATAATAATGATACTAATAATGATCCTATATCATTAGTTAAAATGTGGTTTCACAACACACTAATAGGTGTTTCCTTTCCAATCCTCAACAAAAAAAATTCAATAATTATAAAAACCCCCTCATAAAGTGTTAAATAGGCTATTTGAGGCTAATCTCATCTCTCTTCCTCCATATACGTAGGTTGAAATAACTAATCGACACCCTAAGAGATTCAATATCAATTCATATTTTAATTATCATGGATACACATGAAATTCCAAAAACAAATAATTTGGACTATGACAAAAAATAAAATATCTAATTAATAAAAATATGATTGAGGTTAACAATGATAAAAAATCAGAAAATGAATTAGTTTCATAACCTAATAAAAATGTAATATTTACATTGATCTTTTTCCATACCATATGAAAAAGAAAATAAAGAAAATCCCAAGGTATGTATTACCTACTATGCATATCCTCCTTCAGATTCTTATGTTTCTAAAGATATTTATTCTCATCCCAAAGATAGAACTATTATCACAAAAAGTAGCACCCTAAGGATTGCACATGACATATCCCTAATTTTTGATAACATGGTATTGTCTCCAAGTGTGGGACTTGCATCTTGAGATAGACCTCTGGAGAAGGCCGACTTCCTCTACCTAAATCTAATGCTAAACTACTCCTAGAAAGGAAAATGCAGCTAACTAATCCTAAACTAACCATGCTAAGGGACTAGGGAGAGAGAAAGAGAGGGTTAGAAAGATGCATAAAAGGGAAATCCTAATCTAAAATGTGGTGATAACACTAGAAAATGGGTGAGAGACACTCCAGTGAGGGAGAAAGAGAGAAATGGAGAAGGGAGAGGCCAGACATAAGTGACATAGACCAAAATCTTCATTTACAATTTTCTCTCACATTAAACATAACAAAAATGAAATTTTAAAGAGAAATACATGCACACCACATTGCAATAAGTAAAAGAGAAGAAAGTTCACAAATAAAATAGGCTAGGACAGAAAAATGTGTCACAAAACAAGCTTTATTGCAATAAAGATATGCACAATCCATTATAGTTACAAAAGAAGGCACAAGAATACATTGCCAATCCCAAAGTGGAGATTTTATGGCTCACGAATTCTTTGGACCATTACAATTTTGAATTTCCATCTTTTCTTTCAAATGAAATATTTTTACAATATATAGCTCGAGAAAGAGAAAGAAGAGAGAGAGAGAAGAGGCACGGATTTTTAGACTTCAACCACCAATATTCTACATTAAAGTCTTATGTAAAGCACATGGGAACTCTACAAGGCCATTATTGTGTCTATTTCATCCTGCGAGAAAAGAAATGAAGCCATGCCTCACCAAGTATGGTGGTTGAATTACTTGATTTGATCGATTGCATGATAAAACATCTCTTCTCTACCCTCATAAGATATGTTTTCCATTTTGACCCACAAAAATCCACCAAAATCATATTTTGATGATGTCAAATTGAAGATATCGATGAGATATTTCCAATGATATAATTTTTGTCCAATTTGGAGCTCGGGATCAAAAGATATGGCCATTTGAAGTTTTACCAATCGGGAGGCACAATTTTGACATGTGGTAGTTTATAATTAGTTCGGGCATCAACCTCTACCAACATGTAGTTTCTTTTGTATTTTCCAAGTGTCTACCTCCCATTGACTTACAATATAAGGCTTTTACTTCCCCACTTTCCGTATGTCCTTCTCCTTTACCATTTACGGGCTGCCTTTATAAAAATACGGGCCAATAAGACTCTACCATGTTCCTTTAGGATGTTAGACTATCCTTAGACCTTTGTCATTACATGACACATGGACCAATGATAAAAAACCATGCCTCTCACATTTTAGACCTTGTCGACCCCTAAAACATGAAACAATAAGAAACAACCACGTTTCTTTGCAATTTTCCCTTTCAAATCCCTTTGACTGACCATTTTGAAGTACGAGCCAATGAGAAGGCTCCATGCACTTTGCATGTCAATCATTTTGAATTATGCCACCGACATCCATGAACCATCGACCAATGAGGAAGCTCCATGCCTTCACAATATGCATAAGTTTGTAAAATTCATGAACGACTATGAAATTTGCATAAGACTACATAAAGCCGTGGAATCCTACCGAAATTACCAAAAGAACAAAATGGAAATATGATATTCCAAAGATGCTGCACATTAAAAATATAATTGAATCTCAAGAAATGCATCTTTCTTACACCTTTTGGAACATTATTGGGCCATATAATTTTAAAGGACTGTTGATCGATTCACCAAAAAAATCCATCATTGAAACACTTCCACCACCAAAAGCACAAAAATATGTAAGAACAATCTTGGGGTACATAGGATAT
The DNA here is from genome assembly GCA_018340775.1 of Taxus wallichiana var. yunnanensis. Lineage (NCBI taxonomy): Eukaryota > Viridiplantae > Streptophyta > Pinopsida > Cupressales > Taxaceae > Taxus > Taxus wallichiana. The sequence continues at coordinate 448,665,590 of CM031234.1, read as the reverse complement.
CATAGAAAATTCATAATAAACTATGTAAAAACTATTGCACCATTGGAGGAATTATTGAAGAAAAATAAAATAAACAAATAGAATGGACAAAAGCATGTGCAAACGCATTTGAAATATTGAAGGATAATATTTTACATGCACCTATCCTAATATTCCTAGATTGGAAAGTCCCATTTCATGTGCATGTAGATGTTTCGGAATAGCAATAGACACAATCACAACACAACCACAAGAGAAAATGGATCATCCCATAGCTTTTGCAAGCCACAAATTGGCCAAAGCAAATAAACAATACTCTATAATAGAAAGAGAAGATCTAGCCATGATGTATGCACTAAATAATTTTAGACATTGCTTATTGGCTACACAATTCATGTTTTACATAGAATATGAACCCCTAAATATCTACTAAACAAACCAGGGTTACAAGGAGAATATGTAGATGGTTGATGTTGTTCCAAGAATTTAATTTCACCATCTCTATGAAGCCAAGAAAGATTAAAAAATGGGCTAGAGTACCTATCAAGGATTAAAGCGGAGAAGATGCATGACCAATTAATGATGAGTTCCCAGGAGCATACTTATTTAGGGTAGAAGTCATCCCCAAATAATTGGATGATATAACACAACTACTTACCAAAAGATAGTTTCCTGCAAACTACACATAACAATAAAAAGAATCTACTAAGATACTCATTTACATTCACATTGATTCAAGGCCGAATATACAAGAAAGGAAAAGATGAAGTCCTTAGGTAGGTAGTTTTGGTACATGAAAGGAATACTATTTTAAGGGAATCCCATGAAGGGATACTAAGAGGACATAATGGTGGTGATGTAAAAACGAAAAAAATAATGATGGCGAGTTATGGTGGCCTACACTAATCCATGATACACACAAATATGCCAAATCGTGTGACATCTATCAATGGGTAGGAAAAAAATGCAAAAGATGAAATTCCTCTAATACCAATTCTTGCATTAGCCCCATTTTAGAAATGGGAAATAGACTTCATTGGAACTATAAACCCTCATGCAAAGCATTCACAAGCTAGAGTCATCAAGACAAGCATAAAATATTTGACAAGATGGTAAGAATCCATACTTACAAAAGACTACACTTTAAAAACCACGAGAAAAGCTCATATATGACAACATTATCACAAGATTTGGATGTTAACTTAGTATCACAAACGACGACCCGAGGAAACATTTTGTGAATGCAACAATAAAATAATTACTAGAAAAATTCATGATCAACCACAAAAAAGTACACCATACCACCCGCATGCAAATGGAGCAGTTGAACCATTTAAAAAAGTGATAGAAAAGTCCTCATGAAGATATTTTTTTATAGAAAGTAGATTGATATTCAAAAAATTCCCACAATATTATAGGCATAATGCACAACCTAAAAAGGCTAACAAAATATTCACCATTTCCGTTTGTGTATAGATTAGAATCAATGGTCCCCATATAGTTCATAATCCCAAGTCTCAAGGTGGAAATTACATTTTGAATGAATGAAGAACCTTCTTTGTATGAAAGGATCATAGAATTGGGAAAATTAGACAAAAAAATATTCCATAAGAAAAAAGAAGGCGAAAGCACCGAAATGATAGGCATTACAACCATAAAGAGTTTCATGTAGAAGACAAGGTACTCCTATATGAAAACAAGTAGAAGAGACCAAGGAAATTGAAAAGTAGATGGCTATGACCATATATAGTCAAAGACATTTTACCTTTAGGGGGTATTAATATCAAAACATTACAAAATAAATAAATACCAAGATATGTGAATGAAGTATGGATTAAGAAATACCATACCACAAAATAAATAAGTCAAAATGAAAAAAAAAGAAAAAAAAAGTATAAATATAAATATAAAAAGATACAAAAAAAGAAAAATTGTCTTCTCTAAAAACCATAAATTTGGAGGAGTTGACAAGGTGGAGGGTGAAAACATGCATGGGAACCCTTTCTCTACCAACAATAAGTAAAAATGAAGAAAGATAGAAAATACGATAATGAAAAAGGAAGTAAAGAAAATAAAGAAATAAAGAAAGACATGAAATCAAGAAAAAATAGAACAGACAGATAGGAAAACAAACAAACATAAAAAACGAAAAACAAAATCCGCAAATAAACCCATGCATAAAGAAAAAAACCTAACAATAGAAAAACACATGGAAAAAGGAACTTGCACAAAAATATGCCAATTAAAGGAAAGGAGAAAAAACCCACAGAATGAAAGAAAGGAAAATAACTCCTTAGAATGAAAGGAAGGAGAAAAAGCCATGGAATGAAGGTAACTAGACAAACCCACGAAACAAAGACAAGGGAAAAAACTGCAAGTGAAGGAGAAATCTATGGAAAGAAGAAAAAGAGACAAATCCATAAGAAATACGCATAAAGAAGAAAAGGCACAAAAAACAAAGCTAAGGATAAAAATCCACAAAACAAAAGGAAGTAGGGAAACCCACAAAACAAGGAGGATAACATCCGTGGAAGGAGAAAACAAATAAAGAAAAAGACATTTGTGGTTAAAGCAAATGAAGAACATATAGGTGAACAAAAAAATAAATATGTTAGGTGGGAATAAAAGGTATAAAAGATGATTGACATAAGCCAAAGACACATCTGTGAAAATAGATAGAAGAGCACTAGGTAAAATGGATACCCCCACTGTTATTACATAAAAGGACCTTCAAAGCACAAATTCCAAAAGTGCACATTGAAATAAATGATCCCATACCCAGTGAGAGATTTCTCCCTTGTCCCATTCAAATTCACGCATGCACATGACACAAAAATATACATCCACTTAACCATAATTGAATATGACCATACCCGGCTTGAGTTTGATCATTACTCCTCCAAAAGAATGATACTTCAAGGAAAATTTAATACAAGGAGAATGAAAAGACAATTGTGGAGTTAAAAATGGATGCTTCGAGTGGGGTTATATATTTTTCCATGGAAAATAATACCTTTATGGTTATTCTCATCCGGTTATATAAGGAAATGATATATCTGGATCGACCATGCCAGTTAATCTGCAACCATGGCGAGAGTAACTAGACTATGAGGAAAAAGGACACTCAACTATGAAAATGAAGATCATAATGTAAAACGTTGTGAGATTAATGTGAGTCATAATGAAAAAAGAGGTATGCATTATCAAAATCAAGAACAACATATTAAGGTATGTCGTTAAAGCCATTTCCCTAAAAGTATATCATACAAATAGAGAGGAAGAAGCAAATGTTGTTAATGTCACTATAGCCCTAGAGATGATCATGGGTCAATATGAATACAATTTATGTGAAATCCTCATGACAGAATTCCATGAAAATAAAATACAGTTAATGAGGAAACATAATTTTTCTATAGATCATTACTTCATGCCTAGCTATGTACTTCACAAGTACCCTTTCAGGGAAAAACAAATAAAGTGCAATGACATCTAAACATAGCCATATAAAAACAAATTATGGAACATATGAAAACTCTACTCTAGTAGAACAAATAACCTCACCGATTAGATGAAGAAAAATCATTAAAAAATGATAGCTAAAAAATCTAGGGTGCCGGAAAAATAGTGGAAAAGTATGAGAAGGAATTTATTTTCATTGTAGATATTGACTACATATTCATTAGACCTTTCACTCGTGGATTGCCAATATGAATCCACTCTAGAAAAAGCGTCAATAGAATTGGTAGCAACCACAATTGAGGCAATTAGAAATCTCCCAATTGATAGCGAAAACCAATGCCACCAAGTATTGATGATGTAATTGTAAAAATATGGGAAGAGTATAAGGAGAAGTACCTAAATATTTCACACAAGTGGCCACGGGATCAATAGAATCATCTACACCACTAGAAATATAAATAATAGGATAGGAGAAAGGGAAAAAGAATGCCTAAGAGAAAGCATGGCCAAAATTTTATAAAAGAAAGAAACTAGATCCAAAATAAAAACCTTCTCCACAGGCCCCAAGTAAGAGACAAAAGGCCGAGGTATCAAGAAAATTGATGTTAGAGAAATAAACAAGGGAATAACAAGAATACTTGGGCAATGGGGTAATGCAAATCAAAAACTCGGATAGTGAAGAGATGCAACATATAACACCTCCTCCACAACAAAAACATGAAGAGGATTTGGACCCGAAATTCATAGGAGCCATTGAATCATTGGAGGAGTCATAGATTACAAGGTCCACATACAAATTTTATAAAATCTTCCTTGATTTGCAAAGTGATAGCACATGTAGCACAAAATTTTTATCCTAGCTCAGAAATCAACAAATTTCCATAGTCGAGGAAATACGTCATTACTTAAGAAGATTTCACCTACTACTATAATACATCATACACCTACTCCCACACTCTCTCTGAAGGAAATAGAGCTATAAGTACAATTGGAGGAACAAATAATACGGAATAATTTGATGAAGAACTTAAACAGAAAAAGAAAAAGAAAAAGAAAAAGAAAACACTTGTAGATAAAAACCACATAAAAGAAATATAAGAATCGCTAGATATCTTAGAAAAAGAAAACAATAGAAAAAAACAAGAAAGGAAACAAAATAAAAACAAAGAGAAGAAGAATACAACTTAGGAGAAGACACAATAATAAATATAAATAGAAAATGAGGAAATGGAATAAGAAGAGGGGCATAAGAAAGACAATGAGGAGGAAGAGAAGAAAGAAGTGGAAAAGAAGAAAGAAGAGGAGAAGAGGGAAGAATAAGAGAAAAGAGAGAGAAAGAGGATGAAGAGAAGAAAAAAAAAAGAGAAAGAGAAAGAAGATAAGGAGGATGAGAAGAAAAAGGATGATGAGGAGAAAAATAAGAAAGATGATGAGGAGAATAAGAAAAAAGGAAAAGAGGAATAAGAGAAGAAAAAAAGATGAGGAGGATAAGAAGAAGAAAGAGGATGAGGAGAAGAATAAAAAAGAGAAAGAGAAAGATGAAGAAGAAAAGAAGGAAGATAAGGATAAGAATAATGAAGAGGAGTAAAGGAAGAAGAAAGAAAAAAAGGAGAAGAAAAAGCATGAAGAGGAAAATAATAAAATAAAGGAGAAAAAGCAAAAATAGGAAGAAGAAGAGAATAGGAAGAAGGAAGATGAGGAGAAAAATAATAAGGAAGATAAGGATAAGAATAAAAGGAATGATAACTTGAGATCGGGCCAAGCTAAGAACACAGATGCTAATCAAAAATCACGATCAATAAGATGAAAGAAATTCACCGAATAACTTTACATAAACCTTTGCAAACAAATGAGCGGGAATATCATATATTATTATGGAACTCAATGAAATACAATGAAAATGGGCCTTGCTTATATAGGCGGGAATAACAATCTAAGAACCAATCAAGGTCGTAGATCAAGCCATAAATCATGGAAAGAACTAGTCATCAAAGAACTAGTCAAGTCCATAGATTTATGAGAGAACTAGACATCAAGGATCTAGTCAATACCATAGATCTAGGAAAGAACTAGTCAATACCATATATCAAGGAAAGAACTATACCTAACAACTAGATAATATCTCCTAATATCTAAATAAATAAAAAGAAATATCCACACACATAAGTGGGTGAGGATAAATACAATAATGTACCTAGGTGAACATGAGCTAAGGTAAATACCTACTCTAACACCCCCTCAAGTGAAGCTAGGGGCCAAAATAGAAGTGGCATGTCCACAGTATGAGTCTTGACAACTAGGCCTGATGAGGTACTCATGTACAATATATCCATGAAGAAATCTCGAACCAAAAGAAGGAAAGAATCCTACTAGAAGGAAGAGAAAGAAAAAGAAGAAGAAGAAGAAGAAGGAAGATGTTCTCATGAACACCCCCAAGAACAACTTCCGAAACCCCAAGCATTCCACGTAACTCAAGGTAGCGAGGTGATGCAAAAGGCTTCGTAAAGATGTCTGCAACTTATTGTTGAGTCGGAATGTACTCCAAGAAAAGAACTCCATCCTGAATGTGCTTTGATGAATGAAGTGGATGTGTATCTCAATATGCTTGGTCCACTTTGATGCTCAACTGGGTTGTGAGAAATGTGAATTACACTTTGGTTGTCACACCAAAGTACAGTCGATGAATCTTGTGGGAATCCAAACTCTATCAATAATGGCGAAGCCAAAGAATCTGTTGACTCACTCAGTAATCGCTGCCTGTTTCTACCTATGAAGATGAAAGTGCAATAGCCCGTTGTTTTATGCACGCCCAAGCAACTGGAGAAGAACCAAGATAGAAAAGATAGCCAGAAGTGGAACACCTGTCATCAATAGAACCTGCCCAATTTGAATCTGTATACCCAACCAACTGAGTAGAGCCCCTAGTGTAGTGTAGGCCAAAGTGGGAAGTGCCATGCAAATAGCGCAAAATCCTTTTAACAGCCTGCCAGTGACTACTATAAGGAGAATGTGCAAACGAGATACAATCCCTATTGTAAATGAAATATCAAGGCGAGTATGGGTCAAGTACATGAGACTTCTAACCAACTGCCTATACAATGTAGGATCACAAAGTGGTGTGGTACATGTGGATGTAAGAGTAACTCCAGATTGAAAAGGAGATGGACTTGGCTTGCAATCAGCCATATCAAAGCGCTAAGAAGATCATGGGTGTACTTTTGCTGACTCAAATGAATCCCTGAATCTATCTGAGAAATCTGCAAACCAAGGAAATAATGCAATAACCCAAGATCTATCATGTCAAACTGTGTAGAAAGAGCCCTCTAAATACTCTGAATGTGGGAAGAAGAGCTGCCAGTAAGTAATAGATCATCAACATACAAGACAAGTATCACAATATCCTCACCGACATGCTTTGGAGATACATTGTATGATTAGAGTGGTAATGAACAAAACCAATAGATAGAAGAAAAGAATCCATCTTCTCATACCAAGCCCGAGGGGCTTGTTTGAGACCGTAGAGAGACCTTCGGAGCTGACAAACAAGAGAAGAATCTTGAACAAATCTAGCCAGCTACTCCATATATATTTCCTCTTGTAGATCTCCATGTAAGAAGGCACTCTTCACATCCATCTGGTATACAAGCCACCCCTGTGATGCAGAAATAACAAGTACAAGGTGTACATAATCCATCTTGGCAACGGGTGCAAAAGTCTCAGAGTAATCAATACCTTCGACTTGTGAAAAACCCTTTGCAACAAGACGAGCCTTATACTTGTCAATGGACCCATTAGCTGCGTATTTGGTTTGGTATACCCACTTACACCTAACCATATTTCTTCCTTTAGGAAGAGATACCAAATCCCAAGTATGATTCTTCATTAAAGAAGAATACTCAGCTACCATTGCATCATCCCACTCCGGTATCCCATGAGCCTTTAAAAAGACAGTGGATCCTCAAAAATTTCTTGACACAAAAGTACAGAACCTGTAGAATTTACATGACAATGCCTAGTGGGTGGAAGATCCTCTATGAAAGGTGCTTGCCTCAGAAACTATAGTATGAGCCCACTTAGGCATAGTGATAACATCAGTGGGAATAAGATCGTCAATGACATCTATAACCTCCTCATCAATCTCCTCAAAGAAATGATCCTCAAGATGAGATGAAGAAGAAGAAGGAATGGAAGAAGATGAAGAATCATGAGGAGTGAAACACTCATCAAAATAAACATGTGTTCGAAAAAGAACATCATGTGTATTAGGATCTAAAAGACGATAAGCTCTCATGTCCTCACAATACCCTACAAAGATCAAGGGTTTAATCTTCTTATCCAAATATTTCCTTTTCTTCTTTGGCACAAAGGCCCAAGCATGGCTCCCAAAGACTCAAAAAAATGAGACATCTGGCTTAGTGTTGGACCAAGCTTCCTCTGGAGTCAAATGCTCAAGTGCTCTGTGTGGTGTGCGATTCTGAATATAGTTAGCACAATTAACTACTTCTGCCCAATAGATAGGAGGTATATCTCTAGAATGCATCATACAGTTAGCCATTTCCTTCAAAGTTCTATTCTTCCTTTCTACTAATCCATTTTGTTGTGGAGTATGAGGAATAGAATGCTTTAGTGAATAATGCCTTGAGTTGCCAAAAATTCAGAAAACTCATTGTTGAAGTACTCCCCATTATCAGTGCAAAGGTTCTTTATGCTACTAGAAGATTGTTTCTCAACCAAAGCCTTAAATACTTTGAAGTGTGAAAAAACATCACTTTTTTACTTGAGAAAATAAACCCAAGTACGCCTCAAGAAATTATCAATAAATGTAAGTGCATACTTAGCTCCATTGAAAGATGGGGTAGGAAAAACCATCAAGTCACTATGCACAAGCTCAAGTGGTGAAGAAGCTCTCTTAGACAAATTCTTAGGATTAGTATCTTAGTGTTGTTTCCTAATGCACAACCATGACAAACTCCCTCAAGACAAGAAACTCTAGGAAGACCATCTACCATACCATGAGTGCTCAACTCCTTCAAAATCTATAATTGAGATGTCTAAATCTTTCATGCCAAAGCTTATTCTCCGAATCAATGAGAAACCAATCCTGTCCCTATAGAAGAAGTGTCATCAAAACCCCAAAGTGATATAGTCTTGAACTATGATCAACAATACCATGAGCAACAAGTGAATAAGGCTCCAAAAAGTTCTTACTTCTTCCCCATGTGGTGTAAAAGTCACTATTTTCCCTTGACTAGAATGACAAATTTGATATACATAAAAGTAAATTTGTAGTGATATTAGGAACATATAGTGCATCTTGGATATTGCCACCATCAAGTTGTATATCACCTTTTCCCTCAACAGAAAGAAAGGAAGAATCTCCAACCTCAATTTTGGAAGTAGAACTCAAACCTAGAGAAATAAAAGACTCCTTGGAAGAAGTCATGTGATGAGAAGCACCAGAATCTATAACCTAATTGTCTGCAAGTGGTGACTGAGATCTTCCAACAACATTAAGTGATTTTTCATGCTGATTAGAAGGAGGTGGAGTGGAGATAGAAATTTTGTGTTTCTTGACTACATCCTCTTAAGGATTGCATTCACTTATAACACCTATTTTCTTCATGATTACTACCCCCATAAAGAGAGCGTGAACGACTAGACTTATTCTTGGATTTAGAAGACTCCTTGGGTTTTGAATTGTTTTCTTTGGGTTTAGGAGCATTTTGAGATGGAGAAGATGTGGATTTGGTTTTACTTGTTTGGTTTTCCTTGCCCTTAGGATTAGATGAAACTAATGCCTTTTGAGAGGTGGAAGACTCAAGGTTATATACTTTGGATTCTTCCCTAGTAAGTCTTGCACAAAATGTTTCTAAGTTAGGCATTTTGAAGGTGTCACCTAAGGCATCCATGCTAGAGCAAAAGGTAGAAGCAAAAATTTGGAATGGTCCTCTCAACTTGGATAAAATCAAGTAAACACACTCTTCATCTTTCTTATCTCTTCCAATCCCCTTCAACTGTGTCAAAAAATACTTGAACTTGGTAAGATAGTCTATAATTGTTGGAAAATCTTCGGGATTAAGAGAGGTGATCTCAATTTCAAGTTGCATGGATCTCATATGATCCACCTTACCAAATAAATCCTCCAATTTCTCCTATATTTTGAAAGGAGATTCACACTTTTCTAAATGAAATAAAAGACTATCACTTACATAAGTTCATATCAAACCCATGCACTCATCTAATTTGCATTGGTACTGAAATTTCTCATATTCTCTAGTGAACACTGGTTGTTCTTTAGAAGTTAAAGCCCATAATCCTTTCCACTTAATTATTGTTTCCATTCTTGGTTTCCATGTGTGGTAATCACATGTTGTTAATGACTCAACATGATCTAATATAGAAGTAGATGCCATCCTCAAAAAAATCACCAAAAGAAATGGAAGAACAAAACAATGTAACAAGACCCCCAAGCAATGCAACAAGAGCCCCCCCAGATTTTGGCACTTTATAATGAGTGTGTGTTACAATATGGCACTTTATAATTATAGTGAAATTCTCAAAATAAATATTTTCAATGGAAAGAGAACGAAAAACAAGAACTTTTGCAAAAACGACACTCAAAACCGAGTTACCGATCAAAAGTTACAAGCTTTTCAATATTATGCTCTACTATTTATTTTAGTTGCCACTAAAATAGAATAAAATACTCTTGCCTTCACCACACAAATAAAATGAAAGGGGGCTAGAGTTAAGCACCTACTAGTAGGAATCACAAGCTTTAAGCCCTCATATGACCATACCATATGACCAGGGGCTAATAATTTCAATGGGTGTGTGCAACTTACTATTTTGGGGTGTGTTGCTGGTTTTTGAGAAAGTCACATCTAACTACTTCTTTTGGTGAAAAATAATATTTACGGACTATCTGAAGGTGACCTTCACTGCCCAAAATAGTAGTATGTGGATTTTCCCGAAAACATCTTTCCCAAAAAGACCTCTTGCATGCAAACCGAAAATGCTAAGTCACAACAAAAAATAATCCAGATCAGATCTCAAGAAACCTAGCAAAACCAAGTTTTTTTCTAGATTTCCTTTTCTATACGGTGCGAATCCCGAGGCAAATCTAGTATGTTTCTCTGCACAACAAAAAAACCGACTACCTCCCAAAATGGTCAAGTTTACACTGATCTTAGGGTTTCTGCCTTCTAGATCTAATAGAAGCCTCTGTTTTGCATAAAAATGCATGCAACAAAAAAAATACGAGCAAATCCCGAATATATGAATATATAAAGAATTTATTTGTAAAATAAAACTTACAGACGAATGTCAATAGCAATCTCCTGCTCTGATACCATAAAAGGAACGATAACCAGATTGTGCCAAGCTAAGAACACAGATGCTAATCAAACATCACAATCAATAAGATGAAAGAAATTCACCAGAATAACTTTACATAAACCTTTGCAAACAAATGAGCAGCAATATCATATATTATTATGGAACTCAATGAAATATAATGAGAATGGGCCTTGCTTATATAGGCAAGGAATAACAATCTAAGAACCAGTCAAGGTCGTAGATCAAGCCATAAATCATGGAAAGAACTAGTCATTAAATAACTAGTCAAGTCCATAGATTTATGAGAGAACTAGACATCAAGGATCTAGTCAATACCATAGATCTAGGAAAGAACTAGTCAATACCATAGATCAAGGAAAGAACTATACCTAACAACTAGATAATATCTCCTGATATCTAAATAAATAAAAATAAATATCCACACACATAAGTGGGTGAGGATAAATACAATAATGTACCTAGGTGAACATGAGATAAGGTAAATACCTACTTTAACAAAGAATAATGAAAATGAACTATAAAGGAAGAAGAAAGAAAAAAATAGAAGAAAAAGCATGAAGAGGAAAATAATAAAATAAATAAAGGAGAAAAAGAAAAAATAGGAAGAAGCGAATAGGAATAAAGAAGAGGAAGAGAAAAAGAAAAAGAAGTATATGATAAATTAAAAAAGAGGGAAAAAAAGAGGAAAAAGAAAAAGCCAAAGGGATATCATCAACAAACAATACAATGCCATGAACTATAAACACAAGCACACCACTAGTATTCCGTGGATCCACTCAAAATGAGCCCTATGGGGGATCCATTAGTACTAATTAAAAGGAACTGCAACAAAAGAGGGGTACACGGTACACCTAGAAAAAATCATAGCCATTCAAAAATATACATGTATCACACTATTGGAAGAAAGTGAAAAACATAACTGGATGCAAATATGTGCATACATGGACGAAAAAAATGAACAAAATGATAACATCCATGAAGGTATATAAACATCACCTCATTCGGACTCTGCCATCCCATTAGAGAAGGCCGCAGAGAAAGCCTTGAAGCAAATACTATAGGAAAAATCTAAGTTGGATGAGGCCATAAAGAAGAAAGTATGATGTGAAGCAATAGAATAATACAAATAAAAATCACATAAAACCAAGTGATGGAGAACAAACATCAATGCAAAGAAATTGAAAAATCCTTAAAAACATTAGAAATAGAAATAACAAATGCGATTGCATACTATGCTTATGCTATGGGTTGGCAGGACTCACCCAACAAGAAAAATAGAACCGAGACAAGTTGGAGACAAAGATGAATAAAGAGTCTACAAAGTATGATGTATTCAAAGATACCAAGAGAAAGAAAAGGTAAAATTTAGCATACTTAGTTGAGTAACACCACATGAAACAACAACAAAGGGCTAAGAAAATTATGGACATGGAATAATACAACACAACTATGGCTAGAGCCATCATGTATATGTAACAACACACAAAATATACACACAAATCCAACAAAATAAAACACCCACAAATGTAAGGCCTCTCATCCAAGAAAATACTAAGTTAAAAATGTGGGAAGAATAATTTTAAGAACACTTATTTGTACGACATACATTTGAAGGAAAAATTATAACAAAGTATGCAAAATACATTCTAGGTGTGGCTCTTTAGATCCATAATATATATTTTGGGAATCCATTGTGTCATAAAAATCTAGTCGAGTGAGTTGAGTGAGGGAACATCTCCCTACGCTAGATGTCTAAGTTCTAGTAAGTTGATGCTTTGGTTTTCTTAGGCGATGAATGACTCCAATATTAAGTAAGGTAAAATTCATACATAAAACAAATAAAAAACAAAATAAAGTTAACAGGGTTCTTCATCAGTTGGTTGTCTCAAGGATGAGACAACGTTTGAAGTCCAAGGATGATTTTGACAGGGTTCTTCATCGATTTTGTATACCAAGGAAGAAATAAAGAAGAAGCCAAAAATACTAAAAATATGCAGAATACTAGAAAATCCATGGAAGTCACAGAAAATCCGTGGATGACTATGAAATTTGCGAAGAATACATGAAACCATGGAAGACTACCATAAGCCACTAAAAAAATAAAATGGAATACGGATTGAGAAGAAAAAACCACCACAAAAAGAGGTGAATTTTGGATAATCAACATAGTAAGATAGTTATTGTAAAAGAATGTAATAACTAGATATGAAATGATGATGAGTAGAGGATAATGAGAGAGTAAAGAGATAAAACTAGATAGATGAATAGAAGATAGAACTTGAAAGTATGAGAAAATAGATATAAGAAAGAATGAATGAAGGATGTAATAAGAGCATGTGAGATAAATGTGAAATACATGTAATATTTATATTGAATAAATAAAGAGAGATGTTTGATGCAATAAGAAATATGTATTTCTATTATTTGATTTCTTAATGCTTTACTTTATAATCTGGAATGAACTCTAGGTACATCCTTAACAAAAGGGTGAACTACTTAACCCTCACATTCATGTTAAGGCTTGAGATCAACAAGATATGAAAGACATTAATGATTTCATTGATGATACTAAGGATTAAGGTTATTGTATTTCTCAAGATTTTTTTGAATTAGATCGTGATGCACATACTCATTTAAGCCCATTTGTGTGAAATTTACATTGGATGATCCTATAAATTCACTTAAGAATCCCCTTGACAAGATCATAGGTTGACACCCATAAAATATCTTGATCCGTAAACCACTTTGAACCCTTCAAGTTACCATTCGGTTTAAAAATATATACTAATTCAATTAATCATTTCCCCAAATTAACAAATAGGAATTGATTAAAATATGATCCAAAACCTGATTTAAATGTGCACCAAACATTAATCGAAAATATGATTTAAAATGATTAATCATTTCTAGTTTGCATGATCAAAAGGATAAAAATACGATTTTTGAAAACATTTAGAAAGTGTTATAATGGCATCCAATTAATTAATTTTTGATTTAAATATGAAAATAATAAGATCACACAAATGCACACTGAACAAACAACATGAAAATTGATAACAAAGTTCACCCACCACGATCGGGCTACATCTCTAAGATAGCTTAAAACACAATTTGATCCATTAAAAATAAATTTACAAGTACAAGATTAAAAATTAAAAAGAATAACATATCATATAAACCTAAAAAAATGTGCTTATCGGAATTTGAAAGGATCTAAACTCGATCAAAAATGTCTTCCACCTTCCCGTAGCATTTTCACAGTTCATTTCCCCATGTTCTACGTCAAAAGCATTCAAAAAATTCTTCAAAGTGATGTCAAATGAACAAAAATTGGGAAAATAAATAACTTAGGTTGATCGTCTAGAAATTTTAAACATTTCTCCAATTCAATTCAAAAACTCCTAAAAATGCCATTTAGCGGGTCAAAAATGACCATGTTTGCAAAATATACCTTAAGGGACTATACACAGTCCTTGACTAACTTGTATTCAAATACCACAAAAATTCTTTTATATTTTTATAAGGAAGTGGCGGGTTAGTAGAGAGCCTTATCTTTTGCCACAATGTCGGGAGTTTGAATCCCTTCTTGAGCGCTTCACTCCTCCATGGGCACTTTGAAATTATTTTTAAAACTTGTTTAATTCCACATTATCTGTGGGTTGGTGGATGAGGTTGTTTAAATAAAAAGTGGTGGCATGTTATTAGTGGGTTTGGGTATGATTTTGATGGGAATAGTTATGCACATGAGGTTGAGTGTGGAGTACATAAGGCATTGTGTGAAGTGTTTAGAGTTTAATGTGGAGTGTTGTGGTTAAAATGTGTTTTGATGTGGAAATGCAATGTGGCGATGTGGAAATGTATGTGTCTAACTTGGAACACAAAGAATGTGGTGGTAGCACATGTGGTGGCATAAGGACCCACCACGTGGACCTATCCAAAATTTCTAAATTGTCGAGCTCTATCCTTCCATGTTTTAGCATCATAATACATGACATAATATGGCATAAACTATAGTGTAATTGGAAAAATTAAAATCACACTAATATACCATAGTGGTTGAGACTCCTTCCAAACAAGAGAGTGGAACCCACTATTAAAAACCAAATTTTTACATCTTTGTTAAAGACCAGAGAATAGACCAACCACATCCACGATCATTTTTTCCTCGATCAACTCAAAATTACACAAATAGACCATGTTCACGAGTCAAGGTACTATTAACATGTGTTTCCCTTTTGACCTACTTTGAATATAAAATTGGACTAGTGATATAAGGAGAATACGATTAAGTGTCTCCGATTCACGCGTTCCAATAGGTGTTGGAAAGATATCGGATTAATCTTCCATCTTTGGAATGGTTTAGGGATAATTAGGAAACTTTTACCACCTAGAATGTCCTCCGATCATATCTTCATATTGTTAGTGTAGGATATTATTTATCCTTTATTTTTTTATGGTGGATTATACCTACATTTGTTGAGTTAGATTTCTTAGGTGTACTAGTATTGTGGAGTTAGCTTGCTAGTATTATGGAGTTAGCTTGTTAGTCTTATGGAGTTAGATTAACTACCAAAATTAGTTAGTGGGAGTTGTATGCCTATTATTATGATCCTTCACCACTATTTTAGGTGGTAGTTATACTTCCTCCTATATGTACATCTTGATTATTGGGCTATTTATTGGAGTGTGTTGAGTTGGAGCTATTCTCATCCTTTGCAATTGTCTCATGTAATTTTCATACTTATAGTTTCGTGTGTGTGCTTAGTCTTGCATTCATGCAATTTGCACCTCACATCTTTCATTGATGGATTATTGATCCAATTTATCTATGAAATTCTCCAATATAGTATCAAATCACCATTATGGTATATGAATGTCCATATTTTATTGTTAGTTTCATATGAAATCTTGAGTTTTTGTAAAATAAAACTTGTTTTTCAAATTCATTTTTGGTTTTGTTCTTGGAGGAGGAATTTCCTATAGTTTTTTTTTAATGTTTTATCTTGTTCTAACAATTACTATACAAGATCTATCTTTGAGTTCTACTGAAAGGGTGTCAAAATCTACTCTCTTGTTCAAAAATATGTTTTTTCAATCTATTTGGGGCACCATTTTCTACATAGGGGTCATTGTTGTAGACTTGAATAACCTTTGGGGAGCCATATATCATATCTCCATTTATAACTCCCCTGGATTCCATTACAGCTTTGGGCACCTTTAGTATAGCCCTAAAACAATCGGGTGCCATTCTTTTTCCCTTGGATGCCACTTTTACCTCTAACAAGGCATTTCTTTGAAAAATAGCCTAAAACACCTCCTTGACTCCAAAATATCTCCTTAGAGGACACCATTACATAATAAACCTTTTTTAACTTCCCATGGCCTCGTTCAAGCCTATAATTACAAGAAATGCCTCATATTTGGTCCAAACCCATTAAAAATTTACCTAAAACCATTTTTTCAAAAACGTAGTATTGGGGTTTTTGGTGGTTTTGGTATTTTAAAAATGTTATTTTAGGTATTTGAGTTCTTTTTGGTCTCTTTTAATATTTAGGAAAAATTTATTTAAGAGGATTTAATCATTTAGTTTACCTTGAATTTTTTCCTGTCGAAGATGAAGGGTGAGGCTCACATTGGCGGAGGCTAATTCCCCCTCATAAACTAAACCATTGTATTCTACATTCTTTTCCAATTCCAACGTGTGTTTGGAAGGCTAGGTTCACCTAAGCCTTACATCATTTTAAAATATTTTATTGCAAATGTATTTAAAATAGGCCTCATTTACAAGAAAGCAATTATTTAATAAATTTTGATCGGTAGCTTGAAAATGAGTGTTGTATTTTGCAAGTTCTTATGCATTGATCCTATTTATAGTGTAAAATATACTAATTTATAAAGTTCCAAAATTGGGGGTTGCTTAATATGGTTTCTAGGGGGTGTTCTAATCACATGAAGATGCATTTTTAGTTGAGTTTGATGTCTCACATTCTTGAGTGTGTTCTTGCACTTATCTCTTTTGCATTCTCATGGACAATTTTCAACCGATCCCGATGTCCATTTCAGTGTGCATTAGTCACCCATGATTTATTTGCATTAATTTATCTCATTTGTAGATGCATGATGGAATATTTTCTTCATAGAATTATGGTTTTAGGGCCAATGACGTAGCAACCGCCTCTGCCACTTCTTCTTAGTAGGGATAATTATGAATTGGAATTTGAGCATGAAACATTTTCTTACTTAATAAGACATCTACCCATTCTTGTATGAATAAGTACCTACCCCCATTGACCCATATCAACTCAAAGACTGGCTCAAATCATGTGACATGGTTCTTGGTCACTTGTTGATGTACATTTCCATGCCTCTCCACCATCATGTGGCACACACAAAGTGTCATCACCCTATTTAGAGAATTCTTCATAATTCATATTGATTCCCTTCAAATATTTAAGTTATTACTCCTTCTAAGACAATTGTTTCCACCCCCATTTCATGCGATGATAGTTTTGCTTGATACAAATTTTCCTGTTCATATTCCTGATGATGAGGATTATTATTCTATTTTTGATGATGTGAGTATTGATGAGGATACATATCCTCCCTCTCATGACCACCTTTAAGATAAGGTTGAATCTACTCTTGAATCTCTCGCCATTCATGATCCATCGGAAACCATGCATACATGTTCATAGTTTCATGGTATTACACCTTATTTCATTACCTTTGCCTCGATCCATAGTCATTATGTGAGGAATACTCTACTCCTCCTAATTCTTGTGTTGATGATACATTCATGTAAAAATTTTCTCTTATTTTTGTCGAGAAACCTTGTTATGTAAAAAATTAGCACCCTAGGATTATCTTATGAAAGATACCTACTTTATGCTAACATGGGACCATCTCTCAAGTTGTGGGACTTGTTACTTGAGATGGACCTCCGGAGAAGGCCGGATTCCTCTACCTAAATCTAATGCTAAAATACTCCTAGAAGGGAAAATTTAGATAACTAATCCTAAACTAACCATTCCAAGGGACCAGGGAGAGAGAGAGGGTTAGAAAGATGCATGAAAAGGAAATCCTACACTAGAAAAGGTGATAACACCGAAAAAGGGGTTGTGGATCTGTCCCAAATGAATGAAAATGGGAGAAAATGGAGGTGGAGAGGGTGGAAAAAGCATGACAGACCAAAACAACACTCAATACACCAATTTCATAAGCACAACATCATTGGAGTTGCAATGAGAACAAAATATGCACAACCATACCTGCAAATGTGACAGAGAGGCAAGAGAATGCAATAAACAAAGCTAGGGTAGTGAAATAACCACAAAACTTAAATTTTATTGCTCTAGAAGTTGCACAGACCATTACATTGAGAAAGGGAGGAAAGATTCATCATTACAATGCCAAAAATGAGGCTTGGAACTCTAACATCCACCCACTAGCTTTGAGAAGAAGAGAGCATCATTTCAAAATGTCCAACAACTAAAAAATGAGCTCTCTTTTACAATATATAGAAGTTAGAAAATAAAGAGAGGATTAAAATCACGAAATGGTGGTTGCAACCACAAAAATGAATTCAATTATCTGAAATATCATGGAGAACCCTTCAAACCCATTCCTTTATGTCCTTTAGCTTGTTGGAGAAGAAAATATACCTATGCATTCATTAATGCATTTTCAACTTCTTGGGATGTTACATTTTGGGCTTAGAGATTTTTCTTCATTTTTCACCCATCAACCCCACCGAATTTCCATATTTTATGACTTAAATCTTCACGATGAAGAGCTCAAAAATATAATTCCAACGAGTACAATTTTGTCCATTTTGGTGTTACTCGAGTCAAAATTTACTGCTTGTGCAGTCTCAAGGAGGCTCGCTTTACTTGTGGGTTTTCAAGCCTCTATTACTTACAGATAGCACTAGCCAAATCCTCACACAACTCTTCAACTCATTTCCTTTGGCTCAAGATCTCGATCCTTCATTCTTTAAGCTCACCCCTATGTTGTGCGTTTTTGGGATACTCAGACTTCATTGTTTTGTGGGTTGTCATAGTTTCTTGGTGATTTAATTTTCTCGGAGAAAAGAAACCCCAATTATTCGTAGATAGCATAGGTCATTTCCTACACTAATCTCCATTTATTTTTCACACTTTACGAGATTTCAAGGTGATTTGACTTGTGGATCCGACCCCTCACCGCTTCAAAGTAAGCATGGGCCATTTTCCCTCATAACTCCTAGCTCGATCACCTTTACATTGCGGTTTTCACAATGACTTAGCTTGGGTTTTCATGGCTCCACCACTTCTTAGTAATTCCATGTCACAACCCCATATAGCTACATCACCATATACATTGTTTGATTTTGGGGTTACTCAAATCATGCTTTGAGCTAGCCTTTTCTTTGAAGTAGTGGCACCATGAATCCCCAAGCTACCCTCCAAGTTTGTCGTCTTTTTAATGTGCTTTGTTTGGACTGTGAGTGGATGTTACTTTGCAGCAATGAAAAGTTGAAACTGTAAGTTTCTCTTTTCTTTCACCCTTTCTCATGGGTTTTTCGAGTTACTCAACTCATGCTTTGAGCTATCCTTTACTTTGTAGTAGGGTAACATCGTATTCTCATAACAATCCCTCTTTTCCTTTGGATGCTTTGTGGAGTTAGGGGTGCCTTTTCTTGCTTAGGTTTTGGGGAGTGCTTAACTCACATAACCAAGTGAGAACTACTTTGTAGTTAGCTCGATCCCAAACCCCGCATACTCTTCTTATTTTTTGTCTTTTGGGTTTACGACCGTATTTAACTCACGGGTTTTTAACCCCCATTGCTTCACGGTTGTGTCGATCACAAACCCTCCACTACTCCCAACTCGCCGAGTTTCTCGGCCATGAGCTTGTGACCTACTCTTCAAATTTGCTCCAATTTTGAGTTTTTTCAGATTTTTCCCAACTTTGCTAATTGTTTTGGATTTTCCTGGATTTGGGAGTTAGAAGAAATGGAGTAGAGTGCCCCAAGCCAAATTTCTCAATTTTAAGCATTTTAAATCATTTTTGGCCAAGTGTTGAGCTGAAACAAAGGTAAATGCTTTAAATGGTCCTAAGTGCCCCAAAAACATGAAAATACCCATTTCTTCATATTCTTCATTGAAGACCCAAGAAAGTGTTCAAGTCCAATTTTCTCAATTTGTCCATTTTTTCCATGGAGGTAAAAATGGATAACAATTTGGTGACTCACGAGGACATCTGCCTACTAGATGAGTTGATCCATGTACTTGAAGCATCCATTGGGCATGGAGTCATCTTCGTAATATGAAATATGATTTGAAACCCGAAACTCGACCCCGAGACACTTGAAGCACTTCTTGAACTTGGAGCTGACCTATTTCTTGCTCAAATTTTCCATCTCATTATTAGAAGTTTCCGGAATATTGATTGAGTAGAAAATTATTTTGAATATGAAATTTCTCTTTCGTTCACTCTACAAATGATCTGATGAGATTGAAAATAAAGCTTGAAGCTTTCCTAAAATCTAATTTATGCTAAGTATGAAGAACACCTGAATGAATCATGGAAAAGAATGAAGTATTGCAAATGTTTGGATGACATGCTAATTTGGATACACTCGAGACTACCTTAAAAGAACCGATTTCTTCATGAACACTACCTTTACTCGAATCGGAATATGTAAGAGAAACAACAACACACAAGCTATGCACAAAGAGGATGATGATACATGTTCCAAGTGGAAACATGTATAGTCTACACATGTACTTCTTCTGACAACAAACCTACCTACTCTACTCTAACTAGAGGAAAATATAAGTTAAACAAAAACTACGCAATAGGTTGTGAGAAATAGCTTCCCTTCCTCATAATTTGAGACCATGTAACTAATTTTGCAATGAACATGGTCATAAGTAAGAGTGAAAAATTGTCTAGAAGCTGGTTCTTCACTCTATCCATCAAAGTATCAACAAAAATCAAAATAATTACCTCCTTTAGTTCTTCGTCATATTTTGTTTGGAGGTTTTGGACCTGAAATTTGACACCTTGAAGCTCATCCTCATGCTTTGAAATGAGCATGACTGATTGTAACTCGATTTTGGCTCCAAGCTAGCCAAATACCTGATTGGGCAAGGGGATTTTGGAACCATTGGGATGATCCTTGTGATTTTCCCATTCTTATGAATCTCAACTCCATGGGTGGAGTCATCTTGCGAACTTTCTTTTTGAAGGTGACTGCTTATATGCTGATTTGGAATTGATAATGCCTCTTCTACAAAAATCTCTGTTTCCACCTTGATGACTCCTGATTTTACATTTGTTTCACCATGGGTCTCCTCATTCTCTGTTCCATTCTCATCTTCCATTAAAAGTATTGCAATCTCTAGACATGCGCAGAGAAATGAGGATAACTGCATTCCATCAAAGCACCTTGCTCACTTTCAAAACAATATTCCTCAAGGTCCTAGGGTAATAATAGTGTTGAAAAAGAATTCATCTTCCCCTTCATTTCCTTTCAAACTGTCCCTCAAATATTCCTAATATATTTTGGTATTCAGCTCCTCTTTGTGCACAACTTTCACATTTTCATCCTCCCAATATGAATCATACCAATCATCCACTGATAAAAAAATTTCATCCTTGGTAGGATTGGTAGGATAAGATGTATAGAAAAGGGGCTACTGATTTACTACATGCTTAGGAAAAGGTGTTTGATGCCCAAAAGACCTAATTTTATCACTTGGAGAATCCAAATGACCCTCCAAAGCATGATCCCTACTCTACTAATATGTACTTTCTAAAACATCTCCATGGTTTTCCCAAGTCTTGTTGTTTGGAGTGTTGGATAGGATTCTCCTTCTCTTTAAAAGCATAGCAAACATCCCTTTCTATCAACCTTGTAGGATAACTTTCTTTAGTGAGTGCCGGGTACAAAGTAGGGATAGATATGAAATACCACAACTTCGGAAACATTAGTGCAAGGTTTGGTGAAGTTGGGTAGTGCCTCGGGAGGGATTTTTGCAAAGTTTGGGAATGCTTTGGGCATGAAAAAATTGTGGAGCATAAAATGAAGGATAAGGAAGAAAAGGAGCTTCCTGATTTTGGTACGGAATGATGATTTTTTTATTATTTTCATAAGGGGAAGTAAGAATTCGAGGTGGTGAGGGAAGAATTACAATAATGAGGATGTGTTTTATTTTTCCATCTTGAATGAGAATCTTATCGCCTTGAGGAAAAATTTCCCCCTAAGGAATGAATCAATATAGCTAAATCAGTATCAAAGGATCTCAAATAATACAAGAATGCCATACCTTGTGAGGGTCTGTATTCTTGAGGAATTATGTGCCATGTCCTTTTGAATATAATGTTGAGATCAAGAATGAACTCCATTGGAGCTCGCTGTATTTTGCTGAGATGTTATATGAGGAAAATGACATCTACATCCTCCTTGAACTGGTGGTGCAATTTTTCTCCCAGATGATTCCATGTGGAAATGGATTGTGGAGCCAAACTATTGTACCAATCTTTTACTTTTCCTTTAAATGATGAAACTATAATTATGAGTAAAATGTTCTCTTTTGTGACATCATGAATGGAAAAATGGTTTCTATATCTTAAATACAATCAATAGGGGACTGATCTCCTTTTACATATAAAAAGGGTAGATTTTTCAAGGTTTTTTTGGGGATAACATCCAACTATTGCAAATGGAGTGGACTAGAACTAAAATGAGGAATGGAAAATCTCCTTAAAGAGCCATGAATGAAATGAAAAATTAAAATGAATGGAAGAATAAAGGGAAAGGTCTACAACTAA
Source organism: Taxus wallichiana var. yunnanensis (assembly GCA_018340775.1). NCBI lineage: Eukaryota > Viridiplantae > Streptophyta > Pinopsida > Cupressales > Taxaceae > Taxus > Taxus wallichiana. The sequence continues at coordinate 448,642,976 of CM031234.1, read as the reverse complement.
GATAATGGGTTGCTTGAATCAGTGGAGTCACCATATGTGTTGAAAACATACCTCCAAAGGTTGAATACCATCAATAACACATCAATCTTGCTGGTATGAATATGTAAAGCTCCTCAATCTTGTCCTATCGGGTGTGCCAAAACTGTTATGTCAAAAAAGTAGCACCTAGGATTATTTGATGAAAGATCCCTACTTTTTGCTAACATGGGACCATATCTCAAGTTGTGGGACTTGCTACTTGAGATGGACCTCTGGAGAAGGCTGACTTCCTCTACCTAAATATAATGCTAAACTACTCCTAGAAGGGAAAATACAACTAACTAATCCTAAACTAACCATTCCAAGGGACCATGGAGAGAGAGAGAGAGAGAGAGAGAGAGAGAGAGAGAGAGAGAGAGAGAGAGAGAGAGAGAGGTTAGAAAGATTCATGAAAGGGAAATCCTACACTAAAAAGGTGATACCACTAGAAAATGGGGTTAGAAAAATTTCAAATGAATGAAAATGGGAGAAAATGGAGGTGGAGAGGGTGGAAAAATAACCACAGACCACAAAAACACTCAATACACCAATTCTATAAGCACAACATCATTAAAGTTTGTAATGAGAACAAAATATGCACAACCATACCTATAAATGTGATAAAGAGGCAAGATAATGCATTAAACAAATATAGGGCAGTGAAATAACCAAATAATTTAAATTTAATTTCTCTAGAAGTTGCACGAACCATTACATTGAGAAAGGGAGGCAAGATTCTACAATGCCCAAAAATGAGGCTTAGAACTTTGACATCCACCCAAAAATTGAGAACAAAGAAAAATTTCAAAAATGTCCAACTAAAAAATGAGATCTCTTTTACAATATATAGAAGTTAGAAAAGAAAGAGAGGAGGAAATTCTGAAATGGTGGTTGCAACCACCAAAAAGGCATTAAATGCTCTAAAAAATCGCATAGAACCACGAAAACCCATTCCTTCATGTCCTTTAGCTTCTTTGAGAAGAAAATATGCCCATGCCTTCATTAATGCATTATCAACTTCACAGGACGTTGCATTTTGGGTCCGGAGAGTGTTTTTCATTTTTAGCCGATCAACCCCACCAAATTTCCATGTTTTATGACTTCATGAGGAATTTATCAAAAATATGATTCCAACGAATACATATTTTTCCATTTTGGTGGTTTGAGTTAAAATTTATGGGTGTGTGGGTTTCCGACTACTTTACTTGTGGGTTTTCAAGCCTTTATTACTTCTAACTAGCACTAGCCAAATCCTTGAACAACTCTTCAACTCATTTCCTTTGTATTGGGATCTCAAGACTTTGTTGCTTTAAGCTCACCTCTATGTTGCGGGTTTCCTGGATGCTCTAATTTCATTGCTTTGCGAGATTTCAAAGTCATTCGATTTCTTTACTATTCTCATAGAAACGAATCCCCACGATTTACAGCTAGCACAGTCATTTCCCCACACTAATCTCCATTTATTTTTCATGCTTTTTGGGATTTCTAGGTGACTTGACTCTTGGATCTAACCTCCCAGGTGCTTCAAAGTAAGCCAAGTCATTTTCCCACGTAACTCCTATTTTGATCACCTTTGCATTATGGGTTTTTCGCAATGACTTAGCTCGGGTTTTGGGCCTCCAATAATTCTTAGTAATGTCATGTCACAACCCCACATAGCTGCATCAACATCTTCTTCACACAATTTTTGATTACTCAACTCGCGCTTTGAGCTAGCATTTTCTTTGAAGTAGTGGCACCAAGAATCCTGGGATGCCCTCCAAATTTGCGGGATTTTTAAAGTTCTTTTCTCGGACCTTCAAGTGGATAATAATTCAAAACAATGGCCCATTGAAACTATGAGTTTATCTTTTCTTTTCCCTTGCTCGTGGGTTTTTGGAGTTACTCAACTCGTACTTTGAGATAACCTTTACTTCACACATCGGAAGTGTCATATTCTCATGCAACACCCCTCTTTTCCTTTGGTTTTTTTGTGGAGTTTAGGGATGCCTTTGTTTGATCAGGTTTTGGATAGTGATTAACTCATGCAATCGAGTGAGAAATACTTTGCATTTATCCCAATCCCAAACCCCGCATATTCTTATGCTTTAGGCCTTGCGGGTTTACGACCCTACTTAATTCATGGGTTTTAACACCCCATTACGTGGCGGTTGCATCACTCACAAACTCCGCACTACTCATAACTCACCGAGTGTGCATGAGATTACTGAGTTACTCTTCAACTATGTTCCAATTTTGATCTTTTCAGTTCTATACCAACTTTGCTAATTGTTTTGGATTTTCTTGGATCTAGGGAGTTAGAAGAAATGGAGTGGAGTGCCCCAAGCCAAATTTATCAATTTTAACCATTTTTAATCAGTTTTAGGAAAGTGCTGAACTAAAACAAAGGAAAATGCCTTGAAATGGTACTAAGTGCCCCAAAAACATGAAAATACCTATTTCTTCGATTCTTCATTGAAGACCCAAGAAATTTCTCAATTTTTCCATTTTTTCCATGGGGGTAAAAATGGATAACAAACCCTTTTGGGACGATTTTTTTCTAGACATCGATGTATTTTCTTAGACCCTACTTGTATTGTAGTACATGGATATTTTTTTCCATTTCTTGAGCCTTCACACATGTATACTTTAGAGGATTCATACATCTCCATTGATGAGAGCTCCACTTCCGGATATCACACTTCTATTATTTTGGAGATTATCATTGATCTTCCTATGATTGTATATCCTCATTCTTCATTTGTGACATTTATTAGACCTTCACTTCATATGGAAATTATTTCTATAAATGATCCATATCCATCCTTTTAAATATCTACTTAAATGACATTACCATCGGTTCTTACGTATACTCTTGCCATACCTATGCCACATTCTAGTGATGGAAAAATTTCAGATTTCTTCGTACTACTGCCTTCAACATCCTTCATAGAGTGGGAATAATTTTAGTACACCTTTTCTATTCTTCCTAAGGGTAGAGACATTGTTTGATGTAGATGGACCTTATTCAGTCTTTAGGTGGAAGTCCACATTATCAACACTATGATGGGGGCCTTCTATGCCTATCCTCTTATTTCTCTCTCTCCTTTCTCGGAGATTCTCTAAGTACTTTTAGGGGATTATTTTTAAGGAATAGTTTCACTATGTATTTATCTTTTCTCTAATTTTGGGGGAGTCTTTTCCGGAGTCTTTTCCCATTGGGTTTTCTCATTTTCTCCACTTTGTGAGAGTTTCATTGTACTTGGGTACATGATCATGTCTCGTTTCGAGGACCCATTATTTTACTTACTTAAGCTATGCTTAAGGGAGTGTTAACATAGGATATTATTTATCCTTTATTTTTTTATTGTGGATTATTCCTACACATGGATTATCCCTACACTTGTTGAGTTAGCTTGCTTAGGTGTACTAGTCGTGTGGAGTTAGCTCGTGAAGTTAGATTTATAGTCTTATAGAGTTAGCTTAACTACCAATATTAGTTAGTGGGAGTTGTATGCCTATTCTTAGGCTCCTTCACCACTATTCTAGGTGGTAGTTACACTTCCTTCCTCCTATATGTACATCTTGATTATTGAGCTATTTATTGGAGTGTGTTGAGTTGGAGTTATTCTCATCTTTTGCAATTGTCTCATTTGATTTTCGTACTTGCATTTTTGTGTGTGTGAGATTAGTTGTATCTTCATGTAATTCATGTCTAACATATTTCATTAGTGTATTATTTTATCCAGTTGATCTGTGGTATTCTATGATACATATGGAATCTTAACAACATAGTTTATTGCACATAACATATAGTTACTTTTTTCCTTTTTTCTTGATCATTGCCTCTTAAATTAAAACAATTTATTCCACAATTATTATTTTAAAAATCAATTATTTCATATGGATCATTCTTAAAACCCCATGGCTTTGATTTTTTTATATCCCTTGCCTTTCGATTGTTTATCTTATTCCACATATAATTTACATTGACTATCTTATGGTGACACATGAATACACATTCTATACAATAGTCCAAGGTTATTAAGTATTTTTCCCTCTAAGGGGTTACTTTAACAAAATAAGGAGTTAATTTAACTAGGGGTTTAATTGGATAATGTGGGCATGAGTCCCTTTTTTCCCCATCCAAATGGACCCATGCCCCTTGCACCTAAACCACTTAAAAAGTAATTTAAATTAAACTTATTCACCCCAAAATTTAAAAGGGAGCCACTTGACAACCAAAATTCAACCACGTGGTCCTAATTAGGCAAGTGGAAAATCTTAGGTTTAATTGGAGCCCTTGGATCAAAGGAATCTCCATCTTTGATCTCTAGGGTTTCTAAAAATCCCTAATTATCCAAATAATTTAATTACCTTTCATTTTCTCTTATCCTTTTTTTTTTGTTTTGTGGGTTATGGAGGAGCTTTCGGGAGTCCAAAATCTATTTGTTTATTTATTTTTATTCTCCTACCTATTTTTACTCAAAAATACCCTTCTTAGGGTTTTGAGGGAAGGAGAACATATCTAAATACACACACACATGAATATGTATATACTCATGGGTTCTCATAAAAACATACATGCATGCATGCATGCATACATACATACATACATACATACATACACACACACATGCATACATACACATACATAAATACATACATACATACATACATACATACATACATACATACATACATACATACAATGTAGTTTTGTATGTATGTATATGTATATCCCTCTCACACCTTGGCCATATTTAGACCCATCCTCACTTGGTTGCATCATACATATAGATATGTATGTACATATATACATATACACATATATATGTATGACATGACCGAGTGAGGATAAGTTTGAATATGGCCAAGGCGTGAGGGGGATATTAGGTTTAAGGAGTGGGTTGTACCCAAAGGGGAGAGAAATGAGATAATAGCATGGCCAAGCCCATATATGTGTATGTGTGTGTATAATTTTCCCTATATCTGTATAATATATCTACACACACACACACACACACACACACACACACACACACACACACACACACACACACACACACACACACACACACACACACACACACACACACTTTTGGATTTTTTTTTAAAAACAAATATGATATAAGGAACCCTCTCTTTTCAAAAACAACATATATAATGTCTATTAATATACATACATACACATATATGTATATACAACTTACTCAATTACTATATTGAATAAGGAGTTCTAATTTTCTTACAAACAAGTAATCAAATGAGATGAGAAATAGAACTAATTAGATAAGTTAAGATCCATTTCATTTCAAAATATATAATATAATGAATCAAACTTGGGAGATTGATAAGAAAAAACAATAATTATTTTTAACCATTATAATGCAATAAACTAATAACCAATTTATCTATTTTATTGCGATCTATATAGATCAACAAAATAAATGGAATCAATTTCAAACCAAACAAGTTTAAAAATGAATTTTCCACAATTAATTTTAATAAAAATCCATAGTTTGATAAGTGTTAAAACAAGCTCAATAAACTAAAAAAACTTCTTTTATTGAAATAAATCAACAATTTCCCATACAAAAAAATAAGAATAAGAGGATTTCTATTTTACAAGTTAACAATTTCTTCATTCCAAAAGGGAAATATTTATAACTTGTTTCTTTGTAGTTCTCAAACAATAATAACACCAAATAACTCTTTCATTTGTTTACATTAACAAGATTTCAATAAAATTAAAATTCAAGCATACAAGCCTCCCAAAAAGTGGGAGTAACATGTAAAAATTTCCTTTGATTCAAAAATCAAAAATAAGAAGTCAAGCTCCCAAAATTCATATCTCCTCCAAGCTCTATCTTCAAAAAACAAGCCTCTAAAGCCACAAGAGAAGGCTTGGTTTACCACCCATCCAAATGACATTATTACATGTCAAAATCTTGTTGGCATAGTGTTGTCATTGATGCAAAAATAGTGAGTATATGATGTTTTCATTGGTGTCATTGATGTCAAAAGAGATAACAAACATGAAGGTCAATTGGTAGTGTCATGCTAATTTAATTTTCTTGTTGAGATTGCTTGGTCTTGATGGTTTTGCATTGGTTCTTGAGTTAGTTTGATGGATTGTAAAGGCAATGAAGTGTTTTGGTAATGATGGTAAGGTGTCATGTAGTGTGTTAAAGGTCTTTGCAGGTGTGAACGTGTGTCAATGTATTGAGGGAGTCAATTTTGGTGAAGCAAACATTTTCAAGGTGCTTATTTTTGAAGCACCTAGTTAGTATGTATTGTATGTGATGATGGAGTACATTTATGTATGATCTATTTGATCATGTTTATAGCATGGGAAGTATGAATATGAGGTGTAGACACATTCACAAGTGTCTCAAATTGTAGATATGAGGTGAAGACATGATTTTTAGGTCTACACTAGACCTATTCTTAAGCCTTAGGTGGAAAAATGAGATTGGTGGAGAAGTTTTATAGCTAGTATGCAAAGTTGATGATTGGAGAATGTGAAGCAGGTTGTTCTTGAGGTGTGGTCAAATTTTTAGGTCTTGATTTGAAGGTATGTGCAAGATATTTGAGTTTTACCCTTACTCAGTTCTAAAAATTAAGATTTTGTGCTTGATTTAGAATTTATGATGCTAGTTGGCATGTGGGAAGTCTGAATGGGAGGCTAATATATTCATGGTAGCTGGGGAAGGGACCAAAGATGACATTTTAGGCATTAGTTCCAGAGTTAAGAAGCCAAACATGATTTAAACCCTTTTAAAACCCTAGTTCTAAAGAGATGGAGAAGATATTCTTAATAATGGAATAGAATGGATTGTTAGTGAAAGTTTGTTGATTAGAGGTTGTAGAGGGACTCATACAGATTTCTCCATGTGTAAGTTAGAGGTTTTGGTTGTGTGGACCCACTCAAAAGGAAAATTTATGGAAAAGTTGAGTTTGTGATCAATTTTTACATTAGACACAGTGACTAATTTGGTTTTTGAGATAGTATGGGAGCTGTTATACATTTCATAGGTGATTTTAGATCATGTTTAAGCTCTTAGGAGTTCTATACAACTTCATTTTCAGGATTGGTTTTGGGTGATTTCAGGTGATATGATTGTAAAGGATTTTTGATGGTGTTAAAGTATGATTTGTGGAATCCTATGCATTTGGTGATGAACCTAAGATCATGATATTTCCATTGGTATATTACAATTGGAATTTATGAGGTGATTTGTGGTCTTCATATCTCGAATACTAGTTTTGGAGGTCTTAGACCTAGTGAAGAAGGTTGCTCCTCTTGGTGGTGTTTTTGCATGAGATGATGGTGCAGAGTGATTCAAGCTTGCTGAAGGTTGTTGATGGAATTAGAAAAAATGTCTAAGTGGCTTCAACATTTTAGTGGTGGTCATTTTTTTCTTAAGAACATCTAGTTTTGGCATGTAGGATTTTTAGTTCTATTAGGATTTCTTGTGTCTTGGTGAGATATTTGGATATGAAGATGGTATTTCCGACCTATATGGTCAATTGTGTGACATTTTTATGATGTTATCATGTATTTTTCTCTATGATGGATGACCTAGGTGAGTTATAAGTGAGAGACATGTATATAAAACATGTTATATGGCTCGTTTAAAAAGTTGGAAAAGAGGATGAAAAGTGCAAGCTAGAGGGATGTTTGAAGGAAGTGAAGGTGGTCTTTTTGACCATCATGAGAGGGAAAAGATGATGATATGATGTTTTAGAGAGAGATCAGTTGTTTGCGAGCTAGACCGGATGTTGAAATCATCTTGAAGGAATAATTTCTTGAGCATGGAGGCTAGAAGGGAGTTTTGAGGAAGATAGAGAGAAGGTGAGATTCATGGTGTCATCATCAATTATTGGTGAAATGTTTTAGAGATGATAAATGTATAATGTGACTTTGGTTGGTGCTGAGAAAAATTTGGGGGGTGGGTGCTTCCTTGTATGGTTGGTTTTCTGTCACATCCCACAATTTCATTCTTTTTCATTGAAAGAATAAGTCGTAATATGAAGAGTGGTTTATGAAGGCAAGGGGATAGGTACTGTTACATGAAGGCAAAGGGACATGTACTGTTACATGGTGAAGGTCAGTAGATAAATGTACATATGTATACCTTGAAAATGATATATATACTTATGCATAGTTATAAGATCTCATGTGTAACAAAACTTTTTGCAAGCATTCTGGAGTACTTGACATTTATAACTTATTTTTGTTATGCTAGGTTATATGAGATTACTTTACCTTGTTGTGTGTGATGATTTTGATGCATTGGTATCTTGCTTGGTTTTTGTACTGTTATTTTTATTTTGTTTCATCGAGCTTGCTAGAAATAATGATTTACAAAATAAGATGAATTTATACATAGCTATAACATATTATTTTTGTAATTGGAAATAACGATGAATGTTTAAAAGATACTAACTTTCCATTGACATTATTATGGTCATTAATCGTAAAGCAATATGATGGATTTTGGTAATGGATAGGTAATCTTAGATTTTTAAGGTAAAAATTTATGGTTGGCTTAATGATATTTTACCAATCAGGAAAATGCAATTATTTGTATTGTAAGAAAATATAAATTTGGTTTATATGATCTTTGATTACTTAACTATATTATAGCTTGATCATAACATATATAATTTTTAATTGGTGATTAGATTCATCACCATACATTATGAATAAACTTGTATGGTTTGATTCTTATCTTCTACTTGATCATAACGGCAAGTTATGTGGTCATTGATTTTGTTTGGTTTTAGATCTTGAAGAAAAATGAAGGATTGTTAATTGTTTGAAAATACATTAATATGGAAGTTGTGTTAAGGATGGTATGAATGTTAAAAACCATGGCATAATGGATTCAGGAATTATAATTATTGAAATGGTCATTAACCATACTCCTTTGGAATTGGGTATAGATATAAGATCACACACTTTGGGTATCTATTTAGTCTTGATTACATACTACTATTCATATGATTCCTAAGTAAGAAAAGTACTAATTAACCCATGTCTTTGGCCACCTTTCTTTGCTTTCTATTGCCACTTTTGGTCTTACACCCTTACTTACTCATTATTTCTTTTTATACCTCAACATTTATCATCCTATACACCAGCACCCAGCCAGACACCAACATTAGGTGCCCTCATCCCCTTTAGGCATCCCGACCCTTTTGTACTTTGTTCACATCTTTTGGGTTCTTTCTAGCCATTTAAGCATCTTATATTTTTGGTAGTCAGACTTTTCAAGGTTAATTATGAAATTAAAGAAAAGGAATCATATAAATATAAAGTTATGTGACCATAATAAAGGACCAAACACTAAGCATTAGCTATCACCACCTAAGTTTGCATCCATCAAGCATCTAATAGCTTCATTACATTCATATAAGACCATCCAAGGGACAAAAGATCTAGTTAGTTTACATAAACTTCATAGGAGGGAAGTTCATTCTATTCCATGCACAAGTCTTCTACATTTATTTACATCTAGCTTATTTTCTCGCTATCAAGTGCAACACGCATAAGAGCCGCTTAGGGCATGATTACACACACAAACACACACAAAACTACATTGGGTTTAAGATAGAGCATAGGGCTCATTCATAAGTTCACCATTGTGACAACTAAGGATAGTCTGAACCCTCATTCTACATCTTTCTTGTTTGATATTTGATGTCTATTTGAGGGTTTTACAGGTTCATATTTCATTGTAGGTTTCTAGCGAACTCGATGATCATTGTGTGACCTCATAGTGACCAAAAGTGAACAAAAAAAAATTATGACCCTAAAAAGCTGAGTTTTTGAGCATTTTCATAGATATAGGTTCCTATTTCAAGTTTGTAGTGCCCGTGGGCATTCTTGACCCTTTCTGGTGCCCCCGTCTAGCCTCGCTCCTCCGATCTACATTCTTCTAGGTCTCTATGTGATGCTCCTTAATTTCAATTCACTTGGTCATAACTTTAGTACATTCTATATTTTATTGTGAATCAACTATTCACCTCTTTCTCCTCCTTGCAACTAAGGTTTCATACTCTATTATTTAGTTTTCTTGAGTATCATTATTATACTTAATTGTCATTTATTTATCGCTACAATAACATTTATATTAAACATATACATTTCCATATTTAGATTAATCATTGGGTAATTAAAATGATCAAAGGTTAATTGTTTGTCTTTTTATTGTTTATTGGTGATATGGTCTTTGACCATACTCGAGTGGTATTTGATTATTAAAATGGTCTAGAGGAATATGTTAGTAATGTTTACCATGGTTTCAACCATATCTTTTGCTTGATAGTTTTTATTTAAAATCTTTGGTCAAATCAACCCTAACATGAAAATAATGGTAACTTGAATATTGTTTGATTTTAATTATTACCATGCCACATTAAAGTGGATAAAGGTTTGGGGATAATCTTCGATTGTTTGACTTGCACCTCTAGTTATGTTTTGGAGGGAATTAGAGATGTCGGTGGTTGTTAGTAAATTTATCCACTACATGACACCTATGCATGAGTTAATGACATTAAATTTACTAGGATATCAAGAAGCTTCCTCAAGTCGCTACCCTAACATGTAAACGAATTCATTTTATTTCTTTATTTTTATTTTCTTGAGCTCCTTTTCTGTTTGAGCTCCATTCATTTGAGAAATGCATGAGGTTTTTTTACAGGATATTTATAGTCAAGATAATTTTAGACTCTACTATATTTATATTTATTATTTTGGTTTTGTCTTAAATCTCTATAAATGTGAATGGGATGGGGTTTATCTGGTGTTCGATTTCTTGATTGTTCTTTGGAATGATTTTGTGTTATTTTGTGAAGAAACACAATAGGGTGTTTACTTGGATCTTAAGTGGGAGAAGCTTGCAATTTTAAGGCATGGATTCTTAACCCTTTACGTGTTGTTACATTTCAAACTAAGTGTGAATAATGGTTTAATTTTTGGTCAAACAAAATGGTTATGGAATTTTATCTTGGTGATAATTAAATATCAAATAATATATTTTTTTCTGGTCTTGTTGTTTTATTGGATCTGGGTGTCTTTTGTTTGATAAATACATTATATAATCTGGTTTAAATTTCACATTAGTAAATGCCCAAAACATAATTTGAAAATAGTATATAGATATAGAGTTGTTCCTATTGATTGAGCATTTGACATAACGAAATTAGAATGATTTTGTTTCTATAAGAATACAAGGTAAGATGAAGTAGATAAGTTGTGACTGCTTGATTACTTGATGGGAAACGTCCTTCATTTATCCTACATGCTTAAAAATGGAATTGATTTTTAGAGATCTATCATCAACAAGAAACAAATTTTAATTTAATAGGTTTTTAAAAAAATTTCTTTAATTTGTCATTGGCTGCAAGAGATTCTCTTGATTTGGTTAATTTGATACATTTTCTTGATAAAATCTTATGACTAAGTTAGTCTTTAGGGGGAATCTTAGTGTTGAGATATATTTGGAGTTGACTATTTATCTCTAACTAGCATGATTTGAATTCCTAGCTCGATATGAGCTCCTAATTAACGTTGTAAGGCATCGATACATCATGAGAAATATCCTCCACTATCTAATTTCTATATATTTCTATGATAGGAACATGAAATATTTAATTTATAAGGAAATTTATTCTTCATTTCATGAAGTGGCTTCATCAACATGTTTATTATCTTGTCCATATGTGATTTAATTCCTATTATTTATACCTTGTTGTTTGGATTAAGAAAAAAAATGAAACTATTACTTACAAGGGCTAACAATTGCATTAAGTTGTTAATTCATTGGTTATGATAATGATGGATTAGATCAAATTTTGGTTACTATATTATGGATTGATGAATGTAACATAACAGTTTTGACAAGTTGAATCATTACAAAATTGCCTTATGAAAGAATTTTTTTCTTCTTTTAATTAATCTTTGAGGAAAAGAAAGATTGTTGGGGGTAAATGATTTTGGGTTTCAAATAGTGGGATTATTAGTCTTAAGACTATGTAACAGATCCATATACCCTTGTAATAATGAACTAATTGAAAATAATGTTAACATAGATGTAGGAGTTGTTTATGATAACTATAAAGGTGTGTGTTGCAAACTTAGCACACATTGATATATCACTATTATTGTATTGGATCTCTGAGCTTGGTAAGGTATTTATAAATATTCAATTTTTTCTTAGGTTAAACTCTTTATGATCATTTAGATCGATATATAACAATATGATTGAGGGTTATGATGCCATGCCGGTTCTATTGGATTTTATCCTACAACTTGCAGGATTGAGAAGTATTATGGATTGATTAAAGAAGGGATAACTTGATATGCATTGATTATTAATGTAATGATTTACATGATTTTAATAAATGTAATTTTACTTGATTTTATGTGAATGAAATACTTCACAATTATTTAAGGAAATTTTTTGATGTATTAAATGATTATCCTCGATACTCAATTTTTAATATGTATTGATGTTATTGAACATGAATTTAACAATTATGGTTCAGATCACATGATTGGTTATGAGATATTCTTGTATCATTTTTTAATAGTGAGGCTTTTACTATGATTATCATTTCATGTGATAACATAACTATTTTTAAGGTATTGTTATGATGTAAAGAATACATAACGAAAATGGTAAGACCAAACAATGAAATTGACATGATACTAAAAAGAGATAAGTATAAAACTATATCCATTAAAAATAGATAAACAAGATGAAAAATGTCAATTTATATAAGAAACATATTGTTGTCTTTTAATAACAACAACACACACTGCTTAAGGTAAATTATACCTTTGTAAACATCATACTTGATTCCACTATTCCCTAGTGTGAAAACAATTACTATGATATAAGACAAAGTATGAAGATTCATCATGTTCTTAAGGAATAATACAAATGTACACGTTGAGATTAGTAAACTAAAATGACTAAGTGATTATTAATGTTCATAAGTGATGTTTATCTTATCATTATGAATTGGATTATTCACGTGATCAATTGAGCTAAATCCATGACGGTAGGATGATATACTATACTTACATCACAATGAAATGAGGTACTCATGTTAGTTAGTGACTTGATGAGTTCATTGTACACCTCTATCGTGAATTAGATAATATAATGCATCTTTTAATAGCCTTTCATTAGGATGAAATCATATGTTTTTGTAGTCATTTAACTAAAATGGTTAAATGTAAATGTGTTATTTAATCAATGGAAAATAATCCTGATAACTATGTTAAGGTGGATGTGTGGTGATTTCGAGATAGGTTTTGAGTGGCTTATGTGCAGTCACAAAACTAGGCTTACTAGTGCAATGCCAAAAACTATGCACATAGTAGTATAAAGGACTGATTATATTGTCTCCAAGCTCACCATTTCTTCTTTCGGTCATGTTTTTAACTAGATCTAAGTACTTGCATGATTTGTTGGCTGAAACTAAGAAGATGCATAGGATCTCTGAACCTTTAAAAAGGTCTAACCAAAGGTATACAATGTATATCGGCTCATAAAGAGTGTTTGAAGGGATTAGGTAGATCCAAATGAACATTACAATTGCACATGGTTATAATAGGTTGTCAAGATGTATTCTAGAATATTAATTAATGTTGGATTACTTAGTGTTGATTTAAGAAATAATGTTAAAACATTGCAAACATAAAAAGTTAAGGGATTTTTGTAAAATTAATTAGAAATTTGGATTATCTCTTTGAGTCCTAATAATATTTGAAGGAATAACAATGTAATTAATGGTTTATACAAAAAAATTCCCTTACTTTGTTGAATCATAACATGGGTGTTACATTTTGGTATCAGAGTTGAAGGTTGCAACTCTTGGACATAATGGGTCCTTATACTACCAAGAAATCTTTTCTTGATAAAAGAATATGATGGTTGTAAGTAGGAACAAACTGGACCAGATTATATTGTTGGTCCAGTAGTAAATAAGTTAGATAAAATTATAACAACACTTCATGACAGATGAAACAAGATAGCTTCCTTCGAGTAGTAGTGGTAAAGTGTGAAAATGATCAGTCGAGGAAAAATAACTTGAACTAATTGGTAACAATCAACAAGTAAAACACTTGATTTCTAAATTGTCTTTTGATGACAAGTTTTGGAACTATAATCCAATATGAAATTATACCCAAATTGGGTAGATGAAGTAGCTAGGTTTGGAGTTTCTACTATGGAAGTAGTGTTCAGAAAAGCAAGTGGGCTAGAACAAAATCTGCAAGAAAATCCAACTCATAAAAAGAAAGAGTATAATAAGAGCATCGACTCTTCCTCACCCGTGAATTTTAGGAAAAGGAGGTGGAAAAGATATGACAAAATGTGGGTCGCGAGGATGAATAGAATAGTAAAACATGCTCTAATTTCTAGTAAGAAAGAGTAGAACAATGTTATAATGGCTAACAACCAAGAAAAGGAACAAGTTATTCCTCACAAAATATCAAGTAAGTTAAGTAGGACTTCTTATTGTTGAATTAATTTGATAGTAGTACAACTGAGTTCTTTGTATCTAGTGATTAGCTGGAAAATGAATGAGAAATCTAGTCTTTATCATATGAGAAGAATTTTTTTAAACTACAGACCTATGTCTGTCAATACAACATTGATGTTGTTTAACTTCATCATGAAAATTCGAGTTATACATAATTTTATTTAGGGACTTATGACTTATTGATTAATATTGACTGTCTCAACGTAAGTCAATGGTTATTGAATTGGAAAGATAGAAAAAATCCTAGAAGGTATGCAGAAAACAACAAGCATACATGGAAAAGAAAGGAACAATTTAATGATTAGTTTATCATTGGCTATGATTAAAGGATGGACATATCCGAGAGATAACATTCTGAATAAGAAAAGAGAAAAACTATATAATTATTTTTGTAAAACCATCAGGAGAGTGGAAAATCGTTGGATGCATTTTTTAAAAATGGGAATTACATAAGGAAATGTCTGAAAAGACAAGTGTACTAATGAAAGAAAACAAGTTGGGAAGACTTGGTGGAATTAAAAAAGTGTTTTCCTTGTTTGTTTCAGGGAATATATAACTTTATTTAACTATTTGTTATATATATTAAATAATATTGCATATTATGACTGATTGTAATGAAAAAATTATGTCATATTGTTGACTGTGTGACATTTTTTTCTGGTTGAAAGGATGTTATAGCCAATAAATTTGAATTCATATGAACTCAAATCTAGAAAAAATGGAATTTTGGATGAAAATGTTGACTATTCTCCTTAGGTGTATGATATTAATCTTTTTTTATTATTTTGATTGCAATTAATGAGTAAAATCATCAAGAAAATGATTCATTAAGGGGGAAGTATGTCAAATCCTGTAATTTCATTATGTTTCATCGAAATAATAAATCATACTATGAAGAGCGGTTTACGAAGGAAAGGGGACATGTCTTATTACATGACCGAGGTTACATCTAAACGTATATGCATATACCCTAAAAAGGATATACATACTTACGCATAGTTGTAAGATGCACCACATAACAATTCTTGTCATCGCAAATAATTCATGGAGTACTTGACATTTATAACTTATTCTTGCTATTCTAGGTTGTATGATATTACCTTATCTTGATGTGTGTGATGATTTCGATGTATTGGTATCTTTCTTGGTTGTTGTAAATTTTATTGTTGATTTGGTTCATCGAGCTTTATGAAAATAATGATTTGTAAAATATGATGAATCTATACATAGCTATAATGTATTATTTCGTAATTGGAAATAACGATGATTGTTTAAAAGATACTAACATTTCTTTGACATTATGACCGTATTGATCGTAAAACAATATGATGAATTTAGGAAATGGATAGGTAATTTCAGATCATCAAGGTAAAAATTTAAGGTTGGATTAATGATATTTTTAGGAAAATGTAATTATTTGTATTACAAGAAAATATAAATTTGGTTTATATGATATTTAATTACTTACCTATTTTCTAGCTTGACCATAACGTATATAATGTTTAATGGATGAAAAAATTCATCACCATGCATTATGAATAATTTTTTTGGTTTGATTCTAGTCTTCGACTAATCATAATGCCAAGATGAGTGATAATGGATTTTGTTGGTCTTAGATCTTGAAAAAAATCAAGGATTGTTAATTATGTAAAAAACCATTAATATGGCAATTGTGTTAAGGAGGGTATGAATGTTAAAAACCATGACATAGTTGATTAATGAATTATAGTTATTGAAATGGTCATTAACCATACTCCTTTGGCATTGGGTAATTAAAATAATCAAAGGTTAATTGTTTGGCGCTTTATTGTATATTAGTGATATGGTATTTGACCATACTCGATTGGAATTTGATTATTAAAATGGTCTAGAGGCATAGGTTAGTAATGCTTACCATGGATTTTACCATATATTTTGTTTGATAGTGTTTATTTAAAATATTTGGTCAAATTGACCCTACGATGCAAATAATAGGAACTTGACTATTGTTTGATTTTAATTATTACCATGCGATGTTAAAGTGGATAACGGTTTGGGGATAATATTCAATCATTCGATTACATCTCTAGTTAAGGTTTGAAGGTAATTGAGATAGTGGTGGTTGGTAGTAAATTTAGCAACTATGTGGCACCCGTGCATGAGTTAATGGCATTACATTTACTTGGGAATCATGAAGCTTCCCAAAGACGCTACCCTAGCATGCAAAGGAATTCATTTTATTTTATTCTTTTGATTTTCCCGAGCTCCTTTGTCGTTTGAGCTCTATTCTATCAAGCAATGCATGAGGGTTTTGTAATATATTTACAATTAAGCTAATTTTGGACTCCTCTCCTATATTTAGATTTATTATTTTGGTTTCATGGGCATCTTAAATCAGTATAAATATAAATGGGATGGGGGTTTATCTCATGTTTGAGTTCTTGATTGTTGTTGGAATGATTTTGTGTTATTTCGTGAAGAAACACCTTAGGGTGTTTGTTGATTCTTCGATGGGAGAAGTTTGAAATTTTAAGGCATTTATTTTTAACCCTTTACTTTTTGTTACATTTCGAACTAAGTGTGAATAATGGTTTACTTTTTTGGTAAAAAAATGGTTATGGAACTTTAGCTTGGTGATAGTTAAATATGGAAGAATAGATTCTTGTCTGCGGTTTTGTTGTTTTATTATATCCGGGTGTCTTTTATTTGACAAATACACTATAGAATCTAGTTTATATTTCACATTAGTAAATACCTAAAATGAGATTTGGAAATAGTATATAGATATAGATACTTTCCAATTGATTAAACATTCAACATAATGAAATTATAAGTATTTTGTTGTTATAAGAATGTGAGTTAAGATGAAGTAGATACGTTATGTCCCTTGATTATTTGATGGGAAACATCCTTCATTTATCTTGCATGCTTAATAATATGGAAGTGATTTTAGAGATCTATCATCAACTAGAAACGGATTTTGCTTTAATATGTTTTTGGGAGTTTTTCTTTAACTTTTGTCATTATCTGCAAGAGATTATATTGATTTGGTTAAGTGGCTATAGCCTCTTGATAAAATATTTTGACTAAATTGGTCTTTAAGAGGGAATCTTAGTGTTGAGATCCGTTGATAGCCAACTATTTATCTCTAACTACCATGAGTTGAATTCCTATCTTGATACGAGCTCTTGATAAAGGTTATAAGGAATTAGATAGATCATGAGAACTATCTTTCACTATCCGATTTTTGTATATTTCTAAGATAGGAACATGAAATGTTTAATTTATAAGGAAATTGATTCTTCATTTCATGAAGTGGATTCATCAACATGCTTAGTATATTGTCCATATGGATTTAATTCCTATTATTTAGATATGTTGTTTGGTTTAATAAAATCAAAATATTACTTGCCGGGGTTAACGGTTTGCATTAAGTTGTTAATTAATTGCTTATGATAATGATGAATTAGATCAAATGTTGGTTACCATATTATCATTGATGAATGTAACATATAAATTTTGACAAGTTGAATCATGAAAAAAATTACCTTATAAAAGAAGTGTTTTCTTCTTTTAATTAATCTGTAAGAAAAGAAAGTATTTTTTTTTGGGGGATAAATGCTTTTGGGTTTCAAATAGTGGGATTATTAGTCTTAATACTATGTAACATATCTGGATACCCTTGTAATAAAAAAACTATGTGAAGATAATATTAACGTAGATGTAAGATTTGTATCGATAACTATAGAGGTGCGCGTTGAAACTTAGCACACATTTATAGATCCCTATTATGGTATTGGATCTCTAATCTTGGTAATGTATTTATAAATATTCAATTTATTTCTTAGGTTAAATTCTTTATGATCATTTAGATCGATATATAATACCATGATTGAGGTTCTATTGACATGATCATGCATATTATTATATTTTATCCTTCACTTGTAGGATTAAGAAGTATTATGGGTTGATTAAATAATGGATAATGGGACATGCATTGATTATTAATGAACTAATTTATATGATTGTAATAAATGGATTTGTACTTGATTTTATGTGAATGAAATACTTCACAATTGTTTAAAACAAATGTGCACGATGTATTAAATGATTATCATTGATAATAAATTTGTGAATATTTATTGATGTTATTGAACATGAATTTGATGATTGTGGTTCAAATCATATGATTGTTTATGATATATACTTGTTGTTATCCAAGTTTCTTCGTTCTTGTCCAAATTAGTGAACTAGTAATAAAGGAAACAAGTAACTCCAAATATGTAAGGGTTTATGGTACCTTGAGGTGATATGGATGGATATGGGTGCAATATGAACTCCTCCTTGCTTGTGAGTGAAATAACCTGCAAATCAAGAAAACTCAACATGAGATGGATTAGTAGATAGATGGGAGGGTTTCTTGACAAATTCAGTCCAAAAAAAGTAATAAATTCCTAGGATGAATTTCCTTACTTATTTTGATAAGATAAGATAAAAGTAAATATTGATAAATTGAATGTAGTGAAACCTGATATGATGCATAATATGAGATAAGGCATAAATTAAAATGCAAAAATGAAAATCAAGTGCATATCGAATCTAAATAGATGCTAAATAAGCCAAACCTACACTTTGCTCGATGGTGACCCGAGAATGCAGAGGGCCGATCGATGGTGAATGAGGTTGGATGAGAAGAAAATGTAGAAAAATAGGCTTATAAGTCTTTCTGTGGCTAGATCTAAATCTGATCTAGATTTGATGATGCACTATGATGATATATAGGAACATGTAGAAGGTCTAGAACAAAAGGAAACTGAAAAGATGAAAGAAAATTATGTGAAAAATGGTAAATGATATGAAAATGAATTTGTTTGATGAAGAATAAGGTGGGTTGGTGGTGGTCGGGGTTGTTAGAATAGATCGAGGTGGAAAAGGGGACAACATGACTGGATATGAAAGTTGATTGATGGGGATCGGACGGGTGATGGGAAATATGATACAAAGATAAAACCAAGGAGATGTGTTGATGATAACTAGGTAGGGTTGATGATGACCGAGGTTGATTTATATTTGGATGAATGAAACGGGAAAATGACATCCTGTAGACAAAGATTGAGTTGACTAGATGCAAGAACGAGGCACTGGGATGACTAGAGAACCTGTAAACACAATGAGAATGGTTACAAAAAGTTGATCATGATGGGTTTAAGAATTCAATGACAAAATAAATCCAAAATGAAAAAATATCTCCAAGAAGGATTCCAAATGGATTAACAATACTACAAAAGAGGTCACAAGATGAAGGAAATATCGCAAGAGCTCAGAAAATATAAAAATTGCATCCTTGAACAAGGAGGGATAAAGGTGGATTTATAGGGTTGACGAAGACCTAGATGGTTCCTTGCCGATCGTGTGGGACTGTCCATTTGGGTTGTGGAACGATGCCTAACTTGAGGAAAAATGGACCTAAAGAGGGAAGATTAGGGTTTAACGTGATAAGGGCAAACTAGAGTGCATATAAAAGATAAATAGGTGGGTGTATGGCTGAAATGAGTAAATAAAGGCCATAGATGGGTAAAAACATTAAATGAAGGCCTAGAAAGGATAAAATTTGGGATTTAGGGAGGATAAAAAAATTAAATGAGGATTATGGATGATTAAGGGTGATTAGGAATGATTAGGGAAGATAAATTAAATGGTGGGAAATAATGGTAAGTGGGATAAATTGAATTTAGGAGGGAATACAAGTATTCAAATAGATGATCATGAAAAAAGAGGGTGAACATGGGGTGAGGAGTAGCGATACAAATTTTTGTGTCTATATTTTTCCCTTTTTAACGAGTGGTTTGCGTTGGGCAAGCCACAAGAAAAAAATTAAAAAGTAATGAAAAGATGATTGATTGGGTGCTCCCCCTCAAACTAGGGATCGACGAAACAAATGAATTAGGTCACAAGTTTGAAAGAGATGGATGAAGAAAGGATAGAAAGTATGAGAAAATAAAGGGATGAGAGAAGAAATCCCAGACGAGGATAAAAAAAAACTAAAAAAAACTTATTAAAAATATGGTGATGATTTTAGAGTCACTTTGGTAGGGAACAAAGTACAACCTCAATAGAGATGATGAAAATTTCCCATGGACCTATGATTTGGAAAAAACCACTGTAAAATGGAGGGAATCCAATGGAAACCACTCAAATAGATGTGTAGGCTATAGGACTAACAAGTTAGAGGAAAACATCAAGTATGCACAAACAAATACAAAAATGGTCGAGATAATGGTCATGAAAAATGATAAGGTCATGATAGGAATATGCATCCGGGGTGGGATGAAAAGCTATAAAATAATGGTGGCCCAAGAGGGAACAAAAAGTTGGCCATAATGGTGAGATGATGCAAGATGATAGATGATGAATCCCGAGGGAAAAATGAAAGTATAAAAGAATGGTTCCCAAGAGGAAACACGAGGATGGCTGCAAATGAAAGGATGGAAAAGGATGATATGATGGATAACAAATCCTGCATAGGAAAAAAATGAGGATGTGATAAGGACACTACTTAAGGAAAAAGCTGGAAGAGAAGATAATTTGAAAGGAATAATTGATTGAACAAGGTACTAAATGAGATGAACCAAGAGGATAACATTGGGTTGAAGACGACCGGAGGTAGTCGATGGTGAGTAGGGTAAAGTGGCGGCAACCTAAGGGGGTCAATGACTACCGAGTTCAATGGGCTATATAAGCCCATAGGTTGGCCAAATAAGCTCATTTACACGCAACAAAGTGACGATCAATATCTCCGAGCTATACTGAAAGAATGAGATTTTGAGATAAATGAAGGCTAGAGGAGTTGTGAGGAAGCACTAAAGGATCTACAGGATGGCAAGTGCCTAAACCTTAGCTTGTTTTTAAGAATTTGTGATGTTTTTTGTTAATTTTTACACTTTTTCAAATTTTAGTGTTGGCACAAGGGGCGGTCACCGGTGACTGGTATAGTCGCCATCAACCGGACCTAAAAAGACATCAACTTGATGTTGGAGGCATCGATCCAACTTGGGTCAGCGTTAACCGGTATAGATGGATTGATTTTTCTTGATTTTGGATTTTAGATGATGTGGAGGTCTAATGTGTGTATGTTTTATTGGGTTTTTAGGCTTGAGAGACCTTATACTTGCAAAAAGAGTATCTACCCTTTTTTATTAGATGAGATGTGATGTCACAGATGCTAAGTGGGATCACTTAGCAATAATTGATTGGGTGGTTTCCATCATTACTTGCAGATTCCACGAGATACGGGTTTGATGATAACATTGGTGGATTGATGGGATGTGTGGACAAGAAAATTATTTTTAGGATGGGTGAGATGACCATCACATTCGAGAATGTTTACCGCATCCTTAGGCTATTGATTCAGGTGATCGGTATAAACGATTACAATTGAATATAGATTAGGGGTGTTGACATGATTTTTTAAAGATGATGCCCCAAAGATCACTTTTACATCTGGGGCCTTTCACAGACAGATATGAGGCCCAATATGAGAAGGTTCCAATAAGGAGCGCACTGATTTGTTTGTTGATGATGGCCATATCCAGATTACACACTTCTAAATTTAAAAGGTGCTAGATTACCATGGACACTTGGTAGGAGTGGAATTCCTACTCCATTACTTTGGGATTATGAGCACATTGCAATGATAAGGCCAATAAGGTTACCATGGGTTACCAACAACCGCATTGAGATGAAAATCTAATTTTTGAGGTGGCGAGCCGATTAGGCTCATGGTGACAGGGGTGATAGGGATACAAATTGGTATGGAGATATATTTGTAGAGGTAGAGATAGAGCAGGGGAGGTGGCGGCCATACATGTGTCTTCTCTACATGGCTAAGAGTTGATATTGAGTTTATGGGGATGTGACACACTACATGAGTACAGGGGGTGGTGGCCGAGAGATGATAGAGGTTGTGCATTTGATAGAGTGTGGTGACAGTTTGGTGTTTTTCGAGATAGTCCCTAGAGAGCCTATTATATATAGGCATTATGATATGCATAGAGATTTATCGAGACTTAACATGGTAGACCCATTAGAGGAGGCAGAGCACCATGGGATGGGGACGACAATGTGGGAGTTAAGGATGGATATTTTAGATTGGATTACAAGGAAATGGGAAGCTCGGATGGTGGTAGAGGGGATGATGAGGAGGAGGAATCTCTTAGAGGTGGTGGCAATTGAGATCATGTAGGGAAGCTAGCCAGGTACATGTAAAGCATGACTTAGATCGCTTAGAGAGACATCACTCTCCAGAGTGAGAGGCAACAAGGCAGAAGGCCCTAGCTTTTCTCTAGAAGAGGGATACAACAATAGATATCTGAGATAGATATAAGAGATAAAGGGAGGCATATAGAGCACGATTTGGAGATCTCATGCCAATCCTATCGATAGATTTAGGTAGTGGTGTACCAAATGACATCATAGGGATTTCTTTAGGCAAATGGTTCCTTTAGGGATTTTTCCCTAATTTTATACACAATGTTGGCTTCGAGGTAGGATATTATGAGAGGATTATGACCCATAAGCTACCACAAACACTGAGATATGTAGAGTATCTAGCTCAGCAATGAGCAAGAGTGATCAATACAACACCCTCTGGGAGTAATGTGAGCGTGACACAACCACTGCGAGATGAGGGTTATGATGCATCCCATGGATTGATACAAGAACCTACCCCAAGAGGCTAGGAATTGAGATTATTTGATGTAAAATTTACATATTTTGATGATGTAACTAGATTGAGACATGACCCGTAATAGTGTGATTTGATATATGGATGTACTTTAATTATTGATGAGATATATATACATTATTTTTGTTGTGGTTCATTATATGTCATGTGTTGATTTAGGATTTTAATGATGTCGATGTGATAGTTATGGATATTATGGATTTAATTTGGATGTTATTGATTAGATGGAGATGTGATTGTGATGATTATGGATTTTATGTTTGTGATAATTATGTATTTTGATCATGATGTGATTGATGTGATGTTGCGAATTTAATTTAGATGTAGATGATGATGGGTTATGATGAATGAAATATTGTGGATTTAGATATCAATGTTATAATTTATTTAGATGTTATGGATATGATTATGATGTAGATTTTTATTTTCATGTTTGAATTATGATGTAAGTTTATATGTTGGATCGTGATGTGTAGATGATGATTTTTTTATTATGAATTAAGTATAAAATGGGATGGACTTTGTATTAGATATAGATAGATGGATAGATTTTGTTGAATAAGATGATGGATACGACTTGTGTTAGATGTAAGTGATGCTTAGGGTATGACACTAAATAGTAAACATATGGATAAAATGACTAGATTAGGAAGATCACAATGTGATGCGAATAAGTGATAACCCCAAATATATAAACAAAACTTGATCATAACAAAGGATCACATGAAGGAACGATGCTTCAAACTGGATTAGGGGTAAATAAAAAAGGAGCTAATTCAGAAATGCACTTGTAGCCAATAGCATGTGTTAACACATAACCATCGCTAGTTAGTGATCTCAAGGATCAAGAAGGAAAGTATGGAAGGTGAACTTATGGACCTAATGTTGACATGACATAAGGGGTTTTAGATGTAACTCATACGTGGGAATATAGGTTCTCCATAGGTAGGTGTTCCTAGGTCTATACCCCAACTTTGAGCAATATGACGCAAAGTTATAAATGCAAAAACTTTTATGGATGAGAAAGTTGATTGATGCTATAAGATTTCTTAGGATGCTTAATTTTGAGATTTATGATTTTGCTTTTGAATATATAAAAGTATGATCAATGTGAGAATCCTTCACTTCCATGATATGAGATGGTAGCCATCCTTCGAGGGAGTTTTCTACACTTTTTTTTGTGCTTTTTGGATTTTGATTTTTATGAATGATATGATATGATATGTATGATAGTTGTCCTTCAGGATCGATCTATCCTTTCCATTTTTTTTAGATACTTTTGTCCTTTGAGGGAGCAATTTAATTTTTCTTTGGGATATGATATATTTTAGATGGACATCTATGAATTTTGACTTTTATGAGAGAAGGGAATAACTTAGGTAGTCCACTTAGTAGGGGATGAAAATAATGTACAAGTGACACCTATAGAACCTTAACGTTGTTCCAATAGGTAAATAAATGGGTGATGGATGTAATGATTGTGGGGTTCTCACCAATAAGGAAGAAATAATCCATAAGGAATATCTATGGGAAGAGAAATGGTGCACATATTCAAGGTCACATATAGGAAAGTGATGGTAGACCACATAATTCTATATCATTACGATGAAAGATGGAAATGAATAATGATATATGGATGACCACTAAGATGAATAAGTTCACAATGGTAGGTATGTTAACAATAGAAAGGTCATAAGTGCAATGTGTTAGAGGTTATATTTCTAGTTTACCATCAAGGGAATCCAAATGATAGGCTCTAGACCCATACTTATGCATGATAATATAAGGTCCAATCTAGTTAGGAGAAAACTTTCCACGTTGGCTCCTTTCTAGAGTAGTGACATTTTGATTTTATTTAAGGACAAGGTCACCAATGTTAAAATTGTGTTCTTTGAGATGTTTTTTATAGATACGTTTTATGTGCTATATTGATAGACATCATGATGTTCAAGAGTGAGAAGGTGACATTCATCTAACAACTTAAGCTGTTCCAAATGCTCTTGGTAATAATCTTCATCAGAGATGAAAATCACGAAGAGAAACACAAGGATGGGATTTGGACTTCAAGAGGAAGAACAACCTTGGAGTCGTAGAATGAGAGAGAAGGAGTAGAGACCATAGAGGTTTGGATGCTAGTTCGATAAGCCTAAAGAGCGAAGGGGATATGAAGATGCCAATCACGACCAGATTTATCAATAGTCTTGGCAAGGATATTACAAAGAGTTTTATTAGTGGCTTTGACTTGGCCGTTAGCTTGAGGATAATATAGAGAAGAGAATCTAATCTTGATGTTAAATGAGTCACAAAGCTTCTTGAGGTCTATGTTTTTAAAGGAACTTATTTTGTTCATGATGAACTTTTGAGGAATGCCGAAGCGAAAATGATATGTTGATAGAAAAAATTAATTATTTTGATTGGATTTAGTTGATGTGAGTGGAATTGCTTCCACCCATTTAGTGAAGTATTCAGTAGTGATGATGATAGAATAATGGTGTTGAGAAGAATGAAAATTGATGAGGCCATTGAGGTCAAGTCCATATTGTGAGAAATTCCAAAGGTCTCAAGTGAATGTAATTCATGACTAGGAATGCGGATGAGATTGGAATGTTACTGGCATTTGATGCATTTATTAACGTATTCACAATAGTATTGATTGAGAGAGGGCCAATAATAACCCATGCGAAGGATGTGTTTGGAGACATCCAAACACTAAAATGGCCACCACATATACCATCATGGAATTCTTAGATAACGTGAATGGATTCATAATATTTAAGTAAACAAAACAAGGTGCCATCAATTCCATGCTTGTAAAGGATGCCACCAAGGATGACATAGTGGTTAACACATTAAAGAAAATACATCCTACCATTTTTATATAGATCAGAGGGAATGATGGATTGAGAGAGATAGTCAAAGATTTGAGAATACCAAAGATCACAAGGATTGGTATTAATTTTGTTAATATGAGGAAGCTCATGGACATGGATGGTTAATCTTGACACCAGACAACAATAGAAATCCTATATTCTTCAGTTGTCCAAGGGATAAGAGAATCCAAATAATCAATAGGATTTGAAAAATGATTAAATGAATGGGAGATGGTCAAATGGTGTAGAAATCGAATGCCTCGAGGATGAAGTCAAAAATTTCCTTATAATTTTGAAGGATTTCATTTTTACATTGATAAATACCCTTGACTTGATTGATGATAAGATGAGAATCCTGTAGATGTCAAGGATTTCATCGCCAAGTAACTGGGAGTTTCGAGGCCTATGATGAGGGCTTCATACACTTCTATATTATTTATGCACTTGAAATTAATATTATTAGCGATAGGAATAGGAGTGTCCCAAGGAGGAATGATAATGATGTCAATGCCTCTCCCTTGCTAACATTTTCATCCATCAAAGAAGAGAGTCATCTTGAGAGGAGAAAATTTATGTTCAAAGTGGTTGATGGATTCACCTAGAAATTGTTCATGAGGAAGGTGATTGTTAGAAAGATGGGCGTCGATCAGCGATCGGCGATAGCTTGGCCCTTAATTTATTTATAATAGATGAGCTCTAGGTTAAACTCTATCACAAGCATGAAAATTGAGTGATGTGATAAACCTTAGAATGCATGATATTGAGATCGTGAAATCTAGTGACAACATAAGTCTTATAATTGAAAAGATAATCGAAAAGTTGGGAAGTAGTGAATAAAACAATGCAACATAGATTTTCAGCTTCAGTGTAGTGAGTCTCATAATTTTGAAGGGTGTGGCTGATGTAATAAACATCCTTCTCCCTGCCTTTCTTATCACGATGCACCAACATGACACCTAGAACATGATTGGAGGTAGAGACATAGAGATAAAAATGACCCTCCTCATGTGGAGGTGTAAACACGAGGAAGGGATAGGAGATAATTCTTGAGGTCACTAAGAGATTTTTGGTAGTTATCATCCCACTTGAAGTTGATATCTTTACTAATAAGGTGATGAAAGGTTTAGAAATGGTTAGAAAGTTTTAAGATGAAATGGAATAATGATTGAAGGAGACCTTGAATACTATGAATCTAGTTTAAGTTAGAAGGAGAGGGCATCTTAGGGATAGCATTGATATTGGTGGGGTCAACTTTAATAACCCTGATAGAGATAATGAATCCAAGGATTTTATCAATAAGCACTCTAAACACACACTTGGATGGATTGAAAAAAATAAAGAAATGATAAAGTGTTCAAAAGGATCTCAAGAATGGTGAGATGGTCACGGAGATGATTGGATTTACCCAAGAGGTCATCAACGTATTCTTCTATAGTATTATGGATGAGGTCTTGAAATATGTAAGTGATGGCACACTAATAGGTGGATCTAGATTTTTTAAAACCTAAGGGCATAACACAATAGAAAAAGGTCCCCAAGGAGTGGTGAAAGAGGTCTTATGTTGGTCTTCAGTGCGATTAGGATTTGATTATACCCATAAAAACCATCCATAAGAGAAAGCATCTCGTGGCACATGTGGTAAGGTCAACGAGTTGGTCAATGTTGGGAAGGGGAAAATTATCTTTAGGGAAAGCAAGATTAAGATCTCAAAAATCAATGCAAATACAAAGCTTTCCCGAAGCTTTGGAAATGAGTACAATGTTGTAAACCCATTGTGGAAAGTATATTTGAATGATTAAATTATTGGAAAGGAGGCATTGCATCTTCTCTTTAACAAGGATGAAAATTTGAGGGTGCATGTGGTGAAGCTTCTACTTAACCGGATTGGCGTTGGGAAAGGTAACATGTTTTTGAAAAATGATGGATGGATCAAGGCCTAACATATTGGATTATGACCATACAAAGGCTTGGATATGTAAAGAAAGGAAAGTGGTGAAAGATTTAAGCTCTTGTGGATCAAGGGATTGACCCACTTTGAGAATGAAGGCTCCTGTGGAGTCCTAATGTTGATGTCAATGGTGGATTCGTTAAGAAGGGTGGATGTGTCTAACGGTAAGGACTTATGAAGATAGGAATATTCTTCCCCTCTATGGGAAATAATGGTGTCTTCATTAGTGCATTAAAGAACGTATCTGGTAGAATATTCTTCTTCTATCATATTTGGATTTCGAAGAGGAAGGGACCTAATTTCTCCATCAAACTGATAAGTGACTGGTCAAAAGGTGATGGTGGAGACTAAAAAAAAGGTGAAAGATATAGATATGGTATCATCCATATCCATAATTTCTTGGGATGGATAATATGGGGGATCAATGTCCATGAGAGCCAAAGATGGTGGGAGAGGATTTGTAGATTGTTCTTTGAATCCTAGGCCAAATTTTCATGGGGTTTGCAAGATTGATCAATGATAAGGTCATGCATGCCTTATTCATAACATCCCATTCCAATCCTTTCTAGGTGAAATGATGAAGATAAGTGTAGGAAAAGGATTTCTTGTAAAGAAAATCAAAGTCATTGGTGTATGGTTTGGTATGCGGTTGAGTGTTGATGTGTGAGGAAGGGAGATCAACGCCACCATAGATGAGGTTGGTATAAAGATGAGGGGGACCAAAATAAATGACATACCCAACATTAATTTGATAAATAATATATTTATCGTGTTTGCTAAGTC
Organism: Taxus wallichiana var. yunnanensis; assembly: GCA_018340775.1. Classification (NCBI taxonomy): domain Eukaryota; kingdom Viridiplantae; phylum Streptophyta; class Pinopsida; order Cupressales; family Taxaceae; genus Taxus; species Taxus wallichiana. The sequence goes on along the minus strand of CM031234.1, from coordinate 448,614,091 downwards.
TATGAGGTGTGGGAAGGGCATTAAGTGTGAGAAGACAATACTCCCCAGTGAAAGAAGTTCCATCAATTTGTCTAAGGAATCATCGTTGGGAAGCTTGTATGTAGAGATGGATGAGTTGGTGGATGCTTGAGAAGGATCTTGTTTTGGGATTAGTATGTCATTGGGTCGATAAGTCATGTGAAATTATTTGAGTGGAGGGGTGTAAATAGGGAGAGTTTAAAGTTTCCCCCTCATGTTCATAGTTGATGTATCGATGGAGGGTGGAAGGAATGAAACACATGGTGAAAATACATGGCCTTATAAGTAGGATATTTTATTAAAACTCCCCTTACATGATATAAAATACCTCATGGAGGATTTTTTCACCTATGTGGATGGGAAAATGACTGTGCCTAAGGTAGGGGAAAAACTTCATTAAATGTGCGAAGCACCATGGGTGTTTTGGTGAAAATGGAATTAGGGAGCTTAAAATGATCAAATTGTGGGACGAGATGATGTTTATGCTAGCTCCATTTTCAATCATAGAACAATGGATGAAGGTGTCATTGATGTGCATGGTAATAAAAAGGGGGAGATCATGTTCTTGAATGGTATTTCGTGGATTTTAGTGTTATCAAAATATATGGAGGTGGAAGTAGTAAGTGCTCCAACAAGACATGAAAAAGGTTGTGCCTCATCATTAGGAGTGGGGATGCACTTAAGAGATTCAATGAGGGATTACTTATGGTCTGGAGAGATTTGGATGAGATCATAAAGTGACTTCTTAACTGGGATTGATGAAGTTTTTCTCGTAACACTTCGCTCAATAGTTCAAGGCCGAGGGAAATTAAGATAGACACCTTATATTTTGATGAGGAAAATGGTGGAGTAGGCTCATTATAGGGAGTGAAAATAATGAATTTCTATTTGGATTGAGTGGGTGATTGGAATCCTTAGGGATGAGAATGATTTGTAACCCAAACAACATTGATGAAGAGAGGAGGACCCTCTTTGGGAGAGGTCAATGTTGGTGGAGGAATAAAAACGTAAGTCTTAGATGAATGAGGGTATTTAGATGTCTTGATGGATGGGGGTTGAGATGAGGAGGTTGATTCGGTAGATGGAGGAGTGTGGTCCTCTTCAACAAGAAGATCATATTCATTGATAATATTATGGATGATGGTTTGAAGGGATTTGTAATGTTCAGTGTCATGTCTTGGTGCATGATGGTATGCACAAATGAGATTGGAATCAAACCATGAGGGTCTTGGACCACGTGGATTGAAAGGTTTGATAGGTAGAACAATAATTGTGGATTTTGAAGGAGTCGTTGAAAAGTTTCCGTATAAGAACCCATGGGGATGGTTAGAGAAAAGAGTGTGGATGAAGGAGTCTTAGTAACGGTGGATGATGATGAGAGGGGATATTTTATTTGATGATATTTAATGGGAGCCTTTGATTCTGTCATATTTTTAGAGGAAAGTGAAACCTTGGTTTGATCTTGGGTCGATAATGACTTAGATGATTTGAATTTTGATTTGATAGTCAAGGATGTGGATGGTTTAGATGAAGGGTTGGTCCTAGAAGAAGGATTAGATTGTTTTGGTTTATTAGATACATTGATGATGATGGATTTAGATAAAGGACATGTTCCTAAAATTAAAGGAAATACTCCCAAGAGATATGATGTAACATTTGATTTCTTAGGAGGGTTTGTCTTAGAGGAAGGAAGCTCCAAATTATTGTTTGGATGATTTATAGACTTTTGAATGTGCATGCTAAGGTTCTTAAGCTTTGGTTGTGATGATTTACCTTGGGGGAATGATGATGATTTCAATGGGGATATGTGGAGATAGGTTTGAGTGACATGGATTAAGTTATGAATATTGAAGATGGGAGAGGTTTTTTTATTATCAATTGATGAGGTCTAGAGGGTTTGGTGGATTGTGTGGATGTAGATGTGATTGTAGTTGATGATGGGGTAAGATCCTAAATTGCATTAGGTTGGATGTTTGTGGTATAGGTGTGGTCGTAGATTCAGATGTTGATGTGGGTATAATGATAGTAGTAGATGGGGTTGATGTGGAAGTAGGTATAGATGTATAGATATTAGATGGGGTTGATGTGGAAGGTGGTTGTTGATGTAGTGAGTTGTTGACATAGTTAGGATAGATGTGATATATGCGGTAATATATGTAGATGTTGATGTTGATGTTGATGTTATGATGATGGGGGAAGATTATAAAATGGGTGTCGAGATGAAAAATGACGAGATGATGGGAGTAGGTAATGGGGTTAGATTTTAGTCACTAGGTTGATAGTATGGGAATTAGGTGGTTATGATGTGGAAGGTTAAGTTTGATTGTTAGGTGAATGATTAGGAAAGGGTTGATTGGGTGGAGCATTACAATTGTCTACTTGGAGATCAATAGAGTCTATAAGTTTTTAAACAACATATTTAAATGAGTGTCACCTTTCAATATCATGGCCATGAACCTAGTGATATTTGTAATAATGTTCCGCATGATACCATGTTGGTTTAGGTCTTGATTCATTAAATGGTTGTATGGTAAGAATAAAAATGAGGTTGACCACCATTAACTTGTCAAATATTGAACTATAAGATTCCCCAAGAGGGGTATAGTTAGTGAGAATCCTAGGAGCACATTGTGGAGACTCTGTATAAGAGTGGATGTGAATGTGGATGAAGATTTGGTCATTATGGAGTTAGTGGTGTTCTTAGGTTTATCACCATGCATGGAAGATTTAGTGAATTCTGATTTGGGCTTGTTTGACCATAGTTTAAGATAGCCTTGCTCAAGGGCGTGGAGTTCAAGTTTGCAAGCCATAGTAAATGCATCTTTAAAGGTTTGGAATTATTATATTTGAAGAGTGGATGAGATGTGATTTGCACAAAACCATGAGAATATTTTAATCAATTCATTCTATGGAAGGGAAAATGATAGTTGGTTAATGATGCCACACCATCATGTGATGAAATATGTGATAGATTTGTTGTCATACTGTTGAATGACATATAAGTCTATGATGGTGATCTTATGCACAATATTGATTGAGAAATGTTCAAGGAATAATTGTGTGAGTTGGGTGAAGGTGAACAATGAATGTTGGGGATACCATTATAGAAATCTAGTGCAGGACCATTGAAGAAAATAAGTAATGTGAAAAGCATGAGGTATTGATGATGGGAGATAAGATAGAATAAATGTCTAAAAGCATAAATATGTTGTTGAGGGTCTTCTTTATTGTTGAAATTAGAAAAATTTGACATTTCCCTGTGAGGAGGATAATATTTTACGTGAACGTATGGGTTAATTGGCTTGTTATAAATTTTATCCTATAAAAGGTGGTCTTAGATCCCAAGGTAGTAGCATCAAGACTAGTCATTCTACTTAATAATACTTGCATGAGAGCATTGGATGGACGTGGTTGTGAAGTTCAAGGATCGGATTGTGAAGCATAGAAGGTAGATGGGTTAGGTTGTTGGTAAGTTTGATATGTTTTAGGGTATGTTGGTGTTTTTGGAAGAAGTCGAAAAGGGTGAATGCAAATGAGGGGTGGTGATTGGATGGGTTGAGATAAAGGTTGATATTGTTGAGAAGTGGGTATGTGAAAAGATTGGTTAGATTGAGTTGGTTTTTGTGATATGGGGACATTTGATTTATTTGTTATGGGATGAGTTGGAATATAAGTGATAGGTGGTTGGGATATTTGAGTTGGTTGATTAGGAAGTATATAATGATAAACACCTTGAGGGGAGGTCAATGGGTTTGGAGACGCTTTTGAGAATGGTGTGGTTGTGAATTTATTACATTTTCATGGATATGAGAGGTGGAAATGAGGGGTAATATTGAATTAAGTTGTTCATATATAGGAAGGACCAAGTGAGATTCTTGAGATGATTATATGGGGGCACAAGTGACCGTAGTGGATGATGAGGTGATGGGATTAGAAGAGGTGATAGTAGTGTTGAAACAAGGAAAATTACGAGGGATGGGAACCACTAATTGGGTAGACTATTGATTATGAGGAATGGATGAAGATGTTTTACTAGGATAAAACTCATGTTGGAACCTAGAAATCTCACTCATGGCTCTAGGAAAGAAAACGACAAGTTGGGAAGTAAGAACTTGGGTAGATTTCATATTAGAATGAAGGCATAAATTTGTTGCAAAGGAGGTCCATCAATGGGGAGGCTATTGGTTTTATGAAGGAGATAGTCATGAAGGAAGCCAGATTTACATCAAGAAGCTCTTGAAGTCTACAAACCCACGAGGGATGAGAGGAGGCCCAGAAGCATTGATGGAGGTGGAAAAAGGAGGCATTTTTGGTCTAGATGGGATATAAATGAAAGGATTGGTTTTAACATGAGTGTTTGATTGGTTCAATTGGACCTCTTAAAGAGGAGGGATGGAGACAATGGGTTGAGTGACCATGGAAGTGATAATCAAAGGGGTGGAGGTAAGAATGGAAAGTGTGGAATTTTGTTGAAAGGAAGTGGTATTGTTTGATGTCATATTTTGTTCCATTTTTTGATTGAGATCTTGTGATAAATCACATGAAAAAAACTATGTTAATGTTTGATTAAAGAAAACAAGTCATGCAACAAATATTTGATTATCTTGGTTATTAAGATGTGAAAAAGAAACGAAAAGGAACTCAAAGGGAACCTAGGAAATGGAAGTCTATAGCTGGTTTAAGGTGCTTTGGGATGGATTACTTGATATACATGAAGGTACGTGAGGCAAAAATCTATGATGGTGTTAGTACAGGGCCTACCCCCAACTTCACCACTATGTAGTTAAAAAGGAGTCAGTGCCTAGCCAATATACTTTGAAAACTAGCTTATTTATACTCGACCAAAACATCAATTCATATTTCCTATTGGGTGATGAAACCCCAATAGTTCCACTTGGGAGGAAGTGTTTTAGATGTGTACATTGATTTTTGTGTGATGAAGGTGTATGCAAAGATTTAAACCTCATAGGTAAACTAGATTTCTAATCAAGAATGAAGTGTTATTTTTAAATCCAAAAATGAAATTTGGAGATTTGATGAGGACAAAAAACAAGAAATGCAATGCGATAAAAGAAATAGATGGGGAATAAAAACAAGGAATACCTAGATAACGCTTTTCCTTTTTATCTAATCTTCAATTTTTTAATTTTTAGCAAGCAAGCAAGAAAAATCCAACCTAAGAAACACGATCCAACATAAGCAAACAAAAGGGACGTTCCTTTCTCGCAAGGTTAGAAGAAGATATATGGAAGAAAATGAAAATGAAAGATAAATGAAAAAGACTCACTAAGAAAGGGTGGGTCCCACCAAGCATGCCAGAATGTTGACCAAGTTTCTTTGTTCATGTCCAAATTAGTGAACTAGTAATAAAGGAAACAAGTAACTCCAATTATGCAAGGGTTTATGGTACCTTGAGGTGATATGGATAGATACAGGCACAATATGAAATCTTCCTCGTTGCGAGCTAAGTGACCTATAAATCAAGAAAAATAAAAATGAGATGGATTACTAGATAGATGGGAGGGTTTTCTGAAAAATTTAGTCCCGAGAAGTAAGAACTTCCTAGGATGGATGTCAACCCTCATTTTGATAAGATAAGATAAAATAAAATATTGATAAATTGGATGTTGTGAAACCTAAAATGATGCGAGAATCTGAGATAAGATAGAAAATAATATGTACAAATGTAAAGATACAAATATGGTCTAATTATATGCCGAATAAACCAAACTGCATAGGTCGATGGTGACCTGAGACCGCTGAGAGGGCCAATTGATGGTGCCTGACGCTAGATGAGAAAAAAATGTAGAAAAATAGGCTCACAAGTCTTCTTATGGTTAGATGTAACACTAATCTGGATCGATGATGCACTATGATGATAAACATGAACTGTAGATGGTCTAGAATAAGAGGAAATAGAAAGGATGCAAGAAAATTAGGAAAATAAATGGTAAATGATGTGAAAATTGATTGGGTCAATGATGACTAGGCTAGGTCGGAGGTGACTGGGGATGGGAGAATGGATCTGAAAGTTGAATGACGGGGATCGGACAGGTGATGGAACTGTTGATGCAAAATCACAAAGCACCCCGGATGCGATCGAGGCTTCTAGGTTGATCACTCAGGCATCCAATGTGATTGCACAACATGGAAACCTCTCTCCAAGCGTGGGACTTGTAAAACCAAGAGAGGAATCTCTAGAGAAGGCTGGTTCCTGCTCCTAAACTACCTGCCACAAGCTATTCCAGTGCAGGCAAGCTAATCTAATCCTAATCTAACCATGCCAAGGAGACAGAGAGAGAGAGAAGGGAAAAACAGCAAAAGCCTACACTAAAACGGTGATACACCAGAGAAGGAGAATGTTGGACATCTATCAAAACTGCCATGGGACAAAGAGAGGTGAGCAATGGGAAGGATGGACAGATGCATCACAGGCCCAAGGATAGATTTCACACAGAAAATGTCCCAAAACTCCATGAACACAGCTCCAGACCTGCAATGAACATTCAAACATGCACAATACCGCAATGAAGAGAGGCGAAGAGAACAAGCAAAAACGAGGAAGGATGGACGGATGCATCACAAAACACGTTTCGTTGCTCCGAAGTTTACCTGCAGAACATCATTCCATTAGTAAAGGAAAAAAAAACGCCATTACGGAGCGGGGAGGAGGTTCGAACTCCATTTTCAACCCTAGAGAAGAAAAGAAGGGAGGGCCGAGCAGAAAGGATGAACCACTTTTTTTTTAAATGAGCCAAATCTAGCTTTTACATTGCATGGGTCGAGCCCAGGGGACAGAAAACGTGGGAAAACGTGCAAGCCCATTCCTCATTATCGCAGATACATTAAATCAGCATGGAGGATCTTACCAACCCATACCCTGTCACTTTGAGTGATTTTGGAGGAGAATGCGACCCATTTGTATTAATTTGGCGGCTAAAATGTCACTTCTGGTTGTGTAGAAGAAGAATACGACCCATTAGCATTAAAACAGGTTGTTGAAAGGTCGCTTCTGGCCATTACCACACGTCAGAGCCGTTTCTCGATTTTCTCTCTTCAGACTGCATCAAAACTCGATATTGATCCTAGAATCATGTAGAGAATCTCATAAGCTTTCCGTTGATATAAAGAACGTGGAAATCCGAGCTCTGGATCAAAAGATATGGCGATCTGAAGATTTAGGGCACGGAACAAACCAAAACGGATTTTGAAATATTTCCCGCGCTTCGCCACCTGGATGATAGGTGGCACGCTCGATTGGGCGAGATTCTCTCTCCTCTACCTTTCAAATGAGCTGTCTTTTGAAATTTCCTTGTGAGCCCTAAATGGGACACGTGGCATTATCCATTGGTTCGGATCGGTGCTCGAAAACTCGCCCTTTGACTTTTCCGGTCCTTTCCCTTGTGACACATGGCATGATCTGGTTGGTCCTCGGCCTGCCCGCTCTCTTTCACACCCTTCGTGTCTTTTCGTCCCGGATGTCCCAAATGTTTAGTGCTCCTTGTGCTGATTTCGCGCGAACGAACGGCGGTTTGCGTCCATTTATCCCAAATGTCCCACTTTGCTTTGGACCGCCTCGACCTTTTCACCGGTTCGGCGGTTCGCGTACTCACGGCCCTTGTCCCATTGTGTTTGATCGTTTGTGCTGATTTCACCCGTTCGGCAGGTTCGCACCTTTTTTCCCACTTGTCCCGAATGTCCCTCTCGGCGATTAGTCGATTTTCTCTCGGTCCGAACCGGCATTTCGCTCGCCGCATAATTTTGTCCCGAGATGTCCCTGTTGCTATTTGGGCCGCTTGGAGGCTTTTCGGCCGATCCGCGCCTTTTTGTCCCAGATGTCCCAATTGCTCCTAGGACTAGGACTTAGCCGATTTTCACCATTTTTTCTGGATCAACCTTCTTGCCTTCTGCAACCTTTTCCCACATTTTCTCAGAGCTTGCTCCTAACTACCTGGACAGGAGAGTTAGAAAAATATCTGAGAGAACCTCAGAAACATGATGTTTGCTCTGAATCAATCAATGTGCCTGGGACTTGAATATTCTGATGCATGTTATCAAAATTACCCAGGGGGGGTGAAATTTTGACAACAGTTTGGCGACTCAGTGGGGTCATCTGCCTGCTAGATGAAAAGACCAGTAGCCTGAAGCAATCCATTGGGCATGGAGTCATAAGCAAGCTTTGGCCTGATCTCGAACTTGAAAATCTCCCCTCTGAGCCACTTGGAAACCACCAAGCATGGAGTTGTTCTTACCAAAATGCCACTTTGGAGAAGCGTGCAAGAGCAAAACCAGCAACACTAAAAACTATGTACAGAATCGAAAATCATACATGTCCCAAATGGAACATGCGAGTGTGCACAAGCACTTCTTCTCAAAAAGAAAACCTAGCTACTCTACTCTAAGCTGGAAGCAAAGGCAAGCTAAACAAACCCTGCAAATCGATTGGTTGTGAGAAATAGCTTCCTTTCTTTAAAATTGGCAGCCATGCAATTGATTTGGCACTGATCATGGCTATTTGGATGGATGGAAAATCAACAAGAAGCTGGTCTTCTATGCAAATCATCAAGGTATCAACTGAAAAATCCAATACCTCTTTTAGTTGCTCTACATTTGGATTGAAGAGGTATGGCAGCTGATCCTTGGTACTTTGTAGCTCATCCTCATGCTCAGAAGCAAGCATGACTGGTTGTGGCTTCTCCTTTGGCTCCAATGAAGCCAAATACCTGATTGGGCAAGGTCTGATCCGTTTGATATGCCCATATCTCTGATTTCCAACTCCAAGAATGGAGTTCTCTTGTAGACCCACCTGAATGGATGATGTGGAAGAAATGGTGGGATTCTTCTGTCCTTTCTCTTCCTCCGATGAAGAACATGGAAGATTTAAATCTTCCAATTTTGACTCCAAAGGGCTGCTATAAGATGCAGGCTGCTGCAAATGAAAGCTCTCCTTCATGGCAGCAGGCTCTGGTGTTTGGAATGTGGATGATGAAAGAGAGAAAGGTGAAAGCTCAACCGGCTCTTCTCCATCAAAACAGTCCTCCAAATCTGACAGGTAAACTGCCTCATTGTTGTCCTGCTGCTCATTTTCAACTTCCTCCATGGTGTCCTCTTGATCTGCAACTTGACCACCATGGTTTCCTTCACTCTCCAATATTGAGTTTGAGAGATCAAACTCCTTTTCAGTACTAGAACTTGAGAGAGATGAAGTGGAAAGAAGAACTGAAGGTTCTCCTGTAACCTGCTTTGTGCTCAAAGCCCTTGGATCTGCACTTTTCTCCTCCACAGCTAGAATGTGCTCCTCTTCTTTTGGATCTGGAGCAGCTTCTCCTTCCTCCAATGTTTGAAGACAATCTTGCTCTTGATTGAACTCCTCCTCCAGCATGAAGTTTGTCAAGTCAAACTCTTCAATTTGTTGCTCTAGAGGACAAGTTGGGACTGCAAGATCTTCTTCTTCAACAAAATCAGTCCTCACCACCATTTGTTCAACCTTAGCCTCTTCTGTAGGCTTAACCATCAAGGGGATCTTTGTCATCCCAAATCTAAGAGCCCAACTCTTCAGACTGTCTGTCACTTCTTTTCTTTTTGGCTCTTCCTCTTGTTGTCCTTGATGACTGATTTTTTCAATTTCTTCTTTCCCACATGGAATTGGGGATGCAAGAGGAGGGATAGGTTGAAACTCAACTGATTTGACAATTTTGTGTGGTGGTGGAGGCGGTGAAACCTCTTGTTTCTTTGGAGGAGGGGGTATTTCTGTTAGCTCTAGTGGAGGGGATGACTGTTTGGAAGGGAAAAGGAAAGAAGAATCGAGATGTGGTGGAAGACTAGGGGATGGAGGGATGGATTCAACACATGGGACAGTAGATGGGGAGTTTAAATGAGATGGTGCTGCTTGAGTAATGGAAAGAGAAAAACCAGATGATGGTGTAGAACTTACCCATTGACAAGGTTGTTCAACAACAAGTCTGTAGGCCTCTATCTCTGCTGTCCATTGTGCAAGTTGGGGCAGCATCTTTATCATGAAGTCCAGCTTCTCCTGAGGGTTGTAGTGCCTTGGAAAAGGTCCCACCCATGGACAGGGTGCTCCATAACCGATTCCAAAAGCTTTCATTTGTGCTTGAGCCCTGGACTGCACCATCCCCACCTCCATCTTTTGGATTTTCTCCAACAGACCAGCATCTTGGATCTGATGGTCTTCATTGTATGCATACTCTTGCTCTTGGGAAGCTTCATTGCCAAACTGACTTTGGCACTGCTGTTCATATGAGTATGCATGCTGATCTGGAGGATTTGTAAAATATGTTGGAGGTGTGATATACTGCTGTTGTTGTAAATGTGAGTTCCATGATGGAAATGAAGTCATGGTTGCACAACTTCATGGAATGGAAAAGAATGAAAGAGATGGAAAGAAAGATGGATGAAAATGGATGGAAACGGGTCTGCAACTTCAGAAAAATGGGTTGCTGATCAGATGGAGTCACCAGATGTGTTTGTAAGTGCCTCCAAAGGCTGAAACCTTCACAGGAACACACCAACCTGCAAAAGATGAAGTGGAAGACCTCTAAGGTCCCATCGGGCGTGCCAAAACTATTGATGTAAAATCACAGCACCCCTGGATGCAGATCAGGCTTCTAGGTTGATCACTCAGGCATCCAGTGTGATTGCACAACATGGAAACCTCTCTCCAAGCGTGGGACTTGTAAAACCGAGAGAGGAATCTCTAGAGAAGGTTGGTTCCTGCTCCTAAACTACCTACCACAAGCTATTCCAGTGCAGGCAAGCTAATCTAATCCTAATCTAACCATTCCAAGGAGACAGAGAGAGAGAGAGGGAAAAACAACAAAAGCCTACACTAAAACGGTGATACACCAGAGAAGGAGAATGTTGGACATCTATCAAAACTGCCATGGACAAAGAGAGGTGAGCAATGGGAAGGATGGACGGATGCATCACAGGCCCAAGGATAGATTTCACACGAGAAAAATGTCCCAAAACTCCATGAACACAAATTCGGACTGCAGTGAACATTCAAACATGCACAATACTGCAATGAAGAGAGGCAAGAAGAGAACAAGCAAAAACGAGGAAGGATGGACGGATGCATCACAAAACACGTTTCGTTGCTCCAAGTTTGCACAGAACATCATTCCATTAGTAAAAGGCAAAAATGCCATTACAGAAAGCGGGGAGGAGGTTCGAACTCCATTTTCAACACTAGAGAAGAAAAGAAGGGAGGGCCGAGCGAGAAAGGATGAACCACTTTTTTTTTTTAAATGAGCCAAATCGCTTTTACATTGCATGGGTCGAGCCCGGGGGACGAAAACATGGGAAAACATGCAAGCCCGTTCCTCATTGATGCAGATACATTAAATCAGCATGGAGGATCTTACCAACCCATACCCCGTCACTTTGAGTGATTTTGGAGGAGAATGCGACCCATTCAGATTAATTTGGCTGCTAAAATGTCACTTCGTTTGTGTAAAAGAAGAATACGACCCATTAGCATTAAAACAGGTTGTTGAAAGGTCGCTTCTGGCCATTACCACACGTCAGAGCCGTTTCTCGATTTTCTCTCTTCAGACTGCATCAAAACTCGAGATTGATCCTAGAATCATGTAGAGAATCTCATAAGCTTTCCGTTGATATAAAGAATGTGGAATCCGAGCTCTGGATCAAAAAATATAGCGATCTAAAGATTTAGGGCATGGAACAAACCAAAACGGATTTTGAAATATTTCCCGCGCTTCGCCACCTGGATGATAGGTGGCACGCTCTGATTGGACGAGCAATTCTCTCTCCTCTACCTTTCAGCGGGCTGTCTTTTGAAATTTCCTTGTGAGCCCTAGGTTTGGGACACGTGGCATTATCCATTGGTTCGGATCGGTGCTCGAAAACTCGCCCCTTTGACTTTTCTGGTCCTTTCCCCTTGTGACACGTGGCGTGATCTGGTTGGTCCTCGGCCCTGCCGGCTCTTTCACGCCCTTCGCGTCTTTTCATCCCGGATGTCCCAAATGTTTAGTGCTCCTTGTGCTGATTTCGCGCGAACCGGCCGGTTTGCGTCCATTTGTCCCAAATGTCCCACTTTGCTTTGGACTGCCTCGACCTTTTTCACCCGGTTCGGCCGGTTCGCGTACTCACGGCCTGCTTGTCCCATTTTGTTTCAGACTATTTGTGCTGATTTCACCCGGTTTGGCTGGTTCGCGCCTTTTTGTCCCACTTGTCCCGAACTGTCCCTCTCAGCAGTTAGTCGATTTTCTCTCGGTCGAACCGGCATTTCGCGCCCGCCGCGTACTTTTGTCCCAGATGTCCCTGTTGCTATTTGGGCCGCTTGGAGGCTTTTCGGCCGATCCGTGCCTTTTTGTCCCAGATGTCCCAATTGCTCCTAGGACTACGACTTAGCGATTTTCACCATTTTTCTCGGATCAACCTTCTTGCCTTCGCAACCTTTTTCCTGCATTTTCTCGAGCTTGCTCCTAACTACCGGATAAGAGAGTTAAAAAAATATCTAAGAGAACCTCAGAAACATGATGTTTGCTCTGAATCAATCAATGTGCCTGTGACTTGAATATTCTGATGCATGTTATCAAAATTACCCAGGGGGGATGAAATTTTGACAACAGGAACAAATGACAGAAAAATAGAAATGAGATTATAGTTCAATGGTGACTAGGTAGGGTTGACGATGAATGAGGCTGATTTGGATTTGGATGAATGAAATGGGAAAAAGTGAAAGCATGCAAATGAAGATGGAGGTGACTAGATGTAAGAACGAGGCACTGGGATGAATGTAGAACCTATAAACACAATGAGGATGGCTACAAAAAGGTGATGATGATGGATCTAAGAATGCAATGACAAGAGGAATCCAAATCTCCCAAAATGAACACAATATCTCTAAGAAGGCTTCCAAATGGCTTGACAACTGTAAAAAGATCAAACAATGAAGGAAAGATCGCAAGAGCTTAGAAAATATAAAAATTGCATCCCTAAACAAGGAGGGGTAAAGGTGGCTTTATAAGGTTGACGGAGACCTTTCACTTTCCCACCGTGGGGATCTATCCATTTGGGTAGTGGAAGGATGCCCAACTCGAGAAAAAATGGGCATAAAGAGGGAAGATTAGGGTTTCATGTGATAAGGATGAAATAGGGTGCATAGAAAAGATAAATGGGTAGGTGGATGGTTGAAATGAGTAAATAAAGGCCATGGATGGGTAAAAACATTAAATGAAGGCCTATAAAGGATAAAATTGAGGATTTAGGGAGGATAAACAAATTAAATGAGGATTAGGGATGATTAAGAGTGATTAGGAATTATTAGGGAAGATAAAATAAATGGTGGGAAATAATGGTAAGTGGGATAAATTGAATTTAATAAGGAATATGAACATTTGAATGGATTATCATGAAGAAAATAGTGTAAATGTGGGGTGAGGGGTAGCAATACCAAATTTTTGTGTCGACACTTGTGTTGTTGATTAATAGCGGGGATTTTATTGTGATTATTATTTAATGTGATAACATAATTTTTCTAAGGTATTGTTATGATGTAAAGAATACATAATGAAAATGGTAAGACCAAACAATGAAATTGACATGATACTAAAAAGAGATAAGTATAAACTATATCCATTAAACATAGATAAACAAGATGATAAATGTTAGCTTATATGAGAAACACATTGTTATATTTTAACAATAGAAAAATACACTCTTAAGATAAAGTATCTTTTTTGTAAGCATCATATTTTATTCCATTATTGTCAAGTGTGAAAATAGTTACAATCATATAGGAAAAATTACGAAGTTTCATCATGATCTTAATGAATAATACAAATGTACAAAATTGACATTAGTAAACTAAATTGACTAAGGGCTTATTAATGTTCATACGTGATGTTTATTTTATCATTATGAATTGGATTATTCACATGATTAGTAAAACTAAATATATGATGGTAGGACGAAACAATGTACTTACATCACATGGAATGAGGTACTCATATTAGTTAGTGACTCGATGAGCTCATTATACACCTCTATCATGAATTGTATAACATAATGAATCTCTAGAAAACCTTTCATTAGGATGAAAGAATATCTTGTTGTAGTCATATAACTAAAATGGTTTACTATAAACTTAATACTCAATCAATGTAAAATAATCTTGATAACTATGTTGAAATGGATGTGTGGTGATTACTAGATAGGTTTTGAGTGGCCTATATGTAGTCACGAAACTAGGCTTACTAGCACAATTTTGAAAACTATGTGCATAGTAGTGAAAAGGAATTATTGCATTTTTGTTCACCATTTCTTCTTTTGGTTTTGTTTTGAGCTAGAGTGAAGATGGTTCATTGGCTAACACTAAGAATATGCACAAGATCTATGAACCTTTAAAAATATCTAACTAAAGGTATACGATCTATATTAGATCATAAAGAAAAATATAATCGAACATGTGTTTGAGGGGGATCGAGTAGATCCAAATGACCTCGTAGTTTCTCATGGTTATCATAGGTTGTCAAGATGTATTTTGGAATATTAATTAATGATGGATTACTTAGTTTTGATCTAAGAAATAATGTTAAAAATTGTAATATAAAAATAATTAAGGGATTTTGTAAACTTAATTAGTAGTATGGATTTATCTGCTAAGTGTCTGATAATCATTGAAGGAATCACAATGTAATTAAAGATTTTAAAAAATTACCTTAATTTTTCAAATCATAACATGGGTGTTACATGTTATACTAAACTAGGGTTGGTGCTCCTTATGGGGTTGGTGCCTCATTAAGCCTAGGGATGGTGCTCCTTGTTGAGTTGGTGCTCAACTAAAATTGAGAAAATTACCATAATAAATTTTTGTTTCAGTGGATTTTCTTCCCCTTGATGGTTTCCCACTTAATTATGATGTTCATGTGTTTTTGTATTCCCCTTTAATATTTTTATGCTTGTGTTGTATTGATAAATCTTAATGGATAAGCTAAGTTGAATGGTTGATGAATGTTAATGTTTAAAGTGAATGAAATTTTTTATCCCCAATGATTCACCCCCTCTCATTGGTTGTGCTTCTAACAATTGGTATCAGAGAAGGGCCTTTGAAGAAAGCTTAACAAGCTTGAGGTGATCCTTGAAGAAAAAATGGATAATCACTTAAGGAAAGACAATAAAGAGTTAAAATCTATGGTCAAAGTTCTTGAGGAGCATGTATGTGCTTTAAAATGTGACATGATCAAAGAAGCCAAGAAGCATGAAGATGAAATCATTAACATGGATGGTGTATACAATAAAATCATCAAGGAGAAGGATTTTAAGATTGAAGGTCTTACAGATTGTCTCAAGGTTAAATAAGAAGAGTATAAAACTCAAGTTGAGTTAGTGATAGAAGCCCTAAAAGCCAAAGAAGAATATTGTCTCAGTTATGAAGCTTAGATGATGCCTTTGAAGGCATATTTGGAGCAGTATCTATCGGGTTGAAGAATCTCGAGAAGTTGGAGAAGAGATCATGCGCGGCAGTAAATGATCTTTTGAGTAGTCAGAAGGTTTTAGATGATAGAACATGCCTAGATTTCAAGGGAAACCTAAAGGATGATGGAACAAGACAAAATTATGTCGGTCCTAATTCAAATTAAGATCAAAAGAAGGATGCTAGTACAAGCAAGGTCAATATCAAGAAGGAAAATTCATGTATACAACTAAATGTTATAAGGTATGCTAGTTATTTTCATGGTTATTGTTATGTTTGCAATGAATTTGGTCATATGGTAAGGGAATATGGAAAAAGGTTTTTCAAAAGTGACTATACATGGAGCAATGGAAGAAATCATAGTACGCATGAGTCAAATGGTATGCATAATGTTGTTTTTTATAGTTGTTACCAACAAGGTCACATTACTAGGTTTTGTCCATTAAGGAAGTTTGGATACCTAAAAGGCTAAATCAGTAAAATATACAAAAGTATCTGACCTTATTGACATGATAAAGATGGAGCGCAAGGCTATGAAAAATGACTTAGATCATGCATATGCTATAGATGAAGTGAACGACAAGGGAAAAGTGACTATCATGCCCAATCAATCTCCAAGTCAAAAGGATTGTCTTACCTAAATAAGAATAATATAGTGGTTGAAGAGATCCATGAGTGTTTGAGTTCTATTTAGGTAAAGGAAGAGAAGGTAGATAAGGTGGATTTAAAGCCTAATATTTCAAATAAGAGAAAGAGGATCTTAAAGAATGACTGTAAGTTGGATGAGAAGAAGATGGAGATATGGGAGTCTCCCGAGTTCACAATTTTTAAATCCCTAAAGTGATGTATGGTGTCTTCTCTAAGATTCTTGAGGACATTCATCAACAAATATAAGCATGTGTTTATAGGTTTGGGGATTGTGATATGTGCTAAATTTTGAATTCATGTTGAAAGGTGAAAATTTTAGCTATGATTGGTCTCAATCATGAAGGTATATTGACATGATTGGAGTCATGTTGGTGACCTAATGAAGTTGTGTAAGGACTGCTGAGAGTATAAGATCATGAAATCAAGCCATTAGGACAAGTGTTTCAAGTAAGGAGGAGATAGACATATGTTTTTACATTCAAGAAGGTTTATGTGGCCTAATGTATCCGTTCGAGTGTTGTAGTATGGAAAATGAAGGTGTTTGAGGTGTGTTATCATCTGATATAGTTGAGTGAAGACTTAGAGGTATGATTAGTGACCTAATTTAGTTTAGTTCATATGATTGATGAGTGAAGTATAAGCCGGGAATGATGAAGATGGTATGTCTATATCTTGAGAATTAATTAGATATGAATCATGTGTAGTCTATTAGCATAATTTAGCATAGGCATATTTATTGCATTTTATTGCATTGTCTTTTATTTAATAATGTGCAACATGTGCACTCTAGTCTAGTGACTTGCATTCAATATTGGTATTAGTAGTAATTACATGTGCATGTGAGATGGGTCTTATCATCTCGTAGTTGGTGCCTAATAGGGTGTCATGTCTATCCATATGAGGTTGTCTAATATCTATAAATATTATAGCTCTTGCATTGTTATGTAATCTGATTTCATGATCAATAATATTTGTGAGGCTTTCGTCCCTCTTTGGTCATTGCAATCTTATTCTATTTTATCATTTGGTATCAAAGCTATACCATTGTTATCATTTAGTATCAGAGCAGGTTCTATCGAAGAAAGGTTAAAGAGGAGCACTATTATAGAGGATCCATTGGAGAAGAATATCTGCATCAAAGGAGAGCCATTGAAGCATCCCATGCAGCCTCCATTCCTTCCAAGCATCTCTTAACTAAAATTTGACCTATCCACTTATTTGGAAGGTAATTTTTTTAGTTAGTCATTGGCATAGCCAATTGATCCAACATATTGGCAGAATATTTTAGATTTGGAGATCTTAAAAAAAAGATCTAAGGATTTGGGGTAGAAAAAAAAATTTGTAAAAAAAAAAAGATATCTTGAAAAAAATTATAGATCTAAAAAAATCAGATCTGAAAGTGGAGGTGTGAAGAATTTGGGAGCAAAGGTTGAAGTAGTCCCGTCAACAAAATTCCAGCAGATAGCTCTTAGAAAAAGGACGTAACTTTTTCATACAATGTTGGATTGATGTGCCATTATTTTTTTGGAAAGATAAGAAGGCACACAACTTTACAGATTTACATCATCTTTAGATTCGGCCTCTACATGTGACGAAAAGTCTGTGCAAGTCGGGTCATTTTTTCTGAAAAAATCAGATCTAGCTAGTAAATTGGTAAGATCTCAAAAACCAAGATTCCGATTCTTCTGAAATTTTGTGGGTTTCAAGAAAAATATTGTATGATGCTACTGTCAAAATTTTAGAAAAACCTAGATCACGGTTTATGAGAAAAGGTGAAAACAATATTCAGATTGTTTGTTTGGTGAAAACAATTTTTTATTTTATGTTTGGTTCTATCACACGAGATCTTTGATCACACGATCTTTGATCTCATAGCAGCGTTCAAGTATATACGGCCTATGGGAATTGCTTACGGGTGATGCCATTGCGAATACTACTCGCACTTAAAGCCTAACACAACCGCCTAAATGTCGTCTAGGCATCGACCCTATAAAATCGATGGGGAGTAATAAGGACACAATACACACACATTTGAGCCCTCCCATCCATTTGTGCTTACACAAACCCCTCTCCATATTGTCTACATACCACATACTAAATTATTTCTGTGTGTTAACACCTCTTTCCATACTAATGGGTATATTGAAAGGGTGGTATTCTTGCACGTACCGATGGGTATATCGGAAGGTTTGGTATATCATCCTGACGGTATATTGAGAGGGAGACCATAAACCTGGAGTGATGAGAGCCTTACCCTTTTTCAGAAATTCAGAAATTTAGATTGCAGAAATGGGTGCACAAGCACCAAATTTCTTCTTGCCAAATTCACAACTACTTAGAGGAGACAACTATGCTTTGCATGGAAACCGAAGATCAAGATGTTACTTGAGTTTGAAGACCTATGGACAGTTGTAGATGGAACAACAACAAGATCACTTGATGATGGAAGACAACAAGTTCAATTTGACAGGGCCAATCAAAAGGCCAAGTTGATCATCTTATTTGGCATAACGGATGATGTGCAACCCCACATTAGAGATGCCACATCAGCCAAGGATGCATGGGATAAGTTGAGCACAGTCTTTGAGGCAAAGAACAAGAATGTCATCCTCAACCTATTATCACAACTGCATACTCTCAAGTTCAAGCACAATGAGAAGGTTGAAGATTTTTTGAGACTAGTTGCTACTTTGAGGGCATCTCTAGTAGCATTGGAAAAATAGATAAGTGATGAGGACCTCATACCAATTGTGTTGCGAGCACTTCCTCCTTCCTACAGAATCTTTGTGATAACTATCAATATGAGTGAATACATAGTCACCTTTGAGAAGTTGGTCAATCTACTCTAATAAGAAGAGACAATGAAAAACAAAGATCATGTAGATGAGCCAAAGCACTATCTTCCAATCATAAAGGAAAGGGGAAATTTCAGTCCAATCACAAGAAGTCCCAACAAAATCAAAGTCAACAAAGGGACCAAAGTCAAAGAGACAACACCAAGAAGTGTCCCATTTGCAATAGAGGGGGACATGAAATCAAAGATTGTTGGTACAATTCCTACAAAAAGGGTTCATCAAGTAATTCAAAACCTAATAACCAACATGGTAATAACAATTCAAATCAAGGGTATAAAAATGGTAATTGGAAAAGAAAACCCAAACAACAAGGGTACATTGCTGAACATGAGGATGATTCAGATGAAGGACACCACATGTATTCTACTCAATTTGATGAAGAAACCAAGTCCACACAAGATATTTGGTATGTTGACTCGGGTGTAACTCGACACATGACTGGATGCAAGGATTGGTTCTATACACTACATGACTCACCTAACAAGAACCATGTGTCATTAGGTGATGACTCATCATATAGTATTAAGGGGATTGTAAACATTTCACTACCTCTTGGAAAGCATGACTACAAAATCATAGATGTATTGTATGTACCTGGGTTGACCAAGAATTTGCTATTAGTTAGTCAACTCTTTGATCACAACTTGAAGTTGGATTTTGACAGTAATAATGGAGAAAAAGTGTGCTTGATAAGAGATAAATCAAGAGGTTCCAAGATTGTAGCACGAACCTCCAATGTGGGACGCATGTTCCAACTTGATTTTGTCCATAAGGATAATCAAGCTCTAGTGGCCAAAGACACACAATCTGTAGAACTATGGCATCGCAGATATGGTCACATTATTTTTGGCTATATCGAAACACTTAAAAAGGGCAACATGGTGAAAGGATTGCCTACACTCAAGGGCAACACTAACAAGTGTCACAATTGCCTAGCTGAAAAGCAACACAGAGTACCCTTCCGAGAAGAACACATATAGAGCTAAGGAAAGCTTGATTTGGTGCACACCGATCTTTGCGGGCCCATGCAACCAAGTCATTCTGGATGTCAATACTTCATGCTTTGTGTTGATGACTACTCAAGAAATATGTGGATATATTGTCTAAGAGACAAGAGTCAAGCCTTTGAGACATTTCAGAAGTTCAAAGCACTTGTTGAGAATGAAGTTGGTCACAAGATCAAAACTCTCCGCTCAGATCGAGGGGGGGAATTCACAAGTAATGAGTTCAAGACTTACCTGGAAGCTCATGGGATTCGTTAATAAATGCCTCCTACTCACACACCACAGTAGAATGGTATAGTTGAGAGAAGAAATCATACTATCATGGAAATGGTGTGATGTATGATTGACGACTCAGGTTTAACAAAGACATTTTGGGCATAAGCTACAAGAACTGCAGTCTATTTGTTTAATAAAGTGCCCACAATAGCTCTTGAAGGAGTGACACCTCACGAAGCATGGTAAAATTAGAAACCATCAATTGCACACCTAAGAGTATTTGGGTGTAAAAAGCTAGCATGCACATACCCAAGAAGAACAGAACAAGTTGGATATGAAAGCCGAGAAACCGATATACATTAGATATAGTGAATAAGCACTTGGGTACAAATTATGGGATATGAAAGCAAAGAAAGTATACACAAGTAGGGATGTTGAGTTCTTTAAGAAGAAACAAATAGATGCTCCACTCAACGACTCAACAAACATGCGAATACACCTCTTACAAGACATAATTTGATGTTCCCACCGAAGATGATAGTGATGAATTGGATGATGGTGAAAACTTTGATCCACCACAAACCAATAGAACAACTAAGAAGTTACCTAAATGGTATACTCAATTAGTAAGAGATGCAAATTTGGATGAAGCACCTAGAATATCATCCAATCCTAGACCTAGAACTCGTAGTCAAGCTCGTGAAGAGGTCAATTATGCCCTAATGAGTAGAGTTATTGAAATAGTTGAGCCATCTATAGTTTAGGAAGCCCTAAAATCAAAAGATTGGAAAGATTCCATGGATTTACAGTATCCATCAGTGATGAAGAACAACACATGATAACTTTTCGACCTTCCACCAGGGAAGAAACCCATTGGATGCAGATGGATATTCAAGACTAAGTACAAATCAGATGGGACTATTGACAAGTATAAAGCAAGGCTTGTAGCAAAGGGGTATACACAACAAGAAGGCATTGATTATGAGGAGACATTTTCTCCCATAGCCAAGATCAAGACAATCAGGATGATCTTTTCTCTAGCTGCATAATTTGGTTAGAAAGTCCACCAAATGGATGTGAAAAGTGCCTTTCTTAATGGAGATTTACAAGAAGAAGTCTATATGACTCAGCCAGAGGGTTATGTAATACTAAGAAAAGAGATGATGGTATGCAGACTCATAAAATCTCTATATGGCCTAAAACAGGCACCCCGGGCATGGTACATCAAAATTGATGAGCATCTCATAAGTCATGGATTCAAAAGGAATCCTTATGACCCCAATATCTACCTCAAAAAGAAAAGGGGGGAGATTTTCATTGTGGTTGTTTATGTCAACGATCTAGTCATTACAGGTAGTTCTGTGAAGATGATCGATGCAACAAAGAAGGATTTTAATCGATCGTTCAACATGACAGATCTCGGGCTCATGCACTATTGTCTTGGGTTGGAAGTATGGCAAAAAGAGAATCATATCTTTGTGTCACAGTTGAAATACACCAAGACAACGCTTGAGAAATTTAGGATGATGGAATGCACTCCTATTGCTACACCTATGGAAGTGAGACTTCAGTTATCTCATTCTGATCCATCACCACCGGTGAATGTAACTCTCTATCGGCAATTGATTGGGAGTCTCATTTACTTGACATATACTAGACCAGATATTAGCTTTGTAGTCAGCTTATTTATCACGCTTCATGCAAGAACTGAAAATATGTCATTGGAAAGTAGCAAAGAGAATACTGAGATATCTAAAGGGTATAGTTGACCTTGGTCTAGAGTACAAGAAGAATGACAACTTCTTCTTGACAAGATAGTCAGATTCAGATCATGCAGGAAACATGGATGATAGGAAATCAACATCGACTTCATCTTCTTTATGGGATCTAGACGATATCATGGGAAGCAAGAAATAAAACTTTGTTTCTCACTCTTCTACTGTAGCGAGTATTGAGCTGCGGTGAAGCTATTTGTGAAGCAATATGGCTATGCTTTGAATCTTTGGAAGGAATTGGTCTACCACAACAAAAATCTACTCAAGTATATGTTGATAATGAAGGAGTTTTGAAGCTTGTTTACAATCCAGTATTTCATGAGAGAACCAAGCATATTGAAGTACAAGTTCATTTCATACGTGAGCATGTCTTGAAGCACAACATACAGCTCCAGTTTTCCTACACTGAGCAACAGAAGGTAGATGTTTTCACTAAGTCACTTACACGTGACAAATTCACCTTTGTTCGAGAGTTCCTCTCCACTTCATTGAAAACTATGCAAAATTAAGGGGGGGAATGTTAGCATAATTTAGCATAGGCATATTTATTGTATTTTATTGTATTTTATTGCATTGTCTTTTATTTAATAATGTGCAACATGTGCACTCTAGTCTAGTGACTTGCATTCAATATTGTTATGTTGGATAACATTCAATATTGGTATTAGTAGTAATTACATGTGCATGTGAGATGGGTCTTATCATCTCATAGTTGGTGCCTGATAGGGTGTCATGTCTATCCATATGAGGCTATCTAATATCTATAAATATTACAGCTCTTGCATTGTTATGTAATCTGATTTCATGATCAATAATATTTGTGAGGCTTCCGTCCCTCTTTGGTCATTGCAATCTTATTCTATTCTATCATTTGGTATCAGAGCTATACCATTGTTATCAAAGTCAATTGTGAAATATGTTTCTAGCTATGAATAAAGAAATGTTTGATCATGTCACCACCGTTCATTAATTTATATTAGTCATATAATAAGAAAAGAAGGGTTTCAAACTTGAATACTATTAATAAATGCTGATAAATTCACATCTTTGTCATGTAGATGTGTTGTGTCGATATGTGTCATGCTCCAAGAAGGTTTGCTTTGTGTTGTTATATAACCTTGAAGTGTATAATGAGCTTGATAAAGATTCAATAAGGATACTCATAATTGATGACCTAGTTTAGATGGTTAAGGCTTAAAAAGTCATGGTAGATAGTTGATATACATGAGATGATAATTTTGTGACCTAAACTGGTCTTTATGAGTTGAGAAGGAAAATGATAGAGATGTGTTACAAGGTCTATCAAAGACATGAAAGTATGGTGTTGCATAAGATTACATTTGGAACCATTCAATAAAGGTATGATGACCCTTGAATATGTGTATAAGGGTTTGGTATGTTGTGCAAGAGGATCATGTGGTGAATTTTTGTTGTGAGAAATGTGTCATCAATCATGGTGACTTAGGAGGTATATAACCCTTTGGGTAGAAGATTGGTCCGACTCAACAAATTTTTTTGTAGTAATAATCATCTCTTAAATAATAAAGAAGCAAGAGGAGCCCATCGGGGTTGCTAGATAGGTTGACATGAAGAAGTGGCAAAGCTTAAAGATTGGAAATTTAGGTATGAAATCTATAAAATTAGTATGTTGAGTTGATGTGAAGGTTGATAAAGGATCTTGTTGATTTGTATTAGGAGAAAAAATGATGTCTTGATGAGATTGGTTAATATTATACCAATAGGTGTTATTGTCCCGATGAATATTTTCTTAGACTATTAACACTATGTTTGATTTTAGGTATGTGTTCCAATAATTTATATTGATGACTTGATCATACCATTTAAATGTATGAAGTTGTGTTGCAAAGTGACTATGGGTTTCGAGAAGACACGTAGGGATTGCAAGACATTTGAAATCTATGAGAGAAGGTCAATTCACTATGTTATGGTCTAAGGTATGTGTTTCTTAATGAAGGTACAAAGTGCTCTGGGTTGAGGTTCAAGTTTAAATAACTAATAATGTCATTTGAATCATGATGGATCTATTCTTAGAGGATAAAAGGTATGTTAATGCTCAATTACGTGATCAATTCCTTATGCTTCTTATTTGAGTTTTTCAGCATTGTAAAAGAAGGTATCTATACTTTGAGAAGCTTTGTATCAAATGCATCAAGAGGACTTGGAGTCGATGCGTGAATTTGTGCCATGATTCTTGGGTCATGAAATCATGACAAAGGCTATTGAGACATTGTGTTATAAGTTCTAATAGCTCTTGATGTCATAGTCAAAGTGATGAAATATGGGTATGTATGATTTGAGCATATGAATGAGGTATGTGATCTTACATAGATTGGTTTGTTGTCTCATGGAATTTAAGAGAAGTGTTTCTTAGGCATCTAGAATTCCTAACAATAATATATGAGAAGAGGTGTTCTTAAAGTAAGGGGATGTTGTTTTTCCCTTGACACTTTGGTTCAAGTTATGAAGATGGTCTTGTGATTCTTGAGAGAGTACTTTAGGTTAGGGGAGAAGAGTAAGGATTCAAGAAGGTATGTGATGGTGTGAGTATCCCAAAGATGAAGAACGAAGTTTTAGAATTGAGTGGAGTGTTTGAAGATGATGATAAGGTATGCCTAGTCTTATGAGCTTTGGTTCAAGGTATGTTTGAGGTATAAGTGATATTTATTCATACATAGGTATAATTTGGAGCAATTAATGATCTTCTTGAAGTAAAATAAAATGCTCTCTAGCATTGTTTTGAACTTGTTAATGAATAAAAAATATTACATTATGCCTCTATTGCATAATATATCTTGTAATATTTCACGGTTGAGGGAACATTTATGGAGAATCTAGGTGAATGTGATTTGTGCTAAATGAATGTCATGAGTGAAGAAGAGTGTAGTATGAGGTATAAAGGAGTCATATGAAGGATTTTTATTGACAATAATACATTATATGATTCTTGAAGCATGTTTGTGGAAAGAAATGATGTATTATTCGAAAGGTAAACATCTACTTAGGAGGGGTCACAATTTCTCTTGCATTTGAAATGAGTAAAAATAGAGTTGAAGAAGGTTAAATGGACCTTATAAATTTTTATTCATGTTTATAACCAAAATTTATGCCTAATGTGATGAGAGAAGAAGTGGAAAAATATTTTTAAGGTATGTATCCTTTTCATTATGTTGGTGTAATTTATGGGTTTTCACACTTTACTCTAATTCTCTATGTTCTATTTTTACTCCAAAACATCCTTGTGGCTCGAGGTGAAGATCTGTAACTCGTTTTATTCAGTTAAATGCTTTCAAACTACCCTCAATGTTGTTATTCTACCCTAAATTGAAGTAAAATCCAAGTCCCCCATTTTTGCCCCTGATTTATTCATTTTCACGGGATGTACCATTTTCTCCTTTTCCAAATCATGAAAGAGCTCAAAATTGATCAAATCCTAAATTCGCAAGCTTTTTCCCAATCCCAAGGTCATAGTGATGTCAAAAAAATGACTTAGTGGGTTTAAAATGAAGAAGTCTGCCCTCCTTGTAAAATTTTTCGGTTTCTAGGGCATCTTCTACATTTTTGATGTATTGACGATCGTCAGACGGGCATTTTCTACCCGTCAAATTTATCATTGCGAGTTTATCTTTGACGTGGCGATCTCTCATTAGCCGAGGAAGGTTGAAAGAATATTATAACTTGTTGTTTTTAAATTTTGGCAAAAGAAAAATCTTTGCCCATGGCCCCTTGATCTTCTGAGGATGTGCTTACATGATACGATGTGATTGGAAAACGAGTGGTAGGTGGTGGAAATCAACTTAGGAAAATTTTCTTCCATTTTAGAAAAATTTCTCAAAATCAAATTTTGCGGAAGGCCCGCAGTGAATGGCATGATGACACGTGTCTAGGAGGTCAACCGGAAAGGCGGGGACTTGGAAGAGTTTGAAAATTTTGGCTTCAGAATGTTAGAGAAACAATTCAGCCCGAAAACCCGTGCCCAATGGGATGGTGACACACATCCATGAGAGTCATTATGGAGAGGCGGATAGTTGGAAATTTTTTGAAGTTTTTGGCTTCAAAATGCCAAAGGAAACATTTCAACCTAAAGGCCTGCCTCCAATAAGAAATGTACACGTGCCCAAGAAATTTAGCATGAAGGAGTGATGTTTGTGAATTTTTTGAAGCTTTTAACTACAAAATGTTAAAGTTAACATTTGGCCCACGAGCCCGCACCCAATAGGAAGGCAACACGTGGCACGGGGAGGATCGAGTGGGCAGCGGTGGAGTTGAAAATTTTTCAATGTCATGGAAAATTTTGACACAGGAGAGCTGCGCCCAATGGAAGGGCGACATGTGTCTAGGGAGATCAGCCAAAAAGTGGGAACTTAGAATAATTTGGAAGTTTTGGTTTCAAAATGTAAAAGGAAAATATTTTCCCAGGGGTCTACATCCAATAGGAAGAGGACACATGTCTAGGGGAGTAAAGGAGAAGCGAGGTGGGATGAAATGGAGGGGTGGAGGCTTGGAGGTAGTTGAATTTTTTTAACTTCAAAAGGTAAGAAGGAAAATTTTGGCTCAAGGTCCCTCCACCAATGAACAATGGACACGTGTCCAACATTTGATGGAATTTCGGAGCGCGGAGGAAAGATGGAAAACCTTCCAAATTTGGTGAAAAATAAACCCACGGAAAATTTGGAGGATCGGCTCCACATTGAATAGGACATCGACACAGGCATGTTTCGAAGGGAAAGGAAGAAGCGTGGGCCCGCAAGAGATTTTGTGCTCATGGAGGAATAAGGGAAGAAAAGGAGGGGTCAGTTCCGCAGCGAATGGGAAACCACCATGTGGCAAAAGCGGCAATGGGTGTTCGGGGGCACGGAGAATGTTGGAGAAAATTTTCCTTTTCTCAAAAGTGGCAAAACTCATCAAATGGGCCCGTAGTTTTGGTGAAGGCCCATAGAAGGACACGTGGTGCATCCAAGGGCTCACGGGGAAAATTTTCAAAAATTTTCCAAGGTTGGAAAAGGTTCAAAACACATTTTTTAAGGATTGGGGGCCTGCCCCAATCATGTTTCGACATGTGTCCCACCTCATGTAAAGTCAAAAAGGTAATATTTGAGGATCTCATCAAGACACGTGGAGTGTGGAATTTTAAAGTTGATTTTAATCAACGGTTGCTTTCATGCGTTTTTCTTTTTTGGGCGCCATGGATGCTCCATTAAGTGTGGAATCGTCAGTTTTGCACCAAATCACATGAAATTTTATATGAATCTACATCCCTTCGGCCTTCAAAACAATGGAACTATTATTTTGAGCTGATTCGGTGCCCTATAGTGTTTTTCACGAAATATTTTCCTCAGCCCGTGAAAAACACGTGAAAGGTGAAAGTAAAAAGTTGCAGAGATAAAAATGATGAAGTAAAAGGTGAAAAATGATAGCAAATGCATGTTGGCATGGTGGAATGCAAGAAACGTGACCCTGGGATGGATAAGGATCTAAGTTCATGCAATATTTTAAAATATTTGTGCATCTTTGGCATTTGGTGAGTCAATTTTGTTTCGATTTTATATCATTTTTCATCAAATGGATAGGGTTTTGTAACAAATTTGATCCCTTTGGCATATTCTTTGCTTGGGATGCAAGGATTCAAGTTGTCATAGGGTATATCATGTAGTTTGGAAGAATTTTTGTGGTTTTGTTGAGAATTTTTGAGAAAGAGAGAAGAATTTTCATAGTGAAAACTAGAAGAAGTCCATTTCCTTTTGGAGAAACTACCTGAGAGCCATTTTTATTCCAGTTTGCATCAAATGTTCATCATGTTGAGTTGGTTTCAGCTATAAATCCATCAACAAGCTTTGAGATTTTCTAAATAACATTCCCTTGCTAATATATTTGATCAAATTCTTAGATTAACTGGTTTTATCTCTTGGCAAAGCTTGCATACACTTGTATTTCAAGATATGTTTTCAATCATGTTTCATGCTCATGTTGCGAATCTTGTGTTTGGGATATTTATTTGTCATGAATGATCTCATTTCTTGTAGAGGGTTTGAAGGCATCTGCAATCTTCCATTTAGAAGAGTATTCATTTGAGTGAAGATAAATAGATTTAAATTCATCTTACCTTCCTTGTAAATTGAGGATGTTTGTAAACCTTTGGGTGTACCTTAGGTCATGATCTAGCAGGGTTCCTAAATACTTCATTGATATTTTGATTCAATCCTTTGTGGCAGTCTATCAAAGTTTGTATGGAATAGTGAAGATTTGGGCATCCATTGTGCACACATCCTGTTTGAAAGATCACTTCAAATTCATTGAAACATCTCTTCTATTTAGGTGTTGTAACTCATTTAAAAAGTTTCCCAAAGAAGGTGATGACCCATAACTACTCTTGTCCCAATATCTCTCATCAAAATTTCATTTTAAACTAACTCATCCTACCTACAATACCCCTACATCTGCATTTTGTGTCCACAAAAGAATTCAATCCTTTCACAAAAATGCATAAAGTTGATCAGGGTTCTATCATGCCTTTAGCGACTCCAGCCTTGTTCTGAAAACATTTCCATCATTTAGTAGTGACAACTCCTTTGAGTTTGGATAATGGATACTTGATCATGTTTTCACAAGGCCTCTTCCATGTCATATGCAAAACACAAGGATATCTTCATCTCCTTTACCATACAAGGGCTGTAATATAGGTTCTCTTACCTTGGTTGATAGGCACAACCTAAAATAGTGAGGGTTAGATCAAAACCCTTATGAAGGTGCTATCCACTCCCTCAATTCTTGAATGCAAACAAGCAGATAGGTGTGATCCCCGGCTACAAACGACATACAAAACATCTATCTATCCTTGAGTGTCTTGTGCAAATTCATGATGTTGTTCAAGTTGTGAAGGAGATTAAATCTGGAAACCAAGCACTGAGTGGCACCGTTCTTTGGTGAATTCTTTCAATTTTTTGGTGGTTTTGAAGTACTTGAAAGGTTTCACATTTGTGTGATCAAGTATTTGAGCTGTTACATTCTTGAGATATCATTTCATACTTCAGATATGGATTTTTTGGTAAGAAAGACTTCAAAATCAGCCTGCTCTCCTCATCTACCTGCAGTTTATATGATTTGGATGCACTATTTTTGGTTGAATTAAGAAGAAGAAAATCTTATTTGTAAATCCCTGTAAGTTTTTAGTATATCATGCATTTGACATAATATTTTTTAGTGCTTTCTTGCACAACTAAGGGTAAAATCCTTGGTGGCGACTCCATGTTGTTGGGATCTTGAAATACCAGTTGTCTAACACATTTTTATCATTTGAAACTTGTTGTTTAAATCTATCAAACTAGAGGGAAGGAGATCCCTCTTCATCAAGGACTCTTCTAAGAAGTTTCTCACCGAATCAAGAAGCTCAAAACTAGAAGGAATAAGAGTGTGTAAAGTGGTTAGTGATTTGGTTGCAAGGAAAGGAATCCCCATAGTTGAATTTGAAGGAGAGGAACCTGTTATTGAAGATTATAATTCCTCTTCAAGTAGATCTGATTCAAGCAATCTTCTTGCTGATTTTCATTCCCAATCAGGTGAGGGACCTTCTTGTGTATTTAAAAACTTGCTCCTAAATATGCTCCCGTGGTTTCTAAGTTTGCTGAAGTTTATCAAGAGAGAGAGAGCCTTTGGGGGTTATCATTTTAGAGATCAGTCATCCATTCCAATCGGACCCACTACTACTCCTCATAAGCGTGTTTCACCTCCAAGATCACCCCCACCAAACAATATGGCTCAACCTAGACCTCCATTTGTTGTAAACACATTTGGTCCTATAAATTTTTGAGGAATGGATGGATATCCAAATGTTGTCCCATAGGATGTGAGAAATAGGTTACCAAAATTCCAAGGTAACAATGTCATAACTGGAGATCAACATCTCAATTATTTTGTTAACATGATGGAAGACTTTGAAATATAATTTGAGGATGTGTATATCAAGTTGTTTATCCATACACTTGAGGAAGATGCAAGAGATTGGTATAAAGATCTACCTAATAACTCTATTGATTCATGGACTGAGATGAGTAATGCATTCAGATTACAATATGGAGAAAAAACAAATCCAAGGTTCCTTCTATCTAAGTTTGAGAACATCAAGAAGAACCCTAATGAGACTGTTCATGATTTCAATACAAGATTTAACAAGACATTGAGAAGGCTGCCTATAATTTTGAGGCCTTGTGATGAG
Organism: Taxus wallichiana var. yunnanensis; assembly: GCA_018340775.1. NCBI lineage: Eukaryota > Viridiplantae > Streptophyta > Pinopsida > Cupressales > Taxaceae > Taxus > Taxus wallichiana. The sequence goes on along the minus strand of CM031234.1, from coordinate 448,583,882 downwards.
TCTTGCTTGATCAAATATGCAGATGCATTTGATAAAAAGGCAGCCTATTACTTAAGAGACAAGAATCCTACAAACTTGAGGAAAGCTTTAACCATGGCACTTCAAATTGAAAATAATATTAAGGCTATTGGTAAACCACTTAAGAGGGACAGTGTGAAGTTGATAAACCATGAGAAGCCTCAAGCCAGCAAGGGTGCTGATTTGGAAGATGTTGTCAAGACTTTGGTAGGGGCATCAAAGAATTTTCCTACAAATTAGCCCGTGAGAAAGGAATTGGGAAAAATTCACAAGGATAGCAAAGAAATCAAAACCATGATAGATTTGGCAATCATCCTAGGGGTGATCAAATACAAGACAATAGAGGTAAAGGGCTCTTTGGATCTATAAATAGACAACCCCAAGCACGTGAAAATAGAGTGGTGCACGACCCTCCGATCGCAAGAGTTGCTGATATGGATTGGTGTGACAGGTGTTTTCTTCCTCATCTTCCATGTGAAATGGACCAGCAAGATAATATTGATGATAATGAGAATGAAATGGATGATGACATTTGTATGATGGGCAGCTCTTCAAGCTCATAACAAGCAGCAACATCAATAGATGTGATAAGTGCAAGGATTGCTGCAACCTTTTGGGATTGCATAAAGAGGGTACCATTTCTTTCTCTTCCTCAAACTCATGATGTAGATGTAGTTTAGGCCTTTGAAATTCCTAATAATGACTTTGAATATCTAAGGGCTTTAATGATCAAGAAGTATGATGGTGGTATTCCTTCAGAGGAAGATAGACAATTGTTAATGAATGTTGTGGTTGGTCAAGAAAAAGAGTACAATACTAGAAGCAAAGTTGTTAGGGGAGTTGGTCCTCAAGCCAAGCCAAAGACACCCTTGCTCACAATCATTCCCAAAGATAATCCTAGAAGAGAAACAATTTCCAAGAACCCTGCTGTCCCATGCAAAAATATCAGTCCTCTTCATGCCCAGGCTGCCAAGAATACTTCTCCATCTGATGAACCTTCTTGTTTCCCTTCCAATGTTGTTTTGCCAAAGAATGTTCCATATGATATAGCCCAGGTATTGAGCCAAATTAAAGTGAGTTTTCCCATTATTGAATTGCTTAGAATTCTGAACACAAGAAAAGAGCTTTTGAATACTTGGGATTGAAAGAAGAAAATATTATACCAAGCAAAAATGTAAATGTTGTTGAGAATCCTCTTCAAAGCATTGCTGGCCCTAAAACACCACCACCAATAGAAGATCTTGGAGAGGCACCTGAAGTGTATTTGGGGACATCCTTGGTTGATTCCCAATTGAATGTTGATCCATTCTTCACAACTTTTCTCATAAAAGGTAGGTTGCTTCACAATTGCATGTTTGATTCTGGTGCATCATGTAATGTTATGCCTCTAGAAGTTATGAATGAGTTGGATATCAAGGTGACAACAGCATATGGGAAGTGTACAACCATGGATTCAAGGGAAGTGCCGAGTTTTGGATGTGTGAAGGGTTTAGTAGTGCAACTTGCAGCCTATCCGGGTAAGAATTTAAAACTTGATGTTGTAATTTTTGACTGCCCTGCCAAATGGGGTATGCTTTTGTCAAGGAGGTGGGTTGCAAGTGTTGGTGGTAGTGTTCAAATGGACATGTCTTTTCTAGCATTCCCATTGAGGGCAGCCTTGTCAAACTCTATGGTGAAAAGAAGATATTACACTTGATTGAAGATCCCAACAATGCTTCTTATGAAGTGTTGTTTGCTGATGTAGATGTTGAAAATTTCATTGGTTTTGATGATGGAAAAGAGAATAAGATGGATAAATCAGAGTGCCTTGGTATGGTAGGTTCTCCATGGACATTACTATTTGATGGAGTGTGCTCCAAAGTTGGAAATGGTGCTGGTATAGTGTTGGTTTCCCTAGTTTAGAAGATTTTCCTTTTTCCTTCAAGCTCAATTTTGAATGTACTAACAACATTGCTGAGTATGAGGCATTATTATTGGGATTAAGGATTGCATGGAAGTATTGAGTAAAGGATATTTTTGCTAAAGGAGATTCAAATCTGGTTGTCAAGAAAGTAAGAAAGTTGTATGCTACAAGAAATCAACGTATGAGACAATATAAGCATGCCGTTTGGGACTTGATTGAAATGTTTGATTCCTTTAACATTGTTTACCATGATAGAAGTCTTAATGTTGATGTTGATAAGTTGGTTGTTCTTGGTTCTAAATTTGATAATTGCATCGTTTCACCTTTTTGTGAATATGATGTTGAAGTGCTAACAAGGCTAGCTATCCCGAGATAATGTGAAACATTGGAAATTTTTTTATGATGATGCACAAGTGTTGAGATTCTTACAATGCCAAGGAGATTTTTCTAGTCGAATATCAATTGGGAACCAATGGTGTGCATGAATGAAGGTAGAGAAACTTTATTTGACAAGGATTTTATACAATTGAAAACAAATGCCATTCCTAAGGGTCTTATTGCACTTGAATCCAATTTTAGCAATGTTGATTGCATCGTTAATAGAAAAATGTCTGCTTGAGGGATGTGGAAGAACACAACTTGGGTACTAAAGACAAACCAAGGAAGGTCTGGTTGGGTAGTCATCTTAGCAAAGAGGAAAAACAGTCCTATGCCCAACTTTTAAAGAAGTATCAAGATTGCCTTGCCTGGTCTTATTCAGAGTTGAAGACATATAGAGAAGATTTATTTCAGCATGAGATCCCTCTTGAGGCTAAAACCAAGCCACTTAGACAAAAACAAAGTCCTATTAACCCACTACTTTCCATGAAAATGCAAGAAGAGTTGAAGAAATTGAGAGATGGTGGCATCATTCAGCCTACTAGATACTCTTCTTGGGTTACCAATCTTGTGCCAGTTAGAAAGAAGAACAAAGATATCAGACTTTGTGTGGATTTTAGGAATCTGAAAAAAGCATCTATGAAGGAAAACTATCCTTTTCCAAAGATGGAAAATATGATGCAGCTTTTGACAGGTCATAAATGCTTTCTACTTTGGATGGTTTCTCCAGATATAATCAAGTAGTTGTCGAAGAATCAAAAAGACTGAAGACAACCTTCACTACTCCTTGGGGACTTATATTTTGTGAGGATGCCTTTTGGATTGATGAATGCTAGTGCTACTTTTCAGAGGGCAATGGATGTTGCCTTTGTTGGTTATATCAATGAGTTTATTACAGTTTACCAAGATGATGTGACTGTTTTTTCAAGGCAGTGAGCAGACCATTTGCAACACCTAGAGAAAATGCTGATTAGATGTAGAGAGTATGGCATTTCACTTAATCCAAAGAAGTGTCATTTTGATGTGCCAAAGGCCAAGCTATTGGGGCATATTGTGTCCAAAGAAGGTGTTATGATAGACCCTGAGAGAGTGGAAGCAATCAACAAGGTGCCTATTCCAAGAACCAAGAAGGGTATTCAATCTTTCTTTGGCCAAATCAATTTCATTAGAAGGATTGTCTCTAATTTTTCTAAGTTGACTCTTCCAATCACAAGCATGATAAGAAAGGATCAAGTTATTAAGTGGGAAAAGGCTGCCATCTAAGCTTTTGAAGGAATAAAGGATGCACTCAAGCATGCACCCATTTTGGCAGCTCCAAACTATAAGATGCCTTTCCAAATCTTCTCTTTTGCATCTGAATTTACTATTGCATTGGTTTTGCTACAAAAGGATGAATATGGAGCTGAGAGGCCTCTTTGCTTTCTTTAGCAAGGCTTTACAAGTAGCTGAATTGAGGTAAACAATTATGGAGAAATAAGCATTTGCATTAATAAAAGCAACAAATATTTTCGAGCCCTACATTTTGAGTTCAAAGGTTGTTGCTTATGTTCCCCACACCATGGTTAAAGACATCCTATCTAACATGGAGATATCAAGCAAGATATGTATATGTTTTAACAAATTACGAGGAGTATGATATGGATATCCAAAAAAAAAAGCTGGTAAGAGGTTTAGGTCTTGCCAAACTCATGGCTGAGAGTAATTTACAGAATGTAGAAGTGAATCAGCTAGGGGAAGAAAGGGTAGATCTCCTTGACAAATTGATGAATTCTGAGTGGTATAAGGATGTGGTATATTACCTCAACCACTTATGCTATCCCAGTCACTTAAATAAAAATCTGAAAAGAGCCCTCAAGTGGCTTCTCAGAAATATGTCATAACAAACCTTGGGCTGACCTAGGAGAACCCTAAAGGTGTCCTCTTGAAATGCATAACGAAGATGAAGCTCCCAAGTTGATTGCTGATTTCCATGGGTGAGTTTGTGGAGGACATTTTTCTAAGGGAGAATGACAAACATAAGATTTTAAGAGCTAGTTATGGGTGGCCAACTCTTTTAAAGATGCAAACCGGTTAGTTAGAAGGTGTGATAAGTGCCAACATTTTTCAGGAAGATTTAAAGCTTCAGGTTCCCTTCCTTTACAGCCTGTATCAGTTGAAGCTCCTTTCAAACAATGGGGAATGGATTTTATTGGTGAGATTTTAGATCCTTCTAGTGCTGGTTACAAATGGATCCTTGTAGAAACTGATTATTTCACAAAATGGGTTGAGGCAATTCCATCTAGAAAGGCAACACACCAAGTGGTAATGGATTTATTATCTTGAATCATATCATATGTAGATTTGGGGTTCTAGTTAAGATTGTGTCTGATAATGCTATGTGTTTTAGAGCTAAGCCTTTGATGGTAATGTGCAATGAATATGGGATAAATTTGACGTATTCTTCAAACTACAACCCACAAGGGAATGGGCAAGCTGAATCAAGTAACAAAAAATTTCTCAATATCATTAGAAGAACCTTAGAAATCAACAAGAAGAAGTGGGGAGAACAGTTGAAATTTGCAATTTGGGCTAATAGGATAACTCCAAAAAGAGCAACTGGTAAAAGTCCATTTGAACTGGTGTATGGAACTTAGGCTTTGCTGCCATTACACCTGCAATTATCCACTTTTCGGTTAGCTCAAAGAATGGGAAGATCAACAACATGGCCCATATGAATCAAGAATCAATCGATCATTGAGTTGGATGAAGAAATGAGAGCTTCTCATCAAAGGAATGTCGTGTTTAGGGAGAAATTGAAGAAGTTGTTTGATAAGAAGGTCACCCCTAGAGCTTTCAGTGTTGGAGATCTGGTTTTTCTGTGGGATAGTAGGCATGAAGACAAGGGCAAGCATGGCAAGTTTGATGCTCTATGGATGGGCCCTTATGCCATTGATATCAGGATTAGAGAAAATACATTTTTTCTCAAGGATTTGGATGGGGATTTGCTAGAGCTTCTTGTTAATGGTAGACATTTAAAGAACTTTTTGGATTAAATCCCCAAAAGAGGTATGCACAAGTTGTACATTTTGTATAGCCCTTGTTGTTGTTTTGTCTTTTCCTTGTTCTTGCTGTTGTTGGCTTGTGGTTTTCCCTTTTGTCCTTGGCAACCATTGTTGGTGTGGTTTTCTCGATCTGTTTTTGGTGGAATTTCTAGTTTTGGGTTGCTCTGCATGTTTTGACTCCTTGCCCAATGGATTTTGGCACTTGGTCTACATTTTGATCTTGTGGCACTCACTGGGAGTGCCCATCCCCAAGTAGGAGCCAATGTTGGTGTAATTTATGGGTTTGCACACTTTACTCTAATTCTCCATGTTCCATTTTTACTCCAAAATGTCCTTGTGGCTCAAGGTGAAGATCGTAACTCATTTTATTCAGATTAAATGATTTCAAACTGCCCTCACTATTGTTATTCTGCCCTAAATTGAAGTAAAATCCAAGTTCCCCCACTTCTACCCCGATTTATTCATTTTCATGGGCACATGCCGTTTTCTCCTTGCCAAATCATGAAAGAGCTTGAAATTGATCAAATCCACGAATTCATGCAAGCTTTTTCCCAATCCCAAGGTCATAAGTGATGTTAAAAATGACTCAGTGGGTTTAAAATGAAGAATTCTGCCCTTCTTGTCAAAATTTTTGGTTTCTAGGGCATATTCTGCATTTTGTTATGTATTGACGATCGACGGGCATTTTCTACCCCTCAAATTTATCATTGCAGAGTTTATCTTGATGTGGCGCGGTCTCTCATTGGCGGGGAAGGTCGAAAGAATATTATAACTTGTTGTTTTTGAATTTTGGAAAAAGGAAAATTTTTGCTGCGCCCCCTTGATCTACTGAGGATGTGCTTACGTGGCGCGATGTGATTGAACGAGGAGTGGTGGGTGGTGGAAATCACTTAGGAAATTTTTCTTCCATTTTGGAAAAATTTCTCAAAATCAAATTTTTCCCGAAGGCCCGCAGCGAATGGCATGATGACACGTGTCCAAGAGGTCAACCGGAAAGGCAAGGACTTGGAAGAGTTTGAAAATTTTTGGCTTCAGAATGTTAGAGAAACAATTCAGCCCGAAAGCCCGTGCCCAATGGGATGGTGACATGCATCCACGAGAGTCATTATGGACGAGCGAGATAGTTGGAAATTTTTTGAAGTTTTGGCTTCAAAATGCTATAGGAAACATTTCGACCTAAAGGCCCACCTCTAATAAGAAATGTACACATGTCCAAGAAAGTTAGCATGAAGGAGCGGAGTTTGTGAAATTTTTGAAGCTTTTAACTACAAAATGTTAAAGTTAACATTTGGCCCGCGAGCCCACTCCCAATAGGAAGGTGACATGTGGCCTAGGGAGGATCGAGCGGGCGGTGGTGGAGTTGAATTTTTTTCAAATTTTTGGCTCAAAACGTCATGGAAAATTTTGACATGGAGGCCCGCGCCCAATGGAAGGGTGACACGTGTCCAGGGAGATCAGCTAGAAAAGTGGGAACTTAGAAGAATTTGAAAGTTTTTGGTTTCAAAATGCAAAAGGAAAATATTTTCCTGGGGGTCTGCATCCAATAGGAAGAGGACACGTGTCCAGGGGAGCAAAGGAGAAGCGGGGTGGGATGAAATGGAGGGCGGAGGCTTGGAGGCGGTTGAAGTTTTTAACTTCAAAAGGTAAGAAGGAAAATTTTGGCTCGAGGTCCCTCCACCAATGAACAATGGAAATGTGTCTAACATTTGATGGAATTTCGGAGCGCGAGGAAATATGGAAAGCCTTCCAAATTTGGCAAAAAATCTCAAGGTGAAAAATAAACCCACGGAAAATTTGGAGGATCGGCTCCACTTCAAATAGGACAATGACACATGGCATGTTTCAGAAGGGAAAGGAAGAACGTGGGCCCGCACGAGATTTTGTGCTCGCGGAGGAATAAGGGAAGAAAAGGAGGGGTCGGTTCTGTAGCGAATGGGAAAACGCCACGTGGCAAAAGTGGCAGTAGGTGTTCGGGGGCGCGGAGAATGTTGGAGAAAATTTTCCTTTTCTCAAAAGTGGTAAAACTCATCAAATCGGCCCACGGTTTTGGTGAAGGTCCACAGAAGGACATGTGGTGCATCCAGGGGCTCGCGGGAAAATTTTCAAAATTTTCCCAAGGTTGGAAAAGGTTCAAAATGCATTTTTTAAGGATTGGGGGCTGCCCCAATCATGTTTGGACACGTGTCCCACCTTGTGTAAAGGTAAAAAGGTAATATTTGAGGATCTCATCAAGACACGTGGAGGGCGTAATTTTAAAGTTGATTTTAATCAACAGATTGCGCTGCGTTTTCTTTTTTAGGCGCCATGGATGCTCCAAGAAGTGTGGAATTGTCAGTTTTGCACCAAATCACATGAAATTGTATATGAATCTGCATCCCTTCTACCTTCCGAACACAATGGACCTATTCTTTTGAGCTGATTCGGTGCCCTATAGTGTTTTTCACGAAATATTTTCCTCAGCCCATGAAAAACACGTGAAAGGTGAATGTAAAACATTGCGAGTTAAAAATGATGAAGTAAAAGTTGAAAAATGATAGCAAATGCATCTTGGCATGGTGGAATTCTAAAACGTGACCACAGGATGGATAAGGATCTGGGTTCATGCAATATTTTAAAATATTTGTGCATCTTTGGCATTTGGTGAGCTATTTCATAGTTTTATATCATTTTTCATCAAATGGATAGGGTTTTGTAACAAATTTGATCCCTTTGGAATATTATTTGCTTGGGATGCAAGGATCCAATTTGGTATAGGGTATATCATGTAGTTTGGAAGCATTTTTGTGGTTCTGTTGAGAATTTTGAGAAAGGGAGAAGAATTTTCACAGGGAAAACTGGAAGAAGTCCATTTCCTTTTGGAGAAACTGCCTGAGAGCCATTTTTTATTCTAGTTGCATCAAATTTTCATCATGTTCAGTTGGTTTCAGTTGTAAAGCCATCAACAAGCTTTGAGATTATCTAAATAACATTCCCTTGCTGATATATTTGATCAAATTCTTAGATTAACTGGTTTTATCTCTTGGCAAAGCTTGCATACACTTGTATTTCAGTATGTTTTCAATTTGTGTTTCATGCTCATGTTGTAATCTTGTGTTTGGGATATTTATTGGTCATGCATGGTCTCATTTCTTGTAGAGGGTTTGAAGGAATCTACAATCTTCCATTCAGAAGAGTATTCATTTGAGTGAAGATAAACAGATTTAAATTCATCTTACCTTCCTTGTAAATTGAGGGTGTTTGTAAACCTTTGGGTGTACCTTAGGTCATGATCTAGCAAGGGTTCCTAAATGCTTCATTGATATTTTGCTTCAAGCCTTTGTGGCAGGTTATCAAATTTTGTATGGAATAGTGCAGATTTGGGCATCCATTGTGCACACATCCTGGTTGAAAGAGCACTTCAAATTCATTGAAACATCTCTGTTGTTTAGGTGTTGTAACTCATTTGCAAAGTTTCCCAAAGAAGGTGATGACTCCTAAATACTCTTGTCCCAACATCTCTCATTATAATTTCATTTTAAACTAACTCATCCTACCTACAATACCCCTACATCTGCATTGTGTGTCCATAAAATAATTCAATCCTTTCACAAAAATGCACAAAGTTGATCAGGGTTCTATCATGCCTTTAGCAGTCCAGGCCTTGTTACAAAACATTTCCATCATTTAGTAGTGACAACTCCTTTGAGTTTGGATAATGGATACTTGATCATGTTTTCACAAGGCCTCTTCCATGTCATATGCAAAACATAAGGATATCTTCATCTCCTTTACCATACAAGGGCTGTAATATAGGTTCTCTTACCTTGGTTGATAGGCACAACCTAAAATAGTGAGGGTTAGATCAAAACCCTTATGAAGGTGCTATCCACTCCCTCAATTCTTGAATGCAAATAAGTAAATAGGTGTGATCCCTAGCTACAAACGACATACAAAAATCTATCTATCCTTGAGTGTCTTGTGCGATTCATGATCTTCTTCAAGTTGTGAAGGAGATTAAATATGGATACCAACACATTAATTTCAAAGGAGGGAGAATGGGTTGATGGCATGTGTGTACCTTAGGGAAGATTGAGCTTTGAGTGTTTTACCATTAATGGAAAATGGGGAGATTGTTGACACAATGTTGTAATTTATGTCAAAAGAGTGAGTATATGATGTTTTCAATGGTGTAATTGATCTCAAAAGAGGTAAGAAACATGAAGTTTGATTGGTAGTGTCATGCTAAGTTGAGTTTCTTGTTGATATTTCTTGGTATTGATGGTATTGCAAGGGTTATTTAGTCAGTTTGATGTCTTGTAAAGGTGATGAAGTGTTTTTAATGTTCTTAAGGTGTCATGCAGTGTGTTAAAGGTCCTTTCAGGTGTGAAAGTGTGTCAAAGTACTAAGGGAGTCATTTTTGGTGAAGTAATCATGTTCAAGGTACTTGTTTACGAAGCCTAGTAAGTAGGTATGGTATGTGATGATGGAGTACAGGTATGTATGACTTTTTTAGAATGATGATAGAATGGGAAGTATGAATATGAGGTGTAGAGGCATTCACAAGTGTCTCAGAGTGTAGATATGAGGTGAAGACATGATTTCTAGGTCTACACTAGACCTATTCTTAAGCCCTAGGTGGCCAAATGAGATTGGTCGAGAAGTTTTAGAGATAAACTATGAAAATTTTATGATTAGATAAGGTGAATCAGTTTCTTCGTAAGATTTTTCTAAGTTTCAAGTATTTGTTCGAAGGTATTTGCAAGATATTTGATTTTTACCATTACAAAATTCCTAGAACTGAGATTTTGAGCTTGATTTAGACTTTTTGATGCTCATTGGCACATGGGAAGTCTGAATGGGAGGATAATATTTTCATGGTAGTTGGGAAATGGTCCTAAGATTCCATTATAGGCATTAGTTCAGAGTTAAGGCCCCATGCTTTATGAACAATTATTAAGAAGCCAAACTAGTTTTAAACCCTCTTAAAACCCTAATTTTAAAGCAACGGAGATGATATTATTCCTAGTGGCCCAACATGGATTATTACTGAAATTTTGATGATTTTAGGTTTTAGAGGACTCATTCATCTTTCTCCATGTTCAGGTTAGAGGTTTTGGTTGTGTGTGAACCCCACTTAAAAGGATTTTTTTAGCAAACATTAGTTTGTACTCGGGTTTTGCATTGGACCTAGTGACTAATTTGGTTTTTAAGAAATCTTGGGAGATTTTATACATGTCCAAGGTTATTTCACATCATCTTTGCATGCTTAGGAGTTTTTTTACAAGTTCATTTTGCAAGACAAATTTTGGGGCGTTTTGGGTAGTTTCGGTGATCGATTGTATAGGATTTTTGATGGTGCTACATTCTAATTTTTGGATTCATATACATTTAATGATGACCTCAAGGTCATGATATTTCCATTTGTATATAACACTTGAAATTCTGAGGTGATTTTATGTGGTTTTGGTCTTCATCTCTAAAGATTGTTTTGTAGGTCTTAGACCTAGTGAAGAAGGTTGCTCCTCTTGGTGGTGTTTTTGCATGAGATGATGGTCTAGAGTGATTCAATATTTACGAAGGTTTTTATGGACTTAGAAAACATGTCTAAGTGGTTTCCAATTTTTAGTGGTGGTCATTTTTTTCTTAAGAACATCTAGTTCTGGCGAGTAGGATTTTTGGGTCTATTAGGCCTTCTTGTGCCTTGGTGAGAGATTTCCAGTTGAAGATGGTATTGCTGACCTATATGGTCTATTGTGTGATGTTTTTATGATGTTATAATTATTTTATCATGTATTTTGATCTATTATGGCCGACCTAGGTGAGTTATAAGCATGAGACGGGTATATAAGCATGGTATAAGGCTGATTTGAAAAGTTGGAAAAGAGGATGAAAAGTATGAGCTAGAGGGCTATTTTAAAGGAGGTGAAGGTGGTTGTTATGATGATCATGAGAGGTAAAATATGATGCTATGATTTTATAGAGATATCTTAGGCTTTGGTGAGATAGGACAAATGTTTAAATCAACTTGAAGGAAGAAGTCTTGAACATGTAAGCTAAAAGGCGGTTTGAAGAAGATAGAAAAAGGTGAGCTTCATAGTGTCATCATCAATTGTTGGTGCAAAATTTCTGAGATGAAAAACATATCGGGTTGATTTGTTTTTTTTGAGTCATCTTTGGGGGTTGGTGCCTCTTTGTATGGTTGGTCTTATGCTAAACTAGGAATTGACGCTCCTTATGGGGTTGGTTCCTCACTAAACCAAGGGATTGGTGCTCCTTATTGAGTTGGTGCTCAACTAAATTTGAAACAATGGATATAATAAAAAAAATTCAGTGGGTTTTCCTCCCCTTGAGGGTTTCCCACTTAATTCTGGTCTTCATATGTTCTTGTATTCGTCTTGCATATGCTTTGATGGTGTGTTTTATTGATAAATGTTAATGGATGATCTAAATTGAGCTGTTGATGAATTTTAATGTTGAAAGTGAATGAAAAATTTTATGCCCACTAATTCATCCTCCCTCTTAGTGGTTATGCTTCTAAAAATCTAATAAATATAGAGCATACTATCTTACCTCTAAGCCCATAGGAGAGAGGATAATGAAATCCTCCATGTGAGCAAAAAGGTAAGGAAAATATAGAAAAGAAACATCCAACCAAAACACAAAAAGGATTTTTCAACCACAAAAAAAAAAAAACTTCAATAACTTTCATACTCATTTCTAATGGGGATGAGAGGAGAGAAAATTCATTTCCATACATATCCAAATAAATATCCATATAAGTTTCCAAGTATCCCAAATTTCCTCCATGACTCCATATCACTCCAAAATCCTTTTAAATCATTTCCTCCTCCTTGCAAAAGCTTTTCAAACCTTTGAGGTTTCCTTTTTAAGGAGTGGATATGTGTCGTAAACCATATGGTAAATAATATACCACTTCAAACCATATGAATGGAGTAAAAATAAGACATCACAAAAATGCTTTCCCATTAAGCCTTGGGAAAATAAGATAGGATTCTTTCCTCTTCCCTTACAAGTCCCAAATCACTCCTAAATAGAATTGATGGAGAAATGAAAAATACAACTCATTTGTAAACATAAAGTAATTCAAAACCAAAATCTCAAAAAACAATAAAAATATCTCGATCAAATGTAATAAACATAATACAAGAATTTGAGCCCTACCGATAGTCATAAGAAGAAATGCAATCTTCCAAAATCCATCACAAGATTTCCAAAATGCCCAAAATCCAAGCTCTCCAAGTTGAAAACAATCTCTCCTTCAATCAATATCATTATCTCTTAAATTATCCCAAAACAAAACTAAGAAAATAACACCTAAAAACCTCCAAGTCACTTAAGTACTTCCAACATGATCTTAAAAATTCAATAAAATGAAAAAATTCAAAAACAAGCGTATCATGATTCCACATGGAGCAACTTTCACTCCCATCCCAAAGCATACACAAATTCAAAAAATAATAAATATGGGTTGTTAAAAAGGTCCAAAAGGGGAAAAATAGTCATTATGAGCCTTAAAAAGAGCTCACTTACCCATAGGTATGGTAATTAGGGCTCTTTTTAAGGAAAATATAACCTCTAACTTGTCTGACTCTCCTCCAAAATTCCCTTTTTCCCATATTCGAGTTTATGGGTGGTGGATCCACCTAATCATGGATTAGGTGATCCTGAGCCAAAAATACTAATTATAAGATAAACTAAATCGCCCCATGCAAGTGGGAAGTGATTATTCTAAACAAAAAATCAATTAACAAGAAAATAAAAAGGGTTAAACCAAAATAATCCCAAGTGGGAGAAAAAGGTATTAATAATTAAATAAATCAATAAATGTATATCATGGAGTTAAATTCCCATTTCCAACATTATATAATAAAATAAATTCCATAAAAGAGCCAAAACATATACGAGGGATAAATATGTCCTATAAGGCCTCTTGTGCCATATGAAGCTTCATATCCTAAAATCCATGTTCTTCTATAGTGTGAATATGTTTCCTGCACACTCAATTTCAAACATAGTACTTTCTCAATATAAAATTATAAACCATGATAATAATATGTCTAATGTCTCAACACGAATAAATATAATGAGTTGGCATAATCAAAATGGGGAGATAAAATGGTGGGCACTACAATTTGGGACAATATTGTCAAAGAGTATCAACCACTTGATGATTGGAATGTTCTTTGTCAAGATTATAAGAAATTGTAAAAGGATGAAGAGAAGATAAATTCTCAAACCTTGTTTATCTTCAGAGTGTTATAGATCCTAGTATCTACCCAAGAATTGTTGTCTACAAAAAACCTCATGAAGTATGGTGTACCTTGTATGCTTCATAACAAGGCTCCATTAAGGTAAGAGAAGAAAAAATCCAAAACCTCAAAATGAATTTGGAAAATTTAAGAATGTCATAAAGTGGAGTTGCAAGAAATTTTTACATAAGGCTAAATAATATGGCTCATAAAATGAGATTTTATAGATAAACATTTGAAGCGAATATGATTGCTATAAATATTTTGAGATCTTTGACACAAAGATGGATGCATATTGTGATCACTATTGAAGAGTGTAAGGACATGAACACTACAAGTGTTGATGAATTATTAGGTTCTCTTTTTGCCCATGAGGATACTGTATATATATATGAAAATTGGAGCATGTAATTGAAACCAAGGCCAAATTTTAAATCCGAGGGAAAAATACAATGACCAACAATTTAAAAATTTAAAATAAATTCAAAGGGAAAAGAACAAGTGAATTTCATAGGGAAGAGTAATAAATCCTTTGTTTTTCATTATTGTAAAAATCTAAAAGAAACGATAAGAATATTGTTCCAAGCAGCGATCTCAGATGATAATAGCACACCACATTAGATTTGCAAAGTAGAACAACTAAAATACCATATATGGAAATCCATTACAATAGAATGAATTTAATTATTCAATAAGAAATATGTACATATAGGAGAAGGGAAGAGCAACTACTACCTAAATCAATGGTGAAGAACTCCCACTAACTGATACTAGTAGTTAAGTTAACTCCAAAAGACTAGTAAGCTAACTCAACATAACTGAGAAGCTAACTCCACACAACTAGTACACCTAAGCAAGCTAACCCAACAATTGTAGGGCTAACACAAGTGTAAGAAATATCCTAATAAATAAATAAAAGGATAAATAATAACCTACACTAACAAAATCCTAGACACTTTATTTAATATTACAAAAAATTGACAACAAAGAATCAAGCTAATTAAGAGGGTTAGAAGAAGGAACTCTAAGATGAAAAAAGTGAGATGAAATATGAATCAAATTATCATCTCCCATGTAATGTGGGAATATAGGATGCCAAGAATATGTGGTTTTTTTATTTAGGTTTCTAAAATAACATGATAAATCAGAAAGTGGGTTTTAGGATGCTAGATGATACCTTCAAAAGTCAAGTACACTTAACGGATGTAATATACATTAAAATTAAAGTAATTGACATGATGAAAATAATCTCAAGTAAAATTAATTGTGAAATCAATGATATGTATTTTTCTCCAAGTTTGAATCATAATTTAATCAGTGTTGGACAACTAGTTGAAAAGGTTTTAAATTACTTTTTGAAGATGGAGTTTGTTCAATTTTTGATAAGAAATATAGAAATAGATTGATTGGAAAAAATAGGATGTTTCTACTAAGTATAAATTTTATTAATGGAGGTACTTGTCTCTCTACCATTGAGGATGTTAACATGTTGTGGCATTTAATATATGGTCATATTAGTTTCAAAAGTTTGCATATTCTTGACATAAAGGGTATGGTAAGAGGTATTCCTAAGAAATATTGTAAGAAGGATGTTGCATGTGAGTCATTTATTATCAGGAAAACTCACATGGAGTTCTTCCTATTAAAAAATTGAGAGTAATAAAACATTTGGATTTAATCCATTCAAATTTGTGTGGACCAATATCTTGCATAAGTATTGGTAAGAATTTTTATTTCGTTTCTTTCATTGATGATGATATAAGGTTTAAATTTTTTTAATATTAAAAGAGAAGAGTGGAATTTATTCAATTTTATATATTTCAAATATTTGGTTGAAAAATAAAGTGGGCATTCCATCGAATTGTAAGAATAGGTAGAGGTGGAGAATTTTGTTCTAAAATTTTTATAAGTTTTTTCCTTCACAAGGCATTAAGAGGAAGTTAATAACTCCTTGAATGCCACAATAAAATGGTGTGGATAAAAGAAATAATATTTTCATCACGGAATTATCAAGGACTATGTTGTAAAATAAGAATATGGAAAGATATTTTTGGTTTAAAGTAGTAAATAATGTAGTTTCTACTTTATGGGGATTATTATGGTTCAAAACTAGAGATATGTCATAACAAAAAAAGTGGATCCTATGAGTGTAACTCATATTTTCATTAGTTATAGAGGTGAAATTAAAGCATACAAAATGTATAATCCCATTAGTAAAACTTCAGTTGTTTCAAAGGATTGTAATATTTTTGAGAATGAGATGTATGCTTATATTGATCATGTAGCTAAAAGGGTCATAAGTGAATGGGGGTATCTCCTTGAAGAATATTTTGAGGACTTAAAAATTCCTACATAGGTTTCCAATGCTATAAGAAACAATACTATCTCTTTATAAGAGACTAGTCATCCATCTACAACAACTCCAAGTAAACACAAGTGGTTGTTGAATCCACTCACAAAAAATCATACATTTAATTTGAATTATGAGAAATTTATTACAAGGATACATGATCAATAAGGAAATTTAATTATTGATGCATATGACAAAAAAATAATGTTTAAATTACCTTTTATGGCTAGTGAACCTAGAATTTTAGAAGAAGCTTGTCAAAGGAAAGAGTGGGTTGATCTTTATGATACTTGAGATGGATTCCATAAAGAGGGATGATACTTGGACACTTATTTATCCTTGTGATGATAAGGATGTCATTTGTACCAAGTAGGTCTACACGACAAAAGTAAACAATAATAGTATAATTGATAAGCTAAAATCTAAACTTGTTACAAAAGGATTTGCACAAATTTTGGTGTTGATTATGATGAGACTTATTATCTTGTTGCAAGGAAAGATACTATAAGAATAATGGTTTTATTTTATACTCGTAATTTTTGTAAAATACATAAAATAAATGTAAATGTTCCATTCCTAAAAATGTTGATTGAAGAAGTATATGTGGAGCAACCAAAATGTTTTGGGGTAAAGGATAAATAATTTTGGGTATATAGGTTTAATAAGGTTATTTATGGGCTCAAGAAAGAGCCAAATCTTGGTAATAAAGAACTAAATAATTGGTTTTTGGCACAAGTATTTGTAATAAGTATAATTGAGCCAAATTTATACATAAAGGCAATCGCTTATAATATTTTGTATGTTTTCCTCGATTTGATCTTCATATGTAGCTCTATGGAGATGTTGTATACTTGTAGAGGAAGATATGAAATCATAATGTTAGATGAGTGATTTTGGAATTATGAAGTAATTTATAGGTATGCGGAGTCCATTAAAAGATAGAGGAAGTATTTATTTGTCAAATAAAATATGTCCAAGATATATTTTTGAAGTTAAATCTTAAAGAATATTATGCTATGGATACTCCAATTGCAAGTGGAGAAATATTAATGAGATAGGATGGTATCCATTTAGGCGATGATAATATTTTTAAAATTATGGTGGAGTTTTTATGCATCTCACTCTAACTAGTTACGATATAACTTACGTGGTTTCACTAGTTTCTAGATTAATGGGAAAGACTTCACTCAAACACGTGCAAGTTAAAAAAAAAGAATTTTTAGCTATGTGAAATGGAATTATGATCATGGTATTCAATTTAGACCATAAAGTTCATTATGTATTGTTTCATCCTCATATTCAGATTGGGGAGGATTTCTTGATGACTGAAAGTATTTTTGAACTTATTTCTTCACATTGGGAAGTAGTTTGGTTTTATGGACTTCAAAGAAACATGATAAATATTGCATTATCTTCTACTGAAGATAAATATGTAGCCCTTACAACATATTTTACATAAGGAATTCGGTTGAGAATAATCAAGAATATGATTGGAATTTATATCCTTTGCATCAAAGGGAAATGTTGGTAATAATGCAAATTTTGACATTTGAAACTTCCTAAATATAGACAATTTATATTTTTAGAAATATTCTAAAAATAGACTTTTAGGATGGTTTAGGAATCATTTATTTCGATCATGTAGATGGTTCTAGAAGCTGTTATTGATTTTTTCATCTTCTAATTCAAAAATATATTCCCTTTTCTAGAAGATCTCCTAGATAATGAAGAAAAACTAGATATATGTGATTCAAACCATATGGATTAAAGATATGGATCATGGAAAAATATTTTCTGTGTTCCCCTCAATCCTATGTACATGTATTCCTTTTCTTGTTCATCTTTAGGGCAACATTCCATATCAAATATTATTTCAATTATGAAGGAACCTCTCTTGATTACAAACAAATGAATTAGACAACCCAATATAATTACCATTTTAATAAAAAAATTGATGATATATTTCAACATGTTCAAATCATAGGAAAAAATATAGGTCAATTATCTATTCTATCTAATCATATTAAATCCACAAGGAATAATACATATAGTATTTCTTAGATAAATGGTGTTATCAATTTTGTAGGTAAAACCTACAAAATATGTATACTAAAACAAAAAAATCCTTAAACATAATGCATCATATTAGTGATTAGTTATCTTGATAGATTCACAATTTTTTAATTTAAAAACTAGTCTAGAATAGCTAGAAAAATACAAACAAGGAAGATTATATAAAAAAGAAACTAGAAAGATAAAAAGAAAATATATTAGGAAATAAAAATAAAAGAACAAGAAAGTCTTAAAACTCTCACTTCAATATATTCTAGTCTATTGTTTATTGACAACAAATTTGCTAAAGAAGGAAAAAACCACATACCTTCTTCATTCATGAAAATATCACAAGTAACTATACTGACCTTGGTACTGAACATAGTTGACCACCTAAATCCACTTAATGAAATAACCTCATGATTAAATTGTATGCAAACCATATGTTTAGATTCTAGACTAGATGATAAATCTGCAACCATGTTTGTTGTAAGATATTTCTAGGGAATAATATTAAAATGGTAGAACACTATGTCTCAACAAGTGCAAATTTAAGAGTCTATAATCAAAATAATATGATGAGAAATATATTTTAAATCATGATAAATTAATTTTTCCCTCCATAATGAGATAGAGAAATTGAAGCTAAAAAATGGTTAGCTAAGATGTAGTTATGTGATCTAGTGCAGTTTGAAAAGGTTTCCGTGCAATTCTGAAATTTAACATATGAAGGACACTATCACATTCTTGATGCGGTTGAAATGAAATTTATTGATGATCTACCATATAATCTTGTTGATTGAGTTTTGGAATACATTAATCTTAAAGGAATGTCTTGTGGGAGAGAAAATTTATTGGGTGGAAATATTGATGGACTTCTTGCCAATGCTTTGGGAATCTAAGTCCATCTACTTGAACGATGCAGCTCTATGTTTACATGCGCGTGTGAAAGTGGTTTTCTATGGTGTCCTTGCATCCGGAGATCCAACAGGGGCACTCCAATAACCCTACAAAAATATAGGCATTGTTTTTAGAGAGGAATTTGCAAGATATTGGCAAAGGGAATGAGAAAAAGGGAGATGGATTAATGGTATAGGTAGAAAATCAGATTCCTACATTCATTAATAAGAAACTTCAACACATGTAAATTATAGAAGAAACAATTAAGTGATTGCAACTAGACCAGTTAAAATTTAATAAGCACAAAGTTTCAGTAAACCCCATAGTAAAAAAGGCAGAAACTCCTCTTTTATTGAAGCTTAAGAAAAATTGTACATGCAAGAGTGAAAGATTGTAGAAAATGAGAAGTGGGGAAAATAGCTATCTCTTTGTTTCTTCACAAGGATCTCTCTCTCATGAACTCACAAAATTACCATCCCTTTGGAAAGTGAAGGAATTTACAATTTATAGTAAGAGAAGTGAATCTTCATCTACCCCCTAATAAATTTTCATATGCCTTAAAAATTTCACATTCTAGGAAATATTAAGACTTTTTTTTTAAAAAAAAGGGACTTATTACATTAAAATCCTAAATTTACTTTTTAATTACAAAATAAGGTATTTTCAAAAATTGCAACCCCAACGAAGAATTATAACATGAAGAGAGAAAAAGGGGGAAGAAGAGAGAGAGAAAGAAGAGAGAGAGAACATTATGTTGATGAAGAAGCTACTCCCACTGATCCTACCTCACTATCTTACCATTCTATGACCAGCTCCGGTTGAGAAATCTTAACTCTTTTATACTCATCTTGGAATTGTGTTGATGCATCTACTACCTTATCCATGTGAGGAATGCGCATGCAACTTAGAATTTTGTCCAACCATCGGTATCATTATTGATATCTTTTCATTTATCAAACCATGAATGATGTTTCTCTGCAATAAATGCAATGATGGTTCGAATCTTGAATAGTGACTCCAAGGTGCCTTCATTGAAATAAAGTGGTTCTTTAGTTGATTTCTTAATATATTCCTCGAATGGACTCAAACACTCATGTACGAGTGTCATGATTTTCCATCACGTGAACTCCTATTTTATGAATTCTTTTATTGATGTGATCTTGTAACTTCTAGGACCACTCCTCAGTCAATTCCAATTCACTGATCACCAAAATGATCATTTCATACCTAGTGACGAGATTCTTTTCCCACACCATGACAAGTCCTCTAATGGGGAATTGAAGATCATCTTACTTATCAATTCTCTAAAATGGGTATCTCCCATCTCGGCCACCAATACATGAATCGGGTCCCAATGCTCCTTCTCTCTTTCTAGTTCCTTTCGAGCATCCAATATTTCTTCGTAGTTGTGCACATATATTTAAAAAGTGAGACCATGTCTGAGATCAATGATCTACCTTTCTCCAAGATTGTACCCATCCACTTACTATTTTCTCATCCATGTATGGTGAAATCTTGAGTCTTCTTGATGGATTGCGAGATCAGTCGTCTTATTGGATCTACTTCACGAATCAAGATTGATGAAGTATTTAGATCCACAAGATGTTGCATGTAGGAGGAGAGAGTTTGCACTTATTCTTCCAATTCTTCAATCCTTTTCTTGTATTCTCAATTTCTTGCCATGAGGCGAGTGGAATATTATTGAAACATATGCTTGACTCCTTCATGGGAGGAGTTTCTCAATGGAATGGTACTCATCTCGTAATCATCGGTGTTATTTTTTACATTGGTTTGATTACCTTGGGTCGAGACCACTTCAATTTACTATTCACATGTCTCACCATTGAAGAAACATGAGGCCACATGAGTAAATTTCCTTTTATTTCCTCTCACCAATGACGCTATTGCTTTGATAAGTCGGGATTATGACTGTTGGATGGTACATGTTTCCTTTGAAATCATATATTTCATCCAGGAAACATCTTACCCTCTTACGGATTTGTAACTATCATACTTTTCATATCTCGGCTTGGGCTCAAGATGAAGATTTATTTCTTATGGATGAGGAGAAAGAGTGACAATAGGGGGTGGAGCCTCCTATGATGGTTCAAGAACTGGAATATGGAACATTTCGGTATCTTCAACTTTGTACCTCTATTACAAGTTCTTTTATTTCTTTCATCTTATTTTTGGCCTCTTGTAGTAGGGAATTCCAATTTTGTGATCTTTCTTTTCAAACTTCCCTCTGAATAGCTTGAATTGGAAGTGACCTCCACAAATTTTTGTGATGAATGATATGAGGCCTATATATGAAATGTGGGAAACTTCCTATTGTAAGGGACACAACCTTCTTTTTTGAAACCACTCTTTTTTTCTCTTAATCACCTTCTTTATTCACTCAGTAATGTCACCAGATTCACAAACACTCCAATTTACCCGTAGGAAAGGAGAAGCCTTCACTACCTTGTACTCTAGGAAATGTAGCTCATTTCCATCATCTTGTACACATTATTCATACCACTAAGACTTTCATTTCTTCATTTCTCTAATTTTCATTCTCATATGATCTCTTTCTCACACATTGAATTGATCTACACAGTTTCTCTAATAGTCTTCTATCTGCTAAACATGATTTAACTCTAGGATATGGAATACGTTTGGATTAACATGAATGTTGAAATTGGCCCTAGGGTGAATGAGTGAAAAATTAGGTCCATGCATGCTGCCTCCAAATGTGTTGTCTCATTGAAATTATTGCATGTGAATACCCCCAATGAGATGGGGAAAGAGATGAGTTTCTTCTTTCGGTTCTTGAGTCTATTGTTCACATGTACTAGCTTCCTGCAAAGTTTGAACAATACTATCTGATCACTAAGGTACCAAGGTAACCTTAGTGGGGCTTGATCAAATCTAGAGACTCGGATATAAGAGAATGTGGGAAATGAATGAAAAATGAGCCATATATTTTTATCAAAGATTTGGATTGCGAGACATCCTCGAAGGTGGGTTACCATCCGAGTCCCGATGACCAACATTATGAAAGCATCTTTTACTCGATAGAAGTGCCAATGAATCTCTTTCAACACCAATTGAGGGAAATTATCAAATGCAAAATATTTTAAAGAGATTCTCGAATGAGGGCTAACCCTTTGAGCAGTCGTGAATCGAGGAGATACACCAAGTAAGAATTCATGGAAAACTTCTTTGATATAGGAACTTAAAGCAATTGAAAATGCAAGTTGTCACTTATGATTTGGCCCCAATCTATCTTTTTTCCCCTTTGGTGATCGTTAGGATGAAAAGTACCATCCATTCTTGGAAATATCTTTTTTATTCCCCCATCACCCAGCTAACAAGGGTGATCGCATTCGAAAATCCCTCGTGGAAATCACACCTAGGAATATTTTTAGGCATTTTGGAAGGTTTTCTTTCCAACTTCATCCATGAGCCTAGTGTAAGGCCTTACAGATATGACTTTGTGTTGTTCCACTTGTTCACTACCATGTATTTAATATGACTACCATGTTACTCCAGGTGGGAATTTGCATTGTAAGGGAAATAACCTTAGGGAAATTAATGCCATGGTTGTATCGTTATCTACCGAGAATGGTCCTTGTTTTAGGTTCATAATGATGTGAGAAGGCCAAGACCAAATTGATAAATCTTAAAGATATGTGTAGACACCAAATTTGTGTCTTACGACCCCTTGTGACCCGCATCTCATCTCGCAATCTAACCTCATCACCTAAACCTTACATAATTATTTATTAATTACCTTATAATTGATAAATCCACATCACCTTACCCGCCACCTCACTTTGCCACCTCATCATGACCTAGCCCTAACCTAAACTAACCTAATTAAGACCCATGACTTGGTCTAGACTCACATCCATAACTAATGCCTCCTTACTCTTTTAAGCGACCTTCTAGCCACTTGACCAAGCCCGCAACTGATCTCTCGGGAGAAAGCGGGGAAGGTGGGCTATTTTACTAAAAATAGCCTACTTTTTCCTTACCGATGCCGGTTCCTACTCGACCACCGTCGGTTACGTAACCGCCATCGGTTCCCTGTAAATGGGCTCCCCAAACCAAAACAACGGATCAGAATTTCATTTTTGGAGATCAGTCAAAGGATTTCTGGATCAACAGAGAGCATTGCGAGTGAAAAACAGAGTCCAGATCTTCACTTAACCAAGCAAAGACGAGTGAAGAAACCAGAAGTGCTTGCAGTAGAGGAGATCAACTTGCATCTTCGTCAAAACCAGTAAGTCATATCTTGCATGTCCTCTGTTATAACATTTCTTATGCTCTTTGAATCACAGTCCTCCTAAATCCGTTTCTGAATCCACTACCCAACGTGCCATTGCATCTAACTGTCATTCTTTTACCCCTCATCATCTCATTTCCTAATATCATCCATAAACTAGCCTTACAAACACCATAGCTACCAAGAAGATCCTAGAACCCACCGGTATCGGTTATCAGTAACCGGCATCGGTTCCTCTGATCAAAACCAGAAAACCAGCCTTTCCCCTACCCAGTTCAACGAAACAATTTAATTGATACTTTACAGTCTTTTGTGTTAATTCATATTAGCAGGGGAACTGACCACCTTCGAAAGGAAGTTTTATATTTCCTGGGCCCAAGGCAGTTCCCTCATTTATTGTCTAATTAAAATCTTGTGGTCTTGTGTTCTTATTCGCAGGTAGTCCTTCCAAGACAAAAAGGAGTTCTTCGCAGTCAGCCTGATCTTTCTCTACGGTACGCGCACACCATCTCGACATTCTACAGGTATTCCTCCTAGCACCTAACTCTTATCTGTTTCTATAGGAACGAGTCATTCCGAGTGAAACATTTTGGCACGCCCGGTGGGACCCATTTTGGGTTTCTTTCTCTTGCTTATTTTCATTTTAGGAAGCATACTTGCTGTTGCTGCTTTTGTTATATATTTCATAAAGAATTTGTCTTGCTTTCCTAGTTTCGCATTAGTGAAAGTCATCTCTCTTGCTTCATCGAACATAATTTTTGATTTGGGTTTAAAACACATGCATTGCATTCCTGCTTGTTGTTCTTCAATTCTAGTGAACATAGATTAAGTAACAGGTCGTACACGTGGGGGTGATATCCATGGTATTGACAGGAAATTAACCCTAGTTTCACTGCACAACACATACCGAATCACTTCACAATTAACACAACAACTCAAACATCCCCCTTTTCCGCGGTATTCCTCACTTGATTGAGGTAACCTTATAAGCCAAAACAAACTTGACATTTCCCCTAGGTCTTGTTGTTTAGGATTCTGACATCATCTTACGTCTAAAGGCATAAGCCCACGATAACTAAAATTAACCCTAGGGTTAGTCTCTGGATTTGCGTGTGCATCTTGCTTGTTTTCAAATTCTGTTTTCTCTGTCATACTTTGTCTTCTGTGATCAATAAGTTGACAAATATACTCAACGTTGCTAAAAATCAAATTAGCAGCCTTTTATATCTTCTTATCCTAGACTTTTGACACCGGCATCGGTTAACTGACCGACGTCGTCTGCTCTCTGACCGACACCGGTTATTAAACCGATATCGGTTACTGTCTTCATCAGCCCCTGACAAACCAGCAACCTGCCAAATTCATCATTCTGAGGTTGTTTTTGTTCTTGATAGATTGAAACTTTCCTGTGTGTTCTTGTCCATGGTTGTCATCACTCGGAAGCAAGCCGCCACCATGGTTTCACATGCCTGCTCTGTGTCTTTTCCTGAATCACCCCCTTCACATTCTATAGGGAACCCTACGGACACCAGTGAGATCCCCCAAATTCCTGTAGGAGACAAGGACTTTGCCAAATTTCTGGATGCTAATCCCAGCACTGTACAATACTATTTGTCTCATGCCCCTGACCGTACACCTGATGGTCAGCTCCTTGTTGGCATGCCTATTAGTATAGCTGCTCATTTAGCTCCCACTCCTCCTAATAACACTGCCTTACTTCCTGCATCTCTAGCCCCGTCTCCCAATCCGACGGCTTCAGAGGTTCATACGACCCCGATTAGCTTTCCTTTGGTTAATCTTGGACCCCACGTATCGTTACCACCAACTGCCCCTACCTCATCTCTCTTTCAGACCACTCCATTCATGACTTACTCTCTGCCACCTATTCACACGAGCTTTCCTTCTCAAGCTCCGCCTACCTTTTCATTCCCATACACGTATCCAGTAACCTCAACACCTTATATGGGACATCCCTATTCTGTTGCTCCAACATACTCATCCTCCATACCTTATCAACACTTAGCCCCACCATTGTCCAGTGGAAGCCCTTGGTCCAACTTGCCTCCGTTTACCACAACCGCACCATCATCTCATCCAACCACAGATTTCATCAAACAAATGATGGACAAAATGCAAAACCTGGAGGCTTCTGTTTCGGGAAGTCGTAGCGCCTTGACATACGAGCAAGTTTGTCGGGAGCCCATTCACCCTTCTGTCCCCCTTCAT
The DNA here is from genome assembly GCA_018340775.1 of Taxus wallichiana var. yunnanensis. Taxonomy (NCBI): domain Eukaryota; kingdom Viridiplantae; phylum Streptophyta; class Pinopsida; order Cupressales; family Taxaceae; genus Taxus; species Taxus wallichiana. The sequence continues at coordinate 448,558,495 of CM031234.1, read as the reverse complement.
TCATATCCTCCTCAATGGGAGTTGCCAAAATTTACTCGTTTTAACAGTAAAGAGGATCCTCAACAACACTTGCGATCATTTAGACATGCTTGTTATTTGATTGCCCATGATGACGCCTTGTTACTCCGCACCTTCCCCATGTCCTTATCAGGACCCGCCTTGGAGTGGTACAGTGCTTTAACCCAGCACTCGATCTTCTCTTTTAACCAACTAGCCCAATCTTTCTTGGATCATTTCTCCATTAACATTGCCAAGAAAGTATCTATCACCGACCTTTATGCCATCCGAAAATTCGAAGACGAATCTATCGTAGATTTCGTGGTACGATGGCGCGGCCTTATCAACCAACTTACATATGCCTTGCCTCAAGCTGAACTTATCGAACTTTTCACGCGGGCATGTGCTAAGCACATTTCTCCTACTCTTCAAATTCAAACTTTCCGCACATTCGACGAGGCCTTTACCATGGCTCGGAAACTAGAAATTTTAGCCTTAGAAGAAGAGAAATTGCGGTTACGTAACAAAAACCCCAATTTCCGAACTCCGATTCTACCAACAAGCCAAACACCACCACTCCTCACGCGTCCACTTCTTCTAAATCAAAAGAAGCTGTCCCACGCGGTAATGGTCAAATCTCAAACACCGTCCAATACTCATGAAAACCACCTATAAGTACAAAGCCGAGCCCATCAATTACACTCCTTGGGAGAAACTTATGGCGTCATCCTGGAGAAATTGCTCAAAGTGGGGCTATCACCTTGCCCCTATTAAACCTCACTCTGGGTTTGACTCCACCATGCAATACCTTCTGAGTACAAAGAAAATGACTTTTGTAACTTTCACCACGTAAAGGACATAGTCATGAAAAGCTGCAAGATGTTGAAAAACATAGTGCGGAAATGGTTGATGTGGGGGATATAGCCCTCGATAATCCTAACGCCCTGCTAACCGAAATCTGAAATTTTTCAACAAGCCATTCCCGAATCACTCGTCCAATAACGATGCGTAAACCAAGATATCTTAGCCGAGGAGAGTGTTCATGAGATCCATGCGATCTTTGATTCTCGGCCAAAAGCCTCTATTGAAATTTTTTTGAATCAAGCCTCTCCACCAACACGGGATTACGAACCTCCTTCACCACCATCAAGCCAAAGTGAAATCATTCCTTTACCCATAAAAGAGTTAAGCTGCTCAGACTTCTCTTCTCATCGATGAGTCTTCTTACACCACATCCCTACAAGATCGGCGGAGCGGATGTTATCTAATTTATCTATTTCCCAAACGTCCCTTCTACCTCTCTTGCTGCCTGAGGAAGGCTCGCCACTCCTTTTGACATCCTTAGGCAGAAATCTCTTACATTGACATCACCACATTCTTTAAACATGACGGATCCCCTCAAACACGCCCTCTCATACCTATTAGTCCCTCATCGCCTAAATCTTTTCAACGACCGGTTGACCTCTTAACATCTATTGATACGGTGCCTCATCTACCTCTATGTCACACCCACGGTGGTGGAATCACAACCCGTCTTCTTAGTACAAAAGTTCATATTCACACGTGAGGAATTTGTCATTCCACGAGAAGATAGAGCGAGGCCTATGGGAGCGTTCGAGTACCCCTTTTTCTACTCAAATGCAAATGGTGATCTGATGTCTCCACCATATACCGAAGTGTTTACGAAGCTTAAAATGCCCCTGTTCTCACCTTCACCCCCCTCACCTCTACCAAATGCCCCGTCCACTTCTATCAACTTAACCAGATCTTCCCCTATGCTTGGGACCTCACCAATGCCCAGTCTAACGCACCCGCCTAAGCGACTCGATCTATCCAAAAATAAATCCATCCCGCCACCTAGGAGACAAACTCAATCCGTGCCCCTATCACAATCAAAACCATCATCGTCATACCTACCTTCCATATTGGGACCCCATCCCTCTACCTTACATCAATATATCATACCTCCTGCGTTTTCTTCAAAACAACCCACGCCTTCCGTACCCATACAGAAATTCCAGGGTATAGCAACACCGTCACTCCGCATATCCTGTCCACCTATCAACCCTAAACAAATTCCATCATCAAAAGATTTGTTTTCGGTCACTCCTATTTCCCCGTGGTTGTTTTCTGATACCACATCATCTGCGGCCTCATCATCCAACATAACCTGCGCGCCCGAAGAAATCACGTTTAGTGAAAACCATGTATCAACACCCCTCGGCTAAACCACCACCCGTGTGAACCAACCACGCCCAAACATTACCAAAACCTGCACAACCAATACCCTCATCCTCTTCCGATTTTGACCCACTCAAAGGATCTTACGCCAAAATCCTTGCTATGTTGGTGGAGAATGCGACCATTTCCCTACCTCCACTTAGACCTTATGACCCGTCTAAACCCCGACCTATGGGTTACGATGAGTCTAAAATCTGTGCTTATCACCGCACACGGGACATGATGTGGAGGGATGCAAAGCTCTAAAAACCATCCTTAAATCGAGTCACCTCTCCGGATAGAAAGATTAAGAAAGACAACTTACGAAGGGAGAGACCTTTAGTTTCCATTCCCTCTCCTATACCATCTGTCCCCGCCTCTCCAAGATCTATCATTATTACAACCCCACCTCTTGAAGACCATGAGTTATCCTAACCATCTTCCTCATCTCGGTCTCTGAGATTAATATGATTAGTGTCATTACTCGAGGCGAAAAAACAATGGGAAAGCAAAAGAAAACACACTTGTGGCATCTCTTTCTCCGTCAAACATCCCAGTTGCACCACCACCTAAAGTGGTCATTCGCGGACCACTTATCCAGTCTCTAATGGCATTGCCCACCGAAATATGATTAAACGGCTTCACCAATCACCCATAAAAATGACCTTTGTATGATCTCATTGAGTTCTGAATCTCATCGACAAGATCTCGTTGAGATCCTTGAGGATAGAGGTTTTACCTAATGAAACCCTACACTGTCGCCTCCATTCTAACACCCAATCACGTTGCTTCTCTCACCAAACAACCCACTTTGCCCAACCATACCATCTGCATCTGCAACAAGTTCTGCTGCATCGGTTTCTCCGAAGGCGAAATTGTTGAATTTGTACGAGAAGATCGACCCTGCTCTTTTCATCTCGGCTTACATCCGGGACATTTGGGTACATCGTGTTATGATTGGCCAGGGGTGCTTTAGCCTAAACATCATCTCTTGAAAAGCCTTCCAACAAATGAATATCCCTTCTAGTTGCATGTGTGCCAACCCCATCATGTTGCGGTCATTCAATGGCGCTATTACTTCTACCTTAGGCACCGTGATCCTCAACATTCGGGTAGGACCACGTACTTTACCCGAACTCTTCTATGTCTTGGAGGGAGACTTCGATATAATATATTTCTGGGTCATCCTTGGATCAGAGCCATGGGATGCGTTCCCTCAACATTACATAGATGCATAAAATTTGAGTACGAGGGAAGTCCTACACCGTAAAGATGACCCTCCCCCTTTAAAACCTGCAATATGTTATACTTGCCCTAACGATGTGCTTATACCAATCAAGACACCCATACATTCAACCCACCATCCTCTTGAATGTACCTCAACCATCCACCTCAACCGTGCCTACGCCTTGGTGATGAAACCACCATCGCAAAAACCACTTCCATTCCCTTGACTAACATTCCAACCTCCGACCCCTTAGTAGATGTTTTCGGCGCTTGCTTACTGCTGGGGGAGTACCACCTATATAACGTTAGTTCTTTCCCTACCCCGGGAGTACGGACAATTACATGCACATCCCACTTACGGCCGTCACGTGGGGAGGTAATCTCTTACGGACCACCCCATTGCCGCACTAACCTAACTTATGGGGGTGTTGACGCATCCTCCATTACCCCACGAACCTCCTCTTGGTGTGGTTCCCTTCAATCTGATTTTCAATACTTGACAAATCGTCGTTTCATCCCTCACCTTCTTGACTCATTTGTGCGTGGAAGGCTTTAGTTTTGGCCTTTCTGAACAAGGCCGACATACACTCATTCCCGTGACTACCCGTAAACATAATGATCGTAGTGGTCTCGGTTTTCTGAAACACCTACCACGGGAGACACCTCACTGTCAGGTTGTATCTGGAAGAAGAAGGCGTCGCCCCTACCAAACCATCATCACCCACTTTGCCATCATCACCCACGAGAATCTATAGACCACTGAATCCATTCCTCCTAACTTTTTTTTTCATAAATGCTATCTTCATAGCTCCTCTCACTTATCAGCGCGATAATGAGGACACATCTTCTCTTCCCCTTACGTATCCGGACATGATCGAAGAGGATTCGCCTTTGATTAATGTTGTTGAATGCGGGATGATGACTCCATCCTCACTTACCTTGGTGCGGATGATTCTTATATTCAATGAGCCTTACCATCTGAAACCCAAACCATCTTTGAGCGAATCTACTATAGAAATCAACATCCACACGGAGGGATCCTCACATTGTGAAGATTGGACAATCCCTTAACACATCGAGAACAAGCCGCCTTTACTACCTTTCTCCGTGCTCGCATGACCAAGCTTTCGCATGGTCTTATCTTTGACATGCGGGAATTGATCCTACCATTGCCGTCCATAACATCACCCTAAACCCCGATTCCAAACCAGTCAAACGAAATTGAAAAATGCATCCACGCATTGCTCTCTTGGTCAAAGAGGAGCTCAGCGACTCCTTCTGTTTCCTTCATCTTGCTATTACTATCCTCATGGATTTCTAACATCGTACTTGTCACTAAAGCGGCGGGGGACTTCGGATATGCCTGAGTTTCGGGATCTTAACCTCGCTTGCCCTAAGGATGACTTCCCTTACCTAGCATTGACCAACTTGTTGATCTAGCTGCAGGTCATGAGATGCTCTCTCTCATAGATGGCTTTTCGGGATCTGACCAAATTTTGGTTGCCCACTTAAATCAACACAAAGCTTGCCTTCATAACTCCTTGGGAACTTTACATTATCGTGTCATGCCATTTGGCCTTAAGAATCTTTGGTGTTACCTATCGGCGGGCTATGACCTACATTTTTCATGACATTATGCACACTATCCTTGAAGATTATGTCGACGATCTTCTCGTGAGTCTAAACATCGTAGTGAACATCTCGATGTTTTAACCATTATTTTTGATACTTTGTTACAATATTACATCGCCTTGACCAAAGAAATGTGTCTTTGGTGTTCTTTGAGGAAAACTTCTTGGCTTTATCGTCTCTTTGCGTGGCATTGAGGTCGATCCATCTAAAGTCAAAGCTATCCTAGAAATGCCCCCACCCAAAATCTCAAACAATTGCGTAGTTTACAAGGTAAGCTCGATCTATCCGACGTTTCATCTCCCACTCTCGGATCGGTGTCGACCTTTTCATCACCTTCTTAAAAAGGACATTTCCTTTCAATGGGTGAGGAGTGTCACCAAGCCTTGAAGCTCTCAAATCCTATCTCTTGCGACCACCGTGCTTATCCCACCTCGGGACAACCGCCCTTTCTACCTTTATCTTTCCTTGCCCGGCCATCTTATAGGTGCTATGCTCACACATCGGGATTCGGGCACGATGAGAACAGACCATTTATTATGAGACTAGGTATACACATGTAGAAAAATTGTGCCTTGCCCTATCATTTGTAGCCACCAAACTCCGACATTACCTCTGAATCACAAAACTTTTGTCATCACCAACACAGACCCCATTCATTATATATGCGCCAAACCGCATCTAAACCAACGTATCACTCGATGGCTTATGCTCCTCGCTGACCTTGACCTTGAATTTGTACAACAAAAAGTCAATCAAAGGACAAACTCTTGCGAGACCAACTTGCGGGGCCCCTTTACAGGGAACAATTTACCAATTTTACCTTCCCACGAACTCATCGCCACTCTTTCACTCAGGGAAGAGTTGTATCAAATGACCCTCTTCTTGATGGATCTAAATGCCGGTAGCGGTGGAGGAGCCGGCGTTGTTCTCATTCCTCTCGGCCATTGAACCTATGCCTCTTTCATTCCGGCTTGATTTCCCTTGCACTAATAATACGGCGGAATACGAGGCCCTTGTTCAGGTCTCCAGAGTTGCGTTACACTTAGGCATCAAATCTATCAACATTTTTGGTGACTCTCGATTGGTAGTCAATCAAGTTATGGCGTCTACCAATGCAAAAACGAGGAACTTCAAAAATACAAACACTACGTGGATTCAGCTTCTAGCCTTATTTACTCACTATTCTATACAAACCATTCCACGCTCCACTAACAAATTTGGGAACACTATGGCTTGCTTAGCCTCGCAAATTCCCGCCACACCATACAGACTGACTGAATTATTCGTCATGGTCCAACAACTTTTGTCCCATCTATTTAAGCCGGGTAGTTTGTACGATAAATCTGTGTCTACTAGTTCGCGAGGATACAGTACCACCATTTCCACGACTACCTTATAATCTCTGTCCTCCCACTTTGACCTTACTAGTAACGGCAACGTGCTTTTCTTAAAATTGTTTCGCGTTATGTTGTCATGGGGGGACTCCTCTATAAGCGTGGCTTTGATGGCATCCTCCTTTCTTTGTCTAACTAGCGCGAGGCCACTCATACCATCCAGCGGGTCCATGATGGTATTTGTGGTGGACATTTTAGCGGCCTTGCCATGGCCAAACGCAATCCTTCGCCTTGGTTATTATTGGCCTACTCTCGATAACGCTGCTACGAATATGTTAAGCGTTGTGTTATGTGTCGACAACATGCCAACCTTGACATACTCCTAGCCACTGCTCCAGTCGCTCGAGATCTTTGGCCCTTCTCACAATGGGGTTTAGACCTTATTGGTGAGATTCACCCGACCTCTTCACAACGTCACCGTTGGATAATCACGATGACCGAATATTACACAAAATGGGTGCGGTGGAGGCTATTCCACTCATTTCAATCAAAAAAAAAAAAAATTGTCGAATTCATTAACCATCACATTATCATCGTTTTGGTATTCCTCATCGCCTAATAATAGATAATGGTAAATCTTTTAAAAACAAGTTGTTCTGAAGACCTTTGTGACAACTTTGGTATCAAACTTAGTTTCTCATCACCTTACTATCCACGGGCCAATGGTGGTGAATCTTCTAATAAAACCTAACCAAAATCCTCATGAAAGTTGTCATGACTCCGGAAAAATTGGCGACGATCATTCCCTTTGCCCTTTGGGCTTATCGTACTAACATTCGTACCTCTACTAATCCCACACCTTTTTCTTTGGTATACGATACAGAGGTTGTTTTGCCTCTCGAAATACAAATACCCTCCCTTAGAATATCTCTTGGGATATTCTCACCAGCGATGATTTCCGTCGAGCGGTTAGCCCAATTGGAGCTTCTTGACGAGCGCCGTCTTACGACTCTTGATCACCTTCAAATCTATCAAAAACGCATTAAACGTGCTTATGATAAGCGACTTCATGAGCGTACCTTTAAGGTTGGTGATCTTGTCCTCAAAGAGAATCAACATGTAACCAAACTAGAAAAGAGCAAACGTGGAAAATTTGCTCCCGATTTGATTGGGCCTTATATAATCACTCACACCTATGGATCTGGTACTTATCGTTTAGCTTAAGCAATGGTAAACTTGAGCTGAGCCCATTAATGCCTTGCATCTTTAACCATTCTATTGTTGAAATTAGTGTTATATCACTTCTTATCCGCCTGTTGCTCGTCCCTTGAGCTCCCATACCACCACATGCACTTGTTTCCTACATCTCAAAATAAAATCAAGCTCACCTCTCACCTCCCCTTAACGATGCCTTCCCCTTTTTAGTCTAGTCCATGACTTCAACGTATTAAAATAAGCCGTATTCTTATGGGATTTTCTTGAGTCAAACTTCCTACTAAACTAGATGCTTCACGCTAAAAAAACATCTAGGTCATCTAAATTAAATATATTGCTCCCTCGAAGGACAGCTATATGCCAAAAACTATTGATGCTATTATATATATATACTGCTCCCTCGAAGGACAGCTATGCATTTAAATCATATCTGCTACTATAAATAGACTGCTCCCTCGAAGGACAACTATACACGATCGACCTTTATCGAAGCTTCTCGCATTGATCGACTTCATGAAGACCTCAAGAATAATACAATCAATATCCCTTGTAGACTTCCGCATCGATCGATCTACATTGATAAAATAAAAGCCTCATTCAAAAGAACTTTTGAGTCATGGACTTGTCTATTTAGGGTAGGTTCTCTTTCGTCGAACACTCACTTTGTAATAAGTTCTCGTTACCTCATTTATATCATCCACCTCACCTCACCATTTGTTTTTGACTCGAGGGGCGACGTAATGTACACTTTGATAGGTTGTGATCACACAACTCTTTTCACCTATTGACTTCTCGTTTATGCACAGGACTTTGGGCTCCAAGATCGTTCTACGTGGTGTGGTTTGTTTAGCTCTCTTTCATCTACGGAGCACTCTTTACTGCTTTTCCTCGCATCTAGGATTGTGTGTTGACCTTAATCAGGACATGGTTCCCTTCTACTTGGGTAGGCTAACTTTCGCTTCCCTTATACCTTTTACAACATCACCAATTCATTACCAACATCATCAATCTTACCTTTACCAATCTTAATATTTTTACCAACCAACCAATTGCCTAAACCGTACTAAAATTGCCTGAATTCACCTCTCCCTGATCCTAAGGGAGAACTACATCGGTCTGAGGCCCCTCCTTGCTTTGTGCAATGGGCTATGTAGGCAGCACTTCGGAGACATGGGGTCTCCCAAGGTTAGCTCGACCATCCCCTACCATAATCTATCATGTGTGGTATAATAAATATTTCTGTGTATTTCTATTTAATCACATTCCTCTTTATCCTTTTTCAAAACACCAAAAGTCACAACGCAAACATTCTTATTATTATCATAACTCAAATCACCATACATATTCAGTTTTATTTAGATGTTAAACAAATACATCTTCTCTATCATCGACACGCAGGTCGGCATCCTTATTTATTCTTATACCTTGCTAACATTTACTCAGACCCTCACGCCTCATCCCGAACTAGGTGATGATCGTGATCGTCGACCCCTCTCGCCGGGCCTCTCTGTCCTCAAAGGTACCATAGGCTATTGGTACCGCCCCAGCGATCTGCCCGATCTCTCCTGTAACATCTGAATCGCCCTCTCGCATGGAGAACTCCAGCCTCTAGTCTCCTTGCTCGTGACTCATGACCACTAACAATCTTCTTGTCTCATTCACTGTGTTTGGAGCTGCTTTGAACTCAACGCTGCTACGAGGCGATCCCTCTCTGCTTGTAATCACGGCTATGTCGGGACAATCACGTATACCTCACGGCTCATTTGCCCACCATAATCTATAGGCCTCTGTCGTTCTGCGTCCATTACCTGCGATCGGGTGCTACCTCTTGAGGACCTTACTAGAGGTGTTGGGTGGGGAGGTGAGAAATCTTGCCTCTGCGTCGATCCTCATATATGGTCTATAAGCCGGGGGTATATCTGCACAAATCAAATTGTCGCGCACGCGATCTATAGGAATCCTCTCATATTCACTGTTAGTGCCCCGCGATCCATCTCATTCACTCTACACCCCTTAACTCCTCGGCTATGCTCTCTATTACCATATAATTCCCGTAAGGCCTCAGCCAGAGATATCCATGACCGTCACTCTCTCCCATACCTGCCTGTAATACTCAATGTCACCCGTCACGGCCTGAGATCTTGCCTCTTGTTCTGTCTGGACCCATCGTCTGAATCCCAACCTCTGTACTCCGGTCTCTCCTGCCTGGAGGGATTGGCCTATTGGTCGCACACAAACAATGTGCTCATAGGCCCAACAGTGTAATAAGTATGAACAATCCAGCGTCGTCCTGTGATTTCGCCTCTGAAGCCCATAAACCCTGTATAGCTCCATGAATATGCGGTGCCCATGCAAACGTAACGTTCCTTTCTACCATCTCCCAGATAACACACATCAATGCCTTTGGAAATATTCCTCCTTCTACCCTCGGTAATGCATAATACCCTACCGCTATCATTAATATCACTGCTAACCTTGTCTCCTCGGGGTGTCTTTGCATACATTACCCCATACGTAAAGGATAAACCTCGTTTGTGTCAAATCTCGTGCGTATGGACCAAATCTTATTGTTATTGCTCCCAGTGCCGCTTAGTAGTGCACGATATCTTGGTTCTCTGTAATAGGGAGTCTCAAATCTGAACACATCTTCGATATTCTTGTCATCTCCTGTTGGCGGATAAAGGTATTTGTCTCGGGATTCCATCTCTCGATCAACGCTGTAACATACCATGGTTACGTGCGATTCGTGAATAATAACGGATTCCACTTAACCCCAAGCGATTTATCAATGTCCATTCCCTTTGGTGTTACATCCGCTTCGGTTAAGTGACAACGTGACTTTGGCACACTATCATTCATCCTCGACCCTACCTCTGCTGCGTACACCAAAACAACAAACAACCATTCAATCCGTCGGGGTTTTCAAACGATTACGGAAATTCCTCCGATGTTAGGTATCGATTATACATAACCGGTATCGGTTCGATGGCTGATACCGATTCCTCCTAACCACTACCGGTCACTTTATCAATTACATACACCTTCCCTAAAAACAACCACCTACGACAATAATTTGCTCGTTTATTCCTTTATACATACAAACATACACGAAACCCCTAATTGCCTACCCATAACACTTACCTCACTGCATGACCCTTGTTATCATGTTTTCTTTCTCATATCTACCCACCTACTCTCCCCATCTTATTCACAAAACATGCGGTAGTCAAATCACAAACAAAGCGTTACCTCTTGGGTTGCGGCTGACTTGAGGTGGCCCTTGTCTTCCCTCTTGTCCTGCTGCTTTGGATGCTTCTCCTCGTTACGCCATGATCACCACCCTTTTCAACTTTGTCTTTACTGCCTTGAATCTCGGATCACATTCACTTTCCTTGTCTCTTTTCTCCTTATCATTCAAATCTCTCATGCAAAAAAACTGTCTCGGTCATCCCAAAGCATCGCGTTCGCGTATTTAACCTCTTACATGGCTCTAAAATTAAAACTTAAGTTGCGACCTAGCTTTTCTATTTTTAGAAAAGCTCATACCTAAATAACCGGTATCGGTTACTTAGCAAATATCGATCTATCGACTCTGATATTGGTTCCTAACGATATCGGTTACACACTATCTTTTCTCAACGAGCGTTCTTTTCTTCATTTCTCACCTAAATTTTTGTCGCGCCCGCCTCTTTTCTGCATAAACAACACAATTTACCACATTTGTTCATCCACCACACATAACATTACAATTTCATTAACATCATTTATTTTATACAAATACACAAACCATCGACTACGGATATCAAGAAACTATCAATCTATACATCATTTGGATCGACTCATCGATTACATATATCACAATGTCACAAAACCACCAATTCATCACATAACATGACATTCATATATACGTACAAAAAAAAAAAAAAAAACATCGACATCATCCATCTATCAACATGTCAATTAAACTCATCACACATTCTATATATTACCACCATTAACCAAATATTTAAACACATTTTGAACACTTTGCATGTGGATCAAAACATCGTCTATATATATATATATATACAAGTTTTCAAAAATACAATGTGCCCTACATGGGGCCTCTGTGATCTCATCATACACAAAGCCGGCACGCGAGCGCAATAAGCTGTCAAAAAAATCTCGAAGCTCGGCTCGCGGTGGGTCCTCGTATCAAAAATAGCTATATACTCGGCTCATGAGACCGGTATCCCCTATCTGACCCCTAATCGGCTCGCGAGCGGTATACTGATAAATGAATGAATGAATACATGAATAATACATAGGCACGCAGGCCTCTATCAATACACCCGGTTCACAGACCGGTGCCCATCTCTAAAATACAACAACCATGTCTGGGATCTCTCAACTCTCCCCACCGCCCTCGGCACCTCTCCCCGCTGGTCCCTGTGGTGCCTCTCACCTCCTACCCGTCACGGACACGCCAGCTGTGGCTGCACCTCCCTGAGATCTCTGGCTGTGAGAGGTCTCTGCCCTATGCGCTGCATAAGCCTGATACTCGACTCCGGTACCATCAAGAATATCCTGATAATATCGGGCCTCTGCTCTAACCTCCATATAGCGCTCTCGAGCCAGCGTGGTGGGGCTAGTCCACTTGCACCTCTGACCAATGCCCCACTGGCTGTCTTTGGTGCTTCTTTGGTGGTGCACAGGTGCGGTGGTGCTTACTGTCTTTTCTTTGTGCTGCACTTTATGGGCGTAGTCTTTGGTGGTGGTCTTTGCTGCTGTGCACTGCTGAGCTGGGCTATTTGCCCCTTAAGACACCTATCGTGCTGTCTTTGTAGCTAGCCCTGTGTAAGAGCGCTTTGACCCCAGGCTGATCTCTCTCTCCTATAAGCTGCGACCAAGTCAGGTGTGGGCGATCTATCTGGCTGCTCTCTGCCCAGCCCACCACACCCTGTATGCTCCGTGCACCTAGCATCATCTACACCCTCACTGTGACCTCTCCGCTACCCAATCTGGATCCAAAGGCTGTGGTGCAGGTAGTGGGGCCTCTACATCATCCCTCCTGTACTGAGGGAAGGGAGGTGGCTCGTCTGTCGCAGCCCCATCTGCCTGCGTACCCTCTCAGGGGGTATCTGCTCGTACTCTCTGGCCTCCCGTCTGCTATCCGGAATGTGTACTAGATTAGGTGCAACCGTAAGCGGGCTCCTCTGCCAGGGTGGTGACCTCTGTAGGGTCTCCATACAATGTCTACTGCTGTAAGGCCCTCTAGCAAATGTCTATAGTATGCCACATCCCGACCTGCAACAACTACTCGTGGCTGGCCCATGACCCCCAACCACCTCTAAAAGCCATATCGGTATATGACTGTGGCCACAGGCTGCTTTGGGGTAACCATCTTGGCTTTGATGCATATGATGTGCTCATATGCCCAACAATGCAACAAAAATGTAGAGCAAATACTTAGAATCGCCTCCTCCGCGATAGCCCCATAGCTCCTGTCTGGTTGCCGGAGATATCTTGGTGCCCAGGGCGTAACAGGTGTGCTCCTCCACCATCTCAAGCGCACCCCATCAATGCTCATGGGAAGCGGCCTCCCTCTCGAGTCAGGAGGCGGCGAAGCGGTGATCCCAACCATCATCAACCACGACCCGGTCGTGTCTCGTGTCGATCGCATCACCGCGTACCATGTCACACGTGTGCGTCCCCAAAACTTGTAGTATCTTTGTCCATGGCGGAGTCTCGAATCTAAGCTGGAAGAAGCGCCTCTCCCTCGATAGGTAACTTAGAAGGATGCGATACACATCCTCTAATGTGACGGTCATCTCCCAGTCGGGAGATGAAACACATTGGTCGCGGATCCCATCTCTCGATGAGGGGCGACCATCAGGTGTGATCTCTCTCTCTGTCGCTCTGTACCTCTGGACTCCACCGAGTCCCACCTCGCGCATGATGGCCCAATGAGCTGCGGATACGTGTGGCCTCATCTCGCACTTGCAGCGGGGGCATCCTATCCCGCATCGTCAGCTGGCCGACGTGCTGCAAAACCAACCCACATCCTTAGACCTACTCTTTATTACAACATCTACTTTATCATCTAAACACCCTTTTTATCCCCCGACCATGCCCGACTCTCTACCACCCCCTCTGTGACCTACCACCCTAAAAACCCAAAACCATCCCACCCAAAACCAACAAAAACAAAACCCAAACAAAACACATGCAACCCAACCCCACACCAAACCCTTCTCCCACCTCCAACTCAAACCCAACCCAACCCTACACCAAACCCTTCTCCACCCCCTAACCCAACCCCCACACAAACCTTTCTCCACCCCCACCCACACCCCACCCACACCCAACCCAACCCCCCCACAACCCACACCCACCCTGACCCAACCCAAGCCCCACACAAAGCCCACACCCAACAACCCAACCCAAAAACCCAAAACAACCAACCCCACCCACCCACCTGACCCACACACAAGCCACCGACACCGCCGATACATGACCGACATCGGTCACCAACAATACTTCCTTTCCCTAAAATTGTGTGACCGATGCGGTCGCTTAGTGACCAACATCGGTCCTTGTCTTCTCCGGAGCCGAACCCCGCGCGACCCCCAAAACCCATTTTTACCTATTTCTACCCATCTACCCACCCAAATACCCTAAAACTTACCCACCTACCCCACCTTAGCCTATCTAGCCTATCTACCCTCTCCCTTTTTCAAATCATTTCCATTTTCTCATTATTTCCTCAAAAGGTTAATTCTACCCAAACCCCCAATTTAGCATCATATACAACCAAATCACCAAATTAAAGAGTTTCGAATCTACCCGACGACGACACGTCGTCGTGTGGTGGGATGGGTGGTAGCGGTCCCGCTGGTCCCAGGCCCCTCCGGCTCCTCTGCTGCACCTGTACCATGGCTCCATCCTGATCTGCTGGGTCCCGGCCAATCAGCTCTTTGCCTCCTCCTTAATCGGGCCCGCTTATCAACTCTCTCACGCCAATACAATAGCTCCACCTCACTCAATCAAGCCTCTAATCTCAACTCTCCACGTCGAGACAAGTCGATTTGGTTTACAAATAACAAAAGTGACAATGATAAGCCGTATTTTTTTCTTTTTATAGGTTTTTCGGCTTTCACCGATATCGGTTTCATTTTGCCCTAAGGAACCAAGTATCGGTCCCTTAACCGATATCGGTCATGCAGAATCGACATCGGTTCTCTACCCAACTTTCACCCCATTCTTTGCCCTTATTTACTCCTTGCCTCTTTTTCACCAATATCGCCTCTATCCACCTTTGCTGCACACCATTTGTTCACTTGTCCGGCCTGACCTAAGGCCTCAACCTACCTATTCGGCCCGACCCAAGGCCTCAACCTACCTATTCGGCCCGACCTAAGGCCTCAACCTACCTATTCGGCCCAACCCAAGGCCTCGCCCTACCCATTTGGCCCGACCCAAGGCCTCGCCCTACCAATTTGGTCTGACCTAAGGCCTCAACCTACCTATTCGGCCCGACCCAAGGCCTCAACCTACCTATTCGGCCCGACCTAAGGCCTCGACCTACCTATTCGGCCCGACCCAAGGCCTCGCCTACCCATTTGGCCCACCCAAGGCCTCGCCCTACCAATTTGGTCGACCTCGACCTACGGCCTCAACCTCACCTACTATTCGGCCCGACCCAGGCCTCGCCCTACCAATTTGGCCCGACCCAGGCCTCGACCTACCAATTGGCTCGACCCAAGGCCTCCCCCTCACTATTTGGCACGACCCAGGCCTCCTTTACCCTTTTCCGGCCCGACCCAGGGCGACCCAACCTTGGCCCGACCACGGCCGCACCACTTCCATCCCTTACCCAAAATCAACACCATACACTTTTATCCACCCATCCGGTAGTTTTTGTTCAATCGAGCTCACTGTTCGTGTTTTAGCATGATTAGGGTCCTTGACTTGATCTGTCGACCAACTTTGCCCAGACCTAGACCGTGACATTTATCTCAACCAAACCAACCTTTTGAGTGCTTGCCGAACATGCCTAAACGTTCTGTGCCTTACATTATATACCACAGGGCTACTTCCTATGCCTTGGATACCGGGATTATATCACCCTTGTTTGGATAAACTATCGACCTTTGCCTCTGCACTGCTGGTTTTCTCGTCAAATCACGTACCCTAGTCATACTATGGCATTTCAATATGCGTCTGCTTCCTTGAACCTACCCCACCATCTTACCATCCCCTCTACCCCATTTACCCGTTATCAATCCTATCCACTGATTTCCGTTCACTCAATCGTGATAGATTTGAGGGATTACCTATACCCTTAACAGAGAGTAACCACTTCATATTATTGTCAGTGCGGCTTTACAAAACAAGCTACACGACAATAAGGGCTAATGTAGACACCAAATTTGTGTCTTACGACCCCTTGTGACCCGCGTCTCATCTCGCATCTAACCTCATCACCTAAACCTTACACAATTATTTATTAATTACCTTATAATTGATAAATCCACATCACCTTACCCGCCACCTCACTTTGCCACCTCATCATGACCTAGCCCTAACCTAAACTAACCTAATTAAGACCCATGACTTGGTCTAGACTCACATCCATAACTAATGCCTCCTTACTCGCACCCAAAGCTGACCTTCTAGCCACTTGACCAAGCATGCAACTGATCTCTCGGGAGAAAGCGGGGAAGGTGGGCTATTTTACTAAAAATAGCCTACTTTTTCCTTACCGATGCGGTTCTACTCGACCGCCGTCGGTTACGTGTCGCCATCGGTTCCTGTAAATGGGCTCCCCAAACCAAAACAACGGATCGGGATTTCATTTTTGGAGATCGGTCGAAAGGATTTACGGATCAACAGAGAGCATTGCGAGCGAAAAACAGAGTCCAGATCTTCACTTAACCAAGCAAAGACGAGTGAAGAAACCAGAAGTGCTTGCAGTAGAGGAGATCAACTTGCATCTTCGTCAAAACCAGTAAGTCATATCTTGCATGTCCTCTGTTATAACATTTCTTATGCTCTTTGAATCACAGTCCTCCTAAATCCGTTTCTGAATCCACTACCCAACGTGCCATTGCATCTAACTGTCATTCTTTTACCCCTCATCATCTCATTTCCTAATATCATCCATAAACCAGCCTTACAAACACCATAGCTACCAAGAAGATCCTAGAACCCACCGGTATCGGTTATCAGTAACCGGCATCGGTTCCTCTGATCAAAACCAGAAAACCAGCCTTTCCCCTACCCAGTTCAACGAAACAACTTAATTGATATCTTACAGTCTTTTGTGTTAATTCATATTAGAAGAGGCCCGGCCACCTTCGAAAGGAAGTTTTATATTTCACAGGCCCAAGGCGGTTCCCTCATTTATTTTCTAATTAAAATCTTGTGGTCTTGTGTTCTTATTCGCGAGTAGTCCTTCCAAGACAAAAAGGAGTTCTTGCAGTCATCCCGATCTTTCTCTACTGATGCGCGCACACCATCTCGACATTCTACGGGTATTCCTCCTAGCACCTAACTCTTATCTGTTTCTATAGGAGCGAGTCATTTCGAGTGAAACAATATGATATGCCCACCTTCTACAAACAGTCTTCTTTCAAACACTTTGTTTTCAATATGCCCCCTTACATTAGTAAGCATTTGTGATTTGAGGTCATCAAGGTCCATGTGGGTGACATCACTATCACCCACCTCTACATATTCCGATGAGAGGTCTGGAATGGTTTCACCCCTATGAAGTTGAATTTCATGCTTCTTGGGATACTTTATTGCACTAGAAAAAACAACTTACTATTTTTAGTAAGTGTCGAATTTTACCTTTTTGACCTCAACGAGTGAAGTTAGCCTTTTTTATTGCCCTTGTGTACACTTCTTCTCCTGGAACCAATTTTTGAGATGACTTCTAATTATAGTTAGTGCCTATATAGGAAACTTATTATTTTTAGTAAGTGTTCATTTTCACCTTTTTTGCTCGCTTGAGATTTCTCTTCTAGAATACCTTCGTGCACACCGCTTCTATCAAAACCAATTTTTACATAAACTTACCAAAATAGTAAACACCCATGTAGGAAGCTTACTATTTTTGGAAAGAGGGGTTTGCGACCTTGGTTTTTGATTAAATGATTTAATCTGATATAGGTTTTGATCCTCGAGTTTTCCTCTAAAATTTTAGCTCGATCGGTGTCTAGAAGTGGATATTTTAAATTTTCAAGTTTTATTACGGGAAAACAGGGTTTGTTCGCTATAAAAATTATGGGCGTGCATGAAAAAATTCTGTTGGATCCTCATGGCACCTAGAAATATTGAGGATTTGAAAAATTGCACGTCAATCCATTTTCCAGGTTTGTGAGACATGAGCGATTCTTTTCATAAACTTTAGGGTTTCTTCGAGGCAAAAATCTTCATTTCCGTTAGTTTAAAAATTTGATTTCTTCATGTTTTTATCTCTTTCGAGATCGTGTAATCCTTTATGAGACTATTCAAGAGAAAGAAATGGTGGATTGATCTCTAGAAAAAAATTCCAGCATACGAGAGGGTGTTGGGGGTGATAATGCCAAAATGGCTAAGTATTTTGGTATTTATAGCTTGGAATGTGAAGGGAAAGGGTGGGATGAAATTTTTGCACCTCATGTCCCTTTGAAAATGTGTTATAGGAAAATCAAAATGCACCTTTCCTAATTATGATAAATGGTAGGTGTTTATTCACCGAGGAAAGTGGAGGAGGGGTTAGAATGGAGCACTTGGGGGCCGAAAAATGGTCACATGGGGGTCCAAAAGGAAAGCTAAGCATGGGGAAATTTTTTGGAACCTCATATTCCTTCATTTGTGTGTAATAGGGACATAAAGATGTGTCTTTCTCCTTGTTTGATAAGTTGTGTACATGCGAGGGTAGGTGGAGGAGCAAGTCAAAGGGGCTAAAAGATGAGCGACGAGTCATATGAGTGACCAAAAGGATAAATGGGGAGGGAACAATTTTTAACACCTCATGTCCCTTTGGTAAGGTGCAATAGGGACATAAAAATTATTCTTTCTCCTAGTGATGCCATGTGTCCCTTTGAATATTTGGCTAAGTATCAAAGAGCGCACCTTGAGAGCCAACTTGGAAAGGTCATAACTTGAGCTCCCAAATGATTTTTAGCTACATTATATAATTTTACATGAAAAATACCATTTGATAATAATGGTGAGGGTACCAAGGCTTGATTCTGATAGTAACACACTCAAAATTCTCCCTTTTTCTTGGGATCACCTGTTGTGCTTGTAAAGAATGAGTTGGCTTGAAAAATGCATGGTTTTGAAGATGATCTGTTTTATCCACCATTTAGGGGACTGAAATTAATTTAAACTTATATATTATTTAGATATTAATGCATTCTATAGATCTTGTAATCACTCCTTGAAAATTAGGTACTTTTTATGGTGTAAGCTCCTTTAGGCCCAAAAACCCACTTTCAGTGAATTGGCTCCTAAACATCTGAAACTTCCCATATTTTTCCTAAATTAGTTCTTGATGTTACTAGATCCTAAATGAACCTCCATGATGAAAATTAGCCACATGTACTACTTCAAAGATGGTGCACTTGGCTTAGAAATGTTGATGAAATCCCTTTCTAAGTTTGTTGAAAACTTGTCTTAAAAACCGTTGCTCCAACATACTTGAATGATCTTTCTTTTCCTAAATCACCTAGAGGCATTGATGAAGTTCACATATGGAACACTAAAGGAAAATTTTGGACTTGAAACTAAGGGGTAGGTTGATGCGGGGTGTCTTGGAAAGGTTTGACATGAAAATTTTGACACTAGGGTAAAACTATCCTATTTTTCGGTGAATTTTACGCATAAAACACATGAAAACAAGCGGCTCTAGCTTGGAGACACATTAGTTATTACAAATCAGTAGTGCCCTAGATGTTGATCGGACTTCTAGTTTGACATCTTGGACATCCAGTGTGATTGCACAACATTGAATCCTTTCCCCAAGTGTGGGACTTGTAAAAATGGGAGAGGAATCTCTAGATTAGAGGCTGGTTCCTCAACTCCTCTGATTAGATATATCACTTACAAGTTATACAGAGGTTTCAAACTCAAAAACCTACTCTAAATTCCAAAGTGGACATGAGAGAGAAAAAAAAAGCTGAAACTAGTGCTAATAAGGTGATGCACCAAAGGAATGGTGAGCATTTCTTACTTACTGCCCAGATTGACACGATTCATAAAAATCTAAAAAAACTTCATGCATAAAACTAATAACTTTAATAGAGGGTCGAAATGAATCAAACAACACAAGCGAGAGGATTAAAACTCAATCACGAGCTGTATTGTCATTTTTACATCAAAAACCACTTGCATTACAACACGAGAGGTAAAACAAGTTGCATATTGGAAAAGGTCTGATTTTTCCACAAAAATCACTTTCAAGTTGAAAGAGGGAGCTTGATACAAAAAAATGTTCAACCCTTTGAAAATGAGCTAAATCGCTTTTACTACGTGCAAACCACGACCCTAGGAGAGAGAAATGTGGGAAAACATGGGAGAGCTTGAAGCACCGACCAAAAATTTAGTAAAACAACATGGGCATCCTTATAGGCCCATCTTCTGAAATTTTCACCATCTTTAGGAGAGAATGCAAGCCATTCTTCATTAAAAATGGTGGTTGAAACGTCATTTCTATCTGTGACCATGTGCTAGAGGCATTTTTCAATTTTATCTCTCCAAACTCCATCAAAATTAAAAAATTACCCCAGAATCTTGTAGATAATTTCACTAGATTTCCATTGATATAAAGAACGTGAAAAATTGAGCTCTAGATCAAAAGATATGGCCGTTTGAAATTTTAGGGCAAAACAAGGCCAAATCGGATTGGCGGGCAAATTTTTTAAATTTTTCACTTTTTGGTCATTTGGAAAATTTTCTAAAAATTCCCCACTAGGCCAATGAGTTGAGGCCATGTGGCATGTGTTGATTAGTCTGCAGGGCTGTCCTCCACGAATTCTTAGTCACTTTTTGACCATTTTCCCGTTGGACACATGGCAAAACCCCATTAGATGTAGGCTTGCCCTTATGAATTTTCCTTGCGGGATTTTATTGAGTTTTTGGTGGCACTTTGACACGTGGCAAGATGTTATTGGTCCAAATTTGGGGGAGATTTTCCCCTTGAAATTTCCTTCTTTTTTCCTTTAGGAAAATTTCCCAAATTCTCCTCCTTACGCCGATTCGGGACACGTGGTAGCGTCTTATTAGATGGTGGTGGTGGTACAGGCTAAAAATTTTCCTTTCCCATTTTGCCAAACACTTCACCAAAATTTTAAGTTTTCCCCCGTGGTCTGCGGGTCTTGAGACACATGGCACGAGGCCATTGGCTACGGGCCTACAAAGAAATTTGGCTTTACGCCCTTGCAAAATACTTTGCCAAAATTTCAACTTTATCTCCGCCCTCTGCCGGTCTCGAGACCATAGGACACATGGTAAAGTGTGATTGGGTGCAGAGCCTTTCCTCCTCAATTTTCCATACGCCAACACTTAGCCAATTTTTTTAATTTTTCCCCTGGACACGTGGCACAATCGATTCACTTTGGTGGACTGTGGGGCAAAATATCCCTTTTGAAAACTTTGCCAAACACTTGGTAAAAACACCAAGTTTTCCTCCAACCCTGCCACTTCCTTGGACACGTGGTGCCATTTCATTGGCTTTGGGCCTTTCAGGGGATTATTTCCCACAAAAAATCCGCCGGGCCATAACTTCAAAAATACATGGAGTTAGGAGGAAAACTTTACCTTTCTGGAAAGCTAAGAAAGAGCTCTATCCAATGGTGCCATTTCCAAAAGTTTTGAGTGCCTAAAAAGAAAAAAATTATGACTGAGGCACAAGAGAGGGAAGAATGAAAGGAGTTAGCCACAAAATGAGCAAGGGGTACATTTTGGATAACAATTTTGGTGACTCAGAGGGGTTATCTGCCTGCTGGATGAAGTTACCAGTTTCCTGAAGCAATCCATCGGGCATGGAGTCATCAAATTCTCTTTTTGGTACCCCAAATGACTAGAAAACTGTAAGGAGGAAGATGGAGGGTGGCACATCATCTAATTTTAGCAAGGCCTATAACACACATTTCCAGGAACAGCAAGCTTGTGCCAAAGCACTTAGGGAAACTAAAGCTAATTTACAGTAAAACAATGTGCATAAGCACTTGGAGGAATGAAAATCTAAGCTAATATGTACAAGGTGGAGAATTCCCTTTAGTAGCAATGCTTTAGATAGATCCCATTGACTGGAATATGTAGTTCTTTGCCATCTAATGAAGATAATTGGAAAGCATTCTTGTCCTTGCACTTTTTGACCATGTATGGGCCACTCCAAATGGCATCAAATTTTTAATGCCTTTTTGTTTTTGCTCTATCTACATCCCATTTTAACACTAGATCTCCAACTTGGAAAGATCTATCCTTGGCCTTCCTATCAAAGGTCTTCTTGATCAAGGCTTGATCCTTCTCCATTACTTGGGATGCTTGAATTCTGATTTCTTGGAGCTCCATCAACTCTACATATCTAACCTCCATGGGCCCAAACTCCAACAACTCCAACTATTTCATGAGTTCCAATGTTGGCAACTCAAGTGACATGGGCAAAAATTTCCAATCTCCCATAAACAAGCTTTAATGGAGAGTTACCTGTAGATCTTTTGGGAGTTATCCTATCAGCCCATAAGGCTGATTTCAATTTGGTATGCCAAGACCTCTGATTTTCATCAAGAGTCCTCCTAATGATCCTTAACAAGTTCTTGTTTGTAGATTCAGCCTGGCCATTACCCTGTGGGTAATAGTTTGATGAAGTGCTTAGGTAGATCCCATTCTTGACAGCCCATTCAGTAACCTTGGACCCAATGAATGCCAATGCATTATCGATATTATTGTAGCGGTATGCCAAATATGGTTGCTATTCCTCATAGAAATCTAGGATGCTAGATTCATTTGCTTCCTTGAGTGATCTGCTTCAATCCACTTGGTGAAGTAATCGATTCTTATTAAAATCCATTAATGCCCTTGGCTTGAATTGGGATTAATGACTCGATGAAGTCCAAACCCCATTGCATGAATGGATGGTCAACTGAAATTGGATGCAATGGAAGGGCAGCTAGTATCTCTTTACCTGTGAAGAATGCACAATTCTTGCACCTCTTGATACATGCATTAAAATCATTGAAAATTTTGGGCCAATAATAGCCACCCTCATGATCTTTAGGGCTGTCACTCTTGGTGCAAAATCACCACCACCCAGTCCACCATGGAACTCTTCCAACACCCTATGAATCTGATTTGTACCAATGCATCTCAACAACACTCCATTCACGTCCCTTTTGAATAAAATACCATCAACAAGGGCATATGGGACAGCCTGCAATCTGAAGTGTCTTCTCTTGGTCTTGTTCATCTCTAGAGGGCATAGACCTATGTTTAGGAAGTGCATTATGTCTTGGGTCCAGCAAGGAGTGAGGACACCATCATTCTCTTCTTGAGTGCTTCCTTGCTCATGGCTTTCTTGCACACCAAAATAGCCTCTTTCTCATTTCATGCTTCCTTTGTTTTCTCAAAACCATCTGCTCACACAATCCTTTTCCTCCGACCAACTTGGTGACTTTGATCTCAATTTCATACTGCATGACACAAGTAATCCAACTTGCTCTCTTTTCATTCAAGTCTTTGTTGAGGAGGAAGTCTTTAACTCCCACATGAGAAACCAACAACTGAACCTTGATGTTTGAAACTAGATGCTTGAACTTCTTCAAGCCCCGATTCTTGCAAGAACATGCTTCTCAATGAAATAATATCTCACCTCATAGTCCTCTAGGATTTGGTGAAGAAAGTAATTGGCTGTTCATCATTGTTTTTGTTTTTCTGTAACAAAATTGTAGAAATGGTATCATCACCCTAAATGCATAGAGGATGAAATCCTTGGAGAAATCCGAGTTGATGAGAGTTGGGGCTTGAGAGATGGCTTCTTTGATTGCTTCAAAACTTTCCTTGCCTTCATTGTCCATTTGAAAGCCATGCTTTTCTTTAACATCTTGGTGATAGGCTTGACTAGGGCTGCAAAATTTGGGACAAACCTCCAAACAAAATTTATTCTCCCCAAGAAACTTTGAAGGGCCTTCTTGTGGCTTGGCAATGGTAGTGCTCTTATGGCTTCAACTTTTTCGGATCAATTACTAATCCCTCTTTGGAGACAATGTGGCCAAGGAGTTTTCCTTCATGGGCTAGGAAAATACACTTTTTAGGATTCAAGGATACTCCAAATCTTCTACACCTTTGGAACACTTGTCTCAAATGAAAGAGATGGTTTGCTGCATTTTTGAAAAAACAGTGATATCATCAAGATATATCAGCACAATGTTGTTAATCAAACCCTTGAACGCCATGTCCATTGCTCTTTGGAAAGTAGCTCCAGCATTAGACAACCCAAATGGCATTTTCCTGTATGCATAAGTTCCCCATTTGGTTGTAAAGGCTGTCTTGAACTAATCCTCTTCTTTCACCATAATCTGATTATACCCTGAATAGCCATCAAGTAATGAAAACCTCTTAGAACCAGCAACAACTTGCAAAATCTGCTCCATGGAAGGAAGTGGGTAATGATCCTTGAGAGATGCTCTATTCAAATCTCTGAAGTCAACACACAATCTAATTTCCCCACTCTTCTTTCTAACTGGAACCAAGTTGGCTACCCAACTAGAATGCTTGATAGGGAATATGATTCTTGATTCTATCAACTTATTCAATTCCTTTCTCATGAGAGGTTCCATGTGTGGATTGACTGGCCTTTGTTTTTGTCTGATGGGTTTAATACTTGGATCCAATTCAATGGTGTGTTGAGCTAACTTGGGATTGAAACCTTTCAAATCTTCATAGCTCTAGGAAAACACATCAAGGAATTCTTGACAAAGTTGTATGAACTCATACCTTTCTTGTTCAGTTGTCATCTTACCAATTTGGAGTGATTTACCTTCTTCCACCGAGATGGACACTGAATCCTCTCCCTTGAATTGAATGTTTGCTTCCTCCTTCCTAAAATGATCATTAGGATCGAAAATAGACTCCAAAGTAATAAGTCCCTTTGGAAGTTTGTTGGTTCTCAGCTGTACCACTTGGTCACCATACTGTTGTTCCAACTTTTCTTGATTTTTAGCTAAGAACTCAGCCTCTTCTTGCAAGAAATGGATGATTTGTTAATCATTTTCAAACACTTGCCAACTTATATTGTTGTCTGGTACTGAAGGCCTCACAATCACATGGATGTTTGGTTGTACCTTGTCCTTTTGAATGCTTTCAACAATGTCAAAGGCTGCCCCAACTGCTGCAAGCCTGTCAGTAGCTTGGTTCTCTTTTCTAGGAATGGATTTTATGCCAAAGCCCTCAAAATATTTAATGAGATCCCACACCCTATTTTTGTAGCACTTGAGTAGATCATTCTTGATAGCATGCTGCCCCTTAACTTGGTTGACAATCAAATCACTGTCACCAAAGACTTGCAAGTTCTTTATTCCTCTCTTGATTGACTAATGCAATCCTTGTATCAAAGCTTCATATTCAACAGTGTTATTAGAGCATGCAAACTGAAATCTAAAAGCTGAATAATACTTAACTCCTTGAGGTGAAAAAATAGAACTCCCCCTCTTACACCTTGTCTACTCCTTGATCCATCAAAAACAAGCTTGCCATACCTCATTGCCATCCTTGTGGTTTGGCTTGGTGATCTTGGGGAATAGGCTGATTTTCCTCATGCATGCAATAGACTCCTAGCTCAAATTCTTCTATTTCTTGATAAGGATCAAAAGCATACACCTTGCTTTCCCATTCATCAAGAGTTAGATCAGGATGCTTCCCACCTTGGTGTCGATTTCAACGGTGCTTGGATAATCCTCTTGATCAAACGCTAAACAATTGGTATTGATCGACTTATAGTGTAAGGCTCTATGTGAAAGTTTGCAATAGGTTCAGATCTGATTATGGCTTTAGTTTCATATCTTGTTACGAACAACATGTGTGACTAATCAGCAAATAAGTAACCTCCAATCTTGATTGTGAAATCCCTTGACAGGACATAGGGCAAAGAGTGGTGGAAGATCTATTACTAAGACATCTTGCAAAACAACAACGTTGGGGTAGGCATACAAGGTAAGACTCAAATTTTTATCACTCCAACTATTTTTACTGCTGTCCCATCTAATTGTACTACCCCTTTGGATATGACTTTATACTTAATTCCCAGCTGATCAGCTATTTTCTTGGGCATTACTAAACTACTTGCCTTGGAATCTATCATGCAATTGTGTACTAATTGGTTTCTAATGATCAATGAAACATAGAATGGAGGGGGCTTCAACATTTTACCTTTCTATCCTCCATGATTCCCCTTAGGCTGGGCAGCATTTGTGAGCACCTTCTCTTGCATTTGGACTTGCTGATTTGAAGTTGACCAGTCCTTCATGGCAGCTTGTAGTAAATCTCTTTGGCTTAGGATAGATAGTGATTCCCACATTGATATGTTTACATTTGTCTTCTTCATCTAATCAATGATGTTGAATGGGGATGAAGCATCTCTTTGATGTCCCTTGGCACTGTACATTCATTCTTTGCACATGGGCAGCAACAATTTGGAATTTGAGTTGGCTAGGAGATGTCTTGGGTAGTCCTTGCATGTTTGGGACTGCACTTTGCTTGCCAATAACTTGTGGAATAGTAGGAGGATGTATATGATTTGGAGCCAATGGCTGTTCTTCACCCAAATTCCTCCTTTTTAAACTTGTGTTGGCTGCACACTTTGGGAAACTATTTGATTCATGCCACAAAAATATTCTACCTACCGGTTTATAAGCGTGGTATCATTTGGAGCTATTTCTTTCTTTGGAATGTTTCTTGTTGTTGGTTATTTCCTTGACTACCTTCACCCTCCACAACAGTAGTTGTCACCATTAATGCTTGATTTAAGGAACCATTGAAACACATAGGTAGTTGTGAGGTTCATTGCACGGAAACACCAATCATACTCTTGAGCTATGTTGTTTTGCAGATGGCACTAATGCCTTAGAGCGAGATATAGCATTGGGATTATAGGGCTGAAATGGTCATTTGGTAGGAGGTCTTACTTGCTTTAAATTTTCAGCTAGATTGGGTGGTCTTTGAGGTTGTTATGGTTGCTTGTTAGGCTGGGCTTGAGGATGGAAAGGAGGTCTAAAACCTTGGGCTTGCTGCCTCTTGAGTGTAACCAGCTCATTGCCTAGATTTTGCAATTGCTTCATGACTTCTTGAAGTTCATTTGAGGTACTAGAAGATGAAGTAGAAGCTTCACTTGAATTATGATTTATAGGAGTGGGAATATGAGCTAAATTAGGCGTTTGATTAGTGTTTGGGTTCTCTAAACTTGGAAATAATGGCATTGGAGGCTAGGAGCTAGCTTGCTAGCTTGAATCAAACAATTTTCAGCTTTAATGGCAATCCTATAAGCAACGGGAATGGTTGTGCCTCCCATGGATTGGATTAACATAGAAATATCAGAATTTAAAGCTTTAAGGTAATATAGAAAATCACCTTCGATGCTAGCCTTACCGCCACCAGAATCCTCTCCCAAGTCATTTGAAATATGAAGTTGAATTCGGTTAATTTGCTCATTAGGAGCTCTCTTTATGGTTGTCAGCTGCTTGAAAAGGGACAAGTTGTCTCCCTTTTCTCTAAACTACTCATGGAGGGCTATACATAGCTAGTTCCAATTTTGGATAGATCCTGAGGAAAGAATTCTTAACCATTGCAAAGCTTTCCCTTTGAATGAAGATGCCAATAGTTTGACAACAACTTACATCTCATTGATCTCATGGATTGCACAAATATTAGCAATATCCTTAACATGATCACCAGGAGTGGTCTGATTCTCTCCAGTAAAGTATGGAATCTTCTTCAATGTTACAACTGGGATTGGATTTTGTGCATTGAGAGCAAGTGGGCTGCTGTCAGTGAAGTTGACATAGGGGTTGTTTTGTGCCATTCTAATTGGCCTTAGAACCCTTGTTGATTGAATGAAAGGCCTGCCAAGTGGAGGAGTTGATAGAGTTCTATTTGGTGGAGATGGAGACCTTTGAATTATCCTCCCTCTTTGCCTTCTTCTTGGAGATAACTGTAGATACTCAAATAGCACTTCTTCTTCTCCAACTCTTGACCTTGTGGTGATTCTTCTCATGACTTTTTAGGTGCACTTGCTTGCTACTAATACCAGCTGATTCTTCTTCTTTGGAGTCACCAGATGTGTAATTTAGGGATCTTTTAAGCAAGAAACTTGTAACAAATGCACATCAATTTTGTTGCAAAGAAGATAAAGACCTCTAAGGTCGCACCGGGTGTGCAAAACTATTTTTGCAAATCAGCAACACCCCGGATGTTGATCGAGACTTCTATTTTAACATCTTGGAGATCCAGGTGTGATTGCGAACATTGAATCCTTTCCCCAAGTGTGGGACTTGTAAAAATGGGAGAGGAATCTCCAGATTAGAGGCTAGTTCCTCAACTCCTCTGATCAGATATATCACTTACAAGTTATACAGAGGTTTCATACTCAAAATCCTATTCTAAATTCCAAAGTGGACGAGAGATAGAGAAAAAAACTGAAACTAGTGCTAATAAGGTGATGCACCAAAGGAGTGGTGAGCATTTCTTACTTCGTAGATTGACACAGTTCATAAAAATACAACAAAACTTCATGCACAAATTGATAACTATAATGGAGGGTTAGAAATGAATCAAACAACACAAACAGAGGATTAAAACTCATTCACAGAGCCTGTATTGTCATTTTTACATCAAAAACCACTTGCATTACAACACCTGAGAGGAAAAATAGGTTGCAGTCTTGGAAAAGGTCTGATTTTTCCACAAAAATCACTTTCAAGGTGAAAGAGGGAGCCTGCAATACAAAAAATGTTCAACCCTTTGAAAATGAGCCAAATCTGGCTTTTACAGTGCAAACCACGACCCCAGGAGAGAGAAATGTGGGAAAACATGGGAGAGCTTCAACCACGACCAAAAACATAGTAAAACAGCATGGGCATCCTTACAGGCCCATCTCCTGACATTTTTCGCCATGCTGGGAGAGAATGCGAGCCATTCTTCATTAAAAATGGTGGTTGAAACATCATTTCTATCCATGACCACGTGCCAGAGGCATTTTTCAATTTTATCTCTCCAAACTCCATAAAAATTTAAAAATTACCCTAAAATCTTGTAGATAATTTCACCAGATTTCCATTGATATAAATAACGTGAAAAACCGAGCTCTAGATCGAAAGATATGGCCGTTTGAAATTTTAGGGCAAAACAGGGCCAAATCGGATTGGCGGGCAAAATTTTTAAATTTTTTCACTTTTTGGTCATTTGGAAAATTTTCCAAAAATTCCCCATCGAGCCAATGAGTTGAGGCCACATGGCATGTTACGATTGGTCGGTGGGCCTATCCTCCTAAATTCTTCCATCACTTTTTGACCATTTTTCCCATTGGACATGTGGCAAAACCCCATTAGATGCGGGCTTGCCCCTACAAATTTTCCTTGCGGGATTTTCTTGAGTTTTGGGTGGCTCTGACACATGGCAAGATGTGATTGGTCTGCATTTGGGGGGGGGCACTTTTCCCCTTGAAATTTTCTTCTTTTTTCCTTTGGGAAAATTTCCCAAATTCTCCCCGCCTTTCGCCGGTCTAGGACATGTGGCGCTTATTGGAAAGGCAGGGAGTGCGGGCCAACAATTTTCCTTTCCCCTTTTTCCAAACACTTTGCCAAAATTTTAAGTTTTCCCCCACAGTCCATGGGTCTCAAGACACGTGGCACGAGGCCATTGGTTGTGGGCCCTACGGGCAAAATTTGGCTTTGCGCCCTCGCAAAATACTTTGCCAAAATTTCAACTTTATCTCCGCCCTCCGCCGGTCCGAGACCATAGGACACATGGAAAAGCATGATTGGGCATCGGCCTTTCCTCCTGAATTTTCCATGCGCTAACACTTAGCCAAAATTTTCAATTTTCTCCCTGGACATGTGGCACAATCTGATTCACCGGCGGTCTGCAAGGGGTAAAATATCCCTTTTGAAATTTTTCCAAACACTTGGTAAAAAAACCAAGTTTTCCTCGACCCCGCCACTTCCTTGGACACGTGGTGCCATTTCATTGGTTGTGGGCCTTTCAGGGGAAAATTTCCCACAAAAACTCTATCGGGCCATAACTTCAAAAATACATGGAGTTAGGAGGAAAACTTTACCTTTCTGGAAAGATGAGAAAGAGCTCTATCCAATGGTGTCATTTCCAGAAATTTTTGAGTTCCTGAAAAGAAAAAAATTATGACTGAGGCACAAGAGAGGGAAGAATGAAAGGAGTTAGCTACAAAATGAGCAAGGGGCACATTTTGGATAACGGTGAGGACATGATGTGAGAAATCGTAGAATCTCAATTTTAGACTTACTAGTTCCTTATCCATTGGGCTACACAGAGTCACTCAAATAGATAGCTAAAAGGAGTACACACACACACACACACACACACACACACACACACACACACACAAAAGGAAAAAACACATAACACATGGAAAGGAAAGAATGCACACAAAAAGAAAGGAAACATACCTAAAAATCATCTATAGAAGAAATTATGGGGAAAAACCACTTTCATTGCTTGTAAAATTTAAGATATTTCCCGCTGCAGGGCAATTCCAATTGTGTTCCTTCCAAATATTTTAGATAGAAATAAATTTATCCACATGGTTTATGTATCTTGAATGGCCCAAGCCATAATGAGTTGAACTTGCCATGGATACCTTTCGGCTCTCTTCACTTGTCCCAGAGTAGGATGATATCTCCAACCTTGAACTCTCAAGCCTTTTCCTTTTTATCGAATAATTTCTTTACCTTCAATTGACAATCCTTGATTCTATCCACTAATTTGAATCTATCTTCTTCAAGTTTCTCAAGGAATAGAACCATTTTGTCAATGGCATCATGGCACTACCCATCATCCATTTCTTGAAGAAAATTCAAGGATGACATCTCTATTGTTACTCGAATCTCAACCTCTATCCCATACAACAGTTAGAAAGGGGACACGTCATGGATTTCTTTGGTGTTATCATGTCTACGCAGAACACATTGTATAGCTTCTTGTGTCATTTTATTTGATTATCTTTCACAAAATTATGGAAAATGGTCACAATGGTTTTGTCGCTTGACTCAAATTGACCATTCCCTTATAGGTAATAGTTAGACATGTGTGATAATGAGATTCCATACCCATAGATACACTCACTCAAATCTATTTAAGAAAATTATGTGGCATTGTCTACTATAATATTTTGGGGTATACCAAAACTGACAATATCATCCTTGAGGAACGTGTAAACTATTCGATGTTAGCTTGTTTTGTTGGAATGGCCTCCACCCATTTTGTGAAATAATATGTTGTTGTGAGTACATAGGAATGACCCATACTTGAGTCAGGATTCAGGACTCCAATGAATTCAAGACCCCATTATTATCTTGGTTCTTCAACTATCATTGGCACGAGAAGAAGTGTGGTAAGTTTCCATCTCTCGATAAACTGCAGACATGCTTCACATTTGGATACCCATTCCCGATCATCCGTGAATAGATTCAACAAATAATACCCGCTACAAAAGATTTTATGAGCTGTCACCATTGCTAAGAAATTTCCTCCACAGGCTTGATCATGGTATGCTTTCAAAATTTGTTTCCATTGTGCTTTATCCACATATTTGAGATTACAACCATCAAAACCTCTCTTATAGAGAGCATGGTTCCAAATGACATACTTGGCTTCTTTTAACTTGAGATTTGAATTTTTCTTTTAATTCGGATGAGGAGGGCATTCACCATAGGTCAAGAAGTAGAAAATATCAACATACCATTCTTATACCATGCTCATAAAGAGGACCCGAAGTAATTCTTTGAAACATTCGGAGAAATAGCATTCCTTTTCATCATGATGGGTTATGAGAGCTTGATCTTCAACCATCACTCTACACATAATGTTTCCCCTCACTAAATTAGAAGGCTTGATTTCCAAATCATACTCTTGGATTCTTGCCACCCATTTTCCTCTTTTCGGTCCTAGGTCTTTCTGTGTGAGAATATATTTGATTGTTATTCCGGAACCATGACTATGGTGTGGGAATTAAGGATGTAGAATCAAAATTTATTTACTACATTGATCGCCAGATAAGCATGCTTCTCTAATTGATTGTAATTCAATTCATGATTTTTAAGTGGTGAATTCGTGAAGCCTATGAGAGCTTCGATACCCTCCTTGTTCTTTTGCACTAAGATAGCTAACATAGTATGTTAAAGCATATCACTATAGGATGAAGTCCTTTTCAAAATTAGGTCACACCGCATTAGTTACCTTTTTTATTTCTTCTTTTATTGCGTTGAATGCCTCCTTCCCTTTTTTTCCATTTGAAACTGGATTGAGGCTTCATTATCACTATTATGTGTTTGGTTAATTCAAAAAAATTTGGAACAAAACGTTACAAGAAATTATCCTTACTAAAGAAGGAGTGCACTCCTTTTTACTTATAAGAAATGACAACTCTTGGACATCTTTTATCCTTTCGAGATCAATTATAGCTCCATCCTTGTTCACTATGTACCTGTTGTCTCCCGAAAAATACTTTGCGTTTTCATAGCCAAATTCAATTTTTTGAGCTCATGCCCTTCATTGGTGTTTAAGCTAAGTCTGAGATTCAAGAAATTAGCAAAAGTCATGCCCTAGAGCTATTTAAACCTCTGTTTTGCTTGTTTTTAGAAATCCTCCATTTCTGGTCTGTGCACATAATATCCTCTTTGTAACCTCCATTTTTGATCAAAACTATTCACTTGTTCTATGGCCTAGGTCATCATTGTTTTGCCTCCATGCCTTTGGTTTGTGAAGGAAATTTGAAAATTGGACTCAAAATGATGAAGTTTTCTTCCTCTGCATATTTTCCACAGTCGGGATGACGGGCATCTTTTCCCCATCAAATTTTGACCCCAATGAATGTAGGTACATGGTTAGATCCTATTGGATGGGGAGGAATGGGATTTTTGGTGAACTTAACACTTTTGGCAAAAATGGTAAATTTGCCCCATGGCCCCGGAAAGTTTGAAGTTGCCGATTTTGGTTCATTGCGGAAAAAGTAGAAGTTTTTGTCCCAGGTTGTACAAGTTCACGAGGGACACTTGGGACCCAAAAATCTGAAATTACCGATTGTAAAAAGTGGAAGTTTTTGTCCCAGGCTGCACAAGTTCAATTGGGACACTTGGGACCCAAAAATCCGGATCGGCCGAAAAATTCAAAAGTGTGAGAGCAGGCTGGCGGAGGAAATTGAGTTTTGAGCCATTTTCCAAAAATGATTAAAATGTTTAGAAAATAGCCACGACCCCGTCTATAACCAAAACGTGCCACTTCTCCTAGTCAAATCGAGTAGTGGGTCGTGAGAAATTTTTTGTTTTTAGCCTCTTTGCAAAAAAGGTGAAAAGTTAAAAAGTGACCCGCAGCCCCGATCAGGCTTTAAAGGGAAAAATTCAAAGTTGAAGCCCGTAGGGAGAAAGTCAAAGAGGGAGAGCATAATGGTGGAGGAAATTGAGTTTTTGAGCCTTTTTCCAAAAAAGGTTAAAATATTTAGAAAAGAGCCACGACCCCGTCTTGAACTGAGAATGTGCCACATGTCTAAGTTGAAAAGTAAAAATGGGGCCACTGGGCGATTTGTTCCAAATTACCAAATCTCACGAAGAATCACAAAATGTGAAAGCATTCCCCGTAGCTGCTCCAAACCATTCTTGCCATATGGATGGCCCAATTTTAGAGTTAGAGGAGCAAATCAAATGGTCTATATTTAAATTGGAAAATTAAATGTAACAATTTCTTGCGAGATCTGGTTTTTAACTTACCATGAGCATTTTATTCACAAAAAAGGAATTTGAAAAGGCGTTGAGGATTTGTGAAGTTGTAATAGTTTCTTATGAAGAATATAATGGCTTCTCGATGTCATGCCAAGGGCTAGTGATTGATTTTTGAAAAGACCAGAGTGCTTTGTACCTGGAAAAGACAAAAAACACCATTCTTCTTCTATTTTTTCTTCTTCCTTGAATTTATTCCATTCTCAAGCTATGTAAAAACTCTTCTTGAGCTTCAATAATAAAAAGAAGGAATTATTTCCTCTTTGATTGAGGAATTGATTAGTACTTTGTGACCAATGAGTTTCATTCGGTCTTGTAGCTTCTCCTGCAGATTTGTTTTTCTTCTAATTATAAATGCATGTAAATGAAATTTCTAATTAATGTGTGTGGGCATCTAATATTCTACTCACAACATTAGTTTCTCCTATCTCCATTCTCACTCCCTTTCCCCTTCTTAGACAAAGTTCTTCTCTAGTGAGAAATTGCTAGCTTTGCCATAGGGTTAGTGGAGTGCCCCTATTGGATCTCTGGTGAAAGGCCACCATTGAAATCCACTTTTTCACGCATGCACATACGGAAGCTGCACCGTTCAAGTAGAGGGACTTAGATTCCCATAGCATTGGCTTAAAACTTACAAATTTCTCCAAGACAAATTTTCTCACCAACAGTACCCAAGGATTTTTTACCTTTAGTGACCCCAAAGATGCACTTCTTTGGGTTCAGGGACATGCCATGTTTTTTTCAGCTCATGAGTACTTGCTTCAAGTGATGAAGATGGTCTTCTCTACTTTTCGAGAAAAAATTAGTTTATCCAAATATATTACAATGCATTGCTTTAGATTTTGAATGCCAAATCCATTTCTCATTGGAAAATAGCTCTTGTATTGATTAGGCCGAGATGCATTTTGTTGTAAGAAAAAATTCCCCAAGGCATGGTGAATTTTTTTTCATTCTATCTTCTTCTGTAACTTATATTTGATTATACGCTAGGAAACCATCCAGAAATGAGAGCATCTTAGACCCTGTGACAAATTTCAAGATGTGGTCCATGAATGGGAGTAGATAGTTGTCCTTCATATAAGTTTGGTTCAGGTTACAAAATTCTACACAGATTCTTATTTCACCATTCCTATTTTTCAATGGAATGATGTTTGCTACACATGTGGAATTATGGATAGGGAAAATGATTGTTGCATTCAACATTTTCTCGCACGTCCTCCTTGATTTGTGTTAGTAATTTTAGGATTATAGGGCCTCTACTTCTATCTAAAAGTATTTTCTTCCAACTTCATGGGTATGGAGTGATGCATCTCCTTAGGTTGAAAAGACTTAAGCACATCATATGAATAATCTAGGACATCCAAATACCTCTTTAAGAGAGAGACAAATTTCCTTATCTCCTCAAAAACAACACTTACCGATGTTTACCATCCTGGAATTTTCTGGGAGTTCCAATGTTTTTCTTTAAACATTTAGTGGTATATCTTGGTGAATCTTTTGCTCTATCCTTGATAAATTGGTCATGCTTATCCATCATATCTTTGAGTGATACCATGCCTTGAGGGATCTTGTTTCCTTTTAAATTGATTACTCCTTTTGAATTGATGCCTTCATTCCTTCTTTTCCTCTTCGACCACTTTGAATCCTTGTGTGGATTCTCAACTCCTTAAAAGAAAAGGATATTGAATTTATATCTCTATTCTAAGAAGGCCAAGAGCTGGTTGTCATCATTGAAGACTTACCGGTGGTCCCATTATTGGGAACATTGGGTCTAAAAATATCTCCACAGTCACCTTTTCTTTTCCAAATGATGAGTGTGGTATCACTAAGGAAGTTAACACCGTAATAGAATAAACCCTTTTGTTCTACTCTCAAGAGACGGATTGGATGGAGAACACATTGAAAGATTCAATGTAGTCCCATAATCTGTTTCTATAATGTTAGAGTCTTAGAATCTTCACTTGGTATTGCTTCTATACTTGGTTCACTATAACCTCCCCATCTCCAAGACACCTAAGCTTCTTCACACCCATTGAATCTCTGCAACATCCATCCCTAAGAGGAGAGATTCATATTCTGCAGTATTGTTAGTATTTTAAAATTGTAGCTTATATGAAAATGGAAAGGATTCACCTAAGGGTGAATTCAACACTACATCGGCTCCAGGCCCTACACTTGAATGAATTCCATCAAACTCCATGGTCCAAAGCTAATATTCTTCCTCCTCCATAAGGAAAGACTTATTTTTGTCTCTTTATGATGTGAGGAAGTAATTTCTCATCCTACTATTTTGGAACAAAATGTTCTCCCTTGGATCATCTAAATTTTTTATAGTGTATTTCATCATCCGCACTAGAAAAAATTTATTCATCTCTGCTTTCACATGTATGGTCATGGAGGACTAATCCATCTTAATTTCACCACCAAAATCTCTATAGAAACTTCTACTTAAAATAATTTTGAATGAAGTTGGAATGTCAGCCACTAGAATAGTGAGCAATAATTTCTTCTTGGGGAATTTAGATAGGGCCACTTGTGCATCTTTGATTCTACCTACCAAAAATACTTATTTGGATTCCATTGAATAGTAAGGACCTATCACGTGAGTCAAGGAAATTCCTCAGGCATTGGCTACTTTGATAGGAATAACATTGTTAGAGGCTCCAGAGTCTATGATATAATTATTCAATTGATAGCTTTTGACCATAAGGGATAGATAGAAAGGTTATAATTTCTTGGTCTTTGATGCACTGAGTTCCAACATATTCTGAGAGGGAGGTGTGGATAATGTGGGTAGTAGGCTTTTAGAATTTGAGCTCATTTTTTCAACACTACCACCTCGAACAACATCAACAAACCTATCAATATAAGCTAATTGTGTTTACAAATATTCAATCTCTGTGATTTGGACCTTGGTTTCACTTACATGTTCCACATATTCAAATGGGGTTATCTTGAGTGGACTTGATGTCCTAGATATTATAGAAGCTTTGCATGGCAAGGATTTTGCTACCTTGGGAGTTTGATTTTCCTTAGTAAGAAGGGTAGTAGGTTTAGAAGGATGTGGGGGAGTAGGATTTGTTGGTACCTTGGATAATTTTGTGGGAGTAACACTAGGAGAAGAGTTGTTCTTAGAAATTTTAGAACTAGGAGAGGAACTAAAGGACTTATAAGATGCAACAATATGATTAGTTCTTAATATTGGATCTGGTTTCTCTTTAGTCGAGTCCATCGAAGATGGTAGTGGTGATCCTCTACTAATAATTTTGTTTTGTTGAAATTTAGCAGGAGGATCCTCTTTCTTTTTCTTCTTTACAATGAACACCGAAGACAAATACCCTTTCTATGATTGTGCATGAGTGAACACCATACATGATAATTTTGGTGCTTCCTCATCATGATCGTCTTCACTTACTTGAAATATACTCAAAAAGGAAATTTTACATATCACCATCAACCTCTTCAATTTCAAGATAGTTTCCATCATTACCTTCTTCTTCTCCTTCTGGCTCTTCTATTTTTTCTTCCTCTTCGGTTCTTCAACATCATATGTAGCATTGATCAATGGTGCTTCAAGATTGATCGGCGAGGAGGTGGAGTGATTATTGGCCTATTCTCGAGGTTTAGGATTCCTTGGTGCATTCTTCATAGTAATATGAGAGATATTATTTTCAAAGAAATTATGTCATTAACCATTTTTGAATCAACGGATCAATGAGAGTTGATCGTGAACACCGACCTTTTAGTTTTCCACTTGGATTCTTTACTTTTCCAGACAATATTACATCATATTTTGTCTCGATTGAATAATCTTGCGCTTCTTTCAAATATAAGGGTTGGAACCTTTTGAGGAAGAATCCAACTTTAGGTTTTATGAAACCCGATAAAGAATCTCTTCAAATTATTTTCTCACGACAAAAAATATTGAGGGATTCTTTAGATCAACCGGTTCTTTTTATCTATGAATTATCTCATGGACTTGATAGACTCCTTCATTTACGCCGGTTATACCAAGAAATATTGACAATCTTCTATGGATTTTAACCTATCTTCAAAGCACTTTCTTATATCATCTAAACAAGTGTTTGACATTATTGGTAGAAGATAAAACCATTCAAAAACCTTTTCTTGTAAATATTCCATGGACAATATGATGGAAACATATTCATGTTCAACACCCAACACTTTGCATACAGTGATGCAAGATGCTTAGATGCAATTTCAAAAATATTTTCCTAGATCCTCGTGGTATCTTGTTGGTAGTTGTGGAAGTGAAAGAAGGTTGGTATCCCTTCCCCATGGTGAAATAGTTCTAGGGGCATCTCGTTTTTTCTTTTATTCTTCAACACTTGCTTCAAATATTTATCTGGATACGACTAAGGTTACAACTCTTGTATTTTCTTTTGCTTGAGCTCTTTCTATTGCTTTAATTTCAGCTCTTATCTCTACTTCCTCTCTTGCTTGAGTTCTTCTCTAGCTTGAGCTTATTATTCGATCTCTATGTCAGTGAACTCTTCAAGATTTTCATTTATGTATGGAAACTCAATGTCCAAGGGATTCACAACACTTGGGTTTCCAGAAAAATAATTTTTTGGACAGAGAGGAGGCCTTGAATTTATGATTAGCTCTTGTCTTCACTAAATCTCTTCCAAAATTGGATCAATGTTTCCTCCTTGCCTTTGCAAACCTATGTATCTTCTATCCACCAACTTGAAAAATTATGTTCTTCCTTGTGGTGCTTAAATATGTCTTTCTCTTTGTAATTCAACGACACGTTCTTCTTCAAGATCTAATACTCTCGTAGTAATCAAGTAATGTGTGAATATTTTTATTTTATCTTTGAATAGCCTCTTGCAAGTTTGAAGAAATATCCTCTTGAACATGGAATAATAACTCAAGTATTTTAACGGGAGGATTACTCGGAATAGCCATAGTTTTGAGACATAGGTTATTATGACTTTTCAAATTCCACTAATTTTTTTTGAATTTCTAAGGTCATATTTTGGGTGCAAATTCTTCCAAGTTTTCCCCATGGTGGGTGCCAAAAATTATTGGTGAGAAAATTTTTGGGTGGAAAAATTGATGGACTTCTTACCAACGCTATGGGAATCTAAGTACCTCTACTTGAAAGGTGCAGCTTTGTGTTTACATGCATGTGTTAAAGTTTTTTTCTCGTGGTGGACTTACAACCGGGGATCCAATAGGGGAACTCCACTGACCCTACGGAAAAGATAGAAATTGCTTGCTAGAGAGGACTTTGCAAGAGATTAGGAAAGGGAGTGAGAAAAAAGGGGAGAGGGATTAATGTTGTAGGTAGAAAATCAGAGTCCTACATTCATTAATCAAAAACTTCAACACACGTAAATTCTAGAAGAAATAATTAAGTGATTGCAACAAGACCAGTTAATATTTAATGAGCACAAATTTTCAATAAACCCCCTAGTCAAAAAGAAAGAAAATCCTTCTCTTTTATTGAAGCTTAAACAAATTTATACATGCAAGAGTGGAAGAATGTAGAAAATGAGAAGTGGAAGATAGTAAATATCTCTTTTTTTCTTCACAATGGTTTCTCTCTCATGAAATTACAAAATTACTAGCCCTTTGGAAAGTGAAGGAATTTACACTTTATAGAAAGAGAAGTGACTCTTCACTACCACCCATGAATTTTCATATGCCTTAAAAATTTCACATTCCTAGGAAATATTTAGTCCCTTTTAGAAAACAAAGGTTAATTATTACATTAAAATCCCAAAGTTACTTTTTAATCACAACATAAGGCATTATGAAAAAGTGCAACCCCAACGATGAATTAGAATATGAAAAGAGAGAAAAGGGGGGGAGAAGAGATAGGGGCCTTATCTTGATGAAGAAGCCACTCCCGCCGATCTTGCCTCACTACTCGACCATTCTTTAACCAACTCCAGTTGGGAAATATAGACTCCTTTGAACTCTTTATTGAATCATGCCACTTTAACTATTACCTTTTCCACATGAGGAATGTTCATGTAACTCAAACATTTTGTCCAAATTATCGATCAATGTCATTAAGGGTAGTTTTATTTGGGGTGTCTTTGAAATGTATGACATGAAAATTTTGACACTAGGGTTTAGTTATCATGTTTTTAGAATAATTTTTCCCATATAAAAACACATGACAACATGTCTACATTAAAAAAGGTCTCTCACGATATTATTTATTTTATTAGACAATAAGCCATGTAACTTATCTCCAAAACTAAAGCCATGCAAAAATTATTAAACATCAAACTTCCCATGTTGCATCAATATTTCTTGAAATGATTTATTTTGGTTCCTAAACCTTTATCCCAAACCAAATAAATACTGCAAATGTCACTTGTTCAAACACTAGCATTAATCTATTCCCAAACATAAATATCTTTGTATGCATCATCTTGGACATCCCCAAACCTCTAAATTCATTTTCTACATCTACAATAGACCCAATCATATTGCTCCTAACTTCTCATGTAGAAAATGTGTTGTCAAATTGGATTATTCCAAAAATGTAGTAGTGTGGTGGGATGTAGCGGATGATGAAGAAGAACTATATCTAAAATAAAATATTATTGAACTTGTAAATAAAGACTATGAAGATGATGATACTTCATATTTCTTGTGTATATTATATAAAAGAGAAATGCTACAAAATGAAGAAAATAATAGATTATAAATTCAAACCGGATACTTCATCATATCTCCTTGTAACTTTAGATAATACTATTGAAGCTTAGAATGAAGCATCGATCCTTTTGAATCTCTTGATAAATTTTTATGTATGTTCCAAATGTGTTCCGAATGGAAGTAGATTTTAGGATACAGTTCAACATGATTGAATGAATGATTTGGTTGTTGATTTGTGATCAATTGGACATCATAACAATGTGTGAGATTGAATTATAATCCAACATAATAAAAATGTCATTTTCAAAGCTTCCAAAGATGATAAATGGAGAGGAATTAGTGCATATTTGTAGATGAGGGAAGAGAATATAAAATCCTTCATTTGTGTGATTGATTTTTTAGATCTCAAGTTAACTAAAGCATGATTGGGTTATTTAGTTGATCTTATAATTTAATTAAGGAGTTTAACTATTGTTTTGAGTTTGCATGGATGAGTCGTCATGGATTTGGAAAAGGTTGCACATGCTTTTGAATATTTATAATTAAATATTAATTCCATTTCTTTTAATTTATTCACCCAAAAAAGTGACACAAATTTTATACGTGGGGAGATTCGCTTTATTTTTAGAGTGCCATGCTTTATGGGATATGCTTGCTTAACTCAAATGCATGATTAGATTTAATATAAACTTTTCCTCTTATATATAGTTAACAATTTTATCTTTAATTGATTTGTTTTTCTAGTTAACTTGAGATGTTAATTAGTGAAGTGAAAGTGGATAAGAGGTGAGGTGGAAATGGATATGTGTAGGATTTATTTAATTAAGTTGATATTTAAAATAGATAAATTATTTAGATAATGGGATAGCGGATGGATAATAAGAGTGACAAGATTAATTAATTAATCTCAAGAATGGGCTATGAGTGTAATAGGGTTCATAACACAAATATTTAATAATTTGAAACCATGTGTGAGTGATAGGAATGATTAGGGGAATTACAATAATGATAGAATTGTATTCGGGATGATTTTTAGAATGTCATTAAAGGTCGTAAAATAACATAATATATCAAAAGTTATTGAAAATGGTCATAATGTACTATGAAGTAATTATAGGATGATTTCAGAGGATTAGAATGTGTAATGCATACTAGTGGAAGAGTGACACATAAAACGGGCTTAGAAAAGGAGAAATGGAGGGTCAAAGGCCAAAATTAGGATTTTGGACTTGAATAGAGGGATAGGTGAGAGAAAAATCATTAGTCATTTTTGATACTATAATTTTGATGATGGTAGATGATACGTGATAGACATATGATGATGTTGGTGATTAATGAATTTTGTTGATATGTTTTTTTAAATGAGACACATGAATGAATGTAATTATGATATGACTAAATTTTATCGTAGCTTGAGTGTTGGAGCAACCTGGTTTTCTATTACATAATAGAGTTAACACCATGATTATTAAAGAACCATGATGATCAACCCATTATGTGCGTAAACACACATGCATACAAAAAAATTAATTAAAAACAAACCCAATATACATAGTAAATATATACACCAAGGATATATATGAGCCAGGATGATAAACACAATACTTGTACTTGGTATATAGTAACTATCAATGAAAAAAAGAAAGAAATAAAGACAATTAATTATTCCTCTAATGTGTTCCACAATGATGATTGATTGAATTAATTTTCCCCCAAAGAAAGGTGTACCCGATATTTTTTTCTTTCTAATTTTAACTTAATAAAATGAAATAATGAAACTAATGACCATGGAAGATGGTGGGGTTTACTTGATACCTGTGATGAATGATATTGATGATTTATGGAAAAATTTATCCTCCTTCGCCAAGTGAAGAAACTGCGAGATTAGAGACAACTAAAAAAAATAGATTAGATAAATGGGGAATGAGCTTATCTGCAGGCCGATTCAAGGAATCAAGGGACTTATTTGGAGGATGTCAACCCTTTTTGATACAATTAATTACATTGAAAATAATGATAAGGATATATAAATGAAAAGATATATGAATAATCGATAAAAAGCTTTAGAACTTGAGATTAAAGGGTAAGTCCTATACAAATTCAAAGTGGCCCAAGTGAGATTGGATGCAATCTAGACAAAATCAAAGTAGTCATACAAAAATTCCACTATCTCTTGTTGTATATCATGATGTAATTTGATCGGATATTCGATGTTAGAGGAAAATTGAATTACACACAGTGTAAGTTTGTGAATGATGTTGTTTTGTTCCTAGAAGAAAGGTTGTTAAACTATTGTGAGGTCATAAATACTTGTACTAGGATGGGATCGACAAGGTACTAGCATATAAAGTAGAGCCATTCTTTAAAATGACAAGTTAAATCCATAATATTGATTAAAATTGATACGAGATTGACAAATTAATTGAAAGAAGCTGATTAATAGAGATCTCAAGTGATTCAGAGGAATCACAGGAGATTCAAGGGAAGCGTGGGTGATTCATGTAATCTCTGGCGATTACTATGAAAAGGATCAATGTTCCTAAAAATGATAAATTTGATAAAGATAGAGTTTCTGATGTTTTATGAAATGGAAATGATGAAACAAAAAAGAGTACCTTGTATTGTTGAACAAGGTTAAGTAATGTTTTTGAATGCTTGGATGAAGTTGATTAGAGTTGATGACCCATTGTTGAGCTTCTTGGGAATATGATTGATGAAAAGATTATTCAAATGAATTGTTGCAAGAGCTTTGAGGTTGATATAGGGATTTGATGATCAATAGAGTGATGAAGATTCACCTTTGATCAAAAGTAGGGTGTAAGAAGCGTGCAAAAGAATTCTAAAGATTACTAAGAGAGGAGCCAAAACGGGCTTTTATAATTGTTGGAAATTTGCTAGAATTGTCAGTGATCCAGAAATTTCAAGAAAGCATTTGGGAAATGGTGAAACCACTTCCTAAATAGGATTTTTGGGTAAATTGGGAGGTAAAATGGTTGGGAGGAGGTTAAGGTCAAGTTGGGGAGGTTATGGTGTTAGGATAAAACAAGTTTGAGGTGGTTTTGAAATGGTTAGGTAGTTTTAAAGGGTTTAAGGTAATTTAAGATTGGTAGGTAGTAATTAATGAGGGCGTAAAAATTGATTTTATGAAATGACAAGAAAGTGATTTAGGATAATGATATACTTATAGGTTTTAATTAAATAATGTGTGTATAGAAATAAATAGGTGGATGACGAAAACCCAGTGTCTACATTTTCCCCTTTTTTATTGAGTAGTTTGTGACGGTCAAACTGCTTTGGACAAAAATGGTGTGATATAAGCTACTTTTTGCTTAGATGGGTGATCCCCCTCAAACTAGGGGTGATTATGATGAAGTAAAATGATCACCAATTTGATTGATTTTATTGGATAGTTTTAACATGTGTGTTTCGTTTGAAGTTTCCCTAAGACAAGGTATCAAAACAAGATGGGTATCACCATGGAATCAAGTGATAGGGGAGCCAACCCACTCATGTCCTTTAAATGTATGATTCATAGGGATTGCTGATAGAATTATAAAGACAACAAAGCCAAATGATAGGGGAATGAAAGGGTTTGTGGCCTATAAACGTATGAATTACGATGCTAAGGTCATAAAATGAATCCATGAAGCATTTCTAGTTTTAAGGATTTTAGGGTCCTCAAAATGACGTACACTGTTGGTAAATGTGGTATGCAAGTGTGATAATGTTGTTGAAGTTTTTTTATTTTGAAAAATGTGTCATTTTGGTGATTAAGTGGAATTGCAAGAATTTTTAGGGATCATAGGTGATTGAGAAAAATCATTGGAGATTATGGGAATCATCACCGATTCTGAAGAAGCAATCGACGATCCCCGCATGAGGGAAATGTCACTTTATAAATAGTTGGTTTGATTATTAAAATTTTCATTTGTGTTGTGTGATTTTTGAGTTTATATGTTTGATTGAGTGATTGGAGAGTGATAGTTGAGCAATGGTGGGTGTGGGAGAATGTGGAAGGCAAAGGAGGCCCTCTCGGGAGGAGGTATGTACCTTTTTTCATTTTTGTGATTTTTAGTTAGTTTTTAATTTTTAATTTTTATTTCTCCTACGGGGAATGTCAGTGGAATCACCAGTGATTTTGTTGAATTGCCTATGATTTTGATGCAATGTCGGTGGTGGGGTGAATCACTATTGATCGAGGGTTTTTGTGTACACTTAATAAAATTTTGATCGCAACTTTTTCTAATCGATGTTTTCATGTTTTTGGATGTAGGTGAGAGAAAAGTTGACTATCGAGGAAAATATTTTGGTTATTTTAGAGGATGTGAGGTCTTGGTAGTGGTGCATAAAAAGAAACTCTCAATGTTACTATAACATGTTTAGAGGTGGAGAAGGCCACATTGGAGGCTAAGTAGACTACCGTGATCATTGAGAGGGATGGCTTGAGTGTGGAGATT
Source organism: Taxus wallichiana var. yunnanensis (assembly GCA_018340775.1). Taxonomy (NCBI): domain Eukaryota; kingdom Viridiplantae; phylum Streptophyta; class Pinopsida; order Cupressales; family Taxaceae; genus Taxus; species Taxus wallichiana. The sequence goes on along the minus strand of CM031234.1, from coordinate 448,513,783 downwards.
GATGGTTTGATAGGTGAGATTGATGGACCGAGAGGTGAGCGTGATAGTTTGGGCTAACATCTAACACGGGATGTAGCTGGCGGGATTTATGTAGATAGTAGCAAGAGACCTCGAGAAGGGCTCTTGGGATTACAGTGCTTTAGTGACATGTGTCAAGTTAGAGGTAACTAGGATTAGGCTAGTGGTCATATGCATGAACCACCTATTATAGTTATCTTTGCTAGCTATCGATTAGTGCAAGATGAGTTGGATTATTATGAGGATATAGTGATACAAAGGATACCTACTAAGGTTCATTATGTAGCATATCTAGCTCGAGGCGAGCATGACCTAGTGTTAGTGTTGCAAGTGTGGGTCAACCACCATGGGGTCCAGATGGATTTGTTTTGAGTAGAGGATTGGATGGGGGTAGCCCTAGTAGAGGACCTCTTTGGAGGTAGTCCTAATAAAGGACAAGATGGAGGAGATAATGGAACTTAGGGAGAAGTGTTTGAGGGAGTTATTTATTTTCGGTGTTTAGTTCACTTAGTAGATATGATATTTTTTGATGTATACGGATCATTATGAATCCTATTTTTGATATATATATGTATTTGATATAGAGAGATTTTAAGACTTTAGATGATGTATAGAGATATTTTGATATGATAGATGATTATATATATGATGATGGTGATTTTGATTCATGATTCATGTGTTGGTTTTTATGTTAATGTGATGTGATTTTCTTATGATTATTTGATATTGATGGATTTTTAATATATAAATGTTTGATGGATGTCGATATTATATGGATGTTTTTAGTAGATAATGGTATTATGTTGATGTGATGTGTTATGGATATTTGACTTTAATGTGATCTTAAATATGAATATGTGTTTTAATTCTTGGATAAGAATAAAATTTGGAATGATTTCTTTATATTAGATTTGATACATATGTGATGTGAGTTAATATAGTGAAGGCACCTACATTTTTGGCCTTTATAACAATGGGTAGTTACATGTAGGATCTTAGGTATAGACAAAAGTGAAAAGTGTACCTTCCTGTGGCATGGGAAGAGTTAACACATGTAGGTTGTGTTGATGGCGAATCACAGCATCCGTGAATGTCTGCAACTTGATGGGTTGAGACTCTCAGTGCGATTGCATAACATGGAGCTTTTCCCAAGTGTGGGACCTTGCAAAATCAAAAAATATCTCTGAATGAAGGCCGGTTCCTATTCCTCTATTCAGATGCACACATAAAAATGCAGAGGATTTACTCAAAAACCCAAACTAACTTACCAAGGAGACAAGGTAAGAAATTGCATAAAAATAAACCTAGACTAACAAAGGTGATGCAGGAATGAAGAAACACTGTCTTTCCAATAAACACAAACCATTAAAATGTAATGCAAGATCATGCACTGAGATAACCATATTTGCGGTGAAAGATCAAAAAGATGCAAATGAACACGAGAGAGGGTTGAGAATCATCCACAAACATGCATTATTTGCACCAAATATTGATACAATACACTACAAAATGCCAAGAGGCAAAGTTGCATTACAGTTTTAGATGGGAGGTTTGAGCTTCACAAATTCACTTGCCAAAGAGAAGAAGGGAGGGCAAAACAAGAATGTCCAACCTTTAGAAAGAAGCCCCTCCTAACAATTTATAGGAATAATGAGAGAGGGAAGAGATAGGAATTCCAAATCTACCCCAACCACCTCCAAGTTTCATTTAATTCATCTCATTATGGTGGTAGGTGAGGACCTTAGCAACCCAAAAATGGTGAATTGTATTTTGCATTTTTGAAGAACTTGTTCTCACCCAATTAAAGATATCCGAAAATTAGTTTGACCTTAGAAACCCAAAAAATGGTTAATTGTATTGTATTTTGAATTGTAGTTGGACATGAGAGAACCTCGTAAGCTTTCCGAAAAGTCCAACCTTGCATGAATCTGAGCTCCTGTGAAAAGTTATGGCCATCTGAATATCTGTGCCAGGGTTTGCTTCCTGTCGGGGTGTCAATGCTCAAAATGTTGTGCCTCCTGAAGATGTGCCTCAACGCATCCATCCTTATGTCGACATACTCTTGCGTGCACCTTGGGCACAAATTTTTCATGTCAACACTCTATTTGTGTGCCTCCGGCACATGCCTTGGCGCGAATTTTGTCATGTCGACACTCTATGTTGTGTGCTTCCAACTGCGCCTTGGGTGTGAATTTTGTCACGTTCTTTCCTTGGCTGTTGGTGATGCGATAAATATCGGGATTTGATTTTCTTTTATTTCCATATTCTTCTGTTTGTCTATATTTACCCGGGGGAGATATATACAATAGGTTGTGTGGGAGAGTAGGTTCTTCTTTCAATAGTTTCATAGAGAGATGCTCCGGCTTTTATTTTATTTTTTTACGCAAACTGATCAATGTGGGAATTTTTCTTTGATGGGAAATTTGATCGATGTAGGAAGATTTCCTAGGATTCTTTTTGATATTTGAATTTTTGAAGGTTTATCGATGTAGGAATCCTTTGTACATAGGTATCCATCCTTTTAGGGAGTGGTCTACAATTTTAAATCTTTGTCTTTTTCTTTTGGATAACCATCATTTGAGGGATTGGTCTATGATTTTGATAGGTAGCTTTCCTTTAAGGGATCATTCTACTTTTATTTTTGACAATATGATTTTGATATTTGAATATTTATCCTTCGAGAGACCATTCTATTGTGGAGCTTCTCCCAAAGTGTGGGACTTTGCAAATCGGGAGATCTCTCGGATGAAGGTTGGTTCCTATTCCTCTTGTTCAGTGCACACATTCATATTGCAGAGGATCTACTCTAAAACCTACTCTAACTTTCCAAGGAGACAAGGTTAAGGAGATGAAAGAAATAAAACCTAAACTAACAAGGGTGATGCACCAAAGGAATGTTGAACACCTGCTTTGCAATAAACACAAACCATAAAAATGCAATACAATCACCATGCACAAATAACCAGGACTGCAATGAGAGATCAAAAAGGAGACAATGAATGCAAGAGAGGGTTGAAAATTATCCACATACATGCATTATTGCTCCAAAATTTGATACAATGCATTACAATGGCCAAGAGGCACAAACTTGCATTACAATTTGAATGGGAGGCTTGGACTCCACAAATCCACTTACAGACAAGAGAAGAAGGGAGGGTGCAAAGAAAAAATGTCCAACCTTTAGAAAAATTCCCCTCCTTACAATATATAGGAAGAATAAGAGAGAAAGGAGGAAGAATTTGAATCCTATTCAACCACCCAAAAGAAAATGCATTGAATTCACCTCATTAATGTGGTAGGTGAGAATCCTAACAACCTCAAAAATGGTGGACTATATTTATTCCAGTTATAGTTGAGATCATCTAAAGGTCGAAAGTCAGGTATTCCACGTGGGCTCTCACAATATCTTAAAATATCTAAGCATTTAAAATTCTTGTAGGCTTCATGATTCATCTTTGAATTGACCTTCCATGAAAATATTTTCCAAACTACTTTGGGTTTGGAGTCTATCCATGTGGATCTACATGGAAACCCCACCATTCTTGAGATTTTACCCCCTTCTTTCACTCCTTTCACTACTGAAATTTGACGTTGGACACTTGGCATCATCATCTACGAGCTTGCTTCTTTTTCATTCCCTTATGTTTTGGCTTAGTCCCTCCTATTTGGTGGAGTAACTACGTCTGACCCTAGACACGTGGAGGTCTCGCACACGTTTGGGACCTAACTCTGGATTTTACTTTTGAAGTTGTGTTGATGAGGCACGTGGAGGCTTCCAGGCTCTTTTTTTTAGACTTTCAATTTACTTGAACTTTCTCGGGCCTTAGACATGTGGAGAGTCACTTGCTTGTTTGGGACCTACCTTTGGAGCATCATACCTTTGAAGTTGCACGAATGAGACACATGGGGCTTCCGTAGGCTCTTTTTATACTTAGCTCTTGCTTTCAATTTTTTTTTCATCTTTTCACCTATTTAGTTACCTTATTGGACCCTAGACATGTGGAGGATTTGCACTCATTTTGGAGACTACATTTTTATTTTACCTTTGAAGTTACACAATGAGACACGTGGAGGCTTTTTTTTATCTTAGAATTTTCAATGGTGGTTACCTTTTCGAGGCCTTAATCACGTGGAGAGCCCACGCTCATTTGGGGACCTCACTTTTGTCACACCTTTGAAGTTGTGTTGCCGATGAGACATGTGGAGGCTTCTACTGAATCTTTATACTTAGCTGATTTGGGCCTCGAGTGAACACTTCCTTTCTCCATTTTTCTTTGTTGAGCTATGATCTCCTTTAATATTGTTTGGCCTCATTTTCCACCTTGCTTCTCCATTTAGAGCCCCCCCAACTTGATTTTTTGGGATCGAATGTGAGCTCACGACTGAACCAACCTCTCCATTTCCTCCTGTGCAAGGTCATGTTTGATCAATTTTTCTTGAGGGGAAAAATTGGATAACAATTTGGTGACTCACGGGATCACCTACTGCTTAGGTGAAAAGATCAGTTGCCTTGAAGTATCCATTGGGCATGGAGTCATGAATGATAGCCTGTACATCGATCTTGTTCTAAAACCTCGAGCCCGAATACTTACAACTTGTTGGCCCTTAACCTACTCCACCACTTGCACTCTCAATTTTCATAAGAAAATCTTGAAGGTGAGATTTTTGAGAGTAGAAAATTGTCTTGACCTAGAGCATTCACCTTGCTTCTAGAAATGGACTATAGGCACACATTCACTTGGAGGCACATTGAATGCACAATGATACAACCTTAGAGCAACAAACTTGTGCCAAAGAACTTAGGGAAATTGAAACCTACACTACAATAAGACAATGTGCATACACACTTAGAGGAATTAAAATCCTAGGCTAATATTTACAAGGGTGAAACCTTTCCTTTTCAATAAAAATGTTTAAGATAGATTCCGTTAACCAGAATCGAAGCTCCTCTCCATCCAATGTAGAAAATTGGAAGGCATTGCTACTTTTACATCCTATGACCATGTAGGGGCCACTCCAAATAGCATCAAATTTAGAATGCCTTCCTAGCTTTTCCCAATCTACATCCCACTTCAAAACTAGGTCCCCTTCCTGAAAAGGTCCTTGCTCTTTGCTTTCTTATCAAACCATCTCTTAATTAAGGCTTGATCCTTTTCCATTGTTTGAACTACATGTTCCTTGATTTCTTCTAATTCCATCAGCTCTACATACCTAGCCTCCATTGGTTCAAACTCAGATAACTCCAACTACTTCATGAGCTCTAATGCGGGTAGTTCTAATGATATAGGCAACACTGCCTCTTTCCCATAGACTAGCTTGTAAGGGAATTACCTGTAGACCTCTTTGGTGTGATTCTGTCAGCCCATAATGCTGATTTGAGCTTGGTATGCCATGTCCTTTGATTTTCATCTAGAGTCCTTCTGATGATCCTTAGCAAATTCTTATTTGTGGACTCTTCCTGTACCCATTACCCTGTGGGTAATAATTTGAAGAGGTGCTCAAGTAGATTCCATTCTTGACAGCCCATTCTGTGATCTTGGAACCTAGGAATGCCAATGCATTGTTTGATATGATAGTGGCGGTACTCCAAACCTAGTCACTATCCCTTCATAAAAGTCTAGTATGCTAGACTCGTTTGCTTCTTTGAGTGCTACCACCTCGGTCCACTTGGTGAAATAGTATGTTCTTTGTGAGAATCCACTTGTGGCCTTGGCTTGAGTTTGGATTGATGACCCCAATGAATTCCAATCCCCATTGCATGAATGGTTGGTCAACTAAAATTGGGTGCAATGGAGTGTTGCTAATCTTTCCTTTCTGTGAAGAATGCACATTTTTTACACTTTTTGATCCATGTGTAGCAGTCACTAAACACGTGGGCCAATAATAACCTACCTTCATTATCTTGAGAGTATTACCCATGGAGAAAAATGACCTCCGGCTTCTCCATCATGAAACTCCTGTAACACCTTCTCAATTTGACTATTCCGATGCATCTCAGTAGAACACCATTGATGTCCCTTTTGAACAAAACACCATCAACAAGCACATATGGAATGGCTTGTAATCTAAAGTATCTCCTCTTTTCTTTGCTCATTTCTAGGAGGGCATAGGCCTGTTTGTAGGAAGTGTATCATATTTTGAGTCCAACAAGGAATAGACATTATCATTTGCTTTTCTTGACCATCTTGTAGTACCAAGACAACTTCATTTCCATTGCTTGCATCAACTTGTTGACTCGAGGCTAGTTGTTCACATAGTCCCTTTCCATGGACCAGCTTAGTGACCTTAATTTCAATGTCATATTCCATGACATGAGTGATCCATCCTACACATTTCTCATTCACATCCTTGTTCAAAAGGAAGTCCCTGACTCCCGCATGAGAAACTAACAGTTGGATCTTGTTGTTTGAGACTAGGTGTTTGAACTTCTTTAAGCTCCTGATCACTACAAGGACATGCTTCTCGATGAAGGAGTACCTCACTTCATAGTCCTCCAAGCCTTGATTGAAGAAGGAAATTGTTGTTTCGGATCCCTCTTTGTTTTGTTGCACTAGGATTGCAGAAATTGTGTCCCCACCACCAAAGGCATAAAGCATGAAGTCCTTGGAGAAGTCTGGATTGACGAGAGTTGGAGCTTGGGATATGGCTTCTTTGATGGCTTCAAAACTTTATTTTCCCTCATCTATCCACCTAAATTCCATGCTCTTCTTCAACATCAGTGTTATTGGCTTCACAAGAGCAAAAAATTTGGCACAAACCTGTGAAAAAAATTGATTCTTCCTAGAAAGCTCTGAAGAGCCTTCTTATGACTTGGCAAGGGTAATGCTCAAATTGCTTCAACTCTTTCTAGGTCGATCATCAATCCTTCCTTTGACACAATATGGCCTAGGAGCTTGCCTTCATGAGCCAGAATATGCATTTTTGGGATTCAATGATACCCCAAATCTCCTACATCTTTGAAATACCTGTCTCAGATGGAAGAGGTGATCCACTACGTTTTTGGAGAACACAATGATATCATCAAGATATATCAGTACTATTTTGTTGATCAACCCCTTGAATGCCATGTCCATCACCCTCTGAAAGGTGGCTCCAGATTAGACAATCCAAATGACATCTTCTTGTAGGCATAGGTGCCCCACTTAGTGGTGAAAGCCATTTTGAACTGGTCATCTTCTTTCACCATTATCTGATTATACCCTGAGTATCCATCTAGGAGAGAAAATATTTTTGAGCTGGATACTACCTGTAAGATTTGTTCCATTGAAGGGAGTGGGTAGTGGTCTTTGAGAGATGCTTTGTTCAAGTCTCGAAAAGTCCACACAACCTAATTTCTCCATTCTTCTTCCTGACTGGTACCAAGTTTGTAACCCAGCTTGAATGCTTGATTGGGAATATAATGCTTTCCTCTATCAGTTTGTTCAGCTCTTTCTTCATTAGAGGCTCAATGTGTGGGTTGACTTGGTCTTTTCTTCCTGATGGGCTTAGCATCTGGATCCAGTTCTATTGTATGTTGTGCCAACTTTGGATTGAATCCTCGTAGGTCTTCATAACTCCAGGAAAACATCTGGAAATTCTTGGAAAAGTTGTATGAATTCATATCTCTCTTGCTTTAGTGGGCCACCTTGCCAATTTGGAGTGTCTTTCCTTCCCCAACAAAAATAGGTTCTGAATCATCTCCCTTGACCTTAATGTTTTCTTTCTCTTTACGAAATTGGTCATTAGGATTGAATATTGACTCCAGTGTCACCAAACCTCTAGGGAAGCTTGTTTTCCATAGCTACACCACTTGATCCCCATATTGTTTCTCTAATTTGTCTTGATTCCTAGCTGAGAATTCAACCTCTTCTTGTAAGAAATTAATGATCTGTTGATCATTCTCAAACACTTTCCATCTTGTGTTATTGTCTGAAATGTTGGCCTTACAATCACATGGACATGTGGTTGTGTTTTTGTCTCTTTTGATACTTGTCAACCACATCAAATGTTTCTCCAACTACTGCAAGCCTATTTGTAGCTTCATTCTTCTTCCTAGGTATGGACACAATGTTGAAAGCTTCAAAGTCTTCAATTAGGTCCCATACCCTATTTTTGTAGCTCTTGAGTAGGTCATTCTTTGCAGCATGTTGTCCTTCTAACTTGATTGAACAATTAGCTCACTATCACCAAATACTTGCAAATTCTTTATGCCTCTTTTCCTGTCCCAATGAAGTCCATGAATCAAGGCCTCATATTCAATGTGTTGTTTGAACAAGAAAATGGAAATGAAAATGAATAATATTTGATGTTTTGGTGAAACCAACATGCACCTCCTCCAACACCTTGTTTGCTTCTTGAACCATCAAAATATAGTTTCCATACTTCATTTTCATCTTTATTTTTGGCTTGGTGATGTTAGGAATGGGTGAGTTTTCTTCATGTACACAATATACACCCAATTCAAATTCTTCCATTTCCTTAAATGGGTCAAACTCATGCCTCTTGTTTTCCCATTCATCCAGAGTCAAATATGGAATTCCTTTGACCTTGGTACCTATTTCTAGATCTAGTGAACACTCCTCCTGATCAAAGGCTTGAGAATTTGTGTTGATAGGACTTGGCACATGAGGCTCAATGTGAAATTTTGCAATTGGTTTTGACCTGATGGTTTCCTTGGCTCCATACCTTGTTCTAAATAGCATGTGTGACCAATCTATAGATAGATATCCACCAATTTTGGTAGTGAAGTCTCTTGACAAACACAATGCAAAGAGTGGTGGGAGGTCAATTACAGACACATCTTGCAAGATTGTGACATTTGGACAGGCATGTAGTGTTAGGCTTAAACCCTTGATGACCCCAACCATTCCTACTATTGTTCCATCTAGTTGCACTACTCCTCTCAGCACTGGCTCATACTTTAGACCTAATTGATCTGCTATTTTTTCACATCACTGAGCTACTTGCACCCGAATCGATCATGTAGTTATGTACCAAATGGTTCCCGATAATCAATGACACATAGAATGGTGGAGGCTTCAAATTTTTCTTGGTTGACCACCACCATGTTGCACTGCATTAGTGAGAACTTTCTCTTGACCTTGGTTTGATCCATTCGAGGTAGACCAATTGGCCATTGTAGCTTGCAACAAATCTCGTTGTCTTGGGATTTCCAATGACTCCCACATGGAAATGTTCACATGTGTTTTCTTCATCTGATCAATAATGTTAAAGGGGGATGAATTATCCTTTTTTTTCCCTTTACTTGGTGTGACCTTTTCTAGTGCTTGAACAGCACATGTGTTGCTGCTATACGGGTGCCTTAGGCTGATTTTACACATTTGGGGCTGCATTTGGTCTACTAACTCCTTGTTGTGTAGGAGTGGGCTGAGAAACAACTAAATTAGATGGTTTCCCTCCTCTATATTCCTCTTCTTTGACCATGTGTTTAGCAAGCTACACCCTGAAAAGGAGGTTGATTAACTCCATAAGTCTTTTGTGTGCCAATTGACCAACGTGGTTTCCATTGGAGGTGCCTCTTGCAGAGTTTCATGTTATTGATTTCCCTCTTGACTTGGTTCTTGGGACACACCAATGGTCTGCACCATCAAGGCCTGGTTTAGTGCACCATTGAAACACATTGATTGATTGTGAGGTAGATTGTAGGGGTAACACCAAGTCATACTCTATGCCATGTTGTTTTGTGTTGGAACCAAGGCTCTTGACATTGAAGCCACATTTGGATCATATGGTCGAATGGCCTAGCACTCCTGAGGTTGTCCTTGGTTCTGGTTTTGATTTCCGGCCTGATTTGGTGGTCTATTTTGCTAGATATGGGGGCCTAGCTTGATATTGATTTGGAGGTTGATATGGTCTAGAACTCTGAGCTTGTTGTCTCTTGATAGTCACTAGCTCATTTCCTAGGTTCTATAGTTGTTTCATAACCTCTTGTAGCTCTTTTGAAGTGCTTGAAGAAGTAGAAGCCTCACTATTGCTTTGATTTCTAGGGGGCTGGAATGGGATTCAATCTTGGCATTTGACTAGTTATAGGAGCTCCTAGTTCTAGATATAGAGGCATAGGTGGCCTAGGTGTGAGTTTACCATCTTGGATCAAGCAATTTTCAGCTCTAATAGCAATGTTATAGGATGCGGTAAAGTTATACCTCCCATGGATTGAATCATCATAGCAATATCAAAATTTAAAGCTTTAAGGAAGTATAGAAAAGCACCTTCAGTTGTTGGTCTCACGGCCAATGGAATCCTATCCAATGTCCTTAGAATCTGAAAGTTGAAGTCAGTTAACTACTCATTAGGATCCCTCTTGATTGTTGTCAGTTGTTCCAATAAAGACAATTATCCCCCTTTTCTCCAAATTGATTGTGGAGAGTTGTGCATAAATGGTCCCAATTCTGGATGGATCCCGTGGTTAGACTTCTAAACCATTGCAATGCTTTTCCTTTGAATGAAGATGCCAATAATTTAACAACAATGTCCATTTCAGTAATTTCATGGATTGCACAGAAATTTGCAATGTCTTGATGTGGTCAATCGGAGTTTTTTGGTTCTCTCCAGTGAAATATGGAGTGTTTTTAATGCTTGCAACTTTGAACTAGATTTTGTGCATTGAGAGCAAGCGGGATTCTACTACCAAGTGAAGTTGACATAGGGGTTGGGTTGTGCCATCCTGATTGGTCAAAGAACTCTAGTTGATTGAATGAAAGGCCTTTTGGGTGGAGGTGTTGACAATGTCTTGTTTGGTGGAGATGGAGACCTTTGAGCTCTTCTTCCCTTCTTTCTCTATATCTGGGGATAAATGTAGATAGAAAAATAGCCCCTCTTCTCTAGTTCTTGACCTTGTTTGTATTCTTCTCATGAACTTGATAAACTTGGGCTACTGAAACCACTGGATTTGAGTGATGGAGTCACCAGATGTGTTGCTCCAAAGCCTCCAAAGGCTGGAAGTTTACCAAGACACACACCCAATCTTGATAAACTAAAATATTGACCTCTGGTCCCACCGGGCATGCCAAAAATGTTGATGTGTAATCACAAATGACACCCCAATGTCTACAACAAAAATGATGCGATGAATGGGGTTGAGACTCTCAAGTGTGATTGCATAACATGGAGCTTCTCCCAAAGTGTGGGACTTTTATGAATCGGGAGAGCTCTCCGGATGAAGGCTGTTCTTATTCCTCTATTTAGGTGCACACATTCATATTGCAGAGGATCTACTCTAAAACCTACTCTAACTTGCCAAGGAGACAGGGTTAAGGAGATGCAAGAAATAAAACCTAAACTAACAAGGGTGATGCACCAAAGGAATGTTGAACACCTGCTTTGCAATAAACACAAACCATAAAAATGCAATACAATCACCATGCACAAATAACCAGGACTATAATGAGAGATCAGGAAGGAGACAATGAATGCATAAGAGAGGGTTGAAAATTATCCACAGACATGCATTATTGCTCCAAAAATTTGATACAATGCATTACAATGGCCAAGAGGCAAAAATTGCATTACAATTTGAATGGGAGGCTTGGACTCCACAAATCCACTTACAGACAAGAGAAGAAGGGAGGGTGCAAAGAAAAATGTCCAACCTTTAGAAAAATGCCCCTCCTTACAATATATAGGAAGAATAAGAGAGAAAGGAGGGAAGAATTTGAAATCTTATTTCAACCACCCAAGAAAATGCATTGAATTCACCTCACTAATGTGGTAGGTGAGAATCCTAATAGCCTCAAAAATGGTGGACTGTATTTATTCCAGTCGTAGTTGAGATCATCTAAAGTCGAGTCGGCATTCCATGTGGGCTCTCACAATATCTTAAAAGATCTAAGCATTTAAAATTTTTTGTGGGCTTCATGATTCATCTTAATATTTTCAAACTACTTTGGTGTTTGATTCTATCCATGCGGGATCTACGTGGAAACCCCATGCATTCTTGAGATTTTACCCCCTTCTTTCACTCCCGAAGTTACAAAGTTGGACACTTGGAATTATCCACGACCTGCTACTTGGTTCCCTTGTGTTTTGGATTAGTCCCTCCTATTTGGTGGAGCAACTATGTATTACCCTAGACACGTGGAGTTTCTTGCACATTTGGGACATGCCTTTGGATTTTACTTTTGAAATTACACCGATGAGGCACGTGGAGGCTTCCACTTGACTCTTAGAATTTTCAATAGGTGGTGAAACTTTCTTGAGTCATAGACATGTGGAGATCCTATGCTTCTTTGGGGACCTGCCTTTGGAGCATCATACCAAAAGTGTGTCGATGAGACACGTGGAGGCTTCCGCGGGCTCTTTTTATACTTAGTTGATTCAATAGACTGGTTCTACCTTTTTTTTGCCTATTTAGGAGCATCTATGTTGGACCCTAGAAATGAGGAGGCTTCACACTCATTTGGAGACTTCCTTTTATTTTACCTTTGAAGTTGCACCTACAAAACATGTGGAGGCTTCCACTGGCCCTTTTATACTTAGACTTTTAGACGGTCGAGTTCTACCTTTTAGGCTCTAACCATGTGGAGGGCCTATGATAATTTGGGGACCCGAATTTTGTTGCACCTTTGAAGTTGCGTTGATGATGCATGTGGAGGCTTCTGTTTGACTCTTTTCTACTTAACCAATTTGGGCCTCATGTATCACTACCTTTCTCCATTTCCTCATGTTAGCTCGATCTCCTCTAACATTGTTTGGCCTCATTTGCTAACCCTACTTCTCCATTGTTGAGTCCACCCACACTTTGATTTTATGGATCAAATTTGAGCTCACATGACTGAATCGACATCTCCACTTCCTCCTATGCAAGGTCTTGTTCGATCAATTTTTCTGAGGGCAAAATTGGATAACAATTTGGAGAATCATGAGATCACTTGCTTGCTAGGTGAAAAGATCAGTTCCTTGAAGTATCCTTTGGGCACATAGTCATGAGCGATAGCACAAATGTGCGACCACTGTTCCTAAAACCTCAAGGCCAAATGCTTATAACTTGTTGGCCCTTAACCTACTCTGTTGCTTGTACTCTCAATTTTCATAAGAAAATCTTAAAGGTGAGATTCCTAAGAGTAGAAAATTTTCTTGACCTGGAGCATTCACCTGCTTCTATAAATGGATTTTAGGAGCACATTCACTTGGAGGCATAATGAATGCAAAATGATACAACCTTGGAGAAACAAAACCTATGCCAAAGCACTTAGGGAAATTTAAACCCACACTACAACAAGACAAAACACATACTCACTTACAGGAATTAAAATCCTAGTCTAATATTTACAAGAGTGAAACTTTCCTTTTAGTAGCAATGTTTGAGATAGATTCCGTTAACCGGAATCAAAATCTCCTCTCCATCTAATGTAGACAATTGGAAGGCATTGCTACTTTTACATCCTATGACCATGTAGGGGCCACTCTAAATAGCATCAAATTTAGAATGCCTTCGTGGCTTTTCCCGATCTGCATCCCACTTCAGAACTAGGTCCCCTTCCTAAAAGGTCCTTGCTCTTGATTTCTTATCAAACCATCTCTTAATTAAGGTTTGATCCTTTTCCATTGTTTGAACTACATGTTCCCTAATTTCTTCTAATTCCATCAGCTCTGCATACCTATCCTCCATTGGTTTGAACTCGAAACTCCAACTACTTCATGAGCTCTAATGTAGGTAGTTCTAATGATATAGGCAACACTTCCTCTTTCCCATAGACAAGCTTGTAAGGGGAATTTCTTGTAGACCTCTTTGGTGTTATTCTCTCTTTCCATAATGCTGATTTGAGCTTGGTATGCCATGTCCTTTGATTTTCATCTAGATTCCTTCTGATGATCTTTAGTAAATTCTTATTTGTGGACTCTGCCTACTCATTACCCTGCAGGTAATAATTTGAAGAGATGATCAAGTAGGTTCCATTTTTGATAGCCCTTTTTAGGATCTTGGAACCTAGGAATGCCAATGCATTGTCTAGTATGATAGTGGCTAGTACTCCGAACCTAGTCACTATTCCTTCATAAAAGTCTAGTATGCTAGACTTGTTTTCTTCTTTGAGTGCTACCGCCTTGGTCCACTTGGTGAAATATTATATTGCTGTGAGAATCCACTTGTGGCCTTGGCTTGAGTTTGGATTTATGACCCCAATGAACTCCAATCCCCATTACATGAATGGTCGGTTAACTGAAATTGGGAGCAATGGAAGTGCTTTGCTAATCTTTCTTTTCTGTGTAGAATGCACATTTTTACACTTTTTGATCCATGTGTATCGATCCATCCTTTGTGGACCAATAATAACATGAAGTGATGGGATTTGAACTTGAGGGCTAAAACCATCTCGAGCCATAGACTAAGGAAAATGGAGTAGAACTTGTAGGTGTATAGATGCTAGTTTGATAATCCCGGTTTGAACAAGATTTTGGGATGCCATATCCCACCTGCTTTATCGACGGTTTTCATGAGAATTTTATTAAGTATTTTATTAGAATCCTCATCTTGTCCATTTTCTTGTGGATAATATGGTGATGAAAAACTTATTTTGATGTTGAATGTGTTACAAAAAAATTTAATGTCTTTGTTCTTGAATGATTTTCCATTATCAGTGACTAGTTTGTGAGGGATACCAAAGTGACATATGATATGTTGATAGATGAAATTGATGATTTTTTTAGCTTTAGTGGAAGTTAAAGGAATGGATTCTACCCATTTAGTGAAGTATTCATTGGTTTTGGTAATAGAATGATCTTTCTTTGAGGTGAACAAAAATTGATTGTACTAATGAGGTCTAGCCCCCATTGTGAGAAAGGCAATAGGTATTGAGTGGGTTGTAAGGTGTGACTGAGGATGTGAGTGAGATTTAAATATTGTTGACATTTGATGAATTTATTAACATACACGTAGTAATCTTGGTTGATAGTATTCCAATAATATCTCATTTGGAGTACATGCTCAACGACATCGGTGCCATTAAAATGTCCACCACATATACCATCATGGAATTATTGAATAGATTTAGTAGATTTGTGATATTTAAGGCATCTTAACAAGAGGCCATCAAATCCATGTTTATACAAAACAACTCCTACGATGATGTATTGGGTAGAGATTTGAAGAAAGGATCATTTAACATTTCTAGATAGATCGGAGAGAATTTGGATTCCATAAGATAGTAAGATATCGAGTATATCCAAGGTATGTCGATTGTTTTCTATGATGTTGATAAAAGTGAGTTCATTTTTGTGGGATGGTTGATCAATTTTGTGTACAAAAACAAATAGTTTAGATTCATTAGTTGATAAAGGGATGAGGGATACTAGAGAAGCCATGGTGTCCATGAATTTATTAGAGGACCATGGAATCAAGCTGTTTGGATTGTGTAATGGTGAAAGGCGTCTAAGATAAATTTAACAATGGATTTATATTTCTATAGAATTTCATTTTTACATTGATAAATTCATTTTATTTGATTGATAACAAGCTGTGAGTATCCATATATTTCTAGGATTTGAACTCTAAGCATGACAGAAATTTGGAGAGCCATGATTAAAGCTTTGTATTTGTCCATTTTGTTAGTACATTCAAAATTAATTTTAAATGATAGAGTGATAGGAGTTTCCCAAGGAGATATAATGATGATACCAGCACCTCTCCCTTACTGACACTTGGATCTATCAAATAAAAGTGTCATTTTGAGAGGGGTGTATTCTTGATAGATAATAGTTTTTATGGAATCATCAAGAAATTTCTTGTGAGGTGGTTGATTTTCTAGGAGGGGAGCTTCGGCAAGATGATCGGTGATAGATTTACCTTTGATAGATTGTTGCAAGATAAATTAAATTTCAAACTCGGTCATGAGCATAAGCCATTGAGGATGCGATCAACGAGATATTTTATGGAGTGCATGGCTTTGAGAGGGTTGAAACTAATGCTCGTATTTAAGACATCGATGGAGTTTGGATGGGATATAGCATATAACACATATCTAGAGTCAACCTAGCAGTATGTTATATTGGAACTCTCCTTCTCTTTGGAAAGAAGAGTTCGGGAGATTTTAATGTCAAATTTAAGTGGTAAGATGAATGTACCAAGTGTGGGGGTGATGGTGTCATTGAAATCTCATAGCACAACTAGTGTCCGGTGATAATGGTGTTAGGAAGTTGAATTTTATTGAAGGCATGTGATGATATGACGTTGATATTGGATTCATTATCGGTCGGGACCCTCTTTATGAGGGAATCATTGATTTAGGTGGTGATGAAGAGGGGATATCATGGTCTTTTGGTTGTAACGATCGTATTTTGGAACTATAAAAGGAAATAGCAATTGATGTATGTAGTGTGCTTACTAGATTTGAAAATGGTCATGGATCATTTAAAGGAACTAATATGGATTTGAGTGCTTTGATCATGGCTTGTCAGTGTGAAGGTGAGGTTTAAACCATCTCATAAAGGGACAAATTCACTGGAGCTTGGTGAAGTTGTTTGATGATGGTGTTTTCAACTGAGGTGGTGGATTGTGTATGAGGATCGAAAGGATGGAAACCTTGGATTTGGTGGGTGGTTTTTGGTTAGATGATTTTGGAGTGAGTGGAACAAAAACTTTAGACTTGTTTTGATCGAGGTGTTAGGTTTGTGGGTACGTGCTCTAGTGGTGATATGTATTGCATCAATTTGATGTGGAGGGGTTTCCTTAGAATAATCCCCACTTTCAGTGGTCATTGAAGGTTTGGGTATAGATATTTTTGAGGCATTTTTATGTTGCTTATGCGGAGGGAGAAGGCCTTTGTTATCAATTATTTTTCTAGCGGCATGTAGGTATTTTCAATCTTCTATATGATGTCTTGGTGTGTGATGATAATCACAAAAGGCTTCAAAGTTATACCAGGAAGGATTCCAATTTTGAGAGCTCGATGTCTTAAGTAGAGGTAAGGTTATGATGGATTGTTGAAGAATACTTTCAAGGATCGATGTATAATGTCCTTTCAAGGAAGATGTTGAAGGAAGTGATGATTATTTCACTTGGACATGTGTCAAGGGCATCACTTTTGGTGTGGTTTCTTTAGATGATGGCTAATGGTATTTAGTTTTGTTATAGTGATTGGTAATTTAGATGAGGGATGTGGCCCTAGAATGGAGGGCGGGGGTTTTATTTTTGTGTTGAAGAAGTGATATGGTGATGTGTTATGATTGTTGGATTTTTAGATGAAGGGACATGTGGTTGTGTGACAGGTTTTCAAAAGGTACATAGATAATGTTGGGAAACATGATCATCATATGAGATTTTAAAAATTTGTAAGATAGGTTCCTTTTATAAAGCTTGTGGATAGATTTTAGATGAGGGTGAAGCGGATGTGGATAAAGGTGATTTATTTTCAATGGTAGGATATGAATTTTTGGCTGGTTTGATGTTCGTTGTTTATATGACAGAGCTACCGATGGATGGATCGGATGTGAAATCTGTGATAGGAGTCTTAGATTCCACAAATAATTTCTCTTTGATTGTGTTTATAGTATGATGGGTATGAATGTGATTGGTTTTTGGTGACTAGTAGATGGAGAGTGATTTGGGAAGGGTTGTTTAAAGACATCCAAATTTTGATTTTGAGGTGTATTTGGATTATCTAATTGTAAATCACCTTTGTCAATTAGATCTTGAAGGATGTTTTAGAATGAATGACACCTTTCGATGTCATGGCCTTTGACCCTATGGTATTTGCAATAATCATTATCTTTGTACCAAGAGGGATTTGAGATGGATGTATTGATGGGGTGGATAGGAGGAAGAGTGACCGTGTTGGAAACCAAGGTTTTATTAAATATGGCACTTTAAGATTCACCAATAGGCATGTAAGTGTATTGAGGATGAGAGTGTTCAGTGGTTAAACATTCTTTGGGAGTGGTTTTGATGATTTGACTACATTGGATGATGATTTGGATTTGTCATGACTAGAAGATGGTTTGGATGAAAACTCGGGTTTCATCTTCTTTGACCTAAGTTTAACTCTATTGTCTTAAAGAGTGTGAAGGTTGAGTTTGTGAGCCATTGTGAAGGCTTTGTTGAATGTTTGGAAATATTGTATTTGTAATGTAGACGAGATGCGCTTAGCACAAGAGTGAGAAACAAACTACATTAGTTGAGTATAGGTGAGATAAAATGATAGTTTGTTAATAACGCCTATCCATTAGGTGAAAAAATCAGCAATGGACTCATCTCAAATTGTTTAATTACATATAGGTCAATAATATTTATTTCACATGCAATAATGATTGAGAAATGTTATAGGAACAAGCGAGAAAGTTGGAAAAATAAAAAAAGTGATTACTTGAGGTATGATTTTATACCAATCCAAGGCAGGAAAGCTAAGGACATAAGGAATGTCCTCAACATGAGGTTCTAGTTGTGTGTTATGAGGTAACAAACATGTCGGAAGGCCTAGATGTGTTGTTGAGGGTCTTCTTTGCTATAGAATTTGAGGAACTTAAGAAGTTCCCAATGTGGAGGATATGCTTTATGCAGTACGGATAGATGAATGGGCTCATTGTAAATTTGTTCATAAGATAGTGTGTTCTTAAGACCCATAGAATCATCTTTAAGGCTAGATATTCTATTCATAAAATATTGTAACGGGTCAATTTGTGATGGTTGTTCAATGTTGGATGATGAAGGAATAACTTAATTATATGAGAATGGATTTGGTTGTTGATATGGTTGTGGGATGTTATATTAGAGAGGGGTAATTGCAAGAATGTTATAGATGGGTTGTGAAACTAAGGGTTGCGAAGGTTGGATGTACTGGTATTGGATGGGCATGTATGTGTTCATAAGAGGTTGTGATTGTTTTGGTATGTGTTGAAAGGGAATTGATGTGTGAATGAATGATTGAGATTCTTGTGGTATGTGTTGGAAATTAGTAGAGGAGTGGATGAGTGGTTGAGATTTCGAGGTATGGTATGAATGAGAAAGCTGGGATGGTTTAGGTATGTGTTGGAAAGGAAAGGAAGTGCGAATAAAAGGTTGAGATTGCTCCGGGATATATTGAGAGGAAGTAGGGATGGTGGATGCTTTTTGTGAAGATGGATGGATAGTGGAAATAGAACCTATGTTAATGAGCAGTATCGATGTTGGAATAGACATAAGTACATTTTAGACAACGATGATGTGGGATGTTGGGAGGGGGATTTTGAGGTATGCTTAATGGGATGGATATTTAATTTATAGGATGGGTATAGATGGTAGAAGAGACTTAAGGGCTTGGCGTGGATGAGGATGTCTTGGTATTATTTTGGGATGATGTGGAGCCAAATGAGAGATCTACTAAAGATGTAAGTTGTTGGTTAGTTGTATCATGTGATGAGACCGCATTAAGGTCAAAGGAAATGATATGATCCAAAGGCACAACATTGGATGTTTCCATTAATCTGTTAGTGGGATAAGGATGAATTTGATGGATGACCAGCTCATGATTAGGATTGACAAGTGGGAAAAGTCATATGAAGTGTTGGATATAGGTAGTCGTGGTCTAGGTGTGAAGGATTGAAGGTGAACACCTCGAAAAGAAAGATATGTGTTGAAGGAAATAGGGTTTAAATCTAAGATTTCGAGAGAAAGATGGATCCCCACTATTAAAGAAATAGGGAATTTGGTTGTATCGGGTATTTTGGATAAGGAATATTGATTGTTAGGGGAATGTGGAGGTTCTTGATCATCTGGTCGAGGTGATAGATATGCTTAGTGTTGATGAATTAAATGCAAAGCATCCTCTAAATGGGTTAGAATGTTTTTATAGTTCATAGGAAGTTTTTGGTCATATTTTTAGGGTTTTGTAGATGGTATTTTTGTCTATTGAGAACTAGGAAAACAAATAATCACCTAAAATGAAAAGTGAATCTAGATTTTTGGTTAAAATCAACGAGAAAATAGCGTATGATAATTTTAATTATCTTGATTAATTAAAAGAAATATAAAATGTGGAAAATGGATAACAAGGTCATAGGAAATGGAAATCTATGGATGGTTTCAGTGATGTTAAAGGTAGGATTCCTCGATATACCATAAATTACATGAGGCCCAAATTTGTGTTGGTGTTGATACGGGGCTTGGTATTGGGGCCTACCCCTCACTTCACAAACCCATAACAATAAGTAATTGGGTGCTTAGCCAATAGACCACCCATTAAATTTTTATACTCGGTTAGAACACCAAGTTGGGTTATCCCCTTGGTGATGAAATCCAAGTAGGTCCACTTGGGTAGGAATGTTTTGATGAGTTGTATTTAAAGTGATTTGGTTGTGTGTGGGGGAAGTTAAGTGAATGCAATCTATTAACCTCCTAATTAAACTATGTGATAAAACAGAATGAGAGGTTATTTTTATACTCAAAGGAAATTATTGATTTTGATGAGGAAAACAAACAAAAATGCAATTCTTGGAAAGAAAAAGAAAGGAAAGGATGTACCTCTAAACGATTCCTTTTTAAAAAAATTATTTAAAAAAAAAAATTAGACACAAATTAAAGTGCATCAAACAAAGCTCGAATCTATATGGGTTAGATGGAAACATGGAACAATAAAAATAAATAAATGTTATAGGTTTTCTAACTAATCATTCAAAAACAATCTATAGAGATCATCGGTAATTTAAAGGAATCACAAACAATTCACCAAAATCACTTTGCGATTTGATCGGATCATTAGTGATTGTAAAGAAGAGAACCTAAAAGTGAAAATTAATTAATTTGAAATGAAAGAAAGGGGACATGGCTCTACCAGGTGTGCCAAAATGTACCAGAGATTTTTACTTTCCAATTTTAACTTAATAAAATGAAATAACGAAACTAAGCCGACCTCGAAAGATGGAGGGTTTTACCGATACCCACAATGAATGATATTGACGATTGATGAAAAAAATATTCACTCCTCTAAGTGAAGAAACTAACAAATCAAAGACAACTAAACAAAATAGATTAGAGAAATTGGGGGAATGAGTTACTTGAAATAGGATGATTTCAAGAATATGAAGGTACTTCCTTAGAGGATGTCAACCCATTTTGATATAATTAAGTGGATTGAAACTAATGACAATAATGATAAGAATATATAAATGAAAAATATATATGAATAATTTATAAGAAGCTTTAGAACTCGAGATTGAAGGGTAAGTCTTGTACAACTTAAAATTTGGCCTAGACAAGAATGGATGCATTCGGATAGACTCAAAGTATTCTTACCAAAATTCCTTTGTCTCTTTCTAGATCCCGTGAAGGAATTAAAACTGATATTCTATGTCGGAGGAAAATCAAATTGCACACAATGCACATTCATGAAGGTTGTTGTATTGTTCCCAAAAGAAGGGATACTAAACTATTGGGAGGTTATAGATACTTGTAATAGGATGGGACCGGCTAGTTATTGCCATCTAAAGTACAACCATGCTTGAAAAAAGAAAATTTAAATCCAAAATAATGAAAAAATTGATGCTATATCTTGATAAATTGATTGAATGTTGATTAACAGATATTGCACGTGATTCGGAGGAATCACATGTGTTTTAGCGAGAATCATAGGTGATTCACGTAATCATTGGTAATTACTATGAAAAGGATCAATTTTCCTAAAAATGATAAAGTTTCTAAAGACAGTTTCTAAATGATTCTTTTTTATGTTTTTATGAAATGGAAATGATGAAACAAAATAGAAGAGTACCTTATAATGTTGAATGAGGTTGAGTAATGTCTATGAATGTTGAATGAATTTGATTCAAGTTGATGACCGAGTTGTTGAGATTCCCGGAAGATGATTGATGAAAAGATTTTCCAAATGAATTGTTGCAAGATATTTGAGGTTGATATAGGGATTTAATGATCAATGAAGTGATGATGATTCATGAATTGATCAAAAATAGGGTGCAAAAAGTGTGTAAAATAATTCTTGAGATCCCCGAGAAAGGAGCTAGAGAAGGATTTAATAATCGCTAGTAATTTGTTAGAATTGCACTCGAGATATGGAATTTTGGGAAAACATTTAGGAAATGGTTGAAACAACTTCCTAAACAATATTTTTCAAGTAAATTGGGAGGAAAAATTTTGGAAGGAGGTTAAGGTCGAGTTGGGGAGGTTAGGGTGTTAGGATAAAATATTTTGAGATGGTTAGGTAGTTTTAAAGGGGTTAAGGTAATTTAGGATGGGTAGATAGTAATTTATGAGGGCGTAAAAATTGATTTTACGAAATGGGGGGAAGTGACTTAGGATAATGATATAATGATAGGTTTTAATTAAATAATGTGTGTATAAAAGGAAGTAGGTGGGTGATGAAAACCTCGGGTGTCTATAAAAGGATGCATGGAAGAGGTAAGATCGACTAAATCTCGGGGTTGAGCGACACTCTTGTTGGATTTGGATGGAAAATTAATTTGATTGAGTTTCCCCCAAGAAAGGATACATGCAAGGGGTAAGATTGAACTTGATCAAGAGTGGGGTCAAGTGACACTCTTGTTGGATCCACATTGAAGATTGATTTTATTGATATGGATCATTTCCCACAAAAATGATACATGCAAGGAAGAAAATGAAATATGAAATTTCCCCAAGAAAGGATACACACTAGGGTTTTGATTTTTGTAGCATAGTCACTAGGATAGGAGTTAAAATTTTGATTTTGAGATGATTATTGATTTGTATTTTTGGTATTTTTTGGAAGAGTACCTCAATGTTTGATAGTTGTGTGAATGTTTTGAATTTTTTTGGTTAATGTTTGTCTTATTTTTCTGATATTTTACTCTTTGTAGATGTTTTGATATTCGTAAAAACTATTTTTTGTTTTTTTGGTTTTTCGGATTATTTGTATTTTTAAGGAATTTGGAATATATATTTTTTGGGATTTTTTTCTCGGTAAAGGGTGCACTTTCTAAACCTATGTTTAAACAATTGTAAACATTTGATTCCATTGGTAGAATGTATTTGATATAGTGATAAGATGTTTGAATCTAACCTTGAATCCACACAACTAGTAAGATGCGAGGGCTCAACATTGAGAGATAAGAAGGATGTAAGAAAAATTATATAATGATGTGCAAATGAAGATGATGGATGTAAAGACACGAGGTTAATAATGGTCCATTTGGGAAAATGTGACTCATCTCTAATTAAGATTATCTAACTGATTCCAAGATGATTTCACTTTATAGGTCATGACTAGACTTAGACCCACAAGTTGTCTATGGTTGTCTCTCTTAACATGAGAAACTAAATTAATTATTTGGATTTTGTATGATTAAGCACTTTTGATTCAATTTTCTAAAGGCTTTCTATTGCTTGATTTTTTTGAAATGACCCCTACATTTTCCCCATACCACTAGTAAGAGGTAAGGGTTCAACACCAAAGATAATACATAGGCGAGTAAGGGTACCTTTCTCTTTTCCTATTCTCACACTACTAGTAAGAATGGGCTCAACACCAAAGACCATGAAGGATGAAAGGTGTAATGATTTTGGTTTTTTGGCATTATTGATTCATTTTTCCTTGTTTATGCATTTTGTTTGTTTTGCAAATACATTTTTCCCCAAATTTCAACCCCACATGACTAGTATAGTACTTTCTAGACTGAGATGGGCAGACAAAATATTTGGGTAAAAACATTTAGTACTTTCTTGTTAAGGAGAGATATTATTTAAAAGGATTATTTTCCATCAATAAGATTCTAGACAAGACTGTATGTAAAAACATCTAGAATGGAAGAATCTATAACATGGATGAGATACACAATACCCCACATGAACAAGATTAACCTGCATCTTATAGGTGAAGAGTGTGAAGATATGATAATGAAATGATATAGATATTTTCCAATGGATGAAACAATTAAAATTGTTTGTACAAGTGGCCTCCCCTAGTGTGGAGAGTACCCATGAATAAGAAGTTTTTTCTTCTTTACTTTTTATTTTCAAATAACGCTGTGATGAGGGGTTTGATATGCTAGATCTTTTCTCTTTTTTTAATTTTTAATTTTTCGTAGATTAGGGTTTATAATGGACTCATCATTGTGGAAGAGGTCCATGTTTTTGAATTTTTATTGGTCATGATGTACAAGATCCGGGTAAATAAGGTCAATGACTATGTAATATTATTTTTCCTTACTTACAAGACTTAGGGAGATGAGATAAAATTCAATGGTTATGTAATTTGATTGGCCTTGACTTACGAGACTTGGGCGGACGGGGTCCAAGTCAATGGTGTAGATGGAAGGGTTTTCGATGAGCGGAGTTTGTATTGGAAAAATAATTAAAGAGGGTGATGTAGGAAAATAAAACAATCAATCATATATTCACTTTTCAAGATCTTTCCAAACATCAACTACACCTATCTCTCCCTTTTGAGGATCTTTCCACTAGCTAATCACTCCTTTTCTCTTTAGGATTTCCTCACCCCTCCTTCATAATCATCATATTATATAACTTGAATTTAAGATTTCATTCATAAGAATATCTGTAAGTACCTCTCTATATGTCTACTCATTCTATCAAATGGAATTAAGGAAAGAGTTTCAGGAAGTTAGCTCGGTATTGATTAAAATTTTCCTCATTCCCTCTAACAACCGAGATTTGTTTCTTTTCTCATGTAAAATTTTTTCACACTACTCATTACCCTACAATGATAGGTCCTTGCTCTAGGTCCTTACCACTTTCATTAAACTCCTTTACATGTCAAAGACTGCATTTACTCTATTTTCATTCAATCCTTTGTTTGTTCCTCTGATTAGGTCTCTAATATGTCCTTATTGTTTGTAATGTCCTCTATCACAAGTTGGAAATTAAGGGGAAACTCCTAACTCTGAAACATTGAAAATCACTTAATCCACCCTCTCCACATCATTCCCAATGAGTATTAAATGTTTCCTATTGTCTAAATTGTTATTCTTGTTCTCCAAAGTGTGCACTTGCATATATATGTGGGATAGTCCCAGATTGTACCCCACTATTATAACCAATAAAGGAGTCTCCTAATCAAAAATCCCCTTTGTGTATATTATCATTCTTACACTTTCGCTCACTATCATGAAGTATTCAAAAACTCGATTGATTACACATTCAACTCACCAAAACCTAAGAATGTTTTTAGGAAGGGTTATTAATTTTATATATTAGCTCCTAACACCTCCAAGATCACCTCTAAGTATTGGTTTCCTTGAATATCCCGAGACTTCACTAGACTGTGCACACTAGACTCAAGAAACTGTCATGAATAACTTAAGAAATAAGGTTCCTGTTGCTATGATTCCTTCTCCATCACCTAGAATACCACTTCACATAGTTTTCTCTAGGTTTTCATGGGATTTAATTGGTTAGTTTTCAATAAAACATGACTTTTTTTTAGTAAACCCTAGTTCATGGGTTTCTTCCACTATGTAATCGCAAGAGGGAAAAACTAATGATTTATTCACTATTCAGTCACCTCTAACACTCTTGCAAGATTCCTACCAACTATGTCAATTTTGATAACCTATTAAAAGACAATTTACATCATGAACAACCTTGATACTCCCCTGTAACTCCATATCTACTAGTGGACCGAGACTATGAACCTCTATTTCGAACTTGTGAAAGATTATAGACTTCTCAAGAACTTTAATAAGTTATACCAAGACAATAAGAATTCATCCACCCTCCTTACCTATTCTAAATTGTCCCGGATTCTATTAGGCTTCAAAACAAGTACTATTTCACCATGCTCTACCCCATGAGATAAGGTGATCCAATTTCTTTAAAGCTCTTCAAAATCTTAAATCAAATGCTCCTTCCACAATTTTCAAGGATGGTCTAAGGTTTGTGCCTCTAACTTTAATGCCTCTACACCACATGCACACTTTTTCAAATAAGATACTCCAAAATGAAAAATATCAACTTATTGAGTTCTCAAGGACCTACTACAGCTTTTCTCATATATGTATTTACTCATAATACCAATGTACTATGCTCAATCATCTTTTCTACTCACAATATTTGGGTCCTCACTCTTCTACCTTTCTCATGGTTATTATCCTTGCTCCCTTATTTATTTACTAAGAGAAATACATCAAATTCATAGAGTTATACTATTCATCAAGCATACATTTACATACCAACAATGAATCTTACAAAATTTAACCAAAAATCTCATCACAAATATTCTTACCAGTCATGATCTCTACCTTTTCATTGCATGCACATATTTACAAATGCTCACTCACCATGCATAGGACACTCTAAAACAATTGCAAAGAATATTTACACATAAATTATCACAAGCTCTTCCTTGAAGCTTCACATATATTCTCATCTGAATGGGAATCACTTGAAATCAATTACAAGAGGATATATCTACCTACATCCTTTCAATCATGATTTGATACTTGGGTTAGTTATAACCATAGGTTACAAGCATGAGTTTACCATTTGGAGGTATTTTACACAATATGTTTGAAGTATGACATTATATAACACTAGTCATGTCCCTAAATACCCCTATTATGGCTCATTTTACCCATTAAAAAGATATCAAACCAAGAAAAAATGCACCTTACAATTTGAATTAGAATTTTGGAGGGAAAATGCCTCATTTGAACTTTGAAAGGTCCAAAATAATACTATCTATATAAATTGACTCCTAATGAATCATAGGACTCATGAACACACCTAACAAGCCAAAATTAATGTCTTCATGGTTTATTTATATGTATGGAATGATGCTCCTACATCGAGAGGTCATGTGTGGATAAAGGTAATGTGTAATTTAAATTTTGGATTTCATACTCTCCAATACCTTTTTCAATGATATCTAACATATGTTGAGTAAAATATGTTGATGGATTAGAAGATATATATGGTTGGCATTTGAAAATTATATTATCCTTACTATTGTTATCACCCATGAATGGAATGACATGAGGAGTGAAGGATTGATCTATAGATGTTCCTTTAAGGCATATTAATGATTTTTTAGAACAAATATCCAATATTTCTCTATTGTTTATAAGCATTTTTTTTATTTTATGATTAGTGATGAATGCTTCAATGCATAAGGAATTGTTGTTTATGATGTTATATTTCAAAAGGTCATGAGGACCAAATGATAGGATTGAATTATTTGATGAAATATTTATGATTAAAGCTTGAAATGGTTGTGTATTGATACCCTTAGGAACACGCACATTATGGAGTACATGTGTAAGGATGTCTTGAAACATAGGTGTTGTTTTGGTCATATCCATGAGAGGGATTTGTGTAGATGCCTTCTTTGACTATTTGATAATGTCATGAGAAACAAACAAAGACTTTGCATTGGATGGTTGTTTTGAAATAGATGTAGACTTAGGATTGGAAATTTGAGGTGTCATGGACGGTGTCCAAATATGTTTTTGTGTAGTTTCTACAACAAGGCTAGGGGTGTTAGTTTTGATGGTATCCATGGTGTTAAGTGTAGGATATAATAATGAAAGGATAAAATCAAGCTCAACATTGTTTGATGATTGACCCTTATATTCAAGTTTTTCATTGGTATCGTGAGTTGGAAAAGGTTCATAAAATGCTTCCAATTTCACATTTGGTGTTTTTTTATTTTATGTTTTTTTTTTTAATTTAATGTCTCTACTATCAAGTAAATCTTGGATATAATGTCATAGATTTGAACAACGTTCCATAGAATGGCTATTGATGTGGTGGTATTAAAATTATTATGATTCTTTATACCAAGTTGTTTTTGGATGCTCTTCTTCAAGGGTCTTGCGATTGGATAGGTGGCCATTTTAGAACTTGATAATTGATGGAATATACTAGAAATATTTTCTTTGACCAAAGTGTGAATTTTATTTGTTTGAATTCAAGTGGAGTAGTTTCTTTAATAATTATTATTATTGGTTGTCTTCTTGATTTGTTTTATTGATGATTTGAAGAAAATTTGATAAGGCATCTAGCAATAAGGGATCTATAAGTTTGATTTCCATTTTATTACTACTTTGAAGTTGTTTAGCTAATGCATTTACAATTGGAATGATAGTTCGGATTAAGATTTTGTATGAAAATATCTATCAACTTTTTTTGGTTATTAAGAAATTAAATTTGTTTGCAATTCCTTGCCATTGTTGAAGGAAAGAAGAAATGTTTCATTGTTACTTTTATTTTCATAATAAAGGTACATCATGGTGAGGTTTATTGACATCTCATCAATTTTTCTAGAAAAACTTCGTCGATGCCTTGCATGTGATCGCCATTGTTTAGTGAAACTAGTGTTTGATTTGATCAAAGGTTAAAAATGTGTGAGATTAAAGTGATGGATATTAAATTTGGATTTGATTAGGTTGGGATTGGATTTTAAATTATATGAGGACTAATTTAATGAAATATTTTCTTAACTTTGGATAAAGTGAATACCCAAATGATAAGACTCTTGATGTGGTAAGATTGATTTTAGAGTCCATTAGGACTGATTGGGATTTTCTTAGCTTTGGATAAAGTGAATATCCAAAGTATAAGACTTTGATTGATTGGATAGGATTGAGTTTAGAGTTTGATTAGAATGATTTGGATGTTGATGTGCTTAGATTTGGATAAAGTGAATATCCAAATGATAAGACTTTTGATTTGATGTGCTCAAACTTGGATTTGGGAATTTGAAGGATAAGGCTTAGATGTGGTTTGATTTTTACTTAGATTTGACATCAAAAGGATAAGCTATATATTTATATTTATATTTAATAGAAGATAAGTTATGGGCTGATTAGATAAAACAATTTTTTTGATTGGATTTGGATATCTCAATATGCCGTATCCTATGAATAGGATCATGATTCATATTTGGGTAATTTTGATTGTGATTTGAATATGTTTGATGTAAGTATCCAAGGGATAGTATTCTTAAATTTCATTTTTAGATTGGGTTGGATTTTATTGATGTAATATGTGGAACACAAACTATTTTAATCTATAAATCTAAATAATATTGGATTTATCAACTTGGTTTGTTAGGATTCCTAGGGATTTGGGATATTCTCTCAACAATTCTTGTATGAATGAGTACACACACCAAAAATTTCTTGTTATGGACTATACCCCTTAATAAATTAAAAATGGGTTGTTACCACAAACAACTTTTGGTTTTCCCCATGGGTAAAACTAATCAATTAGGATAGGGCACTACACTTTTTATGGCTAGTACTCTTAATGTACCAACTACTTTTGGGGTTTATGTGGTAATCCTCACAATGTGTTTTAGTGCTTAAGCCCAAGTACTTCCCATAGTTAAGCGGATGAGTATTTACCCTTATCCAAACATGTAATGACAATGCTTATTTTATATTATAATTTAGCAAAAATTTTATTATATTTGATGTTGAACTTAAGCCTCAACATGAATGTGAGGGTTAACTAGCTCGCTCTTTTTTAAGGAAATATCGGTAGTGCGTTTCTGATTATAATGTAAAACATAAAGAAATAAATTAACATAAATAGACATTTCTTATAAAATCAAACATATCTCTTTATTCATTCAATATAAATATTACATGTCTTTCACATTTTTCTCACACACTCACATTACACCATTCACTCATGCTTTCTTCTATCTATTCTCTACTTTATCATACTTTCTCTTGTTCTATATTCCCTTTCTCGCTTCACCTATCCGTATATCTATATTTATCTATCTATTCAATTTTATGTATTACATTCAATTACAATAAGTATATTACTATGATAATTATCTAGAATTCACTTTTTTTTTGGTGACTTTGTCTTCTCGGTATGTATTCTGTTTTGTTCCTTCAGGGAATTCTGTAGGCTTCCATGGATTATCATAGTCTTTTACGGATTTTATAGTCTTCTGCGGCTTCCAAATTCTTACACGTATTTTATAGACTTTCGTGGCTTATACATTATTATGTGGATTCTATAGTTTTCCATGTATTCTATAGGATTTCATAGCTTCTACATCTTATGTGGATTTATCTTTATTCATTCCTTAGTCTCCAAATCAATGAAAAACTCACAATCAAGATCATCGCCAAAATTAAAATTTTGTCTCATCCTCAAGACAACCAAATGATGAAGAACCATGTCAACTTCTTTGTTCCATTTTTCTGTACTTATTTTTTCTTTATTTATAAGATTTATGAGTTTCTCCTTACAAAGTATTGAATTATTTCATGCCATCTATCTAGTATTTTCATAGGAAAACCAAAGCATCAACTTACTAGAGCTTAGATGTCTCATGTAGTGATATGTTCCCTTGCTTGATTCACTGATTGGATTTATAGGACACAATGGATTCCCAACAATATATGTTTTGGTTCTTAGGATCTGTGCTTGGAATATGTTTGGCATACTTTGTTGTGATTTTTATTTCGAATGTGTGTCATGCAGATACATTTTCTTGAATTTCTTCTTACCATGTTTATAACTTAATGTTTTCTTGGATGAAAGGACTTAATTCTGTGGTGTTGGATTTGATTGTATATTATACATGCAATAGAAAGCTCATGTTGCATCCTGGTATAGCTCATCCCATGGTTGAGATAAATTCTTTCATATTTGCGATTGTTTCTACCCTCTATTATTATTTTAGGTGATATTTCTTGGATAGATTTGCCGGTGTTTTAAGTTGTGTGCCATCTCGTATATTTGACCACATCATACTTTTTATATTCTTTATTCAACTTTGTCTCAAGCTTGTCTAGTTCCACATTTTCTTATTGGGTCATTCTTTTCCAAACCAAAACATAAGCGTAATATGTGGTTACATTTTTTATTTCCACTTCTATTGTTTTTAGTTATTGTTCAAGTTTTGCACACCACTTTTGTTTGTTATTTGTAACTTGGTGTTGTGAAATTTTTACTTTGTATTCTTCCACCGCTTCACTATAAATATGCTTCTTTGTAGCCTCATCTAACAAAGGTATTTCCTCTAGTATTTGTTTCAATGCATTTTATCTACCTTCTCAACTAGGATGGTGGGATCTACTATGAGGTGAGGTTTGGCTTCCTTCATATATGCTAACATATTGTTCATTGTTACCTCCATGTCCACACACCTTTTCATCTAGTCATGTTTTTCAATTTCCTCCGGATGTGTGTTACATGTAGATTTCTAAATGGGTGTGAGTTTATCTAGGGTTACAATGTACAATTCTTTTTCCCTGTTCCACGACTCAATGTTGTAATTTGATACTTAGAGCCTCTTTGAATTGTGTCAATTCCTATTTAATGAGTGCAATAAGATCCTGCAAAGGCTCGTCTTGATAAGATATTTTAGATACCAATAGTGTATCTCGCACTTGAAATACTTGGCATTATTTTTTATGATGAGGAAGTTTTTTGGCTTTTGTTTTTTCTTCTCTTCATTTTTCTTTTTGTCTTCCTCCTATTTTTTCCTATTTTCTTCTTCTTTATGTTTCTCCTTCTCCTCTCTCTTTTTATTTTCTTCTTATCTTTGTTTCTCCTCTTCTCTTTTCCTTTTTCTTCTTCTTATCTTTTCTTCCTCTATTATTCTTTATCTTTTACTCTTATTTTCTCTTTTCCTCTTCCTCTTTCATTTTCTCCTATTATTTTCTTTTCTCCACTTCTTATTTCTTTTCCTCATGTTCTTTTCTCTTCTCTTCCTCCTTTTTCTCCTCTTCTTTCTTCTTCTCCTATTCTTCCTTCTTTTTCTCCTCTTCTTTCCTCTTCTTCCTTTTTTCTCCTATTCTTCTCCTCTTCTTTCCTCTTCTACTTTTATTCTTTCTTTTTCTCCTCTTCTCCTCTTCTTCATTTTCTCTTTTTTTTCCTTCACCCTCTTTTTTCTTATCTCATGCTTCTTTATTTTTTTATTTCCTCTATTTATTTCTCCATCTTTTATTTTTCCTATTATTCCTTCCTTTTCTAGTTGTTTTTTTTTTGTATTTCTATTTCCTCCCCACTTGTCTTCCGATCTTCTATCTATTTTTATCTTCTTTCCCTTTCTTGTTTTTTTTTTTGTCTTTTGTTGTTATATCTAACAATTATTGTATTTATTTTATGCTGATTTTATCCATAGAAATTTTATTTTATTTATCTTTATCTCGCTGAATTGCTTCCTCAAAATCTTCCAATATGATGTGTTCCTCATATTTTAATCGTGTTTCTATCTCCTTCATAAGGAGTGTGGAAGTAGGTGGATTATGTCTTCTAATACTAGTGAAAACCTTTTTAGATAATGAATTATTGCCTCCACTATGGAAATTTATTAGGTTGTAGAGGTTGTATCAAACTATTGTGCAACATGTCTTATACCTCCACAGTCGAGGAAAATATTCTAAAATTTAGAGGTTGTCCTTGTGAGGTGAGATTCCTCTAATGATTCAATAGCCCATGTTAACTCTTGGTCCAAATATTATTCCCGTTTTTGCTGTGGGGGAGGTGTTTTCACTTGTTGAGACCCTTCACTATAAAATTATGTGATTTATATTAGATCCTCTCCCAATTATTCTAGATCTATTAACTTGTTTCTTATTTCTATTACCAATTTTTTGGATACTATGGCCTTTTGTCTCTTACTTGAGGGTTGTGGAGATTTTATTTTTTTAACTTCTAGTTTTTTCCTTTTGTAAAATTTTGGTCATGTTTTCTCCCATACCTTTTTCTTTCCTTTTTCCTACCCTATTATTAGTTATTACAATGGTCTATATGACTATGTCAACCCCGCGAACTCCTATGTGAAATCTTCAGATGATCCTTCCCGTATTCCTCCCATGTTTTTGTAATTATGTCATCAATACTTGGTGGTACAAGTTTCCTACTATCCATTGGTAGATCTCTAATTTACTACATTGTAGTTGCCACCAGTTCATCGATGCTTCATATGGGAGTGGGGAAATGTGGAATCTACAGTGAATGTTATAAGGAAAGTATAATCAATATCTGTAATGAAGATAACCTCATTTTCATAATTCACCAAAGGTGTTTGTTTGGAAAACCTATATTTATTGGAAACCATTTTTCTAATGTTTTTGGTCCACCCATTTAAAGAATTATTTTTTTGAATGGAGATAGGGCATTCATATACTCGGAGATTTTTTTCTGCATGGGTGTGTTTGGATCCCATTATGACGCATTCACATAACTAAACATATAAGTATTGATCCGTAGACAAATTTATGTTTTCCATACTTAATCTTCCTTTTATTTTCATGAAATTATACAAAGTGAGAACCTCACAAAAATTATACTCAAAATGGCTCATAATAATTTCTAGGGATATTGTAGTACTTGTGGCACAAACACTATCTTCTCTATTTGTATAATAAATTTACAAGAAAATGGGTTTGGTGACATACCTTAAAATGTTGATCTTGATTGCTCCAATGTGCACACCCATTTTAGTCATTGTGACTCACATTAATTGTGTAACTTGTTGCATTGGAATCTTCTTCTTTTATATTGTTGAGTTTCCATTCTCCCATAGTCCAATTACTTATTTCAATCTTCTGTTGTGTTGATTTGATATGGTTTATCCAAGTAGACCATTATTTTGTGCAACTGACTAAGAAGAATCCTAATGGCATTATCGACCATTGAGAAATATGGGACCCCACTCCAGGCATCTAGTTTCAGCTATGTGGTTATCTTTTTGTTTTCCTTATACTCAATTATTTTTGTCTCCTCGTTCTTTTGAAGAAGTAAGTGGTGATCAAGCTCAAGTTAGTTATGATTGCATTCAGCTATGGTGGAGTTGACATATTTTTATGTGTCACGTGCATGCATGAGTTTGAGTGGCACATGGGAGAATTGATTTCAATGAGCATTTTTGGAATTTCAGATTTGGGAGTTCACCTTGTGAAACAACGGAGGGGGTATCCATTTTACCCTAGTGATCTATGTGATTTCTTTGTTCCCTAGATCCTATTTCCTTTTTTCTTCTTCACTCTCTTTTTTGGATTTTTTTCGCAAATATGGGTGATATTGGCTTGTGGTATTTTCCTTTTATACATTTTGTTTTCACCAAAAATATTTATTCCCTTAGCCACGTTGCATTTTTTGCTCTTTTTTTTCTCCTTTTGCGGGTTTCATCCTTCTTGTTCTACATTTATCCTATTTTATTTTGTTCCATGACTTTTTATTTTCTTCTTACTTTGTTGTGTGGGTTTTATTCCTTCCATGGGTTTATTTGTGGTTTTTCTTCTTTCCTTCTTTCCACGGGTCTCTCCCTAATTCCATAGGTTTTTCTTTATTTTGTGTATTTTTGTGCGATTTCTTTATTCTAAAAATTTGAGTGAGGGTTTTGTATTTTGTTTGTTATACATATTTCTATGTGGGTTTTCATTTTTCTTATATTTTTATGTTTTCTGTGGTTTTTCTTCCTTTCTTTCCTTTCTTTATTTTCTTCCTTATTTTTGTCTTTTAACTTGTTTTTGGTAGAAAGAGGGTACCCTTGCAGAGTTTTCACCCTCCTCATCAACTCTACTAAATTTCTAGTTTTCAGAGAAGGATTTTCTAATTTTTCTTTTTTTTAAAGTGTTGTTTTGTTTGTTTTACTCTATGGTATGATATTTATTTATCTATGATCTTCTTACATAGCCATGTATTTATTTGTTTTGTAATGTTTTTAGTTTGATAGCACTAGATGGTAGAATGTCTTTGATTATGTATCGCCTAGCCATTTGATATTTAGTTTACCCGATCTCTTCCATGTTTTATCATACAATAGCACCTTATTCCCTACATCAAACTCTTTATGTTTACAATTCCTGTCATATAAGGGTTTTGGTATTCATTTTTATTGTGTTTGATTATACGCTGCTAGAAATAATTTTTCATCTAACTTTTCCAATTCAATGAGCCTCTTGTGCATTGATGGTTCTTTATTCATCCTAAATGCAACCGCCACTCGAGGCTTAGGAGTATGAACTCTATTAGGACTTTGTAGATTCTAACCCATACACAAACTGAAATGGGGAGTACTTTGTTAATATCTTGTAGGTTGCGCGTTATGCCCATAAAGTCTTCTTAGTATTTTTAAGTCCCAATCTACCTTTTGCAGGGAGCATGTTTTTTTATGACTTTTCTCATGAATTTGTTGAATTCCTCCTCTATTCCATTCACTCATCGCAGATTATAAGGGGTAATTTTATTGTGATTGATCATGAAGTGCTCTAAAAGTTATTTTATTTTTACATTCATAAAATTCTTCCCTTTGTCAATTGCGATGTTGAGTGGATGTCCAAATATTATGATGATATTCTCATATATGAAATTTTCCATGGGTTTTATATTAAAATGTTTTGTTGTCATATATTATGCCTATCTTGTACAAATAGTATTATATTCTTCTAATGATGAATATTGCTTGGGAATTTCTTGTTGTGTGTCTTATGGGTCCAATGAAATATATTTCCCATTTCTCAAATGGGGCCAATGCAAGCACTAGTCTTAGAGGAATTTCATCTCTTGCATTTGGTTTGCTTTCCCACTAATAGATATCACAAGATCTTGTTTATTAATGTGCATTACAGAAAAGTGTAGGCCACCATAACCCTATCATCATTAATTTTTTCACCATTGTATATCTTTCATTATGTCCTCCCGTTATCCCCTCATGAGATTACCTTAGGATATTTTTCCTTTCATGCTCTAAAAATACCCTCCTAAGGAATTCATCTTGTCCTTTCTTGTAAAGTTAGCCTTGAATTAATGTGAATGGAAATGAGAGACTCAGTATATTACTTTTTATTGTTTTGTATAGTCCGTTGGGAACTCTCCCATAGTGAGAAATTGTGTTATGTCATCTAGTTCTTTGACTGATTCAACCCTAAATAAGTGAAATCTTAGGAATTCATCATCAATTAGGCCCACATTTTCTCCTATTTCAATCCATGATAGGTATTCCAACCCATTATTTAGCTTTCCTAGCTTCATAGAGATAGTGAAGTTAAATTTTTGAAATAACATCAACCATCTACATACTCTCCTTGTATAATTGGTCTATTGAGTAGGAACTTAAGGGGTTTAAGATCTATATAGAATACAAAATTTTTAGCCAATAAGTAATGTCTAAAATTTTGTAGTACATAAACCATGGCTAGGGCTTATCTTTTTGTTGCATAATATTTTTCTCTACTTTGGCCGATTTGTGGCTTGCAAAATCTACTTGGATGATCCATATTTTCTTGCAATTATGTTAGGATTTTGCCTATTTCTATTCTGAATCATCTACACGAACTTGGAATGGGATTTTCCAATCTGGGAATATTAAGATGGGGGCATGAAAAATATTATCCTTCAATATTTCAAATTCATCCACACATGTTTTTGTCCATTCTATTTTTTTAATTTATTCTTCAATAGTTCCTCCAATGGTGCACTTATTCCTGCATAATTCCTTATGAATTTTCTATGATATCACGTAAATCCCATGATTATTATCACGTATTTCTATTTTTTGGTGGTGGAAGTGTTGCGATTATGAATTTTTTAGTGGATCTATCAACATTCCTTTACAAATTGTATGGCCTAACAATGTTCTAAAAGTGTAAGAAAAATGAATTTCTTTAAATTCAATGATATATGTAATTTGTGACATCTTTGGAACATCAATTTTAGTAAGTGGATGTGATTTTTCAAGATTCCATATAACTTCCATTCATCAAGGAAAACTTCTAGGAAATCATGGATAAATTATTTGAATGCATTGATCATTATTTTGTTGAATACCATGGGTGCATTCTTTAACCCAAAAAGGCATTACGGTGTACATATGAAGGATCCCCATTCAATACCAAATGTTGTTTTGGGCTGATCCTCGGGTTCTATTCTTACTTGATGGTAACTAGAGAAACCATTTGTAATGAGTATACCTCTCTTCCTACTACATTTTCTAAAATTTATTCAGTAAATGGCGTAGGAAATGGGTCATGTATATAAGCCTTGTTCAATTCTCTATAGTCCACATAGATCTTTATTTCTCATCTTTTCTTATTTTGGACAACTATAGGACTTATATATTTGCATCATATACTAGTTTGATTATTCTCGCATTTAACATTTCTAAATTTTAATTTTTACTTTCACCTTTAAATTGGGGTTAAACATATATAGTGTTTTCTTTAGTGGTTTTACTCCCTTTTTTATTTGTATTTTTATGGTGCCTAGTTCTTGTTTTATTTTGTGTAGTTCTTTGAGGTCTTTGAGGAATATATATTGACATTTTCTTACCAATTCCACCACTTTAGCTATTTCTTCTTCTCCCCAATAATCTCTAATTTTTGTAATTTTTATTCTCCCTCAACTCCAATATTTTCATTTCTTAGTTTTTGTGGTTGATAGAAATATTGATTTTATTATATCTTGGTTTATATCACCTCTCGTTCTACTTATATGTTTTACACTTCAATTTTTCTTATTTTTATTCTCTTTCCTAATTTTCTAATGTGAAACAAAATGTCATCTCTTTTGTTTTTATTTGTTGTTCCTTATACAAATTTTGTCTACATTATTGGGTAGGTTACCCCTTGAGAATTGATCGGTAACATATTTTGCGATTAATAATAGGAAAGTTATAATATTTTGAAGTGCTTCTCCGAAAACTAACATTGTGACAAAATTCCATCACCATTTGGTTCCAATCCCTTGTTTGTTTTCTTATTTCTTGGTGGATGTACCATGATCTAGGTAGTGGCCACAATGTCAGAAGAATAGATTGATTTATACTTTGTGGAATATGTTTATATACATATTTTCTAATTCCTCATACAATATTTGATTTGTTGTTGTGGGTCTCCTTCACCCGTATATTATGGAATATCCACATAATACCCTTCACTTTCCAAGTATCTTGTTTTGAGGAGTGTTACTAGTGATTTCCAATGTGCAATATTAGGTTTGCGAGTTTCCCACTAGTGTGCAACATTTATTTTCAATGTGTCATCAATTGTTTCCATTTTGGCTACTTCATTTGGAAATACTCTCACCATTTTTTCTAGTAACCCTAGAAGTCTCCAAAACTCACAAATTCTAGTATGGTATGATGGGAAGCTTCGTGACTTAATCTGTAAACCATTTTCAACATTTATTATGGTTCTTCTCATTTTTATAATCCTCTAAGGGTTGAGCTTCTTATGTTCTGTAATATTATCCTTCTTGAAATTTTTCTTTTGCGGGCCAACATATTTCTTCTTCTTCCGCATATTCATATTGGTAATCTTCTAGTGTTATTATTTTAGATTCCAATCTTCTTTCGTATATAGAAATATTATTACTCTTGCTTCTAGGAATCCATGTACCAATGCTTCTACCATGTGATATGATCTTTCATTTGTGAATTCCCTATGTAGTGAAATTTCTCCTTCTAAATTAGGTTCAAATTCTTTGTCAATATTTTCTAACTTATATATATCCCTTGAGTATCATTAAATTCTTCTTCCTCGATGTCATGCCAAACTTCTTCTACCCATTCTACACTCATTGGAATATTTGTTATGGTAGGTGGAATCGAATACCATATGATTCTAGTGTAACTCCTTATTCTTCAAAATTGAATGTGCCATTACAATCAACAAACCATTCAAGTTCTAAAATAACATTATACATTTGTTTCTTGGCTAAATTATCTATAAATTCAAAATATACTAGTTTTTGATCCACATAAACTTAACTTCTATGCTCCACAAAGTACACCAATGAGGGATTTCCTTGATCCATCTACTAAGTCAATGCCATATCTTATGGAATCCAGGTGGGGTCTTCCAAGTTTCTACCATGTGGATTTTGACATTATATTTACATCTGCGCTTAAATCTAGTAGTATTTTGGTAATTTCATGTCAAAACTCTTAGTGTCTACGTATATGGTGGATTTGTGCTATGTTCTTTGTGTGTGGAATAATTTATTTCTTTTATTTTTAGTACGTTCTCAATCCATTTGAACATTAATTTTTTTCTTCTCATTATTCAAATTTTCACAAAATTGTTTTAATTTTTCTACTAACCCACGTCTAATAATTAGTCAAGCTATCTCTTTATGAGTAGTTATATCCTCCTCTAAAAAAGGTTTTTCTCTATTTCTTCACGGTTTTAAACTTTCATTTTTATTTTTTTACTTTTTTACTTCTTTGTCATGTAGATTTGGTGCAAACACTTTGGGTTCCATTCTTCCTCACTAGATGTATCTTCTTCTTTTTGTGGTTTATTGGTTTTTTTCTTCTCATTTCCTTGTTCTTTTTATGGCCACTTCATGTAGTTACTACGGTTCTTCCCTCTCACTTTATTCTTTATTATTACTATTTCTTTTAGATTAATTTTCTTTAATGTCTTCTTTTTATTTATTTTTTCTTTGTTTGATTTTCTGAACTGGATGCTTTTCCTTTACTCATTTTTTTCCTCTAAGGATTCTACTTCTTCCCTTAGTATTATAGTTATATTTTATATATTCTTGTGAGAATCCTTCACCCATGATTCTAATTTTTACCTCCATTTTTATGGTGGGACAATAATGTGTCTCGGTGGCTTGCATTCCTAATTATTGCATTCTACGGGGTATGTGGAAAAAATAGGATACACACATGGACTGAAACATAGTTAATTGATTTAAAATGGGCTAGAATGAGCACTAAGGTCACATATCCAGAGGGGCGGTATGGTTTCCAAGGCCCCCAATAAAGATATAAGAGAGTAACCTTCTAGGATATCGATCGATGGGGGAGATATCCAGATTTTTATAATGATAAGACAAATCATGAAAAATCTACACTACTATAATATAATAGAAATGTAACTAAAATAAACACAAAACTAAGGAGCTGATCATATAATATCTATATGTTATCTAGCACCGATATACATATTAATCTAACATAAATCAATGGGAAAGGAAGTGAACTAATCTATGCAAAGTGACAAAGATAGTTAGACAACTTACCTATGGGGTGGTCACTGATGCATTTATCTCTCTAGAGAAATAGTATGTTGAGAGAGAATCACTATGGGTGGAGAAATAAAACATCTTTCTTTCCCTATAATAACTATAAATAACCCGATAGTGCAAGAAATCTAACAACCAAAAAGAGTTTCCAATCTAAATCAAGTGTAAGATAGACCAAGAACAAAACGAGAAGATGATTTTTGTGCAAAAGAGAAGAGTAGATGGCTATTTCATGTCTATCCTTCCTTTCTTATGAATCTTTGGGTATGGTGTGCACATATTTGATGCCATCACCCGTAGGCAATAGAGTTGGCCAAGGAAAACCTAAAACCAACACAATCACCCAAGGTGATGGCATTGGTAAAGGAAAACCTTATGTTGAATTGAGTGCAATGTGGCATGGATTGAGTAAAAATAAGTGTCAAAGGTTTCAATGAATAAGTTATATGCAAATAAGTTTCGGGAGTGGTAGTGTGTGAAACATGAGAGGAAAAGGGTAACTAAGATAGAACCACATAGTAGTACTCTCTCTATGTCTTTGTCACTAACTATAAGGACCATGTGAATAGTCATACCCCATTCCAGATAGGACCCTTAAAGGCACCCTATCAAGAAATAGATGCATCGAGTGAACCCTATCTACACAAAGGAATTGTTAGTAACATGTATGAAAAAATTATGTGTATGCATATGCCCATATCGTTGATCACCACATGTCACAATAGCAAAACATGAGGTGGTCAATAGAATGAAAAAATCTGTAACACCAAAATAGAAATTACATGTTGAAATTATGAAATAACTATTTAAAATGAAATATACCCACCAATACGTACTGATAGTGTCACTTATTCTACCATGTGTAGGTGTGATCCTTGTTATGAGAATCATGAAGAACTAAAAATGAAAGGAAACACTAGAGGATAATTAATAAAATAAGATATAAATCACCTAGTTAGGAGGCCATGGGATGGGTGTCATGTCATAGTGTTGAGATGTCATAATGTCATAGTGGTATAAGAAGGAACTAAGAATAGACCTAAAAATAGAAATTCATCGGACTTGTACACACAATAGGTCAAAAAAGTATTAATGTTACAATGTAATGCAATAAACAACACATTTTTGGATCTTAAGTGAAAATATGGAAATCATTATAATTGTTAGGTTATCCTAACCGAATTTGAATAGAAATGTTATTTTTATGTAGTCATTTGTACGGTATTTGTTTATTTTTATTTTTGTATTTGAAAGAACAAAGATCTAGTTTATAAATTTGAGTGTGTTTTGTGTGACGATGAGGCGATGCATGACCATGGGTAAGTTGTTGAATTTAATGTTGTTTATTAGATTAGGTTTCATTTGGTTTATGTACATTTTCGAGTCAATACTTGTGTCATTTTTTTCCAAACTTGCATCATATGGTAGGTTAGGAAAAAATACAAATGGATTTTGAAGGGATTTGAATTTCATTTTATCATTTAGTATTTTTTTAAAGATTTATGCTTTAAAAATTAAAAATCCCTTTTGGATAGAAACCATCAATCCATCTCAAGTAAGAGGGCCAATGCTATCGGGATTTATAAAAAAGTGACAGGGATGATGGAGTTAGAAAAGAGGCATGTTCCTTAATAGTTACATGTTCCTTTTTTATCTTGGTTTTACATGCTTAATTATTTTTTTGAGGTTCTAATACCTTTTTATATGCATGGAGGGAGATCAAAGAATTTTCATATGGAGGAGTGTTGATGTGGCATGGTTGATTGGGTTGATTTCATGATTGACTCGGGTAGAGGTGACCCATTTATATGGTTGGGGCTTTGGGGCCATCATACAGATGCCCCGGATACCTTTAGATCTAGATCTACTCTAGATCATTTTTAGCCATATGGGAGATAGGTCCAGTAAATTTTCGTGGTGGAAAAGACATGAGGCTCGTGTGGAGATGGATTTTACCTTACATGATGTCCATGGTATTTTGGGGTTACCCAGTAGAGGGATCCATTTGTATTGTGATTTGACTCGTGATTCTACAAAGTGGAGAGCCTTCATTATATGGGCTCTTGGGAGAAAGACATATGATGAGGGTATGTTATGCATCCGACTCAATGCACTATATGCCTTAGAGACTCCTTTTATATGAAAGGTGGCTATGCAGATTATTGTGGTAATCCATCCCATTATTTATTATAGCAGTGTGCAAGGACATTGTGGATCATGGTGTATCTTTCAGATTGGGAACCATCATATGAGTACAGATTAGTACATGATATTTATAGGGTCGGACATAGAGGTTGAGGTCATGGGACCCCTCATTCTACTGACATCCTATATTTATGAGAGGTTCTTTATGTATCGATCAAAAGGCACACCATTGGTGGTGGTGGTAGATGCCCCAAGAGTACTCCAGTGGGCACATGGGCCGATAGTGAGAGCACTTCGATGATTTTGGCCACTAGCATAGGTGGGTTAAGATGGTGTTATATGGCATCCTTATGTAGGGATTGTGGATCACGCCTAACTAGACAAGGGTATAGTACTTAGAGGCCATTCTGAGGTGTCGAGGCATTACTTATATTGGGTGGAGACCCACTTGGTGAGTAGGGTCTAGATAAAGTTTGTATGAACAACACCCATGGTGATACCTATCATATTTCATAGGCTAAATAATAACTTAATTTAATTAGTGCCAATGATTATAGGTTCAAGTAATGTGCAGAGATTTAATAAATCAAATGAAGTAAATGCAAAGTAACTGCAATAAAACTTTACAAAGTAAAACAAAATAGTAAAAATTTATAACACAACACAAGAACATGTGATTTATAGTGCGGAAAAATAGAAGGTAAAAACCCCACTTCAAAATAAACCATTGCTTTTATTATAATTTACCGAAAAATTTTACCCAGACCTCCACTTCCTCCTTAGTCCCAAAATAATAAATATTTCAAACAATCTTACAAATTACAAATTCACAATTCAAAGTGCCCAATCCCTACTTTCATGAGGGATCACCCTATTAAATAGGGTGGGTGAATAAGTTGCATATGGGTGCACCATTTCATGTTAGGAAATTAAATTAATGTTTACATTATAAATATTAGGTTTGAAAGAATATATTGTTTCAACAATATATTATTCATGGAGTTTTGTTGTACCCGTATGTTTATAAACGGGTGAGTTGTTCCTATTTTATAGGAAGAGGTTTGTCTATTATATTGGCTATATATTAGCCTAATGTATTGCACAGGATTGAATGGATAGAAAATATAATATTGTTTTGTATTAGATCCACTGTGCAATTCTCTACCAAATTCAAGATTTGGTATCAGAGCGAGAATGGAATTCTAAGAATTTGTGAGGGGCAGCTGCAGTGAGCTTTGTCCCTGTGACATAGAATTTATGTTTGAATAAATTTCTCTAGATTAGCTTTGTATTGTTTTCTGGTGATTATTTAGCTTCTATAGCTTCGTACAACCTTTGCAAATAACTGACGCCCAAAGGAGTGCTATGCAATTTATGCTATATCAATTGGAATTGTATTTCCCATTAATCGATATCACAATGAACTGTGATTAGAATTCTAGCAGAGTATAGAAGGGGTGTTTGGTGTACTATATCTCATATTTATAACTCATTTTTGGCGTGATCTGCAACGCATCGGCTAAGAATCAAGAATTTTTGCCACCTGTTTGAGTCTTGGATTTGATTCAATGAATCAACTGTATCGAGGTGTTTTCATTCTGCTTCGTTCCTCTCTATCTTGTTCCCAGACGCGTGCAGCTGTTAAAACCAACAGGAGAAAATTAGACCAATAAATCTGTGGTCAACTACATTAGATTTGCATCGTGGCTTATTCAATAGTGTAAAGCTTATCTCTTCCTTATATGGTCGACATCCCAATGCATCTCAGATTACATTAAAGTTTTTTGCATGGATCGTGGTATTTTAGTTTGATGAGGAGCACTGCAAGCGGTTCAGTCAACTAATTTCCTGCAACATCCTTCTATGCATCAGATTCATTTTTTCCTCCAAGAA
The DNA here is from genome assembly GCA_018340775.1 of Taxus wallichiana var. yunnanensis. NCBI lineage: Eukaryota > Viridiplantae > Streptophyta > Pinopsida > Cupressales > Taxaceae > Taxus > Taxus wallichiana. The sequence goes on along the minus strand of CM031234.1, from coordinate 448,469,868 downwards.
AAGTGATCGGCCCAACCTCATTTTACATAAAACGGTTGTAGTTTGATTAAAGAGAAGGTTTTATCAAAAATTGCGGCCTCCAACAGCCACGTGGGATCAAATTTATGTTTAGTTGGACATAGTGAAGACGTCCTGATCTATGCGTCAGAAGTTGGAAAGAGCAGCTAGATTGGAGGCATGTTTAAATGCATGTATGCAGTTACCATCCAAACTGTACACGTTCGAGTATATAGAGCTATTTATGGATAGAGACATAAGTCTGAATGCTGAAGGTATTTGTTTATTTTTATATTGTTTATGTCATCCTTTTAAAGTTGGAGTCAAAAATACTTTCTAGTATTTAATTGGTTTTTGTAATCTAAAATTTGAGTCGTAAAAATCCAAAAATTGTAGTGTTTGTGTCAAAATAACGGGTCTTTTTCAAAAGTTGTCATTGTATGTCGATTGTATATCGTCAAAGTCATTTGGTATTGACAAAAGTCAAATTCAAGAGTCGTATTTTGGAAGGTGAAGAGGTCATTATAAATTTTGAATCATTGTGTCAATTTAAGTGTTATTGTCCTTCAATGTCATATAGGTGATTTTAGGATTTTTTAGTTGTTATCAAGAGTTAGAGTCGTCTAAAAATCGTAAAAAAAAAAAAAAGGGGGTGCATTTTCGGTTGTATCCGACACCTATCTCACAATGGTCAAGAAAAGAAGAAAACAATGTATTCTCATGGAACCAATTACCATGGAGAGAGACATAAAAAATATACAAGATCAAGAAAATTCAGCTATGCTAAATTTAGAAGAAGGATATGAAGGTGACAGTGAATTTGAACCACCTAGATCTCTAAAAAGAAAAAGGTTGACAGCTAAAGAATACAAAGACCATCTTTTACGTAAAATGAGAAGTTCGGAAAAGAAGTCTGAGCACATTTCTCTGAACTAGCAGCATGACACTAGAGGATGGAGGCACAGGAGGCTGGAGGTCATCCAGTGACCTCTCGTCAGTCGCCAACGACGGGGCCGCATGAAGTTGTGGTGACAGTGTGTGTGAGTTTTCTTTCATTTCTGAATTGCAGTTTGTTGTGTGCAGTATGATTTCAGAGTTCCTGTTGTGTGTTGAATAAGTGAAATGTTCACAATGAGGGGGGGAACATGGTCTCATTGTTCCATTTCCATTATGTTTTATTGTTCAGTTTTGAAAGCAGTATTTCCTACATGATTCCCTTTTGTAGTGACATTGTATAATATTGATCAAAAAGTATTGTAGCAATCATGATGTAAAGGTTTTTGGTAAACCTGTAAAAACCAATTGTGTAAGGTTTTTGGTAAACCTGTAAAAACCAATTGTGTAAGGTTTTTGGTAATCCTGCAAAACCAAGTGTGAAAGGTTATTGGTACACCTGCAAAACCAATTTGGTAAGGTTGTTGGTAGAAGCCGGAGAAAACCATCAGTGGAAGAAATGTGCGTTGGCACATGTTCGAGTTTTGTGCAAGCCCAATGCTGCACATTTGCGGAGTTGATCATGAGCACACAGAGGTGGCAGGCTACAATCAGCGAATGAGATATGTTGTACCATGTAAACATTAAGGGGGGGAATGTTAGGAAATTAATTATTAATGTTTACATTATAAATATTAGGTTTGAAAGAATATATTGTTTCAACAATATATTATTCATGGAGTTTTGTTGTACCCGTATGTTTATAAGCGGGTGAGTTGTTCTATTTTATAGGAAGAGGTTTGTCTATTATATTGGCTATATATTAGCCTAATGTATTGCATGATTGAATGGATAGAAAATATAATATTGTTTTGTATTAGATCCACTTGTGCAATTCTCTACCAAATTCAAGATTTCAATAGGTTGATTAAATCAAATGATTTAATTAATATATGGGACCGACACATTTTAATAAAATTTTAAACATGAGGTGTCCCCACTTGACATTATTACCCCAAAACTCCCCCTTAATGTTAAGAGGGGGAAAACATACCAAAGTACCTTTTTCTAAAAATTATTTACAATCCATGAGTCATCTATGACAATTTAGGCTAGCATGTACACAAGAGAAATCATACACAAATTTCCATACAAAAAATCCTAAGGACAAGAGATTTACATATTAATACTTACATCAAATTATGGATCCTTTTATAAAACAAGAACTCCCATAAATAATTATGCGTTGAGATTTAAAAATTTAAGTCATGTGTTGTGATCATTTACTTATGACTCACATACAACGATATTTTACAAAATGGAGGAAGTATAAGAAGTTTACAAGTTGTTAAGAGGTTGCATTGTAATGTAAAATCCCCCTCAATAGAAATTCTGAAAGGCGACAAGGAAAGAAAATTTTAAAACTTCACGAGAACTCAACGGCTTCATGAAAATGTCTGTAACTTGATCTTGAATCAAATAGAACTTGAGATCAATATTTCAGTTTAGGACTTTCTCTCTATTGAAGTGCATATGAATCTCTATATGTTTTTCTTTGATGTTGAACTAGGTTGTTTGCAAAATAAATGTAACTTTGGCTTTCACATAGAAGAGTAGTTATTCCTTTGACGCCCATATGGATTTCATCCAATAATATTTTCAGCCACATGGCTTCTTTTTCTACTTCCGTAACACTTATATACTTTGCTTCAGTAGAAGAGATAGAAATTGTCGGCTATTTCTTTCTACTCCAGTGATGGCACCTGCACCAAACTTGAAAACATATCTAGAAGTATATTTTCTATCTATAATATCACCAACATGGTTAGAATCACAATATCCAAATAATTTTACATCATTACAAGAAGAATAATACAAACCATAATTAACTATTCCTTTAACATATTTTAGAATTCTTTTTTCCATTTTCAATTGAACCTCATAATGATTTGCATGAATCTAGAAACAAATCATATTGCATATGAAATATCGACCTATTTATAGTTAAATAAATGAAACTACCAACTAGCTGTTTATACGAGTAGCATTAAATTTATTTTTGTCTCCAAATCACTACACCCCTGAATGGCACGAAATGAATCATGACATTTAGTGTGATTGAGACACATGGGATCACCTCTCAAGATTTGGGACTTGGGCTCGAGGTGAACCTCCAGAGAATGTCGGCTTCCTATTCCTAAACTAAACACAACACTACTTCTGATGTAAGAAAGATGGCTAACTAGTCCTATGCTAACATTTCATGGGATTAGGAAGAAGGAAAGCAAGGAAATAAAATCTATTCTAGAAGTGGTGATGCACCAAGAAAAGGGGTGTTTAACTTATGGAAGGGTTAATGTGGGTATGATGATTGCATCGTTAGCCACCTTCACCTATTGCAACTTGGAAAGGATATAAAATACCACAGACTAGAAGCACACGTTCCTCTGCTAAACCTTAAACATACACAATATAAAGATCAGCTTTGATTTGATACACAGATAATCTATTAAGATGATAATCACAAGCACATGTCAAGTATCCACTTGAGTGACAATAATAATGTAACTCTTGATCAATAGAAGGAAAATAGTTTCTCACAACTGATGGGAAGTAATCACATTATTCTTTTCACAATATGAAACAGATAATCTGAAATAAAGGTAAACTAATCAAATAATGCTAAGGAATCACATTCACAAGGCATGTAATGATTAATCATTCAACACAATAAAACATATTTTCAAGTGCAAGGAAACTTTGAATATAATTAAAAGGTTTCAAAAAATCTCTAAAAGCAATCTTCCAAGATTGAAGATCAACTTCACCAGAAATCTCTAAAAATATGTATATCAAATAATGGAAGCATTCCACTATTTATAGTTCTAAGGTTGAGCCACTCTGATTAGGTCTTTAACTAAAATTTAACTAAACATAGTAATGTCATTAATAAAGGGAATAGTCTCCCATAAAAATAGCAATTTTTTTGCAAAAATTGACCAAGTCAACCTATGACTTTGACCAATTCGGAGCTTGAACTTTGTCCTTTCATGGCCACTCGGCGTTAGCATGGCTCATCTGCATCTCCTTTCTCTACAATTTTTTGTTTTCCTTCCTCCCATACATCCATTTGGTGTCTATACTCAAAGAAACACTTGAAAATACTCTGATTTTCTTCATCTCCAGGTCCACATGCATAGTGATTAACTACATCCATTATTTTGATCTCTTTTGTGATCCTGGCCGACAACCTTCAAATATTACTTGTGACTTTCTTTAGTCTCCCTATGAAATTATAACATAGAACTAGTCGATAAATGGAGTCACTATTGAAAATATTCACAACATCATCGTCCCGCCTCACCAAATCTTTGAAATTTTCCTTAATCTGGTCCTCGGGAAGAGAATTGATATTTTCATTGAATAAATTGCAGTGGGCATTACCAAACTCCTCCGAGATATCGTTTAGGGCATCTATAATCTCCACCCGTTTATCCTCCAAATTCTTAATCAGATCTTGTAGCACCTAACACCAGAATTCCATAGCCTTTTGATACTCAAACAATTTAGAGGCATCATCGATTACCTCTTCCTATAGAAGTAAGTTAGAATCTTCTTCTCTAATATCACTCCATGTTTCCAAAGTTAAATTCAAGTTATTATTATCTTCAAAGAAATATTCGTCCATCTTAATAATGGTGGTTTTTGCAATCTATAAATCAGTATAAATCTTAACGGATTCCTTAATCAAAGGATTGGCCTCCTGTAAGATCCTTTCCATCCATCCATTCACTTTTCTCCATTTCTAGCCTATCTTCTCGAGCTCATGATAAGAGATATCATCGATTATAGATGAAATCATCATGGTTGTAGTAGTTGAGATGTCAGTGGATGTATTGGGTTGAGTAACTCTACGTAGCAGTGCAGTGAGCTGTTTGACTTTGGCCTTAAGCTTGTCCTTGGTGGCCTTGTCTTTGTCGTATTTCTCCAAAAGGGCCCCAAGAGTAGTGTGTACATCCTACTTAGATCCTTCATGAGTAGCCTTCCCCAATGAGAACTTTGAGATCCGGTAATCTGCTTCTGTGATGGTTTCTTTAGTTTTCCCCTCAACAGGGGTAGCTACTTCTATCACATGCTCTCTGATGGATTAACCGTTAGACTTGATACGATTCTCGGTCTCTTGACCTGTCTTTTGGGAATGAAATCCAATATACTGATATCTATCACATCTCCAAGAGGAACATTTTCTTTTTCTTAGGAGTCTATCTAAACAACCCTTACGGTATGGCTAGAGTGAGGAAGATGGAGTAGCAAATCGATACCTAAAGTACCGATTCTGACAATATCATTAGAAACACCAAATAATATCTCGAGTAGAGGTAGAAGTGATGGAAAGTGTGGGTGTGAGGACATACATAGGAATTGACAAAGAAATGATGGGGGTTGAAATCGAAAGAAAATGGGAGTGTCGAAGGAAGTGAAGAGGAAATGGGTAACCTAATATTCTCCCAGTGATAAAGCTGAAGTGACAAAAATAACTAGGCCATAGAAGGAGATGGGAAGGAAGAAATAGTGGTAGAAGTGGAAGGAAGGGTAAGATGGGATGGATCTGAATGACACTTGGGAATCACTTACTTCACTACCTCGGTGGTACTATATAGATCTTTGTAATCCTAGGAGCAGCAGACCTAGAAAGAGATGAGCCACCAACCACAAATGAGATCTTCTTTGGAATGGTAGGAACCCTTTGAGTCAACCTCTTTCCTTTTGTGGGTGTTGGTTGGTTTTACGCTGATGTAGACCCTATATTTGTAGGTTGATTTTCCCCTTTGGGTGAGATTCCCAAGGTGGCCAACCAACTGAAATTTCTCCTTAGAATGGGTCCCACCCTTTCTTTGGTATTGCTGCACTCTTCCACATACCAATCAACCCATGACAGTGGTTGATTGGAAACATTATCATTCTTGTATGATGGATCTAGGACCTCATCATTTCTGGCAAGTCTTTTGGCACATCAACCAACCCAAACTACCACACTTCATCAAGAGTTAACCTTTCATAATCCCTTTTCCACATGATGTACTCATCTGACAATGGATCCATATGTCTTATAATTGGGGCATATGAGCACTGGACTTTCCTTTCTCCCTGAACTTACCCCAATAATCAAAGTTAGTTCGCGAGATGGAAGGTCCGCAGGGTTACCTCAGCCATTTCAGCATCCACGTTTCTTACCTTGTGGATAGTTGGGCAAGAATACCTACCAATTGTAATAGGGAAATGCATTCCCACCTTGTGACACTTATTTTGGATTTTATGGTAATCCAACAACTGCCGAACCAATTCCAGAAGAACCCATTTGTCAGTGGAGCACCTTGGCAACTTACTTGGGGCACCTATGAAACCATGAATCTGAAGGTAGGTGAATGTGGGAAACGAAGGTAGATTTCTCCCCATTCTCACACCTCTTGGAAATCCTCATCAAAAACCCACTGATTATATAGCTCCTTGTCAAAGCGATAGAGGACAACAACAAAGAAAGCATCATTGATTCTTTGGAAGTGCTTGCTCCCCTCATCCAAAGTAAGTTGGGGATAAAAATTGTATATTTGGGATGTGCTGTGAACACCCCTGGTATTCAATCCTGTAAAATCCCCCATAGCAGCAGCTGCATATACTAGAAAAGATGTCATGAAAAATATTTAGTTTTTGACACTTTTCCCAACTGATAGCAAATACTTCTACTAATATGTTCACCCCATCGGATAAAATCATCATTATTTTTTATATTCACTATGTACAAGAATATCCATTCTTGGAATCCCTTTACAGAAGGAAGACCTGAAACTCTGCTTAAAAGTATAATGAGATCGTTGACTTCCTGAATGAAATCTAATCAATGTATAGTCTTGGGCAACTTGGAAAAATTCTTAGTTAGGTAGGATTTCATCATAAATTTCGAGAACACTTCTTTTTTATCCTAGTGCTCAACTGCTGTTTTAGGTGAGATATTGGGTTAATATTGAACATCTGGAAGTTTAAACAAGACTTCAAAGAGGTCCAGATCTAGACGGATCACCACCTTATCATCGCTATCTCTTATTGACATAGATTCCTTGTCGTAGTGGGCTGCTGCAGCTAGGACAAACTTTGGGAAATGTACGGATGTGGGAAAACTAGTGGTAAGGGTAAGACCACTATCAAAAATGGCCTATGCATCCATGGCTTTTTGTTCGGGGCCTTTAATATTTCCTAGAACTTGGGAAGATCAATCTATCCTAGATCGGTGTCCCTGATATTTCCTAAGTCAGAGGTCAAGTAGGATTGGGAGCAACCCCTAAGAAATGTGTACTTCATCTTATCTTTTCCCTTCGAAGTGGAGCAGACATCAAATCCTGCGAATGTTATAGAAATTCCAAAAACCTAAAAGCAAGGAAACTCCAAAATCCCAAACTAAAAACTCGAACGTAATCTCCAAAAGAATTTCCGAAATCAGAGGTCCTACAAACCCAAAATTCTGATTCTCCAAAAATCCAAAATCTGAATTCTCCAAAAACCTAAAATTGAAATCTCTGAAATAGTTTCCCAAAGTCAAAAAGTCTGAAATAAATCTACGAAGTGAAAAACTCCAAAGAAATATTTGAAATAGTTTCTCGAAGCCGACGATTCCAAAAACCCAAAAGTAACAATTCTCTGAAGTAGCAGTTCTCCAAAATTCTAAAATTGGAAAACTCTGAAGATTTTCACCAAAAATTTTCACCAAAAATTTTCTCCAAAATAGTTTCCCGCCTTGTGATCTTTTGAAGGAATTCTCTGAAATGAATTTTCCAAAAATAAATTCCGAATGGTCTCTGGAGGAACTACAAAAAGAAATGTTAAAAAGCCAAGTTGGATTTTGAGAAACAGGAGGAAGTATGAGGGACCTAAAAGATCCCTTGAACATACTTGAAAACTTGGAGAAAACTCATAAAATGAAACATGGTGAAAAAAATACATTACAAGAAAACACAGAGGAAAAAAGGAACCCAAATGGGGAGAAAAAGGGAGAAAAATACCTAAAACCAAAACAAAGATTAAACAAAAAATGTACCTTGAAAAAGATGTCGCAAAGGACAAGAATGAGATGTCAGAGCGAATGTGTCAGGTAAAAATGAAAAGTAAAAATTTGAGTTTATATAGAAATCCTGATATTAATGGTAAAAATCTGATCCGTACAGAGGTAGGTGAGAATTAATCATGCATAGAACCTCCAAAGTTCCAAAACCCGAAAGCCCAAAATTCTGAAATTCTAAAAATTCGGGATTTTAGACTTCGGAAAAATGGGAAGCAAAAAGACGAATTGGCAACTAAAAGTCCAAAACCCGAAAACCCGAAAGTCCAAAAATTCAAACTTTTAGAAATTCAGACTTCGAGAAAATTCAAGTAAAAATCCTAAAATTGACTCAGAGAACTCTAAAAACCCAAAACCCGAAAGTCTAAATTTTCAAACTTTCAGAAATTCAAACTTCGGAAATCGAGAGGGATTTAAACAAAAATGAGCCAAAAGGTCCTAAAACTTGAAAACCCAAAAGTTCGAAAATTTGGACTTTTAGAGTTTCAGACTTCGGAAAATATCAAATGCAATTTTGAAATTGAGATTTAAAAACTCCGAAAGAGAAAAACCCCTGAAGTCTGAAAATTGAATTTTTTTGGATTCTTGGCCTTCAAAAAATTCACTGTGCAAGGATTTCTTTAAAACATAAGTATGACATATAGACTTCTTCTTGGTAGGTTAAATGGTTAACATTTATCACATACATGATTAGGATCTAATTAAATACCAATTTCAATGGGAGTGGAAATAGTTTTACAATCAATCATGTTAAATATTTTAAGTAAATTAGTAGCATACTGAGATTGAGATGCAACAATAGATTTATGATCCTGAAATATAACCATGCCTAAAAAATGATTTAGCATACCTAAGTCAGTCATTTCAAAACATTATTTTAATATTTCTTTGATTCTAATAATTAAATTCTTATCACTACTAGTAATCAACAGATCATCAACATATAATACAATAATGATAATATGATTATTTTCATACTTCATAAACAAATCATTATCATAAAAATAATTTTGAAACCAAGATCCTGAAATAAGCTATTTATTTTAGCATACCAAGCTTTAGGAGCTTGTTTAAGACCATACAAGAACTTTTTCAATTTACACACATGTAATTCTTTACCAGGTTCCTCAAAACCTTTAGATTGATACATGTAGATTTATTCTTTTAGGTATCCATTTAGAAAAGCATTTTTAACATCCACTTGGTAAATATTCCAGCCATATTGAGTAGCTAATGCTAAAATAATTCTAAAAGTTCTTATTTTTGCTACGGAGAAGAGGTTTCAACGTAGTTGATACCGGTTTCAGTGAACCCACGAGCTAATAATCATGCCTTAAATTTATCAATTTCTCCTCAAAATTTATACTTAATTTTATACAACCACTTGGATCCTACAATGCCTCTTTTTGAAGGAGGAGCGACTAGTTACCAATATTTTTTTAATTAGGGAATTATAATCAACTTCTATAACTTCATCCATATTTCATCTTTACTTGGATTCTTCAAAATATTGTGGTTCAACCTCATACAAGGTCATCAAGGAATGATAATTATGCTAATTACCGGTCATCTTTCGAATGTTAACAAGATGAGATTCCTTAACTAGATTCTAAGCCCATTTAGGAATTATAGAATACGACACATGTATAGGACTCCCTCAATCTCCATCATATCTAGATAAGGATATTAATCCTATGAAGCATATATTCCCATATTATGCAGAGAAGGGATATTAAGTTGTACTTCGGGAGACACAGAGGATGGTTCACAGGAGTGTCACAAAATATTTTTTCTAGAACAAGAACATTTCTATTTTATACTATGTCATGTTTGAAAGGATTGTATATTCTTAATCCTTTTGTGTGACATCCATATCTGAAAAAGATACATGAGTAGGAGGTAGGATCAAGTTTCTTCCATTTAACTATCATAATAAAGAGAGAAACATGAATACTTGAATATTCCTAAGTGTGTAATATTTGGGATTTTTCCATACTTAAAGGGGTGTAGTTTGGTGTAATAATTTAGTAGGAACTCTATTTAGGATATATAATGTAGTATTTATCACTTATGATCGTAGAAACTTAGGTACATTCAACGAATGAACCATAGTCCTAGCCATTTATAATATGGTCCTATTTTTCCTTTATGAAATGTTTTTGTTGTGGGAAATAGGGAGTTTTCAACTCATGCTAAATCCCACACAACACACAAAACTCATCAAACTTATTATTAACATACTCACCTCTCATTAGCAATTCTAATTCTTTTGATTTTCAAATTAGAATCATTTTCAACTAAGGCTTTAAAATCTTGAAATTTGGACAAGACATCATACTTTTTCTTAATGAAGTATGACCAGGTCATCCTAGAGAAATCATCAATAAAGAATGAAACATACTCCATTAAGAGAGGGAACTTCTAGTGAACCTCTCACATCACTGCGAATCAATTCTAAGAGATGATATGAATTTAAATCATGATGTTTGTGAAACGGTTCAACATGTTGCTTACCACACAAGTAACTTTCACACATTTCATGATCAAATTTCATTTTTGGAGACCTTTTACTAGATTCATATGAAAATTTTCATACATACTTATAAAATTCACATGTCCTAGTCTTTCATGCCAAAGTTGAAGGTTATTTCTAGAAGAAGAGGAAAAGCAAGATTAAAAAAATACATAAAAAATATATAAACCATTTTTCTATATACCAGATGCAATAACATTACTGAGTTCATTTTTCACATACCATTTATTTTGTAATAACACAAATTTATAATTTTATTTGGTTAATTGTGAGCAAGATAAAAGGTTATTTTTCAATTGAGGAACATATAACACATTATTAATTATTCCATTTTTCAATTTAACATTCCCACAAATTTCAGATCAAATGATATAATTGTCCCTTAGATATATATTTTCCTTGCATTCTACATCGGTTGTGAAGATTTCACAAATGCATGTCATATTCCTATAGGTACCACTATCCATGATCCATTCATTATCAATTCAAATTTGAGAGTGCAATATACATTGTAATAGATTGCTTAGTGTTGTTTTCATGGTTTTGATTTTAGTTCTGGTTTTGATCCTTCTTATAATTGTTAAATTTCTTGTTTTTAGTATTTTAAACAAATTTGTTTGTTTTCGAGACAAAAATTGGACTCCTTGTGACCAAATTTTCCACATTTTTACATGTTCCATTGAATTTCACTTTGAAATTTTGATAGTTCTGACAGAATTAGTGTTAGGATTAGATTTAAATTTTTATCTAAAGTTTGGTTTCTGATTAGGATTGTTATTATTTCTATTTTGAGAGGGTTTGTGATTATGTGAGAACAATGCCTAAGAGGCATTCTCTTTTGAATCAAAATTTTCCATAACACACTTATTGAATTAGGAGATATGATAGGGTATCCAAATCAAGTAAATCAATTTCATTTTGGTATTTAGAGTTCAAGATGGAGATGTAGTTTCAAAATTTTCATGGATGTTTATCTGAATGATAAAATAAAGTAGTTTATCCTGAAATAATTCACAATTACATCCATCTAATTGTGCTTTAATGTTTTTTATTTTCACCAGATAATTAACTATTTTTCCATCCCCCTTCATGGGATTTATAAAAAATTCCATTATGAGTTTAATTATCTTCGAGAGGTGATTGCCCTTGTGCATGTTTTTCAATTATTTCTAAGCATTGGCGGGAGATTCCATGTGTCTTATATGCAATAAAAATAATCTTTTATGATTTGTAATATAATTGATAGGGCTTTCTAAGATCTTTGGGTGAATGAGCTTAGGTTTTGGGGTTCAATTTTATTTCGGTGGGTCATTTCTCCACACCGGTGACCAAATCCCACAATTTTCTAGCCATAAAACAAGATTTTAACCTAACTCTCTAGATACTATAATTTGTCCCATTTAATAATTGTGATTTATCCATTGAAAAAGGTAGTTCCGGCCATTTTTCAATGATAAATGAAAAAAGAAAAGATTTTTTTATAAAGAATTAGCCAAAAAAATTCCACTAAACAACCATATTTAGTACATTTTAAAAATAAAAAATAAACTATTTTTTTTTTTATTATTATTGGCAAATAGTTTTTGAAAGGGACTATACCCTATCTGGTTTCCATTCTCCTTCATTGGCGCCCCTACATGCGGACAAGCAAAACAATAAAAATAAATAAACAATAGTTCTGAAGTTTTAATCATATATTTCCTAAACTTTAGTTTAAATTTAAAATAAAAAATAAACTAGTTTAAATTTAAAATAAAAATTTAATTTTTGAATACACCTAGATAAATAGGTAATCTAAATGTACCTTCTTTCTATTTTTCAAAATACTTTCAAAAATAAAAAAATACTTTTGAATTTTCTATAATTTTTTAAAATATTAAAAAAATTAACTAATTTAATTTTTATAATAAAATGAGAGGGCCAGGGGTTAAAATCCATACCTCTAGTGACCACAAAGCCTTACAAGCCCTTTATCTAGCCACAATAGTTATTTAGCTCTCATGAACTAGTTAATTAAATACTTAGTTTTAAACTCTAGTTTAAAGTTAATATATATAAATAAATAAATAACTTTTTCACTACACGTTAAATAAATTTTACTTGATTTTCATTATATGAAATTCATAAACATTATAAACTATAGTTTTTTTAACTCCTAATATGATTTTAAAGTTTCCGAAATATATGATTAAAACTTGTAACTATTGTTTATTTATTTTTATTGTTTTGCTTATCTGCATGTAGGGGCGCTAATGGAGGAGAATGGAAACCAAAGGGCCAAAACAACCATATTTTCTTTTCATATGCAAGTTGTCCAACCTCAACAGGAAGGATTTTTGTAAATAGATTTTTGTTTCAATGTAATAAAGGCATTTTCTAAAGAATAGTGTTGTTTTTGCTTTAAAACCAATCCTTGGGTTGTTTTAAAGGTAAAAATGATAAGTGGGGAAGATTTGTATCAACAACTATTTTTTCTAATGAATTTTGCTATTATTTATAGATTTTTAGACAAAAATGGAGACACCTAGGGTATTATATTAGAGATATGGAAGATTTTAACCAAAATATATTAGAATGCAAGGTGATTTTAATTATAAACAAAAAAGTTTCCCATTTTTCCAAGTGCCTAGGGTTTAAACAACAATTCAAATGATTTGTTTATTATTTTAAGGATATATATCTCTAAAAAACAAAATTCCTAGGATTGCAAATGTTAATTATCTTCCTTCTTTTTGAATGTTTTTCTTCCATTTGCGAGGCCAATTTGGATGTCATATGGGGTGACCAAGATGAATCAATGATTGGAGGAAAATTTCTACTACTTTAATGAGTTTCCCAAGCTTTTTTAGGCTTTACCAAGGGTGACTAGGGGATATACCATAAACGTGTATATTACGGTTTTGATGTAAGCCAAAGTGTGATCAAATTTGCATGAGTGAATGTGATTAACTAGTAAAAGAATTCTTGATTATGTTGGGTGAAGAAAAAAGGGATGCAAGTAAAGTTGTGGAAAAGTTGGTTTCTTGGGCATGTAATGATCAAAATGAACACAAATAAGATGTAAATACTGTTGATTCAACAACAAGGGTGGAAGCCTGATTAACTTTTATTAATCATAATCAACCAAAGTTACAGAGAATCGGCTGCAATATTTATAGATATTGCATAGCCAAATACAAACAGAAGATTAAGTTGCACAGGTGCAACCAAATTCCAAAATACACAAGCTTCCAATAACATCTGGGAAGAAACAATTAAATACAAACAAATATATTGTTCAAAACAATATAACAACTCCTGAAATAACCAAATACAAACAAGAGGATGGTTATAATTAAATATAACCATAAAACAATAATTAATAAATTTATTAATTATGGAATGCATAATTAAATAGGATAATAATATTTTTATCCTAACATTCCCCCCCTTAATTGTGCATTGTCTGAAGAGATGAGGAGAGGAACTCTCTGAACAACTCAAACTTGTCACGTGTAAGTGACTTTGTGAAAATATATGCTCGTTGTTCAGTAGTTGGACAAAATTGAAGTTGGATGTTGTGCTTCAACACATGTTCGCATATGAAATGAACTTGAACCTCAATGTGCTTTGTTCTCTCATGAAACACTGGATTGCAAACAAGTTTGAGAACACCTTCATTGTCAACATACATGGTGGTCGGTTTGTCCTGTGGTATTCCAAGTCCTTCCAGTATGCAACATAGCCAAATCGCTTCACAGATAGCTTCTCCTACAGAACGATACTCGACTTATGTGGAAGAGCGAGAAACAAAGTGTTGTTTCTTACTTCCCCATGATATTGGTCTAGATCCCATAAAGAATACAAATCTAGAAGTGGATTTTCTATCATCAATGTTACTTGCATGATCTGAATCTGAATATCCAATCAAGAAGAAGTTTTCATTCTTCTTGTATTCTAGACCAAGATCCATTGATCCTTTGAGATATCTCAAAATGCACCTTTCTACTTTCTAATGACAAACTTTGGGTTCTGCATGAACTGGATAGATAACTCACTATAAAGTTGATATACCTGGTCTAGTGTAGGTAAGGTAAATGAGACTCTGATCGATTGCCGATAGAGAGTGGCACTTACCTCGGAGATGGATCTGAACGAGATAACTGCAATCTATTCTCCATGGGTGTAGCAATTGGTGTGTAATCCATCATCCTAAACTTCTTGAGTGTAGTCTTGGTATATTTCATCTGAGAAACAAAAATATGATTCTCTTTCTGCCACACTTCTAATCCAAGACAATAGTGCATCAGCCTGAGATCGGTCATGTCGAATGATCGATTAATATCTTTCTTCGTTGTATCGATCGTCCTCAACTGGTAGCGAAAGTGATGAATAGATCATTGACATAGACAACAACAATCACCATCTCTCCACCTTTCTTTTTGATGTAGAGATTGGGATCGTATGGATTTCTAACAAATCCATGTTATATGAGATGCTCATCAATCTTGATGTACCATGCCCGGGGTGCTTGTTTTAGACCATACAAAGATTTCCTGAGTCTGCATACCTTTGCTTCTTGACCAGGTACAACATATCCCTCAGGTTGATTCATGTAGAATTATTCTTGTAAATCTCCATTTAGGAAGGAACTTTTTATTTCCATCCAAACTGAGCAGCTAGAGCAAAGATCATCCTGATTACTTTGATCTTAGGCTGTGGAGAAAATGTCTCCTTATAGTCAATGCCTTATTTTTGTGCATACCCCTTTCTTCAAGTCTCACTTTATACTTGTCCATTGTCCCATCTACTTTTTACTTAGTTTTAAATATCCATCTCGCATCCAATGGGTTTCTAAAGCGGAGGAAGATCGACAAGCTGTCAAGTGTTATTCTTCATCACTGATTGATATTCGAATCCATGGCATCTTTCCAAGCTTTTGACCGTAGGGCTTCTTGGGCTGTGAGGACTCATATAATTCAATAACTCTACTCATCAAAGCAAAGTTAACTTCTTCTCTTGCTTTACTGCGAGTCCGTGGTCGGGGTGGATGTATCGGTGGAGCATCCAGGTCTTGCATCTCGTAATGTACTTGTACACCATTTAGGAATACACTTAACTATTCCCATGAGCCGTGGTTCTATCTCGATCAACACCATCATCCCCATCATCACTTTCATCTTCTCGAGGGTACATCAACTTCAATTTTACAACGGTGAAAAATCTACATCTTATGAGTCCTGAGGAGGAGTCTCTTCTTCCTTCTTCTCAAAAAACTCAACATCTCTGCTAGTGTAGACTTTTCCGGTTTTAGGATCCATCAATCTATGCCTAAGTGTTTCACACGCATTTCATTACGGAATAGAGTTTCTTCTATCCTTTCACTCTCTTGAGAAACAGATAAGGGTTAGGGCTAGGAGGAATAAGCTGTTGAGTGTTGGGAAGGTGTGCGAATACCGTAGAGAGATCAGATCGATTGTGAAGAACTCCTTTTTATGCAGGAAGGACTACCCAAGTAAGAATACAAGACCACTAGATCTTAGTTAGACAATAAGTGAGGGAACTGCCTTGGGCCCAGGAAATATTAGACTTCCTTTCGAAGGTGGTCAGTTCCCCTTCTAATATGAATTAATGCAAATGATAACAAAGAAGCTATTGCGAAATCACGATTTAGGTACCTTGTTAAAAAGCAATAGAGACTAAACTACCAATAATAAAATGTCATGATGTTTGTTTGGTCACCGGTTATTGATGCATTCAGATCAAATTCTGAGGATAGACCTAGTGGATATGAGATTTTTGGGGGTAAATAAGGGAAAGGTTGGTTTTGGTATAAGTCACGATGGACGATGCGGTCAACTGGATAACCGATCATGCGTTATAACACCGATACTGATGAGAAGATAACCGATATTGGTAGGGGAAGTGATTTAGGGGTTTCGAATAGAAGTTAGTTGTAAGGTGGTTATGGTGTTTATAGGGTTAATAAATGATTGGGGGTAGTAGGGTGATGGAAAAAACTCGAGAGTGAGAAAACCTGTCTTTGGGCAATATCGGGGTTGATGAATGAAAGTTAGGTGCAAAGTGCTTTGCCGAGTGGTAGATCTAGGAGTGAGCTTATAATTATTATGAATTAAAAGTTCAAGAAATGGTGTTCGAGAAACATACAAGATACTACTTACTAGTTCCTAATGAAGATACAGGTCCAATGAATGTGGTGGCGACAGTAAGGCTTAGTTGGCATGATCCAGTATTGGAAAGTGAGTTGATGAAGCTATCCTCAATATTTCCCAATGCTTGGATGAGTGTGACAGTGATCTAGTTGCTCGATTCTGATGATTGGGCTCGATCCTCTTCTCTGCGAACCTCTTCTCTCTCTCTGCCCGCCAAATGAATTCTGGATCCTTTCTTTTTGGTTGGGGGAGGTCATTTATAGGGAACCGATGGCGGTTACGTAACCGATGGCGGTCGAGTAGGAACCGATGTCGGTTAGGTCAAAGTGGCTATTTTTAGTAAAATAGCCATCTTTCCCTCCTTTTCTCCTGAGGGATCAGTTATGGGCTTGGTCAAGTCATTATTAGGCTCGTTTTGGTGTGGGTGAGGGGTGATGAGTCATGGGTGTGGGTCTGGACCAAGTCATAGGTCTTAATTAGGTTGGTTTAGGGTTAGGGCTAGGTCATGATGAGGTGGCAGGGTTGGAGATGTAGATTTATTAATTATAAGGTAATTAATAAATAATTAAGTGTGTAAGGTTTAGGTGGTGAGGTAGGGTTAGGTTGTGGGACGAGATATGGGGTACAGGGTGTCGTAAGACACAAATTTGGTGTCTACATTTACCCCTTGTTATCGTGTAGTTTGTCTTGTAAAGCTGCACTGACAATAATAAGAAGTGGTTGCCCCAGTTAAGGGTATAGGTAATCCCCCTCAAATCTATCATAGATTGAGGCGGCGTGAAATCAGGGATAGGGTTGATAAAGGGTGAATGATGATGAGATGATGGTAAGATGGTGGGGTAAGTTCAAGGAAGCAGATGCACGTTGAAATGCAGTAGTGCGACCAGGGTACACGAGTTGAAGAGAAAAAAATAATTCATAGGCAAAGGTCGATAGTTTATCCAAACAAGGTTGATATAATCCTGGTATCCAAGGCATAGGAAGTAGCTCCAGGGGATATAACGGGTAAGGTACCGAACGTTTAGGCATGTTCGGCAGTACCAAATGGTTGGTTTGGTTGAGATAAACATCACGGTCTCGGTCTAGGCAAAGCTGGTTGGCTGATCAATTCAAGTATCCTAGGCATGCTAAAAAACACGAACATGTGAGCTCAATTGAACAAACAACTACATGATGGGTGGATAGAATCGTAATGTGTGGTTCTCGGTCAAGGTACTGAGTTGGTGTGGCCTTGGGTGGTCTGATTGGTTGGTTGCGGCCTTGGGTCGGGCCGATTGGTGGTTGTGGCCTTGGGTCGGGCCGATTGAATGGTTGTGGCCTTGGGTCAGGTCTGATTAGTTGGTTGCAGCCATGGGTCGGGCCTGAGTGGTTGGTTGCAGCCTTGGGTCGGGCCTGATTGGTTGGTTACGGCCTTGGGTCAGGCCTGATTGGTTGGTTATGGCCTTGGGTCGGGCATGATTGGTTGGTTGTGGCCTTGGGTCGGGCCTGATTGGTTGGTGGCCTCGGTCGTCCGATTAGTTGGTTGCGGCCATGGGTCGGGCCTGAGTGGTTGGTTGCGGCCTTGGGTCGAGCTGATTGGTTGGTTGCGAGCCTTGGGTTAGGCCTGATTAGTTGGTTGCGGCCTTGGGTCGGGCCTGATTGGTTGGTTGCGGCCTTGGGTCGGGCCTGATTGGTTGGTTGCGGCCATAGGTCAGGCTGATTGGTTAGTTGCGGCCTTGGGCCGGGCCGATGAATGTAAAATAAGGTTATGTAGCAAGGCCAGAGGTAGGCGATATGGTAAAAAAATGGAGAGTGGTGGATAAGGGCAGGAGTTAGGTTAAACTAAACAGATAACCGATATCGGTTATATGTGACCGATATCGGCTAGGAGACCGATATCGGTCTTCTAGGGCACGCCCTAACCGGTATCGGTTAGAGGTCAAAACCTATAAAAAGAAAAAATATGGCATGTCATTGTCACATTGTGAATTTGAGTGCCAACCTTTGTCTTGTCTGAGTTTTGAATTGATTGGGCTGAGTTTTTGGGCTGAGGTGGCACTAGTTGAGTGGGGTAGTGAGTTATTGGTAGGCCCCAGAGATCAGGAGGTAGAGTTTGATTGGTGGAGGACCCTGTGGAGGAGATTTGGAGCTATGGCATAGCACGGAGGAGCTGGACCACTACTACTATCCCACCACGATGACGTGTAGTCGTACCGGTAGGCTCTGAACCCCTATTTGTGTGAAGTTGATGAAGTTAGCTAAGATGTGGGTTTTGGGGTAGGAATCCAAAATTTGATAAAATAATGAATAAATGAAGGTAAATCATAAAATAGAGTGGGTAGATATGTTAGGTAGGCCAAAATGGCAGGGTGGGTAAGTTTTTAGGCAATTATTGTGGGTAGATGGGTAGAAATAGGAAGAAAGGGGATTTGGGGGCCGTTTTCGATCCGGCCCCAAAATCCCACAGTGACCGATGTCGGTCACTAAGCGACCGGCATCGGTCACCACGCAAGTTGTATAGATTAGTGGGTTCAGAGACCGGCGTCGGTCATGTGTCGACCGACGGCGGTCGTGGGTGACCGGTACCGGTCACCATGGGCAGGAGGTAAGGTTGTGAAAGTAGTTGTGTTGATTTGTTGTAGGCGGGTAGGATCAAGTGTTGGGGTGAAGGGGGAGAAGGTAGAGTGGCTAGGAAAGGTTATTGGGGTGGGGGGAATCGGGTGGTGTATGAGTGGGGTAGGTGGTAGGTTATGGGATAGGTAAAGGGGATATTGTAGGTGTTTGTTGGGTGGGGTTAGTGATATTAGGGTTATTGGGTAGTTGTTTTGTAAAGGGTAGATCGATGGAGTGGGTTATTTTGTAGGCACGTCGGTAGCTAACAATGTGGGATCAGATGCCACCTCTACTAGGGTAGATGCGGCCACATATGGCTGTGCGCAGTGGCGAATCATCATGCGGGAGCTTGGACTTAGCGGAGTCCAGAGGTATAGGGCTATGGATAGGGACCATAGCCTAATGGTTTCTCTCATCGAGAGATGGGATCCAACAACCAATGTCTTCCATCTCCCGACTGGAGAGATGACAGTCACACTAGAGGATGTGTATCGCATCCTGAGACTACCGATCATAGGTGAGGTGGTGTTCCAGGTGGATGTTGAGACAGTGATGGATAGCATCCTGTAAATATTCAGGGATGCAGTCCCATTGATTATGTACCATAGTGCGAGCATCTGCTACGGCGATATGTATCACACACATTGACAGGAGACACTGGCTTTCCATGCTGATGATGATTAGTATCACCTGCTTCACCCTCCCGGACTCAGAGGGAGGCCACTTCCCATGGGCTCTGATGGGAGTATTACATGAGATGGTGGAGGATCACACCTTCTATGCATGGGCACCGGTGTATTTGGTGCAGCTATACAGAGATCTCTGGGGCTATCACCATATGAGACGATTTGGGATATGCTCGACATTCTTGCTACACTGCTGGGCCTATGAGCATATCGTGTGTTTACGACCAGTAGGGTTGCCCCAGCAGTCAGGGCCACAGGCATTTTATAGGTATGGGTTTCAGAGGTGGTTGGGGTCGTGGGCTAGCCACGAGTAGTTATCGCAGGGTGAGATGTCACGTACTACAGGCATATGTTAGAGGGCCTGACCACACTAGATATTATATGGAGGCCATACAGAGGCCATCAGCCTCGTGGAGGAGCTCGAGCACAGCTGCGATGGATCCAAAGACAACTTCCGGATAGTGGGGCGAGATTCGGGGAGTATGAGAGGATTCCCCTAGAGAGGGTATGATGACAGTTGGGCCTACGGCAGGATGAGTCACCTCCCTTCCCATAGTATTGAAGGGAGGATGTAAAGGCACCACACTGTCATCGCAGCCATTGGACCCGATCTAAATAGTAGAGAGCCCGGGCGATGATACGGTGGACGGCACGTCGGTGTTACGAGGTTCATTTTTGGTTTGGTGGGCAGGACAGAGGGCAGCCATGAGAGCACAGCCCGCACAGCTAGATTTGGCGGCTGTTATAGTGGAGAGGGACCATCTCTTAGGCCGAGCATAGTTATTATAAAGGCGAGTTGTTCTGCATAGGCATAGATTGAGCGCTACAGGCGGTTGGCCCAAGCACAAGTATATACACGGCCTTAGGCATAAACAGTACAGCCTCGAGCACGAGCACGAGCACGGCAGCCTTAGTAACGGCAGCGCGAGTGCACCTCGAGCACGGGCATACAGGCAGAGTCGAGGTCCACTTCTATTAGGAGGCGGGGACCAAATTTCACCCAGTATGTTGGCACGGGCCCGATATATGGAGGCGAGTGGAGGCCCAATATTATTAAGATGTACTAGATGAATACCGGTGTCAAGTATCAACCATATGTGGCTCACATAGGCGAGACATCCCGAGTCACAGTCACAGGGGGCGCGGCCACGGTCGGTGGGTCGATCCACGGGTAGGAGCGAGATCAAGCACGAGGGGCCGGTAAGAGAAGAGCGAGGGAGGGGGAGAGAGGCCGAGTCACCCAAGAGCAAAGATGATTTTGTTGATTTGATAGAGGATTTGTTGATAGAGACATTGGTCTATGAACCGAGTGTATATATAGAGGCCTGCGTGCCCTCATAGGATTTATGTATTCATTTTTGTTGTATATACCGGCCTGCGAGCCAAGTACATGTTATATAGTTGATACCGGCCTGCGAGCCGAGTATATTTTTGACATGAGAGGCGGGCCTGTGATGAGTCGAGATTTTGACAGAGACAACGGCCTGCATGCCGACTTTGTATTTTGGATTACAGAGGCCCCATGCAGGGCAAGTTGTATATTGTAACATTGTTTTGATGATATATATAGATGATGAGGTTGATCCATATGGTGTGTATAATTGTGGATTTGATGCATATATTATAATGTTTCATGTGTTTTGTTGATGGTATTAGAATTGGATGTATATTTTGATGATGGTTTGATGATATGCATATGTGTTGATGGTATTATGATGATGATTGTTGATAACTATGTCGTTATGCAGGGAAAAGAGGCGGGCGCCAAGAATTTACAAAAAACAAAGAAAGGACCTATAAGCCAAATGAGATATGTGACCGATATCGGTTATTTAACCGATGTCGGTCACATATGACCGATACCGGTTATGTAACCGACATCGGTTACACTAAAACGAGCTTTTCTAAATATAGAAAAGCTTGGGAGGCAACTAAAGTTCTTATTTTTAGAGTCATGCAACATGTTAAATACGAAGATGTGAGGTTGTTTGTCGTCCATACAGGGTAATTGCATGGGAGAATTGAGTAAGAAGGAGGAAGAGACAGGTAAAGTGATCATGGGCTTGGATTAAGAAGGCGTAAAGGCAAGTTATAGTGAAGAGGGTGGTGAACATGGCTGAACAAAGAGAAGCATCCAGCGGGCCGAGAGGAGAAGGAAGACAGGTTCCACCTCAAACGGCTGCATCCCCAGAGGTATAATTTGTTTTGGTTGGAATGAGATTTTGCATGGTTATAAATAGAATGTGGTAAGGTAAATGGGTAGAAAGGTGATAGGCAAGAGCTTGGGATGGGGTGAGTGTTGTAGGGTAGGTAATCAGGTGTTGGAGATATGTGCGTAGGTACAGAGAGGGGAAAATGAGCGCAGAAGTTATCATAGGTGGTGTTTTTGAGTGGGGTGGTTGGAATTGACAGTGACCGATATCATTTAGGAATAACCGGTATCGGTTAGGTAACCGGTATCGGTTGTCTATAACCGATATCGGTTACTGTGTAAAGTTGTGGATTGCGATAAAAAACACGTGGGAAGTTATTTGTTGATTTGTTGTTTGTTGGTTTAATGTGTGCAGGCACAGGCAGGGTTGAGGATGAATGATAGGGTGCCAACTTTGTTGTCATGGGTCCGAGTGGATGTAACACCAGATTAAGTGGGCATTAATAAACTGTGTGGGGTTAAGCGGAATCTGCTATTATTCACGATCGCACGCAATCATGCTATGTTGCAGGCGCTGATTGAGAGATGGAATCCTGAAAAGAATACCTTTTATCTACCAATAGGGGAGATGATAGTGACGTTAGAAGATGTGTTCCGAATTTTGAGACTCCCAATTACAGGAAGACCAGTGTATCAGGTAGGGCCTAACGCGGCGCGGGTAGTGATAACGGCAGTATTTGGTCCAGCACGCGAGATTTGACACAGTGAGGTTTGACATTCACTTATGGTATAATGTTTGCGGCACACCCTGAGGCAACAAGGTTGGTAGTGGTATTAATGATAGCGGTGGGGTATTATGCATTACCTAGAGCAGAGATGGGGAAGATTTCTGAAATCATTGATGTGTATTATTCGTGAGATGATAGAAGGTAGCGTTACTTTCGCATGGGCACCTGCATATCTTGCGGAGCTATACAGGGGTTTATGGGCATGCAGGTGAAATCACAGGACTACA
Source organism: Taxus wallichiana var. yunnanensis (assembly GCA_018340775.1). Classification (NCBI taxonomy): domain Eukaryota; kingdom Viridiplantae; phylum Streptophyta; class Pinopsida; order Cupressales; family Taxaceae; genus Taxus; species Taxus wallichiana. The sequence goes on along the minus strand of CM031234.1, from coordinate 448,446,697 downwards.
CTGGATTGTGCATACTTATTACATTGTTGGGCCTATGAGCACATTGTGTGTGTGCGACCAATAGGCCGACCAATCCAGGGAGGAGAGACAGGAGTGCAGAGGTTGGGATTCAGATGATGGGTCCAGATAGAGCAAGAGGCAAGAGCCAAGACCGTGATAGATGACGCCGAGTATTATAGGTAGATGTGGGAGATGGTGATGATTGCGGATATCCATTGGAGGCCTTACGGGAACTACATGGTGACGACAAACATAGCCGAGGATTTGAGGGGTGTAGAGCGATTGAGGTGGATCGCGGGACACAGGCCAGGTGAGTACGAGAGGATTCCTCTAGATCACATGCGGTGACAATTTGGATTTGTTCAGGATATACCCATGGCTCATAGACCATACAGGAGGATCGATGCCAAGGCACCCTTCTCACCTCCACGACTGACACTTCCAGAAGGACCAAAAGAGACAAGCGGCCCGATCACAGGGGTAATGGATGCGAAGAGTGACAAAGTCTTATAGATTATGGTGGGTAAGCGAGCTACAAGGTACACGTGAGAGGGCTGATCATCCTGACATAGCTGTGATTGTAGCGGAGAGAGACCACTGCGTGGTTTAGTTCACCAGCTTCAAACACAGGTGAATGAGACAACGGGATTGTTAGAGGTTTCGTAATCATGAGTGGAGAGACTAGAGGCAAGATTCCTCCACACGAGAGGGCGTATTCATATGTTACAGGAGAGATTGGTGGATCAGTGGGAGGAACTAATAGTAGTGGCCCCTTTGAGGATGGAGAGGCCAGGTGAGCAGCATCGACGATCACCATTACTACCTGGTTCAGGATGAGGCGTGGGGGCCTACATGAATTTCATAAGGGTAGAAGAATAAATAAGGATGCCAACCTGCACGTCGATGATAGAGAAGATGTATTTGTTTAACATCTAAATAAAACTAAATATGTATGTTGATTTTGAGTTTATGATAATAATAAGAAATGTTTGTGTTTTGAATGTTTGGATTGATAAAGGACAACAAGTGAGTGTTATCAATATAAATATGTGAAAACATTTATATTTTTAAGCAAAACACAACACATGATAGGTTATGGTAGGGGATGGTCGAGCTAACCTTAGGAGACCCCATGTCTCCTAAGTGCTGCCTATATAGCCCATTACAAAAAGCATGGAGGGGCCTCGGACCGATGTAGTTCTCCCTTAGGACCAGGAGAGGTGAATTCGAGCAATTTGTTGGTTGGTAAAAATTTTGATATTGGTAGGGTAAGGTTGTTGGAGTTGGTAAGGTATAGGTGAAGCGAGGGTTAGCTTACCCAAGCATTAGGGAACCGTGTCCTGATTAAGGTCAACACATAATCCTAGATTCGGGTAAAAGAGGTAAAAATGTCCCATAGTTGGAAAGAGCTAAACAAACCACGTATTATCATAGGATGAGCTTGAATCTCTAGGTACCTTGCATATGCGAGAAGTCAATAGGTGGAAAGAGTTGTATAATCACAATATATCGGTTATACGTCACGTCCCTTGAGTTTTGTTGTTTTGAAAAATGGTGAGGTGAGGTGGATGGTATAGCTGGGGCGTAGAGGACTTGTTATAAGGTGATTATTCTGACGAAATAGATCCAAACCTAAATAGATGAGTCCATGACTCAAAAGTGCTTTTGAATACTACTTTTATTTTTCTGGATATAGACTGATCGATGTGGGAAGTCTATATGGGATATGCATTTTGTTGTTTCTTGAGGTCTTCACGGCGATCAATGCGAAGCTTCGATAGAGGCTAACTTTGTATAATTGTCCTTGAGGAGTAGTCTACTTATAGTAGCATGATGCGGCTTTGCACATAGTTTTCCTTTGAGGGAGCAGTCTAGTTTATAATAGTAGATGCGGCTTTACACATAGCTGTCCTTTGAGGGAGCAGTCTAGTTTAGAGCTTAGAGGTCTAGATGTCCATTTGGCATGAAGTATCTAGTTTTACAGGAAGTTTGACTCAAGAATATCCTAGAATCGTATAATTGAGAACTTGTTATTTTGTGTTAGGAAATATATATTAGTGCTCCATTTGTATGGGTGAATAATAATTACATGTGTAATTATTATTATGATAAATTAGTAAATGTAAAATGTGGTTAGCATGTGGTAAGTTAGTAAGTTAGAATAATAAAACAATTAGTATTGTTTTATTATTATATTGGTGAGAGGTTGAAACCATATGGGTGTATGGTTGTATATGAAGACAAATGTTGTTGTAAGGATTGTTATTTTACATCTCCTATATAATGGAGTGTATTGAAATAGTGAATTAATGAAAATATAATATAGAGTTGTTGATTTCAATTATTGTCTGTGTATCTATTTCATGGATTCTTTGTATTAGATCAGATTAATTTCTACATTTGGTACCAGAGCAGGTTATTCCTATGAGAGCCAAGAAGATTTAAGAGGCCAAAGAGAATATTCAAAAATCCGTCCAAAAAAATACAGCAAGTAGTGTTCAGTAAAATGAACATATCTTCCTCATAAAACATCGGATTGAGGCGATTCTTTTTGGGTTGAAAAGATGAGAAAAAGACGCACAACTTTGTAGTTTACATCAGGGTCAGATTCAGCATGCAGATATGACGAAATTGCTGTCAAACAGACGTTTTTGTGGCTGGAAATGCACATCCGGGAAAAGAAATGCAACACACAGGTTTTTTCTTATTGGTCAATTTTTTTAATTATTTAGCAAAACTATAGTTTAAAATATATATATATTTCTATAGTTTTTGCTTAATAATTGAATTTTGAGGGCAATTCAATTTTATTTTAATTGGACCAATTTACGGGAAATTGTAACCTCAATAACTTTTGCACGGTAACTCAAAATTGAGCACCGTTTTTTGCAAAAGTGTTTATTTTTTAATTCTCATTATAGTGGTTCTAATTTTGGGATAAAATACCCACTTTGAAAAATATCATATTTTTTGGCTATTTTGTGGGACGCATTATCGGTTGTACCCGACGTCCTAAAACTAAAATGTTTCACATTGCGGGGGGAGAATAACTTCAATGTGGAAACAAATGAGCTTCATATCCAAACCCGGCTGAGCTAGCAGCATGTTACTGGAGGATGGAGGCAAATGGAGGTTGGAGGTCATTCAGCGACCTCTCGTCGATTGCAGCAGCAGGGGCCGCATATCGCTTTGGTGACAGTGTGTGTGTGTGCGGTTTGATTTTAGTGCTTCGAGTGTGGTGTGCCTCGGTTTGCGGTGATCCTGTTTTGATAAGTGGAAATTTCACATTGAGGGGGGGAACATGATCCAATGTTCCATTTCCATTATGTCAGCTTTTTCTATGTATGTACGAGCAACATATTTTAAAGAGAGAATTTCCTATGTTATTCCCCTGCAGGTGAGATAGTGATGAGAGTTGTTGATACTACTTTGCATCATCATGATATTGTGGTTGTTAGTTATCCGAAAAAAACTATCCGAGAGGTTGTTGATCTTGTCCTCAAAAACCATCTGTTGTGTGGTTGTTGGTTAACCACTTGGGAAACCATCCAGAGGTTGTTGGTATTGTCCTTGAAACCATCCAGGATCATGAGCATGCTACGTAAGGCGGCACGTTGCGTCTGCAAGACAAAGCGTTTTCCCATGTTCGCACTAAGGGGGAATGTTAGGAAATATATATTAGTGCTCCATTTGTATGGGTGAATAATAATTACATGTGTAATTATTATTATGATAAATTAGTAAATGTAAAATGTGGTTAGCATGTGGTAAGTTAGTAAGTTAGAATAATAAAACAATTAGTATTGTTTTATTATTATATTGGTGAGAGGTTGAAACCATATGGGTGTATGGTTGTATATGAAGACAAATGTTGTTGTAAGGATTGTTATTTTACATCTCCTATATAATGGAGTGTATTGAAATAGTGAATTAATGAAAATATAATATAGAGTTGTTGATTTCAATTATTGTCTGTGTATCTATTTCATGGATTCTTTGTATTAGATCAGATTAATTTCTACATTTTGATACTTTTAAGTCATGAACCGGACTAAAAAGGAGAAGGCATCTTTAAGAGGAGGTGATGATCAAAACCATGTGAGCTTGATTCTATTTTGAGATGCACGAAACAAGGTGTATGAGGTGGTAAATGAGCTCAAGGATGAGCGCAAGGTAGATAAGAAGTGATGTAACACTAAATTCAATAGTAGAGAATGGTCGAGATGTAAGGCATTAAGGGATTGAGCTCAGAGTTTACCATTAAGCAAAGCTAAACGATAAGTACGATCGGTAGATGTGAGTGATAATGTAAGGCCCAATCCAATTAGGAGCAAATTTTCCACGTTTTCTTTTTTCTAGTTTGGTTACATGTTGATTCTCTTTGAGGAAAAGATCACCAATCTTAAAGGTATGCTCATGAATTTTCTTATCATAAGCACGCTTAATGCGCTTTTGATAAATTTTAAGGTGGTCAAGAGCTGTAAGATGACGCTCGTCAAGAAGCTCTAATTGGGCTAACTGCTCTTGGCGGAAGTCATCATTGGTGAGAATATCCTGAAGAGATATTCTGAGAGAAGGGATTTGTATTTTGAGAGGCAAGACAGCCTCGGTACCATACACCAGAGAGAATGGTGTGGCATTAGTGGAAGTACAAATGCTGGTACGATAAGCCCAAAGGGCAAAGGGGATGTGATCATGCCAGTTTTTCCCAGAATTGTTAACGACTTTCATGAGAATTTTGGTTAAGGTTTTGTTAGAAGATTTGGCTTGTCCATTTGCTTGTGGATAGTAGGGTGATGAGAAGCTAATTTTGATACCAAAGTTGTCACAAAGGTCTTGTAACAACTTATTTTTGAAAGATTTTCCATTATCTGTTATCAGGCGATGAGGAACACCAAAACGACAGATAATGTGATGATTGATGAACTCAACAATTTTCTCTTTTTGGTTGAAATGAGTGGAACGGCCTCCACCCATTTAGTGTAATATTCGGTTCTTTGTGATGATCCAATGGTGACGCTGCGAAGAAGGTGGGTGAATCTTGCCAATAAGGTCTAAACCCCATTGTGAGAAAGGCCAAAGATCTCGTGCGACCTGTAATGGGTGGCTAGGAGTATGTTGAAGGTTGGCATGTTGTTGACACATAACACAACGCTTAACATATTCGCAGCAGTCTTTATTGAGAGTAGGCCAATAATATCCTAGGTGAAGGATCCGCTTGGCCATGGCGAGGCCACTAAAGTGCCCGCCACAAAGTCCGTCATGGATTTGTTGGGTGGTATGAGCGACTTCAGCGCCGGTTAGACAGCGAAGGAGGATACCATCGAAGCCACGTTTATAGAGGAGTCCCCCCATGATGACATAACAAGAAACACTTTTAAGAAAAGCACGTTTGCCATTACTAGTAAGGTCAGGTGGTAGAATAGAGGTTGTAAGGTAGTCATGAAATTGGTGATACCAGGTATCCTGTGAATCAGCAGATACATTATTTACCATACAAACATCCGAACTAAGTAAGATGGGGCAAAGAGTTGTTGGACCAAGACAAATATGTCCGAGTCAGTTGGTGAGGCCGGAATTTGTGAGGCCAAGCAAGCCATAGTATCTGCAAATTTATTAGTTGAGCGGGGAATGGTTTGAATAGAATAATGAGAAAATAAGGTCAAAAGTGAATCCATGTAATGTTTGTACTTTTGAAGTTCCTCATTTTTACATTGGTAGATGCTTTATTAAATTGATTTATTACTAATTAAGAGTCACCAAAAATATTAATAGACTTCACACCTAAATGTAACACAACGTGGAGACCCAAAACAAGGGCCTCGCATTCCATTGTATTGTTAGTGCAGGGGAAATTGAGCCTGAATGAAAGAGGCATAGGTTCACCTTCAAGAGGAATGAGAACAATGCCTACCCCTCCCTTGCGCTACGGCATTTAGATCCATCGAAAGAAGAGGGTCATTGGATACAACACATCACCGAGTGAAAGAGTTGCGATGAGTTCATCGGGAAAGTAAAATTGGTAAATTGTTCCCAGGTAAAGGGCTTCTGCGAGTTGGTCTCACGATAGTTTCTCCTTTGACCGATTTGGTGTAGAAACTCAAGGTCGAGGTCGGCGAGAGCATAAGCCATCGGGCGATGCGTTGGTTTAGATGAGGTTTAGCGTACATATAATGTATGGGGTCAGCGTTGGTGATGACAAAAGCTTTGTGATTCGGAGGTAATGTCGGAGTTTGCGGCCACAAATGATAGGCGCTAGGCACAACTTTTCTACATGTGTATACCAAGTCTCGTAATCCACAAGAGTACGACATATGTAATAAAATGCTTGTTCTTAATGCTCGAGTCATGATGTACGAGCATGGATCCTCTGACATGGTCGGTGGCGAAAGGTAAAGGTAGAAAGGGTGATCGTCCCGAGGTGGGACAAGCACAGTGGTGGGCTGCAAGAGATAAGCTTTAAGATCCTCAAAGGCTTGGTGGCACTCTTCGCTCCATTGAAATATAATGTTCATTTTAAGGAGATGAAGGACAGGTTGACATCAATCCAAGAGTTGTGAAATGAAACGCCGGATAGATTGGATTTTCCCTGCAAACTACGCAATTGTTTGAGGTTAGTGGGTGGGGGCATTTCTAGGATAGCTTTGACTTTAGCTGGGTCGACCTCAATGCCACGCAAAGAGACGATAAAGCCAAGGAGTTTTCCCAAAAGGATGCCAAAGACACATTTCTTTGGTTGAAGATGAACACAGTATTGTAATAGGCGATCGAAAATAATGGTTAAAACATCGAGATGTTCACTGCGATGTTTGGATTTTCCAAGAAGATCATCGACATAATCCTTGAGGATAGTGTGCATAATGTCATGAAAAATATAATTCATAGCCCACTCGATAGGTTGCTAGCATTCTTAAGGCGAATGGCATGACACGATAGCGAGAAGGTCCCCAGGAATAATGAAGGTAGTTTTATGTTGATCGGCGGGCTACCAAAATTTGATTGTATCCCAAGAAGCCATCCATGAGAAAGCATCTCATGGCGGCGGTGAGATCAACAAGTTGATCAATGCTAGGTAGGGGAAGTCGTCCTTTGGGCAAGCGAGGTTAAGGTCCCGAAACTCCATACATATCCAAAGTCCCCCGTCGCTTTAGTGACAGTGCGACATTAGAAATACATTGCGGATAGTCAATAGGTAAGATGAAAGAAACAGAAAGGAGGCGTTGAAGCTCTTCTTTCACCAAGAGGGCAATGCATGGATGCATTTTTCTCAGATTCTGTTTAATTGGTTTAGAGTCCGGTTTGAGTGATGTTATGGACAACAATGTCAGGATCGATTCCTAGCATGTCGGCGTAGGACCAAGCAAAAGCTTGATTGCGGGCACGAAGGAAGGTAGTGAAGGTGACTTGTTCTAATACGTCGAGAGATTGTCCGATCTTTAAAATGTGAGGATCATCCTCTATGTGGATGTTGATTTCTATATTCAATTCATTCAACATAGTTTAGGTGTCGATGGTAAGGCACGTTGAATATAAGAGTCGTCCCGCACTTTTGGTAGGTAAGGATGGAGTCATCATCCTGGCATTCCATAACATTAATTGAAGGTGAATCTTCTTCGATCATGTTTGGATACAAAAGGGGGAGAGAAGATGGGTCTTCACTATCATTTTGATAAGTGAGAGGACCCAGGAAGATAGCATTCACGAAAAAAAAAGTTAGGAGGGATAGATTCCGGGTCTATCGACTCTGTGGGTGAAGATGGAAAAATGGGCGATGATGGTTCGGAAGGGGTGACTTCGTTGTTTTCCTGGATACAATTGACATGAGGTTTCTTCGGTGTAGGTGATTCAAAAAATCCAATACCACAACGATCTTTGTGTTTGCGGGTAGTTACGGGAATGATCGTATATCGGCCTTGTTCATAAAGACCGAAACCAAAACCCTTCCAAGCATAGACACAGGAAGGTGAGAGCGAAACGACGGTTGGTTAGATATCGAAAATCAGATTAGAAGGGAACCACACCAATGGGATGTTTAGGGGTGACAGAGGATGTGTCGACACCCCCATACGTTAGGTTAGTGCAGCAATTAGTTGGTCCATAGGATATCACCTCCCCCACACGATGGTCGTAGGTAGGATGCGCATGTAACTATCCATACTCCTGTGGGGTATGAAAGGTGCTAACGTTGTATAGGAGGTATTCCCCCAGCGATAAGATGTTGAAAAAAATCTACCAAGGGATCTGAAGTTGGGATGTAGTCCGCGGGGAAGGAAGTGGTATTTAGGGCGGTGGGTTCATTGGTTGAAGGTGTGAGTGTGGTTAAGGTGGATGGTTGAGGCGTGGTTGAAGTAGATGGTTGGGCTGGATCAATGGGTGCCTTGATTGGTACAAGCACATCATTAGGGTGATATAACATATTGCAGGTTTTGAAGGGGGAAGCGTCAGCTTTAACGGTGTATGACTTCCCCTCATACTCAAATTTGATGTATCTATGTAAGGTGGAGGGAACGCATCCCATAGCTTGGATCCAAGAGCGGGTTAACAACATGTTGTATTGGAATTCTCCCTCAAGGACATAGAAGAGTTTGGGTAAGGTACATGGCCCTACATGAATGTTAAGGATCATGGTGCCTAAGGTAGAAGTAATAGCATCGTTGAATGAACACAACATGGTGGGATTGGCACACATGCGGTAGGAGGGATATTCATCTATTAGAAGGCTTTGGAAGAGATGATGTTTAGGCTAGCACCCCTATCGATCATAACACGACGTACCCAGATGTCCCAGGACGTAAGCTAAGATGAAAAGAGTAGGATCAAAATCTTCTACACCAAAGACGCACAATTTCTTCTTGAAAAAAGCGACAAGGCGACTTGTCTGTGCGGGGGCGGAAGTGGTTATGGAGGTAGGTTGTTTGGTGAGAGAAGTGACGTGGTTGGGTGTTAAAATGGAGGTGATGGGTAAGGTTTCATTAGGTAGGACCTCTATCCCTTGAAGGATCTCAATTAGAGCTTGTCGATGTGATTCAGATGTTTGAATGAGATCATAGAGTGTCATTTTACAGGAGATTGGTGAAGTTGTTTGATCATGTTGCGATGGGAAACTCCATCAGAGATGGGATAGGAAGGTCCATGAATGACCACTTTAGGTGGTGGTGCGATCGGCATAGCAGAAGGAGAAGGAGAGGTCGCAGTGTGCTTTCTTTAGCTTTCCCATTGTTTTTCTGACCTTGAGTAGCAATGTTAATCATGTTGATCTCGTGAATACGAGAGGAGGAAGATGGCGGGGATAAGTCATTATTCTCGAGAGATGGGGTTGCAATGATGATAGATTTTGGTGAGATGGGGATAGGTGGTATAGGAGAAGGGATCGAAGCTAAGGGCTTCTTTCTCCATAAATTGTCTTTCTCAGGTTGTCTATCCGAGATAGGTGGCCAGTGAAGGATGGCTTTCAAAGCTTTACATTCTTCTACATCGTGTCTGGTGTGTGATGGTAAGCACAGATTTTAGATTCATCATAACCTATAGGTCAAGGTTTAGATGGATCATAGAGTCTGAGTGGGGGTAGGGAAATGGTCACATCCCCTACCAACATATCAAGGATCTTGGAGTAAGATCCTTTGAGTGGGTCAAATTCAGATGAAGATGAGGCTGTTGATTGAGTGGGTGAGATTTTTGATTGTTTTGGTAATGGTTGGGTACGAGTGGTTCGTACGGGTGGTGATTTAGGCAAGGGATTTTGATGATTGGTTTTAACTAGGTGTGGTTTCTTCTACGTAGAAGTTATGTTTAGCTGGTTAGATGATGAGGCCCCAGCTGACGTGGTGGCAAGAAACAACCACGGGGAGAGAGGAGTGACAACAAACAAGTCCTTCGATGATCGAGTTTTCTTAGGGTTGGCAGGTAGGTGAGATACTTGGGGCGACGGTGTTGAGACGCCCGTGGGTGTCTGTAGGGGTGCAAAAGGTATAGGTCATGTTAAAGAAGATGTGGGAGGCATGGTGTATTGAGGCAAGGTGGAGGGGTGAGGCCCTAATATAGAAGGTAGGTGTGATGGTGAAGGTTGAAGCCGTGCCTGCTGTATCGGTGTGATTGGGGGTGAGGGTTTTAGTTGTGGCAGAGGCATAGATTGGACTCGAGGAGATTGGGTCTGTCTCCTAGGTGGATTGACGACATTATTTTTGGATAAATCTAACCGTTTAGGTGGGTGTGTCAGGCTGGGTATTGGTGAAGTCCCAAGCGTAGGGGAAGGTTTGGTTAGGTTGATAGAGGTGGCTGAGGGATTTGATAGAGATGAGGGGGGTGAAGGTGAGGACATAGGCATTTTGAGCTTTTGTAAACACCTCGGGTATATGGTAGAGGTGTCTGGATTAGTCATCTGCATTTGAGTAGAGCATGGTGTACTCAAACACTCCCATAAGACTCATCTATCTTCTGGGGGATGACAATCTTCACGTGTGAATAGGAAATTTGGTATGGAAGAGAGGTGGGTTGTGATTCCGGTCCACTGTGGGTGTGATACAGGGGGTAAATGAGGCGTTGTATCAATGGGTGTTAAGAGGTCAACCGGTCGCTAGAAAGATTTAGGTGATGAAGAACTAATAGGTAGGAGGGCATGTTCGAGGGGATCCATCATGATTAAGGAGTTTGGTGATGTAGGCTCAAGGGGTTTCTCCTCTAAGGATGACAGAAAAAGTGGCAAGCCTTCTTCTTTTGCAGCAAGAGTGGTGGAAGGAGATGTTTGGGAAATAGATAAGTTAGATAACATCTGCTCACAATCTTGCAGGGATGTGGTGTAAGAAGGTTCATTTGTGAGAAAATAATTCAGGCGGTTAATTCCTTTATGGGTAAAGGAATAGCGAGATTTTCCTCTTGTCTGATGAAGGAGAAGGGGGAGAATACTGCGTTGGTGAAGAATCTTGATTCAGAATTTCCTCAATGGAAGCCCTGGGTTGGGAGTTGAAAATCACATGGATCTCATGCACACTCTTCTCCTCGGCTGAGGTGTCTTGGTTTTATTCTTGTTAGATGCATGGTTTGGAAATGGTTTGTTGAAGATTTTTTAAATTTTGATTAGTGGGGGCATTAGGATTATCGAGAGTTATATCCCCCGCATCAACCATTTCCTGCACTATGTTTTTCAACATCTTGCAATTTTGTGACTGTGTCCCTTCATGCGATGGAAGTTACAAAAGTCATTTTCTTTATACCAAGAAGGTATAACGTGGGTGGAATCAAACCCAGTGAGGTTTAACAGGAGGCAAGGTGATAGCTCCTACTTTAAGCAATTTGTTTAAGATCACACCATAAGTTTCTCCCAAGGGAGTGTAGTTGATGGGCTCGGCTTTATACTTATAGGTGGCTTTCAGCTAGGTATTAGACAATGCTTGAGATTTGACCATCACTGCGTGTATGGCACCCTTTGATTTTGAAGCAGCTGATGTGTGAGAGTTGGTGGTGTTGGGTTTGGTGGTAGAGTCTTGGGTCCAAAAATTTGATATTTTGTTACGTAACCTCAATTTCTCCTCCTCTAAGGCTCGAATCTCTAGTTTCCGAGCCATAGTAAAGGCCTCATCAAAGGTGTGGAAAATTTTAATTTGGAGGGTGGGAGAAATGTGTTTAGCACAGGCCCGTGTAAAGAGTTCAATGAGCTCGGCCTGAGGTAAGGCGTAAGTAAGTTGGTTGATAAGGCCCCGCCATCATCCAATGAAATCTGTGATAGACTCCTCTTCAAATGTCGGATGGCATAGAGGTCGGTAATGGATACTTTCTTAGAAATATTGATGGAGAAGTGATCCAAGAAAGATTGAGTCTTGGGCTAAAGCACTTTACCACTCCAAGGCAGGTCCTGATAAGGACATGGGAAAGGTACAGAGTAGTAAGGCATCGTCATGAGCAATCAAATAGCAGGCATGTCTGAACGATCACAAGTGTTGTTGAGGGTCTTCCTTACTATTAAAGCGAGTAAATTTCAGTAATTTCCATTGAGGAGGATATGTATGAAGGGGGACAGAAGGATGAATAGGATCTCGACAAACTTGCTTATATGTCAGGGTGTTACAACTTCCTGAAATAGAAGCCTCAAGATTTTGCATCTTGTACATCATCTGTTTGATTAAATCATTGGTTGGGTTAGATGATGGTGTTGTCGTTGTAAACAGAGGAGGATTGGTCCAAGAGCCGCTACTAGACAATGGTGGGATTGAATGTTGATAAGATAATGGTGATGAATGTGTTGGGGCAGCCGAATAAGGGTGTCCTATATAAGAGGTTGAGGCCACCTGGATGAGTTTGTGGAAATGAAAAGGTGGGCGAGCTTGTGAGGGAAAGCTCGTGTGTATAGGTGGCAGAGAGAAAGTTATAAAAGAGACATTCTGTGAGAGAGATGAGGTAGGGTCAGTGGATGGTAGTGATATGTGGGGCCCTAGATTAATGAAAGGAAATCCAATTAGTGCAGTATGAACCACCAAAGCCGCTGAGCTGGGAGACAAGGCTAAGGATGAAGACGGTGAGGTGGAGTTATTAGGTGGGGAAGGGGCTAAGTGAGTGGTGATACTAATAGGCATACCAACGAGGAGCTGACCGTCGGGTGTACGGTCAGGGGTATGAGACAAATAATATTGTACGGTGCTAGGATTAGCATCCAAAAATTTGGCAAATTCCTTATCTCCTACAGGGATCTTGGGAAAATTACTGGTATCCGTAGGATTCCCCATAGGATGTGCAGGGGGTGACTCAGGCGAAGGCACGGAATGCAGGACATGTGAAACCATGGCTACAACTTGTTTCTGGGTGATAGCAACCATGGACAAGAGGACATAGCAGGGATTTAATTAATCCGGAATAGAAACAACAACAAAATGTTGGAATTGATAGGTTGCTGGTTTGTCAAGAACTGTTAAACACAATGAACGATATCACCAAATAGCCGATGTCGGTCGAAATGTAGCAGCGTCAGTTAGTTAACCGATGTCGGTAGTATAGGACCGTGTCGGTCCATGTGAAAGAAAAGAGAGGATGTAAGAAGTGCTGATGCAGGGATAAAAATGCTTAATATACCTACCAAACTGTCTTGAATTGATCACTTTGAAACAAAGGTATGACGAGAAACAACTAAAAACAAGCAAGATGCACAAGCAAATCAAGAGACTAACCTTAGGATTAGTTTTAATCACTTTGGGCTTATACCTTAGATGCCAGATGATGTCAATCCTAAACAAAATACCTAAGGGAGATGTCAAGTTTGTTTGGGCTCATAAGGCTACCTCAATCGGTGGAGGAATACCGCGGGAAGGGGGATGTTTGAGTTATTGTGTTGATTATGATGTGATTTGGTATGTGTTGTGCAATGAGAGTAAGATTAATTTCTCGTCAATACCATGGATATCACCCCCACGTGTACGACCTGTTACTTAATCTATGTTCACTAGAATTAAAAACAGCAAGCAAGAATGTGATGCACGTGTTTTAAACCCAAATCGAAAATGATATTCGATGAAGCAAAGAAGATGAATTTCACTAATGAAAAGATGTGAAAGAAAGAAAAATTATTTTACCAAAATGAAAAAATATTTTGTGAATATTTAGAAGAAAGAAACAGCAAGTGTGCTCCCTATATGAAAGCAAGCAAGAAAGAAAGAAACCCGAAAAGGGTCCCACCGGGCGTGCCAAAATGTTTCACACATAATTTCGTTCCAGAATAGAGTTGCTTCTATCCTTTCACTCTCTTGAGAAGAGATAAGGGTTAGGGCTAGGAGGAATACTGTGAGTGTTGGGAAGGTGTGCGTGTACCGTAGAGAGACCGAGATCGATTATGAAGAACTCATTTTTATGCAGGAAGGACTACCTATAAGTAAGAATACAAGACCACCGGATCTTAGTTAGACAATAAGTGAGGGAACTACCTTGGGCCCAGGAAATATTAGACTTCCTTTCAAAGGTGGTCAGTTCCCCTTTTAATACAAATTAATGCAAATGATAACAAAGAAGCTATTGCGAAATCACAATTTAGGTACCTTGTTAAAAAGCAATAGAGACTAAACTACCAATAATAAAATGTCATGATGTTTGTTTGGTCACCGGTTATTGATGCATTCAGATCAAGTTACAAGGATAGACCCAGCTGGATATGAGATTGTTTGGGGGTAAATAAGGGAAAGGTTGGTTTTGGTATAAGTCACAGTGACCGATGCCGGTCACTGGATAACCGACTGCGGTTATAACACCGATACCGGTAGAAGATAACCGATATCGGTAGGGGCAGTGATTTAGGGGTTTCGAATGGAAGTCAGTTGTAAGGTGGTTATGGTGTTTATAGGGTTAATAAATGATTGGGGGGGTAGTAGGGTGATGGAGAAAACTCAGAGAGTGAGAAAACTGTCTTTGGGGCAATATCGGGGTTGATGAATGAAAGTTAGGTGCAGAGTGCTGCCGGTGGTAGATCTAGGAGTGAGCTTATAATTATTATGAATTAAAAGTTCAAGAAATGGTGTTTAGAAACATACAAGATACTACTTACTAGTTCCTGATGAAGATACAGGTCCAAGGAATGTGGTGGCGACAGTAAGGCTTAGTTGGGATGATCCGGTATTGGAAAGCAAGCTGATGAAGCTATCCTCAGTCTTTCCCAATGCTTGGACGAGTGTGACAGTGATCTAGTTGCTCAGTTATAGTCTTGGGCTCGATCCTCTTCTCTGCAACCTCTTCTCTCTCTCCTGCCAAATGAATTCCAGATCCTTTCTTTTTGGTTGGGGGAGGTCATTTATAGGGAACCGATGGCAGTTACGTAACTGACGGACGTCGAGTAGAAACCGATGTCAGTTAGGTCAAAGTGGCTATTTTTAGTAAAATAGCCATCTTTCCCTCCTTTTCTCCCGAGGGATCAGTTGTGGGCTTGGTCAAGTCATTATTAGGCTCATTTTGGTGCGGGTGAGGGGTGATGAGTCATGGGTGTGGGTCTGGACCAAGTCATAGGTCTTAATTAGGTTGGTTTAGGGTTAGGGCTAGGTCATGATGAGGTGGCAAGGTGAGGTGGCAGGGTTGGAGATGTAGATTTATTAATTATAAGGTAATTAATAAATAATTAAGTGTGTAAGGTTTAGGTGGTGAGGTAGGGTTAGGTTGTGGGACGAGATACGGGTACAGGGTGTCGTAAGACACAAATTTGGTGTCTACACCAAGAGTCTCTTCACCGTACCCAATCAAGATGAGTTTTTATGACTTCATGTCCAATTTATTTCTGTTATGTTTGGGTATGTGCATGCTTGCTTTACACCCGAATACTCTGAGGTGTGTAATGGATGGTTTCCTTTTTTACCATGCTTCTTGTGGTGTTATTCCATCAAGAGCAGTTATGGGCACTCTATTCAACAAATACACTGCTGTTGTCTTTGTTGCTTCTGCCCAAAATGTCTTTACAAGTCTGGAATCATCAATCATGCATTGCACCATTTCCATGATAGTACGATTTCTTCTCTCAACAACACCATTTTACTGTGGTGTGTGTGGAGGAGGCATTTGTTTATGAATCCCGTGAGTTTGTAGGGAGTCTCTGAACTCATCACTGGTGAATTCCCCCCCTCGATCTGAGTGGAGAGTTCTGATGTGATGACCAGTTTCTTTCTCAACTCGCTATTTTGAACTTTTTGAAGGTTGCAAACGCTTCACTTTTCTTGCGAAGACGTAAAATCCACATTTTCCATGAATATTCGTCAACACAAAGCATGAAGTACTGGAACCCGTAATGACTTGCTCTGATGGACCGCAAAGATTGGTATGAACCGGTAAAGTTTACCATGAGCTCGAAATGTAGTCCTCTGGAATGAAACTCTATGTTGTTTTCCTACTTACAAAGGTGAGGACACTTGTCTATATCCTTCTGAAGAGATGGTAGCCCATGTACCATATTACACCGGTGCGGTGTTTCGAGATATTTGAAACTTACATTACCAAATATCCGATGCCACATCTCGTGCTTTGAGGTGGATTTTTAGCCACAAGTGCTTGATCGTCTCGTGAACGAAATCAAGTTGGAACATGCATCCCACATTGGAGGATTTTGTAATTATTTTCAAGCCTCTTGATTTATCTCGATCAAACACATTTTCTTGCCGGGTTGACTATCAAAGTCAATTTTCAAGTTGTGATCTAGGAGTTGACTAACTGAAATAAGATTCTTTGTCAACCCAGGGACATATAGGACATCTGATAGTCTGCATTTGTGTGAAACAAGGGGTAGAGAAATGTTTCCAATCCCACAACTATATATGAAGAATCATCTCCCAACAAAACATTATTTTTGATGGCGTGTCCCTCATTGAAATAAACCAGTCTCTATGGTCGGTCATGTGTTGAGTGGCTCTGAATCAACATACCGAGACACCACTAGATGACATGGATGGTTCACTTGAGCGAGCGGTGATCAAGAAGTCTTCATTGTCGAGACTAGTCTTGTTGTTCGACAATATTACCTTCTTTGGTAGGTCCTTTTCCCATTTTTCCGCGATGAATTGTTGTTAGAATTTCCCTTGTAAGATTGTTGTTGTTGTGGTCCAAAGTTGCTAGATGAACCTTTCTTGTAAGTGTTATACCAACAATATTTTAAGTCATGTCCTCTTTTGCAGATAGGACATTGCTTCTTCTGTTGATTGTCCCCGTGAAACTGATTCTAATGTTGGGACTTCTTATAGGAATTAGGTTTTCCTTTACCTTTTCCTTTCCATTTTTGATGTGAAGACAGTGCCTACTCCTCTTCATCATCCTTATTGTGCATTGCTTCCTCTTGTTGCAGTAGGTTTACCAGTTTGTCAAAACCAACTATCATATTTGTCATGTTTAGTGTTGTGACAAAAATGCGGTAAGAAGAGGGGAGTGCTCTCAGAACAATGGGAATGAGAGCATCATCTGTGATTGGTTCCCCAGGGCTAAAAGTGAAGCCCTCAATTCTGTAACTCTTCTTAAGAAAGCTTTAATTTTCTCATTCTGCTTGAACTTTAGTGTATGTAACTGACTCTGCAAATTCAGTATGACATTCTTGTTCTTGGCCTCGTATATTGTGCTTAATTTATCCCATGCTTATTTTTTGTTTTGGCATCTCGAATGTGGGTTTACACATCATCGACACTCCAAACAAGATGATGAGTTTGGCCTTCTAATATACTTTATCAAACTATTGTTGTTGTGTTGTATCGTTGGTGATCTCGGTTACAATACGATTCACAATGCAGACCAGATTTCTTCAAACTCAAGTTGTGTCTTTATTTTTGTCTTCCATGCAACATAGTTGCTTCCTCTGAGCAATTTTGAATCGGGAGAAAAAAATTTGGTGGCATTGGTGCCCATTTTATAGAGATCACTCACAAGGTTTGGCTCTTATCACTCCGATATTAGGTCTCCTAATCTATATACAACAATCGATCCGATAATGAACCTCTCTATATACGCGCCCTTCCGATATACCCATTGGTACATGGAAGAAGCTCGCCCTTTCTATATACCCATGCAGTACGTGAAAGAGGCGTTAATGTACGCGAAAAGAATTCCATACATGGTACCAAGACAAGTACTAATGGGGTCTATGTGATTATTGACACTGGCTCAAAGAAATATCCTCATACGTGTGCATAACTTTGCTATATACTTGGATAATTTCTCACCATATTTATGTCGTGCAATCGTTCACGAGACAGATGGGATGGTTCATAGCATGTGCACTATGACCTTATTACTCCCAAAATCAATTTATAGGGACGATGCCCAAACGATGTTTATTACAGCTATATTAGGCGTTTAGTGCGGTAGTAGTCATGAAGGCTTTACCCATAAGTGCTTCCCATAGGCACCGTATATATACGAACAGCTGTGAATGAGATCTAGGATCTTGTGAGTGTTACAAAACCAATTTTTTTATTATTTTTGATTACAATTCTGCCAAATATCGAGCGATTACAAAGATGCGATTGTGATAATGGCAACTCAGTAAATTAGTACAATATACAACAAGATACAATTTACATTCAAAAAAGCTGGAAAATTTGAATGGTAAGCAAAAAAAAATTGTTTATTGCCCAGGTGGCCTCCGAGCCCAATATGACTTGCTGAGAAAACAACCGTAAAAAACTAGCTCAAAATGAAGTTTTTAGGTAACCCTTCTTTGGCAAAAAGTGCTCAAAATGTAAAAATATGCAGAGTGGAGAAAAAAATTGCCCTAAAATAAGGTTTTTCTAGCTAAATTTAGTTAGTTATAACTAAATTTGAATTTTCCCACTAAATTTAGTGGTTCCGCCAAAAAATCCGCCTAATTTCAAAAAATTAGTTTTGTATTATTGGTGGGATTCGAACCCCACATCTCATCCCTCCAAGTCGTTTCCTCTATCCAACATGGCTCATATGAGCGCTTGAAATGGAAATGAGAAAACTTGTATTTAAAGTATATGAAAAAATGACATACCTTTGTAAACAAAGACCTGGCAGAGACTCCACGTGTCTGTGAATGAGTGGATGGCGCTTTAGGGTTTCCTTATGCATAGAAAATGGATCTAAGACGTTTTTTTAATTTCCATGCCTTTGTATTGTGTTATATTCCCCTATGGTCACCGTTTGCAAGGTTTTTGACTCCTTTTGATCACTGTTTTTTATAACAAGTCACAATTTGTATTAAAACCTTTTGGTACTAGAGTGAATTAAAGCTCTGGCAAGGTTGCGAAAAGATTGCAGAAGAAGGAGAATTCATGGAGAATAAATCTACAACAAAAGGAGAGCCGGTATAGCCTCTTGCAGCTTCTCAGAACCCCCTGCAAACCTACAACCTCTTGTTCAGTTCTAGGCATTTGGAACGCAAATTTTTTTTTGCACTAGTCTTTGGGTGCACCAGAAAAATCTACTACAGTATAGAAATTTTCAAAAAAAAAAGATATTTATTAATTTTTTCCCCATTATGGGTTTTGTCTCTAATATTAGAGAAACAATATAGTCCCTGCTATTGTTAGCAGACCTATGCATTTGGAGGACTATGCTTCTATTTTGCAGTGAGTTCTCGTCCACGGACTCCTTTCACAAAGCTCAATTTGTTTCAAGATCTGGCGTGATAGTTACATTGGGGCAAGTGACCTCCTTGCACACGTTGTAGTCATTTATTACATAGGCCGAGCATATTGTTTGGTATTGTAGGTAAATGTTTTGGAGTGTTGTTGGTACAAAGGGAAGGGCATATTCCTTGTTACCCCCGTTGCATGTTAATTGAGCTTGAACAAAATACAATTGTGCATGAAAATACAATTGTTGCATATACTTGTAATTATTGTGCATCTACAGGACAATGGAAAAGCGAGTGTGAATAGGTTTCACATGAGTTTCAACCATTATTGGTAATAAATTCATATTCATGGAGTTAAAATAGTTTTATAGACAATATTTGGCATCTTAAAGTTGAAATGAAAGAAAGTTATCACAAGATAAAGCCTCTCGGGCTTATACGGTGAGGTAAATTTAGGGTTTGAGAAGAAAACTTGTGATAAAAACCCCAAACTTGTAATATTGCTCTATAATTTTGAAGAATCAACTATTACATAGTTATTTAGGATATTCAAGAGGAATTTCAAGTTTTCATTGGCTAATTTTTCTTATATTCTTGACAATCTAGTTCACGGGATGGTGTTTATAGTGGAAGGCCTAATCAAAAGAAAAATTAACAAATGAACGAAGGATTTTACTTGGAACCCAAATTTGAAAATTTCTACAAATAAATAAGGGCTTAATGGGTTCCCAAAAAGGTATATAGTGTGTGGAGAAACTTCGTGAAAATAAATTTATGAAGGGAAAAGGATTGTCCTAAATTTAGAAGAGCTTGTGAGAAAAAAAGAGAAAAAGTAAGATAGAGAGAGAAGGAGAAGGATTAGGGTTATAAAATTTTGCACACATATTATTAATGGTAAAGGGTTCTTGAACGTGTTTTGACTTCTTTGTGGATAATTTAAAATCATTCCAAACATGGAAGTAGTAATGGAATTGGTCCTAAGGGCACACTAGAATGCTAGTTTGAGAAAATAGATAAAATAATGCTATGTTGATCTTTGGAATGAATTTTATGGTTGTATTAACAATTTTTTGAAGTGAGTAACCATTTGAATGAGATAGGAATCCTTAGTGAAGCTAAGAAGGAAAAAATGCATGTTTGTAGAAAGAGAGAGCTAGTTGAGAAGCTTGAAGAGAAGTGTAAATAAGGTATGTACAAAGTGAGTTTGGATGAAGAGAGATGTATTTGATGATTAAAATGACACCCGAGGTAAGGTATGAACCAGGATAATAATGAGTATTGAATCCATTCAAGGTAAATTCGATCAATTAGTGCAAGAATAAGCCATTTTGGGGTTGAAAAGATCTTCATATGCAAAGATAGGTGATTTTTTTGTTGGTTGAAACCTACTTAAATTGTGAATACATGGTTTTTTTCTAAGCCTTTCTACATCATTTGGTATCGGAACTTGAGGCTCTTAATATTATTTCTTATAGTTATTTGAGTGAATGGTTTTGTGGCTAATAGTGTTGTATAAGTGTGTGTCGTGAAGAAAGTGAAAGGTGAAGAGTGAGAAGAATTAAAAGAAGAGAGATCAAGAAGACACCAATGCACAGTGTCGCAATCCTAGGTGAGGTGTAAAGAATATGAAAGGTGTAAAATACTTATCGAGAGAAGAAGATGGGCCAAGAGGAGGTTAATAAGAGATTCGTGGAAGATGATTAGCCACAAAATAAGACAAGAAGAGAGAAAAATAAGATAGATGAAGTCAAGAAGAAATAAGAGAAAAGAAATAAAGAGGAATAGATAGAGAAAGAGATGAAAAAGTTGAGAGTGGATATAGAGAAGTTAACAAAATTAATGAAGAAAAAAACTATGGGATTGATTTTTTCATAAAGAGAAAATCTAAATGGCCTATAATGCAAATTATGAGAAGAAATCAAAGATTTCAATTGATGAAGATGATCACGAGATGAAGAGAAGAAGGTGAGACAAGAAGAAAATAAAGAGAAAGAGGTTGTCAAACAAGTGAATGAAGAAAATATACATGTAGAGCTCTTGAAACTAGTTCAAGGACATGGGTATATAATACCTAAATGGATGAGAAAACATGAAGAAAAGGAAGAAGATGAGAAGACCAAGAAAAAAGTGAGGAAACAAGGGAACAAGAAGCAAACAGAGAGAGAAAATAGACCTCTTGAAAACAAAAGCCAAACACAAAACACCGAAGATGATATGGAAAAGAAAGGAATCCCATGTGGAGAAGGTAAAGGAGAATGAAATGATGATGAAATAGGATGAAATCATAGCAAACAAGAAAATTTAAGAGATCAAGGAAGTGAAGAAAGAAAAGAAGCAGAAAGGTAAGAAAAATGGATGATTTATTGATTGATATTGATGATTTTATGGGTGAATTCCTTGAAAATGTACAAAATCATTCAATTGTGCATTTGAAGACATTGGGAATGTTGACAAGAAAGAGTGTTATCAAATTTTCATCAATGAATGTGATGAACTAGTAAAATAATTGTTTTTTATGATGGATGAAGAAAAAAGGGATATAGGTGCGATTGAGAAAATTTTGGTTTCTTGGGCATGTAATGATAAAAATGAATACAAGGAAGTTGTAAATACAGATTTAAAGTAGTTAGGTATGGAGGTGCATTAGCAAGGAAATGAAGGTTGTGGAAAGACAAATAAAGATTATGTGATGGAGATGGCCCATATATGGATGAGGAGCAACATAAAAGATGAAGACCAATGTATTTTTGTTGTTATAATATTTGTGTGTACAAGTACGAAGAGTGGAGACTTGAAGATGATGAAAAAAAATATCAAGATCAAGAAATAAAGAATAAAATTGAAATCAAATGGAAGGAAAAAAATAAAATTTTGGGACCCAAGTGGATATGAATCAAGAAAGGACAATGGGAGCAAGGAAGGAAGACCAAGGATAATCAAAGAAGATGAAAACTCAGTTAGAGACATGACTATGCAAGAAAAGCATATGAAGGATTTTTTCCACCTTGGGAGTATGATGTAGGGACATCTTTAAGAACATCCAAAATTGACTATTCCTCATTCTAACCATGGTTGGGAGGTCAAAGCAGGTGTGTTGGAGCATGATGAAGGCATAAGAGAGAGTTTAAGATGTTAAAGAATTTGAAATTTCAAATTGGAGCTTTTCCTCCAAAAATGTAATTCAATTCTAAAGGCATGTTAAAGATTTCTAGGGTTTTTTCAAGGGTGTGTAAGTGTCTTGATGGGTTTTTAAGAGTCCTAGGATGTGTAATGAGTCTTCAAGTGAGGGTGTGAGTCATGAAATGTGTGAAAACAATGTAAAATTCCTAAAATGTGTTTAAAAGGCATAAATAAGACATGTAAAAGGTGGTTAAGGTTGAATGAGGAAGATATAATGGATGGAATTAGAATATATGAGAGAGAGAGAGAGATTCAGTTAGAAGTCACTCCTCGAGGATGAGGAAGAGGGAAGGTAAGTGAAGGAAGTAACACTGTAATTTTGTATGAAAATTGTGTATATTTCTATTAAGGACTCTTATTTTTAAATGGTTTCATTGTGTGAGTGTCTATATTGGTTGAGTTTTGATACATTTCCTTGTGGAAGACTCATGATTCATCTATGTAGTTGTCTTGAGAAGAACCTCTCTGCATGTGCTTCAAATTGGTATCTTTTGCATGTTGGTACCTTGTCTTGTTATTATAAAGATGCTAAACTATGTTATAACATATGTATGACTGCGATAGCTATTGAAAAGGTTTATTGATGAGTTAGAGAATTGATTAATGTAGAGAAAATTTAGGGAGTGTAGTTAGTATGAAGGGAAGGGAAGATTCCTTGTTATCCCCTATTGCATGTTAGTTAAGCTTAAGAAAAATACAAATGTGCATTCTTGAATATTATAGTGTGACTATGAATTTGAGTAAAGAACCTACTAATTATTTATTTATTGATCCTATTATAATAAGATAAATGAGCTTTGTTATAGTTCCTTGGAAAAATTTTGTTTGAATTGTTAGAAAAAGGATGGTTGGGAAACTTATAATGGTGTGCATCTACGAACAATGGAAAAACTAAGTGCAAAGAGGTTTCACGTGAGTTTCAACCCTTATTGGTAATAAATTCATATGCATGGAGGTAAAACAGTTCTATAGATAATATTTGGCATCTTGAAGTTGAAATGAAAGAAAGTTATCGCAAGATAAAGCCTCTCGGGCTTATACAAAGGAGGTAGTTAGGGTTTGAGAAGGAAACTTGTGATAAAAACCCTCAAAATTGTAATATTGCTCTATAATTTGGAAGATAAAACTATTACATAGTTATTATATATATTCAAGAGGAATTTCAAGTTTTCATTGGATAAATTTGTAGATATTCTTGACGATCCTAGGTCATGGGACGACGTTTACAGGGAGGTCTAATCAAGAAGGGAACTTAACAAAGAAACTAGTGTTTTTACTTAGAACCCGACTTTGAAAATTTCTACATAACAATAAGGTCTTAATGGGTGCCTAGAAAGTTATTAATTGTGTGGAGAAACTTCATGCAAAGAAAGTTATGAAGGGTAAAGGACTGTCCCAAGGCTAGAAAAGCTTATCAACAAGAAAAGAGGAAAAGTGAGATAGAGAGAGAAGAAGGAGTAGGGTTATAAAAAAATTCACACATCTTATTCATGGTAAAGGGTACTTGAATGTGTTTTGAATTCTTGGCGGGTACTTTTAAATAGTTCAAAACATGGAAGTATCAATGGAATTGGTCTTAAGGTAACACTAGAATGCTAGTTTAAGAAGATAGATAATAAAAATGGCATTTTGATATTTTGGAATCACTTTGATGGTTACATTAACACTTTTTGAAGTGAGTAACACGTTAAATTACATAGGAAGCCTTGGTGAAGCTAAGAACGAAAAATTTCATGTTTGAGGAAAGAGAGCTAGTTGAGAAGCTTGAAGAGAAGGGTGAATAAGGTAAGTACAAAGTGAGTTTGAATGAAGAGAGAGATATTTGATTATTTAAATGACACCTGAGGAAATGTATGAAGCATAGTAGAATGAGTATTGAATCCATTCAAGATAAATTTGATCAACTAGTGCAAGAATAAGCCATTTTGGGCTTGAAAATATCCTCATATGTAGAGATAGGTGAAGTTGTTTTTGGTTGAAACCTACTCAAATTATGAATACATGGTTTTTTTCTAATCCTCTCTACATCAATCCTAGAGGTGTGATAAAATTTTCAAGTCATTCTAAAGAATATTTTACAAGTTATAGTGTTTTGGTGAAACAATGTTAAGAAAAAGGTGATTTCCATGGATTGTGTGATTTGCATGGGACATTTTGGCTTTCGGGGATATTTTTCCACTGAGCTAAGAACATTTCAAAAAAATAATGATGTCATTTCATCATCACATTTTTATGAACGAATGTTAAGAAGAAAATCTAATTATTTTGAGTTTGAAACCCTAGGTCTAGAGCGATGGAGAAGATCTTCGTGTTAGGTTATCAAAATTGATTGTTCTTGTGAGTATTATGATTGGATGGTGTAGCTCAAAATTATTTTCATACTCAATATAAAAATATGATATGTTACATTAATAGTTTGTGTTATTCTCATATGATAGGTGACAAGAGTAAATTTATCTCCTTGAGAAAGAATGCTTCAGGATCTGTTAGGTCTGGTGATAATTTTGCCTTAAAAATTACAAGAAGAGGTTCTTTGAGTTTGGATAATGGAAAATACTTCACCAATGATGTTATATATGTTTAAGGAGTAAAGAAAAACCTACTCATTGTAATTTAAATGTGTGAAAAAGGGTATATTCTATCTTTTGATGATAAGCGATGCAAAATTAGAAAGAAAGAAACAATTAATCTTGTTTCCAAAGCTAAGAATAATTTAAATACATGTCTCTTTTGAAGGAATTTAAAAAATAAAAGTGCCTTATGAGTAAGATGAATGATATTTTTTTGGCATAGGATATTAGGTCATGTAAACTTTGATAATATTTTCAAAATCAGCTCTAACAATTGTGTGAGAAATATGCCAAGAATCAACAACCAGAAGATACATTATGCAAATCATGTCTTCATGGGAAGCAGACTAGAAGGAGGTTCAAGACCAATGAACATGATTCTACCACTAGTCCTCTACAACTAATCCACACTGATCTATGTGGACCTATGAGAACTGAAAGTACATCAGGTGATTATTATTTTATGCTTCTTATTGATGATTATACAAGATATACTTGGGTTTCTTGCTTGAGAAAAAAATTAGATGCATTTGATGTTTTTAATTCATTTAAGGCTCTCATTGAGAATGAGAAAAATGTAAGAATCAAGAGTATTAAATCAGATAATGGAGGTGATTTTTGGTCAGATTCATTTGATGAATTTTGTAGAGTTCATGGTATTAAGAGGTAATTTTCAGTATCTAGAACACCACAACAAAATGGAGTGGTTGAAAGAAAGAACATGACTGTTCAAGAGATGGCAAGGACTATCCTAAATGAATCTAAGTTACACTGATGGCTATTGGAAGGAAGAAATTTTTACTATTGTCTACATTCTCAACAAATGTCAACTAAGGGTAAAAAGACTCCATATGAACTTTGGAAAGGAAGACCAGCTAATGTGGAACATTTTAGAGTCTTTGGATGCATGTGATTTATCAAAAGGACTGAAGATAATCTAGGTAAGTTTGAATCTAGATCTGATGAAGGATTATTTTTGGGATATTATTTAAGAATTTTATCCTACATTTGTTATAACAAAAGGTTAAAAACAATAGTTGAAAGTGCAAGTGTGAAATTTGATGAATCTTATCCTATGATATCCATTCACAAAAAAGGAGACATCACAAGTGACTGATCCTAAAGAAGAAGATGAAATTGTACAAGTAAATGAAGGAGAAGATGATGAATAAGAAAGGAAAGACACCAAATCACCATCAAGGAAAATTAAGAGAGACCATCCTAAAAATTAAATCATAGGAAAGAAAGATGTTGGAGTTACTACAAGAAGGAAATTGGTAAGTCTTCAAAACCAAGAAAATTCTGCATTTTTATCAAAATTTGAGCCTAAGAATGTTGAAGAAGCAAGAAAGGATGAATGTTGGATCAAAGCTATGAATGAAGAGCTAGATCAGATTGAGAAAAAATTTACTTAGGAATTAGTTCCTAGACCCAAGGACAAAAATGTCATTGGAACCAAGTGGGTGTTTAGAAATAAATTGAATGAATATGGAGAAGTTACAAGAAACAAAGCTAGGCTAGTTTGTAAAGGGTATTCTTAGGTTGAAGGAGTTGATTTTGAAGAAACATTTTCTCTAGTGGCTAGAATGGAAACAATCAGATTATTTCTTGCATATACAAGGTATACGGGATTCAAGATGTATCAAATGGATGTCAAATCTACTTTTCTAAATGTAAATCTTGAGGAAGAGGTGTATATTGAGCATCCTAATGTTTTCTCTTTGGCAGATGAGAAATACTTTGTGTAGATTTAAAAGGCACTCTATGGACTAAAGCAAGCACCTAGGTCTTATAATTGAAGACTAGATAAGTACTTGACGATCAAGGTTTCAAAAAGGGTGTTGCTGATAGTAACTTATACATCAAAGATGTATAAGGAAAACTCATTTTTGTACTAGTCTATGTGGATGATATTATCTATGGAGGAAACAGAGTATACATATGACACATGATTTTTTTGAAGTCATTAAGAATTTTTTTGAAATGCCAATGCTTGGTGAGCTAAACTTATTCTTAGGATTGCAAGTAAGTTAAAGAAAAGGATGGCATATTTAAATATCAGGCCAAGTACATAAGAGAAATGTTGAAAATATTTCAATTGGACGATTTTAAACTGTTGGGACTCCTATGGTGTCTGGTTGCAATATTAACAAGAATGATATATCTCTTAAAGTGAATCAATCATAATATAGATCCGTCATAGGTAACCTTCTATATGTAACTACTTCAAGACCAGATATTTTGAAAGTTGTGGGGCTTGTTAGAAGGTTTCAAGAAGAACCTAAAGAGACACATCTTCAAGCAGTGAAAAGGATTTTTATATATCTTAAAGGGACTACGAATATGGTTTGTGGTATCCAAGGAGTGAAAAATTGACTGAAGGACTTTTTAATGTTGATTGGGTAGGAAGTATTGATGATAGGAGAAGTACAAGTGGAGGAGATTTATTTGTAGGAAGATGTCTTATTTATTGGTTAAGTAGAAATAATCTCTTGTAGTTATTTCAACATGTGAAGATGAATATGTTGTTGTTACATAATGTTGTGCTCAAGTCATGTGGATGAGAAAAAATTTAAAATATTACAAGGTAAAGTGTGATGAGCCTATACCTATCTTTGTGATAGTACTAGTGCAATCAGTGTATCCAAGAATCCAATCTTGCATTCTAAAACAAAGCACATCCCAATTAAGTATCACTTCTTGAGAGACCAAGTAGGTAAACAATGCATTAAGTTAGAGCATGTGCCTACCAAAGAAGAAGTTGTAGACATCTTGACTAAGACACTTCCAAATCCTAATTCGAATATATAAGGAAGAGGTTGGGAGTTATCTTTGCACTTGAGATACCTTAAGAGGTAAAATATCTTGAAAGGGATAAATAAAAGTTGAAATATCAACTCTAAGAAGTTATGAATATGTATATTAGTAGGTAAGTGTTTTTAGAAAAGTATATGAGTATCTTAATTAAGAGTTAAATCATATGAAGTTTTTTTATATCATGAAATTAGTAAAATGTGATTTGGAGTGTTCAAAGTGGTCTGTGTGGTTATTACGATTAGGTATATAAGTTGATATGTTGATTCACAAGGTCTATAAGGTCATGTTTTTGAGTGTTCATCATATTGTATCTTAAGAAGTAAATCATAGAGTAAGTCCTGGTTGTCATTAGTTTAAAAAAAAAATTGTGTCATGGAATGTGTATTATGCCTCGAAATTTCATATTGTCTTAAGGATTTTGAGATGCAAATTCAAAGTGCACCAAGTGTGTGTACTTCAAGGATATATTATGATTTATGTCTTAAGGTATGATAAAAAGTTGTCCCTAAGGTATATCAATATTTTTGTCCTTATAAGGTCAGAAAGGATGTTGAAAGACGAGTTATGATGTTTTGGATGAGTCATCTCTGAAAGCCCATGTGTTATGATCTTGAGCTAAAGTACAAGATTGTAGGACTTAAAAGAGGTTGTAGTATATTTTTGGAGTCAAGAAGTGTTTATCACATGTTTTAAGGTAACCAACATGATTGAAGAAGTCTCAAATATGAAAATTTATAAGTTATAGCTCATGAATACTAGTTGAGGACAAGCTAAGAAGGATAGAGGAAACCATAACAAGCGGTGTGAAGAAAATTATGTGTTTGAGGGACAAAATGGAGGAGTTGAAGGAAAAGATTTGGAAAAAATTATCTACCTTATAATTTCATCAAGATTTAAGAATAATTAAACCATGAGAAGACTTAAAATAATGGGAGATTGTGATAGTTCTCATATCATATTTTGGAGTGCATTAGGAGACCTAGTAGAAAGGGGTAACTTAAGAACTGGGTAGAAATCCTTCAAGAACATAATACAAGATTGATAGGTAAGATAAAATGGCCAATTGGGTACTAAAAATATAATATTATCTTGTGAAAGTGGATGAATCAAAATATAGAAGTGAATTCATCTTCAAGTAGTGTTAGTAGCTTTGTGAGAACAAAGTGGAGAAGTGAAAGTGAGAAAGAATCTCTTAAGTTGAAATTTTTTCATCAAAAGAAGTCTAAGTCATTACAAAGAGTTTTATGAAGCTTATCAGATTGATAAGAATGTATTTTAAGGATGTGCATTGTTGGTATGGGTCTACGAGTCTATGTGAAAGCTACTGTAGCTATGAATTCATGAGGCTAGGATATTGTTGTCATGCTCTTAAATGTATTCAAGATGGAAAGGAGTATGTTTGAAGTTAGTTTTAGTAGGAGGGAGTAGGCATTATGAAATTAAATCCACTTGTATATAATATATCATTCATAACATATTATGACAATGTAATTCAAGTGAGTTCTTGTGTTAGGTGTGCCTACAAGGTGATTTTGTGTCTTTTGGCTCAAGATTGAAGTGGCCTAAGAAGTGTACTTGTATCAAAGAGATGGTCCAAGTTTAATAACAAGTTAGAAAGGAGATCTACTATATATACACATGTGTATGAAGGAGAAAGTATATGCTCTTTATGATGAAAAATGAGCTACATGTCTATAGATGGGGCTCTTGGGTATGTACAATGTCTTAAGCATGAAAATTGAGTGTGTCTACATTATTGAAGTGTGTGATAAGGGTTTGAGTTCTAAAACCATGTTGTAAAAGATCCAATAGTATCAACATGCATATAAATAGATAGAGTATCAAGTGGAAATGTATGTTTTCAAGAAAAGTAGGTTTGTACCAAGACTATAAAGTGAAGTAATGTGGTGCTACAAGTTTGTATGAGCCATTGAGATAAGGGGGCTTGATTTACTTCTCAATTAGGTGTTTTAGATGTCTGGAAGGTGAGAGAGGAAAATTAAATGATGAATTACATGTGTACTTCAAAGGTAAGTAAGTGTATGACTCAAGAAGGTTATAACTACATCAAAATAAGGTTAAAAACATTGAAAAGTTACTTGAAGGAAGTAGTTTATCCTTTCCCAAGGCATGATAGCAAGGTAAGAGACTAAATTATTGTGTATTTAGTTATAAATGGGTAGTTTGGTTCCGAGGGGGCTATAAGGGATCAGTTTATGTTGTGATTGAGATTCTAGGGCATGAATTTGGTCAAATTTGTACTGAAAGAGTTATTTAGGGTATCAACCCTAAAGATGGTTTGTAAGCTTTGTGTGGGATAAGTAAGTGAGTTTGTGTACCCTATCAACTGAGATGGATCAAAAAAGAGGTAAACATGAATTTTCTAGCCCCAAATCATGATTGTTAGCATGTATGATTCCATCTATGCTTCTACCTAGGGGAGTTCAAGTGGTTTTAAGCAATGCAACATGGCCAAAAGTAGAGTTTAAGATAGTTATGCCAAGATCGTGAGATGATTTTAAGACTTTGGTTGATGTTTACAACCAAAAGGTAATCATGTGAAGCTCATAAATATGAAAACCATGATGACCAGTATGCACTTTTTCATTAATGTGAAATGAGAAAGACTAGGTTGTTTTCCATCAATGACAAAAGGGATATTATTGGCATGTTAAGTTTTATTTGTTTTCATTACAGGTGGTTTCATGATTGCATGAGTTGATTCAATGAGATTGGCTTGGTCTAACAAGCCTAGTCAGGTGACCTAATTAGTCTAGGTGATAGTGCATGGTGGATGGAGCTATATGGTTACTTGAGGAACATGATAGAAGAATGGAGAGAATTTTTGGAGAGTTTTTAGGCACTCACATGAGGTTTAAAGTGGGGGTACATGTTGAAGATCTTGTCTTAGGTGTTCATCTAGACCTAGTCTAGGTGTTTGGAGAGAAAATTATGAGGTATAGAGCCATATGATCTCATGGAAGCATTCCAAGATGTCATACATATTGAATCAATTGTGTTAGGTCCTTTTGGAAAGGTTTCTGATGAGGTTATTCTATTATGACCTAACTTAAAATATGTAAAACCTCAAGGGCTAGTGATGAAAATCAGATGGGATATGAATACAAAGATATATTTGATATAAAATGATGATTGTAGATGGTGTACATGGGTGTAATAGAGGTGTGAGAAAAATTCAAGTCATTCTGAAGAATATTTTGCAAGTTATAGTGAAATTGGTGAAACATGGTTATGAAGAAGGTGATTTCTAGCTTAAATTGCAACTTCTGATGCTCACCATGGATTGTTTGATTTTCATGGGACCTTGTGGCATTTAGGGATTTTTTTCCATTGAGATAATATAATTTCACAAAAATAATTTCATTTCATCATCACATTTTTATGAACCAATGTTAAGAAGGTAAACTACTTTTTATTATTTTGAAACCCTAGGTCCTTAGAGATGGAGAAGATATTCTTGGTAGCTATAGAGAATTTATTTTTCATGATATTATGTTTATTGGATAGTGTAGAGGACTCTTCCATATTTCTTGAAAGGTAAGATATAGCATGTGATCATTTTTGCACCCCACTCAAAAATTCAAGTTTATGAAGAAGGTGAGTTTGTGACAAAGTTGTCCAAATGAGGTATGAAATAAATTGAGATTTAATTTATCCTTGGAGTTTTACTTGATTTAAATTATGGTTTTAGATCATGGTTGATATTCTAGTGGAAAAAGTGTGCCCTATTTATGAATATTGGTCTATAGGAAGTTTTAGGCGCGTTTTATAGATGGACTGGTTAAAGGCCTTCCATTTGGATTTGGAAAAAAATGTAAGGTGTTACGGAAATTAAATTTTAATGTATTTATAATGGTATATTTTTTTCTCTTGATAATGAGGTTTTATAGGTGAACCAACTCAATTTGTGAAGAAGGATGCTTATTTTTCAAGACAGATTGGTCCGGATAGAAAATGGAGGTAGAAGACACTTGATATGGATTTTTATTTTTAATATTTGTTAGAGAGTGAAGAAGCAGTAAGTTTGTTACAATTGAATAACTTTGGAGGTATTGAAAGTGTCGAAAGGTTTTAAACTAGTTGAGTTCCTAAAATTTCTTTTTGGGAAACTCATTTTGGTGTGGTTTTCATGTATGGATGTTTCATGAGTTATATAAAGCATGGATGTGATATAAATGTAAGTGTATTTCCAATGAGTTGTTATATGCCATATTTTATATGTTCTTGGGTGATATAGAGCATGAAAGGTGAAGACTGGTTCTTGGAAATAGTTGTTTTGAGAAGGATATCAACTTTCTTGCTAGTGTTATGAAGAATTTTATTGGTGAAAGATATTATATGATCATGTATTATGTAATTATGTCATATTTTACATGTTTGAGTAATTTGGGAGGTTGAAAAATTATAGTGATGTTGTTTGTGATCTTTGATGAATCAGGTGATGGGGTTTTGAGTCATTTTTGGCTTGTTTGGATGTGTTTGAGCATGGATGACGTACATGGGTCAAATTTATAAATTTTTCTAAGTTTATTAATATTTTTAGTTTTATTTATCAAAATACTTATGTAGGACCGACATATGTTTTGTTATTGAGTTGAGAATGGTATAAAGGTAATGTTTTAGTTCAAATTTGAACTATCTAAGTTAGAGGGAAAAGTGAGACCCAAGTGTGAGTGTGAAACATACATGAAGGCATAATTTTAGAGTTGATGAATTATTTGGAAGGCTGAGGAATGTTATAGAGCTTTTGTGTAAGGGTTTGAGATTAAAAAGGTCCATTTTGTCTCGGTTTGAGTGAGTTGGAAGTAGGCTTTGTTTGCGAGAGAGTTTGAAGGAGTTTGGAGTTGAATTTTGTGATCACCATCAACTAAGTTACTGCATAATATATTTCTTGATATTATATTCAAAACCTTATGTGATGATTCATATTCATGTAAGTCTCTTGTTATGAGTAATATCAATAAGGGTTTAGGGGTTGGTTATCCTTCTGGGGTTGGTTCCTCACTAAAGAAATATCTTGTGATGTGTGATATTCACTTGAATATTTTTGTAAGTAATATTTGAAAATAATTAGTGGGTTTTCTTACCCTTGAGGCTTTCCCACTTCCATCTTTTGTTCTTTTGTACCCCTTGTTTATGTTATTGTGGATGGTTGTTTCTTATTGATAGAATCTTAATAATACATGGTTGAATTTTAATGGTGTGTAAAATTTAAATTGAAAGTTTTAAAGGTTTTAAAGGACTGATTCACCCCCCTTCTCATTCCATTGTGTTTCCAAAACTTTCACCTTATTTTGATCAAATTTATTCTAATCCTGAATTTCCCAAGTGATAATATAAGAATAAAATGTGGATTCAAACTAGTAATCAAGTGCTTTATTCCATGGGTCATCAAGATATCTCATTATTTTTAACTTTGATTGAGTCTACTCACATGGTTTCCATAAGTGTAGTGGGACCACTTTATTCTTTTGGTTGTCACTAGAATGTAATGTCATAAAAGATATGTAAATTGAGACCATAAATCCTCTCCAAATTCTCTAAATAATTTAGCATTAGTTCTTTTATAAGATGCTTTGAGTCTCTTTGATTCCTTTTTAATGAATACATTAATATGATTTTCCCACCAATCTTCTATCTCTATTAGTGTGGGTTTCTAGTGCCTGGTGGTGAAATTTTCTCAAACATCCACTAATAAAAAGGAACTTGGGCTCAGACACCAAATTTTGACCTTAAGCCTCGACATAAATGTGATGGTTAAGTTGTTAGACCTTTGTTAAGGACGTGCAGGAGTGTGGTTCCAATTATAATGTAAAACATCAAACATCTCTCTTTATTCATTCAATATAAATATTACATATGTCTTTCACATCTGTCTCACACACTCTCATTACAAAATTCATTCATCATTTCTTCTATCTATTCTATATTTTCTTGTACTTACTCATGTTTTATATTCCCTTTCTCCCTTCACCTATCCATCTATCTTTCTTTCTCTCGGCTATTAATTTCTATCTATTAAATTCAATTACAATAAGTATCTTACTATGTTAATTATCCAAAAGTCACTTCTTTTGGTGGTGACTCTATCTTCTCATTCTATAATATATTTTTTTATTTCTACATATTTTGGTAGGCTTCCATTGTTTCTCATAGTCTTATTTTAGATTTTACAGTCTTTCGTAGATTCCACAGGTCTTTTGCAGATTCTACAATCTTTCGCATGATTCTACAATCTTTCACAGATTCTATAGTCTTTTGTAGCTTTATCTTTATTCACCCAAAAAAGTGACTTGAATTTTATCTTTAGGAAGATTTATTTTAATTATGGAATTTCATTCTTTATAAGATATGCTTAATTAACTAAAATGCATGATTTGATTTAATCTAAACTTGTACTCTTTCATATATTTAATGATTTTATCTTTATTGATTTGTTTTTATCTAGTTAACTTGAAATGTTAATTAGTGAAGTGAAAGTGGATATGAGGTGAGGTGGAAATGGATATAAGTAGGATTTATATAATTAACTTGGTATTTAAATTATCTAAATTAATTATCGATGGGATAGGGAATGAATAATAAAAGCGATAGGATTAATGAATTAATCCTAGGAATGGGATATGAGTGTAATAGGGTTTATAACATGAATATTTAATAATTTGAGACCATGTGTGAGCAATAGGATTGATTAGGGGAATTTTGGGAATGGTAGAATTTTATCTAGGATGATGTCATACAATGTCATTAAAGGTTGTAAAATAATAGAATATATCAAAAGTGGTTGAAAATGGTCAAAAATGGTCGTAATGTAAGTGAGTACATGATGATTTCAGAGGTTTAGAATTATTAATGTGATATTTTATGGTGTCCACATATATACATAGATGCTATTTTAATTTTTAGTGTAACCCTTAAAGAACACCTCCAATATCTCATAATATTTTATGATATTGTAGAAAAAGTAGGTATATAAAGAAAATAATTGTGGAAGTTGATGGTCGAATGGTTATGACTTAAATATTATCTAACCATATTATTACAAGGGGAATTAAAATATCTTGAAATTTTTGATATCAAAATTCACACTAGGCATAAGGATAGATCATATTGCAAACTGGATCTTAGACTCTGTGAGGCTTTTGATGCCTTACACTACACACAAGAATCATATTCATAGGATATTCGTAGTGAGGTATTATCCAATCATAATGGAAAATGTATTCTAATGGAATACCTTTACATGTCATAAGGTACAATAATAACCTCTCTATTTAAAAGATATTCCTACTAATAATAATATATAAATCCTTTATATAGAAATAGTTCCTCTGGATTCCACCAAGGAATCTGATGATGTCAGTGTAGAGAGGTGGTCCATTGCATCTTCCATTTTTAAAACTAGATTATCAAGGAAGATGGGAGTGAATTGGAATCATATTTATTACATTTTCTAGATCATTCAATGTTGATCTTGAAGGAATGGTATCACTTGGAGATATAATTCCCATTCTAATATTCTTCCGACAATGGTATATATAAAGGTATCTTCTCGAGTGCTCTTATTCTTCATGAATTTTATGTGGACCAAGATTTTTTTATCACTTGGTGAAGATATCTATTATGATCCATCATGATTTTGATTTATCAAGTCCAATTTGAATGTTTCATGAGATCAGTAAAATATCTTAATCTTAATTCACTATTAAGATGATAAATAAATATTATAATAGATTTGGTAGAACTTATCATAGTAACTTCCTTAATACAAAGCAGGGTTGAGAGATAGAGCCCTCGAAGCCAAGCACACTTTCCTTCTTTGCAATAATAAAAATATTCATCATAAATGCAAATATTTTTTATCTTATCCTCTCAAAATTTGGATGTCGATTCCATCGAAAATGCATATGTAAGAAAATTATTTTTAATTTTTAGGACTTTTGCATGACTCACTCTTTTGAGAACTTGACTATTAACTTGGATAACACAATAAAGACTCATTTTGACATTTGGTAATATACAAAAATTTATTTTATATGGACTTCATTTGATGACACTTTTATAATAAAACCTTGAATTTTGAAAATGACACTACAAAACAAATACCCTATACCTAAGACAATATGGAGGATGTCATAACATTGAGTTTTGAATGGTAGAAAAATGAAATATGAGCATTTTTATACTCACACTTTTGTGAACACGTCGTCAATGAATAATAGTTCATAATACTAAAAACTATTTAAAAACACATTATGATAACTACCAATTTTGCATGCCGCTATGGAGAACGAGGAAGACAATGTTATCATAAAATGACATATCATAACACAAATGAATGGATAGATTAATGAAAAGACATATCATAACACAAATTTCTTGCAGATGGAGGATGCATGGAATGATAGATTATTTGTGATGAGATCCATATGGAGAACAAATAAATATTGGTTATATATGACAGGATTTTAAATCTTTCAAAACTAATACGAATAATAAAATGGTTTTGGAATATTTGAATCTGGATCGAACCATCAACCTTAATAACAAGAAATGTGTATTCTTTGACAGATCTATAGATCATATGGATCTAGATAATAAGATAATCTTCACTTTGAGTGAAATCTAATCTTTAAGTTCCAAACAAGTAAATCAATGAGTTGAAGTTGTCATTGGTTAATATATTCAAAATAGTGAATGGAGATGAATTGATTTGGGATGGAAGAAAAATGATATACCTTGAAATATTTAATTTACAATAACATATGGCTCACTCAATAGAACACATAATACCCATAAACTCCTTGCCGATATTGATACTCACAAATATTTACCAATGTATACAATATAACAACACTAGAAACAAACCTTTAGGCGTCACATACGTAAAGAATCACTTGGGAACTAATTTTTTTCCCTTGAGTATCCTTTTCAGAAAAAAATTGCTCATAGAAATTAAAATCCCTCTAATACCAAATAATAGATTTGGTATAGCTTTGCATAGTAGTTCTCAATATGTTATTCATAAAAATACATTACATATTTATAGTTGATGTTGTTTATATTATTAAGTTACTCCAACTAATTATAATAATGTTATTTTTTTATAACAAATCACCTATATTACATTTTAATAATTAATACTCACATGTAATAACCCATATATATGTCAACACTAATACATAGTTTTCCAACAAATTATTCCTTCTCATCTTCCATGAGGACATGTAAAAACATATTCTTCTATGAAATCTTGTAAGGAACTAAAAGCTACATGTGAGAACCTTGTATATTTTTTTCATGCAAAATGTATAGAATCATAAATTGAATCTTTGAGCATGACAACTAAGCCCACCATTAAAACTTTCACTTCCCAGTCCTATGCATCCTTCCTCCTGCTATCCTTCCTTTATTCATGCCCAAATATAGGCTCATAGTAAAGTGTTAACAAGTTCATTAAGTTTTTCTAATGTGCAAGAAATAATACTCAAGGTGATATGTGAAGTCAGTCAGATTCAATGAAAGACTACTTCCTCCGGAGGTCTAAAAAGGCCATTTTTGGCCATTCTGATGTTGATAAACACCCTCCCGGAATGTTTAGGGAAAATTAAAAACATATAGATGTGAGTTTTGTGATAATTAAAGGTATATAACATAATTAAGGAATATTTAGGAAAGAAAATATAAATCGGAGAAATTTGTTCTAGATCGGTCTTAGGTGCAAGGAATGCATGTTGCTTGCTAAAAGGATGACTTTTACGAGATAATTCTAGGAGTTCGGAAGGATTTATTAGGAAATAAAATAGGATTTTTCAATATATGGAAATCATCTACAAGGTGGAATCATCAAATTTTATTCAAGGCTTCAATGTTTCTTGATATTGTCAAGAACTCTGCAACCGCCCCTCTTAGTCCACTGATGAAATAGGCCCTAAATTTTTAGTTTCGGAAGAATCAAAATTTTAAAAATACTTCCATTTATCTTAAAATATTATTTTGAGTCAAAACCACATAATATTTTACCCTAAACCATATTCCTAAGCTCCTAGGTTGAAATTATCAAGTTTGGTGTCTAAAAATGGACATCTAAGGAAAAATATGACTTTCCAGATGAGGAAAGTCACACTTTGCTATCCCATCTATCCCCCAGGGAAATTGGGACACAAACGTGTGACCAAAGGTGTGCATGTATCCCCTAGACCCCATGTGACCCTCTCTGTCTCCTCGATATATTTTCCCGGTCCCCACATCTCATCCACCACACACCACATAATGCAACGTGTCACCATATTTCTCCAAGTTGGCATTTGTTGTCCAAATTATACTGAATATCCCCTATATCCACCAAGGTACAAGGGGGCATAAAATTCTGACCCATCTCAATTCATGTAGCCTCCGGGTCACTTCATTTGCTCTTTCTAGCTCAACATGACCCCATTGAAACCCCCAAAACTCATTTCCCAATCTTCCACGTGTCACTATATTTCTTCAAATCACACTTTGTTGTCCCTAATGTTCCCTCAATCCCCTCTATCACCCAAGGGACAACAAGGACAAAAAGTGCAATCTATGGATTCTATCCATTTGTCGAGGATCAAAATGTTGTCAAAAGTCACACAAAAACACATGAAAACCTCGTTAGATATTCACCTCGCAAAAATTAGTTATTTTTTCATGAAAAATATTGTTGAAACCTCTATGATATATCCATTAATTTATGCAATTCCACGACAAAAAAATGAGATAAAATTTATTTTTATTTTCTACGGAAATCCGATTGGCAAAAACATCTAAAACTTGGAGTGAATGTTCATCGAAAAATCAAATTTCATCAAATCCATTTTTTTGCATGATGAGGTGGCTTATTTTTTAAGATATGGAGGACTGATTTTTCTCTTAGTATTTTCCCATCCTTGATGAAATTATAATTCTCCCACTCATCCAGATGAAACAATAATTTCGTTAAATATGGACATTTTACTTAGAATCTAGATTTATAGTATTATTATTTTTGGTTTTATAATTGTTGAAATTGGGTTCCATAATTCCATTATTATTTTTATCTAGTGTTGATATCAGATTCCAATATTTACACTATGCCATACAAGTATGTTCCTAATTATATTGTGAGTTTATGAGAATGGGAATATGCACATTCTCAACACACTCATAGTGCAAATATGTTCATAATTATTTTTCTATGATTCCTATATGAGTAATTTTGATCCCTTTTGAAAATTAAAACAATGTGATATGGGTACATGTTGTATGAAATAAGAAGCAACTATTGAGTCTATGAGAATAGACATATGCCCATTCTCATCACACTCATGTTACAAGTATGTTCCTAATTATTTTTATGTGTATCAAATTTATATTTATTCTTCTTCTATAATTCATATATGAGGGATTTTGACCTCTTTTGAAAATTTATATCTTGGCAGATAGTAGGTTAAGTCATGGTGCATTTCAGACACTCTTGTTGAGAGAATTAAATAATATATCTTGGCACTCTAAATACTATATTTTTACATTCAAGAATTAGGGATTCTAGGCATATAATTTAGTATCTAGACTTTAGAAAGGTTTGAATTTTATAAATTTATTAGAATAATTAAAAAATAAGTTATCTAGACTTATACACATAGATTTAGGAAAAGACCATATAATTTTTTGGTTGTAATGAATGCATAAATCAATTCATTACATAGCATGAATTTTTAAATGAGTTCCTTGTAAATCACATCCATGTCCCTTTAAATCACAAGATCCAACTCCTGTAAACTTAGAGCATAATTAAGGATTTTTTTCAAATTATATTAATTGCATGGTGGAATTTATATTATTAATAATACATTAATAATATGCAAGAGTTCCATAAGAAACACAATGTTATCTAGAATTATATTATGGAAAAATCTTCCAAAGTAATATAATACTCGAGTATTTCATTTAATTATCAAATAATAGTACAACTGTAAAGTTTTATAGGACCAAGGTTTGGAATAATTTAAAAAAAACCCACATCCCGGGCCAAGATGATTTCACATATAAATTTATAAACTTCAATAGTTTCTCCAAGTCAACATTCCTTATCCTGTTCAAGTAGTTCAAGGTATGATTTAATGGCCACGTGTCCTTTATCAGGTATCTTTATGTATCCACTTTTCCTTTTTTTGTTTGGTTTCCATGCCTAGATGATACTATCCACATTGATATCTGCTTTAGGTTCATCTGAGATGGTCCATGTTTTATTTATCTTTAAACAATCCCGATATAATGTTGTACCTTCTCCTCTCCCTATAGGTTTCCAATATTGAACTCTCGCTTTTTATTTACATCATTGCCTTCCTGTTGAAGGAAAATATCCCCATCTTCTCTCCCCATCCATATCTTTTCATTGTAATTTCCTCATCATATGTAGCATTTTCCCTTGAACACATCCTTTAAAGGATTAAATTCTGGTTAGATCTTCCAAAAATAGGCCCAATGTAAATATCTAGTTGATCACCATGTATAAGATGCAGATAATCCATTGAGCACT
Organism: Taxus wallichiana var. yunnanensis; assembly: GCA_018340775.1. Classification (NCBI taxonomy): domain Eukaryota; kingdom Viridiplantae; phylum Streptophyta; class Pinopsida; order Cupressales; family Taxaceae; genus Taxus; species Taxus wallichiana. Next base: position 448,406,532 of record CM031234.1, on the reverse strand, counting down.
CCCATGCTTAATCATAAGGTAAATTCTTGTTTCATTGAAAATTAAATGTTTTATTGGCCAAACTATTGATTTATTAGGTTGTAGCAAGTCTGAGAAATCAGAACACATATTTACCACATTTTCTATCCATACACCAAAATTCAAAGGAACTAACCTCTCTCCATAAATTTCATGATCTTCTAGCACATGAGTTATAAAACCCATGGCTATGTCATCGTCTCTGCTACTGATAGTTGTGTTTGAGAATGACATTTTATGTGGTAAAACATCTTCTATCTTTAGGACATGTATTGATTTTCATGCTTTGACACTTCGATCTCTTCCCAAGCAATGTATCTACTTATTCTCGACATCTGCCAAGGTTTAAAATTCATCAAATGAGAAAGGAAATTTTACTCTTCCATCCAATACTATGTTAACACTAACAACCACAAATCCTCTTCCCACATCTTTGCAATGTAGTGTCTTCCTACTTGGATATACTCTTCCCTCTGCAACTTTGGTTCCTTTTGAAAACAATTCCACATGATCATCCTCTACAAATGCAAAAGACTCTCTGTTGTAACAACATAAAATACAAAGTTTGTGAGATGATGGAAAATATCTTAAAGCATTGCATAAAATAAATTAAAAATTATCATGTATGTATAACCATAAGTATATTGAATACACATAGCACATGAGCTGCAAACTTCTATAATTCAGTAAGGTTTGGAAATACTTCAAAATTATGCATATAATTTGGAAATATTTATAACACAATTTCTAATCTATGATTGAACTTGACTCAATTGAATTTAAATGATGAGAAATAAATAGAGGTTACATTTATATTTGCTAACCACTTCATCTAAATAGAGGTTAAATAGATGAGGTTGAATTTAAATGATGAGAAATAAATAAATAGTGGTTAAATAGAAGTTAATTAGAAACTTGATTGCTAACCACTTCATCCAAATATCTTTGTCATATTAACATAGTATATATTACTTTTGTAAGAATTTCTCATACTTCCCATATCCCCGACTATGAGAATGAACATCTGTCCATTTTAAAAATTCTCATAAAAGATGCAATTGTCATTCATTCTTTATGTTTTGCGTAGGATAATTTTTCTTTCTTTCTATATTGAGTTTATGAGAATGTGCATATGTCCATTCTCACCACAATGATAAAAATCATTGTTTATGTGAGAAATGACATATGCCCATTCTCATCAAATCATAAAATTATTTTTGTATGAGAATGGGCATTTTCCTATTCTAACAATTCTACCTCATTGAAGCAATATTGAACTTAATAATTTTTATATCACTATAAAGGATGTGGGAATGAGAAATTGTCTATTTTATATATATATATATATATATATATATAAAACCTCTATTTCTCTTCTATGATTCTTATATGAGAATGGGCATATGCTCATTCAATATAAGATAAAATTGTTTGTTTGTATAAGAATGAACATATTCCTATCATGTCTGTGTATTTTTATTCTATAATTCTTATACGAGTATGGGCATATGTCCTTTCAATACAAGATAAAAAAATGTTTGTTTGTATGAGAATGGACATATGCCCATTCTATCTATGTATTGCCTCATTTTTATTGTTCTTGTTACTCACTTTGTCAGTACCATTAATATTTTTTTCTCAAAAAGGAATAAAAACTAATTGCTCTAAATATTCTTCCAAGGTACCATCTCATTATTTAGAACATCTAATATAAACCTCTGATGTGAGTACTATAAGTTATATAATTTTTATCATTTTCACATCCATATTATATTATGAGTAATAGAAGAAAGTTCTTGTCATTTTAGCGCTTCTATAGTAATCATATCTAACTCGGTCTTTGTTTAAGAATGGCCATTCTGATTTCTCTCATACAAACATACATTTTTTCATCTTATCTTGAATACAATGTAATTTTTTTCTCTGAATAAATTTTACTTCATTCTCACAACAAACATCATATATGAATGATAGAATAAGGGATGTTGTTCACTCTCACTACCTTAGGGAAGATTCTAATGATATATTTTTAGAATTGTCATATGCCTATTCTGATATAGGAATCATAGTCGAAGAATAGAGATAACACATTCTAACTTCCTTTATAGAGGTATTAAAATGGGTTCAAGCCCATTCACATACAACAATCATTTTATTTTTTCATAATGTAAAATATTATTTGAAATTTATAGGTATTATTAAATGATACAATATTATTTCTTGTATTTAATTATTAGTATTATTAATTAATGTTGTTAATTAATTAATTTTGATTAGTCCTAATATGATATGTTAAATACATATTCTTTGATTTCTAATTTTTGATGATTAAAGTTTAAATATTTTTATTGGCCCATTCTAAGCATTATAATTAATGAAGCATTATAAATATTAATGGAGTTTATGTTGTTAATTAGTTTTATAAAGTTTTACTATATTTTTATAAAATTATTTTAAAAATGCACTATAATTAATTAAGCATTATAAATAATGGCGATTAAGTTGTTAATTACGTTTATAAAGTTTAATTATATTTTTATAATATTATTTAATTATTTTGAAATTATTTTTTATTCATTTGATAATATAATTAGATGTCATTTTTAAATATAATAATTGAAGTTTATTAGTAATATTAATTCTTGTAGTTAATATTAATTGATAGGATATTTTTTGAAATTAATTATAATATTAATAATTAACTATTTAAATTAGCACTAGCTACTCAAAAATCCATTTTGGATTTTCTCCACACTCATGTCAAGCAAGCGTGTGACATTAGCGGGTTACTGAAGAGTTATGGAAAGGAGGTAAAGCTACGGCGAAAATGATCAAAACCAATGACAAAGATCCAGATTATGTAGCTACTTTAAACATGTTCAAGGCCTTTGAGGAGGTCAAAAACGTTTTTCAGAAAAGTCTCATATAGAAGGAATTTTCCTTCTTGGTTTCTATTTTTTGGTTTCGTGTTGTTTTGTTCTTATATGGGTAGTTGTTTTTATTTGCCTTCTTCCTATTTTTACTCCATTTTGGAAGACTGTCTTTGCCTTTGGTTTCTATGGATGCTTTTGGAAGCTTTTTCCATTTTTTTGGGTGTGGTCCCCATTGATTAAAAAACCACCTACTTCCCTTATTTCATCTTGCACTAGGCTTCTATTTCGTTGGGGTGTGGTCCCCTTTTCTCCTATAACTTTTTTTTCAAGTTGTTCTCGATTTTGAGCATTTTGTATCTTTAAGTATGGTCCAAATCAAAAAACCATTCATCAATAATAAAAATATATATTTAAATTAGCACTAATACTAATTAATTATAATTTTATTAATTTATTAATGTATTAATTTACTAATTTATTAGTTTATTATTTTATTAAGTAATATTAGTTTATTAATATTATTAATTAATGCTTACCACATTTTATTGATTGAAGGTACTTGTTTTTCAAACATGTCTTCGAGAACATGTTAGAGGGAAATTGGTGAAATTAATGGAAATTAATTCTTCCATGGCATAATAGAGAGAATGACAGTGGTTACTATTTTCGATGATAGTAAAGATCTTAGGAATTCCAAGGTTAACCGTAGTCAGTGAAGCTATCTCTTTCTTGTTCGTCCTTCCACTTTGGGATCCATTTATTTTGTTATACTGTTTCATCCGAGAAGCAAAAGATTTTGTTTCATTACATTATTTCATCTTGTTAAGTAGAATATTTTAAGAATATTTCAGAGATATTGTTTGTTCTCTCCACTAAATTTTTGTTGACCCTTTCCACTTTGGGCTCCCTCTATTTTGTAAGATCGTTTTGGATTGCAAAGTAAACGATTTGAAGAAATTTTCAAGCATGAATTATTCTAACTCTTCTTTATTGAATTATTATAGATGAAGAATATCATTTGGTTTTCTTTCCCTTATATTATGTTATGGGTTTAATGATAATGCCCTATTTTTGATCTTTTGTATTTTTGATCTGGGTATTAATAATATCACTTCAATGTTTTGAAAGACATGCATAGTTGTTAACCTAATCATAATTGATAATATGAGGAGTTATTTGTTATGATTTTACCAAAGTATAGAGTGGTCTTACCACCTGGGTGGCATAACAAGTATTGCTTATTTTTGAAGCTGTGTGGTCGAGTTCCGTAGGGTGAGAATGACTCATTATTAGAAGAATAATTCATTCTTTTATAGTGAATAAAATTTTTACTTCTTTTTAAATTGAAGATAAGTTTCAAAGATACTTCTAACTCTTCTCTATTGTATTCCAAATTCTGGGTATAAAGATAAATTATAATGTCGTATTTTAGATCTTTTGTATTTTTGATATGGGTTTTAAGAATATCACTTCAATATTTTCATTGTAAGACTTGTATAGTTGTTATCCTCTATAGTTATAAAAGAATTAATCTAAAAATAACCGTTTCATGCATGTTTCAGAGTCTCAACATGATCACATTCCCTTGCAAAAAATGTATATGATTCTAAGAAATCCACTTCCAATCCTTCTTGCTAAGACAGGAATTAACTATTTTGTTATTACCAAAGTACAGTGTGGGGTTACCACCTAGGCAACGTTACTTATTTTTTGAGATGGGTGGCGTAGCGTTGTAGGCCCCAGAGATGGGAAAGTGAGCTATCTTTGACCAAGATCGAGTGGGAAAGGTGACATTTCGAGCTAGGTGAGTGAGTTAACATTCCGAGTTGGGAAGGCGAGCTGATCTAATGAGTTAATGGTCAAGTGTGACGGTTGAGATGGCTTGTCGAGTGGCTGATCTAGCTCACCATTCAAGCTAGTCGAGATGAGATGGGTAGGTGAGATGAGCGGAGACAAGGTTGACCTATTGAACTTGGTAGGTGAGTTGAATTCCCGAGCTTATGCAGGTGGATGACTTATTGAGTGGGTAGGCAAGTTGACCTACCAAGCTGAAATGGGAAGTTAACTGCCGAGTTGAGCGGGAAAGCTCACCTTTCAAGATGAACAATATTGAGCTTAATCATTGTCATATATATGAATTAAAATTATTAAGTTCAATGTTGTATCTAATGATCAAATTCCCAATCTCATAATTGGAATCATGAAAAGAAAAAAAAAGATAACATCTAGCTTGTTTTATAATTCATAGTTTCCTATTCTCCCACCTTCATAAAATTACTTGAAAAGAATAATTTCAATGTTTCTTATATTACACTGATTATAATTGGAATACACATTTTCTCATACAAACAAACTATTTTATCTTCCATTGAATGGTTAGGTATCCATTCTTATAGAGGTATTAAAATGTTTAAGATCAATATTGCTTGTATTAGAATGTTTAGAAGGAGCTTGTGCCCATTTACATACAAATAAGAATTTATTTCTTGTATTGAATGGGAAGATGCCCATTGACATATAAGAATCATATATGAAGAATATAGATAAAATTTAATTTGTTTTAGAATGGGCAGTTGCCCTTTATGAAATAGGAATCATATAAGAAAAATAGATCAAATTTATTTTGTTTTTGAATGGGAAATTCCCCATAATCTCAACCTTCATAGGTATTAAAATGATTATGTTCAATCTTGTATCGAATGAAAACTACCCAATACCATATAGGAATCATAAAATAAGAAAATAGATAAAATCTAATTTGTTTTAGAATGGCAAGTTGCTCACTCTCATAGCCTTCATATAGTTTTTAAATTGATTAATTTAAATATTTCTTGTATTAGATTGACAATTCCTTTTCACTCTTATATCCTATTACTTTTCCCATAGTAATGATCAAGTTCAGTATTTCTTGTATTGCAATGATAAGAATGGGCATACATCCATTCTCATATAAACAAACATTTTTATCTTGAATGGGCAGATGCCCAATCTCTTATAGGAATCATAGAAGAATAATTTAGGTTTAATTTATAAGATGAGAAATAAATAAATAAAGGTTAAATAGAAGTTAATTAGAAACTTGATTGCTAACGCATCATCCAAATATCTTCATCATATTAACATAATATATATTACTTTTACAATAATTCCTCATACTTACCATATTCCCTGACTATGAGAATGGGCATCTATCCATTTTAAACATTCTCATAAAAGGACGTAATTGTCATTCATTATTTATGTTTCATGCGGGAGAATTTTTCTTTCTTTCTATATTGAGTTTATGAGAATGGGCATATGCTCATTCTCATCACAATGATAAAAATCTTTATTTATATGAGAAGTTGCATATGCCCATTCAATATAATATAAAAATTTATATATATGGAGAAGTTGAAGAACATAATAAACATTTAAATATATTCATAAATATTATATCCAATCGTAATAGTAAATTAAATAATAATATTCATAACGTATATTGTTTCACCTAATTCTTAGAGCGTTTCTTTGAAGTGTTGGCCAAACAGATAGGGTAACATGCGTAGGAGGAATACCTGTTCAAATTTTGGTTGATGGGTTATTGCATGTGTATAGAGAGCTTCCTTTTGGCTAGGAGGAATTACCTGCAATGCAAAGTAAGACCATCCGAAGGAATTAAACAATATAGGTAATGAACTACCTAGCGTATGCTAGATCTAGGAAGTGTGATACATCCTAGATGGTATCATCCAACTGTTTTACACAATTTAATGTTTTAAACAAATTAAATCCTATTGTAATTTGAAATGATTTAGGTATCTCACTTAAAACACAATAAGAAATAGATATAATATAACAGGCTAAGCTAGAATAGAATCCAAAGGTCAAATGATTGGTTCTGGGTTCTGCAGGTTTGAAAGAGGTCTCAGGTAGATCACGGGTGGATGAGGGTGAGATGAAATATGGTGGTTATGTTTTTTTTTGGGCTGCATGGGAAAATATAGAGACCGATGTTGGTTAAGGGTAGCAAGACGGCGGTCGAGTGTGCTTAGTGTTGAATCTTGTGAAAATCTAGAAATGCCACAGAAACAAGCTTTGGGTCTCCTTTGTGATTACAAAAAGGACTTTGGTTGGTTGGGATGAGGTATTGGGTGACTGGGTAGGCTTTAGTGAGGTGGAAATGTTGGATAAGGTCAATAGGTGGCTAGGTAAACAATAGATGATAAAATGATGATGAAATGAAATAAACCAGAAAAGTATGACATTATACTTACTTGGATTCCGGTCCTGAATGCCTGTGAGTGAGGGATGGAGGTGCTGATGAGGGGTTTGAAGGCTGCAAGTGATCACCAACTGAAGGAAAGCTTCTACATGGGCTGCATGTACATTCCTCTTTGCTTGGTTAGATCAGATCATGGCTGGGATGGCTATGCAGGAAAAGATGCTTGATCTCCTTCCTTGCATGCGATTCTCACTGGAATTCACTCTCTAAAGATGTGTTATCTCTCGAGATGTTTTTTTATTGTCAACCTTATGCTTTTTTTTGCTTCCAACCTTGAGAATAAGGTTGTTTTGGGGTTAAAGGGTAGCGGCGGCGGTTACGCTTAACGGTGATGGTTAGGGTAGCACCGCATCGGTCAGGTGGGATTTCATAGGTTTACTAAACTAGGGAGATCCTCTTGATTTCCTCAGATCTCATGTCATTAACCCATGGATTAGACTGGGAGATTCTTGTGAGCATGTGGGAATGTGGTTAGAGGGAATGTAGGCATTAATTTTTAGGGTTTGGGTAAGTCTTAGTTAGTTATGACAACTTACTAAGAATAGGTCTTAGGTTGAGTTGGCTTGGTGAGGTGTCTAAGTGAACTATATGTGTGGATATTATTTAAAATAAGATATTTAAATAATAGATATAGTGAGGATAATGAATTAATTTAATTTAATTAATTAAATTAATATTAGTGGGGTGAAGGGGGCCATGGCTAGGTGAATGTGATGAAGGGTGTTTATTCATCGAGGGACCAAAGGGGAGTGTGACTTAATTTTAGTGTCTACATTTTGCCCCTTTTTGTTGCGTAGCTTGTATTGGTAAGCGACACTAACAAAAATAAGATGCAATTGCCCCAAGTGTGGGTGAAGGTGATCCCCCTTAAACCAGGAATAGACAAGGCTGAAGGTAGAATTGGTGAGTGATTTTGATAAAAGGTAAATGGAGGAAAAGGTAGGTGGGCATGGGGAGAAAGGGTTAAAGGTCTACTCGGGTAATCTAGGTAATCGAGTGCAGGTCAAAGGTAGCAATAGTCAAGCACACGCACACGAATAAACTGCAGCACGCTATCGAGTTGAAGAGCAAGAAAACTCTACATCGTCTAAGGTCGATAGGTTTATCCAAACAAGGTTGAAGTGTGCCCAGTATCTAAGGTATAGGATATGGTCGGGAAACACAACGTAGGTTAGGTGCGGGAACGTTTAGGTATGATCTACTACACCAAAGATAGGGTCGGGATAAATGGTCTCGGCAATAGGCTAGGTAAGGTCATCGGTCAATCAACACAGTAACAGTGCCGCAAGGTATAGCGAACACATGAGGTCAAAGGTTACTAGCGATGGTCCAGTCCAAATATCTAGGTCACGGCATGGGTAAGGCCAAGGTATGGGTGAAATAATGAGGGCAAGAAAGGTAAGGTAAATTGGTTGGGTAAAGGTGGGATGGGTTAAATGGTCGGGGTGAAGGGTGGGGTAAAAGGGAAAAAAAATGAAGGCAATGTGCGGTGTGAGGGTGACCAATGCCGGTCATGGATAATCGACGTCAAGTATAGGGCAACCGATGATGGTTAGGTAGGGCACGTGACCGATGCTTGGTCAAGGGTAATTGACATCGGTTAGGTTGGGTTTGTTATAAAAATAAAAAATCTGCATTTTTTGTTATTCATTTGTTATTGTGCGAAGTGAGAAAATGATAAAAAAGAGAGAAAAGAGAGAAAAGTTTCGGAGGAAATGGGATAGTGAGCTGGTAGTGTGATTTGATGAGGGTTTGGTTGGTGAGTAGCGGGTCCACGGGATCAAGGCAAGAGATTTGATTGGTTGGAGGTTACGAGTAGCTATTCGGTGATGGCAGAGGCTAGAGAGGGATTAGGCGGGCCACCGGTATAGCATCCAGACGTGCCACCGAGACGATGGTAGTGTGACAAGGTAACCCCCTATGCTACATTGTTATGTGGATAGATTAGAGGTTGGTATATAAAAATGTTGGTTTGTCGGTTTTTTGTTTTTTGTGGGTGGGCAAAAATTAAATTTGGGAATGGGGGGAATAACAAGCAAAAAGAGAGGAAGGGGGAGGGTAGTAAATTATATAGGTGGGGTGGGTAGAGGTCCAGGGGTAGTTTAGGTCATTGTAGATGGGGTAAAAGGGGTAGGGGGAGGGTTTTAGAAAAAGGGGGTTTTGGGAAGATGCGGGTTTTTTCGCAACAGTGACCAGCGTCAGTCAAGTGTGGCTAGAGTCGATTGGGTGGAAATGGTATCGGTCACCAAATAGGTGACTGATTCCGGTTAATGGGTAACCATGATCGGTAAGGGTGAACCGGTATTGATCACCAAGTAGGTGACCAATTCTTGTTTAAGGCTTTTAGGCACAAGGGTGCAAAAGTGATGTGGGATATTTAGTTGAGATGGGTAGGGTGAAAATAGGGTGGAGGGTAATGATAATTGGTGAATATGGTCATGGTAAATGTGGATTAATGTCATGCTTGGATTGGATGCAGGGGAGAATGCAGTTACATATGTGGGACATGGTTTCACCTCTCTCGGTGACTTGCAAATGTGGCGACCCCATTGGAGCTTCAACATGTGGAGGCAGTGGGCTTGAGTGGGGTTCGTCACTACAGACATGTTGTTTGGCAGCCCAACTTGATGGTCACACTCATTGATAGATGGGATCCCACGACCAACACGTTCCACCTGTTGATGGGTGAGATGACTATCACCCTGGAGGACGTGTTCGATTTTACGGTTACCCATATTGGGTGCCTAGGTTTACTCTATCTCCTCTAAGGCCTCAGAGGAGCTGATTGGGATAGTTTTTGTGTGGGGTGGCTGATCTGATATTCCATAGCGCTAGTTTGAGCTATGGAGAGATGTACCTAGCCCGTCTGGATGAGACGAGGCTAGTGGTTTTGTTGATGGAGGCAGTGTGTTGCTATGCACTGCCAGATGCAAAGGGTGGATGATTTCCCGATCACTGATGGGGGTACTCCACGATATGATGGTGCATGAGACATGATTTTCCTAGGCACCAACATTCTTGGTGCAGCTATACAGAGTTGTGGGCATATGGCGATTGCGTAGGTTTAGCTTGTGTTGTACATTTATACTACACTATTGGGCATACGAGCACATAGTGTGCATGCGACCTATAGGGATACCCCAAGAAGATGCATTCCCACCTATATTTGTACGGGTGGGATATAGGAGATGTGTGTCGGTGATAGGAGAGTGGAGATCGAATAGGCCATCACATGATGTGGCCCATTTTGCCGATTCTTTGGAGGGATTGTTCGGAGTGGACATTATATGGAGGCCATATGTGGGATTACCCTCATATAGGCATATGCATGAGGAGCTAGCTAAGCTCCAGCTAGAGAGGTGGATACGAGTTCGTTGTGCCGGGGAGGATGAGATGACTCGGTGAGACAGACGAGTCCGACAGTATTTCAAACTCTTACGGGACATTCATTCACCCTTCCCAAAGTATCGAGAGATGATGTGGAGAGGCCCTTACCTCTACCAAAGCCTACAGTATTGCACAACCGTGATTGAAACATATTTATTTTATGAGAATTGGCATGTGCCCATTCCAAACATTCTCATACAAGCAATATTGATTTTATGAGGGAGGGCATGTGCACATTCGTCAATACTTACTCATTTAAATACCTATTTAAAAATTGTGAGCATATTTAATCCATACTCTTATTTTATGATTCATATCTGCCCAAGAAAGTATTTTATGATTCCTATATGAGAATGGGCATCTATCCATTCAATACAAGACAATGTAAAAATATCAATCAATTTCTTAACTTTATACAAGCTGTGAGAATGGGTGCCCATTCTAACGACAATAAATACAAAAATAGTAAATATTACAAGTGTTTAATTAGGTATGACGATAAATTCTACTATATATTTTTCATTATTCAAATATCTAATTAAAACATAAAATGGGTCCAATCAATTCAAATATATTTTAAAAATATTTATGATAGACTTAGGATATTAAAGCATTTTAGCATTTTAGCATTAAAAGGTGTTGATTTATTATTGTAGGATAGATTCAATTTTTTTATAACTTTATACAAGCCATGAGAATGGGTGACCATTCTAAAACACAATAAATACGTAAATAGGACAAATTATTTTATCAGTATTTTAAAAAAATCTTTAAAATTTCATGATTTCATTATTAAAACATATTTTCGGTAAATGTGGACATTTTTAAAACATTACATGTGTCTAAATTGGTATGACGATAAATTCTACTATATATTTTTCATTATTTAAATTTCTATTTAAAATCAATTCAAATATCTAAGCATATTAAAGTGTATTAAAGCATTTAAGCATTACATGGTGGTGATTTGTTACTGTATTATACATTCATATTTTGAATGTATGTACAAAAATAGTACAATGTATTTTTCATTATTCTAATACCTCTATAAAACATTTAAATGTTTCTAAACATTGGGATAATAGCATATTAAAGCATTTAAATATGTACCCTTTCGTGGTTAAGTATTTACGATAGACTTAGTATATTAAAGGAATTTAAGCATTATAGGTTGGTGATTTATTACAGTAGGATAGATTAAAATTTTGAGACTTAGGATATTAGGATATTAAAGGCATTTAATCATTAAAGGGTGGTGATTTATTATGGTACGATAAATTCAAATTTTGAATTTTGGCACTTTCTTTTAGAGGTGATTTTCCTTGGTCAAATACTTTATAAAAATATTGAATTTGAATGGCTTGGGTTTTGATTGTTTGTTCTCTAATGGCTAAGTTTTTATTTTTTTCTCTCTTACAGACGGGTTTTTTCATTCAAAGATTTTGTAGGAGAAATACGAAGGTATGCGAAAGGATTTGGGCTGATTGGATACAAAGATTATTGAAAAAGAAACTTGTTGCAGAGGTGATAAAACTTGTTGGGGAGGTCATAAAAATACACAGAGAGAGACAAGCATTACTTGAGTCCATCTAATCATTTTTGCACCATAAACAGTACACATTTTAGACCTTACGACATTAAAAAAGAAACGAAACAATTTTGATTTGTATATTTGGTAGTTGTTACGTTTACGAATGTAAACAAATTGATTTCTGTATTTTTTTGCTGTTACGTTTATGCAAGGAAACAAATCGATACATTTTTCAGACATTAAAATAAATGAGATATATGGAAAAATGGTTCAAATAGTTGATTGTGAATTAAAATATCTTTGTTAGTATACATTTTTACACTTTAGAAGTAAACTTGGAAAAAATGAGATATAAAAACCTTGAATTGTTATGATTTGTTGTCACACCAAAAGCTCGAAGTAGTGGTGGAGATGGATCTCATCGTGTTAACCAGTTGTTATGCCAACACACCCCCACATGATGGAGCCATATGCAACCACGTGATTCTTGGGCCCACCATGTATTCACCAAATTAGTTCCAACAACATTAGGAGGAAATGACATCGGGACTTCCCGAGAGGTCACCCACCCCAAGACTTACTCCAAGTCGGGCGCTCTTAACTACCCGGCTCGATCTCATGTTACAATTTTCTGTCACACCAAAAGCTCAAAATAGTGGTGGAGAGGGATCTCATCATGTTAACCAGCTGCTATGCCAACATGAATAGCCTGCTCTACCATTGTTGTATTTCGTTTGAGAAATGTTCAATAGTCTCCCTTGCAAAATCACTATTTTAGAAGTTGTTTCTTCTTCTTTCTTCTGCAAAATCTTTGTATCTTCGTATATTTCTTGTTATCGAAGTTATATCTTCTTCTTTCTTTTACAAAATATTTGTATCTTCATATTTTTCCGCCACATCTACGTTCTTCGTCTTTCCCCAGCTAAATCTTTGAATGAAAAAATATTGGTCCCAATAGAGTGAAACCAAAACTTGATTCATTCAAAATCAATATTTTTATAATGTACTTGGCCAAAATAAATTGCCTCGTAAAAAAGAGCACTTTGAAAATTCAAATTTTGAATCAAACCTAACATAATAAATGACAATTATGAATTGCCTCCCAAAAATTAAACTATATAATTTAAAATTTGAATCAATCTTGCGGAAAATGTAAAAAAAAGTGCCAAAAATTAAAATTTTAATCAAACCTACCATAATAAATGACCGGTACGAATTGCCTCCCTATAATAAAGCGCCGAAAATTTGAAATTTGAAACAATAGAAATCAAAGTGTTTCTAATCAAGATGTGATATTAGTAATTAATAGTTCATCATTAACATTGATTAGTAATAGAAATCACTTTGTGATTATATAATATTAGTATTAATTAATAAATTAATAACATTAATTAATAATATTATAATTAATTAGTATTAGTGCTAATTTAAATAATTAATTAGCTTAAAAATCCTATTAATTAATATTACTAATAAACATCAATTATTATATTAAAAAACAACATCCGATTATATTATCAAACGAATAAAAATAATTTTAAAATAATTAAATAATATTATAAAAATATAATTAAACTTTATAAACATAATTAACATCTTAATCACCATTATTTATAATGCTTAATTAATTATAGTACATTTTAAAAATAATTTTATAAAATTATAAAAAATATAGTAAAACTTTATAAAACTAATTAATGACATAAACTCCATTAATATTTATAATGTTTCATTACTTATAATACTAAAAATATTTAAACTTTAACCATAAAAAAACTAGAAATCAAAAAATATGTATTTAATATATCATATTAGGACTAATCAAAATTAATTAATTAATAACAATAACTAATAGTATTAACAATTAAATACAAGAAATAATATTGTATCATTTAATAATACCTATAAATTTCAAATAATATTTTACATTACGAAAAATAAAATGATTGTTATATGTGAATGGGCTTGAACCCATTTTAATAACTGTATAAAGGAAGTTAGATTGTGTTATCTCTATTCTTCGACATGGTTCCTATATCAGAATATGCATATGACATTTCTAAAAATATATCATTAGAATCTTCCCTAAAGCAGTGAGAGTGAACAACATCCATTATTCTATCATTCATATATGATGTTTGTTGTGAGAATGAAGTAAACTTTATTCGAGAGAAAAAATACATTGTATTCAAGATAAGATGAAAAAAATGTATGTTTGTATGAGAGAATGGGAAACTTCCCATTCTTAAACAAAGACCGAGTTAGATATGATTACTATAGAAGCACTAAAATGACAAGAACTTTCTTCTATTACTCATACTATAATATGGATGTGAAAATGATAAAAATTATATAACTTATAGTACTCACATCAGAGGTTTATATTAGATGTTCTAAATAATGAGATGGTACCTTGGAAGAACATTTAGAGCAATTAGTTTTTATTCCTTTTTGAAAAAAAATAATTAATGGCTGAAAAAGTGAGTAACAAGAATAATGAAAATGAGGCAATACACAAACAGAATGGGCATATGTTCATTCTCATATAAAAAAATTTTATCATGTAATGAAATGGCATATGCCCATTCTCATATAAGAATCATAGAATAAAAATACACATAGACAGAATGGGCATATGTTCATTCTCATACAAACAAACATTTTTATCTTGCATTCAATTAAAATACACGATGAGAATGGGCATATTAAAATTCTTATCATTGCAATACAAGCAATACTAAACTTGATCATTACTATGGGAAAAGTAATAGGATATAAGAGTGAAAAGGAATGGTCAATATAATACAAGAAATATTTAACTTAATCAATTTAAAAACTATATGAAGGTTGTGAGAATATAAGAGTGAAAAGGAATGGTCAATCTAATACAAGAAATATTGAACTTTATCAATTTAAAAACTATATGAAGGTTGTGAGAATGGGAAACTTGCAATTTCAAAATGAATTAGATTTTATCTATATTCTTATTTTATGATTCCTATATGGGATTGGGAAGTTTTCATTTGATACAAGATTGAACATAATAATTTTAATACCTATGAGGGTTTTTCCTTCTCGTTGGATAATGTCAAAGAAGAGCCAATCGAGATTACTAATGGCAACTAATCTGGATTGTTAGTTCTTCTGTGGTATTTTTTCGGTAAATTAAATATGCATTTTGTAGTTTTCTCTCTTCATGTTACCTGTTTTGGTCACTACTATTTTTATCACTAAACGTTAAAATATCTATTCTTCTTCTATGTTTCCTAAATGTGAATGGATACACACACACACACACACACACACACACACACACACACACACACACACACACACACACACACACACACACACAGGTTTGATCCCTCTCGAGGGTATGTAGAGCATAATATGCCCATTCTAAACATATATTATTCTTGAATCTATTACTCCATAAAGGTTGTCAGAATGTTTTTACACTATAATTCTTCTTCTAATATGGTCCTCCTTTCATAACAATGGTCCTTCTTCCATACAAAATGTGGAAAAACACAACCAAAAATTTTGTTTGTTTGAGGATGGAAAAATGCCCATATTTCTAAATAGTCCAACACAACTGACCAAAAATATGGCCAAAACAAAATGTTAGAATGTCTAGAGAATGAGATAATGCCTATACTCATTATTACTCCAATATGAGAATGGGAGGAGAATGGGTATCTGCCATTTCTAAAACAAATTAATAGAACTACATAATACAAGAATGGGCATCTTCCCAAGGGAATGTAGTGTAACACCAGTGGAGCCAAGATTCCCATTCCTAAAAAAATAATAGAACTATATAAGGCTTGATTCTGTCGAGGGTATGTAGTAACACTGGCCGAGCCGAATTTGGCTCTACTAAGGTTAGTCCAACCAAAATGAAAAAATGTTTGTTTGTTTGTATGAGAGAATGGACAACTGCCCATTCTTAAATAAAGATAGAGTAAGTAAATTTTATCTCTCCACTAGCATATTGCATTGTGGACAAGCTATGAGTAATATAGAAGTATTAAACATACTAAGTTTAATATTGCAAGTATTAGAATGTTTAGAATGATCATACGACATTATATTTCAACATTTCTTGTATTAGAATGTTTAGGACATGAGCATATGCCCATTGATAATGGGAATATTCCCATTCTAATATAGAAATTACTGAGAAAAATAGGCATAAGCCGAACTATATATGGCCTTCTGTCTACTTGAATCAGTGTGACATGAAGATGAAGTGTGTTGTCCCCCATTTTGCTATGGAAGGAAAACCAGATGTTATTCTTCACATTGAGAAGAGTTGGAAATATTCATTTTTGTTTCTAAAGAAATTTCCTTCATATTCTTCATGAAAAGAGAGAGATCCCAAAAGAGAAAGAATAAACAACAATTAGAGATAGAGGTTTGATCCCCTTTAAGGGTATGTAGTGCAGCACTAGGCTCCGCTAGGGATAGTCCAACCAATATGATATAATTATTAACTCTATAAAGGATGTCAGAAATTTTTACACTATAATTATTCTTCTAATATGGTCCTCCTTCCATGCAAAATGTGGGACAACCCAATAATAAATGTTTGTTTGTTCGAGGATGGAAAAATTCCCATATTTCTAAATAGTCCAACACAACTGACAAAAAATATGGCCAAAACAAAATGTTAGAATGTATAGAGAATGAGCTAATGCCTATTCTCATTATTACTCCTATATGAGAATGGGCATCTACCCAAGGGTATGTAGTGTAACACTTGGTGGAGCCAAGATGCCCATTCCTAAAAAAAATAAATAGAACTACATAAGGCTTGATCCCCCTCGAGGGTATCTAGTACATCACCTTCTTTGAGCTAGAAACTAGATCCATCAAGGTTATTCATTCCAAAATTATACAATTTTATTCAAGATAAAATGAAAAAAATTGTTTGTTTTTTGGTATGAGAGAATGAGCAACTTCTCATTCTTAAAAAACGACAAAGTAAATTTTATCTCTCCGCTAGTATAATGTATTGTAGAGTTAGATATGGTTACCATAGAATTTTTAGGACATAAAGACAGAGTAATGAAATTTTATCTCTCCACTAGCATCTTGCATTAGAATGTTTAGGACATGAGCATATGCCCATTCTAATATAGGAATCACTGAGAAAAATAGGCATAAGGTGAACTATATATGGGCATTTGTCTATTAAGTGGTCAATGACATTGGCTAATGTGCATTGTCTTTAGGTCATGGTTGTTCCCTCTCTTCCTACCATTTTTCGTGAACCAACGAGAAAAAGAAATGGCCTTCTTCAATTCCATTTCTCGATCATGTCTCAAGTGGATTTTTAGGATTGATCGACATTTGTGTGTGAATCCATTGAACATGTTTTGGGTGACACCTATCGCTATGATTCAAAAATAGCTTGGGTTAACTCAAAAATTTCCTTGATTTTTTTCCAATCTACTTCTGCTTAGTCGTAACAAATTGAAAGTTTCTACTATTGCTTGCTTTTTATCTTTCCCTCACATAAGGTTGGTTTAGATGAAGAACTCAAGCATTGTAATCTCAACACTCGTCCATGTTTTTCGGTCCTAATGCGGAAGCTAGTTGGATCCATCATTCTTTGGTGGAACCTTTGGTGGAGAGAATCCGATGCCTCACCCAATTCATGTAGGCTATCTTAGACTATTGTACATCGAGGACCCAGACCAACCGCCTCTCCTTCTTCCTAGAAATGTTTATTTAACGCAGATTCATGTTATTATCATCCTTAAGTCTATTAGTATTTCTTTGTTGTGAGATCTGTTTGTGTCCCACCTCTAGATAATTGTTAAATATTGCCATTGCTAGTGGTGGTTGTTGTCGTATGTCTACTTGATTTTTCTTCATGGGTTCTTCCTTCTCGTTCGCTAATGTCAAAGAAGATCCAATCAAGATTTCTGATGGCCACTAATCTAGACTGTTAGTTCTTCTCATTATCTTTTTCGGTAAATTAAATATGCATTTTGTATTTTTCTCTCTACGTGTTTCCTTTTTTGGTCACTACTAATTTTTATCCCTACAATTACTTATCTTAAGTTTCTATGTTCTGTTAAATTAGCTAAATTATTGTTCTTTTTGTATTCCAATCACATGTATAAATAATCATCATCTCTATTTAAGCATAACCATGTTTTAGGTTATTTTCATTTATAAGTAAATGGTGGTAAATGATATATTTGCATGGTGGTATCGCTATGTCATGGTCAAGAACAAATATAAATTTAAACATTTAACCCATTCTCAAAACCTAGTTGTAAGAATTATATATATATATATATATATATATATATATATATATATATATATATATATATATATATATATATATACATACATATATACATACATATATATACATGGTGGTCTCACTATGGAAATGGTCCAAAAATATATAAATTTAAACATTAGCATATTAACCCATTCTCAAAACCCATATATATAGTAAGATGAGAACTACATAAGGCTTGATCCCTCTCGAGGGTATGTAATGCAAAGACTTGGATTTTCCAGGATAGTCTAACTAGTATAATACAATTATTAATAATTACAAAATCAAAAAAATTATCGTCACAATGCACAACTTCCCATCATGTATATGTTATTGTCACAATGCACAAATTCTCATTCTATCTTCTATAATTCTTATATGAGAATGGTCATATGCCCATTAAAAATATCTATTATTCTTCTATGTTTTCTATATATATATGTATGTATGTATGTATGTATGTATGTATGTATGTATGTATGTATGTATGTATGTATGTATATGTGTGTGTATACATATACACACACACACACAAGATGAGAACTGAGAACTACATAAGGCTTGATCCCTCTCGAGGGTATGTAGTGTAGCACTTGGCTCTACTAGGGATAGTCCAACTAGTATAATACAATTATTAATAATTACAAAACAAAAATTACACTGTCACAATGCACAAATTCCCATTCTATCTTCTATAATTCTTATATGAGAATGGTCATATGCCAATTCAAAATATCTATTATTATTCTATGTTTGCTAAATGTGAATGGATACATACACATACATACATACATACATACATACATACATACATACATACATACATACATACATATATATATATATATATATATATACACACACACATATACTTGTGAGATGAGAAATGAGAACTACATAAGGCTTGATCCTCTCGAGGAAATGTAGTGCAACACTTCTGCGGGATATTCCAAATAGTATAATACAATTATTAATAATTACAAAACAAAAAAATTTACCATCACAATGCAAAACTTCTCATCCTATTTATGTTCTTTGTCACAATGCACAAATTTCCATTCCAATGAGCAGTTGAAGACATGTTTTAAAATAATTACCTTTAATTATTAAATAAATGATGTTAAATATATCTAATATGAGAAACAATATATTTTAATGATAAATGAAAATGGGATGAGAATGGGCATCTACCCATTCTAAAACAAAATAATAGAACTACATAATATGAGAATGAGCGTCTTCGATTCTAAAACAAAATAATAAAAACCAAAACAAGAGAAAAATAAACAAAGAGATGCAATTATTAATCCACCAAAATGATTGAGTTCAATATTTCCCACCCATTCTAAAAATAATAATAGAACTACATAAGGCTTGATCCCTCTCGCAAGTATGTAGTGCAACACTTGGTGGTGCCTATACTTGGCTCCACCAAGGTTAGTCCAGCCAAAATGATACAATTATAAAAATAATAATAGAACTACATAAGGCTTGATCCCTCTCACGGGTATGTAGTGCAACACTTGGTGGTGCCAACACTTGGCTCCTCCAAGGTTAGTCCAGCCAAAACTATAGAATTATAAACAAAATAATATAACTACATAAGGTTTGATCCCTCTCATGGGTATGTAGTGCAGCACATTGCTCTACTAGGGATAGTCCAACTAGTGTAATACAATAATACTAATTACTTCAAAACAAACAATGTTTGTTTGTATGAGAATGGGCTTGTGCCCATTATAAACGTGCACATCTTCTATAAAGGTTGTCACAATGCACTTTTGCTTCCCATTCCTTCCCATGTTAAAAGAAAGTAAATATAATATGTTGAACTTAAATTTATCTATAATCTTCTTCTATTAGATATATAAGAGATTTCTATTAGTTATACATGAGAATGAGAAAACTTATCTCTATTATTCTTCTATTAGTTATGTATGAGAATGGGCATCTTCCTTTTAAAAAAATCTATCACAACGCACAACTTCCCATCCTGTATATGTTATTGGCATAATGCAAAAATTTCCATTCTATCTTCTGTAATTATTATATGAGAATGGTCATATGCCAATTCGAATATCTATTATTCTTCCGTGTGCTAAATGTGAATGGATACATACATACATACATACATACATACATATATATATATGACAACCGAGAAATACACAAGGCTTGATTCCTCTGAGAGGGTACATGTAGTGAATCACTTGGCTCGGTCAAGGATAGTCCAGCCAATATGATACAATTATAAACACTTAAATAGAGTAGAGATAAAATAATTTGAATCACATAAGAAGAATATAGATAAAATTTACTATGATCATATTAACCGTATAAAAATACAGATAATATATATATATATATGGAGACGATTCAAAAATTATTACAAAACAAACAATGTTTGTTTGTATGAGAATAACCTTCCCATGTTAAAAGAATGTAAATATAATATGTTGAGCTTAAAATTATCTCTATTCTTCTTCTATTAAATTAGATATATAAGATATTTCTATTAGTTATACATGAGAATGAGCATATTTATCTCTATTCTTTTTCTATTAGTTATATGTGAGAATGGGCATCTGCCCTTTTAAAGTGGAAAGGATGAAAAAATAAAGTGGAGAGAGTAAAAGTAGCATAAACATTTTCTTCAAATCTTGTTGAAACTCTGAAACTTGTAAATTAGATAGAGTAAAAGTAACATAAACCATCTTTCCTTCTATAATAAATTAATTACATTCATTTTAATACCTCTAATATCTATTCTTCTTCTTCCATGATTCCTATATGGGAATGGGCATCTGCCCATTCTAAAACAAAGTTAAATTTTTCACTCCACTTGCCCATTCTAATAACTCTAAAAATTACGAATTGAAGTTAACTTAAATTTATCTCTATTCTTCTTCTAATAGTTATGTTACATGAGAATGGGCACGACCCATTCAATATAAACAAAAAATTATATCACATGAGAATGGGCATCTTCCCATTCAATACAAACAAAAAAACTTATCATGGGTAGATGCAATCATAGAAAAAATAATAGAGTTTAAAATGGGAAGTTGCACGTTATCACAACTTGTTACTTTTATAAAAATGTAAATTTTTCAAATATTTTGATATGTATTACACTAATATAAACAAACAATTATATCACATGAGAATGGGCATCTGCCCATTCAATACAAACAAAAAAACTTATCATGGGTAGATGCAATCATAGAAAAAGAATAGAGTTTAAAATGGGAAGTTGCACGTTATCATAGCTTGTTACTTTTATAAAAAATGTAAATTTTTCAAAGATTTTGATATATATTACACTAACACAATTTGTAACAACAAAAAATGGATTTTATTTCCACCACCTTGTATAAGGAAATTCCATTTTTGGATGGTGCAGATGACTAGGAAAGAAGGGATGAAGAATGGTTCGTTGAAATTCACACCCTTGATAATTATTACAATGATATGTGGTTGTTTCATTCCTTGGGAGACCAATGCACACCAATTGGCATTCTTCTGAGCATAAAGTGTATAACAGATACTATTGTATCTATTCAAGTGGAAAAAGTGGACAACACATCGAGAACATGCTCAATACATAAAATGGAATTACAGGTTTCTCTTTACAAAAAATATGGCATGGAAAGGTCAAGAAAAAAATACAAAGATTCATGTTATAGTTATGGTTGGAAAATTGAGCCATACACTAAAGGGGACAAGAGTGGTGTGCATAATAGTGAAGTTATTTGTGTAGGAATTGTCACCATATTCAAAAAGCTATATCGTATGCATTCACTTCATTTGTTTCCCACCGCATGAATATGAATAAGGAATTGGGCCAACAAAAATTACATTAAAAATGTTTACCATGCTCAGAAGAAAAAAATTATCTAAGCTGGAAAAAGACATTTCAAAATCACACTTTCAAGAGGTGAAGTGATCTACAAAAGAGAAAATATTATTAAAACAAGTTCAAACTGAATTTAAAAAAGTGAATCTACATTATCTGAAGAGATTCATACTTTTTATTTGAAGAAAATTCATTCAAAATTGATATTGGTCATTGCCATGTAGCTCCTGCAAAATACCAATACAAATCACTTGATTTAGCAAGTGTCAGTCTCCTTGTGCACTCTATGTTGTGTAACCTTGTACCTCTTCAGCGGGATGTAATTTTGCTTCCTTTCAAAAAATCTACTAGTGATATTTTTGACATGGAGTTTGAGCATGAAATTCATGACATTGAAACTCATTTCTATATTATTGATGGGCAACATACAATTGTTCTATCTAGATTTTGATCATTTTTGTCGCATCTACATAGTTATATCCTGGTCATTGAGCCCTTTTTGTAATAGGGTATAGTTCCTTTAAAACTATTTACCAATGATAAAAAAACATACAATTGAAGCCCAAAAACAAATCCTTGCAAATCCTAATTTTTCATCTGTTCATGATAGAATCAAACAAAGGTCTACCCGTATTTCTGTCTTCCAAAGCAACAACAGAACAAATAATCAGTATTTTTAAGCAACAAAATATGGCAAACAAAACATGGGTGAAAACAATATTTATTGACTCACTGTACAAATCCAGGTCAAGGTGGATCTTAGAGAAGAGACCACAATGTCTTGGTTCTGGTTATGATAAGTCAAGAGAGATGAAAGGTATTTATAAATTGTATTAAGTTTTTTTGCACATAGAAATTAACTTACATTATTTCTCATAGAATGCTAAACTAATAAAATTTATTTTAATGTTCACATGTAGTCATTCGAAAGGAAAATTTTGCTTATTTTTAGAAGGAAAAATTGGAAATTTTGAATGATAACTTTCATTTCTTGTACTCCCAGATGAAATTTGGGATAAGTGGGTTTTATTTTTTTATTTTTATACCAATGGTGGGTTGCCTTGTAGCCCAAAAAAAAATCTACATATTTCAAGCCAAATTCATTAGATATGCTTACAGTAGGACTATTTAGATGCACAAAAGGTATGATAGATGAAGAATTAGATGTCCTTGTAGATAAATGCATTAGTGGTGAAGTTTGGTTCAAAGAAGAGTATGGTGTTAATGTAATTTTTATAAAAGATTACTGCAAAAGAATAAAGCAAAGTAGAGAAACAAGAGCCAAATCTATGTCTTATATGCTACCAAGAGTTCTAGAATACGTTGCTCAAATAGATTGCAATGAAAAAAAATGTGATTGAAAATTTTTCCATCCATGAGTCGCACTTTTCTCAACTATGTCAAGATCTTAGAGAAGAAAAGAAAAAATTAAAAAGGACAAACCACCATTAGGGGAGAAAATTTTTCCAAATTATTCAAAAAATGCTATTGAAGTACTAGAATTGTATATGACTACATGCTAATACAAATTATCAACCAAAGATGCCATATACATATGAATTCACTTATCAATGTTCTTATCCTTTTTTTCTTAGTATAACATTGAGAGGTTTGAAATTCCATTTACCACCACTCACTGTAGAAGTCATAATTTCTTATTTTTGTAATCTTGTGAGTATTGTCTCACAAAACAATATTGTTGAGCTTCATGACTATCTAAAATCCATTGGCAACACCTTGGGAACTACACTCTATATAGATTCTCAAACCACTAATTACACCCATACTACCTATGCCCAGATCCTGGTGGAACTTGACACTGATAAAAATCTTCCTGCAACCATAGATCTTAGAGTGCAAAATAGAACTTGGTCACAACCTCTAGATTATGAAGGTCTACCTTTCCGGTGTAGAAGGTGTTTTTGCTTAGGACACACCTCTACTGCTTGTGGGATGGAAAAATGTCAACATGAGAAGTGTAATTGGTGGAAAGACGCACTCTCGGAACACCTGATTTTCGATGCAAAAAGGATCTAGAATCAAATGCAGATACAAAAGCTGAATCTGATTCTCCTTGAAACCCCTTTATCTGAAACTCAAATTGTGAGCAGCATGAAAAATGCACAAGTTGTTGAGGGCAGCAAGGAAAATGATAAATATCTCTCTCAGGATAACAACGTGGTCGTCCCAAATGGGACAAATGTGACTAAGGAAAATACTCCTCCTTTTTCTTCTCCTCCAACCGCGGAGGCTCCATCAGGTTAGGTAACGGTCAACAAAAAGAAAAAAATCACTCTGAAGGAGAACTCTACGCCTAGATGATTTTCTCTGTTATTGTTTGGCTAGGTTACATTGGTTTCATTTTTCTTGGCCGATAATAGTTTGTTTCTTTTCCAATGGTGTTGATGTGCCATTGTTGTTTGGTCATTATACATCAGTTGTTTATTTGTTGATGCGTTGTTGGTTGTTGGTTTTTTCTTTGCAGATAGTTTTCTGTAGTTGGGCATTATTGTTCTATCTAGATTTTGATCTCTTTCTTTGTGCTTTAATTTTCAATTCTGGCTTCTGAGCCTTGTTGTACAAGGGTATAGTCCCTTTCAAAAAACTATTTACCAATAATAAAAAATATTGTTGAGCTTCTGACAATTATTGGGTGCAGTAAAATGAGTTGTGTCTGTGTCTTTATACTTATAGTAGTACAAGCTTACTTATTTGATATTTTTGTAAAAATATACATGAAATAAGTAAAAATAATGAGCAATAATTCCAAAAGGATGTTACAAAATTATGAATGCAGAACATCCATTTCAAGGGATGGTAGTGATTTTTACCATATATGGTCTTCATAATTCAATCACTATGGATGTGGAAGATGTAACCGTTGATCTATATTGGGAAAATTCAAAGCCCTTGGATATTATCAAACCGAATGAAATTAGAGTTTTCATCCCTGGACATCCTTTCAAATATGAGATATTAGTGTATTTTTGGGAGCACATGATTGAGAGATGCAACAGTAATGTGTCCCCTATATTAATATTATATGGTGGGACAAATGCATTAAAGGAAACACATAATACAAAGAGGTCCTCACTTATCTTTATGGTGAAGAATCACAAGCAGGATAACATGATCAAACAATATTATCCATGTCTAACTACCCCTCTGAGTAAATAACCTCTACAATTTTTGTGTTCTTTTTATTATATTCATTATGTATACATTAATTCTTAACAATGTTTACTTTGTTCTAATATTAAGATGTACATCCTTCATATAGTTTTCTCCTAAGTTATTTTCATATTATAGAATATATGTAAACAAAATTTAGAAGTTTAATTAGAAGAATAGAGTTAAAATTTCTCCATTCTCACAAATTTTATAGATTTCTTAAAATGATTAAGTGCAACATTGCTTGCATATATGCCCATTCACATATAGATATCATAGAAGATGACAAGGAAAAAATTAAATATGTTTCAAAATATTTAGAGGTATTAAAATGATTAAGTTCAGTATTGCTTGTAGTTGAATGTTTACAATGGGCATATGCCCATTCTCGGAAAAACAAACATTTTTGTCTTTGTATTGAATTGGCAACATAAAATATGTATCACAAAAGAATAGAGATAAAATTCACTTTGTTTTAGAATGGGAAGTAGTGAATTCTCTCTGAGTATGGGCAGATGCCCATACTCAGAGAGAATTAAATTTGTTTCAGAATGGGAAGTAGAGCAAGAATATATTATTCACGTTATGACCTTTACGCTTTAATACCTATGTACATTGGTAGCCCTTGCACAAAGTCCATAACATGAATTATATATTCTTTCTCTACTTCACATTCTCACAACCTATTCTAAAAAGTATAAAATTATATATATATATATATATATATATATATAAACATACATATATATATATATATTTATATATATATATATATATATATATATATATATTTATATATATATATATATATATATATATATATATATATATACACACATAAAGATGGATCTCTCTCACTGGTATGTAGTGCAAAGCACCGCCAACGATAGTTCACTATTTTTTTTACTAATGGGATATGTAGTGCAACATATTTTTGAATGAGGTTATGTTTTCATTAGGGGATAGCATGTTTTTAAAGGAAAAATAGTTGGGAGATATTAAATGTCTCTGAAAGGAATCTCCAAGTATTAGAGTCATTTTTTTACATGTCTCCCATACTAGAGACGTGTCACAGTTGGTAGGGGACACATCTCTCTAACACTGGTAAAACCCCAGTTTGAAGGGTGTGAATTCTCTGTGTCTTACTCCTATTCTTTCCCCTCTTTTTCAAAATTCTCTTACTCAATTCCGTAATGCACCATTCTAAATCAGTCTAATTTTATCATATTGTTCTTTCCCTCCTCCACCTTACATTTGGTTGCATACAAGACAAAAATTCTATTGCTCAATTCTCGTAATACACCATTCTAAATCAGTCCCTTTTTATCATATTTTTCTCTCCCTCCTCCACCTTACATTTGGTTGCATACAAGACAAACATTTTTGTTTGTATGATATTAGGCTTTTTTTTTTGTATTAAAAACATTCTAAGTTACAAAAGCATTATAAAACAAGGTAATATTTATTTGTTTGAGAATGGGCTTGTTCCCATTACAAACAAGATAAGGTTGTGATAATGCACATCTTCTCATTGTAAGACAAATTAAATTTTATCTCTATTATTTAATTGAGAATGGGCTTGACATGAGTAGTTGAAAGTATACTTTTTTTTAATGGACAATTGTCCAAATTAAACAGAAAGGAAACTAGATGATAATATGAATCATGGTTAGAGTTAGAAACAATCATTCCTTTGAACGTTTTATAACCACTTCTTTAGAGGTAGAAATAATCATTCGTTATAAATTTTTATACTAGAGTTAGAAATATTCTAAATTTTTTAACCACTTCCTTTATAGAGGTTTTATAATGATCAAGTTCAATATTTCATGTATTGAATGGGCATATGTCCATTCTCATATATCAATCATATATTCTTCCTCAATGATTCTTATAGAAGAATAGGCATCCACACATTCAATATAATGATTGAACTTAATAATTTTAATACCTCTATAAAGTATGTTAGAAATCATGGGGAATGGCCCCTCTACCTTATAAAAAAGGTGAACTAATGAGGAGTTAAAAGTATAATTTTTTACAATGGGAAATTGTCGCCTTGAATGGGAAAGGAAACCAAATGATAATCTGAATCATGGGTAGAGTTAGAAAATTCATGTAAGTGTTCTATATTAGAGTTAGAAATATTCTGAATTTTTTAACCACTTACTTTATAGAGGTTTCTAATGATTAAGTTTAATAGTGCATGTATTGAATGGGCATATGTCTATTCTTATATATCGATCATATATTCTTCCTCAATGATTCCTATAGAAGAACAAGCATCCACACATTCAATACAATGATTGAACTTAATCATTTTAATACCTCTATAAATTATATTATAAATCATGGGGAATGACCCTTCTACCTTATAACAAATTTGAAATACATAAGGCTTGATCCCTCTCATCGATGGTATGTAGTGCAACACTTGACTTTGCCAGGATAGTCCAACCAATATAATATAATTATGAATAATTATCATAAGGAAAAAATTACAAGTTTTGAAGAGTGGAGACCTAGAGAAAATTATTTATTGGCCAAGTAAAAGGTATTCTTTGAAGTCTTGGATCATTCTAACCTTGGTGATAGATTGCAAGTGATTTAGGCTTTGCATCAAACAACCAGATTATGTAACATCTCTTTCATACAAAAACAAATTTATGCAACATTCTATTCTTCTTCTATGATTCCTAAATGAGAATAGGTATCCACCAAATGAATACAAGATTGAACAAGTATTCCATGGAACAAGTATCTTCCCAATGAATACAAGATAGAACATGTATTACAGTAATTAAGTGAGAATGGACAACAGTTCATTGTTTATAATTTTTACTTTATATTCTAAGTATTTATGTTCATTGGCAGTAATTGTTGAGCCCTTGCAAATGATTATGAGTGGAGAACAAAGTGCAAGCCATGAGGTTAATCCATTACATGAAGATATTATTCCTAATAATAGCATGATTATGAGTGGAGAACAAAGTGCAAGCCATGAGGTTAATCCATTACATGAAGATATTATTCCTAACAATAGCACGATGTCATCCAGCCAACAAAAATTTACCCAACAAAACACACAACTGATGGTGATTAATACTAAAGCTACATCAAACCCTTCACCATCAATTATGACAGGTTGTTCACGAACAGTGTATCAAGTATTATTTAAAATTTAATATTTTTTTACTTGTCAATATTAGTTTGAGTCAATTTGATAAATATATCCTAATTTTAATTTTTATGTGCATATGCAATGGAGAAAATACAACAAATATATGTAAAGAAATAGGTAAAAATATTAATCTTTTTATTTTTCATTATTAGTTGGAATCAATTTGATAAATATATCTTAATTTCAATTTTTATGTGAAGATACAACAGAGAAAATCTAGAAAATCTACAACCAACAAATAGATGTAAAGAAATAGGTAAAAATATTTTGTGAAATATTATTATCATATTTGAAATACATACAAGTTAATAATGAATTTTAATATTACTTTTTTTTTAAGTGCCTCGAAAGAAACATTTTCTTGTTCTTGAATTAGAAGAATTGTTAGTTCAAAAGCGTACTTCTAAAAAGGCAAATACATTTCAATTGAATAATGAGAACCTCCTACCATGAATGTCTATTTCCCAATTTCTAACTTTTGTGTTTAAATATTTTCATCGAATAGCATTTTGGACATCTATGTTGGATACAAATGCCAGTGTAGAAATACTAAGCAAAAAAAAATTTACTCTCAACTAAAGTGGATGTGCAACCTTTATTTTGTTGGGTACGGAGCATTGTGAAAAGAGGGAGACAAATTTATTAAAAATTTGGAAACAATTTGGAAGACACCGAATTTCCATACAAATGTGAAACTATGGTTGTAGTTAACATAGCCAACAAAGGGGTTCCTAAAGAAGAAAATTTGGTGTCTCCAAAGGTTTCTAAGAAAGACTTTAAAAATAATAAGTGGCTTATGTCATCATTGTTTACAGAACTAGCCTTGGTATGGGTTACAGATGATGTAAGAGACATCTTAAAGGGATGTTCTCTATTTCAAACAATAGTGGAACAAATGAATATATAAAATTGTGTTTATTACATTTTTGTAGTTCTTTTTCCCATTTTCCATTTGAAGTGATTATTATATACTCTTTAATAAGATGTTATTGATGGTTATTAGTATGTAATGCTCAAAATGTGTTTATTACAATTTTTTAGTTTTTCTTCACATTTCATCCAAATGATGTGATTAGTATATAATGATAATTTAGGATGTTATTGATAGTTTACCATTTAATGCTCAAAACTAGCTTTGATAGGTTTATACAAAAAGAAAGTAATTATCAATAAAATTAGATAATATAATCTATGATTTAATTTATTGAAAAAATTTTTTTATTGGTTGGTTTTTCAGATCTTGTTTTCCATAAAAAGAAGTTATTGGTTTTGGGGGTAGAAGAATTGCTCTTTGGAGTTCCAAGGATTTCTGAATTTAGATCACTGACCATACAACCAGAATTTACATATGCATGCTACCGATACTTCACACACTTTTATCCCTGAATTGTTAAGGATAACATGACAACATTTTGATATTGGATTGTGGTTTACATACCTGCATTCAAGAGAACGACATGCCTTCATTCAAAAATTTGATTGGCTAAGAAATATTGAATTCATTTTTGTTGGGGCATATCGAGTGTGAAATTAGCAAAAAAATTAAGATCGAAGAAGGGGAATATTGTGCCAGTTTACAAAAAAATATGCAAAATGTTCTTGACAAGTACACCCAAATATATGGAGTAGAAAACATATTGTTCATAGGTGAAAAAATGTTTTTTTCATGATAGAATTGAGGTGCTTTTATTTTTATTTCCTTCTCTTGGAAATTTTATGACACAATGCATTCTGATAGAAAAAAATTCACACATTTATGTACATGGTTAAATCATGTGGGTCCATACCCAAATTTACATCAGTCTTTGGAAACATTTAAAAAATCAATTACTGATCTTGATTGAGTGTATTTGATACTATTATGTTGATTAATATAGATATAGATAAATTTAGTTTATTTTTGTAGTCTTTCTCATAAAAATTCATTCATATTGTTTTTTTAGTCTATTTCATAACAATGGATTTATTACCATCATTTTATACAAAAAGAATTGTGACTTGTATTTTTATCATAACAACACATTTCCATGAATACTGAGCTTGATTGAGTTTACTTGTTACTATTGTGTTGATTAATAAATATAAAATAATTGGTTTGTTTTTAATTCTATCTCATAAAAATATATAAATATTGGTTTATTTTTGTAGACTATCTCTTAACAATTCATTTATTACCATCATTTTATGTTTTATTTATCTCATAACAACACATTTCCTACCTTCATTTTATGCAAATAAATCCATGTTATAATTAAACATTTGTCAATTTTTATTGATATCATAAATTAGAAGCAATATTAGACACAAATATATATGATCAAAATATGTAAAATATACAACATGCAAATGCGCATGACCCCATAGTTAAAATAAATCACATACAATTTTTCTTTCTTTCTATATTAATTTTATGAGAATGGGCATATGCCCATTCTCATCATAATGATAAAAAAATTTGTTTGTATGAGAAATAGCATATGCTCATTCTCATCACAATAATAAAACTCTTTATTTGTATGAGAATGGGCATATGCCTTTTCTAACCATTTTAACTTATTGAAGCAATATTGAATTTAATAATTTTAATATCACTATAAAGGATGTGAGAATGGGAAACTGTCCATTCTAAAACAAATTAAATATTACCTCTATTTTTCTTCTATGATTCTTATATGAGAATGGGCATATGCCCATTCAATACAAGACAAAAATGTTTTTGTATGAGAATGGACAATATAAGTATTTTCTATGCATTGTAAAGTTATAAATGTATTAATTATTCCAATAAGTATTTCCTATTCGTACTAAAAAATTGTAAACCCCTAAAATGGAAATCCCTCATACATGACATAAAATTCCAAAAAAACCCTTTTGGATTCTAATAATAGCCAAATCAAATTCCAAAAACCCGTTTTTTGGATTCCAATAATAGCCAAATAAAATTTCAATATTTAGTATAAGTAAAACCAACATAGCTGATTTTAATATTTAATCTAGATTGTAAAATTTCTAAACTTATCAAAATTATGGTTACGAGGGAATCGCCTCAAAATTAGAAAAGGGAATCTTCAAATAAAACCCATAATTTTAATATCGCTTTCGTTCTGATCTAACACCTGTAAGTGAACTTACTAAAAATATCATGTGGTCATGGCATCAAATGTCTAAAAATAGTAAGTTGTCGGAAAGTTTAAGTCTCAAAGATCCACAACCCTTAAACAAGAAAGAAACATCAAAAGAAGAAAATTGTGAAAACTTGCCAAAAACAAGAATCCGGATAGGACCTTGCTAAAAATAGTAGGTCTTGGAACTGAACCTAGGAAGCTATGGAAACTCCCATTCTACATATCTCACTTCTTTTTCCACCATCACAAGGCCGGGAAGTTGTCTCATGGTCTCGAATAAGGACAGAGAATAATTTACAAGCTCTTGAGTCACCATCTCAAAGAGATCTCTCAGTATAGCACCATCTAATGAAAGAAACTCTATAATATAACTCTTTCCAATTGTAGCAGAAGGGAGTCATCCTGATTAAATCCATTCATGAAAGGTACATCACATGGATCACATTGTGTCAAGGAATAAGTCAGAGATAGTCACTTGGACAATGAGTGAAATCAAGAACATCTTGAGGTCTATGAGGGATCTGAAACATCAATATCTCTGTTGGAATTCAAAGTCATCAATGGAATGATCATCATGAGCATGATGGGAGGATCTCACCATGAGTGATGATGGTAGTCATCTCAAGCAATGCATACCTTATGAAGTGTTTCTAAACACTTGATCCATGCTTGATAATGACCTCACATCTTAAAAATCAAGGAGGTGGCATTCTCAAGTGTTTCAATGTAGTGTGGAGGTTAAGAACATGGAACTGTAAGATATTCCTTCAAGTTACATTCAAGAATCAATCCTACTATTTGGAGGAGGAAACCTATCTCCATGAGGAGAAATTTAGTAATACAATTTTCAAATGTCATAAGGATGTTTCCACTCATGGTCAAAAAAGTGACTAGCTAAGAGGCCATAATTCTCATAGGTGAAGTGTGAGGATCAAGGAGTGAGGAAATGATCATCATATCCTGACTCTGTTATAGAATCCAAAATCTCTTTGAGGATCAAGTTGATATGAGTTAATAAGGTTACCAATGCATCCAGGACCTTCATGTGTGAAGGATAAATAAGCCACGTATTCCCATGAGAGGTGTCTAAGTAAGAAAGTACATGAGCATTATAAGGATGATTCCATTTAAAGAAGGTTTTGGAGCCAGGAAGGGTAAGAGGATGATCCTTGATACCATTCACTTGGCAGTGTTTTTAAATAGTCATTCAACAATTTGTAGTGTTATCATCTGTAAAGTGATGAGCTATTTTGATGAATCAAAGATAAGCATCAAGATGTTTGAGCATCATAGATTTTTATCATC
Organism: Taxus wallichiana var. yunnanensis; assembly: GCA_018340775.1. NCBI lineage: Eukaryota > Viridiplantae > Streptophyta > Pinopsida > Cupressales > Taxaceae > Taxus > Taxus wallichiana. Next base: position 448,373,517 of record CM031234.1, on the reverse strand, counting down.
ACTAGGGTCAATTATGAAAGCCTACAAATAAATAAATTTATCCTCACTCTCACTATGATATCGTGGATAGAACCATCGTGAGTGATACCAATAGTCATCCCAGGTTCACATTACAATGTATTATCATACTATTTCTAAATACTCATTCAAGACTCTAGAATTTTCTTGCATCTCATAGAGGGAGGAATCATATACAAACATAGTGTTTTGGTTTAACAAGTTTTCATAGGTCAAGATTCTCATTCATGAAACATTTCCTCAAAGTTCCATCGGAAGGTTTCATATTCATCATATATTCTAATTCTTCATTAAGAATGCACTTTTTCCTATTTTTTCTATTCACTTAAGTGACCCTCAATTCAACATTTTAATAAGTCTTTTTCATCAATAATAAAAGACTCATTTTCCATTCCTAGGAATTTGGAAGGTCACAAGTGATGAGGGAAGGTCAAAATTTGAGTGGGGAGAGATGAAAGGACAATTTGTAATGCTATAAATTGGAATGACTTCTCCATTCCAAGGGTTGGTAATTGTTGATTGATTGTATGTTTTTGAGATTTACTACTACTAAATCAAACAATAAAAATTTCATTTCTTCTATTTATGTGCTTATATTCATCTCTCTATCTCTCTTTGTACTCTCTGAATTTGTAAGCTTGGTGATCTTGCATAACCAAGAAGGAATTTTGTGTCCCCGATTGATGAATCTATAGAACTATGTATCTCAAGTTTTTAGTCTTGCTAATTGATTTCTCTATTTTGTTCTTCCAATTGTTTCACCAATAAGCTGAAGATTTCTAGGACAAAATAGATATAAGGTAAGTGGTTAAGGAGGAATATCTATGACAAAAAAAGGTGGAAGGTACAATGCGCACTTGGCTGATGTTATCCAAGCTGATCATAGAGAACTCTTTTTTGTCTGGGAAGGACTACCTATAAATACAAAACAAGAACACAAAAGAGAATTAAATAGCATATAATAGTGGACTACCTAGTGTATGTTAGATCCTGGAAGTGTGATTCTTCTTAGAGTGGTTGTCAATCCATTGTTTATTTAATGTAAATAGGAAACTGAAATAAAAAGGTCTATTGTAATGCAACGATTTAGGTTTCTTAATATAAAACAATATTCTAGATTAATGTTAAATATGAAATGTATCACTAAGTCTAATGTAACCTAAGGCCGGTAGGTTTATCAAAGGTCTGGTAAAGGTATGGGACTGATTAGGTGAGGTTTGGGTTGGTTTTGGTTGAATAGAAGGCTTATTGGTTTGAGGGTATGAAATAACACGAGATCGGTATCATTCAGGTGACCGATCTTTGGTATAGGAATGAAATTGACGTTAGTAGGGGCAATGGGTGATGAATTAATAAAAATGGCTTTTTAGAGCCTATATGATTGCACAGAGAGTGAGGAAGGTGTGGTTAGGCTTGTAATATCGTAAAGAAGACTCGGGAATTCGAGAGGAAGAGATTAAGAAAGGTGGAAAGACTTGAAATGGTTGGGTTGGTGGATTGGTGGGAAGATGGAGATATTCGGTAATAACATAAATGGGAATACTAAAAGAAGTAAAAGATCTACAGTAAAGTAAGCATAGATGATGAAAACCATGTTACTTACTTGTTTCTATGAAGATCTCGTGAATGAAGGTGGTTGGTGGTTGATAGGCGAGGTGATGGTTGGTTCGATGTCATAACAAGTGTAACTTGTGTGTTCCCGTAGATACTCCAATGCTCTGGAAGAGAACATGTTGCTTGTGTTGCACTCTGGTGGTGTGTCGTCATCGTTTGGATGCAGGAATGGATTTGAGACTCACACTTGATTGTAATAGAATTCCCAAACTGAATGACCAACTTGTGTAAAGAATTGTAAAATTGTATATAAAGGAACCGATGGCGGTTTAGGTGACCGAGGTTGGCCAAGGATAAACCAACATCGGTTAGGGTGAATTAGTCCAAGTTACTAAAAGTAGCCTAATCTTTACTATGTTTGGCATGATCTTGATTGCTAATTTGGGTCTCAAGTGAGGGTTGGTTCTTAGATAAGTGGGAGTGATGCTCAAGAAGGAATATGACTTTAATCTTAGGGTTTGAAAGAGTCCCAATTCGTTAAGATAAGTAAACACTCGGTCTTAATTAATTAATAGGCTAGGAATAAGTCCATGGTGAGGTGTCTAGGTGATGTGGCTAGGTGGGGTGCAAATTAACTTAATTAAAGTAATTAAGTTAAATAATAATGTGAGGATGAATACTAATTCAATTGTAAGTAAATTAATATAAATGCGGGTAGTAGGGGTCGTGGATAGGAAAATACGTTACGTTAATTAATTAAAGGGGACTAAGGGGAGTGTGACCCAAATTTGGTGTCTAAATTTTCCCCTTTTATCTCGTAGCTTGTATTAATAAGTGATGCTTTGACAAAAATAGGAAGTCGTTACCCCAAGTGTGACTAAAGGTTAGGTTGCCCCAAGTATGGGTGGAGGTGATCCCCCTTAAACCAGGAACTAATGAGGTGTTAAACAAATTTTGTGAGTGGTTTGATAAATAGGTAAGTGATGAAAATGAGGGTAGGCGGGTTTTAGGTAAGGGTGATTTCAATTTGAGTAATAGGTAGTGGTAGTCTAATGTAGGAACACGTATAGAATGGGATATGGTACCAGGTTAAAGAGCTTGCAAACTTTACTTTGTCAAAGGTCGATAGTTTTATCCAAACAAGGTTGAAGTGGTTCAGAATCCAAGGTATAGGATATGGTCCTGAAACACAACTAAGAAAGGTGCAACAACCAAGAATAGGTGTGTTCCAGGGAACCAAAGGTGAGGTCGGGATAAACAACATAACATTAGGCAAGGTAAGGTCATGAGGCTGAACAACACAAGTAGCATCATCGTAAGGTATATTAAGTAAGAAAATTCGAGTGTCACAATGGGCAAGGTTGGGTTGGCTGATTTAGGAAAGGTCGTAGGTAAAACTACGTTAGGGGGAAAACATGCCCCAACTAAGAAAATGTGGTGATAAATAGGTGTACGTACTCAAACAAAGCAACTGATATCGTTAAGTTAGGAAAACTAATGTTGGTCAAGAATAACTGACCATGGTATCTTAGGAGCACATGACCGATATCGGTCGGCGAAACCAACATCGGTCGGAGTCGAGGGTTGGGTTAAAAGTAAAAATCCGTATGTTATGGATTCATTTTAACCCTTTCCCCTTATAGAAAATGACATGGCCAGGGGAATTAGCATTTTCCATGGAGAAAAGGACAAGGCTTTGTACCAAACTGAGTTGGAGGTATCTGAGTGGTTGGAGGAGTTAGGTAGACGGGTCCACAAGATCATTCAGAGTGATTTGATTGGCCGGAGGACCGAGATTTTGATTGGAGGCATGGCTATAGGAGGAGGATGTTTTAGAGGTCTACCAGGTTTAGAGACTAGAGATCTCGGGGGAGGAGGAGGTAGCGTGTTGAGGTAGGAATCAATCCATATTGTGTATTATTAATTGAAATTTGTGGTAAAATGAACAAATGGGGTGGGAAATTGAAAATTTGAAATGAGGTTAAAAATTAATGAAATTGGGTACTGGGAGGGTGCAATGTAGATTAATTAGGTGAGTAAATGAATTGGGGTGGGGTTTAGGTGGGATTAGGGTAGATATTAGGTTTTTTTCAATTTTTCAAAAACATTAGCGTGGAGGTTCGACATTAGGGCCGATCTAGAGACCAACACCGGTGAGGCATCAACCGACGCTGGTTTGGAATACTATAATTAGTGGTTGAGATAGGTGACCGGACCGGCTAGAGTGATCGGTGTCGGTTACGATGGCCGACATTAGTCACCGTGAAAAGTGACCTACTTTATAAAAGGTTAAGTAATGGGGAAACATGAACTTATAAGATAGAAAGGTGAGTATTGTTAGAGAAATAGGAGGTAGAGTAGAATTAAAGTAGGTGGTTTGAAGATATATATAGCTAGAAATAGGTAGGTATGTGTTAAGTCAAATATCGAAGGAGAGAAAGTGATGAAATAGAACATGGGGACTTGTGTAGGCTAGATAAAATGGATGATGGGTTAGTGAAATAGTTAGGAAATAGATAGGTAGGTAGAGTAATATGGATGTGAGGTGTGGGGTAGCTAGGGGTGAAGCAATGAGTAAATTTGGTAATTATTTTACATGGTTGAATTTCATGGATGCGAGAACGACATCGATTGACAATGCGGGACAGGTGCCACCATAATGGGGGCAATGTGACCTAGTGTCATAGAGGACGAGTGGACTCATATGTGATAGGTTGGATTGGTTCGGATCAGGTGGTATAGGTGGATATGATAGGATCACATTCTTATGGTCACTCTCATCAATAGATGGGATGCAGTAACTAACACATTTCATCCACCCACCGGCGAGATGACGATCACACTGGAGGATGTATACTAGATTCTAAAATTAGTTATTGTTGGGGACCCGATTTATTCATTATCAGCGAGATGAGGATTTTGAGGATATAAGTACATTATCTGGGGAGATGGTGAGTGACATGACTGAGCATAATGTCATTCTTGTATATGGGGCTCTGTATGGTGTGTACCCACGGGAGACTTGGTTAGCAATACTAATGATTTTAGTAGTGGGATGTTATGTACTCCCGACTAAGAGGGTTTCCAATTTCCCAAGGGATTGAAGGGATTTCTAGGAGATATGATTTAGTATTGTTTCTATTTTACGTGGGTTCCTACATATCTAGCATAGTTATACGGGAGTGTTGAACTATCGAGAGGATGTGATGGTATGGCATCTGTTGTACATTCATATTACATTGTTGGGCATATGAGAACATAGTGATTGTGCTCCCATAAGGACTACACATAGTTGATTGGTAGCATGGTGGTTAGAGGGCTTAATACAAGATATGGGTGGTAGTAGGTGATCATCCACAAGTGCAGGAGGTACTGCATGACATGGATTACTATAGATTTCAGATTGGAGGTTTTGTATGCCATGGAAATAGTTTGGAGACCCTATGTTGTTTTTACCACATATATAGGGATGGCCTTGGAGTTATAGGGGTTACATCTACTCGGTGGATACATGGAAGGCATGTTTGCGAGCACAATATCATTTTTGTGGATAGAGTCTAATGCCGAGTTCAAACTACATCGGATGTGCCACCACCATTCCCACATTACTACAGAGATTATGTGGAGAGAACATTATCTCCACCCCATCCTATAGATCTTGCAAAATAGGAGGAGGTGTCAGTTGATATCAAGGTGGATGACATAGGGACCACTGTGGCATATAGAGAGTGGTGAACAATAGAGTTACAGGAACTACCGCCACATCCAGTCACCAAATTTAGCACAATGATTGTGAAGAAAGATGCACTATATGGATAGGTGACTTCTTTAGGTGTACAATTCACATTAGTATAGGAACATGTGGCCACCTTAACAAGGAAGGTGACTACTTTATCGGGTAAGGTGGTAGCTTCTCGAGCTTAGGTAAAGGTTCATGAAACAGGATCTCACGAGGATGGAGCACAAGTAACGGCTCTACATGCATAGGTCACTAGATTACAGGGTCACCGTGGCCACTCGTGCACAAGTTATAGCCTTACAGTGCACGGTAGCCACAGAGGGCACCAAAACAGCATTGGGACATGGTCATATATTACAAGCACTAGTACCAAGACATGGTCCCTTAGTAAAAGTAGGAGGAAAAGGGCCACGATTTTTGGGGCGTGGGTTCACGAGTTGGAGCTAGGTGATGGTGCCACCCCAAACTATATTTTTATTAGGTTTAGGGATTCCCTGAATGAGGATCATTATTATTAAGATCAGTTGAATGTAACTAGTATTTATGTCCCATCATATGTTGAGCATAGGGCACCTGTAGTAAGCCAATGAGAGGTCCAAGTCTATGACTCAAATATTAGGTAGCACAGGGGGTCATTGGCTCTAGAGATAGGTTTAGGGTGAGGCTACCATCTATCATAAGCCAAGCCCAAATGATGGCAAGGAGGAGGATATGGTGGGAATATAGAGACTAGTAGAGGGTACAATCAAGGGTGGAAAGATGTTGGCAGGGTAGTTGACAAGGTGAGAGGAGGAGAAAGGTGAGAGTGGAGAGAAGGGTCTCGATGGGGATGAGATATTTATGAGACGTGGCATTGTATTTTGAATTTGATATATATACTTGACTTTGTGTGCCAAATATTGTGAGATTGTAGATGAGATTTGTTTAGATACTCGATTATTTTTCCTGTGTATATATGTATTGATACATAAACACTCCCTTTTATATAGTTGATGATGATTATTGGGTGACGATGTTTTGGTTTTCATTTCCATTGTTATTGTTATATTATTTAAACTAGGTGAGTTAGGCATGGTTGAGTCTAGGTTATTTAGGCATGGTTGAGTTAGGTGTATGCATGGTTGAGTCAGGTATATGCATGGTGGAGTCAGGTGTAGGCATGGTTGAGTCTAGGTGTAGGCATGATGGAGTTTGAAAATTTCCAAGTTATTGATTTTATGGAAATGATGTGTTGTAAAGTGTGTTGCGTTTAAATTTCCAAGTAATTTATATTATGGAAATGTTAAATGATTGATGTATGATATGGTTGACATTATAAAATGGTAGGTATAATGAAACAATGTATGATTTTGTGATATATTAATCTCCAAGTTATTATGTAAATGGAAACTAACTAGGTTAGAATGTGAATGTAAAGGGCAAAAATAGTTAGGGGTAAAAGTGGATGAGTTAACCTCCAAGGGCCCCATGCGTTAGGAGTGATGCCTACATAGCCCCGGCAAAAAGGGGCCTTAGGCTGATGTAGTTCTCGTATAAGCTAGGGAAGAATATGATGGGGTAGATGAATGGGTTGGTAGGTTTTAGGCATGATTCAGTCTAGGTCATTAATGCATGGTTGAGTGCATGTTGTTTTAGGCATGGTTGAGTTTAGGTTAAATATGCATGGTTAAAAGAGAATAAATCCTAGAATGTAGGTGTCGAAGGTCTAGTCATATGTAGTAGAATCAATAAGTAAGAAAAGAGATGAAAGGTAAAATATGTGGAATGCTCCCAAGTGGCAAGGACCATAATGAACATACTGAGGATGGTTTGATGAGCTTAAACCCCTAATGGCGGTGCATGATTGACTATTCTAAGGGTGAATGAAGTTACATGATCACAAAATGTCGCATTTACGGCACATCCCTTGAGTAGGTAGAAGATAAGAAAGAAAGGAAGATGAGGTGAAATGGGTTTTTTAGCGTAACCTTGTTGTGAGACAACATGCCTCTTCTCCAAGATACCCAAAACTGAAATATGCAAGTCCAAGATGAAAAATTTGTACTTCTCCCGATTTTTGTATTTTCTTTTTCTTTTTGTTTGATAGATTGATTGATGCAGGAATTCTATGTGCGATGAATAGAATTACTCCTTGAGCTCTTCATGAAGCCGATTGATGCGAGAAGCTTCATAATATTTTATATTTATTTTGTAGAAATAGTCTTATTTTTAATAGACTACGTATACGTATGGCTAGCTTTTTATAGTTGTCCTTCAAGGAGCCATCTATTTATAGTAGCAAGATAGAAAGATATATTTCCTTTTGAGGGATTCATCTATTTTCCAAAATTTTGACTCAAGGAGTTGAATTTGAAAATCCCATATATTACTTTTGAATTTTTTTAGACTTTTAGGTCATGAACAAGACTATAAAGGAGTATAAGCTTCTTTTATAAAGGCAGACCATAAAGCACGCAGACCTTAGCTATAAAATAAAGGTTTTAAGTGACAAACGGACATGGGATTCCATTTTGAAAAGGATGAAAAATTATTCGTGAGAATCATGCCATGAGTAGAGTCATGGTACTCATATTGAAGATAAGGATGAAAGGTGGCGATAATCACATTATTTTGGTTTAGTCATTGATCCTTAAAATAGGTAAGTGGAAGGTGAAGGTTTCTCAAAGGATGAGCATTTAATAGATAGAAGGTGATATACGAATAGATTTAAAAATAGAATGGTCGAAGATGCAAGGCATTAAGGGGCTCAGGTTTTGGTTTACCTTCAATGGAATATAAATGATAAGAACTTGATCCATAGGTATGAGTAACGATATAGGGTCCAAGATAGTTAGGAGTGAACTTTCCCCATTTACTTTTCTCAAACAAATTTACATGTTGATTTTCCTTTAGGATAAGATCACCGACCTTGAAGGTTTATTCTTGAACACGTTTATCATAGGCACATTTGATACATTTTTGGTAGATTTGAAGGTGATCGAGAGCATTTAGACAATGTTCATCTAATAACTCAAGTTGTGCCAAACGGTCTTGGAAAAAATCGTCATTGTTGAGCATATCTTTAAGTGAGATATGAAGAGATGGAATTTGGACTTCAAGAGGAAAGAAAACCTCATGCAGTGACCACAGAGAAAGTTGTGGCAGTAGTTAAGGTGCAAATACTAGTGTGATAAGCCCATAAGGCAAAAGGAATGTGCGTGTGCCGATCCTTACCAAGATCTTCAACCACTTTCATAAGAAAAAAATTTTAGTTTTTTTAGTCGATTCAACTTGGACTTTTTTTTAAGGATAATAAGGTGAAAAAAACTGAGTTGAATTTCAAAGGTGTCATAGAGTTTCCATAGGGTTGTTTTTTTGAATTATTTTTGTTATCACCGATGAGGCGGTGAGGAACACCAAAGTGACAAATAATGTGATGGTTGATGAATTCACATATTTTCTCAGCTTTTGTAGAAATGAGAGGTACAACTTCCACCCATTTAGTGTAATATTCAATTGTTGTAATAATCCATTGATGACATTGGGAAGAATGAGGGTTAATCTTTCCGAAAAGATCCAAACCCCATTGAGAGACAGGCCAAAGGTCGTGTTCGACCTGTAAGGTTAAACTAGGGGTGTGATGGAGATTATCGTGTTGATGACATTTCACATAATGTTTGACATAGTCACAACAGTTTGGGTTTAGGTTGTCCAAGAATAGCTGAGGTGAAGGATGCACTTAGCGATAAGCAAAGCCACATAAATGACCTTCTCAAATCCCATCTTGAACTTCCTTAATGGTGTATGGGATTTCAGAACTTGTAAGGCATCATAAGAGGATACCGTCAAATCCATGTTTATAGAGAATACCACCCATGATGACATATTGAGAGACACTTTTGAGGAAGGCTTGTTTTTCATTACGAGTAAGATCTAGAGGTAAAATTGAAAGGGAAAGGTAGTCAAAAATCGCTTATACCAAAGGTCACATGGGTCTGCTTTCAATGTTTCCTATAAATTTAATGTCTCAGAATAGATAAGAAGGTGATTGCAACCTTTTTATTGTGACAAATATTTTGAGTTAGAGGGTGAAGTGGGTATTTGAGAAGAAAAACATGCCATGGTGTCTGTAAATTTTTTTAGTGGAACGTGGGGTGGTTTGAATTTCATAACGGTCAAAGGTAGTCAAAAGCATGTCAACATGATGTTTATAATTTTGAAGTATCTCATTACAACATTGGTATATACTATTGACTTGGTTCACAACTAGTTGATATTCGCCAAAGATATTAATTGATTTAACATCTAAGGCTATGATGGTTTTAAGACCAAACATGAGTGCTTCGTATTTGGTGATGTTGTTAGTATAATAAAAATCTAGTTTGAAAGATAATGGCATAGTCTCACCATCAATATGAATGACGATAACTCCTGCACCACCCCCACACTGACATTTGGAATCATCGAATGATAAGTTCATTTGGTAAACGGTATTATCTAGGAAGATGGTAGAAATGGATTCATCGAAGTCTAAGTTAGAATATCGGTTTCCGAGAGAGGTGCGTCTATGAGTTGGTTATCAATGGTTTGTCCTTTGACAAAAATTTTATGAATGAATTTGAGATCTATGTCTACAAGAAGCATGAGCTAACGTGCAGCACGTTGATGTTGGTAATATAAGGGGTCAGATGGTGAAAATGAAGGTTTTGTGGTTGAGTAGGTAATGGAGAATTTTAGTGCCGAAAAATACTAAGGCTAGGAAAAAAATTAGCATGAGTATATCTAGTCTCGTATTCTAAAAGCGTACAACTTATATAATAAAATGCTTTCTCCTATGTTTCCCATAATGATGAGCGAGTATGACACTCGGGGAATGATCGAGTGGTAGAAATGTAAAGGTAAAATGGTTGGTCATCCTTAGGTGGAATGAGTACAGTGCTTGGAGAAGGTATTGTTTTAAGGCATCAAAGGATGTAAGAGGGTACAAAAACCTGCAAGTGAGGATCACGAGGGATGACGTACACATCAACGGACGTGCGAACGACAACATGAAGAGATCTCGGGAGGAGCGAGCATCAACCGAATGTGCATGAAAATATTCAAAACATGGGCAGAACCTCATTACAATCCACAAACTCTCATATATCTCATAGATCTAAAGGGGTGTACATATAGGAGGTGTTGAGTAACCCCCAATGTTGCAATCATGAAAACTCAAGTGGAGAGGGGGAGTTACATTCCCAGAATAGAAGTGTAACTCCCAATGATGCATATGACACACTGACACACTGATGTATAAGAGAATATCATAATGACCCCTAAATGACACATGGACCTACGATCTCACCTAAGTGAGATGACTCACCTAATGATGTGGAAAATAATACACACCAACACCCCCTTCATCATAACTTAGGATGAGGTGGTAAGTCAGAAATGAGAAATGGGTCCCAACACAAAGCCTGATGAGGTACCCATGCACAAGAAAAAGGTCCCAAGAAATGAAGGAAAACCCAGTGGGAAAAAAATCCACCATAAGAGAACAAAACACTCTCTAATCTAAGAAAGATGCCAAATATGGGTCCCAGCTCTAGATGAGCCTGAAAAGGTACCCATGTACAAAGAGGAAATATCTCGAAAATAAGAAGAAGAAGAGGGAGACAGGAGGAATGTAGAAGATGCCATGGACGGATTTGAACTCTATAACTCTAGGAGGTCTCCCAAAATAATTTCAATGACGATATCCTCTACCTCTAGACTGAAGAAGAGCCACCCACACTGAACTGTGTGCCTACCCTTAGGAAGGACATAAATGGAGTCTTTGAAGTCCACCCACTCCACAAAGGAAACTCAAGGTAGTAGCACGAAGAATTCTGAGTCTGGTCCACCAAAGTGTGACATAGGTCTAGCGAGTGAGTGCTAAGGAACCGAAGGTAATGCAACTTGTGTAGAACTATCGAGTGAAAAGAGGAACACCCGTAGAAAAGATGTCTAAGTGGTGTGAAGGGAACAAAACATCTTCCACAACAGAAAAGGGATCCACAACGAGGGTGGATCAATGAAGGTATCTAGAAAAATGGAAGTGGTAAGAGTCCCAAAAGGGGCACTCCCAACAACAGAGATGATGAACCTATAATACATCACAAGTGTACTATGCGAAAAGATGAGTAAGGTCGGGTAGATACTGGTCCCAATGAGGGGGCTCAAAAAAGAGAAGAGCAATGTCAAACAGGTATAAGTCATGCAATGAAGGTAGAGGAGTGGAAGGGGCCTCACACACTAAATGTGGAAAATAGGTAGGTGTAATGACTGTATGAGATTATATAGGAGACTACTCAATATCTGATGAGATGTGGGATGTGTCAACACTCTCAGGAATAGTGAGAGAAAGAGGAGATAACTCCTCTACAAGACTATTGACATCGTCAAGCTGGATGCACAATCCTCATCATCGAAGTAGAACCAAGCAAGCCTATGTCATTGGAACTATCATCACACAAAGAAATAGAGGATACTACTAAATTAGCAGCAAGAATGATGGCGGTAGTATGTGAAGGGTCTCCATTGAGGACCAAGAATGCTCCGACATGGTGGGGTGGATCTGAGTCTACCACATGAAACTAGAGATATATAGAGACATGCATCATCATTTGACCAAAGACATGGTCGCAAGTGTCAATAAATTCCTCTAGATGATGATGATCAGTGGGTGCAGGAACTGGCCCAAGCAAGAAGGGTAAGAGACCCTCGTGGGTGAAGTAACGTTCTATGGAAGCACACCAAGCCGAATAGTTCCCTCTCCTGGTGAGAAGTGGTGGAGGTTGTAAGTCGATCCTACAATTCTCAAGTCTATAAAGAGCACTCTCCATGATGCGGAATTAAAAGTGCAAGGTGCACAAAAGCAAGACGTCGGACATGGCCAATAATGCGTCTACGTGTGAAAGCCCAAGAGTACTAATCAACCCCCCCAAAATGTGGAACTTTATAAAGTAGTTAGTTTACAAAACTGACAATTTGATCATGTAAAGTGTGAGAAATCATACAAATTTGACCAAGGAAGTGCTAAAAAACGAGTTGCGAGTCAAAATTTATGGCATTATTACGATTCCCATGAATCGATGGAAAATGTCAATTGGTCCTGAAAATGGATTAAAAAAGAGTGTGAAATGGGTGAAAAGGGTGTTGTGTGGGTACTCATTGGAAATGGCATCAAATTTCAGGCATGGTTTGTTTTTCTTACGAGGGGGATTATCCTCCTACCAACCCCGGACCTCGCCATCCGTCTTCGACACATGTAGGAAGGGCATACTTAACAAGCAAAATGAAGCCTTAAAATTATTACAATGCCAAAATAAGAATGTTTTGACTTAAAACATTAAAAAAAAAAGTTCTAAAAGGGATGGATTAGAAGTGGTTGTTGGCCGAGCTAAGGGGTCTTTGACCGTGCTAGTGTGTGCACGAGCGAGTTAAGGTCGAGCTGGAGCTAACATTAGACGGGATGAGTTGTGCAATACCACTAAGTTGAGCATGCAAAAGCCCATGTTATCCATAAGATCGAGTTAACAAGGCTCTCTTGACTGAGCTATGGTTGTATTACGCAATCTTTCCATGGTCTGCAGAGAGATCCCACGAGCAATCAAGTAGTGCACATGGAAAAAACACAACGCAGGAGTTAAAGGAGTGACTCAAAGCCAAGATGAGTGTTATAATTGATGTGGCATACAAAGTCCACTTGCAAAGATCCTAACATAGGAGGTAGTTAAGGTACCGAGTTAAGTCCATGTGCAATGCCGCAGGAGGGTGATCAGGTCTGCATGGCTAACAACGTGCTTTATAACCATCGAAGGATGAGTGAACCACCTAAAACCATCTGTAAAGTTTCTAAATACTGTGAGTAATCATCGAAGCGGGAGTAACGGACATCTGGAGATCCTAGGTGAGTAAAATGGTCAAGTAGACTGACCACAGTGGTAAATGATTATGTGGCAGTATTCCTTTGAGCTTCGAACATGAAACCAACGCACAAGTGGGGCAAGCTGGCAACCAAACACTTAGGTACAGTAGAGTTACCCATGAGCTGACGAAGTAGGAGCTTGATTCGGTCACTGCAAGTCCAAGTTCAAAGCAAGCATGAGCGGCCAAAGGCAAGGGGGGTTAGCACATGAGTAGACCAAAACACAAGTTGGCTATCTCAAGGCACAAGCACACCGCAACAAACAAAATCTGATCTGTTTAACCAATGTATGGGTCAAAAAGAACCACAGGAAGAGATTCTAATGTAGACTACGTTCACGTAGAGGCAAAATCGAATCAAGGGTAAACAACGAGAGGGTTGAGCTGATCAAGAGCTAATGGCTGACTAGGCACTAAACCAGAGGCAATGTTTGTAGGCCCGAGTTAAATGAGAGCAACGTGTAGGTTTGGTTCGAACAAAGGCCGAGGTGCCATGAACAATGCAAGAGAAAACTGTGAGTTGAAGGAAAAAGGCCAAGAAAAACATGAACTAGTGCAAAAATGTCGTAGAACCAAAACCCAAGCCAAGTTAAAGACCCAGGGCACAAGACATGCATAGACCATCCTGATCACGTAGGCCCGAGCCAGGAGAAGAGTTCGCAGAGTCGAGCTCAAGCCAGGTGTGAGTCGAGGAGCCAAGGTGGATGCACGGGCATGGAGAGCTGCAGAATGGTGAAAGACCAATAACCACTAAACTTGAAACCACGAACAAGCCACCATGAACATTCAAGAACCGAATAGAGGTAAATAAGCCCTGAATCAAAGCATCAAGCAAGCACACACAAAAATATCCATTATGACACACGCAACAAGAAATGGATATCACACTGGAAGCCAGAAAATGCAAGAGCAATGCCAAAGCGTGCACAGATCCACAAGATCTGCTCTGATACCATGTAAGAGGGTACGAAAAACCCGCAAGCAAGGATCACGAGGGACGATGTGCACATCAATGAATGTGTGAATGGCAGCGTAAAGAGATCTAAGAAGAAGTGATCATCAACCGAATGTGCATGCAAAGATTCAAAACATGGGCAGAACCTCGTTACAATCCACAAACTCTCCTCTATCTCATAGATCCAAAGGGGTGTACATATAGGAGGTGCTGAGTAACCCCAATGCTGCAATCATGACAACTTGAGTGGAGAGCGGGAGTTAAATTCCCATAATAGAAGTTTAACTCCCAATGATGCATATGACGCACTAACACATAAGAGAATATCATAATGACCCCTAAATGACACGTGGACCTACGATCTCACCTAAGTGAGATGACTCACCTAATGATGTGGAAAATAATACACACCAACAAAGGCTTTGTGGCATTCATCATCCCATTTGAAAGAGACATCATTTTTTAGAAGATGATGATATGGATGACATGATCGGAAAGTGAGAAATAAAGTGATGAATAGATTGCAGCTTTCTTTGAAAACTATGAAGTTGGCAGAGGTTATTATGTGGAGGCATCTCGATAATATCAAGGTTGAAGGTGAATGTGAAGACACACTTCTTAGGTTGAAGGAAAATGTATTATTTGATGAGATGGTTAAGGAAAACCTTAAGGACTTCAAGGTTTTTATCCCGATGTTTGATTTGGCAAGAAGATCATTAACCTAATCTTCTAATATGATATGCATGATGTCATAAAAGATATAATTCATAGTCCGTTGATATGTAGCACCAGTGTTTTTAAGGCCAAAGGGCATGACACGATAGCGAGAGGTCCCCAAGGAGTGATGAGGTGGTTTTTGGTTATCTTCCGAGGTGAGTAGTATTTGGTTATAACCCAAGAAACTATTGGGACCCCAAATTATTGGCTAAGAACAAAAAGGCACGTAGATGCGTAAGGCCTAGTTAAAGAAGGGAATGCAAAGAGAAAATGCGTAGGATGGGGTTTAAGGAAGGGTTTAAGAAAATCCATGGCGCGCACATGGACAGAGCCAAGGTTTCGTGACTTAACCATATTGGGCATTTCGGTAAGACATGAGAAAATCGTGACTCGAAAGAACATGCAGAGTGGATAAGGTGTCATCCTAGCAATGTGATGCCCACAAAAGGAATATGCCCTGCGATAGAAGGTTCTAGAAGACATCATGGAAAAAGTGGAGAGCTCAAGCCTAGAGGAGCATGCTCCTATGGAGGACCACATTCAGACACTTGGCATCGGATATGAGGCCATAGAAGGATGATTTAGCACTTTGGGATGCTTATATATGCAATCACACCTCAAGGAGAAAAAGATATATATAGATCAACTAGAAAAGAGAGGAGAATATAGAGAGCAGAGTTCTGCAAAAATACTACGAGAACTCTATGGGATTGGGTAGAGGCCATATAAGGAAGAAATGTATTAAGGGGCTAGGATATATAAATTTTTCTTTGTATGGATGAAGGACATGATCCTTGTTGTAATGTATAATTTTGTTACGATCGAAGTGTGGTAGTCTAATGGGTCCATTGAATGTGAGGTTATAAACATGAATGAGTATGAATGTAATTGATTTGTTTCATATCTATATCTTTTCATTTCTGCGCATGGATGTTATGGAAAAGATGTAAATCCTTATGTATTTTCCTTTCTATTTTAGTTCTATCATTATCTATAAGTACTCTCTTTTGAATGAATACATTTGTCTAGCGGTCATTTTGAGCCCTTTCATGATTATATGTCTCATTTCTACCTTTATTCATTAAGTTCCTAACATAGATGATGGTTTCCCACTTAACTCACATAAAGAGAGACTCGGTGCCCATGGGTGCATCGGGTGAGCACCCAAAGCACCCACTCGGTGCTAGGCCGACGTGCATGGGATTCCCTTGGTCTCTGGTGGGTGTAAAAATGACTACATATTGGTTCAGTTGCTGGGACCTCTTTTCGAAGTTGTAGTGGGAAATGGCATACATCATGATCTTTGTAATGAGTGATGACAGAGAATTTAACTTTGGAAAGTTTTAAATCATGGTTCAAGAGCACGAAGGATGAATTTGCTCATAGATTCAGCATTGGATCTAATTTTGATGCACGTATATGGGTAGAAGATAACCTCTACCATGATTTGTATGAAAAAAGTTTTTCTGTTTGCTTCCCAAAGAGCATATGAATGGCTCTCGGCATATGCATCTAGATAAAGCTGGTATTATAGATCACATGCGTGGACCCAAGAAGAATACCAAAGGCTGCAGGATGCGATCGACATGGACTTGTCTTTGGAACATTGGTGGAAAGGTGTGTTGGCTAGCTACACTCAGTACGCTATTTCTACATATTATTTTACGGAAGTTGCTGAGTTTGAGTTTCGTGGGGATCCTAGAGCATCATTTCTACATGTTATCCCTCTAGAATAAAGATTTTGATTATTACCTTGAGTTTAGAGTCATTTCCAATGGCCACTAAACCATTTTGGGTGCTTGGCAAGGAAGCTAGGGTGGAGGAAGATGGAATATATTATGATGGAGAAAGAAAGGGAGGAGAGATGACTCAAGTATAGTGAAGCACATGAAAGGGATATTGCTAAACAATGCGAGGTTGTAAGTGTGATGGATCTATTGAGGTAGACATTACGGGAAGGAGTTGAGGTTCACACAAAGGAAGTGGAACATGAGTAGTCATGCTACCCCATCTTGGCAAGTGTATAAGAGAGACCCCTTCGGCTTCTGATGAGAGTTCATTACATGGAGAGAGAAGAGTCATTAGCATGTATCTAAACCCACCTAGTGACCAAACCCTGGCGCTTGGTTTTCCAGATCAAGGAAGGAGTATCATTGACCCAGTTGGTATCAGTGGAAGTGATAGATCTGCACCTAGGAGATACAATTTTTCATTTCCCACTTCTATGGCTACACATATTCCAGTATTCAAAGGAATTTTGGACAAGGAGAAAGTACACAAGCCTTTGGTCTCACATCTAGGAGTGGCGCGGGGTACACTAGTGGTAGTGGGGCATTATCACAGACCATCGGTGTACAGTTCAGTGGAACTTTGGGGACCCTTGGCATGACTACTACAAGACCTGGTGGATCTATTGGATCTGATGGGTCGAGGAATAGGAATTGGTGGATCTAGAGGATCTTGTGGCTCAGGAGGCATAGGACCTAGTGGATCGGCGATGGAGGAAACACCAAAGTAAAATAAGGCTTTGGCTCAGGAGGACAAGGACCCCAGCAACCTCCTGAAGTATTCTTTGAGATTTCTTTGCATTTTCCAGTTACAAAGGTATTGAAGATGTTGCAGAACATGTTCACAAGTGTGAGCTGTTATCGCATGCGAAGGGGATCACAACCTCAGAGTGAAAGGCTTGTCAGTTTGTAACGACATTGCAAGGGCACGTGCATAGCTGGTATAGGAAATATGACCCTCATCAAATGATGGTGGATTATACTACCTTAAAGAACACATTCTTGGTAGAATTCCACATCCCTAAGTTTGAACAGAAGAGCATCAACGTGCTAAAGGAGATTCAAAAAGGAATGGCAGAGAGTGTACAGGAGTATGATGCACGGTTCAAGACCCTCCTGTCAAAATTTTCATATGACATTCACCCTTCACAACGCATGCTCAATGGTTTTTTGGGGGGTTGATAACACCTTTTAGAAGAGCTTTATCTCATAAAACTTTCACAAACCCGCGTGAGGCGTTAGAAGCTTCTCTGCGCACCGAAGCTGTTGGAAGTGTTGATACTGGTGTTAGCCCATTTCTAGAAGCTCAAATTGTTGTTATGGCTAAGCAACTGGAGAATTTGTCTACAAACTCATCCCATGAGACTCGTAGTGGTATATGGTGTACAGATTGTGAAGTAGAGGGGCATGTCAAGGATAGTTGCCCCTAGAGGATGGTACGCACCATAATAGTAGACTGTGAAATTTGTCATGGGGACCATGATGCAAGTAGATGCCCCTTGTTATATCATGCAATTTAGAAGGATTTTTCTTTCTACTGTAATATTTTTACCTCTATAACCCATGATACTAAGGACTGGAGGCTTATTGACTAGCTCTATGAGGCCATTGATCATGGGGTTTTCAGGGCCAGATCAACATTACTAGTAGTTCTAAGAATGATGACCACCATTATGAGGAGCGTGCAGATGGAGGCACGCATGGAAGGGGATTTCATGGAGTATTTTGTGGTTGAGGTAACCATGGAGGAGGAGGAAGTGAGTTACCATGTGGAACCTGTTTTAATTGTGGGTCTATATAGCATTATGAACAAGAGTTCCCAGATTTATTGCAGTGCTCATGGTGCGGAAAGAAACTCAAGTATGAGGAGTTCCTGAGTTGTTTGAGCACATAAATCAGTAGCACTATAAATACAAGGTCACCGTAATGTTAAGAATTAAGGAGACGAACACACAATGGATGCCATGGGTAACATGTGATGCAGGATTATAACCTGTTATGGTAACAACAAGAGCATAGGCCGTGCATGCAAAGGAAATACCAAGGCAGAAGAACCTGGTTTCAAGGGAAGAAGTGGTACATGGGAAGTAACTTGAGACCATGTGCATCAAAAGGAGGTATATCAAGATAGCATGGATGTCATTCAGAGTCTACAAGGAGAAATCCAATGTCTAAAGGAGTAATCCATGAGGGAGGAGCAAAGAAGGAAGGTCGAGGCACCAAAAGATGACCTAGATGAGGTCAAGGAAGTATGTAAAATTCTAAGGCAAGAGAATATTATTCCCTGCTAGGAGAATGGTTGAGAGAGAAGGTACCATGCATAGGGAAATAGGCGAGAGGCACGTCTTGCATGAAAACCTTCTCCCTCACGGCCTTGACTATGATAGGAGATCACGTTAAATTCGGTTGTTGATGGATGGCTCCTTATTAATGTCCTCATTGACACGGGCGCGAGGTAAATGTTCTCACCTTGGATGCTTGACATCGGATGGGAAGTCCCGCATTAAATCCATCTTTGAATGTTCTATATATGGCAAAAAAATGAAGGTAATTCCCATTAGTGTCTTAATGAATGCGGTTATCACCATTTAGGAGCTAAGTTTACTTTGGAGAATTCAAAGTCTTGGCACTCAATGAGGTAGAAAATTTCCCAACACTACTTGGGCACCCATGGTGTTATAAGAACAATGTGGATCTTCAGTTTAATAAGGGGTACATAAGCTTTGAAAATGAAGAATAACGGGTCATCATACCCCTGGCTGATGGGAATTCAACACCCTATACTAAACCTTTGGGAGAAGAGATCCTAGATAGAATATATGTGCACTCAATCAAGGATCCAGAGATAATTCATCCCATAGATGGAGTTATCTAGTTTGAGGATGCTCGAGTATCTAAGTGACGCCACCATTACAATGTGTGATAATTGGGCACATAGAACCTATGAGTTAATCGATGGAATTTAAGAGGGTTAGTGACAAAGGCACACATGGTCTGGTGCCTAGGAGGAAAGGAGCTACCTAAGTACTCAGGAGGAGCCTCCCCTGAGGTCTTTTTATAGAAGATGGAATCTCA
Source organism: Taxus wallichiana var. yunnanensis (assembly GCA_018340775.1). Lineage (NCBI taxonomy): Eukaryota > Viridiplantae > Streptophyta > Pinopsida > Cupressales > Taxaceae > Taxus > Taxus wallichiana. Next base: position 448,353,740 of record CM031234.1, on the reverse strand, counting down.
ATGGAAGGAGGAAGATGAAAGAAGGGGGATGTAAAGTTATGTACTACTAGGAACTACTCAAGCTTGCGTTGATGGGTAATGCATCGAAATAATCTCTTGGAATGGTACAAGTAAAAATTCCTTCTCTGTTCATTTCTCTAGAAGCAATGTGCCCACCACCATCAAAGACTACCATGCTAAATGTAACACCCTGAACTGTTGTTACTTTCTCCTAAGCATACAAGTGTTGATATGTGATTTCTTGTATAAGGATGTGTTCCTCGATTAAGAAATCATGCTTGATATGTACTGTAATTTCTTTGCAGATTGCAGATCTTGACTGAGTCAGAATATGATTAGACTCTTTTATCTATTTCATTTTGTATCTGAGTTTAATCTGATCTCGGAATAAATTATAGAGTTATCCATCTATAAGATCTAGTCTTGGATCAGTGGAATTGATCCAAGTATTGCTTTAAATTTGTTCGTGATGAATTAGATCACAGACCTTGAACAGGTTGCAAGGTATGGAAGCATTGATTAAGCTGGTCAGGAGTATGACTCAGGCTGATCTTGTGAAATAAATTGGTTCCCGATATGGAAGTATATCTGGAAGGTCTTGATCGTGGACCAGGTAATAATTCGCTTTACATACGATTCTCGCAAAGAGAACAGAGCTAACCCTGTTCAAGAAGGTATGATACAGGTCTTTTCTGAGTGTACAGAACGTAGACCTAACTGGAATTATTAATGGTTAGTAACCTAAGACTAAACCTAACCTAGGGGTTAGATTAGTGTTAATCTAACCTAGACCTAGGCTATGTGTTAATGTCCTAAGTTAGTATCTATGTGTAATATGGTTAGAATATGTGTTACCCTAAATTCTAACCTAAGATACTAACCTAACTAATGAGGAGAATGGAAAGGGGCCTATGGAAGGGGGTGCGAACCATGGGCGGCATTTTCTATGACATTTAATGCATGGATAAGGATGAGGGACAGGTCATGGCGGAGGTTTAAGCAGCAGCTAACCTGTTCTGACGTGGCAGGTCGCTAAGTTTGGAAATGAACTTGAGTTTTCGTTGGACTGTCGCCAACTCTGGCGGTCGGTGGAAGTGGAGTCTTAGCGGGAAAGTTGGTTTAATGGCATTCAATATTCTCGGTAGACGAGCTCGGAACTCGCGAGAAGGCATGCAAACGGGAAGTTTGTGGGGTTGTTTGGCTTGTCGCAATTTTCGGATTTCTCTCTGCTTGTTTACTGGTTCTTCGCACCAGTCCTCTTTGTGTTGCATGGCAAGTATGAACTTATCCAGCTCTTTTCTCTGTCATGGAGGATATATATGTGATGGAGATAGCGAAATTTTGTTGGTCGCTTTAACTTGGAAGAAGAAAAGGAAGTTTGAGCTCTTCCAGTGGTCTGCTTCGGAAATTTGATTAAAAATCCAGGCATGTTAGGCCCTAACCTTTAAATATCTTGCTGTTTTTCAAGTGATTTCATTAGAACAACTCTGTTCAAATGTTATGAGTAAATAGATAATTTTCTATGGAGGTCTTGTTTGATTTTTGGTACTGTATCTCCTCTGGTTCGATTTTTCAATTTCCTCTTGATGGGTGTTTATTAAAAATCGAATTGTGGCTCTATTTCTTGAGTATTCATTCTGGCTTAAATATGTGAGATATTTATTTTTAAATGAGTATGAATGCTCGGCCTGTTCGGCGTGAGCCCATAGAATATACCTGTGTTGGATATAGACCACTGTTATGTTGTTGATTTGTGGTCGCCGTTCTTGTTGTGGGAACTGTATGAAGGGATACTGATGGATATCGTATGATGGATCAGTTTTATTGATCCTTTGGAAACTCTGTCGTGGTTTTTGGGTGACAGTGGCTAATGATGCTTTTTGGGTTTCATCTTGTCTTTATTTTGTTTGGAAATAGGTAACTGTTGTGTTACCGTAGTCTATACGACCCAGTGGAAGTTGTTCTTCCTTGTTATTGTGGTAACGGGATTATTTGTTGACTGTATACAATATTGAGATATTTATATTTTATTTGAACGACTCAGTGGAGTCCTCTGAATGAGTCGTATATTACTATCCACTGCTGAGAATATAGATTCATCCTTGAGTTTTGTTATTTGTTTTTGTGGAATCCTTGTAGAGAGTAATGTGTCTTTTGTTCACTGCCATTTGTAATAAATAATGGATATAGATTTCCTGGGTATGCATTTGCATTTCTTTTGTGTAAGTTGTTCGAGAGTTTTGAAGAGGCTCAGTTGATTTCCTTGCTTTGAAATGGGTATTCGATTTGCTTACACTTGTTTTATTCTGAATGATTGCCATAGATGGCATAGAAGGATTCATCAACTAATTTCATCTTACGCTGTTGTTGGGTTCAGCGGTTATGGGTATAAACCCATTAACAGTATACAGTGTGAATATATAGATTTATAATGGTTGTAATCTGCACGACTCTGAGGAGTCGATTGAATGATTTATATTTGTAATTGAGCCGTTGTTCAGGTTGAATATATTAAATAGTTGGTGATTGATGAACCTGGGACTTGAAGGAATAACACGTACTAAGGCCTCTGTTATTTTCTAGAATTACTTTTGTATTGCATGGATTTTGTTGTACAGATTCTTGGGTGTAATTTTATGTTCATTCCTTGCAATCTTGTGCGAAAAATTGGCAAGACTTAGTCGGGTTTCTTGATTTGAAATCGGTAAATTAAAAAGTTCTTCCTGAGTTTTATTATGTACACTATTTACTTGTCCAGAGGGAAACATTGGCAATCATTTGTCAATCCACTGTTGTTCGGGTTCAGAGAATTGTGGAAGTTAACCTGTATCTTCTATTGTCTCAGTTGAAACTTGACTTGATATACTGTTGTTTGATATTGGACATTTTGTCTGAGTAATGGTCTGTATCAAGTAACGTGACTCTGTATAAGTGAATCGTGAGTACTTTTTGACCAACTCCGATTTAGCACAGATGTATATACAGGATGATATGTTCCTTTCTGATTTCCTAATAGGATGCGGTAGTGTATATTACGGCATTTGTAAGGTAATCTCTGTATGGTCTTATAGAAGCATCAATTGCTTAATGTAAATAAGTCTGTTGTTGACAGCGATATGCTAGAGGTTCCTGATTTCGAACTTGGTTCGAAAGCCTTACTGTGTTTAAAAGGAACTAGTATTGGGCTTAAGGTTGATATATGGATTGTTGATGTGATAGTTGCTGTACAGGAGTTTTGCTGTGTTTCTATTTCTTGATTTAAAACAGCGATCTTTCTTGTGGCTTGTCTGACTTGTTCATATACAAACTGGTTGAATGTTTTCATATGTGAAAGCAGTACAGTAATGAACTAATGTGAATGGAAGTATGAATGATTTGGTTCTTTCTCTTCTTTTGCTTAATTGAGGATATCTGTCTAATAGTGGGAATTGTTTTGTAACATATTGGAGGAATCCCGAATTGTTATGATATTTCCCTTTTTGGATGAATGAAACAATCTGACCAATGTTGTGTTTTTGGATTCAATGATTGTTTGTGTACATTCGTTCCTTGATTTCTTTTAATATTTGATGAAATATTAGAAAGTGATTAAGACTATTTTGTAACAATGTTAGAGTTACATATTTGTAATCATTTTGTATTACAAGGGCATAGTCTGAATATGTTTACTTATGTGGATATCTGATCTCATTTAAACAGGGTGTTTAATGAAAACAATTGATGGATTGCAATTGTTTTAAAAGTTAGTGCTTATCATGCTCAGGCCTTCAACCCGACTCATGTTGACTATTTTTGCAGATGGTTGCCGAAGAGGTAAAACCAATGCAGATCCGACAGCTGTCGATCGATTGTTTAATTGATTTATAATGAATTACAACTTGATTTTATAAATGTACTATATGTGAAAAGATGTTTCTTTTCCGTTGAGCATTGTATCAAGTATGCTGTTGCATAAAATGTAATTGTATAGTTTTGAAAGGAATGAAAATAAGTGTTTGATACTTATGTGTTGTATTCTATTTCTGATAGTTGACCTTCTCCGGTCTATATACCAGAGTGGTAACGTTATCTTTGTGTAATATGGATGCTTTTGTGATTGTCAATGAAAGCTTGCAAGAAAATGAGATTGAATTCTTAAGAGTGTTTAGTAGTTCTAATTTGTTCTAGTGAAAGCAATATTGGATTTAAATAATTGTCTTTCTAGAAGATAGGTTAAAAATGAGCCTAAAGAGAACGCTAAACAAGCTGGATTAAATTACTAATCCCTAGTCCTAAGTATAACAGGACAATATTAATTTGGATTCTTAATCATTTATATCTTTATACTAATAAGTATGATATAAATTCAGTTAAGAGAACTGATATACAATCAAATGGAGTTCAGATGGCAATCTCAAGTAAAGGTTATGAGGTTTTTGTCCAATTCTCATTGCTTTAGAATCGATGTATTCTAATGACTCCTTGATGAGAACTTGACCTTAATACCTCTACCATGTAATGGGTTTTATAGAGGAGGGTCATCTTAAGACGAAGAATCCAGGATCGGAAAGGCTAACCTTAGGAAAAGTCTTTAAAGTAATTTAAACTCTAGTGCGTAACGCATGTTATTAAGTAGATCTTTTTGAGGCGGATTTAAAGGTTGACGACACAAGACAAGCTGCAGGTTTACCTCCGAGAAGATTAGGATCTTCTCAAGTTACAACAATGCAGATGACTTGCTATGGCGACACCCTTTGCATTGATCGCTAATATTTACACTTGATTTCGCACGAGTTACTCAGGGTCCGATTAAGAACGTGGTCATGTTATAAGGCTACCTAGGAGATTCGGGGTATCATGACACACTGGTTGAACTGCAAGGTTGGACCAGTATGTCACCATATCCCTAATCCTCGTGGGCATCCATATAACATTATCACCTTGTTAATCTGCCTCCGAGTGAATCAGTTGTGAAAGGAAGGACTGGCAGTAGTCAGTGTAGGACATTCTATATAACATATGAATGGGGTGAAGGGCATATTCCAGATTGACGAGTATGCCATTAAGGAATACAAGACATAAACAGTATGTTTCAAATCTTTGGCCAAAGTATCGCAAACTTTCGATTACGTTGTCCTAATTCACCTAGTCTAAGGGATGAGATGCCGATGAATAATAGTAATAATTATTCGATTAGATTCCTTGACGAGCATTCTCGAATCCCGATTAGGAAGAGAACCGCAAGAGTAATGTGTTAAATAAAAACACCAACTCTTATTACTCATGAATAGATCGGTTAGAGTTCTTGAGTCATGGAATGAATAGATCGGAGGTGCTCCGAGTCATTACAGCTGCATATGGTTGTCTGTTATATGAATGGTTAATGATTTGTGAGTTCTAAATTATGTATTTAGAACCAGGATGCAATTATCAAAAAAAAAAATTCACTTGTTCTAAAGTATAAAATGAGGATGTTACATCTTGGTATCAGAGCTGAAGGTTGCAGCTCTTGGACCTATTGAGTCCATAATCTGATAAAAACCTGAATTTTCTTGTAACAGAAAATGGTTAGAACAAGGGGGAACGTTGCGGATAATGCTCCACCTGAAGGAGGAGCGGCAACAACCCAGAAACTTGATGAGATCCTTACTGCCCTGTTGGACACAAGAGATCACTTAGCTGTACTTGAACAGTAGGTGATGGGAAATGAGGAGGATGAAGAAGCTGATAATAATAATCAGCAACCTCCTGAGGACAACCCCGAAATGGGTGTTGATGTTAATGCTGGAAATGCACCTGTCCAACCAGAAAACAAAAAGGCCAGATTGGCAGTGGAACTCACTAATGATATAAAAAGGATAAGTCCACCTAAGTATGATGGCACCACATTAGGAGATGGAGCTGAGAACTGGCTCAGCGAAATGGAGAAGTACTTTGCAATAAGGAACTTCTCAGAGGAAACCAAAGCTATTTGGGGAGCCTATCAGCTTTCTCACGAAGCATCTTCGTGGTGGGATAGCCGAAAAGCTGAGCTAAACATTGATGAGACCAATATTACTTGGGATCAATTTAAAGGCTATTTTAGGCAACGTTGGCTGCCACAACTTTTCTATGATCAGAAAATGACAGAATTTCAGAACTTAGCTCAAGGGAAGCTAACGGTAACTGAATTCTGGGAGCGGTTTACAAAACTCCTTAAGTATGTACCGCAGTATCAAACTGACGAAAAGTTCAGAATACGGAAATTCATCATGGGATTGAATCCTGTGATAGGGGGAGAGGTCGATGTTCACAGTCCAACCACTATGGAAGGAGTTGTTGAAAAGGCCATAAGGCAAGAACAGAAATTAAAGGCTATTTCTGCTCATAAGGAGGAAGTGCGGAAGAAGACTGCAAACCCTTCTTCAACCTCTCTTGCACCCAGAAAAGGACCATGGAAAAAGTTTGGAAACAAGAGTAAGTTTCCAGGAGATAACACAAGAAAGCAAAATAAATAAGCTCTTTGAAATGTAAGGGATAATTTTGTTAAAAATTATAACAATGGCCAGAAGCCCTATGGAGGAAAGCGTGACAATTACAAGGCTTTGCTACAATTGTGGCAAGGACCACTATGCGAATCAATGCCCTTTGAAGAAGGATGATCGTAATCAATGCAAAGCATAAGATACATCTTGCAAAGAGCAGACAAACAAGTCTTGTGAAAAGCAAGTAACACCTATAGAAGTTCCTGTAAGTTATTCGGCATACCGTCACTATTCTTTTTAATACAGGAGCTACTGAATGTTTTATTTCTAATAAACTTGCTTCTAAACTTAAAAGAAAAGCTGGAAAAATGGATAAATCTTGGTAGAGTATGGTAATAATTACATTCATACGGTGAGTATGTGTCATTTTGGGGCGTCCTTGACTTACCTAACTTTTCCACGGAAGTTGATCTCTATGTTGCACCTTTGGGATCGTATGACATTGTCATCGGTGTCAATTGGTTAGCTGACCATAAGGCAAAAGTAGATTGCTATGAAAAGAACATAAAGTGTTTAGATGATCAGCTGGAAACAACGCAGAGATTCAAGGGGTGAAACGGGAAATTTCAGTTAGAAAACTGTCAGCTATGCAGCTTAAAAAGGCTAAGAATAAAGGATGTACTCTTTATGCAGTAAAGATATCTGAATCTTCAGAAGAAGATGGTGATTACATGAAGCAAATTCCACTGTTACAAAGTTTCAGGGATGTTTTTCCTGAAGAATTACCGGGGTTACCACCCAAGAGAGAATTTGATTTTACCATTGAAATCAAGCCTGGAACGGAACCTATTTCCAAAGCGCCTTATCGAATGACTACTACTGAGTTAGTTGAGCTTAAGGCATAGTTACAAGAGCTTTTGATTAAAGGATTGATTAGACCAAGTGTTTCACCTTGGGGAGCACCTGTGATATTTGTGAAAAAGAAGGATAAGAAATTCATGTGGAATGACAAGTGCGGCGGCTTTCAAAAGTCTGAAAGACCAAGTTGACTTTTGCACCTATTCTAGTCATGTACTGCAGACCCTAATGGGAATTTTACTTGTTGTAACGGATGCTTCGGGGAAGGCCTTGGAGGTTTTTTGTTATAAAATGATCGTGTCATAGCTTATGAAAGTAGAAAACTTAAGTTACATGAGCTGAATTATGCCCTCATGATTTGGAACTTGCTGCCATTGTTCATGCACTTCAAGTCCGGAGACACTACTTACTAGGGAAACCTTTTGAGTTGAAAAGCCGATCACTTGGGACTGAAATATATTTTTACTCACCCCAATCCCGAATGCCGACAGAGAAGGTGGTTATAATTTTTATCACAATATGACTTTGATATCAGCTATATTAAAGGGAAGGAGAATAGAGTAGTTGATGCTCTAAGTCGTAGGAGGCACATTTTTGCTCTTATAACATTAAGAACTCGGTCTAAAGACGAGGTAAAAGTGCCTCGAAATCGATGCATATCTTCAAAGCAAGTAAAAGCAGCGCTTGCTACTAACCTAAGGATATAAGGTATAAAGGTTTTCATTTTGATAATGAAGGAATCTTGCGTTATGAAAACAGGTATATGTACACGTCTTTGAACGATTTGAGAAAGAAGTTGTTAGTAGAATTTCATAATTCACCTTTCTCAGGACACCCAGGTATCACAAAAATGCTTGCTGATATGAAACAACAATACTTCTGGAAAGGTATGAAAAAGGATGTGATAAATTTTGTGACTCATTATGTCTGGAATGTCGGCGGTGAAGGCAAAACATATGCACCTGCCGGATCAAGTTATATCCTCATAGCATACCGCAAAGATAAAATGGCAAGTAATAACCATGGATTTTGTACAAGGACTACCTATGTCCGAAATAAACATGATGTTATCCTCGTAGTTGTAGATAAACCGACTAAGGTAGCTCATTTCATCGTTGAAATCTAAAGGATGATTCACCAAGTCTTGCTGGCCAAGAGGTTCGTACACGAAATTTTCAGATTGCATGGTGTACCGTAACTGATTATATCGACAGGATCCTAGAATGATGTGAAGGTTTTGGCAAACGCTTAACACAAACCTAGAACGAAACTAAACTTCAGCTTCGCATATCATCCAAAAACGGATGGGCAAACGAGAGGGTAAATCAAGTGTTGGAGGACATGTTGCGAATGTATTGCATGGATCAACAAAGATAAATGGGAAGAGTATCTTCCATTAGTTGAGTTCGCATACAACAACACTTATCACTCATCTCTTAAGATGGCACCATTTGAAGCACTTTATGGAAGAAAGTGCATAACCCTATTAGTTGGGACAATGTTGAGGATAGAGTGGTAATTGACCGAGATTCTCACGTAAATGGAACAAAAGTTAAGCGATTCGTGAACGATTAAAGGAAGCAAGCAATGGATAGACAGAAGAGCTATCTTGCCGACCTTAAGCGGGTTGATAGAAAGTTTGAGCTTGGTGATAAGGTTTTCCTGCGTGTTAAACCCGAAAGAGTTCTATAAATTTTGGCAAGGCTGCTAAGTTGTCACCTCGATTTGTGGGACCTTTCAAATTTTCAAATAATCAATCCCGTAGCTTATCGTTTAGCATTGCCACCGCTTTATCTCGCATGCATGATGTTTTCCATATTTCTTTGCTTAAGAAATACGTTTTAGATCTGTCACATGTTTTAAATTGGAATTCCTTACAGGTCCAAGACCCAGGAATAATCGTGGTTAAACCCACACGAGTGCTGGAAACTCGCCAATTGCATTTAAGAAATCGTGATATACAGCAATGTAAGGTCCAGTGGGACCAGTTTAGCGAAGAAAGTGCAACTTGGGAAAATCTGGAAGAGATGAAAATTGCTTTTCCTTCTCTTTTTCAACAGAATGAAATCTGTTGATAAAATATACTTTTATGAACTGATTGTTTTTAAGTATTTATGAAAGCCAGATGAAGGCAGACTTTATTCAGGTTGAATAAAATGTGTTGTGACATTGATTTCAAACTATTCAAATATGAAATAGGCACATTATGTGTGTATTGATAAGTTGATTGACCTGAAGGTTAATTTAATATGTAATTCATCGGGACGATGAATCTTTTTAGGAGGGAAGCATGTAACACCCTGAACTGTTGTTACTTTCTCCTAAGCATACAAGTGTTGATATGTGATTTCTTGTATAAGGATGTGTTCCTCGATTAAGAAATCATGCTTGATATGTACTGTAATTTCTTTGCAGATTGCAGATCTTGACTGAGTCAGAATATGATTAGACTCTTTTATCTATTTCATTTTGTATCTGAGTTTAATCTGATCTCGGAATAAATTATAGAGTTATCCATCTATAAGATCTAGTCTTGGATCAGTGGAATTGATCCAAGTATTGCTTTAAATTTGTTCGTGATGAATTAGATCACAGACCTTGAACAGGTTGCAAGGTATGGAAGCATTGATTAAGCTGGTCAGGAGTATGACTCAGGCTGATCTTGTGAAATAAATTGGTTCCCGATATGGAAGTATATCTGGAAGGTCTCGATCGTGGACCAGGTAATAATTCGTTTACATACGATTCTGCAGTAGAACAGGAGCTAACCCTGTTCAAGAAGGTATGATACAGGTCTTTTCTGAGTGTACAGAACGTAGACCTAACTGGAATTATTAATGGTTAGTAACCTAAGACTAAACCTAACCTAGGGGTTAGATTAGTGTTAATCTAACCTAGACCTAGGCTATGTGTTAATGTCCTAAGTTAGTATCTATGTGTAATATGGTTAGAATATGTGTTACCCTAAATTCTAACCTAAGATACTAACCTAACTAATGAGGAGAATGGAAAGGGGCCTATGGAAGGGGGTGCGAACCATGGGCGGCATTTTCTATGACATTTAATGCATGGATAAGGATGAGGGACAGGTCATGGCGGAGGTTTAAGCGGCAATAACTTTGTTTCGACGTGGCAGGTCGCTAAGTTTGGAAATGAACTTGAGTTTTCATTGGGCTGTCGCCAATTCTGGCGGTCGGTGGAAGTGGAGTCTTAGCGGGAAAGTTGGTTTAATGGCATTCAATATTCTCGGTAGACGAGCTCGAACTCGCGAGAAGGCATGCAAACGGGAAGTTTGTGGGGTTGTTTGGCTTGTCGCAATTTTCGGATTTCTCTCTGCTTGTTTACTGGTTCTTCGCACTAGTCCTCTTTGTGTTGCATGGCAAGTATGAACTTATCCAGCTCTTTTCTCTGTCATGGAGGATATATATGTGATGGAGATAGCGAAATTTTGTTTGTCGCTTTAACTTGGAAGAAGAAAAGGAAGTTTGAGCTCTTCCAGTGGTCTGCTTCGGAAATTTGATTAAAAATCCAGGCATGTTAGGCCCTAACCTTTAAATATCTTGTTGTTTTTCAAGTGATTTCATTAGAACAACTCTGTTCAAATGTTATGAGTAAATAGATAATTTTCTATGGAGGTCTTGTTTGATTTTTTGGTCTTCAGATCTCTTCTGGTTCGATTTTTCAATTTCCCCTTGATGGGTGTTTATTAAATTCGAATTGTGGCTCTATTTCTTTGTGTATTCATTCTGGCTTAAATATGTGAGATATTTATATTTAAATGAGTATGAATGCTCGGCCTGTTCGGCGTGAGCCCATAGAATATACCTGTGTTGGGTATAGGCCACTGTTATGTTGTTGATTTGTGGTCGCCGTTTCTTGTTGTGGGAACTGTATGAAGGGATACTGATGGATATCGTATGATGGATCAGTTTTATTGATCCTTTGGAAACTCTGTCGTGGTTTTTGGTGACAGTGGCTAATGATGCTTTTTGGGTTTCGTCTTGTCTTTAATTTGTTTGGAAATAGGTAACTGTTGTGTTACCGTAGTCTATACGACCCAGTGGAAGTTGTTCTTTCTTGTTATTGTGGTAACGGGATTATTTGTTGACTGTATACATTATTGATATATCTATGATTTATTTGAACGACTCAGTGGAGTCCTTGATCGAGTCGTATATTACTATCCACTGCTGAGAATATAGATTCATCCTTGAGTTTTGTTATTTGTTTTCGTGGAAGCCTTGTAGAGGTAACAGGTCTTTTGTTCACTGCCATTTGTAATGATTAATGGATATAGATTTCCTGGGTATGCATTTGCATTTCTTTGTGTAAGCTGTTCGAGAGTTTTGAAGAGGCTCAGTTGATTTCCTTGCCTTGAAATGGGTATTCGATTTGCTTACACTTGTTTTATTCTGAATGATTGCCATAGTTGGCATAGAAGGATTCATCAACTAATTTCATCTTACGCTGTTGTTGGGTTCAGCGGTTATGGGTATAAACCCGTTAACAGTATACAGTGTGAATATATGGATTTATAATGGTTGTAATCTGCACGACTCTGAGGAGTCGATTGAATGATTTATATTTGTAATTGAGCCGTTGTTCAAGTTGAATATATTAAATAGTTGGTGATTGATGAACCAGGGACTTGAAGGAATAACACGTACTAAGGCCTCTGTTATTTTCTGGAATTACTTTTGTATTGCATGGATTTTGTTGTACAGATTCTTGGGTGTAATTTTATGTTCATTCCTTGCAATCTTGTGCGAAAAATTGGCAAGACTTAGTCGGGTTTCTTGATTTGAAATCGGTAAATTAAAAAGTTCTTCCTGAGTTTTATTATGTACACTATTTACTTGTCCAGAGGGAAACATTGGCAATCATTTGTCAATCCACTGTTGTTCGGGTTTAGAGAATTGTGGAAGTTAACCTGTATCTTCTATTGTCTCAGTTGAAACTTGACTTGATATACTGTTGTTTGATATTGGACATTTTGTCTGAGTAATGGTCTGTATCAAGTAACGTGACTCTGTATAAGTGAATCGTGAGTACTTTTGACCAACTCCGATTTAGTACAGATGTATATACAGGGTGATGTGTTCCTTTCTGATTTCCTAATAGGATGCGGTAGTGTATATTACGGCATTTGTAAGGTAATCTCTGTATGGTCTTATAGAAGCATCAATTGCTTAATGTAAATAAGTCTGTTGTTGACAGCGATATGCTAGAGGTTCCTGATTTCAAACTTGGTTCGAAAGCCTTGCTGTGTTTAAAAGGAACTAGTATTGGGCTTAAGGTTGATATATGGATTGTTGATGTGATAGTTGTTGTACAGGAGTTTTGCTGTGTTTCTATTTCTTGATTTAAAACAGCGATCTTTCTTGTGGCTTGTCTGTCTTGTTCATATACAAACTGGTTGAATGTTTTCATATGTGAAAGCAAAGATGAAGAATGAACTAATGTGAATGGAAGTATGAATGATTTGGTTCTTTCTCTTCTTTTGCTTAATTGAGGATATCTGTCTAATAGTGGGAATTGTTTTGTAACATATTGGAGGAATCCCGGTTGTTATGATATTTCCCTTTTTGGATGAATGAAACAATCTGACCAATGTTGTGTTTTTGGATTCAATGATTGTTTGTGTACATTCGTTCCTTGATTTCTTTTAATATTTGATGAAATATTAGAAAGTGATTAAGACTATTTTGTAACAATGTTAGAGTTACATATTTGTAATCATTTTGTATTACAAGGGCATAGTCTGAATATGTTTACTTATGTGGATATCTGATCTCATTTAAACAGGGTGTTTAATGAAAACAATTGATGGATTGCAATTGTTTTAAAAGTTAGTGCTTATCATGCTCAGTTCATTGAACTGACTCATGTTGACTATTTTTGCAGATGGTTGCCGTAAGAGGTAAAAGCAATGCAGATCTGACAGGCTGATCAGATTGTTTAATTGATTTATAATGAATTACAGCTTGATTTTATAAATGTACTATATGTGAAAAGATGTTTCTTTTCCGTTGAGCATTGTATCAAGTATGCTGTTGCATAAAATGTAATTGTATAGTTTTGAAAGGAATGAAAATAAGTGTTTGATACTTATGTGTTGTATTCTATTTCTGATAGTTGACCTTCTCCGGTCTATATACCAGAGTGGTAACGTTATCTTTGTGTAATATGGATGCTTTTGTGATTGTCAATGAAAGCTTGCAAGAAAATGAGATTGAATTCTTAAGAGTGTTTAGTAGTTCTAATTTGTTCTAGTGAAAGCAATATTGGATTTAAATAATTGTCTTTCTAGAAGATAGGTTAAAAATGAGCCTAAAGAGAACGCTAAACAAGCTGGATTAAATTACTAATCCCTAGTCCTAAGTATAACAGGACAATATTAAATTGGATTCTTAATCATTTATATCTTTATACTAATAAGTATGATATAAATTCAGTTAAGAGAACTGATATACAATCAAATGGAGTTCAGATGGCAATCTCAAGTAAAGGTTATGAGGTTTTTGTCCAATTCTGTTGCTTTAGAATCAGATGTATTCTAATGACTCCTTGATGAGAACTTGACCTTAATACCTCTACCATGTAATGGGTTTTATAGAGGAGGGTCGTCTTAAGACGAAGAATCCAGGGATCGGGAAAGGCTAACCTTAGGGAAAAGTCTTTAAAGTAATTTAAACTCAAGTGCGTAACGCATGTTATTAAGTAGATCTTTTCGAGGCGGATTTAAAGGTTGACGACACAAGACAACTGCAGGGTTGTACCTCCGAGAAGATTAGGATCTTCTCGAAGTTACAACAATGCAGATGACTTATGGCGACACCCTTTGCATTGATCGCTAAGATTTACACTTGATTTCGCACGAGTTACTCAGGGTCCGATTAAGAACGTGGTCATGTTATAAGGCTGCCTAGGAGATTCGGGGTATCATGACACACTGGTTGAACTGCAAGGTTGGACCAGTATGTCACCATATCCCTAATCCTCGTGGGCATCCATATAACATTATCACCTTGTTAATCTGCCTCCGAGTGAATCAGTTGTGAAAGGAAGGACTGGCAGTAGTCAGTGTAGGACATTCTATATAACATATGAATGGGGTGAAGGGCGTATTCCAGATTGACGAGTATGCCGTTAAGGAATACAAGACATAAACAGTATGTTTCAAATCTTTGGCCAAAGTATCGCAAGCTGCTGATTGCGTTGTCCTAATTCACCTAGTCTAAGGGATGAGATGCCGATGAATAATAGTAACAATTATTCAGTTAGATTCCTTGGACAGAGCATTCTGAATCCCAGATTAGGGAAGAGAACCGCAAGAGTAATGTGTTAAATAAAAACACCAACTCTTATTACTCATGAATAGATCGGTAGATTACCGAGTCATGGAATGAATAGATCGGAGGTGCTCCGAGTCATTACAGCTGCATATGGTTGTCTGTTATATGAATGGTTAATGATTTGTGAGTTCTAAATTATGTATTTAGAACCAGGATGCAATTATCAAAAAAAAAAAAATTCACTTGTTCTAAAGTATAAAATGAGGATGTTACACTAAAGAACCCACCTCTTTCCACATCCAAGCCTATGAGAGATCCTGAAGGGAAGGCACAAAAGCTTTACCACCATCCCTCCGGGTACTGTAAATCGTATTCTACACTCGTAGGGTTGTGTGTGCACATGGTACATCCACTCGATACACACCACCAAACAGGAATTGGCAAGAACTAGCGGCTGCTCTCGTCCAAGCATTTGAGTATAAAAGTACCAAACCGTCATTAGATAAGGCATTATAGGAGGTCAAGTGCCTTACGATGGGGGATTGTGTAAAGGTAGAGGATAGGCTTGTGTAATTTCTAGGAGAGCCATGCTTAGAGGGACAATTTGGTGAAGATGAGTCTGATGAGGTGCAGTTTGAGCACGCGTGCGCAGAGAAAGAAAAAGGAAAGATGGTCTATGTCATAGATGGTGAAGAGTTAGAAATGTTGGAGTTAACCATTCTCTAGGCTCACGTGAAGTGATGGATAGTGCTTGATGAAAGAACACGTACCTATCATGATCCTTTTTAAAGACAAATAAGGTTAATATTGGGTCGAGTGAAACCCAAGGAAGATATCATTAGAGGTTATTGTTCGAGAGAAGGAAGTCTCTAAGATCATTGATCTTTAACATGAGTTTGAGGATTTATTCCCACGCAGGTATCATGAACTCAAAGGTGTTCACCATTCCTTGGGGTAAATTAGAATTACGTTAAAGGAAGGTGTGCACCTGATTCGAAAGAGACCATATCAAATGAATCCTAATCTTCACGTGAAGGTCAAGGAGGAAATAGACAAGATGATAGCATCAGGAATCATAGAGGCTTTGGAGGAGTCATAATGGATAAGTCCAATGGTGATTAGTATCAAAAAGGGTGGAAGCATAAAGATATGTGTTGATTATATGGATTTGAATGAAGTATGTATCATTGATCCTTTCCGACCCTATTCATCGAAGAAATCTTGGAAGGAGTGGCAGGACGTGAAGTCTACTCTTTCATGGATGGGTTCTCAGCTATCACCAGGCAAGTATTACAAAGGAAGACCAAAGGAAAACAACCTTTGGCACCAAGTGGGGAAATTTTTCCTATACGGTCATGCCTTTTAGGTTGAAGAATGCACCTGTTGTATTCTCATGTATTGTAGTGCGAGCCTTCCGGACTTCATCCACAAGTTTCTCTAGGTTTACCTTGATGATTGGACCATGTATGGACTGGTCAAGGACCATTGTGACAATCTAAGATTGATGTTTGAAAGGTTTCGGTAGTTGAGGATATCCCTCAACATCAAGAAGTGTGTGTTTTTTACCTTGTTTGGGACCCTATTAGGACACATCATATGCAAAAAGGCTTATTTGGTGGATCCTGCCAAAATTGTAGTAATTGTGGGATTGGGGGAGCCAACTAGTCAAAGCATAGTGCACGGGTTTCTTGGACATGTGGGATACTATCAGAAGTTCATCAAGGGTTATGCCAAGATCGCCACACCTTTAGAATATTTTCTCAGACATAAAAGTGCCTTTCATTGGGGAGAGGCGCAATAGAAGGCGTTTGACACATTGAAGGATAGGCTTGTCACCGCGCCTATATTACATTTCCCCTCTTGAGATAATCCCTTCCATGTTCATGTAGATGCCTCCAGAACAACCATTAGGGTAGTGCTTTCACATCCTAGTGAGGGAATTATTGATCACCCCCTATGCTTTGCAAGCAGGAAGTTGACACCAGTAGAGAAAAATTATACTACGACCAAGTGCGAGGCATTTTCTATGATCTACACACTTCATAAGTTCAGGAAGTATCATCTGGTAACTCCCTTTATCTTTTACATAGATCACATGGCATTGAAATATTTGGTGAACAATTCCAAGAGTTTGAGTTCACCGTAGTTTTCAAACCAGGAAAGAGTAATTCTAGACTTGACCATTTTTCTAGAATTGATTCAGGGGAGGACGGGAAAAGCATTGAAGATACCATGCAAGATGCGCAACTATTTAGGTTGCAGCGTAAACCCTCAGACTTGGAGGATATTGTTTTGTTCCTTAAAACATGTATGGCACCAGAAGGGATGAAGACATTAGAGAAAAAGCAACTAGCCATATGCGTCGTGACCTACATGTTTATCAGTGGGGACTTATACAAACTAGGGCGTGATGAAGTTTTACGTAGGTGTGTACTAGAGAATGAGTTCTTCGTCATCATAGAGGAAGCACATGGAGGAAGTGCGGGTGTAAATTATATAGGTGACCACCGCACATAAAATATTAATGGCATGGTTTTGGTGGGAAACTCTGTATAAGGATTGCAAGGAGTATTGTAAACTGTGTGACCATTGTCAGTACATTGGCAAGCCAAGATGAAGATATGAAATGCCTTTGCACCCTATCCCTAGTGCTAAACCTTTTGAGAAATGGGCAATAGATTTCGTAGGCCTTATTACACCAATAGCACGTAGGAATGGATCACGCTATATAATCACTTGCATGGACTATTTGACAAGGTGGGTAGAGGCTAAATACTATACAATAGCTACAGCAGCAAGATTTTTGTGGGAGAACATTATCACAAGGTATGGATGCCCTTTAATTTTAACCAATGATAGGGGTGCACATTTCTTGAATGAGACCTTGAGGATCCTGTTAATAGAGTTCATTGTGGCTCATCACAAAACTACACTTTATCACCCATAAGAAAATGGAACCGCGGAAGCATTTAACAAAATATTGAGTCATACCCTGACAAGTATGTGTGATGTCGGAAGAAAATATTGGGATTACAAGGTATCATCCATATTATGGGCTTATAGGACAACTTATAAAAGGTGAAGAAAGACACACCATCTCAATTAGTGTTTGGTGCAGAAGCTATCATACCAGTTGAGTTCATATTACCTTCTCTACAAATAACATGCGTAGGAGGGATGGCTGATGAGCAAGCACTAGAAGAAAGGATTGATAAATTAATGAAGCTGGATGAAATACGATCACTTGCTAGGTAGAGCCAAACAACAAAAAAATCAAAGTAAAAAGCATGGCATGATCGCCACATTAGGAACAAGAAGTTTGAGGTTGGCCAGATGGTCTTACTATATGATTCTAAGTTTTTGCACCATCCTGGGAAGTTAAAAGTGCATTGGTTGGGTCCCTACACCATCTCATACATCCTTGATTCAGAACATGCCAGTTATAAGTGTTAGATGGGATGATATTTTCAGGACACTTCAATGGGAGTAGGTGAAGCCCTACTATAAATAAGTCTTCTTGGTGTTTGTAAATAAGGTAGTATTGCCAGTTAGTTTAGGATTTTTATTTAATGCATTTTCCTTTCTTGTGTTTCCCTTTCTCGTTGTTGTTTTGTGTTGCACCTTGGGCACCGGTAATCTCATTAATTTTTGAAAGTTGTAACTGCGTAAAGGACCGTGCATCATTTTAGTGTGGGGTGGAGTAAGGTGGAAGAAATTGAAGTATGAAGTGCCATGAAGGATTGCATTGGAAATCCTGGTTGAATGGCCCTGTGAAGAAATTACATGCAAGGAAAGGTGAAAAAGGATGGTTGGTGTCAGGATAAGGCTACATTGGGGATCCATGTATAAGAGAAGAAGAATCCCTTAAGCAACTCAAGCTAGGTGAGAAAAAGATCATGACGTAATAAGTTCCTTCGACGCTAGTTACGCATGCACAAGAAGGTTGGAGAATTTTCCGCACAAGGTTGGGTGCGTGAGTTAAAGCACTAAAGTCAGGTTTGTTTGAAAAATTCACATTAAGTGTTAAAGTATGGTGGTAGGTAAGGTAGCATTTAATGTTACAAAGCAAGAAAAAAATATAAATAGAGGGTTGAGGCCTTTCATTATTTACTTTGCATATACAAAGAAAGAAGCACTTTTGCATCATTGCAAAACTAGGGCCTCCGAACTGATCTCATGTCAAGAAAAATTTGAAGAGTTTGAGCATGAGTAACTAGTTTGGATTTTCAAACTAGAAGGAAGGGATTTCACGAGTGTAAGATAAGTTGTGAGAAGATGTCATCTTGTGAAGTAATTATCCCGATTAGGTTTTGAAGAACTAGGGCATGGGTTTAATAGGTTTTCTTCACAAGTTTTAGATTTAAGGTTGGAAGGAGTGGAAGAGAAAAGTTTTAAGAATTGATTAAATTAATAAGAGGACCTAGACAATGGCACCCAAGAAACCAATCATGTCACCCAAGAAGCCAAAGGGCAAGGGCAAGGGCAGAGAGCCAAAGAAGAACCACCACAAGCATGAATGAAGAGTGTTATGCAGAAATGTAGTACTGGATGGGGTTTTCTTGGGAAGGAGTAGGAATCCCATTTGAGAAAGATGGTGGTGAGTGATTATAACCATCACACAAGCACAACAAGAGAAGGAAATGGTGTTGTAGTTAGTGCACCCGATGAACAAAAGGACACTGAGGGTTTGCCCATCTATAGCGATGAGGTAAAAGTGAAATTAGAGAAGGCAAGGTTATTGCAACTATATGAGTTTCCCTACTTTAGAAAGCATGGGCCCCTCTATCGCTGGGCGATGTCACGCGTTCATGAGGATCACTTTTACTTGGCGGGGGCAAGAAGGGGTCAAGATATTTTGATATTGTGGAAATCCCGAGACTCATGTCATCGAATGGTTGTGTGCCTGGTCACAAAGTTAAATGATGAAGAAAGGTGGACGCATGTAAATAAGGCATGGTTGAATGTATACGAGAAAAATATCGTAGGGAATAATCTATAATTTATCATCTTTCATTGCGAGATGAGATAATCAGCAATGCTCATGAAGGAAACAAGATACTCTTTTGAGATGTCCTCCTGACAATTGTATTTTCAGAGATAGGAGTACCTAATGCGGAAGACAAGTTTTTTTGGGAGTATCCAGTGAAGATCCCTCACCCGCGAAAATATTTTCAAAGTATACATGTGAAACAATGATATCCTCCCACAAGGCATGCCTGGACAAGTGGTATACACATTTAAGGGATGCATTCGTAGGCGAGTGGAGAATCCCATAGCAACTATCGGTGCTTACAACAGAGAGGCTGATTTTTTGTGTACCAACACTTCAGTATAGGAAAATTCATGATGGTGGATGAAACCATGAGCTGATGGTGTAAACTCCCATTCTCCTTCACCACCCAAGTACTTCCAAGAAGGAGTTAACGAGTTCAAAGAAGAAAAGAGACTAAGGTTTGATGTTAGTGAAGTTAATCGGGACCACAAGGAGATGCGTATGACACTATTCTACCCCAAGATGCACATGTACGTGGAAAAGTACATAGTGTATGAAATCGAATGATGAAACCCCTAACTCTAACAATTATAGGAAGTTTTGCAATGCGTGTATATATCCACATTAGGCCAAAATTTGATAAAGTCACATACCTAGAGAATGATGTCTCCATACACAAGATCCCACGTACAAGAAATCCCGTGCTCAAAAAAAAAATTGAGAGAGAAGAAGAAAACTCACTAAGTGTGCGAGACTTCCCGACATAGAGTGCGCCAATGGAAAGCACCAAACCTAACACCTACACATGTAGGAATAAATCCCTGATACATGAGAAAACCCCAGAAGAAGAGGCACTAGAGAAACCCCTCACCAAGGATAAGTCGTTAGAGGAAGCACAAAAGGTTGGATCCCCTGCTGAAGAGTCATCTCTCAAAAAGAAGAAGAGGATAGAAGAGGAAGATGACTCAAAGGAGACAGAGAGCTTGGAAATATACATAGGTGAAAAGGATGATGATGATGAATAAGATGATCCTAAAAGAGATCAAGAGCCACCTGTCTTCAGTGTGCATGATTCAGAAGAAGATGGCGGAGAAGAAGAACATGGATTCCTTTTCGTGCGGCACAAGGGTAGCCAGGATGAGGAAGGCACCTAGGACATGGGAATAAGCAAGGAGGTTGGAGCGCAAAGAAGGATACTATAAAAATTACGCAGAGCAAGTAAATGAGGTAGAAAAAGAGAATAAATGAAAATAATCAAGGCCTTGGTAGAATAGGAATTGGCATGTAACGAGACATAGTGATGGAAGAGGGTAAGGAGGAAAGCATTGAGAAATAACAATTTAGTGTGGGAGGAGGTCCCAATCTAACAGTGAGTTTCCCAAAATCCACGCACTCAGGAAGGAAGAGCCTTGATACAGAATGAGGATAGGTCATGTGCTATGTTGATGACCAAAGGAAGGTGTTACGTGTGCATTTCCAGAGCATTGTACCATAGAATAATTTCTAGCTATGGATTCATTTGACGAGGAGGGAATGTACCCCAGGACAAGGAAGATGTTCTCTTAAGTGTTTGAGTCCCATATTGACAAGCCAGAGTTTGAAGTATATAAAGGGGAAATCATGCCAGTACCGGATTCCAAGGGAACCAACCCCTTGGTAAATTCCCAGCATCTCTCGGATGAGTATTTATGTAATGCGCTGAATAAGATCATGGTAGAGACTAAGGCTAGGCTCTTTGGAAGAAATGACAGAGTAATATTTCTAGAGGAAAAGCTAGAAAAGAAGGAAGAGGAGCTAGCTGAGAAGACTAAGGGCTTGAAACAAGAAGAGTTGATCAGCGTGCAGCTGAAGTGCAAACTAAGGGATGAGAAGGTGAAGGTGCATGAAATATACAAAAATATGGATTCTATCACAAGTGCCATTATGTTAAAGCATCCATACCTAACACCACCCACATAGAAGTATGGATCCACTCTTGAATGCTTAGAATATCTGACGTGCATCCTCACCATGGAGAGACAACTATTGGCCTTGGATTCCGTAGAAGAAGTGGCAACATGCTTGGTGAAGGAGGAAAAATTGAAATTGGTAGCAATCATTGCTTTGAGTATAACAAGGTACTTGCAGATGTCAAGATTGCTACCTAATCTGCTGAGGCCATGTATGATAATTGCGCAGACAAGGATAGAGTGGCGAGCATCTTGGTCACCACTCATGAAGTAGAGCTGAAGGAGTTTCAAGAGAAGAATAAGGGAAATAGGGCGAAAGGGACATAATCCTTTCGAGGTCAAAAATAAATCTGAGGCCATTGAAACCTTAAGGGGTTCAATCAAAAATGGTTAAAGGAACTATACCCACAGATTACTAGAAGGATGGATGCACTTGAAGACATGAGCAAGGAGTTGGAGAAAATTGTTGACACTATGAATGCTCAAGGAGATGGACTAAGTTTTAGGAAGGTAATCACCCTAATCTATGACCTTTTTAGAGAGCGTAGAATGTATTTGATGCCTAGAACAAGTTAGAAGCCAACTTGCGAAAGATTTTCCTAGCTTGTTGAAATAATTCCATCACTTCCCCATTCTTTCTTCTTTCCCAAATTCTTCATCCCCTTATTATTTTTCCAAGACGTAAGTCTACTATATTATTTATTCATTGGAGAAGTGTTCCTGTGGACGGAGAATAGGCATAGTGTGGGGTGATGTTGGGACCCCAAAATATTGGCTAAGTACAAAAAGGTGTAGGCACGCAAGGCCTAGTTGAAGAAGGGAACGCAAGGAGAAAACATGCGAGATGGGGTTTAAGGAAGGGTTTAAGAAAACCAAAGGCACACGCGTAGATAGAGCCAAGGTTTTAGGACTTTAGCCATATTGGGCATTTCGAGGCGGGACACGAGAAAAGCATGAACCGACGCACATGCAGTGGATAAGGTGCTAGCCTGGAAATGTGATGCCCATGAAAGGAATATGCCCTGTGATAGAAGGTTCTAGAAGACATCATGGAAAAAGTGGAGAGCTCAGGCCTGGAGGAGCATTCTCCCATGGAGGACCACATTCAGACACTTGGCATCGGATCTAAGGCCACAGAAGGATGAGTTGGCACTTTGGGATGCCTATATATGTGAGCACCCACAAGAGAAAAATATATATATATATATATCGATAGAAAAGAGAGGAGAATATAGAGAGCGAGTTCTATAGAAATACTGTGAGAACTTTGTGGGATTGGGTAGAGGCTATATAAGGAAGTAATGTATTAAGGGGCTGGGATATTTAAATTTTTCTTTGTATGGATGAACGGAATGATCTCTACTTTGATGTATGACTGCTGTCCGATCAAGTTGTGGTATTCTAATGGGTGCATTGAATGTAACGAGGTTATAAACATGAATGATTATGAATGTAATTGATTTGGTTCATATCTATATATTTTCATTTCTGCTCATGGATGTCATGGAATAGATGTAAATCCTTATGTATTTTCCTTTCTGTTATAGTTCTATCTCATTATCTATAAGTACTCTTTGTTTGTAATGAATACATTTGTCTAGAGGCATTTAAGAGCCCCGTGATGATTGTATGTCTCATTTCCACCTTTATTCATTAAGTTCCTAACATAGATGATGGTTTCCCACTTAACTCACATAAAAGAGACTCTCACACCGTGTTTTCCTTGAGTGATCACCCAACACCCACTAGGTGATAGGCTGGAGCGCATGGGATTCCCTTGTTCTTTGGTGGGTGTAAAAATGACTACGGAAACCATCCATGAGTGATAGCATCTCATGGATGGTAGTGAGATCAACTAGTTAGTCAATTCTAGGTAGAGGAAATTCAACTTTGGGGCAATCCAGGTTAAGGTCATGGAAATTTTTGTAAATGTGGAGTCCCCTTGTCTCTTTTGTGATATGAACAATGTTAAAGATCCATTGGGGATAATCAATGGGTAGAATGAAGGAAATAGAAAGGAGGCGTTGGAGTTCTTCTTTGACAAGAAGGTAAATATGAGGATGAATTTTTCACATCTTTTATTTCATGAGTTTTGCATCAAGAATGGTTACGATATTGTGGACCATAATATTTAGGTCAATACTAGGAATATCGACGTAGGACCAAGCAAAATCCTTGTTATTATCCCGGAGGAAAGAAGTGAAAGATTCTTGTTCGGTAACATCTAAAGATTTTCCTATTTTAGAATGTGTGGGCCTTCCCGAGCGTGAATGTTTATTTTGATGGTCAATTCATTCAACATGGTTTGTGTCTCGAGAAGGTAACGACCGGTGAATATAAGAATCTTCTGCACTAAGGTAGGTGATAATAGAGTCGTCATCCTAACATTAAACGGATTTAATAGAAGGCATATCATCATCGATCATGTCAAGATACGTAGGTAGGAAAGAGAAGAGGGAGCCTCGCCATCGAGTTGATAAGTCAAAGGTCCTAGGAAAACATGTTCATGAATAAAAAAATTAGGAATGGATTTTGGATCCATAGACTCTGTAGTTGAAGGTGGTGAAGTAGGTGAATGGGGTGGGGAAGGTTTATCATCCTCAATGAGTTCTACTTGGGCCTTCTTAGAAGGTGGTTCAGAAAATATAATACCACTACGATCTTTATGCTTAAGATTGGTGTAAGGAATAACAAGTAAGGCATCCTTGTTCATAGAAACCAAATCAAATCCCTTCCAAGTGTAGTGATGGAGGAAGGTGTGGGAAAAGTGGTGGTTAGTGAGAGATTGAAGGTTGGAAGAAAATGGTTGAGTTTGACAAGGTGGCTTGGGTGAGTAGGTAGAAGAGTAGGTCCCCGTGCGTTAAGTTGGTGTGAAGGTGGGGAGGACCATAGGGGAAAACTTTTCCTATGCAGTTCTTGAGGAGTAAGGAATGTTTCAATGTTATAAATGTGGTACTCCCCTAGGAGTGAGGTATTGAAAAACACCTTCAAAGGGATCAATAGCTGGCATGTGGGTTGTGGGAATGGATGAATCACCGGATTTTTGGGAAGAAGAATCATTGGATGTTTTAGAAGTAGATGCGTTGGCTGATGGATCGATTGCGAAGCCGCGATAGTAGTGTGAATAGGGGATTTGTTTGTGGAAGATGTAGCGGAGAAGTGGTGGATGAGGTAGTGGATGAAGAAGAGGCATCAACAATGGTAGATGGGATAGTGGCTGAATAACAATCGATAATGGTGGTAAATGCCTTAATTAGGATAAGGACATCGTTAGGTTGGTAGAGAATGTTATTGGTTTTAACTGGGAAGGATCGATCGGGATGGTTTAGTCATGTCCTTCATGTTCAAATTTTTTAAAAGTGGTGTAAGGTTGAAGGAACACAACCCATGGCATGAATCTAGGGTCATCCAAGCAAGCATGTTGTCTCGAATTCCCCCCCTAAGACATAGAATAATTCAGGAATATTACGGGGGCCCACATGGATGTGGAGAATGATAGTGCCAAGGGTGAAAGTTATGGCATCGTTAAAAAAATGTAGCATAACTAGGTTGTTGTGCATGAAATTAGAAGGGATGTGCATTTCTTGATACGCATGGGAGGAAATGATGTTGATACTAGAAAATCCATCGATCATAACACGTCAAACACGTATATTATCAATGTAGATAGAAATGAATAGGGTAGGTCAAGATCATTTGATTGAGAGGTACAATCTCATCATTAGAGAAACTAAGAGTGACTACTTGATGAGTGGTAGCGGGAGAGTAGAGGAAGGTGGAAAAGTGGTGAGAGAGGCAATGTGGTTAGGAGTGATAATGGATGCACAGGCATAGGGTCATTAGGTAGAAGCTCAATAGATTAAAAGACTTGAATGAGGGCCTAATGATAAGACTCGAGAGGTTTGGACAAGGTCATATAAATGTATTTGAGAGGAGACTGTGCAATTGTTTAAGCATTGTACGATGGGAAACCCCATCGAAATAGGGTATACAGTCCACGGATGGTGATTTTTGATGCGGTGCAAATGGAATGTTGGGTAAACGAGTAGTGGAGGAGCTGGTTTTTCTCCTTTCCTTTTTCCTTTTGGGATCAAGTGGAAACTTGAACCATATTGATCTGTAGTGAAGGAGAAGGTGAGTTGTGAAAGGTGTAGCAACAGGATGGAAAAAAATTTGTGAGGGAGGTTTGGATAGATCTCTTATGCGGACCATATTGATCTCAAATGTTAGAGGAGGATAAAAGGGTTGTGGAGGTGGAGATGGAGGTCACTGAATAGGTATGGGACGAGGATGTGTGGTGATAGGTGTAGGTGGAATAGGGTCTTCATCTAAAATATCATCATCGTCAAAGTTTTATTTGAGAGGACATAGTTGGAGAAGAATAGTTTTAAGATCCTTAAATATTTTCACATCATGCCCTAGCACACGATGGTAAGCAAAATTTTGGTATCATCAAAACCTTTTAGTTTAGGTTTGAGTGGGTCATAAGGTCTAAGCGATGGCAATGCGATGAAAAATATTTCAAAAAGGTTAGATAAGATGTTGTGTAAGACCCTACCAATGGATCACAATGTGAAGTAAGTGTTGGTTTTGATGCAAGTGTGGGTGAATCTGGTTGGAGAGGCATCATTGGAGATGGAATCGGAGGGTGAATAATTTTGACTAATTATTGGGTAGATAGTGTGGTTTCGGGTTTGGGTTGTAGCTTATTAGGTAAAGGTGTAGTAGGTGAACTAGTCATTAGATGCGATGTAGTTTTAACTACCTCTTTAGAAGGTAGTGGGGTTTTGGGATTAGGTTACACCTTCTTAGATAAAGGTGAAGAAGGAGTGTGTGATGTAGAAGGGAAGGAAGATGGTGGAAGGGGACAGGTTAGCCAAGGTGATAATGGAGGTGCGGTGAAGGAGGTGGTAAGAGGAAATGTGGAAGGGACTGGTTGAGGAGAATGGAATGACATGGGTAATGATGAGGATACAAGAAGTGGTGTAGGTATAAGAGGTAGAAAGGATGTAGGTAATGGTGAAGGCATAGGCTATGTAGGTATTTTGGGTGGAATAGAGGATAGTTATGAGGAGGTGGGTTGTTGCATTTTTGGTTTACCTTAGGTATGAGGCTTCTTAACCAAGGTTGATTAGTGGGGACCTAGGATAGATGGAAGTGGTGAAGATGAAAGAGGGGTAGTCAAATGAAGGCTGGTGTATGTGGCCTAATGTTTTGGTCTTCCTCTTAGGTGGGGAATAGTATTTACAATGTTTTTTAGGATGTGGATAAATCCAGGTTTGACAGGGAGGATGGACTAGGATTGATGTCGGCATGACTCCCAATGTGGTAATGGGTCTTAATGTGAAGGAATATATAGGTGTAGGTAGGTTTTGGAAATAGGAAAAATTTTGTTTGATGGTAAAGGTTTAGGTATGGGTGAGGTTGATGAATAAGGGGTAGCTTCAAATTACATGGGCATGTGGGATTTGTTTTCTAAAACACATTTGGATAGATCATGGAAGTGATAGTGGACAACATTTACATTTGAGTTGAGGCAAGTAGTCAAAGGCATCCCCAAAGCATGGAATTGTCAACATAATCCAAGTGGTCAGAAAAACATGAGAATGACACCAATGTAGAGGAGGAGGATGTTAATTTGGTAGTAATCCCTCTAAAGAATGTCTATAAGACAAGGAAATGGTTGGCTTTAGACTCGTGGGTAGAATAGATGGGAGTGGATCAATAGGATCCTTGAAAGCCAGTGGAGAATTGTCACCAATAAGAAAGGATGCTACTAATGGATCCCCGTGGGTAGGGGAGTAGGAAATTTGGATGAGGTAGGTTATTCTTTTGGTGAAGAAGGTAAGCATGATTCTCCCACTAGAATATTAAGTATTGAAGGTTGTTCGTTAGGCTGAGAGGTTAGTGAGGCAACTACATTGGCAGATATGGTGGACTCCTCTATGGGTGGAGGAGAAGATAAGGGAGACTCCTTCATGGGTAGAGGAGTATATGAAACAGATACCTCTATGGATGAATGAGATCGTGCAATAATCTCCTTAATAGATGGAATGGGAGGAAATTGAGAAGAAGGATATGGTATGATGTCTAAATTTGGTCCCATCAAGAACATTAGGAATGTCCGTAAGAGCAAATTGTCATCGTGAGTGATGAGATAACACAAATGTTTAAAAGACCACAAGTGTTGTTGTGGGTATTCTTTACTATTGAATCAAGTGAATTTAGTCATTTTCCAATTTACGGGTATGGATGAATTAGGACGGATGGGTGAATGGGTTCATTGTAAATCTCGTCGTATGTCAGAGAGTTACATGAGCCAGAGACAGATGCTTCTAATGTCTGCATATTTTCCATCATCATTTTGATAAGATCATTTGTGGGATGTGATGATGGAGCACCCCCTGTAGTATAAGGAGGGAGATAAGATGGGTATGATGTGGACGACACTCTAGTATGTGGTGGTTCCGAGTACAAAAATTGTGATGAAGGAACATAGGATGGAATAGATGTGGAGGGAAAGTACCTTGGGTAAGCGGTAGATGAAATAAGGGTTTGTTGGTGATAGTTGTAGATAGGTAGGGTGGATGTAAAGACTCTCATTGAAATTGGAAGAAGATACTGCCGAATGGAGAGGAAAAGGTTTTGGAAGGGAGTATGGGTTGTCAACACCAGTGGTGGCTGAGATGAAATAGGTACATGAGAAGTGGAGGATGCAGATAAACCTATACTAAGGGTGGTTGATGAAGGCATGGTGGACACTAAAGGGGCTTGTTGGTCCAAAAATTGTCGGTTAGGCAGGTCGTGGGGAAATAGGCCAATAGTGTGTAGGGCATAGCCCCTCTTTGAGACAAAGAAAGTGAAACTGGTTTATTGCTAATCTATCAAGTAGGAATTTGTGCAAATCTACACTATTCTAACTTCAAGGGTTTGGGATCTCATCCCAGTAGAGGTAGTTCCAACTACGAATAGAAAGGTAGGAGGGAAGGAACAGAGGAGGGTAGATCTGAAGGAAGAAAAGAAATGAATTCCAAGATGGAAAGGTCAGAAGGTTTATGCTTTGGGCTGGTAGTAAACAGAGCCAAACTTACTTGCATAAACAATTAAAGCAATATTGATGAACATATGACAATAGTAGGAATGAATCTAATAGAATAAAAACATAGATCTAACTTAAGAAAGATCTTATGCAAATAACACATATATTGAGCACAAAGTCTGAATATGTGTATTAATATTTCTTCTGTTGCAAGAAAACACAAATTCTTTCTCTCCTCACTTCTCTTTTCATACAAAAAATGTCCACCCTAGAATACAACAAGTATTCTAGTATTTATAGAAGGAGAGGAGGAAAGAAGACAAAAGCAAACCCACAACTACAAAATATCTTACAAGATATTTACAAAATATCTAAAAAGTCAATAGTTGACTTGGGAAAGTTTTTGGATGGCAACATCCCATGGTGCAACATGGATGAGGTCATCATGTATGCCAACATGCTTTTTAAATATTTTATAAAAAAAAAAGATCAACGGATGCTAGAAAGAAGAAATAACTCCACCCTTTGTAAAATGGCACAACTTTCTGCATGTCGACACAACAAAAATTCCCCTTTGTAAAATGGCGCAACTTTCTACATGTCAACACAACAAAAATTCTCCTTTGTAAAATGGCACAACTTTCTGCATGTCAACACAACAAAAATTCCCCTTTGTAAAATGGCACAACTTTCTACATGTCAACACAACAAAAATTCCCCTTTGTAAAATGGCGTAACTTTTTGCACGTCAACACAACAAAATTCCCCTTTGTAAAATGGCACAACTTTTTCCATGTCAACACAAAAAAATTCCCCTTTGTAAATGGGCTAAAAGTGGCTAAGTCTTGAAACAACTTGATTTCTGAAAGGGAGTTTTGGGCTATTTCGAACATTGTCAAACTTCCTTGGGGGCCAAAACGGAATTTTTGGTATGGTTACCTGCAAATTGCCCTTGTCAATTTTGTAGGATAACAAATTTAGCTCTTTCTAGGGGCTATCTTTAAGTGAAAATTAAGGGTAGAGAATCCCATATTTTCATGGGTTATAGAGAGTCAAAAACAAGGGCGATGAAAAATAAAAAGGAAGGGAACACACAAGAACAGAAAGCAAACACACAACGAAAGAAAAATGTACAAAGAAGAGAGCAAGCTCTACTTCCTGAAGATCTTCGAGTCTTGCCCGCTATAGGAAGCGATATTTTGTTCCGTCCGAGATATGAGAGATAGAAACTATTCCCTCCATTGAGTTTCTTGATTTTGTATGGCCCTCTCCAAAGAGAGTCAAACTTCCCGTGCATACCCTTCGGTTCTCTTTATTTGTCCCACAGAAGAACAAGATCTCCCACTTCGAAATCTCTCTACTTAGATTTCTTGTCGAAAATCCTTTTAACTTTATTTTGATGTTCAAGTGATCTTTTCGAGCACTTTCACTCACTTTTTTTTCAAGTTCTGTCAGGTACATAGTCCTCTTTTCAAGAGAATTTTAAAAGTTTCATCTTCAATTGCTCGAGCCAAGCGTAGAGCAGGAATTTCTGTGGAGATAGGGATTTCAGCATCGATCCCATATAACACCTGGAAAGGTGACATGCCAAGAGACCTCTTTGGAGTGATACGATCCACCCACAAAGCATCATATAGTGATTTGTGCCAGGACTATTGGTTTTCATCAACTAGCTTCCGTATGATAGTCACCAAGTTCTTGTTGTTGGAT
Source organism: Taxus wallichiana var. yunnanensis (assembly GCA_018340775.1). Classification (NCBI taxonomy): domain Eukaryota; kingdom Viridiplantae; phylum Streptophyta; class Pinopsida; order Cupressales; family Taxaceae; genus Taxus; species Taxus wallichiana. The sequence continues at coordinate 448,323,453 of CM031234.1, read as the reverse complement.
TTTGCCTAACCATTTCCTTGAGGATAATAATCAGAAGCATGAGCCAAGGTTATTTCGTATCCATAACAAAAACCAATAACTTCCCATGAAGAGAAGTTGGAAGCGTTATCAGCAATGATTTTGTGTGGAATGCCAAATCTCACAATAATATTCTCCTTGATGAAGTTGCAAACAACTTCAGAAGTGGCATGCTTGACAGGTATGGCCTCCACCCATTTTGTGAAGTAATCCATTGCTTTGTTAGGACATAACTATGTCCAGCACTTGATTGAGGATTGAGTGCTCCAATGAAATCAATTCCCCATTACCTGAATGGTTTATCAATAATGACGGGCTTGAGGGGAAATGCAGCCAGCTTTGGTTTACCAACGAACTATTGGCAAAGTTCACATTTTGCTACCTAGGTGGCTGCATCTTGAAATAGCATTGGCTAGTAGTACCTGGCCCGAATGATTTTGTGTGTTGTCATGGATGAGGAGAAGTGACCACCATAAAGCCAGAATCATGAAAACTTTCCAGCAATTTTACCTGTTGCGGCTTGTCAACACATCATAGAAAAATGTCGTTAATTCCGCACTTGTACAATCCATCATCCCATATGACATATCTTGCAGCTATGAGCTTCACCATTCACTTTTCCTTAGTGGTTAGGTGAGTTAGGCACTCACCATAGGTGAGAAAGAATGTGATTTCAGAATACCATTCGTCGTTGGTTGCGACAAACAGAACCATGGGCAAAGAATCTACTTTCTCTAGTTCATTTTGTTCTCCATCAACGTGATCAGCTTTCTCCTCAGGTACCTCTGAGTCTTTATTTTCAGCCATTAGCTGACACAGGCCTTTACCTCTTACCAACTTATTTGGTTTGATGTCTAGATCATATTCTTGGACCTTTGTGATCCAATTCCCTTGTAAGCTCCCTAACTCCTATTGAGTCAGGATAGACTTAACAGCCGTGTCAGGAACCAACACTACTGTATGAGATTTCAGAATATAGTAGCAGAAATTTTTGACTTCTTTTACCACGGAAAAGGCATGCTTTTCCAATTGCGACATCTTCATTTTATGAGGTTTAAGAGGAGAGCTCATGAAAGAAATCGGGGATTCAATATATTCGGAGTTCTTTTACATCAAGATAGCTGATATAATATGCACAAAGGCATAGTCAGACATGATGAAGTCCTTGCTAAAAGTCAGGACACACCAGAACAGGAGCATGAGTGACGAAGGTTTTTATGTCTTTGAATGATGTCCTACCTTCATCACTCCATCGGAATGTTTGGGACCCTTTCATCATATTAGATATATGACGAGTCTTCTCAGTAAAATCAGGAACAAAGCGTCTAAGAAAATTTACCTTTCAAGAAAGAGTGAACACCAGTCTTGCTTGTAGGAAAATTAAGGATCTGAATAGCCTTGACCCTTTTGTCATCTATCTTAGTTCCTTCTCTGTTGATGACATGTCCTAGCAAATTTCCTTTAGTGACCCCAAAAACTGACTTCTTGGGATTTAGCAAAATCCCGTGCTCTCGGCATTTGATCAAGACTTTTTCCAAATGATCGCAGTGATCACTTCATCTTTTGGAGAACACGGTCAAGTCATCTAGGTAAACTATGATGAATTTTCCCATCATACCTTTGAATGCAAATTCCATTGCTCGTTGGAAGGTGACACCAGCATTGATCAAACTGAACGGCATTCTGTTGTAGGTGAAGGTACCCAAGGAGTGGTGATTGTTGTCTTAAACTCGATCTTCGAGCATCACTTCAATTTGATTGTAACCTCAAAAACTGCCAAGCATAGAAAACATTTATGAACCATTCTTACCTGTAGCACTTAATCCATTATCGACAATGGATAGTTATCTTTTAAGGATGACTGGTTCAAGTTACGAAAGTCCACTCATATGCATATCTCACCATTCTTCTTCCACACAAGAATAATATTTTTAACCTGTGCTTGTGATGAATTGGAAAAATAATCCTTGCATCTAGCATCTTCTAAATTTTAGCCTAGATGGTACTTAAGATCTTGGGGTTGTAGTGTCTTTACTTTTGAAAAGGCTTGATGTCATCCTTGAGCAAGATGTCATGCCGAATTTCCTTTGGCTTGAAAGACTTTAGATCAGCATAAGACCATGCTAACACATCCATGTACTTTTTCAGCAACTTAACAAATTTTTGCTTTTCTTTAGGCATACAACACTTCCTGATATTCACGGAATAAGGATGTTCTCAGTAGCACCCAAATTAACGAATTTAGTTTCGAGAGAAGAGGAAGGCTTATCCTGTCACTTTTTCTTGACAAAATGGTCATGATTATCAAATAATCATTCTAAGGAAACCAAACCTTTAGGAATCTTATTTCCTTTGAGCTGTATCACTGTATCTTTTTCAGATTCATGTGTTTGACCGGTGAGAGACTCACGACACATAGAAGTTGATCCATCAAAATGGAGTTCTTTGAAATTGTCAGCTTTCTCCGAAAAGGTGATAAGTTGGTTATCATCGTTGAACACTTGCCGGTCTTTGTGAATTATTTGGCACACTTGGGCGAAAAACCACCTCTATGGTATATGTATCTATTTTTAACCCTAGGTGAGGGAGCATGAGAGAGGCTGAGACGGCCAATGAATCAGCCATGTCATTTTGGGCTCGTGGAACTACTTTGATTGAGAAAGCATCAAACTCTTCGATGTTATCCCATATGGCATTGCGGTAGTGTCTGAGCCGTCATTTTTACTTGGTATATCCCTTTTACCTAATTGACAATTAGCTCAGCATTACCTTGCACTCTTAGATTCTTGACTCCTTTCTCTTTTGCAGCTTGCATGCCAAGTAACAAGGATTCATACTCGATAGTATTATTTGTATTGAAGAACTGTAACTTGAAAGAAAAAGGAAAATCTCCTCTTCAGGAGATATTAGAACAGCCCCAGCACCGTATCCACTTGTTGTGCAACTACCATCAAAATGCAATGTCCATACTTTGTTGAGATCCTCCTTTTGGATGAGAAAATCCATTCTATCTGAGTTAGTGGACAGGAAGTAGTTCCCCATCCCTAATGATTCGAAAAGAATCTAAGCTTTAGGGTCATTAGAGTTGGTGACTAGATATTTCTTTTGTGACTCTAGTTCCAATGTCTACATCACCCCTTTGACATGAATCTTGGCTTTGGACCAGTCCATATGAATTTCCCCACCAACTTCTTTACAAAATATCCTCCCTAGAAATATCTCGTATGCTACTAGAATATCATCTATGAGAATAGTCATTTTTACCCTTTTCTCAGGAAATGCCATGAATGCAAACTGCGCATCCTTGATCTTACCAATTAATGGTACTTGTTTGGTTTCCATGGAGTAGCATTTGCCAAAAGGTTTAGTAAGTGTGAGGCCCAAAGCATGGGTGACCTTTGCTAGCATAACATTTTCAGAAGCTCCAGAATCAATTATATAGTTACTTAATTTATGACCATTGATCAGGAGAGATAGGTAAAAGGTTTGATTTTCCCCGATGCGGAAGTCAAGGCAAAATTTATGTGAGACATAGGAGGAGTGGGAAGAATTCCTTTTAGGGAAATAGGAGGAGGGACGGCAGCCTGGTTTTGGATATACTTAGTTAATCTTATAAGCTTCTGGGTTAGGACTCGAAGGTACTAAACTTCAGACATTTGGATCTTTGTCTTTTTGGAGTAATCGATTATATCGAATGTGACCAAGGGTTGTGCTAACGAAGGAATGAGTCCTTCATTTCAAATTTGTAGAGGAGGATTACTTGGTCTTTATGGGGCTGGAGGAAGGTTGAATTGGAGGAGAAATAAGAGGAAAAGATTTCCTTACAAAAAGGTTTGATGCGGGGTCATTTAGATCTGTCTTTCTCTACAATACTCAAGAGCTTGAATTTTCTCTATTACTCCATCCACCCCTGCTAGAGGATCATTAATTTATGTATATGCAGCATCATCTGTTTTGTTCTTATCACCTTGAGGTAGCAATGAGACCTAGTGCATGTTACTTCTTTGCACCATCTTGACTAAACTCCTAAAATTATAACATTTAGAGTTTCATGAATACCCAGAAGGTCTGATAAGATTAATTGGCTCTCATTTCCCCATAAAACCTTTCTCCTAAAGTTTCATGGCTTAAAGTTTTGTCTAACTCCCTCCATCTCATTTTTTCTTGTTTCTTGCTCTTGAGAAACTAACTCGTTTGGGACAGTCCCAATTCCTTCATAACTTTTCTGGGTCTTTGTTTTAGGACTCCAAATTTTTACACAAGGTCTTTATGTGTTATAACCCTCTCCACACAAAATTTCAGATCTTTAACATTCATCTAGCTCCTTAAATCAAGCATTTACCAGTCTGATTTCTGAATCTTAACATTTAGATCAGCCATAGTCATGTTTTACACAAAATGAAGGCAATCTCATTGAATATTTCTCCTTATAAGTATTCAAACATATTATTCATACCTTGATAGGTGTATTTCATCTCTCATGCATTGGCTCTTGACTCCATTTCTCCAATTTAGCTTTTGAAACCTCTTACTATGACTTTAGACAGTCATACAAACCCTGCACAGTCAATGTTCTCATGCTATAACAGTGATATTTTCTTGTATTCATCCCTGATATCATTCAAGCACATAAAATACACCTACATCCATACTCTTATAACAATCTAGGTTCATGATTCATCTAACCATGAATCAAAATTGGACTGTTGCTTTCAAAACTGTGTTTGTGCATTCTTTCCTTAATTCAATAAAAAACAGTCATCTATAACTCGTGGAAAACAAACCCATTCTTCCTCAAACTTGGATGATATTTAGATCATATCAATACAGAGATGTTGTGAAATTTTCAAGCAATTCCATCCATACAATCAAAAGATATGCGATGCCCTAGTACGGGCCCGAGAGCCTTCAAATGGCCAAAACATTCAAATTACACTATTTCAATGCTTATAAAAATAATGAATAGCTTCATGCACACCCGTGGGAGATTTTTATATTAATAATCAGAAGAAATACACCTTGCAAACACGGCGAGGAGGGCCTGTAGCTCGCTGCCTTGATAGGGTTCTTAACACAGTCCTCCTTCAAACATGAAAATTCATGCAAACAAAGGTATATTCTTCTTCTAAAACCTCATACCTTCCTTCTCCTTCATCTCTACAACCCTGAGAACCTCTGTTCCATCTCCTTCACCTCGAATCACCTATGAAATAGGTGTCAATTTTCTAAGAAAAGACTCTAACAGCCCCTAAACTGACTCCACAATACCCTAACAAGACTTAATCAATATTCTAATCCTAGAATATTAATGGATATCAATCCAATACTTCTTCCAACTCGTGCATGGACTAACAAACATGATGACATGGCATTTGAAGTCCTTATTTAGCCCATATTACCCTTTAAATGCCAAGTCAAGTCACCTTATCAACTTCTTACAAGCATATATTCATTTTTACAACATATTTAACTCTAACACACCTATAGACAACATGTATCATGGTCTTGTATGACCTTATTATGCCTTGGTCCTTGATGCTCCTGCATCAGAGTGCCCTTGAGAGAAAGAATTTGAGCTCCTACTCAAATGGTTCTTCTTCTTTCTTGTCTTCCAATTCATCCTTATTGCCTTTGCTGGTATAGTTTGTCTCCTCCATCTGCTCTTGCATTGCCTCTCCTCAATTCTACTCTTCTTTCTTGCTCCTTGCTTCATCTTCCTCTTCATGGTCTTTGTCTTCAAGTTTACTTCTTGTAGGTCTTCTATCTCCTTCACTAAGTATGTCAACTCTGGTTTGTGTTCATAACAACATGTAGCTACAGCTCCTTGATCATTGCTAAGAATGTTCTCACAAGACTTGATAGTCTTCTCCACCTGCTTTATCAACAATATTCTTTCTCTTTCATCTTTGGCCTCTTGATAGGCTTGCTTCACCTTAGGAATGAAATGAAGGTCTTTAATGTTGAAATATGCCTCCTCAACATGTTTTGAAGGTTCATATGCCTCCTCGACTAAAGTCTGATTGTATTCTACCACCTCTTCACTTGTCTTCTCTTCATGTCCATCTACATGAGTCTCCTTGGCTTGATATATGACTTCCTCTAATGCCTTTAGTTCCTCTTGCAGCTGCTCCATATTTTTGTACTCAAAATCACATTTTGGTGCTTCTTCACCTTTGAATGCCTCAACTTCATCATCACATATGTCTTCTATATCTTTTTGTTCCTCTTGTCTCATGAGCTCTCTCATTGAATCATACACTTGATTCATCTCCATGTCTTCCAAACCTGTATTCACAATATTAAAAGCAACATTAGGAGTAAAAGTTTGAGTCCCTGAAGCCTCTTGAATTTCTACAGAGTGCTCTTCTTCTTCATTTCTTTTTGTTTTTTCTTGACCATATTCAACTTGGTCATTTTCATTTCTTCTTCCAAGTCAGCTCCATCAACTTCTCTTTCATCTTCATCATATATAGGACCTGTTTTGTCTTCATCCTTCTCTGAACTCTGACTTCCCTGACTGTACTCAGCTCTTGCTTCACCATCTTTTGAGGACCTTCCACTTTCCATTACTTCATGTTTGATGACTTTGTACTGCTGCTCCTTGAAGCTCTTAGCTTGCCATACCTTGTTCTGGATGACCTTAGGTTGATACACCATTTTTTTTCATGTTTTCTTCTCCATTCATGAGTTAGACTGTGTTTGTATTCATTTCTACTCTCTTGTGCACCTGCATACTGGACTGATTTTATCTTGTAAACTGAATTTTCCTCCATACCTTGCCTTGGTTCTTCATGAATGAGCTCCAGTTTGATGGTCTCCTTCTTGGACTCTGCCTTCTCCTCTTTGTCCTTAGTTTTCTCAAGCCATTTAGGCATCACATAACTATGCTTGATCTCTTTGGGTAGCATATACTTCTGATGACCTGCTGATTTATCTTCATTCCCTATTTCCTTGAGCCTTCTAGGCATTGCATGTTCACACACATCTTCTTGTGTTAACCTCTTATCATTATCTTGCTCTAGGTCTTCTTTAATGTTAGAAACATCACTCTCATAAATCTGATCATCATATTCAGTCATCATACTTGTTCAATGGCTTTTAGCTTGCCTATATCCTCCTTAATGGCTTCTTGTCTGGCTTTACTCTCTTCCTGGACTTCTTCTTCACTTGGGATGCTATCCAATGCATCATAATACTCCATGTTCTCTGTCATGCTTCCCTTGTCATCATGGAAGTATTCATTCTTTTCATATCCCTCTTCAAGCTGGTCCTTGCAGTTTTCTTGTTCATTTCTCTTCATGGGTGCTTGGCTTACACCATCCTTCATATTTCTCAAGCTCTTAAGCTTAACCTGCATCAACAAGTTCTTCATACCTACAAACATAAACAAAAGCTTAGATATAAAAACAAGAGACCATAGTGTCTCCATGAGTGCTCCTTTCCTTAGCACCTTCCTCTCATTCTCCTTTCCTTCCTTAAGTGCTTGTTCTGGCACTTTTTCTTCTTTCTTGTTCTCTACAATGAGAACTTCTTTCACCTCTTCTTGTTGCTCATTTGGAAACTCTTCTTTCTTCCTCAAGGCATCCTTTCTGTGCCTTCTATCTCTTTTCACCAATGACCTCACAGGCCATTTCATCTTCCCTCTCAATACTAGGCCACTCTTCTTCTGATGGCTCTCTTCTTCCTGCAACTGTAACCACATGGTGGTCACTTTCTCCAAATCTCTCTTCACTTCATCTATTTCTTTTTGAAGTGCCAATCTTCCTCTCATCTTCTCCTCTTTCCTCTTTTTCTCTTTCTTTTCTTGTTCCTTTTGATAGCTTAGGAACTTAACCAATTCACACACTGCTCCTACCTCCATGACTGATTCAATCACAAACTTTACAATATGGAGTTCTCTAAAAATTATAGAAATAAATAGCTTGAAAACATGTGTTTGTTACCTTGAACTCCTTGGTATTTGATCTACCTTTTGTTTCCTTTTATGGCTGTCCTTTGATCTCCTATCCTCGCTCTGATACCAAATGATGCAGGGGTCATTTAGATCTGTCTTTCTCTACAATACTCAAGAGCTTGAATTTTCTCTATTACTCCATCCACCCCTGCTAGAGGATCATTAATTGATGTTTATGCAGCATCATCTGTTTTGTTCTTATCACCTTGAGGTAGCAATGAGACCTAGTGCATGTTACTTCTTTGCACCATCTTGACTAAACTCCTAAAATTATAACATTTAGAGTTTCATGAATACCCAGAAGGTCTGATAAGATTAATTGGCTCTCATTTTCCCATAAAACATTGCTCCTAAAGTTTCATGGCTTAAATCTTTGTCTAACTCCCTCCATCTCATTTTTTTTCCTTTCTTGCTCTTGAGAAACTAACTCGTTTGGGACAGTCCCAATTCCTTCATAACTTTTCTGGGTCTTTGTTTTAGGACTCCAAATTTTTACACAAGGTCTTTATGTGTTATAACCCTCTCCACACAAAATTTCAGATCTTTAACATTCATCTAGCTCCTTAAATCAAGCATTTACCAGTCTGATTTCTGAATCTTAACATTTAGATCAGCCACAGTCATGTTTTACACAAAATGAAGGCAATCTCATTGAATATTTCTCCTTATAAGTATTCAAACATATTATTCATACCTTGATATGTGTATTTCATCTCTCATGCATTGGCTCTTGACTCCATTTCTCCAATTTAGCTTTTGAAACCTCTTACTATGACTTTAGATACCATACAAACCTGCAGCACACCAATGTTCTCATGCTATAACAGTGATAGCTTCTTGTATTCATCCCTGAGATCATTCAAGCACATAAAATACACCTACATCCATACTCTTATAACAACCTAGGTTCATGATTCATCTAACCATGAATCAAAACTGGACTGTTGCCTTCAAAACTGTGTTTGTGCATTCATTCCTTAATTCAATAAAAAACAGTCATCTATAACTCGTGAAAAACAAACCCATTCTTCCTCAAACTTGGATGATATTTAGATCATATCAATACAGAGATATTGTGAAATTTTCAAGCAATTCCATCCATACAATCAAAAGATATGTGATGCCCTAGTACGGGCCCGAGAGCCTTCAAATGGCTAAAACATTCAAATTACACTATTTCAAAGCTTATAAAAATAATGAATAGCTTCATGCACACCTGTGGGAGATTTTTATATTAATAATCAGAAGAAATACACCTTGCAAACACCACTGAGGGCCTGTAGCTCGCTGCCTTGACAGGTTCTTAACACAGTCCTCCTTCAAACATGAAAATTCATGCAAACAAAGGTATATTCTTCTTCTAAAACCTCATACCTTCCTTCTCCTTCATCTCTACAACATTGAGAACCTCTGTTCTGTCTCCTTCACCTCGAATCACCTATGATATAAGTGTCAATTTTCTAAGAAAAGACTCTGTGACCCCCTAAATTGACTCCACAATACCCTAACAAGACTTAATCAATATTCTAATCCTAGAATATTAATGGATATCAATCCAATACTTCTTCCAACTCGTGCATGGACTAACAAACATGATGACATGGCATTTGAAGTCCTTATTTAGCCCATATTACCCTTTAATGCCAAGTCAAGTCACTTTATCAACTTCTTACAAGCATATATTCATTTTTACAACATATTTAACTCTAACACACCTATAGAAAACATGTATCATGGTCTTGTATGACCTTATTATGCCTTGGTCCTTGATGCTCTGCATCAAGGTTTAACAAGAGGTTGAGTAGGAAGGGATTACCTCTTTTATCGATCGTTGGAGGAGTTACCACAGCCTTTTCCTTTTGTTTTTCAGTAAAATTTTGCTTATTTTCCTTGTGAGCAAGTGAAAATGCGTATGATTGTCTACTCGCATACCCTTAGGTACCCTCTTCTTCATCAGATTCCTTGTATTCAAATTCCATATACCAAATAGTAGAGTCGCCAAACGGTTCACCAACATCTTGATCATCTTCACCTTGCGACGAAGGTTCTTCGTAATTTGGATCATCTTCTTCGATTTCAACCAAAGCATTAACCAAAGGGGCTTCAATTGCTAACATTGGAGAAGTAACAGCCAAACGCGGCCTTTGGGGGCATTGTTGGGTGTGAAGTTCCTCCGTGGGATATCCAGGTATGGAGTAGTAGATGAGGTTTGAGCCAATTGTTTCTTTAATGAGAGCAACTCATTCGCCATCTTCTGGAATGCTATATCCGATGAGGTGGCCTGAGAAGAAGTTGAAGCCTTTGATTTAGAAGGCTCTCGTCTTAACTCCCTAGATATAATAAGGTTGTCTTCTATCTGAATGGCCATAGATTGAGCAAGGGCCAAGGTGGGTATCTGTTCTTGTAAAAGTAAGAAACTTACTTTCGAACTCATGCGTTCAAGAAGAAACACTTTTGATTCTCTAATGTTGGCATCATGGCAAGCGGCACATGGTTGATCAGTGAATTGAATCAGATGATAAAATCATGCATGGTTTCATTGGTCTCCTTCTTTATGTGATTTATTTGTGATAATAACACAAATGCATCTTCTGAAGGTTTGTATCTATCTTCAAATGCGATGCAACGAATGTGTTCTAATTGGTGATGGATGTAGCTAGTAAGCATCGCTTGGAACCATTCTCGTTGTAGGCCCTCGCACGGTCTCCGAGAAAGAGACGTACCAATACGTCCTCATGAGTCACATCCAGAATGTTGCATGACATAATAAACACAACTATATGCATGTCTATGCTTTGATTTCCGCTCCCATCAAATTTCAGGAAATTTTATGATTTTTTTGAGGAGGGGGACTGGGATGTGGTAGTGCTAGAGGACCCATGGCATTTCCCCATGGTACAGGAAAAGATTTTTTTCCATTTTAAAAGTAGGAAAAAGAACACGAGCAGGAGTGTGGTTCCACTTAGTAAAAGAGCACTGCAAGTTGATTTCAAGGCACCCTATGAAATCCAGTTCTTTCGTGGAGGTGAGGCACTTCTTGCTAATCGATCCGCTGAGATCAGTGACATGAATCGTGTTGGAGTGATACTGAAATTGTGCCTTCAAAGTAGATCAAAAATTGGATCAATTTCCCTACAAGCTCTTCTAATACGAGTAAATGGTTCACCCGCCAACATACCCGTTCAGATCTGCAACAATTAGGAGCATATTTACAACAATCTTTTTGTTTATACTTTCTGATTTTCTGATTTTTCTTGCAAAAATCAACAACATGTATTTTTTTTAATATTTAATTTTACCCTTTTAAATAATAACCGATTGTGCGGTTTTATGACAAAGATTAATATGGATAAAAAGTGGGTCAATTTAGTGGGCTAATTTTCAGATCTTTGACCTGAATTTTGCAAGGTTTTGAAAATATCATAAAATGTCAGAATCTCAGATCTACTAAAATATACAAGTTTTTGTAAAAACTCGCGAACCAAAAGTTTCTATCTAGTCTAGATCTATAGATTTTCCTAAGGAAATTTTCATTTTTGATCACTTATGCAAAAAAATTGATTTTTAACAAAGGGTTAAAATTCACAATCTTGTAGTGATTTTTAAAGTTTTTAGTTATTTCCTTAGTTCGATCCTAAGCAGAGTCACCAAAACTATCGACTAGACAGTCATGGGGAAACAGGCCAACAATGTGCAAGGCATAGCCCCTCTTTGAGACAAAGAAAGCAAAATCGGTTTATTGCTAATCTATCAAGAAGGAATTTGTGAAAATCTACCTTATTTTAACTTCAGGGGTTTGGGATCTCAACCTAGTAGAGGTAGTTGCAACTATGAATGAAAGGTAGGAGGGAAGGAATGGAGGAGGGTAGATCTGAAGGAAGAAAAGAAACAAATTCCAAGACAGAAAGGTCAGAGGGTTTATGCTTTGGGCTGGTAGTAAACAGAGCCAAACTTACTTCCATAAACAATTAAAGAAATACTGATGAACATATGAAAATAGTAGGAATGAATCTAACAGAATAAAAATATAGGTCTAACTTAAGAAATATCTTATGCAAATAACACATATATTGAGCACAAAGTCTGAATATGTGTATTAATATTTCTTCTGTTGCAAGAAAACACAAAGTCTTTCTCTCCTCACTTCTCTTTTCATACAAAAAAATGTCCACCTGAATACAACAAGTATTCTAGTATTTATAGAAGGAGAGGAGGAAAGAAGACAAAAGCAAACCCACAACTACAAAATATCTTACAAGATATTTACAAAATATATAAAAAAGTCAATAGTTGACTTGGGCAAGTTTCTAAATGGAAACATCTCATGGTGCAACATGGATGAGGTCATCGTGTATGCCAACATGCTTTTTAAATATTTTACAAAAAAAAGATCAATGGATGCCAAAAAGAAGAAACAACTCCGCCCTTTGTAAAATGGCGCAACTTTCGGCACGTCGACACAAAAAAATTCCCCTTTGTAAAATGGCGCAACTTTCTGCATGTCAACACAACAAAAATTCCCCTTTGTAAAATGGTGCAACTTTCTGCATGTCAACACAACAAAAATTCCCCTTTGTAAAATGGCGCAACTTTCTGCATGTCAACATAAAAAAATTTCCCCTTTGTAAAATGGTGAAACTTTCGCATGTCAACACAACAAAATTCCCCTTTGTAAAACGGCGCAACTTTCTACATGTCAACACAACAAAATTCCCCTTTGTAAATGGGCTAAAAATGGCTAAGTCTTGAAACAACTTGATTTTTCAAAGGGAGTTTTGGGCTATTTCGAACATTGTCAAACTTCCTTGGGGGCCAAAACAAAATTTTGGTATGGTTACCTATAAATTGCCCTTGTCAATTTTGCAAGATAACAGGGCTACATATGCCGAAGACGTGATAGATTCCATAAGTACAACATATATCGATGATGTAGGGTCAAGCTAGGATACCACATGTGGTCGGTGGAAGAGGCTAAGGCTACGCTGGGTAGTATCCCTCGATACAAGAGTGGATGTGAGAGTAGGAGGAATGGACACAGGCATGTCATATACAAGCTTCCCTAATGAATCATAGGTAGATGAATGAGCAATGTAATACTGCAAAGAGGTGGGGTTTTGATCAAGGAGTCTCACAAACTCCTCATCACCAGTGGGTATGGTAAGAGACTGATTGGGGTCCATAGGTGATGAGATGGAAGGGGCAATGGGCTAGGTGGAAGAGGCTAATAGCTAGCATGAAACACAAGAGCGTTGGTTTGTCTACGATTTAAAACCATGTGAATAACAATAGAACTGGTGATCTCGAGCTTTGTTGATGATGCGAAACACAGAAAAGTGGAGAAAAATGGATCTATAAGGTGGGATTTGATCATTTTTTATTCCAAAATCATAACAGAGACCAATGTCACTTGTGTAACCAATGTTGGTATGAAAGGGTAACCACCACCGGTTAGACCGATTCTAGTTACTAGGGAGAAATGAAAGGTTTGAAAATATGGTAATAAATGATGAAAATGAAGTGAAACTAGATTTTGAAGGTGATATCAAAGACTCAAAATTATATTGAAGTGACAGAGGAAGTCACAAAAGGTGATAGGTGTGAACAAAACAATGTTTAGGAAAATGACCAAAATAGCTCTGAACTAACAGAAGTCAGTAAACCAATGGCGGTATGATGATATAACAGATGACGGTAGCTGGAACAATACCGGTTACTATGAAATCTATGAAAAGATGGAAAAAGTGATTTTTTTATTTAGATCAAATAAAAGGACCAACTCAAAAGCTGAGTATGACAATGATTAATCCCAACACACTTAGAAAAAATCATAATACACCAAATATGATTGTGGAGTATCTAGGTAGATAAAATGGAGAAAATGAACTCACACTTCAAAACCCAAATCAAGCAAAAGCTAGCAAACATGAAATCCTATGATGTAGATTTGATGTTGTGGCTTATGCCATTTAGAATGACTTGTGAATATAATAATTTTTGGTTACCGAAGGTTCCCTACGTAAACTGGAAACTATGGTTGGTTTCAGGTAAATTTTGGTGTGGTGTCCCTAATATATACTTTGCATTACATGAGGCACTACTTTGATATGATGAATTTCTAGAAAACCAGTTGGAGATGACATTCAATCCTCTAATCGTGTGATCATTAATAGATTCTTCCGAGAAATATTTTTTTTAATAAATGTGTAGTTTGTTTTCTATGGTTTGGTATAAAGAGATAATGCGCAAAATGTGAGCTATAATTCAATTTTTCAGCCATCATCTGTTTGTGACTTCTACAATATAGGTTTCCCATAATTTAAATGAGCTATAATGCAGCATATAGAAATGAGATGCAAATATTTTAAACCCAAATCCACAATGAAATTTGATGAGAGAAATAATGAATAGGAAAGAGTATGTCTTTCACTAATGCAATACAGAATAAAAAGAACTATTCTTTTTAATCCAAACTACAAGTTTCACTGAGACAAGTAGGAGAAGAAGAATGTTTCCAAGGAGAATATTTAATGTGAACTCTATTTTAAAAATAAATAAACACACAATGATTCCCTAAGAATGAACAATGCAAAGAACCCAAATGGGTCCCACCGGGCAGGCCAAAATGTTTCACCAATAAGTTGAAGCTTTCTAGGATGAAACAAATAGAAGGTAAGTGGTTAAGGAGGAATACCTTTGAAGCGAAGGTGGAAGGTAGAATGTGCATCTTGTTGACATTATCCAAGATGGTCGTAGAGAGTTCTTTTTGTCTATGAAGAATTACTTGTAAATACAAAAAAAGACCACAAAATAGCATTAAATAGCATATGATAGTGGACTAGCCTAACGTATGCTAGATCCAAAAAGCGTGATGCTTCATATAGAGGTTGTTAATCTAATATTTAATTTAACGTAAATAGGAAACTAAAATAAAAAGGTCCTATTGTAATGTAATGATTTATGTTTCTCAATACAAAATAATATGCTATATTTAATGTTAAATACAAAATGTATCACTAATTCTAATGAAACCAAAGGTTTATTCAGGTTGGAAAGGTTTGTCATAGGTTTGGTAAAGGTCTGGGATTGATTAGGTGAGGTCTGGGATGGTTTTGGTTGAATAGAAGGATTTTTGGTCTGAGGGTGTGAAATACCACAGAGATCGGTATTGGTCGGGTGACCGATGTCGAGTATAGGGATGAAACCAATGGCAGTAAGGTAAACCCACATTGGTAGGGAAATGGGTGATAAATTAATTTTTAAAATGGATTTTTAGCCCCTCTCGTGATTACACAAAGAGTGAGGAAGGTGTGGTTAAGCTCACAATATAGATAAGAAGACTTAGGAATGCAGAGAGGAAGAGGTTAAGAAAGGTGGAAAGACTTTCAATGGTTTGGTAGGTGGATTGGTGGAAAGATGGAGATATACAAGTAATAGCAAAAATTGAAATACTTTGAAAGAAGTAAAATATCTACAATAAAGTAAGCACATATGATGAAAACCATGTTACTTGTTGTTATGAAGATATCATGAATGAAGGTGTCTCGGTGGTTGATAGATGAGGTGATGGCTGGTTTAGTTTCGCGGCATCAGTAACCTATGTGTTCCCGTGATACTCCAACACTGAAAAGAACTTGTTGCTTGTGTTGTACTGCGTGGTGTGTCATCATCATTTGGATGTAGGAATGGCTTTGAGACTTGTGTTTTATTGTAATAGAATTCCCTAAACTAAATGACCAACCTATGTAAAGAATTGTAAAATTGTATATAAAGGAACCGATGGCAGTTTAGGTGACCGACATCATCCGAGGATAAACTGGCATTGGTTAGGGTGAATTATTCCAAGTTACCAAAACTATCCTAATATTTACTATGTTTGGCATGATCTTGATTACTAATCCAGATCTCAAGTGAGGGTTGGCACTTAGATAAGTGGGAGTTTTGTTGGAGAATGAATGAGACTTTAATTTTAGGGTTTGAAAGAGTCCCAATTGGTTAAGATAAGTAAAGAATTAGTCTTAACTAATTAATAGGCTAGGATTAAGTCCATGATGAGGTTTCTAGGTGATGTGGCTAGGTGAGGTGTAAATTAACTTAATTAAAGTAATTAAGTTAATTAATAATGTGAGGATGAATATTAATTCAATTTTAAGTAATTAAATTAATATGAATGCGTGGTAGGGGTCATGGTTAGGTGAATATGTTATGTTAATTATTTAAAGGGGACTAAGGGGAGTGTGACTCAAATTTGGTGTCTACATTTTCCACTTTTTTTATGTATATTTTATTAATAAGCGATGCTGACTAAAAAGGGAATTTAGTACCCCGGTGTGAGTGAATTTTAGGTTGCCCCAAGTATGGGTGGAGGTGATCCCCCTCAAACCAGAACTGATGAGGTGTTAAATAGAGTCGGTGAGTAGTTTGATAAATAGGTTAAGTGATGAAAAAAAGGGTAGGTGGGTTTTAGGTAAGGGTGATTTTGATTCAAGTAATAGGTAGTGGCAGTCTAATGTAGACACATGTATAGAATGTGATATGGTACCATGTTAAAGAGTTTGCAAACTCGCTCGAAAGGTCGATAGTTTTATCCAAACAAGGTTGAAGTGGTTCAGGTATCCAAGGTATAGGATATGGTCCTAAAACACAACTAGGCAAGGTGCAAGAATGGGCAATAGGTGTGTTCTAGGAACCAAAGGTAAGGTCAAGATAAAAATCATGGCATTAGGCAAGGTAAGGTCATGACGTTGAACAACACAAGTAGCATCATCGCAAGGTATAGTGAGTAAGCAAATTCGAGTGTCACAATGGGCGAGGTTGGGTTGGGTTATTTAGGTAGGGACATAGGTAAAGTTACGTTAGGGGTGAAAACATACCCTAATTGAGAAAATGTGGTGATAAATAGGTGTAGGTACTCAAACAAGATAATCGATACCTATTAGGGAAAATTGATTCCACCAAGAGTAACCGACCGTGGTACACTAGGGAGCATGACCGATACCAGTCAAGAAAAAATAATGTCAGTCAAGTTAGGGGTTTGGTAAAAAGTAAAAATTTATCTTTTACAGATTCATTTAAACCATTTCCCCTTATATAAAATTATAGAGCAAAGATATTTTAACATTTTCTGTGGACAAAAGGACAAGGCACTATACCAGGTTGAGTTGGAAGTATATTAGTGGATAGAGGAGCTAGGTAAATAGGTCCATGAGATCATTTAGAGAGATTTGATTGTCCAAAGAACCAAGATTTCAATTAGAAGCATGACTACAATAGGAGGAGGTGCTAGAGGTCCACTAGTTCGTAGACCGGAGGTGCCAACGAGGAGGAGGTAGGGTGTTGAGGTAGGAATCAATCCATATTATGTATTGTTAATGATAGTTTTGGTAAATTGAACAAATGGGGTGGGAAATTGAAATTTTGAAATGAGGTTAAAAATGAATGAAATTGGGTACTAGGAGGGTGAAATGTATATTAATTAGGTGAGTAAATGAACCGGGGTGGGATTTAGGTCGGATTGGGGTAGATTTTTGGTTTTTTTTTCAATTTTTTCAAAATTTAGGGGATGGGAGTTAGGATTTAGGGACGATCTAGAGACCGATGTTGGTGAGGCATCAACCGATGTCAATTTGGCATACTAGTATCGGTTGTTGAGATAGGTGACCGGTACCAGATTAGAGTGACCGATGCCAATCATAATGATCGATAATGGTCGGTGTGAAAATTGACCTAGTTTATAAAAGGTTAAGTTATGGGGAAAGATGAACTTATAAGATAGAGAGGTAAGTATTGTTAGAAAAATGGGAGGAAAAATTTAATTAAATTGGGTGATTTGGAGATATATATCTATAAATAGGTGGGTATGGGTTAGGTCAAATATCGAAGGAGCGAAAGTGATGAAATAGAATATGGGACTTTTGTAGGTGTATATAAAATGGATGATAGCTTAGCAAAATAGTTAGGAAATAGATAGGTAGGTACAGCATTGTGGGTGTGGGGTGGGGGTAGGTAGAGGTGAATAAATGAGTAAAGTAGGTAAGTACTTGACATGGTTGATATTCAAGGATGCATGCATGGCATCGAGTTGATGATGTAGGATAGAGTCCAACCATTATTGGGGCGATGAAACCCAACATCGTGGAGGAAGAGTGGACTCATATGCAAGAGGTTAGATTTTTAGGATCAAGTGGTATAGGTAGATTTGAGGGGATCACAGTCTTATGGTTTCTCTCATCAATAGATGGGATGCAATGACCAACACATTCCATTTACCCACTAGTGAGATGACGATCACGCTAGAGGATGTACACTAGATTTTTTGGTTACTGATTGTTGGGGAGCCTATTTATTTAGTGTCAGCAAATGAGGATTTTAAGGATATGATTACAGTATTTAGGGAGATGGAGAGTGACCTGGCTGAGCACAAGTGTCGGCTTGTATATGGATCTTTGTATGTTGCACACCCACAGGAGACTCGACTAGTAGTGATGATGGTAGCATTGTGATGTTATGCACTCCCCGAATTAGAGGGAGGCCTATCTCCGAGGGGATTGATGGGATTTCTATGAGATATGATTGAGGATCGTGTATGTTTTGCATGGGCATCTATATATCTAGCATATTTATATAAGGAGTTATGGGCCTATCAAAGGATGTGACAATACGACATCTTTTCTACATTCCTACTAAACCTGTTGGGCGTATGAGCATATAGTGATTATGCACCCAAAGAGACTTTCGATGGCATATGGGCATCATGGTGGTTAGAGGGCTGGATACAAGATATGGGTGGTAGTAGGTGGTCATCCACAAGTGTAAGAGGAAGCACACGATGTGGATTACTATAAACTTTAAATTGGAGGGTTTGTATGGCATAGACATAGTTTGGATACCCAATGTTGGTTTTCCTCATATAGAGGGATGATAAGAGAGTTACTGGGGTTACAATTTACTGAGGTGGATACAGGAAGATGTTCTCGTAAGCATGAGATGATTCTGGTGGATAGAGTCCAACACCAGCCGGACTACATCAGGATGTGCTACCACCATTCCCACAATACCATAGAGATGATGTGGAGATACCATTTTCTCCTCCCCATCCTATAGATCCCACATCACATGAGGAGGTGGAGGTTGATATAAGGTTGTATGATGCAGGGGACCATAATGGCATATAATTAGTGGTAGGTAGCAAAGTTACATGCAACACCGCCAAATCCAAATTAGTCGTATTTAGCCACTGTGATGGTGCATAGAAATACACTATAGGGACAGGTGACTGCTCTAGGTGTATATTTAACAGCAGCACAGGTGTAGGTGGCCACCTTAGCAGGGCATGTGACTACTACATAGGGTCAGTTGGTAGCTTCTCGGGCATAGTCACGAGTTTTTACATAGGCTCCCATAAGGGATGGAGCACAGTAAAGAACTCTATAAACACATGTCAATAGATTACAAGGTCATTTGGTAGCACACTCACCCATAACTTGTGGCCTTACATGCCCGGTAGCCATGCAAGTACCAAAGATAGGCACTTTGGGACAGGGTCTTTTTACAGGCAACATCATTGGGACATGGTCCCTTAGTTCAATTAGGAGGACAAGTGCCACTATTATTGAAGTGGGGTTCACAGTCATGCAAATAGGCCAATGGCACCACCCAAGATTGTATCTATGGCTAGGTTCGGGATGTCCTGAATGAGACGTGTTATTATTAGGATCAACTGACCATAGCTAGTATTGATGTCCCGTCATATGTTGAGCACGGGGCCCAAAGAGGCAGCCGGTGAGAGGACCAAGTCCAAGACTCACGGCTTAGGTAGCACAAGGGTTCGTAGGCCCTAGAGAGGGGTCAAGGTGATTTTACCAGCTCTCATAGGTCATGCCTAGATGATGGCAAGGAAGAGGAGATGGTTGGTAGATAGAGACCAAGAGTAGAGAGATTAAAGGTAAGGGTGGAGAGATGTTGGCAAGGTAGTTAATAGGGAGAGAGGAGGAGACAGGTGAGAGTAGAGCTCGGATGGTTGAAGGAGAAGAAATCCCCGAGAATGTATGTGTCAAAGTTCTAGTCTTGTGTAGTAGAATCAATAAGTAAGAAAAGAGACAAATGGTAAAAGAGGTGGAATGCTCCAAAAGTACCAAGGACCATAATAAGCATATCGAGGATAGGTTGATGAACTTAAACCCCTAAAGGCACTACATGATTGACTATTCTAAGGGTGAAGGAAGTTACATGATCACAAAATGTCACATTTTTGGAATGTCCCTTGAGTAGGTAGAAGATAAGAAATAAAGGAAGATGAGGTGAAATGGGTTGTTTAACATAACCTTGTTGTGAGACAACATGCCTCTTCTGCAAGATACCCAAAACTGAAATAGGCAAGTCCATGATGAAAAATTTGTACTTCTCTTTATTTTTGTATTTTCTTTTTGCTTTTGTTTGATAGATTGATCGATGTGGGAAGTCTATGTGGGATGAATAGAATGACTCCTTGAGGTCTTTGTGAAGCTGATCGATGCGGGAAGCTTTAGAATATTTAATTTTTATTTTGCAGAAATAGTCTTCTTTTTTGATAGACTACATACAAGTATGGCTAGATTTGTATAGTTTTCCTTCGAGGAAGTAGTCTATTTATATTAGCAAGATTGAAAGATAGATTTCCTTTTGAGGGAGTCATCTATTTTCCATAAATTTGACTCAAGGAGTTTAATTTCAAAATCCCATACATTACTTTTGATCTTTTTGGACTTTTAGGTCAATAACAAGAGTATAAAGGAGTATAGGCTTCTTTTATGAAGGAAAACCATAGCATGCAAAGGTTAGCTATAAAATAAAGGTTTTAAGTGACAAACGAACATGGGATTCCATCCTGAAAAGGATGAAAATCATCCATGAGAATCATGTCATGAGTAGATTCGTGGTAATCATATTGAAGATAAGGCTGAAAGGTGACGG
The DNA here is from genome assembly GCA_018340775.1 of Taxus wallichiana var. yunnanensis. Classification (NCBI taxonomy): domain Eukaryota; kingdom Viridiplantae; phylum Streptophyta; class Pinopsida; order Cupressales; family Taxaceae; genus Taxus; species Taxus wallichiana. Next base: position 448,302,533 of record CM031234.1, on the reverse strand, counting down.
ATAATCACGTGATTCTTGTTTAGTCATTGATCCTTAAAATAGGTAAGTGGAAGGTGAATTTTTTTCAAGGGATGAGTGTTTAATAAATAGAAGGTGATATAGGAATTTATTCACTAATAAAATGTCAAAGATGCAAGGAATTTAGGGTTCAGGGTTTGGGTTTACCGTCAAGGGAAGATAAGCGATAAGCACCCGATCTATAGGCATGAGTAACGATATAAGATCCGAGCGCTTAGAAGTGAACTTGTCTTGTTTACATTTCTCATCTTTAGTTACATTTTTATTTTCCTTCAAGAGAGGATCACTGACCTTGAAGGTTTGTTCTTGGACACATTTATCGTAGGAACATTTGATATGGTTTTGGTATATTTGAAGGTGATCGATACCATTTAGTTTACCTTCATCTAATAAATCAAGTTGTGTCAAACGGTCTTGGAAAAATTATCATCATTGAGCATATATTTGAGTGAGATATGAAGATATGGAATTTGGAATTTGAGAGGGAAGAAAACCTCTATATTGTAGACCAAAGAGAAATGTGTGGTAGCAATTGAGGTGAGAATACTAGTGCGATAAGCCCATAAGGAAAAAGGAATGTGTGTGTGCCAATAATTACCAAAGATCGTAAACAACTTTCATAAGAATTTTCTTTAGGGCTTATTCAGTCAATTCATCTTGGCCATTTGTTGAGGATAATAAGATGAAGAAAAATTGAGTTCATTTTCGAAGGCGTCATAAAGTTTCCATAGGGTTGTGTTTTTAAAAAAATCATTATCAAAAAGATTCAAGACTCAGGAAGATGTTCATTCCCCCTTTCTCAACTTACTCGGATGAAGAGCAAACCATAAGAATCCATGAGATATTTTTTAGAAAAAATTAACAAGTTGATCAAAAATATTCCCACCGATGCTTACCCTACTGCGGATAATTACAAAATTTTCTTCGTGAATTCCTAGTTTCTTGAAGTTATCTCCATACTATGGAGAACGCAAATAAAAAACTTGGACAGTTCTCAAGAACTTTCCATTTATGTGGAAGATGACCTCATTGTGTAAGGAAAATCAAGAACCATAGAATGAAAGATAAGGCCTAGAGTTTCAAAGATGAAAGATTCAATCCATTGTTACAAAATTTGGTCAATGACTTGACTTCGTTGAAGAAGGAAATTTCTCAATGGGCCTTGCATTAGAATAGGAACATGAATCAGATTGTAATATAACCCCGAAGCATTTCCTTAAAAGATCAATCATTTAATGAAATATGTGAGACTAGTGAAGATTAAGGGGAAGAAATTGTTGAATCAGAAATTAAAGAAGAAGAAGAAGATGGATGTGCTAGAATTGGGTATTTCAAATACTCACTGGATTAAGATTCTAAAGAATCCATAGCTGATATGGATAGACAATCGTATATAGTGTTCACTTGATCACAAATGGAGAAATAATCTCTTCTTCCACTACCTAAGCTAATAATTTGGATCCTTTAATGGATATTGTTAGTGTAAACAAGTAGCACCTCAAATTCATGTAATGCAAAACCCTACTTTTGACTAACTTCGGGTCTATTAAGAGGTGTGGGACTTGTGCGACTAAAATAGGCTTGCAGAGAAGGATGGTTCCTCTTCCTAACCCTAATGCTAACACTACTCCTAGAAAGGAAAAATGTGACTACCCTATAGCTAACCTAGACTTCCAAGGGACCAGGGAAGAGAGAGAAGTGCAAAAATGTAAATCCTAAGCTAATGAGGGTGATAACACCAAGAAAAGGGGTGGAGAGTTTCCTAGTGAGTGAAAACATGGGTGAAATGAGGTAAGAGAGGGAAGATAGAGGTGCCATAGTCTAAAACCACACTCAAGTCTCCATTCTCATGAAACACAACAGATCCAGGCCTTGAAAGAACAAGACATGCACAAGATACCTACAAATATAATGGAAAATAAAAAGAACACAATATAACTGAAGAAAGGGTGAAAATGGCCACAAAACATCAATTTTATTGATTAAAATGGTGCACAATCCATTACAATGCAATCGGAGGTAAGAATCCTTCACAAAATGCCTAGATTTGAGGCTTTACACTCATAGAAAAAATTTGGCAGAGTTTCTCTACAAATTCTCCAAAAATCTCCCCAAAAATGAGGGGTTTGAGTACATTTTATAGCCATTGAAACCCTAATGTTTCCCTAATTTTCATTAAATTCCTGAAAGTTAGTTGAAAAACTACAACCACCACCATTAATGTTATTTTCATAGCCTTGGTTGTTGAGATGTCTTTTTGCAATCGATTCTGACAGTGGCATTAACTATCTATCAAATCACATTAAACAACCTGATAGGTAGCATTAATTATCTGTCAAGTCACATTAAATAACCTGACAAGTAGCTAGACAATATTTTCATGCTTGTCCTCACCTGTGATCCTTGAACCACCCCTCTTGAGTTGCTTCATTTTTGAGACCATGAACCATCCAACAAGGTTGGCTTGGACATTGTCCAAACGCACTTTGATCATATAATCGCATCCGATGACCATTCGTCCAATCCAAAGGTGACCCGTTCAACCAAAGTGGGCGGTGGGAATCTATCACACCCATGGTCATACGCTTATGTTAGCAAATGGCCCATATAACTATGCCACCCATCCAACTTTCTCGATGTCTAACATGTTTTCTATATGATGCGTCCAACATAGTTTGAATGCCATCCATATACGCCCGATGAGCCACCCAACCAACCTTATGAATCGACTATCCTCTTTTTATATGATGACTGGGTTGACCAACTTGGTGAACTGACCAACTCGAAGGGGTTGGATGCCATCCAACCCATCATCTGCTCTCCCACTATCCAACCAATGGAGGTGAGATGGCCGTCGACCTCACACTTGTCTAATCCAATTGAATGGTTGCATTTTACCTTGAATACCAAGCCTTCCAAACTATTCTTATGCCTCACACCACCACCGACCAACCCGTCTAAGCAATTGAGCCATCTAACCTATCTGTCCAACCCAACCATCCAACCCGGTGTCCAACCTAGCCATCTAACCGATTCGTCCCAACCTAGGCATCCACTTTCAACCTTACAACTTGTTAAAATTTTCAAATTCTTCGATGGGCTTGACCACCAACTCAGAAATTCACCACGATGAGCCATCTTGCTACCAGTTAAGACCAACTCAACCAAGTCAAATTAAGCATGTTCTTCCTCTATGAGCCAGGGTTGAATTTGATAGATGCCCACACATCACAATCTTGTACTCCAAATTTGAATAGGTTATCCAAATCTGCAGGGGTACAAATTTGGGATAACATTTGGCAACCTCTAGGGGACATCTATCTACTAGATGGAGAGACCAGCTACCTCTAAACATCCATTGGGCATGGAGTCAGTATACAACCTGAATTGTTCTATAATTGAAAAATTTCCCTTGAATTAATCTAAAGTACTTCTGGATCGATCTTTGAGTGATGTATCTTTGAAAGCTTCCCCAAAATCTGATTTTCACCATCAACATTGCCATCTGAAATGCATTGTGCAAGAGAAACCATGAAAAAAACTATGTACAAAGATACAAAATCATACACATTCCAAGCGGAAACATGTAGAGTGTGCACAAGCACTTATCACAAAGAAAACCTAAACTACAATAGAGCAATGTGCTACAAGCACTTAGAGGAATTACAAATTCTAAACTAATATGTACAAGGGTGAGGATTTTCCCTTCAATAGTAGCGTTTGAGGTAAATTACGTTGACTTGAATCAAGTTCTTCTCCGTCTAACTTAGATAGGCCGGAAAACATTGCTATTTTTGCATTTATGACCATGTAGGGGCCACTCCATATGGCATCAAATTTGGAATGTCTACTTGGTTTTTCCTTATCTCGCACCCCACTTTAGAACTAGGTCACCCTCCGGAAGTTTCTTACTTTGGCCTTTTTGTCAAATGACCTCTTGATTAAGGTCTGATATTTTTCCAAGGTCTACACCGTATGTTCTCTTTTCTCCCATCTCCATGATTTTTGCATACCTAGCCTCCATGGGCTCAAATTTGGACAACTCTAGCTGCTTCAAGAGCTCCAATGGCAGAAGCTCCAGTGAAATGGGTAGCATTTCTTCTCTCCCATAGACCAGCTTGTAAGGTGAATTTCCTGTTGACCAATTTGGTGTTATCCTATCCACCCATAAGGATGATTTGAGCTTTGTATACCATGTCCTTTGATTTTCATCCAAAGTCTTCCTGATGATCTTTAGTGGATTATTATTTTTGGATTCTTCCTTATCATTACCTTGGGGGTATTAATTTGAGGAGGTGCTCAAATAAATTTCGTTCCTAACACTGCTCTATGATCTTTGAGCCTAATAACGCCAAAGCATTATCCGATATAATAGTGATCGGGACTCCAAATATTATCACTATTCCTTCATAGAAGTCCAAGTATGTTAGACTCGCCGCCTCCTTAAGTGCTATCATCTTAGTCCACTTGGTGAAATAATTTATTTTTATATAATCCATTTATGACCTTTTTGGAATTTAGATTGATGACTTTGATTAATTCTAATCTCCATTACATGAAAGTTTGTTTGACTAAGACAGACACAAAAATTTTTGCAAGCTTCTCCTTGTTAGTGAAGAATGCACACTTTTTTACACCTCTTGACCTGTGTGTAGCAGTCACTAAATACCATAGGCCAATAGTATCTCGCCTTCATTTTTTTTAGAGTTATCACTCATGGAGAGAAATGACCTCCAGCCTCTCCATCATGAAATTCATGCAGCACTCTTTCAAATTTATTTGTTCGATGCACCTTAGGAGAACTCCATTCGTATCCCTCTTGAATAAAACATCATCAATGAGGACATATAGGATGGCTTGTAGTCTAAAATACCTTCTCTTTACTATGCTCAATTTTGGAGGACATAGACATGTTTAAAGGAATCGTACTAAATTCTCGAGTCCAATAAGGGGTGGATATATTTTCTACACTATTCTTGAACTTCCTGTAATACTAAAATAGTATGTCATTTATCCCTTTTTTCCACATGTCGACAAGAATTCATTGCTCACACATTCCTTTTCCACGAACTAACTTAGTGACCTTAAACTCAATATCATATTTCATTACTCGGGTGATCCAACCTTCCCATTTTTCATTCAAATCCCTATTCAAAAGTAGGGAAAATTTTAAGGGTCCCTCCAAAAAAATCCTTAGAAAATATTTGGTGAATTTGGGAAAATTAGCTTTTGCACAAATGGCAAATATCAAAACATCATGAAATCACTATTAAATGCTAACAAATGGTAGCTTTTTTATATGCTATTGTCAATAGCATATTTTTATGCTATCGGCCAACATCATATAGTATGTTATCGATCGGTAGCATAAAATTACTACGGGCCAACAACATATAATTATGTTATTGTCTAGTAGCATAAAAATGCTTTTGGCCGCAAGAAACATTTTTATACTACCATCCGACAACATATTATATGTTGTTAAGCGGTAGCATAGAAATATGCTACCGACTGACTATATTCAAGTGAATTTTGTGAATTTCTATTTCCTGAGAATGGTGAATTGACCCCTATAATTAACTTGTACCCGAAACTTATGGTGAATTAGTCCTAGGTTGTACCCTAAATATTCACCAATTTAACATTTCAAAACTGGAATATTCATGAATTAATGAATATTCACCACTAAAATTTCCCCTTTTCAAAAAGAAATCCTTAACTCCCCAGTGGCATACTAGCAGCTAAATTCTATTATTTGAGACTAGGTGCTTGAACTTCTTTAGACTCCTAATAATATCAAGAACATGTTTTTAATGAAGGAGTACCTCACCTCATAATCTTCTAGGATTTGACTAAATAAAGTGACCGACTACTCGATCCTTCCTTATTTTGCTACACTAGAATTGTGGAGATGGTGTCTGAACCTCCAAAGGCATAGAGCATGAAGTCTTTGGAAAAGTCTGGATTGACGAGATTCATGAGATGAGATAAAACATTCTTTATGGCGTCAAAACTAGCCTTTCCCTCTGCAGGTCCCTCTAAATGTCATGCTCTTTTTTCAAAGATCATACTTATTAGCTTGACAAAAGTAGAAAAATCGCATAAATCTTCAAACAAATTTTATTCTTCCCAAGAATATTTGGAGAGACTTCTTGTGACTTGGCAGCTAAAATGCTCGAATAGCTTCTACCCTCTCTCTGATCAATGGCCAATCCCTCCTTTGACACAATGTGGCCTATGATTTTTCCTCGTGGGCCGAAATATGCATTTATTTGGGTTCAAAGATACTCTAAATATTTTACACCTTTGAAAGACCTTCCTAAGATGAAAGAGGTGGTCTCTTGCATTTTTAGAGAACACAGTGATATCATCTAGATACACCAGCACTATTTTGTTGATCAACCCTTAAAACACCATATCCATTGCCCTTTGGAAAGTGGCTTGAGAATTTGACAATCCAAATGACATCTTCTAGTAGGCATATGTGCCCCATTTTGTAGTGAAAGTAATTTTGAATTGGTCCTCCTCTTTTACCATGACCTAATTATAGCCCAAATATCCATCCAAGAGAGAGAATCTCTCGAGATGGCTACCACCGCAATATTTGTTCCATATAGGGAAATGGGTAGTGTTCTTTAAGAGATTCCATATTTAGGTCCTAAAAGTCCATGCACAACCTGATTCCTCCATTCTTCTACTTGACCGGCACCAATTTTGTAACCCATCTTGAGTGTTTGATTGGAAATATAATGCTCGCCTCTATCATCTTGTTTAGCTCTTTCTTCATAAGAGGCTCAATGTGTGGATTGACTGGCCTTTGCTTCTACCTGATGGGCTTGGCCTCTAGATTTATCTCAATTATGTGTTTTTCTACCTTTGAATTAAACCCTCTCAAGTATTCATAGTTCAAAGAAAAGAAATCAAGGAATTCTGACAAAGCCGCACAAAATCGACTTCTCATTCTCAATACCGACTTTTCCAATTTGCGGCACTTTACCTTCTCCAACCGAAATGGGCTCTAAGTCTTATTTTCTAACCTATATTTTCACCTTTTATTTTATAAACATGTCATTTGGGTTAAAAATGAACTCTAGGTCACTAACCCCTTAGGCATTTTGTTCGTTCACAACTACACAACCTAATCTTTGTACTCTGCTCTAATTTTTCCTAATTTTTTGTTGAGAATTCAACCTCCTCCTATAATAAATTGATGATATTTTGATCATTCTCACAAACCTACCAACCTTGTGTTATTATCTCTGGAACCACTAGTCTCACAATGATGTGGATATGTGGTTGTTTTTTGTCTCTCTTAATGTTGTGCACCACATTAAAATTTTCTCCAATCTGCTACGAGCATGTCCACAAATTCATTCTTCTTCCTAGGTATGGAATCAATTTGAATGCTTTGAAGTTTTCAATTAGGTCCCATACCCTAATTTTTATAACTCCCGAGAAGATCTTTCCTTATTGCATAATTCCCTTTTACTTGATTCACAATCAACTTATTATCCCCAAACACCTAAAAATTATTTATACCTTGTTTCCTGGCCCAATGAAGTCCATGGATCAAAGCTTCATATTTTGTTGTGTTGTTTGATAATGAAAATTGGAAATAGAAAGTTGAATAGTACTTGATATTTTATGGAGACGCCAACATTGCACCTCCTCCAAAGACCTTGTCTCGCTTCTTGAACCATCAAAAATAACCGTCGACCTCATTTTTATCCTTGTTGTCTGGATTTGTGATGCTAAGAAGAGGCTTATTTTCTTCATGCAAGTAGTATACACCTAGCTCTGCCTCCTCCATTTCCCTATATGGATAAACATTGTGCCTTTTATGTTCCCATTCATTCAATGTCAAATCTGGAATGCCTCTGAATTTAGTACCTTTTTCTGGGGTGCTTGGACAATCCCCTTGGTCAAAAGATGAGCAGTTGGCATTGATCAAATTCAGCACATGAGGCTTGATGTGGAAGTTGGAAATTGGTTCCAATCTGATTGTAGATTCATCTCCATACCTCATCCTAAATAGCATGTGATCCCAATCTTCTTAAAAATAGCCTCCGATCTTAGCAGTGAAATCCCTTGATAGGAAAAGGGCGAAGAGTGGTGGAAAATCAATAACTAACACATCTTGCAAGACCATTATATTAGGACATGCTTGTAGAGTTAGATTCAAATCCTGATGACTCCCACTTTGTTCATGTTGCTATTTCATCCAATTACACTACTCCTTTAGAGACCAATTCATACTTTAGGCCCAACTAATCTGCAATCTACTTTGGTATCACCGAATGCTTTCTCTAAATTGATCATGAAATTATACACAAGGCTATCCCCAATGATTAAATACACATAAAATGGTGGATGTTTTGAATTTTTACTTGGTTTACCTCCATCTTGATACACTTGAATTTATGAGAACCTTCTCCAAAATTTTGGATGGCTCATTTGAGATGGACTAATTCACCATTGCTACATATAATAAGTCTCGATGTCCTAGAATCACCAATGATTCCCACATGGAAATGTTCACATGTGTCCTCTTCATTTGGTCTATGATGTTGAATGGATGTGGACTCTCCTTCGTTGCACCTTGTTTAGCACCATATTGTCTTAAACTTGAGTTGGTACATGAGCTTCTACGACATGTGCCTTGGGTTGACTTTACACATTTGGGGTTGTTCTTGCATTTTTCACTCCCTATTGTGTGGGAGTAGGATGAGAAGTACCTGCATGTGATGATTTCCCCTCATGTATGTTCCTCTTCTTTGATCTTTTATTTACTGCTACACCTTGAAAAGGAGACTGATTTTCTCTACAAAAATCTTCTTCCTGCCAGTTCACCAATGTGGTCTCAGATTGAGATGTTTCTTGTGAACTCGCTTGCTGCAGACTTTCCTCTTGGTTCACCTCTTGAGGCACATCTACCATCTACACCATCAAGGCTTGATTTAGAGTAACATTAAAGCATGATGCTTGGTTGTGAGGTTGATTGCAAGGAAAACACCAATTGTATTCTTGTGCAATGTTATTATACACTAGAACCAAAGCCTTGGATTTTGAAGTTGTGTTAGAATTGTATGGTTGAAATGGCTTAGCAACTTGAGGTTGTCCTCGATTTTGAATTTTAATTTCAAACTTGAGCTAAAGACCTATTTGACTAAGCTTGAGGCTGGTATGGTCTATAATTTTGAGCATGTTTCCTCTTGATAGTCACCAACTCATTCCCAAATTCTATAAATTGCTTCATCACCTATTGGATTTCCTTGGATGTGCTTTAGAAGAACCGGGGATTCATTACTACTTTGATTTCTAGGAGATGGAATTGGATTCAACTCAAGCATCTGGATGGTATCCAGATTCCCCATATCTGGATAGAGGGAATAGGTATCTTGGGTGCAAGTTTTCTCGGCATGGATCAAGCGGTTCTCTGCTTCGATTGCAATGGCATATGCTCCATGTAGAGTCACTCCTCCCGTATATCTTGAACCATCACGATATATCCGAATTTAGAGGCTTCAAGTAATAAAGGAATGCACCTTTTGTTGCTAGTCTCATAGCCATTGGGATCCTGTCTCATGTCCTTTGAAACCTAAATTTAAAGTCATTCATCTACTCATTAGGATCCCTCTTGATTATAGTCAGTTTCTCCAAAAGTGACAATTTGTCTCGCCATTTCTCCAAACTGGCTACATAAGGCTGAATACAAGGCATCCTAGTCTGTAATAGACTATTTTTTTAAGCTTATAAACCATTTCAACACCTTACCCTTAAGAGAAGAAGTAAGGATACTAACTGCAACATCCATCCCATTGATCTCGTGAATGGCGCAGACATTTACAATGTCATGAATATGATCAATAAGGGTCATGTGATTCTCCCTAGTGAAGTAGGGAATGTTCTTGATCTTTGCCCACCGGAATGGGATTCTATACATTAAGGGTGTACATATTTCTTCATGTGTAATGAAAAAATGGATTTTCTAGTGGTGGTGGTGGTGGTTATTGATGTGCCATCGTGATTGGCCTGAGGACCCTAGTTGATTGGCGAAATGGCCTACCAAGTGGAGGCATGGACAAGGTCCTATTTGGTGGAGATGGAGACCTCTCAACTCACCTTCCCTTCCTTTCTCTCCCTAGGGATAGCTACAAATACTCAAATATTTTTTTCTCTCTTGATCTAGATCAAGTATGGATCCTTCTCATATGCTTGAGGAACTTGTACTGCTACACCACTGAATTCTTCTTGAGAGTCATCATGTGTGCTTCAAAAAACCTACAGAGGCTATAAATCAAAACAAGAGCACACCATTCTTGTTGCAATGAAAGATTTAGATCAGATGTTATGTAATAACAAATGAAAAATGACCTTTGTCCCATGCCAAAACTGTTAGTGCAAAAATTATTACCCTTGGATTCATGCAATGCAAAACCCTACTTTTGACTAAAGTGGACTTTTCTCAAGGTGTGAGACCCACGCAACTGAAAAATGCCCCTAGAGAAGGTTGGTTCCTCTTCCTAACCCTAATTCTAACACTAATCCTAGAAAGGAAAAATGCATTTACCCTATAGCTAAGTTATACTTCCAAGGAATAAAGAAGAGAGAGAAGTGTAGAAAATGTAAATCCTAAGCTAATGGGGGTGATAACACTAAGAAAAGGGGTAGAGAGTTTCCTAGTGAGTGAAAATAGGGGAAAATGAGATAAGAGAGGGAATACAAAGGTGCCATAGTCTAAAACCACACTCAATTCTCCATTCTCATGAAACACAATAGATCTGGGCCTTGCAAAGAACAAGACATGCACAAGATACCTGCAAATATAATGGAAAAGAAAAAGAACACAATATAACTGAAGAAAGGGAGAAAATGGCCACAAAACATCAATTTTATTGATTAAAAAGGTGCACAATCTATTACAATGCAAGCAGGAGGAAATAATCCTTCACAAAATGTCTAGGTTTAAGGCTTTATAGCTCATAGAAAAAAATTATCTGTAAATTCTCCAAAAAACTCCCCGAAAAATTAGGGGTTGGAGTACATTTTATTATCATTGAAACCCTAATTTTTCCCTAATTTTCATTAAATGCCCGACAAGTAGTTGATGAACTGGAACCACTGCCATTAATTCTCTTTTCACATCCTTGGTTGTTGAGTTATCTTTTTACAATTAGATTCCCAACATGTAGCATTAATTATCTATCAAATCACATTAAATAACCTGACATGTAGCATTAATTATCTGTCAAGTCACATTAAATAACCTAACAGGTAGTTGGACTGTATTTTCATATCTTTCCTCACTGTAATCTATGAACCACCCCTCTTGAGTTGCTCCATATTCTATACTTTGAGTCATGCAACCAGGTTGGATTGGGCGTCATCCAAATGCATCGGGTCATACAACTACATCCGGTGACCATTCATCCAATCCAAAGTGACCTATTCAACCAAGTGAAAGTGGGCGTATATCCAAACCAAGGCCATATGCCTATGTCAAGAAATGAGTTGTCTAACTATGCCACCCATCTAAATTTCTCAAAGTTTTAACCTCTTGTCTATACGATGTGTCCAACATAGGTTGGGCGTCCTCCATATGCCCCAAAGAAGCCACTCGACCAACCTTGTGACTCGGTTATTCTCTTTTTGTATGACGAATGGGCTGAAAAACTTGGTGACCTAACCAACTTTGAAGGATTTGGATGTCATCCAACCCATCTTCTATCTCTCCTTTCCATCCAACCAATGGAGGTGAGATGACCATATGACCTCACACAATCCAACCTAGTTGGTCATTTGTATGTTGCCTAGAATACTGAGCCCACTAAATTACTCCTTTGCCTCATACCTTTGACTCGACCAACTTAGCCAACTAGTTGATGTGTCTAACCCATCTATCCAACCCATACGTCTAACCCATCTTTCTAACCCATGCGTCCAACATAGCTGTCCAACATAGCCATCCAACCCACATATCCAACCCGGATGTCCAACCCCGTTAAACTTTTCCAATTCTTCTATGGGCTTGACCGCCACTCAAATATTCACCATGACAAGCTATCTCACTATAAGTTAATACCAACTTGACTGAGTAAAATTAAGCATTTTCTTCCTCTTCAAGATAGGGTTTAATTTTATGGCTACCCACTCGTCACAAGCATGTACTCCAAATTTGAATAGGTTATCCAAATCTACGGGGTGCAAATTTGGGATAATAGAGACTTTGCAAAAATAACAAAAGGAGGATCATCACTATGTGTTTCTATGGTGTCGGCCAAGAAGAAGCCTAAGACTACCTTAGCCAAGAATCCATCCACATCTTCAAGTAAGTATCTTTCACCTCCTCTTTACGATTACATTTTAACTTCCATTACTACTAATAATAAAAATCTTGCTCATGCCAAATCTCTCATAGTTCCCTATGTTCTTACAACTTCTACACCTTTTTACATCATTGATCATTACAAGAAAGCCAAAAATTTAGAATTATGAGTCTGAGTACTTGAGAACTCATCCCAAGAAATTTTATAGGATTTTCGATTTCATCGAGAAAGTATTCAAGTTCATGTTAAAAATTCCACTTCTAAAGAATTGGTTCCCACTCCTCATACCATGACTTCTCGGAACTTTTTCTCTTCCACACCCTCCACCTCTAGGAAATTAGAATCTTTCTATCTTTCTTTGTTGTTCAATGGATATAAATTGAATAATTACATTATCGACTCGGTGCATCTAAGAATTTCATTCCTATAAGAGTTGCTAAATCCCTCAATCTCTCTCTCTCATTCCCACTATTGGCCATTTCTACTCCATGGAAACCAAATAAGTACATCTTTTTGATAGGTCAAGGATGCTCAAGTAGAATTTGTAGATTTTCCTAACAAGAAGATCATGATGAAAATTCTTGTAGAAGATATGCCATCCTATAATGGCATGTTGTTAAGCCAAAGCTTCGTAGGGAATTTGTGAGAGATATATAGATGGATTGGTTGCATGCCACCATTCTAGTCAATAGTAAGATGAAAATTATACTTCTTATCAAAAATGAAATAAACCATTCAAATAATAGATGACCTAAGGGATGATATCATATTGCAATATAAAAGGCATTACAACTTCTCATAGCTTTAGAGGAAGATGATGAGATGCCCATGTTGATGGAGTATCCAAGTAGGATAGAGCTATTTGAGAATCATCATGGTGATTTGATGGAATAAAAATTTGAAAGCATGTACTTTCCACTTTGAATGTGATCAAGAACACCATTTCCCTACTTTGGTTGGTGATGATGGTCATGAAAACATTGACTTACGAGAAGCAATCCTGAAGTGGTGAACAGTTTGGATCATGAATGAAAAATGATACCAAACAATTTCTTGGTAGGTAAGCCCTATGTTTCTAATAATGTTCTTAAAACTCATCATGAATATTTTTTCAATAATTATGGTTGTGAATACAAAGATTTCTCCTTCCCACTAGGAGAGAATGATGAGGAATTCATGAATGAAAAAATTCTTCAACTTATTAAAGTTGACTCTACTCAAGGAGAGGATGAATTCATCATGGAGATGGAATCCCTAGTTCATGGTGTTCGAGATTAGTAAAATCAAAAATTAGATATTTTAGCCCCAACTTTGTACTCATTGCCCTTCCATGAAGATGGAAACCTTATCAATAAAGGAAAAATAGATGAGATGGTGCTTGATTCCCCCAAGGTTGATTCCATTTAAGATGAAAACCTTCTCGGCAAGGGATATGTGAACAAGAATACTCTTGAATCTTTTAGGAAGAATCCAATCAAGGAAATGAGAATTTTCTTATGAAGATAGATTTTGAAGCTCAAAATGGCCAAGATGGAGAAGGTGATGTTTTTCATTCTTCATATTTGACCTTGTGCCCATTTTCATTTCAAGAGGATAAGGCATTATACAAGTCACATCATAATAAGTAGTATGACAAGAAAATTCCAATGTGCTTGAAATAATAATGTTTAGAGAAATTAAGAATCATATAACATTAAGAGGATTTTGATGGTGTTGAAGCTCCTAAAATATCTCCTAAGAATCAAATCATGGAAATAATGGTTATGAAGTGTTATCCTGCAAAATTGACAAGGAAATTTGCAGGTAACCATACCAAAAAAATTTGTTTTGGCCCCAAGGAAGTTTGACAACGTTCGAAATATCCCAAAACTCCCTTTCATAAATCAAGTTGTTTTAGGACTTAGCCGTTTTTGTGCCCATTTACAAAGGGGAGAAATCAGTGTGTTGACATGCAGAAAGTTGCGCCATTTTACAAAGGGAAATTTTTTTGTGTCAACGTGCAGAAAGTTGCGCCATTTTACAAAGGGTAATTTTTGTCGTGTCAATGTGTAGAAAGTTGCGCCATTTTACAAAGGGGAATTTTTGTCATGTCAACGTGCAGAAAAGTGTGCCCTTTTGCACTGGGCAGAGTTGTTTCTTCTTTATGGGATCCATTGATCATTTTTGTAAAATATTTAAAAAGTATGTTGGCATACACGATGACATCATCCATGTTACACCATGGGATGTTGCCATCCAAAAACTTGCCCAAGTCAACGGTTGACTTTTTAGATATTTTGTAAGTTGTGGATTTTCTTTTGTCTTGTTTCCTCCTCTCCTTCTATAAATGCTATAATACTTGTATTCTGGTGGACATTTTTGTATGAAAAGAGAAGTTAGGAGAGAAATACTTTTGTTTTCTTGCAATGTAAGAAATATTAATACACATATTCGACTTTGTGCTTAATGTGTGTGTTATTTTCATTAGATCTTTCTTAAGTTAGATCTATGTTTTTATTTTGTTAGATTCATTCCTATTATTGTCATCTGTTCATCAGTATTGCTTTAATTATTTATGCAAGTAAGTTTGGCTTTGTTTACTACCGACTCAAAGATAAACCTTCGACCTTTCTATCTTGGAATTCATTTCTTTTCTTCCTTCACGATCTGCCCTCCTCCATTCCTTCCCTCCTAATTTTCTCGTCGTTGTTGGAACTACCTCTACTAGGATGAGATCCCAAACCCCATAAAGTTAGAATAGTGTAGATTTACACAGATTCCTACTTGATAAATTAGCAATAAACCGCCACTTTGTTGTCTTAAAGAGGGCTATGCCCCGCACTGCTGTTGGCTTGTTTTCCCACGACTCCGCCTAACCGAAGCTGATTTTCGGACCAACGGTTTTTGGCGACTCTATTAGGGATTTAACGAGGAAATAAATAAAAAACTATAAAAATCACTACCAGATTGCAAATTTTAACCCTTTGTTAAAAATCAAAATTTTTGCATAAGTGATCAAAACTAAAAATTTCCTTAGGAAAATCCATAGATCTGGACCAGATAGAAACTTTTAGTTTGCTGAGTTTTTACGAAAAACTTGTATATTTCAGTAGATCTAAGATTCTGACATTTTATGTTATTTTCAAAACCTTGCAAAATTCAGGTCAAAGATCCGAAAATCAGCCTACTAAATTGACCCACTTTTTATCCTTATTAATCTTTGTTAGAAAACCACAATCGGTTGTTATTAAAAAAGGGTAAATTAAATATTGAAAAAAGTACATGTTGCTGATTTTTGCTAGAAAAATTAGAAAATCAGCAAGTATAAACAAAAATATTGTTGTAAATCTACTCCTAATTGTTGCAGATCTGAATGGGTACGCTGGTGGGTGAACCATTTACTCATAGCAGAAGAGCTTGTGGGGAATTTGATCCAATTTTTGATCTACTTCGAAGGCACAATTTTAGTATCACTCCAGCACGATTCACATCACTGAGCTCAGTGGATTGATCAACAAGAAGTGCCTCACCTCCACGAAAGAGCCGGATTTCACAGGGTGCCTCAACATCAACTTACAGTGCTCTTTTACTAAGTGGAACCACACTCCCTGCTCATGTTCTTTTTCCTACTTTTCAAATGGCAAAAAATCTACCCGTACCTTGGGGAAATGCCATGGTCCCTCTAGCACTTGCCCCACCACCAACCCCCTCCCTCACAGAAATCACAAAAATTTCCCGAAATTTGATGGGAGCAGAAATCAAATCACAGACATGCATATAGATGCATTTATTATGTCATGCAGCCTTCTAAACGTGGCTCATGAGAATGTATCGCATGTCTCTTTCTCGAGACCTTGCAGGGCCAGCAAAAAATGGTTCTAGCATTTACCACCTGAGATCCATCACCAATTGGGCCACATTGCGAACTACTTTTGAAGACAGATACAAACCTTTAGAAGATGCATTTGCATTATTATTGTAAATCACTCACATGAAGAAGGAGACCAATGAAACCATGTGTGATTTTATCACCTGATTCAATTCACTGATCAACCGTGTGCCACTTGCCATGATGCCAACATTAGAGAATCAAAAGTGTTTCTTCTTGAACGCCATGAGTTCGAAAGTAAGTTTCTTACTTTTACAGGAATAGATACCCACCTTGGCTCTTGCTCAAGCTATGTCCATTTGGATAGAGGAAAACCTTTTATATCCATTGAGTTAAGATGAGAGCCACCAAAATCAAAGGCTTCATCTTCTTGTCAGGCTACCTCATCAAATCCAGGATTCTAGAAGATGGTGAATGAATTTCTCTCATTAAATAAGTAATTGGCTCAAACATTGTCTACTACTCTATACCGGGATATGCCATAGAGGAATTTCACTCCCAACAACACCACACAAAGGATGCATTTTCCTGCTGCTTCTCCAAGGTTAGAAATTGAAGCCCCTCTGGTTAATGCTTTGGTTGAAACTGAAGAAGATGATCCAAATTACAAAGAACCTTCATCGCAAGGTGAAGATGACCAAGATGTTAGTGAACCAATTGGTGACTCTACTATTGGGTATATGGAATTTGAAGACGAGGAATCTGATGAAGAAGAGGGTACCCAAGGGTATGCGAGCGGAAAATCATACACAGTTTTCACTCGCTCGCAAGGAAAAGAAGAAAAAGTTGTTGAAAAATAAAAGGAAAAGGTTGTGGTAACTCCTCCTCCAACGATCGCTAAAAGAGGTAATCCCCTTCCTACTCAACCTCCTATTAAACCTTTTGTAAAGAAATATTTTCCTCCTATTTCTCCTCCAATTCAGCCTTCCTCCAGTCCCATAAAGACCAGTAATCCTCCTCTACAAACGTGAAATGAAGGACTCATTCCTTCGTTAGCACAACCCTTGGTCGCATTTGATATAATCGATCACGCTAAAAATACCAAGATCCATATGTTTGAAGCTGAGTACCTTCAGCCAACCCAGAGCAAGCTTGTAAGATTAACTAAGTATATCCAAATTTAGGCTGCCATCCCTCCTCCTATTTCCCCAAAAGGAATTCTTCCCATTCCTCCTACGTCTCGCATAAACATTGCCTCGACTTCCACGTCGGGAAAATTGAACCTTTTTACCTATCTCTCCTGATCAATGGTCATAAATTAAGTAATTGTATAATTGATTCTGGAGCTTCTGATAATGTCATACCAGTAAAGGTCACCCATGCTTTGGGCCTCACACTTACTAAACCTTTTGGCAGATGCTACTCCATGGAAACCAAACAGGTACCATTGATTGGTCAAATCAAGGATGTGCAGTTTGCATTCGCGGCATTTCTGAGAAAAGGGTAAAAATGACTATTCTCATAGCTGATATTCCAGCAACATACGAGATATTGCTAGGGAGGAGCTTTTGTAAATAAGTTGGTGGGAAAATTCATATGAACTGGTCCAAAGCCATGGATTCCTATCAAAGGGGTGATGTAGACATTAGAACTAGAGTCACAAAAGAAATATCTAGTCACCAACTCTGATGACCCTAAGGCTTAGATTCTTTTCGAATCGTTAGAGATGGGGAGCTACTTCCTGTCCACCAACTCAGATGGAATGGACATCCTTGTCCAAAAAGAGGATCTCAACAAAGTATGGACATTGCAGTTTGATGGTAGTTACGTGACAAGTGGATGCGGTGCTGGGGCTATTCTAATATCTCCTGAAGAGGAGATTTTCCATTTTTCTTTCAAGTTGTAGTTATTTAATATGAATAATACTGCCAAGTATGAATCCTTGTTACTTGGCATGTAAGCTGCAAAAGAGAAAGTAATCAAGAATCTGAGAGTGCAAGGTGATGTTGAGCTAATTGTTAATTAGGTAAAAGGGATATACCAAGCAAAGAATGACCAGCTCAGACACTACCGCAATGCAGTATGGGATAGTATTGAAGAGTTTAATGCTTTCTCAATCAAAGCAGTTCCATGAGCCCAAAATGACATGGTTGATTCATTGGCCGTCTCATCCTCTCTCATGCTCCCTCACCTAGGGTTAAAAACAAATATATATACCATTGAGGTGGTTTTTCACCCAAGTGTACTAGATAATTCACAGCACTGGCAAGTGTTCAATGATGACAACCAACTTATCACTTTTTTGGAGAAAGCTGACAATTTCAAAGAACTTCATTTTGATGGATCAACTTCTACATGTTGTGAGTCTCTCACCGGTCAAGCACATGAATCTGAAAAGAAAAAGTGATACAGCTCAAAGGAAATAAGATTCCTAAAGGTTTAGTTTCCTTAGAATGATTATTTGATAATCATGACCATTTTGTCAAGAAAAAGTGACAGGATGATCCTTCCTCTTCTCTGGAAACTGAATCCGTCAATCTGGGTATTGCAGAACATCCTCATTCTATGAATATCGGGAAGTGTTGTACGCTCGAGGAAAAGCAAAAATTCGTTAAGTTGCTGAAAAAGTACATGGATGTATTAGCATGGTCTTATGTTGATCTAAAGTCTTTCAAGCCAAAGGACATTTGGCATGACATTCCGCTCAAGGATGATGTCAATCCTTTTTGTCAAAAGAAAAGGCATTACAACCCCAAAATCTCAGGTACCATCCAGGCTGAAATTCAGAAGATGTTGGATGCAAGAATTATTTTTCCAATTCATCACAATACCTAGGTTGCAAATATTGTGCCTGTGCGGAAGAAGAATGGCGAGATACGCATATGCGTGGACTTTCACAACTTGAACCAGTCATCCTTAAAAGATAACTATCCATTGCTAGATAATGGATCAAGTGCTATAGGTAGTAACCGGTTCAGAAATGTTGTCTATGCTTGATGGTTTTTCAGTTACAATCAAATTCAAGTCATACCTAAAGATCAATTCAAGACAAAGATTCACTACTCCTTGGGGTACCTTTACCTACAAAAAAATTCATTTGGTTTGATCGACACTAGTGCTACCTTCCAACGAGAAATAGACTTTGCATTCAAAGGTATGATGGGAAAAGTCAGCATAGTTTACCTAGATGACCTAACCATGTTCTCCAAGAGACAAAGTGATCACTGCGATCATACGGAACAAGTATTGATCGGATGTCGAGAGCACGGGATTTCATTAAATCCCAAGAAGTCAATTTTTGGGGTCACCGAAGGAAAGATGCTAGGACATGTCATCAGCAGAGAAGGAACTAAGATAGATGTCAAAAGGGTCAAAGCTATTCAGAGCCTTACTTTGCCTACAAGCAAGACTAGTGTACACTCTTTCTTCAGAAAGGTAAATTTTCTTAGACGCTTTGTTCCTGATTTTGCTAAGTAGACTCGTCATATATCTAATATGATGAAAGGGTCCCAAATATTCTGATGGAGTGAGGAAGGAAGGAGATCATTCGAAGAAATAAAAATCTCTGTCACTCATGCTTCTGTTCTGGTGTGTCCTGACTTCAACAAAGACTTCATCATGTATAGTTATGCATTTGCGTATCTTTATCGCTATCCTGATGCAAAATAAATCCAAGGATATCAAATCCCCGATTTCTTTCATGAGCTCTCCTCTTAAGCCTCATGAACTGAAGATGTCACAATTAAAAAAGCATGTCTTTGTCATGGTAAAAGTAGTAAAAAATTTCTGCTTTGCTACATTCTAAATTCTCATACAGTAGTGCTAGTTTCAAACACGGCTATTAAGTCTATCCTGACTCAACAGGAGTTAGGGAGCTTGCAAGGGAATTGGATCACAAAGGTTCAAGAATATGACCTAGAAATCAAACCAACCAAGTTGGTAAGAAGTAAGGGCCTATGTCAGCTCATGGCTGAAAATAAAGACTCAAAAGTACCTGAAAATAAAGTTGATCACATTGATGGAGAACAAGATGAACTGGAGAAAGCATATTCTTTGCCCATGGTTCTATTTTTCACCACCAACAACGAATGGTATTCTGACATCATGTTGTTTCTCACCTATGGCAAGTTCCCAACTCACCTAACCACAAAGGAAAAGTGAACGATGAAGCTCAGAGCCATGAGATATGTCATATAGGATGATGGATTGTACAAGCGTGAAATTGATGGTGTTTTTCTATGATGTGTTGACAAGCCACAACAGCTAAAATTGTTGGAAATTTTCATGACTCATCCTGTGGTGGTCACTTCTCCTCATCTATGATGACACATAAAATCATTTGGGCCAAGTACTATTGGCTGATGCTATTTCAAGATGCAGCCACCTGGGTAGCGAAATGTGAACTTTGCCAATAGTTCGTTGGCAAACCAAAGCTGGTTGTGTTTCCCCTCAGGCCCATCATTATTGACAAACCATTCGAAATGGGGAATTGATTTCATTAGAGCACTCAATCCTCAATTGAGTGTTGGACATAGTTATGTCCTAACAAAGAATGGATTACTTCATGAAATGGGTGGAGGCCATACACATCAAAGCATGTCACTTAAAGTTGTTTGCAACTTCATTAAAGAGAATATTATTCCGAGATTTGGCATTCCACACAAAATCATTGCTTGACAACGCTTCCAACTTCTATTCATGGTAAGTAATTAGTTTTTATTATGGATACAGAATAACCTTGGCTCATGCCTCTGATTATTATCCTCAAGGAAATGGTTAGGCGAGACTCAAAGAACAAGAACCTAAAAGTAACTATCATATGGAAGTCTGGTTGTTGAAAACGAGCGATCTTGGCACAAGTCATTGTCAATGCTTTTGGGTAGATCGTATCACTCCAAAGAGGTCTCTCGGCATGTCACCTTTCCAGGTGTTGTATGGGATTGATGTTGAAATCCCTATCTCCGTAGAACTTCCTGCTCTACGCTTGGCTCGAGTAATTGAAGATGAAACTTTTCAGAATTCTCTTGAAAAGAGGATTATGTACTTGATGGAACTTGAAGAAAAGCAAGTGAAAGTGGTCAACAAGATCACTGAACATCATAATCAAGTTAAGAGGTTGTTCGAAAAGAAAGCTAAGTAGAGATATTTCCAAGTGGGAGATCTTGTTCTTCTGTGGGACAAATGAAGAGAACCGAAAGGTATGCACAGGAAGTTTGACTCTCTTTGGAGAGGGCCATACAAAATCAAGCAGCTCAATGGAGAGAATAGTTTCTATCTCTCATATCTGGATGGAACCGAGCTCTGCTTCCCTATAGTGGGCAGCACCTGAAGATCTTCAGGAAGTAGAGCTTGCTCTCTTCTTTGTATATTTTTCTTTCGTTGTGTGTTTGCTTTCTGTTGTTATGTGTTCCCTTTCTTTTCCTTTTGTTAACCCTCTGGTATCCCTTGTTTTTGACTCTTTGTAACCTAATGGATAGGCACATGAAAATTTGGGATTCTCTACCCTTAAGTTTCACTCAAAGATAGTCCCCAAAAAGAGCCAGTTGTTATCCTGCAAAATTGACAAGGGAAATTTGTAGGTAACCATACCAAAAAAAAAAATTTGGCCCAAAGGAAGTTTGACAACGTTTGAAATAGCCCAAAACTCCCTTTCAGAAATCAATTTGTTTCAAGACTTAGCCATTTTTGTGCCCATTTACAAAGGGGAGAAATCAGTGTGTTAACATGCAAAAAGTTGCGCCATTTTACAAAGGGGAATTTTTGTCGTGTCGATGTGCAGAAAGTTGTGCCATTTTACAAAGGGGAATTTTTGTCGTGTCGATGTGCAGAAAGTTGCGCCATTTTACAAAGGGGAATTTTTGTCGTGTCGACGTGTAGAAAGTTGTGCCATTTTACAAAGGAAATTTTTGTCGTGTCGACGTGCAGAAAGTTGTGCCATTTTACAAAGGGGAATTTTTTTGTGTCGACGTGCTAGAAAGTTGTGCCATTTTACAAAGGGGAATTTTTGTCATGTCGACGTGTAAAAAAGTGTGCCCTTTTGCATTGGGCGTAGAGTTGTTTCTTCTTTCTAGGATCCATTGATCATTTTTGTAAAATATTTAAAAAGCATGTTGGCATACACGATGACATCATCCATGTTGCACCATGGGATGTTGCCATCCAAAAACTTTCCCAAGTCAACTATTGACTTTTTAGATATTTTCTAGATATTTTGTAAGTTGTGGGTTTGATTTTGTCTTCTTTCCTCCTCTCCTATAAATACAATAAAACTTCTTGTATTTTGGGTGGACATTTTTTGTATGAAAAGAGAAGTGAGGAGAGAAAGAATTTGTGTTTTCTTGTAACAAGAAATATTAATACACATATTCAGACTTTGTGCTTAATGTGTGTGTTATTTGCATCAAATCTTTCTTAAGTTAGATCTATTTTTTTATTCTGTTAGATTCATTCCTATTATTGTCATATGTTCATCAGTATTGCTTTAATTATTTATGCAAGTAAGTTTGGCTCATTTACTACCAACCCAAAGCATAAACCTTCTAACCTTTCTATCTTGGAATTCTTTTCTTTTCTTCCTTCAGATCTACCCTCCTCCATTCCTTCCCTCCTACTTTTCTATTCGTTGTTGGAACTACCTCTACTAGGATGAGATCCCAAACCCCTAAAGTTAGAATAGTGTAGATTTGCATAGATTCCTACTTGATAGATTAGTAATAAACCAATTTCACTTTGCTATCTCAAAGAGGGCTATGCCTTGCACACTGCTGTTGGCATGTTTCCCATGACTCGCCTAACCAACATATTTTCGACCAACATGAAGCAAATGAAAAGTGAAGGGAAAATGTTCATCATAGATCATGAGCCTTAGTGTGAAGACAAAAAATAGCACAAAGAATGAAATGACTCAGTGGACCCTTAATTGCAAGAAAAATCATGTAAACTTTCTCAAGAAATTGAGAAAGGGGTCATATTTCAGTGAGCCCATCAATGGGTTTGTGGAAGAAAGGCATTCGGTGATACCGTGTATGGGTAAACATTCGGTATGAATTAGTGCTTTAGTAAAATAGGGTTGTCCCATGCATGTAACATAAGTGATTTAGGATTTTTGTAATGTTTTCCCTTTTTATGTGTGTTTCCCTTCATGTATTGTGTTTCTTCTCCCTATCATATGTTGGTCATAGCATTTTCTTGGTTGTGTTTATAGCTTTTCTTATTGATCGATGTAATGACTCTATAACACAATGGACAAAATATTAGTCTACTACCCCATGAGATTTATGAGGTTCTCCATTTCCCCTTATAGTCTAAGCTCCCCAAGCTAGTGCTAATTGTTTTCATGTAAAATGTATAACATGAAAATTTGAGTCTTTGAGCATGACAACTAAGCCCACAATTGAAACTTTCACTTCTCGGTCATTTTGTATCCTTCCTCTAGCCATCCTACCCTCATCCAAGATTAAAGGAAAGTGTTAAAAATTTCATTAAGTTTATTTTAGTGTGCAAGAAAGAATAACCAAGGTGATATGCGAATTTAGCAGATTCGATGAAAGACTAATTCCTCTAGAGGCCTAAAAAAGGCCGTTTTTGTCCATTTTGAAGCTGGTAAACACTCTCTAAGAAAGTTTAGGGAAAATTAAAAAACATCTAGAGGTGATTTTGGTGAGAATTAAATGTGTATATGGTAGTTAAGGAATGTTTAGGAAATAAAATCTCACTCAGGAGTAATCTCTTCAAGACCGGGTTTCTAGGTGTAGGGAATGCATGCTCCTCGATAAAAGGATAACTTATCTCGGATGATTATGGGAGTTCTAGAATGAGATATGATATAATCAAATAGGAATTTTCAAGCTATAGAAATCATCTATGAGGTGTTATCATCAAATTTTATTCAAGACTTATTTTTCCCGAGATTGTTCAAAACTCTATAGTTGCCCCTCTTAGTCCCCGATGAAATAGGCCCTAAATTTTGAGTTTCAGGAATAATTTTTTTTGGAATGCTTCCATTGATCTTAAAATGTGATTTTGAGTCAAAATATATAATATTTTACCCCAAACCATTTTCCTAATCTCTTAAGGTGAAATTTTCAAGTTCGATGTCTAAAAATAGACATCTGAGGCAAAAAAATGACTTTCTAGATGAGGTAACCACACTTTGTTTTCCTCTAAGGTATAAGTGGTACAAAACAGTGTGACCCAAGGCATACATGTAGCCCTATTACCCCATGTGATACTCTCCAGCTCCTATGGTGCATTTTTCCAGGACCACATCTCATCCACCACACACCATAGGCTACCACATGTCACCATCTTGCTCTAAGTCACCCTTTTCTATCCTATTTATCCCTTTTATAGCCTAAGTGACAAGTGGGACACCAAATTGTGACCCAGCTTAATGCATGTAGCCTTTGGTCACTTTATTGGCTCTTTCTAACTCCACATGACCCCATTTAAGCCTCCAAACCTCATTTCTCAAGGTGCCACATGTCACCATATTTCTCCAAGTCACACTTTTATGTCCCCTCTATCCCTTATTTCCCCCGAAGAATAATGGCGACATAAAATTGAAACCTAAGTCTTCTATACAACTTCCAGATTAAAATGTGGTCAAAATTTACACAAAAACACATGAAAACTTCATTAGATCTTCACCTCACAAAAATTAGTGGGGTTTCATGAAAATTTCTATTGAAACCTCTCTAACCTCCATAAATGGATGCCATGTCATAATAGAAAAATAATTTTTCATTTCTACGAGAGATCCAACAGGCAAAATCCTCTGAAACTTGGAACGAATGTTCCTTAAAAAAGCTACTTTCATATGATCCATTTTTTACATGATGAGGTGGCTGATTTCTTGAGTATTGAGGATTGAGATCTTATTATTATTCCCTCCTTAATGAAAATATAATTCTCCCACTCATCCAGATGAAGGAATCATCTAAAAATTGGAGCAGGGAATCTTGGAATAAAACCTAGAATTTCAACATTTTTTTCATTGCAATCTGACACCTATAAGTGTACTTACTTAAATTAGCATTTTCTAATGTTGGGTAATGTCTAAAATTATCAAGTTTTTAAAAAAATTGAATTCTCAAAGATTTGCAACCTTGGCCGGATAGAAACATAAAAAGAAGAAAATTGTGAAAACTTGTTAAATGTATCAGTCATGGATAGGACTGTTAAAAGTAGTAGGTCTTGTAATTGAGCCTATAAATCTATGAAAACTCCCATGATCCTTATATCACTTATTTTTTCCACCATCAAAAGGCCAGGAATTTGTCTCATGGTCTAAACAAGGTCGAGAAACAATCCACGGATCCTCGAAGCACCATGCCATAGATATGTCTCGCATATCACCATTTGATGAAAAAAATCTATGATCTAACTCTTGTATATAAATGGAGTCATTCTGATTGAATCTATTCATCATAGGTACACCACATGGATCACATTATGTCAAGGAATAATTCAGAGATAATCAATTGACAACAAGTGAAATATGGAACATATTAAGGTCTTTGCGGATCTTATACATCAATATCTCTATTGGAATTCAAATTCATCAATGGAAAGATCATCATGAGCATGATGGGATGATCTCACCATGAGTGATGATGGTAGTCATCACAAGTAATGCATACCTCATGAAGTGTTTCTAAAAACTTGGTCCATGCTTGATAATGAGCTTACATCTTGTAATTCGGGGAGGTGGTGTTATCAAGTGTTTCAAAGGCAATTTGGAGGTTAAGAAAATAGAAATCATTGTAAGATATTCTGTCAAGTTCCATTCAAGCATCAATCCTACTATCTGGATGAGAAAACCTATCTCCAAGAGGATAAATTAAGTAAGAGGGTATTCAAACACCATAATGAAGTTTCCACTCATGGTCGGAAAGTGAGTAGTGAAGAGGTCATCATGATCATAGGTAAAGCATGAGGCTCAGGAGTGAGGAAATGATCATCATATCCTGACTCTACTATCATGTCCAAAATATCTTTGAGGAACAAGTTAAGATGATCTAGTTTGGATACCAAGGCTTCCATGACCTTCATGTGTGAGGGATCAAGAAGTCACTTATTCCCACAAGAGGCATATAAGTAAGAAATTACATGAGCATTCTAAGGATGATTCCCTTTAAAGAAGGTTTCAGAGCTAGGAAGGGTAAGAGGATGATCCTTGATGCCATTCTCTTGATAATGTTCTTAAACACTCATTCAATAAATTCTAGTGTGATCATATATAAATCAAGGATCTATTTTGGGGAATGAAATACAACCATCAAGAGGTTTGAGAATCATATAATTTATTTGTGATCACTTTGGGGTCAATTGTGAAATCCTAAGAAGAAATAAAGTGATCCTCACTCTCACTGTGAGATCATGAGATAACCATCATGAGTGATGCCAATAGTCATCCTAGGTTAACATTGCAATTTCTCGCAACCATGTTTCTAAACACTCATTCAAGACTGGAGTTTTATTTCATCTCCCATGAGGAAGCATATACAATGCCATTTTTTTAGTTCAACAAGTGGTGAGAGTTCAAGAATATAATTTATGAAGAATTTCCCCATAAGTCCCATCATAAGGCTTCATCTTCATCGAGATATTGTATCATTATTCACTAAGAAGGAACTTTTTCCCTATTTTTTCCTATTCACTTAAGTGAATCTTGATTCAACATTGTAAGAGTCCTTTTTCATCAATAAGAAAAAAATCATTTTTCATTCCTAGAAATGTATAAGGTCATAAGTGACGAAGGAAGGTGAAAATTCATGTGGAGGAAAATGAAAGAACAATTTTTAACGTTGTAAATTGGGATGGCTTCTCCAAAGTATAAGGGGTCGAAATTGTTAGTTTATTTTATGTTGATATTTACCACTACTACATTATGCAATAAAAGTTTCATTTCTTCTATTTATATTCTTATGTTCCTCTCCCTCTCTCTTTTCTCCAAATTTGTAAGCTTGGTGATCTTGCATAACCAAGAAGGAACTTTGTGTCCTTGATTGATGAATTTATAGAACTATGTATGTCAAGTTTTTTAATCTTGTTCTTTTCTTTCTCTGTTGTATTCTTCTAATTTAATGTTGACCTACTTTGGTTGATGTATGTGAATTATGTAAGCCTACTCACAACATTAACCTTCTCTCCTTATTTCTCCAACTCCCCTTTACCTCTCATCACCGCAACTCCTCCCTTGTACATTATACAAACACTTTGTCATAGGTTTAGTGGAGTATTTTTGTGTGATCATCAGCCTAATGACCACCCCACAACTTAATTTAGTTTACATTCAATAATGGGATCCTCCCCATACACAAGAAGGAGGGGCTTAGCCCCATGAATGTTGTTGGAAACCAATAATATGCACAAAAAAAAAATATTTCACCAACAATATTGTAACTACACCTTATTTTAACATTATTTCCTAGATTATAACATTAATATCATAAAACTTGCTATTTTTAATTCTTACGAGATTAAATCTTGGGTTAGGAACATTTGGATGGCTCATCATAGTAGTGGCAAGATTTCAATTGATCCATTCTGCAACATCATTCTCTTTTCTTGCAACATGTTTAGAAGATTAATTAAATCTATTAACAAAATATTTCCATCTACAATAATTTCCTCATCCATCATTTTATCCACGATCATTTTCCTTTAAAGTAAGAAATCTGGTGTAATCAGTACTAATAATGAATTTGTTAAATGCATAATCTTCACAGAGAAATTTTCTAAACATTTCTTGACAACATAGATTTCTTTATCATAAGAGATTCATTTCTTAATGTCATCAATAAATAATCCACCTATAAATTCATAGACATGTTATTTTCCATCTTCTATACAAAAATAACCTTACCCCATGTATTTTTAGAAGCATATGTATACAAAAGATACTTTTCAATATTTGGAACATTCGAGTGGGGAGATTTGAAACTTTTTCTTTGATCTTATAAACACAATGAGTATGTTTTTGATTCCAAACAAGCTTGGATTTATTTTTAGTAAATCTTTGATTACTTTCCTATCATTCCCAAAATTTGGATAGAACTATTGACAAAACTCAACATTCCGTAGAAATCTTGTAACAACATCTTATCCATCTAATCGGAATCTCAACAATTTTATCTTTGATATGAGGTTACACTTATAATTTTGAATTTTCTACTTCAATACCAAGGAATTTACAATTTTGTTGGTATAGTTACAATTTAGTACAAGAAAGTACCAAACCTAATTTTTTTTATATCATAAAATCTTCTAGTATCCTTAAAGATCATGTCTATGTGGGCTTGGAAATATAAGGGTATATTCTTGAGTCCAAATGGTGTGATTTTCTATTTATAATGTTCAGAGGGACAACTGAAAGAAGTTTTATCTTTGAGTCCAAATGGTGTGATTGTCTATTTATAATGGTGTGAAAGAATGATATGTATTTTTTTCTTCTTTCTCGCTCTTGAGATTTAATCCATTCTTCTCCTTTTGGACAAATGTTGCATCATTGATTTATCAAAGAAGATATATCATCTTATTTTTGTAATCAAAACAATCAAAGTATCATCCATATCTACATCGGGATCTTCTAAAAAAATCATTTACTTCAAGTAATTTTATAATTATTAGGCCATGGTTGTATTATCTATTTATTTTCATCTTCCTTTTTGGGAAAATAGATAAATTAATTTTTTAGACATATTTTCATCCTTCATAACACTTTGAAACTCAATAGGTTTTCGCACTAGTCTTGGCATTGTAGGAAGCATATAATGATAACCAAGTTGATTTATATGTTTATATCCTCTTTCTCTACATTTGAAACATCTACTATTGGATTGTTAATTTTTATGTTTAGGTATCCCACTTCCTCTTTGCATTATTTCCATTATATTTTCTATTAATTCATCAACCAATTTATCTAATGCTACAAGATCATCTTCATAGTCTGAAGTATCACCATATTTAGAGTCTTTATTTCTAGTGCATAAATATTTTCATCCAAATATAGATCTTCATCTTCATCTACTACATCCCACCATGTTGTTGCATTTTTGGAATAAACCAATTTTACTAAACAATGATTACATGATCAGTTAGGATCTATATGATTGGGTTTATTGTAGATGTAGAAAATGTTTGTAGAGGTTTGGGGATGCAGAGTATGATTCATATGAATATATTGATGTTTGGGAGCATAAAATGGCGATGTGGAAACATGTGGAATTTTAAGTAGAGGTGTTTGTGGTTTTTCTTTAGTTTGGAGATAGAGGATTGACAACCAAAAGGATCTGGTTTTAGGAAACTTTGATGCAATATGGACAGCATGTCTTGTTTCTGGTTTTAGTTTTAGTTTTAGCTTTAGAGACAAGTTGCATGTCTTGTTGGCTAGCAAAATTAATAATAATAGTGACATACATTGTTGTAATAGAAAATCTTATAAAATCAATGAATTCCAAATATTTATCATCAATATTATATGGAAGAGCATCACGAAATTTCATTTTTATTGTATCGAAGTGTGGGAGCATCCTTCATATGCTAATTTTATGAATTGCATGGAAATTTTTTTATATTTACAAATACATTTACAAGGATATGAAATAGAGTTCTCATGGGATCAATTTTATTATATAATCTTGCATTTTGTACTTGTTGAGATATAATCTTGGACTATTTTAATATTATTTCCTAGAAATATATTACAACAAACACGGCTACTGATTTATTATCTAGTCCTAAGCCAAACCTATGGTTTGCATACAATTGCACCATGAGTTTATTTCATCAAGGGGATTGAGGTGGTCATTTATGTTCACGTACGAAGGATGTATGGGTACTTTATATATTTTCATGAATGAATAAGGTATGTGACTTTTTCCTTCTTTAGGAGATGTATCAGAGTAAACATCAAACCAAAATCTATTAAAGTGAGAGTTTGATTATTATTTTTTGTTAATACATGATATATTTTCTTATTAGCTTTTCTAGATTTTTTTTTTTATATAATCATCCTTATCTCTCTATTCTATCCATTCTAAACTAGTTTCTAAATTAGAACATTTTCAATCTAAGAAAGATAATTGATCACCAATATGATGCATCATGTGTTAGGGTTGTTCTATTTTAGTATACATATTACTTTGTAGGTAGTACCTACAATATTTATAATATCATTTATATGATAAATAGTATTTATATTATTCTTTATGGTATTTATATGGTCGACATAACAAATACTTGAAATAGACTTTATCTAATTATCCGAACATCTTGAAAAAGATCATCAAAGTTATCGGTAAATGATAATTTTACCAAGATATATAATTTTGTTTCTTGTAATTAAGAGAGGGTTCCCTTTGTGTTGATGTTGCTAGCTAGAATGCTTAACAAAAATAAGTGACTTTTCCTTCAAATTACTTATAATGAACCTTATATGAAGGCTATCTTCTTTCATTGTAAAAGATATTTCCATTTTCTTTATGGATTTATAGGGTGTTTTCTCTTAGTAGTGAGGATAAAGAAGTAACGAGGAATGGTTTTGTACCATTATTGATTTTTTCATCTTATAATTCACTAAAATTATTATATTTTCTAGTAGATCTCCTAGATGATGAATAAAAACTAGATATAGGTGATTCAAACTATGTGGATCGGGGTAGAATATGAAAAATGTTCACCTTGATCCTATGTACATATTTTTTTGATTATTCATATTTGGGGAAAAAGTATTGATCCAAAGATAATTTCCATTATTTAGGAACATCTATGAAATTTATAATTCTTTTCTAGAGTTTTACTATGCCAATTATTTTTTTACATAAGGAAAGTCTTCTAGAATCTTAGGATGGTTACTTATTTGTCATAGAATACATAACCTCAATATTCACATAGGCATACTTGATCCGAAAATCAACCAAAAAAATTCTCGACCCCAAACCCTTATAGGCTTTAAATTCTTTACCAAAATTATCCCATTATAATCAACTTAAAGCAATACAAAAATTAAAAACACACTACACACAGGTTGATAATGGAGTTTGGTAGAATGCCTACGTCTCCAGGTTCATTAATAGAACCGATTTATTATCCACTTTAATGACTGCAATTCTAATACAAAATTACAATCAAAGCATGATAATTACCAAATATAAAAGGAAAAAGAACCTTTATCACAACCACCAAGTGGATACCCCAGCTTATGAAGCAAATTTGATCCAATATTCTCCTCCATGGTATAATACCTTATGGCTCCCCAATTGGTCTTACAGATGCTTGACGATGTCCTATGGCTCCCCAGGTCAGTCTTCCAGAAATTTCACACTATGAGGATGTGGCTCAATAAGCATGAAGAAAAACAACCTCCTCCATGACCACCGAATGATAATATCCCGACTTATGCAACAGATCTGATCTCCTTTGTAGAATACCCTATGCTTCTAAATTCCAGGCTCCACAATATCTCCGATGAGTTGATGATGACTCCCGTAATAATGAATACCTCAATGCCTTCGTTGCATGGTGCTAAGTCTTCTTCCAAAACCTCAATTCTTCCGTTGTGTGGTGCAAAGTCTCTAGATGTTAGAAGATAAAGACTATCTCCAATTATCTCAATAATGAATGATGACCCTCCTCTGAAGCCAACAATCTGATAATACGTCCAACGTACTAAAGCTCTAAGAATTATTTCTTCTCTGTGATTCTTCGCATCCCTTGGCTCCATGGAAACTCTAGGCTCCAACTTGAGAAGTCTCTTGATTGGTGAGTTAAAAATAATAACGCCCGAACCATAATATGCCTATTAAATAATAAGACTTAATATCACCTTACAGATAATAATAATCGGTCCTCGATGAAGATGATGAAAATGCCTATATTATTATGATAGAGGTCTTAGTCGTGCACATATTGTTACGATATAGGCCATCATGCTTATATTAATACGATATAAGACTTTTTATCTCTCCATAATGCCTATAATAAAATAGGACTTCCATTTCCATAACATCACCACGAACATGCCTTCAAACTTCACTAGTCGTCCTCTTCGGCTTGGGCATTGAGTACTTCTTCTTGGAGATAATGGAGCTTCATCGCCTATACGAATTATTCAATGCCTATAATAGGCCTTTAATATTCTTAAATCCATCGAGACATTCATATTTTTCTAAGGCCTCGCATTATCCCCCTAAGCCTTCATTTTTTTCCTTAGGCCTCGATCTTGCTTGAAACAGAGGGCTTGTGTGTTAATATCGAAAATGGTATTATTTAGAATGGGGTGTCAAGGGCCTTTATATAGGCCGGGGCAGCCCAAGCTATGTGGTATATAGCTCATCCTCCAACTATTTTCCAACCAACTCGGTTGGTTGAGTTGGATTAGCCATCAGACATCATGGGGGAGGTCACAGGTCAACTCCCCACCCCCACATCCATTTTTTTGGTTAATCTAACCACTTGCGTTCTATTCCACTTGTTCCTTCTGCAACCACCACATATTTTGGGACCCCACTATCACTACCACGTCATTGCTACTACTATTCGACCGCCACATGTCCTCATGTCTAAGTTGTTCACTACACCACATTCCCTTTATGCTAGTGTCATGTACCTTAGCCTTCCTCGTCGATCCCACCAACCTTATCCACTCCAATTTGGATTATCCCACATGCGATGGGGTAGGGGTAAGATAGGGCTTTATATAGCCCATGGAGGTTATAACTTGTTGTGGCAATAGCCATGTATCTCCACTTTTTCCAGACCATACAAATAGAATAGCTTGCCATATAATTTTATGAGATGAATGATCAACTCACCCCATGCGCACGACTCCTTCTGGCTCGCTGAGCTAACTTGCATGAACCCACTCGTTGTACATCATGGTGACCCAATGCATAAATCACCACTTATCTCAACCGAGTTGACTTGGAGAAAAGTGGTGGCAGAGGCCACGCGGTGGCCTAAGATCCCACCACATGGAAAAATAAATTTGATCACCAACGAAGATACCAATATCAAGTTTCAAGACCGAGAGGTCCACCCAAAATTAGCACCTATGCCTGATTTGAATTTTCCACTTTGTCGTGACTCACCAATTGACCTGTCCTACCCTAGGGTTGACTTCAACTTTGACTAGCCACCATTTACACGTACGGGATACATTTTCTGTGTTCAAATAGTCATCGGAAAGCTCTCGGTCATATTTTGTACTTGTATGAACCCCGAGAGATTTAGGGAACATATATCCTCTGTACTTTCCTCTAGATCACACCTCCCCAATGGGAAGGATTTTTGTCCCAAAAAGCTGATATCTTCCGCTCCTGGATCATGAACCGTATCACTATTTATGAAGAGATCTATGTATATGATACTGTAGTCTCTGAACTACTACTTCTTTAGTATGACACTTGGTTCAATCTCTGATACCTATGGCACTTGGGCTCACTTGCCTCCTATTGTGCCACTTTGATATCTTCATAAGACCTCCAGACCTCTATTGTACGGTGTTAACTCTCTTTTCAAAAACCTCAACACTCCCGTTGTGTGGTGCTAACTCTCTAGATATATGACAAAAATTATCCTCTTTCACTTTACAACACATCTCCTAGCCTCGAGATGATTCCACATAATCTTAATTGGTTCTTAGGAAACTACATGCTACGTAGATGTATGAGTGATCCAATGTCTATTGTGATAATGACATGTCGGTACCACTCACATAGAATTAAGATCCAACCCAATGCCGCCCATGATGATAAGCTACCATTCTACTACTTGGTCACAATTCCTCTACACGTGAATGACGATCTAAGCTAACACTAGTGAGCTCAACTATTTGCACCAATAGCTAAAAAATCTCCAAGCTTATAGATATGAGTATCCAACTGTAACAAACACTCAAAAGTTGATTAGGAGATATAATGGAGTAATCCAGATGTAAATGTGAGAACAATACTGAGTATGATAAACATGTCCCTCATCCTATCCCACCTATCTAGACTCCAAAAACACAAGCTAATGCCATCATTGTCAAATTAGCCTGCCCTAATTAACCTTCTTAGAGAATAGCAGGGTTCTCCAAAGCCAGAACAACTAGCTCTTATACTAACATGATCCAAAAATCAACCAATTTTTTTTCAACCCCGACTGTATAGGCTTTAAATTCTTCACCAAAATCACCCCATTAATATTAACTTAAAGCAATGCAAGAATTAAAAACACATTGTACACAGGTTGATAACGGAGTTCAAGAAAATGGCTACGTCTTTCAGTGTTCATTAATAGAATCGATTTATCATCCACTTTAATGACTGCAATTCTAATACAAAATTACAATCAAAGCATGATAATTACTTAATACAAAAGGAACAAGAACCTTTATCACAACCACCAAGTAGTTACCTCGACTTATGAAGTAGATTTGATCTAGTATTCTCCTTCATGGTACAATGCCCTATGGCTCCTCGATCGGTCTTCCGACACTTGAAAACATCCTATGGCTCCTAGGTCGGTCTTCCAAACATTCCAAACTATGAGGATGTGGTTCAAAATCCTAAAGAGAAAGAACCTCCTAAATTACCATCGAGTGAAAATATCCTGGCTTATGCAGCAGATCCAATCTCCTTTGTAGAATACCCTATGGCTCCAATTCCAAGATCCACAATATCTAGAATGAGTTTATGATGACTCGATAATAATGAAGACCTCAATGCCTCCATTGCACGGTTATAAGTCTTCTTCCAAAAACCTCAATGCTGCCACTATGCGGTGTTAAGTCTCCAGATGTTAGCAGACAATACCTTTTGCTAACAAGCTCAATAATGAATGATGACCCTCCTCTAAAGCCAAAATCTAACGATATTATAACGTATTGAGGCTGTGAGTACTACTTCTTATTTTTGCTTCTTCACATCCCTCAGCTCTCCATGGTTTCTCTAGGCTCCATCTTGAGAAGTCTCTTGATCGGTGAGTTAAAAATAATAACTCCCAAACCATAATGTGCCTATTAAATAATAGGACTTAATATCACCTTTCCGATAATAATAATTGGTCCTCAATGAAGATGATGAAAATGCCTATATTAGTATGATATAGGTCTTATTCATGCCCATACTATTACGATATAGGCCATCATGCTTATATTATTATGATATAAGCCTTTTTATCTCTCCATAATGCCTATAATAAAATAGGACTTCATGTCTCCATAACAATGCCACGAACATGCCTTCAAACTTCACCACCATCCTCCACACTTGTGCTTGGATTACTTTTTCTTAGAGACAATTAAGCATCATCACCTATAGGACTTATTAAATTCCTATAATAGGCCTTTAATATTCTAAGATCCATTGAGACCTTCGTATGTTTATAAGGCCTCACATTATTCCCCTAAGCCTTCATTTTCTTTCCTTAGGCCTTGGGCTTTCTTGAAATGAAGGCTTGTGTGTTAAGTTTGAAAATGAGATTATTTAGAATGGGGTGTCGAGGGATTTTATATAGGCCAAGTGCGACCTAATATTTACACTATATAGCTCATCCTCCAACTATTTTCCAACTAACTTGGTTTGTTGAGTTGGTTTGGCCTCTACGACAATAGGGAGGTGGTCATGGGGTCAACTCCCTACCCCCACATCCATTTTTTTGGTTCAACTAACCACCAAGCTCACCTATGCCACATGTTCCTTTCGTGACTACCGCGTCTTCTTGGAACCCCGTTATCACTACTACGTCCCTTCTATTATTGTCACAACAACCACGTGTCCTTTTGTCCATGTCATTCATTGTGCCACATGCCCTTCATGTTGGTGCCACGTACCTGAGCCTTCCTTGTTCAGCCCATCAGCCTTATCCACTCCAATGTGGATTATCCCACATGATGTAGGATAGGGGTAAGATAGGGCTTTATATAGCCCATTGAGTTTATAAATTGTTGCGGAAATAGCCACATATCTTCGTTTTTACCGGCCCATACAAACAGAATAGCTCCCATATAATTTGATGAGCTGAATGATCAACTCACCCATGAATAAATCCTCCATAGCTCACCAAGATAACTCAAATAAACTCACCCATTGTAAAGCATAATGACCTAATGCATAACCGACACTTATCTTGACCGAGTTGACTTGGAGAAAAGTGGTGGTAGGCCACGTGGTGGCCTAAGGACCCACCACATGGAAAAAAATTTGATCACCAATGAATATGTTGATATCGAGTGTCAAAGATTGGAGATCCACCTGAACTTGTCACCTACACCCTATTCAAATTTTCCACTTTGTCATGACTCGCCAGTTGGCCTTATCCTGCCATAGGGTTGACTTCAACTTTGACAAGCCATCATTTTCACATACGGGCTCCATTTTCCATGTTCAAATAGTCGTCGGAAATCTCTCGGAGTCATCTTTCATATTCGAGTGACCTTGTGAGATTTAGGGAACATATTTCCTCTGTACTATCCTCCAGATCACATTTTTAATGGGTCCAAATATTTATAATCCATATACTAATGAAAATATACCCTAACAATATAAAGATCCGTGTTATTCTTCCTTACATCGTTTGTCTCTAGCACTCAAATATATATTGCTATAATATTTATAAAACATATGGTCATCATTCAATATAGATAGTGAAGACAGGTTGAAAAGAAAGTTTAAACTTCATTTCTCTTTTGTCACAAATGGAAACATATGAGACGAGTTTGATGAATTCATGAATTAATGGCTTTATTTAGACCCCAATGATTCCAAAGTGAACAAAGTTCACATCTTCATGTCTTTTGATATATTTTATATTAAACTATGGTAACAAAGGTAACAATTTAGTTCGAAGAAGAGTTTCCAAGTTGATATTTAAGAGTAATTTCAAGTGACTTATCTAAGGAAAAAAAAGGTTTTGAAAGTAGATTTGTACAAAACTTTGTTAAATAGAATTTTATTTTCTAATTCAGAATTATTAAAAACATGACTGGGTTTAGAGGAGTATATTTTATGATAGAACCCGAGATTTCCTATATTTGCTTGATCATTACATACTTGAATATATTTATCCCTTCTCAAATATTGGTTGAGTAATCTCCTAATATTATTCTTCATAGAGACATTCCACTTTTGCTTCATTGATGAATTCATATGTTGAGGCATCTTAGATGGATTTGAGAAATTCTACCATGGGATCTTATTTTAGGCATGAGACTTAGGTCTAAGAGATCTAATGGGAATCCTTTTTAGAGCATAAAACTGATAACTTGGTTACATAAACTATTATTAAATATCAATTCTCAATTAGGAATAGTATGATTTAGGGAACTAATTTTCTCAATTTCCTTACTTTAAAGGTATAGAAAACATATATAAGTACAAGCTCGATACCAACTCTACGAGACTTCTCTAGGATCTTAGCCTATATATAAAGTAAAAATGATGAAAACTCGATGGATGATTAGTTACAAATTCAATATTAGATAGCCATATTAATACAAGGGGAATTATAATATCTTTAAATTTGCGATATCCCAATTTGTACTAAGTGCAAGGATAAAGCATAATCTTTTAGGATGAATCTTATAATCTCTTGCTTATAAAGGGTTCTAAAGATGGATTATCAAGAAAAGGCTGACCCATAGGGAGTAAAGGACCCATCAAAGAATTTGGAATTGAAAAAAATATTGAGGATATGTCGGTACAAAACCATAATAAAATGTTAGGACTAGATATAAAAACTTGACTAAATTGGATGGCCTTGACCGGGAGTGAAAAACATGCTAAATGTGGTTTGCATCATGTCAAGCTGACTTAGTACATGATTTTTTTAATTGTATTCTTATAATGTGCAAGGATAACAAATTTGGAGAAGAGACCTCGAATATACCGAGGATGGAAAGTTTTTATATTAGTAAGATTGCATTGTCAAAACCACTAGTATCAAAGAGAATTACTAAATATGAGAGTCTACAAGAAATTGTATGAGTTAGTCTAGACTACAACCTATTATAAGTCCCAATTCCATGATCCAAGGACCACCGATAACATCACATTTTCATTTTGACAAGAAATATACTTCTTTACTAATGTAGGCCCACTTTTCTCTATAGATAACATTCAACATTCAAAAATATATAAAGAGATCACTGGAAGATGACTTCATTGTTGTGGTCTCCATAAGGTATTCTACTAAATATTGATTTTATTTAAGTAAACTAGTTTGTTTATCTTACTATTGAGGTGCATATAATTTTTCTACAATCCTCCTCTATGGTTTTTCATTATGTTATATCTACTTGTCAATGGACACTGTAAATTTCCTTTTTATCTTGTTACATTTCAAAATTCCAATTTACAACCTTAAAATTGATTAACTATTAAATTGTTGACATTTTTTTGCAGAATGCTTCCCAATTTTTAATTTTTGGTCATGGGTAAGCCTTTTCTTTAATTGAGTAGTAAATTATATCTATTCTTCATGTTATTTTAATACATATTTTATGTCCATACAATTAATGTAGTACAAGTACAACCTAAAACATTTATTCCATGGAATTGCGCGAAATATATTGTAAGTAAATTAGGAATGGAGTAAATAGTTATAAGTTTTGGACCCATACCCATTCACCGAATTCTATTAATTGAAGAACACAAAAAAATTTAATCTTATTTCCCAATAATAT
This sequence comes from Taxus wallichiana var. yunnanensis, assembly GCA_018340775.1. Classification (NCBI taxonomy): domain Eukaryota; kingdom Viridiplantae; phylum Streptophyta; class Pinopsida; order Cupressales; family Taxaceae; genus Taxus; species Taxus wallichiana. The sequence goes on along the minus strand of CM031234.1, from coordinate 448,263,712 downwards.
ATGAGATTGGGGATAATATATCGAGACCTACCTAGGGATATTTATTGTTGAAGTTTAGTATTACTATTAAAATTATATATAAATATGTAACTCTCCCCCTTCATGCTCTTGTGAAATAGATCTAGTTTTCACCTCAACCGAAATTGAAACTAGACTCTATTTATTCTTTGTTTATTACAATAATACATTTCGAGGAAAGAAAACTTGATAATGTTTTATTTTTACACATGCAAATGGGAATAAACATGAAAAAAGTATATTTGATGAAAAATTGGACAATTCTTTGAAGATATGGCACTATGGCGTGAAGAAAAACCTAAGGCATAAGAAGAAAATCAAACATGGGTAATGATAATTTTACAAATGAAAGTGTAAACACTACTCCAACTAAGGGATCTACATTCAAAACAAAAAAATAATGTAAAAATGTTCCAATATCCTCTACAACCACTCATTATTAACCTTATTATAATACATAATAGGTTGATAAAATTGAAATTAAGGAATAAAATTCCAACATAAACCTACCCGCAAAATTAGATTCTTGGAGAGATAACCAAGACAATTGAGATTTGGTGAAATAACAGAGACAAAATCCAAAGAAGGTGAACTACCCAAAAATAGGGAAACATATAATGAAATAAATATGAATGCACACATCTCCATCATACTTCACTCCCTTCATAACATTCTAACAATCAAGACCAACTTATGTTGAATTAACCAAGGGACACCAAGTAACCACCCACCCATACACTTCATAATGAGATATTTCCTCGAAATGGCTCTCTTTAAAATTTTCCATAGGTTGTTTTGAATCCCACCAAACAAATTCAATATGGAAATAATGAAATCCCCACCACACCTCCAAGGGACCCAAAAAAATATAAGCATGTCAAAATCATATTTGGTAGAGGATGAGATAAATAAGGCACCGAGAAAGGGGAGATAGATCAATCAAGAGAGTGAAAATTATCCATATTGACTCTATCCCCAATACTCCATCCCACACACTGGCCAAAGAATAGCATAGGCCATGTTTTGGAGAATTTGGAAAAAATGATATGAAAGGAACATCACACCAAGGAATCTCATGATAAAATGATTAAAAAAGACTAGCAAAAATTTTCTATCAATTTTGACCCCAAAAATTACTTCTTCCCTCGAGAAAACTCAGTGACATCCCAAAATAGGATTAAACCATAACCATAATCTTCATAATATTCCAATAAAGGATAGGTAATAATTACACCGAGAAAAGGGCCATGTCATGAAAGCAAATTACATCCCTCACCCAGGATCTAACCATCGGTGAAACTAGAAAAACAAGGCTCCCATCCATGCACAATCGAGGATCTTAAAGTTGTGTCTTCTCTCTAGTCCACCTCCACATTTATACCCACATCCCCCACCGCATTCTTTGTTTCTATATACTTGAGTTAGGGAAATAGAGACAAGGGTAGGGACATATCTAATCTCGTACTCAAATAGATATATGGCCTTATATATTTCACTATAACCATCCCTTATATCATTTTTTGTGCGTAGTAGGGTTTGATAGAAGAAATACCCTTACTTTGGAAACCATTTTTGTGAAATAATTTATGTGGCTTCTCCAATAATATTTACTCTAGGTTCATTCCATTGTCACTCATGCTTTTAGAATCGATTTCCACCGGGAAATCCCCTAATAATTCATCCATTTACATTTCTTTTCTTTTGTTCATGTCATCTAGCTCCAGTGTTATTTCATTTCTTCTCCATTTCACTCTCTATCATACTTGTCTCTAGGGAAAATATGAATTCTAGTATAGTGTAACGCATAAATATACAAAAATAAATAGAGACACTATGTGCAAGATATTATTTTAACATTTTTATTTTTTATTTTTAAATAACTATTTTCATTTGAATTCTATTGTTTTATATTCTATCCATTTTAATATTATTATTTGTTTTTTTATAAATGATATTAAATATATTTATGTATATGTATTTATAATTTAAAATTTGTTAACTTCATTTTAGATTTAAACACACACACACACACACACACACAACAAAATTAATGTAATATAATTATTTGATATAAAAATAATTATATTACATTTTTTTAATTTATCAAATGAATTTTTTGTCACTTTTAATCCACTTGATATTAATTTATTGAATGAAATGAGTGCCATAAGTATAGTGTAGATGTGGCACAAAATGTGACATATTTCATGCGAACATTTATGTGGCTTCTCTAACAATATTTACTCCTAGAGGTCTATTATGGTGTCATCCTACTTTGGGGATAAATTCTCACTATGGGAATTGTTCAGCCCTCATAGATACTATACACCTAAAGTGTGCACCGAAGTAACTTTGAGATAAGCACGGAGGTTCGTGCCCAAATAAAAAGCAGACTCAAGGATTATCCATATTGTGGACCATAGTTGAAGTTACAGTAAGGGACACATGGAGATGTGACCAAGCTTAGTTATGGATAAGGTTGAGGCATGGAAACTTGCAGCCCAAGGAAGGAATATTCAGAGATATGGTGATCATGACATGATCAAGGGTTGTAAAGTGGAGTTAGTTATGGATTAGTTGGTGGTTGCATGTTAAGGATACTTGAGTATGGAAAGGCATGATGACACTTGGCATGTGGTTCCCACCTGAATGATGAGTAGGTGGTGAGGAGAAGATTCCCAACAACCCCCATGATATGTATTGATTTGCACGGCCGAGAAGTGGAGGTGATAGAAAAAAGAGAGCGAGAATGGAAGTAAGGGTTTGATAGAAAATGATTAGTATGAATGAATGTGTGATTCATGTGTACTAGAGAGTAGAGGAAACTAGATGAGATATGTTCTAGACACTATTGTAACTCCTATAATGGAGCCATTGTAGAGAATTATTGAGATCATGTGAATGTATCTAGTCCAGTTATGAGTCACTTGATGTATTTAGTTACTTGTAAATAGTTATGAATCAATATATAATGGATTTTTCTATACATATATTTTTATGGGTTCAAAATTATTCGTTCTTTATATTTCTATAGTTCGATCTGATTCATGTATGATGTTGTGATGTTTACTTCCATGTTTTGGTGCATTTGTGCTCGGGTCTAGTTCTTTATCTTGATTCTAGGGATGGATGCATGTATCTTTTGTCTGTGTAAACATTTTTCCAGTAATGGTAAGAATTATTACAAATATCACATAAAAGAGGGGATTGGCACCTGTGTGCACCTCGGGTGAGCATCCAGTCAAGGTTGGGTGATAGGATGATGCACCTGGGGTTTAAAGTGAGATTAGAGGGTAAAATGAGACTACATTTTGGTTCCGTTTCCGGGACCTCTTTTGAATTTTTGTGAGAATGGTGTGTGATGATAGAATGCTTGACCTTGTACAACATCGAGACTTGGCTTAAAAACATAGAGGATGACTTTTCGCAGAGATTTGGTACTGGATTTGAGTTTTATGCACATAAATGGGTAGAGGAGCACTTGTATCTTAAACTCTATGAAACATTCTATTTTTATTTCCCAGTAGATTTGTATGAATGGTTTTCAAAGCATATGCATCAAGGAATATTTGGTATTATAGACCTTGTGTTTGGACCTAAGAAGAGTATCAGAGGTTGCATGATGTTGATCTGACCTAGACTCATGTTGTTGATCATTAGTGGAGTGGAGTGTTGACTAGCTATACCTTGGAATACATAGTTTCTATGTATTATTTCCCAGAGATTGTTGAGTTTGAGTTCTTATGGGATCCAAGAGGATCATTCTTGTGTGTTATATCATTATCCATTAAGATCCTGATCATCACTATGAGTATGGAGGAATTTCCTATGGTTGGATATTTTCGCACTAGGCCCGGGTCATGGAAGCTAGTGTGGTGAAAGATGGCGGATCCTATGGTGGAAATAGAGAGAGAAGAGGTAGAACAAGTATAATTAAGTGCAAGAAAGGGATTTGGTGAGACGGCGTGAAGTTTTAGGATTGATGGACTTATGGAGGTAGACGTTGTGGGAAGGATTTGAAATTCATGCAGAGAACATGGAACTGAGCGCTTTTTGTTACCCCATCTTGGCAAGCACGGAGAGAAACCCCTCGGCTTCTAGTGAGATCTCATCATATGGAGAAAGGAGGAGATCCGTAGGCATGCATCTTAGCCTACCTGGTGACCAAACCCTAGCACTTAGTTTTCTAGTTCCTAAGATAAGTATTGTTAACCCAGTTGGTGTTGGTATTGGTAGTCGAGCAACACCTGGTAGATATAATTTTTCATTTAGTTCATCTATGGAAGCACAAACATTTCTTATGTTTGGAGGCATCCTATCTGGCACATCATTTGGGCAAGGTATGGGTACACAAAGTTTTGGTATCACATCTAGAAGTGGTTCAACGTCACGAGCACTGTTAGTGTGAAATTTAGTGTGATAGTGGGTACGTAGAGTGTAACTATGTCATGCCCCTTACCTATGATGGGAGGAGGATTTGGTGGATCAGGAGGAATAGGAGCTAGTGGATCTAGTGGATCTGGTGGTGGAGGAAACATAGGAGGGAATCAAGGTTCTGGATCTGGCGGAAAAGAACCTCAACCACCTCAACAGGTGTTTTATGAGATGTCTTTATATTTACCTAATTACAAGGGTATTGAGGATGCGGCATTTTGTACACAAATAAGAATTTTTATGGTGCACTAAGGGTATCACTTCCCCAGAGAAGAAAGTGCCGCTTTTCAACTACGTTGCAGGGCATGCACATAGCTAGTACCGGAAGTATGACCCACATCAGATGGTGGTGGATTATATTGTGTTGCATGATGCCTTTTTGGTGGAATTCCACATTCCTAAGTTTTATCAAAAGAGCATCGCGTGTTCAAAAAAATTCAACAAGGTATGGTAGAAAGTGTGTGGGAGTATGATGTGCACTTTAAGAATATTTTGTCAAATTTTTCTTATGATATCCATCCCTCACAAAGATGCTCAAGTGGTTCATCGGGGATTGACAACACCTTTCGATGATCACTTTCCCATAAAACTTTCACAAACCCACGCAAGGCCTTGGAGGTTGCTCTGTGCACCGAGGCGGTTATAAGCATTAACACTAGAGAAAGCCCATTCCTAGAAGCAAAAATTACTACCATGGCAAAGCAGCTAGAAAAATTATCAACTAACTCAACTCATGAGACTCACAAAGGGAGTATGGTACACAAATTATGAAGTAGAAGAACACATAAAGGATAGTTTCCCATTAAATTTGATGTGCACCATGTCATTGGATTGTGAAATCTGTCATGAAGATCATGATCCAAGTATATGCCCATTGTTGCAGTGCACACTCGTAAGAATGTGTCTTCTTATTGTAATATTTTCTCATCTACAACTCATGATACAAAGGACTTCGATTGATAGACCAAATCCATGATGTCATTGATATTGGTGTGTGCCAGACTAGCATTGGAAGTAGTTCTAAGAACAAAGGTCATTAATATGAAGGGCGTGGAGATGGAGGAGGTCGAGGAAGAGGTTTTTGTAGAGGATTCAAAGGTCGTGGTGGTTAAGGAGGTAGGAGTGAATTTCCCGTGGAACTTGTTACAATTGTGGATCTACTAAACACTACAAGCATGAGTGTCTAGATTTTCTGCAATGCTCATGGTGCAAGAAGAAGCATAAGTATGAGGAGTTCCTAATTTATATGAGCACATGAGCCAGAACCAGAGGAAGGACAAGGGTGTAGGGATGGTGAGTGTGAAGTGAGTTGATCCGTAGTGGATGCCTAGGGTAGCACATAACCCTAAATTAGAACATGTCTTAGTAACTACGTGGGCGGAAGCCACGCTGCCAGGAAGAACCAAAGAAAATGCCTCTCATTACAAGAGAAGAGGTATTACATGGGAAATATCCTGATCCAACTCATCAGAAAGAGGTCTACCAAGAGACCATGGAGGTGATTAGAAACCTGTAAGGGGAGATTCAGTGTTTGAAGGAGCAATCAAGGAAGTTGGAACAGAAAAAGAAGAGCGTTGAGGTCCCTCAAAAGGACATGGATGAGGTCGAGAAGTTTATAGGATATTGCGCTAGGAGAATATTATCCCTCTGTTAGGATAATGGCTAAGAGAAAAGTATTGTGCACTGGAGGCAATCTTGGGAGGCAAGTCTTACATACTAATATGCCCCCTCACAATATTGATTATGAAAAATAAATCACATTGAATGTAGTTGTGGATGGATGGCTCTTGAGAAAATTCTTATTGACATGGGTGTAAAGGTCAATGTTCTCACTTTATATGTATGGAATCAGATGGGGATCCCCATTACATCCATCTTCAAATGTGTTGTATATGGTGAATAGGACAAAGGCTATTCCCATCAGAGTGTTGAAGGATGCATCCATAACCATCCAAGGGGAAAAGTTTATTGGAGATTTTGAAGTCTTAGTGCTTGCTAAGGTAGATAAATTTCTAGCCTTACTTGGACACCCTTAGTGTTATAAGAATAATGTTGACTTGCACTTTAACAAAGGGTACATAAGTTTCAAGAATAAAGAGGAGTGTGTCATTATTCCACTGATAGATGGGAAGTCTACACCCTATGTAGAACCTTTAGAAGAAGAGGACCTAGATAGAATCTATGTGTGCACCATTAGAGACCCTGAGGTTATCCATCCATCAAGAGAAGGATTCATTCAATGGGAATATGCTCAGTCCATGAGTGATACAACTAGCGTTGCATGTGACAATTGGGTGCACGAGACCTATGAGTTTGTCGGAAGACAATCAAGGATATTGTGACTTGCATCGCTGTGGCACACTCAATTAGGTTATTATGAGGAAGGAATTTAGCCAATTACACTAGAGAGGGTAACCCTAATTTTTTTGTGTACGATGGAGGTACAGTGGACATGTCAAATAGAAAGGATGAATATGCTTACTTATACCTTGTGTGGAACAACAACATGTTGGTGGGTGACCCATCGAAACAATATTCTAGAGTAGAATGAAGTGAGAATCACATTCTCTGTCAAGTTTCTCCTAACAATGCACCTTCTCTTTTGATCACCCTTTGTGTTTTTCAAGTAGAAAATTAACTCCAACCGAGCATAGTTACACAAAAATAGAGCCCGAAGCATTATTTATGATTTATGCGCTACACAAGTTCAAGAAATACTTATTGGCTACTTCATTTATCTTTTACATAGATCATATGGTGCTCAAGTACTTGGTAAACAAGCCTGTTTTACAAGGGCACATATGTCGTTGGATCTTGTTGTTTTAGGAGTTTGACTTTTCAATTGTTGTAAAACCAAGGAAAAGTAATTTAGGACCTGACCATCTATTGAGGGTTAACTCAAAGTGAGGATGTGTAAGACATTGAGAATATAATGTCGATACATAGTTGCTTAGATTTCAGTGTGTACCCTCTAATTTGGAGGATAATTTTGTTTTCTTACGAATGGGTATGGTGCTTGAAGGAATGAAGGCCTTAGAGAAAAACTAGTTGGATATACGTGTCGCGCCCTATATGTTAATTATCAGAGACCTATAAAAACTAGTTTGAGATGATTTTTTACACCGGTGTGTGTTGGAACATAATCATACTGTAATCATGGAAGAATCTTGTGGTGGCATTACAGAGGAAACTATATAGGGAATGTGATCGTGTGCGAGGATCGTATTAGCAAGTCTTTAGTGGGAGATGGTTTATAAGGATTGTATAGAGTATTGTAAGTCCTATGACCATTTTCAGTGCCTTGGTAAGCTAGGAAAAGAGATGAAATGCCATTAAGACATGTTACTAGTGCAGATCCATTTAAAAAATGGGTAGTTGACTTTGTGGGCCCTGTTTCCCCAGCCACACGCAGGACAGGTTTTCACTATATTATCACTTGTACAGACTATCTTTTGAGATGGGAAGAAGCATCACCTATGAAGGATTTCATGGTGGCTATAGTAGTTAGGTTCTTATGGGAGAATATAATCAGTAGGTATGGATGCCCGTTGAGTTTAACAAGTGATAGGGGTACTCACTTTTTGAATGAAATTGTTAGAATATTATTGGCAGAGTTTATGGTGGCCCATCACAAAACTATGCCCTATCACCCTCAGGCTAATGGAACTGTTGAGGCATTTAACAAGATATTGAGCCACACATTAACTAAGATTTATGATGTCGGAAGAAGGGACTGGGATGATAAATTATTTGTAGTACTATGGGCATATCGCATAACTTATAAAAGATTGAACAAAGTCACTCCTTTTCAATTGGTATTTTGTGCAGAGGTGGTTTTTCCTATGCAATTCATGTTACCATCCATGTGTATGTAAGATGATTAGCTAATGAACAAGCACTTGAGGAGCACATAGATAAACTAATACAGTTAGATGAGAGGCGCGATAGAGCCCGATGGAGACAACGAATGGAGAAAGCTAGGTAGAAGGCATGGCATGATTGGCATATTAAAAACAAGAAGTTTGAGGTTGGGCAGATGGTTATTCTATACGATTCAAAGTTTTTGTGCCATCCTAGGAAACTCAAAGTACATTGGTTGGGACCGTATGTTATATCTTATATACTTGATTCAGGCACTTTCTAGTTACAAGCGCTAGATGGAACACAATTTCCCGATTATTTTAACGAGATTAGGTTGAATCCCTACTATAAATAAGTCTTCTGTGTGTTTATAAATAAGGTAGTATTTCCATTTAGCTTAGGATTTCCCTTAATGCATTTTCCTTTATATGTGTTTCCTTTCATCATTGCTATATTTTTCCTTTTCGTTTGGTGTTGTGTCTGCGTAGGCGCATTAGTAGCTAATTACATTTGAATTGATTTCATGTGCAGAGGACTACACATACTTTTAGTGTGGGGTGGATTGGCATCTAAATTCATAAAATCATTAGTGCGGAAGGAAGAAGAATGGTTTGTGTAGTGAAAAAGGTGTTCGAATTTGTGTTGTTATAAAGGTGTCTTGAAGAAGAATTGAGTTGAGTTGAGTATAGACCACGTAGGGGAGAAAAAAATATTGCACAGTGTAACATGAGGTAGGCAGAAGCATGGAGATTACTTAGTGGAAGGCGTAGAGGTTGAGTACTTCGGTGTAGTAAGGCGCAGGAGGAGGTCTATGACAGGAAGTAATGGTAATACACTAGAAGGTTACGACTAGTAGCGTGTGAAGTGAAGTCATGGAAGTTGACTTAAGTGGAAAAAGTGCTTTATTAAAAAGTGAAGTTAAGACACGTGGTCAAAGGGTTATTAAGGTGTTGAAAAATTATAAATATGGGGTGAGGGTAGTCATTATAACTACCTTGCCCTCAGAAATTTTAATTTTTGTGCTCCCGAGTGATTGAAGTGCGATGAGGGTTTGAGAAGGAAGTGAGGTACTTGTCACGAACTAGTGGAGTTATGTGAAATGTAGAAAAATATTGTGGTGTAGCAAGGGGGAAAGAAAATAGTAGGCCAGCAGGGGGTTGCGTGAAAGTGAATCCATTGAATTCGAAAACGTGAACAAACACGGAAGGATTGAAACACCTAGGGCACAAAATTAAGAAATAGATATGGCACCTAAGAAGGCATAGAATAAGAAACTAGTGGTGGAAAAGGAGGAGCCCATGGAGGTTTACTCAGAAATTTAGTATCCCCAGAGAGGTTAAGGTGGAAAAGTGGAGCTTGAATTTGTATAGGTGTAAGATCAATGAGTTCAATCATAGAAAAACTGATTATGATAAGTCGGTGTGGGTGGACCTAGTTAAGGAGATCCCAGGGTTAGATGAGTAAGGAAAATAGAGGGTGGATGACTCAAGTAATGAAGGAATTACATAAAAATAGGGTTTTGCAGCTATGGGAGTTGTCATTCTTTACCAAAACCGCCCCGCTCTTCAAGTGGTTGATGTCACGGGTGCACGAGGACTTCTCTAACTTTCATGGGAAGAAGAATGAGACTCACAGCCAATTAATTAGAACAAGAACATGCCTATGAGACATTGGTGAGGATATGACACTTGATTTATGTGCCACCGTAAATATCATGGAATTGGAGAAATAATTGGGCTATGAGAAGGTAGGGAGAGCTTAGCCTATCTCAAACTTGGTGACCCAAAGATTAAGGGTCACAACCCAACTCATTAGCTACAAATTAGGTGCATCTAAATGCTAGATGGATATCAACAAGAGGTTCGTATACATTGCATATAGGGTATCGAAAAGGGCACACTACTTCACCCAGCTTTATCAGTAAGCGATTATTGAGGAGGCACAAGTGCGTAATGATGTGGGAGAAAAGATCACGTGGGGATCCATACATAATCTCATGAGTTCGAGAGATAGGCTTAGAGGAGGATCACACTACACTCGGGAAGGATCTCGAAGCATAAAGCGAGGAGGAAGAAAAGAGAAGAGATGAGGCAGACACCAAGGCAGCAGTTGATGAGCGTGGGAATGATAAAACACATGATGTGGAAGGGCCTGTGAATATTCTAGTGTAAATAACTTCACCTATCCATCCCACGAGCCCGGAATAACGTAACAAGGGAGAATCCTTTGTTATCAAGGAGGATAAAGGGTTTCTACAGAACAATGAATCTAAGGAAACAACACTCAAAGCGTAAGGCAAAGAGAAAGAAGTGGATGCCTATGTCCCCTCACATGGACTTCATGGATGATCTTGCAAAGGGGTTACATGTGAGGTTCTAGAGCACCCTTGCCCCAGAAAATATACATGGTCGGGATCTGTTGGACCAAGATGAGGTTGTGACTAGAACGAAGATGATGATAAGATATAACTTGCATTATCATTCAGAGGATCCTAAATTTGAGGTCAATGATCAAGTGATTGACACCATTCACTTGAGAAAGAAGGTAGAGGCAACGTATAAGGTGATTGATCCAAGCCACCTCACTAACAAGAAGGTGTGTAATGTGCTACAAAAGATGTCTACCGAGGTTAGATGGAAAATTTTAGATTCGGGGGTGAATGTTCATACCTTGGTCATAGAAAAGAAGGGAAAGGAGAAGGAGATTGAGATACTGTGCCAAGGGTTGAAAGGTGAGCAAGCACAAACTAAGGAAGCATATGATCAAGTTGGTGCCTTAGTGAAGAAGATCTTAGGAGAATGTTTGGCATTAGTAACTCAAACCAGGGGTAGATTACACAGATGAGATGGAGTACGTAAAAGATCTATTAGGGATGTTGTTGACCAAAATTAAGGACGACATAGGGATCACGATGAGGAGATCATGAAGGAAAAGGAAAAAAACAAAAATGTAGTTGAGGCCTGGATTTCAAAGTTAGAGGATTTGCTCATCCAACTCAAGGAGGTGAATTTTTTGGCAGATAGGGGCTTCAACAACTACAAGAAATATGATCCCATTGTTGACGTGTAGGTAGTAAAGGAAGAGGCCGGTCTTAAGGCCTTGTAGGATAAGGTCCCAAAGAACAAAATTGAGTGTGCCCAATTGATCATTGACACCATAGAGTAGAAGGACAAGATTAAGACCAAGCACGAGAAGTTGGATTTTTGCATTGGTGAACTATGGGACTCTATCACAGAGTGGATGGATGAGTTCGAGGGTGTTTGCGTGGAACTAGTGGTGGTCATTCAAGAGATGAAGGGGAAGGTTGAGGAAATCACACCAGACCAAGTGCCAAGCATAGTAGAGGAGGTGCCAGGGAAGGCCTTAGTAGAGTTGGAGGTGTGGAAGAAGCTAAAGGATGAAATAGATTCGAGTTCCCAAGCTCCTCCAGTTAGTCCTTTGAGTTGTTAGTCCATGCAACATTTATGCCTTCAAAATTTTTAGGTCACTTTGAGTTTTGTTTAGAGAGCGCGGAGGATTGTCAAGGGTGGAAAAAAATTCATGTGGCGTGATGTTGATCCCTCATAGATACTATGCACCTTAGGTGCACGTGGAAGTAACTTTGAGATAAGCATGGAGGTTTGTGCTCACCAAAATAGACTCAAGGCTTAGCGATATTTTGGACCACAGTCAAAGTTACACTAAGGGACACGTGGAGATGTGACCAATATTAGTTATGGATAAGGTTGAGGCATGGAAATTTGCAGCCCAAGGAAGGAATATTCGAGATATGGTGATCATGACAGATCAAGGGATGTAAAATGGAGTTAGCTATGGATCACTTGGTGGTTGCATGCTAAGGATGCTTGATTATGGCAAGGCATGATGACACTTGGCATGTGATTCCCACCTGAATGATGAGTAGGCAGTGAGGAAAATATTCCCAACAACCCCCATGATATGTATTGACTTACACGGCTGAGAAGAGGAGGTGAAATAAAAAGAGAGTGAGAGTGGAGAGAATGGAAGTAAGGGTTTGATAAAGAATGCTTAGTTTGAATGAATGTGTGATTCATGTGTGTTAGAGAGTAAAGTAAACTAGATGAAATATGTTCTTGACACTATTGTAACTCCTGTAATGGATCCATTATAGAGAATTATTGAGATCCTATGAATGTATCTTGTCTAGTTATGAGTCACTTGATGTATTTAGTTACTATAAACAGTTATGAATCAATAGATGATGGGTTGTTTTGTACATCTATGTTTATGGGTTCAAACTTCAGCATTCTTTATATTGTTATAGTTTAGATCTGATTCATGTATGATGTTGTGATGTATACTTCCAGATTTTGGTGCATATGTGCTCTGTTCTAGTTCTTTATCTTGATTTTAGTGATGGATGCATATATATTTTTCTTTGTAAACATTCTTCCATTCATGGTAAGCATTCTTACAAGGCTCACATAAAAGAGGAGCTCAGGCGCGCATGCATGCCTAGGGTGAGTGCCCAATCGAAGCTAGGTGATAGGTCACAGTGCATGGGGTTTAAAGAGAGATTAGAGGGTAAGAGGAGACTACAGGAATTGACTAAAAACTCCTATTTTTCCATTTCCTTGCTCGTACTTCTAATCCAACTCCATTTCATTCCTTCTCCATCTCACTTTATATCACATTTATCTCTAGGAAAAACATGAATCTTAGTACAATAAAAAGCATAAATAAAGCACAAGAAATAGACACGCTATGTGTGATATATTATTTTAACATTTTAATTATCAATTTTAAGATAACTTTTTTCGTTTGAATTTTATTGTTTTGTATATTTTCTATTTAAATATTATTAACAATTTTTGTAGAGATGGTATTGAATAATGTTTTAGTATATGTATCTCTAATTTATAATATGTTAATTTTATTTTACATTCAATTACACACACAATATTAATGTATATTACATATTTTAAAAAATTATGTAATTTAATTATTTGATATATAAAATAATTATATTACATTTTTTTAATTTATCAAATGAATTTTATGTCACTTTTGCACCACTTGGTATTAAATCATCATATGAAATTAGTGGAGACAAGTGACGCAAAAAGTGATGCAAGTAAAAATGTCTAGTCATGTCACATTTGCATCATTATTTGTGTCACATCCATGATATATTCCTCAAAGAAACATGAAAAAAAAATTTTAAAAAGGTCTATTTTGACACAAAATTGGCTGAAATAATGGTGTTATTTACAAAAAAATGTAGGAGTGATATGTATTAACCAATATTCCTAGAGAAAATATATAACACAAAATGTATCATGAGATATATAAATAACAAGATATGTTTCAACAATGTGTTTTAAAGAATGAGTGTAACACACAATGTGTGTCTAAAAAGTCACTCAATCTATCTCAAAAGATATTTCATAACATGTGTACCAATTAATAGATGTATTAATGTATTATGTATAAGATATAATATGAGTGTTAGGCACCTTGTATAATCAAACATAAAGAAAATAATTAAAGGGAATTTAATGCATAAAGAAAATTATGGAATGTGGAAAAACAAAGCATACAACATATAATGACATAGAAAAAATAGAGCATAGAGAATACAAGTTCCTAAAGAAAGCATATTATAAAGCATACAGACACATAGAACATACAAATACATAGATCAAAAATAGGATGAAGCGTGTAATTTCATAAAGTAGACAGGTTATAAAGCATACAAGTCATAGAATAGAAAAACCACAGAGCATACACTTTCTTATAGAAAAAAATCATACACCATACAATAGCTTAGAGAAGATAGATCATATAAAAAACAAGTGAAAAGAGAATACAAGTACATAAAATCAAATAATACATAGATAAAAACAAGTGCATAGATCATACATATGCATAAAAATACTTCATAGAGAAAACAATTTCATGGTGAAATCATGGATTAGAAAATGTGAATCAATGACATGAGCGATGTATGAAACAATGTGAAATATCCAAAAACATGATCCTAGGTCCAATAGTAAGTTACATTAATGTATCCTTCTCTTTTATGACTTGCTAATATACACACACTACTATGGTTCTTTCATTAATAAATCCCTGAATGGGACCATATAGAATAGGCCCAAAAATACCACAACATGAGACAAATCATATGGTCTCATTCCCTCTCTTCCAATGACTTTTTTATTATTTTTAAAATTATATGTATTTCATTTCATCTTCCATAGGTTGACCTTAGTGTGATATCTAACCTTTGTAATCATATATAAGAAATTCAAATATAATTCATAACTCACTTGGCATTTACAATTACTCCTATTACAAAAGATCAATACTAAGGAACTCAAGGATCTACTAAATATTCCTAAATAAGTTGCACATCCTTTAGATTAGTGACCACGCATGTGTGAAGCACTCAAACCATGTTCAAGAGTGTAGATTCCTTCATTACCTAGTATGCAAAGGTCATAGATTCATGTATTAACAAGAGAAATTCACTCAAAGAATTATCAATTGCCTTAAGGGAAAAAGGGTATCGAGTCTTAGCATTTGAAGCACACCACATGAAACTACTACTATACTTTGGGTACATTTCATTTCTATTTATAAAAATTCCTACTATATTTATGAAAAGAGATATGAAATAAAATATAGGGGTTGGCTTAGATTGCATACACTACTTGCACTAACACTAGGAGAACTACATGAGGATTTTAATTTTTATTTAGGATTTAGTGCGGTGCTTTGATTTTTTCAATAGGGGCTTATTACCAAGGTCACCCAACCTCATTAAAACATGGATTTCTCCTTTTATTATATAATTATTTTGTGAATTTTTCTACAGGTATCGAGGGTTTTCTATATTTTTCAAGTCATTACAAGTATTTCTAAAGGTGTTGAGGTTTATAAAAATACAACTAAAAACATTTAAATACTAGTGAAAAGCATGTGAAGTTATATAGACTCGTCATTCGCAAGGTTAAAAAGTGTATGAATCAGATGGACCATACTATGACCTAGAATGATTTACACAATTTTGTACAAGATAAATTTCTATGCATAATATTAGAAATAAATATTATTTTAGTTTAGTTCATCCATTCTAGTTAGTATGCACACCTATATCACTTTTGTATCTCTCGATTCCAACTAATTCTTTATCCCTTATTTTATTTTACAATATCGTTTCATCATTATATAATTTTGCGATGTATTAATAGTTATATTCTATATTTTTATGGTTAATGTGGATCAATTAATCAAAATATCAACCTATAAAAAAATTTAATTATTGGTAAAAGGTTTTGGTGGGACCTTACCGAGGGTTATAACAAAAGGCTCGATAGCTAAAAAAAAGAAATATAAAATAGTGTGGTTTTTTATCCATGGGGTCCATACCCCAACCAAAAGAGGACAAAATAGGAAAAAACAAAAGAAGGGGCCATCTCGCCTGAATGAGCCCAACAAGAACCATCGACAACAAAACTATAGCTAGAAAACAACACAAAAACAATTGCACTAAGAACAAGGAGCCAACAACCCTACCCAACATATTTACTAAAAACTTTAATAACCACCTTGAAAGCCTGATAGAGTTTCAGGGAAATGGTGATAGTGGGGTCCCATTTGAGGCTTTGAAATTTCTTGTAATCTTTCCATTCTTCCAAGCCATGTCAGGAATTCCACTAGAGTCACAAATTTGGCAGATATGAACATGCATAAGATCCATAATGGCATTGTGCATAGCCAAGTAATTGTTTTTTTTTTCCTCTAGAGCTTTAATCTTAGTATCCAGAGAAAAAATTTCTTCTTTGAGGTCGGTGTTAGGGTCCAAGGCTTGAACTTTAACAATAGACTTAAGCAGGAATTCTACATTTTCCTCAAGGGTTTTAACCACATTAGCTTGCATGTTGAATTTATTGATTAAATTGGAACCATCTTCCATGACAAGGAGGAAAATTGGAGGGCTATCTTCCACCATGATGTATTCACCTGTGTTGGTTAGATACCACAACTTCCTTGCCCTTCCTACTATTATGGAGAACCCTTTTTGGGGGTGGCTCCGAGACAGAGTCCCAGTACATGGGATTTTTTTGATCGAATGCGAGTTTGTTTGGGAAGGGGAGAAGCCACAACATGGCAGGGGTCATTGGAAACAACACTAGTCAAGTACTGATTAATGAGATAAATGACACCCTGGTGTAGGGGGATAGTCCTCTTATGACCCTGAACTTCAAGAATAAAATTTTCCATGGACTGCAGAATGTAGTAGGAGAGACTCACCTTCACCTCACATTTGAAGTGATTAAGTAGGACCAGGTGATACTTTGCGAGATTGTGGAGAATATTCCTTCAAGTGTGACATAATGCACCATCATATGAGCCACCTCATCATAAGGCATCGGGATAGAAGAAACTAGAATGCCTTCCTTTTTGATGTTGAGCTTTTTTCCATCGTCCAAAAAAGATTTTCTTTAACTTCCTTATCAATCTTGTTCCTAAAGAATTTATTCCCCTCCATGTTGAGACCGGTGATAAAAGAGATGAATTCCTCAGTGATTTGGAAGTCCCTTTCACCAAAAGAGACATTACGGTCTTTCTAATTCACCATGAATTGTAAAGAGATATACTGGTCATGTCCTTTTATGTGTTGGATGAATTCAGTGAATCCCTCCATATTTATGGTCTCCCAAAGCTCAATTTGTTCCTACCATTGAGGATCAAGATAGGTTCCACGTGATAGGGGCACCACCCATTCTAAAAACCCTCTGAGATTTCCTAGTCTAAACTAGAGGCTATGGACATTATACTTCCCAACATCTCTTTGACATCCTATATGTGTGTGTTTTGCAGAATTAAATATTTCTCCCTTAAATGTTCAGTATGGAAAATCACTTAATTTTCACAAGCATGGAAGAATAAATTCGGGCATGCCCAAATTGCCATGGAGATCTAGCTTTGGGATCACACACATGCTAGCACCACCGACTGAGAAGTACTAATGAATTTTTCATTTCATTTGAAATGATATTTCTAACTTTGGTAGGAGTGTCATTGAAGTCATGTCATTCTTTGTAATCATTAATACAAACTCCAATGTTAGCAAGCAAATCTACATATTTGTTCCCTTCTCTATACACATGCTTGAAAATGATGTTAAGACCATTGCATAAATTATGAGCTTCATTAATGAAATCCCTAATGGTCCAACTAGGATTTAGGGATTTAGTAAGAGTATTGACAATATTCATTGAGTCACCTTCGATAATGATGTTTCCCATGTTGAGTTTCTTAGCAATTCTGATCCCTCAGAGAGCTATTAAGGCCTCAAAGTAGTGGTTAGTTTGCTTACCCATGGGACCAACATAAGCTGCAATAAGATGACCCTTGTGATTTCTGATTAGACCACCTCCTCCAACTAGACTAGGGTTTCCTTTGGAGGCACCATCAAAGTTCAACTTATACCAACCTTTAGAAGGGGGAATCCATTGTACAGTAGACCTATCAATGCTTTGAATGGGGGTGGTACACTGTTGTAAATCAATATTCCATGCCTTAAGATATCTGACCTCCTCCTGTGGATATGTGGCTTTTTTAGAAGGTTTGAATTTCAAGATGTTTTCTTTGGTAGCCACAGTGATTTTGTTGAGGATACTTTTAATGCTCCTATTGATATCTCTAAAAATGATCAAATTTTGGGCTTTCTAGATTCTCCAGATGGTGTGAGGGAATATGATTTTCCACACCTACAAAGAAAAGCATGTTTAAAAGGAGGTTTCCATTACAGCCAGGCTTGTGTGATATCCTCAGGAAAAGACCAATTGACTTCAAACCTGTTAAAGATGAGCTTCCAAAGAGATCTAGTAATTGGGCAATGAAGAAAAAGATGTTGGATTGTTTCATTATCCATCTTACAATGATAACATCTGTTCGGCATGGTAGACCCTCTTTTGATGAGGTTGTCTATGGTAAGTATGCCTTTGTTGAGAATGAACCAGAGGAATTGATTGATTTTTGGGGTAAGCTCTTTGAACCAAATCTTGTTCCAAGGGAAGTTATTGATAGGTTCATTGGAAAACATCGATATCCTGATCTCATCAAATAGTTTCCATCGAATGAAGAAACCTAGTTAAACTCATCCTGATTTTGGGTTTGACTAATGGGGATGAGGTTCAATGTGGTTTGAAGTTCACCAAGAAGCTCCTTGTGAACTGATGTAAAGGCCTCAAGGTTTTTCCAATGTAATTTTCCATCAGTGTTTTGAATGTAGTTACAGACTTGTTGTCCCAACGCTACAAAAAGGTTGTCTTTTAGTTGCTCCCAGTGTTCATTATTTGAAAGAGCACTAAATTCAACCTAGCTGTCTTTCCAGAAATGTATGCTCTCACTCGTGCCCAGTGCCCATTTGCATCCATCGGCTAGCTCTTTTCTGATCTTGATGATGTTGTTCCAAAAAATAGATCCCAATGGTGGCTGGCATTATTAAAGTAGTCCATAGTACTTCCTTGATTAAGATATTTGGCTTTGATGAGGTTGGTCCAAGGTTGTTCCTCCTTCACCAGTCATCATCCCATTTTAGAGACGAGAGCAACATTCATGGTGTGAATTTTTTTGATGCCTACGCCTCCCGGTTTTTGTTGTTACATGCTTTATCCCAAGCCACCAAGTGCATCCTATTCTTATCTTTAGTACTGTCCAAAGAAAAAAAAATTGGATTCTTTCAATTTTTTCAACAATAGCCACTAGAATAAAGAATAAGGACATGATGTAAATCAGAAAGTTTTAAAGCATGCTCTTAATAAGAAGGCATTTCCCAACACTTGAAAGGATAGAGCCCTTCCAACCAAAAAGATTTCTCTGAAACCTGTCCAGCAAGGTGTTCCACACACTCATTTGGATCTTGTTTGTGCCAAGAGGAAGACCTAGGTAGGTAGTAGGTAAAGAGTTAATTTCACAACCCATGATTTGTGTAATTTTCCTTTTTCTTACAGGAGGAGTATTGAAGAAGTATAAAGAGCTTTTATCAAAATTGATTTGTTGTCCCGAAGCTTCTTCATATAGCTGCAGAATATGTTTCATATTTCTGGCTTCGAGGATAGAGGCAAGAAGGAGCAGGATAGTGTCATTAACAAACTTTTGATGTGAGACCATGATGTCAAAGGAAGAGGGTCTGAATCCTTTGAGGTAGCCCAAAGAAACAACTCTATTGATTGTATGACTGAGGCTATCCACCATGATGATGAAAAGTATGGGAGAGATAGGGTCTCCTTGTCGGATACCATGACTGCTCGGGAAGAATCCCACCGGGATGCCATTAACAATCACCGAGAATATTGGTGATGAAATACATGTCCATATGATTTTTCTAAACCTCTCGTCAAAGCCAAAAAATTCAGCACTTGATCAAGAAAAGACTAGGAAACTCTGTCAAAGGATTTGTTCATGTCAAGTTTTAGCACCATACCTGTTTTTTTCTTTTTTCCATCGAGTGTATGGTTTCATGAACCATAATAACTCCATCTTGGATAAGTCTTCCTTTTACAAATCCCCCTGTTGGCTTGAGATTATATTCAAAAGAAGCGGTTGTATCCTTGAGGTGAGGATTTTGGTGAATATTTTATAGAGCACATTGGAGAGGCTTATGGGTCTGAAGTGCTTGAATTCCTTCGCCCCAAATTTTTTAGGGATTAGGACAATAAAAGTGTTATTTATTTCCTTGATAATTCTGCTTGTCCTAAAGAATTCATTTACAACTTTGAGTAGGTCATCCACACAAGTCTCCCAACATTTTTGATAGAAGAAAGCAGAGAACCCATTGGGGCCTTGTCTCCTTCCATGGAGAAGACTGCTTTCTAAAGTTCCTCTAAAGTAGCAAGTTTAGCAAGAGTGCCAAACTCTTTGGGTCTAACCAAGTTGCTAGGAATAGAGTCTAGCAGCTTGTTAGCAGCTTCTTGAGACAATGGAGGACTGTCATTCAATAGGTTTTTGTAAAAATTAACAGCTTCTTCTTTGATGGAGTTGGGATTCGATTTCGTAACTCTAGCTTGATTTGTAACTTCAGATATTTTATTGTGTGCCCTATGTTTTAAGGTTGTCATATGAAATAACTTTGTGTTCTTATCTCCATCTTTGAGCCAGATAGCTCTGGATTTAAGCCTCCAGTAGGATTCTTCCCTAGCACAAATAGTGTGGAACTCTGCTAAGAGATTTTTTTCATGAGTGTAATCCTCTTGACTCATGCCATAGGTAACCACTTTATTTTCCAATTCTTCAATGTCTTCTTTGATATTTTTTCTGATTGAAGATATTGCCAAAAACTTCTTTGTTCAGACCCTTACCTTTTTTGACATTTTTGATTTTTTGGACAATTTTTTATTGAGTTCTTCCTTCCACTTGAATCCCCCACCACTCTTTGATTTTTTTCTAGAAGATCCGGATGGTCAAACCAAATTTTTTGGAATTTGAATGAGGACTGAGTAGGTCTCTCATTATTTACCAATTTCAAGACAATGGGATTGTGGTCAGAGGCGATTCTAGGAAGAGATGAGAGATGAAATTCTTGATTAAGTATATAATCAATGGATAGGAGTGCTCTATCAAGTTGTATCTTGGATGAGGTTATTACCAATTCTCTTTTTGGACCAGGTGAAGGGATTTCCATTGAGTTCCAGATCTAAGAGTTTAGCCTTATCAATGAAATCAGTAAGATCATCCATTCCAACAGTATGTTCATGTGTTCCCCCTCATTTTTTAGCAATGGAGAGAGGGGAGTTGAAGTCTCCCATGAGCAACCAATTCCAACTAGAGAAGGAATTTTGGAAGGTTAACAAATCCTTCCAAAGTTGTCTTCTACCATGGAGAGTGTTAGGTGCATAGATCACCAAGAGAATCTAGTGACATTTGTTATCATCAGTATGAAAAGAGAGCACTATATGGGAATGAGAGGAGAGGATAAGCTTACCAGTAACCTTGGAAGGGTCCCAGAACTACTATACCTCCTAAAGCACCTTTTGAATCAACAACCCCATTCAACCTTTTCCAAATATTCTTTCAGTAAACTTTTAAGTTCTTAAAACTCATTTTAGTTTCTTGAACAACCATAATAGAATGGTTGCAACTTCTTCTCAAATCCTTGAGTGTACATTGTTTTCCACTTCCATTAAGGGATATAATGTTCCAAGAAATGATCTTCATTAAAAAATACGAGGAGAGGAGTGGACCAGATGGTCCAGAGAAGACTGAGTGCCATCATCAAAAGCTTTGTTGATCTCCTTCTTTCTTTTATCATTTTAGAGGGTATACCCTTTGTAGTGTTAGCACCTATTTTTTCATGTCTTTTAGTAGACCTAGTTACCCTTTATGTGGAAGTGGCCCAGTTATTAGGAGAATTCTTCTTATCAAAGAACAGGGTGTTGGGTATATTTTCAAACCCCTTAGATTTTCTCTTTTACGCATACTAGGGTAAACTTAGGAGAGTTTGTATTATCCTCGAACAGAGTCAAGGCTTGGGTAAGTTCCCGTCCTCCTTGACATGATTGGGGTTCTTCAAAGAATCCAACCTATAACATATATTGCATACTAATCTTATTATAATATTATATTTGTAGGTGGTAAACATTTTGTGAACGACACTTGATCTTAAACAATCTTTAACCACCATAAGGTTTCTTATTTATAAATTTGTATAGGGTTTGAAATCATATATACTTCTTATTTATATTTGTTTTATACTCTAAATTTTGTTATCAAATTATAGGGTTTCCTCGTTATAAAATCGCTTTGTGTGGCATATCTAAAAATTAACGGCTATATTTTCAAATACCCTTGAGGTTTTTCCCTTTTTTTTATTAACTAAAAAAAACCTTATTTTGTTTTCCCTAAAATTTGGCACATTTTTTAGAATTATAAAATATCCATTTTTGTAATAAAAGAATAATTTGGAAAATATACAATTTTTCACAAATCCTTGGATTTTTTGTTCATCCTATTCTATTTTTCAAAATATCTATTTTATTAATTTGATGACTATTACTTTTTCTCTAAAATTCATTATTTGGGCATATCTCTACTACTAACATTAGGATTACTCTTATCCATCTCCAAGCACCCCATTTTTGGCTCTATCTTCTATGTTGTCCTTGATGTATGATTCATTTGTTCTAATCCTATTATTTATTATGATTTTTGTTTACCATGGATATTTCTTAGGGTTCCCCATTTCATTCCTTGATTTCATTCACCATAAACCTATAGGTTTTGATAGTATAACTGATTTTTTTAGACCTCCTTGATATATCATAACACATCCCTTACGTATGTGGTGATGCATGAACATCACCTTAGAATGCTACTTTTGATAAAAAGTTAATTTTGAGCATGATTGGGGGATCAAATTGGGTTGGTTGATGTGGATAAAGGTCATTGGAAAGCTTATAAATTCAAATTTTGATCTATATGATTTTTCCCTCCAAAACTCATTTTTATTTCTTAAATAAGGTATTTTCACCTTTTTGGTCAATGTTGTCTTGTGGGTGTTTTGGTAGGTGTTTAGGAGGTCTTAGGAGTGCATGAATAAGATGTAAACCCTTCTTAAGGGTGATTATCTATGGCTCAATATTTTTGTATGAAAATTTTATTTGTAAGCTCTTGACTCAATCATGTGACTTGAGTTAAGAGGTCTTATGTAAGGTTAAGTTAGGTCAATAACTAGGAAAATTTAGTTAGGAGGAGGATATATTCTAATGAAGGGAGGTTGGAGAGGTAGAGGGTGGATTTTTACATGATCATGTATGAAAATTTATGAGGAAATATGTTTTCATGAAGAAAAAGGACTTTGTATATGTGAAACAAGTCAAGAAGGGTAGATTTTGGAATAAGAAACTTCAACTCTTTTATGTGAGAGTAACGAATCTATTGTTATATATGATTATACAATGTGATTTAAGGATTTTCTAGTTTATTTCAGATTCCGTAGACTTTCAAACATGTATTAATTGAACAAATTGTATACACATGTCGGTAATGGTAAGAAACTCGATCTTGAAGAGGTTTATCTGTCATTTCATGAAATTTTTAGTTCTATTTCCAATTACTACTACTTTGGAATGTTGATATGGCTTTCACATAACTTCACACTAAGTTTTGTGGCTTGAAACTTTGTTTAAAATATTAAAACCCATTTTCCTCTCTTACAGGGTATGGGTAAAACCCTAGGCAAGGTTTGGTGAAAATGCATTGTTTGAAGGACTTAATCAATGAATTAACTTATGATATTTGCAAAAAAACATCTAATCCATTCCTACATTGAGAATATT
Organism: Taxus wallichiana var. yunnanensis; assembly: GCA_018340775.1. NCBI lineage: Eukaryota > Viridiplantae > Streptophyta > Pinopsida > Cupressales > Taxaceae > Taxus > Taxus wallichiana. Next base: position 448,240,088 of record CM031234.1, on the reverse strand, counting down.
AATGTTTTAATACTTTATATTCCCCCACATTCTTGAATATGATAATAGTTTTCTCTTAGAGAAATATTGTTCCAAAAAGGCCTAAGGAGAAAATGTTTAGTGTGAAGGAATAAAACATGGAATCTAGAGCTAATATTTGTAATAAATCATTGCACACATGTCTTCTCACATATCATGAAGGTTTTTATGTTTATTTTTACCTCCTCATCTTGGAATTTATATCATTTTTCTTTCTAGTTGTGATTGTCCTAAGCAAGAGACCCAATCGCAATAACCAACTTAGTGAAACAGAGGTCAAATATTGGATTTTGAATATATAACTTGGTGTGCAACTAAAATATGGTAATTGGTAATTGAAAATATTTTTATATTGTTTTCAATCCCCATGATTCAAAATATATGCTTTGAAAACCATTGTAGCAAGGCTACAAGTAAGAAGAGTTAGTTGAATAAGAGAGGGTAGTGAAAGGAGAATAAGCCTTAGGAGTTGGTCAATAAAATTTTGTATGAGGTTAAAGATCTTAAATGGGTGTCCAAATGTGGCCCTAATTTTTATAGTTTTTTTACTTTATTTCCAACTTGTAGTGCCCACTTTCCTTGGACACTATTCAAATACTGATCCTGACACTATTGATCACATTTTGGATATTATTATGTTTTGATGTAGTATGATGTATCAGGGATTATTATGGACATTATTATATTTTGATTACTATGATGGTTAGATGTTAGATCTTGGATTAGTATTGATCTGGATTCAAATATTTTGCTTGATGATCAGTGAGACATTATTATTATTATGTGGATGATGATATACTGGTTGACATGGATAGGTTATTGATGTTGATTTTAGACATGTGACATTGATATTATGAATAGCTCTAGCATAGGGATCTATTGGATGATGATATAGTTGCAATTGAATTTAATAATAATGATAAACTCTTGATATTGTTGTGATTTGGATTTAATAATTATATGTTGATTCTATATCTTCTTGGATGTTCTGATATGGCCACGAGGCCGAAGGAGGTATTGTCATTTTACAGGTTAAAAATCACAACAATGTTGGGGGACTGGAGACTAACCATATTGGAATTCAGTGTGAAATCAACAAGGTCACCATGAAAACCGTGTTGAGTTGTATATTCTGTTTTGTTAGGATTTCCCATGGGGGATTTCCATTATTGTGACCATGGGGGCATATGTGTGTTTTATTTGTATGTTCCTTTTCAATATTTTTGTGTCTATTTTTATTTATATGGTGTTCCTTCTTTTAATAAATTTTTGTGATGTAATGTGAGAGTCATATAGTTAAATTTTAATTAAAATTAATTAGGATGTGGAATATAAATTAAATGTTGTTGCTTGATTATTAATTAAATTTGAATTATATTATGTATCACTATATGATAAATAAATAAATCTTATGTCAAAAGATTGAAATAAATGAATGTCATAGATATTAATGCATTTTGAAAGAGTGTGTAAGTTACCATGTAAGGATGTGTAAGAATTTGTAAGAGGTTGTAAGGCTGATTTTGGAAGGTCAAACACTCCTTCCTCTTTGAAATTCGAATTTAGCCTTGAAGGAAAAATTTGGAGGCTTGTGGGACAAGTTAAGCTTGTCCCACACCTCTCAAAACCTCCACCAACCATGATTATTGTTTTGGAGTCAAAATAAATCTATTTTATTATGTTTTGATATGATTTTGTGCAAGTATTGAGTTGCACTTGTCTTACAAATTTTTAATACATTCCTTTTGGAGTATGGGCTAAATTGAAGTATGTAAGTGGTTTTCATTCTCATTTATTGTGATTTATTTGTTGATGTTGATCCTTCTTGGGAGATTGAGGAAAAATGATGTGGCATCCCACTTGGAATCCACATCATCCTCTCCCCACCTTCTCCTTTAAAAATTCAAATTCCTCCTCATTTTGGGGTTGTTGAAACTTTGTTATTGCACTCTTGGGTCAAATTTTTTTCTCTTGCCTTTGGAACTTGCTTTGTGGAAGAGCTTAGATTGATTCACATGCTTGTACATTGTTGTTTTGGGACTGTGTTTGAGTATCAAAAAAACTGTTGTTTTAGAAACAAGTCTCCATTATGGAGAGGTAGGCTCTCACTCTTTTAAAATTGTTGTTTTTCCCTCTTTTAGCATGAAATTTTGAATGTGTTTGTGTTTGCAATTCTTAGAGGGATGGGTAGAATGCTTAAGTCATGGTGTGGAGAGAAGACTATGAGGTTAATCGAGAGGAGGGATAAGGGATTTACCATTGGCACTTATCTTGAGGAGGGAGTGTTGGTTTGGAATCCACCTAGGAAAAGAATATGCATGCATTTTACTTGGGGGGAGGTATAAGGGATAAATTTGGAGGAGGGATAAGGAGGGCTTGAGGAGTGATAAGGTTTATGGGATGGTTATGTTCTTGCTGATTGTTGTAGGAGCATGTCCAATTTCAACATGGGAGGCATACGGAGACCTCCATAGCTCTTGCTCTTGTTTGGCTTGCTTGCTCAAGCCTTTGTGATTATATGACTATTTTCAAATGCATTTGATAACTACTTTGTTGTTTTGATTTGTGTCTTCATTGATTTTTGTGATATATGAGTGTTGCTTGCATGTGAAAGAAGTCCATGTTGCCATGAGTTGAATTATCATGCTCCATTTCAATATGGTTGGGGCTCAGGGGCCAATGGGGAAAGATGGATTCTCTTTTCCCATTGGGTATCTTGGTTGGGTGGAGAGCATTGCCTTTCCCCCTTCCTTGTTGTGATTAAAAGATAAAAGATGAAGAAATCAGCCTATTGTTGTTTGGAGCTTGGAGAAATCAGTTTGACAGTCATTCCCTTTTGAGCAAGTTCATTGTAACCTTCCCACTTTGAAGTGGATGATTTGTATTGTTAATTGTAATGAGAAGACATCTTGTATTGAAATTAAAAGGTTGAAAGTGATAAGTGAATTGTAAAGAATTATTATTCCATACTGTGTTTTGAGAAGAATGTGAAAGAAAGAAATATGTATTGTGCATTGTAACTTGAAATTCAAAGAAAGAGATAAACTGTTGAATTATTTTGGAAATCAAATAAATAATTACATTCCTTTCTCAAACTTTCATTGTTGTATTAGATTCGAGTTGTTGTTGTGAAATGAAAACTCTGTTTTGAAAGAGATTAAGAAATAGCATTGCCAATAAATGTATTGTGTTTGAAATCAAAACTAGAGTTTAAACTTTGCATATGAACTGATCAATTAATTGTTCAAATCAATTGAATGTCTTAGATAAGATTTGAAATGCCTCCCCATATTTGGAAGATGCAAATTGGTTAATAAACTTGTTAGCAAATGATCTTTGTTTCTTTCTTTAATTCTGGCAATGAATTTCATCAAAAATGTATAGTTCAGATTTTTAGTTAAAATTGAGAAAGGAAACAAAGTATTTTAGATGTATTAGGTCCTATTGAACCCACATTGAACTTCATATTTAAGAAAATATCTCAAAAACTCTATCAAATCCAATTTTAACTTCACAATCCAACTTAATATCAAAAAACGTAAAATTTACCAAATGCAACCCAATATCCAAATTGGACCTTGAAAATATACTTAAACTTACCCAAGACCATTTCCCAATGCTCAATTTACATGCTTAGAAGAAGAAATATCAAAATTGAATCAAATCTTATAAGTTGAAAATTGCTAGTTTTAAAATTATAAACCCTGCAGATCTATTTCTTAAAATTGACCCCGAAAATTTACCAAATTCCAAAATTGATGATTTTATGCAAAGAGGACTCCGAGAGCTTTCTGGAAAGTCCTTTTTGCCTAAAATGGAGCTTCCTATCAAAAGTTATGGCCATTTGAAGTTTTACTTCAAAATGGCCATCCCAAACCAAAAATGAAATAATTCGACCTTAGAAAAATTTAAATTTTGAACTTTAGAATAATTTCTTAAAAAGTTCCACGGCCCCACCACCCTCTCATCCTATCAAAATTTGAAGTCACCATGTGGCACCTTTTGAGGGGCTTGCAAAATTTTCGGATCAAAACGGAAAACTTAACCATTTTTGCCTTTGGAAAATTTTCACTTTTCTCCCCAACCCCACATCCCACACCAATCACGTGCTGACACGTGGCAGGGAGGGCCCGAGGATTTAGAATTGAAAACTTAACATTTTACACTTTTGGAAAAATTTCACTTTTTCCTCCACCGACCCGCATCCCCGCAGCCAATAGGGTGTTGACACATGTCCCCATGGGTGTGCGGGTCCATGCAATTCTTTTAACCTTTTAACCCCTTGGGTGAAAAATCAAAATTTTCTCCACCAGCCCGCGGCCAATCACAAAGTGCCACATGGCCATTTGGGCAAGCGCGGAGGCACAGAGGAAAATTTTCCTTCGAAAATTGAAAACTTGGTTTTGGGAAAAATTTCATGTTTTTTCCCGCGACCCACCGCCCGAACCAATCACGTGATGACACGTGGCATTTGGGGGCGTCGGCGGGGCACGAAGGCATTTTCTCCCTAACCCCGCGGACTTCTAAGGGAAAATTTTCCCCTAAAACTCCGCCCGGCCATAACTTGAGTTTTACAAGGAGTTAGGAGGACTTCTTTATATGGTTGGAAAGGTGAGGAAATTTCCTATCCAATGAGCCTATTTTAGAAAAGTTTTGATAAATCTAAGTGTGTGAAAAATCCAGTTGAAGTTCAGGGCTTGTTAGAGAGCAGGCCTTGGGATAAATTTCTCCCTGAACCTTAGTAAAACTTGTAACCTCAAAATTGGAACCTTGTAAACTTGTTATAAGATAAAAATAGAAATATTTTGTTTGGTTAATCAGAATCTATTCCGAACCTATTTAGTTTCAAACTAGTGTCTTGCAACTTAGTTATAGACTCTTCTTAAAAAAAAATATTCCATAATTTTCCTAGTTTGTTTCTTGGTCTCAAGTGGTAGTTGAAGCGGGCATTACACTTGGTATCAGAGCGATGGTTCAAAAGCTTGGACCATTGGGCACACTAGAAACATTGAGACTTGAAACCTAAAACTAGCAAATTGATAATCTAGAAAACAAAACTGTTTGAAAATTGTTCATGTTAGTAAACTTAGAAAACTGAAGGAAACTCAAGGTAATGAACTAACTCCCACTCTAGTCTGTGTAGGGAGCTCAAACAGTAGGAGGAACATTCACAGAGACTCAAAGTCACCACCACCACCACCACCACCAGACCAGGGTTTAACAACTATCCTACCATAGATTTTGCAAACCCTCCAGGATGTTAATGCTGCCCTACATGTAGGATTAGTAGGAGGGCACTCAAGCAGGCGAGATAGAGTTACTTCCATAGAGGGACATGCACCTCCTCCACCCAGTGAGGAGGATGGAGGAGAGAATTTTCATGGAGATTCAGCTATAACAGAGTCTCCCTTGAGGGGACATGGTGACCGTATTTTAGGATAGAGAGAGAGGTCTCGAGCCCTAGGCTCGGGGATAGGCAGGTGGAGAGGCCTAGAGGCCGTCAAACCATAGTTGCGGATCACATCAGGGAGATCCTGAAGCTTAGGCCCTCACATTATTCAAGTGACACAGGGGGATTTCAGGCAGAGGCTTGGCTAGTTAGCTTGAGCGGTTGCTTCAAGTTTTGTCCTTGTTCTAGCAACATGAAAGCTCGTGTTGCAATCCATATATTGAAAGACAGAGCTAGAGTATGGTGGAGGACAAAGGAGAAAAAGCTCCATATAGACTCAAAGACAAAATTTTTCCAAGGAGTCAGTTTGAGGAGAGATTCAAGAGCAGATACTTGCCATGGAGATTCATACAAGTAGAAGATCGATGAGTTCCATGATTTTTGACAGATTCCCTTATAGTGGCAGTATGAGAGTAGGTTCCTGGACTTGCTTTAGTACATTGATTGCATGCGGGATGAGCGGTGGGGATCCATAGGTTCATTCAGGGCCTTAATTTGAACATTGGAGGTGTAGTACCCATCCACCGCCAACAAAATTAGTTAGTGAGAGTTGAGAAGGCCTACATTGTAGAGAGACTCTCGGGGGTAAAAAACCCTAAATGTTTGAAAAATAGAGGCTAGAAGTTTAGGGTCAAGAGCCGTATTCAGGCCGGGATAAATTTCTTCTTGCAGGATAGTAGATCGAGGGGGTCGGCCACTCCTCCTCGTGGTGGTCGAATTCTTTGCGTCATCTTTCGAGCCATAGCAAAGCAGCAATTCCGCCCACCTTTTAGGCCTCCTCGAGAGCCGAGTGCACGAGAGGTCGAGCATGGGGCCTCTTAGGGGTCCCACCAGACACAGGTGGAGCTAGAGCTCGGTCGGTAGGATCTCGACCATAGAGGCCATTTTTCATGGCTAGATCATCGGAAAATGACAACACCTACCTCTAGGGCACCTTCCGGCATTGTTGTTGTTTCACACAAACTTTCATTCGGGAATAGAGTTGCTTCTATCCTTTCATTCTCTTGAGAAACAGAGATAAGGGTTAGGGCTAGGAGGAATACTTGTTGAATGTTGGGAAAGTGTGCGCGTCCATAGAGATCGGATCGATTGTGAAGAACTCCTTTTTGTCCTGGGAAGGACTACTTGTAAATAAGAATGCAAGACCACTAGATTTTAGTTAGACAACAAGTGAGGAACCGCCTTAAGCCCGGAAATATTAGACTTCCTTTTGAAGGTGGTCAGTTCCCCATTTAATATGAATTAAAGAAAAATGATAACAAAGAACTACAAGATAATACTTACTGGTTCCTGATGAAGATACAGGTCCAAGGAATGTGGTGGCGATAGTAAGGCTTAGTTGTTAGATTCCAAGATTGGAAAGCGAGCTGATGAAGCTATCCTCATTCTTTTCCAATGCTTGAACAAGGGTGACAACGATCCAGGCTCGAGTTTATAGATCTTATAGATCGATGCTCTTCTCTGCAAACTCTTCTCTTTTCTTCACTTGTCTCTGTCTTGCAAATGAATTCCAGATCCTTTGTTTTTGGCTGGGGAAGGTCATTTACAGGGAACCGATGGCGGTCGAGTAGGGACCGATGTCGGTTAGGTCAAAGTTGGCTATTTTTAGTAAAATAGCCAACTTTCCCTCCTTTTCTCCCAAGGGATCAGTTGTGGGCTTGGTCAAGTTATTATTAGGTTTGTTTTGATGTGGGTGAGGGGTGATGAGTCATGGGTGTGAGTCTGGACCAAGTCATAGGTCTTAATTAGGTTGGTTTAGGGTTAGGGCTAGGTCATGATGAGGTGGCAAGGTGAGGTGGCAGGGGTGGAGATGTGGATTTATTAATTATATGGTAATTAATAAATAATTAAGTGTGTAAGGTTTAGGTGGTGAGGTATGGTTAGGTTGCGAGGTGATATGCGGGGTACAGGGCGTCGTAAGACCCAAATTTGGTGTCTACATCCGTAGTTTGGAGAACTTCGGTGGTTGTTTCTGTGTGAAGCGGCGGGACACTTTTGGAGAGATTTCCCCCAAAACCATAATAAGGGTAAGGCACCCATCTCAGAGCCTAAAATCGGAGACATGGGATGGAGTCATAGGATCTACATAGTGGTTGAGAACTACCAGGCCAAGCACCAGAGCACAGTCATTGAGACCACAGGTAGTATTGGAGGTGTTCCTACCTCCATAATTTTTTACTCTAATTCTTTTGATTCATTTATTACACCATCCTTAGTAGAGTGATGTAGGCTAGTGGTTGTTAGACAAGGTCATAGTTAGGATGTCGAGATGGCTTCGGGAGCCAAGGTCTCTATAGACTCCTTAGTAAGGAGTGTGTTGTTAACTTGGGACCTTTCACCACCACTTTAGATCTCTACATACTTCCTTTGTGCTCGTATGGAGTCATTTTAGGCATGGATTGGTTGTCTACACATAGGGCTAGGATGGATTGCTATCATAAGACTATATCTTGTGCAGATGATCTTGGAGTTGAGTCGGTGATTTCTAGGGTCAGGAGACCCGTTTCTATTCACACTATCTCCGCTATGCAGCTCAAGCGGTGTGTGCGACAGGGTTGTTAGATGTATGCAATCACAGTCAGTGACAGGGTAGAGGATGGGTCTAGTGGGCCATCACTAGATGACCATCCCATTTTGAGAGAGTATGTAGATGTTTTTCTAGGGGAGCTACCGGGATGCCACCCCCATGTGAGATTGATTTCCATATTGATCTAGTTCTAGGAGCAGAGCCTATCTCACGAGCTCCTTATCGGATGACCACCCTAGAGCTCTGTGAGCTCAAGTTGTAGCTAGAGGGCCTTCTAGAGAAAGGCCTTATCCATCCTAGTGTATCCCCTTGGGGTGCACCGGTTATATTTGTTAAGAAGAAGGATGGATCTCTTGTGGTTGTGCATAGACTACCGCTAGCTTTGAATAAGGTAACAATCAAGAATCATTATCCCCTGCCTCACATTGATGACTTGTTTGATCAAATGAAGGGAGCCACGGTGTTCTCTAAGATTGATCTCAAGTTAGGGTACCATCAGTTGAGGATTACGGAGGCAGACATTCATAAGACTACTTTTCGTATGAGGTATGGGCACTATGAGTTCACAGTGGTGCCCTTTGGTTTGACGAATGCCCCCGCAGTATTCATGAGTTTGATGAATGGGGTATTCAAGACCTTTCTAGATCACTTCGTGCTCATCTTTCTTGATGACATTCTAATTTACTCACATACGCGTGAGGAGCATGAGAGGCACCTTTGTCAAGTTCTTCAGTGTCTTCGTGAGCAGCAGCTTTATGGGAACTTGGAGAAGTGTGCTTTCTTTCAGTCAGAGATTTAGTACTTGGGTCATATCATCTTAGGTGAAGGTATCGTAGTCAATCCTTCCAAGATTAGAGCCATTATGGATTGGCCAACACCCACTACAGTGATAGAGGTGCGCAGCTTCATGGGGTTAGCAGGTTACTATAGGAGATTTGTTCAGGATTTCTCTCGGATAGCGCACCCCATCACCTCCCTTCAGCGAAAGGGAAGAAGTTTGTTTGGATGGATAGATGCGAGTAGGCCTTTAGGACACTGAAGGAATGCCTCACTATAGCACCCATTCTTGTAGTGCCGGATCCACAGGGTGAGTTCTTTGTTTGCACAGATGCTTCTTTAGCAGGGCTTGGAGGTGTGTTGATGCAGGATGGCAGGGTTATAGCTTTTGAGTCTCACAAACTCAAGGATCACAAGCTTAATTATCCTACCCATGATCTTGAGCTTGCGGTAGTTGTGCATGCTTTGGTTAGATGGAGACATTTTCTTCTTGGACGGAGATTCACACTCAGGATAGACCATTTGAGTCTTTGCCACCTCTTCACGCAACCCAATCTAAACGCTTGTCAGAGGCATTGGATGGAGTTGCTTTGTGAGTATGACATGGAGATAGAGCATGTGAAAGGGAAGGAGAATGTGGTTGCAGATGCTCTCAGTAGACGGAGGCATTTGAGCATGGCTACTTTAGTGAGCATAGATTTATAGAGCAGGATTCTTCAACAGCTTCCTCTTGACAGTTTTTACATTGTAGCTCAAGTAGAGATTGAGTCCCAGAGCCCCCTTGAGGGGAAATTTGATGGTTTCTCACTAGAGGTAGATGGTCTTCTCAGGCACAGAGGTCAGATATATGTTCCCAGAGATGGAGGCTTGAGGCAGGACATCTTGACAGAGGCACATCGTGCACCCTATTCAGCCCATCCTGGGGTGAAGAAGATGCATACCACTTTGAGACAGCTATATCACTAGAGAGGTCTTCGTAGGGATGTGGCTCAGTTTGTGTCACAGTGCTTAGATTGCCAAAAGTGAAGGCCAAACATCAGCATCCAACTGGCCTTCTTTTTCCTCATGCTATACCGAAGTGGAAATGGGACACCATTTCCATGGATTTCATTGTTGGGTTACCGATGTCGAGATATCACCACAATGCCATCATGGTCACGGTTGATAAATTGACAAAATTAGCTCACTTTTCACCGGTAAAGACCATGTATATAGCTAGTGCAGTGGCACGAGTCTACTTGGATGAGATTGTCAGGTTGCACGGATTCCACGGAAGATCATTTGTGACCGCGATCCTTTGTACACTTCCCATTTCTGGACTACCATGCAGTATGTTCTCGGGACAAATATTAACTTCAGCACATCTTATCACCCGAGAGAGAGAGATGGACAGAGACCAGTGAGTGAATCAGATTTTGGAGGATATGCTCAAGATGTACGTGATGGATCAGCGAGTAAGTGGGAGGAGTATCTGTACCTTGTGGAGTTTGCTTACAATAATAAATTTTAGAGTTCTATAGGCATGGCTCCTTTTCAGGCCTTGTATGGCAGGGAGTGCAGGACACCCCTTAGCTGGGACAGATTGGAGGATAGAGTATCCCTAGGACCAGCTCTTTTGTAGGACATGGAGCAGCAGGTAGTGTTGATCAAGTAGAGATTGCAGGAGGCACATGATAGGCAGAAGAAGTACGCTAATCAACATAGAACCGAGCATAATTTTGATGTGGTCATGAAGGTATTCCTTCATGTTAGGCCACATAAGAGCCCGATCCATTATGGAAAAGGTTCTAAGTTAGCTCCTCGATTCGTTGGACCTTTTGAGATCCTGGAGCGTATCGGCCCATTGGCTTACCGTCTAGCATTGCCACCCAGCTTGTCTCACGTACATGATGTGTTTCATGTTTCTGTTCTTAGGAGATACATCATAGATCCTTCTCACATGCTAGATTGGACATCATTGCAAGTATACAGGATCAAGGGCAGGTGATGGTGGAGCCCATCTGTATCATCGATCACAAGACCCTAGGCCTTCGAGGTAGAGAGATTGATCAGGTATGGGTGCAGTGGGACAGATATGATGAGACTGCAGCCACTTGGGAGGATGCTACTACTTTACGAGTGTAGTTTCCACATTTGTTCTAGTGACTTCCAGGAGGAAGTTGAGTCTAAGGGGAGGGGGATGTAGTGCCCACTTTCCTTGGACACTATTTAGATACTGATCTTGACACTATTGATCACATTTTGGATATTATTATGTTTTGATGTAGTATGATGTATCAGGGATTATTATGGACATTATTATGTTTTGATTAGTATGATGGTTAGATGTTAGATCCTGGATTAGTATTGATCTGGATTCAGATATTTTGCTTGATGATCATTGAGACATTATTATTATTATGTGGATGATGATATACTGGTTGACATGGACAGTTATTGATGTTGATTTTAGACATGTGACATTGATATTATGAATAGCTCTAGCATAGAGATCTATTGGATGATGATATAGTTGCAATTGAATTTAATAATAATGATAAACTCTTGATATTGTTGTGATTTGGATTTAATAATTATATGTTGATTTTATATCTTCTTGGATGTTCTGATATGGCCACGAGGCCGAAGGAGGTATTGTCATTTTGCAGGTTAAAAATCACAACAATGTCGGGGGACTGGAGACTAACCATATTGGAATTCAGTGTGAAATCAACAAGGTCACCATGGCAACTATGTTTGAGTTGTATGTTGTGTTTTGTTAGGATTTCCCATGGGGGATTTCCATTATTGTGACCATGGGGGCATATGTGTGTTTTATTTGTATGTTCCCTTTTCAGTATTGTTGTGTGTATTTTTATTTGTATGGTGTTCCTTCTTTTAATAAATTTTTAATGTGAGAGTCATATAGTTAAATTTTAATTAAAATTAATTAGGATGTGGAATATAAATTAAATGTTGTTGCCTTGATTATTAATTAAATTTGAATTATATTATGTATCACTATATGATAAATAAATAAATCTTATGTCAAAAGATTGAAATAAATGAATGTCATAGATATTAATGCATTTTGAAAGAGTGTGTAAGTGACCATGTAAGGATGTGTAAGAATTTGTAAGAGGTTGTAAGGCTGATTTTGGAAGGTCAAACACTCCTTCCTCTTTGAAATTCGAATTTGGCCTTGAAGGAAAAATTTGGAGGCTTGTGGGACAAGTTAAGCTTGTCCCACACCTCTCAAAAACCTCCACCAACCATGATTATTGTTTTGGAGTCAAAATAAATCTATTTTATTATGTTTTGATATGATTTTGTGTAAGTATTGAGTTGCACTTGTCTTACAAATTTTTAATGCATTCCTTTTGGAGTATGGGCTAAATTGAAGTATGTAAGTGGTTTGTCATTCTCATTTATTGTGATTTATTTGTTGATGTTGATCCTTCTTGGGGGATTGAGGAAAATGATGTGGCATCCCACTTGGAATCCACATCATCCTCTCCCCACCTTCTCCTTTAAAAATTCAAATTCCTCCTCATTTTGGGGTTGTTAAAACTTTGTTATTGCACTCTTGGGTAAAAATTTCTCTTGCCTTTGGAGCTTGCTTTGTGGAAGAGCTTGGATTGATTCACATGCTTGTACATTGTTGTTTTGGGACTGTGTTTTGAGTATCAAAAGAACTGTTGTTTTGGAAACAAGTCTCCATTATGGAGAGGTAGGCTCTCATTCTTTTTATTTTGTTGTTTTTCCCTCTTTTAGCATGAAATTTTGAGTGTGTTTGTGTTTGCAATTCTTAGAGGGATGGGTAGAATGCTTAGGGCATGGTGTGGAGAGAAGACTATGAGGTTAATCAGAGGAGGGATAAGGGATTTGTCATTGGCACTTGTCTTGAGGAGGGAGTGTTGGTTTGGAATCCACCTAGGAAAAGAATATGCATGCATTTCTTACTTTGGGGGAGGTATAAGGGATAAATTTGGAGGAGGGATAAGGAGGGGTTGAGGAGGGATAAGGTTTATGGGATGGTTATGTTCTTGGTGGTTGTTGTAGGTGGATGTCCAATTTCAACATGGGAGGCATAAGGAGACCTCCATAGCTCTTGCTCTTGTTTGGCTTGCTTGCTCAAGCCTTTGTGATTGTATGATTGTTTTCAAATGCAGTTGAGAACTATTGTCTTGTTTTGATTTGTGCCTTCATTAATTTTTGTAATATATGAGTGTTTCTTGCATGTGAAAGAAGTCCATGTTGCCATGAGTTGAATTATCATGCTCCATTTCAATATGGTTGGGGCTCGGGGGAAATGGGGAAAGATGGCTTCTCTTTTCCCATTGGGTATCTTGGTTGGGTGGAGAGTGTTTCCTTTCCCCCTTCCTTGTTGTGATTAAAAGATAAAAGATGAAGAAATCAGCCTATTGTTGTTTGGAGCTTGGAGAAATCAGTTTGACAGTCATTCCCTTTTGAGCATGTTCATTGTAACCTTCCCACTTTGAAGTGGATTATTTGTATTGTTAATTTTAATGAGAATACATCTTGTATTGAAATTAAAAGTTTGAAAGTGATAAGTGAATTGTAAAGAATTATTATTCCATAATGTGTTTTGAGAAGGATGTGAAAGAAAGAAATATGTATTGTGCATTGTAACTTGAAATTCAAAGAAAGAGATAAACTGTTGAATTATTGTTGGAAATCAAATAAATAATTACATTCCTTTCTCAAACTTTCATTGTTGTATTAGATCTGAGTTGTTGTTGTGAAATGAAAACTCTGTTTTGAAAGAGATTAAGAAATAGCATTGCCAGTAAATGTACTATGTTTGAAATCAAAACTAGAGTTTAAACTTTGCATATGAACTGTCAATTAATTGTTCAAATCAATTGAATGTCTTAGATAAGATTTGAAATGCCTCCCCATATTTGGAAGATGCAAATTGGTTAATAAACTTGTTAGCGAATGATCTTTGTTTCTTTCTTTAATTCTGGCAATGAATTTCATCAAAAATGTACAGTTCAGATTTTTAGTTAAAATTGAGAAAGGAAACAAAGTATTTTAGATGTATTAGGTCCTATTGAACCCACATTGAACTTCATATTTAAGAAAATATCTCAAAAACTCTATCAAATCCAATTTTAACTTCACAATCCAACTTACTGTCAAAAAAAGTTAAAATTTACCAAATGCAACCCAATATCCAAATTGGACCTTGAAAATATACTTAAACTTACCCAAGACCATTTCCCAATGCTCAATTTACATGCTCAGAAGAAGAAATATCAAAATTGAATCAAATCTTATAAGTTGAAAATTGTCAGTTTTAAAATTATAAACCCTGCAGATATATTTCTTAAAATTGACCCTTGAAAATTTACCAAATTCCAAAATTGATGATTTTTATGCAAAGAGGACTCCGAGAGCTTTCCGGAAAGTCCTTGTTTGCCTAAAATGGAGCTTCCTATCAAAAGTTATGGCCATTTGAAGTTTTACTTCAAAATGGCCATCCCAAACCAAAAATGAAATAATTCGACCTTAGAAAAATTTAAATTTTGAACTTTAGAAAAATTTCTTAAAAAGTTCCACGGCCCCACCACCCTCTCATCCTATTAGAAGTCACCACGTGGCACCTTGGAGGGGGCTGCATGGATCAAAATGTAAAACTTAACCATTTTTGCCTTTGGAAAATTTTCACTTTTCTCCTCACAACCCCACGTCCCGCACCAATCACGTGTTGACACGTGGCAGGGAGGGCCAATGGATTTAGAATTGAAAACTTAACATTTTACACTTTTGGAAAAATTTCACTTTTTCCTCCACCGACCCGCATCCCCGCAGCCAATAGGGTTTTGACACATGTCCCCACGGGTGTGCGGGTCTATGCAATTCTTTTAACCTTCTAACCCCTTCGGCAATGCAAAAAAAAAAAAATTTCTTTGCCGGCCCATAGCCAATCACAAAGCGCCATGTGGCCATTTGGGCAAGCGCGGAGGCACGAAGGAAAATTTTCCTTCGGAAAATTGAAAACTTGGTTTTGGGAAAAATTTAATGTTTTTTTCCCGCGACCCACCGGCCTGGACCAATCATGTGATGACACATGGCATTTGGGGGTCGGTGGGGGCATGAAGGCATTTTCTCCTTAACCTCGTGGACTTCTAAGGGAAAATTTTCCCCTAAAACTCATTCCGGCCTTAACTTGAGTTTTACAAGGAGTTAGGAGGACTTCTTTATATGGTTGGAAAGGTGAGGATATTTCCTATCCAATGAGCCTATTTTAGGAAAGTTTTGATAACTCTAAGTGTGTGAAAAATCCAGTTGAAGTTCAAGGCTTGTTAGAGAGTAGGCCTTGGGATAAATTTCTCCATGAACCTTAGTAAAACTTGTAACCTCAAAATTGGAACCTTGTAAACTTGTTATAAGATAAAAATAGAAATCTTTTGTTTGGTTAATCGAATCATTTCTAACCTATTTAGTTTCAACTAGTGTCTTGCAACTTAGTTATGGACTCTTCTTATCAAAAAAAAAAATTATTCCATAATTTTCCTAGTTTGTTTCTTAGTCTCAAGTGGTAGTTGAAGCAAGCATTACACAACTACAAGCTTTGGGTGATGGTGTTCTCAAGAAGATAACAAGGTATTTTAGGAGGAATTTGATGTGAGATGAAATTATCCTTTGTTTCAAATCATTTTGAATGTTTTTATTGAATTTAAATAGCATGTAAGAATATTTCTTGAAATTTCAACTCAAAATTTTTCAAATAACCAAAAATTTCATGTTTTAGAACCATTCAGGCTTAAGAAGATTAATCCTCTAGCAAAGTGAAAGGATGGTCTTGGTGTTTGATTTTCTCTAACTTGGTGTTTTGATAGGTGTCCTTGAAATCCCTTGCATCATTTTATACTAGAGAAATTGTTTTAAGAAGAGAAATCATTTAATAGTGGAACTCTTGATAATATGTAAGAAGCCATGAAGACAAATAACAACAAGAAAGAGCTAGAGTGGGAAAAAGAGATAGTTGACTTGAGGAATGATTTGAAGAGGCTGGAAATCTTGGAAAGGTTGTATCTATAGGAAAGAAACTAGGTATATGGTTAGTGGTTAAAGATAATATTGAAGTGGCCTATAAATTCACTTGTCAAGAAAGGAATAATACATAGAATGAATGCCATGAGAAGAGAAAAATTACAAGAAGAAGCACTTGGTGAAGAAATGAAGGAAAGGATGAAAGTGTCCAAGAAAGAGGAACTCTCGAAGAGATTTGTGTCTCTCATTTTTATCTAATGATGTGTTTAAGTGTATGTGTATAGCTATGAATAATCTTGGGAAGAAGGTCAAGGACAAGGCATTTAAATTTGTAATAAATGGAGCCACATGAGAATCTATAGAGACAAATGAATGTGATGAAAGAAGATAGCAGATTATTGAAGACTATAAGGAAGAGATTGAATTCCTTTAGCATACCAATGAAGATATGGAAGAAGGTAAAAGTTTCATGGTGCTTTGGAAATCATTCTAGCAAAGGAAAATAAGAAATGATGCAAAAGATATATATTTAAAGAAATGAAGGTATGAAATAAAATGTGACCATGCAACAAGCCTTTGAGAAGGTAAATAGAATTTGAATCGTGATTCTAATCATGCATGTGAGAGTGATATTTCTGATGTAAAGTTGGATGCAAATAAGATCAATGTTAAGCTCTCAAAACTAACAATAGATCATGGATATAGAATTCCAAAATGGCTTAAGAAACCAGCAATTGAGATAGAGAGAGAAAATCCCAAACAAGTGGTTAATGAAAAAAATCAAGTGAAAGACAAGAGCATATTAGCGATAAATCAGAATTCATGAAGAAAAAAACAAGGGATAAGAATACAAGAATAATGTGACAAAAGAATAGCATTGCTATAATACAAGAAGGAGAGATTATAATGTTGGAAGAAGATGAAGGTAACTTAAGAAAAGATAAGAGTTTGGAAGATGGAGAAGGACAAACGGTCCCTAAATTTGATGAAGAAAATTGTTACATTGTGGAGCCTGTTTTTATGTGAGAAAGTGTTGAAGATTGTACACTAAGAGTACTGTACACTTTCCACATTTGTCTTGCCATGGTTCGGTGGCACAAATTCAGAAAAAAATTGGCCTTAAAATGTGCCCGATATACCGGGAAACGTGTTTTTTCATATGGGCGAGTTTTGACCCATATGTTTATGGGATAGTTTTGACCCATGGTTTTGATACCCATGATTTTGTACTTCTTAAGCAGTTGTCTACTTATGTGGTTTTGGGCATATGGTAGGGTTAATGTAACATTGCAGATGTGTTTGAATTCAGGTGTGAATTTTGTAGAGTTTGTTGAGCATAGCTCCAAACAAATCCGGTATTGTATTGAGAGAGTGGTGGCTTGTAATAAAATCTAAGCAAGTGATTCTTGGTGGATGTAGCTCAAATTGGGTGAAACACGTTAAATACTCTCTTTGTGTTGTGTTATTTTATTCTCAGTAATTTTATTTGAGATCCGTAATATTTTCTATAAATTAGTTTCTCTTTGCGATTCTTGTGAGGGAATATTCCGCATATTTTATCCCTTATTTCCTAACAAAAATGAAGAGTTGGATGATCTCACCTTGAGAGAGGAAATGAAGATGTTGGAAGAGTTTTTGAATCTTCTAAGAATTTGGTGACAAAAAATGTAGGTTCAAATCAGGTGGATGAGCTCATTGAGAAGCATGAAGAGGAGTAAGAAAGATATGAAGGCATTCAAGAAAAGAGTGATGCATGGGAGATTCAAGAAGAAGACCTAGCTGAAGAGGATAAAGATGAAATAAAAAAGAATACCAAAATGGATGTTGAAGCTCAACACTTTCAAAATAATTATTCTTTGAGTGGTGCTTGTGTAGGTACATCATTTGAGTTAGAGGTGATGATAAAACAAGTGAAAACAGATGATTCATGCAAGAAAGATTCATCATTCTCAATCCCTGAGACCATGATGCATCAAGAAGGAAAAAATCAGAGTAAGGAATATGATCATACAATCCAAATTAGTCAAGAAATGTTTCATGAACAGCTAGATCATGGGTGGAGTTATGAAGAAGTGATCATGAAGACCACTCACCATTCAAGAACAATTTTTACACATAGAATACAACTCATTCGGATAACCAACAAGATACTATAGGGAATGGATTTCATCATGAATATTTTGTGTTCATGGTATGAAATCATGGATATGAATATAGAGATCAACTACAACCGGAAGATCAAAAATAATAAAATATTTGTCTTATAAAAGTTCATGGGAGAAGCTTTCTTGTTCCTATGGAGTATGATGCGGAGCATCACCTCGAGAATGCTACATTTTGACAAAATTTCTTTGTGAGCATTATTAGGGGATCAAATTAGGTTGGTTGATGTGGCTAGAGGTCATTATAAGGCTTATACATTTAAATTTTGGTCTATATGAGTTTTCCCTCCAAAACTCATTTTAAATTCCTTAAATATGGCATTTTGACCTTTTTGATCAATTTTGGCTTATGGGTGTTCGATAGGTGTTTAAAAGGTCTTAGGAGTGCATGAATAAGGGAAATTTTCCATGTTTCAATATGTTTTGTATGAAAAACCTATTTTTAAGCTCTTGACTCAAGCATGTGACTTGAGTTAAGAGGTCTTAGTAAGGTTAAGTTAGTCAATAACTAAGAAAATTTAGTTATATTGAGGATATATTTGAATTAAAGTAGGTTGGATAGGTAGAGGGTGGATTTTCTATGTGATGGAGGAGGAAAACGTAAGAGGAACTCTGTTTACATGAATAAAAAGGACTATATGTGTGAAAACTATCAAGAAGGACGTATTTTTGGAATAATAAACTTCATTCTTTTGTGTGAGAGCAATGAATCTATTGATATATGTGATTGAAGGATGTTCTAGTTTATTTCAGAGTCCACAGACTTTCAAACATGTATGAAGTGAACAAAAGGTATGCACATGTTAGTAATGGTAAGAAACTCTAATCTTGAAGAGGTTTATCTATCATTTCCTTACAAAATTAGTTATATCTATAAATAATACTACTTTGGAATGTTGATAGGAATGGCATAGACCTCCACACCAAGTTTGGTGGCTTGAAACTTTGTTTAAAAGATTAAAAATTATTTTCCTCTCTTACCGAGTATGGGTAAAACCCTAGGTGTGGTTTGGTGAAAATGCATTGTTTGAAGGACCTAGTCAATGAATTAAGGTATGATATCTGCAAGAAAACATGTAATACATGCCGACATTGAGAATATTTAGGTTTTAAAAATTGATATTCCCCACATTCTTGAAAATGATAACATTTTTCTCTTAGAGGAAGATTGTCCCAAAACAAGGCTAAGAAGAAAATATTTAGTTTGAAGGACTAAAACATGGAATCAAGAGTTAAGATTTGTAACAAATCATCCTTCACATGTATTATCACATATCATGAAGGTTTTGTGCTTAGGAATCCCTCCTCTTCTTGAAATTTATATCATTTTTCTTTTTAGTTGTGACAGTCCTAAGCAAGAGACCTAATTATAAGAACCAACTTAGCAAAACAAAGGTCAAATATCGAGTTTGAAGATATAACTTGGTGTGAAACTAAAATAGGGTAATGGGTACTTGAAAATCCTTTTATATTGTTTTGAAGCCCCAGAAGTCAAAATATATGCTTTGAAAACCCTTATAGTAGGGCTACAAGAAAAGAAGAGTTAGTTGAATAAGAGAGGGTAGTGAAAGGAGAATAAACCTTGGGAGTTGGTCAAGAAACTGTTGTGTGAAGTTAAAGATCCCAAAGGGGTGTCCAAATGTGGTCTTATTGTCTAGGGTCTTTGTACTTTATTCCCAACTACAAGCTTTGGGTGATGGTGTTCTCAAGAAGATAACAAGTTTAGGAGTAATTTTATATGAGATGAAACTCTCCTTTGTTTCCAATCATTTTAAATGTTTTTATTACATTAAACAACATGTAACTAGTGTTCATGAAGTTTCAACTTAGTAAAGATTTCAAATAACCCAAAATTACATGTTTTAGAACCATTCAGGCTTGAGAAGGTTGATCCTCTAACAACGTGAAAGGAAAATTTTGGTTTTGATTTTCTCTAACTTGGTGATTTGATAGGTTTCCTTTAAATCCCTTACTGAACATATGGCATATATTTTAATAAAAAAATTACTTTAGGAAGGCATCTCCTACTTTTTACCTAGTAGTTATACCTAGTCTTAAGCATACAAATGATATATAATCTCTTGATAGTTCTGATTCGATGATGATTATAGTAAAAATATAATGATATTGGACATGATGATACATTATTTCCTTTTATATATGATCATGTGATAATCCTTGGCATTAAGTATTTATCATTTGTTGAAAATGAAAATGATGCACTTACTACAAGAACGAATGATACACTTGAAAATACTTTTGCTATGGATAATGTTATATTTGAATGTAAAATTAAACATGATGATATTATTTTTTATATATGTATCTTATATATGATAATATGAAAACTACTTACAATTAACATCTTTCTTCTATTGTGATAGAACACATTACACATGTTTCAAATGATTCACTTACTTCTCATATTCTTATTCTGAATGATTTATATGCTATTATTGATGATGTATCTCTTGATCATGCAAGTGGTACTAGATCCCTAGTTCTTGATGTTATACCTTCACCGTATATAGTGCTTCACCTCTTATGGTTGTACCTATTATTTACACCTCTAAATTTCCTTTCTCATTGGGAAAAACCCATAGCCCCTTCAAAATGTGACAATGTCTATGGGTTTTATGTCTATTTATTTGTATAAAATTAATCATACATTTTATGATATGAAAAATGTTAACACTAATTCATCTCGAGCTTGCTAATAATAAAAATTCTACAAATTATAATTCAATTGTTGTTATGAATAATTTTTCTAAAACTCTTGATGTTTTGTCTTTTACTCATACATATGGTGCTAGACCATTATCTCATGATTCTATCTCCTTTTTTACCTCTATATTTCCATTGAGGATCTCTCATTTCTTGTGGATGCACCTATTATTTATACATCTATTGAGCCTATATTTTTGGAGGAAACCAATACCCCCTCACAATGTTATTATGACTATTGTTATGTCTTCTAATAATCCTACATAATATACTTTGTGCTATCATATGTATGTTTATTATGCTTCTAATGATTTTATATCAAAGATTTTACTAGTGATTATCCTTGTGTCACTCACTCTTTCTAAGGTTGATATAGGAAATAATCTTGAAACCAAGTCTATTACACATATTTTACATCCTTGATTCATATGTTTCTCTTTATTACCCTAACACTTGCCAAAATGGTTTTCACTACTATAAGTATTAGTGAAAATAATTTATTTGTTCTTCTTCCAAATTGTGGCTAAGCCTTTTTTTTCTATATGGGTCTCCCTTAACCCTCATAACATTATAATATGGTAGATCATATTTTTCCTCACAAACTATATATAACCGATTTCAACAATACAAAAACATTCAAATAATTACATAATATAAAAAAATTCAAATATTGGTAAAATGTACATATGACTGGATTTCTTAGCTTTGTACTTTACATATGTTATTTTTCATGATATTTTGATAGATGCCATTATATACACCTATAATTGATCACCCCATTATCACCACTACTAATATTAATTTAATCATGTTACATATTTCCTACATTAACTAACCTTAACCCTTATCCCATTTTCATATCATCCCAATTAATCACCTAATTATTTCCTACTTAACACTAACCACATGCTCTCACATTTGTAGGAATTTTATATTCCTATCCACCTACCCTCACCTACCATCCTAGCTTGTCCTAAAAATCATCTCACTAATCCCGTGTTAATTTCCTAATCATCTCTATAAGTTACTAATCTAATTCTAGAGTCCCTCACCACCTTTTCTAGAATTATCCATTTCTAGAACCTTCATCTTCCACCATCTTCCATGAAATTTTATTCCTAAAACCCCACACCTATCTAGAACCTTTCCCATCCTCAATTAATCTCAACCATTGATCAATAAACAACATGGATTCATATCCACCATCCATTCATCTATGTGGCATATGTAAATTGGTGCAACCTCCTCAATACAAACCAATTATAAGAAACATACCAACATATTTTCAACTTGAAGATCAAAAAATTAAATCACACCAAAGTTCTCTAAGATCTAAAACTAACAAACAATCAATCACATCAGTAATCATCTTGGATCAAGAAATAAAATTGGTGTAGATAAACTTCAAGAAGGATCAATTAGACTCAAGATAAAAAGAGGTATAGTTTTTCTTATTATGATTATAGCCATCATTTCACTAAATTTGGGCTTATTCTAGTCCAAGTTCTTAAAAATATGGTTGTTATTGAAATATGAATCTAGAAATATTGGAATATGAAACCGTGAATATCGAATTCGAAATAACAAATATTGAATCTAAAACCATAAATATTGGAATCCAAAATAATAAATATTGAAACCAAAACCGCAAATACTAGAATCTAAAACCATTAATATTAAAATTTGTTACTAACATTTCTAAAATTCACCTTTGGTAAAATCGAATCCATTTTACGATTTATTGGAAATGGAATCCAATACAAAATTTCCAATAATTGAAGAAAATATCGAGATTTTTATTATGCTACACTCGATCCCGAGGGAAAAATTATTGTTACAAAAGTTGTGAATGTTTTTATCTCATTAGAGAAGATTTGAGACTGCAGATGTCTTGTACATTGACTTTTTTCTTCCAAATTTAATTAAATAAGATGTTTGATACTTGAATGACTCTAAAACATAAAATTATTGAATTATTTTTATGAATGACTATTAAATTTACATTAACAAAACATGATTGAAAAAAATTATTATGAAATTGAAATTTTGGTTAATAGAAAAATGATTACAAAACAACAAGTTCTATTATATGTCTCTTGAGAATGGAGCTTAATTGCTTCACAAGAAAATTGATTTTACATGTTACTTGGTTTTGACAAAGAGCAGTCCAATCGGGTGTAACCAATGTCGGTCAATCTAGGTTAGGAAGTAGCGGGCGTTGGTCAAGCAAAGAACTGAAAGTGATGGTTACCTTCGCCATGATTTTGTTTTTGACGAAAATTAGAATAAATCAATTATTTTAAAGATGATTTATTGATTGTAAAATCATAGTTTTTTTATTATTATTGGCAAATAGTTTTTTGAAAGGGACTATACCCTTGTACACCAAGGCTCAGAAGCCAGAATTGATAGTTAAAGCACAAGAGATGGATCAAAATCCAAATAGAACAATTAAGCCCGACTGCAGAAAACAGACTGCAAAGTAAAAACCAACAACCAACAAAACAACAAAAAAAAAACAGAAGTACAGCATACAAACAGCAATGGCATATCAACACCATTGGAAGCAAACTGCTATCCAGCTAAGAAAAATGAGATCGATGAAACCCAGCCAACCAATAGCAGATATGAGAATCATCTAGGGGAAGAGTTACCCTTCAGAGTGGTAGATTTTTTCTTTTTGTTGAACGTAACCCACCTTAATGAAGCCTTCGCGGTTGGAGAAGAAGACAAAGGAGGAGTATTTTCCTTAGTCGCATTTATCCCATTTATAACAGCCATGTTGTTATTCTGAGAGAGATATTTATCATTTTCCATGCTGCCCTCAACAACTTGTGTATTTTTCATGTTGCTAACAATCTGAGTTTCGGATAAAGGGGTTTTCATTGACACTGATTCATCTACTTCTTTAGATTCAAGATCCTTTCTATCCACAAAAATTAGGTGCTCAGGAGTGCGTCTTTCCACCAGTTGCACTTCTCATGTTGACGTTTTTCCATCCCACAAGCAGTAGAGGTGTGTCCTAATCCAAAACACCTTCTACACTGGAAAGGTAGACCTTCATAATCAAGAGTTTGTGACCAAGTTCTATTTTGCACTCGAAGGTCTATGGTAGCAGGAAGATTTTTATCGGTGTCAAGTTCCACCGAGGATCTCGGCATAGGTAGTGTGGGTGTAATTAGTTGTTTGAGAATCAATGTGGAGTGTATTACCCCAAGGTATTGCCAATGTCGACATTCATGACTCTAGAATTGGAGAGGTAAATGGGGCAGCCTGATCCAAACAGGTTTCCATGAGAATGACTATGTGTGCGGGTTAAAGGATGGGAACCAAGGTTTCATGATCAAATATTTTGACTCGCAGGTCCAGAGCTTGGAAGAAATGATGTCTTTATCAAAATTGAAGACAAAACCATAATGAAAATTCCTTTAGCACATGGATATAATTCTATCTTACCAGTTAAAGATGGAGTCCAATGCTTGGAGATCCACGCGTGAAGAACAGGAAGGTTGGGCCATAAACCCCCGAATCTACAAATCAGAGCATGCTCTTTGTAGTAGATCTCAGATGAAATGACATCTTCCCCAAATGTAATACATGGGGTGATGTCTGCAGGTTTCATGGAGGATTCCTTGCTTTTAAGACGTCTTTGAAGGAGGTTTCAAGAGATCCGCACCTAAACTCATTACCTAGCAATGGAAGAACAGGTAGATCTCCCTGTTCCACTCACCACGAGTTATTATAAAATCATAGTTAAGTTACCTAATATATATATATATATATATATATATATATATTATATGCATGTATGCATTGTATGAGGGTAAGTAAGAAGAAGAGAATATAAATAGCAATTGTTTTGCATGTAAGTCTTCTGGTGAGAAAGAAAGAGTAGCTGAGTGAGGGAAAAGCATTGAACATCTTGTGAGGTTTTGGAAGACAGTAGATATTCATTTTGTTTCTGTATAAAGCAATCGACTAATAATATTGGTTGTTTCTTGGTGGACGTAGCCCACACTGGGTGAACCACGTTAAATATGGTGTAATCTTTCTCTTGTTTATTTTATCTTCTGGTTATTTCTGCATTCATTGCTTGTATGATTGCTCTGATTATAGATCATGTAACATTGTTATATGGTTTAACCCCAACAAATGGTATCAGAGCTTTGTTTGAGGGTTTTGTGTGTTGACATATTTACTCATAGAGGGTTTTCTGATTGAGTGGGAGCTACAACAATGGAAGAAGAAAACAAATACAAGGTAGAGAAATTTGACGGTCGTAATTATCAATTATGGAAGATGCAGATTGAGGATTATCTGTATCAAAGAGATTTATATTTACCGTTGGATGAGAAGTCTAGACCTACGAAGATGACTGATGAAGAATGGAAGATTCTTGATAGAAAGGCTTTGGGATCTATAAGATTGAGCTTGGCAGCATTTGTGGCTTCCAATATTACAAAAGTGGCTTCTATGGTAGATTTAATGAAATATCTTGCTAATTTATATGAAAAACCTAGTGCTTTAAATAAATTTTATTTGATGAAAAAACTATTTAGTTCTAAGATGCATGAAGGTGGATCTGCATCTAGTCATTTGAATGATTTTGATCCATTGTAAATCGCTTAAAATTTGTTGTTGTACCATTTGATGATGAAGTAAAAGTAATTTTATTCTTATGTTCTTTGCACGATAGTTGAGATAACTTGGTAATGGTTGTTAGTAATACAACATCTGCTAATAATATTTTGAAGTTTGATGATGTGGTTAGTATAATCTTGAATGAATAAATTCACAGGAAGAGTACAGAGGAATCATCATCTGGAAATGCTTTGAATGTAGAAAGTAGGGGCAGCAAAAGGAGAGAGATCCAAGAGTAAGAGTAATGAGAAATCAAAGTCAAGGGATAGCAGATATAAATCCGTAGTAAGGGAATTACTTGTTGGAAATGTGGAAAGAAAGGACATGTAAAGAAATATTGTTGGTCAAAGGATAAAGAGAACCAACAACTAGACAAAGGTAAAGAATCAAATCTTGTTGCATCAAAGGTAATGCAAGATGCTCTTATTCTTTCTTTAGATAATAGAATTGAATCATGGGTTTTAGATTCAAGAGTTTCTTTCCATGCAACCCCTAATAAGGGTTATTTCAGAAATTATGTCCAGGGAAATTTTGGGCATGTTTATTTGGGTGATGATGAACCTTGTAGTATTATTGGTAAAGGGAAGTTCATCTAAAATTGCAAAATGGAAATACATGGGTATTGAAATATGTGAGGCATGTGCCAAGCCTCAGGAGGAATCTTATTTCTGTAGGGAAACTAGGTGAATCTAGTTGCATGGTTACTTTTACAGGAGACTCTTGGAAAGTCACCAAGGGTGATTTTGTTGTGGCAAGAGGTAAGAAGGTAGGAATGTTATATTTATCTACTTGTATTACTGATTTCTTTTCTGCATTATCTACTTCAGATTTAGATGCATGCATGTGGCATAATCGGTTGGGTCATATGAGTCAAAAAGGAATGTAGATCTTAAAGGCTAAGGGTAAGTTATCAAATTTGAAAGATTTAGATCTTGATTTCTATGAGCATTGTATCTTTGGAAAGCAAAAGAGAGTGAGATTTCTCAAAGTTAAGGAAACTAAGAAGGATAAAAATTTGAGCTTGTACACTCAGATGTGTGGGGACCAAGTCGTAGCTTCTCATGGAGGACCCTAGTATTATGTTACTTTCATTGATGATGCTACAAGAAAGGTATGGGTTTATTGTATTAAACGTAAATCTGATGTTTTTGAGACTTTTAAAAGATGGAAAGCCCTTGTTGAGAATGAATCAAATTCTAAGTTAAAGTGCCTTAGATATGACAATGGTGGTGAATATTGTAGCAAGGATTTCAATTATTATTTTTCAGGTGAATCGGAGTACGTAGAGAAAGAATACTCCAAGAACACCATAGGAGAATGGTGTTGTAGAAAGAATGAACAGGAAAATCATGGAACGTGCTAGAAGTATGATAATATATTTTGGACTTCCCTTATAGTTTTGGGTGGAAGCAGTTGATACAGTGGTTTATTTGATTAACCTTGGGCCTTCAAGTTCACTAGATGGAGGAATACCGAGAAGCTTGGACCGGAAAAGAGGTAGATCTTTCTTTTCTTAAATTTTTTGGTTCAAAAGCTTTTATGCATGTTGATAAGGAAAATAGGAAAATTTTGGATGAAAAAACCAAGAGATGCACTTTCATTGGTTAAGGATCCGTGGTTTCGGTTTCCGTTTTTGGGATTTAGAGAATTCTAAAATTATCAAGAGTCATGATTTTGAATGGAATGAAAAGAGAATGTATAGGGATCAAATTTTGGTACCCAATGATGAACCAATTGAGAATATTATGAATGAAAATGAACTCTTGGATTTAAAACCTACAGGTTACACAATAACCGGTGTCGGTTTACCCATGACCGACATCGGTCAGCAGAACCGGTATCGGTTACAAAAGAGACAAACTGGCGTCGCTTAACTTAAGAACCTATGTCGGTTACATGTGATCTTCGCTCGGTCACTTTGTTAGATTTGGATACAAATGTCCAGGAGGTCCAGATTGAGCCTCCGGTACCCCAAACTCCTATGAGAAGGTCACAAAGGGTAAGTAAACCTCCAGAAATATTTACACCTTCTCTATTTTATTTATTATTGACTGATAATGGTGAACCAGAGAGCATTGAAGAAGCAATACAGGATAAGACTCACGTCCGGGGAGCATGGCATGGATGAGGAGATGGAATCCTTGTAACAGAACCAGACTTGGGATTTGGTTAAGTTGTCAGAAGGTAAGAGAACATTGCAGAACAAGTGGGTTTACAGGATCAAGGAAGAAGAGGGTGACCAGAAAAGATACAAGGCAAGGTTTGTAGTAAAGGGATTTGCACAGAAAGCAAGTATTGACTTTGGTGAAATATTTTCTCCCGTTGTTAAGATGACTTCTATTCGTTCATGTATTGAGCTTAGTTGCAATAGAATATATTTGCATTTAGAGAAACTAGATGTGAATACAACTTCCTTCATGGTGATTTGGATGAAGATATTTATATGCAGCAGTCGTTTAGTTATGAAGTCAAGGGTAAGGAAAAACTTGTGTGCGAATTGAAAAAGAGCCTATATGGGCTCAAGCAAGCTCTAAGGCAATGGTATTTGAGATTTGATAGTTTTATGCATGAGAATGGTTATATGATATGTGAATCTAACCATTGTGTTTATTTTAAAAAGCTTGAAAATGGGAGCTATGTTATTTTGTTACTGTATGTGGATGATATGTTGATTGTAGGATTTAGTATGCAGGACATTGGTAAACTTAAAGAAAGGTTAGCTCACACATTTGCAATGAAGGATTTGGGAGTTGCAAAAGAAAATCCTTAGCATGAAAATTCACTTAGACAAGGGAAAAAAGAAATTTTATTTGTCTCAGGAGGCTTATATCAATAAGGTGTTAGAAAGGTTTAATATGCAAAGATCAAAACCTGTTGGTACACCTATGGCTGGACACTTCAAATTGAGAAAAGATCAGTGTCCTTCATCACACAAGGAGGTTGAGTACATGGTACATGTTCCCTATGCTTCAACAATAGGAAGTATTATGTATGCCATGGTTTGTATTAGACTAGACATTGCATAGGAAGTGGGAGTTGTGAGCAAGTTTATGGCTAATCTAGGTAAATAACATTAGAAAGCAGTCCAATGGATTCTCAGGTATTTGAGAGGGACATCCGGCATGGAGTTATGCTATGGAGGGTCATATACTTATTTACATGGCTATTTTGATTCGAGATATGGTGGAGATTTGTATGGCGGGAGGAACACGACTGGATATATTTTCATGGTAGGTGGAACGACAGATTAGAATGGATTTCAAGATTGCAAAAGGTTGTGGCTTTGTCTACTACAGAGGTAGAGTATGTTGCAGCTACGAGAAGATAACAAGGAGATTATATGGATGAGAAGGTTCATGGAAGAGTTAGGTAAGGAGCAAGAGGATTGTAGATTATGCAATGATAGTTAGAGCATGATTCATCTAGCAAGGAACTTGACATTTCATTCAAGAACAAAACATATTCGAGTTAAGGTATCACTTCATATGGTAGGTGTTGCGGGATGGACAACTAAAGTTAGAGAAAATATATGCGGATGAGAACCACCTGTAGATATGCTAACGAAGCCATTGGTAAGGGATAAGTTGGAGCTTCACTCCACTTATGTTGGTCTTCGAGTTTAAGACTTTAAGAGGAAGAAATGAGCCAAGGAAAAGGAACCAAGGATGGTGATGCACAATATAGTACAGCAATTGATCTCCAAGTGAGAGATTGTTGAGAATGGAGCTTAATTGCTTCACAAGAAACTTGCTTTTACATGTTATTTGTTCGACGATAAACGGTATCGATCGGGTGTAAGCGGCATTGGTTAGGGTGTAAATTAATACAGCGTCGACGGTCCAGTCGAAGTGACTGCAGACTTTGGTCGAGCGATAGAACGCGATGGTTACTGTGTGTGACGTAGTTTTTGTTTTTGACGAAAATTAGAATAAATACATTATTTTAAAGATGATTTATTGATTGTAAAAGCATAGTTAAGTTACCCCAAATATATATATATATATATATATATATATATATATATATATATATATATATATATATATATATATATATGCATGTATGCATTATATGAGGGTAAGTAAGAAGAAGAGAATATAAATAACAATTGTTTTGCATGTAAGTCTTATGGGTGAGAAAGAAAGAGTAGTTGAGTGAGGGAAAAGCATTGAACATCCTGTGAGGTGTTGGAAGATAGTAGATCTTCATTGTATTTCCTTTGTAAAGCACTTGAATAATAATATTGGTCATTTCTTGGTGGACGTAGCCCACACTGGGTGAACCACATTAAATCTGGTGTAATCTTTCTCTTGTTTATTTTATCTTCTGGTTATTTTCACATTCATTATTTGTATGATTGCTTTGATTATAGATCTGTGCCATTGTTACATGGTTTAACCCCAACAATTTCAAGATCAAAAATCTTTGTATGAGTATGAAGCTCGTTGACAGGATATATATGATAATAGAACTAATTACAAGTGTTAGTTCTAGATGGTAAAATTACTAAGAAATGAATTAAATTCATGATCAATATTGAGGATTTAGCTAATTGTAAGAAATAGTGGACGTTATCTTCGAATCGGTTGTTGAATTTAAATGTATTTTCGATAGATTAAAAAGTATCAATGGTTATATTTCCCATATATTTCAGAAATAATTCACTAATTAAATTAAGGGTTACTAGTGAAGATATGTCTAATTGTAAGAAATAGCAACCAATAGCTTTGAATCGATTATTAGATTTAACTTTCCTTTACATATATAAAAAAATATTAATGGGTATGTTTCCCATGTATTTTGAAAGTGGTTCACATAGAACATAATATTTATATTTCAAGGATAACTTCATTATATGTTGAAACAACAAGTAGTGTAAGCCATTCTAACATAGGACAAAATGAAAATAAATGCACAAAATGTGGGTGAAAATTTCACCCGTAGAAACTTATATAATTCCTATATAATTATTGTCTATTAGGAAATTTATTTATATGCCATAAAAATGATATGTAATGTGGACTATATTATTAATAAATAACGAATTCTAGCTCTTAAAATCTTAATATTATGAGCAATTTGTGTTGAGGAATCAAGCCATAGATATGTAGGTAAACAAAAAAATTATTTCAATTTAAATTTTTAATGCATATTATTTTTTACTCATTCCATTGATTTAATTATATTTCATACATCATCCTTATTTTCCAATAGATGTAATAACGGTGAAAACTCTCCTTACATGTGGCTTTACTAACATTATTTATGTTAAATGTCTTTTTGATTGTAAATTTCTCATTTTCATTTTACATGATTTTCACGAAGGAATCAAGCAAAAAAATCCATGTACAATGATAGGCCCCATTAAATTGGTCAAATACAATGCTCAACATTTCATAAAATATACTCTTCCTATTTGGATTAACAAGAATATTATTGTGAATATATGAGCTCGAAGCTACAAACATCGAATCAAATATTTTGAAATAACATTGACACCATGTCATCCACAATCGACTTTCTCACTTTGTTGTCAATAGACCAATCTTGGAGCATGTTAAGAAATGCCATAAAAATATTTTACATCTATCCAACGATAAAAAAATCTACTTGGATGGTGCCTAGGTTTTTAACATCTTTTGTGAATAGTATGGGATAGAAAACTATTTATATTCAATATTATTAAATTTATATTTGAAACATTTGTATATATAAATTTTTAAAAATATATTTGATTAATCAAAATAAACTACATCAAATCAACATCGCATAATGTAATTTATTCATTAGATATGTTTACACAATTTAGTAATGTCACATGTTTAATTTCCTTATCACACACAAATTGTGCGCTTGAATGTTTTCAATGAATTACACATGTTATTGTGTTATCCCACACCTTTCAACCATGAACATAATTCGGTATAAACAAGTTCATCGTGTTCATATGTTCCATCAAATGTCTATCATGGAGGAGTCCTAAGAACAATTTCTTCATTAAAAAAACAACATGTATCTTTTTTCATCTATGAGCAACATATTTTTTTCACCTATGAATAACAAAAAAATTTCACTTGTATACATTGTTTTACGTGTCTAGTATTTTCTATCTCGGAATTTTTCTAACCATACATTCCACACTCCACAAAATGAATGCAAAGTGAACATTTCATGACCAAAAATATTATTTAATAAATGTATTATAGAAGTTTTGAATCCAAATTTTTTGACCACAAACCAAGGTCGAATGTTCTCTTGTAATTGTCACCATCTCAACACTAAATATTCGTTGAAAGTATTTATAATGTGAGTGAGTGAAATATGGTATTCAATTCGAGTTACATTGCACCAATTCCAGAAAATCCAAATAAAAATCCTTCAACTCCCAAAACTAATGATTTTTAGTGCTTACAAACTAGATCTATAAAAGAGATAACAATAAAAGTGAAAAATAATACACACATGCACCCTTCAATTATAACATAATGTGTTTATCTAGTAAACAGTGTTCGAGCTCATGTTAATGTTTAATTTTGAGGCTATGGGGCATGTTGGACTTATGAAAGGTGAGAATCATTTGGCCAAGATGGCAGTGGACATTGAAGAATGGAAGGAAGATATGAGCCTCGCTAAGAGCTCTGTGCAGTTCTTGTTCAATGGTTGGCATAAGATGAAAGTGCGGGCGAGGAAGCTGTTAAAAATGGGAATGGTGGAGAGGTCAAAATTCTAAAAGCCAACTATGGTTTCATAACCAATGAGTTGGACCATATTCGTGTTATTCTTCACAGCTACATGGAGTGGAGTGTGGTCACGATCAAATCAACACTGTAGCATCTCCAAACTCTGGGTCAGCTCGCAAATGCTTATAGTGTTGTGGATAATCAAGGCAAGAAAAGAAAGGTGACACTGAAGGTCTCAACTTGGTGTCTTTGGCTGAAACATAGATGCTCTGCTAAGGAATGGGAAAAATTACTGGAAGGGCTTGAAAAATCCAATAAGTGATCTTGGGAGGGGTGTTGTTTATTTATTGTCATGTGTTTTTTTGTTGTTAGTTCTACGATGTTGTTAGTTTCCTCTGTGTTTTTTCTTTGTTGTTGTTGTTTAGACACTTTTTACTTTTGCTCCTAGTGGAGCTTGATATTAAGGACTTTTATAATATCTTTTTGATTGTTTTGTAATGTTTTATTCTGCTCTTATGGAGCTTTGACTTTGTACGGGGAAGGGACCCCTAAACCCTTTTTCACCTTTTATCAAAAAAATAACATAATGTGTTTCCTATAAACAAAACACACCATGATGATATATTTAATATCTTCATTATTTCATTCGAGTGAAAATATCTCTAATGTTGGAATTTGCATGCAATTCAAGACATAAACATAATTTATGCACTACATGTTTGAGGAAGGGAAAACATTGTCGACTTATTTTAATTTTAAGATTTTTATAGTTTGTGTAATATCTACACCGATAGAACTTGTACTTTATATGTTTGGATGACTAAAGTTGTATCAAATCTAGATCATTACATTGTTTTTCCTAAAATAAAATTTTCTCGGGTTTTCCTTTATGCGCCATAGTTATAACTATTGTGTAGATGGAACTATGTTCATGTTAAAATTGTTATGCTAATTGAAAGAAACTAACACCTAGTAGTTTCAAAGAAAAGCTAAATCTACCATTAACATTATGATTAGAGATTAAAGGAAACTATCATTTTAATGTAAAAACATGAAATATCTCATCTAATTACCAACCATTCCTACTCTATTTATGTATGATTTCCTTTAAAACTATGAACCTATGAAGATCATAAGAAATCAAATTTATGTTTTTGCTTCAAGATGATGAAAGAATCTCACTAAAATGGCTACAAGGCCATGTTTAGATCTTCCTTTACTAATCAAGAATTAAGAAATGGATGTAAATATGAGCAAGTTATTCTATCAATGGCGAAAGGCTCTTAATCATATGTTTTATATGAAATACTATCAAAAGTATGGTGTAAGGTGTGAAGGAAGGAGGTTGGTCCTTTATATATCTTTCCTATTTGGGAGAAGCTTGAATCCCAATGAATGTGGGATAAAGGATAAAGTAGATTTAGACTTGTTAAGCTTTCTTAGAAGAATTAACAAGTGATTAACAACTCATGGGAGTTGGAGATGATTTAATTAATCAACTAGTAGGCTAGAATAAGCTTTTTAGGCTATTTAGAGGTGATTTAGGAGGAATTTGATATGATTTGAAGCATTTGAAAGAGGGATTTAGCCAATAAAAGGGTTTATTGATTAAATACATTGTTAAAAAGGCTTAATTAACTCATAATAGTTAATTAATTGATTCGAAGAGGATTATAACTAACGAAGTGTCGTTAATTGGCATCCGAATGTGATAAAGGCTAATTAATTAACAAAGTGTCGTTAATTGACAAAAATAGAGGGAAATGTTAGTTAATTAGTGGAAAATCACTAATTATAATGGAAATGATAGGAAAGAGGATAGTTAGTACAATTTTAGTAATAAAATTGTGTAAGCATATTTTAGGTGTCTATAGGAACTATAGGGAATTTCTTTCCTACCCCATAAATTTTTAGATATTTAAATAGAATACCATCCTATAAAGCACAATGCTCATTCCCCCTTCGAAAAATTAAATTACACGCAAAAACACACTTGCTATACATTATTTTTAGTGTTTACACCCTAGTTAGATTATGTGAAATATAAATTAGTGAAATGAGTACACTAAAGGATGTAAGGGTTAGCTATAGGAGGTTATTTTGATTAATTAACTTCCAACATTAATTACTAATATCAAAATGATGCCTAATAATTTTAACTAATTTCCTAAACAAGATATAAACTTGAAAACATAAGAGGATGAGTGCACTTAGCCAATTACGGATGGTTCTAGGTTGGGTGTATAAAATGCTAGAACAGAGAGATATAGGAAAAGTGAAGCGTGAAGTGATTGTAAAGTGGAGCGTGGAGAATAGGAAAGGAAGTGGACCCTAGGGGTGAAGCATGTTGCATTTTAGCGTGTTGTTGTAGCTTGTGTGAGTTGCTTCTTGTAAAGACGGATCTGCAAAAGAAGAGCAAGAAAGTAGTCAAAGATATATATGTTATAGATTAGATAAACATGTGTATAAGTATGTAAAGAGTGTAAAAATGTGTAAAAAGGAAAGTGTGCACTTGAAGTATAAGAGTGTAAAGGATAGAAAGATGTCTTGAAATGCTATAAAGGGAAAGTTTTTGGGTATTCTCACGAGTTTTTGGGAAATCTTATGCCAAGAGTGATTTTTGGGAAATCTCACACCGAATGTGAATTTTTTTGGTAAATATCACGCTAAAGAGAAAGTGTTGGGGACAGAGGTCTGGTTTTACTCTCCTTCCATGAATCTTCCCAATAAGAACCATTGTAGAGGGTACGTCCCAATTTATTCCGAATTGTTCTGATTATACTGATTGTAGGAGATATAATGCATTATGTGACTGAAGGCCAATGCCTATTACTATATAACTTTAAAGTAAACTATTGTATATTATTTTTTACTCTAAAAATGATTGTGTCTTCCCCTAGGTCATCAACACCCATGGGAGTACATAATCACCCAAGTGAATTGTTGGATACTAGGCGTTGGTGTTTTCTTTGTATGTGAGGTCCAAGTATGCTTATGGATCATTTTGTGAATGTGTTCCTATGTTGTTTATGTGTTGTGTTGATCTGAATTGTAGCTCTGAGCTGTTGTAGGGGTGATTTGTTCACCCAATGTATGCCCCCTCATTTGGGGTACATGTGAAAGATGTAGGAGAATGCGAACCAAAGGAGAGGACATGATATTGATATGAAATGGATACCTCCGGGGGATAAGGGATGTGCTTGGTAGGAATCAAGGCACATGCAAACAAAGTAGGCTAGTAGCAAGTGTTAGTAGTAAAAGATAGCATGAAATAGAAAAAATGTAATAATCAAGTGTGTAAACAAGATGGACTGTGAAAAGTTGGTTTCAAACATGGGACATCACTCACAATGTTACAAGACAATCAAGGCCGAAGTAGCCAAAAGCATACAACGATCATACAAAACAAAGGGCATAGCCCAAAAACACTAACATACAATATAAAATAGTAGCAAACAAAATATATTAGATAAACATGGTTATATGTACCTGTAAGACAAATAATACACATGAAGCACCCGTTAGTATGTTAGAAAGATAAATAGTATGTCAAAGCATGTATGTAATAGTGAAAAGTAAAGTGATAGTAATGAAAATTAGTAAAGAATGTAACAATAAAACTTGTGATATGTGTAGTATGAGAGTATTGAATGTAGATTCCCCCAGGAACCATGGTGGGAATGTCAAGGGATTTAGTGTCGATCATCATGCATCATGTGAGAAGCTGTAATATATTTGCATTCACTTCCAGATACCAAGTGAATGTGCATGTGTATATGATAAAGATAATGACATACTAAGAATCTGTCTAGCATAGTAAGCAAAGTGCAACATGTAAGTAGTATAAGCTAGCAAGAATAAATGCAACCAAGATGTGAAAATGTAGTATGATTGTGATGGTGTGGTATGCAAGATGTGAGGATAGAAGGAGCCATGTTTCCCCCAGTGGTTATGTATGAAAGGAGGTTCATTTATAAATGCCCCCTCAACAATCAAGAATGAACCATAGAACAAGAGCGTGTCATCGGGAAATGGGTATGATGTGTGTGAGTAGATGTGATAAATATGTATCATGAAGCACATAACATGAAGTGTGTAATGTGAGGTTCATTGATGCAGTGTGCCCTCAATAGTCAAGTGTGAACCATAGCACAAGAGTATGTCATCAGTAGTGATGACATAATGTGTGTATCAGAGGGTGTGAGAGTGTGTACCAAGATTATTTATGATGCACGGAGCACAAAGTGTGGTAGTAAACACTAGGAGAATTGATAGTGATGGGAGGGAAGGAGAAAGCACAATGTCCCTCAAGTGTGCCAATGATGGAGAGCTATGTGACGATGAAAGAGAGATATTGCAATGGTGATGGAGTTTGAAATGCATCATAAGAAAGCATATTGTCATCACAATGAGAGGTAGAAGCAAGAGTAGGACTAGGGTTGGGTTTTGGGTTGACAGGAGGACAAATTTTTAAAGGAGGTTTCTTAGTTGGAATGGGTAATGTTGTAGAGGACTTGATAGGAGGAGAGGATGGAGGATGGATTTTGAGAGGTGGTTGTTTAGCTGAAATTGGTAATGTTTTAGAAGACACAAAGGGGAGGAGGGGATGGAGGATGGATTTTTAGGGGTGGTTTCTTAGTTAAAATGGGTTAGATAGGTAGATCTTGACTGACCAAAGAAGGAACATTAGTAACTATGGAATGATGCTCATTAAACATAGAGGGACTAGATTTGGGAGCCCATTCAGACTTAGTAATTGGAGATGTAGTAGAATGTTTTGAAGCAATGAAATAAAACCTTGATGCTCAAGGTGCTTAATTCTTCATTTTAAAGCATAGAAATCATTATCATGATGTCCATTAAGTCGGTAATAATTACAAAATGAGAGACTGTGTATTTGGAAAGGCGATAAAAGTGTAGTAATGAGTAGTTGGAAAGTTGATCAATTGGTGGTTGAGGAGATCAGGAAGAACACCATGTTGCTTTTCATGTAGATCAAACTTGAGAGGTATTGGTAGCGGTAAGACTTGGGGTTCACTTATATGAGCACATATAGAAGACATATGATGAGAATGAGGTGTAGAAGAAGGACTAGCATGGACTTGAGAAGCATCCTTGAGATAGTGGATTTCAGCAGTAAGAGATGTAATTGTGGTTTCCATAGCTTGAATTTTATCTTGAAATAAACAATGTAAAGCTTGAATTGATTTGTAAATGGATTGATTGGTTATGGTATCAAGATCAATAGGGTCATTATAGAGACAATCAAAGATGGCACTCAATTGTGCATGTGGCATATTATGAGGGAGATATATGGTGTCTAGGGATTTTTGGAAAACATATTTGCAAGGTGGGTGCATTTGAAAGTCATACAAGGAGATTTGAGGAATTTAATGAGCCATGAAAGAAGATCGATAGAATATAAAAAAGAAGGATCCAAATTTTTATCATGATTGGGGTTAACCAAATGATTTAATTTAATTTGAATTAATTAAATCAATATTTCATTGTAACTACTGTAATAAATGATGTAAAAATGTTAATATACAATATGACGCAAGCAACAAAGCATGTAAAAATGTAAAACCCTAAGCAAGAAGGAGAGATAGGAAGACTTAGTTGATTTCAAGTAGACTGGAGGTGATATGGGAAGGTAAAAGTGTTGAACGGATTTGGAAAAAACTTTTTAATGCTCACTTTGTAAATTTTGGAACTCGGGAACAACGTAGGACAAGGGCACCCACATGCCATAGGAGGAAAGAGGCATTTGGGCGCTAATGACTGGATCTGGATATTGGTGGTTGTATAAATGCTTAGGAATTGATTTCTTCCGTGTCGTAAGAGCTTCACAATTGATCCTTGTCTTTTGCTTGATATTCACTCCTTGATTTCCGAAGGTACATGTAACCTGTAAAATAGAATAACTACCTGCACATGTCCACAAACCACATCAAATCTAATAAAAAATATGCAGAATGTGGAGTCGGATGGCCAGATAGTCACCCGAAGAGTGAACTTACTACCGAGCATTGCACTACATCTCAGACCCCGTGTAGTTCTTGTGTGTGTGTGTAGAAATGATACCCTAGGATGCCTTTGTGAAAGTTGCACAAAACTAGTAATTAGCAACTCCCTTTAGCAAGCTAGATCTAGAATGTAGAAAATGCATAGTGTGTGATGGAATAGAATAAACTTCTCCTCCTATGCAGGTGAATGTAGAAGTTATGTAACCCTTAACCCTTATATGAGTGCTAGATGGATGCCTTTAAAGTGTTTTAGTACATTTGGATGTAATTTTAGGTGATAATAGTAATGCTTAGTTCTTGGTCCTTTATTTTAAAAACACAACTATGTATTTATATGATTCCCTTGTTTGAATTTCGTAATTGAGAACTGAAAGGTGACCCAAAGTAGTAAAAAGTAATTAAGAAGAGAAAGGGGTTCAAAAGGATAAGAAAGATGTAAAGAGGGACAAGAGCGCCCAAGAGGAAAGGAGTGCACAAGTGCTAGTGTCTTGACCGGGCACTAGTGTTCGATGCCATAGAAATATAAAACAATCAAATGGCGACAATAATACAAGATGTATAAGGTCAATAAAAGTGCAGAAGACAAAACAAAAGGCTAAAGGGAGTTGTCAATTACTAGTTTTCTTTCTTAGGAATCATGTAAATGCTAGCATGCTTTTAGGACCTAGAAATGTACCCAAGTGCATGATTTTGTGTCTACAACTAAAATGAGTGTCTACATATTCCTAGGAAAGTACCAAGGAACATCCCTCTAATAAATCTCCTCCCACTTATGAGATTCACATTCTTGATCATGTGACTCCTCAAACTAAAAAGACACTCGCCCCAAATTTCCCTAAGGATGGTAAGTGATGAAATCATTTTCCATGTTATGGGAGGATGAAAATCTAGCCAATGAGGATGAAGCATTCATGCAAAATCGTCAAGGTGATATTCAACATTGAAGACAACATTGGCTTAAAGAGGAGAAGCATGTTATTCCCTTCACTTGTATTTGGTATTAGAATATGTGTAGCCAACTTGTGGCTATTATAACCTTTACTTATTCATTTGGTAATTCCTATATCTTCATATTGGTAGTAGGGTTCGGCCTGAGAGTAACCATAGCCTAAGTATGACATAAATAAGAGGCGGTGGCTATGATTTGATCATCATATTATGTATTCTAGTTTTATTGTAAGGTTGTGGAAGTTTCCCCACGAAGTGGCTCAATCACATATTTCTAGTATTATGCTCTGGTATCACTCTGTTTGTGTAAATTTGCTCTATTCTAATCATGTACTATTGCAATTCACTAGCATTGTTCGCCATTTATATTCTTTTTTGTTCGTTTCCATGTTTTTTTAATTCATCAATCTAATTTCATTACATTTGTTTATATGTCAAGGTATTGAAGTTGGAAACAATATTTCTCGAAGGTGCGATGGTTTCATATCCCTTACATGGTTCAAATTATATCGTTAATATCAAATTGAAGTGCGATCCAACAAAAATAATGGCTAATTATACACTTGAAGATAACATCCTAGCCCTCTCGTTCTCATACTTTAAGAATCCCTATATATCCACCTATTTACAAATGTTGAATGTAATACCTTTCACTTTCTCCATATTTGCATGAAATTTGTGTGCTACCACAACCAAACCACTTCTTTGTTGTGTTCCTGATATATATTTAAAGTTTATGTGTATCATAACAAAGACTACATATCAAATTCACTGAAATTGACTCAATAACTAGTGTATCAAATGGTATAAATTCATACCAATCCATTTAAGAAGAATCTACACCTTTCATTCATAAAAAAATTATACCATTTAAAATTTGACCTAACATATGGATCAAAAGACTTTTAAACTTTAAATATAAATATTTTTAAATCGTAATTTTTTTTTCCAAAATGTACTAAATGGCATATCCCAAACTAAGATAATAAAACATATAAAAAATAAATAAAGATGAAGAGTTCATGCCAAACACCATCTCTATATAAACGGACCCACATCATACGTGTTACATTTATAACGTCACTTTAAAACTCTGTTGAATAATCAGAAGAGTCCAAATTTCCCGTCCTCCTCAAAGATGATATTATTTTACTCAACTCTAAACATACGATATGGTTTAGCCATACGGATACGACTACGAATACGGTTGGGGTTTAGTATTAAAAATAAATACGGTTAGGGTTTAGTATTAAAAATAAATAATGGCCCCCTTCCCCGACGTACGTACTTTTAAGTTTTATATCAATAAAATAATAACCATTTTTACTTTTATAAATTAACGTACAAAAGTTACGGTTCCGTGCATTTCCGTATTGCCTATCCGTTTGTCGTTGTCCGGAATTAAATAGTTATGGGCATTTTGACCTGAAGACGAAAAAAACAAAGGAAAAAACAGTAAAAGGGGTGTAGTCGTAGATTTCAGCACTCAAATACAGTTGGCATGGATTCACGTGTTCTGTTAAAGCACTTTCAAACTATACTAAATAATTTCATGATTCATCACCCCCACCCAACAAACACATTTTTAGCTTGTAATTATTCCCCATGATTTCATTGTTGATTTTTATTTTTGGTTTGTTTTGTGAGATGGGATATCAACGAATATAGATTAGGGTTAGGGTTCCTTCCATATATATGTAATATGCTTAAATAAGTTATAATACAGGGGGTTGATTTGCTAGTAATGGAAAAGTGGAGAGATTATTTTTGGAAAACAAATTTGTAGATATTAATTTTGAGGATCGTAAGAGTTAATTTTGGTAGTTTTTTTAATGTATATTTGACTTTTGTAGGGATTCCAACTTGGATGTGGTGTTGGAAACGACGTCAATATTTAATGTTTAATATTTATATTTCCATAAGATATGGAGTTATACTCGTGGATTTCGTGTTTAAAAGTAAAAATGATAAATGAAATAGGGTGTGCCCATTTGAAAACAATTTTACGTACATTTTAAATTTTAATGTTTAATTTTGTCAAGTTACACCAAAGGCTACAAGATTCATTGGTCAAGGTGATATGAGAAAAACACACAAATCCATGTTTTCATCTTGAGTGTCTTAGAAATTTGTGTTTTAAACATCATCATGTAGTCTCTTGTACCATGTGCATTTCGAGTAATGTCATTATTCACATAAGGTAGTTGAGAAAACAACAATTTGTTCTTCATCTTTGATAGGGTGAGGGTCGAAGTCTATTGATAAATCTCGTAATTGTTCAATGTAACTTTGTGATGTGTGCAACATTGCAACAACATTGCAGCACACCACTATAACAACACACACCACATGCACAACCTTTTATGCAACATGGGTTAGCCATACAACACCCATAACCATACCACATAACTCAATCCTTGCATTGAACATCCAAAATATCACAATGGCTATGTGGACACTGTACCACTTTATGTGCCAATCTAGGGTTGAGCCATAGGATTTGACGACAAACATGAAAACCTCGCGTATTGACACTTTATGCCTAATAGTTCTAGACAAGTCAAATTCTATCCTTTGTTTTATTGTGGTTGGCACAATGAACCCTCAATGAGGAATCTATCATGAGGGGTTCGTCTTAGGTGTCACTTCTAAAGCTCATGTCATGTTATCACATGTGTCAACATACTACACATTTGGAAGTCGAGTCATACAATCACTGAAAGGTCAAGAGCAACACATAGAAGTTCAATTATTTCAACTTCCATAATAATTTTTG
Organism: Taxus wallichiana var. yunnanensis; assembly: GCA_018340775.1. NCBI lineage: Eukaryota > Viridiplantae > Streptophyta > Pinopsida > Cupressales > Taxaceae > Taxus > Taxus wallichiana. The sequence continues at coordinate 448,198,358 of CM031234.1, read as the reverse complement.
AATCCTTTGCGACTTTGCCTTAACAATCAAAGAATAAAAGATAAATGACCATACATCTCACTCGAGACTATGTTATGTACAAAAGTACAAAACAATGTAATGAGGAGATTAAATTTCATGCTTAATCAACCTATTACAGATAATGAATTATTCAATTATCCATAACTAATAAAGGGTAGGTCATAAACAATCTTAAATTATTGTAAATCTTGAATATTTAATATTATGTAAACTAGAATTTGACAAGGTGTAATTAGGGTTGAGAGAGGAACCCGAATATACATGTTAAAGGTGTGATAAAGTAATTAGATAGTGTACAAACATAGAAAAAAGTGTTTTCAAGATGCTCGAAAATATCGGGACCTAGATTTTTTTCTTTGGATGGTTTCATATAAATCTCGACAATATCAAGGCCAAACTTGTCTTGAGGGATTCAAACACGTCATTTACGCTTTTTACTTGCTCTTTTTACGTGGTTTTGTATATATCCGTGCTTTTAATTTATTTATGTAGAACCTTGTGATGACTATGTCTAATTATAATATGGATTTTTCTTTCTTGAGCTTTACCTAGAAAAATGTGTTAACATGATTAGGTTACGCAACCTCACCACACCTCTAGTAATCTAATGAGTGTTATAGTACATAAAACTACTCTAAAGAGGGAACACACCTTGTCTAGATCTCCCAGGACTTACGAATATATGTAATAGAATATATATTAGAAAATGATCCCTTGATCTAGCCCTTATCACTTCGAAACATGCACTTGTGCATCAAATTTAACTCAATACTTGATCTACGATAACAATATAGATGGTGTCATATTTTACATATTTTTGTTGTGATAATGTTCTATAAGGAATATAACATTTTAGTGCTTTCTTTTAACCTTCTTAAACATCTTCTTGACACCCCGATATGTTAGGTTATGTTTGTATTTACAAATGACCTTTTCTAGTTTTCTTGCTAAACTAACCTAAAAGTATCGCCTATGATGGATAACCCAACTAACCCTTTTGAAAATATAATTATTAAATTGCTAGGGGTAGGTTCATATAAGGTGGAAAAGTTGAGAACTAGACCTATCTAGGACCTATGAACCTATCTAGGACTAAAAATCATGTTTGAGTATAGTGGATGTCTATTGAGTTGGAGAATGGATGTCTATTTGTAGGGTTATTCATTGGGTTTATCGAGTTACATTTATCATGGGCCATAATTTGAAGACAGATGTACACCACGGGTTGAGGAAGTCATGCATCAAAGGAATTGTGCTTTGTAGGTCGAGATGCGAGGCTTTTTGTATATGTTGGCGAAATAATTTTTCGCAAGGGAAAATTAGGGGCTTTCACCAATGCTCTAATCTAACCATCGGGGGTGGCCTTTCGATCAAGGATCACACATGAATACTCCACTAAACCCATGGAAAATTTCTTGTACATAGTACAAAGAGGAATAGTGTGTATGGAGAGAGAGAGAGAGAGAGAGAGAGAGGAGAAAGTGAGAAGGGGGTTTTACTCAATAAATAGCATGCTAAGTTTATTGACATAAAACCAGAGTATTTCCAAGTTATTAAAGAGAAGACACCAATATGCAAAGCAAGAAAAAGAACACAACTAACACAAAGTTTAACTGCATTATATTCATCAAAAGATACAATCTTTCCATGTTTGTACATGATTACAATGCTCTCTATTGGAGTAGTAGTTGAGATGGAGAGGAATAGATTAAACAAGAAATAGAAGAAACATAGTTTGCTAGAGAGGAGCAAAAACTAATCCTTTGGAATAGAGAGAGCATTACAATATATAGCTTTACAATGTGCCTCTTCACATTCCCATGTGAATTTTCAACTTAAAGTGCAATCCTCAATGAAGAAATAGAACTTTAAGTGACTTAAGTCACTTTTTACAAACTTTCTTCTCAATGAAGAAATATAATTCTAGAGAGATAAAGAGAGAAGAAAGAGAGGAGGGAAGAGAGATAAGCTCCAAACTCGAATGAAGAAGGATGAAGAATCTTTGATCATGAAGAAGATCCACTCCTAACTCTCATGACCTATGTGGTGATACTCCAGTGGTGAATAACTCTAATGAAGAACTATGACCCTTTTGTATTGAAAGAAGTCTCCTCTTGAATGATCAACAATTGTAGCTCATCAAATACATTAAGAGAAGAAGTGAGAAGCACTTGATCAAAAGACCACTAAGACAAAGGAATAATTCCCTCATTCACTTGAAATAATCTTCCCAATCCATGAAACAATGCCAGTCTCCTTAACCAATTGCACATGATGAGAACTTGGAACAATTTCCCGCACAATATAACCATGATGATCCTTCCACTTGGATGATGCCGAACATCTATCCTAGTGTGTTCAATGAAAGGTTTTGCAAAGAGCTATGGATATGGGGCAAAACCCCAAAGCTTTGTGCAAAGTCCCTCAATGGACCATATGATAAGAAATGAGCAAGGAATCCTATTTGCATGTATTAAAACTTGAAATAAACAAGAAATCTAACAAATAGCATTAACCTCTATTCTTGAAAGCTTAACAAAATATGCCTACTAAAGACTTAAGCAATCAATTTTGTTGTTTACTCCATGAGGGTGAATGAATCTCACTAAATGGCTACATGGCCAAGTTTAGCTATTCCATTACTAACTTGTCATGGGTGCAAGATGAATTTATTTTAATGGTGGATGATCCAAGATCAAATGCCTTATTAGCTTGGCTAGTGCAAATGAGCTCTTAGGCTTTCTTAGGCTTTATTTTGGCTTTGTGTTATATAAAGTTGTGTGTTTGAAAGGGTAGGCTTAGCCTTGTATTTATAGTTTTTAGTTTGGAAGAATTTGCAATTTGGGTGCATATGGGACTAAAGTCTAAAAATCACTTTAGGATTAGATTAGGATAAACATGATTTAGGATTAGTTAAACTTGGTTTAGGCTAGTTAACTAGGGTTTAGGATAGTTAAACTTGATTAGCAAGTGATTAGAGACTCATTGAGAGTTAGGAGGGGTCTAGATAACCAATTGTGACTGATAGATAGCCTATGAAGCCAATAAAAGTGGTCTAGAGAGAACTAGGGAGGTTTTGAATGGTCAAAGGAGGAATGTTTAGCTAATAAGAGAGATATTAGCCAAATAAGCTGATTATAGGAGGAATACGACGAGAAGGTGTCGTAAATGGGCATCCGAGAATGGAGTGAAGAAGGGTGAATTAACGAAGTGTCATCAATCGACTGGATTGGATGAAATGCTAAGTGTAAGCATATTTTAGGTGTCTACACCTAGCATGAAATTTTGGCTTATGACATCGAATTATGGTTTTTTAGCATGTTTGTGGGTTTATAAGGTGATTTGGAGTCATCTAGTGTTGTTAGTGTGTGTAGCCCTTCACAAATTTGAATTGTGCATTTTCCCTCCAAAAGTGCAAATTTAAAATTTGAAGGCCTTTTTGGCTTGTTTGTGTATTTTGTGTAGTTTAGATTTGTTGGTTGGAGTCATGAAGCTTTGTTATGTAAGTATTGGTCTTTAAAGAAGAGTCAAATAGGTTCTGATGTGGTTTTAGACCCATGGTCACATCCTTCCATGCAAAAGTAAAGCAAAATTACTTGTTCAAGTGACCCAAAAGGTGGGTGAAAATTCATATTCGGTAAGAATCTTGGGTATGAGGGGCATATATTAATGTTTGTAACTAATTTTGAAATTATCATTTGAATGAGGAAGAGTGGAAAGAGCTCTAAAATTGTTGAAGGAAGAATTTTTATTTGCAAACAAGGTGTGATAGTTCCAAAGACTGTGTGTATGAGCATTAATGATCATTTAGCTTAATGAATTTCTTTGTAGAATTACATGCATGATAGATTTGAGGACATTTTATTTGTTTTGTTTCTTGAAAAGGTGTATTTAACAATATTTTGAGGGTCTATTGGTGTGATAATAAGAGGAATCCTAAGACTAATCTGTGAAATCTGTATGATCAATGCTAGTTCAATGATTTTAAGGGTAAACTTGATCGATAAGTAGGAGATTAAGTTTGAGAAGAGTTTATAATATCTATATTTTAGAAATGAAGGTGTAATTTATCCATTGTTGGAGACAATTAGTTTGAGCAATTTCATTAACATTTAACAGGGCATTGGTTTAGTACTATCATCGCCCAAAAAGGTAACTTAGAACGAGGGTTGGAGGAAGGATTTTAATTTTATGTTTGTGTGATTGTTGTAATGAGGTTACCTAGACTCTAAATAACCCTCGGTGACCTTTGTCAACAAAATATGAGGCTTTACCTGTTAGGAACCTTAAGGAAGCTTGGAATCCCTTGTTCTAGTGAGAATACAGCTTAGATTTAAGACCATTGTTGGAAGTACACATGTCATTCTAGGATCACTATCAAGAATGAAGGTATTGGAAGGAGAGTACAAACCTAAAGAAAGGGTTCCAGGGATTTGTAAGTGTGTGTGAAGGATTTGGTGAAAAAATCTCCTTACTCGGGTTTGTAGGAAACCCTTATTATGGTTTTAATGTAATTGGTGGTTAAGGTTTATAAGGTGAATTAATTTCTCATATTGGTAAATGTTAGTGCAAAATCACAACACCCCGAATGGCCCTTAGATGTGAAGTGGTTAAAATGGGGAATTTAGTGTGATTGCATAACATTGGATCATCTCTCAAGTTGTGGGACTTACAAACCTGAGATGATCCTCTAGAGAAAGCTGGTTCTTGTTCCTAAACTACCTGCCATGAGCTACTCTAATGTAGGAAAAAACTAAACTATCCTAATCTAACCATTCTAAGGAACCAGAGAGAAAGAGAGGGTGAAAGAAAAGCCTACACTAAAGCGGTGATACACCAGAGAAGGAAAGGGGTGAGATGCTTTGTTGAGAGGAGGATGAAACAGGGGAGAAAGGAAGATGGGAAGGTCAGACAGAAGTGACACAAACCCAAATCCTAATCCATGATCAAAACTCCATGAAACACAACACCCTGCACCTGTAAATGTGAAATACATGCACAAAAATAGATTTGGAAGGGAGAGGCATAAAGAGAATACAAAACATTGCAAAGGGTTGAAGAAACACCACAAAACATGTTTTATTGCTCTATATGGGTGCATAGACCATTACGTTTCTACGCTTAGAGGAACAAAAATGCTTTCCAGGCGTAGGAGAAGGTTTTCAACTCAAAATGGAGTCGGGAAACAAATTTGATAGAGTTTCCCTACACCTAGAATAATCTCCCTTCTCAAACGAGAAGTGTTACAATATATAGAAATAATAAGAGAGAGAAGAGGGAAAATTTGAATCTTACTTCAACTACCACGAGATATGCATTGAATCCTGCCTTGAAGACTCAACCACTATCAATCAATGCCCCTTTCAAATCTGCCCCAAATCTATCGATTCTGGCTCCCTCTGTCTATCCGGCGTATTGAAGAAGAACGGCGGATCGAATCAAATTAGATCTGGTAGTTGGAGAAATCGGGCTCTGTATTAATGGCCTAGAAGACATTTTTCCCATTTTCACCCACCAACACCTGCAAAAAATGATATTTTATGTTTCCAAGGCATAGAGGGCATCGAGATGTTTCCAAAAAATCTTCTCCCGCCCAAATCTGAGTTCTCAGTCAAAAGATATGGCCATTTGAATTTTTGGGTCATGGGCATGTAATATTTAAATGAGTCTATCTGTACTGGGTCCACGTTCCATATCTGCGCTCATTTGATATTTGACTCCTTCCTTCGCTCTTAGAATAGTGCTCATATGACACGTGGTAGCATCCGCAGGTTTCCCTATTTCCTTTGTATTCTTCCCGAGTCTTTTCCGTGGGCGAGGCATTGTATTAGACCTAAGACACGTGGAGGCTTTGCGCATGTTTAGAACCGCCCATAGACTTTACCTTTGGAGTAGCATGGATACAAAACATGGAGACCTCCGCGGGCCTTTGGAATTTTTAACGGTCGCCCTCACCTTTTTGGGCTTTGCGACACGTGGAAGGCCTGCGCTCATTTGACAACGATGCTCAAGGTCCTACTTTTGAATGTGTATTGTTTGGACACCGAGGCCTTCCACTGCATTCATTACTTAGCCATTTTAGGCCCGTTCTCCTTTTGACCTCTGTTGACCATTGGCTACGTGGAGGGCTGGCGTAAGTTTGAGTCTCTGCCTTGGGCTCCCATTTTAAAGTTTGCATCGTTAAGACACTTGGCACCCTCTATTAAGTTGAAGAATTTTCAATGGCTAGTGCAAATTTTGGGGCTCTGGACACATGGAAGGTTGGTGCTCGTTTGGGTCTTCCCATTTGGATTTAATCTTTGGAGGAGCACCGTTTGGAGATTTGGCATCTTTCGTTGTCTCCTCCATACTTAGTTGATTTGGGGGTCCGTCCTGAACTATTTCAGATCCTAAAGACTTTGAATCCTCGTTGTTTCTTTCCTTTGAGTCTCTAGTTCCTTTGACACTACTCGACCTCCTTCCCCAACCTTGCTATTCCATTTCTCGAGCCACCTGTAATTTGTTTGTTGGATTTGAGGCACGGATTCACTCGACAGATCCGTTTCTTGAATTTCTTCTTGCACAAGATCGTTTGATCTTTCGCAGCCCCACCACTCCATTGTAAAGTCCCTCTGCAACCTTGTTTTTTGTCCTGGAATGAGAGCTCACGGGTCTAAATCATTTACTTCATAATTTCCTTAAGTGCAGGACTTGTCTTGACCAAATTTGCTGGGGGGATGAATTTGGGATAACAATTTGGTGACTCATGGGGACATCTCTGTCTACTAGATGAAGAGACTAGTAGCCTTGAAGTGTCCATTGGGCATGGAGTCACAATTAATGGCCTAGTACTGACCCTTCCTTCAAAATGGACTCCCAATTGACTGCACTTTCTATGTTTTACCTGTCCTTGAGCCTTCCCGTGCATCTAGCACTCTCAATTTTCATAAGAAAATATTGAAATGGAGTTTCTGAGAGTAGAAAATTATATTGACCTAGGGATTTCATTTGTCCCTGAATGGACTGACTTAAAAACGTCCTTTGGTTGCTCTACATTTTTTTCATTTTTTGAACTAGCAACTGCTACAAACAACTATGGATCTTTCTACCATGAATACTGAAGAGCCTAGCCTTGGTTTGTCCCAAGAATGGACTGTTACAATGTTTACCCGAGGCACATTGAACTTCACAATGACATAACCTTGGAGCAACAAAACACAACAAAAATGCTATGTACAAAGAATCAAATCATACATGCCTCAAATGAGACATGTAGAGTGTGCACAAGCACTTCTTCTACTGAAAAAAAATCTACTCCTACTCCTATACTAACAAGAAAGAAAGAAAAGCTTAAACAAATCCTGCTACAGACAGGAGAAATAGCTTCCCTTTCTCAAAAGGGGCAGCCATGCAAATGATTTGACACTGGATATGGCTGCCTAGATGAATAAAAAACTAACTTTAAGCCTTTCCTCCACCGAAATCATTAAGGTATCTACATTAACCAAAAATACCTCCTCAAGCTGATTAGCATTGGGATCCTGGAGGTGTTGATGATGACCCTTGGTACTTTGATGCTCATCCTCATTCCCTGAAGTAGGCATGAGTGGTTTTGGCTTCTCCCTTGGCTCCAATGAAGCCAAATATCTGATTGGGCAAGGTATGGTCCTTTGAATCTTCCCATGGTTTTGAACTCTAACTCCAAAAATGGAGTCTTTTTGTGGACCTTCTTGGATGGATGGTGTGAGAGAGATGATGGCATCTCCTTACTTTTTCTCTTCCTTATCTTATGAAGAACATGGAAGACTATGATCTTCCAACCTTGGTTCTAGAGGGATGTTGTGAGACACAGGTTGCTTTGTCTTTGAGTGCCCTCCTTTATGGCAGCAGGCTCATGTGCTTGGAAGATGGATGGAGGAGGAGTAGATGATGTAACCTCCATGGGCTCCACTCCATCAAAGCAATCCTGCAAGTCGGCGATAATCTGTCTCCTTTTTTCATCTTTGCATGTGGTTTACCTCCTCCAAGGTTTCCTCTTGATCTACCGATCACCATGGATCCCTTCATCCTCAAAAATGAAGTGTGAAAGCTCAAAATATTCTTCAACATCAGAGCTTGAAGGGGATGAAGTGGAAGGAAGAACTGAAGGTTCTCTTATAGCTTGCTCCACACTTGGAACCTCTGAAACTGTATGGTCCTCCTCCATCATGGGTTCATCAATCAAATCAGGCCCTTGAAATGAAAGCAAAAAATCTTCAATGATGCCTTCTTCATTGAGTGGCCTCAACTCTGATTCGATCTCTCCCAGTTGCTCCTCTTCAATGGGACTTGGAGCTGGTTTTTCTTCCTCTTCAACTGGTTGTGCAACTTGGATCATCTCAACATCCTCTTCAGACAAAGTGCCATCATGGACACTGCATCCGGAGTAGCCAAACTGCTGATCTTCTTCTTCTTGTTTTTGTTCCTTCTCTGTTGCAAACTCAGTCTCAGCCACCACTGGCTCTTCAACTTTGACCTCCTTTATTGGCTTGACCATCAAGGGGATCTTTATAAACCCAAATTTGGCAGCCCAAATCTTCAGATTGTTTGTCATTTCTTCTATGTTGGGCTCCCCTTCTTGTTATTTTCCTTGACTAGATTCTTGAGTCTCTTCCCAACATGGACTTGGGAAAGCAAGAGGAGTAATATATTGGGGCTCAACTAGCTTTGTAATTTTTTTGTGGTGGGGAGGGAGGTGAAACTTCATGTTTGTTTGGAGGGGATGACTATTTAGAAGGGAAAGGGGAGAGGAACTGAAATGGGGTGGAAGACTAGGGAATGGAGAAATGGAATCAGCACTTGGGGAAGCAATCGGGAGGCTTCAAATCGAGCTTGGGTTGAGATGGTGCTTCTTGAGAAAGAGAAAATGTAACATTCCCATTTTAAGACTTTAGAAACAAGGGATTTTTTTATATATAATGTTCTCTATTCTAAATAAAGCATTATTTAGAACAAACATTCCATGCCAATCAATTTCAAATAGATAACCATATGCAATTGTAAATGACTCGGTGATCCATCGATCTATTCATTTCATAACTCAGTAATCTACCGATCTATTTATGTTAACCTTAAGTATTGAATACTTATCGTATACTTCGTATACTTGGTTTTTCCTACCCTAAAATGGGTACTGAGTGATCTGTTTAAAGAACATATATGAATATTTGTTACCAATATTCATCTGATATCATGTTGCTTTAAACTAGGTGACGTAGGACAACATAACCAGCAACTTGCGATACTTTGGCCAAAGTTTTACAACATACTATGTATGTCACTATTCCTAGACAACATACTTGTCATTTTGGAATACGTCCTTCACCTCACTCCTCTATTATCATGATCGGTCTTTCTTACCGACTACCGTCAAGTCGATCCACTTGTCCCAGGTTTAACCCTAGCCCTGGTTAGAGACATAAATTATTATAGGGAGACGCTCACAATGACTTAGGGTAAATGGGCATACTCGGTTGACCTAAGTCAACCGGATGTGCCAAGGTACCCTAAGCCATTGGAAGCTACTTCCTATCCTAAATATGCCACTAACTTGACCTAGAGAGAAACTAAGTGCAAGTCTTTATTTGTGTGTAGATCTAGATGATCAATGCGAAGGGTGTTGCCACATGTCAATTGTAATGAAGTATCCTCGAGAAGACCCAAGTATTCTTGAAGGTACAGTCTTGCAGTTGGCGTGTGCCAACATCCTACAAAAACTGTCTCATCACAATGTACATACCCCAAGGAGGTTATTAACAAATTATTAATTTGGATTAATACACTAGTTTTAGTAACCCTACTAAACCCTAATCCAACTCTCCTTAAGTTCTTATTGTATACTTGTATCAATCAAGTATTAAAGAACTTCGTTAAACTCATGATTTCTTTTAATGTTCATTTTCATAGTGTAACCAACAGTTAACCAAAACAGGACAACGATATCATAAGTTTCAATAAAATGTACTTTAACATTCAGGAAGGTTTAACAACCGCATATGTCCAACTAAAGTAGACTTCATACAAAATGAAGTCTAATGATTAATAATCATATCTCCAAACCTTTTTGGTTTACATTCAATTGAGAGAGAGAAAGAGTCTTCCTCTACATGATTAAGTGTTAGGGTATATCATTCACAATATCCATATTTCTTAATGCATGTTCATTATGCATCACATTACTATGTTAAATTGTTTAGGTAAAACACATCATATTATACAACTCAACAAGTTGCACCATTATAAGGGAAATTGAACCAATTCCCTTTATCCATCTTATCAAAGATAACAAGATAAGCATAATATAATATGAAGAATATAAACAAGATAGAACTTTCATCTTCTTTATAAAAGTATGAGATAATTTACACAACCAATGCAAATAAATCACAACTCGCAATTCATCATTACAATTTATAAATTTACAAGACTATGCACTTTAGGCATACTGCATAACAACAACCTTCATTCTATAAAGTATACAACTTTTCTTTTACAATACAACAAAAGAATGAATCAGAATTCTTTACTAAGAATTAGACTTATATCAGCCAATGCATCATATAAGTTTTTGCCTTCTTTATCACTTACGTCGTCCATCTACAAAAATTTCTAGCACAAGTCAGTTCAATGAACTGAGCATGATAAGCACTAAGCATTAAAACGAAGTGCATTCCACTAATTGTTTCATTAAAGCAACACTGCTTTAATGAGATAATTAAAACATCATACAATAAGCATAAGTGATACCAAACAGAAAGGAAGTACATTAATAAATCTAGATCAAATTTTAAGAGAAGAGTATAATATAATAAACAATATCTGCCTAAGAACTTAAAGTTCTATTGATCCTATCAATGGCTTGTAAACAAACAATAGATCCTGCCATCCCATTATTTCATAATTCTATCCTAATAGAATACCACATTTATCTTCTCTATGAGACAAAATAAGTGTAAACAACATGGTTCATTCTAGGATTATTCATCTATATCCTAAGCAAGAATAAGAAGAACCATTACGTACCATGCCCAAACCTATAACATCTGAAAAATAGACTAGATTCATAACATGAATTACCTATTCTTTCTCGGGATAACAATCCTATAAATTCAACATTAGGATATACATCTAAACAGAATTTCATAACAATACAAGAAGGTATAGAAAATTAGAACAGTCTAACTGTAATTCTAATTCCAACTCTACATGTTAGAAGTTATCAATCAAAGATCTGAAATCAATGTTCACAAACAAAGTAGCCCCAAAGAGGAGTTAATCTCTACTCAAGTTCATCCCAAAAGATAAAGAGTATAAGAGACAAACCTACTCCTATCCATTTAAACTAGGCAAGGCTAGTCAACAATAGTCGAACCCATAAGTATGCATTCACTTATCAACAAATGAATTGGATACTAACTTTCTACATTAAAGCAACAATGATTCGAACAAAGTAGACCAACAGGTCATAAGAAATCACCATCTCGAAAGAGAATCGAGTACAAAGAAGTTCAAACAATGAGCTTATCCAAAGACAGAGAAAAGGTAACTCTAATAAGGAAAGGACCAATAATAAATCATTTCATTCCATTGAACAAAAGAAGTTCCAGTTTCAAATCAAATCAGGATGAAAGCATATTGTAGTCCCAAAACAACATACAAGAACCCAAGAGAATACAATATACTTTCTTTCTATAAAAGAAGCCAAGGACTCATTCACTTGTATCAGACAAGAATAAAATCCTAAAACAGCAACTATCAAGTTCAGGATTAACCACGAACCCAAGACTGAGACTTACAATTGCTTCACCACTAAATACAAAAAGGTAAGTAGTTCATGATTCAAAAGAACCAAGCACAAAACAATTGAACGGGAAAGTATCCTTCTAGAATAAATTCAATGTCCACGGTTAATAACCCAATCAATTCCAATGCAATAGAAACAGAATTTCAAAACTTCACAACCACAAAATTGCGACAGAGGTGACTTGGTACAAAATAATACAGTCAACCCAGAATGTGGGTTCCCTCAAAACAGAGGGGAAAGAACACTTCCTTCTATTCCCACGCTAATACCATCTTGATACAGTCATAGAACTAAAGTTCTACGTTCCTTAAGCAAGACATTTCTAGTTCCAAATCTCAAAGATATTTTTAAACGACTCAAACAAGATTTCACCCAGTTCCCTGGTGAGTAAGTTGCTCAAATAAAGAGTTATAAGCTTAATCATTTAATAAAAGAATAACCCAATACAAAAATACTATAACAGAATCAAATACATCGACCCAAATACAAGCTCATAACACTCAAGTGTTAAATAGAGTACAGTGGCAATTTGAGCTTCACGCCAAAGTTTAGAACTTCACAAGTAAAATATTGTGAGTACAGTGCCAAATACGAACTCCAAGCAACAATTCAGTGATGAATAAGTTTTCCAAACACTAGTTCAGAACAACACAAAACCCCAACAAAAGTTTACGTCCAAAAATGCAACCCAAAAGCAAAATCAAATAGAACTCAAGTTTCCCTAGGTTCGATCCTTATATTGCCACAAAGGTTAGTTCAAAGCACAAAAATTTGAATACAAGATCTAGAGTGCAAAAATAGAGATACAGAAACAAGTTTCGCATACAAACTTCACATGCATGCTTTGTCATAAAACTTGCACAGAGAGATAGTTTCCAAAACAACACTATTTTTGCCATGGATTCAAATCCAAACAACACAAAGATTCACTAAACCCAGCAAGAAAATAACCAGTCAGACATAAAAACATGAATCTCATGAGAGAAAAGTTGTTCTAATGAATCATTTAGAAGAAAGCAAAGAGTCTTAATAGTTAGAGCCTATCATGCTTGATAGTGCTTCCACCAAATCAAAGGAGACTTCCAGTGAGATTCCAACTCTTTTTCTCCTCCATGAAATATCAACCATCAAATATATTTTCCTCCTACGCCTCATATACTTTCCTTTGATAAAAAATAGACCACGTAAACCAAAAATAGATTTGAAGTGAAGGTCGAACTGCTGGTTTGAAGAACCAATTAGCTCCATGTAGAGCAAAATCCGCCATGCATGTAAAACCAAATAACCTCCTACAAACCCACCTTCTAAGTTTCCAAGACGGTTTGCACATAAATACCGAGGCCCATTAATGCCATAAATGCCATTAATTCCAAAATTCCCACTTATCTTTCCTTGCCACCGCCTCCTAAATCTGGCGAATGCCAATTCCATACAAAAATACAATTCCATCTTTTAGTGGGGCTTCCACGTATGCCTCCACCAAGTCAACTAGCCCCTGCCAAATCTGGCAGTACTTCCATCCATAAAACCCTATCAACTCATTTAAATGCCATTGGAACCATCACCTTAGAGACATGCGACCCCTTAGGTTCCCTTTTTTAATAGTTTAGGATGGATCCAAATAGAACTTAGGTTAGTTTAGCAATTACCAACATAGGTCTTAAAACATTTGCCAATAGAATTCCCACCTTAGGTTAGGTTCAATTCATAACCCTTTAGTATTAGGTATTAGTTAAAATAGCCTAGTATTACTTTAGTAATCCTTCTCTTATCCATTTAGCACAACGCTTAGGTTAGGACGCCAACCCAACAAATTAGAATAAGAGGCTTAGGTTAGAATAAAAATCCAAGTAAGTAAACGTAGCTAGAACATAGGTGTTCTTACCTAGCTTAGGATACTGTTAGGATAATCCTTAGGTTTTAGGACTCCAAAATCCTCCTCCGTGAATTGAATTTTGCTTAAGTCCTTAATGTCCTACCAAGATCAATCACCAAAGACCCGAACACAACATACAGTTGAATGAAAACATGTTCACATGAGACCACAGAATTTGTAACATACTAAGTTCAGTCTTCTATGTCCCTTAAACTACTGAATGTCAATTTATCATTTAGTCTATGAAGAGGATTTGAAACATTCCTTGGATCACTGAAATTGATCCAAGGATGAGTCAGAAGAAGAAATAAGTCTGTAACTCTTAAATCTAGATTGCAGCTCATCTTTCCAAAGTGAAAATGAATTCTTGATAACCATACAATTTTAGTTTAATGATTTTTAAGAATAGAAAAGATTTATCCTTATCAAGCATGATCTTCAATAGTCAAAAGAACACATCTTTATCCAAAAATCACATGTCAACACTTGAAATGCATAAGAGGAATATATCAGTTGTTGAGGGTGTTATAGAAAAGAAAAGCTATGAGATGGTGGAATTACCCATTGATAAGGTTGTCTTGACTCCAACTCATAAGCCTCAATCTCCTCATTCCATTGTGTAAGTTGAGGCAACACTTCAACCATGAAGTAAAAATTCTCTTGAGGATTGTAATGTCTTAGAAAAGGGCCTTCCCATGGACAAGGTGCCCACGAACCAATCTTGAATGCATTCATTTGTGTTATGGCCCTTGATCAACCATGTCAGCCTCCATTTTTTGAATTTTCTCCAATAAACCAGCATTCTCCACATAGTTGTCACCATTGTATGCGTCCCTTGTTCTTGATAAGCTCCTTGGCCAAACTAACTTTTACCTTGCTCATATGGGTAAGCATAATGGTCCTGGATCTGATTATAATGCTAATTTGGAGGAGTTGGGAAATGCGTTGGAGGTGGACTGCATTGCTGCTATAAGTGTGAGTTCCATGAAGGGAATGAAGTCATGCTTGTACAAATTCATGGAATGGGAGAAAATGAAAGATATGGAAGAAGAAAATGGATGAAGATGAGTGGAAAATGGATGGAAAAGGTCTCAGAACTTAGAGAATGGGTTTTGACCGGATGGAGTCGCGGATGTGCTTGCATGTGCCTCAAAAGGCTGAATCCCACCAAGAACACATCAACTTGATGAAATAAAGTGAAGACCTCTTGTCCCACCCAGATGTACCAAAACTATTAGTACAAAATCACAGCACCCCCGAATGGCCAAAGATGTGAAGTGGTTAAAATGGGGCATTCGATGTGATTGCATAACATTGGATCATCTCTCAAGCTGTGGGACTTGCAAACCTAAGATGATCCTCTAGAGAAATATGGTTCTTGTTCCTAAACTACCTGCCACGAGCTAATCTAATGTAGGAAAAATCTAAACTATCCTAATCTAACCATTCCAAGGAACTAGAGAGAAATAGAGGGTGAATGAAAAGCCTACACTAAATTGGTGATACACTGGAGAAGGAAAAGGGTGAGATGCTCTGTTGAGGAGGATGAAACATGAGAGAAAGGAAGATGGGAAGGTCGACAAAAGTGACACAAACCCGTATCCTAATCCATGAAACACAATGCCCTACACCTACAAATGTGAAATACATGCACAAAAAATAGATTTGGAAGGGAGAGGCATAGAGAGACAACAAAACAATGCAAAGGGTTGAAGAAACACCAAAAAAACATGTTTTATTGCTCTATATGGGTGCACAGACCATTACATTTCTTCTTAGAGGCACAAAAATGATTTCCCAGTGTAGGAGAAGGTTTTCAACTCAAAATGGAGTCGGGAAAAAAATTGACAGAGTTTCCCTATGCCCAGAATAATCTCCCTTCTCAAACAAGAAGTGTTACAATATATAGAAAGAATAAGCCGAGAGAAGAAGGAAAAGTTGAATCCTGCTTCAACTACCACGAGATATGCATTCAATCTTTCCTTGAAGAATCAACTGCTATCAATCAATGCCCCTTTCAAATCCACCCCAAATATATCTATTCTAGCTCCCTTTATCTCATCCGGCATATTGAAGAAGAATGGAAGATCAAATTGAATCGATCTAGTAGTTGGAGAAATTGGGCTTCGTATTAATGGCCTCGGAAGACTTTTTTCCCATTTTCACCCACCAAGTCCCGAAAAAATGATATTTTATGTTTCCAGGGCATAGAGGGCATCCATACATTTCAAAAATCTTCTCAACCCAAATATGAGTTTTCAATAAAAAGATATGGCCATTTGAATTTTTTGGTCACAGTGTGTAATATTTAAATGAGTCTGTTTATATCGGGTCCACGTGGCAGCTCTATGCTCATTTGAGATTTGACTCCTTCCTTTGCTCTTAGAATAGTGCCCATATGACACATGGTGGCATCCATAGGTTTCCCTATTTCCTTTGTATTCTTCCCGAGTATTTTTCGCGGGCGGAGGCACTGTATCCGACCTAAGACACATGGAGGCTTTACACATGTTTAGAAATTGCCCCTAGACTTTACCTTTGGAGTAGCATGGATACGACACGTGGAGACCTCCGTGGGCCTTTAGACTTTTCAACGGTCGCCCTCACCTTTTCAGGCTCTGGGACACGTGGAAGGCCTATGCTCATTTGACAACCTGATCAGGGTCCTACTTTTGAATGTGCGCTGTTTGGACAATTGGAACCTTCCACCTACATTCATTAATTATCTGTTTTAGGCCCATTCTCCTTTTGACCTATGTTGACCATTGGCTATGTGGAGGGTTGGCACAAGTTTGAGTCTCCACCTTGGGCTCCTATTTTGGAATTTGTGCCATTAAGACACTTGGCACCCTCTGCTAAGTCAAAGAATTTTCAATGGCTAGTGAAACTTTTTGGGCCTCCAGATGTTTGGAAGCTTAGCGCTCATTTGGGTCCGCCCCTTTGGATTTAATCTTTGGAGGAGCACCGTTTGGACACTTGGCAACTTCCGCTATCTCCTCCATACTTAGTCAATTTCGGGGTCCATCCTGAACTATTTCAGAGCCTGAAGACTTTGAATCCTCACCATTTCTTTCCTTTGAGTCTCTGGTTCCTTTGACACCACTTGGCCTCCTTCCCGACCCTGCTATTCCATTTCCAAGCCCGCCTAGTAATTTGTTTGTTGGATTTGAGGCACGAATTCACTGGAAGATCCATTTCTTGAATTTATTCTTGCACGGGGTCATTTGATCTTTCACAGTCCCGCCACTCCATTATAAAGTCCCTCTGCAACCTTGTTTGTCATCCTGAAATGTGAGTTCACGGGTCTGATTCGTTTCCTTCATAATTTCCTTAAGTGCAAGACTTGTCTTGACCAAATTTTCTGGTGGGGCGAATTTGGGATAACATTACGTAATTACCTGGAGGGATTACTAAAATAGATACAACAAGTTTTAACCCTTAACAAGTTCCCAATATCATGCATTTTGTGATAGAGTATCTACAATCATGTAAAAAGGCATTAAGATCTATTTAGAAGTTTGAAATAATGAATTTGAAAGAAATTTTGTGAAGGAAGTCACTATGAAATTTTGCATAGAAATGAAAGCTCCAAATGGGTACTTAGAAAGGTGATTTGTTTATTGGTTGAATCATTTCATTAAAATTTATGTCGAGAAAAGACTCGAGAGAAGGGCTACTAGGAGAAGAATCTAGTCAAAAGAAAGAAGTAGCAAAAAAAGGAGTTACATTAAGGATTGAAGAATGAAATTTGACACACACCTCAAGGATGAAAATGGGTGCCTAGACCTTATTTGAGTTTATCCTAGAAGTGTATAGTTTCTTCTAACCACTAACTTGCCAGAGGTAAATCCTTAAGAAGCTTGGTAAGGGTAGTTTTGGAAGAAGGTAAGAAAGTTAAAATTTTGGTTGATTTGCATCAATTTTGAGGATTTATTTGGCTTGATATAAGGTCTAGTGACATGGTCCAATGATTGGGTAGGTACACTAAGGTGATAAGTCTAAAATTTGCTTTATTAATAGGGTTTTGACTTGAAGAAATATCTAGTTTTGAAGGCTTAAGGACTTTGTTTTCAATTTTGTGATCATTATAACATTGTGAATTGATTTTAAGTGATTGGTGCTCTACATAATTTGGTATTAGAGTGGGAAAGGAGATTTGAAAAAGTTGAGAAAAGAGTGGTACAATAGAAAAAGAAAAGAGGAGACATGATGGTACATGTTAGAGAAGAGAGAAGGACATATTTGGAAGAGAAGATGTATAAGATGATGTAAGTTTTGATGAGAATATTGGAAAAAATAGAGGAAACTCGGGGAATAATGAGAGCGAGAGATGAGTCTCATGAAGAGAAATGAGAAAAATAAAAGAGTACAATTTGCAGGAAGATGCTACATATGTCAAAGATTTACAGGACATAAGGCATATCAATGCCCTAAAATGGATGAAATGATGAAAAAGGTTGAATAATATGTTTATTCTATTCCCAAGATGAAGGTAATTCTCTTTTGTTTATAATATGTCTATTAAAACCAATCAACGTATAGCTTTGTTGTAACTCAAAGAAGAAATTTGTTCAGAACTAGGTGTAAAACTAAGGGCAAATGTTGTGATGTAATTATAGATAGTGGAAGCACTTGAAAATTTGGTTTCTTATGAGATGGTAGAGAATTTGGGTCTGAAAACAACAATGCACCCTAATCCTTATCAAGTATCTTGGATGTAGAAAGGTCATCATGTCTTGGTTAGGGAACAATTTCAAGTAGAATTTTAGATTGGGAGATATAAATACAAGGTATTGTGTGATTTGGTACGTATGGATGTGTGTCATGTGTTATTGGGTAAGCCATGACAGTATGATAGGCAAGCATTACATGATGGTAAGAAATTTTTTTATACTATTGTGACAAATGGAGAGAGGCATACTATTTTACCCATAACAGGTGAACAAGAGCCACAAGCAGGATTTGTTATGATGATTTTTGTTAAGAAATTCTTGATGGGAGGCTGAAGAAGCATGCAAACAAACACTCTTGATGGCTATTAAGCCTTATATATCAGATTTGACAACTAATTTTGAGGATGATGGTGTAGGTATGAAGGTGAAAGAATATTTTTAGTTTTGTGGAAACCCAAAAATCTTGAGAAGGTAGAATCCTTTGATATTATTGAGAACAAAGAGAATAAGAAAAATTAAAAGACAAGTCAACGGTATAGAGAAAGTGAGTAAGAAGATGAAGAGGTCTTAGAAGAGGCCTTAAACATGTTTCTACATCTTAATTTCTACAAGGAAGGTATGAGGCACAAGAATGCACAAGGTACCTATGGATGTGTGTCATGTGTTATTGGGTAATCCATGTGACGTATGACAGTGCAAGCATTATCATTAGTGTAAAATCACAGCACCCCTGGATGTTGATCAGATTTCTAGGTTGATCACTCTAGCATCCAGTTTGATTGCACAACATTGAAACCTTTCTCCAAGTGCGGGACTTGCAGAAATGAGAAAGGAATCTCCAGAGAAGGCTGGTTCCTGCTCCTAAACTACCTGCCACAAGCTATTCCAGTGCAGGCAAGCTAATCTAAACCTAATCTAACCATGCCAAGGAGACAGAGAGAGAGAAAAAGGGGAAAAATAGCAAAAGCCTACACTAAAACGGTGATACACCAGAGAAGGAGAATGTTGAACATCTATCAAAACTACCATGGAACAAGGAGAGGTGAGCAATGGGAAGGATGGACAGATGCATCACAAGCCCAAGGATAGATTTCACATAGAAAATGTCCCAAAACTCCATGAACACAGCTCCAGACCTGCAATGAACATTCAAACTTGCACAAATACCTGCAATGAAGAGAGGCAAGAAGAAAACAAGTGAAAAACGAGCAAGGATGGATAGATGCATCACAAAACACGTTTTTGTTGCTTCAGAAGTTTACACAGAACATCATTTCAATAGTAAAAGGAAAAAAATGCCATTACAGAGTAGGGGAGGAGGTTCAAACTCCATTTTCAACCCTAGAGAAGAAAAGAAGGGAGGGCAGAGCGAAAATATGAAAAACCTATAATCCCTCCCAAAAAATGAGCCAAATCTGGCCTTATACAATGCATGGGTCGAGCCCAAGAGAGAGAAACACGAGGAAAACATGCAAGCCGTCCAACCATTGACCAAAACACATTCTTCATTAAAATCGATTGCTTGAGACATTACTTACGGCCATGCTTGAAGAAGAATGCGACCCATGTGCATTAAAACTAGTTGTTGAAAGCGTCGATTCTGGCATTACCACGCGCGTTAGATCGTTTCCTTGATTTATCTCTCCAAACTAAACCAAAATGCAAGATTGACCACGGAATCATGTAGAGAACTTCACCATCTTTCCATTGATGTAAGGAACGTGAAAATCCAAGCTTTGGATTGAAAGTTATGGCGATCTCGAAGATTTTAGGGAAAAAGGTGAAAAATGGATTTTGAGATTTTTCCCGCTCTCTGCCACTTGGATGACATGTGTCAGGCACTGATTGGATGAGCAATTCTCTCTCCTCCACGTTTCCACGGGTTTCCCTTTGAAATTTTGACGTTTTTATAATTTTGGAAAATTTTCCATTCTCCCCCGCGCCCCGCCACTTGGGACACGTGGCGTGATCTGGTTGGAGGATAGGGGCGCGGGTCATCCTTTACCTTTTAGTTTTTCGGTCAATTTTTTGCTAAATTTTCCAAGTCTTTCCCTGGCTCCGAACTCCCCGCCTTAGGACACGTGTCCTGTGTCTATTGGCTCGGGCCGACCCTTCAAACCTTGCCCTTTGAACTTTTGGGCCCAAAAACACTTAGTCGAAATTTTTATTACGCCTCCCCTTGTGACACGCGTCACATTCTGATTCGTCGGCTTTTCGGGTCTTCGCGTCCCTCGCGTATTTTTGGCTCGGATGTCCCAAACCGTCTGGGACAAATTTCTCTGATCCACCCGATTCAGGCTTCCCTGTCCCTCTTTGAGGCAAAGACACGTGGCACATTTCCATTCGCTCTCGGCTCTTTCGGCTCTCCGCGTCCCACGCGTACTTTTGGCCCAGATGTCCCAAATGAAAGTTCTCTGTTTCGGCCGAACCGGCCGGTTCGCGTCCTCTGCGTACTCTTGTCCCAACTATCCCGAATGCCTGGGACAAATTTCTCTGAACCACCCGAAATGGACTGACTTGCACCAAACCGACCGATCCATGTCCTCCGTGTACTTTTGTCCCAACTGTCCCAACTGTCCCAACTGTGCGAAACAAAGACTTAGGCAATTTTTTCCCCTTTTCGGCCGAATCGGCTTTTCGCGTCCCGCGCGTACCTATGGCCCATATGTCCCAATTGCTGCGTGGACCGCCTGGAGGCTTTTCGGCCGGTTCACACCCTGATGTCCCAACTGTCCCAAGGACCTGTCTGGACTAGGACTTAGCCGATTTTCATGATTTTTTCTACCCCAAGCTTGTTTTTGCAAATTTTTCACCTTTTCTCGACTGTTGGGTTTTGTTCTTGGATGGGAGAGTTAGAAAGAAGCGAGAGGGGGCCCGAAACATGATTTTGGGCCTTGAATCGATCTACCGCATGGGACTTGAATATTCGGCGCATGTTATCAAAATTACCACGGGTGAATTTTGGATAGCGATTTGGTGACTCAGTGGGGTCATATGCCTGCTAGATGAATGATCAATAGCCTAAAGCAATCCATTGGGCATGGAGTCATGAGTAGTAGCTTGAAAACTGATCTGAACTTTGAAAACTTCCCTCTGAACCGCTTGAAACCCATTGGACATGGAGTCGTTCTCACCAAAATGCCACCAAATGAACTATGCAAGAGTAAAAACAACACCACAAAAACTATGTACAGGCTAATCAAAATCATACATGCTCCAAATGGAACATGCGAGTGTGTGCACAAGCACTTCTTCTATTGAAAGCAAACCTACCTACTCTACTCTAATGGAAACAAAGGCAAGCTAAACAAACCCTGCAATTGGTTGTGAGAAATAGCTTCCCTTTCTCACAAGTGGCAGCCATGCAATTGATTTGGAGCTAATCATGGCTGTTAGGATGAGTGGAAAATCAACAAGAAGCTAGTCTTCTACCCAAATCATCAAGGTATTAGCTGAAGGTAAATTCAATACCTCTTTTAGTTTCTCTGCATTTGGATTGAAGAGGCATGACAGCTGATCCTTGGTACTTTGTAGCTTACCCTCATGCTCGAAGCAAGCGTGACTGGTTGTGACTTCTCCTTTGGCACCAATGAAGCCAAATACTTGATTGGGCAAGGTATGGTCCATTTGATATGCCCATAGCTCTGACTTTCAACTCCAAAAATGGAGTCTTGTTATAGACCCTCCTGAATGGATGGTGTGGAAGAAATGGTAGAACCCTTCTGTCCTTTCTCTTCCTCCAATGAAGAACATGAAAGATTAAAATCTTCCAATCTTGATTCCAAAGAGCTACTATAAGATGCAGGCTCCTGTAAATGAATGTTCTCCTTCATGACAACAGACTCAAGTGTTTGGAATGTGGATGATGAAAGAGAGAATGGTGGAAACTCAACCGGCTCTTCTCCATCAAAACAGTCCTCCAAATCTGACAGATAAACTGCCCCATTACTGTCCTGCTGCAAATGTTCAATCTCTCCCATGGTGTTCTCTTGATCTACAACTTGATCACCATGGTTTCTTTCACCCTCCAACATTGAGTTTGAGAGATCAAACTCCTCTTCAGTACTAGAACTTGAGAGAGGTGAAGTAGAAAGAAGAATTGAAGGTTCTTCTATAACCTGCTTTGTGCTCAAAACCCTTGGATCTGCACTTTTCTCCTCCACAACTAGAATGTGCTCCTCTTCTTTTGGATCTGGAGAAACTTCTCCTTCCTCTAGTGTTTGAAGAAAATCTTGCTCTTGATAGAACTCTTCCTCCAACATGAAGTTTGTCAAGTCAAACTCTTCAATCTGTTGCTCTAGAGGACAAGTTGGGACTGCAAGATCTTCTTCTGAGCTTTCTTCCTTTATGGCTGATTGTGCAACTTGAATTGAATCAGCATTCCCTTCAAATAGAGTGCCAACATGGACACTACTTTCTGAGCAAACTGACTGCTGATCTGCTTCTTCTTTTTTCTCTTCTTCTGCTGCCACAAAATCAGTCTTAACCACCATTTGTTCAACCTTAGCCTCTTCTGTAGGTTTAACCATCAAGGGGATCTTTGTCATCCCAAATTTGGCAGCCCAAACCCTCAAGTTGTCTGTCATTTCTTTTCAGTTAGGCTCCTCTTCTTGCTGTCCTTCATGGCTGATTTTTGCAATTTCTTCTTCCCCATGTGGAATTGGGAATGCAAGAGGAGGGATGGGTTGTAACTCAATTGATTTGGAAATTTTTTGTGGTGGTAGAGGAGGTGAAACCTCTTGTTTCTTTGGAAGAGGGAATATTTCTGTTAGCTCTTGTGGAGGGGATGACTATTTGGAAGGGAAAAGGAAAGAAGAATTGAGGTGTGGTGGAATACTGAGAGGTGGAGAAATGGATTCAACACTTGGGACAACAGATGGAGAGTTTAAAACTTGACACTGCTGAGATAAAATAGATTGGGAAAGAGGAAAAAGAAAGGCATGAGATGGCGTGCTTACCCGTTGACAAGGTTGCTGAATACTCCTCTCATATACCTCTATTTCTTCAATCCACTTTGCAAGCAATGATAGCGTCTTCATCATGAAGTCCAGCTTCTCCTGAGGGCTGAAGTGTCTTAGAAAAGGGCCTCCCCATGGAGAAGGAGTCCTGCAACCAATTTTGAAAGCTCTCATTTGAGCTGTTGCTCTGGACTGCACCATCTTTTGGATTTTCTCCAACAAACCAGCATCTTGCATCTGATTGTCTTCATTATATGCATACTCTTGCTCTTGGAAAGCTCCATAGCCAAACTGATTTTGGCATTGCTGCTCATATGGGTATGCATGCTGATCTTGAATTTGTTCAAAATGATGATTTGGAGGATTTAAAAAACATGTTGGAGGTGGGAAACATTGCTGCTATTGTTGGAGATGTGAATCCCATGATGGAAATGAAGTCATGATTGCATAACTTCATGGAATGGAAAAGAATGAAAGGGATGGAAAGAAGGATGGACGGGAATGGATGAAAAACAGGTCTGCAACTTCAGAAATGGGTTGCTGATAAGATGGAGTCGCCAGATGTGTTTGCAAGTGCCTCCAAAGGCTGAAATCTTCACGGGAAATACATCAACCTATAAAAGATAAGTGGAAGACCTCTAACGTCCCACCCGGCGTGCCAAAACTATTAGTGTAAAATCACAGCACCCCTGGATGTTGATTAGATTTCTAGGTTGATCACTCTAGCATCCAGTGTGATTGCACAACATTGAAACCTTTCTCCAAGTGTGGGACTTGTAGAAATGAGAAAGGAATCTCCAGAGAAGGCTGGTTCCTACTCCTAAACTACCTGCCACAAGCTATTCCAGTGCAGGCAAGCTAATCTAAAATTGATCTAACCATGCCAAGGAGATAGAGAGAGAAAAGGGGAAAAAACAAAAGCCTACACTAAAACGGTGATACACCAGAGAAGGAGAATGTTGAACATCTATCAAAACTGCCATGGAACAAGGAGAGGTGAGCAATGGGAAGGATGGACAGATGCATCACGAGCCCAAGGATAGATTTCACATAGAAAATGTCCCAAAACTCCATGAACACAGCTCTAGACCTACAATGAACATTCAAACTTGCACAAATACCTGCAATGAAGAGAGGCAAGAAGAAAACAAGCGAAAAACGAGCAAGGATGGACAGATGCATCACAAAACATGTTTTTGTTGCTTCAGAAGTTTGCATAGAACATCATTTCAATAGTAAAAGGAAAAAAATGCCATTACGAGTAGGGGAGGAGGTTCAAACTCCATTTTCAACCCTAGAGAAGAAAATAAGGGAGGCGAGTAGAAAAGATTAACAACCCGTAATCCCTCCTAAAAAATGAGCCAAATCTGGCCTTATACAATGCATGGGTCGAGCCCAAGAGAGATAAACACAGGAAAACGTGCAAGCCATCCAACCATTGACCAAAACACATTCTTCATTAAAATTGGTGGTTGAGACATTACTTCGCCATCTTTGAAGAAGAATGCGACCCATGTGCATTAAAACTGGTTGTTGAAACGTCAGTTCTGGCATTACCACGCGTTAGAGACGTTTCCTTGATTTGTCTCTCCAAACTGAACCAAAATGCAAGATTGACCCTGGAATCATGTAGAGAATTTCACCAGCTTTCCATTGATATAAAGAACGTGAAAATCCGAGCTCTGGATCGAAAGTTATGGCGATCTGAAGATTTTAGGGCAAAAACAGGCAAAAACGATTTTGAATTTTTTCCCGCGCTCTGCCACTTGGATGACACGTGTCGGGTGCTGATTGGATGAGAAATTCTCTCTCCTCCACCTTTCCATGGGTTTCCCTTTGAAATTTTGATGTTTTTATAATTTTGGAAAATTTTCCATTCTCCCCGCACCCCGCCACTTGGGACACGTGGCATAATCTGGTTGGAGGACAAGGGTGCGGGGTCATCCTTTACCTTTTAGTTTTTGGTCAAATTTTTGCTAAATTTTCCAAGTCTTTCCCACGGCTCCGAACTCCCCGCCTTAGGACACATGTCCTGTGTCTATTGGCTCGGGTCGACCCTTCAAACCTCACCCTTTGAACTTTTGGGCCCAAAAACACTTAGTCGAAATTTTTATTGCGCCTCCCCTTGTGACATGCATCACATTTTGATTCATTGGCAGATTTTTGGGTCTTCGCGTCCCTCGTGTATTTTTGGCCCAGATGTCCCAAACCGTCTGGGACAAATTTCTCCGATCCGCCCGATTCGGGCTTACATGTCCCTCTTTGAGGTGAAGACACGTGGCACATTTCCATTCACTCTCGGCTCTTTCGGCTCTCCACATCCTGCGCGTACTTTTGGCCCAGATGTCCCAAAAAAAAGTTCTCTATTTTGGCCGAACCAGCCGGTTCGCGTCCTCTGCGTACTCTTGTCCCAACTGTCTTGGACTGCCTAGGACAAATTTCTCCGGCCAGCCTGAAATGGAATGACTTGTGCCAAACTGGCCGATCCACGTCCTCCGCATACTTTTGTCCCAACTGTCCCAACTGTGTGAAACAAAGACTTAGGAAAATTTTTCCCTTTTTCGGCCGAAACGGATTTTCGCGTCCTGCGCACCTACAGCTCAGATGTCCCAATTGCTGCGTGGACCGCCTGGAGGCTTTTCGGCCGGTTCGCGCCCTAACGTCCCAACTGTCCCAAGGACCGCCTGGACTAGGACTTAGCTGATTTTCATGATTTTTTCTGCCCCAAGCTTGTTTTTGCAATTTTTTCACCTTTTCTCGACCTGTTGGGTTTTCTTCTTGGATGAGAGAGTTAGAAAGAAGCAGAGGGGGCCCCAGAAACATGATTTTGGGCCTTGAATCGATCTACCTACCTGGGACTTGAATATTCTGATGCATGTTATCAAAATTACCCTAGGGGGGTGAATTTTGGATAACAATTACACTATGGTAAGAAAAATACTTATACTATTGTGACAAATGGAGAGAGAGGCATACTCTTTTACCCATAACAGTGAACACGAGCCACAAACAAGATTTGTTATGATGATTTTCGTTAATAAATTCTTGATGGGAACTAAAGAAGCATGCAAGGAGACACTCTTGAGGGTTGTTAAGCCTTATATATCAGATTTGAAAACTAATTTTGAGGATGATGGTGTAGGTATGAAGGTGAAAGAATATTTTTAGTTTTGTGGAAACCCAAAAAATCTTGAGAAGGTAGAATCCTTTGATATTATTGAGAACAAAGAGAATAAGAAAAATTAAAAGAGAAGTCAACGGTAGAGAAAGTTAGTAATAAGATGAAGAGGTCTTAGAAGAGGCCTTAAACATGTTTCTACATCTTAATTTCAACAAGGAAGGTATGAGGCACAAGAATGAACTTAAGAAGGAAGGTGAAGAGAAGTTCAAGGAAGAGGTGAGAGAAAAGGAACATACAACAATAGTAGAGGATGAAAACCAAGTTTGTGAAGAGATGGAGAAGGCCTCAAGGCAAGAGGAGGTCAAGAGAGAAGAATTTGAATGTTGTGTGGAGAAGCCCTAAGTGAAGACGAGAAGGAACATGTCATGAAGAAGGTGGAAGAGGCATTTAAGTCTCCTATTTATCAAACTAACATTAATTTGAGTTTTGATTTTGTAGGTACAAATGGTTTGAATAAAGGTATGAATCTTTTTCTAAGATTCATGAATAAGATAGGATGGGAAGGACAAACTGAAGGTACTTTGCAAGGAAAAGTGAGCAAGAGAGGTGGAAAGAAAGATCTCGTAGATATCAAAAGAGAAGGAGATCGAAAATAGATCTTAGGAGCACAAAAGATAAGAAAGGAGAAGAAAAACTTAGCATATGAAGTAGCCATGAAGAAATCCTATATTGGTAGAGATGAATATAGTCTTGGGAAGTGTGCAAAAATAGATTGAGAAGTCAAGAAAGTGTAAGATCAAGAAGGAAGCAAGTGTGATATTGAAAAGGAGATTAAGAAGGGTGGCAAAGATCAATTTTCTCAATCTAATTTCTCTCTAAGTGTTATTTATGTAGAATTGACAACCTGAGAAAGTGAAGGGTCAATTAAGAGAAGATGATCATTTTAAGTAAAAAATAGTATATTCCAATCTTGAGGATAAGATGACTTAGAAAGGACAAAAGGACGATGATATGGACAATTTAATAACAATGTGTATGATGAAGAATCATATCATATAGAGAGGGAACATGTACATACTTTCAAGATTAAGGTGGAGAATAACAAAACTAGACTTAGAACCATCATTCTACTCAAGAATATGATTAATGCAAGGACAAAGAAGCTTGTGAGAAACATAAAGGAGATGATGAAGGCATGGTACTCCAAAGATCAGCTCAAGAATATCTTTATCGATTGGAAACAAATAAAGAAGAATAAGAAAATCTTGTAAATCGGAAGTTAAGTGGAAAATTTCTGTTTCCATTAAGAGTATGATGTTGAAGTAACTCTCCTAGAATGAAATTTTGTCTTGCAACATCAAATTTTGGTTTGTCATTGTGTTTTTAGGTTTATGGGGTCATTTGGAGTCATCTAGTGTTGTTCTTTTGTGTGTCTAGTCATCTAGTGTTTTAGAATTGTTGGTTGGAGCCATGAAGCTTTGTCATGTAAGTATTGGTGTTTAAATAAGAGTAAAATAGGTTATATTGTGGTTTTAGACACATGGTCACATGCTTCCATGTAAAAGTAAAGAAAAATTGCTTGTTTAAGTGACCTAAAAGGTGGGTGAAAATTCATATTCGGTAGTAGCTAAGTATGAGGATCGTATACAATGTTTTGTAGCTAATTTTTAACTTATCATTCAAATGAGGAAGAGTGGAAGGAGCTCCAAGAATTGTTGAAGGAAGAATTTTTGTTTGCAAACAATGTGTGATAGTTCCAAAGTTTGTGTATGAGCATTAATGATCATTTAACTTGATGTATTTCTTTGTAGAAGTACATGCATGATAGATTTTAATAATTTTTCTTTGTTTTGTTGCTTGAAAAAGTGTATTTCACAACCTTTTGAGGGTCTATCATTTTGTGATAATTAGAGGAATTCTGAGACTAATTGTGCAATTTATGTACAATCAATGCTTTGAAGGGTAAAATTGACTAGATAAGTGGGAGATTAAGTTTGATAAGAGTTTGAAATCTTTGTTTTGTAGACTTGAAGGTGTAATTCATCCACCGTTGGAGATAATTAGTTTGAGTAATGTCATTAATATGTAGCAGAGGAATTGGTTTAACATGGTTAGGCCTAAAAAGGTAACTTAGAACAAGGGTTGGAGGAAGGAGTTAAAATTTATATTTATGTGAATGTTGTAATGAGGTGACCCAGACTCTAAATAACCCGCACTAACCTTTTTCAATAAAAGAGGACTCTTGAAATCCCTTGTTTTAGTGAGAACACCATAAGATTTAAGAACATTGTTGGAAGTGTAAGTGTCATTTCAGGATCACTTTCAAGAAAGAAGAGATTGGAAGGAGAGGAAAGACCTAAATAAAGTGGTTTCTGGATTTGGAAGTGCGTGTGAAGGATTTGGCAAACAAATCTCCTTACCCTGGGTTTATAGGAAACCCTTACTAGGGTTTTGATATAATTTGTGGTTACGAAGTTTCTAAGGTGAATTATGTTCTCATATTGGTAAGTAAGTACTTATAGGGAGTACTAAAATATATTCAACGAGTTTTAACCCTTAACAAGTTCCCAATTTCATGCATTTTTGGCAGAGTACCTACAATCATGTAGAAAGACATTAAGACCTAATTGGAAGCTTGAAATAGTGAATTTGAAGGAAATTTTGTTAAGGAAATCACTTGTGAAATTTTACACAGGATGGAAGCCCCAAATGGGTACTCGAAAAGGTGATTTTTGTTGGTTGTATCATTTCATCAAAAGGTATGTATGAATAGGACTCGGAGAAGAGCTATTAGGAGAAGAATCTAGTCAAAAGAATAAAGTAGCAAAAAAGGGAGTTACACTAAGAATTAAAGAATAAAATTTGACACACACGTCAAGGAGAAAATGGGTTCCTAGAACTTATTTTATTTTTTCCTGGAATTTTATATTTTCTTCTAATCACCAACTCACCGAGGTAAATCCTTAAGAAGCTTGATACGGGCGCTTTGGAAGAAGGTAAGAAAGTTGAACTTTTGGTTGATTTGCATCATTTTTAGGATTTATTTGGCTTGATATAAGGTTTAGTGACATGGTCCAATGATTGGGTAGGTGACCTAAGATGATAAGTCTACAATTTTCTTGATTAAGAGGTTTTTGACTTGAAGAAATAACTAGTTTTGAAGGCTTAAGGGACTATTTTGAATTGTTATAATCATTATAATATTTTGGATTGATTTTAATTGATTGGTGATATGAATCATTTGAGAATATTGATAACCAATGAGATGAAATACCATATCATTCTAACACCGAGGTGGAGGAAACAAAGAGAGATTAAATGCACTTGTCACTCACTTTATGATCACGAACCTACATGAGGTGAAGAAAAATGTCCTCTAAGACCAAAATACACTCAAGCATGAATTTTTATTTTTCACTCCCATGAGAAAAGTATTTGAGAGATTATCACCATGTATTGATAGGTGGATATTTACAGGTACTTCCAAAATTGGCATCTTCACTTTGAAACACCTTACACTTATAATATCCAAAAATGCGGGGATTTTCTTGTAAGTTGAAGATTTGACCTCTATGAATATTAGAACTAGAAAGGCATGAAGAGGAGGAGAATATGTGACAATTTTGAGCTCACCTTGATCATTTACTATTTTTAGAGAGTCACACATGGGTGTCCATTCTTAGCAATTTTGCCAATTTTGCCAATTTTGAGTGTTTTGTACTTGAAGGAATGTCTTGAGGTACTAGAAACCAAATTTTCCTTAGACTTAATATTTTTAGTAAGCTATATGGTGGATACTTACTAAAAATATAAGTTTCCATTTTCCATTTTTCATTTCAAGGCTTTGCTCCAATTTTTGAGAGATTTTAATAGCCAGGTTTTTCTAGATCTGAGAAAATGTGATTTTTGGATGGAAAATTCAAGGGGCTGTAAAAATAAATGGTTGCATCAATGGGGAATATAAAAACTATTATTAAATTATTTTTCATAAGGAATCCATGGTTAAAATATTGAGGAAAATAGAGCTTGGAATCATGAGTTATGAGCAAAACTAGATTTGGATGTTTAGGGCACAAAAGGGGTTTTCTTGTGTTTGAATGTTATGAACCAGATTTAAAAGGTTATTTAATGGCTTCCAAAGAATTTAATTTATGTTTTTTATTTGTGTTTTAATTTTATGATTTGAGTGAGCAAGGGAGGATGAATTTATATGGTGGAGTTGAAGTGGAGAGTGCACATGGGAGATGGAGAAGTAGGGAAGTGGAGAAGTGGAGTTTGAGTGTCCCATTGCACTTGGGAATTTGTTTTTGGGTGAAAATACAGCTTAAAATTTCACCTTGGGTGAATGGTGATGATAAAAGTGTGCCATAGGCATGGGGGATGAAGGAAATCATGACATGCACATGAGGGAGTGAAGGCTTTTCTTTTGTTTTTCACTTGACTTATCATGTATGTATGTCAAAATCTCCACCAATGAGGGAATGGTTAAATTTTGGGGTGAAATTTAACCTCGAAGTGTTCCCAAGGTGTAAATAGAGTTTAAAAGTGTGCCTAGGAGGGAAAATGGGACCCGCCATTACTTAAAACACTCTTATAAGCCAAAAAGTGCAAGTCATGGGTTCATATTATGCTTTTGAGTTGGGAATGACATCCAATAGGAGTGAGGAATAAATATGAGGTGAAATTGCACCTCAAATTCCCCCAAGTGTGAAAGCAGACAAAAAAGTGCACCCAAGTGCCTAAGTGTTACATCTAAGCATGATTTGCACTTCAAAACTACTTCCCAATGTTTCCTTCGCCTTGAGTAAAAAATTAATGAAATTTTGTAAAATAATATATAAATATTAAAAGAAAAGATAAAATGAATATAATGATCCTATTTAGAAGGATTTAAAATGAGTTATCTATCTTTTTTACCTAAACCTTCAATTTTCCCAGTGGTGTGTCGATGAGCTGAGTGGAAAGAATAATTTTCAATGAAACCAAGCCAAAAAAACTTATGGATCATGGAGACAATTAAAAATAACCTCATTTGAGATTTTTTAGGCTCCTAACTCTTCATGAGGATCCTGAAACATTTCAAACAAGTTCTACCTTGTATAAGGACTCTTGTGTTGCACCGACGGATAATTTTTGTATTTTTATGCTCCCAAAATTCTTCCTTGATCATTTCACCATGAAGTAGGTTATGTCATATTTATGATGCTTGGGATACGAGCTTCCAATAATTCATGACGATCCCAAAATATTTTTAATAAGGTGACTATATTTTTAAGAACATGCATATCCCAAAGGTGCCTTGCCCTTAAAGACCCCATATTGTTGAACTTATTCTTGAATTGGATTTTATTCACAAAATCTTCCTAATCCACCTCGGAAAAATTCATGGCTCTCCCAAAAAAATCTTGGATGATTTTAATCTTCCCTGTATGCCTTCGAAGGATGTTTAGCAGTGAAAAAAAGACCAAAAATAGTCTTTTTTAAGCCTTCATAAGGATTATTCTTTCTTAGATCTCAGTAGCTTCAAGAACCAAGCTAGGTAAATTTATTTGCACATTAAACAAAATTGAAAATTATGTTGTAATTTTCATATCCAACATAATGAGGGTGACACAGAATACGGTCGAGAGTGGGGTTTACATTAATTGGGAAAGGGGATTTCAAGTGTGGGTTTGGTTGTCATGACCAAATTTTTTTATTTTTGCATGCTAGATTGTTAGCATGACAACAATACAATAAGTAAATATAATAAATGTGAATTCTAGTAAATGGAGGTAAAATGTAAAAATAAATATATGATAAGTTCATAATAAGAGAGACTATGTATAATGAATTTGATAAAATATAATAAATATACGTAATTGTATCTATAGAGTGGAAGAGAGGTATGTATATGAGAGAATAAGGTGTATTAGAATATAATATAGAGGTGGAGTATTTTTATATATTGGTGGAAGTAATTTGACCAATGTGTTATTGTAGTTATTTTTTACCCATCTACTAACTTCTAACCCCATGCGCGTCAGCCTATCACCCAGATGAGCACCGAGCCCCTCCTTTATGCGAGCATTGTGAGAAGATCTTACCATTGTTAGAGGGTTAGTTAAAGAGAAGTGAATATTCATGTAACAACATGACATGAACTATCATATCCTTATACCCAAGTATTTAATAACAAGAGAAACATCATGTCATGAAATACAAAGAACATATATGCCATAAAATATAAGGAAATAACACTAGGGTTTACACCCCTGAACTAGATATTTATAACAAAGCCATATATTTATATTGATCATAGTCTTAGTAACCAAATTACATTCAAAAGGGTCGCATCAGACCAAATGTACCAAGAAAGGAATCTAACTAGAGGTCCTAGATATGCTTTCCTTATTACAAAATTTTTATAGACCCATCCCTTAGACATGATAACATTCCTACAATCCTCTAATGAGAACCCCAACCCCTAGGGACTCCTAGTATTCTCTATATAGCTTCGCTCTTCCCATGCTATATGTCTAGGTGTCTCTGTGTGTGTCTATTCTTCTACCCAAGCATCTCTTCTTATAGGATCAACACCCACAACCATGCCTTTCTTCAGGAGCGAGATCGATGCTAATTGTCAATGTGTTCCTTCAATGGTGCATGCTTATTCTTCTCCTAGCTCTCTAATTTATGTAATTATGTCTTCTAGGAATATTCCATGCATGGAATATTCTTTGCTTGACGACCAAGTTTCTAGGTGGTACCTTATCCACTCAGCATGCCTAGTCGGGTCACGTTTTTCCTCAAGTGCTTCCAAATCGTTGAATATGGGTAAGTCCTTAGACCTTGTGTATTTCCTTGCATGCATGCCCTAGTTTCTCCTAAACCCTTCTTAAATGGTTGTCCTGTGTGCTTCTCCCTACATGCCTTTCTTCTTCTGGGTCCTATGAGCGTATGCACCTTTTGGTACTTAGCCAATATTTCGAGGCCCAACATCACCCCACACTAAGCTTGTTCTCTGTCCTCGAAATATACTTGCTCCTTCAAAGAATAACGAATGGTGGGATCTAGAAAATTTGAATGAAGATTTAAAGAATGGAAGAATGAAGAATATAAGAAATGAAAGAATCAAATATCTTTCTACTACTGCAAGAGGAGTGGGAAATCCTTCCTTATTGTTGCCTCAATCTTTTCTCTAGGCATCTACTTCACCCTACACCTGCTGAAGTAGGTCACCCACTAGAGCACTTACCTCCTCAAAAATTAGTTCACCACCCTTAGTGTTCAACATATCTACAATCCCTTTGAGTTGCTTGCTAAGGTCATCCAACACATCTATTATACGGGTGATCTGGGATACAACTCCTTAAGCTTCTTGATTGAACATTACAAGGTTTCGATTACCTCCATATTATTTTCTACCTTGGCTATGATCTTATCCTAATATTCCTTGTTGCCCTTATTTTTATCTTGGTATTCCTTCGACCCACCTCATTGTAGCAACTAGTATGCTTGATACCCTATCTTTGTCGACTTAGTTATCATACACAGCCTTAACCATTCACGCAATGATATGAACAATGTTAAGGAGCTCGAATATCATATCACCATCTCCCTGATATTCTACTTCTCTTCCTCCTTTTGGTGCTCCAATGCCTCTTCGTTGATTCTAGAGCAAGAGACCATCTCTCCATGGTAAGAATGTGGGTTAATTTTTCCAAACATTACAAGGTTGAATCGTATTTATTCTCGGGTAGTTCTAGGTCCGGGTGTTTCAAAGTGATGACATTCATGTTCATTTCAATCTTCTTGTACACCTCGTGCATTTTCTCCTTCTCCCCTCTTAGTTCACACCTTAATTGTGTGTTGATAAGATCTTCTTGCTTTAGATTCTTACTCTTCTCAATGAGTTCCTCCTTCTTCTTATCTAGTTATTCCTCTAGGAACCTTACCTTGTCATTCCTTTCAAGAGTCTCACCTCAACCTCAATCGATACCTTATTGAGGGCATTACATACTTTCTCATCAGATAACTGTTGAGTGTTTATCAAGGGGTTCACTCCCTTGGTCTCTGGTACCTTCATCAGCGCCCCTTTGCTGACTTTGAACTCGGGCTCATCAACATGGGACTCAAACACCCAAGATAGCATCTTCCTTGTTCATGGGTACACGCCTTCTTATTTGAATGAAGACCATGCAAGGAGTTGGTCTATGGGTATGGTACTTCAGAAGCATGAGCACAATAACTTGGATCATTTATATTACTAATTCCCCTCTCCTGCACCATTACCACACCCTTTCCTCCTATGTGTGTTGCCTTTGGAAAGCTTACCGCTAAGCTGGGATCTCATCCCATGCTCCCATACTCTTTTCATATCCTTTCCTTATCTATCTCCTTGAGCACCTCATCAGCATTGCACTCCACCTTCTACTCTACCAAATCCTTTATTATTCCAACTACTTCTCTTTCCATGGCCTCTTCTATCTACTCCTTTATGAGGCTTGAGGTCCTTTGATCATTTGTATTCACTTCCTCACTCTCCCCTTTGCCTTGAGCACCTTCCTCTTCTCGATCCCTTTCTTCATTTCCCTCATCCTTGGATTCATGCAGATCGTACAAAAAGATGGTCCTGAGACTCTTCATGCTCGAAATCATCTCTCTCACCTTTGTAGGCCTCCAGGATCTTTGTTCCTTATGAGTCCGCCTTCTCCGCTACCTTCTACCTCTTCCTAACTAGTGATTCCAGTATAGGAGACTCTTCCTTCTCTTCTTCTTTAGCAGGTGACTCATTCTTTGGTGATTATTATTGTACAGGAGGATCTTCTTGCTCTGACACCTCTTCCTTAGGTGATTTCTTATTTTCCTTAATGGGGGACTTCTTCCTCTGTGCATATGTTCTTGGCTTTGCGCCTAACTCCTGCGTGCCCACAGATTGTGTTGTTTGCACACTTGGTGCCTTCTTTCTCTGGTGCCTCCTCTCTTTCCCTCTTCCTTTGCATGAAATTATTCTTCTCGGTGGGGTCTTCTGAGATGGATACATCATTCTCCAAGTAGGAACCCTTCTCATACTTAGGCTTGATCCACATGTATACCCTCGCTACGGTCTTTCCAACAATTGGCAGCGTCATAGGTTGTTATGCGCACCTCATGGGAGACATACTTCTCCACATAAGCACACTTCTTAAGGTATACCAGCTTCCTTCATAGGTCATGGTGGTCCTGATCCACCTTGCTGAGGTTGAACCTTAGTCTTTTGGCCTCCTTGAAGTGATTTACCCTGCTTGGAAATATTGTGCGGTGAAGGAGAAAGGTAGTTTACACCATGGGCTCTTGGTCCCATTTGTCAACGTGAATTTGCCAATGCAGAAATGCTTGTATACAACAAACTCATCTTCTACCTTGATAGTGTATACCGATAATTGTTAGGGTATCCTCCATTCAGCCCCGAATGCATCGTGCATCCTCTTGTACCATTTTTCTAGGTGTGCCTTGTGGGTGGATGTCATGGTATCATAAGTGTATTTTTCAAATCTCTTTGTGGGGAAGGGTCTTCATCTGGATATTCCCATACAAACTTCTCTAGCCCATTGGGCACTCCAATTTCTGAGAAAATGATGGTGAGGAGGAAATTTCCAAACATGATATTTTCTCCTTCATGCGCGACATCGATGATTTCTTCTGCAATGAAGGTGAACAAGTTATATATGGTTCCTTCCAAAATTTTTTGGCACACATTCAACCAAGCCTTGTTTATCTGTGTCCACATTTCTTGTCCATTCAACTTAAATACCAAGCGTGCGTATCCTCATCACTTGGGTCTAAGATATCTCGAGATATCAAAATAAGCAAAGCCCTTTTTATAATCATAAGCTTGGGTTATCTCCTTAATGGATTCCTTTTCCTCCAAGTCATCATCTAACGGCTCCCCTTCTTAGACAAGGCAAGTAAAATTAGAGATTAGTTGAGGGTTTATGCGCATACTTCGGCCTATGAAGTAGAAGTGGTTCTTGTGCACGCATAACATCAACCATTGGTACAGTCTCTCAAGTTTTCCAAAGTAGGGCAACCCATAAAGTTACAATAACCCAAAATTCTCCAATTTTACCTTTACTTCATCATCATAGATTGGAATCCCTTCTGGTTTCCTTTTTCTATCAGGTGAACCAGTTCTAATGTCATCTCCTTCTCTATGGTGCTTATGTGATGGTTGTAATCACTCACCGCCATCTTCCTTACATGGGATACCCATTCCTTTCCGAAAGCAACATGCCATCTAGGTATTGCATCTCCACATACCACTCCTCATTGAAGTTGGTGGCGGCTATTGGTTTCCCATTTCCCTTGCCCTTCTTTGGTGAAAGCAGTCTCCTTATTTGGTGCCATCTCCTTGTCGGGTTACTAAAAAATTATCCTTGCTCCTTTTCCTTGCTCTTCTCAAATCAGTAGCTTCCTTTGCAAAAAATCCCCTTACTCCCATGCCCTAGCCGTGGAACCTTGACCTTGAAAAAATATCCTTCCTTCCACGAGATGATGTACTTTCTTATGGGTTTTGAAAATTCCAACAACCCTCTCCTCTATGCTTGTGTACCTATTTTTCCACCACCCGGTTCACAAATCACACTAGTCACGCACTCGGATCTTCAAAGTATCCTTTCGTGTAAATTCTCAAGGATTCCCTAGTTCGCAAGAGCTCTTCTTTATCAAAATGTAAGGTAATAACAATGTATCATGACATTCTACTTATAGATTTTTTCTCATCTCCCGTAATAAATGTTATGCCACCTACCAACATACTTTTACAATAAAGGTGGATTTTTACACTAAGGCCCACCCTCAAGTGCTCTTACCCCCACATCCAATCCTTCGCGAAAACTCTCTACAACCTACTGGCGCATAAAAATCCTTACTGACTGAAGATCCTCACACGCACACTAGCATCACTGAAGACACTTCTTCTTTCCTTAACCTAATTTTTTCCTCTCGCCTACCTCATGTTGTTCATGCACTTCTCATCTTTTGTATGTGGTCTTTGTAAAGTTATCCTGAAACCAAAATTCCTTATGTACACATTTTCTACACGTGCTCTTCTACACTATGAAATTTTCATCCTTTAATACGGGTCATTAAAACATAACTTCCACTACCAAATTCCATTTTAATTCACATTGCTCCACCCCACACAAAAATAAATGTGTGGTCCTCTGCACATACATAACCTTTTGAAAAATAAGTGGCTACTGACACGCAAGATGCAAAAACAACACAACAAGAAAGGAACAAACAATGAGAAATGGAAACACAAGGAAAAGATACGCATAAAAGGAAATTTTAGGCTAAATGGCAATACTATCTTATTTATGAACACAAGGAAGACTTATTTATAATAGGGCTTCAACCTACTCCTATTGAAATGGCCTGGTAACCATGTTCCATCCAACTGATTGTAACTAGAAAGCACCTGAATCAAGGATGTATGAGATGATATATGGCCCTAACCAATGGAATTTCAGTTTCCCAGGATGGCGCAAAATTTGGAGTCATAAAGCAAGACCATTTGCCCAACCTTGAATTATTATTTTTAATATGATGATCATGTCATGCTTTTTACCATGCATTTTCAGTCTTTTGACTCCATCTAGCAAGTGATCACCTTTCATCCAACTACATTAAATTCTCCATGTACTTTTGAATTTATTGTTCTAGCTAACCCTCCTACACGCGTAATATAAAATTATGGTAGCATAAATTCAACTAGTAAAATAGCCTTCATGCCAAAAACCAAATGAAACGGTGTGGCCTTGTTCAATCTCTTGTAGGTTGTCTTGTATTCCCATAGAATGACTGATACCTTGTCATCCCAATCTTGTCTTCCCACATCAAATTTTTTTATTAGCGTGTGACTCAAAATTTTGTTAAACGCCTCAGCAGTTCCATTAGCTTGTGGGTGATATGGAGTAGTCTTATGATAGGCCACCATGAACTCTACCAACAAAATCCTGACTATTTCATTAAAAAATGTGTACCCCTGTCAGTAGTTAAGC
This sequence comes from Taxus wallichiana var. yunnanensis, assembly GCA_018340775.1. Taxonomy (NCBI): domain Eukaryota; kingdom Viridiplantae; phylum Streptophyta; class Pinopsida; order Cupressales; family Taxaceae; genus Taxus; species Taxus wallichiana. The sequence goes on along the minus strand of CM031234.1, from coordinate 448,159,862 downwards.
TTAAAGGGTATCCATACATGCTGATTATGTTCTCCCATAAGAACTTAACAACTATCACTGCTATGCAATCCCTTATAGGCACTTCCTCCACCCACCTTGTTAAGTAATCAATACAAGTAATGATATAACATGAACCAGTCCTTCATGTGGTAGGTGAAATCAGTCCTAAAAAATCAATGGCCCACTTCTCAAATGGTTTTGTGCTAGATATTGGCCTCAAGGGCATCTCATCTCTTCTTCTTGGCTTGCCAAGGCATTGACAATGGTCACAGGCCTTGAAAAATTCAATACAATCCTAGTAGATACTTTCCCACCACAGCCCTGCAAGTAGAATCTTCCACGCCATGGCATTTCCTACATAGTGCCCTCCTGCAATCCCACCATGTGCTTCCTCTATGATTACAACGTGCTCATGTTCTAACACACATCGGCACAAAACCTCATCATGGCCTAACTTGTATAAGTCTCCACCAATTAGTATGTAAGGTGCAGAGCGTATAGCTAATCTGTTTCTTCTCCAAAGTTCTCATTCCCTCTAGTGCCACACCCATTTTGAGAAACACAACAATATATTCTAACTCAGATGGCGTGTACCACAACCTAAAAAATTGTGCGTCTGGCATAGTATCCTCAATGCTCTGCACGTCCTCTCTTGAGTCAATCCTTGATAAGTGATTAGGTCCTAAGTTACTTTTTCCGGTTTCACAACCACTGTAAACTCAAATTCTTGAAACAACAGGACCCACCGACATATGCACCCTTGCAAAATGAGCTTATTCACCAAGTACTTCAATGCCATGTGATCCATGTAAAATATGAAGGGTATTTCCAAAGTAGATATTGCCTAAACTTATATAGTGCGTAGATCATTGATAGTGCTTTGCACTCAGTAGTGGTGTAGTTCTGCTCTGCTGGTGTTAACTTCCTGCTAGCAAAACACAAGGGGTGGTCAACAATCCCTTCTCCAAGATGTGCTAAGACTACTCCAATTTTTGTCCTTGAAGCATCAACATGTACGTGTAATGACTTATCCCAAGAGGGAAAATGTAATATGGGCAAAGTGATAAGCCTATTCTTCAATATTTCAAATACTAACTATTGCGCCTCCCCTAGTGAAATGTACTCTTTTGTTTCATTAAATCATCTAATGGTGTGGTGATCTTGGCATACCCCTTGATAAATTTCTGGTAGTATCCCATATGTCCAAGAAATCCTCACATGGCCCTTTGGTGGTAGGATCCCCCAATCCCACAATAATGATAACTTTTGTGGGATCCACCAGAAAACTTTCCTTATATATAATATGCCCCAACAGGGTCCCAAATGGAGTAGCAAAAACACATTTCTTAATGTTAAGGGATATCCTCAACTGCCAACATCTCTCAAACATCAGTCTCAAATTATCACAATGGTCTTTCACTAGTCCATATACTGTCTAATCATCAAGGTAGACTTGTAGAAACTTATGGATAAAATCTTGAAATGCCTGGACCACTATGCATGAAAACACAGCAGGCATGTTCTTCAGTCCAAAAGGCATGACCATATAGGGAAAAAATATCCATTCAGTGGAAAAATTTGTCTTCTCTTGGTTTTATTTAGCAATTCTAACTTGATGGTATCCTGAGAATCTATCCGTGAAGGAATAGATTTTGAGCCCAGCCACTCCTTCCAGGATCTCCTCGATAAAGGGGTTGGAAAAGGATCAATTACACATACTGCATTTAAGTCCCTATAGTCAACATAGATCCCTATCCTTCCATCCTTTTTAATACTAATGACCATGGGGCTTACCCATTTTGATTCCTCCACAACTTCAATGATGCATGAAGCAACCATCTTGTCTATCTCCTCCTTGACTTTGACGTAAAGATTCTGATTCATTCAATAAGGCCTCTTTCAGATTGGGTGTGCACCCTCCTTTAATTTTATTTTAATTTATCCCAAGGAGTGTTGGACACCTTTAAGATCATGGTATCCAAAAAAAAGAGTCCTGAAACTCACTCGGTAGATCAATGATCTTCAAAACCTCCTTCTCTAACCAATAATCTCCAATAGTGGCCTCCTTAGGTTTTGTTTCTGAACCAATTTTAACCTTCTTTGTTTTTAGGGGCTCATGGTAGGCGTGTGATTTCTCATCAACACTATCAACAACTTTGCGCATACCTTCAAAGTATGGTTAACATCCAAACTATCCATCTCTTCACCATCTATTACATAGACCATCTTTCCTTTTTCTTTCTCCATGCATGTGCGCTCAAGTTGCATCTCTTCTAACTCTTCCTCATCAAAGCACGGTTCCAAGACAGGTTCACCCAATACCTCTAGTATTATATCTTCTTCCATGACACTATCTCCCATCGTTAGGAACTTACCAACCTACAACAACCTATCCACCGATGGTTTAATACTCTGATACTTGAAAGCTTGAAGGAGGTCAGCCGTCAACTCCTACAAATTTCCTGTCTGACGACACATCTCGGGGTGAATATACCATGTCCGCACCTAACCTTATAAGGTGGAATACACCTTATGCACCCATAAAGAAGGTGGAAATGCTTTCGTGCCTTCCATCCATGCTTTCTCACATGATTGGATGTGAGACAAGGTAAGTTCCTTCCCATGGTAGTCTTGTATTGTAGTGGGTGCATTGCTTTGGGAAACCTAACAGAGAACACGATTCTTACCTCACGCCACTCTAGAAGGCTATCACGATGTGTCACCCACAAAAATGCTATGGTCCCAAGAAAATTATAGGCGAGCATCCCTCTTCTTTTGACCTCATTTTTCCACTGAGCCTCCATTTCTTGTAAGAAATCATTAGGGTTGGCCCATCTAGAGTAACTCGAAAAAATTCTTCCCTCTCGGGCACTTGAATGATCTCACCTTCCTCATCTTTGTAACATGGCCTCTTAGCTATCACCCAATTAACTCATATGCCCGATGCTCCCAATTGTCACATGCCACACTAGTTGTATCACTCATGGGTGAGCATATTCAAACTGAATAACTCCTCGTAGTGTGAATCACCTTAGGGTCCCTGATAGAGTGCACATAGATCATATTGAGAACTTCTTCTCCCAAGGGATTAGTATAGGGTGTTGAATTCACATTAGTTAAGGTGATGATTACATGCTCTTCCTTGTTCTCTAATATTATGTATCCCTTATTGAACCTCAGGTCAACATTATTCTTATAACACTTTGGGGTGCCAAAGTAACGCTAGAAATTTTTCTACCTTGGCTAGCACTAAGACTTCAAAGTATCCAGTGAAAATTTCCCCTTAGAAACTGATAACAATGTTCTTCAAGACACCAATGGGCATTGCCTTTGTCTTGTTAGCCATATACAACACATTTGAAGATGAATGTAATGGGTACCTTCCCATTTGATGCCATACATATAGATTGAGAACATTTACCTCCATACCCATGTTAATCAAAGTATTACTCGAAAGCCACACATCTATAACAACATTTAAGGTAATCTCCTTGTCATAGTCAAGGCTATGGGGAAGAAGGTTGGCATGTAGAACCTACCTCTTACGCCCTCCTCCAACGTGTGGTACCTTCTCTTGTAACCACTCTCCTAACAGGGGATGATATTCTCTTACCTTAACATTTTGCATACTTCTCTAACCTCATCCAGATCCTTCTGTGGAGCCTCAACATTCTTCCTTTTCTCTAACTATCTTGACTACTCTTTTAGGCATTGGATCTCTCCTTATAGGCTTCAAATTACATCCATGGTTTCTTGATACACTTATTTTTGATGATTAGGGTCTAGATACTTTCCATGTATCAATTATTATGTAACAACCAGTGGTATCTACCTTGGTACTTCCCTCACACATGCAACCTTTGCTTGCATTGTAACTAGTATCAGTTCTAGTTATGAATCATTCGTCACCCTTGACATCCTTTATGAATCGATTTTCTTTATGCTTACCATTCCAACGCCTTTGTATTTTCAGTTTTGCTGGATCATGTGCTCAAATAACTCCAGGAACTCCTCATACTTGTGCTTCTTTCCACACCACAAGCATTATAACAAATAAGGGCATTCACGCTTGTAGTGCTCCGTGGATTCATAGTTATAACATGCCCCATGTGGGAACTCACTTCTTCCTCCTTTGTGGTTACCACGACCATGAAATCCTCCTCGAAACTTTTTCCACATGCCCCTCCATCTACGTTCCTTCATAGTGACGACCATTGTCCTTGGAACTGTTCACGAGGCTGGTTTAGTGCACACCAATATCAATGGCGTCATGTATCTAGTCAATCAATCTATAATCCTTGGTGTTGTGAGTAGTAGAGGTGAAAATATTACAATAATAAGAAACATTCTTATGGATCACGTCTTTATGAACGGTGGGCTTATACTTGCATCATGATCCTCGTGGAAAATTTCATAGTCCACCATCATGGCATGTACTTGATCTCAGGGTAACCATCCTTTGCATGCCCTTATACCTCAAAATATGTGCACCATAGACCATTGTGAGTCTCATGCACTGATTCCGTAGATAAATTCTCTAGCTACTTCACCATTGCAGCAGTTTGAGCCTCAAGGAAGGGGCTAACACCGGTATCCATGCTTCGATAGCCTTAGTATGTAGGGTAGCCTCCAAGGCCTTGTGTGCGTCTGTGAAAGTCTTATGTGAAAGCGCTCTCCTAAACGGTGTTATCAATCCCCCGACAAACCACTGAGAATTCTGAGAGGGGTGAATATCATAGGATAACTTTGATAAGAGAGTTTTAAAATGTGTGTTGTATTCCCACACACTCTCTTCCATTCCTTACTAGATCTCCTTGGTGGCCACGATGCTCTCATGCTCAAATTCAGGGATATAAAATTCAGCCAAGAAGGCATTCCACAATGTGGCGTAATATACCATTGTCTAATGGGGTCATACTTCTGGTACCAACTATGCACACGTCCTTACAATGTTGTTGTAAAATAACTTTCCTTCCACTCCGGGTAGTGATCCCCTTCACGTGCCATAGTAGCTCACACTTGTGTACATGCTCTGCAACATCCTCAACACCTTTATAGTTTGGTAGGTGCAAAGACATCTTGAAAAATACTTGTTGAGGTGGTTGAGGCCCTTGTCTACCTGACCTAGAACCTTGATTTCCTTTGGTGTTACCTCCACCACTAGATCCACACGATCCTCCGGATCTGCCCGGTCCACTAGGTCCTCTAGCTCCTATACCACCAAATCCACCTCTTGTGGCCGGTAATGGGCACAGAAGTGGTCGTGCCTAACATTCCTAGCGTTCCACCGAACTACGCACCAATATTTTGTGATATTGCACTTTCTACCATATGTGTGTCTGTCTTTACTCCTAGATGAAATACCCAAGATTTGTGTACTCATGATTTATCCAAACATCATTCCGAGATAATATTCCTCCAAACATAGGAAATGATTATGTAGCCATATACGTAGAAAATGAGAAATTATATCCCCTAGGTGCAAATCGGTCACTCCTAGCAATACCAAACGGGTTGGTAATACCGATCCCTTGATTTGTAAGAATAAGTGCTAGAGGTTGGTCACCAGTGGATTCGAGATGTGCATCGATGACTCTCCTTTCTCCAAGTGATGAAATTTTATTAGAAGGTGAAGGGATCTCTCTTCCGTGCTTCCCGAGATGGGGTAGAACAGGACTACTCGGGCTCCACATCCACCGCGTGAAACTCAATTTCTTCCTGTAACATCTACCTCCATAGATCCATCACTCCCGTAACCTTGTGTTGTCTAGCTAACTCCCTTTCACGTGCTTCACTATCCCCTGAGTCATCTCCCCCTCTCTCTCTTTTCAGTCATGTAATGTTTTCCATCTTCCTCAACCCTAGTTTCCTTTCCCAATGCCTAGAAGAAGCTTATCCGCCATAGGAAATGCTTCCAAAATCAGGGTAGTGATCAAGATCTTCATAGCTAAAGGGATAGCGCGAATAATGATCATCTAGGCTCCCTTAAGAAATCAAACTCAACAACCTTGTGATAAGAATACTTTAAATTAACATATTCTAGGGTATAAATGGTCAGCACTCTTTTCCAACTATGATCAACAACACATGTCCAAGTCAGGTCAACATCCTATAGCATATGATATTCCCTTGGGTCCAAAGACGAGATCTATAGTACCAACTTGATCTATATGCATACTTGGAAAGCCATTCATGCAACTCTCTTTGAAAGCAAAAAAATAAGGTCTCATACATCTAGTGATACAAGTGTTCTTCTAACCATCCGCATGCATCAAATTCAGGTCCAATACTAAATCTCTGAGAAAACTCATCCTCTATGCTTTTAAACCATGCTGCAACATTGTCCACGGTCAAGTGATTTGTCATCGCGCATAATTATCACAACAACTTTGAAAAGAGGTCCCGATAATGGAACCAAGATGTAGTCATTTTAACCCATCTACTAACTTCTAATCCCATGTGCATCGGCCTATCATCCAATGGGTCTTTGGGTGCTCACCGAGGTACATGCGAATGTTGAACCCCTCCTTTATGTGAGCATTGTGAGAAGATCTTGCCATTGTTAGAGGGTTAGTTTGAGAGAAGTTCATATTCATATAACAAAACAACATGAGCTATCATATCCTTATACCCAAGAATTTAATAACAAGAGAAACATCATGGCATGAAATACAAAGAACAGATCTACCATAAAATATAAGGAAATAACACTAGGGTTTGCACCCCTAAACCAGATATTTAGAAACAGAGCCATATATTTATATTGATCATAGTCTCAACAACCACATTACATTCAAAAGGGTCATATCAGACCAAATGTATCAAGACAAGGATCTAACCCATATATCAGAGGTCCTAGCTATGCTTTCCTTATTACAAAAATTTTACAAACCCATCCCTTAGACATGATAACATTCCTATAGTCCTCTAATGAGAACCCCAACTCCTAGGGATTCCTAGTATTCTCTGTAGAGCTTCACTCTTCCCATGCTATATCTCTCAGGGTATCTCTATGAGTGTCTATTCTTCTACTTGAGCATATCTTCTTATAGGATCAACACCCACCGCCATGCCTTTCTTCAAGCGGATCAAATGCCAAGTGTCAATGTGGTCCTCCAATGGTGCATGCTTATTCTTCTCAAGCTCTCCAATTTCTATAATGATTTCTTCCTACAAATATTCCACACATGGAGTATTCTTTCCTTGACCACCATGTTTCTAGGTGGGCACCTTATCCACTCGGCATGCCTAGTCGGATCACATTTTCTTCAAGTGCTTCTAGAACCACGAATATGGCTAAGTCCTTAGACCCTATGTATTGCCTTGCGTGTGTGCCCTAGTTTCTCCTAAACCCTTCTTAAACCCTTTTCTTGTGCGCTTCTCCCCACACGTCCTTCTTCTTCTTCGGTCTGCGTGCATATGCGCCTTTTGGTACTTAGCCAATATTTTAAGGCCCGCCACTATTAATTTGAATAATTATAAATAAGAAGAATAGTTAGAGTAGAAATGTCTATGTCTATATGTTCATTTTACTTGGAGTATTTGATGATGCGTATGAGAATCTATAGGCCTACTTCAATTTTTATATAGTCATGTGTTGAACTATTTATGTATAAATCATTATATTTCTTTCTATGTACATAAGATCTATCTAAATAAAACATACTTAATAAACTAACAACAATGGTTAATGTCAACATTTGGTGTCCAAGCACAGGTTGAGGTAACTAATGTCCAAAGGACAAATACGATTACATTTTTGGAAACTAAAAATAGAGATTGATAATTGGTGGGAGGAAAAACTAAAAATATTTATAGAATAAGAGGTTAACATGAGTAGATGATTTCTTCAAATAAGAGGTTGAATAAGTCTCATATTTTCTTCTAAATTTATTGTGGCCTTAGATTTTATGGATATAAAAAATATTGAGTCATATATAATTTGGTTAGATGAACTGATTAAATGGAATAATAAAAAGTTACAAGAGCTTGAGAAATCGGATAAACCTTGGAATAAACAATTTATTCTTGGTATGAAACTACTCTCGATTTATTTATAAACCCATGACGATTCAAGGTTTGGTGAACTACGACGTAAAGAAGGCTAAGTTTTAAGAAGGACCTAGAGGGAATTTCATAGCAAGAGGCCCACTTCTTAATAAATTTTTGCTAGTTAAAAGGGGATAATAACAAGCACGACCACATTTAATTAGGAGAAAGGTTCCTACAAGATGATGGATAAAAATAGGGAGATCCAAAAGGATGTGACTATTAATAAAAGAATGAACATTGATTCTTGGTTGAAATAAAACACAAAGATAAGGGATATTAGAGTTGACATGGGATTAACGAAAATAGGGGAGTGTTAGAAAAAGTAGAGGATATTTAAAGAAAAGAAAAAATAGGAAAAGTACAAAGTTAGTATTTTGTGGACCGCACGAAGAAGAGATTTTAGCAAAGAACAAAGAAAAATTTAGTATATTGTAATATATCATGGGTTGCGAGAATAAAGAAAAATTTAGAAAAAAATCGAGTAGGGGAAGAGAATGGGAATAAAAGAGGAGAGGATTATATAGGTAGATGAAAGAGAGAAAATGAAGGAAAAATTAGAGAAATAGAGATTAGGAAGAGGATAAATAATGCATCAAATTAACATTAGGAAATAGAAAATGGGTGGTTCATCGAGTTGTGTTCTTACATACCTAGTTACATGGCTCATGGGAATAGGGAAATTACGACATCTTAAGAATAATAAATTTTAAATACTTTACTTGATTGATCCATCTCGTTAGCCTCTCTTGGCCACCCCACCGAAAAATAGGTGGTAATAGTCTAGATTTGAAGAAAATATGTTGAGTGATGAAATATAGCCTAAGTACTAAAGGTGCATAAGGATTGGGCACGTAGACACAGTCACATAGGTAAGCGTGGAAGAGTAGTGAAATAAGGCGTGCCAAGTGGGAAAAGAAAGGATTTAGGACTTAGCTATTTTTAGTATCAAGCTAATTATAGAAATGGAGTACATAGCACACAAAGGCTATTTTGGATGAGTGGAAGATTAATCGACATGCATAGTTTTGGAGCTAATAATAGGATTAGACTACAATTGTATTATTAGATAATCTATTATTAGTGAGCTTACATGCTTTTGTATTTATCATGTAAAGGACACATGGATATTCTTAGCATGCAGTCTATTTTGAGGGTGCTTAGGTGGTGAAGGGAAAGTCCCCACTACCTATAAACATGTATTGATTTACATGGTTTAGATAGTACCATGTTTTAGTGGAGTTATGTTGTGGATTCATGAGCGTACGTAACTTATGGTGACTATGTTATGTAGGCATAAAGCTTCTATGTTTGACAAAAATTAATGTAATGGATATTTGTGGCTGAGATATTGGTGATTGAAATAACTGAGCATGGATCTTGTATGGTAAATTTGATTATGGTTCTTGTTTAATTAATCTTGCATATGGTTAAGATCTAGATTTAGTTTATGTTATGCTTTATTCTTGAATGGATATTATGGATCTGGAATATTTTAAAGATAATTCTAACTCCTTGAACAAGATAACATAAAAGAGGATCCTGGTATCATTACGTGCTTCGGGTGGGCACTCAGTTCTAGTTGAGTGATGTGCCAATGTGCCTTAGGCCGTTGGTGATAAAATCTAGGCTACATTTTGGTTTCGTTGCCGGGACCTCTTTTTCAATTGGTTGCGAGGATGTTGCATGATGAAGATGTATCAATCGACCTTGGCTAGTATTGAGGAGTGCTTAGATAATCTAGAGGAAGAGTATACTCATAGATTTAGCACTGGACTTGATTTTGATGCACACACGTGGGTTGAACAGAATCTGTATCATGATTTGTATGAGATGTTCTTCACCATTTTTCCTATAGTGCTATATGAGTGGTTGGTTACGTATGCATCAAAGAGAAATTAGAGGTTTCAAATACTTGTTTATATGCAGGAAGAATTCTAGGCTTTGCATGATCTTGATCTAACTTCGACGTGCACCGTAAATCATTAGTGGAGTCATGTTCGAATAACTATATTCTTGATTACGTAGTTTCTACTTATTCCTATCTAGAGTTTGTTAAGTTCTAGTTATTTTATCAACCCAAAGGATCTTATCTACGTGTTATCCCATTAGAGGTTAAAATATTGATCATGACCTTGGATTTGGAAGATAATCCTATGGCTAGGTAAAATTCACCACACGCGGGGAAGGAGAAGGTGTGGTGAAAGATGGTGGATCTAGTAGAAAAAATAACGAGAGAGAAGAAAGGCATCTTAAGTTTAATGAAGCATGTGAGATGGATTTGGAGAAGAAATGATAAATTGCAGAAAGAATGGTGTTGCAGAGAGAGATGGCTTGTGAAGGATTTAGAACTCATGTAGAAGATGTAGAGCCAAAGCATAAGGATCTCCCAATTTTGGAAAGCATAGCGAGAGAACCCTTTAGTTTTGGATGAAGGCACATCTGAATAAATATTGAGGACCGTGGGTGTGCATTTGATCGTACCTAATGACCTAGCCCTTACACTTAGTTTTCCAGTTTCTACGACAACTATAAGTAAACAAGCTAGTGTGGGAAGTAGAGTAGCGACAGAAAGATTTAATTTGCAGTCAAGTTCAGGAGTTAATCAAGTAGCTTATTCATATATGGAGGTGCAATCATTGTCTATGTTATTTGAAGGTTTGGTTCGAGGTATGTTTTCTAGTGAATTATCAGCACATAATGTGGGGACACAACACATTGGTATCATGTCTAGAAGTAGAACAACTTCGCAGACTATGGGAGTTCATTTTAGCACAACTTTTTGGAACACAAGGCAGTGCATCCTCTAGTTTTTGCCCACTACGGGAGGGGGATTAAGAGGGTTGGGTGGCTTAAGATCTAGTGGATATGGTGGTTCTAGGGCGGAGGAAACATAGGAGGAAATATAGGTTCTAGATCTGGTGGGCACGGTACGCACCAACCCCAACAAATCTACATGGATATGTCTCTTCATCTTCTAGAATACAGAGGAATTGAAGATACAATTGAGCACATGCATATGTGTGAGATATTATGGTGTGTAAAGGGGATTACAGCTCCAGAGTGCAAGGAAATTTAGTTTGTAACTACTTTGCAAGGGCGCGCACATAGTTGGTATAGGAAATATGATCCGAACTAGACTTGTGTAGATTATACTTTGCATTACGTGAGGCTTTTTAGTAGAATTTCATAGACACGAGTTTTAGTGAAAGAGGATCGGTGCATGTTGAAGGACATCAAAATGACATGGTTGAGAGTGTTAGGGGAGTATGATGCATAGTTCAAAACCCTTTTATCAAAGTTATCTTATGACATTCAACCAAGTCAAAATTATTAATGGTTCGCTTGAGGTTTGATCATGAATTTCGAAGGACAATCTCACATAAGAATTATATAGATCTGTGTGAGGAACTTGAGGCAAACCTACATGCTTGAGGAAGTTAGGAGTGAAGACACCGGTGTTTAGCCCATTTTTGGAAGCTCGGTTGTAGTGATGAAAAAATAGTTAGAAAAATTATCAACCAATTCGGCACATGAGACACGCAGTGGTATTTGGTGCACAAATTGTGAAGTAGAAGGACATATTAAGGATAGTTGTCCTCATAAATCAGTGCGCGCCATGTTGTTGGATTGTGAGATCTATCACTTGGACCATGATTTAAGTAGGTGCCCATTGTTGCAATGCGCGATAAGGAAGAACATTTTACATTACAAGTAAGATTTATAGGTCTACCACACATGATATTGAGAATTATAGGTTGATTGATCAGATTCATGATGCCATTGATATTGGTGTATGTCAGACCAGTGTTGTAAATAATTCTAAGGAACAAGGTGAGAATAATGATCATAATCACAATAAATGGTGCTTTGATGGAGGCCTAGGTAGAGGTTGAGGCTACTGCGAGAGGATTACGAGGCCGAGGTCATGGTGGTGGAAGAAGTGACTTTCCACGAGAAACATGTTATACATGTGGATCCCTTGATCACTATAGGCATGAATTCCCTCATAATATTGTTTGTTCTTTTTATGGAAAGAACCATAACTATGAAGAATTCCCATACTTGTATGAACACTTGAGTAAAAACACAAGTAGGATAAGGGCGCGGGGAATGGTTAGAGTACAACACATTGTGGAATATCAGTGGATGCCAAAGTTAGCACCTAATCCGAGTTGGTGCACATGTGAATATCACTACACACGTGGAATTTGCATGAGCCAGGGAAGTTCCAAATCAAAAGCTTATTATTACAAAGGAAGAGGTATTGAATGCAAAGTATCTAGACCCTACTCATCAGAAGGAAGTTTATCAAGAAACCATGGAGGTTATTAGAAATTTGTAGGGTGAGATACAATGTTTAAAAGAGTAGTCATGGAAGTTGGAGTAGGAAAAAACAACTGAGCTTCCTCAAAAGGATATTTATGATTTAAATAAGGTATGCAAGATGTTACGACAAGAAAACATCATTACTTTATTAGGGGAATGGTTAAGGGGAATATGCCACACACTAGAGTTGAGCGCGAAAGACAAATTTTGCATGCTAATCTACCTCCTCATAGTCTAGATTATGATAAGGAGATCACTTTGAATGCTGTTGTTGAGGGATGGATTTTGAGTAAAATTTTTATTGATATAGGTGCAAAAGTGAATTTACTCACTTTGGATGCGTGGATTTAGATGGGGAGACCACCATTGCAGATATCTTCAAATGTACTATTTATGGAAAATAGGAATAAAGCCACACCCCTTAGAGTTTTGAAGGATATTGTTATTACTATACAAGAGGCCAAGTTTACTGAAAACTTTAAGGTCTTGGTGCTTGTAGAGGTAGATAATTTTCAAGCATTACTTAGGATCCCTTGGTGTTATGTGAATAATATTGATCTGCACTTCAAAAAGGGTTATATCATTTTGAGAACAAGGAAGAGCGCGTCATCATTCCTCTGGAAGATGGAAAATCTACACCTTATGTAGAACCTTTGAGTGAATAATATTTGAGCATAATCTATGTGTGCACCATTAGAGATCTTGAAGTACTTGAGCCATCAAAGGAAGGAGTTATTCAATGGGATGATGCATAATCTATGAGTGATACTACCAGATTTCATGTGATAACTAGGTGCACGATACTTATGAAATGGTTGGTTGTGAAATGAGAAGTGTAGTTACATGCGTCGATGGGTCATGTAGTGTTAGGTGTTTGGGCAGTAACTAGGTACCAAGGAACACATGTGAGGGAAATATTGAAGTATTCTTGCACGCTTTGGAAGTGCAGTGGACAAATCAAGTGGAAAGAAGGAATGTACTAGTTTATACTCTGCGTGGGATGACAACACATTGGTGAATGGTTTACATGGATAATATTTTGGACTGGTGAGAAGTGAGAATCACCTTCTCTGCAAGATTTTTCCTGAGAAATGTGGCTACCAAGACATGTGAATTTTATGGGAAGGATACTTAGTACCATGTTCAACAATATGAGAGACTCTAGATAGAGGGAGAGGAGGCCTTACCACCTTCAGTATGGATGCACAAGTTTGACTACACCTTGCAGGCTACGTGCGGTCATGGTATGTTTATGCAAAGTTGAATAGAGAAACAAAGAATTGGCAAGAACTGGGTGTAGGTATGATTCAGACCTTTGACTATTTTTCCACTAAACCACCGGTGAATGAGGCATTACAGGTTATGAAGTGCTTGACTATGGGGGATAGTGCAAAGGTTGAGGAACTTATCTAGGAGTTGTTGGGTGAGTCAGATCTGGAGGTGCACTTTGAAGAAGAAGAGACCAATGCAGAACAACTTTGGTGCACCTTCCTAGAAATAGAAAAGGGTAATATGGTCTACGTCAGTGATGATGAAGAAGTGGAAAATATGAATTTTGAGTACATTGAGGGTATACACGAGGTCTTAGACAATGCAGATGAGAAGGTATGCACATATCATGAGCCTATGAAAATAAAGAAACTCAACATTGGGATAGATGCTGAACCTAAGGAGGCCATCATCGGGGATTATTTGTTTCACTCTGAGGTTGCTAAAATAATTGAATTACTACGTGACTTCTAGGACTTGTTCCCTAGAGGCTATCATGAATTTAAAGGGGTGCATGAATCTTTGGGCTAGATGATAATCAAGCTAAAGGAAGGTGCGTTCCTAGTTAGTAAGATATCTTATAGGATGAATCCCAATCTATGCATCAAGGTTAAGGAAGAAAAATGATAAGATGTTGAATTATGGAATCATTGAGCCCATCGAGGAGTCAGAATGGGTTAGCCATATGGTACTAAGCATTAAGAAATATGGAAGAATAAGAGTTTGTGTGATTACGGGAGTTGAATGTTACATGTGTAATAGATCCTTTTACCACACCTTTTAATGAAGAAGACTTGGAAGGCATTGCAGGGTGTGAGATCTACTCCTTCATCGATGGATTTTCTAGATATCATTAGGTAAGGATAGCTAAAGAGGATCAAGAGAAAAAAATTTCACCACAGAGTGGGAAATTTTTCATACATAGCTATGCCTTTTGGATTAAAGAATGTGCCTGTAGTCTTTTCACGCATTGTTGTGCAAGCATTCCAAGACTTTATTCATAAGTTATTGCAGGTTTACTTGGATGATTGGATGGTTTATGGGCTAGTGAAAGACCATTGTTATAATTTAAAGCTGATTTTTGAGAGGTGTTGGCAGTTGAGCATCTCCTTAAACATTAAGAAGTGTGTTTTTGCTACACCTTTTGGGACTTTATTAGGACATATTATTTGTAAAGAAGGCTTGTTAGTGGATCCTACTAAGGTTTCTATTATTTTGGGCTTAAACGATCCTACTAACCAGAGTGAGGTGCATGGATTCTTAGGGCACACAGGATATTATAGGAAGTTTATTAAAGGTTATTGTTGGGCCCTTGGAATATTGACCAAGTATGAAGGCACATAGGAACGCGGGATCCTAGTTATAGAATGGCACACAAGGAAAAAGCATGCAAGAGAAAGAGTGAAGGAAGCACATAGTTTGCACGACGTGTAAAAGAAGGTTCAAAACTTAGCAAATTTGAGTGCCTAGGGTAGAACATGTGAAAATCAAGATCGTTTGTGCATGGATAAGATGCTAGCTTGGTGATAGGTTGGCCCAGGAAAGAGCATGCCCTAGATGGAATCTTCTAGAAGATCATCATGAGATAAAGTGGAAAGCTCAAGCTTGGAGGAGCATGCTTACATGAAGGACCACAATCGACACTTGGCATCTGATCTAAGGGCACTGGAAGGCAAGTTGGAAACCTAGGAAAGTTATAAATACAAGTGCTTGTTGCGGAAAAAGAGGACACACACAGAAAGTTATATAGAGGATATTCATCAGGGAGAACCTGAGAGAGAAGGATCTTGTTATGCAACACAAGCTTGAGAGATAGCATGGGTGAAGCTCTACATAATTACTACGAGTGGATATTTGCATTAAGGAGAGAATGTACTAGGCATAGAGTTGTAATTTCTTTTTCTTTTGGCTTAGTTATACAAGTCCAGTGATATGCATGATTGCGGTGCACTGTGACACTCTGTAATGAATCAATGAATATAATGAGGTTACTTGTTATAAATAGACATGGATATCAATGGATTTAGTGCATACTTATCCCATATGAGTTCTCTTTCCTTTCATGCTATGTATGAATGCTTGTATAATTCTTTCTGTTATAATATATGTTCTGGATTATGTTAAAGCATTCGGAGTAAGTGAGTATTGCAAGGATCTGGAGGCCGTTCTGAGCCCTATGGTTCTTGTTTGTCTTAACTTCCTAAATACTCTTACAATAATCATAGATGATTCTTCCCACTAAACTCACATAAAAGAGAGACTCGGTACCCGTGTGTGCCTCGGTGAGTGCTCATCTTCTACTGGGTGATAGGCCGGTGCGCATGGGGTTTCTTCCTTTTGTGATAGGAGTAAAAATGAATACAATTATGCTAAGATTGTCATTCCCTTAGAAGAATTATTGAAGAGTAAAGGAAATTTCCATTAGGGTGAAGCATAATAGCGAATGTTTTAGACATTGAAGGAAAGGATTACTATAATGCCTATTTTATGCTTTCCTTCATGGACCAAACCTTTTCATGTGCATGTGGACACCTGGCATGGCCATTGGTATGATATCAACCCAGCCTAGAGAAGGTACTTATTGATCATCATATTTTCCTTGTGAATAGGAAGTTGAAACCAAGTGAACATAATTATACAACTACAGAGGACGAGGCCTTGTCCATGATCTACGTGTTGCATAAGTTTAGATAGTACTTGCTGGCTACACCTTTTATTTTCTATACAGATCACATGGCATTGAAGTACTTAGTGATCAAGTTCATTTTTAGGGGTGCATATGCCGATGGATTCTGTTGTTTCAGGAATTTGAATTTATAGTGGTGGTTAAGCTAGGCAAGAGCAATTATGGACTAGATAATTTGTCGATGATCAATTCAGAAAGGATACGTAGAGCATTGAGGATATAATTTTGGATGTAAAATGTTTTATATTAAACCATGTGCCCTATGACTTAGAAGATATTAATGTCTTTTTGTGAATAGGTGTGGTGCACCGAGGGGATGAAGAATATCGAGAAGAAGAAATTTCTATCCATGTCACACCTTACATGTTGATTAGTGGAGACTTATAAAAACTAGGTCAGGATGAATTTTTACATCACTGTGTACTTGAGCATGAGTGCAAATATATTATGGAGGAGGCTTATAGTGGTATTGCAAGTGGCCATTATTTAGGAGATGCCACCATGATCAAGATCTTATTAGCTGGTTTGTGGTAGGAAACATTGTATAAGGATTGTAAAGAATATTTTAAAGCGTGTGACCACTGTCAGTGCCTTGGAAAGCTTGGGCATAGAGATGAAATGCATTTGAGGACTATTGCTAGTGAAAAACCTTTTGAGAAATGAGAAATTGAATTCATGGGTCCTATTTCCCCAACCGTGCGTAGGACTAGATTACGCTACATTATAACTTGTACAATTTATCTTACAAGGTTGGAATAAGCATTGCCTACAAAGGATTACATAGCAGATATGAAAACAAGGTTTTGTGGGGAGAACATTATCAAAAAGTATGGATGCCCATTGAGTTTGACCAGTGATAGGGGTACTCATTTCCTTAATGAGACCATCAAGATACTATTGGCAGAATTTATGGTGGCACACCATAAAACAACACCCTATCACCCTAAGGAAAATGTAACTTTTGAGGCTTTCAACAAAATACTAAGCCACACATTGACTAAAATTTTTGATGTTGGAAGGAAATACTGGGATGATAAATTCTCTATTGTACTTTGGGTATATAGGATGACTTATAAAAGATGAAAAAAGCCACACCCTTTGATTAGTGTTTGGCGTAGAGGTTGTTTTTTACCCGTGAAATTCATGTTACATTCTCTGCGTATTACATGTGCATGAGGTTTGGATGATGAGAAAAACTTGAAGAGTGCATTGATAGACTGATGCCGTTGGATAAAAGGAATTCCATTACAAGATAGAGTCGGAAGAATGAAAAGGTTAGGAAAAAGGCATGACATGATAGACATATAAAGGATAAGAAGCTTGAAATCGGACATATGATTCTTATGTATGATTCAAAGTTCTTGTGCCACCATGGAAAAATTAAAGTGCATTGGTTGGGACCATATATTGTGACTTACATACTTGATTCGGTGCTTTTCAGTTAGAGGCGCAAGATGGGACATGATTTCATGGTTACTTCAATGGGAGTAGGTGAAGCCATACTATAAATAAGTCTTCTTGGTGTTTTTACGAAGACTATATTGCCATTTAGATTAGATTTCCTTTAATGTATTTCCTTTATATGTGTTTCCTTTCATCATTGCTATGCTTTGTCAATTTAGTTTAGTGTTTTGTGTAATAAGCATGCTTGCGTGCCAAAAGATAATTACTATCTATTGAATTCATGCGTAGAGGACCGCACATACTTTTAGTGTGGGGTGGAGTATATACATGATAAATGGACCAAGCTTGAATGTTCTCTGAAGATGGGTATGCATAGAGATGTTGTGCATGTGCTTGAAGTAAAGGTGCAGATAGAGAAAGATTTCTCATAAATGAAGACCATGTATGGATGAATGGATGCACAATGTAACGTGAGGTAGGCTGCAGTAGTGGAAACTACTTAGTGAAAGGTGTAGTGGATAATTACTACGACACATGAAGGCACATGAAAGGAGGTTTGTGGCTAAGGAGTAGAAGGTGTGCCAAAAGGTTATGAATGTGGTGCGAGAAAAGGAAAGAAACACTGATTTAATGCTGAGTACAGTGGTAGGTGGAGGGAAATAAATGAAAAGAATTTTTCAAAAGATATATAAGGAAGTGTTGATAAATCATTTTTACTTTTGCGATTGAGAGGAATTTGAGCAAGTTGAAGAGCAAGCTAAAGAGTGAGTTATTACATGTGAAGAGCAAAGTGATAGTAAGATGAACTAGATGGATTTTTCAAAGTTTGACACAAGATTGTTTGGTGCTCTATTGGAGAGAAGTGTTTGAGCTAAGCAAAGGCGTGTATGGAAGAGAAATTGGTTGTTAGGGTTTGAGTTTGAGCTAGGGTACATGAGTTTTAATTATAGATCTAAAATCAACCGAATTAACACACCTTTATTTTTCCTATGGTACCTTAGCGGGCACACTGGGGTGGCCACAATGGGGAGGAACTAGAAAGAAGTCGAGGTTGAGGTCGAGGTAGAAGATGCCCTAAAATCCATTTTTTTGAGATGTAATACCTATAAGGAGTTTTTATGGGTCACGATTGGGATTCTCACATTCTCCATTTCAAAGTGATTACAACCACGAAAAAAAGATAACAAACATCAATTGGATAAGTTACTATTGGTAAAGACAACATTGAGAATAGCAGACGATATGGTTTGTGTATAATGATGCGGCGAAAATCATTGACAAAGGTGGGATTTTTGTAACTCTATGAATCTCCTTACTTTGGAAAACTAGAGAAGTTATACCAGTGGTTGATGAGAAGAGTCCATGAGGAATTATTTTATTTTTAGGGAAACGAATGAGGCTCACCGTGCCCTTGATTGGGAGGTTGACAAGATTGAGGAGTTTGGGTATAGAACTTAACAAAGTGACCTCACTGACAAGGAGGAGATAGAAGAAATGAAGAAGGTGCTAGGATATACAAAGGGAGGGCATGAGATGGATATCCCTAAGTTGTAGAAGTACCCAGTTGTTTAAGTAGTAGCACACCTACTTACTAAGTTGAACAATCAAGAGCATTGGTCACGGTAAACAAGACATGGTTGCATGTAGCTAAGAAGATGACAGAGAGGGTAGTTTATAACTTGTCCAATTAATTTTTTGAAAATATTATTGAGGAGGTGCACTAAGGTGAGAAAATAAGTTTCGGTGTGATCCTATTGTCCCTTATCTTTGTGGAAATTAGAGTGCCCGATGGGCCGAGGGATAAAATATGGCAGTATCTTGAGGAAAAGAAATCTCTTACAGAGAGATTTGCTAAGTATACATGTGATGGATCCATGAGTGGAACCTTTAAATAGAGAGCATAATTGTGGTATGAGAACCTCCACCCTGTGTTCGAGGAGGAATGGAAAATACGTAAAGATCTACCTTTAGTATTAGAAAAATATATACAATTTTCCATGTATCAACATTTTTACATAGGTTGCTTCGGGTTGAAGGATGGGAAGTAGAGCCCTTGGTGTAAATTCCCCTATGCCTTTACCATGTGCTATCTTTAGGTATCTGTATACAGGTTTTTGAATGTGAAATGACTACTATTCAATACAGATAAGGTGGACTGCAATACCATATTCTCCGGAAGACTCACATTTATCCAAGTAAGTTTTCATATATTGAAAAATTAATTTTAGATGATATTAACATGAAGGTTGTGAGCTTATAAATTGGGAAGTTTGGAGTATCCCTCGTTTATATTTATCTTAAGCCCAAGTTGGAGAATGGGAAGTATCTGGAGAATGAGTTTATACTCCCTGGACCACCCAAGGGGAAACATAGTATGGGTACATTGCAAGATGAAGAAGACACTTTTCCCCTTGGAGAAGAAGAGGGAGAAGAAGAAGAACTTAAGGAAGACAGTGGTGGCTTGGATATTCAAATAAGGAAGCCTACTATAGGACATAAAAGAGAGTGCAAGGTAACCCCTCCATTACCAAAATAAGATGAAGTATTGGAAACAAACACCATGGAGATAAATATAGAACAGAGGCACTTTGAAACCAAAAATTTAAAAGAGTATTGAGGAGAACAAGGAATCAAGTCATGGGAACTTCACATCCCTTTAGGAGGCCACATAGTAATTCCCTTGTAAAAGTATAACTAAAAAATAAAAAAATGCATAGGTACATTCCTCGGAAAGATGATGAGGATGAGAAATATGGGGACAACACACCAAACACTCTAGTGCACACTGAGGATGCAAAAAATCCTCAGGAAGAAGAATTGAAGAATGATGTAGAGAAGTTAAAGGAGAGGGAGATAGGAAGTGGTACCATGGATATAGAGTTAGAAGTAGATAAGGGCGAGCCATCGGTGTGCCCCATACTACACATATAGGTGAAGAACCAGTGCTTTGGATTCAGGCGTTCATGTTCTAAAGGGTAAATGTTCTAGTAAGGAGAAAGCTACAGGTATTTATGAGACACCAAAAATTGGGTATATTGATGACCTGACCAAGATCATACACGTGAGCTTCCAAATCACTTTGGAGCCCAAGGACCTTTATGGATGGGAGTTTATGGATGAAGGCATGGAAACTACACACACACACACATAAACAATTATCTTGGATCATGAAAAATCATATGGATGATCTTGACTTCGATGTATGTGAAAAATCACATGTTTCACATAGGTTAAAGAAAGCACCATACTCACACCATGTTACAGTTAAGCCTGCCTAGATATCAGATGAACAAGTGAGAAATGTATTAACGAAGGCATCTACAGAAGTTAAACGTAAATACATAGACAAGGCAGAAACTATTCGGGTGATGTTAGAAGATAAGAAGGATAAGGATACTTGAAATAAAACACCGACAAAAGAAAAAGAGACAACTGAGATGAGGACACATTCGATACTTAGCAAGGATGAACAAATTGGTGATAAGATTTTACGAAAGAGGTCAGATTTGGAAGGTAAAATTGCAAAGAAGTTTCCATATACTTTGCATTACTTATGCACATTAGTTCATATGGTATTGGATGAGGGACCCGTATGCATGCCAAAACCAAAGGATGCTATGGAACATGCATAGAAGGCTAAGGCCACGATGCGCAAATATTACTAGTTATGAATCTATACTACAGACCTTGAAGGATAAGTTGAAGAAAGTAGATTTGGCATTGAATATGTGTGTGGCCCTTGATGTGATAATAAAAACAAGAACTATGGTAGAGGAAGATGAAGTCCTTAAAGTAGTAAATAATGAGACACTTGGGTGTGTGGAGAGGCTTACATTGATAGTAGAGAAGTGTGATGTGCTTGTAGTAACCATGGACCCTCAATAAGAGAAGATCAATGACATCGATACATTGATAGCGCAATGAATGGATGTCATGGATGAGATGGTCTTAAAAATGGTTAGTGTTCTCAAAGTATTTCAGAATGAAGGTGTGAACATGAATCTTGATGAAATGGAAGCAATACTTGTAGACATTATGGAAAAAAATAAATAAAGTGCTCATGGATTGGAATGACTTAGAGGCAGAGATCAAAGCATAATATCTAGAATTGATTCTGTCTACAGATGTGTAGGGAGCCCAAGCATTATTTCATTATTTTATACAGTTGTTCTTCTATTCTTTATTTTTTTTTTCATGGAGAGATAATTTATGGTTTCCCATTGCTAGGGATGACAATGAAATTAGTGTGGGGATGTTAAGTTGATGAAATATAGCCTAAATACTGAAGGCACATAAGGATTGGATGTGTGGACTAGGTTGAGTAGGTGCACACGAAAGAGTAGTGGAACATGGAGTGCATTGGAAAATAAAGAATTTAGGACTCAACCATTTTTCGTATAAGGCTAATTATAGACATATAGTGCAAAATACACAAATTCTATTTCGATTTGAGTGGAAGATTAATCGACATGCATATTTTTGGAGCTAATAATAGGATTAGACTATAGTTGTATTATTATATAATCTATTATTAGTGAGCTTGCATGCTTTTGTATTTATCATGTAAAGGGTGCATGGCTATTCTTAGCATGCAGTATATTTTGAGGGTGCTTAGGCGGTGAAGGGAAAGTCCCCACTACCTATAAATATGTATTGATTTGCATGGTTTAGACAGTACCATGTTTTAGTGGAGTTATGTTATGGATTCATGAGCACACATAACTTATGGTGACTAACTTATGGATTAGAAAAGGAAGAGTGAAGATAAGAAATAATTAGAATATGAAGAGTGTAAAATATATTTTAGGTAAGAAGGCTAATTTAAGGAATATTAAGGGTAGATGATTATTTAATGATGAATAAAGTTGTGAGGAAAATAGTGAGATTTGTAGATATGTCTCCCTTCCCCCAACTAAAAGACACCATTTTCATAAATGAACCCCATGAACCAAACATAATCCCCTTGTTGTTGTAAAAAATGAAGGAGACATTGTTTCATAAAATAGATATACAAGACGAGTTGTGGAAGAAGTATCAAAACTAGAGAGAATAAGGTGAGAAGAGAGACATAATACTTGAAGGATCTGACATAATACCTGAAAAATTAATTTGATATGAAGATTAAAATATATAAGAGAATAAATAATTTTATCATAAACCTATGAAAGTAGATAAGGATAAGAAGGAGAAAAATCCAACACATAATCAAAGCACAACACAAAGTAGTAAGAAAACACAAACACAACTGATAATGGTCCATAAAATAAAAATACCACGATTTGGAAGGAATACCAAGTATGCAACACAACATTTGTTTATCTTATATTCCCATTGGAGATGTAACAATGTTAAAGATCACCAAGTTAACTTGTTTGATTTTTTCGAACTTTGCGAGATCATACTTTAAAATGGTAAATGAAGATAATACCTAACCACACTAAGACATGAAATGAAAATTAAGATATATTTTAAGGATGATTACCATTACTTATATATGTTAACAAAGAGTGTAAGTAAGATGATAGATTCGATACTAAAGGAGGAAGAATCTTTGAAAGACTTTGATCAAATATTTAAGAGAGTAGTTATAAAATTGGAAGATACTTTAATGGAGAAGAAACAAATTGAATGATCTATCTTTATATTATTACCATGCCTTAGAGAATCCAAAAATGAAACCAATTCATAGCATTTGTTGAAGAACTATAAATGGAAATAATATTGGAATCAAAACCATGGAAGAGGGAAGGAGAGACGTAATAAGGTCGAGAAATAGAAAAGGTGATGCATGATTTGGACCTATTGAGATTATGACAGAGATACAAAAGAAATATGAACTAAGGAATAATTTACCACTATGGTGTACCAATGTTAAGATGAAGGGAAAATAAGAATTAAGTGCTCATATATAAAAGGAGTATGAAGAATTACAACCATAAGAGCACAACTAACTAAAGTAAAACCACAATTTTTATTTATTTATTAAAGATATACTATGGTGTGGAATTTATATACTTTGGGACCAACATAGTTATTATATTTGTCCTTTGTTAGAGGTAGCATATTCCACAAGTCAACTAATGTATTATATAGCTTGTGGCTCATATAACCATAACTAGTAAAACTATCTAAGAATATATGCGATGAAGGAATTAAAAGAGAATAGGGCCCCACTTGTTTAAATACCATGACATAATCCAATAATTTAACCACTACTAATAGTGCTACATAATGCACCACAAAAATGTCACCGCCTTCATAACCCATTCAAAAATTTGCTAGTTTCGATGACAACTATCAATGAAATATAGGAGGTGTTGTCACACAAAAGTACAACCTACTCTGAATCATGGGATATTCACAAATTTGAGGCAACACGTGACTCTCTCCAAGTGTGGTACTTGTATCTTGAGAAAAACTCTAGAGAATGTTGAATTCCTCTATTTCACGGATTAGGATAATATTTACAACAAAACCTAATCTAATGCCGACACTACTCCTATAGTGCGGTCTTTGTTTTCACTGGAGCACTATGTGTGTTGGCACCTCAATCAAAGAGATCTGAATGCTTACCCAAGCACACGTAGCTACCAGTCCCCTCCTTTTTATGATTACCAAGATGTTAGCATGCATATTCATGATGATAATTAACCAAGTACTCATTCAAACATACTAAACCATTGCATATACTCACTTAGAGAAACATGTAATAAGGAAATATAGTTACACATAAACCATAACTAAGATCAATTTCATAAACACATATCCATACTTAGTTACATCAATGATCATAATACAACCATACTTATCCATTAATCTTCATAACCAACTACATAATAAGAAACTGATACATAACATTTAGTACACGTGAACACAGAGTCATGTGCATAACTATAATAGATAAGCATAACACTAACAAATAACACAATAACCATAAAGGGGTATCTAATAAAAATTCCTAAGCCAAGTATTTATAGGTTTCAGGACTTTCCCTTCACCTCCCATGTCCTTCATAATAATAGGCATGCCAAAAAAATAGCCTACATGCATGCTTTTTCACAACAACTAATAATAATTATCCTATAAACAAATCTTATTTAATCCTATTAATAGCCTTCCTAAATGTAATTTATTTGCATGTTCATTTCCCAAAAATAGCATTTACTTGGCCACAAAGTCATCATCTTTATCTCTTTTCTTGGTTGGAAATCCTTCTTGTTTATCTATTTTTAGCCGTTGATTAACAAAATCAACTAAAACTTGAATTCTATCTACCTGGGCATGAACCTCCTATGCCCTATTTCCACATTGACTCCATGTTTCACCGCGCCACCCTTATGTGCCCTAATTTACCATGTGATATTCAGACTTAGGAATATTATCTTCTTAACATTATCCCACACTAAATACATTTTCCGTCCTCGGTAATGGGATTTATTTAACTTATCCCTCTAAGGAATGAATGAGTAAAAGAATGTGAATCGAAAGTATAAGGCATAAATAATGAAATAATATTTAGTGTGCAATGATCTTCTACTCCTCAATTGGCTGCAATAATCTAGGAATATCCTTATTGAGGGTACTTTCAAGCTCACCCCACTCTACTAGACATTTGGTAGCATGTATATTTGGGACTAAACCAACTCCCTCCATCATCCTCTTAGGGGTCAATTCTCCCCCTTATGCATTATCTCCCTTATTATCCCAATATTAAACCTTCCAAGCCATCCATCTTGTATGCAATGAGGGACACTATCTCCTTAATCTTATTCTCATGTGTCCTTTACTATCTTCGGGCGTCCCACCTCTTTGTAATATTGGCCGGATTTCCTCTCACCCAAGCTTCCCTTACTTCTTCATAGCATGTGTACTCACCAAATCCACCTCCTCCCGTGTTGTATATGCTTTGAGAATGGGGTCAATGTTTTGAAATGGTCAAAGGCGCATCTTGCATTCCTTAAAGAATCCTTCATTTTTTTCAAAGCATGGCTTCATATTCCACAATTTTATGTCTATATGATTTCTTTATTATGTTTCTTCTCAACTGTTATATCTCCTTCATGTGGACCTTACATAATTGGCTTCTCTTGTAATAGCATATGAAACAAATCTTGTAATTAATTCAAGGCTAAAGGATATGTTTCCTTAGTTAATTTTGTCAAACTCGGGTACACTTCCAAAATCTCATCAACAATATGTACTACCTTATCCAGGAAAATCTTTATTTGTCTTTCTACCTTATCCTTTTCCTTAGTTAGCCATTGTACTTCATGGGCCTTGTCCTTTTTTCCTCAAGTAATGTTTGAATGGTGGTTTCCTTGTCCAAGTTACTATATGCCACTTCTTCTGCCATCTTATTTAGAGTGTTGATTTCTTGTTGATCGATAAAGCTCTGTTCACCTTACTGATTAATAGTTTAATTTTTGACTTCTTTAATTTCTACACGGTGAACATGTCACATGAAATATAAAAATATATCTCATCCATGTGTGTCTCGTATACTCGAAGACACCATCTTAATTGTATGCATGGATGCCCATTTTTCGTTGATGACCTCTCAACCATAAAACTTCTATGTTGCCACGGTTCTCTGAATTGCATGCATATCACCTTCAATTGATCATCAATATAATTAACTTTAGGCATGCACATAACCTCATCCTTTCTCCTTCTTCCACAAGTGTACCTCCTAGTAGGTACATGATGCCTGCTCGTTCCTTATACGTGCACTAGTGCCACTCAACGCTTCATCCCTTATCGATGTCTTATCTCCCTTATCTTCCTCTTCATGCTCTGGGAGGGTCTTCATGTGGAATCGTGCACCTCATGTATTTTTGTATCTCTTCATCATGTGCGGTGTTGTATTATCTATGTCTTGAGCTAGGGATTTCTGCTTTATGAATTCCTTTTCTTTGTGAAGCTCCTATACCACATCCTCCTAATCAGTGTCACCCCTTTGCACCAGCCATCGTCTCCTCTCATTATTTTTCTATGGGATCTGCTTAGGTGGTGAAGCCACTAGAAACTTCATAGATTTAGATAGGACTACACCACTATCTTTCTCTACGTGTGTCCTCTTGAACCTTCCTCTAGTACCATGATCAAGCACTTTGAAATTTCATATTTATCTTCTTATTACTCCTCCTCGTCCTTAGTTTTTTCTTCCTTTGCGGACCTCAAAGGAGTGACCTCACACTCTTTATTCATTCCAACTATTTGTGTACCCTTTGGTGGATTTGAAACCTTGAGCTCACCTTCAACATCTTTTCTATTGACTAGTTTTAGCTTCAAGTATATGTATACTTTGGATGCTTCTTTATTTTCAACTACCAAAGTCGAAATTAAGTGTTGATATCATCTAATATCAAGGTCTCGATGTAAGATGCCTTCCCTAGATATACATAGGTTTTTCACAGCATGTGGTAGTCATAGTCTACCTTATCGGAATTGAACCTCAACTTATGAACGTCTGAAAAAGTGGTTCACCAATGCTTGGAAGTAGCGTGTAGTGAAGGCATAGGAAACTTGCACCATGGAATTTTCTTTCCATTCTTCATATAGAACCTTCCAATGTAGTAGTTTTGATAGATTGCAAATTCTTCCTTCCCATCAAAAACTAAAGAAAAATTACTTGAGATACTCCATTCATGCTCGAATTCCTCACGCATGATTATATACCACATCTCCACCCTTAGTTTATATATGCTCTTGTGACCCCATCATATGTATAATATTTAAATCGTTTGGCAAGGGACTTGTTCTCTGGTGGGTACTTCTACATTTTGTCTTTAGAGCCTTCAGGACCCAAATATCCATGAACACAATAGATATGATGATGGCACCCCATGAAATCCTTTAACACGTGCACAATTTCTCAATTATTTATTCTATGATAAAGGAAACAAGGTTATATACTTTTCCTTCTACCATATTCTTCGCGATGTGGACCCACTTCTTAGTCACTGGCACCACCTTTCCTGCTCATTAAAATTGGTCAATAGGTGGGCATAAATCCTAACAACAGTTCGGTGAATTTGAAGACATACATCATGTTCCCTCCTTTATGACACTTTAGCTCTACAGGTAGTCTCCACTCCTACCTCATCATCCAAATCTTTAGTAATTTCAGGACCACGAGCTATGCGTAACCTTGTAATTTTCCCAATTATAGGTACGGTGATGTGCACTTGTCTTCCAGTAAAGTAAAATAAATCCTCATGGAATCTTGACATGAGCCACTGGTAAAGGTTCTCTGGTTTGCCAAAGTATGGAAACTCATAGATCTGTAGTACTCCCACGCCTTCCAAGGTCTTGTACCCTTTATCATCATAAATGGGTTTGTCATCTGTTATCCTCTGGTTGGTATTCTACACCAACTCACTCTCTATTGGCTTTCATTGAGTACGAGAGCGATGATTATAGTTGGTCACCTTAAATTTTTAGACGTGATACTCCCATACATGTCCCTTTATAAACCGTTCTAGGTACAACATCTTTGAGAATCACTCTTCTGGAGCTTCCTCAACCTCGACATCTGTTATTTCTTCTTCTTTCTAGTCTCCACTTTGCATGTGCTCTTTTGGGTGCCATCTTCAATTTCTACCACTTACTCTTGTATTTCCTTGTCTTTTCATCTTGTGTGGTTTTCTTATCCCGTGTGCCCTAGCTACGAATTTCATTTTCCAAACCCTAGATTTGTAGTTCAATGTTTGAACCTCATAATATTCCTTTCACATGCCTCTTTATTTCTCACACACTTCCTTCAAAGGAGCTTTTGTTCAGTGTCATGCTAAATGTTCTTCAGTTCATCAACTCTCTCTTACGCTCAATTTTTTTGCACTAGTTTGCACTTTACTCACTCTTCAAGGATTGAATACTCTATCATGTAAGGTAAGAATGAAGTTGATCATCCCTAGTTTTATATATTTTTGTGATTTTTCTGCATTAATTTCTCACTAACTACTAATGTACTGCAACTTTAATTATGCTTTCTCTCTTTTTCAAGCCTTTTGCTACTTTCTTTCATGCACTGTAGTCGTAACCTTCTGGTACACATACTACTTCCAAGCCACAAATGTCCTCATTTGTTCTTCCCTATGTTGCTACACATCTTTCCTCTACACTTTCCACTAAGTAGTCAATCCCTCACTTACTACCTCGCATTACACTACGTGATCCTTTTTCTCTCATGGTCTCTAATCTAAGCAATTGTATTATTATCACCATCCTTCTCATGTCTTGTGACACCTTTTTCCTCTTTTCCTATGCACACACCCTACAACCGACACACCATCCTTCTACCATCGTGCACACATCTTCATCCAATTCAACTCACATCCAAGCACCAATAAGGTCCCTTTATTAAACATTTGTACCTGGTTCACCCCACACTAAAAGTATGTGCAGTCCTCTATGCATGAACTCCATAGATATTAATCATATTCCTACATGCAAGCACACTTATTATAAAAACAAGGAAAAAAACACAAACACTGAAATCTAAAACTAGAACATGAAAGGGAAACCTAATCTAAGTGGAAATACTACCTTATTACAAACACCAAGAAACTTTATTTATATTACGCCTTTAGTCTGCTCCCAATGAAGTAACTAGGAAACATGGTGCCATCCAACGCATATAATTGACATGCACCTAATTCAAGGTTCTTTGTTACTATAAAATATCCTAACTAATGCACCTTCAATTTCCCTGGTGGCACAAAAAATTAGAGTCATAGAGAAGGACCATCTGGCCAAGTGCAAATGCCTTGTTATTAATGTGCCTATCATGCCGTGCCTTCTGTCTCACCTACTTAGGTTTCTAACTCCAACGTGAGATTACGCATGACTCATCTAATTACATTAGTTTATCAACATGCTCTTAAACAACTTGTTCATCATCTACTAATATGATTGCATGTGCAACACATAGGATGGTAATGAAAACTCCACGGGAAGTATTGCGTCTACGCCAAACACCAATTAATAAGGTGTGGAATTATTCAACCTTTTATAAGTGGTCATGTATGCCCAAATTATAGCTGAAATTTTATCATCATGTCAAGGTTTGACTCAATATCTTATTGAAGAATTCTGTAGTGCCATTATCTTGAGGGTGATAAAGGGTAGTCTTATGGTTTTACACCATAAATTTTTTCCAACAAACTTCTGATTGTCTTAATTAAGAAATGAGTTCTGTATCACTTTTCAAGCTCAATGGACACCCATACCTGCTAATAATATTTTACCATAGAAACCTTGTTGATGTAGCTATTGTACAATCCTTTGTAGGTGTTGCCTCTTCCCACCTTGTCAAATATTTTATGCAAGTAATAATGTAATGCACGCCACCCCATGTGAGAGTGGTGCAAAAAGTCCTAAAAAGTCAATGGACCATTTCTCAAAAGGTTCACAATCTCTATAGGTCACAACAACATCTCATCTCTATGTCCAAGCTTCCTAAGGCATTGAAAATGATCACATGCCTTCACATAAGCCTTGTTGTCCTTGTGCAAGGTATCTAACCAAATTCTAGCCATAAGGATCTTACACATAGTCACATCTCCTACATTATGTTCTCCTATGATTCCTCCTCCATAATCACCTCATCCTTATGTTAAAGTAAACACCAGAGACCGACATCTCATCTCTTCCCATCTTGTAAAAATCTCCACCAATTAGTTGATAAAGTGCTACGCATATAAGAAGTTATTTTTCCCCAATATCTTCATTCCTTCGTGTACTACTCTAGTGCGCAAAAACATGACTATATCTTCCATATCAGGGGCACATGATTTAACCCGAAAATATGTGCATCGATTATATTATCTTCAATGCAATTCACTTCCTCACTAGAATTGATCCTTGATAGATATTCAGACTTGAATTGCTCTTTCATGGCTTGACAACAACTGTGAAATCAAAATCCTGAAACAAAATTATCCACTTGTAGATGCACCCTTGCAAAATAAATTTGTTGAATAAGTAATTCAATGCCATGTGAGATGTATAGAAGATAAACGGGGTCACAAAAAAGTATTGTATGAAATTATGTAGTGCGTAGATCATAGATAATGCTTCGCTCTCGGTGGTAGTGTAATTTTGTTATGCGGGTGTTAACTTCCTAGTTGAAAAATATATAGGATGATCCACATTTCCTTCTCTAGGCTATGCCAAAATTATGCCAATGGATGTACACAATGCATCAACATGAACATGAAAGGGTTTGGTCCAAGAAGGGAAGCAAAAAATAGGTGTAGTGGTTAATATTTCCTTCAAAGTATCAAACACCTTCTACTTTCCGTCACCCCAATGAAACTTTCCCTTAGCCTTGAACAATTCCTCCAATGGCACGATAATCTTCACATAGCCATTGATGAACTTCCTATAATATCCCGTATGCTCCAAGAATCCACACACTTCACTTTGGTTAGTAGGTTATTTTAGACACAAGACCACAACTATATTGGATGGGTTTACCAACAACCCCTCCTTGCAAATGATATGCCCCAAGAGATTTCCAAAGGGTGTAGTAAAGATATATTTTTCAATGTTGAGAGATATACTTAGCTGCATAAAACTCTCAAACATGAGCCTCGATTATCACAAGTGATTTTTACTAAGCCATATATTTTCCAATCATCCAAATACACTTGCAAGAACTTGTGAATAAAATCCTGAAAGGCCTGCACAACAATGTGTGATAACACTACTCAAACATTTTTAGTAAAAATGAATAACTATGTATGAAAAATTACCCATTCAGTGGTGAAAGTTGTCTTCTCCTGATCTTATTTCATGACGTGTACTCAATGATAGCCTGAAAAACCATCTGTAAAATAATATATCTCACACCCAAAAAATCCTTCAAGGATTTCTTCTGTGAATGGGGTGGGAAAAGGATCTATAACACATGCAACATTGAGTTCCATATAATCCACACAAATCCTTATCCTCCCATCCTTCTTAATGTTTATAACCATGGGGCTAACCCACTCAGACTCCTCAATAGGCTCAATAATTCTAGATTTAAGCATTTTATCAATCTCCTCATTCAACTTCACGTGCAGGTTAAGATTCATCCTATAATGCCTCTTCGTGACCAGGTGCATTCCCTCCTTCAACTTGATCTTCATCTCACCTAAAGAGGGGTGCACTCCCTTCTACTCACGATATCCCCATAGAAGTAAGTCCTAGAAGTCATGTAAGAGTTCAATAATCTTTGCTACCTCTTTGCTATGACTAGTAATCATGAATAATGGCCTCCTTGAGTGCATCCTCTATGCCAATGTTAACCATCTTAGTCTTCATTGACACATGGTATGCACGTGCCTTCTCATCCGATTTATTCATTACCTCACGTGAACCTTTTATATGGATAACATCCATGTTATCAAATTTTTCATCAACAATCATATATACCAATTTTCTTGTTTCTTTTTCCTTCTAGGCGTGTCCCATCTACATTTGTGTTATCTCCAATATGTCATCATGTGCATTAGTTTAAGGCTCTCCAAGTATCTCTAGCATGAGATATTCTACTTTCACGTTATCCCCCAATGTGATGCACCTCATGATCTCGAACACTTCATGGACTAGAGGGTCAGTATAAAAGTAATCAAAAGTTTGGACCATACCTATAGCCATGTCATGCTAGTTCATAGTCTCCCTTTTAGCTCAGTATGGACACACCATACATGTGCACATCCGTGCAATATGGAGTAGAAATTATGTACCCAAAGTGATGGTGGTAAGGCCTCCTGGCCCTATGCCCATAGTCTCTCACAATTATGGATGTGTAACAAAGTAGGAGTCTTCCCATGATATTCACATATGTGTGTAGGTACATTTCTCCAAGTAAACCTTGTGGAAAATGTGATTCTCACTTCTTGCCATTCCAACAGGTTATCTCTATGTGTTTCCCACCAGCACAGACTCTTTCCTGCGTAAGGTATAAACCACCATGTTTCTTCTATCTCCTTTATTTTGCCATTGGTTTTCCATGGCTCGTAAGAATGTATTAGGATTCCCGTCACCAGTATATGGTGATACCTGTGTTGAACCTAAATGCCTCACCATGCGTGGCCTAATCATCTGGGTGACTATGTATTTCATCTCATGCCCCACCATTTCATACGTGCCATGGGCCAACTATCACAAGCAATGCTTGTGGTATCATTGACTAACTATGCATCTTCCCACTGTATAACTCCTTCCTTAGATGACTCTATTATCTCAAGATCTTATACGTTACATGCATAAATTATGTTAAGATCTTCCTCACTCAAAGGATTAGCATTGGTGCAAAGTTTACATCGAGTTAGAGGTATGATAACACACTCATATTTGTTTTCAAAACTGATGTATCCTTTATTGAAGCACAAATCAACATTCTTTGCATAGTACCTAGGTCACCCAAGTAATGCTAGAAAGTTGTTTACTTCAAAAGCTTCAAAGCTTCAAAATATCTAGTGAACTTGGCTCCCTGAATGGTAATGGATGCATCCTTCAACACCCTTATAGGCATAGCCCTCGTGTTTTTTCCATATACAAAACATTGGAAGATGATTGCAATGTTGGTTTACCCATCTGATTCCATGCATCCAAAGGTGTTAGCACATTTACGTCAACACATGTGTTTATCGAATATTACTTACTAGCCAATCACCAATCATTACATCAAGTGTGATTTCTTTATCAAATTCATGGTGTAGTCATTTTTACACCCACCAAAGAACAAGGGAATCCCATGCGCACTGACCTATCACCCAACAGAACTGGCGCTCACCGAGGTACGTGTGGGAGACGAGTCTCTCTTTTATGTGAGTTAAGTGGGAAACATCATCTATGATAGGAGCTTAAAAAGAGTGAGTGGAAATGAGACATACATTTATCATAGAACTCAGAATGACTTCTAGAAAATGTAGTCATCCCATCGAGTGGTACTTAAATGATTATAGATAGAAACCAAAATAGAAAGGAAATGCATATCTATTCCATAAACATTCATGAATCATAACTGTAGGCTATAAACATGGACCAGAATCACTAATAACCATATTCAATCAAGTTTGGTAACCTCATTATATTCATTAGATCCATTACTGAGACTACCACAATTTGTGCAAACCGAGGTCATACATCAAAGCTCGGTTCATACCCATCGATTCTCAAAATAAAATTATAATCCCAATCCCTTATTACATCCTTTTCCTATAGGTCCCTACCCAACTTATGGAGCTCTCACGGTATTCCTCCATGGCTTCACCTTATTTTTCTTCTCTCCTTTTTTTCCTTACAAGGGTGCTTGTATCTATAGCCCTTCTTGTCATCATCAAGTCTTCGCAAGAGTTGTAGATTTTTCGCCAAGTGTCCAAGGTTTTCCTTCATGGGAGAATGCTTCTTCAGGTCCAAGTTCTCGACTCCTTGGAATGATGGATTTCTAAAAATTCCATCGCACGGTATATTCCTTCCTAAGCCAACTCATGCTTGTGTGACACCTTATCCATTCTACATGCACAATCGGGTCACAATTTTCTCATGTTTTGCTTGATGTGTCAAATATGACTAAGTATTGAAACCTTTGTTCTGTCTTATACACACGCCACTTTCTCTAATAAACCCTCTTAGAACCCTATCCTGCGTGCTTGCTCTTTACACACCCTTTCTTAACTAGGCCTTACACACTAGGCACCTTCTTGTACTTGGCCAGTATTTTAGGGTCTTGGATCTCCGTGATATCAAAGTATCATGACCCCTTCTTATAATCATATGTGGTGATGATTACTTTGATGGATTCCTTGTCTCTCAGGTCACCATATATAATTTCTCCTTCACAGATGAGGCCTGTGAATCTTGAAATCAGCTGAGGAGTTATGCGCATCTTACACCCTATGAAGTAAAATTGGTCCTCATGTACGTATGACATTATCCATTGATAGAGGTGCTTAGGTTTTCCAAAATAAGGCAACTCATAGAGTTACAATAATCCTACCTTCTCTAATTTTACTTTTACCTTGTCGCTATAGATAGGTAAACCCTCTGGTGTCCTCTTGTTTTTTAGGTGCACCAACTCCAGTGCCAATTCCTTTTCTGTCGTGTTCGTGCGATGGTTGTAATAGTTCACCATCATGTTTCTTAAGTGGGACTCCCATTCTTTCTTGAGAAAAACCCCATCCGCGTCTTCGCATCTCTACGTACCATTCTTCATTCATGATTTTAAGGGTTTCGATTGTTTTCCCTTTCCCTTGCCCTTTCCCTTCGGCTTCTTAGGTGATATAGTTGGTTTCTTTGGTGCCATGGTTTAGGTTATCTTAGCACTTTCAACTTCTCTTACTTGCTCTACTTTTCTACCTTCTCCAAGCTCAAACCTTAATCTTGTGAAGAAACCCTTTTCATCCCATGCCCTAGCACCAAACCCTAACTGGAATAACCTTTTTCACCAGATGGTGCTTCTCCACAAATTTTTTTCTCTACGCTCATGAACTTCTTTCCTTCTGGTTTGCAGATCGGTTCTAGTCACTCATGCCTTAATTTCTTCACACAGATCAACTCTGGAAACCATAGTCCACAAGAGATTTCTTTTTTTCATATTCATAATGTCCATAATGAAGTTCCCAACCTTTTATTTATAGGTTTTCATTATTTTTATCATTAAATGCTACTTTACCTACCACCAAACTTCAACACTTATTGAAGATTTTTCCATTAAGTTGTACTCTAGCACTTCCCAAATCACACACCCAACCTTGTGCGGATAATCCTACAACCTTCGGTGTGTAAATAATCTATTTGATAGAAGGCTCTTATGTGCACGTTACCAGCGCCAAAGGCACTTTTGTCATTTTCCCTATTTTTTCCCTCGCCTACCTCATGTTGTTCATGTATTCTTCCTTTTTTACGTGGTTTCTTCAAGGATTTTTTGACACCAACCTTTTTCGTTCATCTCTTCTTTACGTGCCTATCACCCTTACACACACCTTTCACAAGGCCATTCAATCTGGGATTTCCAACACAATCCTTCTTGGTACTTCACACCTTGCACTTTCTTTTACATCATTCCACCCCACACTAAAATGATGTGCGGTCCTCTACACAATCACAACCTTAAAAAAGCAATGAGGTTATCGGTGCCCAAGGTGCAACACAAACAAACAACGAGAAAGGGAAACAAAAGAAAAGAAAAGAAAATGAATTAAAGGAAGTCCTAAACTATTTGGAAATACTACCTTATTACAAATACCAAGAAGACTTATTTATAGTAGGGATTCAGCCTACTCCCATTGAAGTGTCCTGGTAATCTCATCCCATCCAAAGTTTGTAGTGACACGCACCTAAATCAAGGATGTACAAGATTTTGTAGGGACCAAACCAATGGACTTTTAACTTCCCAGGATGGTGCAAAAACTTGGAATCATAAATCAAATCCATCTAGCCTAACTTCAAACTTCTTGTTCTTAATGTGACGATCATGCCATGCCTTTTACTTTGATTTTTCAGTCTTACGGATCTACATGACAAGGGATCACCTTTTGTCCAATTACATTAACTTGTCAATTCTTTCTTCCAGCACTTGTTCATCGACCAATCCTTCTACGTGTGCTATACACAGAGAAGGTAATATGAATTCAACTGGTAGGAAAGCCTTCACACAAAACACTAATTGAAACGGTGTGGCCTTATTTATCCTCTTATAGGTTGTCCTATATGCCCAAAGAAGAGATGATACTTTTTCATCCCAATATAATCTATTAATGTCAAAAATTTTGGTTAGGGTATGAATTAGTATTTTGTTAAATGCTTCCGCAGATTCCATTTGCTTGTGGATGGTAAGGGGTAGTCTTGTGATGAGCCACCATGAATTCTGCCAATAGAATCCTTACTGTCTCATTTAAGAAATGTGTACCCCTGTCACTAGTCAAACTCAAAGGGCACCCATACCTTGTAATAATGTTTTCCCACAAAAACCTTGTTGCAGTAGCTGTTGTACAATCCTTAGTAGGTGTTGCTTCTACCCACCTTGTCAAGTAATATGTGCAAGTGATTATATAACATGACCCAGTCCTATGCGCGACTGGTGCAATAGGGCCTATGAAGTCTATAGCCCACTTTTCGAATGTCTTGGTGTTGGGAATAGGGTGCAAATACATTCCATCTCTTCACCCTAGTTTTCTAATGCGTTGACAATGGTCACATGCCTTGTAATATTACTTGTAGTCTTGATAGAGGGTCTCCCACCATAATCCAACCATCAATACCTTGCATGTAGTGGCGTTGCCTGCATAGTGCCCACCTACACTACCTCTCGTGCATCTCTTCTATTATGGATAGGTGCTCATGTTCTAGCACACACAAATGCAAAATCTGATCACGTTCTAATTTGTATAAATCCTTACTAATCACGTGAAGAGTATAACTAATTGCTTTTTATCCAATGCCTTCATTCCTTCCTGTTACACCTGTCTTGAGAAATAATGCAATATCTTCTAAGTTTGAGGGCATGCACGCACAACCTAAATAGTTGTGAATTTGGCATGGTATCCTCAATGCTTTGCACGTCCTCCCCTAAATCGATTCTAGACAAATGATTAGGTCGGAATTACTTTTTCCTAGTTTGACAACCACCATGAACTTGAATTCTTGGAACAACAGTACCCATCGAAATATGCACCCTTGTAGAATGGGCTTGTTCCTAAATATTTCAATGCCATATGGTCAGTGTAAAATATAAAAGGGGTTACCAACAAATATTTTCTAAACTTGTGAAGCGCGTATATCATTAAAAATGCCTTATGTTCAGTTGTATTATAATTCTGCTCTGCTGGTGTCAACTTCCTACTTGCAAATCATAAAGGATGGTTAAAAATCCCTTCACCAGCCGTGTAAGTACTACTCGATGGTGGTTCCTAAGGCATCAAAGCATGAACATAGAAGGGCTTATCCTAAGAGGGGAGTCATAGTATGGGCATGGTGACAATCCTATCCTTTAAAGTGTCAAATGCCTTCTATTGTGCCTCTCCCCAAAGGAAGGCACTCTTGTGTCTAAGTAACTCTTCTAAAGGTGTGATGATCTTGGTGTATCCCTTGATGAACTTCCTGTAGTAACCTGTGTGTCCAAGGAATCCACGCACTACGCTTTGACTAGTAGGCTCCCCCAATCCCACAATTACTACAACTTTGGTGGGATCTACTAGTAAGCCCTCCCTACATATGATGTGTCCCAATAATGTTCCAAATGGGGTAGTAAAGACACATTTCTTAATGTTGAGGGATATCCTCAACTGCCAACACCTTTCAAACATTAACCTTAAGTTGTCACAATGGTCCTTCACTAACCCATATACTGTCCAATCATCTAGGTAAACTTGAAGAAATTTATGGATGAAGTCCTAGAAAGCTTGTACCACAATGCACGAGAACACAACAGTGAATTCTTCAACCCAAAAGGCATGACTGTATAGGAAAAATTCCCCAACCAGTGGCAAAAGTCATCTTTCTCTGGTCCTCTTTCGTAATCCTTACCTGGTGATAACCCAAGAATTCATCCGTGAAAGAGTAGACCTCCCATCCTGCCACTCCCTCTAAGAATTATTCAAGTAAATGGGGTTGGGAAAGGATCAATGACACACATTGCATTCAGGTCCCTATAATCAACATAGATCCTTATCCTCCTATCCTTCTTGATACTAATCACCATTGGAATTATCCATTCCGACTCTTCCATAGCCTCAATGATACCTGATGCTATCATTTTGTCTATCTCCTCCTTGACCTTTACGCACAAATTGGGATTCATTCGAAATGGCCTCTTCCTGATTGGGTACACACCTTCCTTTAGCTTTATCCTCATCTCCCCCAAGGAATGGTGGATGCCTTTAAGCTCATGGTACTGCATGGGAACAAATCTTAGAATTTGCGTAATAGAATAATGATTTTAGATAATTCTTTTTCGACCAATAGTCTCCAATGATTTCCTCCTTGGGTTCTTCTTCTGAGCCAATGTTAACATTTTTTGTCTTCAAAGGTTCATGGTAGGCACGCACCCATTCATTAGCACTATCTATGACTTCGCGCATCCCTACAGAATGTGTAACATCTAAGCTCTGTCTCTTCCCCATCAATAACATACACCATCTTCCCTTTTCTTTTTCCATACATGCACACTCAAGTTGTATCTCTTCTATTTCTTCTTCCTCAAAGCATGCCTCTAGGCCAGGTTCACCTAGCAATTCTTGTATTCTATCTTCCGCCATAGCACTATCCCCTATTGTAAGGAACTTGAATACCTGCAACACCTTATGTACTATTTGTACTCCGATACTCGAATGTTTGAATGAGATAAACCACCAATTCTTTCCAATTACTAGTTTGATGATGCATCTCTCGAGTGGATATACCATGCGTGCATACAACCTTGCAGGGTGGAGTACAACTTGTGAACCCATAATGAAGGTGGTAATGCTTCTGTGCTTCCCATCTAGGTTGTCTCACATGCTTGGATATGGAAGGAATTGGTCTCCTTACCATGGTAGTATTTTATAGCCGTAGGTGTGTTGCTCCTGCAAAACCTTACGTAGAAGTCAATTCTAACCTCATGCCATTCAAAGAGGTTCTCCCGATGTGTTTCCCACTAGCGCACAACATGCTTCGAGTAGGTCAGTTAAACATTTCCCTCCTTTCCTTCTCATTTCTCCAGTGGGCCTCCATTTCTCATAAGAAATCTTCCGGATTAGCCCCTCCCAAGTAACTTGGTAGTTTTCTCCCTCCCAAGTGCCATCTTTGTATGCACCTTTGTCACCTTGGTTACCAATCCTCTTAAATGCCATCCAATCAACTCATAGGTCCCGTGTTCCCAATTGTCACATGCCATGCTTGTGGTATCACTCACAGACTAGGCATCCTCAAATTAGATAACTCCTTCTGTAGGGTGAATTATCTCAGGATCTCTGATTGAGCACATGTATATTCTATCAAGGAATTCTTCTCCCAATGGCTCGTGTAGGGTGCCGACTTCCCATCTGTTAAAGGGATGATCACTCATTCTTCCTCATTTTCGAAACTAATATATCCTTTGTTAAACCTTATGTCAGCATTATTCTTGTAACACCATGGGCACCCAAGCAATGCTAGAAAATTGTCTGCCTCGGCGAGTGCCAAGACTTTAAAGTCTCTAGTAAACTTGGTCCCCTAAATGGTTATCACTACATCCTTTAATACTCCAATGGGCATTGCCTTAGTTTTGTTTGCCATATACAACACATTTGAAGATGGCTGCAACGCGGGCCTTCCCATTTGATGCCAAACATCTAAGGTAAGAACATTCACCTCTGCTCCTATGTGTCGATTAGGATATTTCTCAGGAGCCATCCATCAACAACTGCATTCAAAGTAATTTCTTTGTCATATTCAAGGCTGTGTGGAGAAAGGTTTACATGTAAAACTTGTCTCTCGCACTTCGCCGACACGTGGTACCTTCTCCCTTAGCCATTCTCCTAGCAAGGGAATAATATTCTCTTGCCTCAACATTTTACATACTTCTTTGACCTCATCTAGGTCACTTCTTGGAACCTTATCATCCTTCTGCTGCCCCACTGCCTCGATTGCTCCTTGAGACACTGTATCTCCCCTTGTAAACTCTGAATTACGTCCATAGTCTCCTGGTATACTTCTTTCTGATGGGTAGGGTTTGGGTACTTTCCATGTGGCACCTCCTCTCTGGAAACTAATGTCCTTGGTCTGGGAATCTCCTTGGCACGCGTGGCCTCTACACGCGTTGTCACTAGTACAAGTTCTAGCTCTAACTCATGCACCACTCTTGGCATCCATTGTGAATCAGCCCTTTTTATGCTCACCATAGCAATGCCCTTATCTTTTCAGTGTAATCTTGGTTCATATGCTCATATATTTCCAAACACTCTTCATACTTGTGTTTCTTTCTACACCACGAGCATTGTAATAGATCAAGAAAATCTCATTTATAATGTTTTGTAGATCCAAAATTATAACATGTTCCCCATGGGAACTCACTTCTTCCTCCTTCGTGGTTTCCATGACCTTGAAATCCTCCGTGAGAATTTCTTCCACGCATGTCTCCATCTGAGTGCTCCTCATAATGGAGGTCACCACGCTTAGAATAACTAGCAAGACTAGTCTAACACACACCAAGTTCAATGGCCTCATGGATCTGGTCAATAAGCCTACAATCATTAGTATCATCGATTATAGAGGTGTAGATTTTATATTAGCAAGATACATTCTTCCAAATTGTGCACGCATGAACAAGGGACATGTACTCACATTATGGTCCTTCCGTAGGGATAATCTGAAGCTACGACACATACCATCTTCGAGGGTAGTGTCCTTTGCATGCCTCTCCACTTCACAATCTGTACACCATATACCACCGCGAGTATCATGGGCTGAGTTTGCATATAACTTTTCCAATTGCTTAGCCATAACAAAGATGATTTGAGCTAACACCATTTATGATAACTTTTCCACCAAGTCTTGTAGTGGTCACATCGAGGGTCCTCAAAGTTCCACTTTGAACTACATGCTAATGGTCTATGATAATTTCCCACTACTAATAGTGTACCCCACACTAGTCCTAGATGCGAGACTAAAGGCTTGTGTATCCACACTCTTCCCAAAAATTCCTCCAAACATTGGAATGGTATGTGCAGCCATAGAAGTCCCAAATGAGAAATTAAGTCTCTTGGGCGTAGATCGGTCACTTCCACCGATAGCAGCTGGGTTAACAATAATATTCCCTAAATATGAAAGACCAAATGCTAGGGATCAGTCACTAGGTGGGTTCAGATGTGTGCTAATGGCTCTCCTTTTTCCATGTGATGAACTCTCATCACAAGTTGAAGGGGATTATCTTACGCGCTTTCCAAGATGGGGTAGTGTAGACTACTCAAGCTCCATGTCCTCTACGTGAACTTCAATGCCATCTTGTAACGTCTACCTCTATAGATCCATCACACTTGCTACCTTGCATTGTCTAGTCATCTCCCTTTCATGAGCTTCATTATACTTGATTCATCTCTCCTCCCTTTCCTTTTCAATGTAACATCCTCCATCTTCCTCCACCCTAGCTTCCTTTTCCCAATGCTTAGAGAGCTTAGCTAGCCATGGGGAATGCTTCTAAACCCAAAGTAATGACTAAGATCTTCATATACGGTGCTAATAACAGGGAAAGAATAAAAATGATCCTCTAAGCTCCTCTAGGAACTCAAACTAAGAACTCCTTTTTTTGGGAAGGACTACTTGTAAATAAGAATGCAAGACCACTAGATTTTAGTTAGACAATAAGTAAGGGAACTGCCTTGGGCCCAGGAAATACTAAACTTCCTTTCGAAGGTGGTCAGTTCCCTTTTAATATAAATTATTGCAAATGATAATAAAGAAGCTATTGTGAAATCACGATTTAGGTACCTCATTACTAAAAGCAATAGAGACTAAACTACCAATAATAAAACATCATTCTGTTTGTTTGGTCACTGGTTATTGATACGTTCAGATCAAGTTACAGGGATAGACCAGGCTGGATCTGAGGTTGTTAGGAAATAAATAGGTGAAAGGTTGGTTTTGGTATAAGTCACAGTGACCGATGTTGGTCACTGGATAACCGACCGTGGTTATAAAACCACTACCGGTAGGGATAACCAATATCGGTAGGGGCAGTGATTTAGGGGCTTCTAGGTAGAGGTTGATTGTAGGGTGGTTATGGGGTTTTTAAGGTTGGTAGATGGTTGGGGGAATAGTAAGGCGATGGAGAAGACTCAGAGAGTGAGAAAGCTTGTCTTCTGGGAAATATAGGGATGGATGAATGAAGGTTAAGTGCAGGGTGCTTTGCCGGTGTTAGATCCAGGGGTGAGCTTATAATTACTATGAATCAAAAGTTCACGAAGTGGAGTCTAGAAGCATACAAGATACTACTTACTACTTTCTGATGAGGATACAGGTCCGAGGAATGTGGTGACGAAGGAAAAGCTCAGGTGGGATGATCCGACAATCGAAAGTGAGCTGATGAAGCTATCCTCTGACTCTCCCAATGCTTGGATGAGTGTGACAGTGATCTCATTGATCAGTTATAGTCTTGGACTCAATGCTCTTCTCTGCAACCTCCTCTCTCTCTCTCACTTGTCTCTTTCTCTGCAAATGAATCCAATCCTTGCATTTTGGTTGGGGTAGGTCATTTATAGGGAACCGATGGCGGTTGCATAACCGATGGCGGTCGAGTAGGGACCGGCGTCGGTCAAGTCAAAGTTGGCTATTTTTACTAAAAATAGCCAACTTTCCCTCCTTTTCTCCCGAGGGGTCAGTTGTGGGCTTGGTCAAGTCATTATTAGGCTCATTTTGATGCGGGTGAGGGGTGATGAGTCATGGGTGTGGGTCTGGACCAAGTCATAGGTCTTAATTAAGTTAGTTTAGGGTTAGGGCTAGGTCATAGTGAGGTGGCGAGGTGAGGTGGTAGGGTTGGAGATGTGGATTTATTAATTATAAGGTAATTAATAAATAATTAAGTGTGTAAGTTTTAGGTGGTGAGGTAGGGTTAGGTTGTGGGATGAGATACGGGTACAGGCGTCGTAAGACCCAAATTTGGTGTCTACATTTGCCCCTTGTTGTCGTGTAGCTTGTCTTGTAAAGCTACACTGACAATAATAAGAAGTGGTTGCCCCAGTTAAGGGTATAGGTAATCCCCCTCAAATCTATCACAGATTGAGGCGACGTGAAATCAGGGATAGGGTTGATAAAGGGTGAATGATGATGAGATGATGGTAAGATGGTGGGGTAAGTTCAAGGAAGTAGATGCATGTTGAAATGTAGTAGTGCGACCAGGGTACATGATTTGAAGAGCAAACAAGCAATTCATAGGCAAAGGTCGATAGTTTATCCAAACAAGGTTGATATAATCCTGGTATCCAAGGCATAGGAAGTAGCTCCAGGGGATATAACGGGTAAGGTACCGGAACATTTAGGCATGTTCGGCAGTACCAAATGGTTGGTTTGGTTGAGATAAATGTCACGGTCTTGGTCTAGGAAAAGTTGGTCGGCTGATCAATTCAAGTATCCTAGTCATGCTAAAACACGAACATGTGAGCTCGATTGAACAAACAGCTACATGATGGGTGGATAGAATCATAATTTGGGCCTTCGGCAAGGTACTTAATTGTGGTGCCTTGGGTCGAGCCATTTTGGTTGCGGCCTCCGATT
The DNA here is from genome assembly GCA_018340775.1 of Taxus wallichiana var. yunnanensis. Lineage (NCBI taxonomy): Eukaryota > Viridiplantae > Streptophyta > Pinopsida > Cupressales > Taxaceae > Taxus > Taxus wallichiana. The sequence continues at coordinate 448,115,905 of CM031234.1, read as the reverse complement.
GGTCGGGCTGGTGATTGGTTGGTTGGCCTTGGGTCGTTGGCCGGAGTTGGGTTGTTGGTGCGGCCTTAGGTCGGGCCGATTGAATTGATCATGGCCTTGGGTTGGGCCGATTGGTTTGATTGCAGCCTTGGGTTGGGCCGATTGGTTGGTTGTGGCCTTGGGTCGGGCCGATTGATTGGTTGCGGCCTTGGTTGGCCGATTAGTTGATTGCGGCCTTGGGCCTTGGGGTTGGTCGATTGGTCGGCCGTTGGTTGGCCTTAGGTCGGGCCATTGATTGTTGCTGCGGCCTTGGTCGGGCCAATGAATTCAAAATAAGGCTATTTAGCAAAGGCCGGGGTAGGTGATGTGGTGAAAAATAGAGTTCGGTGGATAAGGGCAGGAGTTAGGGTAAACTAGGTAGGTAACCGATATCGGTTAGTGGTGACCGGTATCGGTTAGGAGACCGATATCGGTCTTCTAGGGCACGCCCTAACCGATATCGGTTAGAGGTCAAAACCTATAAAAAGAAAAAATATGGCATGTCATTTTCACATTGTGAATTTGAGTGCCAACTTTTTCTTGTCTTGAGTTTTGAATTGATTGGGTTGAGTTTTTGGGCTGAGTTGGCACTAGTTGAGTGGGGGAGTGAATTATTGGTAGGCCCCAGAGATCAGGAGGCAGAGTTTGATTGGTTGAGGACCCTGCTGAGGAGATTTGGAGCTATGGCACAGCCTGGAGGAGCAGGAGGTGCTTGGAGGAGCTGGACCACCACCACCTATCCCACCACGACGACGTGTAGTCGTACCGGTAGGCTCTAAATCCCTATTTGTGTGAAGTTGATGAATTTAGCTAGGATGTGGGTTTTGGGGTAGGAATCCAAAATTTGATAAAATAATGAATAAATGAAGGTAAATCATAAAATGGAGTGGGTAGATATGTTAGGTAGGCCAAAATGGTAGGGTGGGTAAGTTTTTAGGCAATTGTGCTAGGTAGATGGTTAAAAATAGGAAAAAAGGGGATTTGGGGGCCATTTTTGGTCCGGCCCCGAAATCCCACAGTGACCGATGTCGGTCACTAGGTGACATCGGTCACAGTGAAAGTTGTGTAGAATAGTTGTTATAGAGACCGGCGTCGGTCATGTGTCGACCGACGTCGGTGCATAAAAGTCGGGTATAGACAAGTGGTGGGGGACCGATGGCGGTCGAGGGTGACCGGTACCGGTCACCATGGGTAGGAGGAAAGGTTGTGAAATTTGTTGTGTTGGTTTGTTGTAGGCGGGTAGGATAGATTTGTGGGGTGAAGGGGGAGAAGGTAGAGTTGCTAGGAAAGGTTATTGGGGTGGGGGTAATCGGGTGGTTGGGGCCGGTTCGGGTAGGATAGGTTATGGGTTGTGTATGAATTAGGAGGGGTTAAATTGGTTGAGGTATGGTTAGAGGGTGAGAGTAGAGTGGGTGGAGTATGAGTGGGGCGGTTGGTAGGGTGTGGGATAGGTAAAGGGGATATTGTAGATGTTTGTTGGGTGGGGTTATTGATGTTGAGGGAGATGAGGTGGTTTAGGTTTGATTGGAGTGGGTAGGATATTTAGAGAAGGACCATAAGAGTGAGAGGAATTTATAGATGTATAGGGTAAGATAGGTGGGTGTAGATGTGTTTATAGAGTCGGGTTGTGATTGGGTGGGTGAGTGAGTATAGAGGGTTAAGGTAGTTGTTTTGTAAAGGGTAGGCTTGATGGAGTGGGTTGTTTTGTAGGCACGCCAACAACTGACGATGTGAGATCGGATGCCGCCTCTCTTGGGTGGAGATGTGGCCACATGTGACCGCAACACAGTGGGTAGTTATGCGAGAGGTTGGACTCGGTGGAGTCTAGAGGTATAGGGATGTGGATAGGGACCACAGCCTGATGGTTTCCCTCATCGAGAGATGGGATCCGAAACCAATGTCTTCCATCTCCCTACTGGAGAGATGATAGTCACGCTAGAGGATGTGTATCGCATCCTGAGACTACCGATCATAGGTGAGGCGAGTGTTCCAGGTGGATGCTGAGATAGTAATGGATAGCATCCTACAGGTATTCGGGGATGCAGCCCCATTGATTACATATCATAGTGTGAGCATCTACTATGGTGATATGTATCACGCGCATCGACAGGAGACATGGCTTACCATGTTGATGATGATCGGTATCACCTGCTTCACCCTCCCTGACTCAGAGGGAGGCCACTTCCCATGGGCTCTGATGGGAGTGTTACATGAGATGGTGGAGGAGCACACCTGCTATGCATGGGCACCGGTGTATGTCAGCAATATATACAGAGAGCTCTGGGGCTATCACCGTATGAGGTGATTCGGGATATGTTCGACATTCTTGTTACACTACTGGGCCTACGAGCATATCATGTGTTTACGACTAGTAGGGTTGCCCCAGCAGCTAGGGCCATAGGTAGTTTATAGGTATGGGTTTCAGAGGTGGTTGGGGGTCGTGGGTCAGCCACGAGTAGTTATCGCAGGGCGGGATGTCACTTATTACAGACATATGCTAGAGGGCCTGACTGCCTTAGATATTATATGGAGGCCATACAAAGGCCATCAGCCCCATGGAGGAGCCCAGCATAGCTACTATGTTGGATCCAATACATCTTCTGGATATCTGGACGGAGACCCGGGAGTATGAGCGGATTCCCTAGAGAGGGTACGATGACAGTTAGGCCTACGGCAGGATGAGCCACCTCCCTTCCCACAGTATCGGAGGGAGGATGTAGAGGCACCACTACCTCTACCGCAGCCATTGGACCCAGTCTGGGTAGCAGAGAGACCGGCCGATGATATGGTGGATGACGCCGGAGTTACAGGTTCCTTTTTGGTTTGGTGGGCAGGGCAGAGGGCAGCCATGAGAGCACAACCCGCACAGCCAGATTTGGCGGCTGTTATAGCGGAGAGGGACCGTCTCTTGGGTCAGGTGTAGTTATTATAGGGGCAGCTTGCTTGCTGCATAGGCACAAATCGGAGTGTTATAGGGGTAGCTTGAGCCCAGGATAGGGCACAGGATAAGGACAAGGATAGGCACAGCACGACAGCACGAGCACGAGCAGCCTCGTGTCCAGATCCCTGTTCAGGCATAGATAAAGTCCTGTTCGAGCTCGATGGCAGCTCCACCGCCACCATAGGTACAGCTCAAGGTTAGGGTGTACAGGCAGGGCAGGGCCCACTTATATTAGGAGTCGGGGACCAGCCCCACCAGCCATGGTGGCATGGGCCCGATACATGGAGGCGAGAGTAGAGGCCCACTATTATCAGGATGTACTAGATGGTACTGGTGCCGAGTATCAGCCATATGCGGCTCACGAGCCCGAGACTTCCCGAGTCACAGTCACAGGGGGTGCACAGCCACACCATGGTGGGTCAGTGACAGGTAGGAGGTGAGATCCAACAGGGGGCAGGCGAGAGGGATGGGCCGAGGGAGGGGGAGAGAGCTGAGTCACCCTAGGAGCAGAGATGGGTTTTGTTGATTTGATAGAGGATTTGTTGATAGAGACACCGGTCTGTGAACCGAGTGTGTATATAGAGGCCTGCGTGCCCTCATAGGATTTATGTATGCATTTTTGTTGTATATACCGCCCTGCGAGCCAAGTACTTTTTGTATAGTTGATACCGGCCTGCGAGCCGAGTATATTTTTGACATGAGAGACCGGCCTGCGAGCCGAGTCGAGATTTTGATAGAGACAATGCGCTGCGTGCCGACTTTGTATTTTGGATTATAGAGGCCCCATGCAGGGCAATTTGTATATGTTGACATTGATTTGAGGATATATATAGATGATGAGTTTGATCCACATGGTGTGTATAATGTTTGATTTGATGCATATATTAAAATGTTGTATGTGTTTTGTCGATGGTATTGGAATTTGATGTATATATATAGATGATGTTGATGATGTTTTGATGATATGCATATGTTTTGAAATGTTGATGTTTATTATGATGATGGATGTTGATAGTGATGTCGTTATGCAGGGAAAAGAGGCGGGCTCTGCCAAAAAAATTCAAAAAAACAAAGAAAAGGATTAGGTTTAAGCAAGAGGAGACAGATGACCGATATCGGTTAGATAACCGATGTCGGTCATTACAACCTCGACCGAATACCGTTAGCTAACCGATATCGGTTACGTTAAAAACGAGCTTTTCTAAAAATAGAAAAGCTTGGGAGGTAACTGAAATCTTATTTTTAGAGTCATGCAACATGTTAAATACGAGGATGCGAGGTTGTTGACGTCGATACAGGTAATTGCATGGGAGAATTGAGTGATAAGGAGGAAAGAGATAGGTAAAGTGATCGTGGGCTTGGATTAAGAAGGCATAAAGGCAAGTAATAGTGAAGAGGGTGGTGAACATGGCTGAACAAGGAGAAGCATCCAGTGGGTAGAGAGGAGAGGGAAGACAGGTTCCACCTCAAACTGCTGCATCCCAGGAGGTATAATTTTTGGTTGGAATTAAATTTTTGCATGCGTATGAATAGGATGTGGGAAGGTAAGTGGGTAGAGATGAAAAATAAAGGTGATAGGAAAAGGTTTGGGATGGGGTGAGTGTTATGGGGTAGGTAATCAGGGGTTTCGGATATGTTTTTAGGTATAGAGAGGCGCAAACAAGCGAATAAGTTATCATAGGTGGTGTTTTTGAGTAGGGTAGATGGAATTGACAGTGACCGATATCATTTAGGAATAACCGGTATCGGTTATCTATAACCGATATCGGTTACTGTGTAAAGTTGCGGATTGTGATAAAAAACACATGTGGGAATTTATTTGTTGATTTGTTGTTTGTTGGTTTGATGTGTGCAGGCACAGGCAGGGTTGAGGATGAATGATAGGGTGCCAGCTTTGTTGTCACGAGTCCGAGCGGATGTAACACCAGCTGAGTGGGCATTAATAAACCGTGTGGGGTTAAGCAGAATCTACTATTATTCATGAATCACACGCAATCATGCTATGTTGCAGGCGCTGATTGAGAGATGGAATCCTGAAAAGAATACCTTCTATCTGCCAACAGGGGAGATGACAGTGACGTTAGAAGATGTGTTTCAAATTTTGAGACTTAGAAGCAAGTGATAGAACCATCGACCTAATTCGGGATGAGGCGCGAGGCCTAAGTGAATTTCATAGGGGGTAGAAGAATAAATAAGGATTTGGTCCATCGATGATAGAAAGATGTATTTGTTTAACATCTAAATAAAACTAAATATGTATGTTGATTTGAGTTTATGATGGTATAATAATAATGTTTGTGTTTTGAATGTTTGGATTGAAAAAGGACAAAGGTGAGTGTTATCAATATAAATATGTGAAAATATTTATATTTTAAAAGTAAAACACAACACATGATAGGTGATGGTAGGGGATGGTCAAGCTAACCTTGGGAGACCCCATGTCTCCTAAGTGCTGCCTACATAAGATTTCACAAAATAAGGAGGGGCCTCGTATGTAGTTCTCCCTTAGGACCAGGAAGAAGTGAATTCGAAATTTGATTGTGGTTAGGTAATTTGTTGTTGGTAAAAATTTTGATGTTTAGTAGGTAATGTTGTTGGTGTTGGTGTGGGTATAGGTGAAGTGAGGGTTAACTTACCCAAGCATAGGAAATCATGTCCTAATTAAGATCAACACACAATCCTAGATTCGGGTAAAAGAGGAAAAAGTGTCCCATAGTTGGAAAGAGCTAAACAAACCACGTATTATCGTAGGATGAGCTTGAATCCCTAGGTACCTTGCATAGGTGAGAAGTCGATAGGTGAAAAGAGTTGTATAATCACAATATATCGGATATACGCACGTCCCTTGAGTTTTGTTATTGTGAAGAATGGTGAGGAGGGGTGGATGGAATAGTTTTGTTTCTGTTAGGGGAGAGAACTTGTTATAAGGTGATTATTCTGATGGAAGAGAACCAAACCAAAATAGACAAGTCCATGACTCAAAAGTACTTTTGAATACTGCTTTGATTTTTATTTTTTTATTTTTTATCGATGCGGGAAGTCTATATTATATGCATTTATTGTTGTTCTTGAGGTCTTCACGAAGCTGATCAATGTGAGAAGCTTCTGATAGAGGCTGACTTTGTATAGCTATCCTTCGAGGGAATAGTCTACTTATAGTAGCAGACACGGTGTTGCACATAGCTGTCCTTCGAGGGAGCAGTCTAGTTATAGTAGCAGATGTGGCTTTTCACATAGCTATCCTTTGAGGGAGCAGTCTAGTTTATAGCATGGAGGTCTAGATGTCTATTTGGCATGAAGCATCTAGTTTTGCAGGAAGTTTGACTCAAGAATATCCCAGAATTGTATAATTGAGAACTTGTTATTTTGATACTTTTAAGTCATGGACCAGACTAAAAAGGAGAAGGATCTTTAAGAGGAGGTGATGATCAAACCATGTGGGTTTGATTTTACTTTGAGATGCACAAAAAAAGGTGTATGAGGTGGTAAATGAGCTCAAGGACAAGAGCGCAAGGTAGATAAGGAGTGATGTAACACTAAATTCAATAGTAGAATGGTTGGATATGCAAGGCATTAAGGGGTTCAGGCTCAGGTTTACCATTAAGCGAAGCTAAATGATAAGTACCTGATCCGTAAGTGTGAGTGATAATGTAAGGCCCAATCCAATTAGGAGCAAATTTTCCATGTTTTCTCTTTTCTAGTTTGGTTACATGTTGATTCTCTTTGAGGACAAGATCACCAATTTTAAAGGTACGCTCATGAATTCACTTATCATAAGCACGCTTGATGCGCTTTTGATAAATTTGAAGGTGGTCAAGAGTGGTAAGACGACACTCATCAAGAAGCTCCAATTGGGCTAACCACTCTTGGCGGAAGTCATCATTGGTGAGAATATCCTAGAGAGATATTCTAAGGGAAGGGATTTGTATTTCAGAGGCAAGACAACCTCGGTACCATACACCAGAGAGAATGGTGTGGCATTAGTGGAAGTATGAATGCTGGTATGATAAGCCCAAAGGGCAAAGGGGATGTGATCATGCCAATTTTGACCAGAATCATTAACAACTTTCATGAGAATTTTGGTTAAGGTTTTGTTAGAAGATTCAGCTTGACCATTTGCTTGTGGATAGTAGGGTGATGAGAAGCTAAGTTTGATACCAAAGTTGTCACAAAGGGCTCGTAATAGCTTATTTTTGAAAGATTTTCCATTATTTTTATCGGCGATGAGGAACACCAAAATGGCAAATAATGTGATGATTGATGAATTCAACAATTTTCTCCTTTTTGGTTGAAATGAGTGGAACGGCCTCCACCCATTTAGTGTAATATTCGGTTGCCATGATGATCCAATGGTGACGTTGCGAAGAAGGTGGATGAATCTCACCAATAAGGTCCAAACCCCATTGTGAGAAAGGCCAAAGATCTCGTGTGACCTGTAGCGGATGGCTGGGAGTATGTTGAAGGTTGGCATGTTGTTGACACATAACACAATGCTTAACATATTCACAGCAGTATTTATTAAGAGTAGGCCAATAATATCCTAGGTGAAGGATCCGCTTGGCCATGGCAAAGCCACTAAAGTGCCCACCACAAATTCCGTCATGGACTTGTTGGATGGTATGAGTGACTTCAGCACTGGTTAGACATCGAAGGAGGATACCATCAAGCCACGTTTATAGAGGAGTCCCCCCATGATGACATAATGAGAAACACCTTTAAGAAAAGCACGTTTGCCATTACTATTAAGGTCAGGTGGGAGAACAGAGTTTGTAAGGTAGTCGTGAAATTGGTGATACCAGGTATCCTGCGAGTCAGCAGATGCATTATTTACCATACAAACATCCGGGACTAAGTAAGATGGGGCAAAGAGTTGTTGGACCAAGACAAATATGTCAGAATCAGTTGGTGATGTAGGAATTTGTGAGGCCAAGCAAGCCATAGTATCCGCAAATTTATTAGTTGAGCGTGGAACGGTTTGGATAGTATAATGGGTAAATAAGGTCAAAAGTGAATCTACGTAACGTTTGTACTTTTGAAGTTCCTCATTTTTACATTGGTAGATGCCAGGACTTGATTTACTACCAATTGAGAGTCACCAAAAATGTTAATAGACTTCACACCTAAGTGTAACGCAATGTGGAGACCCAAAACAAGGGCCTCGTATTCCACTTATATTGTTAGTGTAGGGGAAATCAAGCCTGAATGAAAGAGGCATAGGTTCACCTTCAAGAGGAATGAGAACAACACCCACCCCTCCACCGCGTTGGCATTTAGATCCATCGAAGAAGAGAGTCATCGGATAAGATGCATCATTGAGTGAAAGAGTTGCGATGAGTTCATCAGGGAAAGTAAAATTGGTAAATTGTTCCCCAGGTAAAGGGGCTTCCGCGAGTTGGTCTGCGATAGTTTTTCCTTTGACTGATTTCTGGTGTACGAACTCAAGGTCGAGGTCGGCGAGGAGCATAAGCCATCGGGTGATGCGTTGGTTTAGATGAGGTTTGGCGTACATATAATGTATGGGGTCAGCGTTGGTGATGACAAAAGTTTTGTGATTCAGGAGGTAATGTCGGAGTTTGGTGGCCACGAATGATAGGGCTAGGCACAACTTTTCGACATGTGTATACCTAGTTTCGTAATCCACAAGAGTATGGCTTATGTAATAAACTACTTGTTCTCGATGCTCGAGTCATGATGTGCGAGCATGGCTCCTACAACATGGTCGGTGGCAGAAAGGTAAAGGTAGAAAGGGTGATCGTCCTGAGGTGGGATAAGCACGGGTGGCTACAAGAGATAAGTTTTAAGAGCCTCAAAGGCTTTGTGGCACTCCTCGCTCCATTGAAAGACAATGTCCTTTTTAAGGAGATGATGGAAAGGTTGACATCGATCCGAGAGTTGTGAGATGAAATGATGGATAGATTGGAGTTTTCCCTACAAACTACGCAATTGTTTTAGGTTAGTGGGTGGGGGCATTTCTAAAATAGCTTTGAATTTAGCGGGGTCGACCTCAATGCCACGCAAAGAGATGATAAAGCCAAGGATTTTTCCTGAAAGGATGCCAAAGACACATTTCTTTGGTTGAAGACGAACACAGTATTGTATAGGTGATCGAAAATAATGGTTAAAACATCGAGATGTTCACTGCGATGTTTGGATTTTCCAAGAAGATCATCGACATAATCCTCAAGGATAGTGTGCATAATGTCATGAAAAATGTAAGTCATAGCCCATTGATAGGTTGCACCAGCATTCTTAAGGCCAAATGGCATGACACGATAGTAGAAGGTGCCCCAGGGGGTAATGAAGGTGGTTTTATGTTGATCGATCGGGCTACTAAAATTTGATTATATCCCGAGAAACCATCCATGAGAGAAAGCATCTCATGGCCCGCAGTGAGATCAACAAGTTGATCAATACTAGGTAGGGGGAAGTCATCCTTTGGGCAAGCGAGGTTAAGATCCTAGAAATCCATACATATCCGAAGTCCCCCATCACTTTAGTGATAGGTACAACATTAGAAATCCATTGTGGATAGTCAATAGGTAAGATGAAAGAAACAGAAAGGAGTCGTTGAAGCTCTTCTTTAACCAAGAGAGCAATGCGTGGATGCATTTTTCTCAGCTTCTGTTTAACTAGTTTGGAGTCTGGTTTCAGAGTGATGTTATGGACAACAATGTCAGGATCGATTCCTGGCATGTCGGCGTAGGACCAAGCGAAAGCTTGATTGCGGGCATGGAGAAAGGTAGTGAAGGTGGCTTGTTCTGATGCGTCGAGATTGTCTGATCTTTACAATGTGAGGATCATCCTCCGTGTGGATGTTGATTTCTATAGTCGACTCATTCAACATGGTTTGGGTGTCAGATGGTAAGGCACGTTGAATATAAGAGTCATCCGCACCAAGGTAGGTGAGGATGGAGTCATCATCTTGGCACTCCACAACATTAATCGAAGGAAGGTCTTCTTCGATCATGTCTGGATATAAAAGGGGGAGAGAAGATGGGTCTCACCATCACGTTGATAAGTGAGAGGACCTAGGAAGATAGCATTCACGAAAAAAAAAAAAGTTAGGAGGGATAGATTCCGGGTCTATCGACTCCGTGGGTGAAGATGGTAAAATGGGCGATGATTGTTCGGAATGGGTGACTTCGTCATCTTCCTGGATACAATTGACACGAGGTTTCTTCAGTGTAGGTGGTTTAGAAAACCCAAGACCACTACGATCTTTGTGTTTGTGTGTTGTCATGGGAATAACCATATGTCGTCCTTGCTCATAAAGACCGAAACCAAAACCTTTCCAAGCACAACGCGTCAGGAAGGTGAGGGCGAAATGATGGTTGGTTAGATATTGAAAATCAGATTGGAAGGGAACCACACCAAGGGAGGTTCGGGGTGACAGAGGATGCTTCAACACCCCCATACGTTAGGTTGGTGTGGTAATTAGGTGGTCCGTAGGAGATCACCTCCCCCACATGACGATGGTCGTAGGTAGGATGCGCATGTAATTGTCCATACTCTTGTGGGGTATGGAAGGTGCTAACGTTGTATAGGTGGTACTCCCCCAGCGTAAGGCATTGAAAAACACCTACCAAGGGATCCGAGGTTGGGATGTTGTCCGCGGGAAGGAAGAAGTATTTGCATCGGTGGTTTCATTGGTCGAAGGTGTGGGTGCGGCTAAGGTGGATGGTTGAGGCGTGGTTGAAGTAGATGGTTGGGTTGGATCAATGGGTGTCTTGACTGGTACAAGCACATCATTAGGGTGGTATAACATATTGTAGGTTTTGAAGGGGGAAGCGTCAGCTGTGATGGTGTATGACTTCCCCTCATACTCAAATTTTATGCATCTATGTAAGGTGGAGGGAACGCATCCCATAGCCCGGATCCAAGGGCGGCCTAACAACATGTTGTATTGGAATTCTCCCTCAAGGACATAGAAGAGTTCGGGTAAGGTACGTGGCCCTACATGAATGTTAAGGATCACGGTGCCTAGGGTAGAAGTAATAGCATCGTTGAATGAACGCAACATGGTGGGGTTGGCACACATGCAGCTAGGAGGGATATTCATCTGTTGGAAGGCTTTGGAAGAGATGATGTTTAGGCTAGCACCCCGTCGATCATAACACGACGTACCCGGATGTCCCAGATGTAAGCCGAGATGAAAAGAGTAGGGGTCAGGATCTTCTGCACCAAAGACGACAATTTCTTCTTCGGAAAAACTAACGATGCGGCTTGTTGTATAGGGACAGAGGTGGTTGTGGAGGTAGGTTGTTTGGTGAGAGAAGCAATGTGGTTGGGTGTGAAGATGGAGGCAATGGGTAAGGTTTCATTAGGTAGGACCTCTATCCCTTGGAGGATCTCAATTAGAGCTTGTCGATGAGATTCAGATGTTTGAATGAGATCATAAAGTGTCATTTTTACAGGAGATTGGTGAAGTTGTTTGATCATGGTGCGATGGGAAACTCCATCAGAGATTGGATAGGCAGGTCCATGAATAACCACTTTAGGTGGTGGTGCGATCGGGATGGCGGAAGAAGAAAGAGAGGCCACAGGTGTGCTTTCTTTAGCTTTTCCATTGTTTTTCTGACCTCGAGTAGCAATGCTAATCATGTTGATCTCATGAATACGAGAGGAGGAAGATGGCAGGGATAAGTCATTGTTCTCGAGAGGTGGGGTTGCAATGATGATAGATTTTGGCGAGGCGGGGACAGGTGGTATAGGAGAAGGGATCGAAGCTAGGGGCTTTTCTCTCCGTAAGTTGTCTTTCTGAGATTGTCTATCTCCGAGATAGGCAACTGGCGAAGGATGGCTTTCAAAGCTTTGCATCCTTCTACATTGTGTCCTGGTGTGCGGTGGTAGGCACAGATTTTAGATTCATCATAACCTATAGGTCAAGGTTTAGATGGATCATAGGGTCTGAGTGGGGGTAGGGAAATGGTCGCATCCCCTACCAGCATATCAAGGATCTTGGCGTAAGATCCTTTGAGCGGGTCAAATGAAGATGAGGCTATTGATTGAGTGGGTGAGATTATTGATTGTTTTGGTAATGGTTGGGTATGAGTGGTTCGTACGGGTGGTGGTTTAGGCAAGGGATTTTGATGATTGGGTTGAACTAGGCGTGGCTTCTTCTACGCAGAAGTCATGTTTAGCTGGTTAGATGATGAGGCCACAGATGACGTGGTGGCAGAAAACAACCATGGGGAAAGAGGAGCGGCAGCAAACAAGTCCTTCGATGATCGAGTTTGCTTAGGGTTGGTAGGTAGGAAAGATACTTGGGGCGATGGTGTTGAGATGCCTGTGGATTTTTTTATGGGTGCAGAAGGTGCTTGGTCGTGTTAAAGAAGATGTGGGAGGCATGGTGTATTGAGGCAAGGTGGAGGGGTGAGGCCCCAATATAGAAGGTAGGTGTGATGGTGAGGGTTGAAGCCATGCCTGTGTACTGGTGTGATCGGGGTGAGGGTTTTAGTTGTGGCGGAGGCATAGATTGGACTCGAGGAGATTGGGTCTGTCTCCTAGGTGGATTGATGGCTTTATTTTTGGATAAGTCTAACCATTTAGGTGGGTGCGTCAGGCTGGGTATTGGTAAAGTCCCAAGTGTAGGGGAAGGTTTGGTTAGGTTGATAGAGGTTGATGAGGTATTCGGTGGAGATGAGGGGGGTGGAGGTGAGGACATAGGCATTTTGAGCTTTTGTAAAAACTTTGGGTATATGGTAGAGGTGTCTGGATTAGTCATTTGCATTTGAGTAGAGCATGGTGTTCTCAAACATGCCCATAAGAGTCATCTATCTTCTGGGGGATGACAATCTTCACGTATGGATGGGCATTTTGATATGGAAGAGAAGTGGGTTGTGATTCCGGTCCACTGGGGGTGTGATACAGGGGGTGAATGAGGCATTGTATCAATGGGTGTTAAAGGGTCAACCGGTCACTGGAAAGATTTAGGCGATGAAGAACTGATAGGGAGGAGGGCATGTTCTAGAGGATCTTGTCATGATTAAGGAATTTGGTGATGTAGGCTCGAGGGGTTTCTCTTCTAAGGACGACAGAAAAAGTGGCGATCCTTCTTCTTTTGCAGCAAGAGCGGTGGAAGGAGATGTTTGGGCAATAGATAAGTTGGATAACATCCACTCACAGTCTTGCAGGGATGTGGTGTAAGAAGGCTCTTCTGTGAGAAGAGAACTCTGGGTGGTTGGTTCCTTTATGGGTAAAGGAATAGCGGGGCTGTCCTCTTGTCCTGATGAAGGAGAAGGGGCGAGGACTCTTGTGTTGGTGAAGAGGCTCGATTCAAAATTTCTTCGATGGAAGCCCTTGGTTGGGAGTTGAAAACCACATGGATCTCATGCACACTCTTCTCCTCGGCTAAGGTTTCTTGGTTTGTGTTACTATTAGAGGAATGGTTTGGAAATGGTTTGTTGAAGATTTTTAAATTTTGATTAGCAGGGGCATTAGGATTATCGAGGGTTATATCCCCTGCATCAACCATTTCCTGCACTATGTTTTTCAACATCTTGCAGTTTTCATGGTTGTGTCCCTTCACGCGATGGAAGTTACAGAAAGTCATTTTATTTATACCAAGAAGGTATAGCGTGGGCGGAATCAAACCCGGAGTGAGGTTTAACAGGAGGCAAGGTGATGATACTCTGCTTTAAGCAATTTGTCCAAGATCACTTCATAAGTTTCTCCCAAGGGAGTGTACTTGATGGGCTCGGCTTTATACTTATAGGTGGATTTCAGCTGGGTATAAGATGGTGCTTGAGATTTGACCGTTACCACGTGTACAGCTCCTTTTGATTTCAAAGCAGCCGATGCATGAGAGTTGGTGGTGTTGGGTTTGTTGGTGGAGTCTTGGGTTCGGAAATTTGAGTTTTTGTTGTGCAACTTCAATTTCTCCTCCTCTAAGGCTCGAATCTCTAGTTTCCAAGCCATAGTAAAGGCCTCATCAAAGGTGCAGAAAGTTTGAATTTGGAGGGTGGGAGAAATGTGTTTAGCGCAGGCCCGTAAAGAGTTCGATGAGCTCGGCCTGAGGTAAGGCATAAGTAAGTTGGTTGATGAGGCCCCGCCATCGTCCAATGAAATCTGCGATAGACTCGTCTTCAAATTGTCGGATGGCATAGAGGTCGGTAATGGATACTTTCTTGGCAATATTGATGGAGAAGTGATCCAAGAAAGATTGGGCTAACTAGTTAAAGGAGAAGATTGAGTGCTGGGCTAAAGCACTGTACCACTCCAAGGCAGGTCCTGATAAGGACATGGGGAAGGTATGGAGTAGTAAGGCATCGTCATGAGCAATCAGATAGCAGGCATGTCTAAATGATCGCAAGTGTTGTTGAGGGTCCTCCTTACTATTAAAGCGAGTAAATTTCAGTAATTCCCATTGAGGAGGATATGTATGAAGGGGGACAGAAGGGTGAATAGGCTCCCGAAAAACTTGCTCGTATGTCAGGGTGTTACGGTTTCCTGAAACAGAAGCCTCAAGATTTTGCATCTTGTCCATCATCTGTTTAATTAAATCATTGGTTGGGTTAGATGATGGTGTTGTCATCGTAAACGGAGGAGGATTAGGCCAAGAGCCACTACTAGACAATGGTGGGATTAAATGTTGATAAGGTATCGATGATGAATGTGTTGGGGTGGCCGAATAAGGGTGTCCTATATAAGATGTTGAGGCCACCGGATGAGTTTGCGGAAATGAAAAGGTGGGCGGAGCCTGAGAGGGAAAGCTCGTGTGGATAGGTGGTAGAGAACAAGTTATGAAAGAGGCAATTTGCGAGAGAGATGAGGTAGGGGCAGTGGATGGTAGTGATATGTGGGGCCCCAGATTAACCAAAGGAAAGCCAATTGGTGTAGTATGGACCATCGAATCCACTGAGCTGGGAGACGGGGCTAAGGATGAAGATGGTGAGGCGGAGTTATTAGGTGGGGAAGGAGCTAAGTGAGTGGCTATACTAATAGGCATACCCAAGAGGAGTTGACCGTCGGGTGTACGGTCAGGGGTATGAGACAAATAATACTGTACGGTGCCAAGATTAGCATCCAAAAATTTAGCAAAATCCGTATCTCCTATAGGAGATCTTGGGAAAAGCATTGGTGTCCGTAGGATTCCCCATAGGATGCGAAGGGGGTGACTCAGGAAAAGACACAGAACAAGCATGTGAAACCATGGCTGCGGCTTGTTGTCGGGTGATAACAACCATGGACAAGAGGATACAATAGAGAATTAGTCAATCAGGAATAGAAAACACAACAAAATGTTGGAATTGGTAGGTTACTGGTTTGTCAGGAACTGTAAAACACAGTAACCGATATCGGTCTGGTAACCGATGTCGGTCAGACTGTAACCGATCGTCGGTCCAATAACCGATGTCGGTAGAAGAGGACCGGTGCCAATTCACTTTGTGAAGGAAAAGAGAATGTAAGAGAAGAGGCTACTAGTTTGGGGATAACAAGGCTTAGTATACCCACCAAACTATCTGAAGTGATAACTGAGACAGGGTATAACAGAGAAACAAAACTGAAAGAAAAACAGAAAACAAGCAAGATGCACAAGCAAATCAAGAGACTAACCCTAGGATTAGTTTTAATCACTTTTGGGCTTATGCCTTAGATGCAGATGATGTCAATCCTAAACAAAAGACCTAAGGGAGATGTCAAGTTTGTTTTGGCTTGTAAGGCTACCTCAATCGGGTGGAGGAATACCGCGGAAAGGGGGATGTTTGAGATGTTGTGTAGATTATGATGTGATTTGGTATGTGTTGTGCAGTGAGAGTAAGATTAATTTCTCATCAATACCATGGATATCACCCCCACGTGTACGACCTGTTACTTAATCTATGTTCACTAGAATTAAAAACAACAAGCAAGAATGTGATGCACGTGTTTTAAACCCAAATCAAAATGATATTCGATGAAGCAAAGAAAGAGAAGAGGTCAAGAAGATGACTTTCACTAATGCAAAGATGTGAAAGAAAGACAAGTTCTTTTACCAAAATGACAAAATATTTTGTGAATATTTAGAAGAAAGAAATGAGCAAGTGTGCTCCCTATATGAAAACAAGCAAGAAAGAAAGAAACCCGAATAGGGTCCCACCGGGCGTGCCAAAATGTTTCACACAAATTTCAGTTCCAGAATAGAGTTACTTCTATCTTTTCATTCTCTTGAGAAACAGATAAGGGGTTAGGGCTAGGAGGAATACCTGTTGAGTGTTGGGAAGGTGTGCGCGTACCGTAGAGAGATCAGACCGATTGTGAAGAACTCCTTTTTGTCTGGGAAGGACTACCTGTAAATAAGAATGCAAGACCACTAGATTTTAGTTAGACAATAAGTAAGGGAACTACCTTGGGCCTAGGAAATACTAAACTTCCTTTCGAAGGTGGTCAGTTCCCTTTTAATATAAATTATTGCAAATGATAATAAAGAAGCTATTGTGAAATCACGATTT
Organism: Taxus wallichiana var. yunnanensis; assembly: GCA_018340775.1. NCBI lineage: Eukaryota > Viridiplantae > Streptophyta > Pinopsida > Cupressales > Taxaceae > Taxus > Taxus wallichiana. The sequence continues at coordinate 448,099,516 of CM031234.1, read as the reverse complement.
AGGTACCTCGTTACTAAAAGCAATAGAGACTAAACTACCATAATAAAACATCATTCTGTTTGTTTGGTCACTGGTTATTGATACGTTCAGATCAAGTTACAGGGATAGACCAGGCTGGATCTAAGGTTGTTAGGAAATAAATAGGTGAAAGGTTGGTTTTGGTATAAGTCACAGTGACCGATGCCGGTCACTGGATAACCGACCGCGGTTATAAAACCGCTACCGGTAGGGGATAACCGATATCGGTAGGGGCAGTGATTTAGGGGCTTCAGGTAGAGGTTGATTGTAGGGTGGTTATGGGGTTTTTAAGGTTGGTAGATGGTTGGGGGAATAGTAAGGTGATGGAGAAGACTCAGAGAGTGAGAAAGTTGTCTTCTAGGCAATATAGGGATGGATGAATGAAGGTTAAGTGCAGGGTGCTGCCGGGTGTTAGATCCAGGGGTGAGCTTATAATTACTATGAATCAAAAGTTCACGAAGTGGAGTCTAGAAGCATACAAGATACTACTTACTACTTTTTGATGAGGATACAGGTCCGAGGAATGTGGTGAAAGGCAAAGCTCAGGTGGGATGATCCGACAATCGAAAGTGAGCTGATGAAGCTATCCTCTGACTCTCCCAATGCTTGGATGAGTGTGACAGTGATCTCGTTGATCAGTTACAGTCTTGGACTCAATGCTCTTCTCTGCAACCTCTCTCTCTCTCTCTCTCTCACTTGTCTCTTTCTTGCAAATGAATTCGGATCCTTGCATTTTGGTTGGGGTAGGTCATTTACAGGGAACCGATGGCGGTTGCATAACCAACGCGGTCGAGTAGGGACCGGCGTTGGTCAAGTCAAAGTTGGCTATTTTTACTAAAAATAGCCAACTTTCCCTCCTTTTCTCCCAGGGGTCAGTTGTGGGCTTGGTCAAGTCATTATTAGGCTTGTTTTGATGCGGGTGAGGGGTGATGAGTCATGGGTGTGGGTCTGGACCAAGTCATAGGTCTTAATTAGGTTAGTTTAGGGTTAGGGCTAGGTCATAGTGAGGTGGCGAGGTGAGGTGGCAGGGTTGGAGATGTGGATTTATTAATTATAAGGTAATTAATAAATAATTAAGTGTGTAAGGTTTTAGGTGTACATTCTATCATTTTAAACGAAGAACAGACCCATACATTGATCATATAACCGGCGAGCGGATTCTAGAAAACCCATGTTGTCTTCCAGAGTTGAGTCTCTCTTTTATGTGAGTTAAATGGGAAACATTATCTATGATAGGAGCTTAAAAGAGTGAGTGGAAACGAGACATACATTTATCATATAACTTCGAGACGGATTCTAGAAAAATGTTGTCTTCCCAGCATAGTGGTACTTAACATATTATAGATAGGAACTAAAATAGAAAGGAAATGCATATCTATTCCATAAAAATTCATGAATTAGAATTGTAGGCTATAAACATGGACCAGAATCACTAATAACCATATTCAATCAAGTTTGGTAACCTTATTATATTCATTGGATCCATTACAAACTACCACAGCTTGTGCAAACCAAGGTCATACATCAAAGTTGGATTCATACCCATCAGTTATCAAGAGAAAATTACAATCCCAACCCCTTATTACATCCTTTTCCTATAGATCCCTACCCAACTTATGGAGCTCTCATAGTATTCCTGCATGGCTTCACCTTCTTCTGCTTCTCTCCTTTTTTCCTCTAGCAGGTGCTTATATTTATAGCCCTTCTTGTCATCATCAAGCCTTCACGGGAGTTGTAGATCTGTTGCCAAGTGTCCAAGGTGGTCCTTCATGGGAGCATGCTTCTTCAGGTCTGAGTTCTCCACTCCTTGCAATGATGGCCTTCTAGAAACTTCCATCATAGGGTATATTCCTTCCTAGGCCAACTTGTCGCTAGGATGACACCTTATCCATTCCGCATGCATAGTCGGGTCACACTTTTCTCGTGTTCTTCCTGATGTGTCAAATATGGCTAAGTCTTGAAACCTTTGTTCTGTCTTGCATGCACGCCACTTGCTCTGTTAAACCCTCCTAGAACCCTGTCCTGTCGTGCTTGCTCTTTACGTGCCCTTTCTTAACTAGGCCTTGCACACCCACGTGAATTCTTGTACTTTGCCAATATTTTAGGGCCCCAACACATGGTTATGAGGTGGTAAATTTTCATAAAATATCTAACATTTGTGATTAACCTTGACATGCAGGTAATTTCTCACACAAACATTCCCTTAGAAATGGAATGATATTCTCCTGGTGTAACATATTACACACCTCTTTGAGATCATCCAAATCCTTCTACAAGAGCTCAATATTCTTTTCACATTCTCTCTCGTTCACATTCTCCTTTTAGCATTATATTTTACCTTACAAATCTATGATGAATCCCATAGTCTCTTGGCATACTTTCTTTTGATGCGCCATGCCTAAATACTTAGCATGCATTATTTCCTCCCTCGTGATGAGTGTCTTGGCCTTCAGCAAATTGCACATGTGTGCTGTCTCAGTGTTAATTGTGACTAGTATGGATTACAATTCTAGATCAGGTATCTTCTTAGGCATCCACCAATTAGAATTCATGCATTGTACCTTGATCATCCCCACACCCTTATCCTTCTTCTTATTTTTACTCATGTGCTCATTTAGGTTCAAGAAATCCTCTAACTTGTGATGCTTCCCACACCACATGCATAATATGTTATGAGGATATTCTCCCTAATAATGATCAGGGGACCCATAAGTGTAACAAGTTCCTATGGAAAACCTAACTCTACCACCATCATGACCTTGACCTTGATATCCTCCTTGGAGGAAGCATCCATTACGGTTATCCCCATTGTTGTACCCTTTATTCTCTTATCCTTCTTGTTCCTTTGATCCACTCACCATACTAGTTTGGTGTACTCCTATTTCAATGGCTTAGTGGATGTGATCAACTAGTCTACAATCTATAGTTTTGTGGGTATGGACACTTTAAATATTACAATACATCGATATATTTTTCTAAATTTCCCGATGCAAGAGATAACAATTCTAGACATCATGGTCCTTATGGAAAATTTCACATTCTAGTAATAACACGCACACCGAATTATGTGGAAAACTATGTTTATTATGTCCCTCAACTTCACAATCAGTACACCATATACCACTATACATCTTGTGTGCTAAGTTGGCGAGAGAGCTTATCTAATTACTTCACCATGAATGCTATCTATGTCTCCAAGAATAGGCTCACCCTAGTATCAACACTTCAAACCGCCTCTGCGTGCAGAGCTGCTTTCAAGGCCTCGCGTGGATCCACATATGTATTATAAGCTAAATCCCTTCTGAATGGATTCAAAAATCCTCCAATGAACTATTTTTCATGCTGAATTGGATGTATATCATAAGACAATTTAGATAACAGAGTATTAAAACATTCATCATACTCCCTCACGCTTTTAGAAAAAACCTTCTTGATATCCTTAAGCACGCTGATGCTTTGTTGCTCAAACTATGGAATGTGAAACTCATCTAAAAATGTAGTGTGCAAAGCATTATAATCCACCGTAATATGATGTGCGTCATATTTCTTATATTAACTATGTGCATTCCCTTAAAGTGTAGTGACAAATTGGCTTTCTTTACTATCTAAAGCTGTAATTCCCTTAGCACACTATAGTAATTCACATTTATGCATATGCTCTGCTACATCTTCAATACCTTTATACTATGGAAGTGGAGAGACATCTCATAGCAAAGTTGAGGTGTCTATTATGGCTGTAGAGGTTGGTTCGGTGGTGTTTGCTTTGAGGCTAATGTGGTGGTGGTTGTGGTCCCTATCCACCGAGATCCGAGATCCTAAACCTCCACAAGGTTTTCCTCCATGAGGTGGCAAACCCAATCCTCCCGAGCCTCCCATGCCCCTTGATGTGTACTATGGCCCAGGTTGATGAACTCCTTGTGTCCCGGTTGTAGTCTTGAACTAGACACCTACATTACACGGTCACAAAACCCAAAAAAGTGTTCCCAACTTGAGTCTATGTGCTAACACTCTACCCTATTGATTCTCCTAGAAATAATCCTGCAACAATACTCCTAAACATCAATGCCTACTACATTTCCTTAGGTGTATTCATAGTATCATGCACTTCTTGATTCAACACAAAATGATATCTACCAGTATTGATTTGATTACCCCGACTAGACTTGCTTATCAATAAATACCTTTGGATCTAGAACACCACGGGCAAGGGATAGGTAGCTAGGTGGGATCAAATGCATGTTTGTGGTCCTCATTATTTCCTCTAACATTCTCTACTCCAAAGATGAAGGGGAACCTCTACTCCTCTTTCCAAAATTTGGGAGAACCCAATGTTGCGGCTCCTCGTATTCCATGAGAGGTATAAAACCTTCGTAAACCATCATTGTCCTTTACTACAATGTTGCCTCAATTTCACTTTCACCCAATTCATTGTACTTGATCCATCTTTCTTATCTCGATTATCTTCCACTAGGTCCACCATCGTTCTCCACACTTGCTCCTACCCCTACGTGCGGTGGGGATTTAGCTAGCCATATGTAATCTCTCTAAATCCAATTTTATGATCAATATCTTGATTGCTAAAGGTATAGTGTGTAGATAAGATCCCGTGGGCTCACGTAAACACTTAAATTCAACTTCCTCTAGACATGAGTACATAGAAATAGCATACTCCAATGTATAATTATGCAACATACTAGCCCACCAATGATCTACAACTCTAGTCCACTCCATATATGTATCAAAGGGAGGCTAGTAATATTCCCGCACCCGTGCTTTGGCCTAGGACCCCAATGATTCTTTGATGTGTATACTACCAACCAATCATACAATTCTACTAGAAATAAGCTGAAGAATGTATCATATAGCTCATGATACATATTATCTTCCACCCAATGACATGCATTAAAATCAGTGCTAGTGCTATACCTCTGTGCAAACTTATATTAATTGTCTTCCACCCAAAATCAATGCTTTCCAGAGTTAATCAATAAGCCATATGCATGCAACATCCTGATAGACAATTGGAAAAGAGGTCTCGATTGTAGACACCCAAAATTACACTTCTGTCTCCACTTGTTCCTAGTATTATTCTAGTACACCCTGTTATTCACCCATTTTTGATTAATTGATTAAATCAATTAATTAATATACCTTATACCCCTTTGGATTAATTAAATTAATCACATGTACCCTTTGTACCCCTTTGGATAAATTAATTGTTATTTATTAATTAAATAAATAATTAATTAAGTGTGTGCACATCCTAGTCATCTGCCACTTGATCAAACTCCACTTGGATTCCCTATCCTTACCCTAGTAAACTGCACTTCTAGAATCCTAGAAAGGTGGGGGCGATTAAAATGCACATATAACCACCTTTCCGGATGCAGCCTTTTGTAATTAATTTCATTATTTCCCCCGACACTATTGTAACTACCCATAATACTATTTTTAGCATGTTCATTTATCCATGTATAGCTAACTTTAACTACTTTTGCTTCTATAAATTACAGGATTACCTTCCTTTCAAATCCTCTTGAATTTGAAGCACAAAAACTCTATTGAACTGTTTTGTAGCATTTTCCTTCAAAGCTTGGAGAGCACTCAAGAGCACCCACAAAACACTTCTGACATTCTTTCTACAAGGTTTCACAGGCGACCCTTATTTGTGGTTTGCACAGGAAGGTTGTTGGAAAGGTATGCATGTTTGTTTGTTTCTTTCATTCTGGTAATCTTCTCTGTTTACATTTTGGCACACTCGATGGGAGTCACACCCCTCCTCTTTCATTCATTTTTTTTTCATTTTGTTTATATAACTTTGTTTTGGAGTGCTTCATTGTTGTGCAGATTTGGAAGCAAGCACTTGTATAGGTTTGGAAGAAAGCAATTGTGTCGGTTTGGAAGCAACAACATTGCTACAAAACAATCTTCGTTGTTGTTGTTTTAGTGTTTTTCTTTTTTTTTTTTGCAAAATATTGTTGCTAATATTGTGTTTATATATTTTAGATTTTTCAACAATATTGTGTTTGCAGATTTTGATCAATTTCTGCTATGTTCTCGGCACACAAAAACAAAACACTTGCACACACACCAAACAAGAGCTTAGGTTAGATTTTTATTAAACATATATTTGAATTTATAAAATAAACAAAACAAAAAAAAAAAAATAATATTAACTACCCTACCCTCCCCCATCTCCCCTCCTTACCTAGCTCAGCCCAACTTGGCCGAGCCACTCCCCAACTAGCCTCACTATTCCCTCCCCACATTGACCCACTCACCTAACTCCTAGTTGAGCCATTCTCCCTACTTTGATCCCTCGGCTCACCTTGTAGACCCATCCCAAAACCCCATCCTATCCACCTACCTACCACGTTTCCCCAACAACCCCAACTTCCCGCTCTCCCTGTCCCATTTCCCAAAACCCCAAGCCCTCACTCACCATGTAGACTCCACCTAGCCCCATCCCCATCCCCACCTAGCTCTATGTGCTGCTATCCATCTCCCGAGCCCTCCTATCTTGTTCCCCGTCCCTTACCGCAAATCCGACTCCCCTATCCCCATTCCCGATCCACCTCAACCCTACACTTATCCCTATAGACCCTTGGCTCGACCGAGCCCTCCACCGCCGAGCTCCATCCTTGCTCACCCCCTTCCTGCACACACACACACACACAAATCAACCCAATATCCAAACCTAATCTTCTTTCTATAGTTTTAGGTTCTAGTTTTTTTGAATATTTATTTTTATAGTATTAGGTTTAGTTTAGTTTATTTGTATTTTCTTTATTAGTTTATGTCATTTGTTTACATTAATTAATTTCTTTAATCATTTTTTTGTTTCTTTTATTCATTCAAGTGCTAGTTTATTTCTTTAGTTATTTTATCTAATTAATTAGTTTGTTTATCTTACTTGAAATTTTCCTTTCGCTTGCACCCCTTTCATTACTTTTTTTCCTAAACATGACTAATTGTGCATTTTGGTTTTGTAGGACTGTCCCATTTATCGATTCTATTTCACTTGATTTTTTTCTTTTCAGATGTCATCTAACTATTTTTCTTTATTATTCTTATTCTTTTCGCTAACGGGTTCACTTTCAAGCTTGCCACATTAGTGTTATTGGCCGTTTCGATTCAATTTTTGTCATCTTTTAGTTCCTTTTGTATACAATTTCTCATTGTGCACACTCAACTCGAATAACACTTTCTAATGTCTTTTGCATGTTTCTTGCTTGTCATTTTCTTTCATTTTTCTCAACTAATTCACACAAATCGCCCACACATATGCTCTTCCCTCGTGCTTTTTCAAATGATCTTGGGAATTAGAAATGTGGTTGTTTCTTTATTTTTAATTTTTGGGGAATTAACGTTTCACTTAACAAAATCCAACCCACACGTATGCTCTTTCCTTGCACTTTTTACGCGATCTTGGAAATCGAAACGTGGGTTCGCTTTTGTTGTCTTGTTTATTTATTTTGATATTTTTCCCTCATTACCAAAGTGAACTTTCTAATCATTATTTACAGGAACCGCTCTCACAAGGTGGATTAAATTTTCATAAAGTAATAACTATAGATTACCAAAGGAGTTCAACCAAACCACACCTAAATCAAAAGATAAAAAAATACCACATTCAAAACACTTGATTTGGAGGTTTGCTTTTGAGCCACAACTAGACCACTTAACTAGAACATAACCCCCTTGGCATAAGCCTTAAGCTACAACAAAGGGGGTGGTTCTAGGAACCCCAAAGTAGTCCACACCTTGAGGGAACTAGTGGACGAAATGGGAACCTTTTTATCCTACCTGACTAGTAAAGCCTTTGTGAGTTAGAGTCATGGATATCCTTAGTGGTGACCCCAGTGTGATTCATTCTGAGAAAGGTCTTTGCTTAGGGTTTTAAAGGGGGTTAATTAAATCCATCAGCTAGCAATAGCATCATGCTCGCTTAGATATTTTATTGACACCTAGTTGAGAGAGCCACCCAGGAAGCCAAACACTTTCCAAGCCAATCTAAGGTAGAGGCCAAAAACAAACATTCAAACAAAAACTTCTTTTTCAATTTTCTTCTTTTGTTTTTCTTTCTTTTTGTAGTAGTGTTCCACACTCACTTTTTCCCAAATACTCCTTATTTGGGATCCATCTTTCACTTTTCTTATCTTTTCATCTTTTTCCAAACTATCCTTGTTTGGATTCTACTTTCATCCTCATTTCATCTGTTCTCATCTTCTTTTCTTCTCGTCATCAGTCATTCACTAACCTTCATTTTACTCTCAATTTTCCCCTTTTCAGAACTTTCATCTCTTTTTCATTATTTCAATTTTCTCTTCTTTTCATCCTCATTGTCTTCTCCATTTGAGCTTCTTTCACTCATTTGGAGTTTTTATTCACTTATTTGATTCTTCCCCTTTTGCGATTATCAAATCCTTCTATCTTTCATATTCACCTCCTTGAGTTCATCTCCCATTTCATTCAACACTTAAACATTTGGATTACATTTCCTAAAGTTTAAGTTTTCATCCTCTTTTCGACATCAAGTCTTGAGTTGTGGATATCCATGTCCTCGCTCAAGCACTTTCATCTTACAACTCGCATCTTAGCGGTGTTGTGTTTCACTTTGCCACAACTTATTTCATCACATTTTATCTTCATTCTCCTCTTACAACCTTTAGTTTGACAACATCATTGTTAAATTGTATACATTTTCTTTCTTCATGTCTCTAACTTGATAACATATTTGTTGCATTCTAGACACTTCATCATATCTTCTTTCCAACACTTACACTATCAGTATTTGAGTCTTATCTCTTCATTATCCTCTTCCTTCTTAACTAATTCTTGTTAAGGGTTGAGCACATCACATACGATTCAAATCCTTTTTTCATACCCTCTTCCCATTTAGCATTTATTTTTGCTAGGTGGTAGAGTGCATTTTGCAATCAATCTATCCTCGCTTCTTCACTCTAGCATTCACATTGTTAGAGGTTGAACACATTCAAAATTTTTTCACTATAACCATCCTCCATTTTATCATTCACTTTTTTAGAGGACAAGAACCTTCATCACATCATGCCACTCTTCCATCTTGGCATTCAATTTGTCAAGGGTCAAGTTTATCAAACACTTTTGCACACTTCCATCTTGACATTCACTTTGTTAAGGGTTGCATCACTCATATCTTCTAAACCTCTTGCCCATATTAGCATTCACTTTGTTAAGGGATAAGTTATTATCAAAATTAATCACACACCTCTCTTCCATCATCGCAATCACTTGGCTATGGGCTGAGTTATCTTTCACATATCTCTTTTAGCTCCCTCCCTCTTTTAAAAATGGTGGGAACATGACACAAAGATTATATTCCTTTTGGAAATTTTGATAGTGATAATGACCAAAAATCTGAGGATGATCATAATGACATCTCACTCAAAGAATAATCTCACGTTGAAAATATTTTACATATGAATAAAGACAATTTTTTTCTTTGTCTCCTTGAGATGGGAGAAAAATTACCCTCTGACTTCGATGAAGCTAGTTTACAAACATTACTTGGTAAACCACCACCTTCATTTTAAAAATAATTATGATGAGGCAGACCTAGTCACACGAATAATGATGATCAAAACAAGTCCACCTCGAACAACGCCAAAGGCAATGAATCAAACAAAGAAAAATCTGACGAAAGGAACAAAGGAAAATCAACTGATTCAATACGATCCTACTCAAGCCCTCATGAATCAAATTAATGACATGGCTAAAAAACTTGATATTTTAAATTCCAAAGTCACCAATGAATCCCATGACAAGGAGGCACCAAAGAAATCTAGTGATGCTTCATTTAAGAGTCATACCACACACACCAAAGATAACAACAAATCTACAAGTGATGGCTCCTTATATTTCTTATAGAAAAACTCATTGTTTTCCCAATAATGGAAAATGATGAAGGATACCATCTCTAGTATGAAACATCAAGGAAAACAATTCAGCTTTGAAGAATTGTGTCCTTACCCATTTGATAAGGACATTTTATGTGTTCCTTTTCAAAACTCTTTTGAGACATCTGATTTTGATAAATATTGGGGCAAGAGTGACCCTAGAGAGCATATTAGGGAGTTTTATATGGCTTTCCAAGAGGTTTCCTATAGTGATGTCTTCTTAATGCATCTTTTTCCATGAAGTCTAGGAAGAAAAGCCTTGGACTAGGTTCCTACTCCTCCCCAAGGGCTTTGTGTAAACTTTCACGGACCTCTCAAAGAAGTTCATCAAACATTTCTCATTCAACATAGAGTCTAAAATTACAATGATGGACTTGTGTAATGCCAAACAATGAACAAATGAAACCTTCACACAATTCCTACAAAGATGGCATGGGATTGCTAGCCATTTCCCATGCTCCATGCTTGAGAAGTAGCTCATGAGCATATTTGTACCCAATCTCAACAGTGAGCTATCATTTCACATGTAAATGCATTGCCTTAATAATTTCAAAGAAGTTATTTAGAAAAGTTGCAGATTGAAAAATCCCTTATTGCAACAGGTTTGTGTTAGGAAATAAGAGATAAAATATGTGGAATAATCCCTTACAAAATCACAACAGTAGAAACTAATATGCAGAAAATATTATAGATCTCAAATAAAAGTGCGGAATAAATAACACAACACAGAGAGAAAATATTTAACATGGTTCACCCAATTTGGGCTACGTCCACCAAGAATCACTTGCTCGATTTTATTACAAGCCTTCACTCTCTCAATACAATACCCATATCCGTTTGGAGCTATGCTCAACCAACTCTCTGAGAATTCACACCCGAATTCAAAACACATTTGCAATACATTTGCTTGTATATCTATCATATGCATAAGACCATATAAATAGACAACTGCTTAAGTAGTTTTTCAAAACCATGGGTATCAAACAATGGGCAAAAAACAAAACCATCCCATAAACCTATGGGTAGCCGAAGAGGCAATTTTACAAAACAATGGGTACCGAAAAACCATGGGCCCAAAAACATCCCATAACGGTTACCCATTACCCATGGGTTAATAAACCACCCATGAAAATTTGCTTTGGTGGATTTGCCCCCAAACCCCCTTTGATGACCCACTCACCGGCAAGTGGGACCACTGTAAAAATACCCGAGTGTAAAACATAGAAGGTGTACCATACTCTAACATGAAAATAGGCTCCACAAACATAACAATCTCCCACTTGGAGACTGATTTCCACCGAGAAAGCTTCTCAACGCTTCAATGTCATCCACAAAGGCCAACCAAAGCTGAACATAGCTTTAGTTTATCCTCAGTGACCACCTTGGTCATCATGTCTCAGGATTTTGACTGGTATGGATCTTCTCCAACTTCAACTTATCTTCCTCCAAAGTGCATCGATGAAGTGATAACTCAACTGTATATGCTTCATCCTGAGTGGAAAGTGAGTTCTTAGATAGGTGTATAGTACTCTAACTATCACTATGTAGCTTACATTCCTCCTACTTATACCCCAACTCCTCAAGAAATTGTTGTAACCAAATCATCTCTTTTCTTACCTCTCATGGCAGCAACATACTCACCTCCGTGGTTGACAAAGCCACCATCTTCGTAGTCGTGAAATTCGAGCTCACCTTTCCCACCTACAAAGATAAATATAACTTGTTGTGCTCCTCCTATTGTCTACATCTCCAACCATGTCTGAATCTACATAACCACGTAAAGTGGTGTCTGATCCAATGTAGCAAAAACTATCCCCATGGTTCCTCTCAAATAAAGGATCCACTTTATTGCTTGCCAATGCTCTTTACCTGGATCACTCATAAATCTACTCACAGCTCCCACTACATGGGCAATATCAAGCCTAGTGCACACCATAGCATACATCAAACTACCAACTTCATGAGTAAGGTACCTTGGACATCTAGTTTCTTTCCTACTCTGTCTTGGGACACTGCTCCTTTGATAACTTAAAATGGCCTACCAAAGGAGTCCCAACCGGTTTAGCATCCTACATATTAAACCTATCCAATACCTTCTTAATGTACTCTTCCTGAGATAAATTCAACTTCCATTCCTTCCTATCCCAAGTTATCCTCATACCAAGGATTTTTCTGGTTGCCCCCAAATCCTTCATATCAAAGGATTCACTTAGTTGTTTCTTGAGTACTTTTATTTCCTGCATGTTTTTACCTGCAACCAACATGTCATCAACATACAAACACAGGATAATATAACTTCCATCCTCAAATTTCTTTGTATACACACAATGGTCAGAATGACATCTAATATAACCTTGCTCCATCATGAAGCTATCAAAATTCTTATACCATTGACGTGGAGCTTGTTTCAAGCCGTAAAAGCTGTTATTTAGTTTACACACCATCTCTTCTTTACCTTTGACCTCATAGCCCTCTGGTTGCTACATATATAGTTCCTCCTCCAAATCACCATGGAGAAATTTAGTCTTTACATGTAACTATTCTAAGTGTAAGTCTTCTCTGCTGCCACTAATCCAAGAATAGTTCTAATAGAATTCATTTTTACCGCAGGAGAAAATATCTCATCAAAATATATACCTTGTTTCATGCAAACCCCTTGACCACCAATGGGCCTTATATCTTTTCTTTCCTCCTTCTTCATCTTTAACTTTGTACACCCACTTGTTCTGTAATGCTCTTTTTGCCTTCGATAAGCTTCACCAAATCCCAACTGGTTCTCCATGAGAGACTTATGCTCCTCATCCATGGCTTGCTCCCACTTCTTACTGGCATCTACCTACATTGCTTCATCAAAGCTCTCTGGCTCTCCACTATTAGTGAGTAATAAATAATAAAGAGAAGGAGAAAAATGTTCAAGTTATTTTCTTACCCTAGAAGACCTCCTCACTATAGGAGTTTGGGGTTCCTATTGAGTAGGTTCCTGAACTGATTCATGGGTCACTTTCCCATCCGGAAGATCCTCTACCACTACATATTCTTTCTTGGATTCTTCCCTATTTTCTTGCAACTATTGCTTATACATGACTTTCTCATTAAAGACCACATCCCTAGACCGAATGATTTTCTTTTCCTTAATACTCTAACATTTAAACCCAAAGTCATCACCACCATTACCAATGAAAGTAAATTTTTCTGATTTAGCCTCTAGCTTGGTCCTATCATCCTTGTCTATATGAACAAACACCTCACATCCAAAGACTCTAAGAAATGAATAATCAACTTTCTTACCATACCATGCCTCCTCAGGTATGCCTCCATCTAAGGCACTTGAGGGTCCTCTATTTATCAAGTACATAGCTGTGCTCACCGCTTCTACACAAAAAGAAAGAGGTAGTCCTACATGTAACCTCACGTTCCATTATTGTTATGTTCATCATTTCTGATACCCCATTCTGCTTTGGAGTTCCTAGAACCATCTTTTGCCTGCGAATTCCATTCTTAGAACATTAATCATTAAATTCATTGCTGTAATACTCCCCTCCATTATCTGACCTGAGACATTTTATCTTAAGACCTGTTTCATTCTCTACCAAGACTTTCCATTTAACAAAAGTGTCAAATACATAAGATTTGTTTCTAATAAAATAAACCCAAACTTTCCTTGTTGCATCATCAATAAAAGTAACATAATAACTTGAACCCCAAGAGATGATACTTGAGTGGCCCCACACATCGAATGTACCATCTCTAACTTACTCTCTTTCTTCATAGGTCCAACCTTGAGAAACCTTACTCACTTCGCTTTCCCATATATGCAGCTTCTCACGAAAATCCAAACTTGTTTCGTATATCTAGGCAAATTCTTCTTTATGATGTTCATGCCCTTATGGCTCATATGACCAAGCCTATAGTGCCATAATGTTGTATTTGCATTTGAAGCCATAAGATTACAATTATTAGCTATATTAATGGTTAAATACAAGGTTCCAACCTTCTTACCTCTTGCCACCACAAGAGCACCCTTGGTAACCTTATAAGAGTTAGTGTAAATATCATAAGACAACCATCACTTCCCAATTGCCCCGCCGATATCAAATTTCTCCTTAATGTAGGCACATGTCCGACATCCTTCAATAGCCGTGTATTCCCATTCTTCATCTTAACTCAATGTAACCTTTTCCAACTATACTTTGCAAGGCTCATCATCACCAAGAAAACATGCCCAAAATCCCTCTTGAACATAATCAACAAAATAATGCTTATGTGGAGTAAAGCATGAAAAGAAGCCCCTAAATCTAAAACCTAAGATTTAGTAATATTATGCAAAGAAAGAATCAAAGCATCCTGGCATACATTACCCGATGCCACATTTGCCTCCTTATTTTCTTCCTGTTGTTTCTTCTTGTCCCGAATCTCCCAACAATCCTTCTTTGCATGCCCAGACTTTCCATAGTTCTAACATACAATCTTGCTCTTGGATTTTGACCTTACCCGATCTTTCGATTTTCCATGGTTTCCTCTATTCTTCTGTCTCCCTCTAGTTTCCACTGTTAAAGCATTCCCTGAAGTAGAATATTCCTTGGAGCTTTTTCTTCACATTTCCTCGCTTAGAATCACCCCTACAACATCCTCAAACTTCAACTTTGAGTTAGCTAGAACCGAGTTGCTTACCGCCATTACCAGGCTATTCCAACTTTCAGGTAAAGAGCACAGAATTAATAAAGCCCTAACTTCTTCATCAAATTCTATTGTAACCGAAGCTAGCATATTCACAACCATATTGAAATCATTTAAATGATCTCGCACTCTTCTTGAACTATTCTCAAGACATCTTCATATTAAACAACTTTTTCATTAAAAATATCTTGTTAGAGGCAGAGGGTTTTTCATACAACTTCCCTAATGCATCCATTAGATCTTTTGTAGTCTTTTCCTTTGAAACATTAAATAATACTGAAGATGCAAGACACAACCGGATCATTCCAAGTGCCTTCCAATCCAACAAATCCCATTCCGCATCTGTCATACTTGAGGGTTTGTTCACCTTCTCAGATAATGGAGTATAAAGATCCTTCTGATAAAGGTAATCTTCCATCTGCATCTTCCAAAGACTGAAATTATACCATTGAATTTATAAACCCTAGATCTTCCATCATCTCGCCATAGCTCCCACTCAAGATAAAACTTTCCTTGTGATTCAACTCTTCAGCAAACCAAACCAGGCTCTGATACTAATTGTTAGGAAATAAGAGATAAAATATGCGGAATAATCCCTTACAAAATCGCAACAGTAGAAACTAATATGCAAAAAATATTACAGATCTCAAATAAAAGTGCAAAATAAATAACACAACACAGAGAGACAAGATTTAACGTGGTTCACCCAATTTGAGCTACGTCCACCATAAATCACTTGCTCAAATTTTATTACAAGACTCCACTCTCTCAATACAATACCCAAATATGTTTGGAGCTATGCTCAACAAACTCTACAGAATTCACACCCAAATTCAAAACACATATGTAATACATTTGCTTTTATATCTATCATATGCATAAGACCATATAAATAGACAAATGCTTAAGCAATTTTTCAAAACCATGGGTATCAAATAATGGGCAAAAAACAAAACCATCCCATAAACCTATGGGTAGCCGAAGAGGTGGTTTTACAAAACAATGGGTACCAAAAAACCATGGGCCCAAAATATCCCATAACAGTTACCCATTACCCATGGGTTAATAAACCATCCATGAAAATTTGCTTCGGGGCTTCGGCCCCAACCCCCTTCGATGACCTGTTCATTATTAGCGAGCGGACTGCCGTAAAAATAACCGAGTGTAACTCATAGAAGGTGTACCACACTCTAACATGAAAATAGGCTCCACAAACATAACAATTTGATTAAACCTCATTCAAAAGACAATGGGAAATATAGTAACCATTCTAATATCTCTCACCAAGACAAATGTAAACATGTTAACTGAAATCATAATATGGTAAATGATGGTATTACAGACAACCGCAATTTCCACAACATCCAAAACACTTAGACTAGACTAAACAAAGGTAAACAACCTCTTGTTATTTCTAGCAAAGAGGTTTCCTCCTCTCCTGATTCTAAATGACGTGTTTCACTCCTTTGGGAGAACCTCTATCAAATGTCCTTCAACAACTCGTTAATGCAAACATGGTTACTTATCCCATCACTAGACCTTGGGTTGAGGGAGAACCCAAGCCTACTTGGTATAAGGATGATACTTATTGTGATTTTCATTGCATTGACGGTCACCCGACTGATCAATGATTTTGCTTACGTCACTTTGTCCAAGATCTCATTGATAGTGGAGATATCACTATTGAAGAATCATCACCAAATAAGACACCCAACAAAAATCTTAAGGTGTTCTCAAACCCATTTCCCAAACATGGCAAAGATGATGATAAAAATGCTGAAAAGATCCTTCGCGCCAACACTGATTTTATTTCAATTATCTCATTTATTGAGGAAGTACCATATACAATGGTAAACATTAAATTCATACCTTCGAGTAATTATGTGACCACATGTCAATGGAATATATGGGTTCCTGTGGCAAATTAACCTTCTATGTCTTCTGTAGAACCTCAAATGTCCAAACCAACAGCTCCTTCAAATAAAAATTCAAATTCTAATGCCAAATCTTCCACTCCAGGTCAATATGAATTCATCAAACAATTAGCAACCACACCAACACATATCTCTCTCATGGAACTACTGAAAGAGTCACCTAGCTTTCAAGATATTCTCACTCATGCTCTAAATGAATCGCGTGTTCCTCATACTCTCAATGTTCAATAGTTTTAGGCTATGATCGCAAAACCTTACACCTAAAACTCATATCCTATCTTTTGTCCCTCAAGATATGTTGAACCCGAATTTGATTAACAACAACTCCTTGTACATCAAAGCCTATGTTACCGATCATAAATTCAAGAGAGTTCTTATCGACAATGGAACAAATCTTAACATTTGTTCTATAAAAATGCTTTGTTGCCTTGGTCATACAATAGATGAATTAGATGCTAATATCATTACCATTCATGGTTATGATAATACTGAGTGCCAATCTTGTGGCACCATCACTCTTCCCATACAAGTAGGCCTACAGCTCCTTGACACTATGTGTCATGTAGTTGACACAGACACATCATATAACCTTCTTCTGGGTAGACCTTGGATACATGCGATACATGCATTGTACCTTCCACTTTCCATCAATGCATAAAGTTTCCACATAATGGTAGAGAGTTCACCTTGCGTGGTGATACTGACCCCTTTGAATACTGTAAGTTTTTTGAAGAAAGGTACAAAAAGGAAAACTATTGTCCATCTGTTGATAGCACAACCGAACCTAGCCCAACTCCTATTATTACCAACCGTATTGACCTAGATATACTATTGAGCCCTCATGCTTCCATGCCTTCCTCTGAAGTGTCTACATCTAAGGTGTCACTTGACGTTACATTCTCTCATAAAGGTTTAGGTGAGTACACACTTGACAATACATTCCTTGTTGGAAAACTCCCATTATCGCCTCATAGCTATGGGCGTCCTAACACTCCTCATCTACAAGAACATCCAACTTACTATCTTGGAAAAACTCTTTGGAGATGATATGGATATCTAGAAGATGAACATATTCCAATCTCTAACGACTCTTGGCTATACGATGATAGGATGGCAGAATGCTACGAATCCACTGATTACACCAAGGGCCATAAAATGATGAAAAACATGAATTGGAAAGGAAGAGGCCTTGGCCCACAAGGGCATGGTGTTCTTAAAGCTTTACACATATGGTCTAGGATACAAGACATATGATAATAGGCCTATAGTATTTGAGGTATTATCTAGCGATGCGGACTCAAATTCTAAAATTGAGACCGATTCCATACATAGCCTCTTTGAAGACCTAGCCGAAACTAAGATTTTCCTAGAATACTTATCCATTTAAACCCTTGATGTTGTTTATCCTTTCCTCATTGATCAGGACCAACAGTGTCATATTTCCATGGATCTTTTTCAAAACGATGAGGCCATCCAGGAGTTCCTTGGGGCTCGGACCCTTTTCCCTTGTTGGATCACAAGAAGGGTTTCGATATAAACCTTGATGCTACCACTTACTTTGGCAAAGAACTTACAATCTCCAGTCCTAAAGAAAAATAAATTAAACACATAAAAAGACAAATTATATCTTGCATAGTGAAAACCTTTCTGAGGCATTATACGAGAAGTAAAAAATGAAAAATAAAAAGAAAGAAAAGGATGCATCTCCTAGTGAAAACCTTTCAAAGGCACTAGAGAGAGGAGATTTGGATCCAAAATATCTAACAATCTACACAATCCTCCAACATCATTTCAAGATAATGACACTTCTAAGCTATTGGTAGAAGAGACGACAACCATTAACATTAGAACTAAAGACCAACCAAAATTGTTACAACTAGGTGCCAGTTTATCAGAAACTGAAATCAAAGCCTTCACAACACTTCTAACCAATTTTTAGGATGTATTCACTTGGTCTTACAAAGATATGCCCGGTCTTGATCCTTATCTTGTGGTTCATCACCTTGTGGTGCACCCAGATGTTAAACATGTCAAGCAAAAACTACGTAAAATGCATCCCAAGGTTACATTGCTTGTTAAGGCTGAACTACAAAAATTATTAGATGTAGGCTTCATACAGTGCATTGATTACTCAGAGTGGATATATAATATGGTACTAGTTGCAAAGAAGACCCCCAGAATCCATATTTGTACAAATTTTTGTGACATTAACAAGGCATGTCCTAAGGATGATTTCCTTTTCCTAATATTGACATGATTATCGATTCTATCAGGGCCATGAGATGTTATCCCTTATGGATGGATTTTTAGGTATAACCAAATTAAAATTGCTGAAGAAGACCAACATAAAATAAATTTTACAACCCCATGGGGGACATTTTGTTACAAGGTCATGCCTTTTGGCCTTAAAAACACTGGTGCAACTTATCAACGTGCCATGAATGTTATTTTCCATGACCTTCTTCATGACATAATGGAAGATTATGTCGATGATATTCTTGCTAAATCAAAGACTAGGGTGGATCATCTAGTAGTTCTTAGGTGTATATTTGAGTAGTTAAGGGAGTACAAGGTTCACCTTAATCCAAAAAAATGTGTCTTTGGTGTCATTTCAGGGAAACTTCTAGGATTCATTGTCTCACAAAGAGGAATTGAAGTGGACCCTACCAAGGTCAAAGCTATAATAGATATGCCACCTCCTCATAACCTTCGATAATTAAGGGGCCTACAAGGAAAAATACAGTCTATTCATCACTTCATCTCCCAATTGGCAGATAAGTGCCATCATTTCAACCATTGCTTGCTCAAAAGGATGTCTAGTTCAAATGGACAGACTGTCAAGATGCCTTTGCAAAATTAAAAGAATACCTGAAATCTCCGCGATTACTCATGCCACCTATACAAGATAAGCCTATTTTTTTATAAAGATCTGTAACACAACATGCCATTGGGGAATTATTTGTGTAACACAATGATAAGGGTCAGGAAAAAGCTGTATTACTTGAGAAAAACTCTCCTTGAACATGAGACCAAGTACTCGTAGGTTGAAAAGGCTTGTTTAGCGGTTGCTTATACTTTTGGCAAGCTACGACACTATCTCCTAAATCATACCACCAAGATAATTTCAAGGGTTGATCCTCTTAAGTACCTACTTTTGAGACCATTCATAACAAGACACATGTCTAGTTGGATTACGCTACTTAGTGAATTTGACATTGAAATTGTCAATCAAAAGGCTATCAAAGGTCAAGCACTGGCAGATCAATTGGCCATAACACCATTACTAGGTTCACAACCACTAAATTTTGAATTTCTAGATGAAGACTTATTTTACATAGAGGCAACACCCTTATGGACATTATTCTTTGATGGATCTTGCAATATCCATGGTTCTGGAGTAGGAATTGTCTTGCATACACCGGATGGAGACCTCATACCTAAATCTTATCATATCAACTTCCCTTACATAAATAACATATCGTAGTATGAAGCAAGCCGATAGTAGGATTAGGATTTTATATATCATGGCACATGGAAGAATTTACTGCTTCTTAGTGATTCACTTCTATTCATTAATTAAGTTAACGAAGAATATCAAGTAAAAGATGAAAATATCTTACCTTATAAAAGAATGGTTGATATCCTGAGAGGGTATTTTTGGATTATTAATTTTGAATGAATTCCTCGTGTACAAAACAAAGTAGTGGATACCAGGAAACTATCGATTCCCTTCTTTTATTCGACACTAATCAAATTCATAATGAGTTCCTTATTGAACATCTTTTGGTGCCCGCATATGAATTGTCAGAGTCCACCATGGTTTATGAGATTCTTGGTCCTGATCATCCCTGGTACCATGATATATACACCTTCATTCAAACTACATTATATCCTCCTAATTTTAATTCAGCTAATAAAAGAGCCTTAGCAAAACGTGCTTCATGCTACACCCTTATTGCTGACACCTTGTATCAAAGAGGCTATGATGAAACTCTCTTAAGATGTCTCAATCAGGATGAAGCTAATCAGACGCTAGCTAAAGTACATTCAGGTATTTATGGTGCCCATACTAGCTAAATAGTCCTTACAAAGAAGATTTTATGCATTGGATACTACTGGACCATAATGGAGGAAGATTCATGAAACTTTGTGAAGAAATGTCAAGCTTTCCAAATACATGGTAATCTCATTCATGCACCATCCCAAGCCTTACAACCTATTATTTCACCTTGGCCTTTTTCAAAATGAGGACTTGATTTAATTAGAAAATAAAGCCCACATCTTCCAATGGCCACACTTTTATTATAACCGCCACTGAGTATTTCACCAAGTGGGTTGAGGCTATGCCTCTTACTAACGTTACTGGGTGCAATATTTCTAAATTCATCTTCAACCATATTATCTGTCATTTTGGCATCCCGTGCTACTATTGTCATTGACAATGGTGGTTCTTTAAAAAATAAGGATCTCAAGGCCCTAGCTAAGAAATATAATATCTACCTAAAATGGGCTACACCCTATTATCCACAATGCAATGGCCAATCTAAAGCATCAAACAAGACTATCAAGTCTATTCTGGAAAAGACTATCAATAAACATAGACGTAATTGGCATATGCAGTTATATCCTACCCTCTGGGCCTACTACACTTCCTTCTGTACACCTACGAAGCTACTCCTTTTTCCCTAGTATATGGATCTGAAGCCATATTACCTATCAAAGTTGAGACACCTTCACTTCGTGTATCCCTTTAACATCTCATTCATGAAGAGGATTATTGTGTTGCATGCCTTGCAGAGATGGAATTACTGGACGAGAGATGGCTTCCTGCCTTAGACCATGCAGGTATATCGGAATAGACTATGCCGTAATTATAATTACAATATCAAACCTCGATAGTTTGAAATCGATGATTTTTCCTAAAGGAAAATCAAAATAACACAACAAAAACATGAGAAAAATAGGGAAAAATTGAGCCTAATTGGTTGGGTCCTTATGTTATAACTGCTAAATTTGGATATGGTGCATACAAACTATCTACCAAGGATGGCAAAGAGTTGAAGGAGCTTATGAATTCCATTAATATACATAAGTTCTACTCCTGAGTCTTTGAAGAGTAACCCTTATACTGGGGGCATGTCAGTGCATCCACCTGTTTTGTCATTTCACTTTGTTTCCCACTTGTAACTTTTTGCCTCGCCATGTGTCACATGTTCTCCTTGGTAGTTTATCGTGCAAATTTTCTACCATCATTTTTCACCTTTCATTTACCATTTTGGTTTTAACTTGGGAATTTCCTTTCCCTCTTCTTTGGCGTGTGGTTCAAAATTCCAAAAACCCAAAAAAAAAAACTGTCTCGAAAAAACTACAAAAACAATATAAAATTGTTCAAAATCCCAAAAATCTAAAATTGTTTAGACAATACAAAAAAACATACAATCACCATTTTGTTCACCATTTTCTTCACCTGATTGTTCCCAATCATCTTTTCCAATCAATCAAGCCACTCTTTGCAATGTAAATTTACATAGGGACATCACTTGGCTTTGGCTTTCTCTTGGGGGAAACTTGACATCTGTATATATTCGCTTCTTTATTATAATTTTTGCATTGGTGTGTTTTTGTTCACTAGCTTGTTTGCTTGTTTAACATTTGTACATATGGAATTTTGTATTGTATATTCTTAGCTTAGTTTCTTATGTGTGATAGTTCGAATAACTAGTACTTTGTGTATCTAGAATGTGCTTATGGACCAATTGCAAGAAATTTATTCACATCCTAGTTCACATATAACTTTGGTGTGGTTCTTTCCTGTTCATATTGGGTTTATTTATGCTACGTTTTTAATATCTTTTTCATTCAGTAGGTGTTGTGCTTTCCTCCTAGTTTATTTAAGAAATGGAATGTATTCATTTTTTTGTATTTTTATTTCAAAACTTGTGAAAATCCAAAACAAAAATAAAATATTTAAAAAATCCAAAAAAACTTATTACGCTTTTTTTAACAAACATTCACTTATCACAAGAATCCTACAATTGGAAAACCCTTTAAAGTGAGTTATTTAACATCTCAATACAATCTTGATAAAATTCATACTTTTCTCTATTACTCTAGTGCTCATGCCAATATTACAACTATCACTTTCTTCCCTTTACATGATATGCTAACTCTGCTTGGGGAAAGTCACACAATTGTTTTTCCTTCGTGATATAACTTCACCTGGGGCAATTTCAACTTCGATCATTTGCACAATGGGTTCGAAAGAGTGTCATAAGGAGTTGCTTTAATTCCACTCTTCCAGTCTGATCCTATTCCCACTTGGGAGAATTTTTATCTATTTAATCATCATTTTGGCACGCATTAGGGGCATAGTTGATTGTCTTCTTTTTTGACTTTGTGTTTCTTTGTTGATGTTTACTCTTTTTGGACCACTTACAAGTAGTGTGATTACATCTTGGTTCCTTTATAACCCTAATGCTAGAACCTACTTTGTATATTGGGTTTGTTTTCCTTTTTATCTTTTCTTTGTTGTGTGTGTTTGTTTATGCACATCTAGGTTAACCATATTGATTCTTTCATAATCATGGTGACAACTCTATTGTGCAATAACAAAAATAAGGTTGTTCTAAAAACTTACTCTCCAAATCATGCTCATGCTATGAACACAGTCCTTTCCCATAATCCTTGTTCCAATCCATGTTTTCCTTCCTATCAAGTGGTTTTCTGCCACCTTGTTGCGTCATCCACCCACTTGAGGGGGCATTCCTCATCCATTTTATTTCCTGGGGCATCCTAATGCTTCACAATATTTTGCTTGCCAATCTGCATGTGTCTACTATCTTTAAAGCACTATTAATTTGCAATAGCACTTTAAAGAGGGGAAAAATGTAGACACCCCAAAATTACACTTCTGTTTCCACTTGTTCCTAGTAGTATTCTAGTACACTCTATTATTCACCCATTTGTGATTAAGTGATTAAATCAATTAACTAATATACCTTGTACCCCTTTGGATTAATTAAATTAATCCCATGTACCCTTTGTACCCCTTTGGCTAAATTAATTATTATTAATTAATTAATTAAGTGTGTGCACATCCTAGTCATCTGCCACTTGTTCAAACTCCACTTAGACTCCACTTGGACTCCCTATCCTTACCCTAGTTAACTGCACTTCTAGAATCTTAGAAAGGTGGGAGTAATTAAAATGCACATACAACCACCTTTCCGGATGTAAATTTTTGTAATTAATTTCACTATTTCCCCTGACACTATTGCAACTACTCATAATGCTATTTTTAGCATGTTCATTCATTCGTGTATAACCAAATTTAAATAATTCTTCCTCTATAAATTACAGGCTTACCTTCCTTTCAAATCCTCTTGAATTTGAAGCACAAAAACTCTGTTGAACTGTGTCTGTAGCATTTTCCTTCAAAGCTTGGAGAGCACTCAAGAGCACCCAAAAACCCTTCTGACATTCTCTCTCAAGGTTTCACAGGAGACCCTTATTTGTGGTTTGCATGTAAGGTTCCTGGAAAGGTTTGCATGTTTGTTTGTTTCTTTCATTTACTGTAATTTTCTCTGTTTACACCGACAACATAACAAAAATGTTTTCTTTATTTTCACTAGAGTGTAATGCACACCGGCACCTCATTCGAGACATCTAAATGCTCATTTAAAGTACACGCAACTACCAAGTCCCTCCTTTTTTATGCTTTCCAAGATGTTAGCATGCATATTCATGATGATAATTAACCAAGTACTCATTCAAACATACTAACCCATTGCATATACTCACTTGGAAACACATGTAATAAGGAAATAAGGTTACCAGATAAACCATAACTAAGATCAATTACATAAACACATCTCCATACTTAGTTACATCAATGATCATAATCCAACCACAATTATCCATTAATCTTTAGAACCAACTACATAATAAGAAACGATACATAACATTCAATACATGTGAACACAGAGTCATGCACACAAAATGCAACAAAGCAACATAACACTAACACATAACATAATGACCATGAAGGTGGATCCAATAACCAATCTCGGGACAAGTATCTATATGGGTGGAGATCTTCCATTCACCACCCATGTACTTCCTAATAACAGTGTTCCCAAAAATAACCTACATGCATGTTTTTCACAACTAATAATAGATTATCTTATAGATAAATTTTATTTAATCCTATTAATCTACTCCATGCGTGTAATTGATTTTCATGTTCATTCCCCCAAAATATCCTTTAATTGGATGCCGTGTCATCATGTTTTATCTCTTTTCTTAGTTTGTACTCCATCTCGCTTTTCTATTTTTAGCCCATGATCAACAAAATTGGCTAAGTCTTGAATTTTGTTTGCTTGGGTGTGAACCTCCTATGCACTATTTCCACCTTCCTCCATGTACCTCCACATGACCCTTGTGTTCCCAAATCTACCACGAGCTCTTTATACTTAGGAATTTTGTTTGCTCAACATATAGCTAACCTAAACTAACATGTCCAAATAATTAGGGGATGACAAAAAGGGAAAGAGAGATGTAGAAAGAAAAAACTAAGATAAAAGGGGTGGTGATAGCACCATAAAAATGTCAATCACTCTACATGAGGGGAAGAAAATGTAGAAGGAGAGGGTAGAAAAATGTGCCACATACCCAAAACCACAAAAATATCCCTTCCCACACATTTACAACTTGTTGAAATTGAATCTTGCAAGTAGAAAACACACAAAACATAAAGAAGAAGTAAATAGAGATGTAGATTGTAATAAACACAAGCATAAGTTAGAGAGTAGATAAAAAAGGTATTTAATCACTTAAAGGATGTAAAAACATTACACTTATGGAAGAAGGAAAAAAATACATCACAAAGCCCAAATTTGAGGTCTGGAACTCATGAGAAGTCGGCCACCATTTTGGCATGGTAACATTTCAAAAGAGATATCCTTTTACTATGGGTCATATCCATACTTATAGAGAAATGAGAAGAAGAAGAGAGAAAGAGAGAGAAGTACCAATAGGAGAGATATTTAACCACCAAGGACCAATCACCATATATGTTTGTAGAGAAGTGTGGGAACATGACAAGGCTCAAATTACATGCCATCATATTTGTGGGTCAAGGAATATGACACACATAATCCATTAAATTATGGTTGGTGGAGTGGTTGAATGTTTATTTTAAAATTAGGTGTGACTCTTGTGTTTCCCATAGAAATTTGTTGTTTCATGGTTTCTTAACCTTCACACCCTCAAGATGATACATGGAATAATTTTTGACCATGTAATACATTAAACCACATGCACTTTTTTCTTTGATTATGTGGAGTTTCTAAGTGTTAACATTGTTTTTACATTCTCGCAGCTTTCCGAATTCATCACATGAATATTCCTTGTTGTGTGGATTTTTCCCTTCATTCTACGGACCTATGAGAACTCATACAACATCGTAATTGGGAAACCCATATGACATTAAGTTAGTGTCTCGTGGTTTCCATAATTCTTCACATTTGAATTAACTTTTCTCCATCGTGTGGTGCCTAACAAAGGCATCTTCTTCTATATCATGGATTCTAACTTGGCATACTTTATGTGTGGTTCTATGGAATTGAATGAATCCATAGAATGATATTTATCCAAGTCCACGTGACACTACACTTTTCATGCCATAAAAGACTCGATTTTTTTGTTCCCTACGCGTTGTGTCCTAAGCTAATTTTATAACTTCTCAAAGAAGCATGCAAACCTTGCGGTGCTCAGTCTTAACCTTGATCCACCAAAGTATTATTTAGTTTCCATGGAATTTTTACTTCTTTAGTGCCGTGAAAGACTAAAATACCTCCGTGAAAAACTATCTCCATCAAAAATATTCCCAAGTCCATGCTTGATGTTCCCTTGTTCGGAGTTCTATGGGTTAGGAGAACCCACAAAACACTACATAACTACACTTTGTGGATGACTAACTGAGTATTACGTGACTTTCTTGAGAAAAATGACTAAGTTCATTTTTGACGAGTTGTTCAAAATTGCATGGGCATGTAATTTTGGACAATAGTTTGGTGACCTCAAGGGACTTCTACCTTCTAGATGCTAAAGAATAGTAGCCTTGAAGTATCCATTGGGAATGGAGTCAAGAATAACCTTGAAAAATTTGTCTCCTAAATTCACATGGACTTGACACTCGATTAAAGTTGGTATGTGAAGTGGGAAGAATATACATTGAATACTACCGAAGCTATTTGATTTCTACTATGAAACCTACTCTAAAATATGAACTATGCAAGAATAACAAAGGTCCACAAACCTAAAAATCATATATGTTCCAAGTGGAAACATGCAGAGTGTGCACAAGTACTTATTTTGCAATAAACAACATAGCTTACTCATACTCTAAAAAGGAGACAAAGAAACTGAAAAACCCGATACATGATAGGAAAAATTGCTTCCCTTCCTTACAAAATTAGACTATGTGATCAATGTTACAACAAACATGGTAGTGGAAAATTGTCTTGTAAATTATTTCCTTCTCATACTTAAAAGTATCGGGTGAAAAGGGAAATAATACCTCCTTAAGTGGCTTTGCATTTGGTATGAGGTGTTGAAGTTTACCTTTGATACTTTGAAGTTCATCCTCATGCTCTAAAGTGAGCATGACTGGTGGAAACTCTATATTTGAATATTTGAAACTCTATATAGCTAAATATATGATTTGTCATGTAACCTTGGGAGTCAATGGACTTATTGTTGTGATTTATCCATATTCTTTAAGCTCATACCCATAAATGGGGTCATCATGTATACTTTCCTCTTGATGGTGGATATTTGGAAGTTGGTTTGGACTTTTTTTGCTTCTTCTACAAACAAATGTGTTTATACTTTAGAGCGCATGTTTCCTCCATCTTCATTCTCTTCCCGGCCCGAATTTCTACTAAAAGTGAAGAAAGTTCAAGGCATGTAGAGAAATCCAAATCACTACACTTGGTTGTTTCACTTTAATCAGTTGGGAAATTTTTTTCCTCCCCCCCATGGGTGCCACAAGTGTTGGAAAACACTTTTTCTCTAACTTTTGGTTAATTCTGATTATCCACCTTTAAATTTTCTTGATATATTCTATCATTAGCTTCCTCCCTTCATGTATATTTATCCTCCTCTTTGGGTTACTCCATTATAATAGACTGCAGATTGTCAAGAGTTTAAACTAACTCTTTTCTATCAAAATCACTCCATTCTTGAATAGATACTTCATGATTAGTGATGGATTTTACCCCAACTAGTTTTGATGCATTATTGGGAAGGGGGTGATTAGTAGCTTGTTGGTGGAGAAATTTATTAACATTGAAATCTTGGCTCCAATATTTTAGATGTTGGATTTGGTCTTCAATGCTTGGAACCTCTTCAATATTACAATCACATTTTTGTGCACATTCTTTTCCCATGAATTGAAGGATATTCCCACTTTCCAAAAAAAAATTTAACTTCATCTTTAGAAAGGAATGGGAAATGAGATATCCAAATGACTAGCCTCTATTAGTGTGTGTTATTTTCCACATCATTAGGTGAGTCATCTCACTTAGGTGAGATCGTAGGTCCATGTGTCATTTAGGGGTCATTATGATATTCTCGTTACGTGTCGCTGCATCGATTGCATCATATGTGTCATTGGGAGTTACACTTCTATTCTGGGAATGTAACTCACCCTCTCTATGAGAGTTGTCATGATTGCAGCAATCGAGGGTTACTCAAGACCTCCTATATGTACACCCCATTTGATATATGAGATAGAGGAGAGTTTTATGGCTTAACCAGTTCTTCCTATGTTTCAAATCTTTGAATGCACATTCGGTTGATCCTAGCTCCTCCCGAGATCTCTTCATGCTATTGTTCGCATGTCCGTGGATGTACATGTCATCCCTCATGATCCTCTCTTGAGGTTTTTAAACCCTCTTTCATGGTATCGAGTAGATCTTTTGGATCCGTATCATCAGCATTTTTCGTGTGTTTTCTAGCTTCCGCGTGATATCTAGATCTCGTGCGTGTGTCATAATGGATATTCCGATCGTGCTCTTCTTGCATTGATTTGGGCATCATACCTCTTGCCCAGGTTTTGATCATGGTTCATTTGGTCATGTTCAAGTTTAGTGTCCTTGACCGATTGAGTCTCTAGGGTTGCATGCATGATTTTCAACTCACCTTGCTTAGCGATTGATTCGGTCTACCCTCTTTGTGGTTGTTCTTGAGCTCTTTGCATTATTTTTGTGCATGGGTTTTTGCTACTCACATTAGATCCTCCTTTACATGCTCCATGTAACTCGATATGCTTCATGACTGGCTTGGTCTACATCAACCTTTGGGAATTTTTGTTTGGAACCATGTTTGCTATGTTTGAAACCGTGTTTGGAAACGTGTGTGCTTTGGCATTGTTCGTTGTTCATTGGCTTTATCTTCGTCAACTTGAGCATGTAACCTTGATATCTTTCCATTCGGATCATATTATTATGCCCTTGAGTTTGCTTGGCCTTTGGTTCATTTTTGCTTTGTGGATCATTTGTCTTTGCTCATACTAGTGGTTTGATTGGTTCTTGTTTTTGCGAATGTGCACTCATGCCTACTTTGATTCTCCAAGGCGACCCTCCAATGGCTCCCTAAACTAGCTTGACTGCTTCGCTGCTTCCTCAGTGACCCATTCCATGGTATTTTTCTCATCATTTAGGTTTTTTGTATTCTTCCACCATAACCCTCCACCAGCTCCCTACAGACCATTTCTGGTCTTCTCACTGCACTTGTTCAAACTCGGCGTATTGCCGTGGTGACTATTTCATTCATGGCATTTCACCTTGAACTAGCTTGGCGACACCACATGTGGAGCCCATCCTGCACAACTCAAACCATCTGAACGGGCCTTACAACTACCCTTCTCTGCTTTGGATGGTTACACTTCCCTCCTTCCATGGTAATTTACCAACTTCACCCTTGGCTCGAACACGTTACAGCTCTACGGTTTCTCCTACGTAGACGGTTACTCCTGCAACTTTACTAGCACGTGCTAACTACTGCTCAACTATTCCACATGGCTTGACTGCTCCAAACATGGGCCCACCTCCTTTCCACCTTATTTTTAATGTTTTAAGGTGTTAAAAAAAACATTTCATTGTAATCAGCATTGTAATTTTTAGGCTATTTTTTTGGCTTATTTTATTAACCCTCCTACGAGCGTCGAAGACGGAGGGTGAGGTTCGGGTTGGCAGGAGGCTAATCCACCCTCGCAGTCAAATAAAAAAATGCCAAAATTTTATGTCGTTTCCAACTAGCATACATACAATACCCTTTGTACCCATTTCAGAACTTTTTAAATGCGTTTGTAGCGTTTATTTGCATTTTCCATCAGTTGTGGGAATTGTTTTAATGCTATAACTTTTGACTCGCTGCTCGTTTTGAGCACTTCTTTAGTCAAAGTTGCATGATTTTTCACACATTACATGATGGCATTGCTAGTTTTGTAAATGCACTACTTTTATAAAGTGCCGCATTCTAGGGGGTTGATGTACTCTTGGGCCTTCACACACAGAGACACATTATCAATTTGAGTCCGACGTCTTACTTTTGTGCATCTTACATTTTTCATCATGGAGAGTTCTCTTTCTAGACTTGAGCATCATAGGATCACCTTACAACCTCTGCCACTTCTCACCGAGAGAGGGAACTATTTAGCTTGGCGTGCTTCCATGGAACGTTACTTTGCCCACGAGGGTCTTTTACCCTTCTTTCTTGGGCCAGTTCCTGCACCCACTAATCATTGTCATCTAGAGGACTTCCTTAACACTTGTGACCATGTCTTTGGTCACATGATGATGCATGTCTCTTGATCTCTCTGGTTTCACGTGGTAGACTCAGATCCACCTCACCGTGTCTGAGCATTCTTCAATCCCTCTATGGAGACCCTTCACATACTATAGTCATTGTTGCTACTATTGATTCAGTTGTCTCCTCTTCTTCATGTGATGACAGTTCCATTGACATAGACTCATTTGGTTCTACTTCTGATGACAAGGATTGTGCATCTAGTTCTGATGTCAAGATTACTACAAAGGACTCTTCTCCTCTTTCTCTCACTATTCCAGAGAGTGTTGACACTTCCCACATCTCATCAGATATTGAGTAGTCTCCTTCTCAGTCTCATACAGTCATCACACCCACCTCCTTTCCACTTCCAGTGTGTAAGGCCCCTTCCACTCCTCTACCTTCATTGGATGACTCATACCTATCTGACATCACTCTTTGTTTGTTGAGCCCCCTCATTGGGATGAGTATCTACCTGACCTTAGTCATCTTTTCACAGAGTCTACTTGTGATGCACTACAGGTCCCTCATCCATCTACAGGTTTTTCAGAGGAGTTCACCATCTCTATTGTTGGGAGTGCCCTTCTAGGAATCATGTCACTTCCACATTTCTAGAGACCTTCATTGATCCACGCTCACCTCTGGATCCCTTTTTTGTTGTGGAGGATGTTTTGTTCTCTTCACATCACTTGGACATCCTTTCTGTGGGTGTTCCTCTTTTCACTCGATAGTTATGTGCATGTGGAATTACCTTTGGTTCCTTGCCACTCACTCACTAGACCTATGTCACACTTCCATGCACCAGACTTAGAGTTCTTCATGTTCCTACCTTCAATTTCTTTTGTGGAGTGGGCAAACTTCCAATACATCATTTCTGTCCTTCCTAAGGGCAGGCACACAGTTCATTGTGGGTGGCTCTTCTTCAGTCCAGAGGTAGAGGATCTTGTCATCGACATTCTTTTGGGAGACCTCCTAGAGCTGTAGAGTTCAGATCCATCCATGGCATCTTCTGCATTCCTCTCATCTCCCTCTTCTTCTCTCTTCTTCTTCTTTCCGAGAGATTACCTCTTTGTACATGGGTACCCTTTCAGGCTCGTCTATGGCCGAGACCCATATTTGGCATCATTATTAGATTAGAGAGTGTGTTTTTCTCTTGTGGTGGATGTTTTTCCCACTGGATTTTCCTTCACTACTTGGGATATTTTTCTTGTACATGGGTACCTCATTAGGCTTTGTCTTTGGGACCCATTTCTCATTTCTGACTTTCCACCTCATCCTAAGTTACGATGAAGGGGGATGTTGGTGTGTGTTATTTTCCACATCATTAGGTGAGTCATCTCACTTAGGTGAGATCATAGGTCCATGTGTCATTTAGGGGTCATTATGAGATTCTCTTACGCATTAGTGCATCATATGCATCATTGGGAGTTACACTTCTATTATGGGAATGTAACTCCCCCTCTCTACTCGAGTTGTCATGATTGTAGCACTGGGGGTTACTCAACACCTCCTATATGTACACCCCATTTGATCTATGAGATAGAGGAGAGTTTTATGGCTTAACTAGGTTCTTCCCATGTTTCAAATATTTGCATGCACATTCGGTTGATGCTTGCTCCTCCCGATATCTCTTCATGCTATCGTTCACATGTCTATTGATGTGCACATCATCCCTCATGATCCTCGCTTGTGGGTTTTAAACCCTCTTTTAGCCTCTTAGATTATTATCTAGTCCACATTTCTTCTTGGTTTAAACATTATTTTTGATGAGGCTTAGGAACACATGAATTTGGTTCAATGAAATGAGGTAATAATTGAGTTTTAGTATGATTTTTAGAGGTTCAAATGATGGAGGAGGTGTAATATACTCTTTTAAGGAAGGATAGTTAGTAGGAGGATATTTAAGAGAGCTAGGTGCATGAAATGTTGGTTGAGGGGGTGTAGGTTCGAAAGAAGGAATGTCGGAGATGCATAATGGTAGTGAAGGATTTCTCCATTGACAAGGTTCCTCAACATTAGTTTTATAAGCTCCCATTTTTTCAACCAATAACATCATTATATTCAAAGATTTAGCCATTACATCTAAGGACTTAGTCAATACATCTAGCTCCTATTGACGACTATAGTAAATTGCAAAATGACCACCCCATGGACATGATTAATCAAAGACATGTATTTTAGTCACCATGTGTTTTTATATCTCCTCTCCCTTTCACAATATTTTCTCCATTGGTTGGGTTTACGTATGGAAATCAACATCTACCATGAAATTGCCACCATCATCTATATCCATGTTTTGGAAAAACATCATCGTTAATAGGATAACATGGGTTAGTGGGGGTTGGGTCATATGCATATTCATCATGGAAGGGATCATAAAATTGATCTGGAGAAGGATCTTGTAAATTTAAAGGTGAAGGGGAATAATATTTCTCCTAAAATTAGGGTTTCCCATGAGGCGATGGACTCATGGTTGTATAACTTTATGAAATGATAAAAATGGATGAAAGGAAAAGGGGTTTGTGGATGAGATGAATAGGGTACTTGGATCATTAGATTCATCAGTTATGTTTAGAAATGCCTCCAAAGGCCGACTATCACCAAAAACACATCATATTTAGTGGAATGAAGTTATAAGGTACTTGAAACGGTCCCACCAGAATTCTAAAGTTTTGGTCACTCAAAAGTGCACCCTACTTTGAATTATGGGAGATTTAGAAATTTTAGGGTACATGGGACTGTCTCCAAATGTGAGACTTGCGACTTGGGATATACCTCTAAAGAAGGACGATTTCCTCTATTTCATAGATTAGGAGAATATACGAAACAAAACCTAATATGATTCTAACACTAATC
The DNA here is from genome assembly GCA_018340775.1 of Taxus wallichiana var. yunnanensis. NCBI lineage: Eukaryota > Viridiplantae > Streptophyta > Pinopsida > Cupressales > Taxaceae > Taxus > Taxus wallichiana. Next base: position 448,066,242 of record CM031234.1, on the reverse strand, counting down.
CTATAGATTACCTACACTAACATGTCCAAGGTACCATGGGATGAGAGAAGTAGGGAAAAAGAGATACATAAAATAAACCCTAAGATAAAAATGGCAAAGATATCACCATAAAATAAGGTTGAACACTCTCTTTGAGAGGAAGAAAAAAAAATGTAAAAGAAGAGGGCATAAAAATGTGCCACAGACTGAAAACCAAAAAAACTATCCCTTCCTACGCACTTAAAACACACATAAATGTAATCCTACAAGTAGAAAAAACACACACCATACCGAAAAGTAAACGGAGAGGAAATAACACAATAATTCAAGCATAGTGTAGAGAGTATCCACTAACATGAGATAAATTGCTTAAAGGATGCAAAAACCATCATACTCATGGAATATGTCACAAAATACATTTTAGATCCCAAATCCAAGGTATGCAACTCATGAGATGCCATCCACCATTTTGGCATGGTGCCATTGCCAAAGAGAGGGATCCTTTTACTCTAGATTAGTTCTATACTTATAGAGTAATGAAAAGAAGAAGAAGAGAGAAGGAGAGAGAAGCACCTATAGGTGAGAGATTCAACCAACAAGGACCAATCACCATATATGGTTACAGAGAAGTATGGCCACCTAACATGGATCAAATCACATGGCATCATATTTGTAGGTCAAGGAAGATGGAACCTATACTCCATTAAATTCTTGTTGGTGGAGTGGTTCAATGATGATTTTCAAATTAGGTGTGGCTCTTGTGTTTCCCATGTAATTTGTTATGTTTCATTATTTTTCTTAACCTTCATGCCTCAAGATGATACAAAATATTATTTATGACCCCCATGATACATTAAACCACTTGTAATTTTTTTTTCATTTAGCAAAGTTTACAAGTGATAACATTTTTTTTGTGCATTCTCGCGGCTTTTAGATTCATCCCACAATTATTCCTTATTATGTGGATTTGTTCCTCCATTCCATATCCCTATGATAACCCACACAATACTAAACATGGAAACTCATGGGACACTAAGTTAGTGTCTCATAGTTTTGAACCTTAGTCACATTTGAACTTAATTTTCTCCACCGCATGGTTCCTAACGACGCCTCTTCTTTTTACATCATAGATTATAACTTGGTGGACTTCATGTTTGGTTCCATGGAATTGAATAACACTACGAATGCTATTTATTTAAGTTTATGTGAAAATTTACTTTACATGTTGCAAAGCACTAAGATTCTAATTCCCCGCTAGTTTTGCACATTATGTCCTTAATCGATTTTCCAACTTCTCCGTTGAATATAAACCCTCAGCAGTTCTCTAAATTAACCTCAACCTATGAGAGACTAATTTTGTTCCCATGGAAGATTGAATTCCTTAGTTCCACAAAAGACTAAAAACCTCCGCAAACACTATCTCCATCAAAAATCTTCTTAAGTCCCTTCTCGACGATTACTTGTTCTCAAGGGGTTAAGAGAACTGTGAAAACTACGTGACTCGCCATTAGTGTATGAATAGCTTAGTCTTACTTGAATTTCTTGAGAAAAATTACTAAGTCCATTTTTGATTAATTTTTCAAAATTTCATGGGGGCATAATTTTGAACAAAGGAATGATAGTTCCAATGCGGATACATTAATAATATAGGAGGATACAAAGATTATAACAATGGAAAATACCACGAAGGGTATAGAGGAAAAAAATCATTAGAGGTGGCTACAAATGAGGTTATAAAAGAGGTAAAGAATACCAAGAATATAATAGACGAGGGTACCAAAATAATCAAGGTTTTGGTTATCGAAATAACCAAGGAAGATAATTTCAAAATAACTAAGGAGAAATGTATTTGATATGCTCCAAAAGATAATGGAAATCAAAACTACCAATATTTATAGAAATGTTGTTAAATATAAGGAAATTATGGGAGCACCCACTTCCTAAGGATGGATTGCACATGTAAACCCAACTGTAACAAAATATATCTCACACAATGGTGGATGTCTCTTTCATTAAAATGATATGGTAAAAAAGATAAAATCTTTAGGTTTTATCCTCATTTGTATTCAATCCCTAGAAACCATAATTTACCCATGTTAAAATCATGGCCTAACCTAACACTAACTCTAAGTTACATGAAAAACATAATATAATTAAAATAATATTAACTAAGAATGCACACGCACACATAAAAATATAAGCTATGTTTAGGTACACAATGTGCCCTTCCCTAAAAGAAATTTGACCTCAAAGCTATTTAAACTTCTAAAAGAGAAAACTATTACACTATGGGAATGGAAGTCTAAATATCTACCTACTACTTGAAATATTTAACCAACCTACCACATCCAATGACTTGACTTATGATATGAATGAGAATGAGGTATTTTTTTAACTCCTTAGAATTTTTGACACATTTTCCAGGTGTTCTTGATTTCCATCCTTTCTAAGAAATCAATGATTAATTTCTCTAACTATGAATTTTAAAAATTCCAATACTTATAGGGTTATATCATCATTGGCCCTTTTATAGGTTTAAGTTCAATAATATTCCCAAACTCTTGGCTAAGTGGTAGTATCTTTGGAAGATCCTAGGAAATTTCCTTATATTTGCATAAAATATCTGAAATCACTAGGGAAGGTTCATGTGAGATAGGGGATTTCACATCCATATTATAAATATGAGCCATAAATCCAAAAATGCCCCTTCTTCAAAAAGTATTCATTTTCTTTGAATCAACAATTTTGATTTACCTTGGGGGTAAGGAATTGTTAGTTACTCATGGTTCCCTTTCTTGAATGTAAAAATATCTCTTGATGATTGGTGGAATATGTTCCCAGTGAGTATAGCCATTAAACCCCTAAAAAAACATCTACAACCCTAATATCATGTTGGAATGTTGTTTTCATTGATGTCAAGTTGATGATGTCATAGGTTATTGATGTCATGGGGAGGTTGATAAGTATTTTCATTGGTGTCATCTTGAGAAGAAATAGGTAACTATCATTGATGTCAATTTTTTGAGTGTCCTTGTTGATGCCAAGGATAATGGTCATTGATGTCATAGGTGAACATGTGAAGATTGATTGGCAATGTGTGAGAGAGACAATTTTAAGAAAAAGGTTTTTTTGAAGTTATGATAAAAGTAGGTCTACAAGAGTAGTGTTGTGTTGCGAACTTGTAGTCAAATGTTAGCATGTTTGAGTACAAGTCATTGTGTCAAGTTCTTGAGAAACCTAGCCATGATCTAATCATGGCATGTAGAGACCTTGTGAGAAAGTATAAACATAGTAGCTTCAGTAAGATAAGTGCACACATGTGTGAGAGGATGTATAAAACTGTTTGAGCTTGGGAACATGATTTAGAGTACATGGACAATACTAGGAAAGTCGGTTTCAAGGCCTAATGAGGAATGAAGATCAAGAAGTAGAGAGAAAGGTGAAGAAATTTTTCCTAATGAGGTATGATGATAATTTTTAGAGAAATTATACACATGTGAGCATGGATATAGGTGAGACATGTTATTTCAAGTATGTTGATGAAGTTTCAAGTCAAGGTTTGGAGGATTTTGTAAGATAATGAATTTTTGGCCTACTTAAGCTCATAAAATGAAGACACCAAACCTAAGAGGCAATTTCTAATGCTCATTTTCACGTGTAACCTCTGTATGGAACCCGTGCTATTGGGGATAGATGAAGAAGTGTTATAGCTAATATTTCTTAGTATTTTTGGGGGTTTAAGGTCCATACCTTTATGAATAATTGTTAACACCAAAACCACTCTTAAACCCTTCTAAAACCCTAGTAAGGACTCGATAGGAAATATATGGCTCAAACAAGCTCATAATGGATTGGATTTCCTATTTTGATGATTGGATCATGTATTGGACTCTCCTAGGTACCTCTAGGTGGTATTGAGTTGTTAGATGAGTGAGTGGACCCTACAAAAAGGCTTGTTTCTAAATATGTTGTTGTAGAAGTCAATATTTACATTGGAAAAAATAAATAAATAAATGTCTCGAGGGTTTTGGAGACCAATAATTCATGTCTATGATGATTTATGGAAATGTTTTAGTATTTAAGTGGCCTTATGAATTCAATTTCTCAAGACTAGTTCTTAAGGTGTTTTGGAAGTTTTGAGTTCTCTCGACCGTAAAGATGTTCTCGAGGCCTTATATCACAAGTTCAAGTGTCTAATAAATATGGTGATGTTGTTGAGGTCATAGAGTATCTGTCTACATGTTTTATCTTTCATGGTTGAGTGTCTCAAGGTGATACAAGGTTCATTCTTGAAGAAAAATGTTTTGGTATACATACCTAATAGGGAAGACATGCCTAATGAATAATATCATGGTGTAAAAAAACAATACAGAGCTATCCAAGCATAGAGGAGGTCAGTGAAGTTCAAGAAGTTTTTTTTGAAATGGTTTTAAGTCATGAATATGATCATGGTTGCTCAAGAAATATCATGTTGCTTCATTATGCAAAAGGACCTAGTGCAAGCGAGGTCTTCATGAGGGCTAAAGGAATAAAAGGCTAATTGATGATATGATAGAAAAAGGAGTTTATTATGTGATTATTTCATATTTTTTAGATGTTATTAGACATATGGAATGACATACCTAAATGGTTTTAGGAATGTATAACCGACATAATTGGTTTAAGTTTTTGAGTCATGTATATATATGTAAGGGAAATTTTAGGCATGTTTTGGTGGAAGTTGTTAAGTCAAAAAAGTAGCACCCTAAGATTTTTTTGATATATATCCCTACTTTTTGGCTAACATGGGATGATATCTTAAGCATAGGAATTGCATAAATGAGATCAACCTCCAGAGAAGGCTGGTTCCTCTACCTAATCCTAATGCTAAGCTACTCCTAATGAATAAAATGTAGTTATCTACTCCTATTCTAACAATCCAAGGGACCATGGAGAGAGGGAAATGCATAAAATGGAAAATCCTACACTAATAGAGGTGATAGTGTTATCACGAGAATCACAACACCCTTTATTTTATTAACATGTGTGTTTGATAAGGCAAGCAATGTGACTTGGGTAACATGGATTTTCTTGAAGGTGTGGGACCTTGCAATTAAAACAAATCTCAAGAGAAGGTTGGTTCCTCTTCCTAAAATAATGCAAAACTTACCTCTAATGAAAGGAAATCTACTGAATAATTCTAACCCTTGAATTTTGAGGGACCAAGGAGAGAGAAATACCATGAAAATGAAGAAAACCTACACTAAAGGAGGTGATAACACCAAGAGAAGGGTGTGGGAGTCTCTCCAATGAGTGAAAATGAAAGAAAATGAAGAACAGAGAGGGTGGAAGTAATCACCACAGTCTAGAAACAAAATTCACACCACCACTTCCATGAAGGCACAAAATAACATACCCTATAAGACAAATAAAATTGGCACAATACATATGCAACTGAAATGAAGAGGTAGGAGAATGCAAAGACAGAAGCAAGGGAAGAAAGATATCCACAAACTCAAATATATTGCTTCATTGATATACACAATTCATTTCATTATAAGAGAAAGGCCAGGATCATCATGCAAGATGTCTAGAATGGATGCCTACAAAACATTGGCTTTCTTGAAGCAATTTTGAATGAGCTTCACTACTATGAGAATTCCCCCTTACAAATGAGAGGATTTTACAATTTATAGATGAAAGTGGATAAGAGAGAGAAAGTGGAATTCTGCATGCATGCCTTCACCCACCTACCAAATGCAATAATTAATTTTATGTATCATGGGACACCATCACATCCCATCCCTCTTGTACCCTTTCTTACTAGAGAAGAAATTGGCCTCCATGCTCCATTAATGGTGGTAGACGGCTCTATATTGCATTTGAGTAAAAGAGAAAATTTTCAAATTTTTACAACATTTCCCTCACCAAAATTGAAAATTAGAGGTGCTGATTTGTAGATATCTCTGATACCTTTCCAGAAAGTCCAATTTTGTCCAAGACGGAGCTCCCATTGAAAGTTATGGCCATTTGAAGTTGTGTAGTTTTGCGGGAAACCAGGGGGTCACTGCTTATTAATTCTCCTTCATTATGGAAATTTGACCCCCAATTACTCCTACTTGTCCATTAGTCTTCTCTAACTTCTTTACTTCATGTTTTTGAGAATTCAATTAGTGTCAATTTACTTGCACTACTTGAATTGGTCTCTTCCTTCTTTATGGGGTTTAGGTGTGTTACTATTTGTGCAGGGGTGGTGAGCCAACTCGTCACCCAACTCACATCCTTATATGTGATGTTTACAACCACTTGTACTTTGCAAATCGGGCCCATTTTTCAATACTTTGACCTATCATTGACTGTAACATTCCTTTTCCTTCCCCCGAGCTCTTCTTGTCAGATTTTTGAGTGCATTTGACTTGATGATCGAGCTCTTTGCCATGTAAGACTTTGCATTGCTAAATACCGCTCCTCATAACCCACCGAGATCAAGTCCTAGTCTCCACAAAAACCAATTTGTATTGGTCCAAAAATCACCCCTTATATTAGGATTCAACATTACTTGCGCTTGGATTGTGGTTTTCTCTGAATGCAAGACATACCTCCCTCAAAATCCACTTAGCATGTGAGATAACTTGCTCACCCTTTCGCATGGTTCATGACTCATTTTACTCGGTGTTTACACTAACTTATGCTTAGTAAAAGGAGGGGGAATTAATTGTAAGTAACCCCCAATATTAACATAACTTGCTGATGATTTCACTCCAACTCCATCCCTAACTCCATCGAGATCAGCCCTAACTCCATCCCCTCTCCCCTATCAACTCCACGATACCGCCCTCGCTACCATGGCTGACTCGGACCAGTTGTTCCTTCACCTAGCTTATTGGTCAAGATTTTCATCTACCTCGGATAAAATTTCCATGCCATCATTCAACCCCTAAGTTATGTGACCCATCCTCTAACCTTTTTCCTCACCGAATAACGATCTTCCATTCATTCATCATCGACACCCACAAATTCTTCCCCGAGCCCTCTAGCGATTGACTCATCCTCACCACGGCCAACTCAACCTTTCATTCAACTATGCACCCTTTATGTAAAGTTGACTCATCCATCATAACCATCCCACCAAGAAACCCGATGAGTTACTCGGTGTTCACACCGTGACCCCTTCCCGTGTTTAGGTCACCCATCTAGCTATCTCCAACTCCCGGTTGCCACATCCATTTCCTCCCACTCGACCAACTCAGCCCATTCACCTTACCCTTTTGTGTTCCACCCCAACTTGAAGAGCTAGGAGATCTCACCAATATCTCCACCGATGCATCCCCAATCAATTCACCTAGTTTAGCAAACTAACTCACCGAGCCCTTCACCTAGCTCACCCTTCCATCCAATCACCAAGCCACTACATGCCAACTCACTAGGTGAGTCCCCGCTAATTATCTCACCGAGTAGATCTCGTGAGCTACTTGGTGAGCTCACCTCAATGCTCACCCCTGTAGATTGATTGAGCTATTTTCTTGCTCACCCACTAGCTCGGTCGAGTTGGTTGGGATTCGACTAAACTTTGACCCCATGACCAAATTTCCTGAATTTTGCATTTTTGGGAAAATTTTCAGACTCGGGGATTATATATATGACAATGAGCTACTTAGGGATATTTTTCTATCTTTGGCCATTCTTTCCCATTTTGGTTGCTGCGAGTGGTCCGATAGAGCCTTTTCCTCTTCTCTAACCAATCTCTTAGGCTTTGAAACCTAGAAGAGGAAAAAATACTCTTAATGCCCCAAATACTTGAATATGCTCCTGAAATGTGGAAATCTTCCTGGAACCTAGGTGAATTTCCTTGATGGCTTGTTAGGTTCTAAAGTCCAGGCCTCCTAGTTGTCCATTTCACCCTGGGGTGAAAATGAAAAATAATTTGTTCACTCATGGGGCCATCTCGCCCGCCAGTGGTGTAGACCAGTTGCCTTGAAGAATACATTGGGCATGGATTCCTCTGAAGTAACACATAAATGATCCTATCTTAAAAACTTACAACCCGAACTATTTGAACACTACCATAATTGTAATCGATGTTTGCATTTTCCAAATAATAATAATATTTTCTAAAAAAATTAGGACATTGGAAAATTATGTCAAAACTGAATTTCCACCTCATTCCTATAAATATGATCCATAGGGCTGCATGATGAACACCTGAAACTATCTCAACATCTAATTCTTGTCATCATAAAGCACACAAAAACTGATTTATTGATAGGATAAGGCATTGCAAGACTTGTAGGCATGTGCTACTTTGGGAGAAAATTTAGGACTACTGCTAAAACTAGTTTCCTTCCTTTCATAGGCTTCTTGAAACACTATTGGAGGCGGGGCTGTTCGGATGGACTATATTTTGATTATTTTATTTCTTTGCAAGGGTAGTAGAAGCTTAGTTGTAGTTGTTCTAGAGGGATAAGAGACTAAAAACACTGAAATTGTCCCTCAACTAATTTTTTGTTGCTTTGAATTTGTATGTTATTGAGGATTGCAACTACTTCATGCAACTATGAGATCCTTTCTAACAACTTCTAGGGAACATGATGTACTATGCTTGGAGCAACCATGAATAAAGTCTATGTACAAAGAGACAAATCATACCTACCTCAAATGAAGCATGAATAATGTGCACAATCACTTCTTTTGATGAAAGGAAACCTATTTCTACCCTACACTAACTCGAAGCAAGGAATACTTAAAAAAACATCTAAATGGAAATGAGAAGTAAATCCTGTCCTTAGCCTTTTGGACCATGCAACTGATTTGGCAATGGACATGGTCATGCACATGAGTGAAAATTGATATTAAGGTAACTTTCCACCCAACTTGCCAAAGTATCAACATCAAACAAAGACGATACCTCCTCAAGCCACTTACTTGTTTTGATCCTGGAGGCTTTGGTGTTAACCTTTTTACATTGAGACTCATCCTCATGCTCAAAAGTAAGCATGAATGGCTATGGCTCCTCCTTGGATCCAATGAAGACAAGTATATGATGGGGCAAGGTCTGATCGGCTGAGTTTTCTTGCTACTTTGAACTTAAAACTTCAACAAGGAAGTCTTTTTACTTTGAAATTCCTAGAAAATTTTACTTGTTTGTGAGCTTATTTTCTTAATGTGGTTCATCTACAAACAAATGATCTTCTGCATTGATGATTGGTATGAAAGTAGTGTCATATTTGTTCTCTCCTTCCTCCATGTCCGGTGTGAAACTTGGAATATTAAATTCCTCCAATATTGGTTCAAGAGGACTGTTTGAAGAAAAAGACACTCTTGTGTGTCCTCCTGCATGGCAACATGCTCTTGGTGTTGAAGAATGAATGATGAAGAAACAAAGGTTATGATTTCCATAGGATCTTATCCATCAAAGCACTCTTCCAAGTCAAATAAACATTCAAGCTCTTCATTGTCCCGTTGTGCCAAAGGTTCTCCTTCTTCCATGATGACCTATAAATTTACAACTTGTTCATTATGTGTAACTTCATCTTCAAACATGAATCTTATGAGCTCAAACTTGTCCAAAACTTAGATTTTTGGAGAGATGAAGTGGGAGAGATCCCAAATTTTTGTGCAACCTTTGCTCATTACTTAAGACCTATGAATTTTCTTGATCTCCTCCATGTGATCTTATTTATATGGATTTGGAGCTGATTTTCCCTCCTCCTCTACTGATTATATAGCTAGTGAATAATCAACCACTTTTGTAAATATAGTGCTGGTATAAACATTACACTCGAGCACAATGATTCTTGATCTTCTTCTTGTTCTTTTTTAGCTCTATTGCTACAAAAATAAAGTTTTCCCCTCTTGTTCTCCAACCTTGACCTCCTCTAAAGGCTTAACCATCAAGGGAATTTTGTCAATTCCAAATCCTAAATCATAACTTCTCAAATTTGTAATCATTTATTCTAAGTTGGGCCCCCTTTCTTATTGTTCCTCTTAATTGGATTTGTGAGTTTCTTCCCAACATGGATTTGGGAATGCAAGAGGAGGGTTGGGTTGGGTCACAAATGATTTTGGAATTGTTTGTGATGGAGGAAGAGGGTTTACGTGCTGCTCTTGAGGATGGGACTTGGGTTTAGAAGGGAAAATGGTAGAAAAATCAAGATGAGGTGGGAGATTAGGAGATGGAGAAGTGGATTCCACACTACGAGTAGCATGTGAGAAGCTTGAGTTATAACACTCTAGATGAAATGATGTAGATGGGGAAGGAGAAAAGGAAAGACTATGAAATGGTGGTGGAATTACCCATTGACAAGGTTGTATTACATCAAGCTCATAAGCTTCCATCTCCTCATCCCATTTTGCAAGTTGGGGCATCATTTCAACCATGAAGTCAAACTTCTACTTTGAGGGATGTAGTGTCTTGGCATAGGTCTAACCCATGGAAAAGGGTCCTTGAAGCCAATTTTGAATGTCTTCATTTGGGTCAGTAGCCTGAATGCACCATAATCGCCTCCATTTCTTGAATTTTCTCCTGAAAATCAATGTTCTCCATCTAACCGATGTCACCACATGCATATCCTGTTCTTGTACAACTCCATAGCCAAACTAATTCTAATATTTATCATAGGGATAAGCATAATAATTTTGAATATGATCATAGAACTAATCAGTAGGAGTTGTGAAGTACATTGGAGGTGTATTGCATTACTACGAAAGTGTGAATCCCATGAGGGAAATGAATTCATGATTGCACAACTTCATGAATGGAAGAAAGTGAAAAGATATGGAAAGAAAAATGGATGGAAATTGATGGAATGAAATTATACAACTTAGAGAATGGGTTGGTTGGATCAATGGAGTTTCCAAATGTGTTTCGGGTTTTGGAACTTGGATTGCTTAAGTCTTTCAATTTTTGCAGCTTGAAGTAAGTTCTCAACATAAAGTAATCAACATTTCTTGAAGTAATAGCTTAACTTGGAACAATTGGAAAAATTAAATTAATCGAGTTTGGAAGTCCAATTACTTAAGTTTTCCAAATTATCCCAATATGAATTAAGTCTTTAAACTTATCATGATTTGAATTAAGTCCTCTTATTTGAAGTAGTCAAATTACTTCTTCTTCTTTACTTATTAAAGTTTTGAGGTGAAATTACTTAAGTCTTCCAACTTAACCCCTTTCAAAGTAAGTCTTCCAACTTGAAGTAATAACACAACTTACTTCTTCTTCTTTCTCTTATCTGTATTTGGAGATGCAATTAATTACTCCTTATTTCTTTGATACTTGGACTACTTATTACGCATGCTTACGCTCAGTGCTGATTACTTATTCTTCTTATCACGGTTTGGACTTCGATTACTTGGAAGTAATGCCAAGTTAGAACACCGATTACTCCTCCTTCCTTGCAAAGTCTTGAGATCTCATTACTTCAATTTCATTCTTGCTACAAAGCATCCAAAACTACATTTTTTTCAAAGAACACATCAACTCAAAGAAAATGGAAATTGTGAAATACACTCTGCTAAATATTTTGATTTCAATGTTCTCCCATTGGGGATGTCAAAACTGTTATCACTGAACCACAAAACCCTTCACTCTATGAAGTGTGTGTTCCTAAGCTACCGGTGTGATTGGGTAACATGGGTACCATCTCTCAAGTTGTGGGACTTGCAAACTTGAGATGGACCTTCGAGAAAGGTTAGTTCCTCTTCCTAATCCTACTACTACAACTACTCCTAATGCAAGAAAAACACCTAACTACACCTATCCTAAAAATTCCAAGGAGACATGGAGAGAGAGAGAGAGAGAGAGAGAGAGAGAGAGAGAGAGAGATTGTATGAAAAGGGAAATCCTACACTAAGGGGTGGTGATAGCACCAAGAAAAGGGGTTGTTGGACAAGCTTGATGCCTAAAAACAAAGAGAGGTGAGCATGGAGAGGATGGAAATACATCACAAACCAAGATAATACACATAGTACACCATTTTTAAGTTAGCACAACCAAATATAAGCATGCAATGAGAACAAGATATGCATAGTTACCTACAAACATGAAGAAAGGAAAGAAAAACAAGAAGAACTAATGGAAGGATAGAGAAGTAATCACAACACATTAATTTTATTGCTCCAAGAGTATGCACAATACATCACTATAGTAGGGAGAGGAAAGATTCATCATTACAGAGCCCAAACATGGAGGCTAGAAGCTTTAAAACATTCTTACATAGAATAAGAAGGGAGGGAAATACCAAATTATGTCCAACTCCTTTAAAAATGTGCTCCTTTATAATTTATAGAGAATGTGAGGAGAAGAGAGAAAGTGGAATTCTCGGACGCATGTCTTCACCCACATACTAAATGCAATAATTGTTTTTATGCATCATGGGACACCTACACGTCTAAACCCTCTTGTACCATTGCTTACTATAGAAGAAATTGGCTGTAGGATCCATTAATGATGGTATCTAGGTGTATAGTGAATTTGAGTGTAGGAAATTCTTTTTCCATTTTCATTACCTTTCCTTCACCAAAATTTAAAATTAGAGTTATTTCTGTATAGAGGGCTCTGAAACCTTTCTCGAAAGTCCAATTTTTTCCAAAATGGAGCTCCCAGCTGTAAGTTATGGCCATTTGAAGTTGTGTAATCCTCAAGGGAAACCAAGGGGTCACTTCTTATTAATTCTCCTTCATTGTGGAAATTCGACCCTCAATTACTCCTACTTGTCCATTAGACTTCTCCAACTTCTTTACTTCATGTTTTTGAGAAGTCAATTAGTTCCAGTTCACCGCACTACTTGACTTGGTCTCTACCTTCTTTGTGGGGTTTAGGCGTATTACTATTTATCTGGGGTAGCAAGCTAGCTCGCCACCCAACTCACCTTTGTTAGGATTGTGGAGTTTAATTACTTCACAAATAGCTTTCTTTACATATTATTGGTTACGAACTAGTGTCGGTCGGTGTAATCATCGTCGGTTAGCATAAGAACCGACATCGATCGATAGATGAACCACCGTTGGTTAGGAGAACTGACATCGATTACCCGTGTAGGAGTGTTTTAATTCACTCTTGGGAATTATTTCTATTTTTAGCATTAAAATATATCTATTGATTGTAATTGCATGGCTAAGTGCCCTAAGTTTACAAAAGACTATATAAGCATGAAATCTAGGGTTTAAAAGGTGAAAAAGAGAAGGATTGAATTAGATCCTTGACTCTCCTAGATTGAGAGGATGAAGAAGAAGAAGAGAAAGAAAGAACACATTACATGAAAATAGAGTCTCCATGGAGAGGAGCTGGATAAAAGGAAATAGTAGGTACATCTCGAACGATGAGAAGAGGGTAACATCTTCTCTTTTGTATTTTCTTTATATAGTTATTGTCTCATTGTAATAGTTTGCATAGTATTGAAAGCACATAGAGTTTATTCTTGTAGATCCACATGTTGGTGAGATCATGTATTATAGATCTATGTAGATCTAGTATTATATTCTTATATCCACAAGTTTTCAGATCTTGTAGTGTAGATCCATGAGATCATATTGTATTGTTGATCCATGTAGATCCAGCTATTGTAGAGGAGGTTGTCTTCATGTTTGCATAGGTTATGCATGCAGTGATGGAGAGGCATACTTACTTCTTGGTTCATAGTCATAGTTGCATATATGGTAGACCCATGTGAGAGGTCTTGTTTGTAGATCCACAGAGAACTTGGTAGCAGTTCAAAGAAGCAGTAGTTCCTAGTTATGTGAGATCTGCTGGTGGTGGTTAGAGGCACAATTGTAGTGCACTCATGGAGATCTGTTTAGAGATCTGGAGGAGAGGAGATACTCTTGGAGAGATGCATTGTACTCTTGTATTAAAGAGTTAGTTTGTACTCTTGTTGTATTATATATATGAGATCTCTATCTTTTGGTGGACATAGCTCACATTGGGTGAACCACGGTACATGCTTTGTGTTATGTGTGTGTACGTTGTTTTGATTTGGATTATTATAGTTTATACTTCCACTGCTATAGATTTTGGGTAATTTTTTAGATCCTTTGTGCATTATTTTGTTTGTTATTAAATCATAGCACAATTATGTAGTCCTGAATTCCCAACAACCTCCTTTTATGCGGTGTTTGAAACCACTTCTTATTCGTAACTCAAGGCCTATTTTGCAAGAATTTGACCTATCATTCACTATAACACACCTTTTCCCTATGCTTTGAACCCTTCTTGTTGGTGCTTTGAGCACCTTTGACTTGATGATCGGGATCCTTGCTATGTAAGACTACATCTTGCTAAATACCACTCCTCATAACCCACCTAGCTCAATTCTTACCCGCCACGAAAACTACATTATATTGGTCCAAAAAATTTCCCTTTACATCAGGTTTCAACATTACTTGTGCTTGAATTTCATTTTTCTTGCAATGCAAGCCTTACTTCCCTCAAACGCCACTTACCACGTGAGATAACTTGGTCACCCTTTGCACAGCCTCAAGAATCCTTAGACTTTGTGTTTACACCAACTTATGCTTAATCAAATGGGGGAATTAATTACAAGTAATCCCCCTAGATTACTGTAACGTGCCGATGATTTCACTCTGCACCGAGTTTGGTAAAGAGATCGATCCTAACTCCATCCCCTTAGCCCCGTCAACTCCACGATACTACCCCCGCCGCCATGGTCGACTTAGCCCCGTTGTTCCTCCACCTAGTTTGCTGATTGAGATTTTCATCTTTGTGGGATTAAATTTCAATGCCATCATTTAACCCCATGAGTTCTATGACCTAAACTCCAGCCTTTTACCTCATCAAACAATGAGCTTCCATTCATTCATTGCACAACGCCCATGAATTCTTCCCCGAGTCCTCCGGTGATTGAATCGGCCGCACCTCACCAAATCAGCCCTCTATTCAAATATACTCCCTTTATGTAAGTTTACTTGGCCATTATAATCATCCCACCAAGCAACCCGATGAGTTACTTGGTGCTCACAAAGCAGACCCCTTCCCGTGTTTAACTCACACATTGAGTTATCTCCAACTCCCAACTTCCACATCCATTTCCTCCCACATGACCGATTCAGCCCATCCACCTTACCTCGTGATGTTTTACCCCAACTTGGAGCTAGGATAGATCCATGATCTCTCCAAAGTGATGCGACCCATGATCAATTCACCCATCTCGGTGAGATAACTCGCCGAGCCCTTCACCTATCTCACCCCATCATCCAATCACCGAGCCACTACATGCCAACATGTTGGGTGAGTCCCACACCACTCAACTCACCAAGTAGATCGGCAAGCTACTCGGTGAGCTCACCTCTAATGCACATCCTCGTATCTCAACCGAATCCCAATTTGGTTGGGATTCGGACTAAACCTTGACCCCACAATAACATTTCCCCTAATTTTTCCATTTTTGGGAAACTTTTCGAGAATCGGGGATTATGGAGATGAAAATGAGCTAGGGGCTATTTTTATATCTTTGGCCATTCTTTCCCTTTTTGGCTACTGTGGGGCCCACTAGAGCCTGTTCCTCTTCTCTAATTGAGTTCTTAAGCTTCGAAACCTAGAAGAAGAAGAAATCCTCTTATAGCCCCAAATCACTGAATATGCTCCCAAAATGTGGAACTTTTCCTGCAACCTAGGTGAATGCCCTTGGTGGCTTGTCGAGGTTGTTAAGTTTAGGCCTCATATTTTTCCATTTCACCTGGGTGAAAATGGATAACAAATAACACTAAGAAAAGGGGTGGAGAGACACTCTTAAATGAGGGAAAATGGGAGAAAATGATGAAAGAGAGGGAAGACATAAGTGCCATAGTCTAACACAACCTTGAAACCATCATATCCATGAAACAAAACAGATCTAAACCTACAAGGAGAATAAAATATGCACAAAAACTTGCAATATGCAATGAAAGGAAAGAAAAAAATCAATAGAACACAACTAGGGCAGAAAATAGCCACAAAACAAGTATTTTATTGCTTTAAAAGATGCACAATACATTACAATGAAGGTGAGAGGCAAGTTTCACCATGCATAAGCTCAAATCTAAGGCTTATAGCTCATACACACATGTGCAACACTTGAAAGAGAATGCACAAGAATTACAAAAATGTCCAACATTACAAATGAGCCTCTTTTTACATTATATAGAAATGGAAGAAAAAGAGAGAGAATAGAGAGAAATTCTAATTTCCTTGTAACCACCACCAAGGTGTATGAAATATCTAAGAAAAATGATGGGCAGCCTGCCAAAGCCACCCCTTCATGATATTTTTCTTGCTAAAGAAGAAAATGACACCATACCTCATTAATTCTTGTTAGTTCACTACACAGAACTGTTATTTTTAATGATGAAGACATTTCCCATTTTTTCACCAACCTAACCTCATATAAATTAAAAAATCTAGTTTCGTGGTGTGGAGGATGTTGGGAGATTTCTAACAATATAAAATTTCCAAAATTTTGACAATTTAGGTGAAAGTTATACCCATTTTAAATTCGAGGGGATTGGGGGTTGAAACTGGTTCCCAATACTTCATTACAATCCATAATTAATTTATTATTTCCTTTGTAGTGTGGGGATTTTGGGATTTTTTGGTATAAAGAGAACTCGAGAGCAAGGGCTGATTATTCCTTATATCTTTGCATTGTTTGCCTTGTACCACCTGCCTCCTTTTTATTGTAGATTTTACCACATTTTGGGAAACCTTTACTCTATGAGAACCATTCATCCCACACTATTAGTTCCCATGACATGTTCCCCACCCAAAAAAAACTAATCCTTTTGTTCTTTGGGTTGGCTCCCATTGTGGGAACAAAATGTTCCCATGGAAATTGTTCTGCTTGACCGCATAGTTCCCACAACTCGTCCTTAACCCACAATACATTGCACCCCTAAAATTTCTTTTATTTGTAACTTTATTAGGGATGCAGGGAAATTGTGCCTCTGAATAACTTGTACCTTGTGTACTTCTAAAACCCAAAAAACCCACAATGGTCTATAAATGACAATTTTCCCCATTTTTTCTTAGTTTTATTGGCTAAGTATGGGAATAAGGAGTTATGCAAAGGAAAGGGGAAACCTTAAGACACTTCAATTCTTCATTTTACTAGTTATACCCTTGTCCAAGCTAAGATAAAGTGAAAGTTAGCAAAATTACCTTGGGGTGAATTTTGGATAACAAATTTGTGTGCATGAGTGAGCAATATTGCTTGATAGGTGTAAAAGTTATTGTAGACCATAAGGAGTGAGCCTATTTTGAATATTTGAAGATGGTTAGGATATGAGAGTGAATTTGTTTTTTCCCATGTCAAGGTGAAGGATATTGATTAGTGAAGAAGCATATCATGGAAGTTTAAGAAGTGATCAAGAGAAGAAGAGGAAAGATATGGTCATCATTTTTTTATCAACTCTAGATGGAAGGTGAAAAATATTCAAAGGTGGATAAGTTAGTACTGAGTCACTTAGGGAGTTTTTTCTTCCTTACAAGTGGGTGCTTCTAAAACCTTAGGGAATTGGTACTTCCTTACAAGTGGGTGATTTCTAAAACCTTGTCAATTAGGTGTTTAGCAATTTGGGGTCGGTGCTCCATGTGGATTTGATGCTTCACTAAATCTTGATTTTTGTTTTATAGGACAGTTTTCCAAATACAGAGATCAGTGGGTTTTATTCCCTTTAAGTGTTTCCCACTTATATATGTGTGTTCTATATTTCCTTACGTTCTTGTGAATGTATTTTCATGTATAATAATCTCACTATGGTTAATATGTGTTGAATGATTTCTTTGATGATTCATGTAAGTTAATATAATTGAAAGGAAAGTTCTTAAGAACATTGATTCACCCATTGCCTCTTAGTGTATTGTACTTCCAACATATCGAATACATAAAATTTATCTTTGAGCACTTAAAATGTCACTAAAATCTCAACATTATGGAATATTCCTATACATTCAATACTTCGTGTCATGGAACTGAATTGGAAAAATATCAAAAGTGTCTAAATGGAGACCTAATATTTGGACTTGTTTCTTATCTAGAATATTAAGAGTACTTCCCAAATCAACCATGACCAAAACTTGGGATTTATTAATAATAAAAAAATTTGAATGTGTCTAAATGGTCCATCCCTATCATCACCGAAGTGACATAGACGGTTCCCCCAATTATATTGTGGATGGAGATAGATCTTCAGGTTCACATCCTAAAGTGGGATTCTAGAGGGATTCATCATTATTTGACTTTGAACCTATCTCGAGAGGGATATACATATTTTTCCATAAAAATAGTTTTCTTTTGGTTAAAGACATGACCTCAAATCCATAGTTCTAAAAACCTATGACATGGGTTTATAACTATAGTTGTAGGAGGAGATTCATGACTAGGGTCTTTACCTTTTTAATCCAAATTAAAATATATATGGTTGGTGGTTCCTACCATTTTAATTTTTAGGGCATCAATATGTTTTTTAGCTCTTCTATCTATGATAATGGCCTTTTAAAAGGAGTTAGGTTCTAACATCCTTACCTTAGTTCAAATATCATCCGCAAGATGGAAATATAAATCTTCCACACAACCTTTGAATAAATCTTATCCTTCGAATCCAAAACTTGAATTTTTTTGTATACTCCTCCATAGACATATCATTCTAAAATAGGAACATCAACTATCTATCATATGGTTCATCCCAGGATATGATAAGATATCTTATTCAAATATTTAAAAAGTCTAATAAATCTCCCTTTGGATTCATAGAAACTCATAGCTCCCAAGTGTGGGAAACATCATCCAAATGTTGAAGAGACACAATAAATTTTTCCTCTTAATTCCTAATACTTTTGATTTCACTTTTTTAGGTGAAACTTACCATTTTAAATTTAGAATGTTTTAATTAACATACATAAAAATGATGAATAATGTTATAGGTGGATATTATGATTTAATTAACTTCCAACATTAATTACACAAATCAAAATAATTATTTTCAAAGTGATTTTTGATTTGACAACTATCGAAATAAAAGGAAAAAGTGCAGTTAGATGATTATGTCCAGATTTGGAATATTCGGGTGGTATGAGTAACGAGAATAAGAAGATTTGGAACTATAAATTCTTCATTAATGAAAATGTGACATGAAAATAAGCTTGGTCAAAACCGTACACCTTAGTGTATAGCAACTATATAGTCCTAACCCTTATGTACGGTCTTGGACCTACTTGGAATCAACATTTATAACTTTATGAGTGCTTCACCTACTTTTAAATGTATGTCATTGTCTATCATTCTTTTTCAAGAACCTTTATAATGGATCTATAAACACTTCTCAAACCCTCAAACGCTTGTAGTATAAGTATTTATTATAAAACAAAGTTAAGTTGGTTGTGGGTACCTCTATGCGCCATCGACATTACCACTACTATAAAGAGGGATCAAACCACACATCAATATCCTAGCATGTGATATCTATTATAGTGCAATCTAAACTTGACAACCTTTCTTTGACAATACTTCACTTGAGTTTCACACCTACTCAAATTCAAAGGAAAGGTCACTTTTCTTGCTTGTAGAATGAATATGAAGACTCATAGACCTAGAAGGATACTTCATACTAGTAGAGGGTTCTTCTTTAATATATGTGCATGAGTTATTTCAAAGTTTAGGGTTCTTTGAGTGCATTTAGTTCTTACATTTTCATGTAGAGTTCATAAAGTGCCAGGTCCCTAAATGAGGTATGATTTACTTGATTATATATGCTTTTGAAAGTTATTATGTCATGAAATTCTGAGCAAAGGGGTATATTTGTTCATATGAATGTTATGGAATTGAAAGAATTAGTTCAAAACATGTCTATCCAAAACTGTACAATAGGGTCAATATGTAATTCTACGTCCCGACCAAAAAAATATTTTTGAATAGGAGGGAGAAAAGTATAATATAGTTTATGGGCCTAAGAAGGATTATTTCTAGGTGTATTTTATATAATTATATTTCAGAAATTGATGATAGCAAGGTGTGAAAAGATGAGAAGGTGCAATTTCTATCAGGGTGTACTAAGAAAGAGTGAAGAGAGTACATTTGTCCATACAATTTGGAAATGTTAAGATCAACAACGTCAAAGTATAGTGTTGGTGAAATAATTTGTTGTGTTGCAAATTATTGAGTTTTCAACAATGGTCATGAGGCTAATTACCTCATTCTTATCTATGGGGAGGCTCCTATTATTCAATGTAAAATAACCTAGAGCTATGGATGGATGTTAATACGGGAATAAAATAGAAATACTTCACTAAACTGTGGAAAATGCTTGTAAAAGGCACAAGGGAGGAATTTGTAGCGAAGAAAGGTAAAGGGGATTTGAGAAAATAAGGAGAGATAAGGTTATTGTTGTGGGTATGCTTATAGAGTTAACATACAATAACCATAGTTGTTCCACATTCAATTATAAAAACACAACTATGTAAACAAGAATTAGACCAATAAATCGTAGACATAGAATTCCATTGACTCATTTATCAAAGGCACATACACCTTTCTTGGTTTTACAATATTATCATGTATGAAAAGTTGGAAAGAGAGAGTAGAGGAACATAAAACAAGAAATAGAAGAATTGCAACTTTAATTGTTTGTTGTAGAAGTGGTAATCTCAATAACAAATGTTCAATCAACAATTGCCAAACCTTTGGAATGGAGAATCCATTCCAGTTTATAGAATTACTAATTATCTCTTCATCTACCCCCTACATGAATGTTCACTTATCACCATAACTTGTGACCCTTGATTTTGCTAGAAAGTGTGTCTTTTTCTTGAAAGTGAGAAAGGACTCTTACAGTGTTGAATTAAAGGTTACTTAAGTGAATATGAAAAAAATAGCAAAAAATTACATTCTTAATTAAAAATTAGAATACAGAGAGAGATAGAGAGAGAGATAAGGGTTGAATGATCTAATGAAGATGAAGATTTATATGATGGATAAATTTCTAATTTGAAGAATGGTGATCAAAATTTCCTCATTCTGCAAGATGCACAAACACTCCATACTACTTGAATGAGTGTTTAGGAACACTATTGTGAATGACATCGATGGAGTTGAGGATGATTTAGCATTCTTGTACACATGGTGCCCCACATGAAGATCACATATTTACTCTTATGAACTCTAGAGAAATTATTGAATTAAATTATATTTGGGATGCCTACATACCTTATTACGCATATACTTTTGATGAGATGATTTATTAATTCTTCACACATGGTGATCTTGAATTCCTTGATATCTCAATTAGCTCACTTAAAATTTATCCCTAGAGAGATGATGGAAAAATTAAGACATGGTGACTCTCAACCTGTTTAATGAGCTTAACATTTCAATCTTCACTAAGATGAAACCCTTTTTATCTTCATAATTCACTTCCTCGATTGAGATGCCACTTGAGTGGAAACATGCCTATGACATCTAGACAACCTTTTGATCAATTTGCTTCCTGTGGGAATGGAAATATTTCTCTAGATGGAATGATTGACCTCTGAATGGAGATTGATAATGAGTTACATGTTTTGACCTCTAAATTACATTGATACACCTAAAATTCTAGATCCTTCGACTTGCAACATGAGATCTTGTTATCAATCACAGATCAAGTGTTTAGAAAAACTTCACGAGTTACACATTATTTTAGATGACTTCCATTATTTATCACATAGAGAGTATTGATGAGTTTTAATTTTCATAGAGCTCTTGACTCTCAATGAAGCTCTTGACTATTTTACAACTCATTGATGACATCATAATGTTCCCAGTTTTACCTACTAAACCTTGATGTGTTTTGATATGTTCTTTAACACAAATGTGATTAAAAATTATGCTTTAAGATCCTTTGAAAGATTAGGAGGCTTAATTTTATTTTTAAGCCATTAAACCTCTTCTTTACCTTGTGTTGATGGCAAAAAGTAACAATATGAGTGAAAATAGAGCCACTTGTAACTTTCTAGGGTCAAATATGAAACTTTCTATTTTTAGTAGGTGGGGTCAAGAGTTGCTATTTTTAGAATTTCTAGAAATTTTACACAATCCTTTTTCCCTAGATCTCCTAATCCACTTAGGTTACTCTCATTGATGATGATTTTATATTTTTAGAAATTTACTATTTTGGAACATCTTGTTTTTACCAAATTTTTATTTTTAGAAAGTTATCCGATTAACCTTGTTTGGTGTTTCTCACTTTGTTTCTCGATAAAATGAATGTTGAGGATTTAAAATATTGGGAAAAAATATATTTTAGAATAAATTTTTTTTATAGAATTTTACTTATCAGTGTCGATTGCAATGAAAACATTGTCACTGTGTTAGAATCTGTATCAAGATCTCGTGCTCCAATTTTTCACTACTTTCCATATGCTAGAACTCTTGGAAATAAAAAAGAAAACTTTATAGAATTATATTTCATATTGATGTATCAAAAATCTAGGGTATCATAGATTTTTCTATCATAATCATCCCAAAGGATTTATGGAGGAAAACCATTGGCCAAATTTCATCGGAATTAGATTCACGGTTGGAGAGATGTGAGAAAATATTATTTTCAGAGGTAATGGATGTTCTAGGAAAATTTGAGCAGCATGACTAGTATAAATTGGTTTTTATTAAGAAATTACAACAACAAAATGGAGGAATGGAATCATGTGCATAAGTAATGACCAAAAATGGTGTTTTAATGTGTTTTATTTCACTTCCGTATCATCCTCATAAATATGGTTTAACCATGGGTCGAGGAGGGTTAATGTGAGGTTTAAATATGGTTTTCATGGTAAATTGGGGACATATGGGATAACTTGGGATCCCAAGTGCGCTATGAAGAAATATGAAGACAAGTGGAAGTACTAGGGTGAAGATAAGTGAGATGGAAGAGTTAGGAAAACATCCTGCAGAGTATGGAAAGGTCACATGAGTTATCGGAGCTGGTGTTTGGGATTGAGTGCACTTTATTATCCCCTCTATCCACTTGGATAGTGGGGAAAATGGGGACAAAAATTATACCCATGGGGAGATTGTTTGAATGTTGGAGTAAGAAGGGTTGAGTGGTTGAGAATAAGGGTATGAAAAATCACCTATGGATCCTAGCGGAGGTCATGCGAGTGTCCGGATTAAAATGAGAATAGGGTGTACTTTTTTATCTCCTATGTCCCCTTAGGGACATGGGGGATAGAAGGGACACAAAATTATGCCCAAGGTGAGGGAGCGTGTGTTCAATTTTGTGTCCCCTATATCCCCCTTATCCTAGGGAACAAATGGGACACCTCGGACACTAGGTGCTCAAAAGTGAAACTATGGGAGGAGTATAAGTACGAACGTTTGTTTCTATCATGTCCCACATGTTGAAACCTATCTTGATGTTTTTTTATCGATGACATGGTGTATTGATGGAAAAGAGTGAGTGATGAAGTTTAATCTCTTCAAGGGAATTAAATTGATTGGTAGTGCATCCAAAAAGTGGTTTAGTTCCTTCATAAGGTGGTTTCAATGTGTCTTCTTGAGTAGAAATGGTGGTTTTAGGGTGTTTAATGCTTGGTTGGGGTGGTTGGTGCCCACTGGAGGTATGGAGATGCTTGGTGTACACTTCTTAGGTGTCCTATAAGTCTGAAATGATGTTTTGAGTGTGCAAGGTTTTCTAGAATGATCATCAAGTCAAGTATTGCAAGTAATGGTTGGAACTAGCCCATTTAGGCCTAGTTCAAGGACCTAATGATATGTATGAAGCAAAATTAGGCCATTTCAAGCCAATGAAAGCATGGGAGGTGTTTAGGAACATTGTCTAGAGTCCTCATATGAAGCCACATGTCATAAACCATCACTTGGAGGAAAATTTGGGGTCTTTCTTATGACTACCCTTGAGAACAAGCAACATAGACATGGAAAAATGGGTCTATTCATTATGGTATAAACTCATTTATGAGAAAACAAGGTGTTGGGCATGTGTAGGAAGGTGTTATACACACTGAATTTTGGTATCCATTGTCCTTTGTTCCACATTCTCACTCCTTTACCATATTTCACATACAGATCTCTCTTCCTATTCAAATTATCCTTTCCCTCCGAATCCCATTTATTCAAATTTACAACTCTCTTATCTTATCCCATCATCATTTTTATTCCCTCCGATTCAACCTTAATCCCATTTAAATCAATCCTTAATCATATTTAGTATCCTAATCACATCCCATTTACTATCCCTAAATCTATCCACCAATCCTTTTTATCCTCCCTAAGTAATCCTTTTTATCATCCCTAGGTTATTATCTACCCTAATTCAATTCATTATTATCCCCCAACTACCTTTTATCCTCCCTAAGAAACCTTAACCCACATTAATCAATCAAAATCATAATATCACCCCTTTTAGGTCCTTTACATCGAAGCGATTGCATCTCCACCACCCAAATCAACGGTCCACCATTGTCTTCGGTGACCCATGTGGGTCGCCATTGACCTATAAATACCCCATAACCCTCCTCTCTTGAGGATTAAATTTCAAGATCTTGAACTTTCTTGTTATTTTTTCTCTCTCTCTCTCTCTCTCTCTCTCTCTCTTCTTTGGAGCTGTTACTATCATATTGGAGCTATTTTGAGGAACTAGCATGCATTTATTAGAGATATTGGAGATTTTGAGCTAGCTTAAGGCCCCAATTTGTCATTTCATGCCTCTTGTGCATAAGCCTCACATGTTTTCCAATCACCTTGGATCTCTTCCCTTGCATCAATTGTCATCAACCTCTCTCCTTAGTTTATTTTCCCATCCATTTTCATCCATGAAACCCTATATCCCTTCCTAGTCATTGTTGACTCTACACAATCGTCATCGACCAAATCCACATCCGTCTTATTATTTATCATCCATCCTGCCATCCATCTATTTTCCAACCCATAGTTATTGCTTTAGATTGCATCTTCCTTATAACTATTCATCATCAATCCATCCCAATTCATGTCAACCTAGCTAGCGAGTCACCATTTTCTCATTAGATTTAACAATTGTTTTCATCCTTTCTGTTATAATCAGATCTAGACCCTCTACAACATCCCTACATCAGATTAGTCTCGAGATCATCTTCATATCACCCATTCAGTTTTCTAGTCACCATCAACTATGCATATTAGCTTTGGGGTCATTTTTGGCGCGATTAGGTTTGGTTCATATTTCAACATTTGCTGATATCAGATCTTCATTTTATTTTATCTAGCAAAATTTTTAGATTTTCTATTTTAGTTCGAGTCTATTGCATCTTAGCATTTATCCATTATCATATTATCTATCTTTTATTAAAGTGGGTTAACATCCATCCTAGGAAGTTTTCACTTCTTGGGATTGATGTTGTTAGAAACCCACCCTCCTATCTACTAATGATTTTCTTGTTGAGTTTCTCTTTTTATGCAAGTAATCAAGTTTGTTATGAGGAGGGTATTTTGCACTCGTATCCATCATCATCTTATCAAGATGTAGCCTTAAACCATATCATTATTGGAGTTACTTATTTTATTTGTTATGATTTCACTAATTTGAAACAAGAGTGATAAAATTTGATCAATATATTTCATAGAGTTGTAGGTCAATTTTCATGTGAAAGTGAAGACGTGTTATCAAGATAGAATGTTATAGCTCTATCGAGCTTGTAGAAAGCACTCTCCTAGATCAAAGGTCATCTCTCAAGAGCTCATAAGCACGTGAAATTTTTACATGGCGTCTTAAGGATTTCACCATAGTTAGAAGACTAATTCAAGAACATTCTAAAGGTTGAATGAAGTAAAATGATGCCTGATACTTTATGAACAATTCTTAAGAGTGTAGACCACTTCAAACCATCCTAAGAACCTAAGACTAAATATATGGAAAAAATTATGTATTTGATCTTAAAATCACCTATGCAATATGATAGAACCACTTAGGGTTGTAGAGAACTCATTCTAGGACAATACGGTGGAATTTAGGTTCCACAAGTTTGACTCTACCATACAAATTCTACTATGTTTTATAATATTTTGCTTATATAATCCTATCTAGAAGGTTTCAAGATGAAATCATGGATGTGTAAGTTTTTTGTGGTTTACTTCATTCTCATGAAATATTCTAGGAAAGCTCCTTGAACATGTTTTGTGATCCTTTCCAATCTCTCTCATGTACCACTAAAGGGCAATCAAGCCAAAATAGTCTTGATGGTTCGAGAGGGTTTTTGTGTATCAGATTGTTGTTGAGGTGAAAAAGAGTATGGACATCTTGTACAGGTCCAATTTGACATGTTGGATCTCATATTTTGTTTTGGTGAAGTGGTTTGAAGTCTTAATCCCTTTGGTTTACAACTATACAAAATGCCTAGTCAAGAAGGTTGAGAAATTGAGATGCTCTTATGAATTTATATTCACAATCCATGCACACAAGAATTTGAATATGGATTATAGGTTCCCTTTGAATTTTTATGTAGAATTTGGTCATGAAAATGAGTTTCAACATGCAATATTCAAAGTAGCGGAAAACAGGGTCTTGAAGCTCAAAACCTTGTCTGAGTGTGTCTAGGAAAGAATACATGGTTTATCTATTCTTCTATGAAATGAAAAAATATATGGACATGGGGAGTTTCATAATATCCTTATCCTCCTTGAAAGGTGTCTTTGAATTCATTATTGGTTGTGCAAGTGTGTGGTTTCGCTCAATCTTTGAAGATGGAACTCTTTGCATGCAAATCAATCTATACCCTAATCCAATGCATGATTTATGAAGAGAATAATGGTGCCTTGCCACTTCCTATCAGTTGTAAGTGATCTACAGTTAAAAATCACCTTCCCAAGCTGTGAAATTAGTTTAATACATATTATTTGTAGTTTTTCAAGCTCATTCATGACTGTGCATTTAAAAGTGTGATGAATGGTTAAAAAGGATTCTTCAAGCCTTGATATGATGTAATCCAATATATTGTTTTTGGTATATACCTCATGTATACTTGATTCTCAAGAATGTTTGGAAATATTTGGTTTCAAACGTATCCTCAATTATAAAATTTAAGACCGTGTTCTATATCACTTGCACCTAGTGTTCAATATCACTTGCACCTAGTGTTCACATAAGTTCTCTAATGTAGGTTGAAGGAAAAATAGTAAAGTATGAAGGATATAAAGAGGTAAAAGAGCATATTAGAGGTTATAGTAATGTTTTTTCATGATGATGAAACTTGGAACTTAGTCACCCATGTGCCTCGGACCTGCTCACTTGCCAAAGGATAAGACAAACTAGTAATGACAGCTTACCAAACAGAGTTACTGAGAGGTTAGAAATAAAGTTTGTTAGAGAAGTAAAAGGTAAGGGAATCTTAGAGATTCCTTTGAAAATTATTAATCTTAGATCATATTGTCTGAACCTAAAAATTATGTTCATGAAACTGTCATCAAGTTCATAAGTAATGATTGCAAAATAGCCATTTCTTAAGTGATGTTAACTATCTCTCCTTGTACAAGTTCTAAAGTGAAGAAGGTGAAAATTTATTGAATTTTAAGTGAATAGGACCTTTTAGTGAGTCTCCTTCATGCATATAAAATAATTTTTGTGTAAAAAGGTTGTTGAAAAAGTGAGAGAGATGATAATGTATTGAGGGTAGTACAACTAGGAGAAGTTGTATGAGAGTGAATGAGCAAATTTAGAGATCACAATATGTTGTCTTAGAAACCATGTCAAGTGTGTGATCAAATTTATGTCAAGTCTAAGTCAAATATTAGAAAAATTTAAAGTAGGTTCTTTCATGCAAGTTGTAGCTTGCAAAGGGTTCAAGTAGGTACTTCATATGATTACTCGAAGTTGGTGCTTCATCTTTGAGTGGGTGCTCAACTAGTTTGAGACTTTTGTAATCTTTCATTAGACAAATTGTTTAGCATAGTACATTAGTTCAGTGGGTTTTTCTCCCTTTCAAGTGTTTCCCACCTTAAATATTTTCTTCTTATGGTTTCTACTATTGATTTCTCATAGATAAGTGTTGTTGATTCTTCATAACAAAGTAAAGAAATTGAATTGTCTCTCAAATTTTTAATTTGCACTGATTCACTCCCCTCTCAGTGCCTAGACTTTACAACAATTGGTATTAGATTAGGTCCTTATTGAAGCGAGTTTAATAGTTCAAAATAGATCTAGATAACACAAACATGGATAGTAGTCAAGCACAAAGTGATTTCCCCACTTTGAAGGCTCCTCTTTTCAATGGATCCAATAATGCATTTTAGAGTATTAGGATGGAGAATTATCTCATTTCCTTGGGATTTTACATATGGAAATCAGTAGTTGATGGTTACAACATTCCAGGTACACCTCCAAATGATGTAACATGAAAGAGTGCTAGTGAGAATAACTACAAAGCCATGAATGAAATATTGTGTGGTATTTCAGAGGTTGAATTTGTGAAAGTCATGCATTGTACTATAGCTAAATAAATTTGGGAGAAAATGAAGAACATATATGAAGGGGATGATAAGGTTAATCAAGCTAAATTATAGACCTACCATATTCAATTTGAAAGCATGAAAATGAAATAACATGAAAGTGTTGCATCCTACTTACAAAGAATCGATGAAGTCATTGATCTCATTAGAGGACTAAGGTAAAAGGTGGAAGAAATAATGGTTGTTCATTTTTTTAAGGTCCTTAAATCCTAAGTATGACTCCATAGTCTCAACCATGGAATAATAAAAAAACTTAACCACTCTTAAGGAATATGAAATTCACGATACTCTAACTATCTATGAATGATCCGAAAATAATCAGATTATTACTACCTGATCTCAAACCCTTGTAGGCTTTAATTATTTGCCGATAATTTACTCCATTTAAGTAATCAATTAAAATAAAATGAAAGACATTTAAGATAATTACACAAAGATTGATTACGGAGTTCGGCAATTGCCTACGTCTCCGGGTTCGTGGTCGAACTGTTCCACTAGTCAAAACTTGTAAGTTACAATAGTACTTTCACAAGAAAACCTAATGGAAACTATTTAAACTTGCTTAGAAGAATAACCAGACCTTCGGATGACAAGGGTGAAAAATAGCACCCAACTTCCACCTTCTTGGCATATTCGACAAGCTTGATGGCTCCAGCTCCACTATTCGGAAACCTTCGGTTCTCGATCGGCCTTCCAGATGCTAATACAACGCCCTATGGCTCTCTGGTCGATATACCAGGCTTCACAATAATTTACTGTGGCACTATGGGCTGACTAGGTAGTTTGAATAACTCCTAGCCACAAATATTTAATTTATTATTGCCTAACAAATAATAGGTCAATAATAATCAAAATAATAATGCCTAAATAATTTAGGTCTTCACACAACAACAATTTCTCATTTGCCTTCCGAGCTCTGAGCTTGTCTTCGTATTTTGTGTGTGTCCATTACAATGAACTAGGTACCCTATTTATACAATTTTAGGGCCCTCAAATAATGCAATACATATTATCTTAAGGCTATTTTAAACCTTAACCGTAGCATTTTTAATAAAGGATAAAATATTCTAAAATGGGCACTTAGCATTTTAAATGGGATTAAATCCCAAAAGAGCGGCTAAGGAGAAGTGGGGCGGTTTGCTTATTTAAGTGGGATATCCCACATTTGGTGCCATTAAATTTGGGTAAGGTTTTAATAACCCTTACCCACTTCATCCTTCACGTGGAAACATCCACGCATGGCTTAGCCCCCTACACCACCTCACCTCCTTCCACGTGGTCCTCCGTGCATGGCATGTGGGTAATTTCTAACCATTAATACATGGCTATTATAATAAAACCCACCCCATTTAGTCATGTGGCATGGAAATTGATTTGTAAGTGGACTTACCAAGATAATATAATTTCGACCCATATAATGTGGTATAGAAATAATTAACTCGGTCCATAGCATGTAATCCACTTGTCATCTCCCGATAGGCAAATCGAGTAAATTCGACGAGTGGTGGCAAGCCACGTGTCACAGTGCGATTCGGTCCAATATTGACCAATTGACCAAAGTTGACTTTCCTATTGTCAACTTTGGTGAACATATCTAGAGCTCCCGATGTCTATTTTTCACATTCTCACAATTGTTAGAAAGCTCTTGAGATGATCTTCTGCACTGAAACCATTTAGAGATGTTTAAGGAAATTTTAGAAATGATCCCCTGATCACACCTCCCCACTGAGAAAGGCTTTTTGTCCCAAAAAGCTTCCATACTGTCCTGAATCTGAAAAACTCTGCTGCCATCTCGGAAGTGTTGCTGTAGTAGACCCTTGGGTCTTCTCCTCTGAAAACCTTCTCACTTTAACAACTCTACTCGATCCCGGGACTGTGGGTTATGGGCCCACCACGCTTTATTGCGCCACTCTGATATACAAAGAAGACCTCCACGCCTCCGCTTTATGGTGCTAAGTTTCTGAATGAAACCTCAATGCTCCTTCTGTGCGGTGCTAAGATTCTTGATATCTGATAACAAGGATCTTCTTTTACTCTATAACACAGCTCCTGGCTCCGAGTTGATTCCGTAGAATCCAAACTGGTTTGAAGGAACTCCATGTTACGTAGAGCTTTGATTGATCCGATGTCGATGATGGACAATGCCTTGTCCCTTTTTCAGACCTCAACGCCTCTAATGCATGATGCTAAGCCTCTTTCAAGACCTCGAGCCTCCGATGCATGATGCTAAGTCTCTTACAGACCTCAACACCTCCAATGCATGATGCTAAGTCTCAGTATAGACCTCAATGCCTCTGATGCATGATGCTAAGCCTCTTTCAAGACCTCAAGCCTCCAATGCATGATGCTAAGTCATTACAGACCTCAACGCCTCCGATGCATGATGTTAAGCCTCTTTCAAGACCTCGAGCCTCCAATGCACGATGCTAAGTCTGTTGATCAGCTACCATTCGTATGTGTGGTCGCAATGCCTTGACACCGAATGATGTTCCGAGCTAATCCTTTGAGAGCTCCTCTTGTTGACATACTAATATCAGGTACCATTCTGCACGCACGGTCATAATGCCTCTACACAGAATGAAGTTCCAACCCGACGTCAATGCCAATGATGATTCAACTACCATTTTGTTGCATGGTCACAATGCCTCTACACAAAATGAAGTTCCGAGCTGATCTTTTGAGAACTCTATTGTCTGCACAAATGGTAGATCAATCTCCAAGCTTTATATGAGTTAATTCTTGTGTCCAAGTTGTAACAGGTACTCACAAGCTGATTAGGAGATATGTTTGGAGCATTAATCAAATTTTCTAAGTAAGAAAATCCACTGAGTATTGTAAACCTTTCTCTCAGCATTTCCTCACAAGAATCGATCTCCAAACTTAATACTACATATGATTCATCAATCTGAATTATGCAATATATAATTGAAAAATTGTTGACTTACCCATTTTAAAGGACTTTCACTTTCAGGTATTACCTGGTCCTGGGTTGACTTGTCAACTGGTGGTGGAGTAGAAACTTCCTTTGCCTTTACAATAGGCCTCCATTCCATCTTTGGCTTGCCATTACTCTGATGGCAAGATGGATGCAATTTCCAGCAATTTTCCACCTGATGCCCATTCCTCTGGCAATGAGCACAAAAATTCCTCTTAATCTCCTTCTTCTGGGATGAGGAACTCTTTTTGCCATTTCTCGACTCTACATGACGAGATTGGTCTTTCTGGATTTGCCTTGTTCTTAAAAAATGGCATCAACTTCTTCATCAGTGTCCTTCTCTTCCAAAGATCCGGCCCTTTGAATGATTATGTAATCCAAAAAAAGTACATGGAAAGGAATTCCACATCTTCTGAAAATCATAACAATGCTTCTTAAGCTGAAAAAGTGGATCAGAAGTTTTACTGTGCTTATGATTATGGTAAGAAACTGGAGGTGGAATCTCATTACCTTTTCACTTATTTCTCTTACCACATCTTGCCTGTGATGATGAAGCACAACTTTCTTGCTCAAAATATTCTTACAGGACTAGTGGGGTAATCACTTTTCTTTTGGAAGCTTGTCTCCGTCAGTGTTCTTGGAGCATTCTCCAATTTCCATTCCCACACTAGGAAAACCCAAACCTTCAAAACAAGGACGATCCTCAACTGGTATTGGGTTAGCAATACCTTGGCCATTTTTTACCAAGGACTCTTCCATAAAATCCCATTTTATCTAGTAACTTGGATCCAATGCCTCTAGTATGCTTTTCAAACAAACCAAAGACTTCATTACCTGAATCCGAAACCGAATGGGAGGAAGAAGAAGATTCCAATGGTGAACAACTTACAGTGCAATCATCTGCCATGGCCTCTACATCTGAAGTTGAAGGTATTTCCTTCCTCTGATCACCACACTGCAACCTTGCCAAGAGCTCATCCTTGGTTTGCAATTTTGATTTCAAACAAGCATTCTCCTCTTCCAAGGAGGAATACATTGATCGCAGGAGAGAATTCTCTTCCTAGATCTGGTGATTATAAGCTTCAATTTCCTTGAGCTTTTCCTGTTTAGACATCTTTCCCATAGTGCACTTGTACCCTATTCACACAAACTAAACTAACTGCACCAACTTGAAGCAATCACTCTGTTAATCAGATTTACTGAAAAACAAATATGGAGCTAAACCAGCTCTAATACCAAACATGATCCAAAAATAATCAGATTATTACTACCTGATCTCGGACCCTTGTAGGCTTTAATTATGTTCGATAATTTAGACCTTTTAAGTAATCAATTAAAATAAAATGAAAGACATTTAAGACAATTGCAGCAGATTGATTACAAAGTTTAGAAATTTCCTACGTCTCCGGGTTCATGGTCGAACCGTTCCACTAGTCAAAACTTGTAAGTTACAATAGTACTTTCACAAGAAAACCTAATGGAAACTATTTAAACTTGCTTAGAAGAATAACCAGACCTTCGGATGACAAGGGTGAAAAATAGCACCCGACTTCCACCTTCCTGGTGTATTCGACAAGCTTGATGGCTCTAGCTCCACTATTCGAAACCTTCGATTCTCGATCGGCCTTCCAGACGCTAATACAATGCCCTATGGCTCTCCAGTCGATATACCAGGCTTCACAATAATTTACTGTGGTGCTATGGGCTGACTAGGTAGTTTGAATAACTCCTAGCCACAATTATTTAATTTATTATTGCCTAACAAATAATAGGTCAATAATAATCAAAATAATAATGCCTAAATAATTTAGGTCTTCACACAACAACAATTTCTCATTCACCTTCCGAGCTCTGAGCTTGTCTTCGTATTTTTTGTGTGTGTTTCCATTACAATGAACTAGGTACCCTATTTATACAATTTTAGGCCCCTCAAATAATGGAATACATATTATCTTAAGGCTATTTTAAACCTTAACCGTAGCATTTTTAATAAAGGATAAAATATTCTAAAATGGGCGCTTAGCATTTTAAATGGGATTAAATCCCAAAAGAGCGGCTAAGGAGAAGTGGGGCGGTTTGCTTATTTAAGTGGGATATCCCACATTTGGTGCCATTAAATTTGGGTAAGGTTTTAATAACCCTTACCCACTCCATCCTTCACGTGGAAACATCCACGCATGGCTTAGCCCCCTACACCGCTTCACCTCCTTCCACATGGTCCTCCATGCATGGCATGTGGGTAATTTCTAACCATTAATACATGGCTATTATAATAAAACCCACCCCACTTAGTCATGTGGCATGGAAATTGATTTGTAAGTGGACTTACCAAGATAATATAATTTCGACCCATATAATGTGGTATAGAAATAATTAACTCGGTCCATAGCATGTAATCCACTTGTCGTCTCCCGATAGGAAAATTGAGCGAATTCGATGAGTGGTGGCAAGCCACGTGTCACAGTGCGATTGGTCCAATATTGACCAATTGACCAGAGTTGAGTTTCCCCTGTCTAAAATTTGACTGAACATATCTAGAGCTCCCAATGTCCATTTGTCATGTTCTCACAGTTGTTGGAAAGATCTCGAGATGATCTTCTCACGACACCATTTAGATATGTTTAAGGAACTTTTAGAAATGATCCCCCGATCAATGAAAGAGAACAAAAGAAATAAAATCAGGTAAGAAAGAGGATGCATTCAAGGCTAACAAGGAATCTCAAGAAAAGAAAATCAAATATGAATATGACATGGAGGAGGAGGATGAGAAGGTTGAAGCTATGTTTTTTATGAAAATGAGAAGAGTATAAGGAACGTATAGGGGAAAACTACCATTCAAGTGTTTCAATTTTGGACAAGTTGGAATTTTTTCATAAAAGTGTCCGATAAGAACAGGAGAGATCAACATGAGCATGATGAAGAAACATCTCATAAGAAAAATAAGAAATTCAAGAGACATGAATGTAAGAAAAAAGTATTTCAAGAATAAAATAAATTTCTATACCAAAGAAGAATCAAGCTCATATGAATCTAGTGATTCAAGAAAGTCTAAAAGTGAAGATGAAAGGAAACAGTTGAGACTCTCTTCATATCCATGAAAGTGACCTCTAAAAACAACTCAAAAGGTAAAATTTAGTTTTAAGATGAGAGCTCATATGAGGAGGATGTAAGAGTAAACCTTGAAGTTGAAGTAGTTAGTTCTCTTAAAGAATTAAAGCTCAAAAGGAAGAATAATCAAAAGATGAATTCATTATTGCAAGAATATGAATGTCAAATCATTATTCGTGAGAAAAGTATAAACAAAAATTATCAATAACATGAATATATAATTAGGTAACTTGAACCAAAAATAACCTTGATTGAGGCATCTTGTAAAGCCAAGGAGAAATAATATATAAAACTAAAATCGAGTTGGATCTGCTACAAACTCAATTGGATAAAAATTCAAGAAAATTGAAGGCCTATCAAAAATTGATAAAATCTCAAATGATCTATTTAAACTTGAAGAAAACAAAGCTATTTCAATGATAAAAATGACATAGGATTTAAGGAATAACATAAGGATGATGAACCAACAAGTAATAATGTGATCAAGACCACTCAAGAACCACCTAAAGCAAGGAATGATGATGTCAAGAATGTCAAGAAGAGATACAATTCAAGCAAGCAATCCCATGCAATAAGGTATGCTCACTCTTTCTATGGCTATTGTTTTTCATGCAATATGTTTGGACACAAATCTTAAAGGTGTAGGAGACATAAAAGGTCATGGAATACATCTAAATTCATATCACATGAGAAACAAGAATGAACTGATTTTCTACAAATGTCAAAATTCTGGTCACATAGAAAAAAATTATATCAAAAACCTCTAAAGCAAGACAAGAGAGTGTACATAGTGAAATCAGATCCTACAAGTAAGAAGGAACAAGGTTTGATAGCCCAAACTTCCTTTCACTCTCAAAGTGAAGACATGGAATGGTATATAGATAATGGATGCTCAAGTCATATGATAGGAAACAAGGGAAAGTTCATCTCTTTAGAATAAAATGCATCAGAACAATGAGATTTAGTGATAATACATCAACTAGCATTATAGGAAAGGGCACATTAAGCCTTGAAAATGGAAAGACAATCACTAAAAATGTTTTGTATGTAGAAGGTATGAAACACAACCTTTTGAGTGTTAGTTAGATGTGCAAAAAGGTTAGGTAGTGGTGTTTCATAACAATGGCTGTGATATAAAGAAAAAAACAAATAAGGCAAGGTGGTTGGCAAGGCTAAAAGAACCAAGAATAACATGTATGTCCTAAAGGAGATCAAAAAGATAAATTCTTTACTATTCGGGTAGATGATAACCGACTTTGGCACAAGAGATTAGGACATCTTAATTTTGAAAATCTTGTTAAGATCAACTACAAAATATGTGTAAGAAACGTGCCTAGGATCACTAAACTTATTGAAACTCTTTGCAACACATTCCTACATGTCAAACAAACTAGAAGAAGATTTAAATATAAAGATTATTCTACAACAATGCCTCTAGAGCTGATTCATACTTGATCTTGTTGGACTAACCTAGAATGGAAACATTCAATGGGAGAGATAATTTATGTTATTTATTGATGAATTCACAAGGATGACTTGGGTTTCCTTCCTTAAAGAGAAATCAAAATCACTATAAAGGTTCAAAACATTCAAAGCATTAGTTGAGAATGAGAAAAATGTAAATATTAAGAGCTTGAGATCGATGAGAGGAGGAGATTTTTTCAAATGAGTTTGATGAGTTTTCTGAGACTCATGGGATAAGAACGCAGTTCTCATTCTACAAGAATACCTCAACAAAATAGGGTAGTGGATAGAAAGAATAGGACAATGCAAGAAATGACAAGAACCATCATGAATGAATCAAAAAAATTAGATGGATATTGGAGGGAGGTAGTTATCACAACAATATACATCTTGAATAGAGATCAAATCAAAATAAATAATAGGAAGACACCTTATGAGATTTGGAGAGGAAGACCTACAAGTGTAAAACACCTAAGAGTGTTTGGAAGAAAGTTTTTATTAAAATAGATGAAGACAACCTTGGAAATTTTGATTTAAGGTGTGATGAAGGAATATTCTTGGGTTACTCAACAATTATTTCATCATATAGGTGTTACAATAAACATGAACAAAAGATAGTAGACAACACCAATGTCACAGTTGATGAATCATGTCCAAGAAAGACTAAAAATCACCCAAAGAGACTCCCAAAGATTATAAAACTAGGATGATGATGAAATTGTAGAAGTTAATCAAGAAGAAGAGAGTGAAGATGAATAAAGAATAAATACTATAGTTCCTTCAAGATAGGTTAAGAGAAATCATCCTCCAAATCAGATCATAGGGAACAAGGAAGCATTCAAGATCTTGAGAATATAGATATTCTATCCAAGATAGAATAAATAAATGTCATGGAAGATAGTAAGGACAAAAATTGGATTTAAGAAATTAATTAAGAAATGGATGAAATAAAGAAAACTCGATACACTGGAGCTTGTCCCAAGGCCCAAGAATAAGAACATAATTGGAACCAAGTGGGTTTTAGAAACAACCTGGTTGAAAAAGGTGAAGTTACAAGGAATAAGGAAAGGCTGGTTTGAAAAGGGTATGCTCAAGTTGAAGGAGTGAATTTTGATGAAAATGTTTCTTCGGAGATAGAATGGAGGCTATTAGAATATTTTTGGCATAGGCAGCATACAAAGGATTTAAATTATACTAAATGAATGTAAATTCAGCATTCTTGAATAGGAACTTTAATGAGGAATTCTACATTGAACAACCTAATGGATTTTATCTCACTGAGGAAAAGGATTATGTTTTTAGATTGAAGAAGGCATTATATGGTCTCAAGAAAGCCCCTAGGGCTTGGTATAGTAGATTGGATAAGTACTTGGTTGATCAAGGTTTTAGGAAAGGAGTAGTTGATATCAATTTATACATAAACATGAAGAAGTTAATCTACTACTTGTTGTTGTCTATGTTGATGATATAATATTTGGAAGTGATAGTGAGACCATGTCATATGGATTTTCAGAGGTGATGAAGAAAGAGTTTGAAATTTCAATGTTTGGAGAACTTTCATTCTTCATAGGGATACAAATTAGTCAATCTAAAGAATGTATCTTCATATCATGGATAAATTACATCAAGGAAATGCTCAAGAGATTTCAAATGGAGAATTGTAATCTAGTAAGCACTCCAATGATTGTAGGATGCAAACTCAGTAAGGATGACAACTCACCAAAGGTAAATCAAACCTCATACAGATCTATGATAGGAAACCTATTGTATTCAACTACATATAGGCCTAATATCATGCAAGCAGTTGGTTTAGTTGGAAGGTTTCAAGATGATCCTAGGGAGAACCATCTTCAAGTTGTCAAGATAATATTTAGATATCTCATGGGAACCATGGAATATGGGTTGTGGTATCCAAAAAGCAATGAGTTTGAAATCAAAGCCTTCACAGATGTAGATTGGGTAGGTAACATTAATGTAAGGAAGAGCATAATTGGTGGAGCTTTCTTTATAGGTAAATGCTTTATGTCTTGGATAAGTAAGAATAAGTATCTTTTATCACTTTCCATATTTGAAGATGAGTATGTAACATCAACCAAATGTTGTGCTTAAGTGATGTAGATGAAGAAAAAACTTGAAGACTATAATATTGAAAATGAAGGTGTTATACCTCTATATTTTTATAGCAAAAGTGATATTAGTGTTTCCAAGAACTCAATGTTACACTCCAAGACAAAACATATACCAATCAAATACCATTTCTTCAAGGAATAAAGGATTAAGCTTGAACATATATCCACAAAGGAGGAAGTAGCATATATTATGACCAAAAATTTACCTAAACCAACTTTTGATAATTTAAGACACAAATCGAGGGTGATCCATGCCCTAATAAATCACTAAAGGGTTCAAGTAATCAAGGGGTGGTAGATCAATCTCCATATCTTCTCCAAAAAGGCTCAAGTAGTGTCAAAATAAGGGGAGCTAGTTCACTAGTTCAAGGTACAAGTTGAGAAGACCAAAGAAAGGCATGGGAAAAGAGTTAAAAGTTTGAGTTTGAAGAGAATAGGTTCAGGGGGAGAATTTAGATTGGTTGTTGAATAAATTTATTCATCCTTTCAAGCCATAAATGACAAAATAACCAGCCTAATCCAAGGGGGAGCTTGAAGAGGTAAGTCTATGCTTTGTTACTAATTGTTTGCATATCATTTTCTGAATGAACCTTTGTCATAGATGTCAAATGGGGAGAATGTATTCAAAAAATGAAAGGGAGCTTGGAATATGTTGATATGAATTCTTTCCATCAAATTTTTTGGTGTTGTTTTCATCAATGAAAAAGGGGGAGATTGTTGAACCCTATCTTGATGTTGTTGTCATTGATGACATGGTACATTGATGGAAAGGGTAAGTGATGAGGTGTAAAATATTTAGGGGCATAAATTTTTATTGGTAATGCATTCACAAAGTGGATTAGTGCCTTCACAAGGTGGTTTTAGTGTGTATTATTGAGTAACAATGGTGGTTGCGGGGTGTTCGGTGCTTGGTTTGGGTGGTTAGTACCCGGTGGATGTTTGAAGATTCTTGGTGTACACTTATTAGGTTTCTTAAATGTTTGAAATGATGTTTCAAGAGTGTGCAATGGCTTCTAGGATGATCATCAGGTCAATTCTTGCAAGTCATGGTTGGAACTAGCCCATTTAGGCCTAGTTCAAGGATGTAATGAGATGTATGAAGCAAAATCAGGCCATGTCAAGCCAAGGAAATCATGAGAGATGTTTAGGAATATTTTCTAGAGTCCTCATATGAATCCACCATTCATAAACCATCTCTTGGAGGTAAGTTTTGGGTCTTTCTTATGACTGCCCTTGAGAATAAGCAACATAGGCATGAAGACGTGGGTCTAGTCCTTATGGTAAAGGCTCATTTATGAGAAACAAGATGTGTGGCATGTGGAGGAAGGTGTTACAAATTTTTAGGTAAATTTTCATGCAAAAGTGAAGAAATTTTATTAAGATACTAGGTTTTTATCTCTATCGAGCTTTTAGAAAGCACTCTCCCAACTCTAAGGTCATATCTCAAGAGCTCAAAGGCACGCGAAATTTTTTCATGGTGTCTTAAGGATTTCACCTGAGTTAGAGGAATGAGTTAATAACATTATAAAGGTGGAATGAAGTAAAATAATTCTTTATATTTTATGAACAATTCTTAAGAGTGCAAATCATTTCAAACACTCCTATAACCCTAAGAGTGAAGCGATGGACAAAAATTATGTATTTTATCTTAAATCATTTGTTCAAGTTGATACAACCACTCAATGTTGTAGAGAACTCATTCTATTTAAATATGGTGGCATTTAGGTTCCATAGATTTTACTATACCATACATATTTTACTTTATTTTGTAAGGTTTTAGTTATACAATCCTATCTAGAAGGTGTCAAGATGAAATCATGGATGTGGAATTTTGTTTGGGGAGTATAATTCATACTCATGAAATATTCTAGGAAATATCTTTGAACATTTGTTGTGATCCTTGCTAATCTCTCTCACCTACCACTAAAGGGTAGTCAATCCAAACTAGTCATGATGGTTTGAGAGGGGTTTTGTGTATAAGCATGTTGTTGAGGTGAAAAATGAGTATGGACATCTGTTACAGATCCAATGTGACATGTTGGAGCTCATAGTTAGTTTTGGTGAAGTGTTTTAAAGTCTAAATCCCTAGTAAATAAGGTTGAGAAACTAAGTTTTCTTGTGGATTTCTCTTCACATCCCATGCACACAAGAATTTGAAGATGGATTAGATGTTACCTTTGAATTTTTATGCAGAGGTTGGTCATGAAAATGAGTTTCAACATGCAATATTCAATAATACATCTTTTATCTATTTTTATATGGAATGAAATAAGATATCAACCTAGAGAGTTACATAGCATCCATATTCTCTTTAAAAGGCATCTTTTAAATCATGAATATCTGTGTAAGTGTGTGGTTTCACTCAATATTTGAATATGTAACTCTGTGCATGCAAATCAATGTATACCCTACTCTAATACATGATTTATGAAGAGAATAATGGTGCCTTGCCACTTCTTGTAAGTTGTAGGTGATCTACAGTTCACAAATCACCTTCCCCAATCTACGAGATTAGTTGAAGACTTATTATTTGTAGTTTGTCAAGCTCATTCATGACTTTGATATGAGTTCTTTGTGACCATGCATGTAAAAGTGTGATGAATGGTTGAAAAGGATTCCTCAAACCCTAATCCGCTGTTCTCCAAGATATTTTTTTGGTATAAACCTCTTATAGACTTACTTCTCATGAATTTTGGGAAATTTTTGGTTTCAAACGTCTCTCAGTCATCAAATTAAAGACTGTGTTCTCTAGCATGTGCACCTAGTACTCTAATGTAGGTTGAAGGAAAAATAGTGAAGTATGAAGGATATTAAAGAGGTTAAAGAGAATATTAGAGGTGCTATTAATAAATTATCATAAAGATGAAACTTGGAACTTAGTCCTCCATGTGCCTTAGACCTTCTCACTCACCAAAGGATAAGAAAAACTACTAATGAGAGTTACAAAATAGAGTTGTAAGGGTTAGAAGGAAATTTTTTTCAGAGAAGTCAGAAGGTTAGGGAGATTGGGACCTTCCTTTGAACATCATTAATCTTAGAACACCTTGTCAAAACCTAAAAGTATGTGCATTAAATTGTCATCAAGTTTAGAAGAACGACAACAAAATAATATTTTCTTAAGTGGTGTTACGTATTTATCCTTATATGAGTTGTAGAGTGAAGAAGGTGAAAGGTTATCAAAGTTGAAGTAAATAGGACATCTGAGTGAGTATTCCTTCTTCTATAAGACTCATCTTTGTGTAAAAAGGTTGTTGAAAAAGTGAGAGAGAGAGAGAGAGAGAGATAGTTGATAATGTATTGAGGCTAGTGCAACTAGGAGAAGGTGTATGATAATGAATGAGAAAACTTAGAGATCACAATCTATTTTCTTAGCATCCATGTCATGTTTGTGATCAAATTTGTTTCAATTATAATTAGAAGATTAGAAAATTTGAAAGTAGTTTCTTTCATTCAAGTTCTGACTTGCATTCAAGTAGGTGCTTGATAATATTTTAAAGTTCGTGCTTCATGTTGAGTAGGTGCTCAATAAGTTTGAGAACTTTGTGATATTTCATTGGAAAAATTTTCTAGCATAGTACATTATTTTATTGGGGTTTTCTCCCTTTAAAGTATTTCCCACCATAAATCTTATCTTCTTATGATTTTACTTTGTTGATTCCTCATATATAAGTGTTGTTCAATCTTCATAAAAAAGTAAAGAAAATGAATTGTCTCTCAAATTTATAATTTGTATTGATTCAACCCATCTCAATGCCTAGAATTTCCAGCACTCTATTTCCCCTAGGGGAAAATGGGGAGAAGGGGAGAACAAAATTGTGCCTTACCATTTTGAAAGCCAAGTTTTCATTAGCTTACGAAATAACATGGAAACATAAATGTTTCATCCTAAAAGCTCAAGATGGTGTTTTGATGTCAAATCAATATATTAATTTGAATTAAAAATCCATTCTAATAATAATGGAACATGTCTTAGAGCTTTAATATGCCCAAAAATCCAAAAATGACCCATTCTTATTCGAAACCACGAGGGGCCTCTACAATATTTTAACTATCTCAAGAAATAATCACACATTAAATAAAATTTTATCCTATAACCAATTATTCAAGATTTTTGGTGCCTATTTTATTTCCTTCTAACTCCTTATAGATCTCCTAGGATCAATCGAGAGAAGTCCACGTTCACAATTTGACGGTTCATTCCTTACACTGAAAACCCTCCATTGAAGAAGTTGTCCCTAAATCACCAAATCTTTCCTAAATATTCCTAAACTACTTTCAACACCTTCAAATATCCCCAATACCACCTCAAAATGTTTATGAGCTTTTCAAAACCTTCCTAGAGGATGCACATAGGCCTCAAAATGACCAAAATTGGCCTCTCTAGACTAGTCGAAGAGCAAGTCTTCTCGTACTTCACGAATGGAAGAATTAACCTTATCACACCATTTTGAAAACATGTACATGTTCATACAAGTCATTAAGATTACTTTCAAGGAAAAGGTAATGATGAGATTGGAGGAAAGATGACTGGGAGAGGGATTGAGGAGGATTTTTAAGCATGTTTTCATCTTGTGGCTTATTTTTCATGATGTAAATTTGGCATTTTTGGGCTAGTTAATTCACATGATAA
This sequence comes from Taxus wallichiana var. yunnanensis, assembly GCA_018340775.1. Classification (NCBI taxonomy): domain Eukaryota; kingdom Viridiplantae; phylum Streptophyta; class Pinopsida; order Cupressales; family Taxaceae; genus Taxus; species Taxus wallichiana. The sequence goes on along the minus strand of CM031234.1, from coordinate 448,023,561 downwards.
TAAATAGCTCTAACTTGGGGACATTGGAACAAAAGGGGAAATATAGAACTTGATATTTCTCATGGGTGAGAAAACCAACTCCTTATTCAAGTTGGATAATAGAGTCAATTCTTCACACTAAAACAAGAGACGAGCAAACATGAGGGAAAACCAAAAGAAAATATGAAACAAAAAGGGAAAACCCACCAAACTAAAAAAAGAGTACAACCTAAAGGTAAATTATAGAAATTTATTAGGGTGTGAGAATAATGTACACATACCCAAAAATGGATTGAGAGAAGTATGTACCATCATAAAACAGTGGGTTGAACTCATACCTCTTCTAATGCTTGAAGATAATAATATGGTCATGTTATGCTCTCGTGATGAATCTACATGGTTTAAGGAGAAGGAGCAAGAGCAAGTTTCCATCCTCATAGTGATGCTACATAGAAAACACCTTTGTATTTAGTGACCACTTCATTACTTGTTCAAGTTTTATTTTCGTAGTGTCTACTTGATGCCATGTGACCGTAAGAGCCACTCTCTCATGTTTTCAAAACTAGAGTCTTTGATTTTGTAATGAAAGCATTCATCATCACTAGGAGAATGTTGCAACATGGGTTCATATTTAAATCAATAAGGACTTTGGAAATTGTGGGATCAAGATGATTCTGACTCCATTCACAAGACTTTTACATATTCTCATTCATTTGTTCTAAATTATTTATCTCTGTTCATATCAAATAATCGCCAACATTAACATTACATTATATAATGGAGGTGTTATCTTTATTACTAAAGACACCCACATGAGATTCAAGAATTTCCTTTCCTTTCCATTCATGGTCTTCTTCACAAAATGGGAAAGGAGAAAATTTACCTTCCTATTCATGCTCATCTTCTAAGGATTCAAGAGAACATTGATCTTACCTATTTGTTCCATCTCATTGTTGAGAATTTGTACATAAAAAGAAGGATCAAAACTGAAATCACACTTATCTTGCATGGTCATGGTGTAGATTAGGATCTCAAGACTGAGTTGAGGATATTAAATTTATTTTTCAATATTCAAGATGTCTTGCACATATTCCTCCTTCAAAGCTACCACATACTCATTTTCAGATTCATCGAAGAGTATTCGTATTGGGTCTCAGGAAGATGATTGGAATCTTAATCTTAATATTCCCATGACTCATTTGAAAAATCCTTCTCCTTGTTCAAATTTCTTATCATCAAGGGATTACCTTCTTACAAGTTTGGGACTATATGGTTTTCATCATTTTCAAATAGAAATAATATATATGCTACTGAAAGGAAGGGCACACCTTTCAATTATAGATTGATCGTATCATCCTTCCAAATGGAGGATGAACACAATGTTGATTCAACAACATGAGAATAATCATTTACTCCATCCCAAACATCTCCTATAAAGTCTTCTTATTTGTAGGGAAAAGGGAAGACTCCATGCTCACTATTATGATCACTATCACATTCCTTTAGTGATGATGGGGAAATGAACTCCTCAGAGAGGTCATGCTCTATTTGTCTATCCATGATTGTTTCAAGAAGGAAATTGGATTCTTCAATTTTCTCTATTTCATCATTGGGAATTTTTGCATCAAATGAAGAACCAAAATGAGAAATAAAACCATCAATAATTACCTCAAATTCATTCTCCCAAAGAATCTGTGGTGGGGAAAGAGGGTTCATATCTTGAACATATTCATGATCAATGGAATTATCAAAAAGCATTTTGTCATCCATCAAGAGGAAATAATTCTCATCTTTTGTGCATATTGCTCCTCCAACAGATTGTGCCTTGAGCCAAAATGAAGATGTGAATGGAAGTTCAACCTTCATGCTTTTGTCATTATCCTCTAAGGTTCTAAATTGAATTTCATTGGAAGGCTCAAGAATAGGGCAGTCATGAGAAACACATAGGATTATTTCAGGAACAAATACCTCATAATATGGAGAATCATTAGAATCTTCTTCCAAAGGATGAATCTCTTCTTCCTCAACATTATGAAGTGCTTCAAGCTACTCGTACCTTTCTTACATAGCCTTAGCATAATTCATAATTTCATGATTGGTTTTGGGATCATAATTTCCTTCTTCAACACTCAAGATTATTTGCACAAACTCCCTTTTCAAGGCTTTCATTTCTTCATCTCTATAAGTGAGAAAATAATCTAGAGGAAGAGAGACAAAAGATAAGGATTTGAGTTTCTCCTTCAGTTGTGTGAAGTTTAAAATATTATCTTAAGGAGATTCTTCATCCTCATGGTGCTCGTACACCATTTTGTTTCTCTTCTACATCTTTCTCATCATGATTTTGGATTCTTAATCATCGAGTGGGTGTAATTCACGTTTTCCTTCCTATAGCATGAGTCTGTTTGAATTGAAGCCACAAGGATTTGATGACAAGATCCTCAAAAGTAATTATTTTATCTATTATAGATACTTTTTCCATATCCTTTATAGAAATGTTACTAACCTCTTTCCTTTTGCTGGATGCATATATTTGCTTGAAGTAAGCGACCTATTTTCCATGATAAAATCCTTGTTATCACGAGAGCTAGTCCAGAATGATGGTTGATCAAAGTCTTTATTTCTTAGTGGTCATCTTATTCTGCATGGTTGTTATACCTTATTGGTGATGAACACCAATATTTAAATTCATCATCGAGATATGTAGGAGATGAACGTGACTGGATTCGTTCCTTGATAGAGTCACCTTCAATATGTGATTTTTCTTTGAAATATGTTTTTTTTGTTTTTGGAATATATGTATTTTGTATTTTCTAGAGATATTTAATCATGCATGAGGAAAGATCTCTCCCCAATGGAGTCAATAAACAATGTTGGAAAAATAATTTTTCATGTTACAAATTATTGAGTTTTCACCAATAGTCACACGAGGCTAAACCCCTCCTTCTTGTGTATGCGAGGTTCCCAATATTGAATGTAATCTAACCTAGATATATCGGTGGTGGTTAGGTTGGGGATCACTTAGGATTACTCCATTAAACCCATGGAAAATTATTTTACAAGGTACAAGGGAGGAATTTGCATCAAAGAAAGGTAAAGGGGAGTTGCGGAAATAAGCGAGAGAGAGGGTTACTATTGTGAGTAGACCTAAATATTTCACATGAAATATCTAGAGTAGGTCCACATTAAATTAGAAAAACATAACAATACAAACAACGATAAGACCAAAAAATATAGATACATAAATCCACTTGATTCATTTATCAAAGGCACAAAAACTTTCTTAAGTTTATAAGACTATCATGTGTGCAAAGTTAGAAAGTGAGAGTAGAAGAACATAAGACAAGAAATAGAAAAATTTCATATTCTATTTCATGAAGTAGAAATGCTAATCTTAGCAACATACATTCAATCACCAATTTCCAATCCTTTGGAATGGAGAAGCCATTCTAATTTATAGAATCACAAATTGTCTCTTCATCTACACTATACCTAAATTTTCACCCATCCCCTTCACTTGCGACCCTTCTTCTTCATAGGAGGTGAGTCATTTTATTGTTAGGAAAAAATATTACAATTTTGAATTTAGGTTTACTTATGTGAATAGGAGAAATTTAAAAAAATTATATTCTTAATTGAATATTAGAATACGAGAGAGAGGAGACATAAAGATATAGAGATAAGGGTTGGTGATATGATGAAGATGAATTTTTCTGATGGAGAACTTGTTGATTTGAAGCATGGTGATCATAATTTAATCCTTACGTAAGATGCAGGAACACTCTAGACTCTTTGAATGAGTGTTTAGGAACACTTTTGTGAATGATATTAGATAGAGTTAATGATTATTTCCCATTGTTGTACACATAGTCCCCCACATGACCTATTTACTCTTCTCAACTCTTGAACAATTATTGAATGAAATCAGATTTGGAATGCCTACATAACTTATTTCACATATGTTTCTCATCGAGATGATTTCATGATTCTTCAAATGTGGAGATCTTGAGTTCCTTAATAGCTCAATTAGATCACTTAAACATACTCCTTAGAAAGGTGATAGTCGATTATGGACATGATGAATCTCAACCCATTCCATAAGTGGTGGTTGAAATAAAATTGCAATAATTAATATGTTGTTCATTGAATGACAATCATTTAATCATCAAGTTAGGAGACAAAAAGTTTAAATAATGTCAGTGTTGTATGCACAATTACAGATAATTTAGGAGGTATGGAAAGAAATAACTTTCACTACCATACTTAAAATAACAATGCTTGAAAGTAGACAAAACTTAGAACTGAAAGAAAATGGTTTCTAAACACTATGACTAAAAAAAATCTTACAAATTCAGAATACAAATAAAGAATATAAATTGCTTCCTAGGATAAACATGCAATGAAACAAAGCAACAAAACTATGGAGGAGTTTAGCAAACCACAAGTTGGACCTTCCTTGGCTACTAATCCCTCCTAGATATTGTAACTAAAGTATAATAAACCAAACTCATATATTTTATTGAATTGGCATGAACATTAAATATAGGTTTAAAACAATCTCCTATTTGAATTATTTTCTTTCTATTATCCTCTAGATACATTTCCAACATTAACCCTTTTCTTTTATACTTCTCATTTACAACAAGACGTGAGAAGAAGATTTCAACTAGGAGTTTAAAAAACTAAGTAAAAGATATTTAGTAGAACAAGTGGAAAGAGATCAACAAGATATTCAAAGCACATGCAACATAAATAATAATAGGTGTGAAGATAACAAACACATAACTTAAGTAATTGACCACTTCCTTAAATCACATATTAACTCAATAATCAATTATCCAATAGTTTAGAATGAATGATCGGTCAAAGGTCAAGTTATTTATTAGTTCTACATGTTCTAGTTGTAACTGATCCTTCAACAATACACATGCACTTGAGTGTCATTCTTCACGCTTTCAAAAAGATATTCATAATGTAGGATATTTTCTATAAGTGATTCCCTCTACCTATGGACAAGTTGCTTTGCAGACAGGTTGCTTTTGCTATGGACAAGTTGCTTTGCGTATGGTCCCTTTATTGCATACGAGTTGTTTCATATAGAAATTTGATTACAAACAAGAATTTCATCACACATATCATCATTCAAACAACTTATTGAAACCATAAGAATAAATTCACACACAAAATACCTCAAAATAAATATAACTAGTGATAACTATATTAATTAGTAATCATGCCATAAATTCAAGTTGTGATGATGATGTTAAGCAATGTAACTAGAAAATACAAGGATGTGACGACAATGCGAATATAGAATATGATTTGTTTATAAAGGTAATCAACACAACTCGTTACACCAATGTGATTAATTTCATGAATTTCATAATTCAAGTGGTTCATATCCCTACTTTGCTGAAAATAGCATCTGTTCTGAAATCAATTGGGGTATATGTCCCTTCTTCTTGATAAGACAAGAAGTAGCCACTTTATTTATCATGAACTTATTTATAAATCTATTTCATATCCTTTCACCGAGTGGTCGATCACTGTCCATTGAAGTATTGGAAAGTTAAATATTGGTGGGTGATAGCCAATAGGAAACTAGTTCTCTGCACATTCAGTAGCAATCTCAATGTATGTATTCAATCTTTTCAAAGTTTTCATTATATTAGGATAAGAGTGCATCTCTTTCTTTTATAGTTAAGGGATAGCTCATTCCATCGCATCCTACATGCTTGTACCACTTGAATCCCATGATCCTAATTATTGCTTTGACCTCTGTGTGGGCTTCTTTCCTCATCTTCCACATTCTCCTCTGATCACCTTATTCTTTATATATTTTTGACATTGCTCCATAATTTCATCTATTTTGGTGGCCTTAGACTTGATAAGTAATGGTTATACCTTCTCTAAATGCCTATACTCTTCCATCTTCCTTTCTCTATCCAACTCATTTGTAAAATAAGATCATAGGGATTTAACTTGAACATCTCCAATGTATAGAATTGGAATCCAATCCTTGTCATCTTGTATGGCATAGTTGTGAAAAAAATCTCACATAACAAGAGCCAAAGTTCATGAGTGCTATTAAGATATGAAGTGAAGAAGCTCCTAGTTGTGCCGATGACATACCGTATGTTATAATTAATACGAGTAAGTTTAAGTTGCAACATTTTTTTCCTTTAAGAAGATAACATAAAAATTTGATGGAGGCCTACATTTAAATATCTCATGGGCCACCTAGACTATGTCTTCATGCTTCTGATTTAGTCTCTTAATCTACCTATCCTTTTCCTTCAATTCCTCTTCATGCTTAGAGACAGGGGCTTAGTTTCCTTTCTCTGATTTTCCTTTATCCTATTAACATAGGTCTCAACTTGTAATAACAAAAAGTCAATATCTGGAAACATAGTACGTGTGGTCATCTCCTTACAAGGTGGTTTTATAGGTTTCCTTATAATTTCCTTAATAACAAGTTAGGGGTTAACTGGTGTTACCTTCAATTTTTGTAAACTAACATGTAGTGTTGTCTCAACCATATACTAAATTACATCATCCACAACTACAATAATGTGTCATTGTTCTTGTTCTATAACTAGTTCAACTACTAAAGGTACCTTCTCATGTTCAGTTCCTTGGTCTTGCTTACTCTATGACTTGCTCAAGAAATCGTTCAAGTACTTGTTCATCAACTACATGAAACTATTTTTTTCACTTTATTGCTCCTCTTACTCAAGGGGTTTCTCAAAAAATTCCGGCATATATTCATGTTCAATTTTTTGTGCCTTTTTCTCCTCATGACCTTTCACTACTTGAAATATCTCCTCATTCTGAGTTGGCTCTTCTTATTCCTCTCTCGGTCTGATTAAGGAATTCTCGCTCATGAACATGGGAATCAATATCTCCCTTGTATGTATCTATTAGTTGATGCTCAAAGATTCTCTCTGTAGCTTCCACATCACTATCTAGTGAGATGATTTGTGACAGTGTTGATTTAGAGGTCTTTGACCTTTTTGTTTTAATCACATGGGAGTGCCAAGGTGTGGGAGAAGATTGAGAAGACTTCTATTTACCCTTAGAGGTGGAGGATTCAAGAGTGGATAACTCTAATAGGGTTTCAAAAATGAAAATTCTCTCAGGAGAGACAAGTACATGGTTTTCCTTAGCAGATGGTAAATTTTAGGAAGTAAAGGGTTCTTGAAGATGAGAGGTTAATGGTGTAGCATTTTTATGTGTTTAGAGGAGATATAAGTGATTTTACTCCTCTTTCTCTTATTTCCCAAAAATTATCTATACTATTTTCCCTTACAAAATATTCCCACTGTATCTAAGGATAATCCCTTTGCATGGTATGTTTCACTACTAGGGTTATAAGGCAATGGTGTGACAATGCAACCCTACCCCTCTATACTTCTCTACTCATTATCTTCAATATTTCATGTAATAAATTAGGTACATTTACTTGCTTGTTGTTCTTTAGATGATTCAATAACTTGAAATGAATTGTATTCAATCTAGAATACCTTCCTTCACAAGTAAAGTACTTAATTAAAAAATTTGCAACCTCAGCCCATAAGGGTTTAAGGGATGTTCTTTGTGTACCTTTCTTGTCAGTGATGAATTCATCATCATCATCTGTGAATTCTCTCCTGGCTACTTCTAGGCTTTTCTAGGAATGGTTCTCCTTAGGATGGTAGGCTAGTTACTTCCATCAAAATGTTGTCACCAAGTATGATTGATAATACCTTCACCTTTGCCTCCCCATTACTGAATGTGTTGGAAAATTCTTCCACCATTGCTTCATTAAAACCTTAAAACCTATTGATGTAGTCTAGCCAACCATTATCCTAAAAATACTACATAATTTGAGGATGGCTCAAGTGTTGAGAATTGTCAGTGGGTTCATTCCTTATCAAATATCCTCTCATTATGGATATGTATCCTGGTTTGGTTTCAATATGTAATAGTAAAAATATTCTTAAAGGAATGTTGCATAATTGAGTTGTTTTAATATTTTTAAACTTTGGGACCAAGAGGACACACAACATGGTTACGAGAGAGCAATCATTAATTGATGTGACCATGTGAAGCATGTAAAGTAAAGTGATTTGACAACATTGGCTTATGTGGAGGGACACATCATAACTTGAAAGGTGGTGGTATTTAAATGCAACACATGCATGATGACTCGGCATAAATGCTAATTAATTATAATTATTATAATTATACTTTATTAAAGTGATAGTTGAGTGCACTTATCTTACTGTTCATTTGAAATGATGATTGTGCATGCTTATTTGAACTTATGCCTTGGCTGAATGAAAACTTGTTGTGATGTTTCAGACATGTTTTGAATTGATGTTTACCACTGTTTACTAAAACCAAATGAATCCCAGAGAAGGAATTATAATCTTTTGTGGTGCCAATTTTTTCTTGTCCATCTCTCGCATGTCTATGCATCCTTGATCTTATTTCATGCAATCATGAGTTTTGCCAAACAAAAAAGAAAAAATAGGGGTTTGCTTCATGTTGCTTTGCAAGTGGAACCTTTAGTCATTGCACTTTATCCTTATGGTGGATATCATGCACTCTTGCAATCACCAAACATCAAACCTTGTAAAAAAAAATCTATGAAATAAATGTATTAACATAGTGTTATTGATCACCGAAGGTTTGATCATAACACCTTTATTTTTCATTGGAATATTCAACAAGCTAAATGCACCAAGGCCACTTTGAAATCTCTCAATCATATTAAATTTCATAAGATAAGCCAACATGCTCAACCGCTTATCTTAAATCTAAAGTCCTTACTTTCATCCTACTTTGAGCTCCTTTGAATAGTTTCATGAATGAATCTATGTCAACTAGATTATTGTACAATATCATCCTATGGCCATTCACTAATAGCTTAAACCTCACAAGATCTATGGTGGTGAGTTTTACAGCTCTATTGGGGAATAAATTCTCAATCTCATAAGGACCTAGCCAACTTGTCCTAAGCTTTCCTATATGATCCTTGTATTTTGAATCAAACAAGAGTGCCCAATTACGTTCATGAAACTATCTACTCTTAATGTAATAGTCATTCCATTTTACTCTTTTCTTCTTCACTACCTCTGTATTATGTATTGCTTGTCTTCTCAATTCATATAACTCATTGAGTTGGAGAATCCTCCTTCTTTGATCTTATGATAAATCTATGCCTAGCTCAAGTGTAGTCCTCAGTGTTTTGTGCTCAAATTCAATTGGAAAAACATCAGTCTTTCCATACAAGAGTTCAAATGGTGTAAATCCAGTTATGGTATTCCATGTTGTGTTGAATTACCATATTGCCTCTGGAAGCCTATCTACACAATATTTCCTATGGAGTGCAATGATATTTTTAAATACGGCATATATCTCTTTGTTTGTTACCTCTACTTGGCCATTATATTGGGGATGGTATGGTGTAGAATTCCTATTCCTGATTTCATACTCCTTAACCAGATCAAAAATTACATCAATAGTAAAATGTGTACCTTGATTTGTTACAATTTCCCTTAGAACTCCATACCTGGTGAAGATGTGATCATATAGGAACTTGGATAATTTATCACTTTTCTAATTTAGCAATGCCTTCACCTCTGTCCACTTGGTTAGATAATCTATGCATACCAAAATGTATTCTTTTTGCTGAGATTTAGGGTCTATAGGGCCAATAAAATATAATCCCCACTTGTCAAAAGGTTATAAGACCAATTGAGGCTGTAATGGCATTTCATCAGATCTGGTGGGCTTTCCCATTCTATAGCATCTATCACATATCTTGGTGTATATTTTTACATCCTTATGTGATGTTTTCCAATAATAAGCAATATTCAACACCTTTCGCACTATCATTTTTACATCAAAATACCCTCCACAAGGTTCATCTGCGGAAGACTCTAAGGACATCAAATATATCCTCATCATATATACACCTTCTCATTATTTGATCTTGTACCTTATGAAACATAAATCCAACTATCAAAGAAAAATGTACACTCTTTTCAACTATGTATTTATTCTCAGAGTATAAGTAATGTGAAGTTGTTTTACGTGAGACAAAATAGTTAGCTATGTCTCCATACCACATTGTTTTTGTAGAGATAGAAAATAAGTGTTCATCTGGAAAGGAATCATCAACTACTTTCTCTTCATTGTTTGTTTCCATCCTAGAGAGGAAATCTTCTACCATGTTATCCTTTCCTAGCTTGTTTATTATGGTGACATCAAATTCTTGTAGAAGGAGCAACCACCTTATGCTTATGCTACTTATTACTGGTTTTTTTATCAAATATTTTATTGCAACATGATCAATGTGAATGAACACTAGATATCCTATGATATAGTGTCTAAATTTGTTGATAGCATATATAACTACCAAGAAATAATTTTCTATTATTGTATAATTTAATCATTCATGATTCAAGTGCTTGCTAATAATAAATTGCATAATTCAAAACTCCATATTTTTGTCCTAAGATAACTCTAATAACATGATTTGATGCATCAATGTGGATGTGGAAAGGTAGGTTCCAATCAGGTCCTCTCAATACAGGAGTAGTAGTTAACATTTGTTTCAAAGTTTGAAAAGCATCTTCACAATGTTTAGTCTAAACAAAATCAACATCCTTTCCTAACAATGCAAAAATGGCACTACAATCTTGCTAAAATATTGTATGAACCTTCTATAATAACCAACATGGCCTAGAAAGCTCCTAACATCCTTTTGTTTCCTTGGTGTTGGCAAGTTGATTATAATAGATACCTTTGCTAGATCAAATTGAATTCCTTCAAAGGAAAGATAGTTTCCCAAACTATACCTTCAGACATCATCATGTAGCACTTCTCATTACTCAAGGACAAGTTTTGCTCTTTGCATATTTTCAAGACCTTATCTAGATTTTGCATAGATTATTCAAAATTACTTCCATGTATGATGAAGTCATCCATGTAGAATTCCATGCAATCATTTGTTAAATCTGAAAATATGCTCAAGACTTCCCTTTGGAATGTAGCAGGTGCATTACACAAGCCAAATGGAAGAACTGGATATGCAAATTTACCCATAGGCATGTGAAGGTAGTTTTGTCTTAGTCCTCTAGTGAAATCTAAATTTTATTATAACCACTATATCCATCAAGAAAAGAGAAATACTTTTTACTAGCCAAAGTATCAAGTACCTAGTCAATGAAGGAAATGGAAAGTGATCTTTCTTTGTTATTGAATTCAACTCCTTGTAATCTACACATATCCTCCATTTTCCATTCTTCTTTAGTATAATGATAAGAGGAGATACCCATTGACTATCTGATATGGGGTATATAAATCTAACATCCATCAACTTCTTGAATTATCCTGTTACAATATCTCTTATTGTTGAGTTCATCCTCCTCTATGGGTTCTTGACTAGTTTACAACTTTATTAGATATAAATTTTGTGCGTGAAAAGCCTAGGATTAATTCCATGCATATCACCATAATCCCAAGAAAATGTTGTTTTATGTTTTTGAGAAGAGAAATAAAAAATTTCTCTTTTTGTCTACTCAGCATCTTGTTTACGTTGAGTGGTCTTCTTGGTGTTATTTCCACTTGTTTAAAGAGATCCATCATTGAAAAAATTTTGCTATTAATTTAATTTAGTATGCAATCATGGGGAAGAAGTTGATGAAGAATAAAATTCTTACCTGGAATATCCATGGTGCTTTGTTGCGGTAGAACTTGGTTCAAAGGAAAACTTAAGCACCTTAACTGTCATCCACTTCTTCATTTCTTCCATAGTTGTTCTACAAGAAATTAGAGAGAACAACATATTCTTCCTATCCTTCAATTGTACTATAATTCTCCAGCATCATGAGATGTTATATAAAGCTTTGATATGCTTCGGTTCTTCACCCAATTTTTCTCGATCTTTATCATTCAAGCGTTAGACATGAGGATACAAAGTAAGCTTGGTTTGATTTCCATTTGAGATAATCATGTTTCCAACCTACAACCTATTAATGCATTAGCGGTGGAAAACCATGACCTTCCAATTATAATAGGATAACCTCCTAAGCTTGATTTTGGTTGAAGGACAATGAAGTTAGCATGGTATTCCCGAGAGTCTACCACCACCACTATGTCCTTAAGGACTCCTTCATGTCTCACCTTGTTGATTTTTGTAAGTTGTAAGATGGTAGTTGCTGGCATTAATCCTTCCAACTTTAGATCATCCATAATCTACTTGGTCATGATGTTAATGGCTATCCCTAGGTTAATCAAAGTATTCTTTATTTTTGTGCCATTTGCTATAATGTTCACGAGGATTTCTCGGATCTATGTACTTGGGTAAAATTGAATTTCCAAGCATGATATCAGCCAATTGTCTAAGGACTTTCACATTGGATGGATCTTTCCTTTTTCTACCTAGATTTTTAATACAAAAATTCTTAACTAGCTTTCTATAAATGGGACATCCTTAATGGCTTGAATAAGTGGAATCTTAACAAAAGTATCCTTCACCTAATTAACAAAATTAGAATATGATGTAGGGTCATATTTATTTTCTTGTAATCTCTCTTGAAATGATGGTTCATTGATTTTCATTTTACCCTTTACGGAACACTATTCACATTGTTGTGATCAATCTACAACGTCTTATGGATTTTCTACATAATCGAGTATTGGGATGATTCAATGGTATAGGATGGCTGAGTATATTTGTTTTTGGGGTTAGGTGTTGGTTGAGCTAGTAGCTAAGTGGATTTTGGTTGAGATCCAGGTTAGGGGTTTGGCATCAAAGCTTGTTGTTGTGGATAAGGAGGTTTATGGTAGGATTGGTAATTCGGAGGTGGGTTTCTCCATTTATGCCCTCCTCTCCAAGGATGTTGCCATGAAAAAGATGTTTATTGTCATTATTGGCGTGAATATTGAGGTTTCCAATGCTATTAGTATTGGCTAGGGTATGGAGCCAAACCTTGCTGAGTTTTAGCCCATGGTGGGGTTGCATATATGTATTACTAGCCCAAATTTGAAAATATGGCATTGGATCTTGTGACATAACTCCTTGTCTTAGTGGCCATGGTTTCCATTGAGAATCATAGAAGACTTGAACATCCCTTGTTTCTATCATCTTGAATTCTGGTTCAACCTCCTTTCCTTATGTAATGTTGGCTAATCATCTGCATCTACAATCAACTTTCCTTCTTCTGCATGAATTGAAAAAATTGGTAAGTGTTGCCTCCACATATTATCTTTTCTTCTTGGCATACATGTCATCAAGATGAGTGGACATGTCATTTACTATTTCTTATTTCAATAATCTCTTATTTGGATATCTCCCCAATTCCTTTGGTATTTGATCCACCCTTTGATCTAGCACTCCTTATTCTCTTCATGGTTTCTCTGGAGTAATTCTTGCAGGCTTCACAAATCTCATCAAAGGTATATTTTGAAATATATCCTACTCCTATTAAGTCCAAATCATCTATATCCTCCTCACCGAGTCCCTTGAGTAGAGTAACTTCGAGAGATTCGGAGGTAACCTTCTGTGTCTTGACTTTTGAATATAGAACAAGAATTTCTCTAGATAGTCTTCTAGTAGCTCATCTTCTTTCTTTTCCATCTTGAAGAGTTCATCCCCTCCTTTGCTACTTAGCTTGCAGTAGTCTTGGTACTTGGTGAGAAAATTTTCCTTCATCTACTTCCGGTAGTCACAACATCTCTTCCTAAACCCATAAACCATCTCAAGGTTGCATCCTTAAGTGTAGCAGGGAACAACTTCAACTTGTGTGCATCAGTTGTGTAATCATAGCTCCTGCATAATACATCAAACTCAAACAAGAAAGTGTATGGGTATTCAGTCATAGATCCATGGAAATTGGAAGGGATGATGGAGAAATATTCTTCATAACAACAGGTTGATTGTTATTGGATATGGGAAACTCAAATGTACTTGGCTCCCCTGCTTCCACATTTTGGTTCACTTCTTCTACCATGTTTGGTTGTTCAAGAACAACTTCATAAATTTCACTTAGAGGGAGATATTCTAAAATAAATCCTTGTACAGATGAAGAAATATGTGTTATTTGAGGATTAGGTAAAAATATACCATGAGAATCTCTTGAATGGTGTATGCATCAACTAACTCAACTCAATCAACATAGATTAGTGGGGGGTTGAAGGTGTAATTTCTAAATCTAAACTATTTCTAAAGAATGCAAAAACCTCTTGAAAACCTTATAACTTGGTATAATCCCTAGAAATGACGTAAAAATGGTGGTGGAAATCAAATTCTTGCAATTAATATGTTTTTTTATTAAATCATAATTATTTAATCATCAAACCAAGGGACAAACGTTTTATAATTCTAGTGTTGTATGCACAGTTATAGAGAATTTAGGAGGTATGGAAAGAAATAATTGCCACTAACATACTTGAAAGAACAATGCTTGAAATTAGACAAAACTTATAACTGAAAGAAAATGGTTTATAAACATTATGACTAAGACAAATCTTATAAATTTAGAATGAAAATAAAGAAGATAAATTACTTCCTAGGCTAATCATGCAATGAAATAGAGAAACAAAACTATGGAGGGGTTTAGCAGACCACAAGTGGGCCCTGCCTTGGGTGCTAATCCCTCCTAAATCTTGTAACTAAAGGATAATAAACAAAACTCATATCTTTTATTGAATTGGCATGAACATTACATCTAGGAAAAAATCAATCCCCTCTTCGAATTATTTTCTTTATATTATCCTCTAGATACATTTCCAACATTAACCCTTTTCTTTTATACTTCTCTTTTATAGTTGTAGACACTAAAAATATACACTCCCTCATATTTTTCCAAATCCTTAATTAAACGTGACCATGTTTAATACAATATATCCTCCTCTTCAATTAATTAAGCACATTCCATCTCATAAAAAACACCCTTTTATCCCTATCTATTTAATCATTTAATTTAATTAATACCCCCTCTCCCCGTATTTTTACCTTTACTAATTAAATATTTACCTTAGGCCACATACTACATCCCCATTTTATTAATATTTCATAACATATACACCATTTAATCAAATTAATATATCCACCTATGAAAATTGTTATTAATAACCTAATTATCTAAACCTAATCTAATCATTTTCCTAACTATCTAAATATTCCCTAAAAACCATTTTTAACCTATTCCCTAACACCCTTATCTTGCAAACTTATCATTATCATCTATAAACCTATTAAAATTATCTATAAACCTAGATTAGGCTAATTCATAACCTAATCTAGCCAAATTTAGTTTATTCCTTCATCATCACTACCAACCCGACACATCTTGAACAACTTAACAAATCATCTCCTTGAAATCTAAAATAAGATCCTTGAATTAACAAAGAGTTCCAACTATTTTATAACCTAAAGCAAACCAACTGAAATCACCGGTGATTTGGTCAATTGCCAAGGATTACTTAAGACACATTTTCGGTCTCTTTTCGGATCATCCACATGCATTCGTGAATTCTATCTTCTCTTTTTGAGTTCACAATTTTTTTGGCATCTACAACATTCAAGTTATTGTCTAGTAGCATCCCAAAGATTCTTTAAGCACCTTAAAGCTACTTTAAGGTTCTTGTAGATCAACATCCCTTCACTCCAGCTGCAATCTTCCTCATCCTCTTACATCACATTTTATCAAGTTTAGACACCATTTCATAGCTTCGTCTTTGAATTTAGGTATTTTTATATTTTCATTTGTTTATCGTGCATTATTATCTATGTCCTGGAAAGGCCTCAATTTTAAATTAATTAGTAAAATACTATATTTTATCGGTTTGTTATAATTTCCCACAATCGCTTGATGATTACATGAATTAACGACGATTCCTATTATATTCATATTAATTCCAGTATATATATGATCTATCTATCATTCATTTCAAACATGCTTTGTTAGCATGAGTTACTTTAGATGGAAATAGGTGGTCCAAGTCATGAGATTACCAGTATCCACTCCCTACTCATTTTCTGTCATCAAGTGTACTAGGAATAGTATGACATCCTACATGATCTTGAATTATGTTCTATTCACTCTGCCCCTTTGGATCAGTTGCAAAATATTTTTGAATCTACTCAAGATTCGTGACACTGTAGAAGAATTTTGGGAAGCATACTTTGAGGTCTTATGTATCGAGCTGATATAGCTTGGTTTGAATATCGAGTCTGAAAGTGAGTTAGAGAATTTGAGCCCTAAGTCTAAATAAAATAATGAAACTTCCTTCGAGGATTCAGATTCGAATCGAGCACCAACATGACACTTTGAAGAGGAGTATTAAAAATTATTTAAAGAGGAATATACGAAGACGAGAATATAGATTTCTCTCAAGAAGAATATCCAGAGTCCATTGAAGGAGAGAATTTGGATTCTGATTTAGATTCTAATTTCAAACCATAGTTCATATCTATCATTTCTTATCATTTATCAGCTCTATATTTGTAATAACGTAACATTTTTCAAAACATTTATTATTATCATCTATCATTTATTATTTTCCTACCCATTTGATTATAAAAGAGGATTGACATGCTTAGCGAAGTCCTTTGATTTCTAGAGACTAGCCTTTTCACGGCAATCCACCTCATATTTTGCTGATCATATTTTGTTTAGTGTCTCATTATTTGCGGGTTTTCTCACAGGAAAGGAGCTTGCATCATTTTATATATAGAGTGAGTAACATCCACTTTTTATGACTTAGAAACAAGGGATTTTTTTTTACAAAATGTTCTCTTTTCTAAATTCATATAATTTAGAACACACATTCCATTTCCAATAAATATCATAACAGAAAACCATATGAAACTATAATGACTCGGCAAAACATTGATCCCTCATTTCATGACTCGGTATTAAACCGATATCTCATGCTTAATTTGTTCATGAGTATATTAAGTATACTTTGGTTCTTTTACCCATCAAGGGTCACTAAAGTGTTTTGTCTAAGAAACCTATTTGAATATCTGTTACCGATATTCATTCTAAAATCTTGCAATTTAGACTAGGTGACATAAGACAACGCAACCAACAACTTGTGATACTTTGGCCAAATGTACTTGTATACCAATTGAAGGTATGCAGATAAAATTTTCATTCATTCATATGAACATTTTAATCTCAAACCATTATTTCCATTTATTGATATATTTGAATTCAATATTCAGTAAGATCATTAAGATTTCTTACTACAATTTAACATTGTAAATAATCTTGATTGAAAGATTATACATTAGATTTAGTGATATCAAATGACTAAATATTCCTATTAATTCATTAAATCTTTCCCCTTTCCATTTATTGTTTACATATAAAGAGCATACAACCAATCATCAAATATGATTTAAACTTAAACACACAACGAGATAACATACATAGTTTTGATTCAATGATAAAAGGAAGTATCCTTTTTCTTTCTTATTAAGGACTATTGTCCTATTAATGAAATTAGAAAACATAAGGTTTAGTTTTGTAAAAATAATGCCACATTCATCCATATAAAACTATCCTTATTCCCTTTTTCGAGTAAGGATATATCAATCATAGTCATCATAGTTATACCCTTTCCCAAAATGAAATAAATAAGAAGTATATATATACACACACACATATATATACATACATACACACACACACACACACACACACACGATATATATATATATATATATATATATATATATATATATATATATATTTATGTATGTATGTATGTATATACATATACATATACATATATATACAAATATATAAATATGTATACACACACACACACACACACATATCTACATATATATACATATATCTACATATATATATATATATATATATATATATATATATATATATATAGTTCCTTATTCAAGCATTATTCTATACCTTAGAATCCATTAAGCCATGCATGTCAATTTTTAAGTATATAAATAAAATCCCATCATGCATGTTAGTATTTAGGAATATTAATCAAATCTAAGTCATAAAATACCTTAGAATAAATCAGAAATCAACAACCCTTCCCAACAATTCATTTATCAAAAGAGAGAGGTCACTTTACTCCCAACTTATTTAATATTCCATAAGTTTACAAGAAACATCTTTCATCATTACAATTTTTTTTAATACATCTTCATTTTTCCAACAAGTTCATTTTGAGAGAATTTTCAATACAGAAAGCATCTGAATGAAGAAAATGATTTCATTAATAAAACAAATGCAACTTTTTATAAGTCTTTCTCCTTTCACTTTTCATGAAGTCCATCTACAAAATTGTTAGCATGAGTCAGTTCACAAGAACTGAGCATGATAAGAACTATAACATTAAACAATATGCTTTTATCTAACTATTTTGTAAAAGGAACCTGCTATTTATGAAAAGGTTCCAAGTACATAATAACAAGATCAATAAGAAAGACTACCCAAAAAGTCACAAAATCAGATATAGAGAAGAGTCACTAAATCTATTTAAGTATCATTTCCCATAGAAGAAGTTAAGTAATCCATCATAATTTAATTCCATCTATGTCATAGTATTGACAATCATTTCAACATGATAACATTCAACTACAACCAATTAAGAAAATAATTAATTCAAGTCATGATCTATTCACATTGGTTTCCATTTAATTCACCAAGAAAAGTTTCATTATAACACAGTCAGATCCCAATCAATCAATCGAAAATGAATTGATCTAAAACATAATGACTTGAAAAGAACAATATGTTGTTCCTATAACAATCAATTTCATATCAACAACTAAAAAGGTTTGATATAAAACATGAATGACCCAACATGGACAACATATTATCCTAACAACCTAGTTATCTAAATCCATGCCTCTATTCCAAGAGGATACCTTCAAGTAAGAACAAACTTGAAAATACTGTATATCATCATTACATAGTCTACAAGAGATTTACCCAGTCTTCACTAAAAAAACACATGATACAAATTTCTAGAAAGATCTTCCTTCAACACAAGTTGTGTTCAAAACCTAATTGAACAAAACATAACCATCACAATCATTCATCTCAATAAACAATCAACAATTGGATGCTCAATATGTCCCACATACTAGCTAAATGAGAATGCAATCAGAATGGTTTCAAAGAACCAAAAACACAGAGCATGGTCTTACCCAGAAAGACCAAGAGCCAAGTTTAAGAAATGAAATATTCCTTAACAAAGATCAAAGAAAACCTCACATAATCCAACTTATTTGAAATGAACTCAAATACGAGAAAGAAACTACACTCAGACCTTTAAACTATCCCAAAGATGTAAGAATAGTCTCAAGGAGACATTTTGTAGGTTTAAACACTAAAAAAACCTACAACCGTCATCAAGGAAACCAAAAATATCTTAATCAAAAGAAACTCCAAAGATAACAAGAACTGCTACCAAATCACAATACCCCACACATGATGCTCAAAGCTTACAGTCCATCGCAAGATCATACAACTAAAGAAAATGAACCCAGTTTGAGAGTATAATAACCTAGGTTTCTTTTAAAAATTAACCAAGTTCCAAAAACTTAAGCCAACCCGAGAAGGGTATTCAAGCAACGAAAAACAAGCCCACAAAAGAGAGGGAACAAAGTATTACCAGTCCTTGTTTCTCCTACATGTCCACCCAAGAAGGGTATTCAAACAATGAAACGAAACTTAAGAAGACAGATACAGAAAGCTCCATTGTTCACCTAACATCATGCACTTACAGTGCTTAAAAACACCTTCGTGAATACCCAGTATGGGTTGACAAAGATATTTTAAAACAACAAAAAGATATAATTATTTGTATCAATATTAAGCCGACATGAAGGTCAATAAATCAAAATAAGAATCCCAAATAGACCTTCAAGAAACAAGTCGACCAACGATACTTGCTAATACAAAAAAATGAATAACCATCAACTGAAACAAAAATTCCATTACAGGCCCCTCTTTATTATGGTGAACAAAGTCATCCCAAATAACATTAATCAAAACCCAGTTTCACAATAGGTTGGGAGTTCCAAAGTTCAAGAGATTTCCATAATCCCTGCGCAAAACATTTAAACACAATAAGGATACAAAACAAGGAAACATAATTATCAAAACACATAATCCCCTTGAAATTTCATACCCGTTTTCCAATAAAGCAACACATCTATTTTCCAACTACATCCGAAACCCAGATTCAGTAAAACACCATTATTTCACATAACTACTCTAATCCAAAGAAACCATGTCCAAAAGAACTCACAGAAGCAAGAAGGAGAAAATAATCACACAAGAAAACATTCTCAGAGACATTTTCATGAGAAGCGAGTTCTTTTTATGAAAATTTTTAAATAAAAGCAAGAATCTTAAAGAGATAGAGCCTATCATGCCTGGTAGTGCTCCTGCCTTCTCTTCCTTGTTTAAATCCTTCAAGAAAAACTTCTACAAAAATATTTCCAACGAAAAATGCCAAACAAGTCTTCTGAAACTTTTCCCATTTTCTTCTTATAGTTTCCATGACCAAATTTTTCCATCATTTTTGCCATGCAAGGATAATTAAAACATGAAACATAATCAAACTGAGAGCTCATAAAATGAAAATACCACATGCAGATCTAATAAGCTAAAAAATATGAATGCACAATAAAACTAAATTGTTTATTTTTCCTCCAACCCATTCTACTATTCAACATGCGGTTTTTCTTGAAATCGAGGTTCATAAATACCAACAGGATTGAGAATGTCCCTCCCAAAATTTGTGCCATGCCTTATCTCTTGTTAGTTACAACTAATAGTTTAAAAACTTCATCAAATCTAATTTAGTAGTTGAAAACTCAACATTTCCCACTACCTTCTTGCCTTAGCCAAAATTGGTGACAACAGGTTTATTAAATGCCTCATTTAAACCTTGCAATGCATTTGGAATGGTGCCACCACCATCCAAATTCACTTGTTAACATAGCCAACCATATTTCCCTAGGTTAGGTCGATGTCCATTAGGTTAGGTTCCCCTAACATTAGTTTACATACCATAGCTTAGGATTAATTAGTGTCCAAACTTAGGATAGTTCCCCATTATCCTATTTAGGATTTAATCATAACAATAGATACAATCACCTTAACATAAATACTTGGACTGAAACATCGCTAGTGACCTGTGACCTCATGTGCTCACTATACCTTCTAGCATTGATACCTGTGTTGATTGACATATTGACCTTACCTTACCTCTTGCCGCAACTATTTATCTTGACCCAACCCTTGGTGTACCGAACATACCTAAACATTCCTGCACCTGACCTGCATCGTGTTTCCTAACCATATCCTATACCTTGGATACCGAATCACCTCAACCTTGTTTGGATAAACCTATCGACCTTAGACAATGTAGAGTTTGTCTGATCTTTAACCTTGTACCGTGCTATAATTTATACGTGTGTGTGCGTTTGACTATTACTACCGTAACCCTGACCCATTACCTGGATTACCCAAGTAGACCATTTCCCCTTTTACCCACGTTGCCCACCTTCCTCTTCATCACATTCACCTTTTATCAAACCACTCACCAATTCTACCTTCTACCTCATCAGTTCTTGGTTTGAGGGGGATCACCTTCACCCACACATGGGGCAACCACATCTTATTTTTGTTAGCGTCGCTTACCAATACAAGCTACGCAACAAAAAGGGGAAAAATTTAGACACCAAAATTGGGTCACACTCCCCTTGGTCCCTCGACAAATAACCAACTTGAACACACTCACCTAACCATGGCCCCTTTCACCCCACTCTAATATTAATTTAATTAAATTAATTCATGATCTCATAATATCTATTATTTAAATATCCTAATTGAGATAATGCCTACATACCCACCTCACCTATACACCTCACCTAGCCACCTCACCCTAAGACCTATTCTTAATATGTTGCCATAACTAACTAAGACCTACTTAAACCCTAAAAATAAAAGCCTACATTCCCTTTAACCACATTCCCACCTGTTAGAAAGGAAGCTTCCATTCTAATTTGTAGAAAGAAACGAACAAGATCCAATAAAACAAGGGGATCTGTCCAATTTAGTAAACTTGGGAAATATCGTCCCTAACCGACGCCTTGCCATTACCCTAAACCACCACCGATCAACCCGGAACTATCGTCGGTTACCATTTATTCCCCAAAACAACCTAATTTCGAGGTTGACACATTCTTGAGAGCAAGAGATGAAACCAGAGCTACATGCAAGTAGAACCAACATTCGTACATGCATAAGAACATCCACATCCAACATCAGAAGAAATCACAGAGCCACTTGCATTCACGGGAGCATCCAGGAAGTGCCATCACCATACCAAACCACACTCATCTTATCAACTTCCATTTTCATCCAACCATCAAGTTCATACAACAAGTAAGTGTTTTGTTAACCAGCATTCATCTATTATCATTTTAGTAGACTCTTTTACTTCTGTTATCAGTTTCTACTTGCATTCCCATTCACCCATCATTTGCCTTCATACAAACTTGATCATTCCTTCACCCACACCATTAAACTTCCCATACCCTACTAATAACTACCCCTGAGTATACCTAAGACCTACACATACCTTGCCATTTCCCTCTCCATTTCTATTTAGCCTCAAATCATCACCACACCAAAATTTTATTAAGTTTCCTCCATTTTGACAATACCGATGTCTTTGGTTACCCATAGCTGTCACCACCACCTAAACCAAAATTAGTCATACCAGGGCCACTCGACGGTCTCTATTTTTACCCTCGACAAAGAACAGAGCCTAAAATCCCCACTAAATACCCAAAATAGCCTAGAACCAAACCCCGACCAATACCAAGATCGAGACAGAGACCTTGACCTTTAGATTCAGTCATAGCTTAGCCTATTATGAACAAATTTGCTTATTGTATTTGAATGAGATACCTAAATCATTTTAACTACGGTAGGATTTCATTTATCGTTAACATTGAGTCATTTTAAACAAAGTGGATTGACAACCATCTAGGGATTATCACACTTCTGGATCTAGCATACGCCTGCTAGTCCACTTTGCATATCTTGTTTAACTTCTATTTGGTGGTCTTGTTTTCTATTTCAGGTAGTTTCTCCTAGCCAAAAGGAAACTCTCACTATCACCGTGGATCAAGAATTCATACGTGTGCAACAACCTACAACCATCATTTTAACAGGTATTCCTCCTAGCCCTTTACCCTTATCTATTTTGTCAATATTCAAAGAAACACTCTAGAATCAGGTGAAACATTTCAGCACACCAAGTGGGACCCATTCGGGTTATTTGCATTTCTTGATTTCTAGGTGAAACGTTGCATGTTTGTTTCCTTTCTAAAATGTTCTCACATTAAAATTTCTCCCCGAAATCTTATTTTCTTCTATTTTCTAAAAGCAATCGTATTTTGGTGCTTTAAAATGAAAATTTCTTCCCTTTCATTAGTATCACATTATTAAAAGAGCATCCCTTCTCTTATTCATCTTCTTGTGTCATTGAATTCAATATTTTGATTTGGGTGGAAAAATCAACTTCATTTCATTATACTTTTCTGCATTATCTCACATTAACTGAGGGCAACCTACATGCTAGAAGTCATTCCCAGCTGATGGTTGACAAATGAAATGTAGAAAGAAAATTTTCTCTCTCTCTGAGTCTTACCAAACTACACAAATTATAAAATATACACATTCTTAAACAACATCTTTATTCACCTGATTCTAGAGCGTTTCTTAGAAAATGATGAAACAAATGAGGGTAATGGGCGTAGGAGGAATACATGTTGAGATGTTGGTTGATAGGTTGTTACGTGCATATGACTTCTAAATCCACAACTGATCATGAGAGCTTCCTTTTTGCTTGGAGGAACTACCTGAAATGGAACACAAGACCACCAAATAAAAGTTAAACAATATATGCAGTGGACTACCTAGCGTGTGCTAGATCTGGGAAGTGTGATACTTCCTAGATGGTTGTCAATCCACTTTATTAAAAACAACTTAATGCTAGTAATAAAGTAAATCCTACTATAGTTAAAATGATTTAGGTATCTCATTCATCTACAATAAGCAAATTTGTTCACAATAGGCTAAGCCATGATTGAATCTGAAGGTCAAGGTCACTATTAGGATACTTTGTTATTGGTCAGGGTTAGATTCTGGTCAGTTTAGGGTATTTGGTGGTGGTTTTAGGCTCGATCTGGGTTTCGGTAAATGATACGAGATTGACATCGCTTTAGGTTAATCAGCGATGGTTATGGGTGATCGGCATCGGTATGGTTGGGGTACAGGAAACTCAATAAAACTTGGTTGGGTGATAGATCTAGGATTAGATAAAGGTGGAAGGGCAATGGCGAGATTCGTATGGATCCTGGATATGCACAGAATGATGAAAGTCCGGATATGGACAGTTCAATGGTGTGGGAAAAGGATGGTCAAGCTTTCATGGAGATAAAATGGTGGGGAATGGAAATGAAAGTAAAAACTAATAACAAATGTAAAAGGATCTACTCAAATGACAAGGAACCAATGTAGGTTAACAAACTTACTATTTGTATGAGCTTGATGCTTGGTTGGTAATGGTGGGTGATCAAATGAACTTGGTGTAGTGTTGGTGCTTCCCTAGATGCTCTTGTGAAGGCAAGTGGCTATGTGATTGCTTCAGTATTGGCTATGGGTGTTCTGATGCTTGTACGGATGCTGGTTCTGCTTGCATGCAACTCTGGTTTTGTCACTTGTTCTCAGAAGATGTCTCTCTCTCTCTCTCTCTCTCTCTCAGAAATGTGTCAACCTCTAAAACAATGTGCTAACATAGGAATAATGTTGTTTTGGGAGTTAAATGATAACCGACGATGGTTCGACTTAACCAAATGTGGTTAAGGGTAACCGGTGTCAGTTAGGGTGGGATCTCCTAGGTTTACTAAAATAGGCAGATCCCCTTGATTTTCTAGGATCTCATTTTGTTTACCCTACAGATTAGCATGTAAATATCCTTCTAACAGTAGGGGGAATGTGGTTAGAGGGAATGTAGGCATTGATTTTTAGGGTTTGGGTAGGTCTTAGTTAGTTATGGTAACTTACTAAGAATAGGCCTTAGGATGAGGTGGCTAGATGAGGTGTCTAGGTGAGGTGGATATGTGGGCATTATCCCAATTAGGATATTTAAATAATAAATATGGTGAGGATGGCTAGGTGGATATGTTTAAGGTAGTTATTTAATGGGGGACAAAGGGAGTGTGACCTAATTTTAGTGTCTACATTTTACCCCTTTTTTTGCGTAGCTTGTATTGGTTGTATTGGGGGACAAAAATAAGATGTGATTGTCCCATGTGTGAGTGAAGGTGATCCCCTCAAACCAGAACCGACGAGGTAGAAGGAAGAATCGACGAGTGGTTTGATAAAAGGTGAATGTAATGAAGAGGAAGGTGGACAACGGGGGTTAAAAAAGGGAAAAAGGTCCACTCGGGAAATCTAGGTAGCGGGTCGGGAAAAGGTAGTAACAATCAAACACACGCATTCGTAAAAAATGTAGCATAGTACCGGGATGAAGAGTAGGAAAACTCTAAGATCGAGAGGTTTATCCAAATAAGGTTGAGGTGATTCTGATATCCAAGGTATAGGATATGGTTAGGAAACATGATGTAGGTTAGGTGCGGAACGTTTAGTTTGTGTTCCCAGGTACACCAAAGGTAGGGTCGGGATAAACGGTCATGGAAAGAGGCAAGGTAAGGTCATTAGGTCAATGAACATAGCTAACAAAGTGCCATAAGGTATAGTGAACACATGAGGTCAAAGGACACTAGTGATGTTCCGTGTCCAATAATCTAGGTCACAACACGGGTTGGGCCGAGGTATGGGTAAAAGAACAAGTCCCCAAATGAGGACAAGGGTAGATATTAAATGATGAGGTTAGGAGGGTGAGGTGAATGGTCAGGGTGAATGTTGGGTGAGGAAAAAAATAGTGACGGGCAGGGTACTAGGGAAAATTGGGGGCAATGTGGAAAAGAGGGTGATCAATGCCAGTTAAGGGTAACCGATGTCGATATAGGGTCACTGACCATAGTAAAGTAGGGCACGAGACCGATGCTAGTGAAGGTAAAATTGGCATCGGTTAGGCCGGGATGTTATAAAAATGAAAAGTCTACATTTTTACAAATCATTTATCTTCTTGCAAATTGGGAAAACGACACAAGAGAGAGAGAAAGGGGGAAAGTGTCTAGATGGAATGGAGAGTTGAGTTGGTGAGCCGAACGGTGGGTGATTGGTAGTTGAGAGGCAGGTCCACGGGATCAGATTGAGTGATTTGATTGGTTGGAGGCACGGTTAGTGATTGGTGATGGCAGAGGCCAGAGAGGGATCAGGTGGGCCACTGGTGCCGCGGCCAGACGTGCCACCATGGTGACGGCAACATGATGAGGTAAGAATCAAATCTCTATTGTGTTTTATTAGATAGATTAGGTGATAAGTCGGGGTTTGACAAATTGGGTTTTTTGTTTTGGGTGGGGGAAATGAAATTTGAAATGTGGTAGGGTAAATTGTGTAGAATAGGAACGGGGAGAGAGGTTAGTGGGTGAAGGAGGGGTGGAGGGAGCTGAGGGGAGGTTTAGGTGAGGATGGGTGGGTAGAAGAGAGGGAAAGGGGGATTTTTTAGAGAATGGAGGGTTTAGGCATCGCAGATTCACTATGACAATGACCAAAGATTGGTCCGGATTAGTCGATGTCGGTAGGGTCAAACCGGAATTGGTCACGAAATAGGTGACTGATGCCGGTTTATGGGTGACCGAGGTCGGTTAGAGATAACCGACACCGGTCAAGTTTTGGAGAACAAAGGGGCTAAAAGGGCCCTAGGTGGAGTGGGTGAGATAGGGAAGGGTAGAATAGGGTGTGTTGGTGAAAAACCTAGTGTAGGCGGGGAAATGAGTATGGGTATGATGAAGGTGGATTAATTTGATGTTTGTATTAGATGTAGGGGAGAGATTAGCTGCAGATGAGAGACAGGGTGCCACCCCTTCTCTTGAGAGTGCGAGGCACGGTGACAACTGAGGAGTGGCAACATGTGGAGGAGGTGGGCCTGAGTGAGGTCAAGTGCTATCAGCATGTGGTCCGGTAGCTGAGTCTGATTGTCACTCTCATCGATAGATGGGATTAAGCAACCAACATGTTCCACCTCTTGATGGGTGAGATGACAACACCACGGAAGATGTGTTTAGGATCATACAACTATCGATACTGGGGATGCGAGTGTAATCAATCTCCTCTAAGGCCATAGAGGAGTTGATGCTAACATATTTGGAGAGGTAATGCTGCATACATGACATTCCATAATGCTAGTCTAAGTTATAGAGGGATGTATCAGATCAGCTGTCCCGAGAGGAGACAAGGCTCATTTTTATTGATGGATGCAGTGTGTTATTTCACACTACCGGATACAGAGGGAGGGATATTTCCCTGCTCATTGATGGGGGTACTACATGACATGGTGATGGATTAGACCCACTTTTCCTGGGTGCTAGTGTTCCCGGTACAACCATATAAAGAGTTGTGGGCATATGGGTGTATGCGCGTTCATCCCGTGTTACACATTTTTACTACACTCTGTTGGGCCTATGAGCACATAGTTTGTGTGCGACCAAGGGGATGCCCCAAGTAGATGCATTTCCAATGAGATTGGTGTGGGTGGGGTATAGGCGATGGGTACCGTGATTGGAGAGTGGCAATCAGATAGGGCTACACATGATGTAGCCTATTACAGGTGTTTATTGGAGGGGTTGTCTGGAGTGGACATCATATGGAGATCTGTATGTGGGTTATCCCTCATACCAGCGGATGCATGATGAGTTAGATGGTCTTCAATTATTGAGATGGATAGTGGGGTGCCATGCTAGGGGAGCATGAGATGATCCCAGTGGATAGGGTTAGATGATAGTTTGGACTGCCACAGGACATACCTCCACCCTTCCCGTAGTACAGGAGAGATGACGTGGAGAGGCCATTACCTCTACCACAGCCGATAGTGCCCACAGGGTAGGAGGAGCAGGTGGTAGACTAGTGGATTGATGATGTTGGGGTTATAGATAGATATAGACAGTGGTGGGTGGCTCATTTATGAGTAGTACCACCCAGGTTGGGGCAGCTAGATTTAGCCACCATCACAGTGCAGAGACACCCTATAGGGGTAGGTGGTGACCCTGATTACCCAGTTGGGTATGGTGCAGGGATAGTTAGCTAGCTCGAGGGGGTGACTGAGTTATATGCACAAGTGGCTAGTCTTTAGGCCCGATGGCCCAGTTAGGATGGAGATGGAGCTGATGATGATGGTCGGTGGCTTCCCTATAGGCACGGTGTGACAAGATCAGTAGGGCTAGTTGGCCAAGACATAAACATAGTTTGGGGCTTTGAGACCTAGATACAGCACGTGGATAAGGTCCGATGGTACCACCACAGGCACCAAGACAGGGTCCAGTTCATAGGAAAGGGTGGGACATGGTCCCAAAGGATAGGTGCGGGTTGACACCGATGGGGCCACCATAGACAGTGCCCATATCTAGGTTATGGGAGGCGAGAGAGGAGGCCAGGTACTATCAGGACTAGCTGATGGTGGTAGGGATAGATTGTTTATCATATGCTGAGTATATGGCACAACAAGCCTCTAGCGAGAGGACCAGATCACGTACCCATATCGTGGAGAGTACAGGGGAGCATCAAGCCCCAAGACATGGTCAGAGTGAGGTCACCAGTTCCTGGAGGCTAGTTCTGGTTGATGCACTAACAGGGACCCAACCACCACCTAATATGGGTGGGGAGATGTTAGCAGGTCACCAGATAGGGGTTGAGGAGGTAGAGGTGATAGGCGATACGGATATGGAGGATATCCGCCAAGATGATGCCTGATATATGGCTCCTAATTGTGAGATAGTTTTTATTTTTGATTTATACCGCTTGCGTCTTTGAGTTGTTATATTTGTGATAACATACTAGCCTCGCATGTCGATGAGAGTGAGGATGTATGAGATTTTTGTATTATTGAGCATATGTCGGCTGCGTGGTGATGATATTTTGTATTGAGTATTGGCAGTGTGCAACGATTTCAAGAGATGTACATGATTGGATATCCGTATATATTGTATAGAGACACACATATTTGTTTATATGATAAGATGGATGATATTCGATGATTTTTGGTGTTTTATGAGAATTTTAACTTTTTGTTTTAATATGGATGGAAACTAGGTGAGTGAGGCATGATGGAGTCGGGTTGGTTTAGGCATGGATTGAGTTAGGTCATATGCATGGCTTGAGTCAGGTCTTAGGCATGGATCGAGTCAGGTCTTAGGCATGGATTGAGTTAGGTTATAGGCATGGATGAATTAGGTAATAGGCATGGTTGAGTTAGGTTATAGGTATGGTTGAGTTTAAATTGGTTGAAGTTGTGATGCATTAATTTATGCAATGAATGATGAGATGGGTCATGTTTAAGATTATTTATAATACATGCGCAGGATGATGGTAGTCATAATAAATGTATGTTGTGAGGATGATAAAAATGTTAAGCAACTTGTTGTATGTTTGGTTTAATTTCAAACTTTTGACATAAAAAAGAAACTAAATGGGGTAATTTAGGAAGATGAAAGATGAATTGGATAGGGTAGAGAGTGGCCAAGCTAACCTCCAAGGGCCGCATGCCCTAATAGTGCTACCTACATAGTCTCGGTGAAAAGGGACCTCGATCGATGTAGTTCTCCCATAAGCTAGGGAAGAATATGAGGAGGTATGAAAATGAGTTGGTAGGGTTTAGGCATGATTTGGGTTTAGGTCTCATTAGGTGTTGGTGAGTTGTGGGTAACTTGGTATAGGTGATTTTAGTGTGGTAGAAGAAGTGGATTACCCGAAGGTAAGGATCAAGGACCAAGTCCCGTATAAGGTAATCAATACATAATAGTAAAAAGGTTAAAAGATAAGAGGGGGAAAGAAAGCCACCGATTGGTTAGGATCATACCGAGTAGGTCATACCTTGGAGGAGGTGATGAACTTGATACCCTAAAGACATTACATGATTGGTTGATCTAAGGGTGAAAAGGAGTCACATGATCACCAAATGGCATAGTTTCCAAGAGGTCCCTTGAGGTGGTAATAAATGGGAGTGCGAATGGTGAGAGGGGTGAAAGTTGGTTAACTTTTATATGGCACAAGGTAGCATGCTCTTTGAGCAAGAGATCCAAGGTCACAATAGGTCAGTCCATGACTAAAAGGCTTTCTATTTTGACTAATATTTGAGATAGACTGATCGATGTGGGAAGTCTATATGGGATGAGGAAATTAACTCCTTGAGGTCTTCGTGAAGCTGATCGATGCAGGAAGCTTCAGATTCTCTCACTTTTTTTTAAAAGAGCTTTACATAGCTAACCTTTGAGGGATCACTCTATTTATAGCAGTAATTGCCAAGAGGAAGATGTCCTTTTGAGGGAGTCATCTTTTTATTAGAATTTTGACTCAAGGAGTTGGATCCCATGTGAGGGATTTTGAAGTCATGGACAAGACCAAGGTGAAGAACATGATTCTTGTTCAGAAAGTAGGGTGAAACGACCATGGGATCTCATATAAAGGTATACAAAAAGTATCCATGTGAATCATGCTATGTGCAGTGCCGTGATACACATATTCAAGAGAAGATAACAAGTGACGGGTACACACATGATTCTTATTTAATCATTAGTGAGGTATAAGAAGTGGATAGCGCTTAAGGGATGAGCATGGAAAGAGGCAAAAAGTGATGTCAGACTAAAATTCAGTAGTAGAACAGTCAAAGATGCAAGGCATTAAGGGGATCGTGTTCAAGTTTACGTCGAGTGAAGATAAATGATAAACACCGATCCATAAGTATGGGTCACGATGTATGGTCCAAGCCAATTAGGAGGAAATTTTCCTCATTTAATTTTTTCTGCTTTAGTTACATGTTGATTTTATTTCAAGACAAGGTCACCAACTTAGAAGGTTCATTCATGGACACATTTGTCATAGGCACATTTGATACATTTTTGGTAAACTTGAAGGTGGTCAAGAGCGTTAAGATAACATTCGTATAATAACTCAAGTTGTGCTAAATGGTCTTGATGAAATTTGTCATCATTGAGCATGTCATGGAGAGAAATGCGGAGTGAGGGAATCTAGACTTCGAGAGGTAGAACAACCTCTGTACCAGAGACCAGAGAAAATGGTGTGGCAGTAGTGGAAGTACAGATACTAGTGTGGTATGCCCACAGGGTGAAAGGAATGTGCATATGCCAGTCCTTCCTAGTATCATTAACCACTTTCATGAGAATTTTATTTAAGGTTTTATTAGTGGATTCAAATTGGCCATTGGTTTGTGGGTAATAAGGTGACGAGAACTCACTTCGAAAGCCGAAGGCGTCACAAATTTTTTGCAATGTTTTTTTTTTGAATTGTTTTCTATTATCGGTGATGAGGCGATGAGGAACACCAAAGTGAAAAATGATGTGATGGTTGATGAACTCACATATTTTATTGGATTTCATAGAGATGAGTGGTTTGGCTTCAACCCATTTTGTGTAGTATTTAGTAGTGATTATGATCCATTGATGGCATTGGGAAGAATGGGGTTTGATCTCTCGACAAGATCCAAACCCCATTAAGAGAAGGGCCAAAGGTCACAGTGACCCGTAAGGCATGACTAGGTGTTTGATGAAGGTTAGCAAGTTGTTGACATTTTACAAAATGTTTGACGTAGTCACATTAATCATGGTTAAGGGTCAGCCAAGAAAATCCTAGGTAAACAATACGCTTAACAACAAAAGAAGCCACCAAGTGACCTCCACATATGCCATCATGAACTTCCTTAATGGTATAAGGAATTTTAGAACTCGTGAGGTATCGTAAGAGAATGCCATCAAATCTGCACTTATAGAGGAGGCCCCTTATGATGACGTAACGGGAGACCTTTTTAAGGAAGGTGCGTTGTCCATTATGGGTGAGAACATGGGTAACATTGAGAGATAAAGATAGTCGAGTATTGTTTATACCAAAGATCACTCGGGTTTGGGGTGTTGGTTCG
Organism: Taxus wallichiana var. yunnanensis; assembly: GCA_018340775.1. Lineage (NCBI taxonomy): Eukaryota > Viridiplantae > Streptophyta > Pinopsida > Cupressales > Taxaceae > Taxus > Taxus wallichiana. Next base: position 447,991,461 of record CM031234.1, on the reverse strand, counting down.
ACGGAGTAAATGTCATGAGGTAAATACAAGGGTGATTGGAGTCATTTTTTGGTATGAAATATTTTAGAATCGGCAGGTGAAGTGGGTATTTGAGAAGCCAAGCAGGCCATGGTATCTACAATTTTTTTGGTTGAACGGGGGATGGTTTGAAGAGCATAATGGTCAAAGGTCGTCAAAAGTATGTCCACATGATGTTTATACTTTTGAAGTATCTCATTACGACACTGGTATATACCATTAACTTGGTTTATGACCAATTGAGAATCACCAAATGTGTTGATTAATTTGACATCTAGGGCGTAGGCAGCTTGGAGACGTAATACGAGCACTTCGTATTCGGCAATATTGTTTGTACAATCAAAATCAAGTTTGAAAGACAAAGGCATGGATTCACCATCAAGCAAAATGAGGATAACACTAGCCCTACCCCCATGCTGACACTTGGAACCATCAAAGAAGAGTGTCATTTGGTAAGCGGGTTCGTCCAGGGAAAGGGTAGCAATTGACTCATCTAGAAAGTCAAAATTAGAGGGTTGATCCTTGGAAATAGGTGTGTCAACCAATTAGTTGGTGATAGCTTGGCCCTTAATGGACTTTTGATGAATGAATTCGAGGTTGAGGTTAGCTAAAAGCATAAGCCAGCGTGTGGCACGTTGATTTTGATAAGGTTTGGCATACATGAAGTGTAAGGGGTCGGTGTTGGTCACAACATAGGTTTTGTGGTTGAGTAGGTAATGGTGGATTTTTGTGGCAACGAAAACTAAGGCTAAGAAAAGTTTTTCAAGATGGGTGTATCGGGTTTCGTAGTCCAAAAGAGTACGTCTTATGTATTAAATCACCTACTCCCTGTGTTTTTCATCATGATGAGCAAGCATGGCCCCCAAGGAGTGATCAATAACGAGATGTATAGGTAGAAAGGTTGATCGTCTTTAGGTGGAATGAGTACGGGTGGTTGGAGAAGGTATTGTTTTAAGGCCTCAAAATATTTATGGTAGGCATCATCCCATTTAAAGGAGACATCCTTCATAAGTAGATGATGAAATGGTTGACACCGATTAGATTATTACCAAATGAAGTGATGATAGACTGCAAATTATCTTGCGGGCTGCTGGAGTTGTCTAAGGTTAGTGGGTGGAGGCATTTCTAGAATGGCCTTGACTTTAGTAGGGTCAAATTCTATACCATGTAGGGAAATGATAAATCCCAAGATCTTTCCTGAGAGAACCGTGAAGACACACTTCTTGGGCTGAAGGCAAATGTGATATTTAATTAGGCGATCAAGAATGGTTTTGAGGATGGCAAGGTGCTCGAGCAAGTGTTTAGATTTGGCTAGGAGATCATCCGTAGTCCTCCAATATATGATGTCATGGACGATATAAGTCATAGCCCGTTGATATGTGGCATGAGCATTTTAAAGGCCAAATGGCATGACTCGATAGTAGAAGGTCCCCCAAGGGGTGATGAACGTGGTTTTTTGTTGATCCTCTAGGGAAAGTGAGATTTGGTTATAACCGAAAAGCCATCCATAAGTGATAGCAGCTCGTGACCAGCAGTAAGGTCAACCAGTTGGTCAATACCGGTAGAGGGAAGTCATCTTTTGGGTAGGATAGGTTGAGGTCACATAAATCTATGCAAATGTAGAGTTACCCTGTCACCTTAGTGACAGGGAAAATGTTAGAAATCCAATGAGGATAATTAATGGGTAATATGAAGAAAATAGAAAGAAGGCGTTGAAGTTCTTCTTTGATGAGAAGGGTAATGTGAGGGTGCATTTTCCTCATTTTTTGTTTAACGGGTTTGGCATTAGGAATGGTTATGATATTTTGGACCACTATGGTGGGCTCAATACCAAGAATGTCTGCGTAAGACCAAGTGAAAGCGTGGTTATGATCTTTGAGAAAATAAGTGATGGCTTTTTGTTTAGCAACATCTAAAGATTGACCGATCTTTAGGATGTGTGGGTTGTCCTGAGTATGAATGTTGATCTCGATAGCTGATTTATTCAACATGGTTTTCATCTCGAGGGTAATGACTCCGATGAATATATGAGTCTTCTATAAGGTAGGTGACTATAGAATCATCATCCTAGCATTGAATGACGTTAATTGAAGGTGTATCGTCATCTATCATTTCCAGGATACAAGAAGGGATGAGAGGAAGGAGCCTCGCCCTCACGCCCGATAAGTCAAAGGCTTCAAGGAAATGGTGTTTATGAAAATAAAAAGTTACGAGGGATGGATTCTAGATCCATCGACTCCATCAGCGAAGGCGGTGATGAAGGTAGAGTCGGAAAGAGGGTAGAGAAGGGCTAATGTCCTCAATGAGTTCAATATAGGCTCTGCTTTCGGTAGGTGGTTCAAGCAAAGCGATACCACTACGGTCATTATGTTTACTGAGTAGTACATGGAATAAAAGTATGACGGCTTTGCTCAGTAAAATCCAAAACCAAAACCTTTCCATGCACATTGGTGTAGGAAGGTGTGGGCAAAAAATCGATTAGTGAGAGACTGGAAGTCAATGGAAAATGGGTGGGTTTGTGACAATTGTTTGGGTGTGTAAGTGGTAGTATCAAGTCCCCCATAGGTGAGACTGGTACAAAGGCGAGGAGGACCATAAAGGAGGCATTCTCCTATGTAGTTATCATAAGCGAGGGTGTTGGTGAAGACTTCCATACTCTTGTGGAGTAAGGAATTTGTTGACACTACATAGGCAACAATCCCAGAGTGAGGCATTGAAAAATGCCTTCCAGGGATTTGTGGTTGGTATGTGGGTAGCTGTAATAAACGATGTGTCGGTGGTCGATGCGAAGGTGGAGCTAACGGATTGGGAGGTTAATGGTTCGGTCGTAGAGGTTTTGGCAGCGGTAGGAAGGAGGAGGCATATGTGGATGAGGTAGCAATCATATTTAGTAAATGGTGGTGTAGGTGTAGGTGAAGTGGTAGTGGTCATGGAGGTAGACGCCTTAATGGGTATAAGCACATCATTGGGTCGGTAAAGCATGTTGTATGTTTTAAAAGGTGATGGATCAACTGGGATAGTATAGGTGTGTCCTTCATGCTCAAACTTTACACAATGATGCAAAGTGGAAGGAACACAACCCATGACACGAATCTAGGGTCTTCCCAAAGAACATGTTATATTGAAATTCCCCCTCCAAGATGTAAAATAACTCAAGAACAAAAATGGGGGGCCCATGTGAACGTGGAGGATGTCAGTGCCTAGTGTAGAGGTGATAGCATCATTGAATGAATGCAACATGACAAGATGTTTATGCATGCAATTGTTAGGTATGTGCATTTGAGTGAATTTATGGGATGGAATGATGTGAATGCTAGTTCCCCCATCTATCATTACACATCGTACATGTATATCATTGATGTGAATAGAGATGAAGAGAGTTGGGTTAGGGTCATCGGTTCGGTGTGGTGTGATCTCTTCCTCTGAGAAGCTAAGGGAGGCTACTTGGTGAGTAGGGTAAGGTGTGGATAAAGGTGGCAATTTGGTGAGAGAGGCTACATGATGGGGTGTGATAATGGAGGCTACACATGTAGGGTCATTTGGTAAAACCTCAATAGATTGTAGGACCTCCATGAGAGCTTGATGATGGGATTTTGAGGTTTGGATGAGGTCAGATAAGGACATTTGGAGGGGGGATTGGTGTAGTTGTTTGATCATGGCGTGATGTATGACCCCATTAGAAATAGGATATGTGGAGCCATGAATAGTAATTTTAGGTGTGGGTACAAATGGTATGTTAGGTATAGGATTGTTTGGCGAGTCAGTTTCCTTTTCCTTACCTTTGTCTCTCTGAGCATGGGTAGCAATGTGGATCATGTTGATCTGAGGGGAGTTGAAAAATGGAGAAGGTGTAGGATGAGTGGTATAATGACATGACGGGTAAAAACCTACTGGGGGAGAAAATCCTTGTGAAGTGAGCTGGGCATAATGACATTTTGGTGATGGTGTGGAAATTTCTCTAATGTGAACCATGTTAATTTTGAATCTTTGGGGTGGCTCTAAGAGTTGAGGGGGTGGAGATCATGAATGTTGAGTAGGCAGTGAGGGAAGGAATGTGGTAATGGGTGTTGGTGAAATGGGGTCCTCATCAAGAAGGTCATCATCATCAAAGTTTTATTTAGGAGGACATAACTAGATAAGGATGGTTTTTAAAGCCTTGCAGTGCTCCACATCGTGCCCTGGCACATGATGGTAGGTGTAAATTTTAGTGTCATCAAACCCTTTTGGCTTGGGTTTGAGGGGGTCATAAGTTCTGAGCAATGGTAATGTGATGATAGAAGTCGCAAGGAGGCTGGTTAAGATTTTGGCATAGGACCCTGCCAGTGGGTCATAATGGGAAGTGAAAGAGGGTTTGGGTGTAGGTCCTATTGATTGTTGAGGAACGGTCTTTGTAGGAGGGGGAGTGGGTTGAGCTATGGTTTTGGGTGCTTTGTAGTAGTCTTGGGTGTTGGTCATGTTTTCTTGGGTAGGGGTATGGTAGATGAACGGGAAGGAGGGTGTATGGTTGTTTTGACTACCTTATTGGAGGGTAGCAGATTTTTGTCTTTGGGTTACACCTTCTTGGGTAAAGGTGATATGGGTGTATGAGATCTAGAGGTAAAAGTGGATGGGGAAGAGTGTGAGTTAGCCATAGGGATAATGGAGGTGTCTTGTGAAGGTAGATGATGTGGATCATGTAGGGGGTGTGAAAGATAAAGACTAAAGTGTAGTGGGTAGTGAAGAATTTGTTGAGTGTATCGGAGGTATGGGTGGTAAAGATGTTGCGAGTGTAGGTGTAAGTCGTGTCGTGCCCGGTATGTTAGAGGTTTGCAAGGAAGGAATGGGTTGTTGTGTTTTTGGATTATTGACGGTGGAGGCTTCTTGACCGTGTTTGGAGATTGAGGTCTTAAAACAAATGAAAAGGATGTTGGTGATGAAGGTATGATTAGCACAACTAAGGTGTGAGTTCTATGGGTTTGGTTCTTCTGTTTGGGTGTAAGAGTAGGTCCAATATTGACCATGGAGGATGTAGCTAAATCTAGTTTGATAGGTGGATGAGTAAGGTTGGTGGTTGGGGTGACCCCTAAGGTAGTAATAGGTTTAGTCGAGGAAGATGATGTAGGTGCAAGTTTGGATTTAGATGAACATTGGGTTATGGATGAGGGTGTATGTTCAGCTATATTGGGTGGTGTGGAATAATTTGTGATAGAGGTGGTTGTGCTCAGTTTGATTGATAGAAATATCTTTAGGTAGATAGTGGAAGTGTCGGCGAGTGACATCTACATCACGTGTTGACACAAGAAGCGAAGACACCCCCACAAAGTAAGGCTTTGTCCACATATTCTAAGTGATTGGCTAAGTGTGAGAATGACACGTCTGTAGGTGAGGTTGATGAGGACCTAATGGCAATTCCCATAAAATGTGTCTTAGAGATGGGGAATTTTCTAGCCTCAGCTTCCATGGGTAAGAGAGTCGAAAGTAGGTCTACAGGATCTTGGGTAGCTGATGGAGAATGGTCACCAAGAGGCAAAGGTATCTCTACTAGATCCTTAATGGGTGGAGGAGAAAATGGGTGCTCCTCTATAGGTGGAGGAGATGATGGGTGCTCCTCTGTGGGTGGAGGAGGTAAACAAGTATCCTCCATGGACTGAAGAAGTACTAGTGGGTGATGGTTCCCTAGGTGGAGAAGCCAAAGGTGAAACAACCTCGATATTAGTGGAAGGCTCCTCCATAGGTAAGAAAGGAGGTGAAGGGTGTTCCTCTGTGGGTGGAGGAATAGGTGAGGTGGGTTCCAATGCAGAAGGAGGACTTTGGGCTAGAATTTCCTCTATGGAAGGAATATGAGGTTCTTTGGGAAGAAACGTATGCATCGCTAAAAATAGCATGGACCTCGTGGGTATGGATATCATGAGTTGAGGTTTCTCTGGTTTGATCAGATGAAGGGGCATGATTGGGAAAGGGTTTCTTGAATATGTGTAGGTTTTGATTGGTAGGTGCATTAGGATTATCCACGGTTAACTCACCTTTCTTGAACATTTCTTGAAAATATTTTTGAAAGTGATGAAATTTCCATCACTATGACCCTTTACTCGATGATAGTTACAGAAGTCATGTTCTTTATACCATACGGGTGTGGGGCAAGTAGGGTAAAAACTAGTGCGTGGTTTTATAGGAGGAAGGGTGATTTCCCAAGCTTTGATGAGCTTTTCTAAGACAGAATAATAAGGTTCCCCAATTGGGGTATATTTCTATTGTTCCCGTTTGAATTGAAAAATCTTAATGGGTGAGAGATTAGATGAGGGCTAGCTTGATTTGATGGATGTCTGGGCTAGCTTTGAGTACCACAAAGATTATCTATCCCCTTGGCCTTTGAATAATTGTTTTGTGATTTGGAAGAAGAAGAGGTATCATTTGACTTGAATTCTGAATTCTTATTATGTAGTTGGATTTTCTTTTCTTTAGTGGCCCGAATCTCAAGCTTTTATGCACAAGCACAAACATGCGTGAAGAGCTCAATGAGTTCGGTTTGTGGTAGTTGGAATGTGATTTGATAGATCAAGCTACACCAACGAGTAACAAAATATACAATAGATTCACGTCATATCGATTGCGTGGAGTATATGTCAATCATAGTAACCTTCTTAACAATTTTAATGGAGAAGTGATCTAAGAAGGCTTGGGCTACCTGATTAAATGAAAATATAGAGTTTCTAGGTAACCCACTATACCAATATAACTCAGGCCCATTCAGAGACATGGGAAAGGTCCTCAAGAGCAAGGCATCATCGTGGGCAATTAGGTAGCACCCCTGTTTGGAAGACCGCAAATGTTGTTGTAGGTCTTCCTTGTTATTGAAACGGTTGAATTTAGGCATTTCCCAATGCATGGGGTATGGACAAATAGGAATGGATGGGTGGATAGGCTCATTACAAATCTCATCATAGGTGAGAGAGTTGTGTGAGCTAGAAACCAATGCTTCCAATGTTTGCATCTTGTCCATCATTAACTTAATTAGGTCATTGGTAGGTTGTGATGGATGGGTGCCTCCTGTAGCATAAGAGGGTTGGTGTTGGGCCTATAACAAGGGTGGCATTCCAGTATATGGTGCTGCCACATAGGTGGATTGAGAAGAAGGTAGTGAAACAGGGGTACATACCCAGAGTGAATAATAGATGAAACATGAGGTTACTGATAGTACATATATGAAGGTGGAAGGGTCGTGGTGACCCTAGTGGCAATGGGGGCTAAAGATTGCAGAATAGAAAGGATGATGTTTTGAAAAGGGGTAGGGGTCACCGACACTGGGGGTGGTTGTGTAGCTATGGGTATATGAGAGACAATAGGCATGGATGAGGTTGTATTCTAGGTGGTTGGAGAAGGTATAGTGGATGTGGTGGGTACAACTAACGTAGCAGACACACAATAGTCATAATAGGTATATGGCTTAGGTGTGAAATGACCGGGGTAAGGGAGATGTGGGCAACACAGATCCGATGGGGCTAACGTAGGAGTAGGAGCGAGTGTCGGGGGGATAGATATGGGCATGTCGTATATCAACTGACCCAAGGAATCTTGAGTGGACAAGTGGGAAAGGTAAAACTACAAGGCGGAAGGATTTTGGTCAAGGAGTCATGTGAACTCCTCATCTCCAGTAGTGATAGTGATAGGTTGGGTAGGATCCATGGGTGATAAAATAGAAGGTGGTGAAGGACTAGGTGGGAGTGGTTGACAACTAGCATGGAATATGAGGGCATTCGCTTGGCTTCGAGTCAGCTCCATGTGAACAGGTACTAATCAGGTTGGACTGTTTTCTGTAAATGACATAAAAATACAGTAGAAAATAGGAGAGACATGTGGTAGTAGGTAGATTAGGAATCAAATGTCAGCTGGAAAATGACACAGACTGACCAATGTTGGTTAGGTTAAACTAACGCGGTCACAAACCGTTGTTGTTATCTTGTGGAAAGTGGATAGTTTGTTAGAAACAAGGTATAAGGCCAAATTTTCTAGGTCAATGGATATGATAAGAGTTATAAGGACTCTAAATAGTTGAAGAAGGTGAATATGTGTCCTTTTGGGTAGGTCAACCAAAAGAACAGTGAACCGACACTGGTTGGGTATAACCGATGAAGATCGAGGGTAACTAAAGATGGTCGCTGGCAGACCGACACTTTAATCATTGTGAAATTGAAACAATGGATGAAGAAAATGTGGTTGTGAGTTAAAATTTGATGTGGAATCAAACCTAGAATTCTAGGAATGACAAGAATATGGTCTAGGCACACTCAGATGAAGCTGGAATACACCAACTGTGATGAGGAGCATGCAAGGGAAATAAGAAAATGAAGAGTGAAACCTCTCACCTCAAAATGCAAGCCAAGTAGAAACACTAAGAAAACACGATCCTAAGAGTGCCTTTCTATTATGTTTGTTTAGCTTATGCTATTTTAAGGACTGACTCATGAACTAGTAAAATAGATTTTTTTGGTGAGGATGGCTTCCTATAAAGAAGGATATCTACAAGGTGAGGTTTTAGGTATGCTTTATGGTGGGGCGGGATTTGCTATGAAGTATGACTGGACAGAGCAACGAGATAGGTGCCCACTATACCGTGATTGTGTGATCACCTACAACTTCTTTCAGGAAAGATGTTGTTCAAGAATGTGTGTATTTTAAATTTGTGATGTTTTTCAACCATCGATTGGGCATGAATTTCAAAGTGTATAGGTTGTCCTTAATTAATGTGAGCTAATGCGAGAAAAGTAGAAGTAAATGAAATGATTTTTCAAACCCAAATCAAAATGTAGAATTCGATTCCACGAATAGATGAAAAGGAGAAGGGATGCTCTTTCACTAATGCAATACTAATGAAAGGGAAGAAGTGTTCATTTTAAAGCACCAAAGTACGATTACTTTTAGACAATAGAAGAAGAGATGATTCCAAGGAGAAATTTAAATGTAAGAACCTTTTGGAAAGGAAACAAACATGTAACTTTTCACCTATAAATCAATGAATGCAAGGAACCCCGAATGGGTCCCACCGGCGTGCTAAAATGTTTCACTTGATTCTGGAGTGTTTCTTAGAAAATGACGAAACAAATGGAACAAAAGACCACCAAATAAAAGTTAAACAATATATGCAAAGTGAACTACCTAGCGTGTGATACTTCCTAAACAGTCAATCCACTTTGTTAAAAACAACTTAATGCTGGTAATAAAGTAATTCCTATTGTCATTAAAATGATTTAGGTATCTCATTCATCTATAATAAGTAACTTTGTTCACAACAAAGCTAAGCCATGATTGAATCAAGGTCAAGGTCACTGTTAGGATAATGTTATTGGTCAAGGCTAGATTTTGGTTGGTTTAGGGTATTTGGTGGTGGGTTTAGGCTCTGATTTGGGTTTCGATAAAATATACAGAGACCGACATCGGTTTAGGTTAACCAGTGATGGTTATTGGTGGCCATCTTTAGTATGGTTTGGGTTACAAGAAACTCAACAAAACTTGGCTAGGTGATAGATCCGGGATTAGATAAAGGTGGAAGGGCAATGATGAGATTTGTATGGATCCTGGATATGCACATGAATGATGAAAGTCTGGATATGGACAGTTCAATGGTGTGGGAAAAAGGATGGTCAAGTTTGCATGGAGATAAAATGGTGGGGAATGGAAATGAAAGCAAAAACTAATAACAAATGTAAAAGGATCTGCTCAAATGACAAGGAACCAATGTAGGTTAACAAACTTACTATTTGTATAAGCTTGATGCCTGGTTGGTAATGGTGGGTGATCAAATGAACTTGGTGTAATGTTGGCACTTCCTTAGATGCTCCCATGAAGGTAGGTGGCTGTGTGATTTCTTTTGCTGTGCTGGCTATGGGTGTTCTGATGCTTGTACGGATGTTGGTTCTGCTTGCATGTAGCTCTAGTTTCGTCACTTGTTCTCAGAAGATGTCTCTCTCTCTCTCTCAAAAATGTGCCAACCTCTAAAACAATGTGCCAACCTCGAAATAAGGTTGTTTTGGGAGTTAAATGGTAACCGAAAATGGTTCTAACTTAACCAGTGGTGGTTAAGGGTAACTTGAGTGTTAGTTAGGGCATTTTATGGCCTCTAAGAATGAAGAATATAACAATTTTTTTTTTTTTTTCGTTTCTTGGTTTGTAAGATCTCTTCGAATTTTGTTTCTGACGACAATGGAGGTTTTCAGATGGATTTCTTCATTCGTTATTCATTTCTTCTTCTTCATTTGATCAATCCTTCTTCTGAGACCTGTATAATATCATGGAGTGGAGGATTTTTCTCTTTGTTGTGAATCTAGTTTGAAGTGCAGCAATAGTGGACTAGGCGTGAGTAAGTTGCAAAGTTGCAAAGCTCTGCATAGTGAAGAGATATGGAAAGTAAGAAGCGGAAAGAAAGTGGTAGGTAAGATTTAAAATATTCAAAATAAATTAGAGCAGGGATGAGGTTCATTTTCATGTCCCTCATATCCGTTAAGAATTAAGGGATAATAGGGACATCAATTTCACATAGTTCTTGGTCCCGACATGTGGCATAAATCCTACAACCGAGGATTTGAGTTGATAAGAAAGTTGGAAGAACTAGGGGGCTTGAAACTAGTCGTATGAAGGACCAGGATCCATTCTTTGCACTGGGAAATTTTTTTATGTCACTGATGTCCCCTATCACAAAGGGACATGAGGGACATCAATTTTCACAATGTGCCTTAGCTAAACACTTGGAAGAGATATGATGGTCTTCTTTTTAGCTCCACTAGCTCCTAGGAGATGAGAAAAATCACAAAGGGACATGAGAGCTATAAATTTTTATGGTGTGTTTGAAGCCACCACTTGTTAGTGATCCAATGGTTGAGGGTTTGAGCACCGAACCGTGATCCTAGAGGTTGTATAGGTGACTAGAGGGCTTATAGGAGCTGGGCATGATTTTATGTCCCTCATGTCCCTTTTCTTGAGGGAAAAAAGGGACATGAAATTACTCCAGGATCTTGGAGTTGACACATGTCCTTATCAAGTTTTGACTAACTCCCGAACTCGCTCCTAGAGGGCAACTTCAAATTACAATATTTTGAGATCCCGATGGAATTTTTGGAAAAAATTTATATGATCTCAACTAAAAATTTCCTTCTAAATCCAATGGTGGGGGTCTCATGTCTTTCTTCCTCCATTTGATCCTTGAAAAAATGGATTTTCTGATCTATCACATTAGTTGTGTATGGAAAAACTAGTTGTAAACCTATTACACCAGAGTTTTATGAAAACTATAATTTCACCATATTGTATGAATTATAATTCCCTTTCTAAAGATGTCTTGTTTGGATCATAAATCCTTCTAGAGCTCTTGGAATCACTTCCTGAAGCTCAACAAATCTTTTGACCCTATGCAATTTGCTTTGGCCCATGAATCCTATTTTTGGTCAAACCGCCCCAACTTCACCAAATCCTTCCTAAATCACCTTCATAATGTTTCTAGGCCTTCAATTCACTTCCGTGTCTACTTTGTCTCATCATTACTGCTCTAAGGGTTTTCTCCAGGTCTAGGAAGGCTAGTGATAGCCCTTGCCACAGCAAATACCCGAAATTTACATTTTCCAAACACTCCTAAAATCACCTAGGGTTAAATTGAATTTCCTAAAGAACCTAGGCGACGAGTTAACATCAACTAGGAGGAAAATGGACTCACTAGGTAAAATTAGGGTGTATCAAAAGGGTAGAGCTTGAAATTTTTTACACAGGGGTAGAATTATCATGCTTGAAAATTATCAATTTTCCTGTTGCACATTTGCATGAAAATGTTATCCAATTTCCTCCACCGCCCACTAAAATTAGATAACAAGTAGATTATTGATGTGATTAATCAAGATAGTGTTGAGAATCTCAGACTAATGTAAAAAGAGTCAAGCCCTCGACATATAAGAGAAGACTTAGCCAAATCATGGTGAAAAGTGAATCTTGGACCGAGTCAACTCAGGAAAATTAGAAGAGTTGCGGAAGGTGTCCGTGTCATCTCAAATACAATTCCAAAAAGAGAGGGAAAAGTGAAACTCCAAACCCCACAGGACTTCCACGTGGAGTCAATAATAAGGGGCTTGCCAAGAGAGGGTCCTCATATTAATGTGTAATGAGTCTCATTATGAACTCATGAAAAAGAAAAAGGGTGTCATGTGTCAGCTCAACGCACTTTCAAAAGGTGCATGAAAAGTGAAGACCCTAGAGATGCAATGGATTGCACATGGAGCTCAACACGGATATATTCTAAACCCAAGGTAGGTTGAAAAAGATTGGTGATAGGTCAATTCAATGTAGGATTAATCATGAAGCCCACCAAGAATTTTAAATGCTCATATCTTTTAAAAGATTGTGAGAGCCCACGTGGAATTCCCATCCCCGAAGTTCAAACGAGAAAACTTTTGACCTAGAGCTCTGATTTTCACAAAATTGGACTTTTTAAAAATCTCTCAACATCATATACACCAAAAAAACTGGATTTTGTATTTTTAGTAAGGGTAGGTGGGCAAAAATAAAAGAAACATCTCCATCTCCAATAAACCAAGCATGACGCACAACAATCAAGAAATGCATAAACTGATGAAGCTTTGATGGTGATTTTTAAGGAAAACAAGCCCAATTCAAAGAGATAGTTAGAAAGTGGTGGGAATGCATTTAATGAGCATGGCCATCATTCTTTCACTTTATTGCGCAGGTCATGGGACAAATGGGAAGTATTTTACAAATAAGGTGTCATTGATTGCACTCATTTATTGCATCTTATAAGTGGTTGGAAAAGTAATTTCGGATTTCACTCTTATCTCTTTGTGATTATATATATTGACCTAGATGATCTTCAATACACCAAGGGAGTCACTCAGCTTTTCTTCTTTGTCTCACCTCTTCGTAAAGGTAGGGTTCCCGGAGCTCTAGCCTTCTTCCTGGGTTATGTAACAACAATCTTACCTCTTTTCTAATGTAATATTGTGCACAATTCTTGGAGTAATATATATGCCCTGTGGTGCATTTTGTTCATCCTTTGCATATTTTTTTGTCTCTGATCACCTTTATTTTCATGTAGAAACTATGCATCTCTCAATGTTGTTACTATCTTTGAAGTTGTGCTTAAGTAGTTTGAGGTAGTGTTATGTGTGACCTTCTCTGGCATGTGGTGCAATTTAGTCCACCCTTTTCAATTGTTCACCATTTCCCTTTTCTGACATTTACATTATTGATTGATCTCTTAGAATGCTCATTTGGCGCATCGCCCTCATTGAAATTCATGTTTCGTTTCAATTTTCTAACCCTCATCCCACACCATAGAGAATATCCACTTCTTTAAAATCTAGAGGTCACCTCGGGGTGCAGATCCCACTAACATGAGGTTTCCTACGAATCACGGACGGTTCATCTACAAATAAAATCATCAATGTAAAAACAATTCCAAAGTAAACTATGGATAAATTGGGCTTAAAATATGAGCCAATATTAAAGGGAGTAGTGTAATTGGATGGGACAATAATAAGGACAGTTGGAGTGATTAAGGAACTAATCCTTATGCTCCATGTTTTCTCAAATGTTACAGTTCTACAGGATGTATCGGTGATTGATTTTCCACTAATATTTTCTTGTTCCTTTCGAGGGATTTTATAGCAAATATTAGTATGTACCTATCATTTGATTGGTCTTACATGTTATTCAAAACAAGATATGGAGCTAAGGTTACTATCAGGTTGGAACCAATCACACATTTTCATATTCAACCCCATGTGCCAAGTCCAATAAATGCTAATTGTGCAATGTTTGAATGAGAGGATTGTTTAGAGATGTATGAATCAGACACCAAGGTTGGGACTATTCCTAATCTAACACTTGATGAGTGAGCTCACAAAAGTCATGGATATTATCCATATAGGGAGATGGAAGAAAATGAGTCGGGCATTTATTATCTACATTAAGAAAACCTACCTATCCCCATCCTCACCAAGCCAGAGAATAAGCATGCTAATGAAGTGTGGCAATTGTTCTTTAATAGTTTGAGGAGCATGCAGGGTGTTGGAGGAGGTTCAATGCTTTTTTAACCACAAGGTATGAAGTACTACTTAGATTTCGCTTCTAGATTTCTTGTTCAAACAATACAACTAAATATGAAGCTTTGATCTATAGATTGCATTGGGTGAGAAAGTGAGGTATCAAAAAATGTAAGTGTTTAGGGATAGTGAATTAATTATAAACTAGGTTAAAGGACAACATGTTGCTAAGAATGATCTGCTTAAATCCTACAAGCTTTAGGTATGGGATCAAATCGAAGAACTTGAAGCATTCAACATTCTGGGCCTACCAAGCAAGAAGAATAGGGTCACAGATAGGATTGCAAAAATTGGAGTGACATTTGATGTGGTTGATAGTATTAAAAGAGATAAAAACACAACAAAATATCGATTTCATTGTATGGTTAGTTGTACCAGAGATAATAACACGAGATGGCACGTGTTCGAGAATGATCGAAAATCATTAAAATTTTACAGAGGAGACTCGAGTTATCAACTAAAAATTAGGAGAAATTGTAATAGTAATATGGGGATCAAGTGGTGTAGTTGTGGACAAACAAATAACCAAAGGGTTTAGTGACTCTAGAGTCAATATTCAATCCAAATGATTAATTCCAAAAAGAGAAGGCCAACATTTAGGTAAAAAGGGAAGATTTAGAGCATATTTCAGTTGGAGAGGGTAAAATGCTCCAAATTGGCAAGGTGAGCATGGATCAAGAAAATTTTGAATTGATACAACTTTTCTAAGAGTTCCCAAATGTATTTCTTTAAAGCTATAAGGGTTTGAAGGGATTTAATCCTAAGTTGGCACAACACATGATTGAACTAGATCTGATATCTAAACACGTCAGGAAAAAGAAAAGGCCAGTCAATCCTCATATAGAGCCTCTCATGAAGGAGCTGAACAAGCTCATTGAAGCGAGAATCATTTTCTCAATAAAGCAATCAAGCTGGGTAGAAAATCTAGTGTCGGTCAAGAAAAAGAATGGGGAAATCAGATTGTGCATGGATTTTAGGGATTTAAACAGGCTTCCTTGAAGACCACTACCCACTTCCTTCCATGGAGAAGATATTGTAGGTAGTTTTCGGTTAAGAAATATTCTCCCTCTTGGATGGATATTCGGGCTATAATCAAGTCATGGTGAAAGAGGAAGATCAATTTAAAATGGATTTCACCACAAAATGGGGCACTTATGCCTATAATAAGATGTCATTCAGGTTGTCAAACATCATAGAAACATTTTAGAGGGCTATGGATATGGAATTCAAAGGGCTTTTGAACAAAATAGTGTTTTTCTATCTTGATGACATCACTATGTTTTCCAAGAATGTAGAAAGCCACCTCTTTCACCTTAGGCAAGTATTCCAAAGGTGCAGGAGGTTTGGAGTGTCTTTGAACCCAAAGAAATGTATATTCTTGGCTCATGAAGGAAATTTTTAGGCCATGTCATGTCTAAAGAGGGGTTGAATATTGATCTCGGAAAGGGTTGAAGCCATTCGAGCATTGCCACTTCCAAGTCATAAGAAGGCTCTCCAAATTTTCTTGGGAGGATTAAATTTGTAGAAAGGTTCGTGCCATATTTCACCGCACTTGTCAATCTAATAATGATGATGCTAAAGAAGAGCATGACATTTAAGTGGAAAGCGGAGGGAAAAGAAATATTTGAAGCTATCAAGGATGTTATATCTCAAGCTCTAACTCTCATCAATACGGACTTTTCCAAATACTTCATGCTCTATGCTTTTGGTGGTTCAGACACCATCTTCCGTATTCTCGGTGCAAAAACTAAATAAGGAATGGATCAACCTATTGCATTCTTCAACCAAAGCTTAGAGGATTATGAGGTAAGATACTCCTTCATTGAAAAACATGTCCTCATAGTTATTAGGAGTTTGAAAAATTTCAAGCATTTGGTCTCAAATAATAGGATTCAACTTCTAGTGTCCCATGCGGGAGTTAAAGACTTCCTCTTGAACAAAGATTTGAATGAGAAGTGGGAAAGTTGGATCACCCGTGTCATGGAGTATGACATAGAGATTAAAGTCACCAAATTGGTCTCATGGAAAGGGGTTGTGTGAGAAGCTAGCTTCTATTCAACATGTTGTGCAAGTGATCAAAGAGAGGTTGTTTTGGTATTACAGATAATCAACAACAAGTAAATGATAACATGCATACTCCTTGCTGGACTTGGGATATGATATATTTCCTACAAACAAGTTTATGCCCTCCAAGGATGAGAAAAGAAAAGAGAAGGTATTTTAGACTTCAAGCCATTCCACATGTTTTTATTGATGGTGTTTTATTCAAGAAGGACATGAATGGAGTCCTATTGAGGTGTATTAGGAAAAATCAAGTTGAAAGGGTGGTAGAAATTTCATAATGAAGAAGTTGGAGGTCATTTTTCTCCACGAGTGACAACTCTCAAGATCATGAGAGTTGGTTATTATTGGCCTACACTCTTTAGTGACTACTATGCTTGGGTTAGGAAGTGTAAAAATGTTCCTTCTTCACAGGTAAGGAAAAGCTAGCAGTGCTACCACTTCATCCCATTTCAGTAGACCAACCTTTCATTCAATGGGGATTGGACTTCATTGGGGTCATCAACCCAAATTCTATCCAAGGTCATAAGTGGATCCTAACTGCAACATATTATTTCACAAAGTGGACCGAGGTAGTAGTGCTCAAGGAAGTCAATGAGTCTAGTACACTATAAGTCTATGAAGGGATATTGACAAGATTCAGAGTACCAACCACCATTATATGAGAAAATGATTTGGCATCCCTTGGAAAAAGATCACGAGATGGGCTATTAATGCATACTTGAATTATCCAAGTTAGACGGAGAAGAACTTCCAATTTTGGTCGATGGAATCTACCTCAAGCACTGCTATTGAAAGTAAAATTCTCACCCTTGTACATATTAGTTTAGAGTTGTAATTCCTCCAAGTGCTTGCATCACATTGCTCTGTTGTAGTTTAGGTTTTCTTTTTAATAAGTGTTTGTGCACGCTCTACATGTTTCCATTTGGAACATGTATGATTTTGTATCTTTATACATATTTTTTGTTTCATTGTTGCTCTTGCATAATGCATTTCTCAAGTGGCAGTGAAAAATGAGGGAATCTATTTTAAGGGTAGGCCAAGTAGGTTTCAATTTAGATACTAATTCCATATGATTCTAGGGGACAAGTTTTCAAAATAAAGTTCAGCTCATAGGTGTATAATATTGACTCCATATCCAATGGAGATTTCAATCTACTCGTCATACATCTAGCAAGTATATGTACTAGAAGTCACCAAAAATTTATCCCAAATTCACCCCAAGGTTAATCTAGATAACACATTATAAATGGACTTAGCTATTCGATTCTAGAACGTGCGGATGAATGTCAAATTTAGCTTCGATAGAAGAAGAAAAACATCCCGTGCTTTGGTTTGGCCCATCTCACCGCAGCGAAGGTTCAATTTGTTGGTTCAAATCATTGTGAAATCAGAAAATTTCAATAGGTTGGACAGCTAGGGTTTGGTCATTGATGTGGCATACAGATAAGGTTGGACATCACAGAGTTAGATGCCTAGTTTGGATGGGTGGAGCATTATACGACTGGGTTGGTCATTGAGATGGAAGAATGGTTTGGTTGGCCAATTTTTGTGGCACCAAAGGTGACAAGCTCATGGTTGGATGCTTCAGCAACATATGGATGAGATTGATGACATCCAAACCCCTTGGGTTGGAAATCACAGTGTTAGACACCATCCAACCCCGAATGGATAACACAGGGTTAGATGACCCATCAGGATGGTCAGGTAGCACATTGTGCGACACGGGTTGGATGACCATCCAACCCCATCAGTTGTATGGTTCGAGATAGCCATCCAACCTCCAAAATTGGATGGCCCACTATGTGAAGATGGTGACTCCCAGGTTGGTTGGCAACCGAAGCATGTAAAACTATGAAGTTAGACACCGTCCAACCCCTAGGTTAGATGACTTTAAGATTGGGACAGTCCACTCATTTTTGTACGGTTCATGGTTAGAAGATCACTCAACCCAGGACATAGAGGAGAGCTTAGGGTGGCCAATTTTTTTTTACTCAAAGGGTTTTTTATGGCCCATATGGCTGGTTGCAATTCAACCCAATATGATTGGATGACCCGCGAGATGGATGAGTCACAGGCCAAGAAAAGGTAGGTGGGTGAAAGAAATCTCAATAACTAAATTTAATGAAGTATGGTACCCAAGATTTCCTATGCAAGAAAGGTACCAAATTGTATGGTTTCCCATACCTATTTAATGCATCTTGTCAGTTGGTGACCCAAATTTCCTATATATTGTAAAATTTGCCTCATTTTGAGGGGATTCATTCTGTTTTGCAAAGGAACTCTATCAAAATTGTTCTAAAGATATTGTGAGCTAAAGGCCTCGAATTTGGGCTTATTGTAAAGGATTTTTCCTTGTGCCTATTGTAATGGATTGTGCATGTTTTTGAGCAATAAAATTGGTGTTTGTGGCTTTTCTTGCCCTAATTTGAGTTATATTGCATCTTTTTCCTTCCATTATGTTTGCAGGTATATTGTGCATACTTATCCCTTTACATGACCTTTAATTTGTTGTGCTTTATGAATCTAGGGAATTGAATATTGTTTTAGCTTGTGGCACTTCTACTCACCCTCTCTCACTTTTTTTACTCCCTATTGTTCACTCACTTAGAGTGTCTCACTCCCTTTCTTAGTGCATCACATTCTCTTAGACTAGATTTATTTTTATGCATCCTTATATCCTTGTCTCCTCGTAAAGCATTAGGGTAAGATTATATTAGTTTGCATTCTCTGCACTTTAGAGAATTTGGCACTAGGTCGAGAGAATAATTCAGCTTTCTCCAAAGGATTATCCTACTTGTGAGGTCCCACACTACAGATAATCCCATATTGTGAAAGTTATATTGATTTCCTCACACATAAATTAAAAGGAATCGGGGTGCTATAATTTTGCACTAAAATCTTATTTAAAGGAACTGATGTCGGTTCCTTAATTGACACCATACTAAGAATAATGGTGTTGATTAGGGAGAAATAGATAAATTTATTCAAAATATAATGTTTCTTCCTTTTTGGTGTGGGTCAAGATTTGACCGTAGGCTAGGAGTCTTGGTTCATGGTTTTACACACGGGAAATTGATAGAAGAAGTGATTAGCAATAAATATTAGGTTTATAAAGAGTTTTAGTTAGTTAGGGTAAGTGATGACCCAATATTAGTTAGTTAAATGCCCTGAGAATGGGTCCAAGGTGAGGTGGAGAGGTGAGGTGGTAATTAATCTAATATTGATAATTAGATTAATAACAATGTGTGAAAGGGGTCATGGTAAGGGGGTGTGTTAATTGAAATGGGCTTAGAGGGTTATGACCCAATTTTGGGTGTCTATATTTGCCACTTTTTTGATGTAGCTTGTACTAATGAGAGATGACGACAAAAACAAGAATTATGTTGCCCCAAGTATGGGTAGAGGTGATCCCTCTCAATTAAGGAACCTGATTAAGTAGAAGGTTGAATCGGTGATGGGTTTGATAAGGTGGTAGGTGATGAAAAATGGGGTAAGATAAAGGTATAGGAAATGGTCTTTAAAGTTGGAAACATTCAAATGCATGCACACGTATAAAATGCAACAAGGAATAAGGTTGAAGAGCACACAAACTCTACATTTTCAAAGGTCGATAGTTTATCCAAACAAGGGTGATGTGGTCCAGGTATCCAAGGTATAGGAAGTTCTTCCGGAAACATAATGGTTCAAGGTACGAATAGGTATATGTGTGTTCCAAAACACCAAAAGGTTTTGTCTAGTCGAGATAAACATCATGAAATAAGGAAAGGAAAGGTCATTAGGTTAAATAACATGGGTATAATTATTGAATGGTAGAGTGAGTAAGTGAGTTCAATTGTCAAATAGATGGGGTCGAGTTCCATGAGGGTATATAGGTGATTGATATTGTGGAAAATAGATGATAGGCATGGTTATGATGTATGGTTTGTTTGGTTTAATTTCCAATTTATTGATATTATGGAAATTATATGTATAGGCATGGTTTGGTTTAATTTCCAAGTTATTGATATTATGGAAACTAGATGTATAGGCATGGTTATGATGTATGTTTTGGTTCGTTTAATTTCCAAATTATTAATGTTATGGAAAATAGATGATAGGGGTGATTATGGATGGTTTTTTTGGTTTAACTTCCATTTTACTAATATTATGGAAACATGATAAATATTAGGTAGTAGGGACAAATAGTGGCAAAATGGTGGGAAAATGATAGTTGAGCTAACCTCCGAAGACCCCATATATTTGAAGTACTTCCTACATATCCCTTACAAAAGGTGCCTCAATCCGATGTAGTTCTCCCATAGGATAGGAAAAATAAGATTTCTAATAGGTAGGTTGGGTAAGGCCAATGGTTCTGTTAGGAAAGGTAGAAAGTAGGCAAGGTCAAATATTGAGCTGAAAAATAGAAAGGGTAACTAGTTAACTCATGTGATTGGTATGGGTATGGTGTTGTTTTTTGTTTTGATTTTATTTTGATAAGTATGTATAATGTTTTGGAAATGATGATTAGTATGGGTGTGGGTAAAATTGTTAGGTTAATTATTAATTAACCATATATTAATTATGCATTTCATATTTCATTATTTAATTAATTAAATAATGTTGTTATTGGTTTTATTAACCATATTTGTTTTATGTAAACATTAGGGATGTTGTTGTATTGTTTTAAAAATATCATTGTTGTGCTTCCCGAATGTAATATTCGGAAGCTAATGTATTTTAAATTTGTTGTTGCATTGTTGCAACTTCTCATTTGTTTGTATCCCGGCTATGTAATACACACACACACACACACACACACACACACACACACACACACACACATATATTGCAGCCTACTTCTATGTATGTAGTTGATTTCACAATAATATATTTTACAGGCTTCTGTCCCTGTTTTGTGAAACTATATTTGGTACCAGAGTGAGAATCTGGACCTGTGAGCATGTGAAGGTATGGAAAGAGAGAGAAGCCAAGATAGAGGAGTTTTGGAGAAGTGTTTACCGTTATCCAATTTTGCACACATGGCAAGATTGGACAATGGGGTCCTATCACGTTCAAAATGAAATAATAGTCCCAGGAACCCACCTTCGGTTATTAACGAGATGCAATAATTAAAAATAATTCCTAAATTGCATATGAAGAGATCACCTAGCATCGAAAGGCACCCAGTTGATCTCAACTCAGTGAAGAGTTCAGAGTCGAGTTGATAAAGAACCTAGTGTCAAATTGATAATCATCTCAGAAATCATCTCAGTAGAGACTCTCAGTTGTAAGAGCTAGACGATGGTCTTGTTAATGCAAAATATAGCTCATTGAAAATTGACGAATGAAAGGAACTCTACAAGGATCTTGGTGGAGATCGATGTAAAAATATCTAAAGGCCAAGTCAGGGAGATTCAAAGTCAACATGATGCCAGGTTTAATCCATTAAGACAATGCTCGACTAACCACTTGGGAGAATTATCTTGTTTGACCGAGATGATATGAAATTATGCAGATATGGGAGGTTCAACATCATTGAATCTCGGGTTTGTAATTACATAATGGAAGGACTTCTATCGACCCAGGAAGATAGTATAAGCACCATCGAATACCAATGTAAAATTGAGTCAAACCGACATCTTAAAAAGAGCTGTGAATTATAATGGTGTTCAGACCTTCCTCAGCCGAGTATTCGGTGCATAGGCAGCAGGGATGTTGCAGTATAGTAAGAGTTCTTTTGAGCACTTCCAACAAGTAGGTTGTCCAACTATGTTGTTATCTGATCAACATCGAATGCATCCTCAAATTCGGGATTTTCCTTCAAGATATTTTTATGAAAATTGATTAAGTGACAGTGAGAGTGTTACCGGGAGACCTGATGAAATTTATTACAAAGATTCTCTATCGAGACCTTACTTGTTTTACGATGTAACTCATGGAAGCGAATCTCATAGAGGTGGAACTGTTTCATATCAGAATATTCATGAGGCACAATTTGCTTTGCAATTATATGAGCATCTTCAACGAGTCACTAAGTTGGCAGGCATAAAGGCTTCTGTTGGAATTATCACACCTTACAAGCTACAGCTGAAATGTTTACACCGAGAGTTTGATGTTATCCTCAAATCTGATGAAGGAAGACTCGGCAGGAGAAAAAATCATGGGGATTCTGCTACCGGTGGGAATTGTGGAGATAAGGAACGAACTTGCCAAGTTTGCGCGGCGAAGCTGAGGCCGGGCCCGTGGATTAATGTGTCCAAGCCGTTACATGGGGATTTGGAGCTAGTATGCCGAGGTCGGAGATTTGATGATGGCAGTCCAAGCTGTTAATCCCGCGTTGAGGTATGAATAGGGGAACTCAGGGCAAGCACCGCCAAGTGGAAATATTGGTTTGGTAAACCATGATCAAACTTCCGTGAATGGGAGAAATCCGATCAAACTGCCAAGCGTGGAAATATTACGATGGCTATCCAACATGATACTTCCGCACGGGCCATGTAAACAGGATCCGAGTCTTTGTGCGAGTCACCAGGAGGATTAATAAGACAGTTGTGAATTGGAGTGGGTCATGGAGAAAACAACGCGACGTGATACCAATTTCAGCGGAGGCTACAGGCCGCTCATCTCATTATGCAGATATTTGTCAAATGATACCGAGTAACATGGTGAGTGGGGGTCAGCGCTTGCAGTTTGAATGCGTGGGAAAAGGAGAACATTTTGGAATTTAGCCTGAAGAATCACTCGGTTCACCACTGTGAGGAAAGAAAGTGGCTTCGTATCTCACCCAACGAAGGTGATGCGTTAATGGCTCAGTCGTGGCTCATATGCGAAGAGTTTGACGGGAAAGCAATGCTGAAAACTCATCCAGATGGAAAGGATGCGTGTTGCATGGACTGTGGATTGGGTTCCATAGATCATACGAAGAAAGTGTCTCCTTTCATACAGATCCACCCTTGTTAGGATTCCACTGAACTGTTCAGACTTTGAATCGGCTTTAATAGCTGCCACGACCTTCTCCTCATCCTCTGTACAATTCTGAACTTGATGTGGTCACGAGACAAGCTCCCACGCACAGGCAGCAGGCATGTTGCAGTACAGTAGAGGCCTTTCTTTTGAGCGCTTCCAGCAAGCAGGTTGTCCAACTGTGTTGTTATCTGTTCGGTATCAAATGCATGCTTATCCTTATTCTGAACTTAGATCGAATAGCAACTACAGGAAACAAATATTCACTACCGTGTACAATGGATTGGAGTCATGCCATTCAAGGCTTCATAAAATTTGCCTGAATCAGGAGATGAAGGTTTATTACGGTGCAGAATGAAACGATTCATATTGCTCAGCATTTCTTCTCCTAGAAATGAATTGAATGTGAAGGTCAACTCTGAAATACCTGGTCGGCCGTTTTGTATGCCACATCCTTGTCACTTGTAAATGGTCTCTTTGAGAAACTTTGAGGGCAAGAAGCAATATTTATACCCTTCCATTATGTACATCCAATCAGACAATAAAAAGTATTCTTTTACCAGGTTCAGAGAAACTGTGTTTTTTTACAATGGACGATTATACTGCAGTTTCAAGCTAATTTTATCTAGCTTATTTCTATTAGCTTTGATCCACGACTAAGGAAGAATTCATATGGTTGTTACCTATACATTTTTCCAAAGTCCTCTTGGTTGCCCAGGTTTCAATGTATTTTTTGAAGGGATTATTTTATGTGTTGCAAATCGTAACATAAAGGATCTTTTTAGTTTCTGGAAAAATGAGTATATTGTGTAGCTCACAGCTACCTATGCCATACTAAGATCCCAATAGTGGCATAATTGTTGATTGGAGCTGAGATTGTAGAGTGCATTTCCAAAATACCGAAGGACTGAATGCAAAATATCCGATTGCCAAAGCGAGGAAAGAGTTAGTGTGGGGTTCAAAATTGATTTCAACACCGAGTTAGAGGATTCGAAACTCACCGAGTTGAGATTTGTGCAGACTCTATCCACATGGACCCCCCTCCTCTTCAAGTCAAACAGGTCAACGGGGGGTCCCGACATTATGTTAATTAAATTAATATTTTTATTTAAATATTTTTATAATAATATTTATTATTATTATTATTTAAATATTTTATTTAAATATTCTTTTAATTAATTGAGAAGACTAGGTCATCAGGCAATTAATGACCCATGATGGAACCTTCTCAAGTGGTTCAACTAACTGTAATAAATACATCATGGGCCTTCATTTTAGGAATGTAATTATGACCATTTCCTCTTCTTTCTCACATATTCTTCTATAAATGTAAGTTGGAAGCTCATTTCAAAGGGTTCCAATAGTTCAGACAAGTTGGACAGTTAGATATCTTAGGCGAGTGTATACTTTTCAAGAATCCTCTCTCTTCTATAAGTTGTTCTTGTGTGTTGAGAGAACTTTCAAGCCTCCTCTTCAAGACTGTAACGGCAGCTATTGCCTCTTCTGAATGTATGATGCATTGTGCATGTTATTGAAGCAATAAAAGTGTGTGTTTGTGACTAATCTTGGTCCTTTCATCCTTCTATGCTTCTTTGTGCCTTTCTCGTACTTGCAGGTACATTGTACAAGTTTAAGTTTCTATTGCAGGTTCTTGGAGTTCTGTGCTTATCAAGTGGTGGAGTATTGCATGCAGTTGAGTTGTGGTGTCTGTTCACCCTTCTGTAGTTCATCCTTCTTCATTGGGAAACTGGTGTATTTCTCGGTCTGATAAAGTTTAACAAAGGGAATGTGTGTCTCTTAGTTTGTGGTATCCCCACCCTCTCTAAGTTGCGGTAGAGTGAAGTTGACTGTGGTGCACACACCCTATTCAAATTAACCCTTCCCGAGTCCTGAAACACCCTTTATTTGGTGCATCACCATCCCTAGTATAGTTTCATTTCTGTAAATCTCTTTCCTAAAATCCCATGAAAATGTTAGCATAGGATTAGATAATCATTTTTGTTACACTAGGAGTAGTACAACAATTAGTTTAGGAAGAGGAAGCCGGCCTTCTCCGAAGGTTTACCTCGAGCCCAAGTCCCACAGCTTGAGAGGTGATCCCATGTGTCCCAATCACACCAAATGTCCTATTCACATCCTGGCCATTCGGAGGGTGCAGTGATTTGGCAACAACAAGCCGAACATCCGAGAGCTTGTGCGGCCTCCTACAACCTCTCAATCCCATCCCCGCCTCCTCACATCCTCTAGTTCATTCTAGGTGATTGGAACACAATTTAATTTTTACATTGGTGTTGGAGCACTAGGAAAAATTTGCTGCAGGTATATATATATAATTATTTTTCCCCATTAGGGGTTTTTTCACTAAAATTTAGTAGCACAACTAACAATGGCAGTAACACCAGATTTGGGGGATTATATGCTATATTATCAATGTTGAATGGGTCAAGGATTTTACAAGCACCGAGTTGGAGCTATTCAACCACCGAGTTCCATTGGAGGAAGTCGTGTTCATTGTGTGTCGAACTAGGCCCTTCATTGATAACTCCAAGCGACCGAGCTCTCAAATCATTAGCAAGTCCATCGCATACTCTGCAACCACAAAGCAAACGGTGGAAACATTTAAAAAAATAGTGACCATGGCTTCCAGCTCCACCCCCTGTGAACCTACACACGGCCTACACCTAAATCACAACAACAACAAAACATTGAAAGAAAGAGTGAAGGGCGGGTCGAGCAATTCGAAGTCTACTCAGAACCTGCATAAAAACGGGGTTTCCATCTCCATCGTTCTTGTAATAAAAAGCAAACACAAAGAAACATCAAGAAATAAAAATATAGCTGAGGCATCAATGAAGGACTGTAATCTCCAAATGTCGACCCTACAAAACAATAAATCGGTGGAGTCAAACAATAACAAGCGGCTTCAACTCAAAGGAAAAGGCGTGAGGATCAAAATCCAAAGAAGAAAACAAATATATGGCGGAAGCAAATACAAAGGCGTGAGTAAAGGCTCAGATCCACTTCATGTGGATACCCTAATCCAACTCCACACGTAGGCCATGTGGGACTCAAGCCACATCACTTTTTTCAAAAGGTGAGTCGTTTTGTCTCTTTAGTTAAATATAATTTGCTACATTTCTATGTCAAGCGCTCATAAGAGCCAAGTTGGATAGAGGGAAAGACTTAGAAGTGGGAGGTGTGGGGTTCGAATCCCACCCCCAACTTGTTTTTTTCAAATTTGGTGAAATATTTAGTAGAACTGCTAACTTTAGCAGAAATTCAAATTTAGTTATAACTAACTAAATTTAGCGGAAATCCCTAATTTAGGGTAAAAATGTTTTTCCCCATTCAACCTATTTTTCATTCTGAACATTTTTTGCTAAAGGAGGCCTATCCAAAAATTGCATTTTTAGCTATATTTTTGCAATTTTTTGGTGTAGTGGGTCATTTTGGGCTCCGGAGGCCACCAGGGCCCGCAAAACAAAAAAATTGCCTGTCATTCAATTTTTTCTAAATTTTTGAATGTAATTACATGCTGCAATATATTGTACTAATTTTTAGGTTTCCATAAGTCAACTGCAAACTTTGTAACTAATCAGAAACTGGTAGAATTGTAATAAAAAATAAAAAAATTGGTTCTAAGAACACTCACGAGATCCTAGATCTCATTCGTAGCATTTGGTATATACGGTGCCTCTAGGAAGCGCTTACGAGTAAAGCCATCATGACTACTACTACACTTAACACCTAATATATCTCGCAATAATATCGTCAGGTGTCGTCCCTATAAATCGACATGGAGTAGTAAGGTCACAATGCACTCACTATGAGCCATCCCATCCGTCTGTGAACAATTGCACGACATAAATCTAGACTAAGAAATTATCCAAGTATATAGAGAAGTTACACACACATATGAGGATATTTCTTTGAGCTAGTGTCAATAATCACACAGACCCCTTTCAAAAGATTGTTTTTGTACCACATATTGAATTCTTTGACGTATGTTAACACCTCTTTCACATAATGTTAGGTATATAGAAAGGAAAGCTTCTTCCACGTACCCTCTAGTCTATCAAAAAGGAATGTATATAGAAAGGTTCGGTATATCGACCGACGGTATATAGATTAGGATACCCTATACTTGGAGTGATAAGAGCCAAACCCTATCAGTGATCTCTGTAAAATAGGCACCAATGCCCCCAATTTTTTTCTTCTAGATTCACAATTACTCAGAGGAAACAACTATGCTGCATGGAAGACAAAAATTAAGACACAACTTGAGTTTGAAGAGATCTAGCCTATTGTGAATGGTACTCTGACTAGATCAACTACTAATACAACACAACATAATGGTAGTTTGATAAAGCAAATTAGAAGGCCAAACTCATCATCTTGTTTGGAGTGTCGACGATGTGCAACCCCACATTTGAGATGCCAAAACAACCAAAGAAGCATGGGATAAGTTGAGCACAATATATGAGGCCAAGAACAAGAATGTTATACTAAATTTACAGAGTCAGTTACACACATTAAAGTTCAAGCAGAATGAAAAAATAGAATCTTTTCTAAGAAGAGTTACAGAATTAAGGGCTTCACTTCTAGCCCAGGAGAAGAGGTCACAGAGATGATGATCTTGTTCCCATTCTTTTGAGAGCACTCCCTCTTCTTACCACATTTTGTCACAACACTAAACGTGTCGATACGACATTTATTTTTGACAAGTGGTAAACCTACTGTAACAAGAGGAAGCAATACACAATAAGGACGATGAAGAGGAGTAGGCACTTTCTTCACATCAGAAATGGAAAGGAAAAGGTAAAGGAAAACCTAATTCCTATCAAAATTACCAAAATCAAAATCAGTATCAAGGGGATAGACAATAGAAGAAGCAATGTCCAATCTGTAAAAGAGGACATAACCTACAAGATTGTTGGTATAATACTTACAAGAAAGGTTCATCAAGAAACTCTAGACCTCCACAACAATCTAACAAGGGATATTCTAACTACAATCAAGGGTAGAAAAAGGGGAACTAGAAAAGAAGACCCCATCAGTAAGGTAATATTGTTGAGCAACAAGAACAGTCAGACAATGAAGACTACTTGTTCACTGCTCGATCAAGTGAACCATCCACGTCATCTAGTGATGTTTGGTATGTTGATTCGGGGGAAACTCGACACATGACTGGAAAAAGAGACTGGTTTATTTCAATGAGAGGGACACGCCATCGAAAAATCATGTTTTATTGGGAGATGATTCTTCATATATAGTTCGGGGATTAGTAACATTTCTCTACCCCTTGGTTCACACAATCGTATACTTTCGGATGTCTTATATTTCCCTAGGTTGACAAAGAATCTGCTTTCATTAGTCAAATCCTAGATCACAACCTAAAAAATGAATTTAATAGTCAATTCGGCAAGAAAACATGTTTAATTGAAGACAAATCAAGAGGCTCAAAAATAGTTGTGAAAGCCTCGAATGTAGGATGCATGTTCCAACTTGATTTTGTTCACAGAGATGATCAAACACTTGTGACTAAGAACTCTACCTCAAAGCATAGTTGTGGCATCGGAGACTTGGTCATGTAAGTTTCAACTATCTTGAGACACTTCGCCAATGCAATATGGTACATGGGATACCATCTCTTCAGAAGGATACAAACAAGTGTCCTCACTACCCAACATGAAAACAACATAGAGATTTGTTCTAGAAGAGTACATTTTGAGCTCATGACAAACTTGACCTAGTTCATACTAATATTTGCATCGATGCAACCAAGTCATTTTGGGTTCTAGCA
This sequence comes from Taxus wallichiana var. yunnanensis, assembly GCA_018340775.1. Classification (NCBI taxonomy): domain Eukaryota; kingdom Viridiplantae; phylum Streptophyta; class Pinopsida; order Cupressales; family Taxaceae; genus Taxus; species Taxus wallichiana. The sequence continues at coordinate 447,962,559 of CM031234.1, read as the reverse complement.
CTTCATGCTTTGTGTTGACGACTACTCAAGAAAAATGTGGATTTTTGTCTTCGCAAGAATAGTGAAGTGTTTGAAACCTTCAAAAATTTCAAAGTAGGAGTTGAGAATGAAACTGGTTGTCACATTAGAACTCTCCACTCAAATCAAGGGGGGGAATTCACCAGTAATGAATTCAAATAATACCTACAAACTCACGGGATTCATTAAAAAATGCCTCCTCCACACACACCGCAGTAGAATGGTGTTGTTGAGAGAGGAAATTATACTATGATGGAAATGGTGCAATGTATGATCGATGAATTTGGTCTTGTAAAGACATTCTAGGAAGAAGCAACAAAGACAATAGTGTATTTGTTAAACAGAGTGCCCACAGTTTTTCTTAAGGGAGTAACACCACAAGAAGCATGGTCAAAATGGAAACCATCTATTGCACACCTTAGAGTATTCAGGTGTAATGCAAGTATGCACATACCCAAGAAAAATAGAAAGAAATTATACATGAAGTCACAAAAACTTATCTTCATGGGTACAGTGAAGAGACTCTTGGGTACAGATTAATGGATCCTAAGACCAGAAAATCCTACACCAACAGAGATGTTGAGTTTTTTGAGAAGAAGGAAGTAGAGAATCCTCCTTCAAACTCACCAGATGTAGATTTTTCTCCAGTTTTAAAAATTGAAGCTGATGTTCCCTTAGAAGATGAAATTAATGATGGTGAGGATGGTGTTGATCGAGATAGAACCATGACCCACGGGAACAATTCAACATTTTCCTAAGTGGTGTACTAGCACATTATGAGATGCAAGAATGGATGCTCCACCAAATACATCCACCCCTAGACAATGATCTCATAGTAAAGAAAGAGAGGAAGTTAAATTTTCTTTAATAAGTAGAGTTATTGAATCTAATGATCCCTCTACATTCCATGAAGCCCTACAAGTAAAAATCTTGGAAAGATGCCATGGATTCTGAATATCAATCAGTGATGAAGAATAACACTTGGCAGCTTGTCGATCTTCCACCAAGAAAGAAACCCATTGGATGCAGATGGATATTTAAAACAAAGTACAAAGTAGATGGGATAGTGGACAAGTATAAAGTGAGACTAGTAGCAAAGGGGTATGCACAAAAAGAAGGCATTGACTATGAGGAGACATTTTCTCCCACAGCTAAGATCAAAACAATCAGAATGATCTTTGCTCTAGCTGTAAATTTTGGCTAGAAAGTCCACCAGATGGACATAAAAAGTGCCTTCCTAAATAGGGATTTACAAGAAGAATTCTATATGACTCAACCTAAGGGATATGTTGTACCTAGTCAAGAAGAAAAGGTATGCAGACTCAAGAAATATCTGTATGGCCTTAAATAGGCACCCCGGGCATGGTACATCAAAATTGATGAGCATCTCATACAACATGGATTTGTTAGAAATCCATACGATCCCAATCTTTACCTCAAAAAGAAAGGGGGAGATTGTGATTTTCATTGTCTATGTCAACAATCTAGTCATCACTGGTAGTTCAGTGAGGATGATCTATGTAAGGAAGAAAGATATTAATCGATCGTTCGACATGACCAATCTCGGATGATGCACTATTGTCTTAGATTAGAAGTATGGTAGAAAGAGAATCACATTTTTGTTTCTTAGATGAAATATACCAAGACAACACTCGAGAAATTTAGGATGATGGATTGCACACCAATTGCTACACCTATGGAGAACATATTGTAGTTATCTCATTCAGATCCATCTCCTAAGGTAAGTGCCACTCTCTATCGTATGGCTGATCGGGAGTTTCATTTACTCGACCTACATTAGACCGGATGTCAACTTTGCGGTGAGTCGCTACCCGTGTTCATGCATGAACCCAAAGTTTGTCATTGGAAAGAAACAAGGTGCATTTTGAAATATCTCAAAGGATCAGTGGATCTTGGTCTAGAATACAAGAAGAATGACAACTTCTTCTTGATAGGATATTTGGATTCAGATCATGCAGAAATATTGATGACAAAAAATCCACTTCAGATTTGTGTTCTTTATGGGATCTGGACCAATATCATGGGGAAGCAAGAAACAACACTTTGTTTCTCGCTCTTCCACAGAAGCCAAGTATCATTCTGTAGGAGAAGCTATCTGTGAAGTGATTTGGCTACGTCACATACTAGAAGGACTTGGAATACCATAGGACAAACCGACCACCATGTATGTTGACAATGAAGGTGTTCTCAAACTTGTTTGCAATCCATTTTTTCATGAGAGAACAAAACACATTGAGGTACAAGTTCATTTCATACACGAACATGTGTTGAAGCACAACATCCAACTTCAATTTTTTCCAACAGCTGAACAACGAGTAGATATCTTCACAAGTCACTTACACGTGACAAGTTTGATTTGTTCAGAGAGTTCCTCTCCTCATCTCTTGAGACAATGCACAATTAAGGGGGGAATGTTAGGTTAATTATTAATTAACCATATATTAATTATGCATTTCATATTTCATTATTTAATTAATTTTATTAATTAAATAATGTTATTATTGGTTTTATTAACCATATTTGTTTTATGTAAACATTAGGGATGTTGTTATATTGTTTTAACAATATTATTGCTGTGCTTCCTAGATGTAATATTTGGAAGCTAATGTATTTTAAATTTGTTGTTGCATTGTTGCAACTTATCTTTGTTTGTATCCCGACTGTAATACATAAATACATACATACATATATTGCAGCTTGCTTCTCGTGTATGTAGTTGATTTCACAATAACATATTTGATAGGCTTCCATCCTTGTTTTGTGAAACTACAAAAATGAGAATAAAAAATGAGAATCAGACTAAGATATTTAATTTTGATGGTTGTATCCTGTGAAGAAGTAATAAGTAGGAAAATGTGAACTAAAAAGAAGTGAATGCTCCATAGTTGGCAAGGACCATAAGGGCCATAAAAATAGGCTTATGAACATAATCCCTAGATACATTGCATGATTGATAAGTCTATCGTTGAAAGAAGTTACATAGTCACAAAGTATCACATGATTGCCACATCCCTTGACAAGATAGGGAGTAAATAAATGAAGGTAGGGTGGAGTGGTTTGTCTAGCGTAACCTTGTTGTGGGATGGCATGCCCCTTCTGCAAGATACCCAAAACCAAATAGGCAAGTCCATGACCAAAAGTGTGTATTTTTCTTGATTTTTTCTTTTGCATTTTGATTTTTGTATTCATAGACTAATTGATGCAGGAAGTATATATTGGGATGAATAGTAGAGTCTCCTTGAGGTCTTTGTGAAGTTGATCAATGCAGGAAGCTCCAAGACAATTTTGTTTTAACAAATATAGATTAGTCTTATTTTTGGATAGACTAAGTATAGTATGTGGCTAGCTTTTTATAGTTTTCCTTCAAGGAGTAGTCTACTTATAACGAAATAGAGAGACATATATGTTCATTTGAGGGAATCATCTATTTACGAGAATTTTGACTCAAGGAGTTGAAATTTTGGTACCCCAAGTTTTTACATTATTTTGAACTTGTAGTCATAGAAAAGACTATAAAGGAGTATAGGCCTCTTTTATGAAGACAAAACCATCACACAAAAAGGAATAGATATAAAAGAGGGGTAACAAGTGAGGAATGACCATGGGATTCCATCCTAAAAAGGATGAAAATTATCCATGATAATCATGCCATGAGTAGAGACCAGTGATTATATTCAATATAAGGATGAATGGTTACGGATAATCACACAATTATGTTTAATTCATTTGTCCTTAAAAGGGGTAGGTGGAAGGAGAGGTTCGCTCAAGGGATGAGCATATAAGAGACATAAATTGATGTAATACTATATTCAACAATAGAATGGCCAAAGATACAAGGAAATAAGGGGCTCGTGTTTAGGTTTACCCTCAATAAAATATAAACGATAAGTTCTTAACCCATAGGTATGGGTGACAATATAGGGTCTAAGCCAATTAGGAGAAAAATTGTCTCATTTACTTTTCTCCATTTTGGTTACATGTTGATTTTCCTTTAGGACAAGATCACCAATCTTGAATGTTCATTCAAAAACACATTTTTCATAAGAACGCTTAATGCACTTTTGATAGATTTGGAGATGGTCTAGAGCATTTAGACGACATTCATCCAATAGCTCAAGTTGTGCCAAACGTTCTTGGCAAAACTCATCATCAGAGAGGATATATTTAAGAGATATATAGAGAGATGGAATTTGTATTTTGAGAGGTAAGACAAAATTTGTACCATAGACAAAAAAGAAAGGTGTGGCAGTAGTAGAGGTGTGAATGCTGGTATGATAATCCCATAAGGTGAAAGGAATGTGCGTGTGTCAATACTTACCAAATTCATCAACTAATTTCATAAGAATTTTGTTGAGATTTTTATTAGAATATTTGGCTTGACCATTTTCTTGTGGGTAATATGGTGAAGAGAAACTAAGTTGAATGCCAAAGTTGTCACACAATTTGTGTAGGGTTTTGTTTTTGAATTTTTTTCCATTTTCAGTGATGAGGTGATGAGGAACACCAAAGTGAAAAATGATATGGAAATTGATAAATTCAAATATTTTCTTGGCTTTGGTAGAAATGAGAGACACGAATTCCACCCATTTAGTGTAATATTCAGTCGCAGTGATGATCCAATGATGTTGAGAGGAATGAGGGTTAATCTCTCCAACGAGATCTAAACCCCATTGAGAAAAGGGCCAAAAGTCTCTGGTGACTTGTAAGGCATGACTAGGAGTATGATGAAGGTTAGCATGTTGTTGACACTTCACACAATGTTTAACATAGTCATAAAAGTATTGTTTAAGGTTTGGCTAGTAATATCCAAGTCGAAGGATACATTTTGTGATAGTGAGGCCATTAAAATGTCCCCCAAAAATCCCATCATGAATCTCTTTGATGGTGTACAAGATTTCAGAACTGGTGAGGCACCACAGGAGAATATCGTCAAATCCACATTTTTAGAGAAGACCTCCCATGATGACATAATGAGAGACAATTTTTAGGAAGTCTCATCATCCATTGTGAGTGATATCCAAAGGTAAGATTGAAAGTGAGAGGTAGTCAATAAACTGATTATACCAAATATCGCGTTGGTCGATAGTGATGCTACACACAAAATTAACACCAGGGATAATATAAGAAGGTGGCTACAACTACTAGATGGTGACAAATATTTTTAAGTCCGAAGGTGAGGTAGGTATTTGAGAAGTAAGAAAAGCCATGGTATGTGCAAATTTGTTAGTGGATCGCGGAGTTTCTTGAATGAGGTAGTGATCAAACGTGGTCAAAAGTAGGTGGACATGATTTCTATACTTTATGAGATCATTGTTAGGAAAACTGTACAAACCATTTACTTGGTTCACAACCAGAGTTGAGAGTCACCAAATATTTTAGTTGATTTAACATCTATGGAAATAGTAGTTTTAAGACCTAACACAAGTGATTCATACTCGGATATGTTATTGGAGTAGTCAAAGTCTATTTTAAAGGATAGTGGCATGGGCTCACCATCAAGAGGAATGAGTATGAAATTTTGAGGATTGATTTCCAAAAGAAGAGCATCTACGAGTTGATCCATGATGGTTTTTATGCACAGAATTCTTAGTTAACACCTAGTTATACTTGGCACATCACTCACCCTAGGTTGAGTGCTCACCCAAAATGCACAAATGTACCGTGGCCCTCTTAAGGGTTGTTATAGCAGAATGGTAGCATGATAAAGCAGTAAACATATATTTTAGAAACTAATCCATCTATTCATCATTATACTGGACCAAATCTATAAATGCTTAAATGTAAATCATCATGATAATAATAGTATACATTGACAAAACATATCAGACACTGTTGTTTGGCCAATTTTCTTTATATATTCATCAAACCAATAGTACAAAAGCTTCATACAATACCAGACATGTGTGCATGGATCTGTTACAATTATCCAGTCTCATGTACTCATGTGTCTCTCATCCTTCAAACATGTATCTCTATCTATCTTTACTAAGTAATTCATTACATATATATAGGGTGGGGGACTAGCCCTTTACCACTTAACTCTACCAGAAATAGGTCACATGCTAATAATAGCCATGCACCTTTTACAACTATAGCCATACATGCAAGTATGTTATCTATAGATCATGCTGATAGTTAACTATAGTGGTGGATCTATCCTTAGCTTATGCCCATGCAAGAGTGATCTGACGTACTCTTTTAAAAATCTCCACGAAGAGTGGCACGCAAGTCTCGGCATCACTTTGTGTGCTTTGCATGCCAATCTCTAAGAATAGACTTATCTCCAAAATCAGCTAAGTCCTAGAAAGTCTGACTCTACACCTCTGCACGTGATGCCTTCCTATACCTTCGCGCCTTTGCTCCTGTGTTGTTCTTCCACGCGGACTCTGTGTGTAAGTTCAACTAAGTGTTTTCTCTGATCAACATTACCCCACACTAATCTCATTGTCATCCCGACAATGGCGATGTCCAAAAGTTACACAAAGAATGGATAAATAAAGAATGGTTGAATAAAGAATTTTGAATAAGGTATACGCAACTAACAAAATTGTTCAAGCCTCAGGCCCCTCATTTCATCCTGAAGCAGCAACTTTGGATATTCTTCTTTTATATCTACTTCTAGGTTCTCCCACTCCATTAACACCTTTCCTACCATCTCTGGCACATCTACAATGATGGACTGCAGCTCCTCCATAGTGATCTTTCCTTGCTCATTTTGTATCACAAGCATTACACTTGACATAGAGGTTTGCACCCCCTCCAATACATCCATCTTTTGAGCAATGAGCTTTCCAAGCTCATCTAACCTTTCCTTATGCGGTGCTTGTGCCACAGCTAGTGTCTCGCACTTCTGCTTCACCAGGATTAACCATTTAGCACAGCCTAGGGTAGCATCCTTCATAGCCTTGTGGACTTCATTTTCCTCCTCCAATGTTTTTACCATGATCAGCGCATGCATCTGGGGCTATGCATATCATTAGCACATGATCGGCTTTCTTTAGTTCATCACGGGTGGCTTACAGTAGGCCTTCATAAGTAGCAATCTTCCTTGCTACTACAGCTTGTGCTTTCTCTACCTTTTCCCCAGGGTCCTTGGGCTATGTTGATACATGCACCTTTTCATCCTCCAACACTAATGTTATCATTGTCTTTACATAGTGCATCACAGAAGGAAATTCTTTTGGTACTTGGGATTCCAAATGTGGGCGTACCTTTAGGACATCATCTCCAATTTCCTCCACCATATTAACAAAAGTGTCATATTTTCTCTTGATCAAGTCCTTTTCCTGTACTAGGTGTGCTATCTCCACATCCTTGGCTTTCAACTTCTCTGTCAGTGCCTTAATGGTAGCAGATTTATCAATGTTTCTTCTTGCTACTTCAGCAGATACCTTTACTAGAGCATTGCTTACCTACTCGTCTGACATCACTGTTGGCTTAATTTTCATGTGCCTTCCTTCTTGATCATCTTTATGCACATGATTCTTCACCGATATCAAAGTTTGGCTCATCCATATGTGTGTGCATTAACCATGAAAGTTGCTTCCTTGTGTGTAAAGTCACCTTGTCCTCGTCCATGAGCGCCCATCCGAATAGATCCTTCTACTTGATGGTGCTCTGAAACTGAGCATAAATAATCAGATTTGGGTCTTCTGCATATCCCATGGTATGTGCCTTGGTGTCCTCACCTGTTTGATAGGATCTGGGCCCTCTTAGAATGGCTGCATCAAGGTTAGGAATACTAGATGTATCCTCACCCTTGTCTTGTGTAGCCTCTGATTGTTCCCCTTCTTCTCCTTCTATTTTCTCCTCCTTGTGTTGAGGCTCTTCTTCTGCTGGAGATGAAGGTGCCTTCTCCTCAGATTCTTCTACTTCCTCACTTAGCCTAGAGTTTTCTTCTTTTCTTCTCCTCTGGCTCCTTCACTTGTTGGGTTTCTCCTTACACCCTTGTGTGCTTAAATACCTTCTTAAATCTTTGGTCACCCTGCTCCTCCCCCATAACTCCTTCTCCCTGGGAAGTTATCGCACGCTCCTTCTCTTGGCCAGATGGTTACTTCCTCCTCCACACCAAGCCACCACTATCCTCATGTTCTTCATCCTCTTCCTCATCATCTTTCTTGGGTTCAGAGGGCCTAGGTGCTGAAATGTTCTCCATGGTATGCTTCCCCTTCGGTGGCCCTAGAAGCATGAACTCATTTTCCACATACTTGTTATTTTCCATTTTGGGCTTAAGTTGGAGGTATATCAGCGTGGCCCCAATATCCGCAATGGCAAGTGTTTCTGGCTTAATGCTCAAAATCTCGAGATATTATTCTCATTGTATGCATTCCTCCCTGGATATCCATATGTTTTCCGTAGGGTGTGGTATTCATAGTCCACCTTGTCTGCATTAAACACTAACCTCCATGTGTTGGTGAACAATGAACTGAAGCTTGGAAGTATTACATGGAAAATGTGTAAGGCAGTTTGCACCAGGGGCTCCATGACCCATCTACCATTGGAAAGCATGTAATACAAAAGTGTTGGTAGACTGCAAACTGTGCCTGCTTCCCTAGAACCAAAGGAAAATCCTTGGGTATACGCCATTCTTCTCCAAATGCTGCACAAAGCCTATCATACCACATCTCTGCTTGCTCCTTCACCTCATCTATCATTGACCCCTTGCATAGATACTTGTTGAATCATTTAGCTGGAGACTTGTGATTCATGGGGTATTCCCATATATTCTCTTTTGGGCCATCTGGTACCCCAATCTCCATGAAGACCAAACTTAGTAAAACACAACCAAAACTTATCTTATTTCCTGCACGCTTCCTCTACTATTTGTTCTACAATGAAGCCAAAATGTTATAAGTGGTTCCTTCTGACATGTGCTTTGCCACATGTAGCCACATAGAGTTAACTTGTGACCAATGTTCTTGGTCATTCAATTTTGTAACCAGGTGTGTTGCTTCCTGTACTACTGGACAATTTTTCAGTTTATCAATGTCCATTCCACGCGGTCCTTTTTGATAGCCTAGTGCTTTCTGTGTCTCCAAGATGGTACTCTTGTTAGCTAGGTCAGTCTTAATATCTTCACCTGTTTCCCTTAATCCGAGTTCTGTGGCAATAAGAATGGGTGTCAATCTTACCCTCCATCTGCAAAAATAGAAAAAGTCCTCATGGACTCGGCTCATCAACCATCTATACAATGGTGCATACTTTCCAAAGTATGGGAGCTCATACAACTGGTAGACACCAATCCCTTTCAGTAGCCTTTCCCTGGCATCATCATATATTGGCATGCCATCCTCAGTTCACTGTTCATTCGGGAGGTGAGAAAGTCATCTAATTTCTTCTGGTTATCATTGGTCCGGTGATTATACTCACTTATCTTACTCTATTGTATGTGGGTATCCCATTCTTGGCCCACAATTACTTCCTTAGGGTAATGCATTTCTGAAAAAAATTGCTTTCCGGGCCATCTCTTCCTCTTCTTCTACTACCACCTTCTTCTTCTCCTTTACTGGTGCTGCTTTCTTCTTTGGTGCCATTCTTTTCTTTGGGTTTTTGTTTTCTAGACCATTTGTTGTGTGTTTTTAGTAGTTTGCTTCAAACCCTAACTCGATTCAACCATTCCCTAATTTGCAATCATGAAATCATGCACCCTAGCTCTGTTCTATTACTATGCTTCATTCAAACCCTTTTTCTATAGGGATTCAAGCCCTTCTAATAAACAAATCTATCTTTTATGCCTAGTTTGTTTGCTTCGTACCTTGAATCACTTTACTTAGCTCTTCACGTGTAGCTCTTTGTCGTCATAGTGTAGGGTAAGGAAATGTGATTTCACTTTTCACTGCATTAATTGCTCCTCCATTTTCTCCTCATTTATTTTTTTATCATTTCCGTGGTATACCTTCACACCAAATGTTATAACCTTCTAGCGTGCCTTTTTACCCTTTGTTATAGACTTCTCTTCAACATGCACTCTAGCGCCCAAGTACCTCATCACTACACCATCTCCTGGTAGTTACCATGGCCACCGCTTACCTCGCATTATACGTTCCCTCATTCCTCTTCATCCTTACTTATCTTGAGAAGCAATATTTTGTCAGTTACCCTTAGCAACCTTCTTTCTCAACACCACATGACATGAAATCTTCACAAAGATATACACGAGAGTCACCAACAATCCACCCCACATGAAAAAGATGTGTAGTCTTCTGCACATCAACATGCTTCATATTGTAGTTAACTTAATGTATGCAAGTGTGCTTATTACACAAACAAGAGCTAAATTGACAAAGCATAGCGACGATGAAAGAAACACATTAAGGAAATGTAGAAAGGGAAACCTAATTTATCTGGCAATACTACCTTATTACAAACACCAAGAAGACTTATTTATAGTAGGGCTTCAACCTACTCCCATTAAAGTAACTAGGAAACCTTGTGCCATCAATTGCTTCTAACTGGAAAGCACCTGACTCAAGTATATGAGTGATAACATATGGCCCCAACCAATGCACCTTGAGCTTCCTGGATGGCACAAAAACTTGGAGTCATACAGAAGTACCATTTGTCCCACCACAAGTTTCTTATCCCTGATGTGTCGATCATGTCATGCCTTTTGGCGTGCTTTCTCCTATTTTTGACTCCAACGTGCGATGGCTCGGCGCTCATCTAGTTGAACCATCTTCTCAATCCATTCTTCCAAGGCTTGCTCATTAGCTAGACCTCCAGCGTGCATAATACGCAATGCACAAAGAAGGTAATATAAATTCTATAGGAAGAATAACTTCCGCGCCAAACACAAATTGAAAAGGTGTGGCTTTGTTCAATCTTTTGTATGTTATTCTATAAGCCCAAACAACAATAGATACTTTATCATCTCAATCTTTCCTTCCAACATCACAAATCTTGGTCAATGTGTGGCTCAAAATCTTGTTAAAAGCCTCAACAATCCCATTTTCCTGAGGGTGATAGGGTGTAGTTTTATGGTGGGAAACCATAAACTTGTCTAAAAGAATTCTTATTGTCTCATTTAAAAAATGTGTGCCCCTATCACTTGTTAAACTTAAAGGACAACCATACCTTGTAAGAACATTCTCCCATAAGAACCTTGCTGTTGTAGCCACTATATAGTCCTTTGTAGGTGTTGCTTCTACCCATCAAGTAAGATAATCTGTACAAGTGATGATATAGCGTGATCCAATCCTACACGCGACTGGTGAAATAGGCCTGAAAAATTCAATTGCCCATTTCTCAAAGGGTTCTGCACTTGTAATTGGTCATAGAGGCATCTCATCCCTTTTTCCTGGTCGACCGAGATGTTGACAATGGTCACATGTCTTACAATACTCTTTACAATCCTTGTATAATGTTTCCCACCACAAACTAGTAAGTAGGATCTTGTGCGCTATTGCATCACCTGCATAGTGGCCACCTGCAATACCACCATGTGATTATTCCATTATATCCTTTCGTTCATACTCCAATACACAATGACATAACACCTCATCTCTACCTAACTTGTACAAATCACCACTGATTAACATGAATGGTGCCATGAATAGTAAGTTGCTTCTTCTCTAAAGCTTTCATGCCTTCTGGTGCCATACCAGTCCTTAGAAAGACAACAATGTCCTCCAATTCCGATGGTGCACGTTGTAACCTATACAGCTGTGCATCAGGCATGGTCTCTTCTATTGTTTGTGCCTCTTCTCCTGATTGAATTCTAGACAAGTGATCCGGTCCAGAATTTATTTTGCTGGTTTTACCACAACTGTAAAGTCAAACTCTTGAAATAAGAGTATCCATCGGCATATGTGCCCCTGTAAAATGGGATTGTTCACCAAATACTTTAATGCCATGTGATCTGTATAAAACACAAATGGTGTGGCCAACAAATACTAATGAAATTTGTGCAAGGCATAGATCATGGACAAGGCCTCACACTCTGTAGTGGTATAATTATGTTCTGCAGGGGTCAACTTCCTACTAGTAAAGAAAATGGGATGATCAACAATACCTTCTCTGGTTGAGCTAAGACAACACCAATGGTTGTGCCAGAGGCATCCACATGAACATGAAAAGGTTTATCCCATGAAGGAAAGTACAAGATAGGTGCGGTAGTAAGTTTCTTCTTCAATATCTCAAATGTGTGTTGTTGTGACTCCCCTAGTAGAATGTACCTTTTCCCCGAGAAATTCTTCCAAGGGCATGACAACTTTTGCATACCCTTTTATAAACTTCCTGTAATACCCTGTATGACCCAAAAATCCATGCACCTCACGCTGACTGGTAGGCACTTTCAAGCCTATGATGACTACAACTTTAGCTGGATCAACCAACAACCCTTCCTTGCAGATAATGTGTCCTAAAAGTGTGCCAAAGGGAGTAGCAAAGATGCACTTCTTGATGTTTAATGAGATACTCAACTATCGACATCTTTCAAACATTAAGTGTAGATTGTCACAATGATCCTTAATTAGCCCATAAACGGTCCAATCATCAAGATAGACCTGTAAGAAGTTATGAATAAAATCCTTGAAGGCTTATACCACTATCCTTGAAAATATAGCAGGTGCATTCTTCAATCCAAAGGGCATCACAGTATAGGAAAATATTCCCCATTCAGTAGTGAAGGTGGTCTTCTCTTGATCTTCCAGGGAAATCCTAACCTGATGATACCCTGAAAACCATCTGTAAATGAATATATCTCACCCCAACCATGCCTTCTAATATTTCCTCTGTGAATGGCATAGGAAAGGGTTCTATAACACATGCTACATTAAAATCTCTATAATTAACATAAATTCAAATCCTACCATCCTTTTTGATGTTTATCACCATAGGACTGACCCATTCTGATTCATCCAATGGTTGAATGATCCCAGATTTCAACATCTTGTCAATCTCCTCCTTTACTTTCTCACGTAAATTGGGATTCATCTGATATGGTCACTTCCTAACAAGGCGTGCACCTTCCTTGAGCTTTATCTTCATTTCTCCAAGTGATATATGCATGCCTTTAAGTTCATGGTATCCTCTTGGGAATAAGTCCTCATAGTCTCGAAGTAACTCTATGATCTTTGCTACCTCTGATTCTAACCAGTAATCCCCAATTATCACCTCCTTAGGTTCAGCTTCTATGCCTATATTTACCTTTGTTGTCTTCATAGGTTCATGATATGCGTGCATCTACATCCACACTGGCTAACACTTCACGTGTTCCATGTGAATGATCCACATCCAAGTGCTCAACTTCCTCATCATCAATTATGTAAACCATCTTCCCCTTATCTTTTCTAGGAAGTGTGCTCAAGTAATATGATATCATATTCTTCATCCGTAAAACGTGCTCCTCGCCTCTCTCTCCAAATAATTCCTAAATAATTTCTTCCGCTTTCCCACTTGTCTCCCATGGTTAAGCACTTGATAAAGCTTAAAGCTGTGTTCACTGGTGGTGTAGATGAAAAGAATTCAAAATTTTGGATCATCCCTGCAGTCAAAATTTTCCAATTGCCAATGTCACAATGTAATTCGGTGTATACATACCAAGCACACATGCAACCTTGTAGAGTAGAATAAAACTGATGCACCCAAAGTGAGGGTGGTAATGCTTCCTGTCCTACTGTCCAGAGTCTCTCACACTGCTTGGATATGATGCTAAGTAGGTTGATCACCATGATAAGGAAAAAAATTTAGGTGCATTACTTCTTGAAAACTTGGTTGATAAGGTGGTCCCAATCATTCCCCATTCTAAGAGATTATCCTGTGGACCACCCACCAGTGTGTGGCTGTCCTACCCAAAGTATATGACAACATCTCTCATCATTTAAGCTAGTCAGCCCAGTTTGTTTCCATGGCCTGTAAGAATCCAACCAAATCTTTGGATCTAGTATAGCGGGGTACTGAAGCGACCTATACACCGAATAGAGAAAAAAACCTTTTTGCAAGCAACCACGTGCTTAACTTCGCACCCCACTAGTTCATAAGTACCATGAGCCCAATTATCACAAGCAACACTGGTAGTATCACTGATTGACTAAGAATCTTCCTAATGAAGGATTCCTTCCTTAGATGGATCATTGACCTCTGGGTCCCGAATAACGCGTATATAGATTTTGTTCAAGTCCTCTTCACTTAAAGGTTCCACATATGGCATGGATTTCCCATCTCAATGGTATTATAACCCTTTCCTCCTTGTTCTTGAAGCTGATATACCCCTTGTTAAACCTCAAATCAGCATTGTTCACATAACACCAAGGGCACCCAAGAAAAGCTGGGAAGCTATCTGCTTCTATAAGTGCTAGCACTTCGAAGTCTCCTGTGAACTTGGCCCCTTGTATAGTGATAGATGCATCCTTCAAAACTCTTATGGGAGTATCTTTCATTCTGTTTGCCATGAACAATACATTAGATGATGGCTACAATGAGGGTCTCCCCATTTATTCCCATGCATCCAATGTAAGTAAATTTACTTCCACACCTATGTCAATCAAAATATTGCTCAACAACCACCCGTCCACCAAAAATTCAAAGTGATCTCCTTGTCATAATCAATGCTATCGGGGGGAAGATTCACATGAAGTATTTGTCTTCTAGTCTTAGTTCCCATGTGTGGAGTATTCCCCTTCAACCAATTTCCTAATAAAGGAATAATATTCTCTGGCGCAACATTCTACATACCTCTCGATGTCATCATATCGGGGGCATTACGTATCCTTATGCTCTAATTTAAAGACTGCTCCTTCAAACCCTATATCTCACCCTGAAGGCTTCTAAGGACCTCCATCATTTCCTGATAGACTTCTTTCTAATGAGCTAGATCTAGATACCTAGCATGTAAAACCTCCTCCCTAGTGATTGTCGACTTCTGTTGCAACACCTCTCTTGCACGTGTCACCTCAACTCGTGTGGTTATCTTGATTGTTACTACCTCAGGTTTTGGTGTTAACTTGGGCATCCACTGATTCTCTATTGTGTGATGGATTCTAACCATCCCTCATCCCCTGTACCCTTGTTTTCTTTCTTGTGCTGCATACTAAGATGCTCATATAAGTTCGGACACACTTAATAACTATGCCCCTTTCCACAAAATGAACAGGAAATATTCTGCGGCATTCATGCCTATAATGGTCAGATGAACCACATGTATAGAAAGTTCCTCGAGGGAATTCACTCCTTCCTCCACCTCGGCCTCATCCTCCATATCCGCCTTGATATCCTCGTCCCCTTTCATGAACCCCTTCAAACCTTCCATCATTCCTGTCATAGCACATTTTATTATAATCCCTATCTTAATGCTCATTCTTCCCTTTAGAATTATTAGCCACACTCACCTGTCTTACCCCAATATCAATGGCATCATGGATCTAGCCAATCAATCTACAGTCCTTAGTATCATGGGTCATGGACCTACAAATTTTACAAAAGGAGGATACATTCTTTCTGATCGCGCATTGTAGTAGGGGGCAGTGACTAGCATCATGATTCAAATGGAAAATCTCACAATCTAATAGCAATGAACGTACAGTTCTACGGGAAACTATCCTTGGTGTGGCCTTCCACTTCATAATATGTACACCAGATTCTAAGCGTGTTTCATGAGCTGAGTTTTCCAATAATTTCTCTAACTATTTTTGCCATAGCTGCTATTTGAGCTTCCAAAATGGACTAACTCCAGTGTCAATACTCCCAACTACTTCAACACGTAAAGCAACTTCCAATGCTTCACACGGGTTGGTATAAGTTTTATGCAACAATGCTCTTCAAAATGGGGTAATCAATCCCCGACAAACCATTGTGCATGCTTGACTTGCATGAATGTCATAAGAGAGTTTGGATAGAAGTGTTTTAAAATGGGCATCATACTCACGTACACTTTCAGTAGTGCCTTGCTTTATATCCTTGAGTGTGCTTATACTCTTCTACTCAAACTCTGGGATATGGAACTCTTTCAAGAAAGCATCTTTCAATGCTGCATAGTCAATACAAGTTTTATTGGGATCAAACTTCCTATACTAGTTGTGCGCACACACCTGTAATGTAGTAGCAAATTGACTTGCCTTGCACTTAGAGGCCATGTGATACCTTTCACGTGCCACAATATTTCACACATATGAACATGTTCAGTAGCATCCTTGATACCTCTGTACTCTAGGGAGATGAAGGGACATCTCCATATAAATGTTCTGGGGTTGTTGCGGGCCTTAACCACCCGACCCAGAACCTCCTTGGTTTCCTCTTCCTCCAAAACCACCCAACCACTGGAACTAGAACTACCCATACCACCCAATCCTCCTCCAAGATTTGGAATAGGGCCCATGGATGCACTCCCCTGTGTCCCTATAGTGGTACTATACTGGACCCCTATAGTCTGTGAGGTAGTCCCAGTTCTAGAGGTGAATCCCACACTCGATGTGCTCATATTCTATGCAGATGATGGGCACCGAAAACATACCCCAAAGAATAATAAATTTATCATGTCTGCCATTGATGTACTTGATGTTTGATCTATTTCTGCACTTTCACTTCCTAAATTAAAACTATTTTTACCTGTGTACTGATACTTTGAAAACCAAGCAAAGGGCTAGGTCGAGGGTTGGCTTAGATGCGCGCCCATGGCCTAGGTCATATCTACTGGTGTGCTTCCATGTGAGGCCGAAGAGGGTTCTCTGTCATGCTTTCCTAGATGGGGGAGTTCTTGATGCTCTTACTCTTCTTCCTCCCCATGAGCCTCAAATCCTTCACGAGCCATCTCTCTCCACAACACCATCCATTCTGTAATTTCTTGTTTCTTGCATAATTCCCTCTCGCGCACCTCATCATACTTCAGCCGCCTCTCTTCCCTCTACCATGCTACTGCTAGGTTTACCATCTTTCACCAATCCTATTCCTACCCCCACACGTGGAGATTTTTTTAGCTTTCCATGGGTTAAGCTTCCAAGTTCAACATTACCATTATTATTTTGATTACCAGTGAATACCTTGTAAATACATCCCTCTAGGATATCATAGGAATTGAAACTCCACTACCTCTGGGCATGAATAAGTCAAAATTGAATACTCCAAAATATAGTTGTTTAGGACACCGCAAAACCAGGTATCTACCGCACAGTCCATTCAAGTCAACATCATATAGTGTTTGAAATTCCTCTTGTGTCCAAACAAGTGTGCGATACCTCCAATTCTACTTAGATGTATATGCAGTCAACCATTCATATAATTCTACTAGAAAGATAGCAAAGAAGCTTTCGTACAAACTATCATACAATTTTTTCTCTACCCAAGTGCATGCGCTAAATCTGGATCCAGTGTCAAACCTCCATGCATATTCTTCCTCTAGATCATGAATCCATTCTTCAATGCTCACCAAAGTTAGCCGGTATGTCTTCATCATGAACCATTCTAAAACAACTGAAAAAAGAGGTCTCGAAACAGGAACCAATGATGTAGCCTAGAATTCTTAGTTAACACCTACTCACACTGGCACATCACTCAGCCTTAGGTGAGTGCTCACCCGAAGTGTGCAAAGGTACCGAGTCCCTCTTAAGGGTTTTTGTAGTAGAATGGTAGCATGATAAAGCAATAAACATATATTTTAGAAACTAATCCATTTATTCATCATTATACTGGACCAGATCTATAAGCGCTTAAATGTAAATCATCATGATAATAATAGTATACATTAAAAAACATATCGAGACATTGTTGTTCGGACAAATTTCTTTGTATATTTATCAAACCAACAAGATAAAAGCTTCATACAATACCGGGCATGTGTGCATGGATCTATTACAATTATCCAGGTCTCATGTACTCATGTGTCTCTCATCCTTCAAGTATGTAACTCTATCTATCTTTTACTAAGTAATTCATTACATATATATAGGGTGGGGGACTATCCCTTCACCACTTAACTCTACCGAAATAGGTTGCATGCTAATAATAGCCACGTGCATTTTACAACTATAGCCATACATGCAATAATGTTATCTATAGATCGCTAATAGTTAAATATAGTGGTGGATCTATCCTTAGCTTATGCCCATGTAAGTGTGATCTGATGTAATCTTTTAAAAATCTCCACGAAGAGTGGCACGTAAGTCTCAGCATTACTTTGTGTGCTTCGCACGCCAATCTCTAAGAATAGACCTGATCTCCAAAATTGGCTAAGTCCTGAAAGTCTGACTCTATACCTCCACATGTGACGCCTTCCTATAGCGTCACACCTTTTCTCATATGTTGTTCTTCCACACGGACTTTGTGTGAAAGTTCAACTAAGTGTTATCTCGATCAATTTTTTTTCCCTTGACTATTTTTTTATGAATGAACTACAAATCCAAGTCTACAAGAAGCATGAGAAAACTAGCGGTGCATTGGTGTTGGTAAGGTTTGGCGTATATGTAATGAAGAGATTCAAAGTGTTGGTAATGGAAAACATTTTTGATTAATAAGGTAGTGGCAAAGTTTTCTAGCCACAAATACTAGGTTTAAGCAAAGCTTTTCAGCGTGAGTGTACCGAGTTTCATAGTCTAGAAGAGTACAGATTATGTAATAAACCACATGTTCCTTGTGTTGATCATCATGATGAGCGAGCATGGTACCCAAGGAATGGTCGGTAGAAGAAATGTATAGGTAAAAATGTTGATTGTCTTTAGGTGGAATGAGCACATGAGGATGAAGAAGCTAATTATTCAATGCTTCAAAGGATTTGTGACACTCATCATTCCAATGGAACGAAATATCATTTTTAAGGAGATGATGAAATAGTTGGCATCATTCTCAAAAGTTGAGAAATGAAGCGTTGGATGGATTACAATTTTCCTTGCAAGCTACAAAGCTTCAAGGTTAGTAGGTGGAGGCATGTTAAGGATTTCCTTGATCTTAGCGGGATCAAATTTGATACCCCACAAAGAGATGATAAAACCAAGGAGCTTACCCAAGAGAACTACAAACATGCACTTCTTTGGTTGAAGGTGAAAAAATATTAGATAATATGGTTAAAGATAATTTTAAGAATGGTCAAGTGTTCAGTGCGACACTTGGACTTACCAAGAAGGTCATCAACATAGTCTTCCAAAATTTCATGCATGATGTCATGGAAGATGTAAGTCATAATGTGTTGATATGTAGCACCAACATTTTTAAGCCAAAGGGAATGAAACAATAGTATAATTTCCCCCAATGGGTTATGAAGGTAGTTTTGTGTTGATCTTTTAGAGCTACTAATATCTAATTATAACTTGAAAAACTATCCATAAGAGATAGCATCTCATGGCCAGTTGTAAGATCAACTAGTTGGTCAATGTTTGGTAGAGGAAAGTCATCTTTTGGACAGGAAAGGTTAAGGTCACGAAATTTAGTATAGATACGAAGTCCCCCAATTGCTTTCGTGATAGGAACAATGTTAGAGATCCATTGTGGATAGTCAATGGGTAGGATGAAGGAAACAGAGAGAAGGTGTTGAATTTCTTCTTTCACAAGAAGATAAAAGTGAGGATGCATTTTATGCAAATTTTATTTCACTGGTTTGGTGTCAAGGATAGTTACGATATTGTGAAGAATGATATTAGGATCAATACCTAGCATATCGCTATAGGACCAAGAAAATGCTTTGCTATGATCACGAAGAAAAGAAGTGAAATATACTTTTTATGTAGAGTATAAAGATTGGCCTATCTTTAGAATTTGGGGGTTATCCTGAGTGTGAATGTTGATTTATATGGTATATTCATTCAACATGGTTTTCATGTCAGAGGATAATGACCTTTGAATATAATAATCCTCCATGCCTAAATATATCAAAATGGAGTCATCATCTTAACATTGAACAACGTTTATATAAGGCATATCATCATCCAACATGTAAGGATAAAGAAGAGGAAGGGAAGAGGAAACATCACCATCACATTGATAGGTCAGAGGTCCCAAGGAGATGGTATTCGGGAAAAACAAAAGTTAGGTGGAATGGGTTTGAGATCCATAGACTCCATGAGAAAAGGTTTCGCAATAGGAGAGGAAGGTGGGGAAGACTTTTTATCTTTGATGAGGGTGATGTGGGCCTTATTAGGAGGAGGTTGCGAAGGAAATCTAATACCACAATAGTTTTTGTGTTTCTTATTGGTTCATAAATGTACGATGGTGTGACGACCTTTTCATAAAGACCAAAGCCAAATCCTTTTAGGGTATAATGATGAAGAAACGTGAGTGTGAAGATATGTTTGGTGACGTAGGAGAATTCAGATGAAAAATGTCTAGTTTGGAAGGGAGGTTCAAAGGAAGTAGACCCATGTATACCTGGAAAATTCATCTATGAAGGTGAGACCATATTTGGCCCTAGTAAAAGAAGTATGGGTAAAATCCCATGTGACATCACTATGAATTAACTCTAAATTTTTTAAGGTCTCCAATCTTTTCGCTTATCCAATTTCTCTTCAGGGTGTTTTCTAATAGCACAACCCTCACAAAGTCCCTTTGAGAAACAAACTCTGGGAAATCCTCTAACCGAGTCATGTTGACCGAGATGCTCAAGCTAGCAATAGTTAAAATGGCCAAACCACTCATGCCATAATCTGATAACTCCATTTGAATGTGTGAGAAATATAGTAGGGGAAACATCGGGTGATGAGTGTGAGAAGGTATATAACAAAGCATGGTGATATTCCCTTCCCACTACTATGGTAGTGTTGTTATGAAATTCCCGATCTCAACCGAATCTGGATAAAATATGAATCTCATGCCCTTCCTTATATGATTCATCTGATACACTGATAAGATATTAGTTATAATATTAAACTAAATAATGGAGACAATATTTCCCTCAATGGTTAAGTTGAACCTATAAACAAAGTGCATAAATATGAAGCAAAGGACTAGCATGGGAACTAGCCTAGAAGAACCCTATGATGAGGTGGAATAACTTCCAAGATGATGGAGGGTCAATCTTGGAATGTGTCATAGAATGCGAATCAAGTGCAAATGGAACCGCGGTAGAGATATGTGGCGAAATAGGTATATTGTAATAATGATAACTCCTATAAAACTAATGAGAAGCTATAATGAGAGATGTAAAAATTATATATACACAAGATAGTTTAAGGATGTGAGTGAATAGATATAATGTGTATAGAAGAAGGCCTAGGGGAGACCTAGAGGCCCTAGAACAAAGTGATGTAACATATACAACTAAAGGCCCATCAAGAGACCTAGAATGATGTGAATACATGCATGTAACTAAGGGCCTACTATGAGACCTAAGAGGAATAGTGTTATGTGAGGTAATATGTGAAATAATAGGCATATGTGTAGATGCACTAAGAAAGATGAAAACTAAAAAATATTGGGGCACACAAGGAGAGAATTTCCTAAAAGGAAAACATTGGATAGTGACAACCTATTAATAAACTCAAGTATGTTGCTAGTACCTCTAATAATTCTAATACTAAGTTTCAAAGAAAACCTAATTTTTCATCTTGTAGGTTGGAATTGAATTTTTCCCTTTAAAAGTAGGTTTTCTTTGAAACTTAGTATTAGAATTATTAGAGGTACTAGCGGCATACTTAAGTTTATTAATATGTAATAGTTTAGATCCGAGACTCTTTTAGTGTATGACATAAATGGTTGAAAGATTGAAATTTATTTAATACAATTCATTCTTGCGATGGGGAAGAAAAATTTGAACAAAGAGGTCTTGTAACTCACTTTGTTAGCTAATATGTTGCTCATCTTAGTAAGCTTCTATAACATAAGAAATAGTCACCAATATGCTCTTTATATCCTTGTTTGAGTTTGGAAATTTGTGCGTAAGATAATTTATCCCCAATGTTGATTGAAAAATATGACAAGAATTGATTTTTAATGTAGAAAAAGTGTGCAAAAATGTGTGGGGATATTATAAAACCATTGTAAAGAAAAATCCTTAAGACTTCTAGGGAATAGATTAGTAATTAAGATATCATAATATTCATATTCAAAGGAAACAACCTGAAAATATTGAAAATGTTCTTGGGATAAACATTTCCATCATAGATAGGAATCTTATGGGTAGTGAAACCAAGAGATAAGGGTATGAGACAACATATGGTGCAAGTGGTTTATGTAATAGTTGAGAAGAGTCCTTAGCATTATAAGTATGAGAGAAACCTTGTTACAATTGTAAGATGTGCACTTGGAGAGAGTGAACAAGTGACTCAAGAGCCTGTTTTTATATGAAGATGCATGTGAGCCAATATAGTGATAGATATGAGGTGGAGTAGCAATAATGGCTACATGAATAGAAATAAATACATTTTTCATAGGAATGTTAGGTGTCCCCAAATAACTAGGAACACAAAATGTGGGTGAAATACATATGTGATAATACTGATCGATAAAATAAGTATCATTAGATTGTTGATCATGATAAATCTTATCAATAAGGTGAATACATATTATAGGCTCAACATGATGTAAATTAGCATAGAGTTGAGCATGAAAATTAGGTAAGAGTTCAACTTGATCTTGATATAAATCATTTCCCTCATCATGATCATAATCATAGGAATGTTCACTATTGGTTTCAATGTCATGTAACGGAACCTCATGTGAGGGTGGATCAAGGAGAGAGTTAGAGATAGGAATAGAAGAATCCATTGCACTACGATGCTTATAAGTAGGAGGTGAAAGCTTAAGATGCTCAATATATTGATTAGAAATCTGAGCACTACGCTA
The DNA here is from genome assembly GCA_018340775.1 of Taxus wallichiana var. yunnanensis. Lineage (NCBI taxonomy): Eukaryota > Viridiplantae > Streptophyta > Pinopsida > Cupressales > Taxaceae > Taxus > Taxus wallichiana. Next base: position 447,939,822 of record CM031234.1, on the reverse strand, counting down.
GTAGGGCATATAAGGAAAACATATGGGAACTAAAAAAATCAGCCCTAAATACTAGATGAAACCCTAAGGCCACTAAGGTTAGGGATATGATGTTTGATTAGGGAGTCGGGTTCACCAAATGATTTCACTTTATAAGTTATCTATCTAAACCTTTTTCACATTTATAATGTTTTCTAACATGCATAAAAGGATTAATTATTTGTTACAAGAGGATATTCTAATTTAATTAAATTCCAACATTAATTTTATAAATCAAAATAATGATTTACAAAGTGACTATTGATCTATAAACTATCAAAACACAAAGGAGGAATTACACTTAGCTAATTCTATGTGGATCTAGAGGAGTTTGAGTGATCTTAATGTCGAACATGATAATTTGGGGATGGATGTATGCAATGGAAAGTTACAAAAGCTATGGAATTAGGTTAAAGAACCTCAAAGCTTTGCTAACTCATCCATGCACCATGAGATAAGAGATAAACAAGGGAAACTAACATGAAAGCATTATAACTTTGACAAAAAATAACATGATAAATCTACTCTCAACTCTTTTGAAATCTTAATGAAAGTGAGCCTACTTAGATTCTAAGCAATCAAATTATGTGTTGTTTACTCCCAAACATACTTGAAGAGATATCTCTAAGTTGGCTACATGGCCAAGCTTGAGATCTTCTCTTACTAGCTATATTTGGAGTGGATGGATGCAAGATGAAGGAGCTCTCAAGAATTGAGTATGGCCAAGATCCAAATATTATGTAGCTTAAAGCTATCACAAATCATTTCTAATGCCTTTCCAAAGTTCTTGAGAGAGAAGGACCATTTGAAAGGAAATCCTTAGGCTTGTATTTATAGTTTCTCGTTTGGAAGAGTTTGGAATTTGGGTGCATGTGGGACTAAAGCTCTTTTAGACTAAATTAGGATAAACATGATTTAGGCTTAGTTAAACTTGGTTTAGGCTAGTTAAACTTTGATTAGCAAGTGATTAGAGAATCATTGAGAGTTGTGATGGGTCTAGATAACCAATTTGACTGATAGATAGCCTATGAAGACAATAGAAGTGGTTTATAGAGAACTAGGGAGGTTCTCGAATGGTTGAAAGGAGGAATGTTTAGCTAATAAGAGAGATATTAACCAAATTAGCTAATTATAAGATGAATACAACTGAAAGAGTGTCATGAATGGGAATCGAGAGTGGAGCAAAGAAAGGTTGATTAATGAAGTGTCGTTAATCGGTTGAATTAGAGAAAATGCTAAGTGTAAGCATACTTTAGGTGTCTACATTTTCCCCTCTTTGAGGTTGCGTAAGTGATGTCACCTCAAAGAAATTATACAAGCATAAGGAAGTAGAAAATTTTGAAGGGATAGAAGAAAAATGAGTAGAATGGAGGATTCCCCTTGATTTTTGATGGGGTGATAGAAGAACTTGATTGTGATAGAAAGATGACGAAAAGAGAACAAAAGAAAGAATAGTTTGAAGAAAAATAAAAGAAAGGGGATATAGAAGAAAAAGGAGTATGAGGAAGAGGGAATGAGCTAACATCCATCAAATTCATTTTTAAACAACTTTATTTTCATCATATTCCTAGCCATCTTCATCATCGGTCCTTATTAAAAAGAATGAACAAAATTGTAGTATGACATGAAAAGCCATATACGAACAAATGTCCATTAATAAAAACACCAACTCCATGCAACATACAAAATTCAATGCAATATGAGAAAGTAAAATATTCCTAACTCCATGCAACATACATAATGTAATGCAATATGAGAAAGTAAACAAGCCAACCTAATAGAGAAACAATTACAATGTTTTTGTTATCGATCTTGATTTTGACTTTTGTGCGAATTAACGAAAAGGGTTATGATGGTGCCCTAAGTGAGGATACATGCAAGGGGAATAACGGAGGATACTTGGGTCCAATGAAAAATAAATGTGCACTATGAAATATTACAGGCACTAGCAATGTGTCTCTGATGGAAATGCTTCATTGATGGAATTAGTACACGAGACTAGATCTAGGTAAAATCATATGAATAGGTCAAGACCATCCATACGCTTCTTACCCCACTTTACGGTTTTTTCCTTGTCTATAATTTGGTCCTATAACTTCTTGATTGCTTCACATGCCTATAAATGATTGTCACTTTGTATGTCAATATTCTTCTCTCACCTTTATAATGGCTCTGTAAACTCTACTCAAACCCTCAAACCCTTATAGTGCAAGATGGAGTTCTTGCAAAAAAAAAATCTAGGTGGGTTGTGGGAACCCATGTGCACCATTAACATTGCCACTACTCTAAAGAGGGATGAAACTAAACTTTTTCTCCTAGCATGGGATATCTATGGTTGTGCAATCATAATTTAAAATTCATGTTTTTCCAATGCCTTACTTGAGTTTCACACTTGCTCAAATACTTGGGAAGGGTCACTTTTCTTTCTTATGGAAAGAAGATGGAGACTCTTATACCTAGTAGGAGACTTCATACCTGTAGAGGGTACTACACTAATGAATTTTCATTAGTTACTTCATTTTATAGGTATTATAAAGTTCCTTTTGTGCTTATTTTAACATGAGGAGAACCTAAAACACCATGATGCCAAATGATATATGGTTGACTTACTTATATAGGCTTCGATGGTTATTTCTTTCATGAAAAGTTGACCAATAGGGAATATAAGTTTATATATAGATGATGAAAGTGAGATTTTATGCCCAAAACATGTTGGTCCAACATTGTACAGTAGGGTTAGGATTGACATGTGTCAATCATGACCAAAATGGTGGTTTTGACCAAGAGGGAAAAACATAGTTTATATTTCTAGGTTGGAGGATGGATGTCTTTAGATTTATTTTATGTTATAAAATCTTAGGAACTAATGATAGGGAGGGATGAAAAGAAATTAATTAATTATAGAGATATCAAAGTGTGTTAAGCAAGAGTGAAGAGAGTGTATTTGTGCATGTAAGTGTGCAATGTCAAGATCAACATTATCAAATGATATATTACCAATTTTGAGTGCCTACATATAGGGAGAGGCACTAACCATGATATACACCCTATAAAAATATCAACATTATTTATTATCGATATGATTTGAATTTTACTCTTGTAGACACCGAAATATGCTTACACTTAGCATTTCCTTCCATTCAATGATTAACAACACTTCGTTAATTCCCCATTCTTCGCCCCACTCTCGGATGCCCATTTACAACACCTTTTAGTCGCATTCCTCCTATAATAAACTTATTTGGCTAATATCTCTCTTATTTAGCTAAACATTCCTCCTTTCGACCATTCAAAACCTCCCTAGTTCTCTCTCGACCATGTCTATTGGCTTCTGAGCTATCTATCATTCACAAATGGTTATCCAGGACCCCTCCCAACACTCAATGAGTCTCTAATCACTTGTTAATCAAGTTTAACTAGCCTAAACCTTATTTAACTAGCCTAAACCTAGCTTAACTAAGCCTAAAACATGTTTATTCTAATCTAATCTAAAAGTGCTTTTGAGCTTTAGTCCCACATGCACCCAAAGTTCAACATCCTCTCATTTGGAAATCTATAAATAGAAGGGTCACCCCTCCCTTTCAAACTTACAACTTCACTCACAAGTCCTTCTCTCTCACATTTGGAGATATTAGCATTAGACCTCATTTGCATTAGCCAAGCTAATAGGCATTTGATCTTGGCTATCCTCCATTATTGAAGCTCCTCCATCTTGCATCCATCAACTTCATATTAGGTTAGTAGGAGGGTATATAACTTGGCCTTGTAACCATTTTAGAGATACCTCTTCTTCTCCATTGAAGCAAACAACAAATCTAATTTGATTGCTCATAGGTTTAACTAGGTTCAATTTATGTTTTAAGTAATCATAGAGTAGTTAGAGATAAAATGATAGTGTTTTAGTTTAATTCATTATTGTAGAAGTTATCTTGTTTAGCACTCATCTTGATGTTTATGATAGGTTTAGTTAGATCATGGAACTACTTATCTAGTTTCTTGTTTATTAACATAACTAATCTTCTCATGCATACATTTGGCACGCCCGGTGGGACACTTATGTCCATCCTCCATTAATGGAGGTCTTTTGAGTTCTTCAAAGTTCATTTGCAAGTTTTTGGATAAAACAACTTGTTATTTCCTCATTTCTGTTTCTAACACTAGCTAAATCACACTTATTTGCATCTATTTTGTGGGTTTGAACTAGAAATAGGATACTTTGACTAACAACTAACTTGTTTGCTCTTAAATTTTTTTGAATATGTGAGTTTTGCATTTTTCATAGGTGCACGGGTAGGTGTTGTAAATGGGCATGTCCACGTTAAATCCCTAGCATCCCCATAGGAACAGGCATGCACCTATCTGGATGTACTTATCATTAACAGGTTTTCTCTCTACAAGAACATGCACGCATCTTGGTCGGCGGGTCGACGTCTCCGTCTCTCTAGACGTGTCTATGTAAATAACCCCACTGTGTAAAAATTGAAAATTTTAGTTTTATGCTTGGACACATCTCTATTTAACTCTAAGCATCCATGTCGAGTTGCAAGAGTCTTTGTCTCTCTGGACATGTCTATGTTTTTGTTATACTATGTATTTTACTAATTTTGTTTTGCAGGCATATCCGTTGAGTTAGGCATGTCCGTGTCGAAACTCTAGCATACCTATCAGAAATCTTGCATAGGTATTACCCACCCTTTGAATTTTTACCTTGCATGTGTCTACATTGGTTAGGGCACATATCCATTGGCTAGGGCGCATACATCATTCTGGGTGCGCAGTGTCTCTATGTAGTCCGGATTCATCCATTTTATTTTTAATGCTCCTTGTTTTGATCATATCTTTTGACTCGTTAACCCGTTTTCAAAGTTTGAATAGGTGTCGAAAGAGAACAAAGTGTAATTTGTGAGGGAACTTACAAAATTAATATACCTTTGGTATAATTATTTCTATCACAAAACTCCCAAAGTTCCCAGAGACCTTAAAAATGCAAAATACTAAAACTATTAAAAAACTGCTAAAAATAGATTTCTAGAATTTTACGATTTTCTTGGTTTTCTAAATTTTGCAGGGTTCTAACAGTGGTTTACAAGTTTCCTCTTCATTAATTTATTTTTACTAACTTTTTAAAAATCATTTTCATCTTCATTTGTGAAATTTTGAAACGCGTATGCTCTTCTCTCGCGCCTTTCTAGGTGATCTTGGGAATCAGAAACATTTCACCACTTTCTTCATACTTGCAAAATGGTTTAATTAGCTTTCAAAGTTGGTTAAAAGGAACTCCTTTTGCATTGTACTTAGGAATTTTCCATTTATTAAAAATTTGAGTGAGATACCTTGTTGCATATGCTCTTTCCTTGCGTCTTAGGATGATCTGGGAAATCAAAAACAACACTTTATCTCCTTTGTATGAAATTTTGGAAAATTACTAACCTTGGTATGTAGGACCAAAATTGCTTTCTAAAGAAAGGCATCAAACCAACACACAAAACCTTCGATACATGTTTTCATACGGGTTACCAAATGGTGTGTTACTTAAAACCACATTTAAGATAAGCGGGATAAAAACACACCACTTTCATCACATTGTATTACGGGTTTCGGAAAAAGGTATGTCCCTATCCACTTAATCGGAACATAACCCCTTTGGCATAATGCCTTAGGATACAACAATGGGGGTGGTTCCAGGAACCCTAAAGTAATCCACCTGTTGAGTAACCTCGTGGATGAAATAGGAAGTGCTCCGCTTACCCACTTGACTAGTTTTACACTGTGAGTTAGAGTCACAAGTTATCTGTATGGCAACCCCAGTGATGGTACAACTGAATGCACTAGTTTCTCATTGTATCAAAAGGGGGTAAAGTAAAGTCGAGATACTCCCAAGATAGTCAGGGTGACTATTTGGGTAAATCAAGCTCGCTTAAGATGACTTGTGACACCTAGTTGAGAGATCTTGTTAGGGAAGCCATTCTATCAAGGAGCCCACTTTACTAGTCCATTATCATGTCTTAGCCATCACAAAGTGATAACTTGTTTGGATTCAAAGCCTTGTTTTTGAACACGGTAATGAATCCATTTAAGTTAGATCTAAGTGTATCTCATCACGGAGTTTACAACGTGTTACTTATCTTGGTTTCTTTCTTGCCTTCGGATGAGGTGAAACTTTTCCCAAGTAACACTTAGTTTATTTCCATATTTTGATCTACACCTTTGCATTCTTGTTGCCCATTTGGGAAAAGAGAAGGCATCTTTCGGGAGTGTTGTCATAGATAGTGTTCACCACTTTTTTGTTCATTTATGCTCATCCATGTTTGCATGGGCCGAGTTCTTAAACATCTAACGTGCGTGGATGCATCCTCATATCTTTGATGGCCACTTGAGCCATTGAAATTGTGTTGATAATCTTTGCATCGAACTATCATTTTACACACTCATTTTCCATAGGAGTATTTCCTTATTGATTGGCTTTGTGTTTCACACTTTGGCATGATTGTTCATTGTGATAATTCACCTAGAAAAATTGTTTTCTAGGACAATCCTTTTTATATCATTGAGATTGTGTCATCACAATGTCTATTTTCCTTAGAGCTTCTTCAAAAAATCATGCATGTGTATCCATACTTACGTAATGTCTAGTTTTTTTCATTATGCTTCCTTGAATCAACATGTCACTTCCTTCCCTTTGAAGGATTTCCACCACATTATCTAGGTCTAGACATTTTTTCTTAAATGATGCCAATAATTAATAACTATCACGCGGTTTCTCACACTTACTACAATATAGAACCTAGGTTTAGGAATTCAAATCAAAAGATTCCCATTACGACTAAGCTTTGTTTGGTTCTTCATGCTAGAGTGCCCACTTAGGTACCATGTTCCCCACCTTCAACTCATATTCGGTGGTATGGTTTGGATTCTTCTGATCCAAATTATTATTCAAGTTCCCCCATTTCTTCTTTTGATTCAGATCCAAACTACCATTTGGATTCCCACTCTTCTTCTAAAGACTCAGATCCCAACTATTTTTTGAATACCCCTAAATTAAATCTTGAATCACGGTTCTCTCTTCTTTCATAGGACCTTTATTCCAAATCACCTCAACGACATCTTCCTCCTTTGAATACTCATGTGATTCTACATTCCGTCGATCGAAGATCTAATTTGGGTCTTGAGTCATAGTTCTTTGTTTCTTCATAGGACCTTCTTCATCAGTCATCTCAATGACCTCTTCATCCATCAAAGAGTTCTATGACTCATATTACCTCTAGTCAATCATCTAACTTGACTCCTTCGTAAGTAACTCTCTAACGGGTGGCTATGTGATCCTATTTTCTCTCCTACATTGCATCGTCTTCTAGAAAATCAATCTAGGTCTAGATCCAAATCATCCATTCATGATATGCCTACCACCAATCCTACTTCCTCTCTTGAGTCATCTTCTTCTATCAATCAATCGTCCCCGCTTATCGAACCTATTTCTTCTATTGAACCTTATATGGACAAAGAACAATAACCTCTACTGATTGATTTCTCTCAAAATGAAGAAAACATTAGAGTACATGATGATATCCCTTTAGAGGATTGCAAACAAGGATTCTTTTTAGAACTCAATACGCTCGTGTATGGGGAGGAAGAATTTGATCCTTTTTTATAGAACATAAAGGAAGATCCTAAATTCATGTAACTTTATTCTTTTTCTATTCCATCTTCACCTTCTTTTGAGCATGATGAGATGTCGGGATCTAGCATTGAACTATGGCATATCTTCTCATTACTAAATCATTCATTATATATCATCATTCCTCAATCAAAATCTCGTCTTGGGTAATCGTTGAGTAGCCCATTGTCTTCTTCTATAAAGGAAGATCCTAAAGTCATGGAACTTGATTCTTCTTCTATTCCATCTTCACCTTCTTTTGAGCATGATGAGATGTTAGGATCTAGCATTGAGCCATGACATATCTTCTCGTTACTAAATCATTCATTATCTATCATCATTCCTCAATCAAAATCTCGTCTTGGGTAATTCTTTGAGTAGCCCATTGTCTTCTTCTATCTTGGATCCACCCCTAGGTAACCCTCCATTTTCTACTTTTGGGTCACCTCTTGGTAGTCCATTACCTTCTATTCTCAGGCCACATCCTAGTAGCCCTTCTTCCTCTTTTGTCTATGAGACCCCTCCTAGTAGTCCCTCCTCATCTATACTTGGGCCACCCCCTAGCATCATTTCATCATATTCTTCTATTCTTGGGCCATGTCCTTGTAGTCCAACTTATTCCATATTAGGGCCATATTCTAGCAACCCTTCATCATCTTCTATCAGTGGCTCACCTCCTTGTATCCCATCCTCTTCAATTCGGGACCATATCCTCTCCATCCCTTTACCAATGACCGTGGCAAGCCCACTATCATTTCTTTCATTTCTCACATCAGGTCTAAATGTCCACGTTCACTTTATTCTCCTTCTTAAGATCATAAAATTCATGCATCAACTTATAAGAAACCCAAACAGTTTCTTAATCAAGCTCAGGTAAAAACTCCTAAGAGCTCCAAAGCTCCTAGCAACTCACATGATCTTAGGGTTAAAAATCAAGCGCGATTCAAGAACGCACATCAACGTAACCATCAAGTATGGCACAAAGTGCATAAATATATTGATGGGGATTAAATATCCCACATATGAAATCATCATTTCAAGATAAATCGTAGTCATTTGTTGAGTACGATCTCACCACGATCATCGAGATTGGAGAAAATATTACGCTTGATAAGAAAACATGCCTAGTCTCCTTATCAAGGAAGTCGCAGAAATCGTTGTTGGATCTTACCACATGGAGTGACTTTGTTAGTCCCAAACCTCCTAAAACTATCAAAAATATAAAAAAATAATAAACAAATGCAAAAATACAAAAAAACATGGGAAAACACAACAAAAATCAAAGGTACAAAGATCAAACATTGCAATCAGGTATTACGTACACATGGATGTTTCTTTCTTCCCTTTCTTATCATTCCTCTACAATTCTTCCTACCATTTTCATCCCTTTAGTGATATTTTGGTTAGCCTATTCACACACATTTTGTGACATTTATCTCTATGGTATCTATTTGACCTTGGTCTTTCATCACCTTGGTAAATTAAAGAACAACTAACCTCTTAGAGATCCTATCACATTCAACATCTAATAAAATTATTGTGAAGAACTTTTGGACATATTTGTTGACATTATCCAATGTCATCATCACAATCACTTCCACATCCTTTCATCAGGCCATCGGTGGTTCTTAACCCTTGTCAAACAAGAGAGCTAAAATAAGTTTTCGAAAGAAAAAAATCAAAATCAATCAAAAATTAAAAGCTAAAAGCTACAAAGAAAAAGTAAATTGATATATTACTCTCTCTTGGGGCATTTTCAATAATATCTATAGGGCTATGGATGCCTGGTGATAGTAGATAAATTTTGCAATTAGAATCAAATGCATCTCCGTCGGGGCTATGAATGCCCTGGCTAGCAACGAGCAATGTACAACTATCCTTCCACCCTTCATTCACAAAATATCCTTTTCACCAATGGAAATATATCTTAAACCTATTTCCATAACATATCATATCTCCTTATAACTCCAAGTGGAAGGCCTTCAACTAAGACCATCTCTATAAACTACCCGGAACCGCCTTACTAAAACTACCCTTTGACTAGCCTTGACAAATAGGGTACACTTTTCCATTTAGATTAATCACCATGTCCTAAATCTAAAATTAATATCAATAAAAACTCCCATAATGAAAACAATTACCATTTATTTTGTAACTCCTTTTGATAACCTTCTCCCGAACTAAAATTATTCGAAATAGGCATGTTTGAGTGGGGCCCACTCATCGCCACAAAATATTTCATACCTTTCTGGAAACCTAGAGGAGTCTTATATATCATAAAATTATCATACTATCACTATCATTAAATTTTAGGAACTTTTGAGCATTATCTCTCTTACCACTTTTGAGCTAGGGTTTCAAACACACAAAAAGTTGTTTACCTTCTTAACATTCGTTCATAAAAATGTGATGATGAAATGACCTAATTATTTTTTGAAACCTTTTAGACTCAATTTAGAAACATACCTGAAATCTGCAAGGTCCCATACAAAGCATATAATTCAAGTTGAGCATCAGAAGGTGCAATTCAAGCTAGAAAACACCATTTCTTGGACCTTGTTTCACACAAAATTTCATAGCTTGCAAAATTCTCTTAAGAATGACTCAAAAAAATTCTCACACATCTAGGAAACATTTTTTTATCATCTCAAATAATTATTATATCTCAAATAGTTCTCCATCTTCTCATCTCATCTCATTTGCATGATTAGCCCTTAGGATTTTGCATGGTTTAGGCTAGGGTCAACTGAAACATCATAATTCATCATTAAACCTATCCAAAAGGTCCTAAAATCCTTATTACATCATGAAGAAACTTCATGAATACATCCATGAGCTCACTTGACTCCACAACTCAACATCATGCCTCAAAGCACCTAGACTTGGTCTAGATGAGCACCTGAATCTTGGTCTTCAACCTGTACCTATACCCTGAAACTCATGTGAGTGCCTAAAACTCCCAAAACATTCTCTCAATTCTGCTACCATGTGACTCAAGCCACCAAGAAGCTCCAACCATCATGCACCATCACCTAGGCTAGCTAGGCCAACTGACTAGGCTTGCTAGAATAAGCCAATCTCACTTAATCAAATCATACCACCAAAAACACACCTGAAAATCCATGTCACCATCATACTAAGCATCATATAACTCCACTCCATCATCCTCTTTTTCATTAATGGTATTTTACATCAATGAAAACACCTAGAACACAACATGCCAACAATCTCCCCTTTGTCATTGATGGAAAACCTCCTAAACTTCTCCCCTTTTTACATTAATGAAAAATCATACATGTACTTGTATTACATTTACCTTTCTTAAATTCATAGGTTCATATTTTGGTTCAAAACATTAGCCAAAGTCTTCATACTAGCTCACAAATAAGTCATTTCTCGTAAAATTCTTATTTTAACCTCTTTCAAGGCATTTAAGACTCAGTACTCCCCACAGGGAAGAGCATATACAAAACCTAGCCATGACAAAAATGGTGATATTCAGCTAAAAAAATCTTTCTTACCTCTTTCTTGGGTGTAGGCATCAAACAAACTCCTTGTTTTGGCTCAAGAACATGTTTTCATCTCCTTATACCCTCTTTTGACCTATTTCAACCTCTAAGAAAACAGTAGAAGACATTGGACTATGAATAAAATTCACACACATGCCAATAGTATTGACTAAGAACCAAAAATTTCCATGATTACCTTCACACTTTAGCAAACTCATCTTGTCAAAGCCCAAATTTAATTATGACATCAAACCTTCTCAAGACTAAGATCACTATTCTAACTCTTCAAAGGTAATTACAACCATCTTTTATAAGCTCTAGAACACCATGACACATCTTCTCATCACTCCCCATAGACTCATTCCATACCAATCTAGCATAAAAACATAAAAACAAGCCTCTTACATTGCTTACTTGTCATGAAAATGACTCAACCATCTTGACATAGTCCTGACCCATTTCCTTAGTGATTTCAACCATAATTAGATGAGATTATGTAAATTTGATTCATAACTTGCTTGACCTTGGAGCAAACAATCATACCATACCTCACATACCTTGTAGCCATCTGGAATGCTTTCTAGAGAGGAAAAATGTGCTCCCGTACCTTAGAGACACCTTAAAACCCTTTGTAGGATACTAATTTACTCTTCTTAAAGACTTGATCTGATCATCTTAGTCAACTAACCAATTTACAAACCATCATACTTGTGATCATGCTTTACCTTGCTACTTAGTTCCTTCCATACAATTTGAACACCTTAAAAATGAAAACATTCTCCCTTGTTTGGAATACTTACTCAACATGTAGAGCCAAATTTTAGTACACAAAATGACCTCTTGCACCATTGACAGGATATATTTTACCACTTAATGATGCAAGATATCACAATCCTTCCTTCCATGTAGACTTGTCACATTTTCAATTTTCTAAATTGATTCAATTTTTGTTTCACCATAATCTAATTGTAATACATCACAAATCTCCATACATAGAAATACATTTGTCTCAAAAGCACTCTAACAACTCATTTCTATTCATACATTGGTCAATTTCTTTCGTAGTTCACTATTTAAGTTGCCTTCACATCCTTTATTGCATCTATGACCACAATTGACTTACTTGAAGTCATACCACAATCATAAACCCTTTATAAAAACCTTACTACAGACCTTACCTTGTTGATCTTGTACTAACTTGATAGTACTCTTCCACCTGACACGTCTACAATGATAATTACCAATTTTCATCTTCCTCAACATTTTATGATCTTTGTGTCTTCATTTCTCCCTAAGAAACATTTCATAATTTCACTTATTACTTTATAAACTTGTGTAGGATGTACTAACAAACTTCAAGAAACCATTCATAGACTTATATACTTTGTCTCTATACAGAAATTATTTTTCAAGGCTTATAATACACACCTTATGATCTCTTACACTCTTGATCAAGATTATGCTACCTAACCTTTTTCATCTTGTTTTAAATCAACATTATGTGACATACCTTGTCTTACATCCAAATTAGCTCTTGGTGAATCACAATTGACTCTTCTAAGTCCACATGATCTGTTTTTCCTTCTAAACTACGTATTAGGACTTTGGTATCTATTTCTTTTTCTTGTAGAATCATAACAATCCTTATCAACATGTCCATACTTGTTCTATTTGAAACACAAAACTCTACTCGTTCTCTTGTAGCTTTCATTACTCCAATTATGACTTGAAGGCTCATATAAACAATATTTAGCAACATGTCTTATTTTATGGTAGTTATAATACACCACACTCTTTATTTTCTCACTTCTACCATCCCTCCAAGGGTGATCTTCTCTAGAAAATATCCTACACTCCTTAACCCTATGACCAAAACCATTACATGTAAAACAATAACCATTGAAATATATGTCATACCTTAATCCATTAGGCTTCCTAATGGACCTTATATTCACATTTTCTTTGGTGGAATTAGAAACCTTATTTCCACCCTTCTTACTTCAAACATTTTCATATTGTATCTTTTCCTTTCCCTTGAGGTCATCACTAAACCCCAATGATGTTCTATCTCCTGCTAATCTTTTCTTTCCAAGAATATCATCAAGCTCATTTGTTCTTTTCTCAAATTTATGAAAGGATTTAGCCTTCTTACCAACATCTAGCAAATCTACCCTCCAAAATTCTAAATCCTCTTAAAATTTAGTGCATTTAATTTCTTTTTCCTTCAAACTTGAAACTAGGAACTTTACCTTTTCTTCTAGCAATCTGAATGAATCATTTAGCTTGTTTATTTCAAACATGTGATTCTCTTCTAGATTATGAACCCTATCTTCATATCCTTTGATCTAATATATTATATGTTTGTTCTTATTTTCAACATGCCTTAACTCATTTTTAATGCACACTAGATCATCTTCAACATCATCTTCTTCTTCCTCAAAATCTCTACAAGAATTTGATATGAAATCACCTAATAATGAAGAGCCACCACTAGTAGATCTCATGACATATTTAGTCATGAAAAACACCTCATCTCCAACATCTTCACAATAATATTCAGACTCAAATATGACACACCATTATTAGCATAAAACAAGCAATACTCTTCCTTTGAATAAAAACTCTTCTTCTTGCTATCAAACTTTTTAAGCTCTTTTTGCCTTTTCCATACTTATGATACTTCGTGTCATGATCTCCATCATGTTCATGTCCATCATGATCTTAAATTTTTTTCTTATGAGTACAATTGACAGCAATTTCCTCCTTTACCACATTTAAAACATTTATAAGAAATCTTACCTTTGTATTTTCCAAATCCAACCTTCAATCTTCTAGTAGTAATTATAAATAGTTATTCATCTTCAAGCTTAGCAACACCATCAACCTCCTTGGTATTCTTTTCCTTAGTATTCATTTTAGATATGAAAGCAACCTCTTTCTTAGTTGGTTTAGAATCAATAATCCTCATTTCATATGTATTCAAATTCCCATGTAACTCATCCATCTTCAAAGTATTCAAATCCTTGGCTTCTTCAATAGCAGATACTTTGGAATCAAACCTAGGAGTTAGGGATCTCAAAACCTTTTGGACTACAACTTATTCTTTCACATCTTCTCCTAAACCTTTCATGTTGTTGACAATCTTGTCAACTCTAAGAAAATATGAAGCAATAGACTCATCATCACTCATCTTAAGACTTTCAAACTAATTTCTAAAAGTTTGAAGCTTAGAAATTCTTACCTTGGAATATCCTTCATAAAAACTTGAAGTTTCTCCCATGCTTCTTTTGTTGACTTGCAATGCATTACCTTTCCCATCTTAAATTCTCCTAGACCACACAAGATAGCATTCAAATCCTTTGAATTATCACTACATGCCTTCTTGTCTGCATTACTAGTTGGTGGAGTAGCAGGAACAATATAACCATCCTCCACAACTTTCCAAATATAAAACCCTAGGGACATGATATGATTCTTCATCCTTAACCTCCAAAAATCATAATTCACACCATCAAACAATGGTTCCTTATGGTAGAAGAACCACTCTTGACTCGCCATTATTGTGTTTCAAAGCATATCCTTTTAAGTGATCAAACTTCTCCAAAAGGACCTACTATGATACCAATTTTTGGGAGCACCATGGACTAAGGGGTTTTGAATCATTTCTTATAAAATTAATTCAATTTCATATTGCTTACTTAAACCATAAACCAATTAACCATACATTAATGTGTGCACAACATCATATAACATGCATTCAATCAACCATGAAAAAGAGAGACACCATCATAACACAATATATAAGTGTGAAACCCTCAAGGGGAAGAAAAACTTCTAATTTTTTTCTAATATTACACACAACAAAGACTCAAGTTAATATTACACATCACAATAGATTTATTTAGTGGGGCACCAACCCCACAAGGAGCATCAAACCCTAAACAATTGCTGATATGATTCATAACAAGAGGCTTGCATGAATATAAATCATCACACAAGATTTTTGATCAAGATATTACTCAATATAAGTTACAACAACTCAACTGATGGTGATCACAAAATTTAGCTCCAAACTCCTTCAAACCCTCACTCACCTAGCTCACTTTTTCTTTTTCCTTATTCACTTGAATTTTCCTCAAACACATGGAAACACACTTTAAAACATTCTTCAACCTATAATACACTTGATAATCTCTCAAAACATGCCTTCAAACTTGTTAAAAAGAATGCACATGGGCCACACGTTTTCCCTCTTACTCAACTAGTGAAAATTTGAATTCAAACATGCACTTTATACGTTCCTCTTGATTCAAACATTCACTAAGTTAGTTTCCCTCATTTTTTTAAACCAAGGAAACTTTAAAAAATCCAAATTGAATCATTAAAACATTCACATATGACCCATATACGTCAGCCATGCCCAAAACCACTTATCGTGCACCAAACCAACTCAAAACCCCATCACTAGGATGAGATAAAACAGAAAATGTCAAAACCATGATTATTCAATATCCAAAATTCATTAAAAATTTAAAATATGACATATAAGAATAATTTATGGTCACACCTTTTCTTGTACCAATCAAATAATTCATAACACAATCCAAAAGGCCCATATCCTTCACTAATTAGTTGTTTCCAACAACTTGATTTCACCTTTGGGCCTCAAGACCACTCAAGATAAACTTAAATATGGCATGTAACCACTATATGTAATCCTCATAGCCTTTAAATCACATCCATACAAGTTAGAGATCATGAAGAATCCATTTGTTCAATCCACGACAACTTTCCTCTTCTCTAAATCATGCT
This sequence comes from Taxus wallichiana var. yunnanensis, assembly GCA_018340775.1. Lineage (NCBI taxonomy): Eukaryota > Viridiplantae > Streptophyta > Pinopsida > Cupressales > Taxaceae > Taxus > Taxus wallichiana. The sequence goes on along the minus strand of CM031234.1, from coordinate 447,923,829 downwards.
ACCCAGAAACCCATTTTGCAAACTCAACTATTTTGCACCCTTTACACCACATTAAATTACTCCAAATGCCTTCAATAGAAAAAAATTCATCCATTTTAAATTTCCATGTGATATAAAACATCAACCAATCCATATCATTCTTCATTCACTTAATTCTTTGAGCACAGTACTCTCGTCCTAAAAGCCAAGAAACCTTCTCCACAAACTCACCCAGATTACCAATAAAATATCATTAGCATGAGACATAAAATATACCACTATAATTATATATTAATCCTCTTTTGATAAAATAATATAACTCCTTCCAACTCCAAGTGGAAGGCCTTCAACCAAACTTATCTTACAAACTGCCTGAACTACCCCAAAACGCCTTTGACTAGCCTTCACAAATAGGGTACACTTTTCCATTTATATGAATCACCATGTCCTAAAACCAGCATGTAAATTAATAAAAACTCCCATGATAAAAATTATTTCCATTTATGTGTCATCTCCTTTGACAACCTTTTCCCAAACTAAGATTATTCGAAACAAGAATATTTGAGTGAGGTCCACTCATCACCAAAAAATCTATCATACCTTTCTAGAAACCTGGATGAGTCCTTAATATCATAAAATCATCATACTAGCACTAAAAATTAACTCTGGGCACTTATTAACAATATCTCACCTACCATTTTTGAGCTAGGGTTTCAAACACACAAAAGGTTGTTTACCTTCTTAACATTCGTTCAATAAAAATGTGACAATGAAATGACCTTTTTTTTAACCTTATAGAATCAATGTGGAGACATCCCTGGAATCCACAAGGTCCCATGTAAATTACATAATTTAGTGTGAGCATCAAAGGTACAATTCGAGCTAGAGAACACCCTTTATTGGACCCTATTTCTTACAATACTTCATAACTTGCAAAATTATATTCAAAATGACTCAAAAAAATTCTCACCCCTCTATGAAAAATATTTGCATAATCTCTAATCATCATCATAGCTCAAATAGTTCTCCATCTTCTCATCCCATCTCATTTGCATGGTTTAGGCTAGGGTCAACTGAAACAACATCATAACTCATCATGAAACCTCTCCAAAATGTTCTAACATTCTTATGTACATCATGAAAAAAATTCCTAAGTGCATCCATAAGCTCACTTGACTCCACAACTCAACCTCATGCCTCCAAGCACCTAGACATGGTCTAGATGAGCACCTAAATCTTGGTCTTCAACATTTATCTATTCCCTAAAATTATGTGAGTTCCTAAAAAATCCCAAAACATGTTATCCATGTTAATAAAATGCTCCTCAAGCTGCCAAGAATCTCTAACCATCATGCATCATCACCTAGGCTAGCTAGGCCAATTGACTAGGCTTGCTAGAATAAGCCAATCTCACTTAATCAATTTATACCACCAAGAAAACCCCGAAACTCCATGTCACCATCATAATGAGTATCTTATGACTCCAATCCAACATAATATTTGTCATTAATGGTATTTTACATCAATGAAAACACCTAGAACACAACATACCAACATAGGTCATCCATCGCGCGAAGGTAATCCTAGTGGAGGATCAGGTTTGGGATCGAGGCCCCACTCTAGGACAAGGGACATAATAGCCATTAGAAAAATTGAAACCACAGTAGTAAACCCCTTAGAAATTATTTTATATGTGCCTTCATTTTCTGGAATACAAAGATGTGGAAGATGTAGTTAATCATGTGCATAAGTGTGAATTACTTGATTAAGAAAAATATAGAAATATAATTTCTAAAATCCTAATAAAGTTACAAAGTGCAATGATAAATCAGTAAAGTACATATTTGACACAAGAAACAAAGATAATAAATTTTAAACCCTAAGTGCAAGAGAAGGTTTAAAGTACTTAAATAATTTTGTAATAATCTCAAAGTTATGCTTTGAGCTTGAAAACTGATGAAACAGAAAGCGGAGTGCCGCAACCGAGCCTTAAAAATGCATAATTTTCAAGAATGCTAGCAAAAGGGTGCCTTGACTGGTTCGGGGAACTTAAGCGATGGGGACCCTCTATATGCTCCTATGACTATGAAGAACCTGAGGAAAGGATTTTCACAGGGTCCTAAGATGTTTGATGGAGGTCACTATTAGTCACCTATAACTCATTGAAAGATCATTAAGTTTTCCTGAAACTCGTAAAGAGAAAGAACACATCAAATCCTAAAAATAAAAATATGGAAAATGGGAGTTAGATGACCCTACAACACCTGATTGAGTGAACTTACGATCTGAGTGTTGCACTACATTTCGAGACTCCATGTAGTTTTATTTTTGTAGAATCATGCCCTATTTGGTTCTTGTACCAAATGCACTTGAATAGAAAATAATAGCTATATTTATAAGATGTAGATAGATGTGTGCATGGAAAAATGAACTTCCCCTCCTATGAAGTTTATGCAAAAGAATGTGGTCCATTGTCCCTTAAATGGATGTTAGATGGATGTTATGATGCTCTTACAATGCCTTTGGATGTAACCTTAGGTAATAATAATAGATGTTTAGATTTTGGTCCTTTATTATGGTCATATAGATTTGTATTTATATGATGACCTTGTTTTAATTTTTTAATTAACCACTAAAAGTCTAACCATCAAGAAAATAAGATGCCCAATGACTAGAATGGACCAAAAGATTCTAGCAAGATACAAAGAGGTTAGGGGTGAATAGAGGGGATGGGGGAACCTAGGTGTTGGTATCTAGACTTAGAAAAACTAGTGTCAAAGGTCAAAATGGGAAACAAGGTGTGTAATAACAAGAAGGAAACAAAAAAAAAAAAGCACGGATGCCACAAACAATGGTCAATTAGTACTTTTCTCACTTAGGAATGATATGAATAGTGGTATGTGAGGAGGACCTAGAGATATACCCAAAGTGTGTGATTTAGTGTCTACATTTTCCCCCACCTTATGTTGTTGAGTGAATTATCGATAACATAAATTAGATAAGATATGTGTACTTGATAACCATGTAGATTGATGGCGAAAACTGTGCCAAGGAGACAAGAAAAAGTGTGGAGTGAATAATATGAAGTGTGGAAGCTAGAGAAGAGGAAGTGACCCTAGGGGTGAAATCGTATGTGTGATTTCGTGTTTTACCTATTTTCAATGTCACTCGATGCTTGATGATGTGATTATTTCTTCCCATAAGGATGGACCTGTAAAAGAGAAGAGCAAATGAGTAGTCAAATATGTGTATATGAAAATTTTGATCCAAATGAGTAAAAATTATGTAAAAATATGAAAAGGAACATGTGCACCTGATCCATGATGAGTGAAAAGAGTAGAGAGGATCCTAAAATTGTTTTATAAGAACAAATTTTTTAGGTGATCTCATGCCAAGAATCGAGTTGTTTCAGAAATTTCAGGCCAAGTGTGAGTTTTTGGGCGATCTCACGTCACTACATAATAAGTGTAAGGAAAAATTTCTAGTGTTATTATCCAACCTTTTACTATTTTCCACAATATAGACACCATTGCAGATGGTGTGCTCAAATATGATCTAGTTCGATCCAACACAAATAGAGAAAAGGCGATAGAATGCATGCATGTTAATTATTGAAGGACTTTGCTTGTCTTGAGAAACATGTTGTGTAGACTCACAGTAAACTGTTCTACTCTAAGAAAAATGTTGTAACTACCCCCTTATCATAGGCTCCCGGGAAGGGTAAGGGGTGCCCAGATGCTACTATATGGTGTTGAGTGTTGGCATCTATGTTTTTTCAAGACCCAAGTCATATTCTAGGTTGTTCTTTGAGGCCAAGACTATGTTGTACCAGATTACTTAAGCTGTGTTGTACTATGATTATAAAATATTGTATGGGGTGACCGATTCCCTAATAATGCCCCCTCATTTTTGGTGCATGTGACATTTCTAGGAGGATGTGGCCCAAAGTAGGACCAGATTGCTGATCTAAAGTTGATGCCTTGCATGGGGGAGGGAATGTGCTTAGTAAAAACTAAGGCACATGAAAACAAAGTGGCTAGAAACAAGTGTTATTGCAAACAACACAAATACACATATAGGAAATAATATGTAAGCTAGCAACCAAGCAGCCAAAAGAATACAATGTGCACACAAGACAAAGGGAAAATCCCACAAAAAATGACAAATAATGGAAAACAAAGTGTAATAAACAACCATGGTAGTGAAGACTTCCTGCAAGAAAAATAATGCAAATGAAGCACTTGTTAGGATGATAGAAAGATAGAAAGTATGTCAAATTTTGTATGATCTGATATAGTTGTGTGCTAATGAAAATGGGTAGTTGTGTAAAATGAAACAATAACACTTGTGATGTGTATGGAATTAGATGCCCCTAGGAGCCATTGTAGGACTAGTAAGAGGTATAGTGCCAAGCATCCATGCTTTGTATAAAAATTTATGTAAAGGCTACATTCACAACTAGAAGGCAAGTGAATGTGCATGTTTATATGATAAATATAATGACATACAATGTATTTTTCTAGCATAGTAAGAAAAGTGTACATGCAAGTATAAGTAAGCATGAACAATGTGCAACCAAGATATGCAATATGTTGTGAGTGTGAATGGAATGGAATGCAGTGTGAGTATGATAAGATCAGCATGCCCCTTGAGTGAATATGAATAAGTAGGCATGATATGAGGTTCATTTATAAATTCCCCCTCAGTAGTCATGAATGAACCATATAACAAGAGTGTGTCATCAGGAAATGGTTTTAATTATGTGTTATATAGATATGATCAATAAAGTGTAAAGTGTATAGAGTAAGTGAGTGTGTTGAGGTTCTTTTCAGATTGAGACCCTTAGTAGTTGATTATGAACCATGGAACTAGAGTGCATCATCGAGTAGTGTGATGTGCAAGAATGTTATACCCGAGAGATGTTTCATGAATTTACAAAGTATGAAATGTGTCATGTGTATGATGTGAGGTTCATGAATGTAGTAATCCCTCAATAGTCAAGTGTTAACTGTAGCACAAGAGTGCATCATCGGGTAATGATGATACAAATGTATCAAGATGTACAAGACACGTGTGAAAGACTAGATGTGAAGTAAGAAGTGAAATAGTATAATTTTGATACACTTGATAATGCTAGAAAGGGTGGGGATGAGTAAGCATGATGCCCCCAAGTGTGTGATGATAAGTATGATCAAGTAACATTGTCTAAGATATTTTTATTTTCATGGTCAAAACCGTATGGAGATGCATCCAAGACTTGTAAGAAATTGTATGTGGTAGATAATAAAAGGAGCCATTATGGCGCAAATTGCAGATGCCCATTGCATATTCTTTGTCGATGAAAGGTGTTGGGGAATAGCCATGTGCATACCAGTGAGTGATATTTTTTTAGTAGTTGAGAAATGAGTCATTTCAAATAGAAACATGACTAAAGGGCATAGGTAATGTGATATGGATATGATTAGGATCTAGAGTGCCCCCAATGTAGTCAAGCCAAGACTGTCCAAGAGTGAGTGGAGTAGTGTGAGAAGTGCATGTAACAAAAACTAATAGATGGAAGACTCGGAGACCATAAGTAGCAATAATGTGAACATATCCATGATATAAATGAGGAGAACAAGATAGAGGGATGAGATCCTCCAATGTGAATCCAAGTCGATCCAAGTCATTATATATGCAAACAATTTCAAAGAAATCGGGAATGAATGGAATTTTATTCCAATAAGAGTTATGCAGAAAAGAGTACAAGGGAAAGGAGGAAGTGTAGGTGTGGGATCCTCATGAGAATATGATATAGGTGGTATGATGTCCAATGTATGGAAAAACCACCAATAAATCACCATAACATTAGTAGTGGGAGGGGGTGTTTGAATTGATATTCACTAGGGAAAATAGCCACGAAAGTATCATTGAAGATGAATCATCTATATCAATAGGAGTAGAATTAAGGTTGCACAATTTTTCATCAATAAGCTCAATGGTATCTACCTCATCATTTGAATCATCAATGATGGTATTATCATGTTGGATAGTAGTATCAAGAATACTATTAGGAGGTGAGTTAAATGTAGGAGCAAGAGGAGTCTCAACAAGTGGAATGGTAGTGTTTAGTGGAGTAGATACGGTGGGTGAAATGATAGCAGTAGTATGAGTGGAAATAGATGGAATGCTTGCATCTATGGAAGAAGGTAGTGAAGCACTAGATTTACCAACATTGTATGTATCAATATGACTATATGGAATAGGATGTGATGGAGGGATAGACATATTAGTGACAAGGTCTATATACGTAACTTGAATGGATCAGGGTCAACAACAATGGTATGTTCATATCCATCATGTAATAATTTGACATAGCAGTGCATAGTAGATGGGACAACATGCATTTCATGAATCCAAGGTCTACCTAGCAAGAGATTAAATGGAAATGAAGAATCAATAACAAAGAATATTGTAGGAACAACATTAGGCCCAACTTATATAAGTAATGTGATAGTACCTGGCATGAGTGATTAATGGAATCATAACCACAAATGAGAGTGGCATTTTTAGCGATCATATTATCAGTAATATCAAGTTTCTTTTAAAAAGAGTGGTCACATAGATTAACATCAGATCCATTTTCAATGAGTACACACTTAATACAAGGGGTTACAATGATAGTTGTGATAAGTAGAGGTGCACATGGATTATCAATAGCGAGATGGTGTTATGTCCTCGCATTAAAGGATATTGTTGTCAAAATTTCACCCCCCCTGGGTAATTTTGATAACATGCATCAGAATATTCAAGTCCCAGGCACATTGATTGATTCAGAGCAAACATCATGTTTCTGAGGTTCTCTCAGATATTTTTCTAACTCTCCTGTCCAGGTAGTTAGGAGCAAGCTCTGAGAAAATGCGGGAAAAGGTTGCAGAAGGCAAGAAGGTTGATCCAGAAAAAATGGTGAAAATCGGCTAAGTCCTAGTCCTAGGAGCAATTGGGACATCTGGGACAAAAAGGCGCGGATCGGCCGAAAAGCCTCCAAGCGGCCCAAATAGCAACAGGGACATCTGGGACAAAAGTACGCGGCGGGCGCGAAATGCCGGTTCGACCGAGAGAAAATCGACTAACTGCTGAGAGGGACAGTTCGGGACAAGTGGGACAAAAAGGCGCGAACCGGCCGAACCGGGTGAAATCAGCACAAACAGTCCGAAACACAATGGGACAAGCGGGCCGCGAGTACGCGAACCGGCCGAACCGGCGAAAAGGTCGAGGCAGTCCAAAGCAAAGTGGGACATTTGGGACAAATGGATGCGAACCGGCCGGTTCGCGTGAAATCAGCACAAGGAGCACTAAGCATTTGGGACATCTGGGATGAAAAGACGCGAAGGGCGTGAAAGAGCCGGCAGGGCCGAGAACCAACCAGATCATGCCACGTGTCTCAAGGAGAAAAGTCAAAAGTCAAAGGGCAAGTTTTAAAGGGTCAGCCCGAACCAATGGGATAGTGCCACGTGTCCCAGTAAAGGGCCCCACAAGGAAATTTCAAAGGAAAGCCCGCAAAAGATGGAGGAGAGAGAATTGCTCGTCCAATCGAGAGCTCGCCACATGTGATCCAGTGGCGGAGCGTAGAAAATATTTCAAAATCCGTTTTCACTGCTTTCGTGCCTAATTCTTCGATTGCCATAACTTTTGATCCGAGCTCGAGATTGCACGTTCTTTATATCAACGGAAAGCTGGTGAAATTCTCTACACGATTCTGGGATCAATCTCGAGTTTTGGTGCAGTCTGAAGAGAGAAAATCAAGAAACGGCTCTGACACGTGTTCATGGCCAGAAATGACATTCCAGCGACCAGATTTAATGCAGAATGGGTCGCATTCTCCTGTAATCCGGTCAAGGTAACAGGGTATGGGTTTGTAAGGTCCCCCATGCTGATTTAATGCACCTACAGTCATGAGGAATGGGCTTGCACGTTTTCCTACGTTTCTGTCCCCTGGGCTCGACCCATGCAATGTAAAAGCCAGATTTGGCTCATTTTGAAAAGAGGTTGTTCATTCTTTCTACTCTGCCCTCCCTTCTTTTCTTCTCTAGGGTTGAAAATGGAGTTCAAACCTCCTCCCTTGCTCTGTAATGGTGTTTTTGCCTTTTACTAATGGAATGATGTTCTGTGCAAACTTCTGGAGCAACAAAACATGTTTTGTGATGCATCTGTCCATCCTTCCTCATTTTTGCTTGTTCTCTTCTTGCCTCTCTTCATTGCAGGTATTTGTGCATGTTTGAATGTTCATTACAGGTCTGGAGTTGTGTTCATGGAGTTTTGGGACATTTTCTGTGTGAAATCTATCCTTGGGCCTGTGATGCATCTGTCCATCCTTCCCATTGCTCACCTCTCTTTGTCCCATGGCAGTTTTGATAGATGTCCAACATTCTCCTTTCGGTGCATCACCATCTTTAGTTAGTTTCAATTTTTGCACTTCGCCTGCCTCTCTTGCAAGTTAGAATAGGATTAGGATCTAAACCTCTGTAGTTTTGCAAAATATAGATCTAAATCAGAGGAGTTTGAGGAACCAACATCTAATCTGGAGATTCCTCTCTCGGTTTCACAAGTCCCATGCTTGGAGAGAGGTTTCCATGTTGTGCAATCACACTGGATGCCTGAACATCAACCTAGAAGCCTGATGTGCGTCCAGGGGTGCTGTGATTTTGCACTAACAGTTTTGGCACGCCCGGTGGGACCTTAGAGGTCTTTCACTTCATCTTTTGCAGTTGATGTGTTCTGTGAAGATTTCAGCCTTTGGAGGCACTTGCAAACACATCTGGCGACTCCATCTGGTCAACAACCATCTCTGAAGTTGCAGACCTTCCTTTCCATTCATTTCCATCCATTTTTCATTCATCCTTCTTTCCATCCCTTTCATTCTTTTCCATTCCATGAAGTTGTGCAACCATGACTTCATTTCCATCATGGAACTCACATTTACAACAACAAAGCAGATTTTCCACTTCCAACATGTTTTACAAATCCTCCGTGATCAGCATGCATACTCATATGAACAGTAGCCAAAGTCGGTTTGGCAATGAAGCTCCACAAGAGCTAACGAAAACCCCCTCCTCCAAAGAAACAAGAGGTTTCACCGCCTCCACCACCACACAAAATTGTCAAATCAGTTGAGTTTCAACCTATCCCTCCTCTTGCATCCCCAATTCCATGTGGGAAAGAAGAAATTGAAAAAATCAATCATCAAGGACAACAAGAGGAAGAGCCAAAAAGAAAAGAAGTGATCGACATTCCAAGAGTTGGGCTCTTAGATTTGGGATGACAAAGATCCCTTGATGGTTAAGCCTACGAAGAGGCCGAGGTTGAACAAATGGTGGTGAGGACTGATTTTGTTGGAGAAGAAGATCTTGCAGTCCCAACTTGTCCTCTAGAGCAACAAATTGAAGAGTTTGACTTGAAAAACTTCATGCTGGAGGAGGAGTTCAATCAAGAGCAAGATTCTCTTCAAACATTGGAGGAAGGAGAAGCTGCTCCAAATCCAAAAGAAGAGGAGCACATTCTAGCTGTGGAGGACAAAAGTGCAGATCCAAGGGCTTTGAGCACAAAGCAGCTACGAAGAACCTTCAGATTCTTCTTTCCACTTCATCTCTCTCAAGTTCTATTATCGAAAAGGAGTTTGATCTCTCAAACTCAATATTGAGAGTGAAGGAAACCATGGTGGTCAAGTTACGATCAAGAGGACACCATGGAGGAAGTTGAACACAAACAGGGGACAACAATGAGGTAGTTTATCCGTCGATTTGGAGGACTATTTTGATGGAGAAGAGCCAGCTTGAGTTTTCACCATTCTCTCTTTCATCATCCACATTCCAAACACAAGAGCCTCGCGCCATGAAGGAGAACTTTCATTTTCAGCACACTGCATCTTATAAAGACCCTTTGGAATCAAAATTGGAAGATTCTAATCTTCCCTATTCTTCATTGGAGGAAGAGAAAGGACAAAATAATTTCACCATTTCTTCCACATCATCCATTCAAGAGGGTCTACAAGAAGACTCCATTCTTGGAGTTGAAAATCACAAAGAATGGGCATACTCAAAGGACCATACCTTGCCCAATCGTATTTGGCTTCATTGAGCCAAAGGAGAAGCCACAACCAGTCATGCTTGCTTCGAGCATGAGGACGAGCTACAAAGTACCAAGGATCAGCCGCCATACCTCTCCAATCCAAATGCAGAGAAACTAAAAGAGGTATTGGATTTTTCATTGATACCTTGATGATTTGGATAGAAGACCACTTTCTTGTTGATTTTCCATCCATCCAAACAGCCATGATCGTGCAAATCAATTGCATGGCTGCCAATTTTGAAGAAAGGAAGCTATTTCTCACAACCAGATTCACAGGTTTGTTTAGCTTGCCTTTGCTTCCAGCTAGAGTAGAGTAGGTAGATTTGCTTTCGTGAAGAAGTGCTCGTGGCACACTGCATGTTCCATTTGGGGCATGTATGATTTTCAGTTTTGTACATAGTTTTGGTGTTGCTGGGTTTCGCTCTAGACAGCCATTTCAAAGGTTTTGGTGAGAACAACTCCATGCCCGGTGGTTTCAAGTGGCTCAAAGGGGAGATTTTCAAGTTCGGATCGGTTTCAGGCTTGCTTATGACTCCATGCCCAACGGATTGCTTCAGTTAATCGGGTATTTTCATCTAGCGAGCAGCAGATGACCCCACCGAGTCGCCAAACTGTTGTCAAAATTTCACCCCCCCTGGGTAATTTTGATAACATGCATCGAATATTCAAGTCCTGCACATTGATTGATTCAGAGCAAACATCATGTTTTTGAGGTTCTCTCGGATATTTTTCTAACTCTCCCGTCGAGGTAGTTAGGAGCAAGCTCGAGAAAACGCAGGAAAAGGTTACGAAGGCAAGAAGGTTGATCCAGAAAAAATGGTGAAAATCGGCTAAGTCCTAGTCCTAGGAGCAATTGGGACATCTGGGACAAAAAGGCGCGGATCGGCCGAAAAGCCTCCAAGTGGGCCAAATAAAGAACAGGGACATCTCGGGACAAAATTACGCGGTGGGCGCGAAATGCCGCTTCGACCGAGAGAAAATCGACTAACTGCTGAGAGGGACAGTTCGGGACAAGTGGGACAAAAAGGCGCGAACCGGCCGAACCGGGCGAAATCAGCACAAACAGTCTGAAACACAATGGGACAAGCGGGCCGCGAGTATGCGAACCTAGGCTGAACCGAGTGAAAAAGTCGAGGCACCCAAAGCAAAGTGGGACATTTGGGACAAATGGATGCGAACCACCATTCGCGCACGAAATCAACACAAGGAGCACTAAGCATTTGGGACATCCGGGACAAAAAGACGCGAAGGGTGTGAAAGAGCCAGAAGGCCGAGAACCAACCGAGATCATGCCACGTGTCTCAAGGAGAAAAGTCAAAAGTCAAAGGGCAAGTTTTAAAGGGTCACCAACCAATGGGATAGTGCCACGTGTCCCAGTAAAGGGCCCCACAAGGAAATTTCAAAGGAAAGCCCGTGAAAAATGGAGGAGAGAGAATTGCTTGTCCAATCAGAGCCTCGCCACGTGTCATCCAGTGGCGAGAGCGCGAAAATATTTCAAAATCCATTTTCACTGCTTTCGTGCCCTAATTCTTCGAGATCGCCATAACTTTTAATCCAGAGCTCGGATTTGCACGTTCTTTATATCAACGGAAATCTGGTGAAATTCTCTACATGATTATGGGATCAATCTCGAGTTTTGGTGCGATCAAGAGAGAAAATTGAGAAACAGCTCTCGACGCATGTTCATGGCCGTAAATGACATTCCAAATGACTAGATTTAATGCGAATGGGTCGCATTCTCCTCGTAATCCGGTCAAGGTAACAGGTATGGGTTTGTAAGGTCCCCATGCTGATTTAATGCACCTGCAGTCATGAGGAATGGGCTTGCACGTTTTCCTACGTTTCTGTCCCCTGGGCTCGACCCATGCAATGTAAGAGCCAGATTTGGCTCATTTTGAAAAGAGGTTGTTCATTCTTTCTGCTCTGTGCTCCCTTCTTTTCTTCTCTAGGGTTGAAAATGGAGTTCGAACCTCCTCCCTTGCTCTGTAATGGCATTTTTCCTTTTACTAATGGAATGATGTTCTGTGCAAACTTCTGGAGCAACAAAACATGTTTTGTGATGCATCTGTCCATCCTTCCTCATTTTTGCTTGTTCTCTTCTTGCCTCTCTTCATTGCAGGTATTTGTGCATGTTTGAATGTTCATTGCAGGTCCGGAGCCGTGTTCATGGAGTTTTGGGACATTTTCTCGTGTGAAATCTATCCTTGGGCCTATGATGCATCTCGTCCATCCTTCCCATTGCTCACCTCTCTTTGTCCCATGGCGCTTTTGATAGATGTCCAACATTCTCCTTTCTGCATCACCATCTTTAGTTAGTTTCAATTTTTGCACTTCTGCCCGTCTCCTTGCAAGTTAGAATAGGATTAGGATCTAAACCTCTGTAGTTTTGCAAAATATAGATCTAAATCGAGAGGAGTTTGAGGAACCACCTCTAACTGGAGATTCCTCTCTCGGTTTCACAAGTCCCACGCTTGGAGAGAAGTTTCCATGTTGTGCAATCACACCGGATGCCCGAACATCAACCTAGAAGCTCGATGTGCATCCAGGGGTGCTTGTGATTTTGCACTAACAGATATAACATGTGGTGATTTTTGAGATACTTTGAATGCAATGTGTGAATGCCACTAAAGAAATTATCACTTTCAATGTGAATAGACCTAAGGGAGACCTCTAAAGTATGATGAAAATCATGCACATTTCATAATAATTCATGAAGTGATATTTTTCCCAAGTGTATTCTTAAGTTTCTTGATGATATCATAGCCCTTACAAGTAGTAGCACAATCCATATAAGTTATAGGTAGTGGGATATAAATGGGTGGATCTGTAGGAGGAATATTACATCAAGTGGTGACAACATTAATAGTTAGATTAGTTGTAGGAATGATAAAGCAAGGTGGATGTTGAGTATGAAATTGTAGGAAATAAACAACAATAGTAACCATGCCAGAAACCTTAGTTGGAGTGAAAGAAGGATAAGAATCTTGATCCATGATTTGAGAAGAATAAAACATGTTCAAATGGTAGGGTTTGAAATGTCGTGTTCACTAAATTATTTAGTAAAATATAGAAATATACTTGCTAAAATCCTAATCAAGTTACATCGCAAGGATATAGCAAGAAAGTACAGATTTGACACAAACAAGAAAGCTAATAAATTTGAAACCCTAAGTACAAGAGAAGGGATAAATTACCTATCTAATTTTTTAATAATGTTGAAGTTGTACCAATCTTGAAAATTGATGAAATAGGAAACCAGAGTGCCACAACCAAGCCCAAAAAAATGCAAAATTGTCGAATGTTGGGATGAGGGTGCCTGGACTAGGTCGGGGGGTTCCAGGCACCGAGGATCCTCTCAGATGCACCTATGACTACGTAAAACCTCGTGAAATGACTTTTCAGGGTTACAAGGTATTCATTCGAGGTCATTGTTAGTGACATGTAACTCATTGGAAGATAGCCAAGTTTTCCGAAACTTGCAAAGGGAAAGAGAACCTGCAAACCCCAAAACACATCAAATCCTAAAAAGAAAAATATGTAAATGGGGAGTTGGACTTACCTCGGTGGTCACCGAACTGAGTGAACATACGATATGAGTGTTGCACTACATTTCATACTCCATGTAGTTTTGCATGTGTGTGTGTTTATGGTATCATACCCTACGTGGCTACTTTGTGCAAAACACGCTTGAATAGTGAGCAATAGCTAGATGTAGAATATGTAGATAGATGTGTGCATGGAAAAATTAACTTCCCCTCCTATGAAGTGTATGTAAAAGAATGCAGTCCCTTTTCCCTTGAATGGATGCTAGATGGATGTTTTTATGCTCTTATAATGCCTTTAGATGCAACCTTAGGTGATATTAATAGATGTTTAGTTTTGGTACTTTATTATGGTCACATAGATTTGTATTTATATGATTACCTTTTTAAATTTTGTAATTAACCGTTAAAAGACCAATCACCAAGAAAATAGGATGCCCAATAGATATAAAGGAGCCAAATGATGCAAGAAGGAAATAAAGAGGTTTGGGGAAGCTAGGCACTGGTGTCCAGACTTGGATAAATTGAGTTTCGAAGGTCAGACTTGGAAAGAAGGTGTGTAATACTAAGAAGGAAACCAGAAAGAAAGTAAAGAGGCCAAAAACAACAATCAATTAGTTCTTTTATCACTTAGGAATATTATGAATAGTGGTATGTGATCAAGACCTAGAGATATACACAAAGTGTGTGATTTAGTGTCTACAATTACTATGGAGATCCAAGGGCATAACAACTCTTGAAAGGAAGGATAGTCAATTTTCCACAACACTTCAAGGGTGTGCACATAGTTGGTATAGGAAATATGATCGACATGAGGAAGTATTTGATAATGATGCATTATGTGTCATATTCTTTGTTGAGGTTCATATACCTAAGTTCCAAAGAATGAGTATTAGTGAGTGAAGGATATTAAGTAGGGTCTATCTGAGAGTGTTAGGGAATATGATGCGTATTTTAAAAATTTATTGTCTAAGATTTCCTATGACATCCATCAGAACCAACATCCATGGTGGTTTTTGGAGGTTTATTAACACCTTTACGAAGAGCTCTTTCACATAATACATTCATTGATCCATGTAAGGCCTTAGAAGTAATGTTGCATGTTAAATTAGTATGAAGTGTAGAAATGGGGTGAATTCCATTCCATGAAGCCTAAATTAAAGAAATGGATACTCGGTTGGAGAATTTTTCATTCAATTCACCACATGAGATGCGCAATGGATTATGGTGTACTCGATATTGAGGTGGAAGGACATTCAAAGGATATTTTCCCACACAATAATGTGCACACATTGTTGACATCCTATGAGATTTTCCATAAAAATTACGATGTTCGTAATTTTCCACTTTTACAACACACGATGCGTAAAAATGTCTACATGTATTACAAGATCTGTGATGTGCATACTCATGACACATTTTATTATTGTTTGATTGATCATATCCATTAAGCATGTGATACAGGGTTGTACTAGACCACTATGGAAAGCAAATCATAAGCACAAGAAGGAAAAAATAGTGAAACGTGCAAAGAATGACAATGGCGGTCGTGGAAGGTTTGTGTGAGGGACATATTATATGTGTGGATCACCTTATCATTATCAAGATGAATTTCCAAAGAATTGGGTATGCATGTTCGTGGGAAGGCACACAAGGTTGAGGATTATCCAAATTTGTATGCCCATATGTGTAAAAATAACAAAAAGGATAAGGGTGCAACTATGATTAAAGTAGATCATGCTAAGAAGGAGAAATTGGTACTAAAGAAGAAGGTTGATCCTAAACTTTAGCGTTTATTAGTCACCATGCACACGAAAAAACATGCACATAAGTAGAGTAAGGTGAGACATCTCATTAGACAATAAGAAGTGGTACATGCAAAGTATCTAGATGTAACCCAACAGAAGGAATTTTATCAGGAGACCATGGGAATTATCTAACATTTATAAATGAATGGCATACAAATACTTGTTCATGTGGATAAATTTGAAGGATTTGGTAAGGTCAATATGAGAAAACAAGGTGTTATCTTTCCTAGATGCATAAATAGAAGAACCCTTTTTGAGTTCCCACTCACTAGCCCGAACAAGGTTTCTACTAGAATGAAAGATGAAGAGAAAATAGCCCTCACGAAACATACCACATATCAAAAACAAAATCAAGGGAAGAACTATTAAAAATAGTTGGAAAAGTGGTTCAAAAAAACCTTATTAATAGTGCATATAATCACCTACAAAGAATAAGAGTCGTTGAGAAAACCAAAGAGATCAAGGAAGTAGAGAGTAAACTAGGATACTTAACCAAGGAGCACACAACCCTAGAAAAAAATATGCATGCATAGATAATAAGGAACAATATTTAGGGAAGAGGATAATCCTCAACGAGCCTAAAATTACAAAATAAAACCCCATCACCCAAATAATAGGTATAGAGAAGTTAGAGAAACCATTAATCCTTCCGCTTAAGAAAATGGAGGCATATAAAAAGAGGGCATGATAAGGTCGAGCAAAAATGATAATATACATGTTATTTATACTAAAAAATTTATGGACATGTGAGTATCTAGAAAAGAATCTCAAACAAAAGGTTGTTTATACAAAAATTTATTCAAAGGCTTATTTGAACATACTAAGATAATAGATGTGTGCATCCTCCAAGACACCCAAAAATAAGCCTCCCTAGAAGTATAGATGGAGAGTGGTGTTATTGATAAGGTTTCTCATGATAAATTCTTGGAAGAATTTAAAAGGTTAGGAGAAGAGGCCAACACAAAAAGGGAAAAGATCAAGCAGCGATTGAGTGAGCTAAGGAAGATAATTGGCAAGGTAGAGACCGAGATGGAAAATGCAACTACCTAGGTAGAAAAAAGTATAAGAAATCAAAGCTAAGGCACTTGATGAGAGGAAAGGTGCCAAATATTTGTGAAACTTGTTGGGTGGATTGATCAACTAAGCTCCCTCTTTCATAAGGCCTTGATGAATGGAAAGTGCACAAATATTTACTCAAACAAGAAACCCAAAGTTATTCTAGGGGTTGTAAAAGTGTTACTTTAGGGTGGGAAATAAATCTAGTGTGGTGTGATGTTGGGCCCCAAAATTATTCTATTATTTCATTGGTAAAGTTCCACATTGGGAACCAATAATTCATTTTTTAATATTTATATTATTTGGAGCATGTGATAATATCGAAGAGATGCACCCCATAATGTAGGTAACGAGTTACACATTAAGTTCATGGAAAAACATAATAAAGAATAAAGCTATTTTTAGGCATGACCTTGATGGAAAAATTAGAGAATATGCATGAGCAATAAAGTTGGAACATCATGAATAGAAGATCCAAAAAATAAAATGCACTAATATAGGCACTACTATGAAAGAGAAAATTAGGTGTCACACAAAGAAATCTAGTTGGTTTTAAAATAGAATTATTAAAGATAGGTGAAGAAAGCATGTAAAGAAAAATTATGCCTCAAAAGCGCCGATCTTCTATGTAGATCAAGGAATGAGGAGATGAAGACAAGCGAAAAAAATCTCTCCCAATGTAATAGTTAGGATTTGTTTTGGAACTCTAGGATAAATATAGTCTTCTTCAAACTAGTGAAAGGAATTCCCCACTAGTATAAATACCCCTTGAGGATTATTTTAATATGGATGGTGTGTGTAGAGAGAGATGATAGATATAGATATATGGATAGATTTTCTTAATAGAAAAGAGATAAACATTGTATGGATATTGTGTCTAACTCGGTTAATCTAAGGTAGTGAATTATGGATCCATTATGTGTATAATGTTGCACGTATATTTTGACATTGTCTTGTTGTAGTGTGATTATTATTAGATGTTTTACTTGTCTAAATACCTCACCATCAAAATTTTAAATTATATAGGAGCCCGAATATCTCATGTATCGGTAAGCATGTTAAGTTATCCTAACTTAGTGTGATAGGCCAATGAGGGGAGATAACGATATTGGTGTGTGTTAAAATGGTAAAAGTTACATGCTCATGACTGGTTAAACTAGATGCAAAAAAATATTAAGTTCAGCTCTAATATGTACTAGTATATCATTAATATTCCACCCATTTATACATGAGTTAAAATCAATTTCTCTATCATATTACTCTATTTTTGACAACTTAGTTTCTCTCTCGTTGTTTGTTCCTAAAGTCGCTTCTAAGCACCATATTCCTAATTTTTTGTGACAACCATTGACTAAATAGAGGAATTAATCCTTTAATATATAATATTTTGCATACTTCCCAAACTTATTCCTTTCCATGTTATCAATTTCCCTGTTTCCCATATAATTCATTTCAGGTGTGTGTTTCCTCTCTCAAAATTTAATTTCACCCTATATTTCACATACTAGTTCCTTAGTTTCCTATAGAACCTCTATTTTTTCCCTTTCATCTGGGTATCCCTTCCCTATCTCGAGGATTTTTACACAGAAATTCCAATGGGGATTCAAAATTTTACACTTTTAATTCTACTCCTCTAGTAGTAATCTATACTTTTCGTCCTTGATCAATTATTTACATGTCTTCCTGTCTAGAACCTCTAGTGTGTTGCATGTGATCTTGATCATTCCTACACCATTTTCACTTTTTCCAACATTTTCACATATAGATTAGGGAATTATTCCACCTTATACATATTTCTATAATATTCGCATATAGAAAATGTTGGGAAGTCTTATTAATAATGATTTGGTGAGTTATGCTTATCACAACTTCTTGGTAGAATTCTTCCTCCTTGTCTAATTTATTTTTACCTCTCCCTTGTATATTCCCACCATACTCTTCATGATTTTTTTACTTTGGCTTGCTTTAACCAAATAATATTAACAATTGTTAGTGTTGTGGGTGTGTGTGTTTTAAATCTTACAACAAGAATACATCTTCATTTGAACTATGCATTATAATAATGCGAAATTTCTTACATCATGACCATCCCCACATATCTCACATTCCATAATAATTTATTTAACACTATGGTATGGACAAATAGTCTTTGTATGTCCTTCTACCTTGTTATATATACACTAAGTGCCACTTCAAGTTTCCAATGCATTTTTTGTTTTGAGTTTTCTAGTCGAGTCACCATAAATGTAATTTTTACTTCCATAAATGGGTTAATTCTAGTATCTACACTACCAACCACTTCCATATGAAATTTTTCTTCTAATTATTCTCTTGGATCTATGAATATCTTATGGGACAAAGTATGTTTGAATGGAAAACTTAACCCCCCAACAAACCACTGTGCATGTTGGGTTGGATGGATATCGTAGGACAACTTTAAGATTAATGTTTTGATATACATATTATATGTGTGCATGCTTTGAGTAATATCATGTTTGATCTCTTTAAGGGCCAAGATTATTTTCTACTCAAAATCTATGATATCAAATTCCTTAAAAAGGCCTCCTTTAGATGGTCTTAATCTACAATAACCAGTTATGGATCATGCTTCATATACCAAATGTGTGTTTGGTCTAAAAAGTTATAGCAAATTGGCTTGCTTTGTTCTCTCGGAAAGTAATCCCCTTTATGCACTAAATTAGCTTACATGTATTCACATGTTTTGTGTAACTCTTAACTTTGTGGTATTCTAGAAGGTACGGTGAGCTTTTATAAAATAGTTTTGGTGATAGTACTTGTTACGCGGCTTCTATAACTTTCCCTTGTGATCCTGAGCTAGCTTATGGTGCTCCAAAGATCCACTTCCTCTTTCACTTCTAGTTGGCATAGTCTTACTATAGATTGTGTGTATGGCTAACCCACTTATTTTATTATTTACCACTTGTTTAATTGTATGGAACTTCCAGTTTCTCCACTTTGTGCACTACCAATTTCCTAAGTTGTATGTCCCGACATCAACATGTCAAATCTTCCTACCTTTGTTGTGTTAAGACCATGCTCAAAGTACAATATTTTTGGTGTTGGTGAAATAAATTGAAGTAAAAATGGAAATATTTCATCTAGAACATCTCTTGGTTTTTCTTTCCCGATCTCATCATCACTATCACTCTATTAGTACTTGATTCTCAATATCCATAGACCCACTTGCATGAGCAGTCATAGTAGGTTGGGAAAGGAATCCATTTATATTATACAACACATAATTATCATCAGGTCTTTACTTACTTTGGCACACTCTTCATTTATCCTTTGGAATCTTCAACATTCCCTTCTTCCTCATGTTATAACTATTCACTCAATATTTTTAGAAGAAAAAATAAATGAGGGGGTGAATTAGTCCTACAATTAATTTCCTTTCATTTACCAAGCCATACATTTATCATTTATATTGTTAATACAACATTCATAACCGAGTGTTCTCAAAAATATATGCAACATCAACCACAAGAGAAAGAAACAAATTACTCAACACAAGAACACCATATGTAAGTGGGAAACCCTCATGGGGAAGAAAACCCAATAAAAATCTTCTTATATTAAACAAACCAAAGTGATTTAGTGAAGAAACAACTTCACAAGGAGAACCAACCCATTATTTAGTGAGGAACCAACCCCTAGTTTAGTAGAGCACCAACCCTACAAGGAACACCAACACCTAATTTAGTAGAGCACCAACTCTATAAGCAGCACCAAACCCCCAATTTAGTGAAGAAAAAAATCCTCAAGTAGGCTACAACCCCATAGGATTAAAAACCAAACAATCATCCACCTGTATATATTTTATCTCTGATATTTCTGCATACATAACTGATGGAGATCACATATTCAGCTCACAAACCCTCGCCTAACGTTAGGTCTTCAATCTTGCTCTATCTTATTCCTTCTCACCTTGTATTTATTATAACCTCTTGCACACATGATCTCAATAATTCCTCAAAATTTTATTCATCTAATCATACCTCAAAATATTCCATCATACCTCCAAAAACCTTTTCTAGGTCACACTACTCCCCCATGCAAGACTCGCTCACAAAATGAGCTAAAGCATCACTTTTATATACATTTATTCTTTATAACCAAAATGAGGTCCATCCCTCATGATAATTTAGACCCATGAATCACTAAAAACATTCCATAACTTTTCCACAACAGCTATAACTGACCCAAGTAGTTCGAAGCCAGAAACCCCTTCATTTCATGATAAAAAAATCACTAAAATACATGCATTAGGATGCAAAAATTATCCTCATTTCAAAACCATTATTATTCAAGATCCCATATTAATTAAAAATTAGTAATACATAATATAACAATTTACCATGGTTTCAATTTTTGTTAACCAATAAAATTATTTCATTTACTAGGCCCAGTTCCCTTTACAATTCTCAAAACAACGGATTCTTTCACCCTTCAACACCCTGGAAACTTCATAATGACACCAAATAAATTATACCACACCAAACCATTCCATGTAACCACTCAATTGAATTTTCATAACCTTTATAACATTTCTAATCAATTTATAGGCCATGAAATATCCATCTATTCAAACCGCATCTACATTTTCCTTCGCAAGATCAACTCGCCAAAAACATTGTTTCCAAAGGTTATCTCATAAAATAATTTTTTCATATATTTAAGACCTCCAAAAAGATTCATTTGATGAAAATTTAATTCTTATAAATATTAAATATGATAATAATCATCACTAAATCCATCTCATGCTTCAAACAACATCAAACTTTCACTGTAAACACATCCTATCTTGAACTACCAAAAATATTATTTCTCAAATAATGACCTAGAAACCCTATCATATGACCTCATCAAGAGTAAAAATTATATCACTATAAATATATCTGAATCTTCTTTCCAACACAACTTTAATAACCTTCAAACTCCTCTTGTAGCTCAAGTTATTCTCATTTCTTGGACCCTACTATTTGAGATCCCAAAATTATCCTTTGACGAGTCAACTTGTTTAGAATTGAAAACACCATGTACCTATATGAAATTTCTCTGAAACCTCCATCAACATCAATAAAAACTCTCATACATCATGCAACATTAATTTTCCATACTACTCCTTTGGACCGTCTTGTCCTAAAACCTTCTTTCTCATAAACTGCTATTTTAAGGTGGGGCCCACTCATGACTATGACCTCAACCATACATTTATAGAAATAGTGAGAAGTTATATACAAAATAAAATCATAACTTTTATTAATCAATCAAAAAAATTCACCATACTTCACTTTAGGTCAATGCTCCTAGTTAGGGTTTAACTAGGGTTTTAGACCTCTTTACCTTCTTAACATTTAAAACCTGATGATAAACTGACCTAATTTTTTTTTATAAATATTATAAAATAACCATATAATATTCCCTAAAATCCACAAGTTCCCATGCAAATCACACTATTCAAAACAAGCATCCGAAGTTGAACTTCGAGCTTGATTTTCACTGTTCTTGACCACTGTCTCATAAAATCGGTCATATCTTACAAAATAGACATCATGGGAGCTTGAAATTTTTTTGAGATAACTATGACTCATCCCTGTAATATATAAAAGTCACAACATATCCAAAATGTATCTAAATATCTCCATCTAATCTCATTTACCTATGTTAAATTACATGTTTCTCACTTGTAGCTTCCCAAGGACCCTGTAGACACATCAAACCACTAGACTCTGACCTAAAACTCACCATAAACCTCATGTAAACTACCAAAATACTGTAAAAATTCTTCAACAATAAATATCTATTCTATATCTCATACCTTTACTTCGTTATGGATGTTGGGGCTGAAACAAACTTGGAATGACCTGACTCAACCATGAACATACCATGTTGACCATATAAAGACCCATGAACACTCATGAAACAATCAAATAGACTCAATAATTCTCATACTTTGATTCATCCTAACAAACCAAGCACCAGGACCTCCTAGAACACTCAAAAACTTGACACTACCAATCAACCTTCATGTTTGGCATCTAATTGAAACTTGATAGGGAATCATACCATGTTATGACACATTTTTCCATCAAACGGTTTTGACATCAATGAAAATACAAC
Source organism: Taxus wallichiana var. yunnanensis (assembly GCA_018340775.1). Classification (NCBI taxonomy): domain Eukaryota; kingdom Viridiplantae; phylum Streptophyta; class Pinopsida; order Cupressales; family Taxaceae; genus Taxus; species Taxus wallichiana. Next base: position 447,901,193 of record CM031234.1, on the reverse strand, counting down.
CACACAATGGCCAACTATCTCCCCCTTTTTCATTGATGGCAATCAGCAAGACGAACACCTACATGACCTCAAAAACATGTTTTTGATGTCTCTCTCCCCCTTTTCCATCTATGTAAAAGTCTGCAATGACTCTACCATATGAAAAATGACAACTCACAATGGAAACAATGGAAAACATGACTTACGTGCACAATATGTTCCCCCTTGGATTGAAATTTCTTCTCTTTGACTCCTTTAGCAAAAGAGATGAAGATCCTATGGACCTAATAAATCAATAAATCGATCTCCCCCAAAATATGCTCCTCATTTTGGACTTCATTTGTATGGGGTTTTTCTAGGTTTACTAACTTAACACCCTCCCTCTTTGGAGGTTTTTTGGATACTTTTACATATTTTTATTTTCACTACTATAGTAAAATTCTACCTTAAATTTCTAGGATTATTATCTCTTAGGTAGTAAGCTACCTTTTTGTTGAAGGCATCCGAGTATTTGATGAAATAGGAATCATCACTAGGTCTCAAATTCATGGATAGTCTTATCAAAGTTTTTTTAACCTGGTGTTAAAATCTAAATAGGTTCATTAGGATTTTTATTTATGTTTTCAAACTCGTTAGAGGGAATCGAGGACCATTTTTATCACCATACCATTTAGCTTTAAAGGAATTCTTCATTTCCAACCATGAATCAATTGAATTATCAAGCAATGACTTGTACCATTCCCTAGCATCTTCATCTAAAGTATGTATACATACACATCTTCATGTTCAATTTCAAAATCTTCCATAGCATTCAAGAAGAGTCTAAGATGTTGATCCCCACTTATGGAATTATTCCCCTGAAATGGACAATCTATTTCAGACCTCATGTGGAACCTCATTTGGATAACCAATCATTCCACAAAAATCTATGGGTTTGTAAGTGTTTACTACAAAAGGAGGTCTAGGTGGAGGTTGTGCCATATTGTTTGGAGGAGGTGTTCCAATAGGAGGATTAAAATGATAGGGAACTGGGGGTCTTTGAGGCAATGGAGTGTGATATTCAAAGTAATGATCCTTTAATGATTTTGTTTCACAAAATAATCTATTATTTCTAATCAATAAAGGAGGGAAATGAGGAATACCCAGATCACTTGAAAATGAAGGACCCTCCCGAGTTGGAGTGTACAAATTTTTGTAAGGAATGCTTGATCCAGAACCATCTGAAGTACTAGAATAATCCTCCACCAAAGGTTGATCACTTTCAACAATAGGTACAACTTTCTCTTCGACCTTTGATCACCCAAGGCTTTCCAAACTTGTTTTCTCCCTGGATTAGTCTTTCCCAATTCTAGGAATAATCTTCTAGCATGATTTGATTTAAAAGGATCTTCTTCCTTCCACTTTGTGAAATTTTCAAGTAAATCAACCAAGATTTAAATATTTTACACTGGTTCTTACCAAAATTCTCACAGAAGATGGAGCCACCACTAAGGTTTTACACCTTAGATGTGTTGATTACTTGAAATCACTCACTAGAAGATAACTTTACTCATAAATAAACAAGTCTTTAAAAATTTCACAATATTTGTCAGAGTTTCCCATAAAAGTCAAATTTAATGGAAATATTTCTTATACTAGGAAAATATAGAGCAAACAAGTTCAAATCAGGATCTATTTTAGCAAATATCAAAAAAGGATTGGGTTCCAAACATGTATTTAAATCGACACATAGTAAACATCACCAGAGACAAGTATTTTACTCAATTTAGGGATATAGTTCCTAGCAACGGTGTCGGAAGAGTGTTAGTACCCAAAATTACACCTCCTTGGGGCCAGGCAATATCAATAGATGAGTCGATGAACTTTAAGGGTGGCAGATTGGAAATGTATGTCATTTATAGCTGGGGAAGATGTCTGAAAAACTTGTTTGGACCTGACTTTAGAGGGATCGGGTGACACGTACAAAGGGGATGACCTTCCCTACTACTTTAGGTCATGCCTTTGACTAGGGTGAGAGAACCCATTTTGTAACCTGAATTTGCAAGAAGAATAGGTGTAATCACGGTTTCTTAGTCTTTTCTTTGGAATTTAAGGATCATTCCTAAGTGAACATGGTCAATATATGCACTATTTAACTCTCACAAGTTGTCACACTAAGTAATGCAAATTTCACTTGAGAATGACTCAAGCTACTCTAGACAGTGGAAATTTTTGTCTTCTCTTACATAATTATGAAAGGAGAAGGTAAAATCAAGGTTTCCTTTAAATAGTATTTGTAAATGACACAACAAGGTGACTGACAAAACATTTGTATCATGTGATGAGACTCAAATTTTGTTTTGTTTATAAGAATGGGGATTCACAAAATGATAAATCTCCAAATAACACTACTCACAGTACTTTTCAGACACATATGACATTCTAGATAATAAAGAACAATTCATCAATTCATCACAACTTCTACTTAAAGAAATATTTGCATTCATTGATACTCAATTAAGAAAAATATTTCACACAATCCTCAAAATATTTAGCACAAAATCTCATGCAAATATTCTAATGAAGTGTTTCTTTCTCCTAATCTCATACGCTTAAGATACACTCAAAAGCTTACAAAGATCCATCAACAAAATGATTTCAGCAAGGATTTTATAATTGCATTCAATATTGTAAAGTAAAATCTCACAACACAATATTGAACAAATAACCAAAGCTTAATCACTAAGGACGTGCCTAGTGTACTTCAGAGAAGCAAGAAACATAGAATTGCAAAAAAATGCAATTGATCAATTAAGTGTTCAATACTCAAAATCCAAAACATAAAAACCAAACCCATAGTTAGACAAATTTAATTTAAATCCACCAAATTCTTGAAAAGGAATAGGAAAATGAATAATCTCAATGCTTTTAAGTAAGTATACATTATAATCATCTTAACATCTGAATTTGAAAGAGTAAAAACTTAAAATGTATTTCTAGGAGACAATTAAGCAATGTCACAACAAAATATATCAATTCTTGTCTTTTAAAAAGCTTCAGAAAAAACCCCCTAGTATGAGGATAGACCCCTCATACTTATACTATTATTCTATATGATTTCCCCCAAAAATTATCTTAGAAATTACCTTGATTCCTCTCTCCACATAATTCAAAATCTACAAAGGAAGCACTTGCTAATTGAAAAGATTCCCTTTTACTCCTAATTGGGCTGAGTGAAAAAGGAACCATGTGGTGACACTTGGAAGAAATAGAAAATATATTCTTTTGTTTCTAGTGAGCTTTGTCATTCCCTCTTCATTGTACTTTCTTCTTCCCAGTGGATTAATGTGAGCTTTCCCCTACCTTGTTCCTGTAGGCATCATACCTTTCAAACATTTGAGTTATAGCTTCTTCATCGGGTCCTGAGTGGTAGTTGAAGATTACTTCATGTTTCATACTTACTTCATCAATCTCATTAAAGACTGATCTTTCTTTCTTCATCCTCCTTATTACTTTATCAATTGTTAACTCAACACCTACCCAATCTTGCATGAGAGATACATTGAAAAACATTGGCTCTCTGGTTTACCCATAACATATTCTCTAAAAATTATAATCAAATTTTCAATGCTCTCCATTCTAATTGTTTCTCCATTGTTTGTCCCAATCAATTTATCTATTAGAGCATGAAGACGACCGATATAATACATTGTTTTATGTCTCACTTTATCAAGAATTTTAAAATAATTTTCTAAGATTTCCACTCTTAATTTTTCCATATTGTAATATTCATGTTGACTACCCATAAATCAGGGGACACAATACCTTCCTTAGAAACCATGTCATCACCTAATTTTTTGATAAATTCCATTTTGGGTAGCATATCAAGCCACATTAACTACTCAACCTTCACATTTATCCATTAATGTCCTTGGTTGCTTCTACCTTTTCAAATTATGGGAATATTGTCTCACAAATTCTATGATTATTGGTTCACCTCTAGAAACCAAATCATTCTCCCATTTAATAATAGCCTCCCTCTTTCACTCAAGTCACTTACTCTCCTAATGTCATCATTAGTGATCTCTAGGACCTTAGTTTGTCCTTCCTGGTGAGTTCTAGTCAATTTTCTGACCAAGTTGGATAGTGCCTCATTCTTGGATTTTAAATCCTTTTTTGTTTCTTTGAACTCATCAATCCTTTGGAATACTCCTTCTACTACTACAAAAAATCATACTTCATTTCTTTAGTAGAAGGCTTACCTAGTGAGATCCTGGAGACCTAGAAATTAGATGGGGATGCTTCCCCTTGGGCACATTAGCTTTGGGAGTTACAATATCTACAAATCATTCTCCTTTCTTGCTCAAGGCTGCCCTAGAGATGACTTTTGTCTTTTTAGGTGCTCTTGCTGGAGTGAGTAGGGCTAGATTTTTAAATCATCTTCATCCATTCATATTTCCACCTTCTTCTTTGGGAGAGTATTGTTGATCCATTCTCTTATAGGAGACTCATGTTCATCAAGTGGTTGTAGAACTGGGGTCACAGGGATAACTGTAAGGGCCCTAGAGGAAGATGAGGGTATTGACATACCTTCTAAAACTACAAGTACTAGTTTCTCCTAAAACCTGGTCTATAGCTCCACCCTGACTTTTAATTCCATCCATAGGCTCAGATTGATCCCCTATCTCTTCAACTACCAGGTATTGCGGGTTTTCAACTTCCCTATCTTCATGTGCTAAGTCCCCATCTATCTACTCACCAGGAACATGAATTGTCTCACTAAATACCCTAAGAGATAGCTTTAGTTATGGGAATGCGAGCTTCCAAAATTCCTATATTTACTTCAATGTTATGGTGTACTACTGCAACTATGACATCTATAGTTTCTTCTTATGTTTCTTGTACTAGAACTTCCTCAATGAGGTTTTATTTCATGTCTAATACTCTTCTCTTTTTCTTCCTCCACACTACTTGGAGTTGGCTCTGGGATGGTCTCAACATGTTGTTGTGAAATAACCCAAGTGTAAAGAATGGGAGAATGTTTGAGGGGTGTTCCTTGATGGATGAAGTAACTGGGGCTATTGGAATGGAAATGGTTTTCATCATAGGTACATGTTTCTCAATGAGTAGATTTGTAGGAGACTTGTTAATGGAAGACAAGACAACAGGGCATCAAGATTCATTTCTTGTCCAGGGGTCTCTTCTTCTTCCAAATCAACCCATTCATATGTTTTAGTTTACTTCCTTTTTCAAAACTGGACGTTTTTTTCCTCTGATTCTCTAAAAGCTAGTATGGGAGTCTCAAACCATTTTCCTCCTTATACTTCTTAAGAATGGATTCCATTATTTTATCTTTTCCTTTGGATCCTAAAGTGGATGCTAGAACAGTCTATAAGGGAGTAATATTAATAATAGGGCATTCGACCATACCTTTCTAAAGAATTTATCCAATTATTCTCAATGGATGAGGAGGGGGACCTCTAATTATGCTACTCTAGGCACTTACACCACATGTTACTATCAATGAATCTAACTTCTTAATATTTTGTCTCCACAAAACCTCCCTAGTGGCGTAAACCCTCTAGAATGTGGGGAGAACATCATCAATGAAATTTTTATTTCTATATTCTCTTAATAATGGGTTATTGATAACTTATATTAAATCCTTTTGAAAATAACCACCTTATCAAAATTCAAATGGGTTTTGTAGTCCTTTCATGGTTATATCTTTTCTCACTAATGTCCCAATTTATTGGTGGAAAAGGATGAGAGGCAATATTGTCCTAGATGTATTCTTCATTGACCACATTACCATCATCTTCTAACCCTTTAGGAATTTGGATGACCCCAAAATCACTCATTTGGGATAAAGTCATTCTTGAATATTCTCTTCTTTTGACCTCCCTTTCATCTTCACAGTTCATAAAAAATTCTCATAATGAAGTTTATGCTTTACTTGAGTACGCAATATTATGCAAAATGTGCTTTATATCATATTTTTTTTTCCTCAAATCTATCCATTATGCACAAGTTCATCTCTCCTTCCAATACATTTTCCTTTTGGATGTTCGAATAGGTGTAATTTCTCATAAATATGTGAAATTTTATTAGGGATGGTAGATTTTTTTGGGAAATGAAATGATGTACTGATAACAATTTTCTGACAAATTCCATTAAAGCATATTTTTCATTTACACACCTGGGTAGCACATAAGGTTTCACATCAAAACCACTAACCCTGATATATGAATAAGTCCTTAATTGGATGAAGTAACATCTCAGTATTGAGTACTAAATATTTTTGCATCAAGGGAAAAACTTTCAATTTCCTAATCGGGGGATGGTATAAAAATATTGTAAATAAGTGATTGGAAATGTTTATGTGTGCAAATAACTTGATCAAAAAAACATCATACACCTTGAACTATTAAGATCCCCTTTCATTAGTAATTCTAGAAATTCATCTGTGAAAAGAAATGTTGTAAACAAGGTAAGAAGTCATGAAAAATTATACCATTCTAGGATTTTCTCCTCTCGCAATTTGGGCAACTCCCATAACTTGTTCATGAATACGATTACCTATTATTTTTACCCGGGGGAGAGTATTTTTATTGGTAAGTATCACTTGGATGAATTGAAACATCCACTCCTAAAATAAAGTAGTAGATTCCATTCCCATTACTCGGTTCAGCAATATAATCACATATTTGATTTCCTCAATAAGTTCAGCCCTATTATACTTCTTTGTCATTCGGAGGTAGAATTTCATAGATTATTCAAAAATGGTTATTCATAAATTTTTTCAACTTTTTCTAATGAGATTTCCAATAATCTTGTGTAGAATCCTTATTAATATCCTCCTCTTCCCTTATGGGAGGAAAACCCAACATTTTGTCAAATGCATGCTCTTGGAAAGACAAAATCAACTTTGGTTTTAGGTTTTTAATGTTGAGAACATACCCATACAAGTTTTGGGTATGGCATAGTAGGAGGAAAGAAGCAATGAGGTCAATGCAGCTATTAGCTATTTGGGTCATGGTATCATTTCTTTGAGTCAATTTTAGACTTTTCTTGAAATCTTATAGGTCAATAGATGCAATATCAAAATCAGTAATCCTATCCAGGGGAACTAAGACTGAACTTGTTTTCGGGAAAATACATGAATCTTCATGATTCTGGTTTAGCTTTATCACACCTCTTTTACAAAAACCCATCCCTCTTAAACCAACTTAAAAAATATCATAGAAGATATGGGAGCTAATGAACTCACCTTTTAACAAAGATCCGGTCATTTCTTGTAACCCGCCTAAACAAATTCTACAATTGGCTTCTAAGCATTGGGGTTAATAATTAGTTTAGATATCCTTTAATATCACTTGAAAATCCTTTCAGAACATTAAAATTTATGAGTACTAGTAGAGTTAGTTAGAACACTTTACGTTATTAATGGCTCACAAATTCATGCATTAATGCCAAAGATTGTGTTCATGGGGAAATTTCATAATTTTTATCTTTTTCATCTTTTTAACCATTGCAATATTTTCACATCCTATCATTTGTGTATTTACCTTACACAATTCTTTCGCATTAATGGGCCTTACTCTGTATGGCTAGTGCATTAATGAACCCTCTTTTCTAGCTCTTATCGGGCTTGGAAATTTTTTCAAAATGATATGCACATTTTTACTGTAACATGTGAAATGAATTTCCTTCTCCACTCCCATGCATGCCAAATACTGCATTCATGTTCCTAGGTATTTTAGGCCTCAAGTTTTTTTATTATCAACCGCACACCCGAAGAAATGAGACTTTGTTCCCCTTTTCCTGGCTTCCTGAATTTCCTCTTCACATATTGCTTTCCTTTTACTTATTTGTCAAAGGGATGCAAGACTGTAAACTTGACCTGATTGACCATTGTTGAATTTGACCACCAAGATGACACACATCTTCTTTTGGGTTTCAGACTTACAAATTCACTTTACACTCTACCAGTGTGAAATGCCAAGGTAAACAAAATCCCACCTCCCTACTCTAATAATATCTTTATACATGTTTTCTTTCAGGGAATGGGGATGTGTCCACACTTTACATTGTACTTACGTGAGTATTCCTTGGAGTATTTTATTGGAATTTGGGAATCATTTTGAATTTTTCATATTTACATTACCTCTGCAAACATTCAACTTAAGTGTGATATAGCGAAGCAACCCAATAACATGCCTCTTACCTTCGGGTGTTAGGGAAGAGAATGCCAATTACACAAGGATTTAACAAAGTATGACATGCCAAGAAAATTTTTCAAGGATTGATATGACTTTTTAACAAATTTTATTCAAAAATTGTGTTTGTAAATAAGGCACGAAAATTTTCTAAGCATACTTCAAATAAAAGGGGGTAAGTTTAAAAACACCACCAATGGCACCAACTTCACAAGGAGCACCAACCTATAATTTAGTGAGGCACAAACCCCACAAGGATCACCAACCCCTAGTTTATTAAAGCACCAAACCTACAAGGAGCACCAACCCCTAATTTAGTAGAGCACTAACCCTACAAGGAGCACCAACCCCTAATTTAGTGAAGCACCAACTCCACAAGGAGGATACAACCCCTAGGATGACCAAGCACCAACTCAGCCACCTGTATATTTTTTATCTCTGATATTTTTGCTGCCACAACTAATGGAGATCACAAATTCAGCTCACAAACCCTAGCTCAAACCCTAGGTCTTCAATATTGCTCTATCTTCTTCCTTCTCACCTTGTCTTTCTTCTAAAATATTACACACATGATCTCAATCATTCCTCAACCTGTCATGCATATGATAATCCCTCAAAAAAATTCCATCATACCTGCAAAACAATCTTCTCTAGGTCACACTACTCCCCCATGCAAGACTAGCTCACAAAATGAGCTAAAACATCACTTTTATATGCATTTCTTCTTTCTAACCCAAAGGAGGTCGGTACCTTATGATAAATTTGACCCATGAATCATTAAAAATATCCCATAACTTTTCCATAATAGCTATAAGTGACCCAAGTAGGTCAGCCTAGAAAAACCCTTCATTTCATGATTAAAAATCACTAAAACACATGCATTGGGATGCCAAAATTCTCCTCATTTCAAAACCATGCTTATTCAAGATCCCATATTCATAAAACATGAGTAATACATCATTTAAACATTTACCATGGTTTCAATTTTTGTTAACCAATCATATTATTTTATTTACCAGTCCACATGCCCATTTATAATTCTCAAAACAGTTGATTCTTGGACCCTTCAAAGACTCGAAACTTCATAATGACACCAAATCACTTATACTTGCACTAAACCACTAAATATAAATATAAAAACGTATCAAACCATGGCTACATTTGCCTTCACTAGATCAACTTTGCCAAAACAATGTTGTTTCTAAAGGTTAGCTCATAAAATCATTTATACATACAGTCAAGACCTCCAAATGGATTAGTTAGATTAAAAATTCATTTTTCTCAAAATTGCAAATGATAAGAAGCATCACCAAATCCATCTCATGCTTCAAACAACATCAAACATTCACTAGAACACGTCCTATCTTGAACTGTGAAAACAATTATTTCTCAAAGAATGTCATGGAAACCCTATCATATGACCTCATAAAGAGGAAAACCTTATATCACTAGATATATCTCTAAATCCCATTTCCAAAAAAACTTTAATCACCTTCAAACTCCACATGTAGCTCAAGTTATTTTCATTTTATTGGACCCTATTGTTTGAGATCCCAAAACTACCCTTTGACCTATCAACATGTTTGGACTTCAAAATACTATATACCTGCATGAAATTTATCTTAAAACTCCATGGAAATCAATAAAAAACTCACATACATCATGCACCATCAATTTTGCATACTACTCCTTTGGACCATCTTGTCCTGAAACCTTCTTTCTCATAAAATTCTATTTTTAGGTGGGGCGCACTCATGACCATGACCTTAACCATACGTTTATGGAAATATTGAGTAGTCCTCTATAACATAAAATCATAAATTTTGATAAATCAATAAAAACTGGGTCACCATTCTTCACTTTACATCAAATGCCCCTAGTTAGGGTTTAACTAGGGTTTTAGACCTCTTTACCTTCTTAACATTTTTTTAGAAAAACATGATGATAAAATGACCTAATTTTTATTTTTAAACCTTATAAAATTTACATATAATCTTTCATGAAATCCACAAGGTACCATGCAAATAACACTATTACAACGAGCATCTGAAGTTGAACTTTGAGCTTGATTTTCACTTGTTCTTGACCCAGTCTCACAAAATCAGTCATATTTGACAAAATACACATCATGGGAACGTGAATTTTGTTTAAGAGAACTATAACTCATCCCTTTAACATATCCAACTCACCACATATCTGAAATACATCTCAAACTCTCCATTCAATCTCATTTACTTGTGTTAAATTGTTTGTTTCTCACTTATAGCTTCCCAAGGACCACGTATACAAATCAAACCACTAAATTATGACCTAAAACTCACCATACACCTCAAGTACACTACCACCATTTTATAACCATTATTCAACAAGAAATATCTGGTCTGAATCTCATACCTCTACCTCATTCTGGATGTTCCAAGGCCAGAAACAAGCCTAGAATGACTGACTCAACCATGAACAGACCATGTTGACCACATACAGACCCATGAACACTCATGAAACATCATATGAACCATGTTTAGACTCATGAAACACTAAAAAGACTTATGAATTCTCATATCTTGGTTCATCCTAGAAAACCAAACACCAGACCTCCTGAACACTCCAACACTTGACACTACCAATCAACATTCATGCTTGACATATGATTGACACCTGATAGGGAATCATACCATGCCATGGCACCCTTTTCCATAAATGGGGTTCAAAAGAAATGAAAACACAACCACACAATGGCCAACAAAATTTTCCTTGATTTTCCTAAGGTTGATTCATCTTCTTGAAGTTATCGTACTCTGTTAATTCCTTGTGTTGAGCTTAGTGATAGTGTTTCCTCCTTAACTAGTTTTTATCAAATGGGTCCATTTTTTAATTAATTCATTCTTTCTTTCCTTAACCTAGGTATTTTTTCATGGGTATGGGATATTTATTTTTCTATGTGGAAATTTTTAATTCTAAAATATACCATACACGTCTTAATCTCCAAAGGTAAGTGCCTTAGAAATGATCCACACAGTCCTTACAGAAATTGAATTATTCCTCATCTACATAGGAGAATGTAGACATTCTATATTCTAACACGTAACTATGAAAAATCACTTTCCAATAATAGTCAACAACGAGCTTCCAAAATACATCATGTCGAGAAAGTCTCCTTGTGCATTCTGGTTTTCATGTATATTTATTTACCAAGTTGAGGCTTTTATTCATACAAAGATGTAGCTAACTAACTATATAAATTCCCTAGAAACTTGTTGAAGAAATTTTCATATAGATAACTATATAGATTATTCTCCACCCAAGTCTTTGGAGAGTAATTTTTACAACTTGGGTACTTTTGCATAAAATTTTGTTCCTTGCGATCCAACCAATGCTCGATATTATCCATAGTAATATGAATCATATTTCCTCCACTTTTTCATACCCATCTAAATGATGATAGGTCCCAAAACATTACCAAAATTTTATGCATCTATCTTACCATATAACTCATCCTGTGAATACATGAACCCTTCACACAATGGAACATGTCAGTTAAGTTTCACCATCAGCTTTTGCCTATTGTAGTAAGAAAGATCCTAGCACACTCACCTGAAGTTCAATAGATTGTGGGATCCCACCATGTTTAGAAAAAATGGAAAAGAAATTCATGTGAATAAATTGTATTAATAAGTAAAATAACATTAAAAAACATACATTCATGAAAAAGAAAAACTTTACCCTTGAGAACAAGTAAACACAATAACTCCACACAAATCTTGAATGGTATTCACAATTTAGCACTTCTTCGAGTAGTATAATCCTTACTCCTATAGTCGTCTTGGTATTTCTATCATCTATTTATATATTTTATAATGAACCCTCTAGATGTATTTATACTAGTAGGGACTTACCATTCACTAGTCGAATAAGAGTTATATTTAGCCCTCGAGTTCATTCTAAAAGTAACTATCTATTATATTCGAAGCGTTTATTCCATGTCACTAAATTCTAGGTTTCCATCTTTTATGGAATATTATTTATTCTTACATGGTAGTCTTGTTTTTTTATATGGAAGTTCTACCACATTGGATGAAAATCCTATGTTCTTTATACCCTTATGGATATTCCTAGAAACTCTATTTCTATACTCAACTACTTTTACATATGCCACTTACTCCACTTTAACATGCACATGACAAGATTGCAGTTATTTTTCTATTGTAGACCATATGTTCCTTCTACAAACTGAATTGTATTTCCTATGCATTTTCCATGTGAGTCCAATTATCTACATGTGTCTCCTTTTCCATTATATCCTTGGGTTTCTATATTTTTCTTCGTACTTTATAATTACACGTGAAGTTTTCTTTGTTTATTCCAAAATCTATGTATAAATTTTTATTTTTACTATACCAAATGTCCACACTCTAAAGAACATAAGAGAATAAAGAATAAAAATTGTTTCCCAATGTGGGACTTAACCAATAAGTGAATAGTAATCTAGGTCCACAACATTGGAATTCTTATGTGCAACAACAAATCCCTCCTCCTCCACCTTCATTCACTATAAGCTTCCATGAAAATAAAATATATGAACCTTATCATGATGGATGAACATATTCCGAAAATAATATTAATGCTTATGATTATCCTACTAACTATGGGGTTTTCAAGAGAAACACGTCTATGCAAATGATGTAGGTAACCTCATGTTTGATCATAATTTGAAACTGTAGATTCAAGTCATGGAGAAGAATATGAAGAATGAGAAGGATTTGATTCGAAAAAAGCGAGAATCTAAATAGCCTATTCCTAGAGAACCTTATCCATGGGGTGATCCTTTTCATTTCAGTACAACCTATTATCCATATTTTTCACTCTTGTAAAATGGACAACTTAACATGTTAGATCGTTGGCAGTTTATGGGGAAAGTAATGCTTAGAAATCTTTACGGTGGTGGCAAGCCACACGAGTGTCCAGGCCATTTGGTTATAGCAAACATGAAGATGTTATCATTCGACAATGGTTGTACATCCATTACTAGACAAGAATAACAAGAATAGTTATTATTGGCTGGTAACAAAATCAGTGTTGGTGACAACAACAAAGAAGCCTCAAAAAAATGACATGTGTATGGCTATTATCGGATAACAACACGTACGGTCATTACCAACTGTTAACAAAAAGGTATTTCCGATCGGCAATAAGCAAGACCACGACCACCCAATAGTGATGGGATGCATGAATAGATTTTACGATCGATAACAAGAATGGTATTACACATCGATGTAGAAACCAACTCAACAACAACATGTACAATAGTTGTCGACCAACAACATGGAAGAACATTACCGACCGACAATACCTCCAAGCCAACACTTCCGGACCAACTTGTTCTCGGCTAACAATAATGAAAAATGTTACCACCAAAAACACAAATGTTGTTATCGGTGACTACGGGAATATTAACATTGGGCCTTGGATTAGGTGAGGTAGGTGGGTGAAAAACATAGCCCAACAACCGCTTTAATGAAGTATGACACCCATGTCTTATCCTACCAAACAATTACCCTCGGGAAGAAAATTTGTATGGCTTCCCATGCCTGTTTAATGAAGTAGGTCGGTTGGTGAGACAATCCCAAGGTTCTTTTCTATATATATTGTAAAATATACCTCATTTTGAGGAGGACACATTATGGAATGTAAATGAAATCTATCAAAAAAATTCCAACACTTTTGTGAGTTGTAGGCCTCAAATTTGAGCCTTTTGTAAAATAATATTTCCTTTTGTCTACTTTGTAATGGATTGTGCATCCTCATGAGCAATAAAATTTGTGTTTAGTGGCTCTTTTTTACCTATCTTTGTTTTGTTGCACTCCTTGTCTTTCATTACATTTACAGGTATATTATGCATATTGTGTTCTTTTGTAGGATTCAAATTCATTGTGCTCCACGAGGATGGAGATGTAAATAATGTTTCGACTATGGAACTTTTTTGTCCTCTCCAATTTTTTTGCTTATCATTTTCACTCACTTAGGATCTCTCCACCCCCTGTTCTTGGTGTTATCACCTCTATTAGTTTAGGACTTTCATTTTATGCATCGTTTTCTTTCCTGGTCCCTTAGAAATTCTAGGTTAGTGTTAAAATAGTTGCATTTCCCTTTTTAGGAGTAGTATTAGTGTTAGAATAGGTAGATGAGCTAGCCTTATTTTGAGGTTTGTCTCAATTTCAAGGTTCCCACACCTTAAAAAAATCCCATGTTAGTCAAAAGTAGGGTTTTGTAATGTGCAAATCCTAGGGTGCTACTTTTTGACTTAACATAACCATCAACGAAAAATTCTAGTCATGGTAGAGGACTTGATAAGGATACAAGATTTGGTTGAAATAATGGAAGCTAATAAATCTGGTTTAAGGAAGCTTGTCCATGGATAACCCTTTACCACAATCACACAATATTCCTACTCATTCATTTGATTTCTTGTAATGCTCTCAACCTAGATCTTGTGAATCCTATCACTTCTTGGATCCACCTAAGATTAATCCTCCTCTCAATAAAGATAATATACCTTCTCTACCATTTAAGCCTTAAAAAATCAACCCGAGACTCAATCCTTCCCTCATTTCTTGGATCCAAATCCATATGCATATGAGCCTCATATTCAAGTACTTAAAGCTTTACAACCTCCTCAAACTAAGGTGTATGTTTCTTCTTGTTTCCTATATAATCCTAATAATTTGTAACCATATCCCAAAATTCTCCCACCCTCATTAAAATTATTATATAACCCCAAGAACTTTATGAAAAATTAGTCTCGGATCATGATGACTTGTATTCTGGCACATATGAATGGCCAATCACTTGGCCAATGCATTGAAACCCCTTCTTAAAATTTTATCTAAACCTATGATGCTAGAAAATGATGATCATTATCCTTTCAAGAAATAAAATATGACAACTAATTTAGAGAGGTGTCTTGAGGAGAGAAAAACTAGACAAGAAATTCTACAGGATTTGAAGAAGTGGGATAAGGAATTTGAGATCAAATCAGCTCTTCATCAAGATATTTTTAGAAGCGACATTTTACAAGTTCACCACAACCTATTGAGGTAGGATTCATCATTAAAATCTAAGAAATAATTATTTTAGATTGGAATGAATCTGAAGAAGATGATAAAGTAATTTCTCAATCTTTTCAAGAGCTCCAGGGTGAGTCATATTGATTAATCTATAATTGGGGATGTGATTGTTAAACCTAATGATGAAGAGAAAGAAGTGTTTGACACTAAAAATGATCATTGAAGACATAAAATGAGTAAAATCATGTTAATATCCCTAAGGTCTTCATTTCTAATTAGTCATAGGTGTAATCAAATATGAAAGATGAAAGAGAGGAGGTGTTATCTAATTTTTAAGATCTAAATGAAGAAGACAACATTAAAAATTCAAACATCCCTTACTTCCCAACAATCTAATCATCATGAGGGATCACTTTCGAGCTTTGGAGGAAGGAATCAAAGAATATGAGCCTAAAAAAACTTTTCTTGAAGATCTAAGTGATTATTATCACCTTGACATGTGTACCAAAGAGGTTTCAAAGTTAGGAGACAATCAGGTTTATCATGAAAATAAAAATATGAAGAGAGAAATTTTTGTTTAGAAGAAAGCATGGGAAGATAAATTGCAAGATCTAAAAACATTATATATGATGAAGAGGCTATTGAAAACTTCATCATTTCCATTGAGGAAGAGATCAAAGAGGAAATCAAAGTTCCGTTTTGAGCAATGAAGGGGAAAAAATGTTGTATGATCTTGAAGGTTTGTATGAGGATGAAGGACCAATATACCTCATGATCTCCCCATTTGAAACTTTTTTCTTCCTCAACAAAATTTTTGTTGTCAAAATATCCCCTATACCTAAACTAGAGAAAGAAATTTCATTAAATGTCAATGATGTTTAGAAAGAGTTGCAAAAGGATGAAGAGTAGGTTGAAATTTCCAAATCAACATGTGGGGAGAAGAAGGATGGACTCTCCTCCATGCTTGATGAATTTGAGAGTTTCATGCTTCATTTGGACAATAGTGTGGCAATCAAATTCAGACCTCACTTGCATAACCTACTTGGAAAGAGACAATGGATTTATCAAATTTTAAAGAGAAGGAAGATGTGTCTAGCATCCCTTTTTATGGAGTTGAACATAGAAGAGATGGTAAAATTAGATAAATAAGTCCATTCACTTTGAAATTTGGGTTTCTAATCAAATACATAGCTAGATTAGAGCCAAGATCAGATTTTCCACCAGTCATGTTTACTTTAGCGCATGAATAATATTTTCAAAGTGTCAAAATTCAACTAATGCATCTTCCCAAATAGAGTATAGAGTAGCAAGAGAAGGTGTATGCTCTATTTGGAGAGCTGCTAACTATTTTTTCACTTCACCCTCTATCCCTTATTGTATAACAGATCTTAAGACCATATTTTATCAAAAAGGGAAGTAAATTTTCCCAAAAATCTCTAGGATTGTTTATTTAATTTTGTACATGGTTAGGTTACGAGTAGATAGTTTTCTTTAAGAAAAATAAACACTTTTGCACACTCTGCATGTTTTCACTTGGAACATGTATGGCTTTGGTTTTTGTACATAGCTTTTGTTGGGCCACATTGACATCCTTTTGGAGACCATTGCGAAATTTATTGTATAAATCTAAGGAAGTTATTCATAATTGGGATCAAGGAATATTTTTTTAGTTTTTAACGAGGCTCTATCGGTTGTATAAATCGAGGAAGTTCTTCATAATTGGGACAAAATGCTATTGATTCCAAGAGGACTATGATGAGGAGGACGACAGACCAACACCAACTAGATGATATTCTATTAGATCGATCGGCGGTTTTCTTTTTTTTGGGAGTGGAGTTCGATTCTCGGTGCCTTAGGATATTTTTATGAATTTAAATATTCGAGTTTGAAAAGGTTTGATTTCAAAGTTTTCAAGGGGTTGGCTTCAATTTTTAAAGGGTTTCAGCTCTAAAGTGTAGATTTTTAAAATATTTACACTTGAATCCATGACCAATTGATACACAAAGCATCTAATTAATCCATGTAGTAGGTAGATGAACCCCGTGAGTCACCAAAAATGTTTTCAAAATGAGATCCCTACTCTAGTTTTTGACAATTAATTTTTAATTGCAAGGAATTGAAGGATTTTATAGAGATAAAACAAGTATTTTGGAGGCCCCTTTGTGTTAAAAATTGTCACAATTTCATCCACATATCATATATGAGTCTGTACATTTTGAAATGATAGGAATTAATCAAAATATTTTTTTTGGCCTCAAGACGAGAAAAATGTGTAATTTCTTTAAATTTTAACTAAATTTGGCACGTTGATTTTAATCGAGATAAAGAAGGACATGTGACATCCTATGGAATTATATTAGTTTTCACTTAGTTATTTTAGTGCCTTGAACCAATGAGGGAAAAGTATCTTCTATTAGTGCTCCCTCATCCCACAAACTCTAAAAACTTTTCCTCAAACCTGGTTAAATCTCCACTCCTTACAATTTTCTGATGTACGATAAGTGGTGAGGTGGATATATGGTGGAAATCATCCTTTGGGGATGACTCAAAGTTACAATAAATTTAAAGGTTTAACCCCGAATTTGTAAGCCATTGATGTGATACACATGGAAGCAATCAATGAGTAATCTCCTCTCGAATATCAATTAAACCCACACACTTTAAGAAGCACCAATGGAGGATGGGTGGTGTTTTATATAGGTATCACGAATCAGATCTATACCTCCCTAAAATATTGTGAGCTAGCTCCCATATCTAGAATGAAATTGATGATAGACACATGGGTATATGAATGATAAATGGTAATAATAAGCACAATAGGGCTTTATCAAAGATCCCTTCCCTGCATGTGATTTCCACATGCCCCAAAAACACTTGATGAAATACATGTGGAAGGATGTATATGTGGCATAGATTTTGGATCTAGAGATTCATTGAAAAATCTCCTCGTGATCCTAAATTTAACAGTTTGAGACAATGTAAAGTTTAGCTCAGAACGTCAATGATGACATGAGAGTTCTTATTTGTTACCTCGTAAATTTTGAATCGAACCTCATCTTATCCTATATGTGGCACCATTAGAAATATCTTGGGAAGATATGTACTTAGATCATAGTTATAGAGAAATGCTAGAGAGATGGAGAACTTCATGATATATTTTTAGGTTATTAGTTGCTAAAAAAATTTATCAAGTGAATTCTAGTCACTTGATAATGCTTTTGGATAGTTCTTTTCTCCTTATAGAAGATGGATTCAATCTGATATTCATATCATGGTCCCACCTAAATACGGATGAGTTAAGTTGATTGTTAAGCATGATATGAGTTGTTATCGATGTCTAAATTCTAATCATGGCTATATCAGAAAATGATAGCTTTAAATTTATCTTATCTTCATGATTTCATGGGCTCACATTGATCCTTTCTCAAAGCTTATCCTCAAAAAAATATCTTCTCATTTTTGTGCATGAAGGAACCTCCATGGTTGTTAATTATCATGACTTGTATTTATCCATTAGAATATTCTCCAAGAGTGGTTTTGGGTTGGATCACACTAGTTTGACATATTTTATAATATATTTAGACCTTCATGAACCTTCTAGAGAAGATAAGGATGGAATGAGATATTCTTTGGCATATTTTTCTCCCATTCTCTCTTGTTTATCAACCTATTTCTCTCTCTTTTGAGCTATAAGTAAGTTTCTTGTGTAATTATAAATGGTTCATTTCCCTATAAGAAAAACTACTATATTCTTTTCACTTAAGCTCTGTAAATGAATGTTCACCTTGGCTCATGTTAATACCAAACTGTGTATACTTTATATGTTTATATAAATTTGGTTGTGGCTTATATTTACCCTTTTTATTTATGTTAATTTGTTTCTTACCTCTCCAATTCTCCATGGTTATGTGTGTTGCATTTTTAGGTATTTGATTCATTGTCTCAAGGTTTAGAGTGAGAATTTGATTTGGATGCATGTTTTGGTTTTGGCTTATATCTTCCCTCTGCATCTATATTTTGTCTTCTCACTTTTTGAACTCATTAGAGGGTGATCCAATTATTTCATGGTGTCATCACCACCCTTTTTTATATTCTTCTCTCATCCATTTTCCTTTCACTTCAGTAGATTAGTTGTTAGAGTAGTGATAACATTAGGTAGAGTGTGAATGATGTTCGGAAAATGGTTTAGTGCTCCATGGTAATTATGTGGTGTAAATGTACTATTAAATATTACATTAGTGATTTTATTGTGTGAGTTACAAAAACTCGCATGAAATAGATTTAAGTTGTAAAATTGTTGAGAGATTGGTGGAGATATGAATATCCATGTTTATGAAAAAGGCATTTCCTCTAAAAATTTATTTTTCTATATGAACAATATTATGAAATATTTTATTTTATTTTATTTTATTCAATCCAATCCAAATAAAAATTTGGTATCATAACGGGTATTCTCTTACTCAATGCAAAATGGTGTTTTGAGGTGTGAGGGGGTATTTTATCTATGTTATTTCCTTGTTAATGAAATCCTCCACTTTAAATTTTTAATTTAGTTTAGTTTTCATTATTTTATGAAAGCATTAACAATCAAGGTGGTTTTTATTTTTGTACCCTTAATATCTTAAGTGCATGCTTTGTTATACATTATATTAGGTCATTGATTATTCATCTAAACCATTATTTTATTATATTCTCCCTTCAATTTGCACTAATATTCCAATCTCATATTCATTTTATCCTTGTGTTGCCATTCGTTTGTTTTGATGAATCAAGTTTTTATATCTTTTAGAAAATAGGAAGAGATAAAATTGTTTGGATAAGTAATATTTAAGGGTGTAAATCATAAAGTTATGTCGACATGCATGTATATTTTACTATACGCAGTAGGAAAATGCATGAAAAGAAGAAAATATTAAAAGAATATCATAAACCTACATTTACACTAGAAAAATTGTGGTTAAGGAACTGTGGATCTACCAAACTTGGTTGTCGGTCTAATTTTCCCGCTATTGTTTCAAGTTAATGGAAAGGAACACAAGAAAATAACAAACTCTAAATGATGAGAGGGTTTAAGAATACCTCTTCATATGTGATGATGATGACGATGATGATGATGATGATGAAAGTGCAAAATATCCTCTCCATTGCGATCTCGATGACCTACACAACAAAGAGAAACTAAACATGAAAAATAATTAGTAGATAAGATGGTGGGTTTCCTAACAAGTTCATTCGTAAGAAGTGATAACTTCCTAGGGATGGATTTTGACCCAATTTGATAAATATTGATAAATGATAGTAGATAAAATGGATGCAAAGAATAACAAGATAAAATGAAAATGAGAGAAATATAGTCAAATTTGGCTAGGTCGATAGTGACCTGAAACTAACAAGGACAATTGAGGGTGAGTGCAAAATATTAGATCAAAAATGTCAAAAAGAGATCTACAACAAGCTCAAACACACTTTGAAGGTCCTAGTTATAATGTTGAAATACTAGAGGGCCAAAAAGGATGTAAGATAGATTTGATAAACATAGAGAGGGTCAATGGTGACTAGGTTGGATTGACGGAAACTGGTATAGTGAAGATGAAATGTAGACTCTGAATAGGTGGATTGTGAGAACATTGAGACCTTATTGCTAAAGGAAACTCGTAGGGTAGATGAAAATGGAGTAGGGGATAGAAACATAGTTGATGTGGATTAAGTTGATGGTGATCAAGGGTGAATGAGGGAAGATTTAGGGTTTGATGGGACTAAATGGATGGTGAAATGATTGTGGGAAAAGGATCAATGAAATATGATAGCAACGAAGCTCCAAGATAACTGGTAGACCTGCAAGGTTGATGTAAAAGGGTGATGAAGCTATAATGAGGGATCTAAGCAAGGAAATGGACTTCAAATATCCCAATATGGCATGAAATATTTATAAAGTAGTTCCAAGTTGATAGCTACATATCCAATGAAGAGAAATAAACACATCGAAGATCACAAGAAGAATTGAATTCTAAAAATTACATCCTGGGAGAGGGGGTATGGGCTTACTTATAGGGTCGATGGTGACACTCATGGGTCATCATTGATTGTGGCTAACCCTTGATTTGGGTAGTGGATATGATGATTAACTTGATGCAAAGGTCCCTAAAGGGGTAAAATTTGTTTTTAGGATCTTTAGGTGGGTTAGGGTTGTATAGGGAGGATAAAAGGTAGTTGGAGGATAGGAATGCATTAAATGCGGCTAAATAGGAACCTAGGGATGAAAAATGCGGTGTTTAAGGAAGATATTATGGAAATGGATGGACTTAGGGGTAATTAAATATGATCAAGGGTAGATTAGGGAAGATAAAATAAAGGATGGGATAAATATGGGAAAGTGGGAAATTATGATGAAATAAATGGGGTTTAGGAGGGAAATAGAAATTCAAATAGGAAGAGAGGTATGTATGTGTAAGATGAAAATGAAGGGGAGTGAAGGCATGCTGAGGAAAAATCTTACAAAAATTGGTTTCTACATTTTCCCTTTTTTCAAGTGGTTTTCGTTGGGCAATCCATGAAGATAGAAAACAAAAATGAAAGAAGATGATGGTTGAGGTACTCCCCCTCAAACTAGGGATCGATGACATGAAGAATAATCGATCATGAATTTGAAAGAGATAGATGAAGGATGGAAAGGATGAGAAATATGCCCCAAGTGGAGAGGGATGAAAAAATAAAAATAAAATATGGCGGTGATTTTAGAATCACTTCATGAGGAACAAATTACGTCCTTTACATAAACAATGGAAATGTTATACGGACCTGTGAGTTAGTGAAAAACCACTATAATATGGAGGGAATCTAATGGGAATCCACTCAAATTTATGTGCAAGTCGTCGAACCAATGGGTTAAAGTAATACATCAATAATATGTGCAAACAAATGTGAGGATGGTCAAGAAAATGGTCCGACAAGAAGTAGGGACAAAAGCGGATGCGACTTCTTGCATACATGAGGAATTAAAAGTATGCATCCGGGTGGGATGAAGATAAAAGATGGCCATAATGGTGGGCTTAAGATAAGAGATGGTGTCCTGAAAGGGAACACAAGGATGGTCTAATAGCGGGTTTTGGATGCGATAAAAGATACTTGATGATATATATAGATAGGAGAAAAGATAGCCAACTGAGCCCAGTGGGACAAATAAAGGTGTGTTATGAGTAACACACAAGTAAAAAGTGGAATAAAAGATAATTTGATAAGGAGATTGGATGAAAAAACATGTTGGGCCCTGAAATATTGGCTAAGGATGAGAAGGCACATGGGCGCATGGCACCTAGTTAAAGAAGGGCACGCGATGTTGAAGGCATGTGGGGAAGGGTTCTAGCAGGTTTTGTAGGACACACAATGCACACGTGCAAGGCAAGACAAGTTTTGGACTTAGCCATATTCATCATCCCAGGGAGCACATGAGAAAATCGTGACCCTTGTGGATAAGGTTTCATCCTGGCAACTAAAGGATCAAAAAGGGAATATTTGATGCATGTAATGGAAGGTTCCAAAAGAACATCATTGCATAGAGTGGAGAGCTTGGATCAAAGGAGGCATGCTCCATTGGAGGACCACTTGGAAACTTGGAAGCTGATCTGTTACCTCAGAGGGCATAGCGGTGAAGGAAAGAAAGCTATATATTGAGGTGTGCGGTAGCAAGAAACATATATAGAAGAGGGACTAGAGGATGCTAGAAGAAGAGGTATATACATGGAGTCATTCGAGAGAGAGTAATACATTGGAAAAGAAGCAAAGCTCTGCAAAGATCTCATGGATGATTCTATGGGTTGGTATTAGGAAATTCTAGGAGTGACGACACACTTAGAGGGATGGGTTTGTAGTCTTCTTTGTAATGTGATGAACATAGTGTAGTTCGATGCATGACTTGGCTCTATATTGTGATATAAAGGTCCTGTAATGGTTTCATGGGATGTAATGTGGATATTAAACATGTTAATATGAATATAAGGTTTTTTTATGAATCATATATATTTTTATAAGTATAATACTTATGCATTTCCTTTATGTATGAATCATTTCTACACACACCGTGTTATTTATCTTTTCTGGATGCATTAAGATGACAACTTGTCCTAGGTTCTAATAATGATGCATGGTTCTTGTCTATTCACTTGCACTTGAATATCTATCATAAGATTATGCATTATCACAAGACTCACATAAATGAGAGACTCGGTGCTCATGTGTGCCTCGAGTGAGCACCCAGCGCCCACTAGGTAATAGTTTGGTGCACATGGGATTAGACTATTGGTCTAAGGGTATAAAAATGACTACATCTTGGTTCCATTTCCATAACCTCTTTTCAAAGTTGTTGTGAGAAATGACATACATAATTGTTCCTATGATGCGTGATGATAGAACGTATGACCTTGGAAAGTGTTGAAACATGGTTCAAAATCATAGAGGATGAGTTTTCTCAAAGATTCAACATTGGACTTGAGTTCAATGTGCATAGATGGGTAGAAGAGAACATATACCATGAGTTGTATGAGACATTATTTTGTTGTTTTCCAGTATAACTATATGAATGGCTTTCAACATATGCATCCAAAATGAGTTGGTACTACGATCACGTGTATGGACCCAATCTGACTATCGAAGGCTGCAGGATGCGAGATCGACTTGGACGTGTGATGTTGATCACCGGTGGAAGAGAGTGTTGACCAGGTTATAATCTAGAATATGCCATTTCTACATATTATTTCCCAAAAGTTGCTAAGTTTGAGTTTTTGAGGGAGCCCAGAGGATCATTTTTACATTTTATTCCTTTGGTTATGAAGATATTGGTCATTACCTTGAGTTTAGAAGCATTTCCCATGGTCGGATAAGATTCTCTGAGTCTTTGGGAGAGGAATCTAGGATGGAGGAAGATGGTGGACATTACGGATGAAAAGGAAAGGGAGGATAGATGACTCAAGTATAGAAAAGCTCATGAAAGGGAGATGACTAGACAACTCGAGGTTACATGTGTGATCGATCTATGGAGGTCAACATTATGAGAAGGAATTGAGGTTCATGCGAGAGGATGTGGAACTTGAGCGGATATGCTACCCCATCTTGGAAAGCATGGGAGAGAAGCCCCTTCATCTTCTAATGAGATTTCATCACATGGAGAAAGAAGAGCCATCGGCGCACATCTGAACCCACTTGGTGACCAACCCCTGGCACTTGGTTTTCCAAATCAAGGGATGAGTATTGTTAACCCAGTTGGTATCGGTGGGAGTAACCGATCTGTGCCCAGGAGATATAATTTCTTATTTGGAACATCCATGGCTATGCAAGCCATTCCTATATTTGGAGGAATTTTTGGACAAGGTGCAAGTACACAAGGTTTGGGTATCATGTCTGGGAGTGGCATGGGAAATACAACTGGTAGTGGGAAAATATCATGAACCATCGATGCACGCCTCGGTGGGACATTGGAAACCCTTGGCATGACCACTTCAGGCCCTTTTCCAACTGCAGGAGGTGGATCTGGTGGATTTGGAAGAACAGGACCTGGTGGATCCATTAGATCTAGTGGATGAGGAAACACTGGAGGAAACTAAGGCTTTGGATCAAGAGGATAAGGTCCACAAACACCTCCAAAAGTTTTCTTTGAGATGTTTTTACACTTACCAGACTATAGGGGTATTGAAGATGCTGTAGAGCATGTGCACAAGTGTGAATTACTATGGCACACGAAAGGAATCACTACCCCGAGCGGAAGGAAAGTCAGTTTGCAACAACATTGCAAGGGCACATGCATAGTTAGTATAGGAAGTATGACCCCCATCAGATGGTGGTAGACTACACTACATTGAAGAACGCCTTCCTAACAGAGTTCCATATCCCTAAATTTGTGCGGAAGAGCATCGCGCTTTGAAAGAGATCTAGTAGGGAATGATATAGAGTGTGTGGGACTATGACGCATGTTTCGAGACTCTCTTGTCAAAACTATCGTATGACATTCATCCTTCTCAACATGCTCAATGATTTTTCGGAGGATTCATAACACCATTTAGGAGGGATATGTCACACAAGATGTTCACGAGACCCGTGTGAGGAATTAGAAGATGCCCTGTGCGTTGAAGATGTTAGGAGCATTGATCACGGTGTTAGTCCCTTTATAGAGGCTCAAATTACTACAATGGCCAAGTAGTTGGAGAATTTATTTGCAAACTTAGCGCATGAGGTTTTTAGTTAGATTTGGTATACGATCTGCAAAGTGGAAAGCCATGCAAAGGATGGTTTCCCTCAAAATTCGGTACGCACCATGATACTATAAGATTTTCCATGGGGATAATGATGCAAGTAGATGCCCTCTACTACAACGTGTAATCTGTTAGAATTTTTCTTGCTATTGTAATATTTGTACCTCTATGAACCATGATACTAAGGATTACAGGCTGATTGATCATATCCATGATGTTATTGATCTTGGTGTGTACCAGACTAGTCTTACAAGTAGTTCCAAGGATGATGATCATCGTTATGAAGGGAACAAAGATGGAGGAGTGCATGTAAGAGGTTTTTGTGGAGTATTTTATGGTCACAAAGAACCACGACAGAGGACTACATGAATTCTTGAGAGGAACTGTTATAACTGTAGATCTACATAGCATTATAAACGTGATTGTCCGATGCGTTGCAATGCTCATGGTGTCGAAAGAAACATAAGTATGAAGAATGTCTAGAGATCTATGAGCATATGAACCAACAACACCGGAAGGAAAAAGGTGTTGGGATGGTGAGCATTAAGAAGGCCGATTCATAGTGGATGTCATGAGTGGCGCATGAGTCAGGGCTAGAACCTATGTTGGTGACAACGCAAGCATAGGTTACGTGTGCCGGGGATATGCCAAGACAAAGGACCCTAGTTTCAAGAGAGGAAGTGTTATATGGAAATTATCTAGACCTTGCTCATTATAAGGAGGTGTATCAAGAGACTATGGACATGATTCGGAATTTGCAAGGGGAGATCTAATGTCTAAAGGAGAATCAAAGCAATTGGAGCAAAGGAAGAATTTTGAGGCTCTAAAGGATGACCTAGATGAGGTCAAGGAAGTATGTAGGATGTTAAGGCAAGAGAATATTATTCCCTTTCTTTGAGAATGGTTGAGGGAGAAGGTACCACGTGCTAAAGTAGAGTGCGAAAGGCAGGTTTTACATGTAAACCTTCCTCCTCACAACCTTAACTATGATAAGGAGATTACTTTGAATGTGGTTTTGATGGATGGCTTCTAATTAATATCCTCATCGACATGGGATATGAGGTCAATGTTCTTACCTTATATGTTTGACATCAAATGGGAAGGCCCGCATTACAACCATATTCAAATGTGTTGTATATGGAAAACAAGACTAAGGAAATGCCCATTGGATTCCTAAAGGATGTAGTTATCACCATTCAAGGGGCCAAGTTCACTGAAGACTTCAAAGCCTTGGCACTCACCCAAGAAGACAAATTTACAACATTGCTTGGGCACCCATGGTGTTAGAAAAATAATGTTAACAAGGGGTACATTAGCTTTGAGAACAAGGAAGAAAGGGTGATCATTCTATTGACATATGGGAATTCAACGCCCTATAATGAGCCCTTAGGAGAAGAATTCCTTGACAAAATCTATGTTCCCTCCATCAGATATTTTGAGATAATTCATCCCATGGAGGGAGTCATCCAGTTTGAAGATGCTCAGTCCCCGAGTGATACCACTAACATGACATGCGATAATTGGGCGCATGGGACTTATAATTTTATTGGGTGATAGTTGAGATGATTTGTAACAAGGTTAAAAAGGTTCGCTCAGTCAGCGCCTAGGAGGGAAGAAGTTTCTAAGTTATTTTGGGGGAGCATACCCTAAAATTTTCTTACAAGAAATGGAGGCTCAGTGGAAAAATGAGGATGAGAGAATGGGAATGCTCAATTACAACCTGCTCGGAACTGGAGCATGCTAGTGGGATACACATCAGGAGAACCTCCTAGAGTGGCACGAGGTAAGAATCACATTCTCTATAAGGTTCTCCAGGATCAAAACATCCATAGTCATACTGAGACTACCATGGTAAAGAGACCGCCTCAATTCATATCCAAGCATGTGAGAAGACCTAGATGGGAAGCGTAGAAGCATTACCACCTTTTTATGGGTGCATAAGTGTTATTCCACCTTACAAGGTTGTGTGCGTGTATGGTATATTCATTCGAGAGATGCGTCGTCGAATAGGTAATTGGCGGAGTTGGTCGGCTGATCTCATTCAATATTTCAAGTATAGAAGTACGAAGCCATTAGTAGATAAGGCATTCTAAGTAATCAAGCACCTTATGATGGGATAGTGCTATGGAAAAGGATAGGTTGCTGGAGTTTTTGGGTGAGCCTTATTTGGAGATGCACCTCAATGAAGAATAATTAGAGTAAGTATAGCTTGAGTGCACATCCATGGAAAAGAAAAAGAAAAAATTGTCTATGTGGTAGACGGTGAAGAGATGGAACTTTCGATGTTAACCTTTCAGAAGGTCTGCGCAAGTTCATAGATAGCATTGATGAGCATGTAAACGCCTACTATGAGCCCTTGAAAACAAAGAAAGTTAACATTAGGATAGAAACAAAACCTAAAGAAGCTATCATCAGGAACTATTGGTCATAAAAAGAAGTTTCAAAGGTCATTGATCCATTGCGCGAGTTCCAGGATTTATTCCCTCACATGTATCATGAACTCAAAGGCATCCACCATTCCTTGGGGGAGATGAAGATCAAGTTGAAGGAAGGTGCGCACGCGATAGCATTTGGTACAAATTTTTTTGTACGGTCAAGTCATAAATAGACAAGATGATAGCATCTAGTATCATTGAGGCAGTGGAAGAATTAAAATGGATAATCCCAATGGTTATTAGTATCAAGAAGGATGGAAGGATAAGAATTTGTGTTGACTATAGGGATATAAATGTAGTATGTTTCATCAATCCTTTTCCAACCCCCTTTATGAAGAAATTTTTGAGGGAGTAGTCGGGCGTGAAGTCTACTCTTTCACGGATGGGTTCTCAGGGTATCACCAAGTCGAGTTGTAAGGAAGACTAGAGAAAGACAACTTTCACCACTGAATGGGGAATTTTTTCCTACACAGTTATGCCTTTTGGATTTAAGAATGTGCTTATTGTGTTGTTGTGCATCATGGTACAAGCATTTTAGGACTTCATCCATAAATTTCTTCAAGTTTACCTAGATGACTAGATTGTGTATGGATTGGTGAAAGACCATTGTGACAATTTGAGGTTGATGTTTGAGAGATGTCAGCAATTAAGGATATCCCTCAACATTAATAAATGTATCTTTGCTACTCCATTTAGAACCCTATTAGGACACATTATATGCAAAGAAGAATTACTAGTAGATCTCACCAAAGTTACGCTTATTATGGGATTCGGGAGCCTATTAGTCAAAGCACGATCCACAGATTCCTTGGGCGTATAGGGTATTACAGAAAATTCATCAAGGGGTATGCCAAGATCATCATTCCCTTGGAGGAATTGTTAAAACACAAGAGTTCCTTCCATTGGGGAGAGGCGCACCAGAAGGCATTTGACACTTTGAAGTATAGGCTTGTCGTGGCATCCATACTACGTTTTCCCTCTTGGGATAAGCCTTTCCATGTGAATGTTGATGCCTTAAGGATAGCTATAGGAGTAGTACTAGCACAACCTTGTGAGGGAATTGTTGATCATCCCTTGTTCTTTGCAATTAGAAATTTGACACCAGCAGAATAGAATTACACAACTACTGAGTGCAAAGCATTGTCTATTATCTACGCATTGCATAAGTTTAGGCAGTATCTATTGGTAAAACCTTTTATATTCTACATGGACCACATGGCATTGAAATACTTAGTCAACAAACCTGTGTTATAAGGGCGGATGTGTCATTGGGTCTTGTTATTTCAAGAGTTTGAGTTCATAGTGACCGTGAAACTGGGAAAAAGAAATTCAGGACCTAACCACCTATCGAGGATTAACTTAGGGAGAACGCACTAAGCATTGAGGAAACCATGTTAGACGCACAACTATTTAGGTTTTGGTCTGCGCCCTCAAACTTGGAAGATATTGCGGTATTCTTGAAAATAGGTGTGGCGCTAGAAGGAATGGAGACTTTGGAGAGAAATCAATTAGCAATATGCGTCAAACCCTATATGTTGATTAGTGGGGACATGTATAAGTTATCTTGTGATGAGGTTCTACACGATGCGTATTGGGGCATGAGCGTGTAGTGATTATAGAGGAAGCATATGGTGGGATTGCGGGAGGACACTATCCAGAAATGTTACTACATAGAAGATTTTATTAGCATGGCTTTGGTGGGAAACCATCTACCGAGATTGTATTGAGTTTTTCAAGTCCTGTGACCATTTCCAACACCTTGTAAAACCTAGAAGGAGGGATGAAATGCCCTTGCGACCAATAGCCAATGATGAACTATTTGAGAAATGTTTAATTGACTTTGTAGGACCAATTTTTCTAGCCACACGAAGGACTGGTTCACAGTATATCATTACTTGCACTGATTACTTGACATGGTGGGGAGAAGCAACGCCTAAAAATGATAACCTGCGGCGATAGCTTCTATATTTTTATGGGAGAAAATAATCGGGAGGTATGGTTTTCCTTTAATTTTAATACGTGATAGAGGTACACACTTTCTCAATGAAACGGTCAGGATTCTATTAGCATAATTTATGGTTGCCCATAATAAGACTACCCCTTATCACTCTCAATCAAATGGAACTATTGAGGCATTTAATAAGATACTAAGTCACACGTTGACTAATATCTGTGACATTGGAAGATAATATTGGGATGAAAAAGTATCAGTCATTCTATGGGCATATATGACAACCTACAAGAGGTTGAACAAGGCCACATCGTTTCAATTGGTGTTTGGTGCGGAGGTTATTTTTCCAATTAAATTCATGTTACCATCACTTTGTATAGCACTCGCGGGAGGGTTAGGCGATGAGATATCACTTTGGAAGAAAGGATTGATAATTTGATGTAGTTAGACAAAAGGAAATCAATTGCTAGATGGAGTCAGAAGACAGATAAAACAAGACAAAAATCATGGCATGATCATCATATCAAAAACAAGAAGGTTGAGGTTGGGCATATGGTTTTTTTGTATGATTCTAAGTATCTGTGACATCCTGGGAAGTTGAAATTCCATTAGTTGGGACCTTACATCATCACGTACATCCTTGATTCAGGTTCTTATCGATTACAAAGTGCTATATGGGATGAGATTACCAAGTCATTTCAATGGAAATAGGCTGAAGCCCTACTATAAATAAGTCTTCTTGGTGTTTGTAATAAGGTAGTGTTTCCAATTAGCTTAGAATTACCTTTATGTTTTTTCTTTTATTGTGTTTCCCTTTCTCATTTCTTGTTCCTTTCTTTTTGTTTCATTTTGTGCCTTATGCACCACTAACTAGATTATTTTTCCAAGGTTTTATATACACAGAGGACCACACATCTATTTTAGTGTGGGGTGAATTAATGCGAAGTATAATCCCACAATAAAAGATGAATGGCCTAGAAGAAGGAAGTGCATAAGGTTGAGAAAGCACGTGAGGAAACATTAGATGATGAATTTCAATGTCAAGAAGGATGTAATAGAGACCATGTACAAAGGATGAAGAGAGCAGGAACAACATGAGGTAGGTGAGGGAAAAAATTAGGAAAAGGATAGAAGAAGTTCCTTTGGCATTATAGACACGTGCATAAGATTCTTCAATTAGATTGGATTTTAGCATGCCAGAAGGTTGTACAGGATTTTTCATGCAGGATGTGGCATGTGGGTAAGGGCGCTTAAAGTTGGCTTAGTAGAAAAATCTGCATTTAATGTTAAAGTACATTGGTATGTGGCATAGAATTTATTGCTGGAGGGAAGCAAAAACTATAAATACAAGGTCGGGTAAGTCATTTTATAACTTGATATTACAAAGTTAAAGTGCTCTTGTGAACTAGGTATCCAGAGAGAAATTTGTGCGAAGGAATAAGAATCCAAGAAATTTGATTGTGTGACTAGAGTGAATTTGCAAACCAAAAGGAAGGAGTACATGAGCATGAGGAAAGGTTATTTGTGGTGTGCCATCTTGTGGAAGATTGTTCTAGTTAGGGTTTGGCAGCTAGGGCATAAAGATAGAAGGGTTTATTCCGGAGTTGAGCTTTGGAGTTGAGTTTGGAGTGTAACAAACTAGCAAAGTAGATTGAACTCATAGTTATCCCAACAGAAGCATGGCACCCAAGAAATAAACCATCTCACTAAATTAAAAAAAAGGGTAAAGGCAAAGGAAAGAAAACCACTACGTCATGAAGCTCCAATGAAGAATGGTACGTAGAAATGCAATACATAGATGGATTATTTCTAGGAAAGGAATGGGTATCGCATCTAAGGAAAATGAAGGTGAGTGATTATAACCATCACATGAGAACAAATGAGAAGGAAATGGCATTAGAGTTGGTCCATCCAGCTAACAAGAGGACGCTAGAAGGGATGCCTATTTATGGCAACAAGGTGAAGGTCAAATTGGAGAAGGCCGGATTATTGCAATGTATGAGTTACCTCACTTTGGCAAGCCTTTGAGTTCGTTTATCAATGGTTGATGTCGCATGTGCATGAGGAGCAATTTATTTTTGGGGAACAAGATGTGCATAAGACCGCAGCTGATATCCAATTTCACATGCCTCATTTGTGAAGGAGATAGCATAGATGATGATCTAAGCGATAAGGAGGCTATCAAGGAGACTGTAGCTGCGTATGACTACAAGAAGTGGTCACGATACTTTAACATCGTCGATATTCCAGACCCTTTTATGAGGATGGCCGCATGCTTGGTGACCAATCTCAATGATCATAAACTATGGACATAAGTGAATAAGGCATGGTTGAATGTATGCTAGAGGATATCAAAGGGAACCATTTATAACTTGTCCACTTTCATTGCGGATGATATTATAAGTAAATCCCGGGAGGGAGAGAAGATACTATTCGATAACATCCTCCTCTACATTTTATTTTCATAAATTGGAGTGCCATATGGGCCGAAAAAATTTGTTTGGGAGTATCCAGACGAGGATCCCTCACTTGCAAAGAGATTTAAAAAATACACTTGTGAAACCATGACGGCCACTCACAAGGTGTGCCTAGAGAAGTGGTATAAATGGATGCGTGACGCATTCAGGGAAAAGTGGAGGATCCCATAATAGTTTCCCATGCTCGTGGATTGAGAAGCTGAATTTACAAAGTGTATCAACATTTCTGCCCTTCTCATTTACCATGCAATACTTCCGGAAGGGGTCAATATATTTGAGGAATCAAAAAGACTAAGGTTTGACCTTAGTGAAGTGGAACAAGACCATCGTGAGCTGCACTGAAAGCTCATGTATCCTACAAAGTGCACGTACGTGGAGAAGTATGTCTCCCATGAGGTTCAAACGATGAAACCAATAACATTTCCAATTGATGGAAATCTTTGCATCAAGGATATACCTTTGAATAAGGCCAAAGTTTTAGAAAGGAACATATTTAGAGAATGATGTCTCCATTCCAAATGACCCCACAGGTAGAAAAAAGGTCACGCTAAAGAAGAGAGAAAGAGAAGAGGGGTAGGAGAAGAAATCACCAAGTGTGTAGACCACATAATTGGTGGTGCGCATGAAGCAAACTCACCAAACCTAGCACTTACCCACAGAGAAGTCTCTTATTAAGACAAAGACCCTAGAAGAAGAGGTGCCAGAGCATGAAGAACACCTCACCCATGAGGAATCACCAAGGAGACATCACCTGTCAAAGAGAAAGAAAAAGAAGAATCTCATGTATTGGAATCCCCAGAACAAAGAAGCACAAGGTGACCGTATGAGGTTGATTCAAAAGAAACAAATATTCTATGCGCCTACATCGATGACAAGGATGATGATGATGAGCCTAAAGAAGGTGAAGACCATATCATCTATGATGTGCATGATTATAAGCAAGAAGGGAATGAAGATGAGGAGAAGAATGACGAGGAAGAAGTTGAAGCTCAAGGAAAGGGGGTGAGCAAATAAGTAAGCACCAAGAACCAAATAACCCCAAGCCTCACCAAGGAGGAAGTAGAGAAAGCCATGGAGAGAGAAGTGGCTAGAATCATGAAGAATTTGGTGGAACAGGAGTTGGAAAGGAGTGCAGATGAGATTATAAAAGAGATAGAAGAAGAGAGCATTGGGAAGGAGTATGGCAAAGCATGGGTGGAGATCCCAAATTAGCAATGAGCTTCCCAAAGGCTTCTTGAATAGGTGGGAAAGGTGGAGTAGTAAAACAAGGGCAGGGAATGGGATACATTGATGATCCTATTAAGGTGCTACGAGTGTGCTTCGAGCATCGTACCTATAGATCAACTCCTAGAAGTATCATCGTTCGATGAAGAAGGTGCATACCCATGAAAAGAAAGATGATATCTTAGGTGTTTGAGTCCCACATGGATGAACCTAAATTTGAAGTAAGTTAGAGAGTGCTAATGAAGGTGCTATAAGCCAAATTGATAAATCCATTGGTGAACACTCATTAACTATCGATGAACGGGTCATAATGCGCTTAATAAAGTTTCATTAAAATTAAGGCCGAGATGTTTGGGAGGAATGAAAGAGTGAAATTCTTGGAGGATGAATTGGAGAAAAAGAAGAAGGAGCTCATGGAGAATAGAAAAGACCTAAAACAAGAGGATCTAATCGGTGCTCAACCGAGTTGTGAGTTGAAGGAAGAAAAATATAAGGTGCGTAAAGTCTCCAAGAAGGTGGAGATGATTACAGATGTAATTTTCCTGAAGCACCCTAATTTAACGCCACCCGATCAAGTATGAGTCATCCTTGCAATGTCTGGAGGATATGACTTACATTCTCACAATGGAGAGGTGACCACTTACTTTGGAATCTGTAGAAGAGGTGCAGAACGCAAAGAAAAAGAAAATAAGATGAAGGTTGTCAAGATTGTGGCTCAATACACCGGACTTCTAGCGAGAAGTAAAAGCTTTCGCACAAGTCACTGAAGCTGCCTATGATAACTACACAGATAGAGATAGAGTGGAAAGTATCTTGGTTGCCACCCATGAAATGGAACTCAAGGAGTTCTAAGAGAAAAATAAGGGGAATAGAGTAGAGAGAGATAAGATCCTGGCCGAGGTGGAAAATAAATCAGAAGCAATCGAGACCCTGTGAGGCTCGATCAAAAGTTAGCTGAAGGAACTATACCCCCAGATCACCCATACGATGGATGCCCTTGAAGACTTGGGGAAGTAATTAGAGGTTATTGTTGATACCATGAGCGCCAAAGGAGAATAAGTGAGTTTTGAGGAGGTAAGCACCCTGGTGAGTGATATCATCACAAGCTCAAAGTGAGGTCGATGCTTGGGAGAAGTTAGAGGCCAAACTAGTAAAGGATTTCCCTCTCCTCCTCCAGTAATATACAAATTCCTCATTCTTTCATTCTTTATCCCCATTTATTCATTCCCTTATTCTTTCTTTCCAACCATTGTAAGAGCCCGCCATTATTTATTCTTTGAAGAGTATTTCTAAGGATGGAGAATAGGCGTAGTGTGGGGTGATGTTGGGCCCCGAGAATATTGGCTAAGGATGAGAAGGCACGTGGGCACGCCTGGACATAGTAAAATAATGGCGTGTGGGGTTAAAGGTGCATAGGGAAGGGTTCTATTAGGATTTTTAGGACACATGGTGCACGCATGCAAGGAAGGATAGATTTTGGACTTAGCCATATTCAACATCCCAAGAAGCACACAAGAAAAGCATGACCCTTGTGGATAAGGTGATATCCTCGGTGATCAAGATCAAAAGGGAATATTCCATGCATGCGATGGAAGGTTCCAGAAGAACATCATTACACAGAATGGAGAGCTCAGATCAAAGGAGGCATGCTCTATTGGAGGACCACTTGGACACTTGGTAGCTGATCTGTTACCTCGAGGGCATGGCGGTGACGTTAGGAAAGCTACATATTGAGGTACATGGGTAGCAAGAAAAATATATAGAAGAGGAACTAGAGGATGCGAGGAGAAGAGGTATATGCATGGATTCATTCTCGGCAGGATATTAGTACACCGGAAAAGAGTCAAAGGTGCAGTAGAGATCTCATGGATTATTCTATGGGTTGGGACTAGGGAATTTTAGGAGTAATGACACACTTAGAGGGATGGTTCTGCAGTCTTCTTTGTAATGTGATGAACATAGTGTAGTTCTGATGCATGACTTGGCTCTGCATTGTGATATAAAGGTTTGTAATGGTTTCATGGGATGTAATGTGGTTATTAAACATGTTAATATGAATATAAGGCTCTGTTCTGAATCATATTTTTGTTCATAAGTATAATCCTTATGCACTTCCTTTACGTATGAATCATTTCTACACACTATATGTTATTTCTCTTTTTTGGATGCATTGAGCTGAAAACTTGTCCTAGGTTCTTAGAATGATGTATGGTTCTTGTCTATTCACTTGCACTTGAATATCTGTCATAAGATTATGCATTCTCACAAGACTCACATAAAGGAGAGAATCGACACTCATGCATGTCTCGGGTGAGCGCCTAGCACTTTGTTGGGTGATAGGTTGGCACACATGGGATTAGACTATTGGTCAAAGGGTATAAAAATGACTATAAAAAGTAAGGGATAAAAAAGGTTGGGTCGATGGTGACTTGGTGGGGTCGATGACAACTTTTCTTGGGTTGATGGAAATTGGGTCGGCGTGCTTATATATGTGGTAGAGTCGGTTGACTAAGCTCATTTACACATAACTATTTTGATGATCGAGAGCTCGAGAGGTATAAAAGATTGGGATTTGAGTGAAATGGAGGCTAGCAGTGGAGGAAGGAAGCACTCGTAGTCACGAAGAGTAGTAAGCCTAAAACCCTATCATTTTTTGTTTGATTTTAAAAAAAAATTAAATTGATAGCGCTAAGGGCCAGTTAGCGGTGACTAGATCGGTTGCTTGAGTCGCCGACCGAGGCCAATCAATGTCAACCTAAGGAAATTTGGTGTCGAGCTAGTTTTAGGGTCAGCATCAATTAGGTAGTTAAAGATAATTTTTGGTAGAAAATGATTATTTGTGTTGATTTGATGTTAATGGGAGCCTTTTTGGGTTATTTTTCAAGTGGAGATATATTATTCTTAAGAGATAGAGTCTCGGTCCTATTAGGGATGATGAGAGCTGATGTACCAATGCAGAGTGGGATCATTTAGATGCATTAGGATTGGGTGGATTCTTCCATTACCGGAGGGTACCCCAAGATATAAGGTTGATTATTGCATTGAAAGCGAGATGGGATCCTAGGACCAGCACTTTCTAGTTAAGGACAAGAGAGATGATGATTAATTTGGAGGATGTGTATCTTATTTTGAGACTATCAATTCATGGGTACCAATCATGTCGATTCTGAAAAAGGAAGGACGGTTGCAGACGACCCAACTATTTGGAGTATATGCCCCACTGATTGCCTTTATATTAGGGGAATTCAATATTGAGACACGGTATCATCTAGCGACACCAGGGGAGTTCGCTAATTTGTTTGATTATGATGGCAATATCATATTATGGACTTCTAGATCAAGATGGAGCCCTATTTCCATGGGCATTAGCGGGAGTAATAATAGATATAGCCAAGCATAGGACAATGTTCACTTTTGGATTTGCTTTATTTTCACGGTATATTATGATCTATGGATGTATGTATTAGGGGGCGGTCGGGTATAGAAGTGGGCTTCCTACTACACTATTGGGCCTATGAGCACATAGTCATGGTGAGGTGGTCGGGGCTTTCTTAGGTCACAAGATACCACATTGAGATTACATTTGGATTTACGAGATGGTGAGCGAGACCAATCTCATGGAGATATGGTTGATCATAACGAGGACTAGTACATAGAGAGGTTAGGGATCCTAGAGGTTGGCGATGTTAGATAGAGGCCATATAGAGGCTTCTCTACATATCCTGGGACATATATTCAGTTAACAAGTATGAGGAGGGTTAGAGGGTGTAGTGGAATAGGCCTAAGATGATAGATGCAATCCAGTTTATA
Organism: Taxus wallichiana var. yunnanensis; assembly: GCA_018340775.1. Lineage (NCBI taxonomy): Eukaryota > Viridiplantae > Streptophyta > Pinopsida > Cupressales > Taxaceae > Taxus > Taxus wallichiana. The sequence goes on along the minus strand of CM031234.1, from coordinate 447,863,817 downwards.
TGAGTTATGAGACATATTAGATTAGTACAGACGTCGGCGAGAGCACCTATTACATGTAGGCGGGATGAGGTGGAGAAGTACTTACACCACCTTCCGATGACATACCCATTTAAGGAAGAGGGGGAGCCATGGGATACTAATGATGATGTGGAAGTGGGGGAGGGATATTTGAAGATGTGGATGCATTAGTGGGTGGCTAAGGCCACCGAGGAAGTAACACGGTAGGAGGAGAGGTGGCGGTGCCTACAAGAGGGGAGGAAAATTTGCTGTGTAGGTGGAGAGGGTGGAGATGAAGGTGTAGCGGCTGAGATAGCCTGATTTAAGGCTGAGTTAGATACTACTTTCTAAGAGTGAGATCTGCACACAAGGAGCTAGCAGGATGCTCTAGGAGAGGAACTTGGCCATACAAAGAATGGGATAAATACCGACGACGGTGAGAGGCCCTACTGGCCAAATATGATGATCTAGTTACCACATCTAAGGTGATAGATGGCGAGGCTCGGGATCCTCATAGGGAGTTGGACATATGGCTATAAATAGTATATTTTCATTAGAGGAGTACCGGGAATTAGGCCGGGAGGAGCACTACTATGAGCACATTGTGACTACTAGATTACCTAATATACCATGTTATGTGGCATACCCGATAGGGGAAGAGATCGGAGGTCGGCATGACAAAGACATCATGGAGTATAGCAAATGTAGCACATCTAAGATGCAATGGTGGTCTAGATAATGGATAGGGAGGAGGACATGCCCCGCGATAGGAGGCTTGAGATTCGAGTGTCGAATCTTGTATTCATCGAGTAGGGTGAACATTATATATAGATTTTAATATCATTATGGATGCATATAGAGCCCATTCGAGGCCTATTGTGTATGTACATATACTTTAATGATATATATATATATGATGATGATGATGCTTTTGTCGTGATCTTCATGTGATGTAATGAGTAGATTAGATACATGTGATGATTTATATGTTGTGATGGATGTCAATATTTTATTAGATTATGGATGTTTTTAGATGTTGGATGTGATATGATATATTGATTGGATGTAGATTAGATGTGATGGATTGGATATCATAGAGATGATGATGTGGATATTTGATATGATGTAGACTAGATGTGATTATGATGGATATAATTAGTCATAGATATTTGATATGATGTATGGATGAGATGTTGATGATGTGGATATTGATTTGATGGATAATGATTTAGATTGATCTTAGATGTTATATATGATGATGAAATGGTTTATGAATAGATATTTAGAAAGATATGATGGATTTATATTAGATGTGATTATGATGGATATGATTAGATATGATGGATGGGATGTAGATGTTAGATTAGATATAGATATTTGATGTGATGTATAGATGAGATGTTAATGATGTTGATATTTGATTTAGATTATAGATAGGAAATGATGTTTGATTAGATTATGGATATTGATTTAGATGATGCATGGATGAAAATATGATGTGAGATTAGAATAGATGTGTTGAAGTGGATGTAGATGGTCTTGACATGATTAGATGTAGATAACATGATGGATTTAGATGACAAATGATATGATGGATGTGATAAGTATACTTTAATTTGATTTAGATTATAATGGATGTGATGTAGTAGAAATGATGATGAGGGGGTTAGGATAGATATGAAGATGATTGTTGTAGATGTTAATTACATTCAATAAAATATAATATGGTGCAATTGGATGAGATAAGATAGATAAGATGTGACCAGGATTAAGTGGCTCTTCATAGAAAAGTACACTTCATCATAGTAGAGAGCTTACATAGGAAATATTCTTTTAGACTGCATTGGGGATAAAATGTGAAAGGGAACACACACAAAGTGATGCACTTGTTGCTTATGGTAGGTGCTACCACATAACCAACAATATTTGATCATATTTCAGATCACGAGGGAAAAATTAAATGCTTTCTTACACACCTACTATAGACATGACAAAGGGTTTTAGATGTATCTGTATGGGGAAGTAGTTTCTCCTTAGGTGGTTATTCTAGGTTTATGACCCACTCTGGGTAATATGGCACAAACTGATCAATGTGGGAAGTTTTTTGTAGATGGGAAAGTTGTTCGATGTGGGAAAAATTTTAGGATGCTTTCTTTTGAATTTTTATTTTCCTATTGATATTTAGAAAGTTGATCAATGTGGGAAGCCTTCGCTGAGATTATATAACATAGTATCCATCCTTCAACAGAGTGGTCTACATTTTGGGATTTTTTTTGTTTTTGGATTTTTTTTTTGACTTTTTATATGGTAGGATAGAATGCATGAGATTTTTCCTTCGAGGGATCAGTCTATTATTTTAACATTATTTACGTTATATGAACATCTATCCTTTGAGGGAGTATTCTTTTTTTTGGATAAGATGGATTTTGATATGAGCATCCATAATTTTGATTTTAGGATAAAGCTAATGATAGTCAAGTATACCACTTGGGGAGGAGAAGATGAGATGTAAAAATGACACATGTGGACCCTTATCATGGTTCTAGTATGTAGATTAGAAGGTAATGTATGTAATGATTTCACGGTTCCTACCTAGAAGGAGGAACTTATCCATAAGGAACATGTTATGGGAAGATATGTGGTACCCGTATTCAAGGTCATAAATAGGATAGTGACAAAAGATCATATGATTCCCAATTATTACAATGAGAGATGAAAAGGTTAGTGATGGAAAGGGGATATTATTATGTGACTAAGATCACTTTAGTAGATGTGTTAACAGTAGAAAGGCCAAAAGTGCAAGGTGTTGAGAGGGTTACGTTTTGATTTTACCATCAAGGGACGATAAGTGACAGGCCCCATACCCAGTTGGGAGAAAACTTTCCACGTTGGCTCCTTTATAGAATAGTGATGTTTTGATTTTCTTTGAGGAAAAGGTGACTGATGTTAAATTCACATTATTTCATTATTTTTTTAAGCACATTGGATGAACTCTTAATAGACATGATGGTGTTGAAGAGTGATTAAGTGACACTCATCTAGAAATTCAATTTGTGCCAAATGCTCTTGGTGATATTCTTCATCAAATACAAAGTCACGAAAAGAAACGAGAAAGTATGGGATTTTAACTTTGAGAGAAAATATTTAGAGCCATATATGAGAGAGAAAGGGGTAGAACCTATAGAGTTTTGGATATTAGTCTGATAAGCCCAAATAGAAAAAGGGGATATGAAGATACTAATTTGGACCTGCTTTATCAATAGTTTTGGCAAGGATGTTATGAATAGTCTTGTTAATGGATTCACCTTGGCCGTTAGCTTTAGGATAATAGGGAGAAGAGAAGCTAAGATTTATATTGAAATAGTTAAAGCTTCTTAAGATCTATTCTTTTAAGTAATTTCCATTATAAGTGATGATTTTATGAGGAATGCCAAAGCAATGGATGATGTCTTGATGGATTAAATTGATGATTTTTTTAGCTTTTATGGATTGAGTGGAATGGCTTCCACCCATTTGGTGAAGTATTCGGTAGTGGTTAGGATAGAATGATGGAACTCGGAAGAATGTGGATTTATGAGGTCAATGAGGTCAAGCCCCCATTGTGAGAAAGGCCAAATATCTTAAGTTTAATGTAAGGCCTAGCTAGGGATACATATGAGATTAGAGTGTTGTTATAATTTTACACACTTTTGACATAGTCACAGTAGTCTTGATTGAGGGTGGGCCAATAGTAACCCATCTAAAGAACGCACTTGGTGATGACCAAATTGCTAAAGTGTCCACCATAGATACCATCATGGACTTCTTGAATAGTGTGGATAGATTTATGGGATTTAAGGCATCATAGTATAATACCATCAAACCCACGTTTATAGAGGATGTCGTCAAGGATAACATAGTGGTTAGTGCATTGAAGAAAATACCTCCTACCATTTTTGGATAGGTCGAAGGGAATTTTAGATTGAGATAGATAGTCAAAGATCTAAGAATACCAGATATCATATTGATTGGTGTTGATGAGATTGACACGAGGATGGTAAGTGCAGGAAGTTGATGGACAAATATAGGGTCATCCGTGGACATCATATTGCAAATAACAACATAATATCAACTTGTAGGGATTATTAGCAATACATACACTCAAAATTAGACAAAATTATATTAATATGAATCGTAGCATCTGGAATCTAGTTTCTAAAATACTAATTTTCGTAAAAAATTGACAAGATTAGCTATATTAAACACTCAAAATTCAATGACTTGGTTTTTTTTTTAAAAACGCCGATAAGATTATAGTCCGTTTGCCCACAATTTGGATGACCAAAAAATGATATATATTTTTTTACTTTGGTGAGAAGTTATATGCCACTATCTATCTTGGGATGGATTTTATTTTGTATTTTTTTGAGTAATATTTTATTTTTTATGATTTTTTCCATGAAAGTGGTATGAAAACATAAAGAAAACAGAGCACTTTCCGTTTGCCCGCCATAACTTCATCAAAAAATATTGAAATCAAATACTTTTTTTTTTACATGTATATAATTTCACCACGGTTGGGATGGTATAAGTTTTATCACATTCTGATAAGTGAAACAAATTTTGTAGTCTTAAACGTAGACATAAACATTCACAGGAAAAAGTGTCTTAAAGACCTACTATTAGTAAAAAATTATAAAATGATATTTATCCTCTTCTATTCACTTTAAAATTAGTATTTCTACAAAGCTAATAGTCTCCCCTACGCAATGGTACCATTTTTATGACATAGTTTTTACTTTTCGGCATGGTTCAAGTCCACGGAAGACTAAATTTGATGTTTTGCTGTTTTTAATGTAAAATTCAGGATTTGATGTCCACTTAATTGTCCCCCAAATTGGTGCACTTACCGGAAGCTCATTAGAGTGATATGGTTGATTGATGTGATGAACAACAATGAAGAGTTTGGATTCTTCTGTTTTCCATGGGATGAGAGATGTGAGAGATGCCATAGTGTCTGAAATGATTGGATGAGTGAGGAATGGTTTGGATGGTATATTGATCGAAGGCCTCGAGAAGAAATTCAACAATGTCCTTATATTTTTAAGGACTTCATTTTTGCATTGATATATTCCTTTAATTTGATTGATGATGATTTGGGAATCATCATAGATATTGAGGATTTGGATGCCAAGCATGATGATATTTTGAAGACCTAAAATGAGGGCTTCATACTTGGCCATGTTGCTAGTGCACTCAAAGTTGAGTTTGTAGGTGACGGGAATAGGATTTTCCCAAGGACGAATGATAATTATTCCAGCACCTCCCCCTTGCTGACACTTAGATCCATCAAATAATAGTGTCATTTTGAGGGTAGAATACTCATGATCGATGGTGTAGATGGGTTTGTTTGTAAATTGTTCATGAGGGAGTTGATTGTCAGGAAGAGGGGGTTCGACTAGTTGATTAGCAATAGCCTAGCCCTTAAAAGATTTCTGACAGATGAACTCTAGGTCAAACTCGGTCATGAGCATGAGCCATTGAGTGATACAATTAGTGTGGTAAGGCTTATAATGTATGGTTTGGAGAGGATTGAATCTAGTGACAACATAGGTTTTATGATTGAGAATATAATAGAAAAGCTAGGAGGTGGAAAAGAAAAGAGTGAGACATAGATTTTTTGCTTTAGTGTAGCGAGTTTCATAATCATGAAGGTGTGACTAATATATTATATGGCTTTCTCCCTTTCATACTCATTGCGGTGTGCTAACATGACACCCAAAGCTTGATCGATGGCGAGATGTAACAATAAAAGGATCCCTCTCGCATGGAGGTGTAAGGATGGGTGGAAATAGAATATAATTATTAATTTTTTCAAATGCCTTTTGGTAATTAGCACCCCAATTAAAGTGAGTTTCTTTGCAAAGAAGATGATGAAAAGGTTTGAAACGGCCTAAAAGTTGCAAGATGAAATGACAGACCAATTGGAGTCATTCTTGAAGACTACAAAGTTAATTTAGATTTTAAGGGGAAGAATCTTAAGGATGGATTTGATTTTGGTGGGGTCAACTTCAATACCCCTGATAGAAATGATAAATCCAAGGATATTTCTAGTTAAATATCCAAACACACACTTGGTGGGAATGAGATGAAGGAGGAAACATATGATGCATGCAAAGAGGATTTCAAGGACAGAAATATGGTCATGTTGACACTTGGATTTACCCAAGAGATCATCGACATAATCCTCTATGGTTTTATGGATGAGATCATAGAAGATATAGGTCGTGACAATCTTATAGGTGGCCCTTGTGTTTTTAAAACCAAAGGGCATAACATGATAGTAAAAGGTCCCCTAAGGGGTGATGAAAGAGGTCTTATGTTGGTCTTTTGGTGTGGTGAGGATATGATTTTATCAATAAAAAATGTTCCCTAAGAGAAAGCATCTCGTGTCCTGCAGTGAGGTTAACAAGCTGATTGATATTGGGAAGAGGAAATTTGTCTTTAGGGAAAGAAAGATTTAAATCTTGAAATTAGATATAGATGTGGATATTTCCATAGCATTTGGAAATGGTTATGATGTTAAAGACCCATTACGGATAGTTGATAGGTATGATGAAATTGGTGGAGAGAAGGTATTGCAATTCATCTTTGACTAGGAGGAAATGTGAGGATGCATGCGGTAGCTTTTGATTAACTCGGCTTAGTATTGGGGATGGTGATGATGTTGTAGATGATGATGTTGGGATCAAGGCCTGACATATCAGCATATGACCATGTGAATGTTTTTCCGTGTTTATAAATGAAGGTGATGAAGTAGTCTAGCTCTTATGGATCAAGATATTGACCAACTTTGAGGATACAAGGATCTTACAAAGTCCCTATATTTATGTCAATGGTGGATTCATTGAGAAGGGTGGATGTGTCAAGAGGTAAGGACTTATGAAGATGAGAATATTCTTCCCCCATATAGGAAATAATGGATTCTTCGTCACTACATTGAATAACATCAATGGTAGGGGAATCTTTTGCCACCATTTTGGAAAATGTGAGAGGAAGGGACCTAGTTTCACCTTCATCTTGGTAAGTTACTAGTCCCAAAGTGATGGTGGGGATTTAATAAAAAGATAAAAAATGGATACGGTGTCATTTGTGTCCATGGGGTTATTGGATGGAGAAATATTGGATGATGGATCAATGTTCCTGGGTGACACAGAAGAATAAAATCTAAGAGGATCAGTGGGTTGTTCTTTGAAACCCATTCTAAAATTCTCGTTAGGCTTGCAGAATCGGTCAATGATAAGATTGTGCATGCCTTCAAAAGATCTAATATGAAATCCCTTCTATGCATGGTGATGGAGGTAGGTATAAACAAATTCTTTGTTATAGAGGAAATCGAATCCATTGGTGTATGGTTTAGTGTGAGGTTTATCATTGACGTGAAAGGAAGAGCGGTGGATGCAACCATAGATAATATTGGTTTTGAGATTAGATGGACCAAAATAAATGATATCCCCAATGTTTGGTCTAGAAATATATTCTTTGTTGGGTCTACCAATTCATTGGATGTGGGGAGATAATTGGGGTAGAGGAGGTTGTACTACTACAATGAAACACACTTTGCATCAACGTGTCAAGAGATTCATCATTGGGTAGCTTGGATGTAGGTATAGACAAGCTAGTGGATGGTTCCAAAGATGAATTTGGCTTAGGGATGAGCATGTCATTTGACAATAGGTCATATGGCATTCTTTGAATAGAGGTATATTAGTGGGGATTGTATGGACTTTCCCTCATGTTTTTATTTGATGTAATTATGGAGATTGGATGGGACATGACACATGGTGTAGATCCATGGGCATCTAAGCAAGACATTATATTGGAACTCCTATTCAACCATGTAAAAGATCTCGTGGAGGATCTTTTCATCGATGTAAATGGGGAGGATGACTGTACCTAAAGTAGGGGAAATAACATCATTGAAGGCTCGAAGAACTGTGGGTGATTGAGTGATAATGGATTTGGGAAGTTTGATCTGATTAAAGGTATAGGATGAGATGATATTGATGCTAGAACCATTATCAATCATTAATTGTTGATAAAGGTGTCATTGATGCAAATGGTGATGAAAAGGGGAAGATCATGATCCTCATGTAAGATATAAGGAATCTCGTAGTCGTCAAATGAGATGGTGGTAGAATCTAAGAGGCATTCAATAAGGACAAAAAGGTTGATTCTCTTCATTGGTAATTAGAATACGCTACAAGGATTCGATGAGATTAATTTGATTATTGGGAGAGATTTGGATTATTTCGTAGAGAGACATCTTACCAAGAGCCCGATGGGGCTATTGTATGATACTTTGTTGAATGGCAGCATGATTTTGAGTATGTGGAGTTCTTAATATGGATACCTTATCCGAAGATGGAATATGTTCATTGGAAGGGGTGGTGGCGACAACATTGGGTTTAAGTTGGGTAGATGATTAAGTATCATAAGTTCGAGAATAAGTGGTGATACAAATGGCTAGGTGATAGAGAGGAGACCTTATTTGGAAGAGGTAGAGCTAGGTGGAGGGATTGTGATGAAATATTGGGATGTGTTTTCATGCTAAATTTCTAGCATAAAAGTTGAAATTTTGGCCATGATAATCAAGCCAACACTCAAAAATTCCCTAAACCAAGTAATGTGAACATGCCCTCCAGCCACTCTCGACTATGTAATCTCTATCATGGCCTAAAGGGAGGTGATAACTACATTTTTAAAGTGTTTTTCATGTGTAGGTAATTATGTAGAAAACAATTCATGAGCTTATTATGATTCACTTGGAAGGAGTTGCTCCTAGAGGACTAAAAAGACCTATTTTCAAACTTGTAGCTCTTTGCAGAGAACACCTCTTGGGATGTACCAAGAATATATAATTCCTATAAGAAGTGAATGACAGAGCTACGTGATCATTCAAGGTATTTTAGGAAATTTATAGAAGAAAATCAAGGTTTAGGAACAAGTTATACAAAATCAGGGTCTTTATGAGCAAGGTATTGGGAAATGCATGTTCTAAAAAAGCTATTCACCTTGTTTGAAGAGTTTCAGAATCCTTGTAAATATTTATAATCTCATAGCCTAGGAACTGGAGGGATAAAATATCCCACTTCATGTTAGAATCTTCAAGAATTTTTTTTGTGAATATTGAAATGAGGAAAATCATCCGACAGACGATTGCAACATAAAAGGTCGTTGTATAAGTTGTAAATTGCACTGAAGGGTTCCACAAGCCTCATGAATATTTGAGAGCCTTCCCAAATCTCAAATGAAATTATATTCAGTTATCTTTACATCCCACATTATGTGTTAGTTTGCGGTGACCATAAACTCTTCCTATCACTCAGTTTAGTGGCGAACACCTAAGGGTAAAAGTGGAAATTTGGGTAGCACATTATTAATAAATCATTTTCAGGAATTATAAATATTCTCATTGGATTCATTTGACCTTTTCCATAAATTTTCATACATTATACGACAAAATTTCATTAAGTTTTGACCCTAAAATGAAGAAATACAATTTCGTCCTTCGACACCAATGTGTTACCGGCTGATAACAAGAAAAACGTGTTACCAACTAGTAAACTATGGATGTATTACCAGCCATGAACAATATTTTGATGCTTTCTAGGAATAGGAAGATTCTAATGACATCCGAGAGTAATATTTTGATGACGAATAGGAATAGAAAGATTTCGATGACACCCAAGATCAAGTTTTTGATGACGCCCAAGAACAAGAAGAATGTGTTGACGGCCAGGGAACAAGAAAAATGTGTTACTTGATTGGTAAAAAAATGTTTTTATGGCCGAGAAAAAAAAGGTAGTGATGTGTGACAACTAGAGAACCAAAGGTCGGGAAATCGAAAGGTCACATTGGCGAAGGAACGCCAAAGGTCGAAATCGAAAGGTCACATTGGCGAAGGAACGCCAAAGGTCAAAAGATGAAAAGTCACAAGTCACGAAGGAAGGGAAAGATCAATTGGGGAGATGAAAATTCGGTATTAACACTATAAATATGAATTTTTCCCTCATTTAGATGGGATATTTAATACTTTTTAATATCTCTCATTGTCTTTATAGGAGCAAGTGCCTTCATTTCCCCTGTTCCTCATCTACTACTATTCTATCTCCCTCTTAACTTGTACTCCATGAGCATTGTAATTTATGCAACATGATTCAATAAGACTTTGTGTTTCTTGTTGATTTTTCATCTTTCTTTGTAAATTTTTTCTTCTAATTGAAACAAGTTAAATGTTCTACTTTTGATGCAACAAATTATGCTATATTATTTGTTGATCGAAATCCCTTTCTCAGTTTTCTCTCCTACCTCTCTAACTAAATAATTTTCTTCTCTTGTATTAAATACAAGAAATTTCCACATGTTTAGGGAAGTACTCATGTGTGATCCCCAATCTTTGGGCCACCCCATAAATTATTTTAGATATCTTTCATTTCCTTTTTTCAATAAATGTTTTCCCCATTCAAGCGAGAGGGACTTAGTCCCGCACACTAATAATGAGAGTCCACTAATTTTTCCACCCAATAATTTATTTCACCAATAGTTTTTGGCACCCACCTTGGAGTAGATAAAGCATGTCTACGCACTGATTTTTATTCCACAAAATCAAAAAAATATATATATTCCGAAAAATCAAAAAATATTGAACTTGAAAAGTCATTGAGCCTTATGTCTTTCACTCATGGCTATCCCTGGTAATCCCCCTATCCTTAGGCCTGATATTCTGTTCCATACCCAAGAGGATATTAGATCAAAAATTAGGGATTTTATTTGGCATAACAAATTGAACTTATTCCATTACCACACTTTGCTACAAGAGTTCTAGATTCTGAAGAAGAACATGCAAAAGCCTTGGAAAGAGTGAGACAAGTTCAGAACCAGTAGAGGAGAGCCTAGAAGAATCTTATTTGAATTACACATTCAAGTTTTTAAGAATAGTTGCAATCTGATTTCAGATCTATTGGTGTGTCTAATCTAAAATTTTAAGAATAGTTGCAATCTGATTTAAGACTTCCTATCTTCAAGAAGGTGAGACAGTTCAGATTTGGTGATAGGATATCTTCAAGATCTATTGGTGTGTCTAATCTAAAATTTTAAGAATAGTTGCAATCTGATTTCAGACTTCCTATCAGTCAAATTACAAGAAGAACAGTCAACAATACTCCCCACAATTTGATCATACCTTGTCTTTTGAGTCCCCTACTAATGGAGTTGTGGTTAAACCTTTGAAATACATCCCCCACAAGAGGGATTTTCTAAATAAGATCTTGAAAGGATCAAAGTCATTCTTTGGGGATTTGAATAATAAGATGAATTTGAAGGGAAGAACCACCAATGGCTCAACAAGCACCACTACCATGGGGTAAAATATAGGTCCTTTAGCTCTCACCCCACCTCTACATGATCTACCTAGAGGGTTGAGAAATAATTTTCCCAAGTTTCATGGTGATGGGAAGCAACATCTAGATGACCACATTGTGGCCTTCATCACTACTTGTGGAGTGCTGGGAGTTGGATATGAAGATGTATCAGTATTCCTTTTTGGGAATCTTTGCGAAGATGCAATGGAGATGGTTCTACCACTTTCCTGTCAGTCTATAACTAACTGGAACGACATGAAGACCAAGTTTGAAAAGAGATTAAAACTTTTTGTAGATGCTCATGCATTGTTGGTCCAGTGGTCTCAACTAAATAAAGAACCCTTTGAACCAATGAGGGATTTTGTGGCAAAATTCAATAGGATGCTTTACAAGATTCCTGAAGCGACCCGACCTATTGAAGACAACAAGATAAGTTTTTCACAAATTCCCAACTTCTTGAGGTGAGTTATATGCTAAGAATAACTCAACTAATAGATCTGGATGAAGCAAAAATATTTCATTTGAAGTGGAGGATGATCTAATCATGTCAGGGAATATTAGGAAAGGTCCTTATAAGGAAAAAGGCCAAAGCTCAAACGTAGGTACCATAGATTCATTAGTTCATAAATTGGCTAATGATGTCTTGTCTCTCAAGAAGCAATTGGCTCAAGTTTCTGTGAGTAGAGAGGCACCTAAGAATAACTTTCCAAATAGAAAAAGGATCAGCCCACCACCTCAAAGACTTTCTCTAGAGGCTCCCCCTGTAAATGTAGCCTGTGATACAGGGTGATGATGAAGATGAGATTGTTGAAAAATATGATGATGATTATAAGATTGGATATTTTAAATACTCATTTGGAGATGAAAGTGAATAAGGTGGTGCACTAAGTTTCTCTTGTGCGGTTTTCACTAATTCTCAATCAAAATATTAAAGTTCTTACACTACTACCCCTAAGAAGCAGAAGGATGCAGATTCTCTCATGGCGACTCCATATAACAAAATAATCAAGAGAGGAGTTTTCTTACGCATTCGGTGGATTTTGATAAAGAAAAACTAAATCTCATGGAAGACAAAAAGACCACAAATGAAGCAGGTAAGTCTCCTAAGTCTACATGTGTTAAAACATCTTCTTTTAATTTTTCTAATGTTATTTATAAAATGGTAAACGCGTATAACAAAACCTCTAAGGTACCTAATAATCCTGCAGTAGCTTCCAAATCTACCTCTACTACTAAAATAACCCCTGCTCCCAAAGTAGTATCTTCTTCCAAAGCTTCCACCACCTCAGATACATCTTTTTCATCCTCTTTTGATATCATAGATCATGTCAAAAGGTCTAAGGTCCAAATATCTAAGTTTGAATATTTGCAGACCCATCCAAAACAGTTTGATAAACTAGTCTAGATTTATCAAAGGTAGTAACCCAAATCCCAATTTTGTCATGCCCTCTTCCAAAGGGTTATTACCAACTCCTCCTTCCCCATCATCTCAAAACTTTATAGCCCTAATTATATCCAAGACTAACAAGGTTGAACCATTCTACCTTTCTCTTCTTATTAGAGGCTACCAATTGAATAACTATATCATAGACTTAGGTGCTTTTGATAATGTGATGCCAATAAAAGTAGATAATTCCCTTGGTCTGAATCTAACACAGGCTAAAGGTTAGTTTTATTCTATGGAAACTAAATAAGTCCCACTTGTGGGGAGAATAAAGGATGCCCAAGTTGTTTTAGCTGATTTCCCTAAGAAGAAAGTGTTATTGACTATCCTGTGGTGGAAATTCCGACCTCATATGGGATGTTATTGAGTAGAAAATTTTGTAGAGATTTGGGAGGAGAAATTTAGATGGACTGGTCTTCAGAAAATATTCCAGTCAAGGGACAAATGAAAAATTTGTTGCCAACAAGAAAAATGAAGTATACAGTGCAAAAATCATAAGATAATAGAGTTGATATTCTTTACCAAGACAATGGACATTAGAACTACTTTATAGCATCTAAAGAGGAGGAAATTCCCATCTTGATATGACTAAGCATTCATTTCTGATGGGGTATTGAGTATGAGGAGAGTGGATAAATTTTGAGTTACTGAGAGGCAGCCATGAATTATTAGATGATGTAAGCCATGAAGGAGAAAAGACAATTATTGATGAATTCCAAGCCAAAAAAAGAAACCAATGTGTTCATCCATGTTGAGGAGGTGTTCTCACTCCCATTTAAATATGAATATTCTCTTAACCATATTTTTCTAGAAGAAGAAATATCAACTTGGGATGGGCCTTTAAAAGGTTTGAAAGAAGAATATGTGCAAGAAATACTAAGAGATGCAAAAGAGATAAAATATCCTCAACATGATTTGAACTCCTAATGCAAGCTAAGAAATTACAAGATAAAGATGAATCTAGTGTTGATTTCTCAACCAATTCAAAATTTGGTCATGATGGATTCTATAAAGGTAATAAATCTAACTCCCCTCTTGAGATAATTATTGATGGATGTGTTAACGAAAATGATTTTTTCTCTTTACATTTGAAGAGAAATATTCTTGTAATGAGGAAAGATTGAAACAAAGGTCCTCAAGTCCTTTGATGATGAAGTCTCTCATACTAAAGAAGCAGTGAAGTTTAATGAACCTTGGGATGATGGATCAATTTCTCCAAACAATTTCATTGAGTTCGAAAACAAAGATTCTTCAAATGAATGTGGTGATGAGCTCTCAACAATTTTGAAAAAGGAATCCTTGCAAGAAATTTTAAAAGCTGTGGAAGGTACAGAAGATCCTAATCTAAGTCTTGACCTCTTAACTCACGTTATGGCCATACAAGACAGGTATGAGACTATGTTTTCTCCTTCATCCCATATTGAAGTAGAAAAAAAGATGAACTCAATGCTTCTCATGAAAATTTTACCAATAAGTATGAATATGGGAAAGAGGAGAACTTAGAGATTTCAAACAATCCAATCAAAAATCAGTCTTGGGGCAAGGATGAAATGATAAACAAGAAATCAGCAATGTGGGTGAACACAAGAAGATGATTTGCAATCTAAAATGGATAGACTTTGTGCACAAATATCCAATCTTAAAAGGATCATGTAGAATCATTTATCCCAAAAATAAACGAACTTATGATAGAAACTAGATTTCATAAGAAGTTGAGAAAAGGAGGCTACTTTATGGAACCTTTCAATGGCTTCATGAGACATCAATGTTACCCATTCATAGGAAACTTCTGAAGAGAGAAAACACTTCATTGAACACGGGTTGCCCCCGCATGTACCATAGGTGAATATAGGTTTGTTTGTTTCCCTTTAAGTTGTGTTTTTGCATTTTTTCATGTGTTCATTTTTTCTTGTGTTGTGTTCAATAAAGAAATTTTTGTTACAACCACCCTTGTTTTTTAATGACTCCTATAGCCCAATGGATAAGGAATTGTTCCTTTTAGTGTCTTGAGATTATGGGATTCCTACTTGCCTCATCTTCATTTTTTCAATCCAAGACAAGTCCCCAAGCTAGATCCAGTTATTTTCATGCTAAATTTCTAGCATAAAATTTTAAATGTTAGCCATGACAATCAAGCCTACACTCACAAATTCCCTGAACTGGGTAATGTGAACCTACCCTCCAACCAATCTCTGACTATGTAAACCCCATCATGGCCAAGAGGGATGTGCTAACTATATTTTTAAATGTTTTTCATGTTTAGGTAAGTATGTGGAAAACAATTCATGATCTTATTATGATTCACCTGGAAGGAGTTGCTCTGGAGGCCTAAAATGACCTATTTTCAAACTTCTCAGCACATCTGAGAACACCTCATGTGATGTACCAAGAAGATATAATTCCTCAAGCGAGTGTATGAAAAATATACATGATCATTTGAGGAATTTTAGGAAATTTATAGAATAAAATAAAGGTTTAGGAATAAGTTATACAAAATCAGGGTCTTTATGAGCAAGGTATTGGGAAATGCATGTTCTAAAAAAGCTAGTCACCTTGTTTGAAGAGTTTTAAGATCCCTGTAAATATTTAAAATCTCATAGCACATTCATTAGAGATTAAATATCCCACTTCATGTTATAATCATCAAGGAAATATTTTGGGAATATTGAGATGTGGAAAATCATCCGATAGTGTGACACAAAGGTCCTTGTATAAGTTATAACTTTCTTGAAGGGTTTCAGGAGCCTCATGAAGATTTGAGAGCCTAACAAAATCTCAAATTAAATATATTCATTATCTTTGTAGAATATATTATTTTTAGTTTGTGGTGATCATAAACTCTTCCTATCACTCAGTTTAGTGGCGCACACCTCAAGATAAAAGTGAAAATTTGGGTAAAACATGATGAATAAATAATTTTCATGACTTATAAATATTCTCATTAGATTCATTTGACATTTTCATAAATTTTCATATATTATACAACCAAATGTTGTTAATTTTTGAACACAAACAAAGAAATAAACTTTGGTCTGCTGACACCAATGTGATACAGGTGACAAGAAGAAAAAAAGTGTTAGCAGCCCGGTAAAAAATGGATGTATTACCGGATGGGAACAAGATTTTGATGCTGGTTGGGAACAGGAAGATTTTATGACATCTGGAGCGGATTTTGATGACGGATGGGAGCAAAATGTTTTGATGACACTGGGATTAAGTTTTTGGTGACGGTTAGGAACAAGAAGGATGTGTTGATGGTTGGGAACAAGAAAAATGTGTTACCAAATGGTAACAAAAAAAAGGTGTTGATGGCCGAATATAAGAAGGTAGTGATGTGTGAAACACGGAACACCAAAGGTCGGGAATTCAAAAGGTCATAGTGGCGAAGGAACACCAAAGGTCATGTGGGGAGATGAAAATTTAGTCTTAGCACTATAAATATGAATTGCACCCTCATTTTGAGAGGATGGTTAATACTTTTAACTAGATCTCACTTTGTCTTTCTAGAAGTAAGTGCCTTCATTTCCTTTGTTCCTCATCTACTATTGTTCTATCTCCCTCTCAACTTATACTCCAGGAACATTGTAATTTCTGCAACATGATGCAATAAGACTTTGTGTTTCTTGTTGATTGTTCCTCTTTCTTTGTAAATGTTTTCTTCTAATTTATGTAAGTGAAATGTTTTGGTTTTGATGCAACAAATTCTACTATGTTATTTGTTGATCGAAATCCCTTTCTTAGTTTTCTCTCCTATCTCTCTAACTAAATAATTTTATTCTCTTGTATTAAATATAAGCAATTTCTACAGGTTTAGGGAACTACTCCTATGTGATCCCTGGTCTTTGGGCCACCCCATTAATTATTTTATATTGTTTTTAATAAATGGAGTTACCCCATTCAAGCGAGAGGGACTCGAGTCTCACACCTTGGTGAGAGTCCACTAATTTTCCCACTTGATAATTTATTTTGCCAACGGGGATGTAGAAATAGACTTAGAGGCATTAGGAGGATTGTATTTGATTGGAGGATTGTGCTTGAATTCAGGTGAACTAATAGATGGGAGAAGGTGATCTTCTCTCAATGAGTAGGTCATCTTCTTCTATGATATTTTTATGAGAGTTTATAGGGCCTTACAATGTTCATGTCATGTCCAAGTGCGATGATAAGAGAAACTAAAATTAAATTCAAACCATGTGGGTTTTTTCCCATGTGAATCAAAGGATTTGATGGGGAAGGGTGATTACAGATTCTTGGATGGGATGTTGAAGTATTTCAACCCAATAGGGTTTTTAAGGATTTACATGGATTGTGGATGGGTTTGGTTCGGGAGAAGAATATTAAGGAAAAAGTGATGCCTTACTCTTGTGAGGATTTGTGGGAGCCTTGGAGTCTCATTTAAATTTGGAAAGGGTGGTGGATGGTTCTAATTTATATTTAATGATGGGAGATTTAGATGAAGGGCCTAGTCCCAAAATAGATGGGAAAGGTCCTAAGATAAATGATGAGATGTCAAATTTATTAGATGGTTTGGATTGTTGGGGATTCGAAGAAGGGAGCTCCAATTTATTATGTGGATGGGTGAGATATTTTTGTGCAAGGACGCCAATGTTGTGTGCATGTGTTGTTTTTAAACTAATGCTAAATTTGAGTAAAGACTAACTCCTAAATAGCCTTAATTAGCAAAAGTTAAACAACATATTAAGCACCATCATGATAATAATTAAACAAGGGTTATATGCTAACATTCATCAATATACAAAACTTTGAAACTAATAATGTTAAGCATCTAATATCCTCTATTCTCTAACAAAAAATAAATGAAGGGACCTAAGTAGGCTCCATGGCTATCAAAAATGGTTGTTCTTGGCGTTCCAAGAACCTAGGAATGAGGGCTAGTCAAAGTTGGGCTACAAGACCCTTTTGACACCTCCCATATGACTTAAGCACTTAGGAAAGAGACTTAACTCTTCAAGATGATGAACTCTCAAGAAAACAAAAGGCAAGCTCTTAGTCTATTTTGTTATATGCTTTGTATTTGCTTTCTCAAGGAATTTAGGTGTAGGTATAAAGGTAGAAGGAGGGATCCTTATATAGGCCAATGGATAAAGGAAACACTTCATCCCTTTACATGTGGGATACAGGTAAAACATTATTAGGAATGGATAAGGTTTCTTTATGAAAGGTAACCTTACTTTAGAAGGGTTTAATTTATGCTTAGCAAGTCATGGGAGTTGGGGGGTGTTTTAATTAATAAAGGTGATTAACTAATAGGTAGAAGTAAACTTATAGAAGCTAATTAGAGGAATATTACTACAATTTAGGATATTAGAAGGGGATTAAATAAATTAAATATTGATTTATTAGTTAAATAGAAGGAAAGCTAATAATTAATTAGTCTAGGTAGAAGGGGTGAATAATTAATGGAAGGTCGTTAATAATGATCATAGTTGGATAGGTGACTTAATCAATTAGCGTATTGTAATTAATTAATGACAATAAGAGGGAATATGAGCACTTTTGACGATATGTCATCGATTTGCTAGAAATGAGATAATTAGCGCAATTTAAGTATTTAAATTGCTTGGGCGTAATTATGGGTGTCTACATTTGCCCCTCTTTGGGGTGGCGTAAATGACACCACTTCAAAGATAGTAAACGGAAGAAATTTTGAAGGGATAGAAGAAAAATTAGTAGGATGGAGAGATGCCCCTCGAGTGTCGATGGGGTGATGAAGGAAGGCGATCGACGATCAAAAAAGGTGAGAGATAGAAGTATGGGAAGGGCGGGATGCCTCGGTAAGTTGGAAGATTAGGGATGAGAGGAAAGTGATGTAGAAGAAATATGGAGGAGGGGAGAGAAGATCTTAGCCTCTAGCCACCTTGTGTATTGGAACAATTTCTTATCATCATATTGCCATAAGAGCTACGTCATTGGTCCTTATGAAAAATATAAGCATATGACAAAGGTATAATGACATAAAAATCCATACTACAAACAATTATCCATTGCTGAAAATACCAACTCCACATAACATACAACAATGCAATGCAATGCAATACGAGAAAGAAACAAGCTCATTTAATAGGGAAAACAAGTACGACACGCACATATCCAACCCAACAACGGTTAAGACCATATTACAAATATTTTGTTATCAAGATGAAGAGATCCGCATGTTCATGATTGGCGGCAGGTGGTTAAAAATTATGTCCCACCGGCGTGCCAAATGTGTGCATGTGTTATTTTTAAACTAATGCTAAATGTGAGTAAAGACTAACACCTAAATAGCCTTAATTAGAAAAAGTTAAACAACATATTAAGCACCATCATGATAAGAATTAAACAAGGGTTAGATGCTAACATTCATCAATATACAAAACTTTGAAACTAACAATGTTAAGCATCTAATATCCTCTATTCTCTAACAAAAAATAAATGAAGGGACCTAAGTAGGCTCCATGGCTATCAAAAATGGTTGTTCTTAGTGTTCTAAGAACCTAGGAATGAGGGCTAGTCAAAGTTGGGCTATAAGACCCTTTTGACACCTCCCATATGACCTAAGCACTTAGGAAAGAGGCTTAACTCTTCAAGATGATGAACTCTCAAGAAAACAAAAGGCAAGCTCTTAGTCTATTTTGTTATATGCTTTGCATTTGCTTTCTCAAGGAGTTTAGGTGTAGGTATAAAGGTAGAAGGAGGGATCCATATATCACCAATGGATAAAGGAAACACTTCATCCCTTTGCGTATGTGGGATAAAGGTAAAACATGATTAGGAATGGATAAGGTTGCTTTATGAAAGGTAACCTTACTTTAGAAGGGTTTAATTTATGTTAGCAAGTCATGGGAGTTGGGGGTGTTTTAATTAATCAAAGGTGATTGACTAATAGGTAGATGTAAGCTTATAGAAGATAATTAGAGTAATATTAGTATGATTTAGGCTATTAGAAGGGGATTAAATAAATTAAATATTGATTTATCAGTTAAATGGAAAGGAAAACTAATTAATTAATAATAATTAATTAGTCTAGATAGAAGGGGTGAATAATTAACGGAAGGTCATTAATCAGGATGTTAGTTAGATAGGTGACTTAATCAATTAGTGTATTGTAATTAATTAACGACAATAAGAGGGAATATGAGCGTTTTTGACGATATGTTGTCAATTTGTGAGAAAGGAGATAATTAGCGCAATTTAAGTATTTAAATTGCTTGGGCATAATTATGGGTGTCTACAAATGTTATTAGATATTTGTTGTGAGGATTTACCGTTGGCATGGGCCACAATGATTTCAATGATGGGATCCTTTGAGGTAGAACCAAATGATGTAAATTTTGGTGTAGATGTGGGGATTAAATATCGAAGTGGTTTTGGATAATATGTTTGATGATATTGGAAGGGGTTGAAGATTGTGTGGATTTTGGAGGTTTTGGTAAAAAGTGGTGGTAGTTGTCGAAGATGAAGATGGGATAGGGACATCCTTTATGATGGGATCAAAGGAGAATGTCGATTGGTAGGAGCTTTAAGGGATGACATGGTTGTAGACATGGATTCGAGTGTTGGTTTGTGTATGGATATGGTCATAGATGTGGATAAATAAGTAGATGTAGAAGTAGGTATGGATGTAGAGATAGATATTAGGGTAGGTTTGGGGAATGGATGCGATTGTGGATGAGGTTGTAGGGATGGGTGTAGAGATATATGTTGAGGTAGGGATAGGTGTTGATATAGATGTAAGTGTGGTAGATGTATATGTAATAGATGTGAGGTACAGTGGATATAGATATAATAGTTGTGGATATGGATAAGGATGTGGATAAGATTGTGGATATAGGGGTAGATGTTGAAGTGGATATGGGCGCAATAGATGTAGGTGGGGTAGGGGGATAATAGATGTGGGTGGTGGTATTGAATCTTGGCTTAGAGTATTGATCATATGGGCATTGGATGCTTAAGATTTAGGAGGATTATTTTTATTATTCGGTGGATGATTAGGGAAAGGTTTCTAAAGACATCTAATGGTTGGTTGGGAGGAGAGTTATGATTTTCTAATTGAAGTTCCCCACGATCAATGAGTTGTTGTACTAAGTCTTTGAAAGTGCATAATTTTTTTAATATCATGGCCACCAACTTGATGATACTTGAAATAGTGGTCATTGTAATACCACATGGATTTGGGACATGAATCATCAATGGGTCAGATAGGGGAAGTTGAATAAGGTTGGCAATCATAAGTTTGTCAAAGATAGATTTGTAGGATTCTCAGGGGGTATAATTATGAATTGGTCTAGGATCCCTTTACGGAGGCTCGGTATGAGAAGTAGATGTAGAAGAGGATTTGACTATGATGGCATTGGCTGCATTTTTAGATTTTCATTATGGGTAGATGACTTGGTGAATTCAATTTTTGTCTTGTTAGAGAAAAGATTGACATGGCCTTACTCAAGGGCATGACGTTCCAGTTTGTGAGCCATGGTGAAGGATTCCTCAAATCTTTGAAAATATTAGATTTGAAGAGTGGATGAGATATGATTCACACATGAACTAGAGAATAGTTTGATGAGTTCAGTTTTTGGAAGTGAAAAAGAAAGCTTATTTATGATGACACACCACCTAGTGAAAAAATATGTGATCGATTCATCATCAAATTATTTAATGTTGTAGAGGTAGGTACTGGTGATATTGTGTGCAATATTAATGAAGAAGTGTTCTAAGAACAATTACACAATTTAGGTGAATGAGAATAGGGAATGTTGGGAATACCATTGTACCGGTCGAAGAGGTCTAGCCAACGACATGGGTAAAGTGTGAAGAATGAGATATTGATCATGGGAAATAAGATAAAATGTGTTCTGAAGGCACGAAGATGCTATTGAGGTTCCTCCTTCTTTGTTAAACTTATAAAACTTTGAGAGCTCCTAGTGTGGGGGATAATGTTTGATGGGAACTGATGGGTTGATAAGCTCATTGCAGATTTGTTCATAGGTGAATGATCTTTTAGGACCCAAAGTAGTGGATTCCAAGTTTTCCAATCTACTTAAATAATCTTGCATGGGGTTGTTAGATGTGTGAGGATGAGGGATTGATTGGTGAGGTTGTGGATTATAATAAGTGGATGGGTTGGGTTACGGATGAGATTGATATTATTGAGGATAAGTAAGAGTTTGTGGAGGTGGTTGATAAGGTGGAAGATAGTTAAGAGCTTTGTGATTGGATAGGTTTGGAGACATGATGTTGTTGAGGATGTAATTAGAAGGATCTGATTGTGCTTTTTGGTGATGAGATATGGGGATATTAGATTGATATTGCATAGGATGATTTGGGATGTGCGTGTGGGATGGTTAAGATGTTTAGATAGTTTGATTGGGGAGCAAGTGTTAAAAACACCTCGGAGTGGAAGTTGATGAGTTTGAGTAGAATCCGAAGGGTGGGGTTGCAAGATGATGAAAGTTGGAATGGAATTGGGATGTAGATATGGGCACCGATCTTTGAACATGTTTCTCAAGTGGTGGAAGAAGTAAATGAGATTATTGAATAGTATGAGTAGGGCGTTAATGACCACAATAGATGAAGAAGTGATGGGGATAGAAGATATATGAATAGTGTTGATGTGAGGTAATTTGGGTGGAATAGGGACCACCAATTGAGTGGATTGATGGGATTGAGGGAGCATGGTGGAAGATTCATGGGGGACATGTTCACTTTGGGCCATTGTTAATTTGTTCATGGCTCTTAGAAATAAAATGACAAGTTGAGAAGTAAGGACTTGGGTAGATTCGGGTTGTGAGTGATAAGCATAAAGTTGTTGAAGGGTTGTCCATCAATGGGGATATTGGTAGATTTATAGATGATATAATCATGAAGGGAAATAGGATTGGCATCAAAAATCTCTTGAAACTCTGCACATCCATGAGGGATAGTGGGAGGTCTAAAGGCTCCAAAGGATGTGGTAGATGGGGGTGTAGCTGGTCTAGAGGGAATAGAATGTTGATAGAGAAAAGGGTTGGTTTCAAGATGGGGATTATTTTGGATGACATGGGTCTCATGAGAAGGTACCATAGAAACAATAGGTTGGGAAACCAAAGGTGTGGTGATCATAGGTGTAGAGGAAACAATGGAAAGTACAAAAGTTTGTTGGGAAATATTGTTGGAAGTGGGGATATTGTTGGAAGAAGTTGTTTGATCTATTATTTTGGCTTGAGAACGAGTTATAATGGGCATGAAACAACAAACAAGAACTTACAATGATTTTTAATATGACAAGCAAATCAAGTAGCATAGTGTTAATTATTGTGTTTATTAGAAAAGTGTGGAAAAGAAAAGAAAGAGGATCAAAGGGAACCTAAGAAGTGGTCAATCTAAGGATGATTTCAGTTTGTTTTGATTGGCATATTTGATATACTTGAAGGTACATGAGGCTCAAATTGGTAAAAAAAAATTAAAAGGGTAAAGTTTGAAGGTGTTAAAAGGACCCACATCCTTTTACAAGGAGCCCTAAAGGCTAGATAAATCATTAAAGAAAAGAAAAGGAGATGCACAGAAAGAAAAAGAAGCAAAGGACCAATCAGGCCCCAATGAAACATAGAGAGGAAAAGAACACTAGAAAGGAGAGAGAAGAAGGAGCTGTCCCAAAGAGGGAGCAAGTTGCAATGACAGACCGAGAGAGAAAAGAAGCGAGACTAGAAAATTTGTGCCAATAGCAGGCGAAAGAAGGATAAATAAAGAAAAGAATAAGCAACCTATGGGGGCTCTGAGACCGAGAAAGAGAGTAGTAATAAATAAGGAGGAAGGAAAGAACAAAGAATCAATACCTTCCCTTCTTACCCTTCTTAGGACGGACTAATTATCATTGATTCGGCATAATCATCTTTGAAATTAGAGGATTATACTATGTTAAGTCGATGTCGAGGAACCAGCAAGGGGGAGGTTATTATCCTTATCTAAGTCAGAGTGATCAGATTCATGGGGCCACTTCAACGGGAGAGATGGTCCCTCCAAATATGGAGTAATAACAAGTATTTTCCTAACCTTAGAAGAAGGATTTGAATCGGTGACACTGCTTCTGATAGAAGGAGTGAAAGCTAAGAATCGGCAACTACATAAAAGGAGTTGTAGGCTGCTGTTGAGGAACTATAGGTATGGCGAAGGAGTTATAGCTCGAACTATATGGTTTTCCAAGTCGGGATTGAATTTTCCTTTGAGAATTCTTCTTCTTCTAAATCTTGTATGCTCCAATGCTTGGAATCACTCCTTTTTGTGAGGAGCCTAGGATTTCTTCTGAGGGTAGGAAGCATGGAGATGACTCGGTGTTCTATAGTTTTGACATCTAAAAGTAGTGTTTTCATAGTCTAAAATATGGGAATAACTAAATTCACCCAATTTAAGGATCATCATGTCCAGAAATCCCTTGCTAAGATCAACATCCATGCGAGATCTGAAAAAAAGTGTACACTGAGCCAAGCTCATAACCTCTATTTTTTACCTTAATGAACCACCCAATGAGATTACCAATATCCTTCATAAAGGAGGCAAAATGAATGGGGGATTTGGTAACCTCTCCAAAACTAAAACTTGCATGATGGTGAAGGTATTCATGTCAAATTTAGGAAACCATGGGGTAGTAAAAAGTCCCACTAAACCCCATAACCAAGGGCCCTCATCCATGGATCTCTGGTAATCCTATTGTTTATTAAAATAAAAAATGAAGAAGCCCCAAGCATAGAGGAAATATCTACAATTTTATTTCCATGAAGTGTGGATCCACTAGAAAACTACGTTTGATGTTGGCTACACACCATTAAATCTGTATATCAAGGCTTTTCTTTAATGTCTTCTAGCATAATTAGATATTCTTCATCCTTGATCTCCAGTAGGGGTATCGGTGGCTTGTTCAATGATTTAATTTGGGGGATGGTTGTGGGTGCTATTGGGGATTTCGAGGGAGATGCATTTTTAAATAGTGCCTCCTTGAAAGAGATAGAGCTACGGTTTTTGGTTCCTCCCAAAATAAAACCAATCACAAAAATCACAAAATCCTAGCAATCTGTAGGATAAGAGGTAGATCATCTACAAGTATTTTTCCAAAAAATGAGGCCAAAATAGCCCATCTTATATCCTAATTTTTGGACAAGAGTAAGTTTCAAATCCAACCCAATTGCAAGTCGATGGAGGAGTAGGGTCGGGGTTATTCTTAGCAAGTGTCTTGGCAAAAATATGAAGATACTCTACTGCACCGTTAGCAGAGACTAGGAAGCAACATGAATCAAGGAAATTAAATCCTTCTCATTGGGCATTCCCCACCCACCGAGGAGTGCTTAGAAACCATGACCCCTATGTTTACTTGCTAAATGGCTCGAGATGTGGAGTTCTCACAAATTTTTTCGGTGCCAAAGTCTAACAGTGCCTTGGCCAAATGATGATGCCCCGGGTTTCGATAACTCTCTCCAACATAATCGAAAGGTATCTTGCCATGACTAGATCTTCTGCAATAAGTAGCATTCCCATCACTAGGACCAAAAATATTTGCCACAACTCATTTTCTCCCTCTGCTATCACCCATAAAATCATCCCCAGCTTTGTCAAGAGCCACACCGAATCTGCTAGGGTTAGGGCACTCAAATGGCCAAGCTTGCCATCAATCTCTTAGGCTCAAATTGATGATGATTACTAGTACGTGGCTTGGTATTGGGGCCTACCCCCTCACTTCACACACCATAGAAATTAGGGTGTCGGTATTGTGCCTTTATACTAATAATAAAGAAAAATATTACATGTCCCGAACATCATGGCGATTTCCTATTGGGTGATGAAATCCCAATAGTTCCACCTAGTAGAATATGTTTCAGATGTGTTAATTGATTTATGAGTTTGGTTATGTGTGGAAGAAGCATGAATGCAATGAATTACCTCCTAGTTAGACTATGTTATTGTAGACACCTAAATTCCACTTTTGCAATCTTATTGTTAAAAACACACTAATCACTCTCATTCTTACCATTTCCATTATAATTAGTGATTTTTGCTAATTAATTAATGTTTCTTACCATTTTGGTTAATTAAAAACTTTTTTTATTACCTAGCCTCTTTTACATTCAAGATGCCAATTTATGACACATCGTAAGTCAAAATCCTCTTCCGAACACACAATTAGTGATTATTAGCTAATTAAGCCTATTTTACCCTTGTTTTGGTCAATAAACCCTATTATTGGCTCAAACCCCTCTTCCAACCACTCAAAATCACCCCATTTCTCTCCAAGACGTCTCAGAAGGCTTCAAAAGCCTATCCTAGCCTCCTAATTGACCCTAAGTAGTTGATTAAGGCTCCTCACATCCTAATCACTTGTTAATTCACTAATCATGATTAGTAAGCCTTAATCAAGATTAAAAAACCTTAATCTACTTTTTGCTTTTAGTCCCACATGCACCAAGATGCAATTTTTCCTCAAAGGAAAAACTATAAAAATAACTAACCACATACACATTATCGATTTTTCACACATGGCAAAATTGGACAACGAGAATCTATTATGTTCAAAACAAAATGTTAGTCAAGCACAGAATCCATTTCTAGTCATCATGGGTATAATTGATTAAAATTGATAAATTATGTTAAGGAGGTGTTATTATATCTTTATGATCCTCAGACTTTAATGAAATTCCATATGACCTAAAATTTTAGATTAAATATTTAAAAATGGTAAAAAGGTTATTAAGCGAGACGGCTCACCGGGCGGCTCAGAGCTACTCGATGAGTTGATGAAAATGATGATTCTAAGACTTTTTATCCCACATAAGTTATCATTTCTCACGATTCAAGCTCATGATTGGTCAAGCCATTTCATAATGAAGAACTCACCAAATAAGTTATCTTAGTAAGGAGAAATTTTCTTGCCGTGAAGAAGGATCTTGGTACATGGTGAAAGGGTTTGGAAAATTTGATTACCTCGAGTGAGTCACAATAAAGAATAGAGGTGAACCTCACAATGGAGAAAATCTCGGTTGATCGAGAAAACAACTATGAAGTTCAAAGTGATTTTATTGGGTCATCAAAGCCTTAGTCATCCGGAACTACGCATGCTTAGACAACAAAGTATCCACATCGGGTGGTGAATGGTGAGTTAGCTTGATGTAGGCTCACTGGTGATGTCTGAGTCAGAATGCATGCATGGAACTGGAGAGGAGCTCAAAGAACTCATAGATGTAATGAGTTGAGTGAAGGAAGACTTTGAAGCTCAATGGCTCAAGTGGTCAAGCCATGGTATGGGTAGCTTGGCTCATGTTCAAGCAGGTTGTAGATCAAGTCTCTCAGTCTTTGTTGAGTTAGTTGGGTTCCAAGATTTAAAAGTTATAAATTCATTCGATCTCAAAGGTATACAAGAAAAATTGGTTCGTGCAAATGACAAAGGCCATGTCCGATTGGTGGGAGATCACTATCTAGGTCGGGGCCACATACTGAGGAGTTTACTCGAGTTGATTGAGTTAAGACAAGGCTAGGGATAGCTAGGTGGAAGACCTCAGAGCTCATGGGAATATAAGGAGGTTAGGCCCACTAGGATAAAATGTCAAGAAAATCTCTTTCCCTAAAACCCATGAAATGTTAGCATAGGACTAGATATCCATTTTATTGCACTAGGAGTAATACAACACTTAGTTTAGGAAGAGGAAGTCGGCCTTCTCCAGAGGTTCACCTCGAGCCCAAGTCCCACAGATTGAGAGGTGATCCCATATGTCCCAATCACACCAAACATCCTATTCACATTCTAGCCATTCGGGTGCGGTGACCTAGCGACAATGAATACCTTTAAACTTTACATCATGCGTTGAATTGCATATCATATAAGAAATATGATTAAGAGGCCAACTTCCAATATGGCCTTGTATCCATTGTTGGAGAGATCCTCTCACCATTTGTAAAGTATCAACAAACCATAATTTGATTGCTCTTAGATATATTTACGACTATGTTAGTTAGCAATTCATACTAAGTAGGAATGATTTAGCTAAGATTGATTGATATCATGTTATTTTTTTTAAGTGTTCCATTAAGATTTAATCATTGATGTTACTATTCTTAATTACTAGCTTTGTTAATAGACTATGTGGTGTTAGTCTAGCTATGAAGCTTTCTAGAAAATTTTATTAGTTATCATTTGGCATGCCAAATGTAAACACCTAAATTTATGAAGAAAAATTAGTAGAATGAAGGATGCCCCCTCGAGTGTCGATGGGGTAATAGAAGAAGTCAAGTGACGATCAAAATTATGATCGAAATGGATAGAAGAAAAAGTGTAGGATAGGGATAAACATGATTATTTATTACCCTGGGTGTTTTGGAAGAAAAATTAATAGTGATGATAAATGATAGTGGAGATTTTAGGAATATATCTTTGCATCCAATCTTCAATAAACAACTTTGTTTCATCATGTTGCCCATGTGATCTACATCATCGACCCTTATTAAAATAAACAAAAGTGTAAAATAACATGAAAAGTTATATTAATAACATTTGTTCATTGCTAAAAATGTGTAACTCCATGCAACATACATAATGAAATGCAATACAAGAAAGTAAACCAGCTAACCTAACAGAAAAACAAGTACAATTACATCATGTTTTTGTTATCAAGCTTCTGAATGTTCATGTTGTAATGATAAGGGTTAAAAATGGTACCCCAAGAAAGGATACATGCAATGGGAAATAATGGAGGACACAAGTAGTCCCATGGAAAGTACTCATGTCTAAGACACGAGTCTCTGCAACTCAGCATTTGCAGCGATCTTGACATAGTAAGCAAATTGGATTTGTTAATGGAGGTAGATCACAATGATCAAGTAAGTCCTTTGAGACAAGAACAAACAAGAACCTAAGAAATCTTATTGTGTAGGAAAATTTTCAATGTTCTAGGAAAATGCATTTGATATAAGATTCAACGTGTGCATGTCGTTCACCAATTTTGAAAAAATGAATTTTTGTAATTTTTAATGATTTTTACCAATTTTTGGATTTTGAAAAATATTATATTGTTTTGATTTTTTGAATTTTATAGAAGGATATTTTATTAAAGAAATGACGAAGTCATGGGACATCGCCAAACGATGTTGGAAGGAAAAAATATGCCCCAAGTAGCAGAAAGGGTTATTGGGAAGCAAAAGCATGCCCCAACGTAGCGAAAATGGATGAAAAATAATTATTTATCAAAAATAAATATCGCGGTGAGTGTTAAAAGAATTTAGAAGAAACAAAATGGTCGAGGGCATTTTGGGAGCAAGAGACATAATGTGGGGGTAAAAAAGCGAGTATATAAACCACGCCACGGGGGGTAAAAACCATCGCAACTAGTTCATTTGTTACCCATTTTTACCATTGTTACTGTTGAATTTTATCTGACCTACAAGAGAAATGACAAGGGTGTAGAACCAGAAACACCATGTGGATCACATTCGAGACTACTTGAGAATTCTAGTGTATGTTCTATAGGTACATAAATTTAAAATTTTCACCTTTTTCATTTTATAGTGCATTAATTAGCGTTTAAATGCATTTATTAGGGTTAAAAAGACATGAAAATGCTAGCACGAATCTTCGAGCATGTCGATGTTTACAAGAACACGCTGGTGTTTATGACACACAAAGCGCATCTGTCTTAATGCTATAGAAGGCACAATCATGTGAAAATTTCACAAAGGCATATACACTTTGCACGTAGGCGTGAAGAACGGCACGCCTTATTTGGTACTAAACACAGGTTGGGTGGAAAATAGGGCGTGCTTACACAACCTTGTGGGCACTAATGCGTAGAAGGGGCGCTTGTGTTTTGAAGGCATTGGCATTATATGGGGTGCCACGACATGGAGGGGATAGTTAGATGGTCCCTTAAAAGCTCTTTAGAAAAACTTAGATGATAGAATAGATGAGTTAGATGATGAAAATAGAAAAATAAGATGTTGAACATGTGTTGTGTCGATTTTACTGATTATGTTACCTCTATTGGCTATGTGAGAGTGGCATGGGTGGCTTTGGGCCTATGAGGTAACTTAAAGGTGATGTGACCAAATTTTTTTGAGATTACACTGGAGGTGACCGAGTTTATCACATGTGGCCCACATGCCACATATTACCTTAGATCAAAGCTTTGATCATAGCCATAGTTGAGAGATGGCACGGTGAGATTCGAAGTTTCACCTTGACCTACAAAATGAGCATCACTTTGGATGATATGCGGCGGATTACTGTAAGTTCCTATCCAGTCGGTGATCACTTATGATTGTCGTCAAGACTATAGTTGGAAGAGCATAGTGAGATATTTAGAGTGGTAGAGATACCTCGCTTGAGATATGTCTATTGATGTTACAGGTGTATGTCAAATCACTAGATGAGATGGGTTCCCATATTTACGATAGCTCTTTTCGGTAGAATATTTCGACTTAAAATACATGTGCTTAGTTTCCTTTAGGCCTCATTGGAGTGATACACGGCCTTATTCGAGGAGAGGTGTATTGGTGGGGGCAATGTATATTAGCACATGTATACTCAAATCTTCACTTGATATCCTATCGCGGTCGAAGACTATGGGTCCTGCTACTTTACTATAGATATGGGCATGGGACCATATCACCATAGGATGCCCCATAGGAGCATTGTGAGCTCAAGTTTTAGGTGGCTGTCTATCATGGGTTGGGTTCCAGATGGAGATGATATTCACGATCATATGGGAGACACACCTTATTACAGGTGGGCTCTAGATGAGTTACATCCTCATATGATTACATGGCAGCCATATAGGTTATATCGGTGACCTCGGTTGAGTTGAGTACCGCAACAGTGGATCACTTTATTCTTGGGAGTAGGAGCTATATCCTTGAGTGGTATAGAGTGGACGGGTCTAGTGGCTTTCGGCCTCATTTAGGGATTCTCGGTGATGAGATTTGTATGCACGTAGATTGAGATAAACCTTTCATATGGGGCCATGGATTAGGCTAGGACAAGATCACACAATTTTTATACAAGTGGTCTCATAGCCTTGGGTGCAGCAAGTATAGATTGTAGATCTAGGGAGTACTCAAGGTTATCATGGATGGAATGTTATAGTTCTACACCGTGATTAATGATACCACGGGTAGTCTTGGATGTAGCAATGCAAGGGTTATAAGGTCTAGATCCTAGGACACATTCTTAGGAAGATACACGGTAGGTCTATAGGTAGGGCTACAAGTAGGGCCACATGTACAAAGACACTTAGCTCAATACAAGGTACTAGTGCAACACTAGGTAGTGGTTCAGACCACAATCTTGGTATCATGGATGCCCCTTCAAGTTCCATTATGGGTGTCATTATAGGAACCTCCATCACCCCCTCCCGTGATTGACCACGTAGTCCACTAGGAGGTGGAGGAGATGACGGAGGTGGAGAGTAGATAGAGGAGGATATACATGGTGGTGAGCAGGTGGCTACCTTGCAGCAGTAGTTACAATAGGTTTTAGGCCTACAACTTCAGGAGACAACTAAGAGATATCATATTTCCTTAGAGAGGGATCAGATTACTAAAAAGTGAGATCAACTCAAGTCGGAGAGAGATCAACTTAGGAAAGATCGGGATTAGGTGATTGCAGAGAGGGTAAAACTGTAGACTGAGAGAGAACATACCTTATTAGACAGATCCCTACTACAGGAAGAGCTAGCTAGTGTGAGAGTGGAGCGTGATACGCTTTATCAGGAAGGTACCTCTTAAGGAGTACAGTTTTTGATTGGTTAGAATACTTCCCTAGCAGGAGATGCTACTTATTACGGGATGTAATATCATATGGTCATTCCAAACTTAGTAGAGAGCTCCAAACTATAGTCAAATAACTGGTAGTTTGTCATGATCTAGATCATATAGGCCATCACAATCGGTGTGATCGGTATAGGTTCCTTGAGCACGGTAGGCCTCGAGTAGCATGGTTCAACATAGCATGGTGTAGTGCCTTCCATGCGTTCATCTCAACAGATGCCCCCACTTGGCGGTAGACTGGACTAAGAAGTCCCAGAGAGGGTGAGAGTCATGGTTGACTCTCTTATTTATGTATTAGATGTATATTTTTGGTGTATCGCCTCAATATGAAGGCATACTTTTGTACAAATGTATATGTACTATTTTTACTATGCCTCGTGATGAAGGCATATTTTTGACCCATGCCCATGATGCATTTTGTATCTGATATGTATCGAGACACATTGATTTTGTACATAAAAATTTTATACTTATGGATATTATGATGATTGATGGATTATTGATGTACCGCATTTTGTTTATGAGATAGCATGTTTAATCCACATTTTTACTATGGTCTATGTTTGAGGGGGCATAGAAGGTGGTCCCTCTTTCCCCTCTTGGTGATATTATATGATGTTAACTTATCATACATGTTTAATTTTCATGTTCATGATTATGTAGCTTAGCCTTTATTGATATATTATGTATAGGTGTGATGATAAATGATGAGATGACAACAAACTATACAAGCAAACAATAAGCACAAATTAATCAACTCTAACCAAAGCAATACAACTATCTACAAGCATGCAAGATAAAAGGCACTCAATGTAATGTTTAACAGATTTAAAGAACACTCAATCTAAATAAGCAAATGAATCCAACTTAACTTACACAAGATGAAAAAGTAATGCAACTAAAACCATACAAACCAACAACTAAAGTAAGCAAACTACTACTTTGTTTTTGTGGAACATATTAGTATTTTTTTCGTTGTTTTGGGTATTATCTTGAAACAATGTTCTATTGTTTTCTAGTTTTCTATTAAGTGTATTTGAATGTTTTTATTTTCTCAAATAACATATCTGTATGTTTTGGGATTTTCAAAAAGTTATATGAATTTTTTTATGTTTTCTAAGAAATTTTCTGAAGCGAACATGTGAGGAACGAAAAATTGTGGATGCCCCCAGCGTTAGATGGGATGTACAAGGGAATAATGCCACATGTTATGTGTAATAATTGAAGATGTGAAGTTTCCCCAACGTGAGATGGGAATACTTCAAATTCAAACTCTTTGCATTCAAAAATAGGATCATTCGGATCAGGGAAAAGAGGGATATGCTCACAAGGGACTCGAGAAAAAGGGAAAAAAATAGCTTAGGACAAAGTTATCATACTCCTAGACCTGAAATTCTTGTGAACAATGGACCCTCCAATGGTGCCAGAAACTGATTTTCACCAAAGGAATTTTCCAAAGTGCCACCATTGTGTGGTTTTCACTATTGGACACACTGTTTATTTCTCTTTTTCTTTTTCTATTTTTATACTTTTTGTTGTTTTATGATATTTTAGGGACCCACTTTGAGCATAGAAATGCTTAAGATGCATCACATTCATGGATTCTCGAAGCTCCCGACCATCTATGTAGGAAATCTTATTATGCACACGAACTAAACTTGAAAACCACGACATACGGCCCTAGCCAATTAGGCTCAAATTTTCCCTTCTTTTCTCGGTCCTTTGTGGTGTTGAATTGATTTTATTTTAACACCAAGTCTCCTACCTCAAATTGACAAGGTATCACTCTTTTGTTGTATCTTTTCCACACTCGATCCTAATAAAATTTAAGGTGATTGAGGGCATGAAGTCGTTTCTCATCTAATATCTCTAACTCTAACATTCGAGCTACTCTGTAGTCCTCTTCTTCATTTAGGTAATCTCTGAGCTCGATACATAAAGAGGGGATCTCTATCTCTAGAGGTAGCATGGCTTATGTGTCGAATACTAAGGATTATGGAGTGGCACCTGTGAGAGTATGGATAGATGTTCTGAATTCCCAAAGGGCATGGTGAATCTATAAATTCCGATTCGACTAATTGTATTCACCATCTTCTCTATAATATGGATGAGGGTTTTATTGGAAGGTTCAGCTTGCCCATTACCTTGAGGGTAATAGGGGTTGAAAAATTGAGAGAGATTTGAAAACATTTGTATAACACTTTCACATTTTTTAAAAGGTCTTACCATTGTCAATTATAATGGAAGAGGGGATATCGTATCGGCATATTATGTGGTTCATTATAAACTTAGATATCTGGGCACCTTCAACATAGGTAAGAGGAATAGCCTCTACCCATTTTGTGAAGTATTTAGTAGCAGTGATAATGAATTTGTGGCCATCTGAGGATATAGGATTAATCTTACCTATAATATCGAGACACCGCTTTGAGAACGGCGAGGTGTTGCGATATGTTGTTAGGATTGTGCCAAGCGCATGTATAAAATTGTCATACTTTTGACAATCCAAGCATTTCTTCACATGTTTACAGAAATCATTTTCCATGGTAGGCCAATAGTAGCCTACTATGAGTATTTTATTTTCCAAGATAGGCCTATTAGTATGAGCCCCACAGATGCCTTCGTGTCTGAAGACTAGAATGGATTAGTCGAGTTTAAACAAGGTAACAGATTACCGTCATAGCCTTGGAAAAATAGACTTCCCCAAGTAGGGTATAATAGGCTATACGCTAGATGAGGTTTTGTTTATTGGTATGGGAAATGTTTGTGGGAAAGGTTCCATCATGAAGGTAATTAAATATGTCACAATACCATGGGGAAAAGGGACCAACTTCACATACCAAATAGGATTTTGGTATGTCATATGCTGGTGTTTGTAGATGCTCAATAAAGAATGACATGTTGTTTTTCCCGAGTGTGATTCTCAACATGGACCCTATTGTGGTCATAGGATCCAATGCCCTATTTTTGCTCTTTGTATTTTTTCAAATGTTATCTACTCAAAGAAATCCTTCAAAGAATCAACCTTTCTTTTGTAAAGAACAAGTTTCTCATCTTTAACTTTATATTCATTTGTCACTTGTTTCATAATATCATGGAATCACTGATTAAATTTACTTGTCTAATATCCCACTTAATAGTTATCTTCATCCCTATAATAAGGGACTCATACTCTACTATGTTATTTGTGCATGGGAACCCAAGTTATAATTGCTTAGGGATCAAGTCTCTTGTAGGAGTGATCACCACAACTCGACACCTAAACCATGAAAGGTAAAGTATCCATCAAATTATAGTTACCATACAATAGATTCCTTGAGGTACATCGTAGATGCGTCAGGTAGTTTAATACTTAAAGGTTTAGTACTTGGTAGTAGAGCTTCATCTAGTTGATCTAATAGAACCTATCCTTTCACTAATTTCGGTGTACATACTCAATGTCAAACTCATTGAGTAAGATGATCCAATTATCCATCTTTCCTGTGAGTGTGGGCTTTGGCAATAATTATTTTAAGGGATATTTTAGTCACTTTTACCTACTCCCTTTTAAACCCCATGCATGTCAACACATCACCCAAGCTCGATAGGTTGCTCACATGAGGCACGCGAAGCCTCCGAGCCCCTTTTTTATGTGAGCCTTGTAAGAATTGTCACCATTACTAGGGAATATTGCGAAACGGGAATACATACATTAATTCCAACATAGAGGTAAAGAAACTAGATCTAAGCACATATGCACCATAATATGAACGTAATCATTATAACAACACAGAGAAATTAGATCTAAATCATGAGAAATATGAAGAATACAAGGGTTTGGACCCATAAACATATATATTTAGAATAATCCACCTCATATATTGATTCATAATTGTTTATAGTAACCAGATTACATCAAAAGGGTCATAGCAAATTGAATACACCAAGAACTAGCATCCTAACCCTACAAAATGCTTCTACTAGAATATTTCTAGCCATGATCTCCCTTTTGCATCTAAAGTCTCTCTTACATCGTATCACATCTTCTTCTCATCCCTCTTTACCCATATTCATCCATCCCCTACTTCAGATCCAAAT
Source organism: Taxus wallichiana var. yunnanensis (assembly GCA_018340775.1). Classification (NCBI taxonomy): domain Eukaryota; kingdom Viridiplantae; phylum Streptophyta; class Pinopsida; order Cupressales; family Taxaceae; genus Taxus; species Taxus wallichiana. The sequence goes on along the minus strand of CM031234.1, from coordinate 447,828,123 downwards.
GCATTCTTAAATAGAGTGAGGGATCTCCTTTACCATCTTAGCATAACTGAAGAAAACTATATGCCAAATTTCATCATACCCTACCATACTCGAGTACTCTAAACATGCAAGTGTCATCTTTTCCATAACTAACTCTACTTTATAGTTATTCGACACAATTATTATATTCGGAATATTATTTCCTTAGGCTAAAATTCTCCATGTTCTAACCTTATCCACTATCATGCCTATCCACATCCTCATGTGTTTTCCATGCAACACCATAACCCAAAATGTGGCTAAGTCTCAAACCCATTTCTGCTCTCACGCACAAACCTAGTTATCCATGTGTGCTCTTCCTCATGCACCTTCTTCCTACATTGTCTTCCACGCACATGTTGTCCATCCTTGGGAATAATTTTATCTCCAAAAATAATAAGGAATGGAAAAATAAAATGACTTGTATTTGGCTTATGCCAAAGAAAAAAATTACTACTATTACACAAGGATTGGGAAATTTGTATTCAAGGATGCTTCAATCTCATTCCAAGCATCCACCTCACTCTGTGTATGTTTAAATAAATCCCCTATCAGCACATTGACCTCATCGAATGTCAGTTCTTCACCCTTAGCCTTCAATGTGTCAACAATATTTTCCATTTATTACTAAGGTCGGTTAGTGTGTCCATCCTATGTGTCACCTGGGGATATAATTCCTTGACTTTACTCTTAATAGAGGTCCTTAAAATTTCAATTTCCTTGGATTTATTCTCAACCTCTACCAAGATCTTGTCACGTTCCACCCGATTTCCTCTGTTCTTGGCCTAGAACTCCTTCAAATCTACCTCATGTGTAATAACCAACACACTTGCCACCTTATCTCTGTCTTCACATTTGTCATAGACAACTTCGGCCATATGAGTCATGGTTTTCACTGAAGCAAGAAAATTTGTGTACCAAGTTATGGTATCCTCGATTTATAATATCTCTTGCTCTTTCTACCACTCCATGACTTCTTCCACCAACTCCAAAGATACAAGTGGTTGCTTCAGCTTCATGATGATGCACGTCAAATCCTCTAGGTAGTGGAAGGTTGACTCATACTTCTGTGCGGGGGCTAAATCTGGGTGTGCTAAAATAATGGAGTTTGAGATATTCTCCACTTTCTTGTAGGCTTCGTGCACCTTCCCCTTCTCTTCTCTCAACTTAGTCCTCAACTACACAATTATAGACTCTTTTCCCTTTATCTCCTTGTCCCTCTCTATAATCTCCTTATTCTTTTCCTCCAATTCCTTCTCCAATGATTTAATCATGTTATTCCTCCCGAATAACCTTGCTTCAACCTCCACCAACACCTTGTTCAGCACATTACATGCCTTCTCATCAGTTAGTTGTTGAGAATCCACAATAGGATTTACCTTCGTGGAGCTCGGTGTGTCTAGCAATGCACCTACATTGACTTTAAATTCTAGCTCATCAACATGGGACTCAAAAGCCCATGAAAACATCTTCCTTGTGCATGGGTACACACCATCTATATATTACCAACAAAAGAGGCGGTCTATAGGCACTACGCTCTAGAAACGCACACGTAGGACCTTGTTTGGATCAGCATCATAAGTCATTATGGGTCCTTGTGATGTCGGTGCACCCTTAAGGAAGCTGGTTGGTAAAATTCTCTCCCCGCCTATGCTTCCATACTTCTCTTTCTCCATTTATCCCATGTTACACTCCACCTCATGTTCTACTAAGTCCTTGATGATACCCGCCACCTCCTTCTCCACCGTGTCCTCTAATTATTCACTAGATAGGTACGGGGTCTCCTACACCTTTGTCCCCACTTCTTATTCACTCCTTTCTCCTTCTCAAGCATCCTCTATAGATTCATTCCACTCTTCATCAAATTCATTTACATTATACATAGGGGGTTCTTCTTTGACTTGTGCTCCTCATCCTCCTCTCCGCCTTATAACCCTTCATGCTCTTCGTTCTCTCGAGTCCGAACTCTGCACTACCCTATGTTTCTTCTTCACTAGAGACTACTGCTTCCTTCACCGGGACTTTTCCTTTACTGGGTATTTCTTCCTATGAGTATAAGTGCTCTTGCCCGCACCTGAATATTTTCCCCGTGGTCCAAAGCACATGCGCACTTAATACCCTACTTTCTAGAGTTTCCTCCATATCTCTCTTCTTTTTCACTATCTTCTTCCTTCGATAGGTTCTTTAGGGATGGAGACATCATCCTCAACATATGCACCTTTCTCAAACTTAGGCCTTAGTTTTATGTACACCCTTATTTATTTTTTGCCTGTAAGTGGTAATGTTACGGGCCTTAGCATATGTATGTCATGAGATACATACTTCTACACATATGCTCACTTCTAAGGATATACAAGTTTCCTACACAGCGCATGGTGCTCCTAATCTACTTCACTTAGATCAAACCTCAGTTTCTTATCCTCCTTAAACTTGTTAACCATGCTCAAAATACTGCGTTGTGAAGGAAAAAGGTAATCTACACCATGGGCTCTTGGTGCCATCAGTCACTGTGAACCTACCAATGCAGAACTACTAGTATACTGTAAATTCAACCTCATCCTTCACCAACGCTAGGAATTTCTCTTGAATCCTCCACACTATTCCAAATGTATTACACATCCACTCGTACACTTATCCAAGTGCGCCTTGTATGTAGGTTTCATACTTTCACAAGTATACACTTCAAAACTCTTAGGCTGGGGGTTCATCAAGGTACTCTAAATGTTATTATTCTGCCCATTAGGCACTCTAATCTCTGAAAACACAATGGTAAGAAGAATATTACCATACATAATTTTATCTCCATCTTGTGTGGAATCAATGATATCCTCTATAATGAAGGTCGAGATGTCGTAGATGGTCCCTCTGAAAATTTCCTACAAATCTTCAACCATATCTTGTTCACTTGTGTCCATCGTTCTTGTTCATTCAACTTGGTGAATAGGCACACGGCCATCTTTATGATTGGGTCCTTGATCATGGAAATTTCAAAGCCTTGCCTACCCTTATTTTATTCAAATGCCTTAGTTGTTTCCTTGACATCCTCATTGTTGCCCAAGTCATCATCTAGTGACTCTCCTATACAGATAAGTCCAGTGTACTTGGAGATCAACTATGTATTTATGTGCATCCTTCTTCCTACGAAGTAAAATTAATCTTCATGCACATGTGACATAATCCATTGGTATAATCTCTTAGGCTTGCCAAAAATGGAAACTCGTAGAGTTACAAAATCCAAGCTTTCTCTAATATCCTCTTTATAGATTCATCATACACTGGTCTTTCATCTTCTGTTCTTTATCCTATAAGGTGAACAAGCTCCAATGTCATCTCTTTCTTAGTTGTATCTTTCCTATGGTTATAATCACTTATAACCATTTTACACATGTGAGATACCCAATCCATCCCTAATAATACCCCATCTAGGTATTGCATCTCCATATATCATTCTTCGTTGAAACTTTTCAACACGATTGGTTTTCCTTGCCCTTCCTCTTGGGTGAAACATTTGATCCTTTCCTAGTGACATTTTTCTCTTTCTTGCTGCTCAATCCCTTAGCTCTAATCCTGTCAATCTCTTGTAAATTCTTCAAACTCATGCCCTAGTTTCTCAAACCCTAACCTAGAACCCATTTCTTCTACAAGACAAATTTTAAAACCCGTAGAAATCCTTCTTAACAACCACTTTTGTGCACACTCATGTACTGTTCCAATCTTCAAATCTTTGACTTTGCATATGATTTTTTCAAATTTCATACAATGATACCCTAGTTCACAAGAGCTCTTCCACAAGTAACGCAAGGTGAAAATAACTTACCCGACTCCCTATTTATAGTTTACCACTTTTATCGCATTTATTTCCATGCCACCTACCATTGTACTTCATCATTAAATTCATTTTTTCAGTGTGTTCCTCCCACATGTTTTTTCTAGTGTGTTTCATTCGTGTGCCCACTCACGCATAGCCTTTGCAACCTTCTAGTGCACAAAACTACATCAACCATTGACTCCCTTACTTGCACTCCCAAAGACCTTTGAAGTACATCTACCTCTCGTGTCTTATACAAATTATTTCTTCCTTCCGTTTCCTACCTCATGTTTCTCTACACATTCATCATTGTACGTGGATTTCATAAAAGTATTTCTTGACACCATTTTATCTCGAGCTAATATCACCTTTGCTACCCATTTTCCTTTGATACCACGCACTTTTGTTTTTCTCTCCTAGCCACCAAAAACATTGCTCTAATTGGGTACCTCTTACTATGCTCTCCACCCCACACTAAAACTATGTGTAGTCCTCTGCACATGAAACCTCTTTAGAAAGTAATTGGCTACTAGCACGCAAACATGTAACACAACACAAGACTAAAAAGACAAATCATATCGATGATGAAAGGAAACACATATAAAGGAAATGCATTAAATGGAAACCTAAGATAAATGGAAACACTACCTTATTACAAACACCAAGAAGACTTATTTATAGTAGGGCTTCAACCTACTCCCGTTAAAGAAATCAGGAAACCGTGTGCCATCCAAAGCTTCTAACTGGAAAGCACCTGAGTCAAGTATATAGTTCATAACATACGGTCCCAACCAATGCACTTGGAACTTCCTAGGGTGGTGCAAAGACTTGGAATCATACACTTTCCAACCTCCAGCTTCTTATTTTTAATGTGTCGATCATGTCAAGCCTTTTGTCTTTCTTTCTCTGTCTTCTAGCTCGATCGAGCTATGGTGCACCTCTCATCCAACTGCATCAGTTTTTCTATATGCTCTGAAATTGATTTCTCATTAACCAATCCTCTACCATGCGTAATACGTAGGGATGATAACATAAATTCAACCGGTAAAAATCCTTGGTGCCAAACACCAATGGAAAGCGTGTTGTTTTGTTTAGTCTCTTGTAGGTTGTTCTATAAGACCAAAGAAAATAGATAATTTATCATCCCAATCCTTCCTTCCAACATCACAGAGCTTCATCAATGTGTGGCTTAATCTTGTTGAAATCTTCAGCAATTTCATTAGCTTGTGGGTGATAGGGTGTAGTTTTATGATGGGCTACCATAAATTCCACCAATAATATCCTAACAATCTCATTCAAGAAATGAGTACCCATATCACTTGTTAAACTTAATAGACACCCATACCTTCTTATGATATTCTCACAAAGGAACCTTATTTCAAAGTAGTTGCGGTCAATCCTTCGTAGGTGTTTCTTCCTCCCACCATGTAAGATAGTCTATACAAGTAATGATATAACATGATCCCGTCCTATACGCCGAGGGGCAAAAAAATCCCAAAAAATCAATTTCCCATTTTTAAAAAGTTTTTGCACTTGCTATAGTCCTCAACAGAATTTCATCTCTATGCCCAAGCTTTCTAAGGTGTTGGTAATGATCATAGCCCCTAGCATATTCTTGAAAATCCTTATGCAATGTATCCCACCACAAACCAGCCATCAAAATCTTGTGTGTGGTGACTTGACCTATATAATTTCCACCAGAAATCCCTCCATGAGATTCTTCCATAATACTCACACACTCATGCTCTAGTACACACTGGCGTAAAATCTCATCCTGGCCAAGTTTTTATAGATCTCCACCAATCAACATATAAGGCGCGGCATGAATGGCAAGTTGTTTCCTTTCTATACTCTTCATTTTGTTAGGTGCCACACATGTTTGTAAAAAGATATAAATATCCTCCAAATCTATGGGTGCGTATTATAATCTGAAAAATTGTGCATCCAACATTGTGTATTCAATGTTATGCACATCCTCACCTAAATTAATTCTAGAAATATGGTCAAGTTCTAAATTTCACTTTCTTGGTTTGATTACCATCGAAAAGTCAAATTCCTGAAATAACAAGATCCACCGGCATATGCGCCCTTGAAAAATAGGCTTGTTTACCAAATACTTAAGTTCCATGTGATCTATGTAAAATATAAATGCGGTATCTAATAAATATCTGCGTAAACTTATGCAATGCATAAATCATAGACAACACTTTGCGCTCCATTGTTGTGTAATTCTACTCATCTGGAATTAACTTTCTACTTGTAAAACATAAAGGGTGATCAACAAAACCTCTTCTAATATTTGCTAACACTACTTCAATTTCCATACCTGATGCATCCACATGCACATGAAAGGGCTTTTCCTAAGAGGAAAATGCAAAATGGGCACAATAGTAAGCTTCTCCTTCAATGTATCAAAATCCACTTGTTGTGCCTTATCCCAGTGAAATCTTCCTTTGTGCCTCAATAGTTCTTCTAAGGGCATGGAAATCTTGGCATAACCTTTGATGAATTTTTTGTAGTAACCCGTATGCCCCAAAAATCTACGCACTGCACTTTGATTGGTAGCTCCTCCAAACCCAAAATAACAACAACTTTGGCAAGGTCTACCAATAAGCCTTCCTTGCAAATAATATGACCTAGCAATGTGCCAAAAGGAGTAGCAAAGACACATTTCTTAATGTTTAGAGAGATACTTAACTTTCTACATCTTTCAAACATCAATCTCAAGTTGTTGCAATGATCTTTTACTAATCCATACATTGTCCAATCATCCAGGTAGACTTGTAGAAACTTATGAATAAAGTCTTGGAATGTTTGTACCACAATGCACAAAAATATAGCAGGCACATTCTTAAGCCCAAATGGCATAACCGTATAAGCAAAAATTCCTCATTCAATGGTAAAAGTATTCTTATCCTGGTATTCTTTTGTAATCCTTACCTAGTGATACCCTGAGAATCCATCTGTAAAAGAGTAGATCTCACACCCTGCTACACCTTATAAGATTTCCTTAGTAAAAGGTGTTAGAAAAGAACTATCGCACATGCATTGTTCAAGTCTCTCTATTCTACACAGATCTGTATCCTTCCATATTTATTGATACTAATCACCATTGGGCTAACCAATTCAGATTATTTAATGGATTCAATGATCCCATATTCCAAAAAATTTTCAATCTCTTCTCTTACCTTTACACGCAAATTAGGATTCACGTGATGAGGCCTCTTCCTAATCAAAGCGTACCTTCCTTTAATTTAATCTGCATCTCTCTCAATGAGTGATGAACTCCTTTCAATTCATGGTATCTACGTGGGAACAAATATTGGAAGTCACACAACAACTCAATTATCTTTGAGACCTCTTGTTCTATCCAATAATCACCAATGATTTTTTCTTTCAGTTTTTCTTACGTACCAATGTTTACTTTGACTCTTTATCTTTAACGCCTCATGGTATACGTGAGCCTTCTCATCTACACTATCTAATATGTTGCGCGTGCCCTCTTCTCCGTATGATCAACATCAAGGTTCTCTATTTCTTCATCTTCTATCAGGTACACCATTTTTCCTTTCTCTTTTTCTAGGCAAGCATGCTCAAACTATACTTCATCTATTTATTCTCCTTCCTCAAAACTCACCTCCAAATCAGGTTCCCCTAGAAAATATAGGATGAGGTCCTCAGCTTTGGCACTATCTCCTAGAGTAAGGCACTTGACTACCTACAAAGCCTCATTCACTGATGGTTTAGAAGATAGATACTTAAAAGTTTGAATAATACTGCTATCAACTCTTGCTAATTTATCGTCTGATGACGTAACTCCGAATGGACATACCAAGTGTGTGCACAACCCTACAAAGTAGAATAGAAATTATACACCCAGAGTGAAGGGGGTAAAGCTTTCGTGTCTTCTTGTTAGGAATTAGTGAACAAATATGCATAAAAAATCCTCAAATCATAGCAAGTAGGAAACTATATAGCAAAATTATACTTGCAAAAATATAACAACATAAATAAATAATGCACAAAAGAAGACAAAACAAGATTTAATTTAGTTCACCTAATGTGGGATACGTCCACAAAGAACTTGCTTAGATTTTATCATCAACAAGAATAAAATAACTCTCACATTCTTCTCTCGGTTATGAACTCACAACAGAATTCCAAATATGCTAAACCACATCTAAACCACAATTGATACCTCAATTGCTCAACCTTGATCACTTTTGATCACCTCTTGATCACTAAGACTCAAGACCTCTTGAACACTCAAAATATCTTCAAGATACCCTAACACCTCTATTTATAGGATTATAATCCTTTTAAGAAGTCCTAAAGCCAACCCTAGAAGTTTAAAATTCATAATCTTTCATTTTCCCACGGATGAAAAAAATATCACGAAGTTGATAAGCCAATTAATAGCAACTTAGTAGTAGCGTCATAGCAGAGACAATGTAGAATTCTCTTGAAGTCTCTAAACATAATCTGTTTAAAATCCAACACTTCAATACTAATTCTAGAAGACCAAAAATAGGCTCCACACCCCAACAATCTCCCACTTGGAGATTGTTTCCACTGAGAAAATTTCTCAACCCTTCATTATCAACCATGAAGGCTAATCAAAGTTGAACACAAGTTCAACTTATCCCTTATTACCACCTTGTTCATCATATCTATAGGATTCTAACTGGTATGAATATTTTCTAGTTTCAACTTATCTTCTTCCAAATTTACCCTGATGAAATGATATCTCAAATTTGAATGTGCTTTGTCCTAGAGTGGAAAGTAGAGTTCTTCGTCAAATAAATAGTTCTCGACTATCATTTTGTAGACTCCCAAATTATTTCTTATGAACCAACTCATCAAGCTTGTTGTAGCTAAATAATCTCTTTACTTTCCTCTGTGGCGAACAACATACTCAGCCTTTATGGTTAACAATTCCACAACCTTTTGTAACTATGAAATCTAGCTCACCATTGTATCACAACCATAAATACATATCTGTCATGCTCCTCCTGCTGTCCAAATCTCCTGCCATGTTTGATCCACCAAAGCACAATGTTTCTCCCATGGTCCCTCTCAAATACCGAAGGATCCACTTCACTACCTATCAGTTCTCTCTACCTTGATCACTCATAAATTTTCTCATTGATCCCACTGCATAGGAAATGTTAGGCCTAGTGCATACCATAGCATACATCAAGTTACCAACCACTGATGAGTACAGTACCCTAGACATCTAGATTCTATCCTCCTCAATCTTGGGACTCTGCTCCTTTGATAATTTAAAGTGACCTGCCAAAGGAGTACCAACCGGTTTAGCATCCTGCATACTAAACCTCTCCAAGACCTTCTTTATGTACTCTTCTTGAGATAATACCAGCTTTCTCTCCTTCCTGTTTCAAGTTATTCTCATACCAAGGATTTTTTTGCTGCCCCCAAATCCTTCATAACAAAGGAGTCACCTAGCTTCTTCTTAAGTACCTTTATTTCTGCATGTTCTTCCCTTCAAACAAGCATATCATCCACATACAGGCACAAAATAATATAACTACCATCAAGAAAATTCTTGATGTACACACAATGGTCTGAGTGACACCTGGAGTAACCCTGCTCCTGCATAAAACTATCAAACTTCTTGTACCACTTGTCATGGATCTTGTTTCATGCCATACAAGCTCTTCTTCAATTTGCACACTAACCTATCCTTCCCTTTGACCTCATAACCCCCTATTCGCTACATATACAATTCCTCCTCCAACTCACCATGAAGGAATTCAGTCTTCACATCCAACTACTCTAAGTGCAGGTATTCTACTACTACTAAACCAAGAAAAGTCCTAATAGAAGTCATTTTAACAAGAGGATAAAAAAATTCATCAAAGTCTATACCTTTCTTCTGTGTAAATCCCTTAACCACCAACTGGGCCTTATATCTTTTCATGCCTCCATCTTCCTCTTTCATTTTTTACACCCACTTGTTCTACAATGCTCTCTTTATCTCAAGTAGTTACACTAGATCTCAAGTATGGTTCTCCATTAGATATCTATGCTCTTCATCAATGGCATGTTCCCACTTCTTCCTGGTATCTACCACTGCGCACTACTTCCTCAAAACACTCTAACTCTCCACTGTCAGTGAGCAATAAATAATTCAAAGATGGAGTAAATCATTCAAGTTCCCTTCTTACCCTAGAATACCTTCTCACCTTAGGAGTTTGGGGTTCCTGATGAGTAGGTTCCTGAACTGGTTGTGTCGAAACATGTTACACCTAAACCGGCCCCTTGGACACCTTTCCATCTATAATGTCCTCTAACACTATGTATTCTTTCTTTGATTCCTCTTTCTATTCCTGCAACTGATCTTTATACATGACTTTTTCATTAAATACAATATCTCTAGACCAAAATATTTTCTTTTCCTTAAGACTCCAAACAAATAAACCAAATTCATCCTCACCATATCCAACAAAGGTGTATTTCTCATACTTAGCCTCTAACTTGGTCCTATCATATTTATCAATGTGAACAAATACCTCACATCCAAATACTCTAAGAAATGAGTAATCAATTTTCTTACCAGACCAAGCCTCCTCAAGTATACCTCCATCCAAGGCCATAGAGGGTCCTCTGTTAATCAAATAAATAGTTGTGCTTACTGCTTCTACCCAAAACATGAGTGGAAGTCTTTCATGTAACATCATGCACCTAGCATGCTCCATGATTTTCCTATTCATCCTCCCTGACACTCCATTTTATTGTGGAGTCTTTGGAACCGTCCTTTGCCTATGGATCCCATTTACCAAATAGTAATCAAGAAATTCATTACTACAATACTCCCCTCCATTATCCAACCTTTGATACATTTCAACTTGAGACTTGTTTCATTCTCAACCAAGGCTTTGCTTCTTTTGAAAGTTTCAAACACATCATATTTATTTCTAATGTAATATACCCAAACTTTTCTAGTTGCATCATCAATGAAAGTGACATAATAACATGAACCACCAATAGAGTTTACATTAGCTAGCCCCATATATATGTATGCACTAACTTCAACTTACCCTCCTTCCTGGTAGGTCCAACCTTGAGGAATCTCACTCGCTTCTATTTCCCATAAACACAATCCTCACAAAATTCCAAATCTAACTCCTTTAATCCAAGAAACATGTCCTTTATAATCTTCATGCCCTTATGACTCATATGACCGATTCTTTAGTGCCACAAAGTTTCATCTCCATTTGCAGCAACTAAATTACAATAATCAACACCACCGTATAATACAAAGTACCAGTTTATTACCTTTTGCAACCACAAGAGCTCCTTGGTAACCTTATAAGAATCCACTATAAATTTGAATGTATAACCATCACTACCTATCTCGACCCATTGATATCAAGTTCTCCTCTACTTAGGCACATGCCTAACATCCTTAAGCATCCATGTGTTTCCATTCTACATTTTTACCCGAACACAACATTTCTCTACTATGTTTCATGGTTCATCATCACCAAGATATACGTGTCCAAAATATCCTTGAATAAAATAAGTAAAGTAATGTCTATGTGGGGTGGCATGGAAAGAAGCCCTGAATCTAACACCCAAGACTCAACAATATTATCTAAAGAAAGAATTAAGGCATCCTGAAAAACATCACCTGCTACCACATTTACCTCCTTAGTTTCCTCATTTTTTTCTTATCCTGAAGATCCCAGCAATATTTCTCAGCATGACCAACCTTCCCATAGTGCCAACATTCTAACTTTCTCTTGGAATTTGACATTCCATGATCATTCAACTTCCCATGGTTACCTTTCCATATGCTCTTTTGTCTCCCTCTACTCTCCACTGTCAAAATGTTTCCATAAGTAGAAGAATATCTAGTTATCTTCCTTCACATGTCCTCACTTAGGATCACACCTATTACATCCTCAAACATCATCTTTGAATTATTAGAGACTGAATTACTTACAACCATAACCAATTTTTCCCAGCTTATCTCGGCAAGGAGCAAAAATCAACCAATCCATGACCTCATCATCAAAGTCAATTTTCATCGTGTTTAACATACTCAAAACCATATTAAATTCATTCAAATGATCAACAACAGAACCATTCTCATACATCTTCATATTAAATAACTTTTTCATCAAAAATATTTTATTAGAGGCAGAGGGTTTTTCATATAACTTCCCCAACGCACTCATGATACCTTTCGTGGTCTTCTCTTGTAATATGTTGAAAGCAACCAAAGATGCAAGGAATAACCAAATTGTCCTGAGTACCTTTCTTTCCAACAACTCCCAATCCTCATCTAACATGGCTATAGGTTTATTTAAATTTTCCAGCCAAAGGGACATGGAAATCCTTCTAATACAAGTAACCCTCCATCTTCCACAAATCAAAGTTCTCGCCCATTAAACTTCTCAACCCTCAATCTTCCCTCATCTCCCATAGCTCCCACTTAAGCTAAAATTTCCTGTGATTTACCACTTCATTAAAAAACCACTAAATCTTTGATAACATTTGTTAGGAATTAGAGAACAAATATCTAAAAACAATTCCTCAAATCACAAAAGTAGTAGGAAACTATATAGTAGAATTATACTTGCAGAAATATAATAGCATAAATAAATAATGCACAAAAAAAAAGACAAGATTTAATGTGGTTCACCCAATGTGGGCTATGTCCACCAAGAACTTGCTCATAATTTATTATCAACAAGAGTAAAAAAATCTCAACGTCTTCTCTAAGTTATGAAATCATAACAAAATTCCAAAGATACTAAACCACGCTAAACCACAATTGATACCTCAATTTCTCAACTTTCATCACTCTTGATCACCTCTTGAACACTCAAGATATCTTCAAGATACCTTAACACCTCTATTTATAGGATTAAAATCCTTTTAATAAGTCCTAAAGCCAACCTAGAAGTTTGAAAGTCATAATCTTTCATCTTCCCATGGCTGAAAAACTATCACGATGTTGATAGCCAATTAACAAAGAACTTAACAACAATGTCACAACAAAAGACTGCAGAATGCTCCCAAGTCTCCAAATTTAACTGTTTGAACTCCAAAACTTTAATACTGATTCCGAAGACCAAAAATAGGATCCACACCCCAAAACTTCCGCTAAGGATTTCTCACATTCCTGAATGTGGTACAAGGCTGATTCCCTCCCATGATAGCCGCATTTCCTTGAAGGTGCATTGGTCCGTAGAAATCTAATAGAGAGCATGATTCTCACCTCATGCCACTCTATAATATTATCCCAATGATTCATCCACCAATGCATGGTTTTCCCATGTAAGGTATAAACAAGCATATTCCTCTATTCTACTTCACAGTCCACTCAACTTACATAGCGCCAGGAATACATCATGGTTTCATTCTCCCATGTAACTTGGTAATTTTCTTCCTCCTATACATCTAACTGAATGTGCCTTGAACACCTTAAGTCACAAGTGCCATTTAATTCTCTTCTAACTAAATCATAAGTCCCATACACTTAATCATCACATGCAATACTAGTCGTATCACTCAAGGACTAAGCATCATCCCACTGAATGACTCCTTCTCTTGATGGCTCAATAACCTCTGGGTCTCTGATGGTGCACACATAAATTCTATTGATGTCTTCTTCTCCTAAAGGCTCAACATAAGGTGTAGACCTCCCATCTATTAGTGGAATAATAATGCACTCTTTGTTCTCAAAGTTGATGTATCCCTTGTTGAAGCACAAATCAACATTATTCACATAACACCAAGGGCATCCAAGTAATGTTGGGAAATTATCTTCCTCGGCAAGTACTAAGACTTCAAAGTCCCTAGTGAACTTGGCCCCTTGAATGGTTATGGAAGCATCCTTCAAGACTCGATGGGCGTAGCTTTAGTTATATTCTCCATGTACAACACATTCAAAGATGGCTGCAATGGTGGTCTCCCCATTTGATTCCACACATCCAGAGTAAGAACATTAACCTCTGCACCTATGTCAATTAGTATGTTACTCAAAATCCATCCATCAACTATTACATTCAACGTGAAGGAGTAAAGGATGAAGACCTCGAAGGAATTCACATGCATTGAATAGTTTCACTTCACCAAAGTGTAGGAGTTTCGATATTAAAGTAAGAAAGCTTTGTAAAGCAATGTGCATGCATATGAGAGCTCAAGATTCAAAAATGGAGTAGAATGGAATTTCTTGGCTTGGCTTATCATAGATCAAAAGAGGTGGTGTACATATAGGGGAGTGAATGTGTAACTCCCATGTAAGAGAAGATTCCTCCATAATGGAGAAGAGGAGTTACTTTCCCAAATGGGAATGTAACTCCTATGACACACTTACACATATGATAGATTTTGTAAGGGAATTTGTCATAACTAAGATGACACCTAGATCCATGTCCACCTAAGTGAGATGACTCACCCAGTGAGGTGGAATAACACTAAATAAGTAAAGAAAATACCACCTACACCAAAACCCCCCTTCATCATAACTTAGGATGGGGCGTCAAGTCAGAAATGAGAAATGGGTCATGGCACAAAGCCTGATGAGGTACCCATGTATAAGAAACTATCAAAAAGTGTCGTAAAAGGAGAAAACCCAGTGGGAAAAACTCCCCCCCCCAAGAGAGAGAATTCCACTCTCTAATCTAAGAAAGATGCCAAAGATGGGTCCTAGCCAAAAGCGAGCCTCAGTAAAGGTACCCATATACAGAGAGGAAATCTCTTGGAAATAAGAAGAAGAGAGAAGAAGAGGGAGACGAGAGGAATGTAGAAGATGCCATGGACAGATCTTAACTCGCAGCTCTAGAAGTATCCCAAGAATGTCGGTCATGAGATCCTCTACCTCTGGATCAAGAAGATCCATCTACACCAAATCAGTGTGCCTGCCTTAGGAAGGACAGAAATGGAGTGTATAAGTCTCGCCCACTCCGCAAAGGAAACTAAACACAACAAACGACGAACTCTAAGTATGGTCCATGAAATTTTGACATAGGTCTAGCAAGTGAATGCGAAGGAACCGAAGGTAATGCCACATACGTAGAAATTTCAGAGTATGAAGAGTGAACACCTATAGAAAGGATGTCCAATTGATGTGAAGGAAACAAAACATCCCCTATAATAGAAAATGGATCCACAAGCAAGGGTGGATTAATGAAGGTCTCTGAAAAAGTGGAAGTGGTAAGAGTCCCATAAGGGGCACTCCCAACAACAGGGATGATGAACTCCTCTGAGATACCTGTAGATGGATGAGGAACTCCGTAGAGCATCACAAGTGGACTCTGTCAAAAAGATGACAAAGGTCGGCGATACTCATTCCAATGAGGGGGATCAACAAATAGAAGAGTGATATTAGATAGGTGTGAGTCATCCAATGAAGGTAAAGGAGTGAAAGGGGCCTCACACTTTGGAAGTGGAAAGGAGGCTGGTTTAATGATTGTATGAGGTTGAGTAGGAGATTGCTCGATATCTTATGAGATGTGAGAAGTGTCAACACTCTATGGAATAGTGAGAGGAGGAGAAGAGTCCTCTATCGTACTCTCGACATCAAAACTAGGTGGATAATCTTCATCATCGAAGTAGAACTAAGTGATTACGTGTCGATTGGGGCTGTCACCACATGAAGAAATAGAGGAGACAATTGAATCAGCAAAAAAAACAATGGCGGCAATATGTGAAGGTTATCCATAGAGGGACTGAAGAATGCTCCAGACACAGTGGGGAGGATCTAATTCTACTATGTGAAACCAAAGAGATCTGGAGACATGCATCATCAAGTGACCAAAAACATGGTCACAAGTGTTGAGAAATTCCTCCGTAACGATGATCAATGGGTATAGAACTGCCCAAGCAAGAAAGGTGAAAGACCCTCATGAGTGAAGTAACGTTCCATGGAAGCATGCCAAGATGAATAGTTCCCTCTCCTAGTAAGAAGTGGAAAATGTTGTAAAGTGATCCTACAATGATCAAGTCTAGAAAGAGAACCCTCCATAATGCAAAATTAAAATTTCAAGGTGCACAAATGCAAGACGTCAGACTCGACCGATAATGCATCTGCGTGTAAAACCCTAAGAGTACAAGTGAGCCCCCAGAATGTGGCACTTTATAAAGTAGTGAATTTACAAAATTGATAGTGTCATCATGTAGTGTGTGAGAAATCATGAAAATTTGACTAAAGAAGCGCTAAAAAATGAGCAACGAGTCAAAAGTTATAGCAAAAATACAATTCCCACAACTAATGGAAAATGCCAATGAACTTTGCAAACTAATTTAAAAAGTGCCCGAAATGGGTGCAAAGGGTGTCGTGTGGGTACTCGTTGGAAATGGCATCAAATTTTAGGTAGGGTTTATTTTTCTTGCGAGGGGGATTAGCCTCCTACCAACCCCGGACCTCGCCCTCCGTCTTTGACATGCATAGGAAGGGCATTAATACAAAAAAATAAAGCCTTAAAATATTACAATGCCATAAAATAAATGTTTTGCCTCAAAACATTAAAAGGAGGGATTGTTTTGACCACCAAACAATGTCTAAAAGGGAAATCTTTTTAACCTTAAAACATTAAAAAAAAAGATTGTTTTAACCACTGAACAATTCTAAAAGGGATGGAGGTGTCCATGCTGTCAAGCCATGGATGCACCGAGCTACATGATTGACCGAGCTAGGGTAGTGGACCGAGCTGATGAGTTGATGCCACATGCCAAGGGGTTCACTGGCTATAGAGCTCTACGTGTTGGTTGTGACATGTAACAAATGAAAGCGTCGAAGATGAAAAGTTAATATCATAATTGCATAAAAGAAAATTCAAATCTTACTCTTTATTCTTGCTCAATACAAATCCATTTAAATAGGAGATGTTGTTCCTATATTTAAGGAGATATAATCTCCATAAATATCTCCACACATAACTCCTAAAACAACTCCATGCTATTATACGTGAGATTTTGTTTTCTCACAAAACTAATATTGTTAATGATTTGTTTACTCAACAACTCATAACAATATTTACTCACCCACTCATAATTACATTTACAATAATGTAATTAATTATTACAACACATATTATATTATCCTAGATAATATAATCACTTACATAATATTCTATGTTCACACTACAACATAGATATTCCTAACAAGAGTCCCAAGGCGAGTCCACATGTCGATGTATGTCTACACCAAGAGCTATAAAGGTCGAGTAAAGAGGTCTAAATTACGTGTCAATTCTGCAGAGTTTAAGTAGTCGTTGTATCAAACTCGAATGGCTGTGAGAAAAGTCCCATTAGAATAGGTTGTAGAGTGTGTAACATCGAGGAAACAGGCAAGATTCGAGGAGAAGTGACAGGAATAGAAAAAAATTTAGTGAGCCGGTTGAAGGTCGATGACAGGAGCACCATGAATAGCGGGAAGAACATAGTGAACACAAGGATTTGAAAACTCACAATCCACAAACCAAGAATAACATCGAGTCAGTCATGTTCCAGGAAGCACAAATCCATGAGCATACAACGAACAAGAGGGCCAAGTTTGGCACGAACGCAGGGTCCCAACGCATGCATGGGAGGTAAGTACAA
This sequence comes from Taxus wallichiana var. yunnanensis, assembly GCA_018340775.1. Taxonomy (NCBI): domain Eukaryota; kingdom Viridiplantae; phylum Streptophyta; class Pinopsida; order Cupressales; family Taxaceae; genus Taxus; species Taxus wallichiana. Next base: position 447,810,719 of record CM031234.1, on the reverse strand, counting down.
AGCTCCAACATAGATCATAAAACCACAAATCACGAGATAAATGAAGTAACGAGTGTCGAAGACAATGGAAAACCCATGACAATGCAAAAATGAAGGGATGAGCAGCTGATCGAGCCAAAATCTGAGGTTGATGTAGAAGCAGGGAAAAAGTGGTGAAACGAGGATGAATTCAAAGGCCTGAAAAGCCAATGCAAACACACCCATGCAATAGAAAAATTTGAGCTTGTAATGACCAATGCAAAGATGTTCAAACCATGAACCGAGCCAAATGACCAAACCATGCACGGGCAGCAAGCAGACAATGTGCTCACATTCACGCCAAAACCTAAACTGCTGAGAATAATAAGTAGATCACGAGCTAATGGGCCAATCGGTGATCTCGGGTAGAGAGATAGGTAGAAAGTTGGATTCTGCAACACATTAAACCCAAAACATACACCCACAAGAATCTCAAAATATGCAAGTAAAGCACATGTAAAAGTGAGAGCTTACACAAGCAACTACACGGTGGAGCAACGATGGTGAGCAACAGTGATTCTGGTCCCCTCGCTCTGATACCATGAAGGAGTGAAGGATGAAGACCTGGAAGGAATTCACATGCATCGAATAGTTGCACTTCACCAAAGTGTAGGAGTTGCGAGATTGAAAAAGCAAGCTTTGTAAAGCAATGTGCATGCATATGAGAGCTCAAGATTCAAAAATGGAGTAGAATGGAATTGCTTGGCTTGTCTTGGCTTATCATAGATCAAAAGAGGTGGTGTACATATAGGGGAGTGAATGTGTAACTCCCATGTAAGAGAAGATTCCTCCATAATGGAGAAGAGGAGTTACTTTCCCAAATGGGAATGTAACTCCTATGACACACTTACACATATGACATATTTCGTAAGGGAATCTGTCATAACTAAGATGACACCTAGATCCATGTCCACCTAAGTGAGATGACTCACCCAGTGAGGTGGAATAACACTAAATAAGTGAAGAAAAATACCACCTACACCAACACAACGTGATATCCTTGTCATAATCAAGACTATGAGGAGGAAAATTAGCATACAAGATATGCCTCTCACACTCACATCCAACACGTGGTACCTTTCCTCTCAACCATTCTCCTAACAAGGGAATGATATTCTCCTGACATAGCATCTTACATACTTCTTTAACATCATCAACATCATTCTAAGGGATCTCAGCATTCTTCGCATGTTCCAACTTTCACAACTTCTCTTTTAAGCATTGGATCTCCCCTTGCAAGCTCCTAATCACCTCCATAGTCTCCTGGTAAACCTCCTTCTGATAAGTCGATTAGGGTACTTTCCATGCAATACCTCTTCTCTTGTAATGAGAGGCCATGATTTGGTATTTCTCTGGTGCATGTAGCTTCAGCATGTGTAGTTACTAATACAGGCTCCAAATCAAGGTTAGATGCTACCGTAGGCATGAACAAAGGTTCAACGCATGCTTCACACTAACCATTCCCACACCCTTGTCCTTCTTCTAGTTTTAGATCATGTGATTATACAAGTTAGGGCACTCCTCATACTTATGTTTCTTTCCACACCATGAGCATTACAATAAATTTGGGTACTCACACTTGTAGTGATTCATAGATCCATAATTGAAACAAGTTCCACAGGGTAATTCAATCCTTCTCTACCACGTCTACCACAAATTTTGAATCCTCCTGAGAAATATTCTTCCCCTTCCTCTGCCATCTTCATGCCCTTCATGTTGACGCCCCTCGTTTTTAGAATTGTTCACAATGCTGGCCTAGCGCACATCGGTATCCATCGCATCATGAATATGGTCTATCAACCAAAGCAAATCCTTCATGTCATGAGTAGTAGATGTATAAATCTTACAATAGCAAGACACATTCTTATGAAGTGCATGTTGTAACAAAGGGCATCTACTTGGATCATGATCCCGTGACAGATTTCACAATCTACCGACATGGCATGCACCGAATTTTGAGGGAAATTATCCTTGGTGTGTCCTTCTACTTCACAATCCATACACCAAAGTCCATTATGAGTCTCATGTGCTGAATTCGTAGACAATTTCTCAAGTTTCTTTTCCATGGAAGTAATTTGTGCCTCCAAAAAGGGACTTACCCTAGTATCAATACTTCTAACAAAGATCGGCGTGCAAAGCAGCCACCAAGTCCTCACACAGATCTATGAAATTCTTATGTGAAATAACTCGTCTAAATGGTGTTATTAGGCCTCCAACGAACCACTGAGCATGTTGAGAAGGATGGATATCATAAGATAACTTTGACAAAAGAGTCTTAAAATGTGTATCATACTCTCGCAAACTTTTTTCATACCCTTTTGAATCTCCTTGAGCATGTTGATTATCTTTTGCTCAAATTCAAGAATATGAAATTCCACCTAGAAGGCATCATGTAGCACAATATAGTCCACCACCATCTGATGTGGGTCATATTTTTGGTACCGTTATGCACACGCCCCTCCAACGTAGTTGCAAACTAGTTTTCCTTCCACTTCGTGGTAGTGATTCCCTTATTGTACCATAGTAATTCACACTTGTGTACATGCTCTGTGGCATCCTAGATACCTTTATAATTAGGCAAATGAAGATACATCTCGTAAAATACCTATTGATGGGGTTGTGGTCCTTGTCCACTAGATCTAAAACCTTGATTTCCTCCTGTGTTTCCTCCACCACCAGATCCACTAGTTCCACTAACCCATGACCCTCCAAATCCACCAGATCCTCCGGATCCTCCTTCTGTAGTAGGTATAGGTCTTGAAGTAGTGTTACTCTGTGATCCCATCAGTGTACTAAACTGAGCTCCAACAGTCTAGTAAGTTTAACTAATTCCATACATGATACCCACATTCTGTGAGGCCACGCCTTGTCCAAATGAAGCAATAGATGGATGTAATGTAAAATTATATCTACCTGTTGTTGTTTTCTTACCAATGCCAACCATACTAGAAATACTTATCTCAGAAACTGGAAAACTAAGCGCAAGGGCTTGGGCATCATGTGAGTTCAAATGTGTGCCTATCGTCCATATCCTTTCTCCATCTAACGATCTCTCATTAGAATATGAGGCGCTTATCCTTCTCGCATTTTCCAAGATGGGGTAGTATTTATTTCTCAGTTCCACATCCTCCACATGAACCTCAAATCCTTCCCGCAATGTCTGCCTCCAAACATCCATCGTTCTTGCAATCTCAAGATATCTCGCCAATTCCCTCTCCCGAGCCTCATTATACTTGAACCGTATCTCTTCTCTCTCCATTTTTTTCATAGGATTATTCATTTCTCGCCACACTCGCTTCCATGCCCTACACCTAGTGGGAGTTCGATATCCATAGGAAACACTTCTAAACTCAAAGTGATGATCAAGATCTTGATGGCTAGTGGTATAGCATACAAGAAATATCCCCTCAACTCTTACAAGAACTCAAACTCAACAAACTCTGGAAAATAATAAGTAGAAACCATATACTCCAACATGTAACTAGCAACACACCACTCCACCAATGATCAATAGCATGAGTCCAAATAAAATCAACATCATGAATTTGTTGATAATATTCTTGGGTCCACACACAATGTCAATAGCACCAACTCCTCCTCGATGCATACACCGACAACCCTTCATACAGTTTTATTGGAAAATAGCAAAAGAATGTTTCATAGAGCTCATGATATATATGCTTCTCTACCCATGTATGTGTGTCAAACTTAGGTCTAACATTGAATCTCTATGCAAACTCATCATTCGTGTTCTTAAGCTAAGTCTCCATGCTGCCAAATTCAAGCACTCTTCCATCACACACAATTCTTACAACAACTTCAAAAGAGGTCCCGACAATGGAACCAAAATGTAGTCACTTTTACCTACTTCATTTTAAACCTCAAGCGTGTCAAAGACATCTCCCATCCTAGACTAGGCACTCACCCAAGGTGCGTGAAGGCTCCGAGCTCCTCTTTAATGTGAGCCTTGTAAGAATGTTCACCATTAATGGGGGAATATTGTAGAAACATGAATACATACATTCATTCTATCACATAGGTAAAGAAACTATAACTAAGCATAGAAGCACCATAATATGAACGTAATCATTATAACAACACAGAGGAATCAGATCTGAATCATGAGTAATATGAAGAACACAAGGGTTTGGACCCATAAACATAGATATTCAAAATAATCCACCTTATATATTGATTCACAATTGTTTATAGTAACCAGATTACATCAAAAGGTTCATAGCAGACCGAATACATCAAGAAATAGCATCCTAACCCTACAAAATGATTCTACTTGAAGAGTTATAGCCATGTTCTCCTCAGGCATCTAAAGTCTCTCTTGCATCTCTTGCATCACATCACACATATTCTTCTCATCCTTCTTTACCCATATTCATCCATCCCCTGCTTCATAGCTAAAAGCATTCTTAAATAGAGTGGGGGCTCTCCTTTACTGCCTCACAATCACTCAATATCAAACCACATGTCAAATTTCATCATACCTTTCCATACTCGAGTACTCTAAACATGCAAGTTCCAAATAACCCATAACTAACTCTACTTTATAGTTCTTAAGCACAATGATTATATTCTAGAATATTCTTTCCTTGGGCTACAAGTCTCCATGTTCTAACCTTATCCATTATCACACCTATCTACATCCTCACATGTTTTCCATGTAACACCATAACCCAAAATGCGGTCAAGTCTCAAACCCATTTCTTCTCCCGCACGTAAACCTAGTTATGCATGCACACTCTTCCTCATGTGCCTTCTTCCTACATTGTCTTCCATGCACGTTGATCCCCTATTCTCGGGACTCAGCCATTTTTCTAGGCTCAACAGATCTAGTTTTGAAATAATACTGACATTATTATTGACCAGATAATGACGTAGTTTCTAGAAGGTAAAAACTACGGCCAAGAAATCCTTTTCTATTTGTGGATAGTTAATATTGTAAGCTATCAACATTCAACGTTAAGTAGTACACAAATTTTTCTCTCTACTCCTTTTCATACTAGGCCAACAGCCCATAATTGCAAAGTGTGTGGTAGAGATGTAGAGTAATAAGGGTTCACCTACCGTGGGTGGAATTAGAACATGGGGTTTAGCCAAATAGTCTTTGAGAAAAGAAAATTCATGTTTCGCTCTGGTCCCCAATGAAAACTAACATCTTTCTTAAGTAGATGTGTAAAGGTGTGACACTTGTCTGCAAGCTGAGAGATAAACCTTCTAATTACTTGGATATTTCCTTACAAGATTTGCAAGTTATCTAATAGTGGTAGGAGGATGAATTTCTCTTATAGCGAAACCTTTTCCAGATCTACTTCTATTCATCTCCTTGAAACAATGAACCCTATTATTTTTCTAGATAACACACTAAAGACACACTTCTTCCAGTTTAGTTAGACCTTGTAGTCCATTAGACATTGAAAGATGCTTCGCAAAATTTTTGGGTTCTCTTCCCGAGTCCTAGATTTTTCCAATATTTCATCCACATAATCTTCCATGATGTCACAGTATCATATCATGAAATATGACAGCCATTTCCCGTTGATAGGTAGTCGACTCTTGTAGTCCTTTAGACAATCTGAAAGATGCTTCATAAAAATTTTGGGTGCTCTTCCCGAGTCTTAGATTTTTTCAATATTTCATCCACATAATCTTCCATGATGTCACTGATCATATCATGAAATATGACAGTCATTTTCCATCGATAGGTAGCGTTTACATTCTTGAGGCCAAAGGGCATGACTTGATAAAATAATTTCCCCCATGGGGTAGTAAAATTTGTCTTATGTTGTTCTTCCTCGGTAATCTTTATCGGTTATATCATCAAGAAGCCATCCATGAGTGATAGCATCTTATAACCGGATGTCGATGTTGGGAAGAGTAAATCCATCCTTAGGAAAAGATTTATTAATATCTCAGAAATTTACACACTCTGATACCAACATGATTTTTCTGAATTGGTACCACATTGGAAATCCACTCTGAATAGTCGATAGGCCTGATGAATCCTACTTCTAATAATCTTTCTATCTTTGTTTTAACCAATACGTTGACGCGAGGATGTATCTTTCAAAGTTTTTATTTTATGGGCTTGGCATCCGGGTGCACAAAAATATTGTGTACCACGAATACAGATCAAATCCTAGCATGTCTTCATAAGACCAAGCAAAGATATCGAAAATTCTCTCAAAATCCCTGTAAAATTTTATGTTCTTGAGCTGAGAGTGAAGCTCCCAACTTAACCATTCTAGGTAGCTCCTTCGTGCCAATGTTGACATCTATTGTCTCCTCCACTAGTAACTTAGAATCATCTTCCATGTGTGTAGGATCAAGGGGAAGATTAATATCCTCTTCTACCAAAGGTGGTTCAAAGAGATCCTCATCTTTAAGTGGGCCAACTATCTTGTCTATGTGGGTTTTTCTATTTGTTTGTCCACAAGTACCTCAAAGAGGTTTTTTCTATAGGACTTGGACTTTTTCTTTCCACAAGGATTTTCTCAAGGACTTTTTATTTCCACAAGGATTTTATGTAGAAATTTTTCCTTGATTACATTTTTCTTAAGCGATGACACAACTCTACCTCCTCCCGAAAGTACGTGCATGTGTTGGGCAAATGGAAAATATTTTATCTTGGTAATTTCGGGAATATTGTCATGAATACCAAGGAACTCACCAATAGCCTCATCATTCGAAAGACATCAATTGAAACATGTTGTTGTTGGAACCAATTCATGAGTGATGGGTAAATGAGGTTTATTGTCTAATTTATAGGGGTTATGGTTAGGATATCCACATCGAAAAACAAGTTCATGGAGGTGAGGTATTCATAAAGACTACACCGGGAATTCGCTCGCTTTCACCTTCAGATGAACTATCTTCATGCTCGTAAGAGGTATCTTTGACCTCTAAGGGGTGAGACTAAAAGAGAGTTTAAAAACCGCAAGTGAGGATCATGAGGGACAACGTGCACATCAACGAAAGTGTGAACAGTAGCATGAAGAGATCTCTAGAGGAGTGAACATCAACTGAATGTACATGTAAAGATTTGAAACATGAGCAGAACCTGGTTAAGCCATAAAACTCTCCTCTATCTCATAGATCAAATGGGGTGTACATATAGGAGGTGTTGAGTAACCCCCAGTGTTGCAATCATGACAACTCGAGTAGAGAGGGGGAGTTACATTCCCAGCAATAGAAGTGTAACTCCCAATCATATAGATGGATGCCAATGCTAGACTTACCCACTATACACTAAGGTATTAGAAGGGATTCTAATATACCTTGTTTTTTTACGGTTTGAGCCACGTCCTTTGTATCCCATAGTCATCATCATTCAATTGGGGATAACATACTTAGGTGATTAGTAACATAGAGCTAGTGCATCATCTTTAGGATGAAAGACAATATCTTTGAGAAACTTTTGATCTTCTAGTAACCCACCAGGGGTAAAATCATCAAAGGGGTGGTTCTTCTTTTATCTTTGAAACTTATAACACGGCCTACCATGTTCTTTGGAATATAGGGAATGTTATAAACTAGAAGGGCCCGTCGCGAGATCATATTCTCTACAACCACTTGGTCTAACCTTCATCCCCATGTATTGAAAGGATTCTTTGATGTGGAAGCACCATTTTCATTGGGAGATAAGGTATTTGGATCCACTCGTGAAGTGAGGGCCTTCGACTGAATAGGAACATCAATCTCCGTAGAAGGACACTCTTAGATGGTGGGGAAATATCCCAATAATGCTTTGTAATGATAAAATGGTTGGAGATCCCCCTGTATCGTAAGGGTATAGTCTTCATGGTGTAACTTTAGACATTGATGATACATTGAAGTTATGGCTTGTATGTCATGAATCCATGGACGGTCGAGCAATATGTTATAAGGGATCTCCAAGTCTAAGACATGGAACTTTGTATCATGGTTTATAGGACCCACTTCTAATGAGAAAGTGATCATATCGGCCAACTGTCATTCTTCATTGTCATATGCCTTTATGGTGATGACCTTTGTCTCCAAATCAGCTTCAGGCACCCTAGTTGTCAAACTAGTTTTAGAGTATAAATATTTAGACCCGATTTGCCATCCATAAGCACTCTTTTGACCTTCTTACATTTGATTATTACTTCAATATGTAAGGGTAGGTTATGGGAGGGATTTTCTTCTAGGATTTATGTTAGACTGAAGGTTATGTGTTCTGAAGGAGTGATTTTCACTACCATTTCTTGTAAGTGTGTTGGGTCTATATCAACAGACACTCTTGATCCCTATAAGGTTTTGTAAAGGATGTCCTTATGAACGTTAGAAATTTTAAGAAGGTCCAAGATTGAAATCTTAGTTGTGGTTTTCTCTAATTGATCTAATATGTCATAATGACTCTCTTGAGGAGGAGGGGAGGAGGTTCTAAAATAACAAGGTGAGCTCATCGCATTACCACAACGCTCTCACTTGATCTAATCTCAATCATGTTGATATGCTCAATAGGTGAATCAACACAACCTATTAAGGCATCAAAATGGTCTGTCTTTGATACATAATTGGTACTCTTATTTTGAGACGATTGTCCCTGATCCTACTTTTCCTTTCCTTTGTGCTTGGGAAATTTTCTTTACAAACTCGCATGTTTGTGTTTGGAGATTTAGTAGGGGTGGAAGAATCTATTTCTATATCACCACTGTTGATTAAGTCATGAATGTAATGCTTTAATTTCAAGCACTTGTCGGTTTTGTGACCCTTGACGTGGTGAAATCCACAAAACTCATTTTCCCTAAACCATGACAACTTAGGTGTGTCATCCCCGTAAGGTGTTTTTTCAGGGTATCAAACCATGTTGATGGCCTCTAACTGCTTTAGTATTGATGATATTGAGTCAAATAGAGGGGTGAAAGCATGAAATTTGTACTCCGTAGGTAGAGTTCCCTTTGTGATCTTCAAAGGAGCATGGTTTTGAATGGCTTGTACTCATTTAGAGTCTATTATTCCATCACCAATGACATTTTTATTCTTATTAGGAACAAAATGTGTCTTTTCATTAGTTTTGGAATCTTTATGATCATGCGTGACAAGGGTTTTTGAGTCCCTCTAGATAATAACACTTTTTCGATTTGACTCCCCTTTTCAATCACCTCTTTGAATGTGTTAACACAATGCATTTACAAGTGGAACATAATGTCAGGGTGAAGGTTAGGTGCAAATATACTTATTAGATGTTTTTCAGGTATGGAGCAAGGGAAGCAACTAGCTAACCCTCTCCATCGTTGTAGGAAAGCAAATGAAACTCTTGCTCTTTTGCATTGCATAGTGTAGACACCAAAATTGGGTCACACTCCCTTTGGTCCCCTTTCGAATATCCAATTTAAACACATTCACCTAAGCATGACCCTTACACCCCAAATTAATTTTAATTTAATTATTTACAATTAAATTAATACTCATCCTCACTTCATTCATTATTTAATTACCTCAATTAAAAAAAAAAAAATCCACCTCACCTAAACACCTCACCATAGACATATTCATATCATGTTTCCAAAACTAAGACTTATCCCTACTTACCTTAATGAACTAAGACTTAGTATAACCCTAAAATCACATGCCTATTCTTCCTCTAACCACATTCTTGTGTATTAAAATGCAACGCTCCATTTAGACCTGGAACAAAAATGAGCAAAAGTTGGAGGAGGATAGCCAAGATCTACTATTTTAGGCAACCTAGGATATCCTACCTTAACCGATGCCTCACCAACCCAAAACCAACGCCGTAAACCCTAAACCATTTTCGCTACTATATAACCATTTTAGTAACCTTGTTTGAGAGGTTAGACACATTCTCGAGTTTTTGGATAAAAGTAGATCTACATGCAAATAATAACTAGATCTCTTTTGTACATCTAGACAACCAAAGCCAGCACAACCATTGATCATAAGGTATTTGCATTCACATGAGCATTTCGAGAAGCACTTGCCATGGCACTGATCATCATTTCACCGATCAACCATCACCACCACCCAACCATTGAACCTGCACAATAGTAAGTGTTTCTCTAACTTGCACAATTTTTTTCTATTCAGTTTATAAGAGTTCTTCACCTTTGTTTATCAACCACCATTTATAATTTTACCCCACCACTATTGCCTTCCTATGAACCCGACCATTCCCATCACTCATAACCATTTTAATCACCTCTGTCTACTCCCGAGTACCTCTAAATATTCCCAACATCTCCCTAGACCTAAACCAACTCCTTGCCATCTCTTACTCAGGGCCTCAAACAAACCCCCAAAACCATGAACTATTGAGTTATTACCAGCCCACAATAACAATCGTCGATTCTTACTAAACCATCATCGATCATCCCAAACTGACATTGGTCTTTGTATCTGAAGTCCTGCTAATACCATATCCCAATAACCTTTTCCAAGTGACTCAAGTGACCCAAAATCTGACCCTGACCTGTTCCAGCACCTTGATTATTTACCTCATTTCTAGATCTGATCATAGCCTAGCCTGTTATGTCAGATTTTCTTATTATATTTGGATGAGATACCTAAATCATATCAACTACAGTAGGATTCTATTTATTTACATTATTTCCTACATTAAATTGTATTAAAAATTTGGTTGATCACATCGAGGAAGTATCACACTTCCCGGATCTAGCACACGCTAGGCAAAATTTCACGACATATATTGTTTAACTCTTTCTTATGGTCTTGTTTTGTATTTCAGGTAGTTCCTCCTAGCCAAAAGGAAGCTCTCACAGTCAACATTAGATCAAGAAGTTAGAACACACACAACCTTCAAACCGACCATTGCAACAGGTATTTCTCCTTGACCCACACCCTTATCTATTTTGTCTAAAAATTAAAGAAAACGGTGAAACATTTTGGCAACCCGGTGGGACCCATCCGGGGTTCCTTGCATTTTATTCATTCCTAGGTGAAAGTTGTGTGTTGTTTCCCTTCTGAAAATATTACACATTAATTTTCCTCTCTAGAATATTCCTCTCTTTCTATTGTCTAAAATCAATCATGTTTTTGGTGCTATAAAAAGAATACTTCTTTTCTTTCATTAGTATTGCATTAGTGAAAGAGCATTCCTCTTCCTATTCATTACTTGTTACATCGAATATCACACTTCGATTTGGGCTTAAAACACTTGCATAGCATTATGATTCATTGCATCTTAGCTCACATTAAAATGAGGGAAACCTATATGTTAGAAGTCATGCCTAGCTGATGGTTGACATAACTGAATTGTAGAAAAGCACATTCTTTCTTCTCTCTTTTCCAAACTACATAATTTGACACATATACATCTTCTTAAAACAAAATCCCACCCAAAAGAAGCTTTCAATGATCACACGATTAGAGGATTGACAGTGGGCACCCATTAGTTATCTCTATCCAATACCCCCATCAGAGGATGGCCCACCCCCACCATAACATAACCTGAAACCTCACCTTTAGAATTTCCTTCTTCATAGGAAGCCTTCCCAACCAAAAACTCTACTCTAAATTCACGAGTCATTCTTTTAAATAGCATAATCTAAACACACTAAATTCACTTGTTGGGTTACATATTTTTCTTAGCTTTGTGCTTGACTTGCATTTTGAGGTGTGAGGATATGATTCTTCATTTTTATTTCTTGCCTTTCACACTCCGCCATCACAGTTGGAGTATTCTCGAGTTTCTCGAGTGTTTCAGACTAATCTTATCATCCCCAGACTTCTGGGTTGATTATTCATCTAATCTAACTTCACAAAAATTCATTTTCTTTATTCTTCAGATTTCACAGGAATCGCATCGGTCTAACAACCGCTATTGGTTTACATATGACCGCCATCGGTTTACCTAATTGGTGTTAGTTCCTTGTTCTTTTGGTTAATTTACCCAAAAGATACTTATCTCATCTTCTCTTCTATTTTGAGTCTTTTTGTATCATTGTACTCTCTGTACTCTAATAACTGTCATCAACTACACCTTTCATGTCTAATAGTTATTAGTTTATGCCTATATTGCTGAAACTATCATTTTCTCACAATAATCGGTATTGATTCCTGTAACCAACATCGGTCACCCCTTAACCATCATCGGTCAGTTAGACTATGGTGTTGTTCACTCTATTTGGATGTTAATCAAAACATTTAATAACTTTCCCTCCCATAATCTATTTTATTCCATCTTTGTTGTTCACTCGTGTCATTTACGTAGTATTGTTCATGATGAGGCCAGATTATGTCGATTAATGTATAATAGATGAACTCATCTTACTCTCATTTTTATTTAGTTTGATTGAATTTTGTGACTTTTAGTTGATCTGATATGAGTTAGGATGTAATTGTCTATCTTTTGATTGATTTAGATTCTAATATTAAAAGCTCTAGAATTCCTGACGAAGTGTTTGCTTGAATTTAGTTTTGTAATAAAGCGGGTCTAATCAGTTGAGGAAATGAAGTAGGAAGTGTTCAGTATGTTTTCGGTAACATCTATTCCCACACATCTTAGTTATGTAACTCTATCGATAGTCATCATCTAGTTCTACAACTTTCGTGCTTAGTTACGTAACTCTAGTATTTAGTTCCGCATTTTCGACTTAGTTCCAGAACTCCTTGGTATAGCTCCAGAACTCTCATGATTTTGATCCTTAATAATTTCCTATGGTTCTGAAACTTCTCTGAAGTTCGGAACCAATGGGAGTTATCTATTCTAACCACATCTGAATATTTTTCATCTACGACCCTTTCAATCAAGAAAGGATGAGAAGATTTCTGAATGCATATCCAAGGAGAGTTATCTTACAACTATCTGATCAACCATAATCTAACTCAACATCTATTCTAGGCATGATTCAATTTCATCAGAATCATTAAGACAACTATGATTGTAAAATGTATATAAAAGTATACCTACAGTAGATAGATATAAGATATAGAATATGATATGAGATAGATATAGAACAGAGAAGAGAAATATAGACTAAGTACTCAGATCTAGTACATTTTGTAATACCAAATGTTTTATCAATAAAATAGTCATTCGATTTGAGAGAATTCTGATTTGTTAAATCCTGATTCGAGGAGGAGTAAGGGCCCACTCCCCCAAGGACCAAGATATTCATTTATTTGGTATTTATATTTCTTTAGCAAATAGCTTAGATCTATTAATTTTGTATTGTTTTAATTCTTTCAGTTAAACTCTATTGTATACTTGTTCCTGTAGGTGTTTAGATAGATTCTTATATTTCTTACAAAAATTTCAAGCATTCTAAATTAAGTGTGTTTACTTTCAAAAGAAAGTGTGTTTATTTTCCAACAGCAAGTGTGTTTCCATTCTGCACACAGTGTGTTTCCTTTCAGCAAAGCTTTCAGTGTGTTTACTTTCAGCAAGTTTTCATAGTTTGATTTAAATAAGGTTTTACCAAGAATTCCTTAAGACATTGAAGAGATCCCCCAGAAAATACAAAAATAACTACAGTCAACTACTAGATCGATAAAATTACTCTTGTTGCATATAGCTTTAGACACACCCCTAGTTTGATATGACATCAACAAGAAGTTGATTAAATGAAGGGAATAATGACACCCATCATTTTTGGCGTTGTTACAGGGAACACTAGTTGGAACTTTCTAATTAAGTGTTAGCAAGAGCAACAAATCATACATCTAGTAGTTGAAGGATCTTCCCTACTATATCATAAAATATATGAGTAGACCAAGAGACTCACAGGGTAGATTCCTCCCAAAAAAATATTCACAAGAATTCATAACATCCTCTAGTCAAAGTAAGGAAATTGATCAAGAATTGGAGGCACCATCATCCCCTGTCAAACAAGAAACAAAATTTCCATTTTTGGAATTCTTAGATCAGTCACCTGAAGGAAGTGGAACTTTTAGGAGAAGGCTTATTACTCAAGATCCATTTAGGGCAAGTTTTGATTCTCAATTGAGTAGTCAACCTCCTACTCCTAATTTTTCACCTTCCCTAAGGCATACTGCTTACCACATTGATTGGGAGGAAAATTCAAAAAATATTTTTAAAATGGCACGAGAAGCTGAGAGAGAACCTGATAGGACCTTTACCTATCTAATCCAATTGGGAGATGATGATACATCAATGAAAAATATCTCACCTGCACATTTACCCACATTTAGAGGGATGTCATTTGAAGATCCTGACCAATTTCTGTTTGAGTTCAAGGTACTATGTCAGACCTATGATTATAAGATAGATAATCAAAAACTCAAGTTGTTTCCATCCACTTTGAAGGATGCAACAATGAGGTGGTTCATGGGATTACCATCCAACTCTATTAGCACTTGGGCACAAATGGAGACTACCTTCCTAGATAAATACCAGGATTATTGTAGAGGGAGAAATAGGAAGGAAGAATTCTTCAAAATCAAGCAGAGGAAGATGAAAACATAGAAGACTATTTAGATAGATTCCTCTTTGCTAACAAAAGATGTGGATTTGTGCTTTCAGAGGAGTTAAGTAAAACCATTTTTCTCAAAGGCTTGGATTACGAATCTGGGGAATCCCTTAACTTGATAGGAGGTGGAGACATTGATCAGATAAGAGTTAATGGAATTAAGGATATTTGTAGAAGATATTCTAGAACAAGAGGTGGACCTAGAAAAGGAAAATTAGTGAAAATTCTGAATCCAGATATGAACAAACTAATGGATGAGTTAAAAACTTTAAAACAAACATTTTAGTGCAATTAACCTCTACTATGGATGGATTACAAGCTAAAGCAAATTCCAAAACTAGACCATTGGCAATATATTTTCCTAGATGCAGGAAGAAGCATGCACTAAGAGATTGTCCTTTGGATAAAATAGAAATGTGTCTTATCTATGAATCTAAAGAACATGATATTGATGTTTTTTCTTTACTTCCCATTATTAAGAATCAGCTTAAAAAAACTAGTGCCTCATCTATAACAAAATAATTGAATTTTGTTTAAAGACAACCTAACCAAGGGTAGTTTATGCCAAGATCAGTCCCTAATCCCTGGACAATGCCATGGGCTACTCAGTCAATACCAAAAAATTGGGGACAACCACCTTGGGTACCTCAACCAACTTGGAACCCTCAAGATTGGGAAAATCAAGCTTGGTATGCTCAAGGACATCAACAACCATGGGCTGGTCAAGGAAATCCTTATGCTTGGTCATAACCTAGATGGAACCCTAGTAATTATTCTCAAGGAAGAACATATCCAAATCAAAATCAACATGCCATCATGGGATCTCCTGCACAAAATTCACAAACTGAGAATGTAGTCCAAACACAAATTCCAGCATAACCAGTAGCAAATCCAAGAAACAAACAAACAACTCCTGTTTATGGAATAGAACCAGAAAAATCAGTTGATTTACATGCTTTATGGATTGTAAGGATATTCAAACTAGATCTGGGAAAATCATTAACAGTCCACCCCTTATAATCACTGAAATGACAGAAGAAAATGAAATCCCTAGTATTGTTGTTCCAAAAGAGGATATAGAAAGAAAATAAAAGGATCCAGATAGCAACACTACTGAGACTCCATTTCTAGAGAGATTCAAAGAAGCTATAGAAATCAAGGAGTCTGAATTGGTACAGAACTAAGGAAATTGAATATTGAAATACCATTATTACAAGCAATTAAAGATATTCCAGAATTGAACAAATTAATCAAAATGTTATGTATGAAAAATCCTGGAAGGAAGAAACAGTACCCCAAGACTATCAAAGTAGATGGGAAACTTGTTGATTTATCAACAAGAAAACTTTACTTCCTAATATAGAGATCTTGGAAATCCTGTTATTTCTATCTCTATAGGAAATAAGGATGTACATAACATTTTGGTAGATTTTGGAGCTGCTATCAATGTAATGACAAGTGGATACTCTAAAAAATTACCATTAACGGTATACAACCTACTAATACCATATTGCGGATGATGGCAGACCAATCAGTAGCAAAACTAGAAGGAATTATTAAAGATGTGGCGGCTATGGTGGAGTCATGGGAATATCCAGTTGACTTCCTTATATTGAAGCCAAAAGGTAAAACATTGGTTTGTCCCATTATTTTGGGTAAACCATGGTTAGCTACTGATTGTTTCTTTATTAGATTGTAGGTCGATGATATGACAATCTCAAATGGTAATAACTACAAATGAATTTCTTTATATCCTATTGCACGACCTTTTACTGACAATCATGAACAATTGTGGGTTGATTCTCCTTAAACTGATAAGCAAAATTTGTCTTCTTTGGCTATGATCGCATTGCAAGATCATGTAAGAGAAGTAGAACAGATGATTAATCCACCATTGGATGAGAACTTGTTATCCTTGAAGCAATCAAAAATAATTCTGGAACCTGTGAACTTAGTTCTGGAACCCTCGAACTTAGTTCCAAAACCTGCAGCTATAGTTCTAGAATTAGATGAACCCTCAACATTGCCACATGAAGACGAAGAGTTGGCATCTAGGAGAAGAAAAGGAAAATTTCCTTTGATAGAGG
Source organism: Taxus wallichiana var. yunnanensis (assembly GCA_018340775.1). Taxonomy (NCBI): domain Eukaryota; kingdom Viridiplantae; phylum Streptophyta; class Pinopsida; order Cupressales; family Taxaceae; genus Taxus; species Taxus wallichiana. The sequence continues at coordinate 447,794,170 of CM031234.1, read as the reverse complement.
AAGAATGCCCAACTCCTCAAGTAATTTCAGAGGAAGAAGAAAGACATCAAGTTAAACATGCTCTATTATTGTCTAGAGCGGGGCTCATTATCAAAGAAAAGAAGAGGAATTGGATTTCCTCAAACTCAAATTCAAAGGGAAATGCTCATTGGAGAGCTAACAAATCAGCTTGCAGCCAGGACTGAGGAATTATCAACAACTAAGAAACAACTGATAGAAAAAGAGGAATAATTTCAGACTTCTAGAAATCATAGAGTGTTGTGTCCACAGTCTCTACACAGACTGAGTTAACCTATTTTCCACTCAAACAACTATGGAATGACACTTGTAGGGAACTCAAAGAATCCAAAACATCAAATGAAGAATTGAAGACCAAGATGGAAGAAGAGAAGAAGGAAAGAAAATAATGGGAAGAAAAGTTTTATAAGGAGGAAGGAAATAAATATAAATGTCTTGCAAAAATTCATATGGTCTGTATTATGAGTGAAAAATTGCTTTCCTGCAGGAGGCCCTCTCCTGCATATAGTGTGCTTTTATAAGAACAATTCATTCGCTGGTAACTGTCACAGATTGCATGTGGGCTTCCACATGAACTAAAAGATGAATCTGAATTCATGGCAACTTACTCTCTATCCAGTCCTGAGCAGAAAAATCTTCTATGTGAATTTTATCTTTGTAATTTTATGCTGGAGAAAAACACATGATTTATGATCAATTTGTATGTGGGGGAGATCCAGCGCAATGCATTTGTCTCTATTCTACAAAACCAAATTACATGGAAGGAAATGGAATATAAATTTTTATTGAAAGCTAGCTCAACAAGTTTCGTATGAGAGCTCATTATGGTAAACCTTCTGTCTTCCTCACACATTTTAGAACTCGTGTCTTTGATGTGAGATTCAAGACACATTATCTTGCCATTCTACAAAAGAGTATTGATGTCTTCACCTCCTATGAGGAGGAAAAGTTTGAAGTTATTTATAAACGATGCTCAAAGAGGTGGGTACTCCTTACTATTTCCTTGAGAAGAAGGTAAGTAATTTCCCCTACAAAACTGATCTAGAGTCTAGAAAGGGAAAAATAATTATGCACAATAATTCCACAGGTCAATGAAATCTATGGGAAAATATGGATGGGAATTCGAACAAGGCCCCTCTACTTCTCACCCCCATGTCTCCTTGGAAAAATAGAGAACCTCAAGATCCTACTGAATTTGAAGAGTGAGAGAGGAAAATACAAGTAGGAGCAGTGGTATACATCTAAGTTGAAACATTGGAAAATATAGTTTTATCCATTTCATCTCGAGCAATCAAATAGAATGCGTAACATATAGCCCCACTTTTGAAGAATGAAGTTTGTAAAGGGACTTACAAAAAGTAAGTTTGGTGGAAATGGTGAGGCGAATATGTCTGATTAATGTATAATAGATGATCTCATCTTACTCTCCTTTTTATTAAGTTTAATTACATTTTGTGACTTTTAATTGATTTGATATGAGTTAGGATGTAATTGTCTGTCTTTTGATTGATTTTGATTCTAATTTTAAACGCTCTAGAATTCCTGACGAAGTGTGTGTTTGAATTCAGTTTTGTAATAAAGTAGGTCTAATCAGTTCGAGGAAATGAAGCAAGAAGCGTTCAATATGTTTTCGGTAACATCTGTTCCCACACAGCTTAGTTCCGGAACTTCCAAGCTAGTTCTGGAACTCCATCACACAGTCATCATCTAGTTCTCGGAACTTTTGGACTTAGTTCTGGAAATCCAAAGATTTAGTTCGGAATTTTCGGACTTAGTTCTCGAACTCTCACGCTTTGATTCAGAATAATTTCCTATGGTTCTAGAACTTCTCTGAAGTTCCAAAACCAATGGAAGTTATCTATTCTAACCATATCTAGAGATTTTACATCCACGAACCTTTCAATCAGGAAAGGATGAGAAGAGTTCTAAAATCAGATCCAAGGAGAGTTATCTTACAGCTATCTAATCAATCACAATCTAACTCAGCATCTATTCTGGGCATGATTCAATTTCATCAGAATCATTGAGACAGCTTGTGATTGTAAAATGTATATAAAAGCATACATGTAGTAGATAGATATAAGATATATAATATGATATGAGATAGATATAGAACAGAGAAGAGAAATATAGACTAAGTACTCAGATCCAGTATGTTTTGTAATACCGAATGTTTTATCAATAAAATAGCCATTCTTATTTGAGAGAATTCTGAGTTGTTAAATCCTAATTTGAGGAGGAGAAAGGGCCCACTCCCCCAAGGACCAGGATATTCATTTATTTGGTATTTATATTTCTTTAGAAAATAGCTTAGATCTGTTAATTTTGTATTGTTTTAATTCTTTCAGTTAAACTTTGTTGTATACTTGTTCTTGCAGGTGTTTAGATAGATTCTTATATTTCTTGCAATTGTTTTCAAGCATTCTAAATTGAGTGTGTTTATTTCCAAAAGCAAGTGTGTTTACTTTCAGAAGCAAGTGTGTTTCCATTCTGCATAGTGTGTTTCCTTTCAGCAAAGCTTTCAGTGTGTTTACTTTTAGCAAGTTTTCATAGTTTGATTTAAATAAGGTTTTACCAAGAATTCCTTAAGACATTGAAGAGATCCCTAGAAAATACAAAAATAACTACAGAAACTACTAGATTGATAAAATTACTCTTTTTCATATAGCTTTAGACACACTCCTGGTTTGATATGACATCAACAAGAAGTTGATTAAATTAAGGGAATAATGACACCCATCAGTTCACCCGATATATGTTGATTCACATGGTGTTGACTCATAACCAAACTAACACCCTTGTATTTCATGCCATCCACCAAAGACCTCCCACCGAGTCCATCACCATCGTCCATTCTATCACCTATGGATCTGACGTAGCTTATCCCCATCGCTACCGGTGACGAGGAGTTCGTGAGACTCCTCGACCAGAATCCTGCTTCCCTCTAGTACTACCTTTCTCATTCCTCCACCTCATGCATGTATCTATCCCTCCCGCTCTAGCCCCCACTTCGCATCGCTTAGCCTCATTTGTACCCACCCCTTCACATATACCCATTTCACCGAAAACATCTCCAAAGTGTCGGAACTTACACCCCTTTCCAAAACCTCATCCTTTTTATCCCACAATCCTTACCCCCAATCGCCACTAGAGTTGTTATGACTACCCCACCCATTTACACATACTACCAATAACCCCCGACCTCATCTATCACTTATGTTGGCTATGTGCCACCTACATCTATTCCTCTTGCGCAGTTCTCATACTCAGTGCCACCATACACCAACATACCACCCACCTCATACATTCAACATCAACCCCTTTTTCTAGGGGGCACCCATTCATCCCAACCTACTAACAACCTCATTAAAATGATGATGGAGAAGATGCAGACCTTAGAAGCATCTATTTCTGGCTCCCGTAATTCTTTAACATATGATGAAATTTGTAACGAGCATATCCATCCATCTATTCCCATTCATCCCTACCCTATACATTGGGAGATGCCTAAATTCAATCGCTTCAATAGTAAAGAAGACCTGCAACAACACTTGTGGTCATTCAAACATGGGTGTTACCTAATCGCCCACGATGATGCTTTTCTCCTATGAACTTTCCCAATGACTTTGACAGAAAAGCATTGGATGGGTATAGTGGACTACCTCAACATTCAATTTATTCCTTTAATCAAGTAGCCCAAGATTTCTTACATCATTTTTCATTCAATGTTACCAAGAAAGTCACCATGACCGATCTCTATTCAACCCGACGATTTGAAGATGAATATATCACAGATTTCATTTCCCATTAGAAGAGACTTATTAACCAATTGACGTTCCAACTACCTCAGACTGAACTTATTGAGTTGTTCACTAGAGCTTATGTGAGACACATCTCACCAACTCTTCAAGTCCAAACCTTCTGAACCTTTGATGAAGCATTCACCATGACCTGAAAACTAGAATTTCACGCCATTGAAGAAAAGAAGATCCAATTACGAAATAAGAACACCCCCTTCAAATCAAACAATTCTTCTTGATCTTAGAAACATCAAAATAAGTATTTAAAGCTCAAAGGATCTACCAACTTGTTAGTCCTCAAGGCAGGTCCACCTCATCCTTCTAATCAAGCCCAACCTTCTTCCAATCTTTCTCCTATCCAAGCCTTTCAGCTTTGGCGGAACAATGAGAAATACACTTCGATTGGAGAGCCCTATTCATCGGTCTTGGAAAATCTTCTTAAATCTAGAGCCATTACACTTCCTCCCATAAAACCTCATATAGGTTTTGATCCTTCTCGTCCCATGTCGGCATGGTATAAAGAACACGACTATTGTAATTATCATCATGTTAAAGGACATAATGATGGTAACTGCATAACTTTTAAAAACATTGTTCAAGAGATGATAGACAATGGATACCTTGTTGTAGACAACCCAATGTGCCAACAAATCATAATTTGCACATCTTAAAAATTCATTCCTAATCATAAACCATCATCTAATCAAAATAGTGAACCTTCATCTAATGATAGCAATGTCCATGAAGTTCACATAGTTTTTGATATCGTGCCAACTGTTCCACAAAACCTACCTACTTCATCTATTGAGGAAATCTTGGCACGAGATCCTCCACCCATAGAGGATCATACCTCTTCTAATCCTCCACCCACAGAGGAGTCCCCCTCATCTCCCCCTACTCTCATGGAGGAACCCACACCTTCTACTAATGTCATTTCACCATCTACCTCACACCCTACCAAACAATCAACACTTTTTATTCTCCCATCCACAAGAGAATCATCATCACCTTCTCCTCCACTAAGAGATAATTCTACCTCACCCGACCTATTATCTCTCCTACCCATGGGAGATTCTTCAAACATGTCACTACCTGTCAGGGATAGTTTTCCCCTAGCATCCTAGACCCTATTGACATTATTTTGGCTCTTTACCTCGCAAATTTGAGGCTAGCCGCTCCCTATCTCACGACCTACTTTACAGGTATTTCCACCCAACCCATTCCATCCTCTTCTTTAGTAATCTCATTTTCATGGTTGGTCGATCGTTTGGATTATGTTGATCATTCCATGCTATGGGGACATCTTCGACTTCTCATTTCAACCCAAATGCAAATGTTGCCTAAAGATACTTCCACGATCTACCCAAAGGTATTTTCAGAAACCAAAACTACACTGACCATGCCGATTGAAACAAATTCCTCTTCATCATCCCTACCTCCATCCAAACTTCTACCCATCACTACAACTCTTTCCAAACCTAAAAACCTACCCACACTTATCCCCTCACCCGTATCTAGACCCATCACTACTTTGGGTGTCATGTTGACATCAAGCCTTACTCACCCACCTCAAATTGACTTAGCCATATCTTCCCAAGTCTGTACCAACATTATCCTCCCACCTAAAAGGAAAACCCAACCTTCTAGGCCGTGTACACCGGTCTCACCTACCACACCTTTGTCACCTTCCCCCTTCCGTCCATCCTAGGGCCTCACCCATCAACCTTGACCAAACAGTCTCATATCCAAGGCCAGTCAAAGACTAAACAACCTACTCCTACCTCATGAGCCTTTATTACACCTCATTCACCCAAAAACCACACTTCCTCACCCTCACCCATACACTTCTTGCCACCCATACCTCCACTAGCTACTATAACCCCAACCTTTCCTATACGACTTCAACCCTTTCCGTCTACCCTACCTTCACCAACCACCTCCACAAAACCTCGGTTTCTTATGGGTAACCCATCCTCTTCCACCATCTACTTTTCCTTCTACATCCCATACTCCCATGTCACCTTTACCCAAGAAGGTGCAACCCAAAGCTAAGAATCCGCTACCCTCCAATAAGGTAGTCAAACCAACCAAACCTTCCATCACCAGCTCTTCTACCCCACCTTTACCCAAGCAGATGCCAACAAGACCTAAGACCACTCCACATACCAAACTAGTAGACCAACCCATTCCCCCTCCTATAAAGCCTCTTCCCTCACAATCATCCACACATGTACCCAAACCCACACTCACTTCCCATTGTGATCTGTTAGCGGGGTCCTACGCCAACATTTTAACCAACCTCTTAGAGACTTTCATCATCACATTACCACCGCTTTGACCTTACGATCCTCTCAAACCCAAACCAAAAGGGTTTGATGAAACCAATATTTGTGCCTATCATCATGTGCCAAGACATGATGTTGAAAATTATAAGGCTTTGAAGACTGTTCTTCTCCAACTTTTTCCTCCTTTAAAAAAATTTTTTGATGATGACGACCTTCTTGATGAGGACCATGCTCCACCTTCACCTATCACCACACATCATCATCCTTTAATGACTTAGTGACCAGTATCTCCACCCCCACAACCATTTTACCCACCTCCAAAATTTGAGATCAACATGGTCCGTATTAGAGAATTAGCCAAATCACCACCCAAATGTCGTTGCGCCTAGCTTACTTCACAAGGCTTTTCTCCCCGGTAGGTTTCTACCCGTCATGTCATTACACCACTCATCCTACACCTTCTCCATTTTCCCCCTCCCCTCAAATTAACATGGTTCATGTCGCTACATGCGCTCAAAAAGAAAAGGGCAAAGAGAAAGCAACTAGCCCATCAACCAACCCTATACCCAATATACCATCTACACCTGCTCCCAAAATCACCATCCATGGACCTACATACCCTATCTCTGATGGGGTCACCCATCGCATGATGATAAAACAATTACATCAGTCTCCTCTAAAGATGTCTTTGTATGATCTCGTCCAGACTTTTGAATCCCACAGACAAGCCCTTATCAAGGTTTTATAATCCATTGAAGTTCTACCCAATGACCCCACACTAGTGGCCTCAATTATCACCCCTCACCATGTGGCCTCACTAACCAAATCAGCTCCTCCTTCTACCCCCACGACCACTCCTCAAGTCACCCTCAGCTTCTCTAAAGAGGAGATTGTACCTCTCTAGTCAGATGACCCTGATCCCGCCCTATTCATTTCCATCTATATCGATAACATACATGTATGACACGTCATGATTGATGGTGGTGCTAGAATTAACATCATCTCCTCCCACATACAATCAAATGTGTATCCCTTCTAACTGTATGCATAATAACCCAGTTATGTTACGCTCCTTCAATGATGCCATCACCTCCACCCTTGGCACTATTATCCTTCATGTTCATGTAGGCCCTCGCATTATCCCAAAACTATTATATGTCTTAGAGGGGGAATTCTAGTATAACCTATTGCTCGGAAGACCCTAGATTCACGTCATGGGTTATGTCCCTTCAACTTTACATTGTTGTGTAAAATTCAAGCATGAGGGACATAACTACACCATCCTTGCCAACCCATCACCATTCAAGACCTGTAACATGTTGTACCGGCCCAACAATGTACTTGTACTAGTCAAGGCATCTACCACTACCCCCACTTCACCTTCACCCACAAGCCCATCCACCAATGTTTCTACCACCTCTCCCACATCTAACCATGCTATTCCTACTACCACCACCTCCTCTACAATTAATTCATCGCTTCCTAATCATCTAACAATTTATTTATCCCCATTACCCACATATCAACTATTGATCCCTTAGAATGTGTTTTTCAATGCCTCACTCTGGGGGAGTACCACTATACAATATCGACACATTCCTCACTCCGCAAGAGTATGGGAACCTGTACTTTAGCACCCTAGTTATGACTACCACGTAGGTGAGGTTTTTCTTATGGTCCTCCCCACCTTCATACTAATCTAACATATGGGGACTTGATATGGCCACTTATTCACCCAAACCTCCATCCCAAACATGACCATTTTCATCTGACCTATAATCCCTTACTAACCGCCGCTTCACCCACACTTTCCTCCACTGTTGTGCATGGAAAGGCTTTGGCTTCGTTTTTATGAACAGGCTGCTATACTGTCATTTCCTACACTACCCGTAAACACAATGACCGTAGTGGTATCGATTTTCTGTACTACCTCCCAAGAAGGCCCGTGTCGACCTCATTGAGGAAGACAAACCTTCTCCACCTCATTCACCCATGTCACCATCTTCACCCATGGAGTCCATAGATCCCGAATCTATTCCTCCTAACTTTTTTTTTCATAAACACAATTTCCCTGGGACCTCTAACCTATCAACGCGATGGTGAGGTTCCCTCTTCTCTCCCCTTCCTGTATCCTAACATGATCAATGATGATATGCCTTCTATTAATGTCATTCAATGTCAAGATGATGAGTCCATCCTCACCTACCTTGGTGTGAAAGACTCTTATATTCATTGGTCATTACCCTTTGAGACATAAACCATGTTGAATGAATCAACTATCAAAATCAGCATTAATACTCTCGATGACCACATCCTAAAAATAGGTCAATCTTTAGATGTTGTTGAACATGAATCTTTTACCTCTTTCCTCCGGGACCATAGCAATGCTTTTTCTTGGTCCTATGCCGATATGCCTAGTATTGACCCTAAAATTGTGGTCCACAATATCATAACCATTCCTAATTCCAAACCCATCAAACAAAAGCTATGAAAATGCATCCTCGCATTACTCTTCTAGTCAAAGAAGAACTTCAGTGCCTTCTCTCAGTTTCCTTCATCCTACCCATTGACTATCCCCAATGGATTTCTAACATCATTCCTATCACAAAGGTGATAGGGGGACTCGCATTTATACAGGACTTATGTGACCTCAACCTAGCTTGTCCCAAAGATGATTTTCCCCTACCAAGCATTGACCAACTAGTTGATCTCACCACCGGCCATGAAATGCTATCACTCATGGACAGTTTCTCGAGTTATAATCAAATATTACTCACTTTAGAAGATCAGAAAAAACTGCCTTCATCACTCCTTGGGGGACCTTTTACTATTGAGTCATGCCTTTTGGCCTTAAAAATGTTGGTGCTACATATCAGTGAGCTATGACTTACATCTTCCATGACATCATACATTACATATTGGAAGATTATCATAGATGATCTTCTTACCAAATCTAAACATCGAGATGAACATATGATCGTCCTTAAGGTCATCTTTGACCGCCTCATCAATTATTGTATTTTTCTTCAACCAAAAAGTGCATCTTTGTGGTACTTTCAGAAAACTCCTTGGTTTCATCGCTTTGCGTGGCATAGAATTCAATCTTGCTAAAGTCAAGGCTATTCTATAAATGCCTCCGCCTACTAATCTCTATCAAATTTGAAGCCTACATGGGAATTTGATCCATTCATCATTTTATATTGTAGCTTTTCGACCATTGTCAACCATTTCATCATCTTCTCAAGAAGGACGTTTCATTCAAATGGGATGATGAATGCCATAAAGCCTTTGATGCCTTAAAATAATACCTTCTTCAACCACCAAAGGCCCATTCCTCCTGCCATTCCTTTTACTTATACATTTCCACTACTGACCATTCTTTAGGTGTCATGCTCACTCATCGCGATGAGCAACATAGAGAGAAAGTGGTTTATTACATAAGTTGTACCCTTCTAGACTACGAAACTAGATACACCCACGCTGAAAAACTTTACTTAGCCTTATTTTTCATCACCACCAAACTCCACCATTACCTACTCAACCAAAAACCTTCATTGTTACCAATACTAACCCCCTACACTATATGTATGCCAAACCCTATCAACATCAACATGCCGCACGTTGGCTTATGCTTCTTGCCGACCTCAACCTTGAATTCATTCATCAAAATTCCATCAAGGGCCAAGCTATCACTGACCAACTAGCAGACGCACCTCTTTCCAAGAATCAACCCTCTAACTTCGATTTCCCAGAAAAATCCATAGCTACCCTCTCCTTAGATGATACTACTTACCAAATGACACTCTTCTTTGATGGCTCCAAGTGTCAGCGTGGAGGTGGGGCTGGTGTTATCCTCATTCCTCTTAATGGTGAACCTATGCCTTTATCTTTCAAATTGGATTTTGATTGTACAAACAATATCATCAAATATGAAGCACTCGTATTGGGTCTCCAAGCTACTTATACCTTAGATGTTAAGTCAATCAATATCTTTGGTGATTCCCACCGGTCATAAACCAAGTCAATGGTATATGCCGTTGTCTTAATGAGATACTTAAAAGTATAAACATCACTTAGACATACTTTTGACCACCTTTGACCGTTACGCACTTCAAACCACCCCCATTCTACCAATAATTTTATGGATACCATGGCTTACTTTGCTTCTTAGATACCCTCCACTTCGCTGCTTGAATCTAAAATATTTGTCATAATACAAAGGTTATAATCCCCCTTTTATTTACCTCATGAGGTCTAATCCATCGTAACCATTGTACAGACTTCGACCCATGTGACCTTTGGTATAAGTAGTTTGCAGACTACCTTTCCCTTTCCATTTACTTCCCGATCTCACTCGTAATGGACAACGTTCCTTTCTTAAAGGTGTCTCTCGCTATGTCATCATGGGTGGTCTCTTTTATAAGTGTGGCTTCGACAATATTCTCTTACGATGCCTTACAAGTTTTGAAATTCCTTACACCATCAAGGAAGTTCACGACGGAATTTGTGGAGGTCACTTTAGTGGTTTAGCTATCGCTAAACACATTCTTCTCCTCATATTATTGGCCAACCCTAAACCGTGACTATTGTGACTATGTCAAATGTTGTGTAAAATGTCAAAGAACATGTTAATCTTCATCACACACCTAGTCATGTCTTACAGTAGCATGATACCTTTGGCCCTTTTCTCAATCAAAGCTTAGATCTTATCGGTGAGATCAATACCCATTATTCACAACGCCATTAATGGATCATATCCACTACTAAATATTACACTAAATGTGTAGAATCCATCCCCCTCATTTCTAAAAAATCCAAGAAAATATGTGAATTTATCAACCATCACATCATTTTTCGCTTTGGTGTTCCTTACCATGTCATCACTGATAACGGAAAGCAATTCAAAAACAAAACCCTATGTAAATTGTGTGATAATTTTAGCATCCAACTCATTTTCTCATCACCTTATTACCCATAAACCAATGGCCAAGTAGAATCGACCAATAAAACCTTGAACAAAATTCTTATGAAAGTAGTTGACGATACTGGACAAGGATTGGCATTCACATATTCCTTTCACCTTGTGGGCTTATCGCACTAGTATTCGCACTTCGATTGCTGCCACACATTTTTCTATGGTCTACAATACCGAGGTTGTCTTGCCTCTCGAAGTCCAAATTCCATCTCTCCACATCTCACTACAAGACATGCTCAACGATGATGACTTTTACCAAGATTGTTTGGCACAACTTGAGTTATTAGATGAATGTCGTCTTAATGCTCTTGACCATCTCCAAATTTACCAAAAATGTATCAAACATGCCTATGAAAAACGTGTCCACGAACGAACCTTTCAGTCGGTGACCTCTTCCTGAAGGAAAATCAACATGTAACTAAAGAAGAGAAAAGTAAACGGGCAAATTTTCTCCTAATTGGCTTAGACCCTATATCATTACTCATGCCTATGGATCGGTACTTATCGTTTTTCTTCACTCGAAGGTAAACCCAAACTTGAGCCTCTCAAATCCTTACACCTTTGACCATTTTATTGTTAACATCAAGTCCTATATCACTTTCTATCAATTGACCGCTCATCCCTTGAGCGTTGTTCACCTTCCATATTACCTATTTTTTAGGATCAACAACTAAACAAGAATCATGTGATTACCCGTCACCTTTCAGCCTTATCTTCAATATGAGTACCACAACTCTACTTATGGATAATTTTCATCTTTTTAAATATGGAATCCCATGGTCATTCATCACTTGAAACCACCCCTTTCATAGTTAACCCTTGTGTACTATGGTTTTGTCTTCTAAACAAGAACCTAATCTTCCTTTATAGTCTTTTCCATGAATTAAACGTCCAAAAAAATGGGATTCAACTCCTTGAGTCAAACTTCCAGCAAAAGATGACTCCCTCAAAATGGGACATCTTTTCTCTCTATTTTGCCACTATAAATAGACTACTCCCTTGAAGGATAGCTATATAAAGTTATTGCAAAAATACAATAAAAATATCCATAAGCTTCCCTCGCATCAATCAGCTTCGCAAAGACCTCAAAGAGATAATATAATCATCCCATATAGACTTCCCACATCGATCAGTCTATTAAAAACAAACAAATGAAGAAAATGATGAAATTTTTATCATGGAATTGCCTATTTTTGATCCTAGGTTTCTTGCTAAGTAAACATGCAATCGTACACTAAGTTACGCTAAACCATCCACTTTCACCTCATTGCCTTTTATGCCCTAGTTTTCTCTCTACTCAAGGGACTTGCTGCAGCAACGTGACATTTCATGATCATGTGACTTTCTTCACCATTAGAATAGTCCATTATGCAATGCCTTTAGGGTCTTACATTCATAAGCCCATCTTGGGTATGGTAGACTCATTAGGGTTCTTACCAATTAAGCAGCTCTTTTGCCACCTCTTACCATTCACCTTCCTCATTACTTATTTATTATCATATACAGGGCCAAGCCATCAACAGCTATATTTAAAACAACTCAACCATGCCTATAACCTCACTCAATCATGCCTATGACCTAACTCAACCATGCCTATGACCTAAACTCAACCATGCCTATGACCCACATTCAATCATGCCTAAGATCTACCAACCCATTCCTCATATTCTTCCCTAGCTTATGGGAGAACTACATCAGCTTGAGGCCCCTTTTCACCAGGGCTATGTAGGCAGCACTTTGAGGGCATGGGGTCCTTGAAGGTTAGCTCGGCCACTCTTCACCCTAACCTATTTTCCCCTTCATTTTCCTATGAACATCCTACCTTAGTTCATTTCCATTTTATATCAACAATTGGAAATTAAACCAAACAAGCAACAATTAATAAACATTTTTACCACATCATCACATCATACATTAATCATTTCACATTTCCATGATATCAAATATTTCGTAAATTTACACCATAACATACATATTCCTCATCATTCATTTTTCCATGCTACCAATAACTTGGAAATTAAATCAAACCCATAAACATAACCAAAGCATGCCTATACCTAACTCCATCACGCCTAACTGACCTAACTCAACCATGCCTACATGACCTAGGCTCCACCATGCCTATATCTAGACTCCAACATGCCTAGCTGACCTAACTCAACCATGCCTACAAGACCTCGACTCAATCATGCCTAATTCACCTAGTTTTCATCACATACACAAATAATAATGGAAATTAAAACAAGTACACCATCCATACCATAAATATCATCATCTATATAAATGAGAAAGTCTATGTATCCATACATATGTACACAGATACAAATAAATACAAATATCTCAAATCACTCAGATATAGCCTCACTATCTTTAGCAAGATTATGTGGGTAGTTGGTATAAAATCAAAATCACAAAAATCTCATATACATCCTCACTATCTTTGGCACATAGGCCGATATATATATATATCAAAAAATCAATACAATGATCATCTCCAGTGACTAATCGTCACCCCACCTGATATCCTCTGGTTCGGGTCTCACATGTCTCCTCCTCTCTACCTATCTGTCATCCCACTAACATCTCACCACCCTCCATGGGCCTCGTTCGACCTCTACAGTACCTCACCTGGAGCTAGCCTCCGTGAACTAGTGGCCTCACCCAACCCTATCTCGGGCTTGTTGGCCCCCTGTACTCTCCACACTTTGAGTGCAGACCTGGTTCTCTCACTCAAGTCTTGTTGTGTTTCTATACTCTGCATAAGTAGGGACATCTATCCCTGCGGCCATTAGGTGATCCTAATAGTATCTTGCCTTGCCTAGGGCATCCCCAAACTTGGCCATTAGTATTGTCTTGGTGGTTCCATCAGCCTCTAACCTTGTACCTGTACCATGGGACCCTATCCTGCCCCTTCTTGTAAAATGGGACCACCTCTCCCTAAGCCTCGTGTGGGTTCTTGTGTTTGTACCTATGCTATGTACCTTGGGATATAATATTATAATGTATATGGGTTGATGGAGATGCCAACATGTGGCACACATCCCCTTATCTTATTATATCATTAATTTATGATTTATTATGCTTAGGAGGTTGGCCTCAATATTGGCCATAGGTTAGAATGGTATATATAGGGGTTAGAAGGTTGTAGTTAATCATCATATTGAGTATTGGAGTGTTATTGTATGGTTTAGAGGTTACCCCTCGAAGTGGTATTGAGGTTACCCCTCGAAGTGGAAAAGATATTATATGAGCATATTGTCATCATTTATCTATATTTTGGTGTTCTCTCATGTTATTTTGCTTGTATATGTTTTGATTGATACAAGTAATATCCTTACAAGTGGTATCGAGCAACGATTTTGGCCAAAATTAGGTAAAAACCCTAATTTTTTGTTTTGATTATATCTTCAAGAGGGTGTCTAATTTTTCCCAATTTTTACATCATAATTTGGAAAAAATCTAAGTCGAATATCTCAAAATTCAGCTCCATCGATCTGCTTTTGCGATGTTATTGGTGTTTTAGGTTTTTTCATAAATTTGCTTTTCAGGAAGCAAATTGTGGTATTTTTTAGCAAAATTTATATTTTCAGAAATATCTTAAAATTTCAATTAGGGTTTTTTCTCTATGTTTTTATCCATTGCCAAAATATTTTCATAATTTCTAAAACCCTAGTTTTGTGGATCATGGGGATGGTAGCTTTTTTTGGAGATGGTAGGATCGATGTTAGAGAATGGTGGAACAAATTTAGGGATAAATTCTCTAAACCATTGGATATTTTTTTATTCAAGTTGTGGATTAGTGGCCCTACACAAATTTGCTTTTCTAAGTTAGAAAAGGAAAAGTCTAATTGGTCTTTGCAGGAACTAGAACAAGTTTTCATGGACAGATGGGCAACAAAAGAAGAAGAAGACGAAGCAGAAGAAGAATAAGAAGAAAAACAAAAAGAAGAAGAAGAATCAGAAGCAGAAGCAACATCAAGAAGAAGAAGAAGAAGAAGATGTTGATGATGAAGCTGCTACATAGGATAGGATTTCATATGGGTGGTTGGATGATCGAGCTTGGCGACAAGTGTGCAATAATTTAAAGCACACTCATTATATGGCTTCTTCTTATGTTTCGGGGATGAAACATGTCAAAGAGGGAGGCAATGCTATGTACCTTGGGATATAATATTATAATGTATATGGGTTGATGGAGATGTCGACATGTGGCACACATCCCCTTATCTTATTATATCATTCATTTATGATTTATTATGCTTAGGAGGTCAGCCTCAATATTGGACATAGGTTAGAATGGTATATATAGGGGTTAGAAGGTTGTAGTTAATCATCATATTGAGTATTGGAGTGTTATTGTATGGTTTAGAGGTTACCCCTCAAGTGGTATTGGAGGTTGCCCCCTCAAAGTGGCAAAGCTATTATATGAGCATATTGTCATCATTTATCTATATTTTGGTGTTCTCTCATGTTATTTTGTTGTGTATGTTCTGATTTATACAAGTAATATCCTTACAACTCTCGGGCCTAAATGGCCATAATATGTGCCTTTACGTGGTCACTAGACCTAAAACCTCCTCAACATGTGCCCGTAGGGGTGGCCACTTATACCCCATCTACATCTCCACCCTATGCAAGTACTGCACTGCAACTTGGGTTTGAAGAGCTACCGCTCGTCATGTCCGTAGAGTAGCAACTTGTGCCTCTAACCTTGTCATAGCCTACCCCTGCACTATCCCCAATTGTGTCACTAGGGTAGTCACCTACCCCTATAGGGCATCCCTCGAAATGTGATAGTGGCTATGTCGATTTCCTAGCCTCAATGATATCTCGCCTGCATAGCATACCTCTATCCATCTGAGTATTTGTAGCTCATCCAACTCCATGCCATCTTCCTATATGATGGGAAGCCCACATATGACCTCCAAATGATGTCCATGCCGAAAAACCCTCTAGTACATGCCTATAATATGCTACATTGTGTATATCCCTGGCAGCCCAAAGCTCTCCAACATCGGTACCATTCACCTATAGCCTACTCAGACCAAGCCCACCTAAAATGCATCCAGATGGGGCATACCAACTAGATGCACACACATAATGTGCTCGTATGCCCAGTAGTGTAGTAGAAACATGCAACACATGATGAACCATCGTAACCTCCCATAGGCCCATAACTCTCTATATAATCTGCACCAAGAATGTTGGTGCCCATGAAAAATGGGTCCTATCCTCCATCATGTCATGAAGAACCCCATCAATGCTCGTGGGAATCTCCCACCTCTCGCATCTGGCAGTGTAAAACAACAAACTACCTCCATAATCAAAACCACTAACCTCATCTCCTCGGATGGGCCATGTACATGTCTCCATAACTCAAGCTGGCACTATGGAACCGCAACTCCGCTAGCCCCTCACCAAACACTGTCAACATCAACTCCTCATATGCCTCTGAGGTAATGGAATACACCTACGTCCCTACTATCGGTAGTCACAAGATCCTATAAACATCCTCCAAGGTGACGATGATCTCACTTGTTGGTAGATGAAAGGTGTTGGTCGCCGAATCCCATTTGTCAATGAGGTCGACCATCAAGCTCAAATCCCGAACTATGTGCCAGTGTAGATCTCGACCCCAATCAGGGCCGACATCTACAACATGCGCCACTCCTCGGCTATCACATTCCCTTGTACTATACTATACTAACAAAGGGGTGGTACCTATCTTGCATCTGCAACTGGTCCCTCACCTACATCCAACAAACCATAACATGATTAAACCTCAACCATACCCGCATTCACCCTAGACCTTCCCACCTATTCCCAAGATCCTTCCTACTCATGACCTATCTCCCTCATCCCATCCCTCGAATCATACCTATTTATACCCATTACCATCCCTATTTTCCTTTGAAACTACCTTCCTATCTCAAGACCTATCTCCCCCACCCACCCCCTCTCATTTGTTGGCCCATTTTTCCCTAAATGTCGACCATCATTGGTTCTTATTGACTAGAAATGGTCTCCCAAAACTGCATCGGTCACCTCACCCTTGATTGATGTTGGCTAACTCCCACCGACATCAGCCAACCCTTGACCGACGTCGGTCACTATCACGACATCAAATCCGCCAAACCCTACCCTTTTTCTCTAAACATTCCACATTCTACCCTACCGACCTACCCTTCCCTACCCAAATCTCACCCCAACCCATCCCCACCCCTCTTTAACCTACATACCACTTCCTACAAGTCCTATTTCATCAATCCTCCTTCCAAATTCAAATTTGATTCCCCCACAAACCCATTTTTACCCAAACATGATCTATACAAACAAATTCATCTAACAAATGTAGAATGGGACCAAATCCTACCTCGTCGTGATGTTGTCTCCGTGGGGGCACATTAGGCTACTACACTAGTGGTCCACCTGACCCTCTCCTACCTCTGCCATCACTGAATGCCCTCCTCACCTCCAACCAACCGAATCACTCACACCGATCTCATGGGCCTGCCTATCAAATGACCGATCACCCGCTCCAAGGCTCACCAACTCAACTCTCCATCTTGCTCCATCACTTTCCACTTTTCCACTACTCCTCTATCATTTTCTACTATTGGCAAATGACAAATGATTCCACAAAAAGTAGAATTTTCCTTTTTAATCCCAATCCGCTATGACCGACGTCGGTCATATTTGTGCCCTAGTGTACCGGCGTCGGTCACACTTCAAACTAGTTGCCCTTACCCCACTCCCTTTTCACCTATCACCACTCATTCTCACCCACTTTTTATCATTTTGGCCACCCATTGAAACATACCTACAAGCCCAACCTACCCCTACATTTCCTTTGCTACATCTTAGAAGTTTTTATTTTACCTATACCTTGGCCTTACCCATGTCATGACTTGTTTTCCTAAACTTTACCTACTTGTGTGACCATTGACCTTATGTACTCACTATACCTTGCAATGTTGTTACCTATGTTGTTTTAGCCTAACAACCATACCTTGCCTATTTCGTGTTGTTTATCCCGACCAAACCTATGGTGTAATCCGAGCATACCTAAACATTCATGTACCTAACCTACGTTGTGTTTCTTGACCATATCCTATACCTTGGATACCTGAATCACTTCACCCCTATTTGGATAAACCTATTGACCTTGGACGATGTAGAGTTTACAATCTCTTCAACCTGGTATTGTGTTGTAATCTATACATGTGCGTGTGTTTGATTGCCATTACCCATGACCCTATTTTTACCACAACCTACTACCCATTACCCGAGTTGACTATCACCCTCTCCCTCACTACTCGCACCTTTCCCCACCTATCTTCCCCATCTACACCTTTATCAAACTACTCACCGATTATGTCTTGCACCTCATCATTTCCTAGTTTGAGGGGGATCACCTTCACCCATATATGGGGAAATAACTTCTTGGTTTTGTCATTGCGTTTACCAATACAAGCTACACAACAAAAAGGGACAAAATGTAGACACTAAAATTGGGTCACACTCCCCTTGGTCCCCTTTCGAATAGCCAACTTAAACACATTCACCTAACCATGACCCTTATACCCCACATTAATATTAATTTAATTATTTACAATTAAATTAATACTCATCCTCACTTCATTCATTATTTAATTACCTCAATTAAAACCAATTTCCACCTCACCTAGACACCTCACCATAGACCTATTCATAGCATGTTTCCATAACTAACTAAGACTTAGCCCTACTTACCTTAATGAACTAAGACTTAGTATAACCCTAAAAGCACATGCCTATTCTACCTCTAACCACATTCCCAGTATCTAAACCCAACGCTCCATTTATACCTAGCATAAAAATGAGAAAAAGATGGAGGAGGATAGCCAAGATCTACTATTTTAGGCAACCTAGGATATCCCACCTTAATCGACGCCGGTCAACCCAAAACCAACGCTGGTAACCCTAAACCATTGTTGGTTACCATATAACCATTTTGGTAACCTTATTTGAGAGGTTAGAAACATTCTCAAGTTTTTGGATAAAAGGAGATCTGCATGCAAACAAGAACTAGAGCTCTTTCACACATCTAGACAACCATAACTAGCACAACTATTGATCAGAAGGTATTTGCATTCACATGATCATTCCAGAAGTACTTCCATGGCACCGATCTTCATTTCACCGATCAACCATCACCACCACCTAACCATTGAACCTACACATAAGTAAGTGTATCTCTAACCTGCACCATTTCATTTCTATTCAATTGATAAGAGTTCTTTACTTTTATTTATCAACCACCATTTATATTTTTACCCCACCATTATTTCCTTCCTATGAACCCGACCATTCCCATCACTCATAACCATTTTAATCATACCTGTCTAATCCCGAGTACCTCCAATATTCCCAACACCTCCCCATACCTAAACCAACTCCTTACCATCTCCGATTTAATCTCGACAAACCCCCAAAACCATGAACTATTTATTTATTACCATCTCGCAAAGAACTGCCGTTGGTTCTTACTAAACCATGTCGGTCATACCAAACCGACATCGGTCTCTATATCTGGAAGTCCTACTAATACTAGATCCCAATAACCTTTTCCAAGTAACTCAAATGACCCGAATCTAGCCCTGACCTATTCCAACACCTTGATTATTTACCTCATTTCTAGATCTGATCATAGCCTAGCCTATTATGTCAGATTTGCTTATTTCATTTGGATGAGATACATAAATCATATCAACTACAGTACGATTCTATTTATTTACATCATTTCCTACATTAAATTGTATTAAAAATTTGGTTGATCGTCATCGAGGAAGTATCACACTTCCTGGATCTAGCACACGCTAGGCAAGCCCACTGACATATATTGTTTAACTCTTTCTTATGGTCTTGTTTTGTATTTCAGGTAGTTCCTCCTAGCCAAAAGGAAGCTCTCACAGTCAGCATTGGATCAAGAAGTCAGAACACGTGCACAACCTTCAAACCGACCATTGCAATAGGTATTCCTCCTTAGCCCACACCCTTATCTATTTCATCTAAAAACTTAAAGAAAATGGTGAAACATTTTAGCATGCCCGATGGGACCCATCCGGGTTCCTTGCATTTTATTCATTCCTAGGTGAAAGTTGTGTGTTTGTTTCCTTTCTGAAAATCTTACACATTAATTTTCCTCTCTAGAATATTCCTCTCTTTCTATTATCTAAAATCAATCATGTTTTTGGTGATATAAAAAGAATACTTCTTTTCTTTCATTAGTATTGCATTAGTGAAAGAGCATTCCTCTTCCTATTCATTACTTGTTACATAAAATATCACACTTCGATTTGGGATTAAAACAATTACATAGCATTCTGATTCATTGCATCTTAGCTCACATTAAAATGAGGGAAACCTATATGTTGGAAGTCATGCCCAACTGATGGTTGACATAATTGAATCATAGAAAAGCACATTCTTTCTTCTCTCTCTTTTCCAAACTGCATAATTTGACATATATACATCTTAAAAAAATCCCACCCTAAGAAGATGTCAATAATCACACAACCAAAGGATTGAGAGTGGGAACCTAGCTGGTTATCTCTTTCCAGATTCCCATCGAGGACGGCCCGCCCCACCATAACATACCCTGAAACCTCACCTTTAGAATTTCCTTCTTCATATAAAGCCTTCCCAACCAAAAATCTACTCTAAATTCATGAGTCAGACTTTTAAATAACATAAGATAAACACACTAAATTCACTTGTTTTGTCACGTATTTTTCTTAGCTTTGTGCTTGACTTGTGTTTTGAGGTGTGAGGATACGATTCTTCATTTTTATTTCTTTCCTTTCACACTCTGCCATCACAGTTGGAGTATTCTGACTTTCTCAGAGTGTGTCAGGACCTAATCTTATCATCCCCAAACTTCTAGGTTGATTATTCATCTAATCTAAATTCACAAAAATCATTTTTCTTTATTCTTTAGATTTCATAAGAATTAGCATCATTCCAATGACCACTACTTGGTTTACATCCGACCGTCATTGGTTTACCTAACCAAATATTGATTCCTTGTTCTTTTGGTTAATTTACCCAAAATACACTTATCTCATCTTCTCTTCTGTTTTGAGTCTCTATGTATCATTGTACTCTCTGTACTTTGATAACAATCATCAACTACACCTTTCTTGTCCGATACCATTATTTTCTGCCTCATTTTTTTAAAACTATCATTTTCTCATAGTAACCAATATCGGTTCCTGTAACCAACATTGGTCACCCCTTAACCAATGCCGTCAACCCGAAACCGACATCTGTAACCCTAAACCATCATCGGTTACCATATAACAATTTTGGTAACCTTGTTTGAGAGATCGAGACACATTCTAGATTTTTTTAGAGAAAAGTATATCTACATGCAAAAATAACCAGAGATCTTTCGCACATCCAGTAACCATATCCAAGACAACCATTGATCGAAGGTATTTACATTCACAGAGAATTCGGGAAGCACCGCCACATCACTAATCGCCATTTCACCAATCAACCATCACCACCACCTAGCCATTGAACCTTCACAGTAGTAAGTATTTCTCTAACCTGCATTATTTCATTTCTTTTCAGTTTATAAGAGTTCTTCACCTTTTTTATCAACCACAATTTATATTTTTACCCCACCACTATTGCCTTCCTATGAACCTGACCATTCCCATCACTCACAACCATTTTAATCACCCATGTCTACTCCTGAGTACCTCTGAATATTCCCAACACCTCCCCAGACCTGAACCAACTCCTTACCATCTTTGATTCAATCTCAAACAAACCCCCAAAACCATGAACTATTGAGTTATTACCAGCCCACAGTAACTGTTGTTGGTTCTTACTAAACCATCATCGGTCATACCAAACCGATGTCGGTCTCTCAGTATCTCGGCAGTCCTCGCTAATACCAGATCCCATAACCTTTTCCAAGTGACTCAAGTGACCTAGACTTCGACCCCCACTGCCCAGACCTTGATTATTTACCTCATTTCCGATTTGATCATAGCTTACTCTGTTATGTCATATTTGCTTGTTGTATTTAGATGAGATACCTAAATTATATCAACTACAATAGGATTCTATTTATTTACGTTATTTCCTACATTAATTTGTATTAAATAGTGGGTTGACTACCACCGAGGAAGTATCACACTTCCTGGATCTAGCACACGCTAGGCAGCCCACTGACATATATTGTTTAACTCTTTCTTGTGGTCTTGTTTTGTATTTCAGGTAGTTCCTCCTAGCCAAAAGGAAGCTCTCATAGTCAGCATTGGATCAAGAAGTCAAAATGCACACACAACCTTCAAACCGACCATCGCAATAGGTATTCCTCCTTGGCCCACACCCTTATTTGTTTTGTCTAAAAACTTAAAGAAAATGGTGAAACATAGAGATCTAGCATGGTGACATCACTCTCTATATTGAAAGAGAAGTGACATACAAAATTTTCCATTAGTTCTGGCCATTTAGATATGGATCCTTGGGGATTTGTAAAAACAAATCTAGAATTTTTCCTCTTAAACTCGTGGGAAGAGGTAAATAAGATAGTTGTCTCTATACACGACCTCTTGACATGCCATATAGAAGTCTTTGATATGATCTCGGGATCACCTTTTCCCTTATATTTATCAAACTTCGACAATCAAAATGTCATAGGAAAGGTACCTATAACATGGCTCTATCAAATGGATATGGGCACAACTCATCGAACTAGTACTTTTTGTTATTACCACTTTGCCTTCTTACAATGCTAGAAGGGCATTCTTCATGGTGGACCACTCTTGATTGAAGAGTTGTTCTTGTGTGGGTGGCATAGGCCTGTACGAAGGGTTAAATATAGGTGTATTCCCACCCTTATTTTCTCCAAAAATTTCCTCATAAGGTTTTTTATGTTTCTCTCAACGAGGAGTATTTTTTTGAAAGTCATGGTATGAAGATTTAGGTTTAGCCTTTGGTATAACTTATTTTAAAGTTTTTAGTTTTTCTTTTTTACGTGTGAGACCAAACTTGCCAATCGGCAAGTAAGAGCTTGCAATTTTTGCTCTAAGGTTACTTCTTGAGTGGGTACTTTGTTACAATCTTCATGTGGAGGAGGTTTCTCATGATGATAATTTTCCTCATGGTCTTCACAATGTACTCTAACAATAGGTATACGATAGTCTCCTTCATTTTCAAAAGGTATCTCCTCATCATTTTTTCATCTAGAAGTAGAGGCATGACTTGGGTTTAATATTTCGTCAATATGGTGATGAGGAAGGTCTATTTCTTCTTCTCCACATACCATGCTAGAAATGAGAGAAGGGTGTACTATAGAAGGTAATCAAGATCCTAGTTCTACAACATGTAAAAGGACCTCATGCTTGTTTTGAAACAAGTAATCATCAAATTGGGGTGGATGACATTCCATGTCCACACAAGGAGAATTATCCTCACCACCGCTATGATCAATCATGACATTATCCTCCAAAAGTGGGTTATCACTTCCAAAGGGCTCATTTCCTAACTTGTGATACCCCATTCTTGTAATAGGGGGCATAACACAAAATATTTTACTAAGGTTTACTAAAAGGGACCCTAGGTAAATTTTTGCAATGTAACGACACTACAAAGAATGGTGACTATCAAATAGTCATGAATCCAATAGGTCAATATGAACCCAAGGATACTAAATAATAAATAATGATCTACCCTAATAAGGTAATATGTGATGAGAAATTCCTAGGACAATACAATGACGTACAAAACTCAAATTCAGTCACAACAAAATTTTACTCCCTATGGTTTTTCGAAATAGGTTTGAAACAAATAGTGACAACACAATATCACCACTTAGGACAAGTTTGAAATAAACAAGACCTAAATACTAAGAAAGTGTTAATGCAAGCCTCCAATAAGGTATACTACAACCATTTTCTAGACACTAACAAAGTCTAAGTTTTTGAAAATGGAAGTTACAAATGTGAGCAGCATAACAACGCTATTTGGACACGTTAATCAAGATTTGTAAGAAAGAAATATTTTAGTATCAAAATGGCATTATAGTGATGTAAACAACGTAACCTCAACACTCAAAAAAACTCAAGGCAATGTTATGATTTAAAAATATTCCTAAGTATATCAATGAGTTATTATGTGTGCGAGCAATGTAACAATACAATTTAGAGATTTAGGTCAAGTTTCATAATGGAAACAAGACGTAAATATCACAATTATATGGCTATAATGTGGGTAGCATAAAAACTCAAAGGAATTAAATGATAAGACTACCTAACTACAATGATAATGAGTCTTAATATGGGTTTGAGACAAAGGGCCTACTAGAACATGAAGATGTACCATTCACACTTTCAACACTTGTATTCTAAAATTTGCAACCTAGTTATGCAAGTAGACTACAAAAGTGGTGGACATAATTATTTATAGCAGTATCCGCATATGTTGTTCTTATTTTGTCCCAAATGGGAAACAAGAAAACAAAGGTGTAAACCAAGTGGTGATGAAACAAACTAAGTGTAACTTTGGCGAGTTTCACCTTGTCTTAGGAAAAGTGAAAAACTAGGACAAAGTAACACGTCATAGGTCTCATGATGAATATCACATGGTTTCAACTTTAAGGGACTCTTCCCCTTATTCGAATAACAAGGTTTAGACTCCAAAAAATTATCACATTTTGAGAGCCCTATGGAGCATGATGTCTAAGTCAAATTGGCTCCAAGCCACAAGCTTCCTAGTGGTTCTCTCTTTAGGTGTCACAAATTACCTCTCGAGCTCGATTTTCCAAGAAAGTCACACTAACTAATCTTGAGTATCCTGAATTTACTTTACCCCCTTCAATATAATGAGAAATAAATGTGTTCAGTTGTATTTTCACTGGGGTCGCAATGGAGATAACTTTGACTCTAATCTTACCAAGGCGTACTAATCAATTGGGTAGTGGATCACTTTCCTATTTTGTTCACAAGGTTCCCTCTTACGTGAAATATTTTGGGGTTCCTAGAGCATTCCTCTTGTTATCTTAAGGCTTATGCCAAAGGAAGTTTCTCCTAGTTAAGAGGACGATTCCTAGCTCTTAACCGAAACTCGCATAGTGTGATGAATGATGTGTGGTGTATTTTCTTATATTTTGGATTAGGAAATTTGGTTTAGACCATTATTAGTAACCTAAAACACACGTGAATGTTAGAATTTGGTTTGAAGAGAGTTCTTATTTCTTTGGAAAGTGTTAGGTTCTACATACAAATGGTCAGTAGTTATCCAAAAAGATCTACAATATCATAAAATAGGATTCAATGTTGTTTTTATTCTCAAGATCGTCCAAGGATGCGAGAGAAGAGCATACACAACAATCAATCTAACTAGATAACAATGAAAATCTTGTAAATCAAATAACCACCATAATACTTTGTAAATCAAGAATCGCTTCTCAATTAATCCAAGTGTTTTTAGTGAAAACCTAAAGTTTTAGTCGATTCTCAAGATCACACAAGGTGTAAGAGAAGAGCATACACAAGCTTTAGCTTTGGTTATTTATCAAATGAAAAGATCTTAAACTAAAAGAATCATATACATGCCAAAAATGAAATTTTATTCCCTTAAGCATAAAAATGAATGATGAATTTTCCTACTTACTCTAAGATTAGAAAAAGAAGGTGTAAGGTTGCTTTTGATTCTCAAGATCACACAAGGTGCAAGAGAAGAGCATACACAACCTTATTCCAAACTCATACAAAGCACCAAAAATATCACTCATCAAACCCTAAGAAAATATGTTAGAAAATTTCCTTTAAATCAGAAAATATACAGTAATAGTAGCTAAAAACCCCCGTAAAATGACAAGCACAAAACCAGAAGTTGAAAATTTGAATTTTGAGCCAAATTTACCTTAGCATGCCAATGCACCCCTTATCACAAGAATGCGTCCTTTATAGTAGCAGAGCGTCTCTATCAAATTTACACAAATCAATTTACATGGGTGCTTCCCGAGAGACATCGATGCACACCATGAAGCACCAACACAACCTATACATAGAGGAAAAAATTTCAATGAAACACAGGCACGTCTAGTGGAGTGTGAGCACATCTTTAAGAGCGTGAGTGCAGACTTTAAAATGTAAGTACGCCTCTTTGAATGTGCACGTGTCCCTAAAGACGTGAGCACACACCTTCCTGTAGGTGATCAAAACACAGGTTTGATAAGAAAAATCTAATAAAGCTCAAATATTTGGCTTTCTGATGTAATTTTGACAGCACTTTACCTCCTTAGATCCTACAAATAACTTAAAAATGAAACATCTACTACTAATCTAGTTCAAACAACTATCAAAATTTGAAATTGATCTACAAAACTTTGAAATTTACTCTAAAAATCTTGAAACTAATCTAAAATCTTGAGAAACTAATCTAGAAAACTTAAAACTAATCTAGAAAACTTGAAACTAAGTTACAAATCTTAAAAATGAATGCAATGGGGTAAGCTCCCACCAAGCGTGCCAAATGATAACTACTAAAAGTCTCTAACAAAGATAAATAGCTAGACTAACACCACATAGTCTATTAACAAAGCTAGAATTAACAATAGTAACATCAATGATTAAATCTTAATGGAACACTTAAAAGAACTAACATGATATCAATCAATCTTAGCTAAAGCATGCCTACTTAGTATGAATTGCTAACTAACATAGACCTAAATAGATCTAAGAGAAATAAAATTATGGTTTGTTGCTACTTCACAAATGGTGAGAGGATCTCTCCAATAATGGCTACAAGGCCATATTGGATATCCCTCTACTAACCAACATGAATATTGGAGGCAAAGATTGAGCAAGCTATTCCAAGGAGGAAGTTGGGCTCTTAATCATATTTCTTATATGATATGTAATTCAAAGCATGGTGTAAAGTTTAAAGGTATGTGGTTAGTCCTTTTTATAGTTTTTCCTTTGAGGAAAACTTGCATCTTGGTGCATGTGGGACTAAAAGAAAAAAGTAGATTAAGGTTTTTAATCCTAATTAAGGCTTGTTAATCATGATTAGTGAATTAACAAGTGATTAGGATGTGAGGAGCCTTAATCAACTACTTAGGGTCAATTAAGAGGCTAGGATAATATTTTGAAGCCTTCTAAGATGTCTTGGAGGGAAATGGGGTGATTTTGAGTGGTTGGAAGAGGGGTTTGAGCCAATAATAGGGTTTATTGACCAAAACAAGGGTAAAATAGGCCTAATTAGCTAATAATCACTAATTGTGTGTTCGGAAGAGGATTTTGACTTGCGTTGTGTTGTAAATTGGCATCCCGGATGTAAAGGGGCTAGATAATCAACAAAACATTGTTAATTGTCCAAAATGGTAAGAAATGTTGTTTAATTAGTGGAAATCATTAATTATAATGGAAATGCTAAGAATGAGAGTGATTAGTGTGCTTTTAGCAATAAGATTGCAAAAGTGGAATTTAGGTGTCTACTATTATTAAGAAAGCATGAAGGTGTTCTTTTTAAGTGACAAAACAAAATGTTATATTCAATGAGATCATGTAGACTAAGGAAGGAGAAAGATGTAAAAAGATTAAATAGGGACAAAATGAGGAATACTTGGATAACGCTATTTTCATTTTTGTTAAGATTAAGCATGCATGTTGTTGATCCAAGTAAGCAATCCACCACGCACGCAAGCAAGAAAAGCTCCTACTTGTGAGGTTATTGCAAAGAAAGAAATAAATATAAAATGGAAATGAAATAATGAAATAACTTACCAAAGATAAAGGGTGGGTCCCACTAGGCATTCCATAATGTTGATCAAATTTTCCTCTCTTGTTTTAAGTTAATGGAAAGGAATACAAGAAAATAGGAAACTCCAAATGATGAGAGGTTTTAAGGCTACCTCTTGATATGTGATGATGACGATGATACATGTGCAAAATATCCTCTCTACTACAAGCTCGATAACCTACACAACAAAGAGAAACTAAACACAAAAATAATTAGTAGATAAGATGGTGGGTTTTCTAACAAGGACAGTCCCGAGAAGTGATAACTTCCTAGGATGGATGTCAACCCGCTTTGATAAAATATTGATAAATGATAGTAGATAAAATGGATGCATCGATAATAAGATAAAATAAAGAAATGAGATATATGGTAAGATAACAAATCAAATAAAACAAATGATGATGAAAGTTAGATAAGTAGAGTCAAAATTCGTGACGTCAATAAGTGACTCGAGATCGATAGGGATAGTTGACGGTGATCGCAGAAAAGTAGATCAAAAAATGCCGAAACTAATCTGCAACAAGATTTAAAACACTAAGAAGGTCTTGGATCTGATGTTGAAATTTTGGAGGGACATAAAGGATACAAGAAAATTGATGAACCCGATAAACGCGACAGGGTCGATGATGACCGGGCTAGATCAAGGTGACTAGTGTAGTGAAAATAAAACTTGACTCCCGAACAAGTGGATTACAGAACATGGAGGCCTAGTTGCTGAAGGAAATTGTAGGTTAGATGACACATGGAGTAGGGGATAGAAACGAATTGATGTGGATCAGGCTCTATGGTGACTTGGCAAGGTCGATGGCAACCTGGGGAAGATTTAGGGTTCAATGGGACTAAATGGTGAAAGTGTAAAGAATGATTTACACAGAAATAACACACAACAATATTATATTTCCTATATCTTCACATTATTACAATATCACATATTTATAGGAGAGACTACTCCTATTTTCATGAAGGTTGTCCAACAACTCTCCCCATAAATCTCTCCACAAACTCCTATATTTGTGAGTTGGTTGTATAACCAAATCTCACGTATAAACAATATTAGTTATAGTTGTTTAATATAACAACTATTAATCCTATATTATTAATATGAGTTATATTAACTCATCATTAATAATATTACAATTTACTCATATATATTATATTTGATAATATAGTTGCACACACTAATAATAATGTGAACACTATTCATTCCTAACATTCACCCCCTTAGTGTGAACATTATTAATCGCTAATCTTCACCCCCTTAATATGAACACGACGAAGAACCATATTTGAAAAATTCAAACCACCTCCTGAAAACACTTCTTAGACCAGGTACATGATGCCATAGATTATCTCTTTACCCTCGTAAAGGCGTAGTGTCAAGCCGAATTATGGAGGAATGCTCCCTTCCTCTTTGGGTTCCTGTGGGACTTTCCCTTCCTCCCTGGGAACCCAAATTCTAAATCTCTAAGATCCACAAGCTTCACACTAGCTAGATAACCATCCCTTGAGTCTACCTTGAAATCTTCTCCTACTCCCAAAAGTGAGTATTCTAAAAAAATTACTCCTTCAAAATCTCAAAAAGGGTTTATTCAGAAACCATCACACTGCAAACAAGAACACTGAAAAATGAACTGAAAATAGAAACCACACTACACACATGTCACCAAACCATCTGTGGCAGCCCATTGTTGGTGACTGACGAGAGGTCGCTAATTGACCTCCTTCCTCCATTTTCCTCCATCCTCCAATATCATGTTGCTAGCTCAATGGGGATTTGATCATGAAGCTTAAGAAGTACCCCAAAAAATGGACATCGCATTCAAGCAAAAATGCGTCCAATTGAAAAGTGAGGCAATTTTTTTACAATTTTGACTATTTTGACTAGAAAATAAACAAATATCCTAAATACAATGACACTTTTTCCACATTGACAACTTAAAAATAACTTTACTAATTGTTTGACTCTTTTGACAAAAAATGACACATTTTAAAACCGACTCGAAGGATACTTTGACAATGCAGTGACGACAAAGACTCTATGAAATAATTTTGATAATAATGACAACATACAAATTGACCGAACTATAAATTAAACATGAAACTCATATAAAAATAAATGCATTTAAAATGATATACATGAACACAATTTATGATTTGACAGACCCACTATAACATGACTTGACAATTTTATGTTAATACTAATAAGATGAAAAAAATTTGACGACACTCGGCAATTTATTTTCTCTACTCTCATGATACAGTTTGGAGTCGTGCAGCATAAATAAAGACAAAATCAGGCCATCAAGTGGAGATATCTGTCTGAGGAACCATATACCAGTTCTGAGCTTGCATGCAGCAACCAATGAAAGGAAAATATTTATAAAAACATCATGAATCCTTCATAGAACTGGCAGAATTGATTGATCTATTTGAATGGCGATCCACGAATTTTGGAATATCAAAAACTTGTTGGAGAAAATGCCTATGCACAGACCTTAACCAAAACATTTTCCTTCTCTAGCAAAAAGTGCGATCAAGAGAGATGATAAATGAACTCGTATTTTTTTTTCAATATAAAAATCACCATATCACTGCGAATATCCTATGCAAACTAAACTTCCCGTGAAGACATTTTACAATAAAAACTCTTTTTCACAGAGGCATTAATCTTCCTCATCAGGAGGAGAAAATCACATGACAACTTCCCCTATTTTAATTCTTCCATTACTCGCTCACTCTGATGTTAGCTGATAGAATCCAATGTGTTTGCTTCTACAACTTAATGAGCATCCAGACGCCTTTTCTTTCAGAACAAATTAAAATTGTATACGGTGCATTCCAAACTATGACAAAGAATGAAGAAACTATAATCTTTTATCACTCGGAGCAATTCAAATTTCATGTCATTGCTCCTTTTTAATTCTCAAACAACCATCATGCTCAGGAAAAATGTCACTCTGGTACCAAATGAAAGTGCAGCAACAGATTTACACAGGAAATAACACACAATAATATTATATTTCCTATATCTTCACGTTATTACAACAACACATATTTATAGGAGAGACTACTCCTATTTTCATGAAGGATGTCCAACAACTCTCCCTATAAATCTCTCCACAACTTCTATATTCGTGAGTTGGTTGTATAACCAAATCTCACATATAAACAATATTAGTTATAGTTGTTTAATATAACAACTATTAATCCTATATTATTAATATGAGTTATATTAACTCATCATTAATAATATTACAATTTACTCATATATATTATATTTGATAATATAGTTGCACACACTAATAATAATGTGAACACTATTCATTCCTAACAAATGGATGGGAAAATAATTATGGGAAGAGGATCAATGAAGACTGATAACTATGAAGATCCAAGATAATCGATGACATCACAGCAAGGCCGATGCAAAATGGTGATGAAGCTATGGTGAGGGATCCAAGATAGGAAATGGACTTTAAATCTCCTAACATGACATGCAAGGTCTTCAAAGTAGCTCCAAGTTGACAACTACAACTCCAAATAAGAGAAAGAAACACAAAAAAACTCACAAGAAGACTTGAATTCTCAAAATTACATCCCGAGGAGATGGAGGGTATGGGATTATTTATAGGTTCAAGGGCAACCCGCATGGGTCTTTTTACTACAATTGAACGTTGATTTGGGAAGTGGATATGATGATTAACTCGATGCAAAGGGCCCTAAAGGGGTAAAATTAGGGTTTCAGGATCTTTAGGCAGGTTAGGGTTGTATAGGGAGGATAAAAGGTAGTTGGAGGATAAGAATGCATTGAATGAGGGTAAATGGGAACCTAGGGATGATAAATGGGGTGTTTAGGGAAGAGATTAGGGAAATGGATGGGTTTAGGGGTAATTAAATATGATTAAGGGTAGATTAGGGAAGATAAAATAAATGATGGGATAAAGATGGGAAAGTGGGAAATTAGGATGAAATAAATGGGGTTTAGGAGGGAAATAGAAATTTGAATAGGAAGAGAGGTATGTATGTAAATGATGACAATGAAGGGGAGAAAACGTGTGTTTAGGGACAAGCATACCAAATATTAGTGTCTATATCGACCTTCTTTGCACCTCTTATTTTCTATATCTACATTTTACATCTCTAAGCATTTACTTGTAGGACCATTCACCTTTCAATTCTTCTTACCTTGATATGGTTCCAACACTTTCAATATTGAAATAAAAGGAGGAAGTGAGTATAAAGAAGTGATGAGGTTCACAATCCTCTTCATTAATAATGTCAATCCAGGTTGGGTGTCAAATGATTGTATGCAAAAGGAGAAAGAGATATTTGGAAAACAACTCCTTTAAACACAATCCAAACTTGCAGAAATTAAAAACACACTTGCAGAAATGGAAAAGCACACTTGCAGAAATCAAAATCACACTTGCAGAAATGAAAGCACACTTGCATAAAGTAAATTGTTGAATTGAAAATAAATCAAATAAAACTCCTGCAGGTTCACAACAAACTAAATGAAAATGAAGATTACAATACAAGAAAAAAAAATACAACAAAATGATTATCACAGAAAAAGGAATAAACATAAACATAAATTATTACAATACAAAAACACAAATACATAGATCCATCTTCCTTGGAATGAGTGGCCAAATCATTACTTGGAAGAGGATTTAAATCATGCTTCCAAGACCTTGATTCAACAATTCAAAATATTGAAGAGAAAAGAATAGATTTTTCATTGATTGGAAAAATATTATACATAAGAGTGTGGAAGGTTGCATTTATAATTCATGCATCCAACCAACTCCTCTTTTTTAGGAATACAATATGATCTTCTTTTTATTCTCGATTTACTTAGTCAACACACCAAGAACTAACTACCTATTCTTGGGCGGATTTATTCAAAGCAATAAATCCTAAACAAAGTTAACTACAACCATTCACTTATCATGGAGAGTATTTCCACAACTCATCCCTTTAATCTAGGAACACAAAGTGGGAGATTACTTATTTAACATTCCTAATACTATTCCACTATTTTCTCATCCTTGAAACATGGAGATAAAATGGAGGAGTGCTAAGTCCATGACTTTGAATTCTTCTTGGAACGCCACATGCATGCATGACTTTATATTGCCACATGTTTAGATATATATTCTTGGTTGATGACGTGGAAGCAAAGAGTGGGTTGAATATTTCGGTGCTCCTTTACATTATTTTGGAACAAACCAAAATACTTTCACTAGTTGGGTGTTTCCATAGTTGCGTGAAGAATTTATGTAGATGCATGAATAATTTTCATAGCTAGGTGTTTCCATAGTTGTGTGAAGAATTTCGGTAGCTACAATCTATGAACTTGGAGTAGAGTTGCTTATGACCTATTTTCTACACACTATCCCATTCCAACTTAGAAGAAATATCAGAAATAACAACAATTAGACTACAAATAGATTTCTAAAGAGATGATAAGATAAATCATATATTCTACCTTAAATATGCTATTTGTTATTAAAACTACATCTAAATTCACTTGAAAGCTTGATTTTAAGAGAGAGAATAAGAGTGTTATTTGGTGATATAATAAGACATATTTTGGCCTCATCATTTCCCCCACACTTAACTTCTTGCATGCCCTCATGCAAGCTACTGATCTTCCTGTAGAATCTGATTTTTTCAATACTTCTACATCTTTCAAAGTGTCTTCTCATTTTTTTCCATGATAGTAGCTAAATCGAGATTCTAGAAGTAAAATTTTTACTTCTTTCTTATTCGTGCTCTCATGAGGTTTTTCGTAGATAATGTAGGAAGATTTTTTCTACACTTAGCTCTTTTTTTCTCATGCATTCTTCAAAAGATTTGGAAGAGAGTGAGTCTCCCCACACTTAGTTTTGTGCATGACCTCATACAAAAAAATATTTTTAATTCAGCAGCTTATAGATCTCAATTTTTGTAAACTAAAAAGATGTCATCTAGCATCATTTGCTTTATTACTTGACTTTATCAACACATGTAGATCTTGACAAATTTCTCTTTCTTTTTCTCATTTTTTAATGCTTTTGAGAAGTGAATCTATTTTTTTTTTTATTAGATAAGGTAAAAACAAGTATCGACTCCCAGGGGCCTTACAAAATATGGAACAAGAACCACCAAACAGAAAGTTCCACAAAAGGAGTTAAACAAGCTTAACTCTTACAATGAAGGACATGACTAAAACCAAAAAGAACTAAGAATAGAACAGAGAAAAGAAAACAACCTTAAACATCTGGCTATAGAAGTTCGCAAAAAATCTGCCAACAGTCTAGAAAAAACAAGCTAAGTTTTAGGAAAAACTTCACTATTCTCAACAAGACTTTCTTTGTTCATAGCAGCCTTTATACCCTTTTCAATCATATCTTCCTCCAGATCATCCTCAGAACTACTGATGCACAAATTGAACTTCCTCCTTTTAGTGCCTTCCTCTATCCCCTCCATCCTATTGCTCAGCTCTTTGACTGTAACTCCAACTCCAGAATATTTTGTTTAGACTTCACCTAGGCATAAACAATTTTCTTAGATGCACGAATGACATCCAACATGGTTTCCCTTTGACCGACATTGGTTTCCTCCATCACCTGAATCACCCCTTCCAGATACTAAACCTTACTACTCCATTCCTCAAAGTCCTTAAAATTTCTAACACAACCCCTCTTCCTCAAGGTGCTCACTTCACCATGACCTTCCTCACTTTTCTCCTTTTCAACCTCCTCCCCTGCAATTTTACATTTTCCTGCCTTCATCTTTGTAAGGAACTCTGCAAGAGTAAGATATTCCTCCTCCACCTTATCTTTCAGGATAATTCAATAGGTTTCCCATTTTCAAACATCAGGAGGATGAGCCCCTCATGCAGAGGCATATATGCCTTCTCCTTCCGTGAGTGATATACTTCATAATTTAAAGGCACACACCTCTCCATATTCCCATAATACAATACCGAAATATTATCAATAAAGAAATAACACCTTTCCTTTCCCATGAAGAAGAACTCGATTTCATGCTCTCTGTGGGTTCTATCCTTAAAAATTTTGAGCCCATCCATTTTCATCTTTATCACAAGGGAAATGGTGGTCTTTAAAACCTCAATTTCCATACCCCTTACCTTAAAATTTCCCTCTTTCCAAGATCTTCCAAAGTCCTTTGACAGGAAGGGTCGTGACCATGTAATTTGGCAATGAAGTTACAGAAACCCCCAATCTTAAGCTTATTCCACAAATGCTGATTAAAAACCTCAATATTTTGGCTAGCCGGCTCAATCCTGATTCTATCACCACCCATATTCACAATGCCAAACCTCCCTTGCTCACTAACACTTCTCAAATTCGGAACACCTTTCAAGCCAACAAGACCAAAGAAGTAGTTCCTTTTATGTAAGTGTTGGTTTCTCAAATGTGCACCCGCATCTCGAATCTCATAAGGGCCGAGGTGTTTAAGACCACAATGGAATTGTCCCCAAGTTGTGGGACCTTGCACACTTGGGATGGATCTCTAGAGAAGGATGGTTCCTCTACCTACCTCTAATGCTATCACTACTCCTAATGTTGAATGCAAATCCTAGACTAAACATGCCAAGGGACCAAGGATAGAAGGATGTGCAGAAAGGGGAAATCCTAAGCTAAGGAAGGTGATAGCACTGTTAAGGAAAGGGTCGATCTCTCTCCATGAGCGGCAAAGGAAACATAGTGGGTGCAGGAGAAAAGGGTAGATGGCGTGCATCACGATCAACATGTGGGCTCAGCCTTCTGGCATGTGCAACACATGAACATGGGGACTGCAAGTAGAGGAATACACACAAAATGCCAGAAAATGTAAACAGAGAGGTGAGATGTAATGAAAATGAGAGAGGGAAGATGAGAGTTCCATAAAACATGATTTTATTGCTTAAGGGACGCACATTCATTTACATTCACGACATGAGGCGATAATACATTGTAGAGACCATGCTAAGGTATGAGACCCATGGGATGTCAGCCACCATTTTGGCATGGTGTCATTACAACAAAGAGGGATCTTTTTTTACAAAGTAGAACTCTACTATTTATAGGAGGAGAGAAGAGAAGGAGAAAGGGAGGGAAACTCGGGTTCAAATCTTCAACCACCAACAACCAGTGATAAATTCCTATAAATCCACCTATAAGGCTATCAGAAGCACTTGCCCATGTCTGTTTTGCGTGTGGAAGAAGGAAGAAGGCAAGATCTGATGAAATCTAGTGGTTGAGGCTGATTGGATGTGTGCATTGATGAGATGAGAGACGTTTCCCTATTTTTTGCCCATTAAATCCCATCTAAATTTGAATTTGAATAGTCCAACGTGTAGCTTATGTCGCAGCTTTCTCGATAAGTCCAAGGGTGCGCGATCCGAGATCTCAGAGCAAAGACACAAATGACCCTATCTATAAGAAGATGTCAGAGTCGTCGGCGCACGTAAGACACTTTGCGTATGCGGGTTGGATGAAATGATGGCCAACTGTTCA
The DNA here is from genome assembly GCA_018340775.1 of Taxus wallichiana var. yunnanensis. Lineage (NCBI taxonomy): Eukaryota > Viridiplantae > Streptophyta > Pinopsida > Cupressales > Taxaceae > Taxus > Taxus wallichiana. The sequence goes on along the minus strand of CM031234.1, from coordinate 447,757,779 downwards.
TTTATTTTTTCTTTTCTACCATGTTTCATGCACTTGTTGGCTATCCAAATTTGGTGCCCTATTGGCACACTTTGGCTAGTTACGCTCGACACATTCAAGTCTGACAGAAGACAAATTGGCACAAAAGGGCGTAAAGGAGAAGGCGCAAGGCAAGGTGCGCATGGAAGAAATAGGTGCGGGAGGAAAGTAGAAAGAGGCGAATGAAATCACACGTGATGTGCGTGAGGAAAATGAGGAAAACAGGTGAGCAGAGAACACATGGTGAAGGTGTAACTATTACAAAGTAATGGGCACGATGCGTGAGGGGCCAAGAACTTAGCAGATAGAAGAAAGTGTGAGGCACGCGGGAAGGGAAAAATGGAAGGAGATAAAAGAATGCAAAGGGTGCAAGAAGGTGTGTAAGGGTGCGTAGAGGAACTACAATTGTGCCAAGGTGTTAAAATAATAATCTTGAGTGCACACAACCTGAAATGTGAAACATCAAAGTCAGAATGAAAATATAAGTTATCCAGATAACTAGGAGATTTATTTGGATAACAAGAAGTTGTCACAAGATATGAGGTACCTACATTCACTCATGTCGACATCATCAAACTTATTGTAATCTATCTCTATTAATGACTTCATTAATGTCTGAGGGAAAATCATCTCCTTTACACCAAATCTTATTATCATGACTATGAACTCCGTAATTATCCAGTTTATCCGCACACTTATTTCTTTGCCGCAAAATATGATTAAAAGAAACCTTTTCAAATCCTTTTAAAAGTTCCTTAACATCATTAAGGACATTTCTTAAGGGCTAATTTATAGAACCCTTATTGTTAAGAGCATTAATAATAATGAGGGAGTCCCCCTCGATCTGGATATTATTGAATCCTTTTTATTTAGCCAAAATAACCCCCATAGAAGAGCTCTAGCTTCCGCCATATTGTTTATTTGTCTCCCTAATGGCCCGGCATAAACAACCATTCACCTTCACTATTTCTTATAATTCCTCCTCCCCACTTGACCGGGTTCCCTTTAGATGCCCCATCAAAATTTATCTTGACAACATTATTCTTAGGCCTGATCCATATTATACTCTTTCTAGGTCTATGTATTTCCATCGGACTAAGGGAAAACTTATCAAGAACTTCCTGCTCCCATTTCAAGCAGGGTTTTTATCCTTACCTTTAAAGAGTTTGGTATTTTCCTTGATGGCCGCCAAAACTTTACTTTTAACTCTCAAGAGGAGCTTTCAGTTACAAAAGATACAATCATTCCTAGCCTTCCATAAACCCCACAAGAGGTGAGGAAGGAAATTTTCCAGCCCATACCAAGATGGGGAAGCTGAAAGGGATCTCCCATTGAAGACAACAATCCTCAATAGTCATAGGCAAGATCCATTGAATATTGAACAATTCCATAATGGATTCAAACACTTTTTGGGAGAAGGGACAATGAAGGAAAAGATGATTGACATTTTCCTCCTCTTTCCTGCATAGAGGACATCTATTGGGGAGCTTCATACCATGTTTCTTGAGATTTTCCACAATCAAAATTATGTTTTGGACAGCCAACTAGTAAAATATATTAACCTTAGGGATAAGGTCCTTCACCCAGAGCCTACCCCAATAGTATTTTTGAAGAACATCCTTAAAATTTAAACTATATGCTGATTTAACTGAGAAGTTTCCAGTATCTTCCTCTTTCCATTTAATGGAATCCTCCTTGGTCTGAAAAATGGGGATATGGAAATCCCTTAATTTCTTGTTGAGATCCCGAAAGGGTTGGATATCTCCATCAAATTCTAGAGGAGGAACAATGATTTCCCATCTAACATTTTCCTCCTGAATCCAGAAGTCTCTTATCCAAAATTTTCCCCTTTCCTCATAGAACTAAGCAACCCTTTTCCAGATTGCCAAGTTTGCTAAGGGATAATCCTCAATCCAACTATCATACCAGAAACTGATTCTATTACCTTTTCCTATCTCCCAGATAGTTCCCTTGGTTAAAATTTATTTTGAAGCCACAAAAGAATTCTAGAAAAAGACCCTCTTGGAAGATTGTTTTGATTGAAAAAGGACTCCATTCTACCTATATTTCGCAAATATTTCTTCTTTATGATTTCCACCAAGAGACCTTCCTCTCTAGCAATCCTCCATCCATCTTTGGCTACCAAGGCCTCATTCATAAGAGAGATATTTTTTAAACCTAGGCCCCCACATAACTTAGGTTTAGTAACTTTTTCCCAAGCCACAAGTGGGAATTTGAACTTTTCCTCAACACCCACCCAAAGGAATCTCTTCTGAATTTTCTCCAAGGACCCAATAATTTTGGCAGGGAGCTTGAAGAGGGACATTACATAAATAGGTATACCTTGAAGAGAACTTTGAAGCAATTGAATCTTACCAGCCTGGGAGAGAAGGAGACCCTTCCAAGATGATAGTTTTTTGTTTACTCTTTCTAGCAGAGCATTCCAAATTGAAATGTCAGACTTCTTTTGGATCAGGGCATACCTAAATAGGAATCAGGAAAATGCTTAATCTAACACCCCAAGATGCATGCTAATCTGACTTGAACCTGATTCTCCACATTAATGAAAAAATAGCACTTTTGTGGAAGTTAACCATGTATCCCAATACAAGTTCATAATCATTAAGAACCACCTTAAAATTTGATGCTTCTTGGACTGAGGCTTTACCCATCATAAAATTATCATCAAAAATTGATTAAGATAGATAGAGAGAATAACATTAGAGATTTTAATACCCTAGATATAGTTAGAGAGCAGAGCATGTTGGTAGATCCTACTCAAAGACTTGGCCATTATAACATAAAGGAAAGGAAAAAGAGGATCACCTTGTCTCAAACCCCTACCTGCTTGGAAAAAACCTTCTCGGATTACCATTCACCGTAATAGAATAACTATCGGTGGAGATACTGTCATCATATTCACCATAATATTATCAAAACCAACTTTTAACATGGTAGCCCGAAGGAAAGACCATGTAATCCTATCATAATATTTATGCATATCCAAATTTCTTGATCTACCAGATTTTTCAATAGAATGAATGGCTTCTTAAATCATAATAATAATGTATGTGATTTTCCTTCCCGAACAAAAGCCCCTTGATTTCCCGAGATGAAGTTAGAAAGAACCATTATGATCCTACCAGCTATGATTTTAGTCAATAATTTATAACTGGTATTACAAAGGCTTATTGGTCTGAAATCCTTTACTTCTTTGGCTCCAAAATTTTCGGCACTAGGACCAAGAAGGTATTATTCATTTGTCTCAGAAGATGACCATTGTTGAAGAACTCTTGGACCATATCAATGACCTCTTGCTTTATCACCTCCCGAATTTTTGAAAGAAGAAAGTAGGGAAACCATCCGGACCCTAGAGATTTATCGTGCTCATACCAAAGATAAGAACCGGATTTCTCCTCCGAGGGAATCATTAAGATATATCTATTTTCAAGGGGGGTGATCACATTCTGGAAAAGATCTAGGACTTTATTCTGAGCCAACTCCTCCACCCTCTGCCCCTCCTTAAATAACTCCTTGAAATAATTTATTTAATTCATATTGATATCCTTACTTTCTGAATAGATCTCTCCATTCTCACTTTTAATTTCATTAATCTTTAGGAGATTTTCTTTGGAAGTAGTGGAGAAATGGAAGAATTTAGTATTCCTATCACCCTCCTTAAGCCACTTCACCCTAGATTTTTGTCTCCAATAAACCTCTTCTTTAGCCAGAATGTCATGGTACTCAATCAGGAGTTTTTGTTCTTGATCCTTGAGAGTAGTATTAAGGCCATCATTCTCCATAAGTTCCTCAATAGTTCTTAAATCCTCTACAATTATACTTTTTTCCTGGAAAATATTTCCAAAAGTATCCTTATTCCATATTTTAAGGCTACTTTTAATATGCTTTAGTTTTAAACACAGTTTGAAACTAGCAACCCCATAAACTTGAATTCCCACCATTCTTGAATTCTATTGAAAATATATGGGTGATCTAACCACATCTTTTCAAATTTGAAGGGTCTATATTTCTTAGATTGATTCATCCCCAAATTAAGAAGAAGGGGATTATGATCAGATCCAATTCTGGGAAGGGTTTTAAGAGAATATAACTGGTTAATCATACAAAGATGACTCACCACAAACCTATCCAATCTAATCTGAATGAGCTCAGATCCCATCCTCCTGTTTGCCCAAGTATATTTGGATCCTTCCAGTTCTAAAATCAAACAGACCAATACTGGCTAGGAAGTCAGCTAAATCCTCCATACTCTCAGAATAAGAGATAGAACCCCCTTCTTTTCACCAGGGGAAAGGGGGGTATTGAATTCTCCCCCAATAATCCAATCTTTATCTTTAAATAGTTGTCTAAAACTCGAGAGATCCCTCCAAAGCTTCCTTGTTTTATAGACCTTATTGGGAGCATAAATGTTAGAAACATACCAAGTTTTTTTAGAATCAATTTCTATGAAACTCATGACCACATGCCCAGGGGAAGAGAGAATCACTACACCTAGCACAAATTTAGGATCCCACAAAGTAACAAAACCTCTCGAGGCTCCCAAATAACTACATCCCTCCCAACAGATTTCATTCCAAATAAACCTACCCACCTCTTTAAATCTGTCCATATTCATTTTGGTTTCTTGTAGCATGAAAATATCCGATTTATTTTTAAATCTAAGATCCTTAGCAATTCTGTGTTTACTAGGATTATTCAATCCCCTAATGTTCTAAGAGATAAGAATCATTTAATATTTCTTAGTGGAAGGAAAAATCTTCCACAAAGTACTCTGAATACCATCATCCACCTCCTTCCTAGAATTAGTTTCCCTTAATTCCTTATTACTCTTCCTGCTTTTAGAAGATGAATCTTTACCTATATCAGCTCTAGAATTACTATGAGTGACTGATTTAGATTTAGTTACTGGTGCCTTAGGAGAAGTAGCCATTTCATATGTGTCAGCAACATAATCCGATAAAATCCTAAAGACATTAGAATAGGAAGGGCCTTTTCTTGTCTTTGACCAAAAGACCTCTAGCCAGTAGATGGTACCTCATCAAACGAAGGTCCACAAGCAACTTGTAGAGAAAATCATTTCCTTTCGATTTATGGCTTTCCACATCCTCTGTTTCTAGAACCACCTCTTCCAAATTCGGATCCTCATTTTCATCTTCATAGTCTTTTACACTCTCTTGATATCCAAATCCAACCAATTCCTTGCCAGGGGATTTTGGTTGTTCCGAGGGAACCACTTCTTTTGTTTCCTCCTAGATTACCAATTGTTCCTTAGCTTCTACTACTTTTCCATTTTTCCCACCAATCTCCATTCCATAGTATCCTTATTTTTTTGGCCTTGTTGTCAAATTCCTAGGTTTGGAGCATGGATTAGCTTTGATTTCTTCTTCTATCTTCCTACTGATATATCACACACACCATTGATTGCACACATACACATATTGAACACGATATAATCAACACACTTCTGATTATATTAACTTATAGTAATCAATACATTCATACTGCATACATATTGTTTACTACAGACTTCTATTACAATCCAATTTACTCTCTTACATTCTATATATTTTCCCATAGCTATGCACTCCATTATATAGGAGCTGCACACTAACAACTCACATAACAATCTCTGTCTTATATGCAACCTCTCAACAATTTATTTGGTTGCATATGAAACCAATTCTCCTGAATGGTTTCAACTAATTAACAATACTAATAATAAAACAATTCCATATTGTTTTATTATCTAACTTACTAACTTACTTAATAACTAATTACCATATAGTAAATACTATTTACTATATGTAATATTACATTCACATTATAATAATATTATCCATGATAATATTATATTCATCATATCTAATGTTCACACTATACAATAGCTCTAACAGCATTAGGAGATTGGCTAAGGGTTCATTCTTTTTTTTTTTAAGAGAATAATTTCTATGGTCATGACCCACCAACTTACATCTTCTGCAAAACAAAAGGAGGCGGTTCATAATTACATATTTTCACCCAGACTCCCTCAGAGGTCATTAGTTTGATATTACTTTCCAAACTAGCATCTTGGCCCATATTGACATAGAATCTGGCATGAGTAAGTCTAGTCTTTGCCTTTGTGATGGATCTAGAGCAATAGGCTTACCCAAACTTTTCGCAATGCCTATAAGGACTTCCTGACTCCCAAAATTCCAAGGGTAAGCTTGGAAGATTGACCTAGACCGGAAACTCAGATACAAAAGTCTCAAAAGGGTTAAAGGTTGATTCCCATTTCTAAACTACCGATGAGATTTTCCAATGAACCATGGTCCTTCATCAAAATCTTTGCCACATGTTCTTTACTAGGTAGAGAAACTAAGAAGAAACCATTTACATATGTCGAAACTTCAATGGCACCATTAGATGTCCATCTCCTCTTGGCCCATCCTCTAAAATAATCAATATTGGGTCTAGAGCCCGGCATTTTGCAAATAAATCTCCTTCCATTGAGGCTTTAGTTCTTGCCATGAGAATCTCAGGGATTTTAAGGGATAAATTACCTTTCTCTTTAGACAACTCCAAACCATCCAGAATCCCTTTTTCCAGCCTTTTTCCGACCAAACATTCCTACAACGTGGTCACCACCCCATCCTTATCCTTGTTGTCCTTGGTCTCAACAATCACGTGCTCCTTTACTAGGCTCTGCTCCTTCTCGTCTTGTTGTTCTGTCTCCCCCCTGCCGTAAGTTCCCACTCATTTCCTGCTTTCAAAAACTTTTCATTTTTCGGCACCTCCATCTCTGTCTCCATCTACATGTAATTTTGATATTTCTAGAATCTATTTGTAATTAAAACAACAAATAACAATATTCAAGAATAGAAAAATAGAAGTTACCATACCATACTCAGTAGTTATCCTTGCTTTCATCATGTTGTATAACCTTGATTTCCATTTGCAGCTGAAAAAATAAATAGATATGAAGTCAAGGCCTCTGCAACATAGAACTTTTTAGTAGAAAATAATTTCATCAACCAAGTTGACATAAGAGAAACAATCATATGGATCCAAGAAAGACTTTGAAGTGTAATTTTTTTGTTCTTTTTCTTCTTTTTTTTTTTTTTTTTTTTAATAATTGGTCAGCCAATAAACTAGTTTTCTAACCAATCACTATCCTTTTGAGAAATGTCAACATGATGGAAAATCAGGAAGCAATCTTCCAGAGTGTCTGCAACATCCAACCAGTTTAGAAAGTTGATTTAGAAATTGAGAAACAATGGTAAACTATTTTGGGAAATGGAATGGTTCAGGGACTTCTTCATTTATTAGGAATGAATGGTTTATTATGAGAGGCTATGGGTATGATCCCAAAATACAAATGGTATGTTGACATTTCAATTAGCATATACTGGTTGAGCCAGTATTTTCCTACAATCATGAGAAGGATTAACATTGACTACAAAATATCGAGAGGAATTTTTGGTGGTTCTAGAAGTTGGGAAAATGAATTTTGAACAAAAAATGAGATAGAGAGGGTAGCATGGAATGAATCATGTACTAGAAAATGAGGAGTATGAGAAGAATACATACATGCAACATAAGATTTTATTTTATTTTTAAATAATCTTCAACATGTTATTTTTTTAGCAACATGCACTCAAACTGCGATATCTTAGTCATTTCTCAACAAAAATAAGCGATTCAAAAGGATATGGAAATATCATATCGTGTAGAAAAAGACCCAGAAAATGTTTGAGCTATTTCTGTATGAGATGTGAGTAGTTTGCATCAGAAAATGTTGTTATCAAAATAATCTTCAACATTTATTTATTTTTAGCGTGCAGTAAAACTATGATATCTTGGTCATTTCTCAACGAAAATGAGCGATTCAAAATGATTTGGAAAGCTCAAATTATGTAGAATAAGACCCAGAAATAGTTTGAGCTACTTATTTACGAGCCATGAGTAGTTTTTATCTGGAAAACACTGCTATTTTCACATAAAACTCCTTAAATCAGCTAAATCTTTTCTTTGACCTCCTCTACAATGCTCTATTTCTTTTTGCATTTTTCCACCCAATCTGCTTGCACTAATAATCCACATAAATCTTTGTCTCTATTATCTTGCAAAAAGTTAGATTTTTCTCAGTATGTCTTGCATGCATGAACTATTATTTAATCTTTACTGTAAGTAACAAGACACATACAAACAAAAATATTCTAGAATAGGAAAACCTCATTGCATGAAAATAATAAACATGAAATGATTTTTTCCATTTTATTAAGGGGGTTGCTTTTGGAAATCTCTCGGTAGGTTTCTAAATATAATTGCAGAAATAAAATTTAATCTATTTGCAGAAAAGAAATGTTAATCTATTTTGTAGAAAAAAATATTAATCTATTTGCAGAAAATAAAAGTTTAAAGAAACTATCACCAAATACCTCCTGTCACAGAATTTTCCAAGAGGTATTCTATTGTCACTAGAATATTCTTTTAGAAAAATATGAGTCTCCTAATAACACCGCACTCCCCAACAACGGCACCAAAATGATGAGGGTCATCAATCCTCTTCATTAATAATGTCAATCTAGGGATGGTGTCCAATGGTTGTATGCAAAAGGAGAAAAATATATTTGGAAAACAACTCCTTCAAACACAATCCAAACTTGCAGAAATTAAAAAGCACACTTACAGAAATGGAAAAGCACACTTGCAGAAATCAAAATCACACTTGCAAAATCAAAATCACACTTACAGAAATGAAAACACACTTGCATAAAGTAAATTGTTGAATTAAAAACAAATCAAATAAATCTCCTGCAGGTTCACAACAAACTAAATGAAAATGAAGATTACAATACAAGGAAAAATAATAATACAACAAAATGATTATTGCGAAAAGGAATAAACATAAACATAAATTATTACAATAAAAATACATAAATACACGATCCATCTTCCTTGGAATGAGTGGTTAGCTCATTCCTTAAGAGGATTTAAATCATACTTCCAAGATCTTGATTCAAAACTTAAGAATATTTAAGAGAAAAGAAACAGATTTTTCATTGATTGGAAAAATACTACACATAAGAGTGTGGAAGGTTGCATTTATAATTCATGCATCCAACCAACTCCTCTTTTTGAGGAATACAATCTGATGTTCTTTTTATTCTGATTTACTTAGTCAACACACCAAGAACTAACTACCTATTCTTGGGAAGATTTATTCAAAGCAATAAATCCTAAACAAATTTGACTACAACCGTCCACTTATCGTGGAGAATATTTATACAACTCATCCCTTTAATCTAGGAACACAAAGTGGGAGAGTACTTATTCAACATTCCTAATACTGTTCCACTATTTTCTCATCCTTGAAACATGGAGATAAAATGGAGGAGTGCTAAGTCCATGACTTTGAATTCTTCTTGGAACACCACATGCATGCATGACTTTAGATTGCCACATGTTTAGATCTATATTCTTGTTTGATGACTTGGAAGAAAAGAGTGCGTTGAATAGTTCGGTGCTCCTTTACATTATTTTGGAACAAACCAAAATACTTTCACTAGCTGGGCGTTTCTGTAGTTGCGTGAAGAATTTCCGTAGATGGGCATTTCGTAGTTGCATGAATAATTTTTTGAAATGAGTGTTTCCGTAGTTGCGTTAAGACTTTCAAGAGCTGCAATCTATGAACTTGGAGTAGAGTTTCATATGACCTATTTTCTACACACTATCCCATTCCACCTTAGAAAAAATATCAGGAAATAACAACAATTAGACTACAAATAGATTTCTAAAGAGATGATAAGATAAATCCTATATTCTACCTTAAATATGCTATTTGTTATTAAAACTACATCTAAATTCACTTGAAAGCTTGATTTTAAGAGAGAGAATAAGAGTGTTATTTGGTGATATAACAAGACATATTTTGGCCTCATCAATAAGTATCATGGGAATTGGTACAACTATCCTCCTATCAAATGGCTTGAATACATCATTCTACTTTTGGAAGTTTGTGCCTCCGCCATGTTGCTTCTAGATCATTCAAACTGTTTGATTTATTTTAGAGCTTCTATTTATTGTAATCTTGAGCTATGATTGACTATTTTATGCATTTATGTTTGACCAGATAGGCATGTTAAACCCTCTTCCTTGGCATCCACAATTTTCTCCACCACTCATTGGTATATGTAGCTTTGTACTGTGTCTCTAAAAGTTTTCCATGTTTCATCTTAGACCTCTCGTAAGCATCTAAAGACGAGAATGAGTTTTCATAAAAACATAATTACTTTAAAAAATTTAATTCATGCATGAATCCACATGTACAATGAAGTGTCCATTTAGTTAGGTATTTATATTTTGGAGTTTTTTAAGAGATTTAGTAAATTGTATTATTTATGTCTAATATAATCTATGTATTCGTCGAAGTTGAATAAAGTCTTTTGAGAGTTTTACTTTTTAATACAAATGCTTAGTGTTTTAATTTGTGACAAAAGTAAAAATTAAAAAGTAATAATTTGATTAGTTGTTAAATGTTAGCTTCATTTAACTCGATTGTTTTAAATCAAAGGTCAATGCTATCATTTGTTTTGAGTCAATTAGATTGTCAAGTCCTATTTATATAGTCTAAAACTCTTTTCCGTTAAACATTTTATGTCATCAAGTCATTGTAAAAAGTCCAAAAACTAAAAAAATTCCTCATGGATGCATTTTTAGTTGAAACCGATGTCCTAAAAATAAATGATTTCACATTGTGGGGGAATAATAAACAATGTGGAAATCATTGAGCTTCAAAATTATCATTTATTGAGTTAACAACAACACACTTTGGAGGACGAGAGGCATAAGAGGTTAGAGGTTTAACAATGACCTCTTATCACGCACTAACACTAGGGCCACACAAAGCTATGGTGGTAGTTTGTTTTTAGTTTTATGTGTTATGGTGTGCTTCATTTTCGAGTACTGTATTTTTTCATGTTCATTTCGCAACATATTCCTATATTCAAATTTGTAATAAGTGGGCAGATTATCTTATGTAATCTATTGATGTGTAAATATAGTGGAAATATAAAAATCATAAGGAAAAAGTAGTAGCATGATATTTAGGTTATTGATTGTCATGTAAAACCATCCTTTGTTGCGGTTGTTAGTAATCCACCGAAAAACTATCCTTTGTTTTGGTTATTGGTTAGCCACTTACAAAACCATCCTCGAGGTTGTTGCTTATCTTGAAAACAAAACCAACCCAATCATGAGAAAGAAAAGGTGAGGACGTTGCAAAAAGAAGTGTCATTTTTTTCTCCCATTTTTGCACTAGGGGGGATGTTAGGAAAATGGTTTAGTGCTCCATGATTATTATGTGTTGTAAATGTAATATTAAATATTACATTAGTGAGTATGTTGTGTGAGTTACAATAACTCAAGTGAAATAAAGGTAAGTTATTGTATGGTTGAGAGATTTGTGGATATATGACTCTCCTTGTTTATAGTAAATACATTTCCTATATAATTATTTTTTACCGTATGAACAATATTATGAAATATATCATTTTTGTTTGTTCAATATCATCCAAATCAAAAAAAGAGTTAGATTTCTCCGTAGGTATGTCCCAATGAGAAAAGATCCCACACCTTGGGACGTTCCCATTTTTGCTTTTGAGGTACCCAAGTTTTCCAAACTTTTTGATCTTTCACAAGTTCATGTTTCAGTTCCAACATAGCCCATCCATATATTTTTAACAAGTAATAGTTTTTTCCTTAACCATTTTAGATAAGGGATGAATCTAACTAATTTTATCATCTCATTCCAAATTTATCACTAAAATCATGTGAATTTGAAGACTTATCATCTCATTCCAACTTGATTACTTTAATCATAAAATTTTTAACACTTCATCATCTCATTCCTACTTAATCACATTACATGATAACATATTAATCTCAATATATCATAATCCTTGTGCCAACTAGGTCAAAACTCAGTAATGGAAGTGACCCTCTTACTAACATAGTGATTAATTGGTTATAGGATGAGTATGTTTTCTTGCTTAAGTATGATGGGTAAAAGAGAGGTTCCTAGCTAGGTTGTCAAATGTAGGGATCCTATCGAATACCAACCGCACCGTGTGCGATACAAAGGTTCTCGGGGAGTGTTAGTGTCATAAATATAGAGGATAGTAGTCCTAACCCTATGTTAGTTATAGGTTTACAAGGCCTATAACCAAGATAAAGAGAGGTATCCTACTAGGATTATGAAATAGAGAGAGGGGAAAACCAAGAGGTGGGTAAAGCCAAGGGGTGTAATAATAATAAGACAATGTGATAAACCAAAGCAAACATACATCTACTTTTTCCTATAAAAATGATTAACCAACAATCACAAAGATATATATACAAAATAAGAGACTCAAGAGGGTTAGAAATACATACTTTCACCATGTGTGTGAATACTAATGCATAATCCTCCCAAAGACAATAACATCGAGGGAAAATCACTATGGATGGAGAAGGGGAAGGCTCACCAAGAAGATCTCATGTCCTAACCGACTATGGTGACCCAAATGTAAAAGAGGTAAGCTTTAAGACACCAAAATAGGCTAAGAAGTGTGAAATAGTGCAAGAAAGGTCATATCATGTGCGATTTTTATGTAAGTGTTTTACAAAAGTGGTTGTTATCTCTGAAAAATAGTACCCTCTTATTTTTCATGAATGAATGGATGAGAAATCAATGTTTTTGGGTAACATGGGATTATCTCTCAAGTTGTGGGACTTGCTACTTGAGACAAACCTCCAGAGAAGGTTGGTTCCTCTACCTAATCCTAATGTTAAACTACTCCTAAGGAAGGAAATGTAGCTATCTAATCCTACTCTAACATCCACAGGGACTAAGGAGAGAGGGAAATGCATAAAAATGGAAATCCTAAGCTAAAGAGAGGTGATAACACCAAGAAAGGGGAAAGACACTCTTAGATGAGTGAAAATGGGAGGAAAATGAAGGAGGAGAGGGCAGACATGAGTACCACAGTCCCAAACAACATCCAAACTCTCATTTCCATGGAGCACAACAGAAATAAACCCTGCAAAATGAGAATAAACATGCACAATACACCAAAAATGTAATAGAGAGGCAAGATAATGCAATAAACACAAGATAGGGAAAAGAATAGCCACAAAACATGAATTTTATTGCTTCAAATAGATGCATAGTCTATTACAATGGAGTAAGGAAAGAATCACCCTACAAATGTCCAAATATGAGGCTTGCAACTCAAAATACATATGCAACACTTATAGAAGGATGCACTAGAATTACAAGAGGGTCCAACCATTACAAATGAGCATCCTTTTACAATATATAGAAAATGGGAAAGAGAGAGGAGGGAAAAGTAAGGGAAACTCATATTTTCCCTTTCAACCACTAACAACATGTATTAAATGTCTAAAAATAGGTATAGGAACCAATCCTAGACCAGTCCTCTATGATACATTGTGTGTAGGAGAAGTAATGGACACCATACTTGATCAAATTTGGTGGTTGAGCTACCTAGAACTGCATCTTTTAAAGTTGAAATGTATTTCCTATTTTTCACCTACCTGCCCTCACCTAAATTAAGAAATCCAAGTTTTTTGGTGTAGTACATGCCGAGATATTTCCAACAATACCAAGTTTGTGAAATTTGGAGTAACAGAGTGAAATATATGGTCATTTGAAGTTTAGGGGTTCGGGAAGGTCACAATCGGTTTCATGCATGACTCCACAAATCGCATTAACCCTTTAATTCCAAGGGTGGCCGCATCATCCGATTGGGTAACTCATGGAACTCGTGGAACTATTTTTTTGTGCTTATCGGTCCTTACTTTATCACATGTCTATTTTTTTTCTCTCTATGCTCTCGTCGCATCACCACATTGTTCCCCTATTCCATTAGTTGTCCTACCGGTTGATTCAGAGAAATTTTGATTTGATTGAACATTTTTCCCACTCCCTTAGTTCCTAAAACTCCTACTTCACCCACATCATTATTCCTCCACTCTCATGATTTAGTGACTTGTCGATTGGAGAACTCGTGACTCAATGGAACATTCCATTTATTTCATCAAGGCTTGCTTCGCCTACATTACATTGTCTTCACTTAGTCATCGGTCTAAATGGCTATGTGAGGAACTCAAGTCACCGAGGAAATTTTCCTCCGCTTCTTAAAAGTTTGATTCACTTTCAAAACTATCCCAACTCCTTGTCCGAGGTCAAAAGTGCGGAAATGCGGGGAACACAAGGAACACGGAATCAAGTTATGTCTACTCCTCTAATGCCCGATTTAGCCGATTTGACTCCAAAAGACCCATTTTTATTTTTTTGTTAAGTATGGAACTAAATTAGACAAAGAGGATATGAATGTCCCTAACATAGATTTTCTCCTTTTTATTAGCTTACCTTGTCCAAATCCAAATGAAAATGTGAGTTATCAAAATAAGCCTAAGAGTGGGTATTTTGGATGACAGTAGTTCTCTACTAAGAAATCATGGGGGTATAAATACTCAACACCATCACCCACAAGTGATGTCATCGGCTATGAAAAATATGAAATAGGCGTCATTTCCCATGGGTGATGGCATCGTCCTTGGGGGAAACCCCAAGGTCATGGGATGAAATCATGAGGAATGGAGACCATAGAATAAATGGGGATGCATGACAAAAGACCAGAGTGATCAAAGTAGGGCTAATAATGTGTAATAAGAAGAAAAGAGTAGACATGATGGGAGGAGCAGATATAATGAGTGCAATGAGTGAGAAAGGGGAAGAAACAAGGAAATTATTTTGCGACTATGGATAATAGCGACATCTCTCAAATGTTTTTGTCTAGCCCACATGACGAATCCCAATCATCCCCAATCCTAACAATCTCGTTAAAGCACTCGCTTAGGAGTAGAATGCATGAGAATCCCCTACACAAAAGAAACAATTAGTAATCATAAAAATATGGTGTATACATATGCTTCTACCCAAAGATCATTGTGTGTCATAATAGTGAAACACAAGATGATCTATGGAAAAATATTTATGTCACACAAAATCAAAAGGAAATGTTGAAGTTAAAGTGTTGAAATAGAAGTTCTAAAAAGAATGTTAAATGAAATATACCTTCCTAATTATACGTAATCGCTAGTGTCACTCTAATTTCCTATGGAGGGCACAACAATTACTTAGAATCTTGAATAAGTAAGTGTAGTCTTTGTTATTCACTCAAGTGTTATGTGTGTTAGCATTTCATTTAGTCTCGAACTAAATGCTCACCTAAAGCGCACACAAATATCGTGTCCCTCATTTGTATTTTCTCTTTAATATGTTAGCATGCATATTAATAATAACAATTGTCTAAATAATCATTCGATTATAAACCATCACATACATCTCATCATGGAAACACATATAATAAGGAAACAAAATAGATTAGATAATAACCAATATCAATTACACCATGAGTTGTCTATATTTAGACATATCAATTATCATAATCCATCCACCATATTCCATTATAACAAAAGTATTACATAACTAAAGTTGGATACATAACAACCAGTATACCAAAGCGTTGGACCATTTGCACAAATATCAAACCCTGGACCTAATAACATAATTCCTCTAACTTATCACGTTCTCTATTACACCCTCTATCACAAAGCAATACAACAGATATATATATAGGGGTGGGTACTTACCTTTCACTTCCCATGAACTCTCCTAATAATATGTGTGCTCTAAAACAAACTACATGCATGTTTTTCCACAACAACTAATAATATATTATCCTATAAATAAATATGCTTTAATCCTATTGATATCCTTCATGCGTGTGCTTGATCTGCATATTCATTCTCCAAAAATATCATGTACTTTCCTATCAAGTCATCATGCTTTATCTTTTTTCTTGGTTGCCACTCCATCATGTTTTTCTATCTTTATCCCACGATTAGCAAAATCAGCTAAGTGTTGAATTTTGTATTCCTAGGCGCAAACCTCTTGCCCGTTGTTTCCATCTTTCCTTTGTTTTCCTCCATGCATCCCTTGCTTGCCCCAATCCTATGTGTTCCTTTCATACTTAGGCACCCTATCACTTAACATTACCCCACACTAAATACATTGCATGTCCTCGACAATGGGGTTTACCCGACTTATCCCTCCAAAGAATGAATGAATACAAAATTTCAAAGAATGTATATGAATGTACACCAATAAAAGAAAGAATACTCAAGCACACTTACTCCTTAGATATATGCAACAACTCAGAATTCTTTATTAATGGTGTCTTTTATCTCTTACGACTTAGTCAATTCCTTAACTATCTTGCACCCGGCACCGCTCCAAAATATTTGACACCTACTAGGAATCCATGTTCTCTCCCTTCTCCTTGATCTCTCTAACAATTCCTACAAGGCCTGAAATTACCCCCTCAAAATCATCCATACTTCAGAAACCAATGACCCGAGATCCTTTATTCGGTCTCAAAAGTATGTCAAACCATTTTGAGTGTGTCGCACCTCTTTGCAATTTTGGCTATCTTCTCCTCTCGCCCAATTTTTTTCTTCCTTTTTGGCTGTGAGAACTTTGTTCTCTTTATTAATGGTATATGC
Source organism: Taxus wallichiana var. yunnanensis (assembly GCA_018340775.1). NCBI lineage: Eukaryota > Viridiplantae > Streptophyta > Pinopsida > Cupressales > Taxaceae > Taxus > Taxus wallichiana. The sequence goes on along the minus strand of CM031234.1, from coordinate 447,741,126 downwards.
CTTAAGGATATGGTCGTGGTCTTGGCATTTTTTCGGTGTCCAGCTTGCCTTCTTCAATTCATCCGTTAAGGTCATATACATAGCATCATACTCAACAATTTTATGTGCAATCGCCACTCTATTCTTCTTCTAGATTGTTTCCATGTCTTATGTTGAAGGCCCTCATGTAGAATTTTTTTCCTCAAGAAACATCCCTACTAGCTCTTCCAGGTAATGCAACACGATGGATATTGGTCCTTAGCCTTCTCCACCAAGTCCTAGCACTTTTCAAGTAATGGAATTTGAAATCTTCTCATCCTTTGCAAATGTATACTTCACACATTTTTCTACCTTGTCCCATAACTCGCTTAACTATTTCACTTCCTCCTCTTTATTCTTCTTGTCCTCAATCATTACCTTGAGGTTGTCCCCCTTGTCCAATTTTTTGTGAACCACTTTTGTCGCCATTTTTGTTAAGGCATTACTAGCATGTTCATTGGTGATTTTAGTGGGCCTTACAGGTCACATGGGTTACATGAGGTGCCATATTCATTATGTTCCTTACACAAGCTTCATCGTTTATGTCAAACTCAAGCTCATCCGTGTGTGTCTACATGCTTCAAGAAAGCATCTTCCTTTTGCACATATTCACACCTTCTCGGATCAATCATCTCTCATCCATAAATATTTTCTGCTACGACCGTACTCTCAAATCTTACGCGTATTATCTTACTAGGATCATCAATATACCCAATCTCTAGGGTATGCAAAATTTATTCTTTCCTTCTACCTCTAGTGTGCCTACCTGTGGGTATCCAAGTTTCAGCACCTAAATGCATGCCTCCTTTCTCACGAGAAGCTCCCCCATGATCCTCGAATGCTTCATCCTCATTCCTTTCTTTTTTTTCATCCTCTCTAGTGGGGCCTTCTTCATGATCACTTGGTACCTCTCCGCACCACGATGTGTATCATCATCCTTTGGCTCTTCCTCATCTTCCACATTATGGATGACTAGGGTCTCTATATTGCATGCAACCTCCTCTAATAATCTCTCCTCATCACTATCATGTTTTTGAATCAACTTACACCTCTTCTTATTTTTAAACTATGGGCTCAACTTGGTTGGCATAATTATTGGTGATATTTGTACAATCTCAAAATTTCTTATACCACTATCTATGTGTTTTCGCTTCTTCCTTCTTCAGTAGCCTTGGTTAAGTGTGCCACTTTCCTCCTTCTTTGTCTCCTCCTCCTTAGTATCATTCTTTATTTCTTCCTCTTCCCGGCTCGAGGAGTATCCTCATACATCCTCTTAATGCCTATACAATCTGCTTTCCTTTGGGAGGCCTTGGAAGTTTCATATCCTCACCACCAACATACTTCCCATCATATAACCTAGGCCTTAGGTACACATAGACACACACAAATTCTATCTTCCCAATTTCCATGGTCTCAAGAGTAATGTTAATATCATCGACTCCATCGTTTCTTCATTAGTTGTAGTCTAGTTGGTTAGGATACTCATCTCTCACCCGAGAGACCTAGGTTAAAGTCCCAATAATGGAACCAAAATGTAGTCTTTGTTATTCACTCAAGTGTTATGCATGTTGGCACTTCATTCGGTCTGAATCGAATTCTCACCAAAGTGTATACAACTACTAGGTCCCTCCTTTATATTTTCTCATCAAGATGTTAGCATGCATGTTCATAATAACAATTATCCAAATAATCATTTGATTATAAACCATCACATGCATTTCACCATGGAAACACATATAATAAGGAAACATAACAGATCAGATAATAACCAATATCAATTACACCATGAGTTCTCCATATTCATACATATCAATGATCATAATCCATCCACCATATTCCATTATAACACAAGTATTACATAACTGAAGTTGAATACATAACAACCAATATACGAGAGCGATGGACCATGTGCACAAATATCAAACCCTGGACTGGAAAACATAATTCCTCTAACTTATCACATTCTCTAATATTCCCTCTATCACAAAGGCATAAAACAAATATATATAGGGGTGAGTACTTTCCCTTCACCGCACATGCACTCTCCTAATAATATGGGTGCTCTAAAATATACTACATGCATGCTTTTACACAACAACTAATAATATATTATCTTATAAATAAATTTTCTTTAATCCTATTAATAACCTTCATACATGTGCTTGTTTTGCATGTTCATTCTCCAAAAATAGTCTTTACTTGGCTGCTAAGTCATCATGTTTTATCTCTTTGCTTGGTCGGCACTCCATCCTGTTTTTCTATTTTTAGCCCACAATTATCAAAACCGGCTAAGTCATTAATTATGTCTTCTAGGTGAGAACCTCTTGTGCATTGTTTCCATATTGCCTACATGCACATCCCTTACATGCCCCAATCCTCTGTATTAATTTCGAACTTATGCACCTTGTCATTCAACAACAAGACCAAAAGAAAAACTATAATATAATCGGTAAAATAAGACATAAATCACTTATCTCAATCATACCCCAATCCCGACATACCCTTACGGAACCCTCTTAGGAGGAGAATGCATCAAAGTGAACCTTGCAAAAAGAAAAATTGATTAGTAAGTATAAAAATATGGTGTATACATATGCCCTAACTAATATCATCACATGTCACAATAGTGAAACACGAGATGGTCTATAGAAAAACATCTAAACATCTATGCAACATGAAATCAAAAGGAAATGTTGAAAGTAAAGTGTTGAAATGGAAGTGTTAAAAAGAATGCTAAATGAAATATACCTACCTCAGATACCCTGTCAACGTCACTTGGCTTTCCCGTGGTGGGTGCAACAATTGCTTGAACTTTGAATCGAAAGATAAAAAAATACTAGAAGATAATCAGTAAAATAAGACATAAATCACCTAGCTAAAAAGGTCTTGGGAGGGATGATATTCAAGTGGAAAATGATAACATTGAAGAGCACAAAAAAACTAATTGGTACATGTTATAAGAATGATAAAATGTGATAAAAATACAATGTCATGGAGCTAGTAGGCTTGAAGAGATATATAGATGACCAAAGTATCTAAGGTAGGAATTTATTACCGTATAAACCAAAGTGGGAAGGATATACCCAAATAGGGGATAAATGTGACAAAGTAGTTAATTTAGAGATGTTTGCATAGAAGATGTCTATGTACAAGTGGATAAGTGAAAAGATCAAGCGTAGAACTTTTTGAGAAAATGAGCATTGGTTGGTTCTTTGAAGATGTGGCCCTCATTTGTTTGCAGATGATAGGTACTAGGACTTAGAATGTCCTTGATGAGATAATACCCCACCACTTTTGAGCATATTTACCTTCATTATCATGGGTGTAATATAACTTTAAGACTAGGTCACTTGCTTCAAAGTTATGAGGTTTAACAAGATTGTTGCTAAATCGCTTAAATAATGTAAATTTGAACATTTATCATCTCATTCCAAATTAATTATGTTAATCATAAAAATTTGAACACTTCATCATCCCATTCCTACTTAATCACATTACACAATAGCATTTAAACCTCAATATATCATGATCCTTGTGTTAATAGGGAGACACTATAATGGAAGTGACCCTCTTAGTAACATAATGATCAATTGGTTGTAGGATGAGTATGTTTCCTTGTTTTTCCTTCCTCTCTCCTCCTTTGTGAATTCAAAATTCCAAAAATCCTCTAATTACATGCTTACTAGCCCAAGTCGACATGCTTCTTTAATTTATCTCGAAACGCTTCTATGACTCTAAAGGTTTTCACTAAATAAAAAAGCTAATGCCACTTTGGTTGATTGGTGTGGTCCACAAGAGCATAGAAACCCCAATATATCATGATCCTTATGCCAATATGGGTGAAAACACAATGGAAGTGGTCCTCTCAATAACATCATGGTTGATTGGTTGCAAGATGGGCATGCTTACTTGTTTGAGCTTTATCTTTTCTTCTTTATGGCTTTAAACGATTAAATATAAATTAAATTAAACTTTAATTTCAAAGCAAATACTATAAAAAATAATATTCGATACTTATGTATAATATACACAAGTAATAAGCATTCACTAAGGTAAAACACTAAGCAAATGAGAGGGGAAGATGACTTAGTTGATTTTACGCAACCTGCGAGTGATCTGGACTAAATATTTGCTAGGTCTCGGCTAGAAATAGTTTCAAACATGCTTGATGAGGCTTCATAACCCTAGAAATGTGTAGGAAAGAAGCACTGCGCATGAGGATAAGAATGCCCTGTGTCTTTAGTGACGGATATGGGCGCCCGTATTTTTTTAGATGCCTAGAACCTAATCTTTTCTCGGTCGAGGAGCTTCACTATTAGTCTCTCTTTACCACTCTAATTTTCCCTTTAAATTTTCACTGTACTCGCAACCTCAGAAACAAATGTATACCTATGCATGCTCACAAACCACATCAAATCTAATAAAAAAATATGCGTAATGGGGATTCGAACTTGTTGGGGTTAGACCATATAGGTTGTATAGATATAAATCAGATCTAAGCATACAAGTAATGAACACGGAAATAAAACCAGAAGAAACAATACACAAGATATAACGTGGTTCACCCAATGTGGGCTACGTCCACCAAGAAACAACCAATATATTATTCCAGAGGATATATAATTGAATATCTACAATCTTCCACACCTCACACAATGTACAATACTTTTCCTCTTACAAGCTTCTTTGAGCTCTCTCCAAGAATTCTTTCTTACAATTCATTCAATCTTCTTAATTCTATCCTCTAACCCTAGTTTTCTAGCTTATATAAGCATATACAAACTTAGGGCACTTTAGCTATGCAATTACAACCCTTAGATCACCTTTTAATCAAAGGTTAGATCTAATCTTGTGTTCTAAATAAAAAAATTCACACACAGGTAACCGATGTCGGTTTGTCCCAACCGATGTTAGTTAGTCTATTAGGTGACCGATGTTGGTCAGCACGACTAATTCTGTTACTTTGTAAAAATGTAAGTTGTAAATAAGCTATTTGTGAAGCAATTCAGCTCCACATCTCAACAATATCCCACTTGGAGATAAATTGTTTCACTGTAATGTACAACTCCATCCTTGGATCCTCTTCCTTGGCTTTGTTTCTCCCTCTTCAAGTCTCAAACTCGAAGACCAACAAAAGTGGAGTGTAGCTCCAACTTCTCCTTTTCCAACAACTTTGTTAGCATATCCGCAGGGTTCTCATTTGTATGAATTTTCTCTAGCTTCAGCTTCCCATCCTCCAACACCTTGCCATATGAAGTGATATCTCAACTGAATGTGTTTCATTCTTGAATGAAATGTTGAGTTATTTTCTAGATGAATCACACTTTGACTATCACTGTACAAACTGCAATCCTCTTGCTCCTTTCCTAACTCTTCCATGAACTTTCTCATCCATATCATCTCTTTGCTAGCCTCTATAGCTACAACATACTTGGCCTCTATAGTAGACAAGGCCACAACCTTCTGCAATCTTGAAATCTAACTAATTGTCATCCCACCTATTGTGAATACATATCCAATGGTGCTCCTCCTACCATCCAAATCTCCAACCATATCTGAATCAACATAGTCACATAAATAAGTATTTGATCCTCCATAACATAACTGCATGCTAGAAGTCCCTCTCAAATATCTAAGTATCCATTGGATTGCTTTCCAATGCTCTTTACCTAGATTGGCCATAAATCTACTCACAACTCCCACTACTTGTGCAATGTCTGGTCTGGTATAAACCATAACATACATAAGACTTCCAATCTTGAATCATATGGAACCCGTGCCATGTACTCAACCTCCTCATGTGATGTAGGACACTGATATTTTCTCAATTTAAAGTGTCCAACCATAGGTGTACTTATAGGTTTTGCATCCTACATTTTAAATATTTTCAACACCTTATTGATATAATCTTCCTGAGATAAATACAATTTTATGTTCTTCCTGTCTCTATGAATTTATATGCCAAGGATTTTCTTTACAGCTCCCAAATCCTTCATTGCAAATGTGTGAGATAAATTTTCTTTAAGCTCACCAATGTCTTGCATACTAGATCCTACAATAAACATATCATCCACATATAGTAACAAAATAATATAGCTCCCATTTTCAAGCTTCTTGAAATAAACACAATGGTCATATTCACATCTCATATAACAATTCTCATGCATAAAACTATCAAACCTCATATACCATTTCCTTGGAGCTTCTTGAGCCCATACAAGATCTTTTTCAACCTACACACAAATTTCTCCTTACCCCTAACTTCATACCCAAATGGTTGTTGCATATAAATATCTTCCTCCAAATCACCATGAAGGAAATTCATCTTAACATCAAGTTGTTCTAAATGCAAATCTTCTATTGCAACTAAACTTAGAATAGTACAAATGGAAGTCATCTTAACTATAGGAGAAAATATCTCACCAAAGTCAATACCTGCTTTATGTGCAAATCCTTTTACCACAAGCCTTGCTTTGTATCTTTTCTGTCCACCCTCTTCCTCCTTGATCCTATAAAACCATTTGTTTTGTAATGATCTCTTACCTATTGGAAACTTGAATAAATCCCATGTCTGATTCTTTTCCAAGGATTCCATCTCCTCATTCATGTCATGTTCCCACTCCACATGGGTATCCTGCTACATTGCTTCTTCAAAACTCTCGGGTTCACCACTATCAGTCAATAATAAATAAAATAATGGAGTAAATTTTTGGAGGTTTACTTACCCTTTGGGACCTTCTCACAGAAATATGGGGTGTTTGGGGCTCAATCTATGTCTGTTGCACATTTGTATCAATTTCGATAAAGGACTGATGATGCGGGTCACTTGTATTCGAATCCAATTTTCCTATAGCCAACATCGGTTCACCTAACTAACGCTCGATCCTTCTCTTGCAAGACACCGATTACCTTGACCGGCACCAATTCCTATAGTACCGATGTCGGTACATGTGTGTGATTGTTTTAAATCCGAGAATGCATTTTCTTCAACAAAATTTTCACTTGGTTCATTCTTGGGTATCAAAACCTAATCCTTGTACATTCTCTTTTCATTCCAATCAATGTTATAACTCCTAACAATCTTAGCATCCTCTAAATCCCAAAAATGGAATCTGAAATCACCATAACCATAACCAATGAAAGTGCATCTCTTGGATTTAGCATCTAATTTCTTCCTATTTTCTTTATCAACATGCAAAAAAGCTTTTGAACCAAATAATCTAAGAAAATAAAGATCTACCTCTTTTCCAGTCCAAGCTTCTTTTGGTATTCCACCATCCAGTGCACTTGAAGGCCCACGGTTAATTAAATATACCACCATATCTATTGTTTTGCCCAAAATTGCAAGGGTAAACCAACATGTATCCTCATGCTTCTTACACATTCCATGATAGTTTTGTTCATTCTTTTAGCCACTCCATTCTCTTGTGGAGTTCTAGGAACTATTTTTTCTCTCGTATTTCCATTCACTGAACAATAATCATTAAAAACCTTACTACAATACTCACCACCATTGTCAGATCTAAGGCACTTTAACTTTAAATTTATTTCATTTTCTACAAGGTCTTTCCATCTTTTAAAGTCTCAAAAACATCAATTTATGCTTAATACAATAAAATCATACCTTTCTTGTGGCATCATCAATGAAAGTCACATAGTATTGGGATCCTCCATGAGAAGCTACTGGGTTGGTCCCCACACATCTGAGTGCACAAGATCAAATTTGTGTCCTTCTTTGTTGACCCAAATTTAAGAAATCTCACTTTATTTTTATTTCCAAATATACAATGCTCACATAAATCAAGATCTACATCTTTCAAATCTGATAACTTACCCTTAGCCTTTAAGATTTACATTCCCTTTTTACTCATATGGCCTAGCCGATTATGCCACATGCTTGCATCTAAATCTGAAGTAGATAAAGCAAAAAAAGAATTAGTAATACAAGTAGAAAAATACAATGTTCCTACCTTCTTTCCTCTTGCAACAACAAGAGCTCCCTTGGAAACTTTCCAAGAATCGGTTGTGAATGTAACCATGCAACCATCTTCACCTAGTTGTCCTGCAGAAATTAGATTTCTCCTGAGGCTTGGCACATGCCTCACATATTTCAATATCCATGTATTTTCATTCTGTAATTTAAGATGAACTTCACCTTTACTAGTAATCATTCATGGTTCATCATCTCCTAAATAAACATGCCCAAAATTACCCTGACATAATTTTTAAAATAACCCTTATTAGGGGTAACATGGAAAGAAGATCCTGAATCTAAAACCCATGATTCTATTTTATTATCCAAGGAGATAATAAGGGCATCTTGCATTACCTCAGAAGATGCAACATTTTCCTCTTTACCTTTCTCTAGTACATTCTCTTTGTTTTCCTTGAACCAACAATCCTTCTTTACATGTCCTTTCTTTCCACAATTCCAGCAAGTTATTCCTCTACCTCTAGATTTAGATCTTCCATTCTTTGACTTTGATCTCCCATTATTCTTGCTCTTGGATTTCTCCTTTTTCTCCCCCTTCTTTCTACATTCAAGCATTTCCAGATGATGACTCTCCTATAATTTTCCTACTTATTTTTCATTCACGATTATACCAATCACGTCATCAAACTTCAAAATATTAGTATTAAATGTTGTATTACTAATGACCATTACCAAATTATCTCAACTATCTGGAAAAGAACACAAGAATAAAAATGATTTCACTTCATCCTCAAAAGGGATATTAACCAATTTTAATTGATTTACAATAGAATGGAAATCATTCAAATGATTAGACATAGATCCACCTTCTAGCATTTTAGAATTAAATAATTTCTTCATCAAATAAATCTTATTCATGAACTTGGTTTTTCATATAAATTAGCTAATTTTTTCATCAAATTTACCGTGGTTATTTTTATTATATTCAAAGCTACATATGCTGTCGCAGACTCAATCTTATAGATCCTAGAGCCTTTCTATCAAGAATATTCCATTCTTCATTCTTTTGTAGGCCTTGCCTTCTCATCCAATGGTAAGTATAAATCTCTCTGATACAGATAATCCTCCACCTGCATCTTCCATAATTGATAATTATAGTTGTCAAACTTCTCCACTTTGTATTTACTATCTTCTGTCATTGTTGTGCTCCCACTCAATCAGAAATCCCTCTGTGAGTAAATTTGTCAACACACAAAACCCTCAAACAAATATTTGATACCAATTATTGGGGTTAGACCATAATATAGGTTGTACAGATATAAATCAAATCTAAGCATACAAACAATGAACATAAAAATAAAACTAGAAGAAACAATACAAGGATATAATGTGGTTCACCCAGTGTGGGCTACGTCCACCAAGAAACAACCAATATATTATTCCAGAGGATATACAATTGAAGATATGCAATCTTCCACACCTCACATGATGTACAATACTTTTCCTCTTACAAGCTTCTTTGAGCTCTCTCAAAGAATTCTTTCTTACAATTCATTCAATCTTAATTATATCCTCTAACCCTAGTTTTCTAGCTTATATAAGCATATACAAACTTAGGGCACTTTAGCTATACAATTACAACCCTTAGATCACCTTTTAATCAAAGGTTAGATCTAATCCTACATTCTAAATAAAAACATTTCACGCACGTAAACCGATATCGCTACCCCAACTAATGCCAATCACACCAACCGATGTCGCCTACCCCAACCAATGCCAATTTTTCCTAACCGATGCTAGTTAGTCTCGCATTGGGTGACCGACGCCTTGATCCACCGACCGATGTCGGTTACTATGTAAACCTGCAAGTTGTAAATAAGCTATTTGTGAAGCAATTCAACTCCACATCTCAATAAAACGGTAATCACCCAAAGAGTGAACTTATGACTGATTGATGCATTATATCTTAGATTCCATGTAGTTATTTGTGCTTGTGTGTGAAATGATGCCCTAGGTTGTCCTTGTGTAATTTACACAATGAAAGCAGGATAGATGTAGATTATATCAAGTATGCAAGTTGTGTGTAATGAAATAGAATGAACTCCCCTCCTATGATGTGTATGAAAAATAATGCAACCCTTATCCCTAGCATGGATGTGTTAGATGTATCCTTATAATGCTCTTATGCCTTTGTGGAAGCTTATGTGGTGATAGATAATGCTTATAGTGTTTGGCCCTTGTTTGAAAGAAGTGACTAAGTATATATATGATTCCCTTGTTTGAATTTTGTAATTGACAACTGAAAGGCTAACCCAAAGTATTAAAAGGTGACCAAGAAGTGAAAAGGACCCAAAAGAGTAAGAAAAAGAAAGAGAAGGATAGAGGTGCCCATAAGGGATAGGAGCTCTGGGTGCTTCTATCCTAGTTGGGCACTAGTGTCCGAGGTCATCAAAATATAAATCAGTAAAGTGCCTTTGATAGAGCTATAGGATGTGTAAATCCAAGAAAGTGTGGAAAATAAAGCAATCAAAAGGCCAAAAGGAGTTATCAACCACTAGTTTTATTTCTTAGGAATCATGTATACATTATTATGTTTTAGGACCTAGAAATATACCCAAGAGCATAGATTTTGTGTCTACATTTTCCCCCACTATATGTTGTTGAGTGCCTACTCGATATCATAAAGTAGATAGAAGATGTGTTCCTTGTAAACCAAAGAGAAGTGTAGCCAATAGCGTGTCGAGTGGACAAGTAGTCATATGAAGTGTGAAGTGATCGTAATGTGAAGCATGACAACTAGGAAAGGGAGGTAGACCCTAGGGGTGAAGTGTATGCATAGTAACATGCTACTTGGGAGCTTGTGCTTGTAGATGTGATCTACTTCTTGTAAGGATGGACCTACAAAAGAAGAGCCAAAGAGTAGTTAAGGTCTTGTATGTGAAAAATCAAAGTATATAAATGTAGTAATTAAGGAAAGAGTGCACTGATGTATGAGAGGGTAAAGGATAGAAATTTTTCTTGTTTTCTTGGAGATGTTGTGGATTTGGGCATCCTACCACCAAGGGTGAGGTATTTGGGCAATATCATGTTAAAAGCAAGTTTTTGGGAGATCTCACGCTAAGGATGAGTTTTTTTGGGTAATTTCATGTTAAGAGAAGAGTGTTGGGGAGAGAGGTATGTTTTTATCTCCATCTGTGATTCTTTTCGGATGATAAGTTCTACATCGATTAACATGTCCCAATTTTTAACCGAATTGTAGCCAATTGAATTAATTATGTAACTAAAGGTAAGTGCCTGATACGGTAGATCCATATTATAAACTACTCGAAACTGTGTTGAACCGATAAATTGTTTGTTTTTTCCTCAAGACACAAGTGCTCATGTGGGACACAAGCACCCACCATTCCTATCTATTATTAGGTGCTAGTGTCTCGCTCTATGTTTGTGATCTAAGTCTGATTCTGGACCACTCTATAATTGTGTGCGTCCTTTGCCAATTTTTGTACTATGTTGTTTTGGTCTAGAGCTCTGTGTTATTGGAAGGGTGATTTGTTCACCCAATAGTTTCCCCCTCATTTGGGGTGCATGTGATGAATGTAGGAGGAGAAAACCCAAACGAGAGGACCTAAAACTGATATGATTGGATACTTGCAGGGGGTAGGGGATGTGCATGGTAGAAACCAAGGCACATGTAAACAAGATAGACTAGAAAGCAAGTGTTAGTGTAAAAGAGATAACATGAAATAGAATACAATGTATCAAGCAATTATGAATACAAGAGGGACCACAAAAATTGCATACATGGGACATCACTCACAATGTCACAAGACAATCAAGGCCAAAGCAATCATAAGAAAACAATGATCAAGAAAGACATAGGGCATAGCCTGCAAACAATAGAAAGCAAGAAGTGATAGATAGTCATGGTTGTATAAAGTCCTGCAAGGAAAATGCTACACATGAAGCACATATTAACATGTTAGAAAGATAAATAGTATGTCAAAGCATGTATAGAGAAGTGAAAAGTAAGTGGCAAGAAGTAGTAAATATTGTAACAATAGGACATGTAAGTGTGGAGTATGATAGTAACAAAGGTAGATGCCCTCAGGAGCCTCGATGGGACTGGTAAAGAGCAAGTGTCAAGCATCATGCATCATGTAAGAATATGTAAAATTCCTACATTCACCTTAAGATACCATGTGAATGTACATGTGTGTATAGAAAAATATAATGACATACTAAGTATCCAACTAGCATAGAAACAAAGTGCAACATGTAAGTAGTATAAGCTAACAAGAATAAATACAACCAATATAGGTAGATGTCGTGTAAATGTGATGGTGTGTTGATATGGAATATGTGTAGATGAGGGGATTAGTTTTTCTCCCTAGCATATGTGTGTGACATGAGGTTCATTTAGGAATTGCACCCTTAACAGTCAAGTATGAACCATATAACAAGAGTGCATCATCGGGTAATGAGGTATTGTATGTGATTGAGTGTAGATGCTAGGAAATATTTATCGTGAAGCACAAAGCGTGAAGTGTAGTATATAAGCTATGAGTAGATGATAGATATATCCAATAATGATGGAGGGGGAGAAAGTGTGATGCCCCCAAGTGTATGAGTAAGGTTCATTTAATGCCCTCAACAATCATGTATGAACCTTGAGAACATGAGTGCATCATTAGATAACGAGGTAGAGTATGCAGTAGAAATATTGTCTTGTATAGATAGGAATAAGTAATGGTATAAGAAGCAAGTGAGGAGGGGGTAATTCTGATGCCCCCTAAGTGTGTATATCAGAGCTACTGGCAAATAGATGTGATCATTGTGAGCAAGAATATCCAGAGTATGTATAGTGTATAGTATGTGTATCATGAATAGAAGGATCCATAAGTAAACATGAGGAGAAAAGTATGTATGGATTGACATAAGAGCAGAAAGGGAATCTAGGAGCATAGATAGATGTAGCAAGGTGTGCTCATAGTGTAGATAAGGAAAGTGCTACTATAAATATTGACTTGAAGTATAAAACAAAAGTTGTGTATGTGAGTAGTATGGATAGGCAACTATTGATTAGAACATGCAACTATGGGGCAGGAAGTTTGATACCCCCAAAGGTGCAAGTGATGGATATCTATCCGATGATGGGAGAGAAACCATGCCATAGTGGCGATGTGGAAATGTGTCATGATGATCATATTTGTTAGAGTAAGATGTAGCATTGAGAACAAATGGGAAACACTTTTGTGATTGTAAGGGGAAATGGTCGTAAGTCCTGTGTGTTCTAATAGAGCATCATCAATAAGGAATGTATCCAATTCAAAGCCAAGTGGGAGAAGCGGGATCACTAATAAGCTTAGGGTATAGTAGAGGAATATTATGAGTATGTGAAGTAGTGTAAACCTCAAAAGAATATATGGCGAAATAAAAATAGCAAGCGGAGGGAGATAATTGATGCTAAGTTTGGTGGATTGCATAGGAATGGAAAGAGTCTCTATGACTCTCTTTCCATCTTTTCCTAATCTAGTGTTGGTGAAACCGTAATGAAGCATATATTGATACCCAGGACCATATTTTGTGAAATTAGGAGGAGATGTAGCAGAAGTAGGGGCTTCAAGTGAATGATCAATAGTGTTGTAAAAGGAAAATGGGGAGGGATCTGCTAAGGCCTCATATACCACACCTTGGTATAAGAATTTAATACGAATATGAAATATTGAAGGAATTTCATGCATGGCATGGATCCAAGGCCAACCGATAAGGATATTATCATTAATATTATTAGGCATTACATGGCATGGGACGGGAAAAGTGCATAGCCCAATAGAAATGGGAAGTGTGATTGTACCTAATACCTTTTTAGGAATATTATCAAAGATGCGAATACAAATATATGAGGGAGTTAAGGAGGCTTGAAAGGACAATTTTCTAAAGGAATGATATATTACAAATGTTAAGACTGGATCCATTATCAACTAAAGCTTGTTTAACCCCTATATTATGGATGTAAACTTGAATATAAATGGGTGGATCATTATCTAAAATAGATTGAGAAGAAATTTCAAAAGATGTAAAGGTAATATGCAAGACTAAGATCTATTGTTCAAATAAGGATATGAGTGGTTGATCACGAGTTGAGTTCACCAAATGATTTAATATAAATTAAATTAAACCTTAATTTCATAGTAACTACTATAACAAATTATATTATGATAATTATGTACAATATGCACAAGTAATAAACATTCACTAATGTAAAACCCTAAGTAAATGAGAGGGGAAGATGACTTAGTTGATTTTACGCAACCTAGGAGTGATATAGACTGAATATATGTTGGATCGGCTAGAAATAGCATCAAACAAGCTCGATAAGGTTTGAAACCCTAGAAATGTGTAGGACAAAAGTGCCCATACGAGGACAAGAGCACCTCATGCGCTAGTGACTGATATGGGCGCTTTTTTGTTTAGTTACTCGAACCTAGTCTTTTGTGGGTTGAAGGAGCTTCTCTATTAGTCTCTCTTTACCACTCGATTTTACCTTTAAATCGTCAGTCATATCTCGTAACCTAGAAAACAAATGTCTACTTGCACATGCCCACAAACCATATCAAAATCTAACAAAAATTATGCATAATGGGGAGTCAAACCGACCTAGAGGTCACCCAAAGAGTGAACTTATGATCGAGCGTTGCACTACATCTCATAATCCATGTAGTTCTATGTGCTTGTGTGTGAAATGATGCCCTAGGTTTCCCTTATGTATGATGTGTGTAATGAAATAGAATGAACTTCCCTCCTATGTTGTGCATGTAGAATAATGAAGCCCTTGTCCTTGACATGGATGTGCTAGATGTATCCTTGTAATGCTCTTGTGTCTTTGTGCAAGTTTAGGTGGTGATAGATAATGCTTATAGTGTTTGGCCCCTTATTTGAGATAAGTAATTAAGTATATATATGATTCCCTTGTTTGAATTTCGTAATTGACTACTAAAATGTCAAATCAAAGTATTAAAAGGTGAACAAGAAGTGAAAAGGACCCAAAAGAGTAAGAAGAAGAAAGAGAAGGACATGGGCGCCTAGAAGGGACAGGAGCGCACGGGCACTTCTATCCTAACTAGGTGCTAGTGTTCAAGGTCATCAAAAGATAAATTAGTCAAGTGTTGACATAGTTGTTGTATGTGTAGAGCCGATAAAGTGCAATAGATAAAGTAGTCAAAAGGCCACAAGGAGTTGTCAACCACTAGTTTTTTTCTCAGAATCAAGTATACATTAGTATGTTTTAGGACCTAGAAATGTATCCAAGTACATAGATTTTGCATCTACATAAAAAATCCAAAAAATTCCTCTAAATACATGTTTACTACCCCAAGTTGGATATGCCTCTTTAGTGCATTTTGGAATTACTTCTAGGAATCTAAAATACTCATTAAATAAAAAGACTAATCACATGCTACTTGATTATCTCATTGCATGATAGCATATAAACCCCAATATACCATTATCCATATCCCAATAAGTGTGACACCACAATGGAAATGGTCCTCTTACTAACATAATTGGTGATTGGTTGTTGGATGAGTATGTTTATTTTCTCATTCATCCCCTCCCTCCTCTGTGACTTCAAAAATATTGTAAAAAAACCTCTAGATACATGATGATGGTGATGCAAAGATTGAGATTACCCTAGACTATTTACGAGTTCACACAATGGAACAAAACACAATGGTTTATTATATTAATTCATGCCTTCATGAAATCTACATGTAGATTATCTCTATGGAGATATAGACTCACTCATGGAGCTTTTACATACTTTGGTGTTTCTCCTAAGGACCTAACCTAAATTGGTTTCTTGTTTGACTCATCTATAATGGCCTACAATGACTTAGTCACTCTACACTGGCTTTTTGTGCCTCACATGCACATTAAACAAATTCCTCAATAGCCCTTCACTAATCCTTAGCCAACAACCTAGAAATGGTGAACTCGGCCTCTGTTTTATATTTATGCATTCCTTCTTCTCTCTCCTCATTTGAATTCTCCTTTGGGTGGGTTGGTCCCTTCTAGATGCCTCTAGATCTTCTTGGTCGATTCAAATTTGAATTTAGCCAATAAAATACTATGAGCTACCTCCATCTAGATGTTACTCGATTGTGCCACCCAACCCGGTCATTGGGATCAATTGATAGTTGAATCCTCAACAACTTCCTTATTAGACATCTTAAGACCTTTATATTATCTACAAACCACCAACTCTAGCATGCACTCCTTACTAATAATCCTTTTCCACACCTCTTCTTTGTTCTTACGCACACTCTTATGTTTGAGTTACGCCTTTACCTTTCTTCCACGCACTTGTCTCTAGGATTTTGGGCCTCCTCAAAACATCCACACACCAAATTTGTAATATAAGATATTGCACAAATCCTCCTTTCATTATCTTGTGCCTTCTACACACTCTCTATTATTATGCATAACTCCTTCACAATATTGGTGCACTTTCACCAAGTAGGTTAGACCAAAACTCTACCGCTCTACCTATGCACATCGAAGTGTATTATTTTTATACACCTACTCTGTAAAAACCCTATGTGCTCCTCTACCTCATGCTTTGTCAAACCTTCTACACACTATTGTGTATCCTTTTCTACTACACTCCATGAACACTCCATTTTTTACTACCATCCATTATGAAAAGTACTCATGCACTTTCCGTAATTTCCCTTTCATATTATTGCACCTCATTTCTTCATTCATTGCTCTCTCCAATCTCATACACACTCACACTTAGCCAATATTGTACAAGATTTACCTAGACCTTAGATGCTCGGCATCAAACACTGAGCTAATTAAAAACTTGAGTTCCACCTTAAGTAGTCGAGTGAGTGGTATAACCACCCTTCAAAATACTAGAGTAGATAATCCCAAATCCTTCATCTAATAAGCCTTTCTTTGGACTTGATGTTTCTTTTGACATCTCTTTCAGTCCCTTATCACCTCTCTATGACTCCTTCACATGATCTCGCACACACTTGTGAGCCTCTTTCCACCATAGACCGACCACCTCCTCCAAATGGATTTATTCCTACCATCTATTTTTTCTATAAATGTGTTCTTGCCTTGAACCATTGTGAGTCTCTACTCGCCCCTGAACGTCAACCTCTTCCTAGGGCTTCTCATCATGGCCTTTTCCTTTGTGACTCTGCACTTGACCTTGTCCATCCACCTCCACTAAAGTTCTTTAAGACTTTTCTTCTTCCTTGTCATCTTCATATTTGGGCTCTCATCCTTTATGTGTCTCTTCCTCGCATAATATTTCTTCTCCTCTTTGCTTCCTTCCTTCATGCCCTTATCTTCCTTACAGGATTTCTCTATGCATTCCTTCTCCTTTTCCCTTCATCTCATGTCACCCTTCTATCGTGACCTCTCCTCTTTGCACTCTTCTCGGTGTCATCTCTCGTGGCCTCCGTTGTGTTATCTTATTCTACACCTTTCTCCTTTGTGCATCCATATATTATGCACTTACGGGCTTGGACCCACTATTGGCTACCCTCCTCTTCTTTATATTCTCCCTTATCTACCTTAGGTTATTCTCCATTACATGTATGCCTTCCTTTGCATCTCCTTTTGTGCATTTTTTCTTTGGATTCCTTACCTTCATGCCTGATATGCCTTATGGGATTTTCTTGCACTTCTCCTCCTCTCGAACCCTTACCAGCCACAATCCATTCACCTATGCATTAACATGCCTTTGTTTGTTCTCTTGCAGATTCCTCTTCTCTTCTTTATGGCTATTTTCCCATATTCACTCCTCTAGTGCATTTTGTCCTTCACGCACTCTCCTCCTTGTCCTTTCTGTTGGTTGTGCTTCGCTTCTTCATCACACAATCTTCCTTTGTGGTTGTGGGTCACATATCCTCCCCCTCTTCTTGGGAAACTTATCTTAACCATGATTTCTCTTCCTTACTTCTTCCTTTGTACATGGTTCATCATACAAAACTTCTACATCTTCTCCCTCATATTGTTCCTCACCTCCTATTACCTATGATGAAACTTTTATTTCTCCTTAGAGTGTTTCTTCACTAGTATTGCACCCTCAAGTGTTCACGGGTTCTTCCTATTGTGTGCTTTGCTCACTACATACTCTTCTGAGCCTCCTCCTCGGATCACTCATCCTTGGTTTCCTTCGGGAAACTTCTTTTCCTCTACGTAGTCCCTCTATGATGTGATCTTCTTCTCTTATATCTTCATAGATCTCTCTTTCCTCAGTGCGCTCTATTTCATGCGTACTTTCACAGATCTCCTCTGTAGATTGTTATACTTTTGTTGACTTCAGGGAAAATACTTATTTCTTCTTCTATACTTCCTCCGACATGGGGCTCCCATTATTGCACACTCCTTTATCTTCATGCTATGTGACTTTGTTGTTAGGAGTTTCTCCTCTTACGTAATATCCTACACTTTCTTTCCACTAGGTATCCTCCTTCACACATTCAACTATGTACCCCTTTAATCCTTCCTCTAGGATATCTTCTTTCATGCAATACATTGCACTCTCTAGTCCTTCTATTAGGACTCCTTTTGTGCACTCTTCTTTCTCCAACTACCTAATCTTCCTCGGTCCACTCCTTGGACATCACACACTTCTCACCATTACTTCTCTATGGCCTCCAATTATGATTTCAAGTCACCTTCCATGTGCTCATGGCCTCCTATGACCATTTCTTCCTTCTTCCGCCTTGGATGGGACATTCATATTTGTGCACCATTCTTCACTTCGATGCACACTCTTTGCTCTCCTCTCTTCTACCTCATCTTTTGGTCTCAAGTAATCTTATGCACTTTCGTGGTCTCTGTCTGGGACCATCTCGTCCTGGAAAACTCCTTTTGTGCACTACTGTGCATGCTCCCGGTGAGTACTCTCCTCACCCTTCACCCAACTTGTGAACTCTTTCAATGTGACATCTCTTGCACATCCTTTAATGGTAGTCTCGCACATACTTTCTCCTTTATTTCGTGTTCCACTAGAATTTTCTTTGGTTTTGCTTCCACACTCGACCGACACTCTCTTCACATAATATTCTCTACATCGTCGATTCTTCACCGAGTCATTCATCTCCTTCTTGGCACTTTGAGCAACAAGACCCTTATTCCTTTGATGGTCTTCATCCATGTTCTATAGTATAGTCCTTACACCATTTAGCTCCTCTAACATTTTCATGATTATTGCATCTAATACATCCTTTCTTCTCGGTGACATCTTTCCCTTACGCTTAAGATTTCTATATCCTTTGGATGTTACACTATAGGATCTCATGTGTTTTCTCTGCCCACCCTCTCTCTTAGTGGAGAACACAACTCCTGCTTGCTGCCTCACATTTGGTGTTGTACTAGCTTTATCTTCTCTTCTCACTTATAGGAAAATATCCTTCTCTAATACCACTTTGATGATGATGCAAGGATCAAAATGACCCCGACCATTTGTAAAGTTCACATAGTGGAGAGAAACAAAATAGTTTCTTCTATTCACTCAAGCCTTCATGACATCTACATGCAATTTCTCTCTATGGAGCTACAAACTCACTCATGGAGATTTGATAGATTTTGGTGTTTCTCCTAAGGCCCTAACCTAGATTGGTTTTCTTGCTTGACTCGACTCTAATGGCCTATAATGACTTTGTCACTCTCACTGGATTTTTGTGCCTCACATACATATTCAACAACTTCCTCAACATTCCTTTGCTTAGTTTCTTGGGTATTATTTCGAGTATTTTCATTGTTCATTTATTTACCGCAAACTTGCATTATATTAGGCTATTATTTACATTTTAGCATAATCACTCCCACCCCTTATATGGGCATTAATATTTGCACACCATTATTCTCTTGAATGCACACTCTCTTATCTCCTCTTTTCTACCTCATCTTTTGGTCTCAAGGAATCATATGCACATTCATGGTTTTCTGGGACCATCTCTTCCTTGAAACCTCCTTTGGTGTAATAATTTTGTGCACTACCAAGTGCTCTGGGTGAATTCTCTCCTCAACCTTCACCTAACTCGTGAGCTCTTTCAATGTCTTATCTCTTGTGCATCCTTTAAATGGTAATCTCGCGCATACTTTATCCTTTCTTTTGTGCTCCACTAGCACTTTATTTGGTTGTGCTTCCATGCTCAACTCGACACTATCTTCACATAATCTTCTCTACATTGTCGATTCTTCATAGAGTCCTTCATCTCCTTCTTAAAACTTCGAGCAACACGACCCCTATTCCTTTTATGGTCTTCCTCCACGCTCTCTAGTATAGTCCTTACACGATTTAGCTCCTCCAACATCTTCTCTAACATTTTCATGATTGTTGCATCGATACCTCCTTTCTTCTCGGTGACATCTTTCCCTTACGCTTAAGATCTCTATATCCTTTAGTTGTTACACTCTAGGATCTCCGTGTTTTCTCTACCCAACCTCTCTCTTAGTGGAGAACACAACTCTTCTTAGCTGCCTCACATTCGATGCTCTACTAGCTCTATCTTCTCTTCTCACTTACGGAAAATACCCTTCTCTAATACCACTTTAATGATGATGCAAGGATCAAAACAACCCCGACCGTTTGTAAAGTTCACATAGTGGAGAGAAACAAAATGGTTTCTTTTATTCACTCAATCCTTCACAACATCTACATGCAACTTCTCTCTATGAAGCTACATAATTACTCATGGAGATTCTCGGTGTTTCTCCTAAGGACATGACCTAGATTGGTTTTCTTGCTTGACTCGGCTCTAATGGCATATGATGACTTTGTCACTCTTAGGCTGGATTTTTGTGCATCGCATACACACTCAACAACTTCCTCAAAGCATCCCTTTGTTACTCATTGGCCAACAACCTTGAAATGACGAGCTCAACCTCTATTTTATAATTGTGTTTTCCCACTTCCCTCTCCTCGTTTGAATTCTGCTTTGGGAGCTTGTCCCTTTTAGATGCCTCCAGGTCTTCTCGCTCATATTCAAATTTGAATTCAACTTATTAAATGCTTTGAGCTACCTCCATTTATAAGTTACATGTTGTGCCACGCGATCTCTGGTCGTTGGGTTCAACCGATCATTGAATCCTCGTCATCTTCCTTGTTAGACATCTTCTAAGCTTTGTCTTATCTCGCTAACCACTAACTCTATCGTGCACTCCTCGCACACAATCATTCGCCACACCTCTTTTTTTTCGCACATTCTTCTATTTAAGATACACCTTCACCTTTCTTCTATGCATTGTCTCTAGGATTTTGAGCCTCCTCAAAACTTTCGTGTGCCTCCTTCGTAATCCAAGCTATTGCACAAATCCTCCTTGCATGCTCTTGCATCTTTTGCACACTCTCTATTATTACACATAACTCCTTCGCAATCTCTACGTGCCTCTAGTCAAATAGGCTGGACCAAAGCTCTATTGTTGCTACCAAAACTCCTACGTGCATCACTTTGCATTATTCTTTTGTGCTTACTCCGCAAAACCTCACATGTTCCTCTACCACACACTTCACTAAACCTTCCATGCATTATTGCACACTCAATGTGCAATGTGCTCTTTCTTTGCCATCATTACACAAAGTACTCGCGCACTTCCGCACAATCACCCTTTCATTCTCGCTACACCTCCTCTCTTCATTTAACGTGCTCTTGAACCTTGTAAGCACCCACACTTAGCCAAAATTGTGCGGGATTGCCTGACTTTGAATGCTCCCGCATCACATGCTTACTACCCCAAGTCGAGTACCCTGTTTAATTAATCTTGGAATTGCTTCTATAACTCTAAAATTCCCCACTTGACCATCTCATTTCAACTTAATAACTTAAACTATACAATGTACAAATTCAAACACTTGACCATCTCATTCCAACTTAATCACCGTGAATGCTTATGCCCTTCTAGTTAACCTATCCATATCTTGCACCATACAAAAAAACATAATATAATTCATATGGGATTTAACTACACTAACCAATTTTCTCTCATTCAACCATTCTATCACACGTTATTTTATTGTCAAACTTAGGATAAAGAATGACGCTTTGGTCATCCCTATATGAAGTACATTTCAAAGTTGCTAAATTTAATTAATAAAGAACCTTAATTTCAATACAAATTTATCACATTTCAAAGTCAAATGTTATTCGAGCATACCTTCCTTCCCTAACAAAGGAACTTTGCACCATGTCCTATCTTTCCAAATTTCTACATTGACCACATGAAGCCACTAAAAATATAAAAAAGAAAAAAATATATATATATTCAATACCTTTTGACTGAGAGAAATGTATATCATTTTTTAATTGACACCTCAATGACTCATGCAAATGTTTTTCTATATTTAGGTGTACGTACTATATAATTAATTTGCTTAAAAGTGGGTTTCCCATGTGACCGGCTGTTATGCCGACTAATCTGGCGTCTCACGTGCCTTGCCCAAAATAAAGTGCTAATGCCACGTGTAACGGTACGGTTCCGTGGTCCTACTTAACTCTAGATTGTTAACCCGACCTTGACCACATACGGCCGATATAATACGAAAAGAAGTACCTACCGTATGTACTTGTAACCGCGTATCTTCAGCCTTTTCTAAAAAGGTTGTGTACGGAAGCGAAAGCATATTTTCACCATTATAAATAATTAAATAGTAATTAACATTTTTAAAAGAAAAACACGAGGGAGTGCATAATGATTTTTCTAATATTATTTTTAGGTTTGATGGTATTGGCCGCCTAATTTGAAATAATAAAAAAATAGTTTTAAAGGAATTAAAAATGAGTAGAAATTAATAAATGGTTTTTGGAAGGGATTTAAAAATAAAAATTGTAGGTATACAAAGGGATTTGTGGATTAATTGTGAAAGTTAATGATGTGTTGGGTTATTTATTAAGATTTCAATTTTGGGTGATGTAGGTTGTGGTTAGGTGTAACAATATTTTTATGGGAGTGGTTTAGTTATGGAATGTGAAAGGTTTAATATTTTTATTTGTTTATTTAAGAGTAGTTTAGTTGAGTATGAAATAAGGGTTTTATTTTTATTTTTATAGTGAAGTCATATGTAAGTTATATGTGATTTTGATGTTTTTTAAAAAATAAAATTAGATTGTTTGAATGTGACTTTGTTAGTGAGGAATAATGATGACAATTTTGAGAATAAATATTTCTTGTGATCATCAACAAAAGGTCTATATAGGGGCCCTCATCCCTTGGAGAGTTAAGATTGTTATAGCTCAATTAATGACTAACTCTCATCGATTTAGATGTTAAACAGATAGATGTAAAAGTCATAAACAAAAATGGGAAGAGAGACTCTCTGTCTTTTGTCCAGATGGAGCAATGGAATCAGAAAAACACTTTATTATAGAATGTAATGTTTATAATGACATTCATTCGAGATATGCAATCAATTTCACAACATTGTCATTATAGGATATGTTCAGCGAAGAGTTGATAGCTAAAATGAGGGACTTCATCATCAAGATTAAGAGAAGAAGATTGGAAATAATGAAAATAAAAGAAACTGGATTTACATAGTAAGTAATTTAGGAATAAAGAGACCTTTCCAAAGGTTAGTTCAAGTCCCACGCATTTATAAATTAAGATTTCTATAAGTATGAAGTAAGAAAGAGTCAACCACGAAACTAATTTACTTATTACAAAATAAGATTGTAAAATTCACTTTCTAAAAAAATAATGTAAGATTGTCAATTAAAAAAACAATTCAATTAGAATGATTATTATTATTATTTTTTTGAGAAAAGAAGTGGTGGAAGCCTCATATGTAACTTCAATGGAACAGTAGTATTTGGAATATGACATTGTGGATAGAGGAACCAGGATTCCACACACTCTCTGCAATTTTTTTAAAAAATTCATGGTAATGCTTAGTTCTATCTAAGAATATATACATTGTACGGCCTCACAATTTTTAATAAAATAGAAAAATTCAAGTGGGTGCAGCATATTTGCAGTTAAAGTTTTTGCATGGAAACATAACATCAACCGCATGCGCAATTATATATTTATGGGGAAATATCCAGGCAAATCTCCAATCACATAAAGAGTTGTTAGGTCTGGTGTATTTTTGGGTAGTGGTGTAGAATATGGACTTTGACTGTGAGTATTTATTTCAATGCATGGTGTGGGTGTTTGCTTGGCCACTCCTCCTGCATGCGATGCCACAACTCCCACTTAAAACAAGCATGCCAACGTTCTAGTATAAACTTGCTTACTCTTCTGTAGTTTTTTTATCTTTTTCTGTGTCATAAGCTGCTGAACCATCAACATTACAGAGTTTTATCATATGTGTTTGGAGGATTGGAGGCCCATGCTGCAATAATTGGATAAACCCAAAAACGAAATTCACTGGAGGATCTGCTACTTGTGGGGATTAAAATTAGTCCGAAGTGGTAGACAGCACTTGCTTTGGGCAAGGTCCTGGTTATGATCTTGTGGGTATGTTACAGCTACAGAATTTTTTCCTTGATGAGGTTAGATAACTTTAGTGTATCCACTAATTTCCAGGTTTTATCATGTGGGCGTCTGTTTGGTTTTAGAATATATTCTCTAATTTTTGTTTGGTTGCAATTTGGATCGATTCTTCCTGAAGTGATTTTTTTCTGTTCACAGGTGCGGCATTTAACCGCTTTGCTTGTTGGTTGGGTAGAAGTCTGATTTAGGGAGGGCAGTAAAAGCTGTGTTGCAATGGACCAGAAGGATGGCAGCCTTGAAATGATCAATAAAGAAGCTGTAGATTTGGTAAGTGTTTTTTAGGCCTCAGTTAGCATGCGATTTTAATGGAGTCTCTAAGATTCTTTACCTATTAAATTTTACTTTGTTGAAGATTCTTTGGTCGGACTTTATGTTATGGGATCTCTTGATACCTGCTGGGAATAAGTTTATATCGTGGCATGTGTTTTCTTCAAATCGAAGGTCAAATATATTCTTCAGAATTTGTATTTTGCTTTACATGTCCGGAAACACGGTTCAGACATTTGAAAACCCATCAGAGAATATTTTAATCAGAATGAATACCCACTAGCGAAATCTGCATAGATACTAGAGGACTTCGTAGGCAATATCTAGGCTAAGCTTGTTTCAAATCACTGTATAATGATTTGAATGGTTTTGTGGTGATAAAGCTTAAGGCTCAAAGGCTTTTAATTCATGCCTGTAGGCTGTAAGGATGCCTGAATTCAAAGCTAAGCTGTAAATCGACTCTTCATAAGGATACACAATTATAATAGGAGCCAGGCAATCCTGATGATCTGGGGATTACACCTAATACCAGGAGGGATGACTCCAACTTTCAAACTGTAAATCCCAGTAATCTAACCCATCTTACCTAGATGGGCATGGGCAACTAGGCTGGTTTGAGGTCTTCAGAAGCCCTTGTTTGACAGGACACATTGTCCTGCTGTAATTCTATTGCGAATTGAAATGAAGACAACCAGTGAAAAAAACATACTGGCATGTTTATTTCAATGCTTTTGTAGATCTGACTCCCTTTAACATGCTACAGATTGCTTCTGAATATTTTATTTGGAGGGAAATTATATAGCTTTTGACAATGCAGAGTTTGGATTCAGGAGCTTCAAAGTTTGTATACGCTAAGCATTTTGACCGGCTGCCCAATGCAGGAAAATATTCCTATTGAGGAAGTTTTTGAAAATCTTCGATGTACCAGGGAAGGCTTGAGCTCTAACGAAGTAGATGAGCGGTTAAATATCTTTGGACACAACAAGCTTGAAGAAAAGAAGGTAAGCCATTTTAAGGAGGAAGATGGTTCTTCTATAACTCTGTGCAATGACACTTTATTGTTTTCTGATAGAGTCATCAGATTTGTCAATACTTTCTCTGCAGGAAAGCAAATTCCTGAAATTTTTGGGCTTTATGTGGAATCCTTTATCATGGGTCATGGAAGCTGCAGCAATTATGGCCATTGCATTGGCAAATGGAGGAGTAAGTTTGAAGTTTTTTTTTGCATTTGTTTAGACATTGCAATTGTATGTGTGGCTTGGAATTTGAAGTTTTTGCTCAAGTTTTATGAGTCTCATTGCATGGATGGTTTGCAGGGGAAGCCTCCTGATTGGCAAGATTTTGTTGGTATCATAACACTGCTTGTCATCAACTCCACTATTAGTTTTATCGAAGAGAACAATGCAGGCAATGCAGCTGCTTCACTAATGGCCCGGTTGGCTCCAAAAGCAAAGGTCCTAGCTCCAAATGCACTAATTTTCATTTTATAAGTTCTCGTTTCCCTATCTAAGGCTGCTCTAGAATCCATGTTTTCATTTCAGGTTCTAAGAGATGGGCGGTGGAGTGAAGAAGATGCTGCCTGTCTGGTTCCTGGAGACATAATTAGCATTAAACTTGGAGATATTGTTCCTGCAGATTGTAGACTTCTCGAAGGAGACCCTTTGAAGATTGATCAGGTTATATGTTGTATTTTGTTTTCATGGCATATAAATTGATTGAGGCTTTAACAAAATTTGGATTAACACGAGTCTCTTATGATGACAGTCTGCACTAACTGGAGAGTCATTGCCAGTGACCAAGAATCCTGGTGATGGGGTTTACTCAGGTTCAACTTGCAAGCAAGGTGAACTGGAAGCTGTGGTTATAGCTACAGGAGTCCACACCTTTTTTGGTAAAGCAACCCATCTCGTAGACACAACAAATAATGTGGGACATTTTCAAAAGGTGCATTTTCTGCTAGCATTGTATATCTGTGACGCGTTATTTGGTGCCAATTTGTTTTGATTTGCATATTATCTTCTGTATGTGGTTTCCAGGTTTTGACAGCAATTGGAAACTTTTGCATCTGTTCTATTGGTGTGGGCATGATAATTGAAATTATAGTACAATATCCAATTCAGCATCGCCCATATAGACCTGGAATTGATAATCTATTGGTGCTTCTAATTGGTGGGATTCCAATAGCAATGCCAACTGTTCTTTCTGTGACTATGGCCATTGGTTCACATCGCCTTTCTCAACAGGTCCCTAGAGATTACATACCATTCTTTTGTGTATTTTGACTTTAGAACATTGCCACCATATGTAGATGATTAGTTGAGCTCATATATATGAATGCTACACTGTTTCTATTTTTATATAAAATAGAGTCAATATCTGTGCTTGCTTCCATTTTCGCAGGGTGCTATTACGAAAAGGATGACTGCGATTGAAGAAATGGCTGGAATGGATGTGTTGTGCAGTGACAAGACTGGAACATTAACACTTAACAAGCTTACTGTGGACAAGAATCTGATTGAGGTCAGACATTAACTGTGTCCTAATGCTTGAACTTTGTTGCAAATATCTAGACCAGAAGTTAAGTGTACATCATTTTGTTGACAGGTATTTGCAAAAGGAATTGACAAGGATACGGTGGTCTTGATGGCTGCCAGAGCATCCAGAACAGAGAATCAAGATGCCATTGATGCAGCTATTGTTGGGATTCTTGCTGATCCTAAGGAGGTATGTAGACATGGCATGATCTAACCGGCAGGTCATTTGTTTGTCAGATCATATTATACTGATTTTCTGTTTGTTGGCCTTGCTTTTGAATTGCATTATTCCAAAGGCAAGGGCAGGCATTCAAGAAGTTCACTTTCTTCCTTTCAATCCAACAGACAAACGCACAGCGCTGACTTACATTGATGGTCAAGGTAGAATGCATAGAGTTAGCAAAGGTGCACCCGAGCAGGTACAAGTTTGTTTTTCCACAATAGTTTCTTTTGTTACTGCAAAGAGTTTGCCCTTCATCAAAATGAATCTCATGTGAAGTCACTTGTTTCCAGATCCTCAACCTGGCACATAACAAATCAGAAATTGAGCGCAGAGTTCATACCATAATTGACAAGTTTGCTGAACGTGGGCTCCGATCTCTTGCAGTTGCATATCAGGTGCAGCTTTGTGTTTTGGGGTTCAGTTCTATTTTAATATTAGCCATGTCTCTACATGTTTTCAACCTGGCTTAAATTTTTTCCAGGAGGTGTCCGATGGCAGGAAGGAAAGTCCAGGAGGACCCTGGCAATTTGTTGGTCTTATGCCCTCCTTTGATCCTCCACGCCATGATAGTGCAGACACAATAAGAAGGGCTCTCAACCTGGGTGTTAGTGTTAAAATGATTACAGGTATGGCTGGTCCATGATAACAGTATTTTACATCTATTCATGTGATTGGAAGTGCTATTATTGTTTAAGACCAGATGAACAATTAGCAATCTATTTGTCCTTCCAAATTCATCAGGAGATCAGCTAGCTATAGGCAAGGAAACAGGGCGTCGGTTGGGCATGGGTACAAACATGTACCCATCTTCATCTCTGTTAGGCCAGTCGAAAGATGCATCAATTGAAGCTTTACCAGTGGATGATTTGATAGAAAAGGCTGATGGTTTTGCTGGTGTCTTCCTGGTATGCGTTCTGTTACTTCCATTTACATTTTTATTCATTTGAACCTTTTCAATTGCCCAGATACTTCTGATCCTTCCTATGCATAATGCACACAAATTATGGAGCTAGTGGTTCCTTAAAACTTAGTGCATTAAGGACAATTAAGCACCTTGAGATGACCAATTTACACATTTTGCTGACCTTGACCAAGCAGCTAGGTAGTTACCCTAAGGGCATTTTAAACTTAGGAGTAATGACTTGAGAATTATGAAAGTGCAACGCTGCTACTTTACTGAACATTATATAATGCTAAGATTGGAGATGTAATTTTTGAGGTCTCCCTTCAAGTTTTCTAAAAGTTCTCATTTTGATTTTGATCCTATGACTATTTATATCAATCCTGAATGCAGAACACAAGTATGAGATAGTTAGACGACTGCAAGCAAGAAAGCACATATGTGGAATGACTGGGGATGGTGTGAATGATGCACCAGCACTTAAAAAGGCAGATATTGGAATTGCTGTGGCAGATGCTACAGATGCAGCTCGGAGTGCTTCTGACATTGTTCTCACAGAGCCAGGATTAAGTGTTATCATTAGTGCTGTGTTAACAAGTCGTGCAATCTTTCAACGAATGAAGAATTATACTGTAAGCAGATATATGTTCATTCGCACTGGGCTTAATTCCAAATTAATAAGAATCACTGTGTTTAGCCAGGATTAAGTGTTATAATTAGTGCTGTTGTGCAATCTTTCAACGAATGAAGAATTATACTGTAAGCAGATATAAGTTCATTCACACTGGGCTTAGTTCCAAATTAATAAGAATCACTGTGTTTGCTTGTAAGTATCACCATGGTTCTTACAATTTCTAACATATGACTGCAACTTTTCATGTCATGCAGATATATGCTGTGTCCATAACAATACGTATTGTGGTGAGTGTTTACGTAAATATCATGTTATCTTGCCAAAAGGAGATGAGAAAATCCGACAATTATTTTCTCCTCTAAAACAGTGTTTTGTAGTTTTGAATTTCTACACATGGTGATGGAGGCAGCACTTATCATATCCCCTTTTAGGATGATTGTTTAATTTTTGGTTCATTCCTTCCTTAACACCCACACATTCATCTGTGCTTGCATGAAACAGCTTGGGTTCATGCTTCTGGCATTGATATGGCAGTTTGACTTTCCACCATTCATGGTACTGATAATTGCCATATTAAATGATGGTGAGTATTTCCTTAGTTGGGAATCTAAAGTTCATAAAATATTAAAATCAATCTATTGGAACAAACTTTATTATGCTACTCTTAATTACTGCTGCTGTCTGTAACACTTGAGCAGGCACCATAATGACCATTTCCAAAGACAGGGTGAAACCATCACCTCTGCCAGACAGCTGGAAGCTTTCAGAGATTTTTGCCACAGGGATTATCATTGGCAGTTACCTAGCAATGATGACCGTCATATTCTTTGGGCAGCCTTCAAGACAGATTTCTTTCCGGTGAAAATAAATTCCTATTTAGTTGTCAAATCATAAAATGATTAAAATTGATTATGATCAATTAATAAGGAATAAGAAATCTTGATAGGAGTTGGGGTTGGGCTGTTAATTGATTTGTTGTGTTAAATGAGTTTTTGTTGCTGTTTTTCTGCAGAGAACATTTGGTGTTTCTAATCTTCATATTCCTAGTGAAGAAAATACTCGAAAATTGAGTGCTGTAGTGTATCTTCAAGTGAGCACTATAAGTCAGGCTCTTATATTTGTGACCCGATCTCGAAGTTGGTCTTTTGTAGAGCGGCCTGGCCTGTTGCTTGTAGGTGCATTCATGGTTGCTCAGCTGGTAGGGATTCATTCCCATAGGCTATGTTTCATCCATCAACCATTGGCAAATCTTCAATGCTTTCTTTTTCTTGATTTCATAAAATGTCCTTTGCTGTCTTGTTTGCTTGAAATAACATTTCACCACAATTACAATTTCATGAACTCTTTTATGGTTAATAGTAGACATTGGTATTTATTTAAATCCATTTTCAATCAGTTTCTCATCTTTACAGCATAAGCATTTCACTCATGATTTTTGTCATATGATTTGGCAGATTGCAACATTAATTGCAGTTTATGCAAACTGGGAATTCGCTGCAATTAAGGGCATGGGTTGGGGTTGGGCCGGGATAGTGTGGCTTTACAACATAATCTTCTACTTCCCTCTTGATCTCATCAAGTTTGCAATTCGATATGCCATCAGTGGAAGGGCTTGGGATTTGCTTATTGAGCAAAGAGTATGTGAACTAAAAGCATCCATTCCATTTGTCATTGAATTGTGGTAGTCAAGGTCATTATTGCCTCTTTAAAACTAATTCATGCGCGACTCTTCATATATTTTTAGATTGCCTTCACCACCCAGAAGGACTTTGGAAAAGAAGCGAGGAGATCAAATGGGCCCATGCTCAGAGGACTTTGCATGGATTGCAGCCTCCAGACACTAAGATGTTCGGTGATAGAAACAGCTTCAGAGACCTCAATCAAATGGCCGAAGAGGCAAAAAGACGTGCTGAGATTGCAAGGTTAGATCTTAAGATTGTTTTTTTTTTTTTGGTTTTTTTGTTGATCCATGTTCTTGTGCACATTAGAAAATACTTTTACATTAAAAAAATTCTATTTGAACTTGGTGTTTACAGGCTGAGAGAGCTACATACTCTGAAAGGGCATGTTGAGTCTGTTGTAAAGCTCAAGGGATTGGATATTGAAACAATTCAGCAAGCTTACACTGTTTGAAGGATGGCTGTTCTACCTTATTCTGCTATATTGTATAATAATTTTAGCAACATTCACGTACACTCCAACAGAACAGATATTTTACAAGTTTCTCTCACATGGAGAGCTTGTTAGGAAATAGGGAAACAATGTGTGCTCTTAAGAGCTTTATTTTTTCCCTTGAGGTAACATCATCAATGGTTGTATGTGAAATTTCATTTTGCCATTAACAAGAAGCTAAATGTTTTTACCGTTTAGTGGGGAGTGGTTTGTATTCACATTTTGAAATGGCAAAAAATTGATCATTGCTTGCTATTCTGAATTGTTTGAAACCATGGACTGCAACCGGCTAAGGGCATATACATTGATATTAAATATGATGTATTGTGGAGGCAATATGCTGCATTGATTACTCGGTTGTTTGTACCAAGGAATAGCTCTACATGAAAGCTAATGTAAGTTAATTTTTAAAATTGTACAATGCCATTGGTGTTGGCTTTTTTGTTTAATTTCAAAATGCTTAAGCTTTTGATGTTGCTTGAGATGTGAGTGTTTGTCAATTTCAATGCCTGTTTGGGTTACAAGTTTATGTTTTGCATTTGTTAGACAGACTAAGGAAAACTTTGCACCACATCACAGCACGTCTGGGTTTTGGTGAGAGTAAAGGTGGCTGCTGGAAATATGTAATTTCCATATTTTTAAACCTAGGCCCTCCCATTTCCAAGAGAGTATTCTACCACCGAGCTACCCAACTTCTCATTTTTGTGTTCTATTCTTTTTGACAATGAGATAGTATCATTCATATAGTTCTGCAAAAATATCAGGTTTGTTTAAATTGAAGATTAGAAACAACCAGATCCTACACCTCTTGTCCTTCGTTTTTATTTTTTGGTGACAATGATATAGTATCATTCATATAGTCCTGCAAAACAGCATTTTTTTATTGGAGGTTACAAACAGCCAGATCCTTTTGTGAGAAATATTGCATTCATTGGTATCAGTGCATGAACAATTGACCATTTTCGACTTAGTACTAAGGACTATTGTCAAATTCACCTGGGACTCTACAGCCTCAACCCTAGGATTTGTACACTGGTGGATAATGAGGCAATACCCTTTACACCTCCATCTGCACTATTGGACAACAACCCATTCGATAAGATAGCAGGCTATGAATATCTCATAACCAAAAGTTATACATATGAAAAGAGAGAGAAGGCGCTGCTATTGATATTTGGACACTGGTTTTATTATATATTGAGTTTGTTAAGTATTATTGAAACTCACAGTTTGCATTTGGCACATGAGATTGTTTTAAGCATTTAGTTCCATAGCACATATACCATTCTTAATCTAAAGGGGATCTCTTACAATCTTCATATGATTTATATTGGGGTGAAAGCCTTATCAAATAGGTTTTTGTTGAATTCATTTCTTTCTTTTAATCCTTTCATTATGTAGATGTGGATGGAAAGTGGTTTTACATTAACATACACAACTAACCACATACATTGCAATTCAGATTTAATCAATACATTTAGATTGCATTTTAATGGAGTATTAAAAATTGACATGAGGGAGTTTAAGAAGATTATATGTTTTGTCACATTTCTTGCCAGAAATAGACAATGCAACATTAGCCTTGAAATCATGGCAAAGAAGACCAAGAAAAACCTTGTACCTTAGCTCGAAAAACCTTGCTCTCTTTTCCAAGATTTTAGGTGGAGTTTTGGGAAACTAATCTCCTTTAAGTAGGACACTCTAATTTGATAGCAACACTTTGTAACAACCTAATAAAACATAGGAAATATTTTGACGGACCTATGTTATCCCGTAATTATTATTAGGCCCTTTGATGGGAACAATTCTTTGAAGATAACACACGTTTAATAATAGTCCAATATATTGCCGATGCCCAATCCTTGTCAATTTAAATGGCCCTGTGAACAAGGAAAATCAATAGATAAACAGAAGATAAAATAAATAAACAAAGCAATACATTCTCTCGTAACTCTCTTGCAAACCTCAATAAAGATCGTGAGTCTCTTAGACTTGTAAGATCTTGAAGATTTGGATTTGTGGATGCTCTTGAAATGACTCTCCAAAGTGGATTTAAATGCTACGAGCTTGATTTCACGAGGATTTGAACAATAGATGAACAAAACTTTGTTGTATTTGCTTATGGATTTTCAAGGATGAGTTTGCAAAGGAAATGGTATGCTTTTATAGCTAAGGGTAAGGCCATGAGCAGTGGATGTGACATTGACTAAGCTTGAGGTTAATGATTGCAATTATTTGGGGTAGCAAGTAGACTTGGCAATAACAAAAGCAACCCCCTTTAGGAATCTATAAGTGGAGTTGATTGGGTGGTGAAGTGAAGTTAATTGGGATGAAGAAGTGGAGTTCAAAAGGAGTCTAATGGCGGTTTGATTAGGAAAATAGGTGTATTTTCTTAATTAACTCATTTAACTAGCTACAATTTGCAAGATAATTAATTAAGCGATTATTTTATAAATGATAATGAAGTGACTAAAGTGGCTCAAAGATTAATTTAATTAATCCCAACAAGGTGTAATGTGCATGGTTATTTAATTTAATTAATCAATCATAAGAGGGTATGAACTAGGATGAATTGAGATAATACGAGAATAAATATGTAAATTTGGGGTGTCTACATTTGCCCCTCTTTAAAGTGCTATTGTGAAGGAATATCATTTTAAAGATAATAGGCGCTACTGAGATCAACGAGTGGAAAACAAGGAAGCATTTGGATGCCTCGGTGAGTAGGATGGTAAGGAAATGCCCCTCAATCGGGGAGTGACGCAAAGACAAGCGGTGGACAACCTCGTGATAGGAAGAAGATGGAAGGAATTGTGCTCGTAACATGAGTGCCGTCGGATGGTGAATATAATAACTTTTATTTTGTTGTTGCACAATAGAGTTGTCACCATGATTATAAAAGAATCAAGATGGTTAACCTAGATGCGCATAAATAAACACATAGAGAGCAAAAAAAAGAGAAAAAATGAAAACAAACCCAACATATAGAGTAGGTGCAGGCATCAGGGTTATAAAGGAACCAAGATGTTATCACACTACTTGTAATTGGTCTAAAAAGTAAATATCAACAATACAACACAATTTTGTAAAAAAGACAATCAACTATGCCCCTAATGCATGCCACAATGATGAGTGTGTAAATGCAAATATCGGTGAGGTGGGGGTAGGATCAGAATGAAGAGCAGAGTAATGATACTCCTCATGGCACTCTTGTTGGATCCAATTGACAAACGATCGGAGGTGGTTTGCTCCAAGCGAGTTAGGAACCATGCAAAGGGAAAAAAGTGATGGTCGAAAGAGTGGAATGATCACTAGAGTAGTAGATAAAAGTAAGAATTTGTCAAGAGTGTGTTGAAATGTTGAAAGATCCATTTCAAGGGTTTTATAATTGTAGGATTTTTGTGAAAAGTGAATGTTTGTTCGATTTTTTTTATGATTTTGTGAATTTTGAATATATAATTTTTTTATGGTTTTACAAAGTTTTAGAAAAACTTGATGCAAAGAAGAGGAACGGTGTGTTTGTTACATCGATTTATTATGGATAAACGATGTTGTTGAAAACATAAAACAAGCATTGCAAACAAACACAATATGAACATGAAGGAACTACACAAAAGTTATATGTGAACTAAGATGTGAAGAATTTTCCTATGAATTGGTCTACAACAAAGGTAAACAAAGTACAAAAAATAACAAACTAAAAGAAGTAAAAGTATCGTCACAATGTTGAAAAATCACAACAATACAACACAATTTACAATAATGACATCTAATGACACTCGAATGTGTTCCACATTGAAGAACTAGATAAATATGAATGCCCCCGAGCGATAGCTTAGAATGCGAGAGGATTGGATTGGGCTAAAAGTAAAGTGATACTTAGATACTCCAAAAGATACTTTTGTCGGATCCCATTGAAGTTTGATCTGTATTGGATTTAATCCAAGTGTGCCCCAAACAAAGTTATATTGTGAAAGGGTAATTGATTGCCTCGAGCATAGATATACACCATGGGCAAGAAAAGTGATTATCGAAAGATGATCTGGAACGATCATGAGGAGCCTCGTCAAATGGCAAAATTGTTGAATTGTATCATCTAGTTGCTGAAAATTCAAATATTATCATAATGTTTTGATTTCGGCGATTTTATACGATTTTTAGATTTTGAAACGATTTTATATTGCTTTTGTAGTTTTGAACAATTTTTATTGTTTTTGAGGTTTTTAAAACATTTTTGAATGTTTTTGAATTTTTTTGAAACTTGATTTTGTGTTTTTGAACATATTTAAATGTTTTTGTATTTTTGAACATATTTAAATGTTTTTGCATTTTGGACTCGATATAAAGATTGCATAGTCTGAACTCATGTTCAAATAATTATAAGCATTCCATTCCACTAGTAGAAATGTAGATGATGTAATGATAGGATGTCTCACTCCACTCGTGACTCCACACAACTAGGAAGATGTGAGGGATCATCACCGAGAGCCAAGAAGGACGTGAGAATGAGGTGAATAGTGATATGAAAGTGAAGATAATGGATGCTAAGACACAAGGTGTAACAATGATCCATGTGAGAAAATGTAACTCATCTCCGAGTCAAATGTATCTAGCCAATTCCAAGATGATTCCACTTTATAAGCTTTGAATAGACTTAGATCCATAAATGGCCTATTGATTGTCAAAATCTGGTTGAAGGAATTGTTGTCTCTCTTAACATGAGCAACTAAATTACTTATCGGGATGTATATGATTAAGCACTTTTGATTCATATTTTCTGAAGACTTTATTGGTTAATTGTTTTTGTGAAGGACCCCTATATCTTGCCTCATGTCACCAGTAAGAGATAAGGGCTCAACACTGAAGAAAAAACATAAGTAAGGACACTTGCCCCCATTCCCAGTCTCATACTACTAGTGAGAAGTATGGGCTTATCACCGAAGATTGTGAAGGAAGAAAGGTGTAATGATTTTATAGTTTTTGTATTTTATAGATTGATTTTTCCTTGTTTATTGATATTGTGCTTGTTGGGAAGGAACATTTTACCCCCAAGTCTCAGCCACATGCGACTAGTAGGACGTAAGGGTTCAACATTGTAGATTGAAATGAGTGGAGATAGGGCTATAGGTGGTCAAACCCCAACCCCCCCGCCCCCGACCCCCACCCCAATTCTATCTTATCTCCAACTCCCAAGCCCATAACCAAGTATTGACGGGCGTCTTGATTCCCATTCCCAACTCCCTATCGACCATTCAAAAGGACTGGGTAAAGAAGTTAGAGATTTTTGTAAAAGAGATCTTATTTGAAAGGAGGAGTTGTTATCAAGTAAGCTTCAAGATAAAACCGTAGGTAAAAAGATCTAAAATGGTAGAAACCATAACAAGGATGAGACACACAATTCCTAATAGGAACAAGGTTAACATGTGTCATGATAGGTGAAGAATGCGAAGATATGATAATGTTATGATTAAGATATCTCTAATGGATGAAACAATTAAAATTGTTTGTTAAATGAGTTAACCTGTGTAAGAACCTTCCTTAGTGTGGAGAGAACCCATGGAAGAAGATGTTTCTACTTCTAGGTTTTGATGTTCAAAAAGTGCTTTAATGAGGAGTTTGATATGGATTTTTATTCTTTTTATGCTTTTTGATTTTTCAAACTTTGGCGAGATGAGGGTTTGCAATGGACTCATCAAGAGAAATGTCTATGTCTATGAAAGTTTAATGGTCCCATCGGGCGTGCGAGAATGTGAACAATGAAAAATTAACGGATTAACAAAAGATAAAGAAATAAAACACATATATACCTTCTTTGTAACTCTCTTGCAAACCTCAAGTAAGATTATAGAAGCTCTTGGACTTGTTTGATCTTGTTGATATTTGGATTGTGGATGCTCTTGATATTACTCTCCAAAGGGATTTGCAAATGCTACAAGCATATTTCACAAGGATGTGAACAACAAATGAGCATAACTTTGTTGCATTTGCTTATGGATTTCCAAGGATGGGTTTACAAAGGAAATGGTATGCTTTCATAGCTAAGTGTAGAGCCATGAAAGGTGGATTGCAGTTTGACTAAGCTCCAAGTTAATGATTGAATCACCCAGGTTAGCAAGTAGACTTGGAAATGGTAGTTGCAGATTTACAGGGGTAGTAGACATTTGGAAAATCGAAGTTACATCTGGAAAATTGATTTCACGTCTGACTCTATTGCCCCCTTTCTAGGAATCTATAAGTGGAGTCCAAGTGGAATAGGGAAGTGGAGTTCAAGTGTAGTTAACTGGAATGAGGAAGTGGTAGTTGACTAGGAAAATAGGTGTATTTTCCTAATTAAGTAACTAATTTAATTAGCTACAATGTGTAAGATAATTAATTAATCATTTATTTAATAAATGTTAATTAACTTAGCTAAGATAGTGTTGAGGACTAATTTAATTAATCCCAAGGGGTGTAATGTGCATGATTAATTAATTGGATTAATCAATCGCAAGAGGGATATGAACAAGGATAAGATGGAAACAAGTATGTGAACATGTATGTAATTTTGGGGTGTCTACAGACCCAATTAATGCAACGATAAATGTTAATTGCTCTTTAAATTTCCTTAAATACTTCAATGTTGCTCTAAATGTTTGTAATTGCTTTTGTCACATGGATGTTTCTCTATCATTCAAATTGATAATTCATTCATTTCATGACTTGTTCTAAATGTAGTAATTCACCTATGTATTTATCAACATTTTGAATTCAAATTAGGACCCTATTGGCGTGCTTGTCGACACACAATAGTTGGAAAATTTTGATGAAGAATGGTTAAGACCCGAGAAGATCAAAGGACTTGAACAAAAAATTATGCCAAAATCATATAGTATGGTTTTGGAAAAAGAAGTAAGTCCTAAAATTTGGAGAGAGAAAAAGAGAGGAGAGAGTTGTGAGAGAAGGAGAAGAATAGAGGGAACTTGTATGAAGACAACCAATAACACAAAACTCGTAACGATAAAATCCTAATTTGGACAAATAATTAATAAAATCACACATATAATAGAACGTTGTAAAATCATAACGAATAACTAGTCATGTACCAAAATTTGACATCTTGTTGAGTAGACATAATATTGTGATAAGGAGATAAGGAGAAAACACACAAAGAATGTATGCGCGAGAACAAGGCATACTTGAAGGCGCGAGAAGATAGGAAAGGAAACGCGCCTAGGACAAGCTGATTCAGGACTTAGCCATTTTCATGGATGCAGGCTATTTTTGGAAGATAACATGTGAAGCACACATTGGGATGGAGAATTGCGTGACACGCAAATGCTATTTTGGGAACGAGTTTCGATAAGCGCCATGCATGAGTTCAAGATAATAATAGAGTCACTTCTTCATGTTAACTATAGGATGTGTATCATTAGCGCACTTACATGTGTGCATGTTAATGTAAAGGCACATGGCTATTATCAACATGCGGCCTATTTTGGGAAGTGCGTAGGCGGTGAAGGGAAAGTCCCCACCCCTATAAGTATGTATTGAACTATATAGTTTAGTAGTAGTGAATGACTTATAGTGATTCTTTGTAATGTAAGAAGCTTCTATTTATTACAATGTTTAATGTAATGAAGTATATTGGGTGGATAATGGTTTTAAACATGACTATAACTGGTTCTTGTATGGTTAATATTATTATAGTTGTAGTTATTGTATGGTTAATATGGTTAGGCATTGTAGAATGTTTATGGTTATTTATGGTTTTGAATATGTTGTATCTTCATCACACTAACATCTTGCACAAACAACTCTAAAGAGGGGTCCTTTGCACGCTTCGGTGAGCGCTCAACTCAGTTGGGTGATGTGCCAACACACAGGGTTTTATATAGTAGATTTTAGGCTACATCACATCTACATAATGCTCCACTTTGATGTGTGTATGTATATATATTTAAATATAAAGGATTTGTGAAGCCGCCTCAATCTTCTAGAAATATGTCGAGATTTATTAAAGTTAATACCAAAATAACAATGAACTAAAAATAAATAGTATAGAGATCATTTGATTTTCAAAGTGGAAGGATATTGAGATTACGTAACATCCATGCTCTTGTGTGTCTGTAGATATAGAAACTTGTGCCACTACAAATGTATGGAGAACATATGCAAATAAATCAATTTCTAAATAATTTATAATCAATGAAAGAATATAAGGGTTTGTCGATAATTGTGAAGACACCCCAGAAGTGAATCTTAGAACATCTATTGAATCTTGCATGCATTTATCAAGTACAAATTTCAATGATAAAAAACAAAGCTAATTAAATTTGATGTAACAGAACAAAGGAGGGTTAGAATTAGCCTTGATATCTAATGATGGGAAAAAATGTCTTGTGGCAAGTACACACCAGAGTAAACACCATGTGATTGCCCTTGTCTATGGAGTGGAATAATAAAGAATGTCATGTGCCATAGAGTCTAGAGATAAAATGAGTGAGATATATGCCTCCCTTTTGAGGTGCGAGATGAATTGGTGAATTTAAAATCTCAAATAAAAAAAGGATAATGGACATCATGAGTAACATAGGAAATAAAAAAATTAACATGTATAATTGTAAGCTATTATCATGAAATGTTTGTAATAAGAAAGTTGCCCCGTATGGGCTTGGGATGTAAACTATATAAACTATATAAATACAAGTGTAGTATGCCCCTTGTTGGAAAGATATGAACAATGCAAAAAGGAGTATGGTGGCCCACATGGGTGAGGCGTAAGCAATGAGAGCCCAAAGGTGTTATGTTTTAAGTGGGTGGATATAATCAATATAATCATAAGAACAAATCGACCCCATATATGTAACATATAATCAATGCAAGTATAAAAGTATCGCACACCTTATGTACAATATGTAAGCAATATAGCTATAAAATTAGGTTTTTGCCTTGTGAGATGTATGTAAGCAATGTAGCACAAAGAATGATGTGCCCCTACATGAGTCAAATATGAACAATGTTAGGAAAAAATATGTCTTTTCCCCCAATAGATGCATGATATAAATCACGACAATGCAAGAAATTAGTAAAGCATAATTTGGTAGTATATGGATCATGGCACCAAAAGACGGAACAAACACATAATGATAAATAAGTAGAATAAAAACATATACTATATTTATAAACACATATTGAGAAAACATCTCAAAAACACCAATTACAAAGAAAAGACATAAAAAGGGAATACATGTAAATCATAGAAAGCACATAGAACAATAGATACACATCATACACGAAATAGTCATGTAATGCATCTTGGAGATACACCAAGCACAAAGTAAACATGTTGAAGACACTAATCATAGTCCAAACACATTGAAGATGTACACACCTCATTTTTACATTTGCTAACCATTTCATTTGTGCGGTTGATGTGTTTTCCTCAATGGATGCCTCAAGGGGCCTATTGGGGCTGAGGTGTGATAGAACTTGGTCAAGTGGGCTATACCACAACAATTGAGAGATGTCACTATTATACCATAGTTCCCCTACCCTCACCTCAATTATTCCCTTTTTTACACATTACATCCATCATGTTTACTTGTCTCATTATGTCCATCTATTTATGTTTATTACAAGCTATTATCCCTACTTTTGATCAGCTTGGAATTTTGTTATTACCTCTAGCTTGCATCTCACATTATTTTACACCTTTTGACCTCAAGGTTCCCCCATGGTCGAAGACATCGTTCATAAGTGATGGTATCAAGTTTAGTTTTTCCATAGCTAATGTCATTGATCATAAGCGATGGTGTCGTATATATATACCTCATCGCATTTTTTCAAACGAACCAATCAATATTCAATCAACATACATAAAAACACTTATAGCTCACATATGTTTGCACTATTTCACACTTATTGGACTTAAGGATTTGGAGCTACACATTTTACATTTGGGTCACCATAATGAGTTAGGATTGTTGATCTTCTTGTTGATCTTTTCCCTTCTCCACCCATAGCGATTCTCTCTCTGTGGTATTGTCTCTAGGGATGATTATGCATCAACGATATCATACACACTATAAGTAAGTATTTTTAGCCCTTCTTAGTCTTGTATCTTGCACTTGTATGTTGTTGGTTTGTCAATCATTAGTTATAGACTAGAGTACTTATATGATTTGTAAACAAGTATTAACCCCTACTATTTTGAATGTTTACGAAAAGATCAATTAAACTTATCAGTTTCTAACCTTTATCAACTTGAAACTGATTCAAATGTGTTTACAAACTGATTTAAAACTGAATTTGATTGCTAAAAACTCACTCATTCCAGTTGTACATTCAAATCAATCTGATTTCCATTATACTCGATTTTACCAATTTTTCATAAAATTGTCATTACTGATTAGAATTACATTCAAATTAAAATATGATTTAATATATGCAAATAATATGAAAATTGAATGTAAAAATTAGAAGAAAACATGACACAAGATTGTTTATGGGGTTTGGAAATTTCCTACGTCCCCAGGTTCATACGAATCGATCCATTAAAGTTAGTTTTGTAAGTACATTCAAATAAACTTACAAATCAAATAATGAACCTCAACACTGCAATAGAAGACCATGAGAACCTAGGAGCTCTAAAAAAATTTAGTGTTTTCTCTCCATGTTTTTTCCCATCTTCGCAAGGTGATCTTCCCTCTGCTCTCCATCAAAAGTGACACAAAATGCTTCAAAATGATGACATAAGAACTCCAATTTGGGAAAATGAGTACACCACAAAGAGCATTGCTAAATTCTGAACACTTCTCTAGTTCCCTTCGAGAACTGAAATTGCCCCTAAATTTCTCAAAATTACAATTCTCCAAAATTGTCTTGTTATGCTTATTACAGAGTCATCTCACTTAACCATTTCATATAACAAGTCTTATATTTATAAGTTTACAAACCACCAATGGCCCAATGGTTGCATAGTATTTTGGTATTGAAGTGGTTAGGGGGTCGACCCCCTAACCTCCACTTTGTTGTTTGGTTTACCATATAGGATTAAATCCCACATTGTTCGGGTAATGGGTTTTCAAAAAGTTTAAAATCAGCATGGTTTGTTTGCATAGTTGGTGAAGGCCACTTTTGTTAAGTGCCACGTTGTAGCTAGTGAATATTTGGGCTAAGTTTGGTAGTGTGTGTTGGCTAGTTGAGCTAAGTATGGATTCAATGAGCGATTAAGCGTGGTTAGGTCCAAGCGGTGTAAGATAGTGGGGGTTGATGAATTGGTGAGGTGGAAAGTCGCCGAGATGCCGTGGTGAATTGGTGAGTCGAGTGACACTTCATGGTAGCTTGGCCTTGGTGAAAAGCTTAACAATATACATAGTAAAGTTTGCAATACATATTTTATCCCACATGCAAAATGTGGTGAGTTACATGAGAAATTAAATATAGAAGTTTGAATATAGTGATATGAAGAAATAGAGGCAAAGGCACCCCTCCGCAAAAAGAGTATGTCGACCCTAGCTGAGGGCCCCTGACAAACAAAAAATGAGGCCCACCCGTCTGATAATGAGTGTCGAAGACCGGAGGTGCAAAACACTATTTTTTTTCGGTATCACATTGCCATTTATCTCTATTTTATTTGTCCACATGGCGAGTGTCACGCGTCTATGTCATCTTAATCCTATGCGCAATCCCATATTTTTTTGCCAAATTTCCAAAAAAAAATAGTGTGCAATAACTTCTACATATGACCTCCATTTTTAGCGTTCAATATACCTATGGAAATATCTTGACCTGCTCTTCCGTAAGGAACAAGTATATGGAAATCTTAGAATCATCCGAAGTGTGAAAAATCCTCCGGATCATTATTTGTTTTCTTTGACATATTACATTATCTTATTATATTACACCCCTTGGATTTGTCCATCCCTTGATTAATATTATTCCAAATTCTATTAAGATACCTATCTTTATCTTAGGCATTGGGATTGGAAATATATATCCTAGGATTAGGTTTAATATCTTATAATCTTATGACACTAGCGCTCCTTGAGCACCTTTTTATCTACATCATGTATTTGGACTTAGATTCAATCCCTACATTTGAGAACCTAGTTGGGAACCTATCTTTTCTTGTCAAATAATTTGGGAACCTGACTTGAATCTTACTCCATCTTTTGATTAATTCATCTTCATATTTATTCTATTTTTCATCTGTTATATTCACATTAGGCACTCTTCAATCAATTATATCACTT
Source organism: Taxus wallichiana var. yunnanensis (assembly GCA_018340775.1). Taxonomy (NCBI): domain Eukaryota; kingdom Viridiplantae; phylum Streptophyta; class Pinopsida; order Cupressales; family Taxaceae; genus Taxus; species Taxus wallichiana. Next base: position 447,697,693 of record CM031234.1, on the reverse strand, counting down.
TTCTCAACTCTTAGTTCCAATAGGTTTCAAATTTATCAACATTTTAGGTTTTATATTTAGATTCCCATCTATTACATGCACTAAATGTAGTTTTCAAATTTTCTCCTAGGGTATCATGGTCAATCCTCCTCTTGAGGTCTCTTGTTAGGGCTTCTTGTTGGCCAACACACCTTTCATTCCATATCTAACAATTGAATATTGTTTCCCAAAATTACAACCCATTAAATTTTGAGCACCTCATTTAAGTTGGGACTTAGACACCTTTTTCTCAAGAAAGCCACAAAACATTAGGATATTATTCCAAACCGTGTAAATGTAGTTTTCCATGAGTTCTCCTAACCCACACAAATAAAGGAATGAGCTCTCAAGACTTAGGCAAAGATAAATGATAAAAACTACGGAAGTTAAATTTATGTTTTCTATGGGTATCAAAAAAATGGTCTTGCGCGGGTTGGAGAGCAAGGTCAAAGTACTATGAAATGTAGAAGTGGGGAAGCTTAGCACTTTACAACTTAGGGAAGATAATATTATGCTGAATTTAAAAATATGAAGTTACTGCGGAATTGGTTAGTTCCACACTACAAAACATGTAGTTCGCTCGGTATGAAATCCACGATACAAGGAAGGATGTTATGGAGCATTGTGCGAAAAAAGCAAGTAGTTTAAAAGCGTCAAAGGATGAAAATCATGAAAAACTCACATAGTGTTCCGCGGGGTTTACAAATATAGTGTTACGAGGATCTAACAGCTTATGCAACAAGGAAATGTTGCAGATTTTAAAGGCTCAATGGGCAAGGGAAAAAGTAGACAATGGGTATTCCAATATATTATGGATTCTAGAAATAATTCCTCTCATCATTAAGGTAACGTAGAAGGATGCAGAAACTATGGATCATAGAAAATCGGTAAGAAACATGTAAAAACCATGCTGTTTCTAAACCGGATAACCATCCACCTCAACAATTGGAATTTAATGAAGTATGATGTCATCATGCGTAAATTGATGGTGTGTGATTAAATCTAAGCACCCATGCCGTGGTAGTTGGATATCTTCAAGATGACACCCATGTCTATACTACCAATCAATACTATAAAATTCATGGCACCCATGCTTGTTTAGAAATATTTCAAGGATCACTACTCCAACATGGTAGTCATCCTTTCCCTCTTCTCTTTCTCTCTCTTCCTCCACAAGTTCTATAAATGTAAGTGCTCACGCACATTGGAGGGGTTATCCTGTTTCTTCCTTTGTATATTTTTGATCTTCACTCTCGTGAACTTTATTTTGACCTCTACAACTTGTGAATGGAGGTTCTCTTGCCTTAAATATTTGTGTAAATTGATAAGAATTGATTAATACAAGTGTGTGTTCTTTCTTTCCTTAAAATTTTGTGCATTTGGCATGAACATATCTTCCCTCTTGTGTATTTCACATTATTTCCATTGCTTGCATTAGAGTTATGTGCATTATTCATGATCTTCATTTAAAAACTTGCATCTGTGTCTCTTAGAACTAGAGAAGTTCCACATTTCAGTTTGGTGCATCACCTCCTCTTTATTTTCCAGTTTTCTCCTCCTTCTAACTTTGACTCCTTGGAATTTTTAGCTTAGGCTAGATAATTTAGAGTGTAAATATGGTATAGGATTAGTTAGCGTGTATTAGGATGAGGGGAGCCAACCCTTTCATCTGCGAAAGATCACGAGTGACTCACAAGCTCATGTTCTAATAATGTTTCATTAAAATGTTAAACCCAGCTCAGCAAGACAGGGTGTAAAATTCGGTGATAATAGTTACGGAACACCGGTGGGACAATTTTGATGGATGTGATTTAGATCATTGCTACTAAGTTTTGGTGTGTAGCTTAGTAGTTTCAACCTTAGAGGTGTTTATTCAACACACATGGTGACTCCTAAATGCTAAATTTATTATTTTAAAGTAATTCAATCTTAGCCATTTCATGAGAAGAGTACATAAAAAATTAAGTGTAGATAGAGATGATCCATTTGATTACCTACAACTCTTATCACAGAGAAGAAGAAGAGAAAGTAACCTGTGGATGTCTACGTCACCTCCAAGAAGAAGTTTTCAAATCTTCCTTCTAGTAGAGTCTTCCCCTTTCCTATCAAAATTTTGTTGCCCATTCCCCTTATGGCACATCAAAGAAACTTGTCATTCATAAGATTCAGCGGTGGTAGTCCATTGTTCTTGGCTGTTCAACACGATATACCATTAACTATCTTGAAGAGTATTTCCTTCTTCATAGGATAAAATTTTACCACACCTATAGAACATATTCAATACATTTAGAACATCTTTTCGGTAGGTACACATAGTTATGGAGGATGATGTTGCGGTGTGGATTTTGGCCTCATCTCTCAAAGGGAAGGCTTTTTAGTTTTATAAAAAATTTCCAACAACTTTAATCTGCACTTGGGACGAGCTTGGAATTTCCTTATGTAGGTAAATTTTATGAGAATGCAGACACCATTTCTCTCCTCGAGTAGTTAACCACCATCAAGAGGGATCCAAGAGAACTTATGGCAGATTTCAAATTTAGGTTCCAAAAAACATGCGAAAAATTCCAATCCTTCTAAGATCAACTCCTCAAGGTACATTTCTATATTTTCTTAGAGCTCTAAATTCTAATCTAACAATAATGATTCAATCTATGGGTGCTACCCAATGCTTATGCAGTAGCCATTAGGACTGAAAAATGTTTGATCCAAGTGAGTAAATTAGCCCCTAAATTTCCAATGCCCATTTTATGTGAATTGCCACAAAATACCCAACCTTCCATCGCGCATATTCCTCATCCATCTATTTCATTATCCACGTCCACATCTAGTTCCTCTATGAAGTAAGAATAAATTGAAATCCTTAGTGTCCACTAAAAAAATTAACAAATGATATTGTCTCCCTTAAGAGACAACAAACTCAAGCCCTAAAAATTATCTTAATCCTCTTTAATATTATTCACAATAAGGACCCTAATACCCAAACTAGATATCTGGATATAATTACATGCCAAAGAGGTCACCAAATCAAAATCCGTAACCTCCACCAGGTCCTAGCTTGAGAAAATCCATTATTCTAGTAAAAATAATATGACCCAAGGTTTTGAATGGTACTATCCTTGTGATCAACCCCATAATCAATATGTGTGTGAGGTTGGAATGAATTAATTTTGGGAGAAGGTTATCATGATGTAGAATCCATTCTATCAACAAGAGAAATTCGTGGCTCCATCGAGAAAGTAGTGCTGGGAGAGATATAAGAACCCGCTCCAAAGCCTAACTTCATGCTTTTTGGACTTGAAGATTTTTGTATGGTTAATCAAACGTGGCGATTTCAATAGACTACACCCACATGTGGTAGGTAGAAAATATAAGCTATAGAAAGATAAATGGATGTAAGGTATCTTCCCCTATTTATCCAACTCCACACAACAATCTTGACCAACACGTGGACTCGGGTGAAATTTTAGATTCACCAAGAAATTTGTGGACTTTAGAAATTCAATGTACTTTAGAGAAGATGTGGAACTTGGTGGATACATGTGGTAAATAATTTCCATAGAATAAAGTGAACATGTCATCTAAAGAGCTTCCACGAGCATAAAAATAAAGAAAAATAAATGTCACCCCCTCATTGCAAAAGGTTGTGGGTATCCCCTTAACATTGTTGAGAAAATGAAAAGAACAAACTTGAATTTCACAATGTAGGATGCCCTACCTATCCCCTCTCAAAGGGATCTCTTGCAGTAATCCTTGAAGTAACTTGTACCTCTCGAACTTTCCATGCACAAAGCAGACACTTTGCGGTCAACATCTATCACCTAAGGAAGAAAAATCAAGTGTAGTTTTCAAACCTCCTCCTTTCTACATGTATCGATTGTTGGCAAGCACCTTATACATAAGCGCATGATAGATTTCAGTTCTAGTATCTCGGTGATGTAAAATAAAATCACATATCTTGGAAATTGAGTATAATCCAACCTCAAAAGGTGTTTTAAAACTTGATGGAACACAATACAATTCTTGGGTGTAATCAAAGATATAGAGTTAATTCTTCATGCTTGTCCAAGCCTAACTATAATGTAAGACATCTTTGTAATTGAATTTCCACCTTTGTTCAACATATGCCTCTCTAGAGATTTCACAACCAAAGTGGGGGGATATATTTCTTTAGATTGGTTCCATATGCTACTGAGAACAAGGTATGTGAATAGGTTTATGATTAAAGATGAACCCATATCATATTATCATGTTGAATGTCATGATCCTAGCCGCATCAATGTCAACTACATGGTCCACGGAGAAGTGAGAAGTGATCGTGAATCCACCAAGATAGTACATTCATCGCATTCGGTTCTTGATATCTTCTTTGGATGAATGGGCTGGAGAAAATTATGAGTTTGATCCCTATGAAACTACAATTGAAGTAGTTTTAGGTACTTATTGTATATATGAAAATGAATTCACCACCCCCAAGCCACTCAAGGAAGAGAAAAACACTTCCGGCATTTGGAAAATGTATTTCGATGGTTCAAGGTGTATAAAAAGAGTTGGGGTGGGTGTAGTTCTTGTATCCCCAATAGGTAAGAATATACTTTTACACATAGGTTGTATTTTGCATGTTCAAATAATATGGAAAATTATGAAGCATTGGTTCATGGACAACTCATTTTGGAAAGGGACAAATCAAGGCCTTGTGGTTATTTGGGGACACTAAATTGGTCATCCACCAAGTCAACGGGAAGTGCATGGCCAAAAATAGGATTTTGGAAGATTATAGACACCGAGTTTGATACTTTTTGGAGAGTTTTGAGGTTGTTAACCTTCAAGTAGTCCCGTGGAATCATAAAAATAAGTAGATCAAATGACGACCATCAAATCTCGGTTTCCCCTGTAGAATACCTTTTCCAGGAAAAAAACACATAAAATGGTTGTAAGAACATCCATCATGGATAACGAATTCAGTTGGAAAATATTTGATAATGATGAAAAAATAGTTCAATTCATACAAAATGAAGTTGAATTCTCCTCCAACTTGTAATCGGGTTCACAAAATGTTATGGTGATCAAATCATACAAACAAGGGACTAACAAGTTATTTGCCGTGTTGGTAACTCTTGAAGACATCTACAATCTTGATGATGAGATCAGAGGGAAAAACAAAAGCATGTACGCCAAATAAGAACATTGTAAACTAGTCAATATTACACAAGATAAAGAGTTGCTTCTTGGAAAGGTGTGTGATCAAGAAGAAGAACAAGCTTTTATTTCTTTGTGTCATTGTTTTCATGATGTATTTTCATGGAATTATGAGGACCTTAGAGGTTTTACCCCGATGTCACTCAACATGCCACCGATCTTGATCCTATGGGAAAGCTATTCAGACAAAAGCATAGACCAGTGAACTCCAAGATTGAGACCATAATGAGGAAGGAATTACCCAAACTCATTGAGGAAAAAATCATCTTTCTCATCAAGTATTCATTTTCAGTGGCGAAATTGGTCATGGTGCAGAAGAAGAATGGAGAAATAAGGCTCTGCATGGAATTTAGAGACTTAAACAAGGCTTCATTGAAGGATCATTATCCTCTTCCTTCAATGGATCAAATCCTTCAAATAGTGGTAAATGCGAAAGGTTATCCTTATTGGATGGATACTTAGGATACAACCTTATTGGAAGCATTTGACCTTGGAGGGAAAATTCAAGAAGATATTCTCATATGACCTTTCTATCCTGAATTAATTTTGAAGGGATAAAAAAATGAGTCTTTCCTTCTTCCATTTTAGGTCTCTAACTTCCTCCATAACCGAATTTAAGAACAAGAAAATTGACATTCCCCTTCATCAGGGTCTGATTCTTTTACTTGTTCAGAATGGTAAACTTGTTATCCCTTCTCCACAAGAGATTTCTAGGGATAATGTGTTGGATAATGAAACTCGGTGGTTGTCATGAAACTAATCAAGAAAGAGAGTGGGAAAGACAATTCGGAAGGGATTTCATGTCCTTTGTAACTTGAAAAAATGGGTCCAGGAAAGGGGTGAGGGTTCTAGTATCCGAAAGAGAGAGAGGGATTTGGCGGACTAGGAAGCCGAGAATTATACGGGTGGAGTCGATTTGTTGACACTATCCTCATTATCAACAATAATTTGGTTTATGAGGTTAGAGACTGTCATCAAAAAATTGATGTCCAAAGTAAGAGGATTAGGGGTATGCATGTCGAGTTTGTTATGAAAGAGCAAAGGATATCCATCCTACAGGATCAAGTGGCCAAGACCGAGGGTAGTAAAGAGAAGATGAGGCTTGTTCTTAGTAGCTCCGATAGTGAAGAGTCCATGGAAACATAGATAAAGGAAAATGTTGATAAAAGGCCCAAGAGGGTTATCATAAAGGTTGCAGGGTCAAAGGATAGTGGGCCAAGTGTGAGAACTCGCAACAAGGCTAAGGCGAACTAATGGTAGGACTTTGGTTGACCTTTTGGTATTTTTCATGTTTTCTACTTTTAATTTTGTAACAGTCCTCTTGTTTCTCTGTTATTATTAAAAAAATTGGTTTGAATAATATTGCATACTGTTGGTAGTCTGGCTCTGTTTGGGGGTGGCCCTCCTGTCAATATTTTTTGAATTTCTTTGTTGGGATTCCTTGTTTCTTCTTTGGTTAGTTCAATCGATCGACTTCCTTTTTGTGAAGGGTTTTTGTTCCCTTCAAAACCAAAATTTTTACCTTATATAAAAAAAAATCAGGCTACTGACCATATTAGGGTGAAAAGGAAGACCAACACAAAATCACATTTACAACAAAATGGGGTACATATGCGTATAAAAATGGCTTCGGTTTGTCAAATGCGGGTGCCACATTTTAGATAGAAATGAACATCAATTTCTATGGAACCATCAATCAATTCATCCTTGTCTATTTGGACGACATCATAATATTCTCAAAATAGGGCCAACATCACATGGAACACTTGGAGAAAGTTTTTAAGAGATGCAAAGAGTTTGGAGTATGATTGAAGCCCAATAAAAGTATTTCTTGTAGTTATGTAGGATAAAATTTTGGGTCTCATTATTTCAAAAGATAGAATTCTGTCAACCCTAATAGAGACTATGTGATCCTCTCTCTTTCATTACAATCTTACAAGAAGACCCTTCAGTCCTTCTTTGGAAAGATTTTTTTTTTTTTAGGAAATTCATTCATAACTTTGCAAAATTAGTCAGGCCCATCACCTTGATGTTAAGGAAGGACTTAGCTTTCAAATATAACATGGAAGGAAGAGAAATATTTGCAAGATAAAATCCACAATTTCCCAAGTGCCAACACTTTGGTTAATCCAAAATTTGTAAAGGATTTCATCCTTTACACATATGGTGTCGATATTAGTGTCATTGCAATTATGAAACAAAGGAATGACATAGAATTGACTCATCTTGTAGCATTTTCATCCAAATGCTAAAATATTTTGAGCTCAAGTATAGTCATTTAGAGAAGTAGGCTTTTTCCATATTGTGGGCTCTCAAAAAATTCAAGCCCATGTTAGGCTTTAGCTGCATAAAAGTCATATTCTCACATCTTGGCATGAGATATTTCATCACGAGGGCATAAATTAGCGATAAGAGAGATATATGGGCAACCAAAATCATGGAGTTCGATGTGAGCATCAAGGCCACAAAGATGGTAAAAGGCATGGTTCTTTGCAAGCAACTTACCTTATATGTAAGGGATCATGAAAAATTATCTTTCTTCATGGAGGAAGAGTAGGAGCAAGTCATATAAGATCAACGAAACTTGGAGGGTCATCAAGATGAAGATCCATGCGGTGTTACAAATCCGTGAGATGATGGAAATCCACATAACATAGAAGATCCATGGAATGATGAGTTTTCATGTAACACCGAGGTTACGTTGGATGAAGGAGGTAAACTTAGCCACGGTGATTAGATTAATGACATGGAACTAACATCTACCCTCCTATTTGAACAAAGGAAAGAGAAGGCGCTTAAGTTTGTAGTATGTGCCTTATGCATTAATAGATGGGATTATTTTTAGGAAGAATTTAAACGGTGTCATGCTAAGGTGTATCAAAGAAGAAAAATAAAATAATGTCTTGACGGAGTTCCAAAATGGTTTATTAGGTGGAAACTTCTCATCTCAAGCCACGATAATGAAAATTCTCAAAGATGGGTACTTTTGGCCCACTTTATTCAAATATGCACATCAATGGGTAAGGAAATGCAAAGAATGTGATCTCATCATTGGAATAAAGAAGATGGTGGTCCTTCTCCTTAATCATATTTAGGAAGATGGTCCTTTTTCTCAATGGGGAAATGATTTTATAGGCATGATTAATCCCCTAGTAAGTTCAGGTCATAAGTGGGTCTTAAAAATAAAAACTATTTTGCCAAGTGGATGAAAGTTTGTATAACTCAAGGAAGCTCTTTGAATCAACCATATTTGTTTTTTAAAACATATTGTGACAAGGTCAGGGTTCCTAAAACCATTATTTCTGATAATGCAAATACCTTTTGAGGCTTTAAAATTTATGATCCGAAAATGGTTTTGTAAAATACCCAATTCTACGTATTCTCCATGTTTGATACTTGCGGTCAGATTCTCGATATTCTTTATTCGAAGATATTCTAATTAGCTAAGGGTGATCTAGAAACCTTCAAATGATATCGGTGGGCCATTGTTGTTCTATTCAAGAGTTTTCTAGGTGTTGTTTATGTAACCGCCCGAGGAGGTTACATAACAACTATCATGATGGCTACACAATTGTTGGTTGTAGGGACCGATGGTTGTGTAAGCGCCCCAAAGGTTGTGTAACCACCCATTTGTATTTACCAAATGGTCCTGTCCCTCGATGACGTAAGAATTCGGAAACTTAATAGTTGCAAATATTTGGGATTCCAAATGGTCCTGTTTTTCTTCTCATGCATCCTTTGGCGAGCAACTATAAATAAGAGTTTGATTCTTCATTCTAGGAAGTGTTTTGGGTGAATTCAAGTGTGAGAAAAAGAGGAAGTTAAGAATGTTCTTTTTTTGTTCATGAGAAGATTTGAGTTCTTGTTGAGAGTTTCAAGAAATTTATACAAGTATAAGGAGTTATAATCTTTCTTGAAGGTCATTGTATGATAGTAAACTTGTATTATTTGGAGATTTACATAGTGAAGGGAAGCAATTACTTACCCAGCTAGAGTTTTTCCCACACCGGGTTTCTCCAGATAAAATCTTATGTCTCCTTATCTTGCAATTTCCTATTTTTAGTATTGTGTCGATGCTTCTTTCATAAACATGTTGGTTTTAATGAACTTAGTTATATTTTTCATTCAATATCACTTAGACAAGTTTTGTTCATTATTTCAAAACATAGTTTATGGACCAAATCGATGTCAGTATATTAGATCAATTGTTTTGTGTGGTTAACTTGTGTTGAGAGTTGTAGTTAGATGCTCTTTACTCTAAAGGAAAGTGAAAGTGGTGAAGGTATCCTTATTCCTTTTGAAGGCAGATTTCCACCAGGAAGTGGAAGCAAGGAATCTGAGACATGGATCATAGAGAAGATGCGGATGAGACTAGAGAAGAGTGTTTCTAAAAGTTGGAGGAAAATGTGGAAAGTATGTCCAAGGATGTGGGAATTATTTCCTTTTCCATAGGGAAATTGGAGTCCATCATGAGATTTCTCATGGAGAAACTTGGTGTTCTAAACGAGGTGCTAGGATCCCATAAAGAAGATACTCGTGAGTATGAAGAAGAGAAACCCTATGCCATCCAACCAAATCCTCCATTCAAAGTAGAGGTGAAGATAAAGATTTAACTTTATGATGGAGACGTGAATGCTAAGAAGCTAGACCATTGGCTAGCTCAACTTGAGGTATATTTTAGTTTGCATCAAATCAATGATAGCCAACATATTTCCTTTGCAAGGTTAAAATTGACCAATCATGCTTTATGTTTGTTTGAAATTTATGTTCATTATTTCATTGTTAAGAAGCTTCCCCTATTACTAAGTGGGATGAATTTAAGAAGCTAATAAACAATTTTTTTATCCTATTTGTTACAAGGAAGAGAGATCCATGTATTGACAAAGTATCTCGGGAAACAAGGCCAAAACATGTAAGATTACATTAGTGAGTTCGAAATAAAGTTGTCCAGATGGGAAAAGATGTATCAGATTGGGATCTTTTGATGAAGTAAATTGGTGGACTCCATAACAACTTGAGAAGACCAATTCTATTAGCCAAGCCGAAGAATGTATAAGAGGCTTGTTCTCGAGCCCACTATTTAGAGATGGGAATAAAATTTCATCTACCTCTTAGCATGCTTCAAACAAAAAGATTACACCAAGCACGAGGAGAAGGAAAAAGGAAAGTTAAGAAGAATGCTAATCCTATTTTTAAGAAGGATACTAGATTTCATTACGAGTTATTGTGATGTTGAAACTCATTCAAAGGAAAAATATTGGAAGCTCCACCCGGAATTACATTACTTCAAGAATAAGAAATATAAGAAGGCCATGGATGCCCTCCAGGGAGAGGAAGTATTGTGTAATTAAGAGGTGGATGAGACTATGTGTTGTATCTCCATCCGTAAAGAGATATGTCTAAGTAATAATAAGAATGTTCAAGAGAATGAACTTACTAAACTCTTTCATATAAAAATTCAGTTGAAGAAAACCAAAGTGGATGCTCTTTTTGATACTTGTTCACAAGCTAATTTGGTTAGTAAAGAGTTAGTTAACAAGATGATGTTGGAAACTTACAATCATCCTAGTCCATACTCATTAGGTTTGATACAGAGAAAAATAAATTATCAAGCATATAACTGATTATCGAGAGGTATCACACAATAACTTATCACTATCTTTGCATTTGAGGATCTTCTATAAGCATATAATGGCAAAAAACTTGTTATAAGTTGCTCAATATTGTCTAATCAACACTACAACACCCTTAATGACTTCCTAGGTAACATACTCTACTATTAATATCCTTCATAACATCATTTCCTTTATGAAATAACACCTTCATCATCCAAAATGTCCTTTCTCCTAATTGTCCTCACTTGTCCTTGTCTCCACTTCACTAGTTGTCTAGCCCAAATCATAAATTTTGAAATCTTAACTCCTCCAAGTCCTTTCTCCCTATTCATATAATCACAACATGGTTATATATAATGAATAAATGCATTCAAAACCTCAAAATTCCACATAACTCTTCTCTTTACAAGACTTCCCTTACAAGTCCTTAAGACAGGGGTGGTTGCACCAAACATGGATAGGAGGGTCTAGGACCACCTAGAAAGTTATGAAAGATTAGGTAGTTTTTTTACAACCCTAACATGCTTCCAAATTTTCAAGATCTAACTCTTTACATAACTCGATTATCTTCCTTTTTACAATTTGGCTTCTATACCCTTAACTAGGTCTCCCTAAGGCAACATGTCGGGTTTATCTCCATATGCAGAAGGATTCCACGCATAGGAGGATATTTTTGATAACCCATTAATGCCTTGTCATTCCCTACAAGTTTCATCAGTCAAATCAAAGGAAAAAGGATAGTTTATTTGTAAAACACCCCCTCTTATTAGCCCTTGATTGTATCTTGAACACTCTTGCCTAGACTGTCATAAAAATAAAAAGTTTTCACCATTAGTTTCCAAATTTTATTTTACAATATATTTATATGGAGGCTTGACATTGTGTCTTGAAGTTTGAAAGAAAAATGGAGTTGATTTGACTTCCTAAAGGTCAATCCCTAGCTTTAACACTCACAAACCCTCATTGTGAGCCTAAGAAGGGTTATTTGACTATATCTTTCACTCAGATTAGATATAAGGCTTGATATTTGGCACACATGTTTAACTCACCCTCCTTTATGGTATTTTATTACCATTGGAAGTATTTTATTGTGTTAAAGGGTTCAATCAACTTGATTCCAACTATTCTTACACGTTAAGACTAGGGAAGAAAACTTTCAAGTCCAACAACGAAGTGTTTAGTCTTGTTCAAGATTTGTTATCAATTCTTTAGTTCTTGGATTACATAAATACCTCATTTTTAATGGTGTATAACTTTCTATGGATTACAAACACGTGAATCCTAAGGCCTATGTTAGAATAGTATAATTTCACAGATTGCACACTCAAATTGTCTTTATCCCAAGTGCATGAACATGCAATTAAACATCACCATGATATTTCCTTCACCAACCATATGACAACCTTCTTAACAATCAAAAGGATATCCACTCGACCTTGAAATGCAATAATCTTTAGACATAACATAGTCACAGTCTATGTAGACTTACAAGCACATGCATAGTTCTATACGCACACCGAGATTAGTTTCTAACCACATTACCATTACAAGTAAGGGAAATAAAGTGTTAACACTACAGAATAAGAGAGGTGATCTATCAAACAATACATTTACTTACTCAAACCCAAAGTCTCCTTACTACTCACCGTATTACATTACAAAAATGGGGAGTATTTTTCCTTCCAACATTCCTTTTTCCTCTCCCATTGAGGAATGAGTTTCAAACCTCCAAAACTCCCGCTATATTCGAGATTCTCACTATTACATGTAGTGACTAATCTCATGTGAGTGCTCTTACAACTCATTATGCCTAAATTTTTAGCGACCCTTCAACTCCCATCACTTCTACATGTGTAACTACCCAAATTTCATCATTCTAAGCATCTTAATGATGTATTACACACACAAGACTCATGTATTCCCTCAATTAGACACTTTCCAACCTAAATTAGCACTTAGTAACCCATAACACACCTAGGAAACCCTTTTCAAGACCATACAACTATTACATTCATTTAATTATTCAAATATCCCTTTTGGATGGAAAAACACAAAATAAGAACAATCCAACTTTCTCGGTTCCACTTTGATGACTTGTAATGACTTGTATGACCTATGAAGACCTCTATATCTCATGCACAACACAAATTGACACCAAATAGTTTGAATTCTTGCAATTGAATGTTTCTTCATGGATGCTCCTACATCATACTCCCAAGGTGGAGAAGAATCATGCATAATCTTTGTTCTCTTGCTAATGTCTTCATCCTCATAGATTTATTTGGTCTTCTCTTCTCGCTTTCACTATCTTTGTATTCTTTATAGCCACTAGGATCCCATGTAATAAGTTTTGGTCTTCCATTTTATTTGGCTTTGCTCCATTTCTATTTAGTCTTCATATTTTCTCTCATCATCTTCAAATTGTCTTGCTTCATATCTGTATACACAAAGATTAGAATAATACAAATACATTCTCCTCCATGTTCCATGACGACTTCCATCACTATATACTTCTTATCTAACTTATATTCATCCCTTGTTATGTCAAAATATTCCTCTTCTTGCTCATTTACTTGCTCATACTCAACCTTCATCATCTCAAGCTGCCTTAAATCTATGTTTTCATGTTCTCTGTTGTCATTTTCATCATCACATGTCCATGAAATTACCTCTGCATCAGTTGTACCTGCAATTTTCATCTTACCATCCACCTCATCTAACAAATCTTGCAAAATATCATCAATATCATGTACAAAAGCTTCATTACATTCTTTCTCACCAACTTCAAATGCACAATCAACATTACTTTTTACAATTTCAAGGAATTCACTCACTCCATTTTCAATGTCAACTATTAAGGAATCAGTTTTACTCACCTTGCATTCTTGTTTTTCTAAGTTTACCTTTGAAATTTGATTGCTTTCCTTGAGTGTTTATCCTTTCACCTGCTCACTACTTGTCTCTTTCTTCTTCCATACCATCTTCACTTCCTTTTGATTTTCTTGTACCTTCAAGAAGTCATATTTCTCTCTCTCATGTTGCCCTTGCTCACTTGTTATTGTTGTCACTAGCTTGTACTTGTCATATTTGTCCTATGCTACTGCTGGTTTCTTCCACCATGTAGGCATGATATACCCATGACTTGCAACTAGTTTCAAGGTTTCCTTTATACTATTTTCTTCATTCTTCTTTTCTCTTCTCGGTTGTTCTTCATTCTTGATCCTTCTTAACCTATGAATTCCTCTTGCAATCTGCATTACATGCCATTTAACCTTCCTCTTCATCACAAAATTGAACACATACCTCTCTTTCATCTCATGTTTCATCAAGTATTCAAACTACACTAGGTATTCTCTCAACTTATTCATATATGATTCCATCCAATCTTCACGCTTTTTCTACCTCTCTCTTTTCTTTACTCTTCTTCTTCTTTATTTCTACTTTATTCCTGTCATGACTAAGCAACTTCCATAACTCTACTATTGCTTCCGATGGATCCATCTCTCTCACGAAAAGTATTTTCACCTTTCCTTTCCACACCTCACCTTGGCCTCACCATATCTTTTCGTATTTCCTCTATCTCCTTTCAACTTCACACATTTCTCTTCACCGACATTTCATTCACCACACAAAAATTGCATACACTATTAGCAAAAAAAAGCATATATTTACTCTTTAATAACCAAATAAAAACAAAAGTCTAAGATCGATACCACATGATGCAAAGAAAAATAAATTATGAATAATATAGCTAATTATAAAGAGGTATCACATAATAACTTATCACTATCTCTGCGCATTTAAGGACCTTCTATAAGCCTATAATGGCCAAAAGCTTGTTATAAGTTTCTCAATATTGTCAAATTAGCACCAAAAAACCCTTAATGACTTCCTAGGTAACATACCATACTCGAATATCATTCATAACATCATTTCCTTTATTAAATAACACCTTCATCATAAAAATGTCCTTGTTTCTAACTGCTCTCGTTTGTCCTTGTCTCCACTTCACTAGTTCTCTAGTCCAAATAATAAATTTTGACTACGTAACTCCTCCAATCCCTTTCCACATGTTCATATAATCACAACATGGTTAGATCCAATGAATAAATGCATTCAAAACCTCAAAAATCCACATAACTCTTCTCTTTACAAGATCATCTTTACAAGATCATCTTTACAAGTCCTTAAGACATGGTGGTTGCAACAAACATGGATAAGAGGATATAGGACCACCGAGAAAGTTCTGAAATATTCAATAGTTTTATTTTTATAACCATAACATTCTTACAAAGTTTAAGGTCTAACTCCTTACACAACTCCAATTATCTTCCTTTTTTACAATTTGGCTTATATACCCTTAACTAGGTTTTCCTAAGAAACTGTCAGGTTTATCTACATATGTGGAAGGTTTCCATGCATAAGGATGGGATTTTTGAGCACTAATTAAGAACTTTATTATTCCCTACAAGTTTCATCAGTCATCTCCAAGGAAAAGAGATAGTTCCTTTGTAAAACACCCCCTTACTAGCCCTTGACTGTATCTTGAACACTCTTGCCTTGAGTGTCATAAAAACCAAGAGTTTTCACAATTAGTTTACAAATTTTATTTCACAATCTCTTTATATAGAGGATTTTCATTGTATCTTGAATTTTGTAAGACAAATGGATTTGATTTGACATCCTAAAGGTTAAGCCCTAGTTTTGACACTCACAAACCCTCACTATGAGCATGAGAAGGGTTATTTGACTATATATTTCACTCGATTATATTTAAGGCCTAATATTTGGCACACATGTCTAAATCACCCTTGTTTATGATATTTTATTACCAATAGAAGGTTTTGATTGGGTTAAAGGCTTCCATCAACTTGATTCCAACTATTCTTACTTACACGTTAAGATGGGGGAAGAAACTCTTAAGTTCAACGGTGAAGTGTTTAGTCTTGTTCAAGATTTTTGATCAATCCTTTAGTGCTTGGAGTGCATCAATACCTCATTTTTAATTGTGTCTCACTATCTATGGATTTCAAACACATGAATACTAAGGCCTATGTTAGAACAATACAATTTCATAGTTGCACACTCAAATTGTCTTTCTCAAAGTGCACGAACATGTAATTAAACAATCACCATGAGAGTTCCTTTACCAACCATATGAAAAACCATCTTAACTATCAAAAGGATATCCACTATGTCCTTCAAATGCAATAAGATTAAGACAAAACATAGTCACAGGTCTATGTAGAATCACAAGAACATGCATAGTTCTATACTCACATTGAGATTCGTTTCCAACCACATTACCATTACAAGTAAGGGAAATAAAGTGTCAACACTACAGAATAAGAGAGTTGATCTATCAAAGAATACATGTACTTAAATCCAAAGTATCCTTATTACTCACTATATTACATTACAAAGGGGAGTATTTTTCCTTCCAACATTCCTTTTTCCTCTCCCAACGAGGAATGAGTTTCAAACCTCAAAAACTCCTTCTATATTCAAGCTTCTCACTATTGCATGTACTGACTACTCTTATGTAACTGATCTTACAACTCATTATGCCTAAAATTTTAGTGACCCTTCAACTCCCATCACCTCTACATGTGTAATCCCCAAACTTCATCATTCTAAGCATCTTAATGATTCCTTACACACAAGACTCATTTATTCACTAAATTAGACACTTTCCAACCTAAATAAGAACTTAGTAGCCCCTAACACACCTAGAACACCCTTTTCAAGACCATACAACTATTACATTCATTTAAATATTTAAACATCCCTTTTGGAGGGAAAAACAAAAAAAAAAATCCAACTTTCTTAGCTCCACCGATGACTTGTAATGACTTGTAATGACTTGTATGGCCTATCAAGACCTCTAGAGCTCCTGCACAACACAAATTGACACCAAGGATCTTGAATTATTAAGATTGAATGTTTCTTCATGGATGCTTTTGCATCGGGGGTGGGTAAAGAAATGTGTAGACATCAGGGTTACCAAACAATGCAAGATTACTTTTGGTATTGATAAAAAATTCATTGATGAAGTTATTTTGGATGTTGTTCCTCTTGATGTGTGTGGCGTAGTGTTTGGTAGTCTTTGTTTGTATATCTTAGAGATGTCATCTTCATGAGAAGAGCCAACCAGTACCATTTGGTGAAGGATGGTATAAGTTATGTCATTTCATCATTTGCGGGAGACTCAAAGATTTTTGGTAATTTCCCTGAAGTCCGGAAGCTTAATGCTAGTGGGAGATTTTATTTACTTATTCTAAGGGATAGAAAATTTGAGGAAGTTATCTTTGTGACCACTCATAACATGGTTACTAATGAAGAGAAGAAGCAGATGGAGGAGTTGTTTTAGCAATTAAGTGAAGAGTCTATGGGGTTGTCCCCGGATGGGACAATTGAGCATGCGATACAATTTTTACATGATGGTTTACTTCTAGACTTGGGATTCTATAGGAAATCTATGTAGGATTCCTACAAAAATAAACAATGGTTAATTTTTGAGAAAAATACACTTCAAGGGTGGCTGGTCACTCTGGTATGACAAAGACTGTTGAGCACTTACATAGGTATGATTTTTGTCTAGACATGTAGATAGAAGTTGTTAAATTTTTAGGGGTTTTGTTTCATGTAGTGAAGGAGAGTTGGGGTTATGTATACCATTATTAGTTTCTTCCTGGCCATGGGTAAGTTTCTCCATGGATTTTATGGATAGTTTTCCTACTTCCAAAAAATGGTGTGAGTATGTTTTTATGGTGGTAGAATGGTTTGGTAAAATGTGTATTCACATTCCTTGCATGAAGACCAATAATACAACAAATTTTTTTGTTGCTAATGTGTGGATTCATTTTGGTTTACCTAATTTTATTATGACAGATAGGGACTCATGGTTCATTTGTGATTTTTTGTCTATATTATGGAGGAAGATGGATACTAAGAGGTATACCACATGTCATCCACATCTAGATGAGTAGATAGATGGGTTAGGTTGTAACTTTCTCTAGTTTTTAGAGATCCTAGGAATCAAGATGAGGATTTGGCATATATCCAATAACCTTATGATAGGATAGTTCATACTTGTACCAGTAAAAATATTTTTGAGACATTCTAGTTATTTTTCTAAGAGTACCGTTGATGTTGTTTTGATATTACCATGCAGAGACAACATAAAAGTGGAACCTAGTAATTCCACAAAGATGAGAAATTCATTGATATAATTCAAAAGATATACCTATAGGAACATGAGTGGTATTTCGGAGAGGATGTGGGAAGAAATTTCCTCACCTCATTTGTGATGCCCGTTCGATGGTTACCCCGATTCTTATCACAATGGCCCCTATTTGCTAAGCATCGAACGGCTGTGTGTAATTCCATTGTCTTGGGCCATGTCTCAGTAATGTTTTAGCACCTTCCCTCTCCTTCTTGTTGTCTTGAGTCGTTATTGACACCTCTGTGTGTGGACTGTGTAATGTCCTGTGCGTTAACCTATTTAAAGGAGGATCTTGTTGTCACATGGTTAAGTTGGACCGTTGGTCATTATTAATGTGAATAGTGATTATATATATATATATATATATATATATATAATGATAACAATGTTGTTTTAATTTAATTATCGATTGGCCTCCATTTTATAGTATTATTGTTTTACATTATTGTCAGTTGAAATGTATATACATCTTTGTTAATATGATTAATAATTATTTTAAGTGGTAATAATAATAATAATAATAATATTCCTAGTAAGTGTTAGGATTAAATATTATTATCCTAATATTAATTATGCATAGTTTAAATTATTTAATTTTATTAATTAAATAATAATTGTTATTTGGTTATATGGTTAATCAACCATATTTGTCTTTTATTTCATCTGTTATATTGTTGTAAACAATATATTTGTATCTTTTCATTTCCTGCTTCCCGGATGTTATTGGAAGCTTGTTTATTCTGGCATTTGGTTGCACCTGTGCAACTTATTCTCCCGGATGTATTTGGCTGTGCAATATCTATAAATATTGCAGCCCATTCTCTGTAATTTTTTAGTTGATTGAGATTAATAAAATTGTACAGGCTTCCGTCCCTGTTTCTCAATCTACATTTGGTACCAGAGCGAGAATCTGGCCCTGTAAAGGTGTGGAAGAGAGAGCAGCAGAGAGAGAGGAGATTGGAGACGTGTTTGCAGCATTTGAGAGCCTGTGCAGCCTCGTGCAAACTCCCAGCCCCATCCCTGCCTCCCCCACATCCTCCTGTTCCTTCCAGGTGCTTGGAAGGCAAATTTTTTTTTGCACTGGTGCTGGTTGCACCAGGCAAAATTCGCTGCAGGCCTATATATTTAAAAAAAAGAAATTCCCCAACCAGGGGTTCTCCCTCTAATTCAGAGGTGCATTTAGTGACAGCTACAAGTAGCATCTGTTGTAATTGGAGGTATGTGTGCCAAATTCATATCTATTTGATTGACATTGTTTTCATCGGCATATACTATGTCATGTAGCAGGGTATGTCAGAAACTCAAAGCCATGTGAAGTGAGAATTGAATGGTGAGAATGCAAGAATAGATAGAAAACGACCTCCTCAGCCTGCACAAGACGTCCAAGCCTGCAAACAGAGCAAAGAATAAAAAAAAGGGGGAAGGAGGCGCCCACGCTGACTTGCACAAAGACACGGTGGAAGAAGAGGAAAAACGGCCAAACCAGATCGGTAAACAGATCCTCCACGCGTTTTTTGGACCTGCGTGGCTGCGTAAAAGAAAAACATTTTTTTAGCAAAACTGTGCCCTTCTCCACTCGCCCGCACTTTATGTTCGCCTCCAACGACTCCGCACAAAGAAATGCAGGCTTAGTTAGTAATCAACAACAATAAAAAACGAGGCCAAGGGAAAAAAGCAGCGGCCAAACATAAAAATGCGGCCTGTACAAGCAAACAACAAGCAAAATCAGTGCGTGGAAAGCTAAAAACGCGGCCTGAGCAAGGAAAAGCGGCCATACAAAGGCAAACAAACAAAAACAAAGCTTCAGATCCATTTTTTAAGCAAATACAACCCTAAATCCGCCTTCACCAGCATGCGCCACGTGGCATCTTCTCAACCAAGTCGCATTTTCAAGAGGTAAGTCAATTTACTTGTCAATAAATACAAGTTGCTTCCTTTCATAGCTCAAGCGCCCTAAGTGGGCAAGTTGGTTAGTGCATGCACCTTGGGAGTGAGAGGTTTGGGGGTCAAATCCCACCAAAAACACTCAAAAACTCACCTTTTGCATTTGGCGGAATTTTTGGCGGAACTGCTAAATTTAGCAGACTTTTTTGAATTTAGTTACAACTAACTAAATTTAGCGGAGAAATCCCTAATTTAGGGTAAATTTTTTTCTCCCATCTGGTCTGTTTTTTCATTCCAGACATTTTTTGCAAAAGGAGACCCATCTAAAAATTGCATTTTCAGCTATTATTTTGCAATTTTTAGCATTTTGGGTCGTATTGGGCTCAGGAGGCCACCAGGACCCCGAAACTGAAATTTTTTGCCTGTCATTCAAATTGTACAGTTTTTTGAATGTAAATTGTATACTGCTGCATATTGTACTAATTTGCAGGTTTCCATAGTCAATCGCAAAACTTTATGCTTCTTTCGAAATCGCTGTAATTGTAATAAAAAAGCAGTAAATTGGTTCTCAGTAACACTCACGAGATCCTAGATCTCATTCGCAGCGTTCGGTATATACAGTGCCTCTGGGAAGTGCTTACGGGTAAAGCCGTCGCGACTACTACTGCACTTAACACCTAATATAGCTGCAACAATGTCATCTTGGCATCATCCTTATAAATCGACAGGGAGTAATAAGGTCACAGTGCACACACTATGAACCATCCCATCCGTCTGTGAACGATTGCAAGACATAAATCCGGACTGAGAAATTATCCGAGTATATAGTGAAGTTACGCGCGCGTATGAGGATATTTCTTTGAGCCGGTGTCAATAATCACACAGACCCCATCAGTACTGTCTTGGTACCACGTATTGAATTCTTTCACGTACGTTAACGCCTCTTTCACGTCATCTGGGTATATAGAAAGGACGAGCTTCTTCCATGTATTGACGGGTATATCGGAAGGGCACGTATATAGAAAGGTTCGGTATATCGGACTGACGGTATATAGATTGGGAGACCTAATACCTTGAGTGATAAGAGCCAAACCCTGTCAGTGATCTTTGCAAAATGGGCACCAATGCCCCCAAATTTTTTCTTCCGGATTCACAATTGCTCAAAGGAAGCAACTATGCTGCATGGAAGACAAAAATAAAGACACAACTTGAGTTTGAAGAAATCGGGCCTGTTGTGACTGGTACTCTAACCAGATCACCAATCGATGCAACTCAACATCGATAATTTGATAGAGCGATCGAAAGAAAAACTCATCATCTTGTTTGGAGTATCTGACGATGTGCAAGCCCACATTTGAGATGCCACATCAGCAAAAGAAGCATGGGATAAGCTGAGCACAATATATGAGGCCAAGAACAAGAATGTCATACTCACCAATTGCGAGTCGATTACATACATTGAAGTTGCGCGAATGAGAAAATTGAAGCCTTCCTAAGAAGAGAGTTGCAGAGTTGAGGGCTTCACTTCTAGCCCTAGGAGAAGAGGTCAAAGATGAATCTCTCATTCCCATTGTTAAGAGCTCTCCTTCTTCTTACTTTGCATTTTTGTCACAACTCTAAACTTGTCGATACGAAAATTAGTTTTGACAAGCTAGTAAACTTACTTGCAACAAGAGGAAGCAATGCACGATGAGGATGATGAAGAGGAGAAGGCACTATCTTCACATCAAAAATGGAAAGGAAAAGGTAAAGGAAAACCAAAATCCTATCGAAGTCCCCACATCGAATCGGTATCATGGGGACAACAACAACAACAAAAACTTACAAGGGACATTCAAATAACTATCACGGGCGTAAAAGGGGCTGGAAAAGAAGACCCCACCAAAGAAGGTAATGTTGCTTTGAGCAACAAGAACACTCAGACAATGAAGACTTCTTGTTCATTTGCTTCGATTAAGTGAACCATCCACGTCATCTAGTGACGTCTGTATGTTGATTCGGGAGCCACTCGACACATGACCAGCCACAGGCTCGTTTATTTCAATGAGGGACACGCCATCGAAAAATCATGTTTCGTTGGGAGATGATTCCTCATATACGATTCGAGGGATTGGAAACATTTCTCTACCCCTTGGTTCACGCAAATGCGGACTATCGGATGTTCTATATGTCCCAGGTTGACAAAGAATCTTCTTTCGGTCACCAACTCCTAGACCACAACCTGAAAATTGACTTTGATAGTCAATCCGGCAAGAAAATGTGTTTGATTCGAGATAAATCCGAGGCTCGAAAATAATTGCAAAAGCCTCAAATGTGGGACGAATGTTTCAACTTGATTTCATTCACAAAATGATCAAGCACTTGTGGCTAAAAACTCCACCTCACCCCAAACAGTTGTGGCATCGGAGATTTGGTCATGTAAGTTTCAAATATCTCGAAACACTTCACCGGTGTAATATGGCACATGTGCTTACCATCTCTTGAAAGGATACATACAAGTGTCCTCACTTGCTTAAGAGAAAACAACACAGAGTTTCATTCCAAAAGAGTAATTTTCGAGCTCATGGTAAACTTGACTGGTTCATACCGATCTGTGCGGTCCGATGCAGCCAAGTCATTCAGGGTTCCAGTACTTCATGCTCTGTGTTGATGACTATTCACGAAAAATGTGGATTTTTTGTCTTCGCAAGAAAAGTGAAGCCTTTGAAACATTCAAAAAGTTCAAAGTGGCAGTTGAGAAAGAAACTGGTCGTCACATCAGAACTCTCCGCTCAGATCGAGGGGGGGAATTCACCAGTGATGAGTTCAGAGACTATCTACAAACTCACGGGATTCGTCGACAAATGCCTCCTCCACACACACCACAGCAAAATGGTGTTGTCGAGAGAAGAAATCGTACTATCATGGAAATGGTGCGATGCATGATCGATGATTCCAGACTTGCAAAGACATTTTGGGCAGAAGCAACAAAAACAACAGTGTATTTGTTAAACAGAGTGCCCACAACTGCTCTTGATGGAATTACACCACAAGAAGCATGGTCAAAAAGGAAACCGTCCATTGCACACCTCAGAGTATTCGGGTGCAAAGCCAGCATGCACATACCCAAACAGAACAGAAATAAATTGGACATGAAGTCACAAAATCTCATCTTCATTGGATACAGTGAAGAGACTCTTGGGTATAGATTGATGGATCCTAAGACCAGAAAAGTATACACAAGCAGAGATGTTGAGTTTTTTTAGAAGAAGGAAGCAGAGACTCCTCCTCCGGACTTGCAAGATGTATATTTTTCACCCATTGTAAAATTTGAAGCTAATGTTCCCTCGAATATGAAAGTGATGATGAGGATGATGGTGTTAATCAGATAGAACCACAACCCATGCGAATAGTTCAATGTATGCCTAAATGGTGTACAAGTACATTACGAGATGCAAGATTGGATGCTCCACCGGATACATCCACCCTCGGACCACGGACTCACAAGAAAGCAAGAGAAGAAGTTAACTTTGCTTTGATGAGTAGAGTTATTGAATCGAGGCGAGCCCTCTACATCCCGGAAGCCCTACGGTCAAAAGCTTGGAAAGATGCCATGGATTTTGAATATCAATCGCTGATGAAGAATAACACTTGGAAGCTTGATGATCTTCCACCGGGGAAGAAACCCATTGGATGCGAGATGGATATTCAAAACTAAGTACAAAGCGAGATGGGACAGGTGGACAAGTGCAAAGCAAGACTTGTAGAAGAAAGGGCATACGAAAAGAAGAAGGCATTGACTATGAGGAGACATTTGCTCCCACAGCTAAGATCAAAACGATCAAGAATGATCTTTGCTCTAGCTACACAGTTTGGTTGGAAAGTCCATCAGATGGACGTAAAAGTGCCTTCCTAAATGGAGATTTACAAGAAGAAGTCTACATGACTCAACCTGAGGGATATGTTGTACCTGGTCAAGAAGAAAAGGTATGCAGACTCAGGAAATCTCTGTATGGCCTCAAACAGGCACCCCGGGCATGGTACATCAAGATTGATGAGCATCTCGTACAACATGGATTCGTCAGAAATCCATACAATCCCAATCTCTACCTCAAAAAGAAAGGGGGGGAGATGGTGATTGTTGTAGTTTATGTTGATGATCTAGTCATCACTGGCAGTTTAGTGAAGATGATTGATGAAACGAAGAAAGATCTTAAGCGATCATTCGACATGATAGATCTCGGGCTTATGCACTACTGTCTTGGACTAGAAGTATGGCAGAAAGAGAATCACATCTTTGTTTCTTAGATGAAATATACCAAGACAACGCTCGAGAAGTTTAGGATGATGGATTGCACACCAATTGCTACACCTATGGAGAACAGATTACAGTTATCTCATTCAGATCCATCTCCTGAGGTAAGTGCCACTCTCTATCGGCAACTGATTGGGAGTCTCATTTACCTGACCTACACTAGACCAGATATCAGCTTTGCAGTGAGCTATCTATCCAGGTTCATGTAGGAACCCAAAGTTTGTCATTGGAAAGCAAAGAAAGTGCATTTTGAGATATCTCAAAGGATCAGTGGATCTTGGTCTAGAATACAAGAAGAATGAAAACTTCTTCTTGACTAGATATTCGGATTCAGATCATGTAGGTAACATTGATGATAGAAAATCCACTTCTGGATTTGTATTCTTTATGGGATCTGGACCAATATCATGGGGAAGTAAGAAACAACACTTTGTTTCTCGCTCTTCCACGAGGCCGAGTATCGTTCTGTAGGAGAAGCTATCTGTGAAGTGATTTGGCTACGTCGCATACTAGAAGGACTTGGAATACCACAGGACAAACCTACTACCATGTATGTTGACAATGAAGGTGTTCTCAAACTTGTTCGCAATCCAGTTTGACAAGCTAGTAAACCTCTTTGCAACAAGAGGAAGCAATGCACAATAAGGATGATGAAGAGGAGCAGGCACTATCTTCACATCAAAAATGGAAAGGAAAAGGTAAAGGAAAACCAAAATCATATCAGAAGTCCCCACATCAGAATCAGTATCATGGGGACAATCAACAGAAGAAGCGATGTCCAATTTGCAAAAGAGGACATGACTTGCAAGAATGTTGGTTTAACACTTATAAGAAAGGTTCATCAAGCAATTCTGGACCACAACAACAACAAACTTACAAGGGACATTCAAACAAATATCACGGGTAGAAAAAGGGGAACTAGAAAAGAAGACCCCACCAGCAAGGTAATATTGCTTTGAACAACAAGAAAATCGATAATGAAGAATTCTTGTTCACTTTGCTCGATCAAGTGAACCATACACGTCATCTAGTGACGTCCGGTATGTTGATTCGGAGCCACTCGACACATGACCGGCCACGAGACTGGTTTATTTCAATGAGGGACATGCCATCGAAAAATCATGTTTCGTGGGGAGATGATTCTTCATCTACAGTTCAAGGGATTGAAACATTTCTCTACCTCGACTACGACCATTATGACTATAATTGATAATTATTTTGTAAGCTGTAAAATGATAATAATAATAATAATAATAATGACATTATTATTGTATTATCGATCAACGATTATATTTTATTATTATTATTATTTTATATTGATTGTTATCGATATCATCCCTTGTATCGTTAAATTATCTTATTAATTTGTTTGTCGCTTCCGCTGACCAAACCTCGTTGCACAAATGAGGAAGAGTATGTTTTGTTGGTGGCGCCACGGTTTGGGAGTGGTGTTCGTGTTTTATATTTTATTTAAGTATTCGACCCCCATTTTCTTCTTGGGTCGACCGATCCATCAATCTTAAGATTGCTTTATTTTACTAAAATTAAATGAGGATTTTTTTATGTGCCCCAACCGACCTTGCCTCTCCCTTTTAATCTCTTTGTGTACCATGTCTGGCGTGAGGAAGGGAATGTAAATATTATTTGATTTTTTTTTTGGTTCCTTGGTTGGCTGGAGGTGGGTGGCTTTAATAGCCGCCTGCCATTTCATTAAAACTCTTTATGCTTGGCGTGTTGAAATCTCCCTTGTAGGTGGCCGCACTTCCCTGCATTTATTAATGTTGACTTGCTAATCCTTTGTAAATTACTATCTGCCTTCAATATCCTGTTCTGGCCGCATAAGCAGGGAGGAGAGTCTATTGTTTGGATTTGGTGAAGAAGGGTGTTAAAACCCCAATCTAATGGAGTCACAGGTTTTGGGAGCTCCTCCTTTGTTGTATTCCCTCCTTGCCATGGCCGCAAAACTCCCTGCCTATGCCAAGTGTTGCTGCGAATGGAGTTTGGGCTTTCAACAAACTAAAACGAAGGAAACCTTCGCCATGTGTGGCCATTGCAAGAGTATGGTGGTTATAGATGAAGCTACAAGCTAGTGAAGTAGGCGTGTTACCTCCACTTTCATTGGGTGCTGCGAGGTGTGTTCTTGTCGGGGATCCACAACAACGGCTGCTGCAATAATTTAGCCGTAACAATGAGGCATGTTGTAGTATAATAGAAGAATTTTTGAGCGCTCCCAACAAGCAGGTTGTCCAACTATGGTGTTATCTATTCAATATCGAATGCATCCTCAAATTCGGGATTCTCCTTCAAGATATTTTTATCAAAATCGATTAAGTGACAGTGAGAGTGTTACCAGGAGACCTGATGAAATTTATTACAAAGATTCTCTATTGAGACCTTACTTGTTTTACGATGTAACTCATGGAAGAGAATCTCATAGAGGTGGATCTGTTTCATATCAGAATATTCATGAAGCACAATTTTCTTTGCAATTATATGAACTTGCTGGAAAAAAAAAAGCGTGGCAACTGATCAGCTTCGACACCTATTGGTTCCTTGTTGGACATCCTTTCCTTCTTACCCTGCTACGTGGAAATGCAGTGAGACCACATCTCCTTGAGGCAGTTTGTCAAACAGTTTGCTTCCTCGTGGGTGCTTCCACACCATACAAAACAAAAATTTGATTTTTCCATTGTGCTGGATGGATGTCCATGTTCCGCTGTAACTTTCCCTTTTGACACGCGTTGGGGGATGTTGACAAGTTTTCAGACCACCTACCTTGGCCGTGAACTCCTGCCTGTGCCAACGTGGAGATGATTGATGTTTGGGCGCCCAACAAGCTTGAAGAAAATGGAATTAGGCTTGGGTTGTTGTTGCAGGGCCTGTTTCAGCGTGTCCTTGTCTTGGGAAGTGCATTAAAGGCATGATAAGCCCTAAACCTCTCTCTTAATAATTTATTCCCTTTAGTATTTGGGTAAATCAATCTTTGCAATTTTTGTTTGAATTCTGTAGAGATGGGTTTCAAATGACTTGTAATCATAATTGCATGAGCTGATCTCTCTCCCCCTTTTACAGTTTATCTTAATTACTATTTGACAAGAAGAAATCTCTCCAATGATTCTCGCTTATCGATCTTATAAAGTTGGTTTATCTTTTTGCCATGATTATTCCTGTGAATAGTGGTTTCTGTAGAAAATATTGTGGTGTGTGAATGAGATTTAGAATATTCCTTGTATTGTTTTTATTTGTAGAACATGGCTTGAAAACGGGAATTTTCTTGGAAGACTATGTTTGTCTTTTAATGTGGTTTGATAATGATATAAACCCCATTAGGATTGGGGGCTTCTATTTGGGGAGAGTCGTACTGGTTTTACTGGTCTTTCTAGATACCATCTGACTCTTTTGATTACCGTTTACCTTGGGGATTATTGAAAACCCCTCACCAGGCCCTCTGTTATTATTATTACTATGAGCTTATTTTTGATTGGGACGCTCGTGAAGCATGTGTTAATGGGGTTTTTTTTTGACCTTTTTGAATACGGTAAGCTCTTAAGACGTTAGCTTGCGTGGATAATTATATGGCTTAAGTTTGAGGCACTACTTGGATCTTCAAATCAGTTAAAGTAATATTGGATACATCGAACTCTCATGAATGTGTACATTCTTCAAGTTGACTGACATGTGATGGCCCTCAGGCATATGAATTCAGGCAATGCTTGAAATATGAAATTACAAATTTATCCTATACTTTGACTTATAAGCTTGTTGAAATGCTTTTTGGTAGGAAAACAGATGAATAGGGAAGTTATGAGAACTACCCTAAAATGGATTCATACACAACCTTAAGTAAAGGTGACAACTACCATAATGGGACTGTACATACCATATATGACAGTAAGGATAGAAGTCGACCTGAAATTATTTAACTTCATTATATAGGACAATAATTAATACCCATAAATTGAGATATGCAAGTGGAGGTTGAATTATATAATATGAAATATTATGTTATCAGGTAACCAGTAAGGATAAATATGTTATTTCAATACTTGGTTAACGAGTGGAATATTTTCTGGCATTTACGATGATTATTATGTTAGCAAAAAAATAATTGATACTTGCATCTCATTAGGAGTTGAGATAATGTTGATACTTGTATTCATAGTGGCTTGGACCACGCTTACATATCTTAGCTAGTCAAATGTATCTTTGGCATATTACCAACAGATGACAGTATTGTCGATCATAACTCATTCTTATGAGTTGGACTCTTTTACTAGAAGAAATATATAAGACATGGTAATAAGCAACCAAAAGGATATCTAAATAATATATGAACTTGCTGATTGGTGAAATATTTGTTAACGTAAATATATTCTTAAAATTGCGGGATAAATATCAAAATTATACTTACATATCATTGATTATCTATTAAGGTTTGATACTTGGTATTATCGATGAGTAATATAAGACCGATACTTGTATTTTTTTATAGAAGCTTAATGTTGTTGGTGCTTCTATTTAACGGAAAGATAATATTATTGGATACTTATATATGAGAAGAAGATTGAAGATATTAAGTGATTGTTATTATTATTACTGTAATGTAATTATGATTAAATGCAAGGTTAAGGTTGTATATCTAGCCACTTGGAATTTTGTTCATATGTAAGCTGATTTTAGGGAAGTGAACAATAATGGGTATGAAATGTATTATCATGAGATGTGCAGTTAAGATTTGAATACATGTTAGAAATTATTTGATAGGGATTATTGCAACCTTTCATTTATGTAAATGCTAGATGGCATAAATTATTAGGTGAGGATTATATCTTATCATGCTCAGTTCTAGCGAACTGACTCTAGTTAATATTTGTGCAGATGGATTATGTGAGTAGATTAAAGGAAAAGAGTGTAAAAGTTTCATCAGTTCAATTTATGAGGTTCCTTGTAAAAATGTTCAATGTGTTGTAAATTTTGTAACATTGCTTGCAAAAGAGTTTAAAAGATCTCTTGCCTTGGAATGTTCGGAAAACTACGTGATGAAGTTGTCTTGTCCTTTTTGTTGTTAGACTGGTAACTTATCCTTGTGAGAAGTAATATTCAATCTCTACATTGACATGAGTATTGTAAAACCTTGATCTTGAGAATAAAGTGCTGAGTTAAAACTTTCTAAGACTTTGTAATGGTGTGTTATAAGTAAAATAAAATGGGTTGGTTAATCCTTATAGAAGTTTAACGAAAAGTTATATTCAAATAAATTAATGTAGAGATGACTTACTTGAGAACAAGAAATTCCCTAAGTGATCAAAGATGAAACTAGCCTTGGTTAAGTAAAATTATATAGCATGTTAACCCTAACTACACTAGCGAACATTATACTTTTTATGGTGAAATTCGTAAAAAATTCTAAGGTGAAATAAATTGATAGTTGTTAGAAGATAATAAGATTTAATAAGTAGGGGGAAACAATATAGAAACCATGAAATTTATCTCTCAGCCTTTTTGGAAAGTGAATAGTTCCTTTTGTAAAGCTCTTTCAATGAAGCCTAAGTAAAATCTTTAATATTTCTGGATAAAACCTCAAGCTCCAATTAAATCTTGGTAATAACTAACGATGTCTCAAGGATGAACTCAATTGAACTTCTTCCTTTAACTTTATCCAAAGTGCCTTGTAATTTTCTCTTAAGTTTGTTGAACGTGAACCAATGTTGTCATAAGGGCATGAACGAGTTCTAGTAACGTAAGTGTGAATAGATGGCCTTGTGGAATTAAATTACCATCTTTATCAAATAAATAAATAAAACAAATAATTGTCATAAAGGAGAAGACTTTAAGTGAACTACTCTACAGTGTATAAGAAAATAACTTAGTTGGTAAGATGAATTTGTACGAATCATATCTTGAATCTCTCTGAAAACATAAGTCATGAGTTAAAGGGTGTTTTATCAAAATAAATAACCTTCAATCATTTCTTACTGTGGCTTGCCCTAGCTGTGTGAGTGTCATGTGGTTGGACTTCTATGTTGTTCTGTCAAAAGAAAAGTGTATTATCCTTTTGGGTGTGAACATTTCCATGCTGACCTTGTGGCCATCCTCGTAACAAGTGGTTCCCAGAGTTGGTTGTAACCTTGTGTCGAAGCAAGTCAATAATAAAATTATCCTGTGTTTTTCTATGTAGTCTTGTGTGCCTATTTTTTTGTGGGCAATACACTATTAGTCCTTGAAGCTTTTAGGGACTTAAAAGCCTCAAATTGGGGAGGTATGATCCAAAAATGGATTTGAAAAACACCCAATTATATGTATTCTCTATATTTGATACTTACGGTGCTGATTATCAACATATTATTTAGGAAATGGTATAGTCGATTTAGCGTGATCCGGACACCTTTGAATGACATCTACAGGCCATCATTGTTCTATTTGAGATTTTTCTAGGTGAAAAATATGCAATTGCCCTAGCGATTACGTACCACTTCTCTTCACAAAGTGGTGGTTGTCTGCAACCGCCGTTTGTAGGGACGCAATTTCAAAACCGCTAATCTTTCTTTACTAGCAATCATGTTCCCGACGATGCCAGAATTCGAAACTCAATAGTTACAAATGTTTGGGCTTCTAAATGGTCCAGTTCATCTTCCCATCCATACTTGGGCAGAGAAACTATAAATACAATTTTGATTCTTTATTCTAGGAAGTGTTTTGGGTGAATTCAAGTGTGAGAAAAGAGAGGAAGTTAAGAATGTTCTTTTTTTGTTCATGAGAAGATCCAAGTTCTTGTTGAGAGTTGCAAGAAAGTTATTCCAGTAGAAGGAGTTAGAATTTTTCTTCAAATTCATTGTATGACAATAAACTTGTATTATTTGTACATTTGCATAGTGAAGGGAATCAATTTCTTACTCAATTTGGAGTTTTTCCAACACCGGGTTTCTCTAGGATAAACTCTTATGTCTCATTATCTTGTAATTTCCTATTTTTAGTATTATGTCGGTGTTTCTTTCATAAACATGATGGTTTTAATGAACTTAGTTAGATTCTTCATTCAATATCACTTAGACACAATCTTTTCATTTTTTTAAAAGAAGTTTATGGATAAATTTATGATTGGCCTTTTAGCCTTGGAGTATATTTGAAGACTTCCTCCAGCTAGTACCCGTAAGGTAATGGCTTAGCGAGAATCCACTAACAATAACCTGTTCAAGATCATGAAAAAGGACTATGGAGGTCAATCAAAGGTAGTGACATTCTAAAGTAACAATTTCTCTTTGGGATAATAGATTCAATCTAAAATTATAATTTGATAGTTCTCAATTTATCCTTGTTTATGGAAGAGAATGCAAGATCCCATTTTCCCTTGAATTACCCTCATTAGAGATGGATCATAAATTGGAATTGGAAGGTGTAAATCAAAGAGATATTACAATGGAGAAATTGATTAATCTTGGATAACTAAGCCAATCCTCCATGACCAAGTTAGAAAAGCACTAGTCATCAACCAAACAATGGTTTGAAAATAAAGCTAAGCCATAGGCTTTCAAAGCAAGTGACCTAGTCCTCAATTGGGATGCAAAAAAAGCCAAAAAGGTAACAATCCAAGTTTGATGCACTTTGGAGTGGGCCATAGATCATCACTTTCTAAAAATATGCCAACTCTTTTGAGTTTTCCAACCTTGATGGAGAGGAAATTCAGATCCTAGTTAACGGGATTTATCTCAAACCTTCTCACTAGGTTGTTTCTTGCATCTTGTGCATAATTGTTATTTTATTTCCTTTCTTTATTGTCTGGAGGCTCCTTCCTTTTATTGTCTATTAATCACTGATTGAGTGTCTTTTCCTCAATCCTCGTGGTGATCATATTTTCTTGTAATGCTTCTTGTGCACTCTCTGCATGTTTCACTTTTAACATGTATGATCTTCTTCTTTTGTACATAAGCTTTGGAGGTCTGCTATAGTCATACATAGGAAATTTCAATTTCTTTTCCCGTGGAAAACATCGGGAGATTTTGGGCGGTTCAAGTTTTATTTAAATTATCCAAAGGGTCAACTTCAAAGGAAAGATAAAAATTATTGTTAAGTTCATGTGAATTCAATGACAATTTAAATTCTAAGGATAAGATTCAAGTTTTAATGTTTAATCCATGTTGAATTGATGCTTCAAGGATACCTATCTTTACATATAGCAAGAAAATATCCCTTGGGTTGCCAAACTATTGCCCATAATTTTACCCCATTCAATTTTGAGAAACTCATTTAAGTTATGACTTAGACACCTTTTTCTCAAGAAAGACACAAAACACTAGGTTAGTATTCGTAAAGTGTGTAAATGTAGTGTTCCGCAAGTTATCCTAACATTCAAAACAAAGGAATGAAAACTCAATAATTAGGAAGAGATAAACGATAAAATCCATGGAAGTTAAATTTTTTTCTTCCTCAGGTATCGACAAAAAGGTTTTTATGGGTTGGAGAGCAAGGTCAAAGTACAAATACAGAATATAGAAATGGGGAATCTTAGCACTTCACAGTTGGGGAAGATAATGTTATGCGAGACTTTGAAAATATGAATTTCTACGAGTTGGTTAATTCTATGCTAGAAATCATGTAGCCCAATCAATATGAAAGCCATAATACAAGGAAGGATGATGCAAAGCATCATGTAAAAAAGTAAGAAATTTAAAAGGGTCAAAGGTTAAAATCCATGAAAATACTCACATAGTGTTCTGTAGGTTTTACAGATATAGTATTTTGCGGATCTCATAGCTATGAAAAAAAAAAAAAAAGTGAATTATAAACGCTCCATGGGTGAGGGAAAAAGTAGAACGTGGATATTCCAATGTATCACGGATGCCAAAAATAAATCCACTAATCACTCGGGAACATAGAAGTCCATAATAAACCATGGATCATAGAAAATTTGTGAGGTACATGTGACAACCACACCTATTTCTAAACTAGACAAATAACCACCTCAACAACTAGAATTTAATGATGTATGGCATCATCCTACATAGCTTGATGGAATAATATTGAATCAAGGCACCCATGTTGTGGTGGTTTGATATCTTCAAGATGAAACCCATGTCATGTACTAAAAAAAATGACATTGCAAAATTCATGGTGCCCATGCTTGTTCAAAAATATTTTAGGGATCGAGTACTCCAGCATAGTATTCATCCTTTCTCTCTTCTCTTTCTCTATCTTCCTCTATGCTCATCTATGAATATAACTACTCATGCATCTTGAAGGGGTTCTTCTCCTTTTTCTTCCTTCACATATTTTGAATCTTCACTCTCATGAAATCAAAATTTCATGGTTTTGAACTCTACAACTCATGAATTGGGATTTTCTTTCCTCAACTCTCTGTGTAAACTACTAATCATATATTAATACACATGTAAATTCTTTATTTCCTTTAAATGTTGTACGTTTGACATGAATATCTCTTCCCTCTTGTGTATTTCACATTCTTTTTAGTTTCTTGCATTAGAGTTGTGTGCATTATTCATGATTTACATTTGTAAACTTACATCTATTTCTCTTAGAACTAGAGAAGTTTTACATTCCAATTTAGTGCATCACCTCCCCTTTATTTTTCAATTTTCTCCTCCTTTTAACTTTGTCTCCTTGGAATTATTAGCTTAGGTTAGATAGTTTAGAGTAGAAGATAGTATAGGATTAGTTGTAGTGAACTGGGATGAAGGGAACCAACCATTTCATTTGGAGAAAGATCATGTGCGATCCAAACAATCATGTTCTAAAAATGTTTCACTGAAATGGTGAACCTAATTTCAACAATGGTGAAAATTTTAGCAGAAAAAAAAACTCTATTTTGAAATACCTTGGATTTTTTTCTTTACTTTTATAAATTCAATGAAAAACTCTTTCTATTTGGCATAACATTTAGCACAATTTTCAGAAATTAAAAATAACCTTTTTCAATAATAAGGGAATAATAAAAACATATACACTAATATGATACCCTAACATGACACCTTGACGCAACACATTAGCACAACACCTTGATAAAATAACCAAAGGAAATATACCAATATAACACCATGAGTACTAATGTGATGCGCCTTAATTAACACAATCGTAACACCCCAAGCATAAAATACAATGGCCTAAACACCAATGTGATACCATAAACAAAAATATGACATCCTAAATACTAATGTGACACCCTAAAAACTAATGTGACATATTAAACACCAGTGTGACACCCTAAAATACAACACCCTAAACACTAATGCACAACCTAAATAACAAATGATACACCCTAGAAATCCATGTGACACCCTAGTATGACACCCTAATTATGTGACCCCTAGCTAACGAGGACACCATAATATGACACCCTAATTTAGCTCATAAAACCTTAATGCAACACCCTAATGTGTCACCCTAATGTGACACCATAATTCCAAACCCTATTAATGGGACACCCTAATGTGATACTATAATGTGACACCCTAATTAGGTCATATTGAGTCCCAAACCACATTAATTTTTGTAGTTAGCCTAATATGATAATTTAATTATTACGATGACATAACAAGTGAATGGTTGCATGTGGCATTGAAATAAGACATATTGACCCCGATTAACACTAGTGTGGCACCTAATTTTTTAGAGTGTATAATGAAACAAATCAAGTATTTGGTGAAACAAGTTACCGAAGTAGGACATATCAAGTATCTTAAATGTTGATGTGATACCCTAATTTCATTATAGGGCTAGATATTTATTATTCAAGTGCCTTGTATAACCAATCCGGACCCATAAACACCAAAAAGACACGCTAATGTCATTATAGGGCTTGATATGTCCTATTTGAGCACCTAGTGTACTACTAATCAAGTGATCGAGTTACACGAGACACTCAAATAAGACATATTGAGTCCCCTAAACACCAACATGAGAGATTAATACATTATGATGCTTGATATGTCGTATTTGATATCGTTATGGGGTAAAATTTTATGATCAAGTGATTGATTGCACATGCCAATAAAATAAGACATATTGAGCCCCCTAAACACCAATATATGGACCTAATTTGACCTAATATAACTTAATTTCCTCTAATTTGATATAATTTAACCTAATTTCCCTTATTTTTGTAAATTTAACCTAAATTGATCTAATTTGAGTTATTTGAGCTAATTGCATCTAATTTGATATAATTTCCCTAATTTGACGCAATTTCCCTAATTTGGCATAATTTGACGCAGTGATTTCCTCTAAATTGGCTTAATTTCCCTAATTTGATATAATTTGGTATAAATTATCCAAAGTTGACCTAATTTCCCCTAATTTTCTAATTACCATTCATTTCTCTTAATTTTTCCTAAATTGACCTAATTTACTTTAATATTACAATTTTGTTTTCCTAATTTCACAAATTACTTTAATATGACACCCTACTACAACACTCTAATGATGTGATATCCTAGTATAAAAATGTAATGTTACACCTTAATCATATGACACCCCAATTTGACACCTAGCACAACACCCTATTATGACACCCCTAACACAAAAACCTAATATGACACCCTAACACAAAGCCCTAATATGGAACTTTATCATGACATTGAAATGTGACACCATAATGTGATACCTTAGAATGGAACCCTAATGCGACACCCCAATGGAGTAACCTTATAACTAGACACCCTAATGAGACACCCTAATTAACATAAGTGTAACACCCCAAACAACAAATGTGATACCCTAAACACCAATGTGACACCCTAAACAACAAATGTGACACCCTAAACACCAATGTGACAACCTAAATAACAAACATGATACCTAAATACTAGTGTGACACAATAAACAATAAATGTGACACCCTAAACACTAGGTGATACCCTAAACAATAAATATGCCATCATAAACTCAAGACTATGACACTTTGTAAACATTAATGTGACACCCTAAACACTAATGAGACACCCTAAACACTAGGTTGATACCATAAATAAAAAAGGTATCACCCTAAACACTAGTGTGACACTAAATAAACACATATGACACCATAAACCATAACATGACACACTAAACATTGTGTGATACCTAATCACCAAAGTACACCACACTCCACAAAAATGTGACACCTTAAACACTAATGTGACATGCCAAACACTATTATGAAACTTTAAACACAATTTTTATAACTTAAAATATAAATGTGACTCCCTAAACATCAATACAAAACCCTAAAAATAAATGTGACACCTTAGACACTAGTGAAACACCGTAAAAACAAATGTGACAACCTAAACACTAGTGTAAAACCCTAAAAAAATGACACCCTAAACCCCAATGATAGCCACCACAAACAATAGTGAAATGACCTTAACACTAGTGAAATACCTAAATAAAAAATATGACACCCTAAACCCTAGTGTGACACCCTAAAGACTACTACAACACACTCAAAAACAAAAAACTACACCTTAAACCTCAATGTGACACTTGTAAACACTAATAAGTATACATAAAAATTAGTATGACAACCTAAACAACAAATATGACAACTAAAACACCAATGTAACACTGAAAACACTAGTGTGATACCATAAACAACAAATAAAAAACCCTACAAACTAGTAGGACACACTAATTTATAAATATGACACCCTTAATGACAATACAACACCATAAACACTAGTGTGACAACTTAAACACTAGTGTGACACCCTAAAAGTTCAACTTTCGGGACTTAGCCGTTTTCACTCATGAAGGTCTATTTTTAGAGATGGCGTGTAGAGAACACAATGAGGAAGAGACATGCATGCCACACATTGGCTATTTTTGGAGGATCGGATACAAAGCACTTTGCATGGACACATGCTGGAAATAGATCTACTACTGTCAGTTAACTACCAAGTAGTCTATTGTTAGTGCACTTGCATGTGTGGCTAGTTTTGTAATGGTGCATGTGCTAATAATAACATGTGACCTATTTTGGAATAGATAAGTGGTGAAGGGAAAGTCCCCACCCTTATATATATGTAGTGAACTGTGTAGATAGAGATGTATTATGGTGAATATACAAACAAAGAGACATATACAAAGATATACATACATAGTGAGATTATGTTGTTAAATATGCTACGTGCATATACTATTGTTATTGTAATGAAGCTTTGTATACTTATTGCATTTAATATAATGGAGGATATTGGCTGAATCTAAGTGTTAGTTCTGTGTGTATCTGAATCTAGTATGTTTTTGATCTCATCATGGTTAATATTTAGTTTTGTTCTCCCTTAGAGATAGATCTGGTATGCTCTGTAGAATGATGTGTTAGTAATGGAACTATATGTGTTAAGTATTCATCATGCTAACATCCTGCAACAACAACCCTAAAGAGGGACCTGGTACCTTTGTGTGCTTTAGGGTGAGCTCTCAGTCTAGGCTGAGTGATGTGCCAACATGCATCTAGGGTCTTATTGGATTTGTATCACTAATTCTAGGCTGCATCATTGGTTCCATTTGTCGGGACCTCTTTTTCAGTTGTTTTTAGGATGGTTCATGATGAAGACATATCGGTTAACTCTAGCAAGTGTTGAAGAGTGGATACATGATCTGGAGGAAGAATACGCATGTGATTCAACACTAGATCTGAGTTTAACACACATGCATGTGGGTGGAACAAATCATGTATGATAGTTTATATGAGAGATTTTTCTCACTATCTTTCCAAGTAGAATTGTACGAGTGGCTGATTGCTTATACATCTAAGTGGAATTGGAGGTATCACACACTTGTCTAGACATAGGAAGAATTCCAGGCCCTTTATGATGCTGATCTGATTTGGACTCGAGTTGTGGATACGTGGTTTCATGGTGTCTTGAATAGTTATATCTTGGAATACTCAATTTCCACTTATTCATGTCTAGAGGTAGCTGAATTCCAGTTCTTACGATATCCAGGAGATTTACCTACAAGGCATTCCACTGGCGATCAAGATCTTGATGGTAACTTTGAATCTAGAGAGTAAACTGATGGCTAACTAAACCTCACCACGCATGGGGGGAGTAGGTTTGGTGAAAGATGGCAAGACCTAGCGGCAGAAAGGAAGAGAGAGAGGAAAGGTGGCTTAAGTATAATGAGGCATGCGAGAGGGAGATAGAGAAGTAGTGTAACATTGCAGAAAGTATGGCGTTGAGGAGAGAGATGGCTCATGAAGGATTTGAAGCTCACGTAGAAGACGTGGAGCCAGAGCATCAGGAACTCCCCCATCTTGGAAAGCATAACAAGGATCCCCCTCGGCCTCACAAAGCATGCACCAGCAGAGAGACTACCTAGGGCCACAGCACACATCTAAATCCACCTGGTAACCTTGCCCTTGTGTTTGGTTTTTAGCATCTAGTACAACAAGTAGTCAACAAGCTAGTTCAAGCAATGGGAGAGTAGGAGTGAGTCTTATAAGAGCACAATGACAATGATGGCAACACAAATGGATTCATTGTTATTATATGGGAGTACCTTTTTGGGTGTATCATCAACATAGAATACAAGCACACCAATTTTTGGATTAACTTATAGGAGTAGTAATGCTTCACAGACTATTCGGGGTATAATTTAGTTCTACTATTGGGACACAAGGAAGTACATCTTCTGGTCCGACCCCAGCTATAGGTTTGGATCAGGAGGCATAGGTAGCTCTGGTTCAGGTGGATCTGGAGGTTCTAGAGGTAGGGGAAACAGAGGTTCTAGGATCAGGTGGGCAAGGTCCGCACCAACCCCAAAATATTTACATGGAGATGTCTCTTCATCTTCCAGAGTATAGGGGCATAGAAGATGTTGTTGAACATGTGCATATGTGTGAAATATTGTGGCACAAAAGGAATCATGCTTTTGAGCGTAGGGAAATCCAATTTTCTACTACATTACAAGGGCACACACACAGTGGTATAGAAAGTTTGACCCTGATCAGACTTGCGTAGATTATATAACTTTAAAGGATGCATTCCTTAAAGAGTTTCATATCCCTGAGTTTGAGCAGAAGAGTATAAGTGCGCTCAAGGATATAAAGCAAGGCACTACTAAAAGTGTTAGAGAGTATGATGCATGGTTTAAAATGTTGTTATCAAAGCTTTCTTATGACATACACACAAGCCAACATGCACAATGGTTCGTTGGGGGCTTGATTACCCCTTTTAGGAGGGCATTATCACATAAGACATACACTTGATCCATGTGAAGCACTTGAAGCAAGCCTTGCACTGTTGAGGTAGTTGGAAGCATAGATACTTTGGGGTGAGCCCATTTTTAGAAGCACAAATAGCAGCTATGGAAAAATAGTTGGAGAAACTATCAACAAATTCAGCACATGAGATGCACACAGGGATTTGGTGCATGATTGTGAAGTAGAAGGTCACACAAAGGATAGTTTTCCTCATAGAATAGTACACTCATTGTTGATGGATTGTGAAATATGCCATTTAAACCATGATGTTAGCCACTTCCCATTATTACAATGCGTGATAAGGAAGAACATTTCAAGCTACTGTAAAATCTGTAGGTCCACAACTCATGACATAGAAGACTATCGGCTGATTGGATAGATCCATGATGCTATAGATATTGGTGTATGATAGACATGAGTTTTAGATAACTCTAAGGAAAGAATGAGCATCAGGACCGGGATCACAATCAGGCATGCTATGATTAGAATGAAGGGCATTTTGAAGGCGGTCATGGCAGAGGTCGAGGATACCATGGTGGATTCGGAGGATGAGGTCGTGGTGGTGGAAGAAGTGAGTTTCCTCATGGAACATGTTATACATGCGGATCTCCTAACCACTATAGGCATGAATGTCCTCAAAATATTACATGTTCTTTCTATGGAAAGAACCATAGCTATGAGGAGTGCCCAGACTTATATGAGCATATGAGTAAGCAACATAAACAAGAAAACAAAGGTGCAGGATGGTTAGGATACAACACGCTGTTGAAAATCAATGGATGCCTAAGATGGAAGTAGAATCTAAGGCACTACAAGTGAAGATCACGACCCATGTTGAGGTGGCACGTGCCAGGGAAGCATTACAACAAACCTACCATCACTAAAGAAGAAGTTCTTCATGCATGGTACCCAGATCCTACCTATCAGAAGGAGGTTTATCAGGAAACCATGGAAGTTCTAAGGAATCTTCAGGGTGAGATACAATACTTAAAGGAGAAAAAGAAAGCATCAGAGATGGTCCAAACTGATATAGATGACTTGAGGAAGTGTGTAAAATGTTGCACAGGAAAACATCATTCCATTGTTAGGGAGTTGGTTAAAAGGAAACACTTTGCGCGTGCAAGTACTGAGACTAGATGATAGATCCTGCATGCAAATCTTCCTCCTCATAGCCTAGATTATGACAAGGAAATCACTCTAAATGTTGTTGTGGATGGGTGGCTATTGAGTAATATATTGATTGATATAGGCATGCGAAGTCAATGTTCTTACCTTGGATGCATGGGTACAAATGGGAAGACCCCCATTGCAGCCATCCTCTAATGTATTATTCATGGCTAATCAGACTAAGGCCACTCCCATAGGAGTTTTGAAGGATGCATCCATTACCATACAAGGAGCCAAGTTCACTGGAGACTTTGAAGTTTTAGCTTGGAAGAGTCAGATAGCTTCCCAGCTCTATTGGGGCATCCTTGGTGCTATGTAAAATAATGTTGATCTTTGGTTCAACAAGGGCTATATCAGTTTTGAAAATAAAGAGGAAAGAGTTATTATCCCTTTAACAGATGGAAAATATATGCACCCTATGTTGAGCCCTTAAGTGAAGAAGATCTTAAATAGGATTTATGTATGCGCCATCCGAGATCCAGAGATGATTGAACCAACCAAAGAAGGACTAATTCAGTGGGAGGATGCATAGTCTATTAGTGATACTACAAGTGTTGCTTGTGATAATTGGGCTCACAACACTTATGAGTTGGTAGGGCACGAAGTAAAGAGCATATTTCCTTGAGGCACAAAACCACGTTATGTCAGGAGGATAGGTAACAACTCGGTACCTTGTTACACAAGAGAAGGGGATCCCATGGTATTCCTGCACGCCATGGAAGAAAAATGGATAGACCCACTGGAAAGAAGAAATATGCTAGCATATACACTATGTGGGACAACACACACTTTGGTGGGTGGTCCACAGGGATAATCTTGTCGAATGGAATGAAATTGGGATTGCTCTTACTACTAGGTTCTTTAGGAGAAATGCACCTACTCAAATATGTACTTATCATGGTAATCAACCTATTCAACACCACGTTCAGAAGTGTGAGAGACTCTGGATAGAAGGGTAGGAAGCTTTACCACCTTCACTATGGGTGCACTAGTTTTATTCCACTTTACAAGGTTGCGTGTGCTTGGTATGTATATGCAGAACTCCATAGAGAAACTAGAAATTGGTAGAATTTAATTGCAGGAATGGCCCAGACATTTGAATTCTTCTCTACAAAGCCTCTGGTAGAAGAAGCATTGAAAGTTATCAAGTGCTTAACTATGGGGATAGTGCCAGGTGAAGAAATCCTTCAGGAGTTATTAGATAAAGAAGACTCAGGAGCGCATCTTGATGAAGAACCAGAGGCCGATGCAACATTACTTCATGCGCTTGCCTTGAGAGAGAGAAAGGAAAAATGGTCTACTTAGTGGATGATGAAAGAAGTAGATAATTTGGATGTAAACCATTCAACGGGAGGTGTGAGGTATTGGACAATGTGGATAAGACCACACACGCCTATCATGAACCTATGAAGACAAAGCGGGTGAATATTGGAATAGATATTGAGCCTAAGGAAGCCATAATTGGAGACTATTGGTCAGACTCTGAAGTGGAAAAAATCATAGAGTTACTAAGGGATTACAAGACTTATTTCCTAGGGGTACCATGAACTTAAAGGC
Organism: Taxus wallichiana var. yunnanensis; assembly: GCA_018340775.1. NCBI lineage: Eukaryota > Viridiplantae > Streptophyta > Pinopsida > Cupressales > Taxaceae > Taxus > Taxus wallichiana. Next base: position 447,655,541 of record CM031234.1, on the reverse strand, counting down.
ATGCATGAATCATTAGGGAGATGAAGATAAAGCTTAAAGAGGGTGCGTGCCCACCTAGTTAGAAAGAGACCTTACATAATGAACCCCAATTTGCATGAAAAGGTCAAAGAAGAGATTGATAACATGTTGAAGTCTAGGATTATCAAGCCCCTTGATGAGTCAAAATGGGTTAGTCCAATGGTGATCAATATCAAGAAGGATGGATGGATTAGAATATGTGTGGACTACAGGGAGCTGAATGTTGCATGTGTAATTGATCCATTTCCTACGCCATTCACTGAGGAAATACTAGAAGGAGTTGTAGGGTGTGAAATATATTCATTTACAGATGGGTTCTCTGGGTATCATCAGGTTCGGATTTCCCAGGAGGATCAAGAAAAGACTACATTTACTACTGAATGGGGTAGCTTCACCTATATTGTAATGCCTTTTGGTCTGAAAAATGTGCCTATTGTATTTTTGCACATAGTTGTCCAAGCATTCAAGGAATTTATTCACAACTTCTTACAGGTATATTTAGATGATTGGATGGTGTATGGATTAGTTAAGGATCATTGTGACAATCTACGCTTAATGTTTGAATGGTGTAGATAGTTGAGTATCTCTTTGAACATCAAGAAGTGCATATTTGCTACACCATTTGGGATACTTTTAGGACACATAATCTGTAAGGAGGGTTTGTTGGTTGATCCAACAAAGGTTGCAGTCATTATAGGCCTAAGGGAGCCTACCAGTCAAAGTGAGGTGCATGATTTTGGGTCATACAGATATTACAGAAATTTTATCAAAGGTTATGCCAAATTTTCCACACCATTAGAAGAGTTACTGAAAGGGAAAGGTATGTTCTACTGGGGAGAACAACAACGACACATTCGAGACATTAAAGGAGAAACTTACTACCATGCCTATTCTATGTTTTCCTTCATGGGACAAACCATTTCATGTACATGTTGATGCCTCTGGCATGGCCATTGGCACAGTGTTGGCTCAACCTAGAGAAGGTATTGTAGATCATCCTATCTATTTTACTAGTAGAAGTGACTCTACTGAAACAGAATTACACAACTACAGAGTGCGAAGCTTTGTCAATGATCTATGCATTACATAAATTCCACAATACCTACTAGCTACACCATTCATCTTTTATACAGATCACATGGCATTGAAGTATTTGGTAAATAAACCTATTTTACAAGGGCACATATGTCGATGGGTGCTCTTATTTCAAGAATTTGATTTCACAGTTGTGGTAAAACCAGGAAAAAGTAATTCTAGGACCAGACCATCTATCAAGAATACAGTCAGGAGAAGAAGCACATGAAATTGAGGATACCATGCCAGATGCACAATTATACAGTTTCTAATGCATGCCATCATAGACTAGAGGACATTGTTGTCTTTCTACGAATAGGGATGGCACCAGAAGGAATGAAATCCTTGGAGAAGAAACAACTTGCTATATACACACACCTTATATGTTAATCAGTGGTGACTTGTACAAATTGGGCGAGATGAAGTATTGCATCCATTGTGTATTGGAACATGAGTGCACGGGTATTATGGAAGAAGCTCATGGTGGTATTGTAGGTGGCCACTATGTCGGTGATGCCACAACAAAGATTCTACTCATTGGATTATGGTGGGAGACCCTCTATAAAGATTGTAAGGAATTTTGTAAGGCATGTGATCATTGTCAACATCTTGGAAAACCAGTCAATGAGATGAAATGCCTCTGAGACCTATTACTAGCACAGAACCATTTGAGAAATGGGCTATAGATTTTGTGGGTCCTATTTCACTAGCTACACGAGAAAACTAGATCACACTACATCATAACTTGCACAGACTATCTGAAAGGTGGGAAAAAGCAACACCTACAAAGGACTTGTACATATGGCTACAATAGCCAATTTCTATGGGAAAATATTATTACAAGGTATGGATGTCCTTTGAGTTTGACCAGTGATAGGGGCACACATTTTCTTAATGAGACAATCAGAATTTTATTGGATGAGTTCATGATTGCACACCATAAGACTACACCCTATCATCCTCAGGAAAATGGAACTATTGAAGCTTTCAACAAAATTTTGAGCCAGACATTGACAAAAATATGTGATGTTGGAAGAAAGGATTGGGATGATAAAGTATCTACAGTACTTTGGGCATATCGAACAACATATAAAAGGTTGAACAAAGCCACACCATTTCAATTAGTGTTTGGCACAAAGCCATTCTTCTATGGAATTTATGTTACCTTCTTTGTATATTGCATGCGTTGGAGGTCTAGCTGATGAGAAAGCTTTAGAAGAATGGATTGAAAAGATAATTAAGTTGGATGAGTGATGAGCCATAGCACGTTGGAGTCAGAAGAAAGAAAAGGCCAGGTAGAAAGCATGGCATGATAAAAACATAAGGGACAAGAAGTTTGAGATTGGACAAATGGTACTTCTCTATGACTCTAAGTTCTTATGCCATCTAGGAAAACTTAAGGTACATTGGTTGGGGCCGTATGTTATCACTTACATCCTTGAAATAGGTGCTTTTCAGTTAGAAGCACTTGATGGAACACAACTACCCAGTTACTTTAACGGGAGTAGGTTGAAGCCCTACTATAAATAAGTCTTCTTGGTGTTTGTAATAAGGTAGTATATTGCCATTTAGATTAGGTTTTCAATTTTGCATTCCCTTAATGTGTTTCCTTCTTTTTCTTATGCTTTATCATTTAGTTATTGTTCTTGTGTAATAAGCGCACTGCTTGCGCATGAAGCTAATTACTATATGAAGCATGTTTATGCGTAGAGGACTGCACATACTTTTAGTGTGGGGTGGTTGTTGATATCTAGGTACAAATGTTGGAATTAAAAGGTGAAAGGAATAAGTTGCTATGGGTGCTTTTCAAGTCAAAGGATTGCTTCTAAAAAGTGACCAAAGATGGAGATGAATGAAGGGACAAGTATAACATGAGGTAAGCAGAGGCCATAACAACTACCAAGAAGGTGCAGTGATGAGGTACTCGGGTGCAAGGAAGCGTGCTGAAGAGAAGTCTATGACCAGAGGGTAGGAAGGCACGCTAGAAGGTTATAGTTGGGGCGCGAAGATGTACCACATGGAAAGAATGGAATTGGTCAATTAATGAGAGGATATTTGGTAGGTGAAGGAGCAATAAATGCATCAAAAATTTGAAAATCTATATAAGGATGGGATGCGAGTTCATTTTTACCATTATGATTAAGAGTATTTGAAAAAGAGCTAAGTGTGAAGAGCGAGTGATCAAATTGAGGTGCGAGAGGTGTGTAGCCAGTCGTGATGAAGAGATCTGTGTGCATAGAAAGAGCTTGCATCCCAGTGGTGAAGGGTTTGAGTGAAGCAAGGTGATAGAGAGGAGTGAGGGCATGTGATTTCACCTAGGGCATGCTGAATCGAGCTAGGGTTTGATTCACACATTAGAAAATTCAAGAGGTGAGTATTTACAAAGGATTACAAGGTAGAAATGGCACCCAAGAAAGTTGCGTAGCGAGTGAAGGGAAAGAAGAAGGTGGTCGTAGAAGAAGAGGAGATGGCTCTGAAAGTAATTTTTCTAAAATGTAATATCCAGAGGGGGTCATCATAGGCCAGGAGTGGGATTCTCACATAAGGAGAAGCAAGGTGAGTGAGTAAAACCACCATTGTACCATAGAGAATAAGAAGGAGCTTGATGCCTTGCTGAACACAAAGATGAATAAACACACGGCGGAAGACATGCGATGTATGATGATGCTTGGTGAGAAGCTCTTGAAGAAGATTGGAGTTTACCAACTATACGAGCTCCCTTACTTTGGGAAATATGAGCCCTTGTACCAGTGGCTCATGAGCAGAGTCCACGAAGATTTTTCTACTTTGTAGGACGCAGAGCCGAATCTCAGCCATGCTAATCTCCACGGTAATAGGATTGAAGGGCACAGGAGAAGATTTGAAAGATGATTTAATAGACAAGGCCACAATCTTGGAGACCAAAAAGGAGTTGGGGTACACAAAGGGTCCATGGGCATGGACATAGATAAACTGAAGAAGTATCCAGTTGTGTAAGCAGCCACACATCTTGTTACAAAGCTAAATGACCAAGAGAGGTGGTCACAAGTGAATACCATGTGGTTGCACATTGCTAAAAAAAGATGTCTAAGGGTAGTCTACAACATTTCACGTTACATTGTAGAAACTATCATTGAGGAAGCACACACAGGAGGAAAGATCAGCTTTGGAGTTGTTATGTTTGTCACTTTGGTGTTCATGGAGATCGGAGTACCTGATGGACCAAAAGAGAAGATATGGGAGTATCCCATGGAGCACAAGTCACCTACAGAACTTTCAAAAATACTTGTGTGAAGGATCCATGACAAAAAGGTCAAGCAAAGGGATGAGAAGTGGTACGATAGGCTCCGCATGGACCTTTGAAGAAGAATGGCACATCCCCAAGGAATTTCCTTTGGTGGTTGGAAAGGTAGTTTAGTTTGTTGTATACCAACACTTTTGCATAGCATGGTTCACCATGAAGGATGGAGCATGGAGCCCTTGGTGTAAGTTACCATATGCCTTCACATAAGGTACTTCCAGGCATCGTACACATAGGTTCTCAGACACGCGACACCTAACGTTCAATGTAGACAAGGTAGATTGTGACTACCACACACTAAGGAAGAAATATGTGTATCCAGGATGGGGTGCATATATTGAAAGGCTCATTTCAGATGTATTGAGCATTAAACTAGTAAGTTTGGTTGTGGGAGATGTTGGAGCAACATTAGTGTACCTCCAACTAAAGCCCAAGTTGGAGAATAACAAGTATGTGGAAGATGAGTTCACACTTCCAACACCACCAAAGGGTAAGCATACCATGGAGAACATTCCAATGCCTAAGCCCATAGAGCCAATTGAAGTAGAGGATGAGGAGGATGAGCAGCGAGGATAGTGGTGGTTTGGAACATAGAGGTAGAAGACATCCTATGAATAAGGATGAAGCTGAGCGCGTGCAACTACACCACCTCAGCCACAAGAGGGGGATGATGAGGACTTGGATGCAGTCCAAGGAGAGCACAGATTTAAGAGAGTGTTCAGAGAGAACAAGGACCCAAGGTGCTACTCCACAAATAGTGTGTAGATCACCCAGACTCTCTCCATAGAAGGAGACAACCACGAAAAGGAGAAGGAAACTAAAATTGAATGAGGAAGTGGAAGAGTCAAAGGAAAGTGTGCCTAATTCTCCTACACCTCCAGAGAATGTAGAAGAACAAAAAGATGAAGAAATGAAGGAAGGAGAAGAGGAAGAAAAAGGAATATATGAGACAACTACGAGACTACTCAGGACATGGAAACACAAGTTCCAAATCTAGAAGCTCAAGTTCCTAAGCATCTAGGTCAAGAAGAACAAGTGGGAACACATTCCACTAGCCATGGGTTATGTGGAGGACACAGGTAAAATTTTCCATGCCCATTTCTAGAGCACACTGACACAAAAGGAATTATATGGTTGGGAATTAATGGATGAAGATATGGCTACAATGTGCACAAAGGAAGCAATTATCATGGTCGATGCACACACACATGGATGAACCAGATTTTGATGTGTGTGAGGAGTCATGCATATCAGGAGGTTGAAAAAGACACCTCAGGCTAGACACATGACAGTAAAGCCTACTTTTATGTCAGATGAACATGTGAGAAATGCATTAGTAAAAGTCTCAACAGAGGTGGCGAGGCGGAATATGGACAAGGCTGCCACAATTAGGGCACTAAGGGAAGAGATCAAAACTAAGGATGGGGAAATAGCATGCCTAACATAGGAAAGAGACTTAGCATAGAAAAATAACTTTGTATTTATCAGCATCGTAGAGGAAATTGGTGATAATATCATAAGGGCTAGGCCACACTTAGAGCCAAAGGTACCAAAGATGTTTCCTTCGGCAATACACTATGTAGGTACATTGGTGGACCTAGTGCTTGAAGATGAACCTCTGTGCATGCCAGCGCCAAAGGATCCAACACAAGAGGTAGAGTGAGAAAAGGCTTCAATGATGTGAAATATTACATCATATGAAGGACTGTTGCAAGCACTATGGGAAGAACTAGAAAGGAAGAAGACCAAGCCTTGAACATCTATGTACATAGCTCTAGAGGCACTCATCAACATAAAAACCTGGAGGAGAAACAATGAGGTCTAGAAAGTGATGAAGGATGACACATTGGGCCATGCAAAAGGTTAGCATGGTTAAACAGAAGCACGAGGCCCTAATAGCCCCAAGAACCACACAAAAATTGGCTAGAGGAGCTTGGGAAACTCATTGTGTAGAAGATGGATTTGTTAGAGGGAAGGATGACTACAATGTCCAACATTGTGTTGGTCTTGCAGAATGAGAAAGGAGAGATTGCAAGGATGAACTAGAGTCCATTGTTGTGGACATTCTAGAAAAAGTAGAGGAAGCACTCATTGAGTGGTAGACCTTGGAGGTAGAAATAAAGGAGCAATATCTCAATTTATTCCTTCAAGTTGAAGCAGATGAAGTTGTCATATAGACATTATTCTTTATTTATAAAGAAAATTCTTTTTATTCTTTCCATTCAAATTCTTTACTTCAGTTTTGGAGATAACCATTGTTCGGGGTGACAATGAAATTAGTGTGGGGTAATGTTGATCAGAGAACACTTGACAGAAACCACAAGAAGTCCATGCGGGAAAACAGGTCATATTCAAAGGTGTGAATGGATAGGGAGAACACACGTGGGAAGAAGTTCATCTTTTTGGGACTTAGCCATTTTCTCTCATGAAGGTCTATTTTTAGAGATGGCGTGCAAAGCACACAAATGAGGCAGAGACGTGTGCATGCCACCACATTGGCTATTTTGGAGGATCGAATACAAAGAAGCATTTTTGCATGGACACATGCTAGAAATAGATCTACTCTTGTCGATTAACTAACTACCAATAGTCTATGGTTAGCGCACTTGCATGTGTGGCTAGTTTTGTAATGGCGTGGCTAATAATAGCATACGACCTATTTTGGGAATAGATAAGCGGTGAAGGGAAAGTCCCCACCCTTATATATATGTAGTGAACTACATAGTAGATAGAGATGTATTATGGTGAATATACAGAGAGAGAGAGATATACATATATATATACATATATAGTGATATTATGTTGCTAAATCTATTTACACGCGCTATAATGAAGCTTCTACTTTGTTTATTGTAATGAAGCTTCTGTATACTTATTGCATTTAATATAATGGAGGATATTGGCTGAATCTAAGTGTTAGTTCTGTGTGTATACTTTAATCTAGTATGTTTTTTTGATCTCATCATCATGATATTTAGTTTGTTCTCCCTTAGAGATAGATCATAGATCATCGGTATGCTCCTGTAGAATGATGTGTTAGTAATGGAATATCACATGCTAAATAATAGTACGACACCCTAACCACTAGTGTAACAACCTAAGAAACAAATGTAATACTCTAAACAACAATGCAACACCCTAGACAATAAATGTGACATCCTAAGAGCTATTGTGATACCCTATACAAAAGTGACACCCTAAACACTAACGCAAAACCATAAATAATAAAAATGACACCAAAAACCCTAATGTGACACTTTGTAAACACTAGTACAAAAACCTAACAAACTAGTGTTACACCTAAAAATATGACACCCAAAATTATAATGGTACATAAATAATAAATATGACATCATAAAAACTAGTGAAACATCCTAAAAATGTGACACCCTAATAAAAAATACAACACCATAAAACACAGTGTGAAACCATAAACACTAATTCAACACCCCAAACATTAATGTGACATACTAAACAAAAATGTGACACCCTAAACACCAATGTGACACCCTAAACACCAATGTGACACCCTAAAAAAATATGACACCCTAAACAACTAATATAACACCTTACGCCTCCTTGAGTGATGGTCGGATGTGCGTTTGGTGGTTATTAGGTACCTTACTTTGGAAGGAAAATTTAGAAAGTTATTTTCCTACCAATTTTTATCCTTAACTACTGCATAGGAACTAACATATGAGTTTCCCTTTCTTTCTCCTCATATACCTTACCTCCTTTATCAATGATTATAAAAAAATATAAAGTGGAAACTTCGTTGCATCATGGGTTGATTATGTTAATGTACCATAAAGGTAAATCTATGCTCCCATCCCAATGCCTTGATCATATGGAGGTGGGTTCGGATAATGAAACCCTTTCTCGACGATCGTCTAAATCACATTTAAAAATGTGGGCAACAGGAAAATTGGGATGGAATTGCTATGAATATCATCTACAATCTGAAACAGGAGATAAATCCCTTGGGAAAATTGTTCTTGCAAGAGAAAGGGAAAGAAACAGGGTGGATTCGAAAATAGGATTCTTAGGATTGACTCCACTGAGACGATATGATCATTTTGGTCAATGAAAATATTGTTCAAGAAATTAGGGAGTGTCACAGAAAAATTGATGTGCAAAATAAGAGAGTAGGTGGGATTAATGCGGAAATCATCATGCAGGAATAGAGAATTTCCATCCTCTAGGATCAAATTACCAAGTCTGAAGTAGTGTAAGGTATGGAAAACATATGTCCGGAGATGAACAACTTGTAGGAAAATGAGCTCATGGAAATGTAAGGTAAGGCTCCTACTTGATAATGTCCTTAAAAAGGTTTCCATTTCGTGGAGCGATGATCTCGAGGATCCATGGATAAGGGACCTATTGCGAGAAGTAGAAGTAGTGCCTCCTCAAACAAAGCTAACAGATGGTGACACTTTGGCTACACTTTTGCACTAGACATGTGTTAGTTTTTAAACTCTAGTTTCCATGGATTTTATTAAGTATTATTGTAAAAAATGTTCCTCTGTAGACCTAGTGATGGTCGTGGCTTACTTCGGGGTTCCCTTTTGGTCAAGTCTGTTTGACTTGGGACCCTTGGTTTATTTTTGGTGGCTTTTCTATTTCTTGGCCTCTTTTTTGTATAGGGTTTTTGGTCCCTTCAAAACTAAACATTTTTTTACCTTATCTAAAAAATGGGACACCTTAAACATTAGTTTGACATCCTAAAAATAAATATGACACTCTAAAATCCATTATGATAACATAAACACTTAGGTGACAACCTAAACACTAGTGAGACGGCCTATAAAATAAATGTGACACCTTAAACAATAATGTGATACCTAAACACTATTATGACACACTAAAACTAAATAAACACCGAAAATAACAAGTGTGACATCCTAAACACCAATGTGACACCTTAAACACTATTGGGATACCTTAAACACTAGTGTGACATCCTAAACACCAATGTGACACCATAAAAACAAACATGACACCATAAATACTAGTTGAATACCCTAAAAACCAATGTGACACCATAAAAACTAGTGCAAAACACTAAACAACAAATTTTACACCCTAAAAATTAGTCCGATATTGTAAAAACGTATCACCCCTTAAACGTTAGTGTGACACCATAAAAACAAATCGACACCTTAAACCCCAATATGATACAATAAACAATAGTTCGATATTGTAAATACTAGTACCTACCCAAAACAAAAAATATGTCACCCTAAACACTAATGCAACAAAATAACACTAGTAGGACACCCTAAAAACAAATGTGACACCTTATACACCAATATAAATTAGATAGAAAAATATCAAAATAATGATTACAAGTTTGTTACAACCCTAAAATTTCATTATTCTTGTTTGATTTTCCTATCTATCCACTACTAGATCATCCTAGAATAACTTGATTAGTATAATCCTGTACAAATCCTTTCATTTCTCTTTTAACCTATAGAAATTTATGGTTTATAGTGTTACTAATGATAAGAGATAATGAAAATAACCACTCTAATTGAGAGTACCTACATAGGTTTAAGTTTAACACTTCAAACTAAGGAAGATTTATTAGAGTAAATAAATATATTTGAAAATATCTTCTATTTAGATGTATTAAATTTTCTTATTAATCCATGAAAATATTTTTTTGTACATTTTCTCTAATTAATTTCACATACTAGTAATTTAAGCTTATATAAGCTACTAAGTATGCCAAAACTATCGGTAGCTAGCATGAAACTATCTTGTGACACCTTAGCAAGACAAAATAATATAAAATCCTATGCAAAACCCTAATGCAACACCATAATGCCACACATTATTAATGGGATACCCTAAAGTGGTATTATAATATGACACCCTAATCAATTCATATGTAGTTTGAAACCACATTAGGTGGTTGCAATTATCCTAATATGAAAACCTAATTATTATGATGACCTAACAAGTGGATGGTTGCAAGAGGTGCTCAAATGGGAAATATAGAGCCCTATTAACACTATTCCAACACCCTAATGTTATTAGAGTGTATCATGTAACCAATCAAGTATTTGGTTGCATAAGGCATCAAGTAGGAAATATCGTGTCTCCTAAATGTTGATGTGACACCCTAATATAATTATAAGGCTTGATATATCATATTCAAGTTCCTTTTGCAACCAATTGACCCCCTAAACACCAACATAACACCTAAATGTCACTAGAGGGATTGACATATCCTATTTGAGCACATGATATACTAATAATCAAGTGTTAGGTTACACAAGACACTCAAATAAGAGATATTGAGTCCCCCTAAACACCAACATGACACCCTAATATCATTATGAGGATTGATATGTTATATTTGATATCATGATGGGGCTTAATTTCATTATTAAATGATTGATTGCATAGGGCAGTAAAATAAGACATATTGATCCCTTTAAACACTAATACATGGACCTAATTCGACCTAATATAGCTTAATTTCCTCTTATTTGATATATTTCAACTTAATTTCAACTATTTTTGGAAATTTGACTTAAATTAACATGAATTCTTGTAATTTAACCTTATTTGAGCTATTTTACCTAATTTACACTAATTTGACAATTTGGCATAATTTGACCTAGTTTTATCTAACTTAGCCTAATTTGATACAAATTACCAAAAATTTACATTTTCTTCTAATTTGACCTAATTTTCATTAATATCTCCTAAATTTTCAATTTCCCCTAAATTTTCCTCATTTCCTTTAATATTAAAAATTTCCCATTTTAACTAATTTCTCAAAATTTGAATTACTTTGATATATTTTACCATAATTTGACCAAATTTCCCTAATTTGACCTAATTTCCCCCGATTTAACATAATTTTATATAATTTGCATTAGATTGACCTAATTTCCCATAATTTGATCTATTTCCCCATATTGTCCCCTTTTGACCTAATCTGATGTAATTTACCTTAAGTTGATCTAATTTCCCTAATTTTATATAATTTCCCTTAATACAAACCCTAGGAGAAAATCCTAGCTTGACACCCTAATACAATACCATAACACAACACCCTAATGATGTGACATCTTAACATGACATTATAGTGTTACTCCTTAGTCATGTGAAACCCAAATGCCACATCATATCAAAACACCCTAACATAATACCCTAATAAAACCCCTATCACAACACCATAATGTGACACCCTAATATGGCACCTTCGAATGATACCCTAATGTAATACCATAATACGACACCCCAATGGAACACTATTATAATTACACAATTTAATGTGACACCTTAATTAACACAAGTACAACACCCAAAAAAATACTCTAAACACCAACTCAACAACTTAAACACTATTTTGACACCCTAAACAACAAATGTGACACCCTAAACACCAATGTGACAACCTAAAAAAACATGATACCATAAACATTACTCAGTAACACCCTAAACACCAATGTGACAACCTAAAAACAAACATGATACCATAAACATTACTTTGTAACACCCTAAACAACACATGTGACACCCTAAAAACAAATGACACCCAAAACCCCAATGTGACACTATAAACACTAATGTGACAACAAAAAAATTAGTTAGATAACCTAAACAATAGTGTGACACCATAAATAAAAAGGCAATACCCTAAACACTAGTGTGACACCCTAAAATACAAATATGACACATGCAGACACCCCAAAAATACCCATTACACTATAACATCTAAAAGTAATACCAAATCCATTATCCACCCCCATATATTACTTCTATAATTAATTTAATTAATTATTTTACACAAACTATATATTATACACCTCTTTGGATAATTTAATTAACTATTTAATTAAATAAAAAACCAATTATATACTCACCCTCCACTCATCTCCACTTCACTATCCAACTCACTCAAGTTGAACTTTTCACTCCACTCAAGTTCTAGAATTCTACAAACATGGAAGAAAATATTCACGTACAACCAACTTTGGAATAAAATCAAGAGCCAACTAATTTTAAATAAATCCTCTTAATTTATCATTCAAATATCTAACTGCATAGAAAACATCAACCATGTTAAATAAGTAAATTGAAATCAATAGCCTATAACTTAGTCAATTCAACCTTCCTCAATCCATGACCTCTTTTTTATCTATAGATAATAAGCTTTGTTCCTCACAATTCATCATTGGAAGCTTGGATAATTTACAATGTTAATCTACCAAAATATTATTTAAGATCATTTGAGTACACCCTTATGCTGCCCAATTGATCACTCATCCAATCCATCTTTGCTCGCACCTTTCATTTGAAGTGTTTTGGAGTATCCACATAGAAAATAAGCATATGTAACTTCATCAGACCAAATTTTTTTCCTTAGATGTTCCAATATGAGATGGTAAGGAGATTTTTGAGAAGGTTTAGTTTTATTTTTATATATGTACCTTCTCATTTTCTATAATTTCTCTTATACACATTTTAGCACGCTCGATGGGACCTCCCACACATTTTTCTCTTTTTATCGAATCCAACATCTTCATTGTCTTATTTATGTTGTTTACAATCTACTAAAAAGTTTGTAGGTGATTCCACGGGCATGTTTGATATCAGTTTCAAAAAACCATTCATTTTGGTTGTATTCTAATATTTAGTGCGAGTACATGTGATCTACATTTTCTTTCATCATGTTCCCTATCGTAACCCACAATCTGCATTAGCATTCTTTTTCTACCTTTATTTTGTAGGTTTTGCATTTTTTTGTAGCATATGCATTATCGCTACCTTGAGTGTGTTTTTGTTAAACTTTTAACACTAGTGCGCTTCGCTTTTCTAACCTTTTGTAGGCTTGCGTTAGTGTGAAATTAGATGTGCTATCGTAACGGGTGTTAGTGTTTATGTCTGTGCATTAGCCTTAAATTGGTTTTACTATAATTCATTAAAGGTGCATTTGTGTATGATTTGAAGTGTGTTTGCATTACCTATATTAGCATCAATGTCCTTGTATTAGCGTTAAAGTAGTTGTGCTAGTGTTCTATGTAATTTTATTTTTTCTAAATTTCTAGAATGTTTCTCCTTACTTCCCTATTGTTTTATATGTTCTGACACTGTTATGTAGATTTTTCTAAAACAAAAATATTTAGATCTAATATCCATTGTGTTTCCCTTTCTACCATTCTCTTTTTTAATCAAAATTCGTGTATTCTCTTCTCTTGTTCCTTTGAATGATATTGAGAATCAAAATCAGTTGAGATTATTTTGTTAGTCATTTCATTAAATCATTTCTTATTATTTTCAAGATAAAAATCCACATATTATCTTCTCTTTCATCTTGAAATGATCTTGAGAATCGAAACGACCAAGGTATTTTATTATAAAAATTTCTCCTAAATTTTCCTTGCACTAAAACTATTAATCCATTTTTGGCTAGATTTTATGCTCGACTAAAACATGTAACCTAGGAAGTCATGGGATAAATCCCCTTCATTTAATGGTGAAGCTCTCGTATGCTTTATTTGTTTATTCTAACACCTATCTAACTTTTCAGGGTATTACTTTAATTGTATGCTTGTGAACCACAACTAAACAACTTGGCAACAAGTAAGTAGGCGCTTGTAACTAGAATGTGAGACGTAGAAAATATAAGTAGAAAGAATAAATTTGAAACGATGCAGAATGTGCTTTGTAAAAGTACTTTTTAGATCAAGTTACTCACACACGGAATAAACAAATGTTATCTTATCTGGATTACTTTTAAGCAACTTAAAAAGAAGCGTATACTTATGAAAGTTAAGACAACACAAATTTTATCATAAAAATCACCAATAGCACAAAGGACTATGATAGACACAAAATTCTAGGCATAAAATTCAGGGATGGAGGACCGAGGTCAAAAGCTCAAGCAAAAAGTTGGAAAGGATGGACCAGGGAACCAAAAGAAGGATTTTAAAATTGTGCATTAGTAGCTTCGAGGATGAGCTGCGGATGATATTAATGACAAATGTGCTACGAGTGGTGTGAAAAAGATAGCCATGATGGTAACGCAGTGGGGGTCCCCAAAAATTACTTTTAGGTCGGACTATTGGGAAAATTTTAGCAAACTTCACATTGTTTTGCTATTTTGGAGACTGTTTCTCCTTCTCTCTGGTTTCCCCACCTTTCTACAAAGTCTAGTCCTTAATTGTAAGAGTTAAGCATGTTTAACTCCTTTCTGGGGATTTTTTGTTTCCTTCTTGATTGTTGTTTTTGTAATGGCCCCTAGGAGCTGATCCTTGTTTTTACCGTATCTAATAAAAAATGATAGACACAAAGTTCAACCAAATTATTTCTTCCTTCTTATTAAAATGTTAACTGCTTACAATAAGTGCCTCCAGTTATTTCAACACAAAGTCTAAAATAACCAAGTACAACCTATAACAGCTATTTGCCCAAAACTTCCAAATCCTTTACATGCAAGCCTCTTCTTCTATTTATAATTGTCATGAGTAAAGCATATGGAAAAGATATCCATTATACTTTAATAAATGAACAACTAACAAACAGTTTGGAGTTGAGAAATTTACTCCTCAAAATCCTCATTTAATGCCACTTAGTCACTTTTAGAAAGTTCGAACATTAAAACCATAAAAAAATTCTTCTTAACAACTTTCTAAGCTTTTGAATTTATCAAATGACTTAAAGTAATGGTGAATGCACACCACATTACTTAAGTCTTACAAAGAGTGTACTTAATAAGAAAGAAGAAAAGTAGAAGAAGAAAAAAAAATAGAAGAATTATTTTGGATCGGTAATTTCTGTTCCCACTTTCTCCTTCCCTTTATTCTTATCTTGAGCTTTTCCTTTATCTACTTCAGCTTCATCTGCTTCATCTTTTTCATCCTTATGCTTTTCTTTGTAGATGGAAAATTGATCCCTCATGTACTTGATGACATTGTTATCCACATCAGTGTAGCCTCTAATTTTGTTTCAAACATGAGTAGTTCTTCTCCCAAAACCTTGTAGCCCCCTTTTACCTTCCCGAGACAAGATCCCAACTGATTGACAATATCTTGAATATCTCTAATTTGTCTAGGGATTTTCTATTAAAAGGAATAATAGCCTTGTCCATCAATTGCTGAAATAATGGAAGAAACTCATCAATACTTTGTGGATAGCTGGAAGTATCATACTTTTTTAGACCATAAATTACATCATCAAGTTCTTCCGAACTTTCTCAACTCATTCCTCCATCATATCCATCTTGGTCATAATGTGCTTCAAAATATTCTTCCTGAATGACAAAATATGCTTCTATTGTCTTCCTTTCTTAACTGACCCTTCAGTACAATATTTTCTCTAATTAAAATATCATCAGATAATTCATTAATTTCTTCCAAACCCTGCAGTTGTAATTCAACAATTCCACCTTCATTGTCTACTTCTTGCTTAAGATCTTTCAATTTATTCAGCTTCTCTTTATACTCAACATTTTTTTATCAAAACTTCCTTGTAAAAATTTGTAGTTGTATTTGTGATATCAACTATCCATTCATCTATAGCTTTGAATCTATCACTTGTCTCTTCTACAACAATAATTACTTATGGATGTATTTGTTCTTCCATAAGCATTTGTTGTGGAGGATTCTTGGCAACCTTCATAATAATATTACAAAGTTTAGATGATTGTTCTTTCAGCTTGAAACCTTCATTTTTTTCTTCATCTAACCTCTGGAAAAGGCTATTTATCAATGTCTACATGTTAATGGGTGTCGTTATTCCCTTCATTTAATCAACTTCATGTTGATGTCATATTCAAACCAAGGGTGTGTCTAAAGCTATATGCAATAAGAGTAATCCTATTGATCTAGTAGTTGACTATAGTTATTTTTGTATTTTCTAGGGGATCTTTTCAATGTCTTAAGGACTTCTTGGTAAAAACCTTATTTAAATCATACTATGAAAACTTTGTTGAAAGGAAACACACTTTGTAGAATGGAAATAAACACACTTGCTTTTGGAAATAAACACACAACTTAGAGTGCTTAAAAATGGTTGCAAGAAAAATAAGAATCTATCTAGACACCTGTAGGAATGAGTATACAACAGAGTTTAACTAGAAGAATTAAAAGCGATACAGAATTAATAGATCTAAACTATTTTCTTAAGAAATATAAATACCAAATAGATGAATATCCTGGTCCTTGGGGGAGTGGGCCCTTGCTCCTCCTCGAATCAAGATTTAACAACTTAGAATTATCTCAAACAGAATGGCTATTTATTGATAAAACATTTGGTATTACAAAATATATTGGATCTATGTACTTATTCTCTATCTATCTTCTTTGTTTTATATCTCTCTATATTTATCTACTGCATGTCTGCTTATATATACATTTACAATCATAGTTGTCTTTACGATTCTGAATGAATCAAATCATTCCCAGAATATATGCTAACTTAGATTTTGGCTGATCAAACAACTGTAATATAACTATCCCTAGATCTGTGATCGAAAATCTTCTCATCCTTTCCTAATTGAAAGGGTCACTGATGAAAAATCACCGGATGTGGTTAGAATAGATAAACTTCAATCGGTTCCGGAACTTCAGAGAAGTTCCATAACCATAGGAAATCGTTAGGGATCAAAACTGTGAGAGTTCCAAAGCTATGCCCAGGAGTTCCGGAACTAAGTCTAAAAAATCCGGAACTAAATAATGGAGTTCCGGAACTAGATGATGACTGTGTAATGGAGTTCGGAACTATATTGGAAGTTCAAACTAATCCGTATTGGAACAGATGCTATCAAAAACATGTTGAACATTGCATACTTCATTTCTTTGACTGATTAGACTTGCTTTATTACAAAACTGAATTTCAAACACACTTCATCAGGAATTTCGAGCTTTTAAATGTAAGAATCGCAGTCAATCAAAAGATAGACAATTACATCCTAACTCATATCAGATCAAATAAAATTTACAAAATGTAATCAAACTTAATAAAAAGGAGAATAAGATGAGATCATTTATTATACATTTAACGGGCATATTCTAGCCTCATCACATGTCCTGCTTTAAACCTTCAATGGTGACTTCTCCCAAAGGCACCTTTGTGATTGCCAAATCCTCTCTAGTCAATTCTCCTTTCTTTTTCCAGTTGGTGGAGTAGATACCTCAGCAAATTTTTTTCCCTGAAGAATCAATGATCAATATTGATGTAACCTTTGGTATTTTTTTCCTTTTTCTCTTCTTTTCAATTCTTCTTAACAACTGGAGATCCATTTCCTCCAAATAAATTACTTCCTTGGAAGTAAGAGAGGACTTCTTAGTCAACCAATTGCTAAACTCCTAACCTGAAAGAGTTTGAGCTTCGGGATGTAAAATTATTTATTTTCCACCTCCTCTTGGTAAGGAAAGTGCCACAATCTCCTATTGTCTATCAAGTTCTTTAGTAGTGGATTCCTTCTTCAAAACCCTCCTAATTCAATCATCTTTTTCTCATCACTTCTTCCTCTATCTCTTCTTCATTCCCAGTATCAATATCCTTAATTTTCCTCTCGCTTTGCAACATATGGTATTGAAGATATTTCCACCATTTGATCATGCACAACACTATCAACTTCCATCATAATCTCTCCTTCCTCCATCTCTACATATTTCATCTGATCCTTACCTTTTTCTGATGTTTGAGCTATTTCTTGTGAAGAAACAACATTAAGATTCTCCTTTAGTGGCACAACTGATGATTCTTCAAGATATGGAGGAGGGGGGGGAGGAGTAGATGGTGGTAAACATGGAGGTGGTTTAGGCAACACAGTTTTCGTGGAAGCTACGGGAAATATGAAAGAAGCTAGTTTAAGTGTTGGTATTACAATGTCTTCTTTAGAAGGAGGTTCTTGGATGGTAGGAGTAATAACTGATGATGTTACCATACTAGAAGTTATTTCGGGGACAACTCCTGAAATTAGAGGATTCTTTGTTCTTTCTCTCGGAATGGGTTTAACATTACATCCAGCCAAGTGATTTACCCTAGACCTTCCTTTCCTTCTCTAATTTCACCGAGAGATCTTCTCCTTACCAAAGTTAATTCAATTAATTTTCTTCATCACTAATTCTTCCAGAAACAACCTTGACTATTCAACCATTCAACAATGTATAATAATACTTTTGATGTTCTCTCCATGACTAAATTTGAAGTATGAGTGACTGGAAGAAAAGGAGCATTATCACCTCCTTGATCATAATAATCATTAGAAATTAATTGCCCATTGTCGCCAAGTCCTTCTGGAATTTTGGCCAAAAAAAAATATAAAATATATTTTACATTCAGTCGACTATAATCCCTTCTTTTGACTTCAAATTCATCTCTACAATCAGCCCAAAAATCTTCTAATGCTTTGGCAAGTGTGCATAATTCGATGAAAACCGACTTCTTCGCTTCTATAATCAAAATTCCTCCTTTCATTAAAGGAAATCTGATTATAACAAAGATATATTTCCTTCTAAACATCCCTTTCCTTATGAATATTTGTACAATGATATTGTCCAATCACAATAGGAAAATGCACAACTATCCTATGGAGACCTTGTTGCAAATCATGAAGTATTGCTAACTATCTACACAATTCCAAAAAAATCCATCTATCACTTGGATATCTAGGAAACCTTAATACAACATTTGAGAAACCACAGACTCTTAAATATGTAAAGTGATAAAATTGAATAAAAATGCACCCATAAGGTTGGATTGCATTCCATGCTTCATCAGTCACTCTTTTGGCTCTTAAGTCCGGATCAAGCCTACAAATGACCTCATACAAGAAGAAGTCATTAACTGTTTATATTCATTAAAGTACCCCGAAAGGCTAACTATGGATAATATTCATAGATGGGTTTCTCATCCTTTGTCAAGATAGTTCTTAATCTGGAAAATTTTCCATGTGCTGCTATAACATAGACAAGATAGGAAGTCATTTTGAAATCTAGAGTTTGAATAACATTTCTCAACTAAAAATCAATATTATCACTGATGATTTCAACCCAATTGATCAAAGTATTAGGTTTAGCATTCTCTATTACTCTCATAAAATAATACATCCATCTATAAAAGAATTTTACATTCTTATCACCATTAATCTTGCAAAGAAGTTGAGTAATATCATCCACTTCTTGAATCAAATCAGATCTCACAACTGTTTTGGGGAATCTAGAAGCTTGTTTTGATACCTTTAAGTAATGCAAATTCATGATCTTTATGGAATCCTTCTTCTTTTACCCAATACTCATTGGATTTCTCCATACTGATACTCAATGCATTTGGTACAGTTGGGATCTTCAAGAAAAAGTTGAAGAAATGAACATCCAGTCTTCCCACAAGATCACCGACATCATTCTTGATTGTTCTGGTCTAGGAATCATAATGTTTGGCACATTCTAGCACAAATTCTAGCAACTGACAAGTGCTTGGAAAGGCAACTGCTTCAATCAATCCACTTCTAGTTAATGCTTCCATCAAAGGTGTCTTCTTTTTAGCTTTGGACCTCTCTACTAACTCAAGCACTGATACATGACCCATATCAGTATCACCTATTCCAGCCAGTTTTGATGTAATGTAAGTCTCCATAGGATATCCCTTATAGTCATACTTCATTTCATCTTTCTTAGCTCTGGTTTTTCTTTTGCCTTTTCTGGAACTTGAAGCTTCTTCAATATCCAAATTTGGATCTTCTCTTATCATAATAGCTTCCTCTTCTCCTGCTGCAGTTCCTCCTTCTTCCTCTGACTGGTCACTTACTTCAATTGGCTCCTCTCTGGTTTCATACATCTGCTCTTTCTTTTGTGTTTCCACCACTATGAACTAGTAACTGCTTCTACTCTTTAAATAACAATCATCAAGTTAATGCACATGTTCCTCAATTTCATGCATGCATTTAAGACTTAAATTTACTCATGTAATCGTGTTACAAACATCTTAGAATTCAAGTTTAGAGTGATAGATTGAAATAACCCAATTTGCGCTTCATTGCAAGATTCCAGGGTATAACTGCTTAAGACTAGTAGTTAACAAACATGAGTAACTCAAATCAACACAATGCAAAGAAAGAAACAACAACACAATTCGATGCATAACTAAAAAGAAAGCAACTAGTACTAATTTTAATGCAAATCACATGTGGGAAGTAATAATAATATCTTTTCTCTGTAAAAATAAGAAGTAATGAGTGGTCATTTTAACGCAATGAGCAAAATAAGTAATAACAACCCAAATCGACGCAAGAATACACAATAATGAAAAACATTACTTTACTTATTTTATAAAGAAAATAAGTAAAGAAACACAAAATTGACGCAATGAATAAAAGGTATGCTTTGTGGCTTTTATATACTACTTTACTTCTTTTAAAACAAAGGAAAGTAGTAAGTCATCAAATCGACACAATGAATAGAGATAGATGGTTAATTACTATTACTTTACTTATTTTAAAATAAAATAAGTAAATTAAACTCTCGACGTAATTAATAAAAGAAGAAAATCATGTTGTAAATGACACAATGAGTGGAAACATAGACTTCTGCAGGCTGAAATCATATTACTATACTTCTTTCAAAACAAACTAAGTAGTGCATGCTCAAATTGACACAATAAACAAGGAAAGAAAAACATGTTAGGATTGACGTAGAACTAAGAATATGGCTCGCAAAGATTTTCAAGATATTTTACTCCTTTTTTCTGAAAAATAAGTAAAGGACAATTAATTCAACGCAATGAACTAGAACAGGGGGACAAAAGCTTTGCGGCATTTTAGGATTACTCTACCGGTGTCACAAAGGTAAGTAAAGCATATGTCAATCGACGCAACAAAAGTAGTAATACATGAAAATGACTCAAAAAGGAGAAAATTTTTGTGGTTTACTCAATCAACTTTATTTCAAAGACGAACATATTAACGCCTTTAATGGGGCATGTTTCACGTTGATTTAACCCTACTTAACTCATATTGTAAATGTAAGTAAAACACACCTAAATCAACACAAAACAAAGAAGGAACAACAAACTGACATGAACAATGAGGAAGATGACTGTTAAATAAAAACCTAGGGAAAGGATAGGGCTAAAAATTTAAAGACTATTCCCCAAAGGTAACAACAAACCCAAAATTGAATATGAATTCTAATCCCAATGAAGTAATGAACTTAAATTTCAAATTTTTAACCCTAGAAAATGGAAACAAAAAGAAAATGCAAACTAGAACCTAAAACAACACATGTAAGAAAGGAAAACCAGAAAATAATGAAGGAAAACAAAATACTAACCTTAACCACAAATGGGTTGAGATAGATTCATGCTAATTCTTCCTCAATCAATCATTGGAGTTGCTCGGGGTTTGGAGGATCAACAATTGCTCACTCTTTGACAATGTGAATGCATGGATCCTAGGTGGAATTACTTAGGAATTTTATATTTTCCACCTCATTAAATTCCAACCGTATGAATGCCAGCTCACCTTCTTCCTTATGCAGATTTTTGAAATGTCTTTACTTCATAGTGTAGAAAAGAAGTAAAGCAATCCTAATTCACCGATAGCTTAAATCATTATTTGTGCATATTTTCAAGATAAATTTACTTATTTTAAGGTTAGATAAGTAAATCAAGTTGGATTCAGCACAATGAATAGAATAGCTAAGCAATGAGGTTAGAAATCAATGCAATACATGGGCTTAGTTCAACGATATTTGAGCATTGCTTTACTTGTTTTATAAATAAGACCAGTAAAGTAATATGAATTCAGTACAATGAAAGGAGGTAGTAAAGCACTCTAGGTTTAGTGCATTACTAAGGGAACATAAGCTAGTTTTGTGGCCTTTTTAAATTATTTTACTTAATAAGAAACAAGATACCTCAAAATAGTGCAAAGAAGAAAAGTTTTTGATCTTCTGAGGATTTACAAAGAATCTAACACATGATTACTTAATGAGCTTCCCCAAGAAACCTCCTATAACCTCTTGAAGAATCATCATGCACTCTTGCAACCCATATGAGTCAAAGTAACAACCTAAACACCTACTAAACAACAATCAAGAACTACAAACAAACATGAACACAACTCATCACAAAACATGAGAACCAAAAATTTCAAAGGGGTACCTCAATATTTCTACAAGAAATATTGGGGACACCACCATTTCATGTAGGACCACTTCATTTAGAGGAACCTTTATCAAATTAAAACAAGAAACAAACTACTAATTAGTTTACATCCAGTTTCCTTGGTCAAAATTTACTAAAAAATTGGTACATTTTTTCTTAAAATTAGGTATAATTTCATTTTACATATTTCAAAGTTAGAGATAACTTATGTGTAACCATTTATATTTGTATTTGCACATAGAAACGTGGATTTCATCACCACATAGCAACACTCATGACATGAATTTCACCACTATACACCAATTCATATCGCATTGCACTACACTTGAGACTTAGTCTCTAAATAGTGTTTGTGCTTTCCTCACCTTTTTCCCTCACTTGTAAGTCAAGATGTTGGGATTGGGTTTACCATAAGTATATGCCTAAAATAACTATAAAAATGAATTTTATGGCATCATCCCTATAAATTCTTCGAGGATAAATAAGGGCACCATACACATATTCATTCCCTCATTACCCTACCACCTATTCAAGAAAACCCATAATTAGAGTGGTGATTCACTCTAATAGGGTCATTATTGATTAGGTGAGTATCTTTCAATATTAGAAGGGTTCTACATACCACTTATGTGTACGCATAATATTTGGTATAACAGACTAGGATATATTGAAATACACATCTATTTGGAGTGATAAGAGCCTTGCATCCATTATTCCACAACATTCTATTTGTTGCATTAAACATTACACTTCCCAACGATATTATACTTCTTAAGCTAAAACATATCAAAACATTACTTGTTTGTATACATTTTTTTAATCAAATCTTGTACATAAAAACATGTGTTCTTCAAACACCATCCAAATTACATCTAATGAAAATCAAGAATCTAATCTACCCCATCCAAAAATAAAATTTATCCTTTGGATACACAACCTTTTGATCAAACTAGAACTTGATTCCTTAAACTCATTTATGAGTAAACACCAAACAAAAAAATTAAATTAAAAATCCAATCCTATCCCATACGGTTAACCACCTATCTAACTTTTGAGCCTACCTAATTTATTGCTATTAACTTGTTTGAGATTACCTAGGTTCTTACCTATTAACTTGTTTGAGCTTACCTAGGTTCTTACCTATTAGCTTGTTTGATTTTACCTAGGTTCTTACCTATTAGCTTGTTTGAGCTTACCTAGGTTCTTACCTATTAGCAACATGGTGGTAACTCATAATAAGAGTCATATTATTTACGATAACCCTAACCGAGTCAATCCTCTATATAACAATAGTTCATATGAAGATAATGAGGTAAGCCATACCGAACTCAATGATGAAGAATGAGAAGTCTTAGACAAATTGTTTGAAAGGAACAATAAGAAGATTGTTCCAAGCCACAATCTCAGATGATAATAGCACACCACATTAGATTTGTAAAATAGAAGAGCTAAAATACCATATATGGAAATCCATCATAATCCATAATGCTCAATACATTACAATACAATGACTTGAATTACTCAATAAGAAAGATGTACATATAGGAGGAGGGAAGTGCAACTACTACCTAAATCAGTGGTGAAGAACTCCCACTAACTGATACTAGTAGTTAAGTTAACTCCAGAAGACTAGTAAGCTAACTCCACATAACTGAGAAGCTAACTCAACATAACTAGTAAGCTAACTCCACACAACTAGTACACCTAAACAACCTAACCCAATAAGTGTAGGGATAACACAAGTGCAAGAATTATCCTAATAAATAAATAAAAGGATAAATAATAACCTACATTAACACCCTCCCATAAGCATAGCTTAGGTGGGTGGAAAAGAAGGTGGGTCCTGCAACAAGGCCTGATGAGGTACCCACGTACAATAATTGGGAAAATTGGACACCGCAAGGTACCCAAAACCAGTAATAACAAAGTAGAGAGATAAAAATCCCACTATAAGATATCCTAAGAAGATTGGCTCTAAAAACTCATACAATTATGAAGAAGTGTGGTGCGCACTGTGGTCTAAATCCACTGCTCAAGTATAGAACTAAAAAAAAGCCGACACTTTGACTTCACTGAAATAGCTCCATGCAAAGAGACCCATCAATGGAGTAATGTCAAAAATACAAAAAAACAAACATAATTTGATCAATTGCTACAAATAGGTGTGCCACGATCCAAGAACAACCAAGGCAATAAGGCAAGGATATAAAATCAAAAAGCAAGATCAATTGCTACAAATAGGTGTGTCACGATCCAAGAACAATAACCAAGGAAACAAGGCAAGGACATGAGATCCAAATAAATATGAGTGCCATGATCCAAGAAAATCCAAGGTAACAAGGCAAGGACATAAAACCCAAAGAATCGTATCAAAACCACACCCTCCCATACTTGTTGAATGAGTAGAGTGATACCACAGATCTATATGAGTTGCCAAAATCAACTACTCAAACATTGACAAACTAACACTGGGCTTCACCAAAATATCTCCCCCACAAGAGAGACTATCAACATGCCAAAAAAAAGTGTTAAAAATATAGATCCAAAATATCTCAACAAACAAGAGAGATATAAATTTATACACCCATAGATACAAGAATGCAACACCCAAAATTTTAGGACATTGGGCTCAACCGAAATTACGTCCACAAGTGATTACAACACCCTCCCAAATTTGGCACTTTATAATTGAGTGCATGTAAATATTACAATGAGTAATAGTACCTTTTACATTTGAAATATGTGTATAAAAATTTCACCAATGCATATATCTCAAAAAATACACAATTTTTTTAAAAAAATCACCTTAATCCGAGCTACGGATCAAAAGTTATGAGCTCTAGAAGGTTTTGCTATTAAAATAATATTTTAATGTTGATATTTTTTAAAGGTACACGTGACACCCAAATGTCTAAAGGGTAAAGAGTGCATCCACACGATACAAGCTTGTGACCAAAGGATAAAATCTTGCGCCCAAAACCTAAATGTCCAGAGGGTAAATCATTGCATTCGGAGGGTACACGTCAATATCTAATGGATAAAAGAATGCACCTAGAGGGTATAGATCTGTGTCCAGTGGATAAAAGACTGCATCCAAAATAGAAATATCCAGAGGGTAAAAGAATGCATCTGGAAGGTACACGCTTATATCCAATGGATAAAAGAATGCACCCAAAGGGTACAGATCTGCGTCTAATGGATAAAGATTGCATCCAAAATAGAAATATTCAAAGGGTAAAATAATGCATCTAGAAGGTACATGCTTATATCTAATGGATAAAATAATGCACCCAGAGGGTACATATCTACATCCAAAGGATAAAAGACTCGCATCCAAAACATAAATATACGAGGGTAAAAAAATGCATCTGGAAGGTACACACTTATATCCAATGGATAAAAGAACGCACCCGAGAGGTACGGATATGCATCCAAAGTGGATAAAAGACTACATCCAAAATATAAATATCTAGAGGGTAAAAGAATGCATTTGGAAGGTACACACTTATATCCAATGGATAAAAGAATGCACCCAGAGGGTACAAATCTACATCCAGATTTGACTGTCTCAAAACATGGTCAAGTTTATAGTCAATTATAGGGTTTTGGAACCTTCCAAATCCAATGGCACACTCCGTTTTGCATAAAAATGCATGCTTTATAAAAGTGATAACAAATTATGAATACATGAAAATAATAAACCCTTTTTACAAAGAAAAACTTACAGATGGATGTCTACATCATCTATAGCTCTGATACCATGAAAGGAATGATAAGAATATTGTTCCAAGCCATGATCTCAGATGATAATAGCACACCACATTAGATTTTCAAAACAGAAGAGCTAAAATACCATATATGGAAATCCATCATAATCCATAATGCTCAATACATTACAATATAATGACTTGAATTACTCAATAAGAAATATGTACATATATGAGGAGGGAAGTGTAACTACTACCTAAATCAATGGTGAAGAACTCCCACTAACTGATATTGGTAGTTAAGTTAACTCCAGAAGACTAGTAAGCTAACTCCACATAACTGAGAAGCTAACTCAACACTAGTATGCTAACTCCACACAACTAGTACACCTCAAAGA
Source organism: Taxus wallichiana var. yunnanensis (assembly GCA_018340775.1). NCBI lineage: Eukaryota > Viridiplantae > Streptophyta > Pinopsida > Cupressales > Taxaceae > Taxus > Taxus wallichiana. The sequence goes on along the minus strand of CM031234.1, from coordinate 447,628,935 downwards.
AGCTAACCCAACAAGTGTAGGGCTAACACAAGTGCAAGAATTATCATAATAAATAAATAAAAGGATAAATAATAACCTATAATAACATTGTTAAGAAAAAATAAAAACTAATACCTTCTTCACATCCTAGAAATGTGGGTGAAGCTACACTTTGATTTCAATGAAGAAAAATTGAGTCACATTTTATAAAATTGTGAATAATGTAAACAAAATCACACATCCAATGATTCAACGAACACATCTAATGAGGCTTTGTTAGCAAAAATCTTAAAATGACACAACTTGCTCACATGGATTCTAAGGTTTCCAAAAACTCAAACGATAAAGAGAAAGATCATCCTCATAACAAAATCAATGACATCATAGATACCCCTAAACAAAACTCTCCATTCACACAAGAATGGAATAACATGAAAGAAACAATCATGGGGTTACAAAAACATACTAAGCAATTTAACTTTGAGGAAATTTTCCCTTACCCATTTGATAAGGCCATGTTACAAATACCATTTCCTCCATCATTTGAAACTCCTAAATTTGAAAAATACAAAGGAAAACACGATCCAAGAGAACATGTAAAATAATTCTTCATGCAATGCCAAGAAGTAGCATATGATGACATATATCTTTTACATATTTTCCTAAATGTTTAGGAGGACAAGCCTTAGATTGGTTCCTACATCTTCCAAAAGGATCCATTACCACTTTCGCCAACCTATCGGAAAAATGTTAAACAATTTTCTTTTAACTTAGACTCGAGGTCACCAAGATGGACCTTTGTAACAAAAATAAAAGGAATAACAAAACACTTGCATCCTTCCTTTAAATGTGGTAAGGGATTACAAATGAATTCCCTTGTTCCATTCTGAGAAATAATTGGTTAACATATTTATACCTAATCTCAATCCTGAACTATCATTCTAAATGCAAATGCATTGCTTAACCAATTTTGAGGAAGTAATTGAAAAAGAAACACAAATAGTAAGATCCCTTATTAGTAAATTCCTCATCAAAACTCCTTCTAAGGATCACCCGATAAGACATTAATCAAAATCAAGACAAGCCAAGGTTCTTCAATTGAAACTATAATGTTGTGAATGACAGAGTCACTAATTCTTGCTACATTCAGAAATTAAAAAAACAATCCAAACCAAACCAATCATCATTCCTAGTAAGGAAGCTACTCCTTGGGAATTTAGACGAAGACAATTCACTCCACTTGGAGAAAGTCTTTCTAGTGTATTTTTCACATAGAAAGTGTGGATAGGATCACCTATCCAATTATAGAACCTTTAAAATAATGAATAAGGGAAACTGAAACCAATATGGTACAAGTAAAATGCATATTATGAGTACAATTGTATAAATGGCCACCATATGGATCATTGTGTGTAACTCTATCACAACATTTAAGACTTAATCAATCACGAAGATATAGAATTTGAAAATACATCCAACAAGAAAACTCCCAACTAAAAGTAATGTTTTAAAATAACCTTTTCCCAAACATAACAAATCCAAAAGAGCTCAAATAGACAAAGGTAAAACATCCAAAAATGTTTAATACAAATCAATCATATCATTTGTCGAACAAGAACCCAAATTTTTGGTATTATTAAAATCAAAATTCCTGAATATCACAAGTAACCATAAGAAAAAACAAAGTTTGAGTTCCCATCAAAAATAACCTTTGACATCAAATCCAAAACCAACATCCAATCCTCAATCTACTTCAAATCCAAAACCAACATCTAATCCTCAATCTACTTCAACTCTAAAACTGACATCCAATACAAAATATTCCTTCGATTCCTATGATATTATCAAACAATTAGAGAAGAAATATATTTAAATCTCCCTTATGGAATTGATAAAAACATCGCTTGTAATTTAAGACATCCTTATCGATGCGTTACATGATGCATATGTTCCTAAGGACATCAATACCCAATAATTTCAATCCTTGATCGAAAACCTTTCACTCACTATCCCTATCTTATCATTTGGTCCTTATGACCTTTTAAACCCAAACATTCCAAATAATAGTTCCTTATATGTTAAAGCATTCATTACTCATCATAAGATCAAAAGAGTGCTTATATACAATGGAGCTGCATTGAATATTTGTTCCATGAAACTATTATGGTGTCTTGGATATACCAAGGATAGTCTTATTATTGACATCATAACCATTCATGGGTATGATAATCATGAGAGATAATCTTCAAGAAATTTCATGTTATCACTCACGGTTGGACTAATCACTTTGGACACCTTGTCCACATTGTGGACTTGCATATTGCATATAACATTCTCCTTAGACACCCATGGATCCATACAATGCAAGCCATCGATCCAAAACTCAAGGGGTTTTGAAATAAAAAGACATAATAACAATTATACCAGATGTAATTAGAAAATCTATCTCTAAGAAGAGATGTATAATGCTCATAATTATCTCTGAGAAGAGATGTATATATATTGCTCAAATAATGTGATTACAATATCTACCTCTGTGAGGAGATGTCTTCCTTTCCCTTATGGGTTATATATACTTATATACTAATTTTAGAAATATGAAGAGGCACCTAGAAGAATGTGGAAGGTCACCAATAAAAAGGGAGACAAAGTGGTTCATCTTCCATGAATTACATAGGTGACAATTTCAAGATTTTACAATTTTTAGACAACACTACAAAAATTGCATTTTTGGGTATTTAGAGGTATATTTCTGGATCAAACTTTTCTAAAAAAGTTATGCACCCTTCTACCATATTCTAAGTGTTCCAAGATTTTTGTTGCATTTTGAATGGATTCAATTAGAGCTACGGTGCAAGAGTTATGGTTCTCATAAGTTTCTCTATTATAATTTACACCTGGGTCATTATGTCTGGATCATTCCTCACTCCTTCATAAGCAATGGTCCCCATTGCACCAAGTGGTCCCCTAAAGTGTGGAAATTATTTTTGTATCTATAACCTGCATTGATTATAGCATTGTTTATGCTCTTTATTCACTTCCTGTAGACTATCATGGACTTTTTGCTGAGTGTAATGAGATAAATAATCATACTCAGTTATGATTTGGTCATTCTACTTCTTTTTTTGCATTGAATGTGTGTTTGAGGTGGCCACAACAACTTTTTGGGTAGTTTTTGGATTAATCATCAAAATAAGGGGTTGTTTTGTTTTATTCACTAGCTCCTTACATTTCTTGACACCAACGAGGGACACAAAGTTGGAGGGAATGACCTTAGGTATCCGATATCTTCAATTCCCAATGGTAACGGTGACCCTTTGAGGTCATGACTCTTATATGTCGTGTCTATCCCACATCAATGGATGGACCAGGAGCACATCACAAACATCTAATGGAAAAAAATCACATAAGACATCATCCTAGAAGGGTTTGATTTCATATGGGATAAGGCATTTTTATGTGACGGGGAGATCTCTTCTTGGGTTCAACCACATGACATTATATGGATGGGGATGTGGTTTTACAAGAAGGTCCAATTTTTCACAACATCGGTAGAAATTAAATTCTTTTTACTTCCAATTTCAAAGATAAAATGTAGAGGCTTACCCTATACCCAAATCTTAGAGTGAAATAGAATTTCCTTCTCATCCATCTTCTTGACTTGTGAGGTGAAAACGATTAGATACAGTTCAACATCTATAATTTCATCTTCTTCATTTCTAACCTTGAGGTGTATCGTCGGTGGAGCAGTGGGTGTTTGTGATGATGACTCAATGAGCAAAGACTTGATGGCTCAACATTCTTCCTTGGAATTCTGATTAGTCTTGTGGAGGTCACAAAAATTCCCTATATTTTCCTTCTATCTCTAACATTGACCTCGAGTCGATATTTTTCATCAATTTTTCCCTTCGAGGTTGGTTCTTTGTATTTCTCTTTTGATGATTTTGTTCAATATTGACCACAAAATTATATGCCTCGCCAAGGGTATGGAATTGAAATAGGTCCATGTCCTCTCGTATATACCATTGTAGGCCACTACGATATTTGAGGATCTTGTGTTGTTATGTGTCTTGAATGCCCAATCTTGCAGAAAGAGAATGGAAAGTATCAAAACAATCTTCAACCGATTGATCCTTACCTTGGCGAGTTGCTGCCACCATATATATAGATCCTCATAGGATCTAATAGGGTAATATTCCTCCTTGATGGCATCTAAAAAATCATCCCATGTGGTATCCTCTACAATTCCTAGTTCATCCCATTTAGTCTATTTTTGTACACCCCCACCAATTTTTGACAGGAAGTGACAATTCCAGGAGAGAAAATGTTATCTTTTCTTTATCAGTTAATTTATTGACAAAAAAATAGGAGGTTAAATTGTCCAAACAATTTTCTCTTTGCATCAAAAAAAAAAAAAAATTAACCTTAAAATAGGAATATCAAAATTTACTTGAACCTTGAAGGGTGTCGGGCACTGAATGGATGGATCGTAGAGGAGGATGTAGGATTTCCCATTTATAGTTGTTGAAGGATCTAGATGAATTGTTGTAACATATGTTCCTTTTATTCCATGAGAGATTCATTCACCATATTCTTGAAAGGATCATTTATTTTGATGTTGTCTACCATTTTAGGTCTCCTACAACAAGCGATCAAACATTCATAAGGATCTTGTCTGGAGAACCCAAGCTTATTATATCCTAACCTCATTGTGGGAATTATACACTCTCAAGGTAGCTTTTCTTTGATACCATTGATCCAAAACACAAGGGGTTTCAATTGTGCTAGATGTAAACAGAAAATATATCTCTAAGAAGAGATTTATAATGCTCAAAATTATATCGAGAAGAGATGTCTATATATTTCTCAAAGACTATGATTACAATAACTACCTCTATGAGGATATGTCTCCCTTTCCCTTACGCGTTACATATAATTATATACTAATTTTAGAATTATGAAGAGGCACTTAGAAGAATGTGGAAGGTCACCAATATCTAGGGAGACAAGGTGGTTCATCTTCCTATTAGGAAATAAGAGATAAAATATGTGGAATAATCTCTTACGCAATCGCAGCGGAAACTAATATGCAGAAAATATTACAGATCTCAAATAAAAGTGCAGAATAAATAACACAACACAGAGAGACAATATTTAACGTGGTTCACCCAATTTGGGCTACGTCCACCAAGAATCACTTGCTCAGATTTTATTACAAGCCTTCACTCTCTCAATACAATACCCAGATCCGTTTGGAGCTATGCTCAACAAACTCTACAGAATTCAAACCCGAATTCAAAACACATCTGTAATACATTTGCTTGTACATCTATCATATGCATAAGACCATATAAATAGACAACTGCTTAAGCAGTTTTACAAAACCATGGGTATCAAAACCATGGGGAAAAACAAAACTGTCCCATAAACCTATGGGTAACCAAAGAGGCGGTTTTACAAAACAATGGGTACCGAAAAACATGGGCCCAAAAACAGCCCATAATGGTTACCCATTACCCATGGGTTAATAAACCACCCATGAAAATTTGCTTCGGGGGCTTCGCCCCCGAACCCCCCTGACCCGCTCACCGGCGAGTGGGACCGCCATAAAAATACCCGAGTGTAACACATAGAAGGTGTACCACACTCTAACATGAAAATAGGCTCCACAAACATAACAATCTCCCACTTGGAGACTGATTTCCATTGAGCAAGCTTCTCAACCCTTCACTGTCATCCACGAAGGCCAACCAAAGCTGAACATAGCTTTAGTTTATCCCTTGTGACCACCTTGGTCATCATGTCTGCAGGGATTAAGTGGTATGAATCTTCTCCAACTTTAACTTATCTTCCTCCAAATTGTCTGATGAAGTGATATCTCAAGCTGTATATGCTTCGTCACGGAGTGGAAAGCGAGTTCTTAGCTAGGTGTATAGCACTCTAACTATCACTATGCAACTTACATTCCTCTTGCTTATGCCCCAATTCCTCAAGAAATTTTTGTAACCAAATCATCTCTTTGCTTGCCTCTGTGGCAGCAACATACTCACCTCCGTGGTTGACAAAGCCACTAGCTTCTTACGTAGTCATGAAATCTAGCTCACTTTGTTGTCCCACCTACAGTGTAAATATAACCTGTCGTGCTCCTCCTGCTATCTACATCTCCAGCCATATCTGAATCTACATAACCATGCAAAGTGGTGTCTGATCCATTGTAGCACAAAATTGTCCCCATGGTCCCTCTCAAATACCGAAGGATCCACTTTCTTGCTTGCCATGCTCTTTACCGGATCACTCATAAATCTACTCACGGCTCCCACTTTGCATGGGCAATATCGGGCCTAGTGCACACCATAGCATACATCAACGCCAATGCGATGAGTAAGGTACCTTGGACATCTGGTTTCTTTCTGCTCTCTCTGTCATGGGACACTTTGCTCCTTTGATAACTTGAAATGGCACTCGAAAGGAGTCCCAACCGGTTTAGCATCCTGCATGTTAAACCTATCCAATACCTTCTTAATGTACTCTTCCTGAGATAAAGTCAACTTCCGTTCCTTTCTATCCCGAGTTATCCTCATACCAAGGATTTGTCTGGCTGCCCCCAAATCCTTCATATCAAAGGATTCACTTAGCTATTTCTTGAGTACTTTTATTTCCTGCATGTTTTTACCTGCAACCAACATGTCATCAACATACAAACACAGGATAATATAACTTCCATCCTCAAATTTCTTTGTATACACACAATGGTCAGAATGACATCTGATATAACCTTGCTCCATCATGAAGCTATCAAACTTCTTATACCATTGACGTGGAGCTTGTTTCAGGCCATACAAGCTCTTCTTCAATTTGCACACCATCTCCTCTTTACCTTTGACTTCATATCCTTCTGGTTGTTGCATATATAGCTCCTCCTCCAAATCACCATGGAGAAATGCAGTCTTTACATCTAACTGTTCTAAGTGCAAGTCTTCTGTTGCCACTATTCCAAGAACAGTTCTAATAGAAGTCATTTTTACTACAGGAGAAAAAATCTCATCAAAATCTATACCTTGTTTCTGTGCAAACCCCTTGACCACCAACCGGGCCTTATATCTTTTCTTTCCTCCTTCTTCATCTTTAACTCTGTACACCCACTTGTTCTGCAATGCTCTTTTGCCTTCCGGTAGCTTCACCAAATCCCAAGTCTGGTTCTCCATGAGAGACTTATGCTCCTCATCCATGGCTTGCTCCCACTTCTTACTGGCATCTACCTGCATTGCTTCATCAAAGCTCTTTGGCTCTCCACTATCAGTGAGTAATAAATAATAAAGAGAAGGAGAAAAATGTTCAGGTTCTTTTCTTACCCTAGAAGACCTCCTCATTGTAGGAGTTTGGGGTTCCTGTTGAGTAGGTTCCTAAACTGATTCATGGGTCACTTTCCCATCCGGAAGATCCTCTACCACTGCATATTCTTTCTTGGATTCTTCCCTGTTTTCCTGCAACTGTTGCTTATACATGAATTTCTCATTAAATACCACATCCCTAGACCGAATGATTTTCTTGTCTTTAATACTCCAACATTTAAATCCAAAGTCATCACCACCATAACCAATAAAGTACATTTTTCTTATTTAGCCTCTAGCTTGGTCCTATCATCCTTGTCAATATGAACAAACACCTCACATCCAAAGACTCTAAGAAATGAGTAATCAACTTTTTACCGTACTAAGCCTCCTTAGGTATGCCTCCATTTAAAGCACTTGAGGGTCCTCTGTTTATCAAGTACACAAATTGTGCTCACCGCTTCTACCCAAAAAGAAAGAGCGATCCTGCATGTAACCTCATGCTCTAGCACATTCCATTATTTTTCTTTCATCCTTTACGATACCCCATTCTGCTGCGGAGTTCTGGAACCGTCTTTTTCTGTGGATTCCATTCTTAGAACAATAATCATTAAATTCATTGCTTTGCAATACTCCCCTCCATTATCGACTGAGACATTTTAGCTTAAGACTGTTTCATTCTCTACTAAGGCTTTCCATTTAACAAAAGTGTCAAATACATCAAATTTATTTCTAATACAATAAACCCAAACTTTCCTTGTTGCATCATCAATAAAAGTAACATAATAACGTGAACCCCAAGAGATGATACAGTGGCCCCCCACATCGAATGCACCAACTCTAACTTACTCTCTTTCTTTGTAGGTCCAACCTTGAGAAACCTTACTCACTTTTGTTTCCCATATATGCAGTTCTCACATAAATCCAAACTTGTTTTTGTATATCCAGGCAAATTCTTCTTTATGATGTCCATGCCCTTATGGCTCATATGACCAAGCCTATAGTGCCATAATGTTGTATCTACATCTGAAGCCACAAGATTACAATCATTAGTACTATCAGTGGTTAAATACAAGGTTCCAACCTTCTTACCTCTTGCCACCACAAGAGCACCCTTGGTAACCTTCCAAGAGTTAGCTGTAAATATCACAGTACAACCATCACTTCCCAATTGCCCTACCGATATCAAATTTCTCCTTAATGTAGGCACATGTCTGACATCCTTCAATAGCCATGTATTCCCATTCGCATCTTAACTGAAACAGAACCTTTTCCAACTATCTTTAAGGGCTCATCATCACCAAGAAAAACATGCCCAAAATCCCCTTGAACATAATCAACAAAATAATGCCTATGTGGAGTAGCATGAAAAGAAGCCCCTGAATCTAAAACCCAAGATTCAATAATATTATGCAAAGAAAGAATCAAAGCATCCTGGCATACATTACCCGATGCCACATTTGCCTCCTTGTTTTCTTCCTGTTGTTTCTTCTTATCCCGAAGCTCCCAACAATCCTTCTTTGCATGCCCAGGCTTTCCACAATTCCAACATACAATCTTGTTCTTGGATTTTGACCTTGCCCGATCTTTTGATTTTCCACGGTTTCCTCTATTCTTTTGTCTCCCTCTAGTTTCCACTGTCAAAGCATTCCCTGAAGTAGAAGATTCCCCGGAGCTTTTTCTTCGCATTTCCTCGCTTAGAATCACCCCTACAACATCCTCAAACTTCAACTTCGAGTTAGCTGGAACCGAGTTGCTTACCGCCATTACCAGGCTATTCCAACTCTCAGGTAAAGAGCACAAAATTAATAAAGCCCTAACTTCTTCATCAAATTCTATTATAACCGAAGCTAGCATATTCACAACCGTATTGAAATCATTTAAATGATCTACTCTTCGAACTATTCTCAGACATCTTCATATTAAACAACTTTTTCATTAAAAATATCTTGTTAGAGGCAGAGGGTTTTTCATACAACTTCCCTAATGCATCCATTAGATCTTTTGTAGTCTTTTCCTTTGAAACATTAAATAATACCAAAGATGCAAGACACACCGGATCATTCCAAGTGCCTTTCTGATCCAACAAATCCCATTCCGCATCTGTCATACTCGAGGGTTTGTTCACCTTCTCAGACAGTGGAGTATAAAGATCCTTCTGATAAAGGTAATCTTCCATTTGCATCTTCTAAAGACTAAAATTCTACCCGTTGAATTTATCAACCCTAGATCTTCCTTCATCTGCCATAGCTCCCACTCAAGCTAAAAACTTTCCTGTGATTCAACACTTCAGCAAACCAAACCAGGCTCTGATACCAATTGTTAGGAAATAAGAGATAAAATATGCGGAATAATCTCTTACGAGATCGCATGCATGAAACTATATGCGAAAAATATTACAGATCTCAAATAAAAGTGCAAAATAAATAACACAACACAGAGAGACAATATTTAACGTGGTTCACCCAATTTGGGCTACGTCCACCAAGAATCACTTGCTCAGATTTTATTACAAGCCTTCACTCTCTCAATACAATACCCAGATCCGTTTGGAGCTATGCTCAACAAACTCTCTGAAATTCAAACCCGAATTCAAAACACATCTATAATACATTTGCTTGTACCTCTATCATATGCATAAGACCATATAAATAGAATAAGCTTTTGCTTAAGCGAGTTTTACAAAACCGTGGGTATCAAAACCATGGGGAAAAACAAAACTGTCCCATAAACCTATGGGTAACCAAAGAGGCGGTTTTACAAAACAATGGGTACCGAAAAAACATGGGCCCAAAAACAGCCCATAATGGTTACCCATTACCCATGGGTTAATAAACCACCCATGAAAATTTTCTTGGGGCCCCGAACCCCCCTGACCCGCTCACCGGCGAGTGGGACCGCCGTAAAAATACCCGAGTGTAACACATAGAAGGTGTACCACACTCTAACATGAAAATAGGCTCCACAAACATAACACTTCCATGAATTACATAGCGACAATTTCATGAATTTACTATTTTTAGACAACTACAAAAATTTTGGGTCTTTAGATGCTGATTATAGGGCTAAAAATTTACCAAATAGATTTTTTTACCCTTCCAAAATATTCTACGTGTTTGCATTTTTCCATAACATTTTGAACAGAGTCAAGGAGCTACGGTGTAGGATTTCTGGTTCCCATAATTTGCTCTACTATAATTTCCACCTAGGTCATTGTCTTGATCACCATCCCATCCACATTCCATCAATGCATCAAATTTCCCCATCAAGGAAAATAAATCACATTGTGTGCTGATACTAAACCCTTTGAGTATTGTCAAATTCTTGAAGGGAGGTATCAACAAGCCCACTATCTTCCATCCATAAAAAGTTCTACCCCCTTGTATCATACCATTCTCTGAAACTACACAAATAGATCATGATAAACTTAATTTTTTTGAAAGAATATTGTCAAGATTATTAATAGTAAAACCTTTAATTATCCTTCTACATCTACTAATCCACCTTCTACATCATCCACTACACCTTCTACATCATCTAGTATGCCTACTAGTTCACCTACACAAACATCCACATTTAAGATCATTGACAAAGGATGTGGTGAATATCAATTTCAAATGGTTGAAAATTCCTTTCACATTGGGAACTTACCCCTATCACCACACACCTATGGAAAAGTAAATGCTTCACATATACACATCCCTCCCGTCTACAAACTAGAAAAAAACATATTTCAATGATTCAGATATTTGGAAGACAAGAAAATTCAAGCTTCTGAGAGCTCTTGGTTGTATGATGATCGGTTCGTTGATTGTTATCAATCGCTCAAACACATCATAGGAAATAAAATCATGAAAAACATGCAATGGAAGGGAAAAGGTCTTAGAAAGAACAAATAAGGCCATTTAGATCCCAATACCTCAACAAAAATATTAAATCCTATGTTTTGTGTGACAATCTCGATACTTTCACACGTGAAGTGTCTGCTAGTACAAAAACTAATAGTGAAGACATTGAATCTAATAATGAAACAAGGGTCATGTCAAATCTTTTTGAGAATCTTACAGACACAATCCTTTTTATTAGCTTTCCATCTAAACCATCGAAATTGTTTATTCTTTCCTTATCAGTTAGGATCACCTAAATCATGTTTCCATAGACCTCTTCCAAAATGATGAGGCCATTGAATAATTTATTGGAAATCGAGATCACATACCCCCTTTTGATCACAAGAAGGGATTCAATATCAATTTGGACACTACAACCTACTTTGGGAAGAGCTTCAAAACCCTAATTCACTAAAAACCAAAAATCAAAAAGCAAAAAGAGGAAAATATCCCATAGTGAAAACCTTACTGAGACATTATTGGAGAAACAAAAAAATAAGACAACTCCACAAGACTCCTCCCCTCACGAAGAGGAATCTCAAACAGATAATCTACATCAACCTCTGACATCCTTTATAGAAAAAGATACATCTAAAATGTTAGTAGAAGAAACCATAGACATCAACATTAGAACAAACAAACACCCTAAGATTCTACAACTTAGAGTTAGTCTAATTCCACAAGAAATATAAATGTTTACCACACTCCTTATAGACTTCCAAGATTTATTTTTATGGACATATAAGGATATGCCAGAATGGATCCCAATTTAGTTGTACACCACCTTGTGGTTCACCCTAATTCTAATCCAATCAAACAAAAGTTAAGAAAAATGCATCCCAAAATTACATTACTAGTCAAAAAGGAATTACAAAAACTCTTAGCACCAGCTTTTATTAAACATATTGACTATTGAGACTATATATCCAATGTTGTGCTAGTCACTAAAAAGAATCTTGGGATTAGAATTTCCACTTTGAATTTTGTGGCATCAACAAATCATATCCCAAAGACGAATTTCTATTACCTAACATTGATGCATTGATGTGATTGTAGACTTAATGACTGGTCATAAAAAAATTTCTCTCATGGATGGTTTTTCCAGCTACGATCAACTACAAATCATATAATAAGATCAACACAAGACACCATTTATGATGCCATGGGGAACATTTTGTTCTAAGTTCATTACTTTTGGACTCAAAAACATATGTGCTATGTATCAATGAGAAATGACTATAATATTTCATGACATATTACATACAATAATGGAAGATTATGTTGATGACATCCTAGGAAAATCAACAACTAGATTTGTAATTCCTCAAGTCCTCCTTTGCATCTTTGAAACATTTTATTTATACAAAGTTAGACTAAATCCAATAAATGTGTCTATAGCATTACAACAAGTAAATTAATGAGGTTCATTATTTCATGATAATGTATAGAAGTAGATCCCACAAAGGTCCATGCTATAATGGAAATGTATCCTCCCAAAAATATAAAACAATTAAGGATTCTCCAATAGAAAATTCAATCCACATGATACTTAATATCACAACTATTAGACAAGTGTCATCACTTCAACCAACTACTTAAAAAGGATGTTTAATTTTGATGGGATCAAGATTTCCAAAAATCCTTTGATAAACTAAAAACATATCTAACCAATCCTCCACTGGTCATTCCACAAATTCCAGATGAACCAATGCTTCTCTATACATCGTCCAAAAAATATTTATAGTAGCATTACTCGCGTAACACAATGATTAAGGACATGACAAGAATTATATTATCTTAACATAGAACTTTGATTGATCATGAGAAAAAATATTCATATGTTAAAAAAATGTGATTAGGCGGTACATTTACTTTCCATAAGTCACGCCACTATTTTATAAACTATACAACCAAAATCATCACCAAAATTGATCCTCTCAAACATTTAATTTCCAATCTAGTTCTCATGGGCCATATGTCTAGCTAGGTTTTCTTCTTAGTTAATTCAACATTGAGTTTGTTAATCAATTTGGTATCAAGGGACAAGCCCCTTCCAATCACCTTGCCACATCACCACTCCCTATAATGTAACCACTCCATTTTTAGTTTCACGGTGAGTCTCTCATGTTCCTTGATGTTACTTCTTTATATAGACTCTACTTTGATGGCTCTTACAACGTTCATGGTTCAGGAGATGAAATAATGTTAATCACTCTAGATGGAGATATCATTCCTAAGGCCTTTCACTTGGGTTTTCCTTGCACTAAAAATACTATAAAGTATGAATCCCTTATAGTTGGATTAAAGGTATCCATTCAATGGAATATCAAAGAACTAACAGTCATTGGTGATTCTCAATTAATCATCAAACAAGTTAGGGATGAGTATCAAGTAAAAGATGAAAAATTAATACCCTATAAGAAAATGGTTAACAACCTATTATCCAAATAACTCTCCTAGTTATTTAGAAAACTTACATACATATTCTAGCTCAGAGATCTTCATTGTAGTGGCGTGCACCTCAATTGTATCCTTGGCACATTCACTTGGTCACTGTTTCCTCACGCACCCTTGCATGCTTCCCCTTCTCCTCTTTCCATTTTCCTTTTCCTCTTTGTTCCACTCTTACCTTGTGCACATCTTCTGCATATTTGATTTCTTCTTAGAACTATTAATCCTACGTGTGTGCCTTGCACTTGCTTTAATCAGCTAAGTCCTTGGCCCTCGCACGCACCCCCACACATTACCTTGTAATATTTGCACCTTGACCATACATTCTCTTCTCACCAATTTACCTCATTTCCTCTGTGTGCATTAAGATTACGTGCACCTTCCTTCTACCTTCATCTTGTGCCTCATTCTTCCACACGCATATCTTTGTGCCCTCCATTTGCGTCATTTTTTTCCATGTCATTCTCGACACGTTTGATTTTGCCACATGTAACCACCAAAGTGCACCAACAAGGTGTCGAATCCTTATAACAAATAAGTGAGTGACATGTGGCAGAAATGACAAGAATATTTACACATTTGGTCATCCTTTAAGCCAATCCACGCGTGTCATGTGTCTTGTATGCATAGACAACTCTAATAAACTTCGACAACCATATATTTTACTACAGAGCTCGATCGGTGTGCTCCTAGTCTCAATCGATAGTTGTTGATGTAGGCTACAATGTTAGACATTCAAATTTAAATTCTTGGTGGATTTGGTAGGTGAGAAATGGGAAAACATCTTTCTGGTCATTAATGAGTAGATATAATTTCTCCAACCACCGATTTGATCTAATCTACCCTCTTTCCTTCTCCAACATGCCAAACAGACTTGGGAAGCACATTTGACATATTTACAGGTGGATTTGTAGGCATTCAATGTTTCTTGTTGGTGGTTGTGTTTAAAATTAAGGTTTTCCCTCTTTTTCTCTTCTTATTTCATGGATTCATCTATAAATGTAAGAGCTGGGCTCATTGTTAATGTTGGACATTTTGGATCCTTACGCATTTTTCTAAGGACTTCATATTTTCTGTATTTTGAGTTGCAGACCTCTAGATCTAGCTCATACATGTGGATATCAGCCTCTTTCACCATTGTAATAGCTCTGTGTATTTCTAGAAGTAATGGAAGCATTGTTTTGTGACTATTCTCTGTCCTAAGCATGTTTGTATTCTTTCTTCTTGCCTTTATTTTACATTGCGTGCTTGTTGTGTCACTCTACGTCCCTTGCAGCTCCATTTTTAGTTGTGTTCCATGAAATTGATTTGGTAAATGCATTTTAGTTGTGCTACACATGCCTAGCCTTCTTTCATGCATTTCCCTTCATTTTCACTCAAAACAAATAGTGTTCATCCCTCTTTTTCTCGGTGCTATCACCTTTTAGTGTAGTTTCCTTTCATGTTATCCTTCTATCCCTGGTCCCTTGGCATTTTTAGCTTAGTTTTACCTTTTAGCATTAGGAGTAGTAGTAGCAGTAGAAATAGATAGAGGAACCAGCCTTCTCTGGAGATCTGTCTCAAGTGCACAAGGTCCCACAACTTGGAGATGGTTCCATTGTTGTCTCAATCAACTCGATCCTTCTAAATCTAAGACACGGGTACAAATTTGACCACCAATAGTTTCTTACACGCACGGTGGGACCAATAGTAAAATATTAAATTTCATATTACTAAGTTCTGGTGTGTGAACTTAGTATTTCCAGCCTTTGGAAGCTTATTTCAACACATCTAGTGACTCCCAACATTTCTAGATCTCTATGTTTTGCAAACCTAAGCACCTTTTATGAGAAGAGTGCATACCAGATAGAGTGCTGCAGCTGAAGGATCCTTTAAATACCTCCAAATTTCACCGAGAAGCACACGCAGTATATCTTCTATCCACACATCCCCATCTCTAGCGTGTCATACACACTCTACTCCTCAAAACAAACAAGCACACCATACCATGGTATTTTAACCTCCTCCTCCTCCAAGGAACTTTTCCAACTTCACTGGTGAAATCCCACTCAATATCAATGCTCAGCATGATATGTCAGCAACCGCACTCAAAATTATTCCATACTTCACGAGAGAAAATCAAGTCACCCCTATTGAACACATTCAAGATGTGGCCAATGTATGCTCTTTCTATCTAATTACACATGATGATGTTGCTGTCAAGTTGTTTGCAGCCTCTTTCAAGGGTAAAGCACTCCAATGGTACCATGGCCTGAGACCTACATCTATTGCTACTTGGGATGAGCTTGGAATAACTCTTTACAATTACTTTGAAGATAAATCAAATCATCTATCACTGGTGGAACAGAATACTACAACAAAGCGCGCACCCAATAAACAAATGATTGATTTCAACATCAGATTCCATAAGACTTGGGACATAATTCCTCAAGTGGTAATGCCTACATCCTAGCATGATTTCTTGTACTATTTAAGGGCTTTAAATAGTGATATTTCAGTCACGATTCAATCCATGGGAGGTAGAACCTTACCTGCTACATACAACATTACAATAAGGGCATAAAATAGTCTCATTCGGGCTGGTAAGTTGGCGCCTAGGCCTCCTACACCCTTGTTTCCAAATATGTCTCTAGTGCCCAACCTTTTATTGCTCTAGTTCCAGTATAGAGCACACAATCGCGTGGCATCTACATCCTACTCTCCTACACAAAGAAAAAGAAGATGATGAATTGAAGGCCTTTATTAGAAACTTGTCCAATGAGGTCATATCATTAGAGAAGCATTAGGCGTAAGGCCAAAGAAGTCAACCTTGGTGGAATTAGTATGGGAATCGAAGATACGGACAAAACCAGTATAATGGTAGATAGCATGTTAATGCGCACTTGCCTTTAGAGGTTATTCCTCCTACATGAACAACCCAGGTACATTGGCACATCACCCAGCTTGAGCTGAGTGCTCACTCGAAGAGTGCAAAGGTACCAATCCTCCTTAGATTTTCTTGTACATGATGTGAACATGATGAAGATGTAATGTATTCATATCCACAAACAACATAAATATCCCACAGAGCATATTCCAGATCTAGATCTAAAAGAATAATGAATTAAGCAATAGATATAATGAAGTCAACCATGTAAGAACTAGTTTCAGTCATGTTAACACCATTATTCACCCAACACACTCCATTATATTAAAACACAATAAACACATAAGCTTCTTACAATAAGTAGTATCATAAGTTTATGCGCACATCATATTTGGTAGCATAACTCCACAATAGCTCATACACAACACTCTCTCTAATCTACATAGATTACTACATATTTATAAGGGTGGGGACTTTCCCTTCACCGCTTACGCACTTACAAAAATAGGTCACATGCTGAAAATAGTCATGCACCTTTACAATAACATGCACACATGTAAGTGTGCTAATAATAGATCTCTTACAATTAATTGGCAGTAGTAATTCTATTATTAATTCGAACTCATGCATGGCGCTTTAGTAGATGCTCTTCCCAAAATAGCATTTATGTGTCGTGCAAGTCTCCATCTGTTGTGTGCTTTGTACGCTATCTCCAAAAATAGCCCGTAACCATGAAAATGGCTAATTCCCAATTCAATCTCCCTTTCACACATGCTTCCTTCCCTATGCTCCCATGCCTTAAAATTTTCCTTGCTACCGTGCATGAATATTTTGTGCACCTTCTCCTTAGTTCCATACTTTGTTTACTCAACATTACCCCACACTATCTTGCATTTTTGCCCCAGAATGGTGGTTGCCTCCTGATGCCTTAAAGAATAAGAATGGAAGAATATAAAGAATGAATTGTTATACAAAGAATAGATTTTACTCTCCAGTACCCTCCTCTTCCACCGGGAGAATCAACTCTGGATATTCTTCCTTAATTTTATCTTCTAAATTTTTTCAATCATCTAGTGTGTTCTTGGTCTTATCTGAGACATCCTTAGTGCTGCCCTCCAACTCATCCTAGGTCATCTCTCCCTTCTCATTCTGCAATACTATGACAATGTTGGCCATAGCATACATTTGTCCCTCTAGAAGATGCATCTTTTGTGCTATGAGCTTTCTAATCTCATCCAACCTTTCCTTATGTGGTTTTTGTCTTTGCTGCAAGGTCTTCATGTTTTTTCTTGATGCGTCAATCACTCTATGCACCATACAGTCTCATCCTTCATTGCTTTCAAAACTTCATTATCCTCCAATATGGTTCTTATTTGGATTATTGATTCTAGATTTGCACAATTATTCAATGCTCGGTATACTTTCTTTATCTCTTCCTACAAATTATAGAACAAGGCTTTGTAAGATGAAATCTTTCTAACTACTAAGGCCCTTTCTCTCTTTGCTTCTTGTTCAAGGTCCTTTGGCACTGGCATGCGAATCGGTCCATCCTCAAGCACCAAATCTACTAGGGTACGCACATAATGCATAGCTGAAGGAAACCTTTCAGGTACCTTAGATTCCAAGTACGGTCTTGCTTTTAGGACATGGTCGCTAATTTCTTTCGACATCTTGATGAAGGCTTCATTTTTTTTTGCTCCAATTCCTTTTCTCCTTGTAGATACACTATTTTTATAGTTTTGGCCTTATTATCTTCTCGTAGCGCTCTAATAGTGGTAGCCTTATCTATGTTCCTTTGTGCCACTTTTGTAGATACCTTAACTAAGGCATTACTTACCTGCTCATCGAACATGAGAGTGGGATTTATAGTCATGTGCCTACTCTACGGTGCCTTCTTCATTCTTTAGGACACACATTACTCTTCACATACATCAAAATTGTGCTCATCCATATGAGTTTTCATTTACCAGGACACTTATTTCCTTGTGCATGTATTGACCATGTCTGGGTCCATCAACTCCCATCCATACAAACCCTTAAGGCCCATTGTACTCTAGAAATGTGGGTGGAAAATTTTACTTATGTCCTCAACATAGCCCATACTCAGTACAACATACTCCCCACTTGCTCTCATTGTTCTTGGCCCCTATGAATTTGAGCACCAAGATTTGGAGTCAAATCTTTGATATTCTAAGAAATATCATGCTCTATTTCTTCTACCACCTTTACTCCCTCTTCTTCATCCTTTAGATCCTCATCATTGGGTTCCTCCACATCTTCTGGTTGTACATGAGTTCCGGTACACTTTACTGCAGACTCCTCTGCCTCATCATTTAGCTTTAGCTTTCTCCTTTTCTTCTCAACTACTTATTTCTGAGGAGAGACTCATATTGATCTCCTCATAGGCTATGGGGTTCCCGTGCCTTGGCTCCTTTCTCTTTTGAATACCCTTTTAAAGCAGTGTTCTCCTTGGGTACTTCTATATTCAAGTCTTCATATTCTTCCTGCACATGTGGTGGAGTACCCGCACGCTAAGTTTCCACTGCTTTTGTCATGGACTACCTCCACCTCTATTATCTAAACCACCACTATCTTCATCTTCCTCCTAATCATCTAGCTCTATATATTCTGTGGGCTTTGGGGCCGTACGTTCTCCACTATATGTTTTCCCTTAGGTGGCCCTATGAGCATGAACTCATTCTTCACATACTTGTTATTGTCCATCTTGGGCTTAAGTTGAAGGTATACAGCGCTACTCCAATGTCCCCAATTTCCAAGCTTACATGATTCATTATTATAATGCACGAAATGAGCCTCTCAACAAAGGAAGTCTAGCCTGGATATACATATGTCTTCCTCAAAGTGTGGTATTCAAATTCTACCTTGTTTGTAATAAAAATCAGGTAGCTCACATCGAGTAAACGGTGGGTGATGCTTGTAAGTAGGGTGATGTAATAGTTTGCACCATGGGTTCTATGTCCCATCCCTCATAGTGAACCATGTGATGCAAAAGTGCTGGTACACCACGAACTATACTACCTTACCAACTACTGAAGGTAGCTCCTTGGGGATGCGCCACTCCTCTTCAAATGTCACGTGGAGTTGATCGTACCACATCTCTACCCTTTGTTTAAACAGCCCACTCATTGAACCTTCACATAAATACTTGTCAAAACTTTCCGTAAGGGACTTGTTTTCCATGGGATATTCCTAAATCTTGTTCTTTGGCCCATCGGGCACTCCAATTTCCATAAATACTAAAGAAAGTAAGATAGCACCAAAACTGATCTTATCACTTGTGTGTGCTTCCTCGATAATGGTTTCTGCAATGTAACCTGTTATGTTATAGACTACTCCCTGAGACATTTTCCTCACGATATGGAGCCACATGGTATTTACTTGTGACCATCTCTCTTGATCATTTAACTTGGTCACTAGATGTGCAACTACCTGTACCACTGGGTACTTCTTCAATTTATCAATGTCCATTACGTGTGGACCCTTTGTATACCCTAACTCTTTCTGTGTCTCCATGATTGCTACTTTATTAGTTAGGTCACTAGCCAGGTCTACCCACTGTGCCTTTTAATCCTATCAATGTCGAAATCAAGGCTGTTGTGATTCTAACCCTTTGTCCGACAAAATAGAAAAAGTCCTCATGGACTCTTCTCATCACCCACTGATATAAAGGTTCATACTTGCCAAAATAAGGGAGCTCGTACAACTGATAGACTTGTACTGTTTACACAATTTCTCTCCAGAGTCATCATACACTTTGGCATATTCTCCACCATGCATTTCTTAGTATTTATACTCAACAATGCGTCCAATTTTTTTGTTGTCGGATGTGTGGTGGTTGTAGTCACTTATCTTGTAATTTTGGATGTGGGAATCCCATTCTTGTCCAATCATCACACCCTCTCGATACTACATCTTTGATAAATTACTCTCGGAGAAATTTACACTTCTTTTCTAATTTATTCTTTCCTTTGGTGCCCGTAGCGGGTGCTTTCTTTTGTGCCATCATAAAAATCCACCTTTTACTATCTATAATGAGAAACATCAAACCCTAGCTCAAATACATGTGCCCTAGCTCCTCCTCAACACTTTTACTTCGCTCAAATCCTTCACCAATGGGGATGCAAGCCTTTTCGCATAATAGTCTCCTCTCTATGTCTAGTTTTACAACCTGTCTACACCTTAACATGACTCACTCAGCTCATTTACACTTAGCTCACTCAAACACTTGTGATCACAAAGGTAAAAATGACTCTGTTAGGTTGTAGAGCTAAATAGCTTCATTGGAGCATGTAATGGAAACTTGTTGGAAAATACAACTTGTCATCGGTCTGACAAGATAGACATTGGTCAGAGCAAGTGGGAACCACAACCCAACTTTGGTCAAAGCAAGTGGGAACCGCAACCCTTCATCGATCGGACATGGCTAGGATTAATTTTGCGATGATGTTTTAATTAAATCTCGAGAATTAAATATATCTTTAGCATTAAAGTAGATTTATTTGATGTAATTACATGGCTAAAGTGTCCTAAGTTTATATATGCCTTTATAAGCATGAAAGCTAGGGTTTAGAAGGGGGATGAAGAAAAAGAGAAGGATCGATTAGATCCTTGATTCTCTCGAGATTGAGAGGATGAAGACGAAGAAGAAGAAGAGAAAAAAGGAACATGTTACATGAAGACAAAGACTCCATGGAGAGGAGCTGGACAGAAGGAAATAGCAGGCTACTATATTTCCTTTGTATATTTATAGTCTCATGTAATGGCTTGCATAGTATGCAAAGCACTTAGGGTTTCTTCTTGTAGATCCACATGTTGGTGAGATCTTGTATTATAGATCTATGTAGATCTAGTCTTGTATTGTAGATCCATGAGATCATATTGTATTGTTGATCCATATAGATCTAGATATTATAGAGGAGGTCATCTTCATGTTTGCACAGGTTATGCAGTGATGGAGAGATAGACTTACTTCTTGGTGCACAGTCTTAGTTGCACATCTGGTAGACCCATGTGAGAGGTCTTGTTTGCAGATCCATAGAGAACTTGGTCGTAGTTCAGAGATGCAGTAGTTCCTGGTTATGTGAGATTTGGCTTGGTGGTGGTATGGAGGTGTGGTTTAATGTACATGGATAGATCCAATTGGAGATCTGGGAGGAGGAGATACTCTTGTAGAGATACATGTACTCTTGTGCAGAAGAGTTAGTTTGTAATCTCTTGTTATATTATATATACGAGATCTCTATCTTTGGTGGACGTAGCCCACATTGGGTGAACCATGGTACATGCTTGTTATGTGTGTGTAATTTTGTGTGATTTAGATTATTCTAGTTTATACTTCCACTGTTGTAGATTTTGTGGGGAATTGTTTAGATCATGTGTGCATGATTTTGTTTGTTATTAAATCATAGCACTATTCCGCAGTCCCGTATTCCCAACAACTGGTATCAGAGCAGTGTTTGTTTTTCCTAATGAGAAGATCATAAGAAGAGATTTAATCTCAAGTGGGAGTTGGAAGAGTAAGGTTGCTAGAAGTTACAGGGTGACCGTGGTCGATTACTGAGCAACCTAGTTTTAAATAGAAAATCACAGATCTAAAGAAATGGAAAGATGCATAGAATGTATCTTGTTTGCTGAGGTGTCCCTAGTTCTTGGAGGCACAAGCATGTTGGTCAGATTGCAGATCTAGTTATTGAGGTATGGTTTTACCTTGGTATTGTTGTGCTTATATCATTTTGGTTGCACATACATGTTTGGGTTTGCAAATCTAGATCTGAGAATGAGAGAAAAGGAGCAGTTATGCATCCTTTGGTGCAGTTAGATGCATGGGCTTCGGTAGAGAGGTAGTAGCACAGAATGAAGATGAGGCTTCCATTAGAGAAGCATGTACTTCAGTTGAAGATGTGGTTGAGTATCTTGGTGCTGGTAAGGTGATGTATTTCATCTTGATGCAATTTATTGCATGGATTTGTTGTATTGTTTTTATACGAGATTTGGATGCTTCTTGAAATGATTGGCTCAGCTCAACTATCGCCGGTCGAAGTAGGCACCTGGTGTGGTGTGTTATGCCAAATTGTGTGGCATTGGGTTCATTCCAGCAGCATTGACATCGATTTGAGAACCGAGGTCGAGTCATAGAGGAACCGATACTGGTCAGCTAACCATGGTTGGTTAGGGGATGACCGTGGTTGGTCTTTGTGGCAACTTATTTGTACAAGGTTTTTAAAGCAAGAGAGGGCATGGATGGTTCAGTGTCCTATTTTGGAGGATCTAGTTTTTGGCACAGTGTGTACAGGTAGAAATAGTGTTGATCACTTCAATGTTTGGATCAGAAAGAGGACGGAGTTGGATCAGTTAGTCCATTAAGACTTTGAGTCAGGTATCTCTATATGGTTCATGTTTTATTTCTTTCATTTGGAGCAATTGATATTATGTTTGGATTGTGTGCACAAATTTACACCATGGTTTCTTGGTGTTGTTTGAATTTTATTTCCCGGTTGTGTGGAATCTTGAGGAAAAGGGTTTCTAGTCTAAGGATGAGATCCTCAATGAAAAGTCATGGTTAGACACAGTTGTAGGTAATGAGAGATGTTGAGTACATACAGATGAAAAGAAGTTGATTCACCTACTTCACAAGAAGTCCAAACTTCTGTGATGTAGAAGTATTCTTTGACAAGAAGGGAATCATTTTATATTCTCTTTCATCTGGTTTTATTTCTCACTGACGTATTAGCAGGTAGTGTAGGGGATTTCGTGTTCAGTGGGAGCAAGCCATGGTTGTTGGCATTGTAGGATTGGATACATGATGCACATGCAGAGTGAGAGGAGATTGCTACTATTCAGAGTGGCAGAGGCACTAGTTGGTTTTGGAGGACAGTCATAGATTTGTAGGTATATTGAGTTTATTGCTTTGTGATGTCACTTCTGGTTTATTTTGTGGTGCCTATATATCCCTATGGGATTACAGTTGATGGTTAGATTCAGCTGGGTGAAGATGATAGATCAATTTTCAGATTTTTAAGGGTTAAAAGAGAAAATCTACTAGTTACAGAGACCTGTGTCGGTTAGGATTAACCGTGGTCATTCATCTAGTAATTGTGGTCGGTTAGGCGTGACTGGGGTCGGTTAGGAAACTATGGTTAGTTTGGTTATAGGTTTGACAACAGTGTGGTTATTTACCATTTTAAGATGGTGCCCTTGTCTTGCTTTCATCTTGGTTAGTTTGTGTAGTATGTTGATGACATGTATGCTGATATTTACACTTGGTATTAGTGGCATGGTTTAGCATGGATGTTTTTATTGACATTGATGAGCACAGGATTCATATTCATCTTTGGAGTTATTCGGTGGCAGACTTGGAGCTTCTAGAGAGTTGGTGATATGGATGGATGTACATGGTGAGTTTGTACATGTTGGATAGATTTAGTTTTGTGAGTCTATGATGATGCAGATGTTTGATTTGCACATGGATGCTTTGAGCATGAGTAGGGGATGTTTGTATTTCCTCTTGATTACTATGTTACTCCTTGAGAGATGTTATCTATAGATGATTTTCTTGGACATGCTAGTTGTTTATGCAGGGTTGGATTTGTAGATTGCAGTGTTTGGATTCTTTGAGTTATGCAGGTTTTTGGATTGATCACCCACTGTTGTAGGTAGAACTCATTTGGGCTA
This sequence comes from Taxus wallichiana var. yunnanensis, assembly GCA_018340775.1. NCBI lineage: Eukaryota > Viridiplantae > Streptophyta > Pinopsida > Cupressales > Taxaceae > Taxus > Taxus wallichiana. Next base: position 447,604,729 of record CM031234.1, on the reverse strand, counting down.
TCTTTACCTAGGATCTTGTTTTGCTTTCACATATTCCAGTTTGACTTGTCTTGGTCAGTTGCATTGGTGGTTGCATGGAGACATGGATAGATGGATGGAGAACATGGTTGGTTTTACAGGTATGGCTACGGATGTGATTGAGGCTTAGAACTTCAGTTTGAGTGGGAGCTCTTGTAGGTGTGTTAGTCATGTTGGCTTGGCTGCATGAGAGGCTTGGTGTTATGATTCAGTGGGAGCTTGATGTATAGATAGCTCGGTTGTCATGGTTTTATCTTCTTGGTTTGAGAAGATGGTTTGATCTTCCTGGTTTTATTTTTTGAGAGAATTGTTGAAGGAAAGGATAATCGGTCTTCACGGTGCATAGAGGATGGTGATGTAAAGGTATAGGTACAGAGATTCAGCAATTTATCTCCAAGTGGGATATTGTTAGGTTGTGGAGCTAAATAGCTTCACTGGAGCATGCAATGGAAACTTGCTGGAAAATACAGCAACTTGTCATCGGTCAGATAGGACAGACATCGGTCAGAGAAAGTGGGAACCATAACCTGTCATCGGTCAGACAGATCGACATCGGTCAGAGCAAGTGGGAACCGGTTGTGGTTAAGGCTAACCGGTGTCGGTTACCTGTGCAATGATGTTTTAATTAACTCTCGGGAATTAAATCTATCTTTAGCATTAAAGTAGATTTATTTGATGTAATTGCATGGCTAAAGTGCCCTAAGTTTATATATGCCTTTATAAGCATGAAAGCTAGGGTTTAGAAGGGGGATGAAGAAAAAGAGAAGGATCAAATTAGATCCTTGATTCTTCAAGATTGAGAGGATGAAGACGAAGAAGAAGAGGAGGAAAAGGAACATGTTACATGAAGACAAAGACTCCATGGAGAGGAGCTAGACAAAAGGAAATAGCAGGCTACTATATTTCCTTTGTATATTTATAGTCTCATGTAATGGCTTGCATAGTATGCAAAGCACTTAGGGTTTCTTCTTGTAGATCCACATGTTGGTGAGATCTTGTATTATAGATCTATGTAGATCTAGTCTTGTATTGTAGATCCATGAGATCATATTGTATTATTGATCCATGTAGATCTAGATATTGTAGAGGAGGTCGTCTTCATGTTTACACAGGTTATGCAGTGATGGAGAGACAGACTTACTTCTTGGTGCACAGTCTTAGTTGCACATCTGGTAGACCCATGTGAGAGGTCTTATTTGTAGATCCACAAAGAACTTGGTTGCATTTCGAGATGCAGTAGTTCCTGGTTATGTGAGATCTGTTGGTGGTGGTATGGAGGCACGGTTTAGTGTACTCAGATAGATATGGTTGGAGATCTGGGAGGAGGAGATACTCTTGTAGAGATACATGTACTCTTGTGCAGAAGAGTTAGTTTGTAATCTCTTGTTATATTATATATACGAGATCTCTATCTTTGGTGGACGTAGCCCACATTGGGTGAACCACGGTACATGATTGTTATGTGTGTGTACTTTTGTGTGATTTGGATTATTCTAGTTTATACTTCCACTGTAGATTTTGTGGGGAATTGTTTAGATCCTGTGTGCATGATTTTGTTTGTTATTAAATCATATAACTATTCCGCATAATCCCCTATTCCCAACAAAATCTGCATCACGTCTTTATATAAATTTTCAAAAATTACTGCATTTATTTCTCCTCCACCTACCAACAATCCTCTCATTAATTAACAATTTGCACAATATACGTGTGGTACATCTGCGAGCCCCAGCTGATCCATAAACTTCTACTTTAGAACTCTCCGAATCACACAACTATGTTGTTCTACTTTCAACTTTGGAAAATGACATATTTACTTGAAAAAATTAGAGCTTCGTGATTGATTATCTAGTGCTATAGAAAGGAAATTGTAGAGAAGGAAATAATTCAAAACTTCAACACCAACAATTTTATCCTGAAACCTCCAATGGAGGAAAACTAGTCGGGAAGGGCAACTGCTCTTTCTTCCCACTTTTATTGGTCTAATATAGACAATTACATATTAAAATAAGTATGAAAAGAAGCAACAATGTAAACCTTCTCTCCAATTACTTTCTTGCTTTGTTTCTACACCTTGCTCCTACAATTCCATTCCAAAGATCAAAGATCTTCCTCACTGCTCTCATTAAAATCTACTTCTCGATCTCTCTGGATATTTGAATTTCCATTCTCTTGCTCCTTTCATGCATTTATAGGCCTTCCCATGTCCTCTTGTGCACTGGAGGATGTGAAAGGGCATGAAAGGGGAAGAGACACGATTGGGCACTTCAAATTTGTGTCCATTTACGTTCCATTCTTCTTTTCTATTCGAAAGTGTCGGACCGCCGCCCTAAGAAGATCGGTGGTCTTAGGACCACCGCCATGGTTGGCTGGTAGTTTCAAGACCGTCACCCTTGTAGGGTAGCGGTTCCTTCCAAAACCTTTGTTTACCTCATTTTATTCATTTTTCTTATTTCTCCTTCTTGGTGCTGATGGAACTAATGAAGTGGTGTGTTTTTCTAGATCCCTATGGATCATACCTCCCCTACTTAGGAGGATTTTGGTCCCACAAAATCTTAGTGGGGGAGTGGTAGAGGAATCAACTCCCTCTTGTGCTCATTCGAGTACCACTGGGTCTTCCTTGGTGTCTTCTCTTGTCCAACACTCCAAAACTCCTGTGGATCTCTAGTTTGTTGCTCTAGTGCTACATCCTCCTCCGAGTTGCCTCAAGTACAAACCTCTTTGGAAGATAACTTTTGTATCTTTCCTTCTTTGTAATGCACAGATGGTGTTAGTGGATGCAAGCTCTTGCAACTTACTATCATGTGCATCTGCATGAAGTATGGCCTAAAGGTTTCTTCTCCAACTTGCTCAAGTATGGAAAAGGTCCCATATTGTAGTGGTTTAGTCCTTTCATGTCTTTGTCTCTTGAGATGGATTGGTCGAATCCTCCCCAAGTACATTGCTGCTATAGTCACCACCATTCCTTATATCTCCTCTTCTTCTTGCTGCCCCACGGTTAGGTCTAATGAATTCGTAGGTAGATACGATGACTACATAGCGAAGTTTGTTTTGCTCCTTGAATGAGCAGTTCTTATGGTGGCTTCTTCTACAAAAACTAACAAGTGCTATCCAAATTCTCCATCCTTTGGTCAGAAATATCCGTGCTCTCACGTCCATTTTATTTTTCTTCTAATGAAAGCAAAAAAACTAATGATTTGCATGAATAAGTCTTGGTGCTTGGTTGGCACTTACCATAGCCTTCTTTGATTTTCTTTGGTGTGCCTGGATGTTAAAAACTGACTCCATCCTTGACCCATTTGTACCGGTTCTCCCTCCTTGTGAACACAACATCCTTGACATACAAGTAAGGACTTCTGAAGACAATGTCAAATGCATCAAGTGGAATAATATCAACCTCTAATACATCTATGTATTGGGTATTTATCCCAAACTGAAACTTACACTTCCTTGTAAATTTTATTTCTACACCCTTTTCACCTATCACAGTGGGTATGTATGTGGATGTGTGTAAGTCTCTAGACCAAGCTGTCCTACAACCACATCAGAAATAAAATTTGACTGAGAACTAGAATCTACTAAAGTGTTTACCTTAGTCTTCTTGATTTGGATTCTAATTTGAAATAGCTTACTCATCTCTTCTTCTTCTTCCCCCCATACATGTTAGTGGCCATACATCCTAGCCTCTCATCTACATCCAAATCATCCTCAATCTCCACCTCTCTTTCTGTCTTCACAGTGGCCATGGATTTCTTGAAATCCTTGGCTCAGTGTTTTGGGTACAATTCTGGATGCAACTTCTAACATGTGGTGTCAGTATGTCCATTTACATCACAATTACTACAGAAATTCTTAGGTTCTTTACAAGTATGCAAAGCAGTAGCGGCATGTTTACCTTTCCATTTACCTCTGTTGTTTGTCTTCCCTTGTTTTTTGTCTTATTTTTCTGTTGACTAGTCTTCCTTTTGCTTTATTTTTCCTTGCTTCTTATCGTCATCAATGTAGTATGCTTATACACAAGCTTCATTGAGATCCTTGGGCTTCATGGAGATTACCTTCCTTTGAAGGTGAGTGTGAATTCCTCCCAAATATTTGGTTAGAATGTCCTCATCCTCCAAGTCCATATTAGACAACATGGCTTGTCTTAGAAATTTTGTAGTGTATTCTTGCACACTTTAACCGTTGCCCTGTCTCTAAAGTACTGCCACTTAATCATCATGTCAGTCTTATAGCCAATAGGATAGAAGTTAGCTCTTATCAATTCTTTAAAACCTTTCTAAGTACTGATAATAGGATGTTTCTTCTTCTCACAAGTGGCTAGATGGGTTTCCCACCAAACCAGAGCATGACCTTCCATTTTGAGACGTGCAAAGGTGACCCTTTGTGCCTCAGTGACATTATGCACACTAAAGTAGACTTCCAACTATTTTAGCCATTTATCCAGTAATTCTGCATCTACTTGTCCTTCAAAATTCTTTATTTCCACTTTTGTTTCAACTTTAAAAGGTGTATGTGCAGATTTTACCTTCTCGCTTACAATTGGCGTCTCTTCATGCTCTTCCCATTCTTCCTCTTCGTGGCTCTTTCCGATACCAAATTTTTGGCTAGTGCTCGAACCATCAAGTCCATGGAATCTTGCTTAACCAAAGCCATCTTTTGCAGATCTGAAATCTCTTCTTGTTTTCTATGCAATCTATCCATCATGGTCTCTAGCATCTCGACTCTATGGACCAAGTTCTCTTCCTCCATTTGAGCTCAAATTCTCTATTTCCACTTCTTCGTAGAAATATATGGCTCACAAGGTAAAAATTCTTCACCTTTGGACCTTGTCACTATCATACAAAATCACAAGAAAGATTCAAATACCATAGTCTTAGATATATAATCATCTCTGATACCAAAATGATCCGTAAACTTCTACTTTGGAACTCTACGAATCACACAACTATGTTGTTCTACTTTCAACTTTGGAAAATGACAGATTTTCTTGAAAAATTAGAGCTTCGTGACTGATTATCTAGTGCTATAGAAAGGAAATTGTAGAGAAGGAAATAATTCAAAACTTCAACACCAACAATTTTATCCTAGAAACCTCTAATGGAGGAAAACCAGTCGGGAAGGGAAACTGCTCTTTCTTCCCACTTTTATTGGTCTAATATAGACAATTACATATTACAATAAGTATGAAAATAAGCAAAAATGTAAACCTTCTCTCCAATTATTTGTTTACTCGATTTCTACACCTTGCTCCTACAATTCCATTCCAGAGATCAAGATCTTGCTCACTGCTCTCATTAAACTATGCTTCTCGATCTCTCTGGATCTTTGAATGCCCATTCTCTTTCTCCCTTCATGAATTTATAGACCTTCCCATGTCCTCTCGTGCACTGGAGGCTATGAAAGGGAATGGAAGGGGAAGAGACATGGTTGGGTGCTTCAAATTCACGTCCATTCGCGTTCCATTCTTCTTTTCTATTCGAAAGTGTCAAGACCGCTGCCCTAAATAGACCGGCGGTCTTAGGACCACCACCCTCGTTGGGTGGTGGTTTCAGGACTGCCACCCTTGTAGGGTGGCAATTCCTTCCAGAACCTCTGTTTACCTCATTTTATTCATTTTTCTTGTTTCTCCTTCTTGGTGCTAATGGAACTGATGAAGTGGTGTGTTTTTCTGGATCCCTATGGATCACCGGCTATAACCTTCTAGCATGCCTTCCTACCTTTTTCTACAAACTTCTCTTCAACGCACTTCCCGTGCTTGAGTACCTCACCACTATTACTTCTCTTGGTAGTCTCTAGGGCTGTTGCTTACCTCACGTTATACTATTCCCTCATTTACCTCCATCTACGGTCATCTTTTAAAGAAATCTCCTTTCCAACCACTCCTCTGTAAAATTGAATAACACTTGTAATGTGTTTACTCCTTTATATGTACCCAGTTGTAAATAGCCACCCCACACCAATGGTATGTTTAGTCTTGTGTGCATAAATTTCTTCAAATGGTAATTAGCTTCTAGCACGCAAACACGCTTATTACACAAAACACCAACTAAATTGACAAAGCATAGTGACCAAAAGGAAATACATTAAGGAAATATAGAAATGAAAACCTAGTCTAAATGGCAACACCCTTATTACAAACACCAAGAAGACTTATTTATAGTAGGGCTTCAACCTACTCCCGTTAAAGTAATTGGGTAGCCATATTCCATCAAGTGTCTCTAACTGATAAACACATGATTCAAGTATATGAGTGATAATATATGGTCCTAACCAATGTACTTTAAGCTTGCCTAGATGGCATGGAAACATAGAGTCATAAAGAAACACCATTTTTCTTATCTCAAGCTTTTTTTCCCTGATGTGCCTGTCGTGCCATGCATTTTGCCTCACCTTTTCATGATTTTGGATCCAACGAGCTATGACGTGCCTCTCATCTAATCGTATCAATTGATCAATTATTTCTTGCAAAGCGTGTTCATCAGCTAGACCTCTAGCACAGACAATAAGCAAAGAAAGTAAGATGAATTCCATCGGAAGAACTATTTTTGTGCCAAACACCAACTGAAAGGGTGTGGCCTTGTTCAACCACTTGTATGTTGTTTTATACGCCCAAAGCACGATAGAAAATTTATCATCCCAATATTTACTTCCAACATCACAATTTATTGTCAATGTCTAGCTCAAAATCTTGTTGAAAGCTTCAGCAGTCCCATTTGCTGAAGGATGATATGGTGTAGTCTTATGGTGTGCAATCATGAACTCATCTAATAGAATTTTGATTGTCTCATTCAAAAATTGTGTGCCCTTATCACTTGTCAAACTCAACGGGCATCCATACCTTGTAAGAACATTTTCCCATAAGAACTTGGCTATTGTAGTTGTTATAAAATCCTTGGTAGGTGTTACTTCTTCCCACCTTGTAAGATAATCTATGTAAGTGATGATATAGCGCAATCCAATTTTATGTATGGCTGGTGAAATAGGACCCACAAATTCTATAGCCCATTTCTCAAACAGCTATGCACTAGGAATAGTTCTTAAAGACATTTCATCTCTTTGCCCAGGTTTACCAACGTGTTGACAGTGATCACACGCCTTATAATAGGCTTTACAATCCTTGTAGAGGTTCTCCCATGATAATCCAGTGAGTAGAATCTTGCACGCAGTGGTGTCACCTGCATAGTGCCCTCATGCAATACCACCATGAGCCTCTTCCATGATTTTTGTATACTCGTACTCTAGTACACACCAAAGCACAATACCTTATCTCGGCCTAACTTGTATAGGTCACCACTAATCAACACAAAATGAGCCATGTGAATCACGAGTTGTTTCTTCTCCAAGGATTTCATTCCTTCTTGTGCCACCCCTTCAATACGTAAAAAGATAGCAATATACTCTCATTCCGAAGGTGCATGTTATAACCTATACAATTGTGCATCGGCATTGTATCTTTGAATGTTTTTGTGTCCTCCCCGACAGTGAATTCGTGATAAATGGTCTAGGCCAAAATTACTTTTACCTGGTTTTACCACAACTGTGAAATCAAATTCTTGGAATAAAAGCACCCATCAACATATGTACCCCTGTAAAATGGGCTTGTTTACCAAGTATTTCAATGCCATATGATTGGTGTAAAATACGAATGGTGTTGCTAAAAGGTATTGTCTGAATTTATGTAGTGCATAGATCATGGAAAAGGATTTTCCCTTTGTCATTGTATAATAATGCTCTGTATGAGTCAACTTTGTCTTGGAAAAATAGATAGGATGATCTATAATACCTTCTCTAGGATGAGCTAAAATCGTGCCAATGGTTGTGCCAAAGGCATGCACATGTACATGAAATGGTTGGTCCCATGTGGGAAAATGTAGAATAGGCATTGTAATAATTCTTTCCTTTAGTACCTCAAATGCACGTTTTTGCGTTTCTCCCGATAAAATGTCTGTTTTCCCTTTTAGTAACTCCTTTAATGGTGTAACAACCTTAGCATATCCTTTGATAAATTTTCTATAAAACCCAATGTGACCCAAAAATCTAGGCACGTCACTTTGGCTGGTAGGTTCTTTCAGACTAACAATAACTGCAACCTTAGCTGGATCTACTAATAAACCTTCCTTGTAGATGATATGCCCTAATAGAGTGCCAAAAGGTGTAGAAAACATGCATTTTTGATGTTCAAAGAGATGCTTAATTGACTACATCTTTCAAAAATTAAGCGTAAATTGTCACAATGATCCTTAACAAGATCATACATCGTCCAATCATCCAAGTAAACTTGTAAGAAAAGATGAATAAAATCCTAGAATGCTTGAACAACTATTCGCGAAAATACAATGTGGACGCATTTTTCAGACCAAAGGGCATCACAATATATGCAAAAATCCCCATTCAGTGGTGAAAGTTGTTTTTTCTTGATCCACCATGTAATCTAGACCTGATGATACCCAGAGAATCCATCTCAAAATAATATATCTCTCGACCTTGGAACACCTTCTAATATCTCCTCTGTGAAAGGTGTAGGAAAGGGATTAATCACACATACATCATTCGAGTTACTTGTAATCCACACAAATCCTAATCCAACCATATTTCTTTATACTGATAACCATGGGGCTAACCCACTCTAATTCTTCCAAGGGCTTGATGATTCCAGACTTCAACATTTTTCAATTTCTTCTTTGACCTTTACACGCAAGTTGGGGTTCATCCTGTAGGGTCTCTTCCTGACTAGGCGCACACCTTCCTTAAGATTTATCTTCATTTCTCCTAATGATTCATGCACTCATTTCAATTCATGGTATCCCCTAGGAAATAATTCCTAAAAATCACAGAGCAACTCCACTATTTTTTCTACTTTAGATTCATACCAATAATCTCCAATTATTGCCTCTTTAGGTTCAGCATCCGCACCAATATTCACTTTCTTGTTCCTCATAGGTTCATGATAGGCATGTGCATTGTTATCTACACTTGTCCAAGACCTTGTGCACACTGTTGAATGATCCATATCTAGTTCTTATACTTCTTCATCGTCTACTATATATACCATCTTCCCTTTTTCTTTCTCAAAGCAAGTGTGCTTAAGTAGTGTGGAATTTGTTTATGTTCCTTCAAAAAACGTGCTCTGAGTCATTTTCATCAAATAAATCCTAAATGAGTTCTTCTCGCCTTTATACTATCTCCCATAGTTAACCACTTTATAACCCTTAATGCCTCTTCTACTAGAGGTTTAGTAGATAAGTATTCAAAAGTTTGGACCATACCTACAATCAAATCCTGCCAATTTCTATTTTCTCTATGTAGCTTTGCATATGCATACCAAGCACATGCACAACCTTGTAAAGTGGAATATAGTTTGTGCACCCATAGAAAAGGTTGTAAAGCTTCCTTCCCCTCTATCCAAAGCCTCTCACACTGCTAAATGTGGTGCTAAATATGTTGATTACCATGATATGTGTAGATTTGAGTCGGTGCATTGCTCTTGGAAAACTGAGTTATAAGAGCAATCATGACTTCATTCCATTCTACAAGATTATCCCAATGAACCACTCACCAACGCATTGCTATCCCGCAAAGGGTATATGCTAGCATTCTTATTCTTTCCAACTGGTTTATCCATAGTTCCTCCATGGTGCGCAATAATATCGTAGGGTCTCCTTCCCCAGTGTACCGAGGTTTAGAGTTGTTACCTATTCTCCTGATGCAACGAGGTTTGTTTTTCCATACAAATGTGCTCCTTACTTCACACCCAACCATCTCATAAGTACCATGAGCCCAATTATCACAAGCAATACTTGTAGTATCGCTAATAGACTGTGCATCTTCCCACTAAAGGATTCCTTCTTTAGATGGCTTGAGCACTTCTGGGTCCCAAATGGCACGTACATAAATCCTATTCAGATCTTCCTCACTCAAAGGCTCAACATAGGGCATAGATTTTCCATATGTTAAAGGGATAATAACTCTTTCCTCCTTGTTCTCAAAACTGATATATCCCTTATTGAACCAAAGATCAACATTATTTGCGTAACACCAAGGGCGTCCAAGCAGAGCTGGGAAACTGTCTATGCTTTTGTAAGCACTAAAACCTCAAAATCCCCAGTGAACTTGTCCCCTTGTATAGTAATGGATGCATCTTTTAAAACTCTAATAGGAGTGGCCTTAGTTTGGTTAGCCATAAATAATACATTAGAAGATGGCTGCAATGTAGGTCTCCCCATCTGTACCCATGCATCTAAAGTAAGCACATTTACTTATGCACTGTGTCAATCAATATATTACTCAAGATCCATCCGTCGAAAACAACATTCAGAGTGATTTCCTTGTCATAGTCTAAGCTATGGGGGAATATTTGCATGCAGGATTTGACACCCATTCTCAATATTCACGCATGGAGTGTTTCCCTTTAGCCAAATCCCTAGTAATGGAATAATATTCTCCTAGCGCAACATTCTGCATACCTCCTTCAAGTCATCAATATCTGATTGGACTGTCTCTTCCTCCTTTAGTTCCATCTTCCGTGATTGCTCCTTTAAACATTGTATTTCCCCTTGAAGGTCTCTGAGTACCTCCATGGTCTCCTAATAAACCTCCTTCTAGTGCGTAGGATCTAGGTATCTTGCATGCAAAATGTCCTCCTTAATGATAGTAGGCTTATGTGGTAACGCCTCTCTAGCACGTGCAGCTTCAACACGGGTAGTGATATTTACAGAAATACCTCAGGTTCCGGTTCCAACTTTGGCATCCACTGATTTTCCACAACGCGTTGTATCCTAACCATCCCTATGCCTTTGTTCTCATGTTTATGTTGCTTGCTAAGATGCTCATATAGATCTAGGCATTCCTCATAGCTATGATTCTTCCCATAGAAATAACATGTAATATTTTGAGGACATTCGCACTGTAGTGGTCAGGTGATCTGCATGTAAAGCATGTTCCACGAGGGAATTCACCTCGTCCACCACCACGGCCTCAACCCCGAATCCACCATGGTATCCTCGACCTCTGCCATGTCCTCCATCATAGTGCCCCTCATTCCGATCATAATGCACTTGATTTTGATTATGATCCTGATGCTCACCTTTACCCTTAGAGTTATCTAATACTCATTTTTTCACACACCAATATCTATAGCATCATGGATCTAACCAATCAACTTGCAGTCTTTTGTATCGTGAGTCATGGACCAGAAAATCTTACAATAACATGATACATTCTTCCTTATCACACATTGTAATAATGGGAAATGGTTGGTGTCATGGTTCAAGTGACATATCTCACAATCTAGCAATAATGAACGTATTGTTCTGGGGACAACTATCTTTGGTGTGCCCTCCACTTCACAATCTATACACCAAATCCTAGTGTGTGTCTCATGTGTCAAATTCACCAATATTTTCTCTAACTTCTTTTCCTTAGTTGCAATCTATGCTTCCAAGAATGGGCTGACTCCGATGTAATACTCCAGGTCGCCTTAGTGCACAAATCTTCTTCAAGGGCTTCACGTGGATCAGTGTATGTCTTATGTGATAGATCCCTTCTAAAAGGTGTGATCAAACCTCCAACGAACCATTATGCATGTTGGATTGCATGAATATCATAATAAATCTTAGATAAAAGTGTTTTAAAATGGGCATCATACTCCCGGACACTTTTAGTAGTACCTTGTTTAATATCCTTGAGCGCGCTTATACTCTTCTACTCAAATTCAAGGATATAGAACTCTTTAAGGAATGCATCTTTGAATGCTACATAATCTACGTAAGTTTGATTAAGGTCAAACTTCCTGTACCAAATGTGTGTGTGTGTGTCCCTATAATGTAGTTGTAAATTGACTTGCCTTGTGCTCAGAAGCCGTGATCCCTTTTGCGTGCCACAGTATCTCACACATGTGTATGTGTTCAACAGCATCTTCTATGCCCCTATACTCTAGAAGATGAAGATACATCTCCATGTAAATATTTTGGGGTTGGTGTGGACCCTACCCACCTGATCCAGAACCCCCTATGTTGCCTCTGCCTCTAGAACCACTAGATCCACCAGAACTAGAGCCACCTACACCCCCTGATCCTCCACCCATAGCCAGAAGTGGACCAGAAGATGTACTTCCATGTGTCCCAATAGTAGTAGTTGTATTGAACACCTATAGTCTGCGTGGTGGTACTACTCCTAGAAGTGAGCCCCAAATTCTATGCACTTGAATTCTATGCAGATGATGCACCTAAAAGGTACCTCTAAACAACAATGAAGACATTTTCCCTACCATTAATGTACTTTCTATGTGACTTACTCTTGCTTCCCTACTGCATAAATTAGCTTGATGACTATTAGATGTACTAAGTACTGGAAAACCAAGCACAAGTGCTAGGTTATTAGGTAGATTCGATGTGTGCATGTGGCCCGGTCGTCTCTGTGGTGCGCTCCCATGTGAAGCCGAAGAGGGTTTCCTTTCATGCTTTCCCAAATGGGGAGTTCCCGATTCTATACCTCCATGCCTTCTACGTGAGCTCCATATCATTCACAATCCATCTCTCTCCTCAACACCATCCGCTTTGAAATTTCATGATGCTTCTCTCTCTCCCTCTCGCGCGGCTCATTGTACTTAAGTCACCTTTCTTCTCTCTACCTCTCTACCACTAGGTTTGCCATCTTTCACCAAACCTACTCTTGCCCCCACGCATGGTGGGGTTTAGTTAGCCATTGGTTTTTCCTCTAAATTTAGGGTTACCATCAAGATCTTAGTCACCAATGGAATTCCTTGCAAGTAAGTTCCCCAGGATACTGTAAAAACTTGAACTCAGCTACCTCTGGGAAAGAATAAGTGGAAATTGAGTATTCTAGGATATAGTTGTTCAAAACACCACGAACCAAGTATCCATAGCATGTGTCCAAATCATATCAGTGTCATATAAGGCTTGAAATTATCCTTGTGTCTAGAAAAGTGTGTGATACCTCTAATTTCACTTAGACGCATAAGCAACCAGCCACTCATATAGTTCTACCAAGAAAATAGCAAAGAAGCTCTCATACAGATAGTCATACAGGTTCTTTTCCACCCATGTGTGTGCATCAAACTCAGATCCAGTGTTGAATCTCCATGCGTACTCTTCTTCTAGATATTTTATCCACTCCTCAACACTTGCTAGGGTCAACCAATACGTCTTCATCACGAACCATCCTGAAAACAATGAAAAAGAGGTCCCGAAACGGAACCAATGATGCAGCCTAGAATTTACCACGAACAACCCAAGCACTCAAACATCACCCAGTTTGAGCTGAGTGCTCACCCAAAGTGTGCAAAGGTACCAAGACCCTCCTTAGAGTTGCTTTTACAGGATGCGAACATGATGAAGATGTAATGTATTCATATCCACAAACAACATAAATATCCCCAGAGCATATTCCAAATATAGATCTAAAAGAATAATGAATTAAGCAATATATATAACAAAGTTAACCATGTAAGAACTATTTTCAGTCATGTTAATACCATTATTCACCCAACACACTCCATTATATTAAAATACAATAAACGTAAAAGCTTCTTACAATAAGTAGTATCATAAGTTTATGCGCGCATCATATATGGCAGCATAACTCCACAATAGCTCATACACAGCACTCCCTCTATAATCTACACAAATTACTACATATTTATAAGGGTGGGGACTTTCCCTTCACTTCGCTTACGCACTTACAAAAATAGGTCGCATGCTAAAAATAGTCATGCACCTTTACAATAACATGCACACATGTAAATGTGCTAATAATAAATCTCTTACAGTTAACTGGCACTAGTAATTCTATTATTAATTCAAACTCATGCATGGCGCTTTAGTAGATGCTCTTCCCAAAATAGCATTTGTGTGTCGCGCAAGTCTCCATCCCATTATGTTCTCCATACGCTATCTCCAAAAATAGCCTATAACCATGAAAATGGCTAAGTCCCGATTCAATCTACCTTTCGTGTGTGCTTCCTTCCCTATCCTTCCACACCTTCAAATCTGCCTTGCTACGCGCATTAATATTTTGTGTGCCTTCTCCTTAGTGTCATACTTCATCTTCTCAACAATTTTTTTAGCCGTTTTATCCATAATCGTATAGGACTGATTCAACCCATCACCCCGATGCTTAACAAAGACATAGTTTTCGAGATAAAAACAAAAGGAAAGGAGAGATCAAGCAAGATATTTCTTGCGTGCTAACACTCATCAACCCAAATTACTCCAAGGATTTTATCCTTTATGCCTATGGTTCTGATGCAAATGTTGTTATTTTCCTAACACAAAAAAACAAGGGCTAGAACAACCAAAGTGGCTTTCTTGACCAGTGACAGTGAAGGATTATGAATTAAAATATAGTCACACGAGAAAATTAGGTCTTTTCCATTATGCATGCGCTCAAGAAATTCAAAAGTATGCTCACCAAAAATCATATCAAGGTGTTAGTCTCCCACTCTTATGTTAGAGACTTCATCATGGGACCAAAATAATGGAGTATGATGTGACTATCAAAGCCACAAAGCTAGTAAGAGCTAGTGTGCTCTGCAAGCAACTTTTTGAGGATGTGTAAAATGAATCTAAGACTTAATTATTTCTTGATGTATCTTTCCGCGCATAGAAATTGAGAAGAATACGAGATCCTGGTGCACACAATCTGGATGAAGGACATGATCACATTCATTTTCGAAGGCACATACCATCCTGGCTTAAACAAGGAAAAGAGAATACATCTGAGGTTACAATCTATCCCTTATGTTTTGATTGATTGAATTCTCTTCAAGAAGAATCTTGATGGCGTGTTGTTAAAGTGTATCAACGATGCCCAAACTGGAAAATTGTTGGCATAATTTCACAATGGATTCTCTAGTGGACACTTCTTTGTAAAGACTAGAGTAATGAAGATCATAACGGTAGGTATCATTTGGCCTACTCTATTTGTAGATGCACACAAGTGGGTCACAAAATACAAGGAATGTGCTTTCTTTACAGGAAAGAAGAGATTGGCAGTGCTTCCCCTCTGATCAATCTAAGCGGATCAGCCTTTTGCATAATGGGGTCTCAACTTCATAGGCATGATCAATTCACCTTCAAGCATTACACATAGATGAGTGATGACATCTACAGACTACTTTACCAGATGGACATAATCTTTCACGCTCAAGGAATCAACCGAGTCATTCATCCTTGAATTTCTTGAGGGTATAGTCACAAGGTTTGGCATTCCTCAAACCATTATCTCTGATAATGCAAAATCCTTCCTTAGCACTAAAATCACTGATTGGGCTCTAAATCTGGGCATCTATCTGAAGACTTCTTCCAACTATTACCCTCAAGGAAATGGTCTAGAAGATTCAAACTACAAGAACCTAATCAAGATCATGAAGTGCACAATGAACATTATCCAAAAGCAATGGCGTACAAAGGTCTCGCATGCGATATGGGCGAGATAAAATCACGCTTAAAAAGGCAATAGGAACTTTGTCTTATAAGCTTATCAATGGAAAGAGGCTACCCTTCCTTAGACACTAGAGTTGAACTCATTGAAACTTTCCCAGCAGCTAGAGCTTGAAGGCGTAGACCAGAGAGAAATCATAATGGTAGAGTTTGTCAATCTTGAAGAATCAAGGAACTCTACCATGATCAAGCTAGAATAGCATTAGCAAGCAACAAAGAAATAGTTTGAAAAAAGGCCATGCCTCAGGATTTCAAAGTTGGGGACTTGGTTTTGAAATGGGATGCTGACAGAGCTAAACTAGGGCGCCATTCAAAGTTTGATGCACTTTGAAGTGGCCCATACATCATCAGTTCATGCAAGGAGGCTAACTCTTTTGAGTTAACTCATCTTGATGGAGGCGCGCTACAAATCCCAGTAAATGGGATCTATCTCAAACCCTTCCATTAATTTTTTTGCATCATTTTTATATATTAGAGTAGTTTAATTCCTCTAAGTGTGTTGCACATACATTGTTTATTTTTACATAAGTTCTTTCTTCCCACGTGCTTCATGTGTGTGCTCTTCTTTTGCTTCCAGCGTGTTTATCTTCTTCCAGGAGGTTGCAGGATTTAGAATAGAGTCAAGAAATGATCCTTCAAGTGACTTCGAAACAATTTTTTAAAGCTAAAAATTTGAATTTCATGATCACATAGCAGACTCCATGCCCAATGGATGATATAGCCTGCTAATCTCCTTCATCTAGCAGGTGGATGGCCCCGAAAGTCACCAAAAAATTACCCAAATAACTCTCTTGTTTATTTAGACAACTTACATACATATTCTGGCCCAGATATCTTTATTGCAGTGGCGTGCACCTCAGTTGTCTCCTTGGCACATTCACTTGGTCATTGTTTCCTCGCATGCCCTTGCGCATTTCCCCTTCTCCTCTTTCCTTTTTCCTTTTCCTCTGTGTTCCACTCTTACATTGCATGCATCTTCTATGCATTCATTTTCTTCCTATCGCTTATTCATCTTGTGTGCGTGCCTTACACTTGCTTCAATCAACTAAGTCCCTAGCCCTCGCGCGCCCTTCAAAGACATTACCTTATAATAGTTGCACCTTGACCATACGTTCTTTTCTCACCAATTTGCCTCATTTTCTCCGCATGACGAGATGAGATTATGTGTGCATTCCTTCTACCTTCGTCTCACACCTCATTCTTTCACATGCATATCGTTGTGCCCTCCTCTACGCCATTCTTTTCCATGTCATTATTTGACATGTTTGAGTGTGCCACACGCAACTAGTCAAATCACACTAAAAGGGCACCGAATTCTTGCAGCAAACCATTGAGTGACATGAGGTAGAAATGAAAATAATATTTACACAGTTGGCCATCCTTTCAGCCAATCTGCATGCGCCACGTGTCTTGCATGTGTAGACGACTTTGAAAAACTTCTGACAGCCATATCTTTTGCTACGAGAATTTTGATCGGTGTGTTCCTAGTCTCAATTAATAGTTCTTTGACATAGGCTACAGTGTTGGACATTTAAATTCAAATTCTTGGTGGATCTGGTAGGTGAGAAATGGGAAAACATATTTCTAGGCATTAATGAGTAGATCTAATTTCTCCAACCACCCGATTTGATCTGATCCATCCTCTTTCCTTCTCCAACACGCCAAACAAACTTGGGAAGCGCATTTGATGGATTTATAGGAATTGAATGTTTCTTATTGGTGGTTGTGTTTCAAATTCAATTTTTCCTCCTTCTCTTCTTCTTCCATGGATTCATCTATAAATGTAAGAGTTGGGCTCATTGTTAATGTTGGACATTTTGGATCCTTATGCATTTTGCTAAGGACTTCATATTTTCTGTATTTTGAGTTGCAAACCTCTAGATCTAGCTCATGCATGTGGATATCGGCCTCTTTCACCATTGTAACAATTTTGTGCATTTCTAGAAGTAATGGAAGCATCATTTTGTGACTATTCTCTATCCTAAGCATGTTTTTATTCTTTCTTCTTGCCTTTATTTTACACTACATGCTTATTGTGTCATTCTACATCCCTTGCAGCTCCATTTTTAGTTTTGTTCCATGAAATTGATCTGGTAAATACGTTTTAGTTTTGCTACACATGCCTAGCCTTCTTTCACGCATTTCCCTTCATTTTCACTCAGAATAGATAGTGTTCATCCCTCTTTTTCTAGTGCTATTGCCTTTTAGTGTAGTTTCCTTTCATGTTATCCTTCTATCCCTGGTCCCTTGGCATTGTTAGCTTATTTTTACCTTTCAACATTAGGAGTAGCAATAGCAGTAGAAATAAATAGAGGAACCAGCCTTCTCCGAAGATCTATCTCAAGCGCGCAAGGTCCCACAACTTGGAGACAGGTTCCATTGTTGTCTCAAACGACTTGATCCTTCCAGATCCGAGACACGTGTGTAATTTTGACCACCAACACAACCTTAAGGGATATTTTCATATGGCCACTTTTAATCAAGTCCATATACCTCAAAACAAATCCATAGATTTTATGAAATCTATCATATCCCTTCTTGAGATCAAAAAAATCAAACACAAGCACACTTTCTTGTAGAACACCCCCTAGATCCTACCGATGACTTTCTTAAGACTACCATGCTATGTGAAATAGTTATTCCTGATAAACCTTGATACCATTATTTCTATACCTTCATTCACAACAAAAACTTCCCTTGAATATGAACTCCCATCATAAATGTGTATTAACAAAACATGCCTCTCGCTATACTATCCTATCCAACACCTTGTATTGAAGATTTCAATGGACC
This sequence comes from Taxus wallichiana var. yunnanensis, assembly GCA_018340775.1. Lineage (NCBI taxonomy): Eukaryota > Viridiplantae > Streptophyta > Pinopsida > Cupressales > Taxaceae > Taxus > Taxus wallichiana. Next base: position 447,586,460 of record CM031234.1, on the reverse strand, counting down.
TTTACTCATATGCCTCACTCAAGTGGATGCATCACACACCTTAGTTGAAGTACATAAGAATTTATGGTGCACACAAAAATACAATGTCCTTAGCCAAGAAAATAGTATGTGTCGATTACTTATTGGCCCACCATGGAAAATGATGCATGCCACATTGTCAAATAGTATCTAGATTTTCATAAACATGGAAATCTCATTCATGCAACTTCCCAAGATTTACAACCAATCACAACACCTTGGACTTTCTCTCAATGGGGGCTTGATCTTATTGGGAAAATCAAACCTACATCATCTGATGGACATAAATTCATCATCACATCCACTAAGTACTTCAATAAATGGGTAGAGGTTATGTCTCTCACTTACTTCACCAACATTAAAATATAAAAATTCATATTTAATAACCTCATATTCCACTTGGTAATCCCATCATTCATTGTCACCGATAAAGGAAAGTCCTTAAAAAATCAAATTTTCAAACACCTTGCTAAATGTTTCCATATCTGCCTTAAGTAGTCCACTCCATATTATCCTCAAGGTAATGGCTAATCCGAAGCAACAAAAAAATGTTAAAGAGTGTCATGCAAAATTTTGTCAATGCATATGGATGAAATATGAATGCCAAAATCTACCTCTCCTTTTGGGCTTATTACACATCATATTGCACTCCTACATCATCCAATTCATTATCTCTCATTTATGGTTGTGAATTTTTTCTTCCAGTATAGATATAACTCCCATCCTTGTGAATATTCCTTCATAACTTAATTAATGAAGATGAATATAGAAAATCATGACTTAATGAACTAGAGATTCTTGACAAAAAGGATTAGTGCTCTAAATCATCTCTAAACCTATAAAAATTGGTTATGTCTTAGCTATAATAAAAAAGATAAAACCTAAAGAGTTCAAGATCGGTGATTTGGTTCTCAAAGAAAATCATAAAAACACAACCAAGGAAAGAGAAAAGCAAGGTAAATTTGAGCCCAACTGGTTAGGGCCATATGTAATCACTGCTAAGTTTGGGTCTGGAGCATATAAGTTGGCTACAAAGAATGGATAAACACTTGATGAACCCATGAACATTATCCACCTAAAGAGGTTATATTCCTAGGAACCACCTATATGTGGATACTCTTTAAACTAGGAGAGGTTTCTTGTATATTATTTTTGTTTGGCTCATCCAAAAAAAAAAAGTCTTAAAATTTTTGCTCCATTGACAAATATTTCCATCATACATGTTGGCGAAATAATTTGACTTGTTGCAAATTATTGATTTTTCACCAACAATGTCGGGGATAAGATCGTACTTCTTGTGTATGGGGATGCTCCCATTATTGAATGTAAACTACCTAAATTAAATAAAAGCTATGGGGTGGCCAATAATATGGGGATCACACAAGAACACTCCACTAAACCTTCAGCAAAGTGCTTGTACAAGGTACAAGGGATGAATTTACAATGATAAGGGGTAAAGGGGAATTGGGAAAAATAGGAGAGAGAGGGTTAATGTTGTGAGTAGGCACTAGCGGAGTTCACATATAATAACCAAAGTGAGTCTACATCCAATTATAAGAATGTAAAAATGTAAACTATGATAAGACATAACAAATCATAGACACATACTTCCATTGATTCATTTATCAAAGGCACATAAACCTTTCTTGGTTTTACAAGATTATCATATATGAAAAGTTGGAAAGAGAGAGTAGAGGAACATAAGACAAGAAATAAAATAATTGTAGCTCTAATTGTTTTATGTAGAAGTGGTAATCTCAACAACATACATTCAATCAACAATTGTCAACCCCTTGGAATGGAGAATTCATTCCAATTTATAGCATTACAAATTGTCCTTTCATCTACCCCCACATGACTTTTCACCTATCCTCATCACTTATGACCTTTCATATTCCTAAGAAGTGAGTCTTTTCTTATTATTGGAAAAAAGACTCTTACAATGTTTAGCTAAGGGTCACTTAAGTGAATAAGATGAAATAGAAAAAAGTACATTCATAATGAGAAATTATAATATGAAGAGAGGAGGAAGAGAGAGGGGGGGGAAGGGTTGACTGATTTGATGAAGATAAGCCTTGTATGATAGAGAAATTTTTTATTCATGATCGTAAAGGGAATTTTTTTGGAAAGGGCTCTTGTCCTTTGAATTATTTACTGAAATGAGCCATCACATGTGCCACCTTATCTTCTTCTGGAATGTAAATGCAACTTAACACTTTGATCCATGTATTTGAAACATCATTGATATCCTTGTACGGATTATATCATTCTTTGTGCTCTCTTAAAATGTTAGAAATAGATCGAATGATGTTGGCAATGGAATCTAACATATCTTCAATGAAGGAAAGAGGATCATCTGCCTCTTTCTTGAACAACTCTTGAAAGGAGATACTTGAGTTCTTCTAATGATGAATTCTCGGTGAGTAGAGGAACTCAAGTATATGAACATAGTTACATACCTCATTAAAAATATCAAAATAGTGTTATCCTCTAGAGTCAATTTCAAAGATTTAATCTACTATCATACCATATATAGCATCTATGATGCGGACCCAAACTGGGGACAAATTGTCAGCAGCTGATGCGAACACATTTTTTCTCATGAGGGTGTGAGAGTCGAGGGAGCTCATCTCAAACACAAGTGGGAGAACCTCATCCAAGTGGATCTTCTCTTTTTCAATCTCCTCCCTTTCTTTCTTCACTTCTAACAAAGTGGTGAGAATATACCTGAGTAGAGAGAGAACCTATGGGAATAATGTATTTCCTTTCTCGATGATCTTCTCGATCCATATCTCATTAGCCTTCCTTGCATCATATAGCTTTGTGATTTCTTGATCACCTCAGGGTCAAAGCTACTGATTGGAGAAATGTATTCCACAAGAAGAGGAGGTATTGAATTGGGCTCCAAGAAAGGTTGAATGTAAGCACTAAGAGTTTTCACATGTTCCTCCAATTGCTCAATTGTTCATTTGTATTCTTCATTTCAAGAAAGAGGTGGGTAGAGGATTCCCAAAAAAAATGAGAGTCACCCTCATGTGAAGCTTGAATCAATGAGATGTGGGCAAACTCATAGTCCGATGGGTTCATCTCTACGATAGGATTTACATTCTTCGGTGAGAAACTTCTACATATTGGTTTCCTGAGGCACCACTAAAGAAGCGAGAAGTTGTTTGGGCTTTCTTCCTCCACTTGGATTTCAATATTTTTGTGATAACTCCAAGGTCGGGCATTATAGCTTGTTGTGTTGTTCTTGGTTCAATTTTGAGAAATTATTGAATCCATGGGAATGGCTCTTTAGGAATAGACATGATGTTTGTCACAAGAGCACTTTCAGGAGCTTGATGTAGGATCACATCTTGTTTGTTATGGGAAAGTTCCTCCACTTGCAAAGACAAGATTGTATTCTCTTGAAGAGAAGGATGTTGAGATGAATCACTCTTTATTGAATCAAGAGGATCTATGGGATAAACGATGAACCTTACCTTCTTATGAATCTCCCTATAATACGAAAAAATTGTGTCCTCTTTTCATTGTATTCCCATTTAAAAGCTCATGTTCAATGGATTTTAGTTGCACTTACAACGTTTCAAACCTTGAGGATGGATTCAGCATCTTGGGAGCTTAAACGAGCCCCGAACTCACAAGACATTACAGAAGTGGTGAGGTGGGTCAGCTAGATCATGAACTCGGCACCAAGTGGGAGGCTCAGCCCGCATAGCGAGCATGACATAAAATGGCAGCGGTGCATGCAATGCAAGGTGCCCGCAGAAAGTGGTATTGAGCTCTAATCCATGTGTGAAGAAGGCTCAACCGAGTCAGGTACAAAGCTAGCTGAACTCACAGAAGCCCAGGGAAATTGGCAGAGGCCATCGGTGCAGGAGCCAACCCAGCTCGAGGGGAAGCAAAGAAGTAAGATGGCGAGCTACCCTCGCAGGTGAAGAATTTCAGGATCCCGAAAAAGGGCAAAGCTCGGAATGACAAGCCGGGAGGAAACGCAAATGATCGGGCCATGAAGTTAGCATATTATCATCGGAAACGAACGAAACAGCTCGATGCATGGAGAATAGTTCAACACAGTATGAATTCACGAGGAGTCGGATATTTCATCGAGCCCGGAGCTCACTGCGGGAAAGAATGCATGCCGAGCTGCTCTTCCGAATTTCAGAGGATTAAATTTCGGAGTGTTGGCATGACGAAGTGTTGAGGAGGGAAAAAAATGTCTGAAATACCCAAAGCCCGAAGTCTGAATTTCAGAATTTTGGGCTTTCGGGATGCGAAAGTCTCCGGGGTGATTTGATGATGAACAGTGCCAGGATGCGAGCAAACAATGTCTAAAATGCGAAGTCTAAAGAACTCGGGGAAACCCGAGTTGATGGTGAGCAGGTGGCAGATCGATGTCGCAGAGCTTGCCCACATGCCAAGCAATGCGGAGGGCCAAACCGTCTGATGCAGGGCCAGAAAGCCACATGAAAGCCATTTGAAAGGTGTGAAATTTTATATGTGAATCAATATTTTGCAATAGATACATTGTTGATTGGTGGATGAGTTGTAGTATCATATCCCCCATACACAAAATAAGTGTTTTTGGGAGGAATTCCAAAAGACACCAAATACCCTTTGACACGTTGTGTGGAAGATGGTCTACCCATTTATTTAACAGTTGGCATATTAGGTAGGGATATAGTGGCATAAGGGAGTTTGTATTCCCAATGCCAATAGATTGTTCATATTTTTTTATAGGAGCCTTACCACAATATTGAGGTATATCATTAGATACATGTCTGCTACTAGAAGGAATAGAACTCGAAACCATGGATGTTGAAGATGAATAGGATGGTGGAGGGGGTATGATTACTTTCGATAGTGATGTTGATGGTTGATCATGGTATGATGATGAAGAAGCAAATGTATCATGTGATTGTGGTGAATTAGAATGTTGTGTTGAGCATGATGGGTTAGCTGTAGTAGGTATATGAGTTGTGATCAGTGTAATAGGGACCACTCTTCCGAATTATAATTTGATATTATTACAATACTTAAATGGTTCGGCGTCGGTGGTGACATAATGTGTAACTTCGTCTTGCTTTTATTTGAGACATTGATGAAGAGTGGATGGAATACATTTCATCTCATGAATCCAAGGATGTCCCAATAATATTTTGTATTGTAGTTCACCTTCTATAAGATATAAAAGGGTGTCACAAGGGGAATCATTGAACACGTGCAATTGTAAAGTCAATGCCAAAAGGTGAGATAGTGGTATGTTGAGATGACGCAAGGTTACAAATGATATGATATTAATGTTTGATCCATTGTCAATCAATACGCATTTGAATGTTTTTTTATTTATTTCAGCGATGGTGAATAATGTTGGATCATAATGCTCAATCTCCCCGGTGTTACAAGAGGTGATTCAGACTTAATCTCATAGTCATAAAATGTGATTGATGATGAAGTCGATGGTACGAATATTTCCCATGAATTATGAAAATTCATTGAGATTTTGAGTGAACAATTCGATTGAACTTAAAGCATCAGTAAGTGCCTCATGATGATTGGAATATTGAACAATGAGATCATATAATGATATCTTAGCCGGTGTACTCTTTAATTGATTGATCAAATTATTTTTTAGAGTGATGATCGGTTGTGAAGGCGGTGTCACATTTGGTGATGGTGAAATTATAGATGGTGATTCATATGTAGACTTAGGCTTCATATTGGTAGCTTGATTTCTTTTCACAATGTGAATCGTGCCAACAAAATATTGGTGAGATGATGATGATGCATCATGACTAACTTGATTTATCGAATTCGTGTGTGATGAGAGTGGCTTCTTGAAGACGCGTCTAAATTTTAATTTTACACATCTATGGCATTATTGACCTCAATGGTGCATTTATCAATTAAGTATTGAATAACGTTACATAATTTGAAACACTTGTTAGTTACATGACCCAAAATTCTATGGTAGGCACATTTTCCAAGAGACTATTGACGCCTTGAAAGTGGTTTTGGTGTATTGGGATCTTCTTGTCATATTGGTTAAAGTGGGATGAGTTGAGCATAAAATAATTTTTGTAAGATACTAGAGATTGATTAAGTCATGGTATTGTATTTTGGATACATTTTAAATGGATCCCATGATGTACTTTACGCAACTCATAATTGTGGGTTATTAGGGGTTGCAGAGGTATTCTTGGTGGTATGTGATGTGAAGCCTTAGTTAGTCATAGATTAGAGGATGAATTGATTTACTCGAGGAGTATTTTTGGTGAAATCAAAGAAAGCATTCTTCTTATGCATCTTGATATCACCAATACTAATGTGGATGTCCTCGATGTGTTTGGTCATCGGTATGGATTCCTTAAACGATCGAAACTGTTAGATTTAAAGAGTGTGGGATATATGTTTGCACAACTCTTGGGGAAAAAATGAGTAATTTAATGTTGAGGAATGGGAATGTAATCTTGTAGACAACTTCCCTCTAACATGATACATAATCAATAATGAACACATCATCAAATTGTTTAAAATTGTAGAGATCACATAATGTGGTACATTTGGAAACATTGGATAAAAATTGATCAAGGAATAAGTTGGAAAGTTTCTTGAATGAGATGATATTATGTTGGGTAAGGTCACCATACAAATCTAAAGTTTTTCCACCTGATGATAATGGAAATGTTCGCAACATAGGTGTGTCATCGTGACTAATGAGATAACAAGCGTACTTGAACATGCGTGAGTGATTTTGAGGGTCTTCTTTACCCTTGAATTTATTGACTTTAGGCATATCAAAATGAGGCGGATATGATTTCATATGAACTAATGAGAGAGTTGAATATTATGTCAAAAATAAATCTAAAGCAAAAGTCCGAATTCAAAAAGAAAAGACAACAAAAAGAAATATCAAACACTCTCTTAGCGGTCTTTCCATTATCTCTATGGGGTTATGGACACCTAGCTAGAAGTAGAGAAATGTTTCACCTAGAATCAAATGTATCTCCATTGGGACTATAGATATCTATCTAGTAGTGGAGCAATGCACAACTAACAATTTCCTTCCATTCCATCTATAAAAATCACTTGTTTCACTCATACATAAACATTGGCTTGTGTGTTTACTTATTGTCTTACGGTCTTCACTTCGAATAGAAATTAAATTTTAGACACGCACATAAAGGATATCAATGGGACATAGGGATAGTATGTCACCTTGTGATGTTTAGACCTTGTTCAAGATCATATTTTTATCTCATTCGTTGTCTCATGACTTGCACCTTTCGGCTCATCACTTGTTTTCACAAACATTCTTATCGTAAACCATTTTCATACACCTACACAACTCTTGCACTCCATCACTAGAATGACCATTTGTGTAAATCCCTTCTACATTTACATATTTTTCACATTTCATGTCATTTGAATTACCAAATATACCATACTCACCATCCCTCTTCACCACACCGCAAGAAAAAATTTCACGTGTTCATTCCCCGATCCCATCCATCATAGACCAACTCATCTAACTCACCTCGCCCATATAACATGAAGAGTTGTTATGCAAATTAGAACATTCTCACCTTATATATCACTTTCCTCGCTCACCTCATCCGAGCTTCCCGATAATTATGTTCTATCTCATTTATTCTCTATGGTGTGGAGTAAGGTTAGAGGAAAAGTAAAATGAAGTACAAAACTAACTAAGGTGATACATTAGAGGAAAAGTAAAACAAGTAAAATAGATCTTAAAAATACACATAGAGATGGATCCTGGGAAACTACTTAAAATAGTCAAGAGCGTTTAGCATGATCTACTATTTTTAGAAGTATCTTGGATTATCAGAGGCCGAGAAGGTGTAAAACATAACAATATGTAGATGATAGATGCATATAGAAAACCCAAGGGCATATAACATGATAGATCTTCAAAATTATCTAAAACTACCAAAATGAAAGATGAAAGACACAAAATATTGAAAGCTAAAATGCATAGAACAAGAACTCTTTATTCATAGAGAAAATAATACATAAGGCTGATATGGCACAAATTACAACTTCCTTCTACAACAGAGTCTTGTTAAGGCTAGCCAATACAATAACTAAGCCTAGAATCCCTTTTCACAGCTCTAGTATGTTTTCTTTTCTAACTTCTTCTCCTCCTTTTTTTTTTCTTTTGGATCAGAACATTCCTTTATAGATCCTTTGGCTCTCACTTCAATGTCTGAATCAGACCTTCCACCGACAACATTCAATTTTCTTACAAGATCTTTCATTTTTGGGTCAATATCTCAACTACATGTTGGTGATATTTCGATTGCCTTTAATTCATCCAACTTGTGCTCCTTCGTCGGTGATGATTCTTCTCTACCACATGGAGGTCATGTGCACTTGTTTGAGGGCCTTCCCTGGGGATTTGTCTTCAAAATCTATGCCTAAGTGACACATGGAGAGCACACTTGTTTGAGGGTCATTCTTCTTTCTCTTTATTTGAAATTGTGCTCAGGTGACACATGGAGACCTTGTGCATTTCTACTATATTCTTGACTTTTCAACCCACCGGGAAACTTTATCGGGCTGGGACACGTGGGTGATGCGGTGCAAAGTTTGAGAACACTCCTTCTCTGCTTCATGCCCCAAGTGTGCCAAAGGGACACATGGACATCTTCCACATTCAACTTCATACTTAGTCAATTTAGGCTCAAGAAAACAAAAAGAACTAGGGTCGGGGAGACAAAAGATGGTGGTCGATAAAAGAGTCTTATACAAAAATAACTCTATAGTTATGATGACTCACCAAGGGACTCATGTGCCATAGTCATGGAAGGATCCAAAAATCTTCTCAGCCTCAAAATTCAAAATGTGGCTTACAAAATGCCACTCAAAGTTGTTGCAAAGTAGTCCGATATCTTGAGCCATTCCACCTCTGTAGGGTAGGTTCTTCTCTGCAAGGCCTGGAAAGCTCGATCCAACTCGATTATCTCCTTGTGGGAAAATTTTTGGAGACTCTACACTATTATGTGCAAGCGGAAACTCCAACTACACTATTGGGTTCAAGATGGCTTCCACCTCGGTGACACTTGGAGCTCTCTTTTAAATACTAAAAGATAGTCTTGTCTTGTCATTTGGTGATCAAGAGTTGTTGAATTTGGTCCTTTGATAGGACTATAGAGTCATCGGGGAAGGGGGAGGGGAAGCCTAACTGACTAATTCATTGATGCTCTACTTCCACTCTTTTATCCCCTATTGGAGTTGAGGTCAAGAGATTCTAGCATTTGATGGAGGCTTTGTTGCAGCTCAGGATCTCATTGATTTTTGCACAGCGATCATCCACCTGTCAGTGATTCCTACCCCTTGTAGGGTGGAGTTGAAGCATCATAAAGTTTTTAATCAACAATAATGATTCAGGGACCTTGGTGGATATACATTCTGCTGATGGTGGAGGTTGTGGTCTCCACATTTGAGCATAACCCTTGTGCATCAGATATAAATCCAAGTGCGGGGGCTAGATTCATTGTCATGGTGGAAATTTGGTCACAACAAGAGGCATATAGCTCTTGCACTAATGTTATAATTCCCCCTTTCTGGGGTTGTTGTCCCAATTTATGGGTCAAGTCCTTGACCATGTCCTCAGATGATTTCAACCTTTTCTAGAGGCTTCCCTTTTCTACCTCGATGGTGCAAACTTTTCCTAGATCATAGCCACCTCCACCTTTCTTGAATCAACCTCCTTTTGAGGGCTCCTTTCTCTGTGAGAGTGAATTGGCCAAGGCCTCGGACATGGCAAGTTTAGCTTCTAGAGTTTTAGCTTCCACTGAGAAGCCACAAGGACTTCTTGTGATGGAGCTTCCTTCAATTCCTTGTGGAGTTGTTTGATCTCCTTTCCTTTTCCTTTAATCTCATCTTGTTGGTTGGCCATGGTTGCTTCTACCCTACGGACGGAGGCTAGATTGTGCCTTTCTTAGCTAGTTGTTGAGCTTAAGGTAGTTTTCATGACTACGGCCACATATTTCATTCATTAACTCACCTTATCTTGAGGCTAAAACTCTAAGAGGTCAATTGTGATAAACTTGATAGAATAGTCATCGGGTTGCATCTATTTCCATGGGTTTGGATACTTGGGGGACTAGTCACGTGATGGTCAAGGAGCTCTGTTGATGGTCATATAATGACCACATCTACTTTGTTTCTCCTGCTGACATTTCCTTCTTCTTTTTTTTTCCCTTCTACTATCTCGGGCTGCCTTGGTGGTTTCATCTTGACTCAAAAACTCTAAGGGAGAAGGGACAACCCCACCCATGAATGGGAACCCTAGTGGTAGACCATATGGAATTGTAACTTGTGGTTGAGGCATTGAAGTTACTAGAGCCAAGAAGGGCCTGTCACCACATGGGGGAGAAAAATTTGGGATGGTGGAGGGAGGTTGAGGAAAAAGAGGGGCTCTGGGTGGAGGGAGAGTTTGAGATGGGGTTACTGATAAGGGGATACCCCTTATAGGGAAAATGGTGGTGGAGGAGGGGATTGAAAGGGAGCCCTGGGAGGAGGTAGAGGGGAGGAGATGCGGGGGTCATGACCGACTTTAAATTTTTTATGGGGGGCTCAACATTGATTCCTCCATAGGTTCCCACATTGGGAACTGATGCGAGTTGTGGCATGGGTGCCTAAACTAAAGGACCTTGTTGAGAAATGGAGGGTGGGGGGTACTGGAAATTACTACTGGGATGGCCCTAAGGACTCTGTGGTCATCTCATGGGCCACTTGAGGTGATTGTTCACTATGTCCTCACTCTCCATGTCGAGATCCATGGTCCACATCCCAAAAATCCTCCCATTTCTCATCACTAGATACGGCCTCAAAATTGAGGGTGGTTTTCCCGATCTCCTTCCTATACTTCCAATAGGCTTCAATTTTTTTATGCACTCTAGTCTTTCTTACACAGGGCCACTCTGAGTCCTTTTTCATGGTGAGGGTGGGATCATACATGTGTTTAACTAGGTGGAATGAACTCCCAATCTAGAATTGGAATGTCATGATGAGCTCATGAATATGTCGGTGACTCTACCCAGGGGACCGCCTTTCTTCAAAAAAAAATTCCTAGACTCATGCTTGCAGGAGTCTAGAACCTTGTTTCAACTAGAGTCGTGGCCATCATCCCATCCGGGTCATACCTCCATGAGTCTTGAATTAGGGTGAAAGCCATAGGAAGCCAACTTTGTGTGAGGCTATGCTCCACCTTTCTCTTAATCACAATAATTCCTCCCTTTCTCAAGGGAGATCAAAAAGTGCCTTCTTTTTTTTGACCAAAGCCAAATTCAATATCCAGGAGTACCAACTTCTGGCTATCTCAAGACCCACCACCCATGTCATGAGGACCCTCGGAGCATAAAGGATTCATCTCAAAACCATGCAGCCAAATCATCGAATGCCCTACCCCAAAAAAATAATCACAAGGGTGTAGGGGGTCTATAAGGATGGATTGGACAGAGCTATTCATTCTGTTGTTGACCCCTTCCAGGTCAAATTCAAGTAGGAGGGGCTCCACAAAAGAATTAAAAAATTCATATATGTCTGATGAGAGATAAGTACATGAGTCCAAGTGGACACTGGAATGATATTTTGGGGATCAACCTCCACATCCCATAGAGTTAGAGTCATGAACTAGTAAGAGGTATTGGGCATTCTAATACAGAATAAGGTGGAACAAATATGAAGAATACCTAAAGGTGGAGTTTACCAGGAACCTGGCAAGTTTTTCTCACAAATAGATTCCACAATGACTTTGGTGAAGTCAAAGTGGTACGCCTACTCTTTCTTTATGGACCTCATTCTAAAAAGGCCACCATCTACCAATCCTAGATGTTCCTATCTGAATCTTGGCCAAAAATGAATGTCGCATGGAGCAGGCATCTTGAATCTTCCATAAGTGACTTCAGGGGAATGGGGAATCCTATGTTCCCAACCACCTAAATCTATCTACCTTAACTCCCTATTAAGAAATGAATATTTATTCTAGCACTGAGCCCAATGCTTTTGGAGCTTGGCCATATCATAGAAACTAGTCATTGGGTCATAGATTAGAGCCAACATGTCCCTGATAGCTTGAGGTGTAATTACCACCTTTATGTTCCTACCTTGGATGGTGTTGGTGTTGGAGTCAAAACAACCCACACACATCTATATGAGCTCTGGTATGGGTGCATGAGAGGCACCATATATTGGGTGAGTTTCATGCTCTAGATTCTTGAGCCAAAAGCTTCAGAATTTCCTAGGTTAAGAAACTGGCATAGGTTACCTCTCTCAGAGCTTTGGGCTTCTTGTTGAGAACAGGGTCAAAGACATCATCGAAAAGTCAAAAACCATGAAGGGTCACTGGACCGAGACCCCCATCAAGGAATCTCAACTTTGGTTGAGAGGGCATGGGGGTGTGGGTTTTCCTACGTAAGACTTTTCTTGTGGTGTAGAGCTAGGAGTCACCATGGCAGTTTTTAGACTAGGAGAAGGCTCTGATTCTTTTACTTCGACACTTGGAGACTTGATTGGAAGACTCTAGCATTTGAAATGAACTGTTGGATGCTCTCCCTATATCTTAAATAGCCACCTTAACTTGTAGAGTAATGGCTCACATGTATATAGAGTCAGTCACATCACATAATGACCCTTTTTTAATTAATGACCCTAAGCACCAAACTTTATGCTTTTCAGAGATTCTATATCAATTCTCAATATTTTTCCCTCAAATATCCTAGGAGGACATTGGATCATTAATTTTGGGAAAATTAGGAAGGTGCACTCCCTCCAAAACTTCAAAAGAGGCAAGGGGATCCACAAGAGGGACACATGTCCGAGACACTTATTGAAAGGGACAAAAACAAATGGAGAAAAAGAACGAGGAAAAGAAAAACTATACATATGATACAATATTAAAATGAAGAGACTCAAAGGAAAGGTTTTAAATGAATCCCATTTACTAGAATCACCAAGGGGTCACCTTCCATGGTTTCAAGTTTGAAAGCATTGTGTTTCTTGCATGCACTGCTGATTTTGAAGGGTCTCATCCATAAGGGGTCAAACTTTCCATGATTTCTAGGCTTGGTGGCCCTTGCATCCCATTTCAAAACCATAGTACCAACTTGGAATTCTGGTTCGACATCTTTTGATCAACCAAGTTTTCACCACCTGTTGGTGGTTGATCATGGCTTCATGAGTGGCCTCCCACTTCTCTTGAGCTCTACTAGCTCAGTGAGTCTCACTTGCATCACCCCATTTTCCTCTATCTCAATTTGTTTTAATAGTTGTAACACATGGGGATTTCTAGGGAAATTGGCATCACAACACTTTTCCCATAGACTATCTCATATGGTGAGGCTTTCAGGATCTGTTTAGGTGTGATCTAATCAGCCCATAAGGTTGTTTTGATATGTTCATGTCCATAGCCTCTTATGCTCATTTCCCATTCTTTTTATGAGCTTGATCAGGTTTTTGTTAGTGGACTCTGCCAGACCATTTCCTTGTGGGTAATAATTGGAGGATGTTTTCAGATAGATCCCATGCTTTACAGCAAAGTCAGATACTTTGGCCCCCAAAAAGGCCTTAGCATTATCTGATATAATAGTGTGGGGGGTCCAAAGTGGGTAGTGATATCCTGTAGGAGTCCCAGATCACGTTCTCGGTGGCCTCTTTCAATGGAACTACCTCCCCATCGGGGTGAAGTAATCGGTTGTGGTGAGGATCCATTTGTGCCCGGTGCTTGAAGTTGGGTTGACCATTCGATGAAGTCTAGACCCCATTGTGTAAATGGTTCCTCAATTAGGATGGGGTTAAGAGGTAATGTTGCATTCCTCTAAAAACCCATATAAACTTGACAAACCTTGCATCTGTTTGTCTCTTCTTGACTATCAACAAACAAGCTTGGCTTGCCAAAAGTATCTTACTTGCAAGATTTTTATGGTTGTGGTTTGGGTAGAAAAATGGCCTCCCGAGCTCCCATGGTGCAACTCACGTAAGACTCTTTCAACTTCTTCATTCTCTAGGAACCTTAGCAGGATTCCATTAAAGTTCCTTTTAAAAGGAAATCATCAATCATGGTGAAATTGGATCCTTATTGCCTATAGTACCTCCTCTTTTTTAAGGGGAGATGGCTTGGGTATTTCCTTTGCATGAAGTGGATCCTATCCGAGACCCAACTACCCGAGTCACTTTCTTGGATATAGAGTATCTCTTCGGGCTCATCATTAATCAAGGGCATGGGGTCTTGTGTTAAATATTGACATAGGCCCCTTCCCCATACTAGCTTTGTAGGTTTTACCTCAATGTCATATTTGAGGATCTTAGTGATCTAGTTAGCTCTTTTATCTGTTATCTCACCCTCTATTATATATTCTTTGACACTAGAGTGTGCCACCATAACCTAGATTTTACTATGAGTGACAAGGTGCCTAAATTTCTTCAACCCTAACTATAGCATAAGCTTGTCTTTCTACAAATTTATACCTTGTTTCATAGTCATGGAGAGTTTTTGAAAAGAAGGTGATCGATGTTCTTCTCCTTGAGACTCTCCCTTTATGTGTTAGCACAGATGCCACATGCTATGTTTACCACCATATACATACATGATGAAATCCTTTGAGAAGTCAGGGTTACGTAGTATCAGGTGGATGATGATAGCCCCTTTAATTACCTCAAAGGCCTGATGACCTTCAGTGGTCCATTTGAAGTTAAGGTCCTTCTTGAGCATTAGCGTGATCGGGTGGATTGTCCCGAAAATTCTGAAATGAACTTGCTGAAAAAATTGATCTTTCCTAAGAAATATTGGACCACTTTCTTATTGACTAGTAAGGGCAGTAGTCCTAGGATGGCTTCAACTCTTTCTAGATCAATAGAGATTCCTTCCTTTGAAACAATGTGTCCCAGGAGTTTTCCTTGGGGTACTCCAAAAACACATTTCCTTGGGTTCAGAGAGATCCCAAATTCTTGGCATTTCTCGAATACAACTTCCAAGGCATCAAAATGACCCTCCATTGTCTTGGTAAACACCGTGAGATCATCTAGGTATATAAGGATTACCTTATTGATCAATGCTCCAAACACGTGAGTCCATGGCTCTTTGAAAGGTAGCTCTAGCATTTGTGAGTCCAAATGGCATTTTGCGTATGTGAAGGTTCCCCATTTTTTTGTGAAAGTGGTCTTATGTTGGTCCCTTTCCATGAGCCATATCTAGTTATAGCCTAAAAACCATCCAACAGAGAGAAACCTTTTGAGCCTAACTATTTGTAATATCTTCTCCATCTCCATGGAGGGTAAAGGGTAGTGATCCTTTAGGGACACTCTATTTAGGTCTCTGAAATCTACACAGAGCCAAATTTCATTTTTTTTCTTCCTTACTCGGGACTAGGTTAGAGACCCATGTTGTGTGCTTGATAGGAAGATTATTTTGGCCTCTAGGAGTTTTCTCAGTTCCTCAGCCATGAGGGATTCTATTTTTGGGTTCACGGGCCATTGCTTTTCACACAGGGCTTAGTTCCTTCTTCGAGGTCAATGGTGTGTTGGATGATATCCTTGTTGTAACCATGTAGGTCATCATACGTCCAAGCCATCACTTTATCATACTTATGGCATAGAGCCACAAGTCTTTCCCTTTCTCTTTGAGTGACTAATCTCCCAACCTTTAGCTTTCTCTCTTTAGTCACTTCTAGCTCGACATAATCCTCCTTTACCACTGCAAACTTCCTTCGATCTGAACTAGCATCATTAGAATCAAAAAGGATTTCTAGTGTTATTAACCCTTTCGGAAGTTTGTTCATCTTCAATTGAATAATCTGATCTCCATAAGCTTCTTCGATCTTGGGTTGGAGTTGGTTTGCAAACTAGTCGATTCTTTGGAGGAAGTGTATAATTTGTTGGTCACTATTAAAAACTACCAATGATCGATGTTATCAGGTATAGAAGGGTGGATGATCAATTTTATGGTACTTTCATTCACTATCAAATCTTGTATTGGGTTGAATTGTGACCCGATTAAGGCCATCCTATCAACCTCTATATTTTGGTCTCTGGGGAATAACCTTGATATTAAAGGCTTTGAAATCTTTGATGAGATCCCACACCCTATGTCGATAGGACCTCATTCTTGGATTTTTGTGGCGGTAAGTGTTCCTTACCTGTGTCACTACCAACTCTGAGTCACCAAAGACTCTCAACTATTTGATGCCTTCCTTTCATGTCATGGCCAAGCCATGTACTAAGGCCTCATACTCTACTTCATTACTGGTACAGGAGAACTAGAAGTGGAATGCCTAGAGTATCTTCTTTCTACTTGGGGATAACAAGCATATTCCAGCTCTTGAGCCATTCTTTCTTTTAGCCCCATCAAAATGTAGGGTCCATATCTGGGAATCTCTGATGGGATTCCCTTCTCTTTTATCCTCTTCTTTTACCACCTTTGGAATCATGGAGTCCTCATCAAAGATGACGTAAGTACCCAAACCAATGGAATCAAAGTTCCCAAAGGGATCACGGGGGAAGGTTGGCTAAATGACCACCACTTTGAAGATTACCCTCCTCTGTATATGATTCCTCTTCTCTGGTGATCATAGCATGTGGGAAGCCTCAAATCCTAAGACTACTTGGTCCATTATATGTTCCTTGGCAAGGGGTTCTGATAATACCTTCATCTTAGATCCATACTTGGTCCACAAAATCAGATGGGACCAATCAAGAGACATATAGCCTCCTATTTTAGCTATGAAATCATGGGAGAGACACATCCAAGACTCGGTAACATCAATTACTACTATATCCTATGGAATGGTTATGTTCGGGTAGGAATAAAGCTGCAACAGGGAGTCCCTTGATAGCTCCTATGGTTTGGACTGATTTTCCATCTAGTTGCATGAATCCTTTCTTTAAGGGCTCATATTCAATTCCCAAGGCATCTACAATTGCTTTGGGCATGACTGTAGTGCTTGCACTGAGTCTATCATGGAGTTATGTAATAATTTCCTACCTATGATAAGAGTCATAAAAAGGGGTTGGGCCTTGGTTTACTTACTTCTCCTTTTGATTTAACAACACTACCTCTGTTGGGGCTCAAATCACTTTTACCCATTCCTTCTCTTTCCTAGTGGTGGTTGGGTCATCATTTGATTTAAGTGCTTCTTGGAGAAACTCCTTTTTCTCTAGAATGCCCATAAAGATCCCACAAAGATGTGTTAGTTAAAAATTTCTTGAGTTGTTGAACCACGTTAATTGGTCTAGGCGATGATGTTTTGGATGATGACTAGTGTTTTATTCCTTCAACCATGGGATGGAGGGCATCCTAATTCTTGGACAATTCTCAGAGCTTCTTTTACGACCATCGGTGGTGAGACCGTGATGGTTGGGCTCTTTTTTTGCATCTTGCTAGTCATACTTGGGATAGGAGTATCCGTCTCTATCATCCTTTTTTGAAGCGAGTGTTGTAATTAAATTGAACAAGATTGGAAGTAGTTGCCTCATTCGTAAATATGAATTCCTCTCCTTTCACCCGAAGTGTGTAAAGATACTAGGACCCTCTTTAGGGTTGTTGTTGCAGGATGTTAGCATGATGAAGACTTTAATCATTCAGATCTATAGTTATTATATCTTTCTACAATGCATATTCAGATCTGGATCTAGAGAATAACAACATTAAAGGATAACCATAATTAAATCAAGCATGCGATACTAAACTGTAAACATGATAACACCTTGATTCAGTCCCTAATCTCCATTATATTAAATGCAGTAAATACACACAAGCTTCATTACAATAATAGTAGTATACCCCGATGTGTGTAAAATATCTAGCGACATAATCTCATTATACCCTAGTTCTTATACGTATATTGTAACATTCCCATTTTAAGACTTTAGACACAAGGAAATTTATTTATTTTACAACATATTCTTTGTTCTAAATAATACATCATTTAAAACACACATTCGATTCCAATAAATCTTATAATAGATAACCATATGCAAACTTGTAATCACTCGGTATCTTCCTATCTCTCATTTCATGACTCGATTTCAACCCGATCTCTCATGCTAATCAATACTTAGTGTATACCTCATATACTTGGTTACTCACCCTGTTCCGAGTTCCGAGTGATCAGTTTATAGAACCTATCTGAATACTTGTTACCAATATTTATCCAATATCACGTTCTACTAAACTAGGTGATATAGGACAACGCAACCAGAGTAGTTTGCGATACTTTGGCCAAAGATTTTCAACATACTATCTATGTGGTTATTCCTAGATGGCATACACATCGACAAAATACGTCCTTCACCTCACTCTTCTGTTATCTAGAATGGTCTTTACTGACTTCTGTCAGTCCACTTGTCCAAGATTTTATCCTAACCCAGATTAGTGACATGATTTAGTATATTGGATCATTCACGTTAACTAAGGGTACTTAGACATATTCAATCGACCTAATTCAATTGCATGTGCCTATTTACCTCTAGTTAGTGGGATTCATCCCCTATACTAGATCATATTCCTAATTCAACTTAGAAGGAAACCAAGACAAGTCCCCAACATATGTAGATCTGAATGGTCAAATGCAAAAGGGTGTTGCCACATGTCAACTGCAGTATTGTATCTTCGAGAAGACCTTAGTCTTCTCGAAGGTACAGATCTGTGGTTGGCATGTGCCAACATCCGCTAGAACTACCTCATCGAGATGTACATACTACAAGGAGAACATTAATATTTAGTTAATTAGTGGGTTTAGATTTGTTTTACATAACTTGTGAAACGTTAAAATCCACACTCCTTAAGTTCTTTTTCAAATCTGATTCGATTAGTCATTTAAGAACTTTACTTAACTTAAGGTTGATTTATAAGTTCATTTAATTGGCTTAACATGTAGTTAACCAACAAAAGGGACAGCAACATCATAAGTTCTGTTTAAATGCAACTTATCATTCAAGAAGGTGTAGTAACCACATAGGTTTACCTAAATAGACTTCATTGAATGAAGTCTAATAAATTAAAAAATATATCACCTTCTTCTACTTTTTTACATTCTTTTGAGAGAGGAAGAGTCTTCCTCTTCATGATTAAATATTTAATATTTATCACCCTTATCATCTTTTACAATTTCAATATTTTTACTGCATGTTTATCACCCATCATATTACCATGTTAAATTGTTTAGATAATAACATCATATTTTAGAACTTATCAAGTTGTGTCTAAATTAGGAAGTTTGAACTAAATTCCCTTATCTAGTTCATCAAAATATATCCAATCATGTTTATAAATAATGTGAATATTATCAACAAGATAGAATTTCATTTCATACATAAAGGTTCTAGCTAGTTATACAACCAATGAAAGTAAGTTTCCAACTTTCAATTCATCTTTGTAACTTAGATAATTACAATACTATGCATTTTAGGCATGTTGCCGATACAACAGCCTTCCTTCAAAAAAATACAAATTCTCTTTCTAAATACAACTCAAGAGAGAAATGAGAATTCTTCACAAGAACCAAACTTAAACAGCCAATGTATCATATAAGTTTTGCCTTCTTTTTACCACTTACGAAATCCATCTGTAAAAATTGCTAGCACGAGTCGGTTCAAAAGAACCCAGGCATGATAAGTACCAAACATTAAAACTAAATGCTTTCCACTAATTGTTCCATTAAAACAACTTTGCTTTAATGAAACAATTAACATTATAAACTATAAAAACATAAGTAATAACAATCAGAAAGAAGTGCATTAATAAATCTGAATTTACCCTTTCAAGAGAATGACAAAATACATTCTACAACATCTGTCCTACTAACTAAATTTTAATTGAACCTATCACTTATCTTTTAAACTATAGCATTATTCCTGATTCTATCATCTTAGAACACAACAATTATCTTCACCAAAGACAAATAAGTGTTTATATTTCCTGTTCCACAAACCGGAACATCTAATCTCACCTTACATTACTTTTTCGAATAAAATAATTAAGGAAGACCAAATAAATATAAAATCTTCGTTTCAAGAAAGTCAATTATTTCATTTTATTGAACTTAATAAACAAACTCCCTTTCTAATCCAAACAACTTAGTTCCTACACTAGTTTCCAAAAAAGAGGAAACAATAATCCAACAACACACAACCCACGATGCGGGTTTCATCAAAACAGTGAAGAATAGACTATCTCCAAATTACATACCATTTCCAAATTCAAGGAATGAACAGTCTCAGAGAAGAACGAACCATACAGTAACAAGACATTCCCCCATAAGATCTCGAAGAGATCTTCCTAACAGTTTAAACAAACCAATTCCCCGAAATTTTTAAGTATCACGAGTTTAAAAACAGAGTTCAGGGCTAAACATTTAAGCAGGTATGAGGAGAATCCCAATTCCTTATCAAAACTAGATCAAACATAACGATAAAGAAAATCTAGTTCAGAACTCAAGGTTCCAAAACCCAAAGTCACAATATCGAACACAGATTTCACACCTTTGGTTCAAGACTTCACAAGAGATTCATCGTGGTTTCAGGTATCACTAGTTCCCATTCCAGATTACATTCAAAATGAAGGAGACTCAAACCACTTAACAATGAAACACGAGCATCAACAATAAATTAGAACCACACGAGGAACGATTTACGAGTATAGTGTTACCTAAATACCTCAACAACAGTCCCAAGTTTTCACTATCCCATTCCTGAGTTCAGAGCATCAAAACTACAATGTAAACTTCAATCAAAACAATACCTGAATACCTATCAAGCAAAACAAGCGTAATGAAACACAGGTTTCAAATACAGGTTAAAGCAAAACGCAGGCTCTGCACAAGCTATAGCCCGAATGAATACAAGCTTTGAATACCATTTCAAGTCCCAAAAAAACATGAACTCCAAACAGAACATGTAGAACCCTAATACTATTGAGGTTTAGAACATCATGAAATTACAATAATAGCTCATATGCGGATCCGAATACAACCTATTCAAACACGAGCCCAATACAACTCACAAAAACACGAGTTTATTACAAGCTTAAGCCCAACATGGTTGAATACCAGCTAAAAAAAATAAAATAGTTTCATTACAAGCCACGGCTCAACACGAGCTTTCAATACAAACCAAATCTCAACATGTACATGCATTTGAGCTTCAAACAAGAGTAGACATAACCCTTATTTCCATTGAAGTTTCCGGTCATGTCCTAAGTAAAACAACGAAGGTCTGTTCCACGCAACACCTCATTTTCCAATTCCAAAAGACAAGCAAAGCCACAAAATCGAGGTTCTCATGCATGGTTCATTAATATCTTACACAAAAGAAGTTTCCAAACTTATCATCATTTACAGTGGGTTTCATACCCAGATTTCACAAAATATCAAACCCAGCAAGCAAATAGCCGGTTAAAACATGCAAGTCAAGAATCTCATTCAAACAGAGTTCTTTTAAAGAAACATTTCAAAGAAAGCAATAAACTTTAATGGTTAGGGCCTATCATGCCGATAATAGCGCTTTACCTAATCGAAGGAGCTTCAAGACAACTTCCTTTCTCTTCCATGCAAGGTCAAACAACAAACAAATTTCCTTAGAATGCCTCTTATAATTTCCCATGATCGAAAATAGATCAGAAGAGCCAAAAATAGCAACTAAGTGCAAGTCAAACTGCTGGTTCGAAGAACCAGTTTGCCCCATGCAAAGAAAAATCCGGAGAGAGTGAGAAAACAAACAACTTCCCCAAAATCCACCTTCCATGTTTCCAAGGCTGTTTGGGCACCTAAACCGAGGCCATTTAATTTCATTAAATGCAATTTTCCCACTTATCCTTATTTTCCACCGCCATCCAAATCCGGTGATCACCAAAACAAATTTAACATGCATTTCCAAGTTTAGTGGAGCTTCCACTTAACATTCCACCAATGCCAACTAGCCCCTACCAAAACTGGCAGTCCTTGGCATTAAAAACCTTATCACCAAATAAATGCCCATTGGAACCGTTTCCTATGACATGCGACTCTAGTTCCTTAGCATATAGTTTAGGATAGGTCTCATTAAAAATTTAGGTTAGTTTAGGATTATTAACCTAGGTTTTTACACGTAGGTTAACTCACATCCCCATAGTTTTAGGAATTAGGTTAGTTTAATTTCCACCTTTATAGTTTTAGGAATTAGGTTAATTTAATTCTAGTTATAAAGTTTTAGGAATTAAATTAGATTAATTCATAACCATATATATTTAGACATTAAATCAATTTAATTAGTCCATCAACCTTAGAAATTTTGTATTAAATTTATTTAGCACAAGAGCCTAGGTTAGGATAGAACCCATTTAAATAACACAGCTTGAGAAGTAGATAATCTTGCCCAACTTAGGATTCTGAATCCTTCTTAAGTCGTGAAATGATTGTATTTCATTTACACTCGATTTCCCTACCCAGATCGATCTCCAAAGACCCAAGCATATCCAGACACAGACTTGAAACACGTTCTCACATGGTCAAAGAATTTGTAACAAAAAATTCAATCCATTATGTTCCTAAATTATTGAATGTCAATTTACCGCTCATTCAACAAAGAAGATTTTAAAACACTCCTTGGATCAATGGAATTGATCCAAGGATGAGTCAAATTAAGAGTTAGGTTTGCAACTCCCAAGCCAGATTACAACTTACCTACAAGAAGTGAAAAATGGATTCAAAGAAGCCATTTTATTTTAGTCCTTTGATCTAAAGAACGAAATGATTTATTCATTTCAAGCATGATTTCCTATAAACATAAGAACACATCTTTATAAGGAGAAATCACATGTCAACACTTGAAATACCAAGGAGGAATTTAACAACTAACAAGGGTGTTACATGCTTCCCTCCTAAAAAGAATCATCGTCCCGATGATTACCTTGCTTTAACAATTAATATCAAGGATAACCAATTCATTCATTTTTCTTTTCATATGACAATAACATATCATAATCTTATAGTTCCAGAAATCAGCGTTCACACCGTTGTTTATTAAAAGAATTAAGTAGTCATCTACCCAAAACTGGCAGATTTATTGACATAATTGTATAAAATTTCAGATTTTATCAATTTGCAGAATTAATTCTGTTCAAACAAGAATGGAAAAGCAGTTTTCATATCCTCCATGTTTTCCCAAGTTGCACTTTCCTCATTAAACTGGTCCCACTGACCTTACATTGCCTCAGTTCACGATTTCTTAAATGCAACTGACGAGTTTCCAACACTCGTAATGGTTTAACCACGATTATTCCTAGGTCTTGGACCTGCAAGGAATTCCAATTTAGCACATGTGATAAATCTAAAACGTATTTCTTAAGCAAGGAAATATGGAAAACATCATGCATTCATGATAAAGCAGGAGGTAATGCTAAATGATAGGCTACTGGGTTGATAACTTCCACAATTTCAAAAGGTCTCACATAGCGAGGTGATAACTTGGCAACTTTGTCAAAATTTATTGAACTCTTTTTCGGTTTTACTCGAAGAAAGACCTTCTCACCAAGCTCAAACTTCCTATCAACCCGCTTCAAGTCAGCATAACTCTTTTGTCTATCTTTGCTTCTTTCAAATGTCCACGAATCATTTTAACTTGTTGTTCCATTTCCGTAAGGATTTCAGGTCCAATTACTTCTCTATCCTCAATGTTGTCCCAACTGATGGAGTTCTACATTTCCTTCCGTATAGTGCCTCGAAAGGTTCCATCTTAAGAGAGGTGTGATATGTATTATTGTAAGCAAATTCAACTAGTGGAAGATACTCTTCCCACTTATACTGTTGATCCATACAATACATGTGTAACATATCTTCTAAAACCTGATTTACTCTTTCAGTCTATCCATCCATTTCCGGATGATACGTAGAACTGAAATTCAGCTTGGTTCCTAGAGCTGCATTAAGTGTTTGCCAAAACCTCGACATCATTCTAGGATCTCTATTAGATATGATTAACTCAGGTACTCCATGTAATCTGAAAATGTCATGTACAAACCTTTTTGCCAAAATAGGAGAATCATCTTTCGATTTCCAGCAATAAAATGTGTTACTTTCATTAGTTTATCAACAACTACTAAAATAACATCATGTTTGTTTCTTGTCATAGGCAAACCTTGTACAAAATCCATGCTTATTACTTGCCATTTATATTGTGGAATGTTGTGTGGATATAATAAACCGGCTGGGTGCATGTGTTCAGCTTTAACATGTTGACATTCCAAGCAATGTTTTACAAACTCAATAACATCCTTTTTCATTCCTTCCGAAATATTGCTGTTGCTTTATATCAGCGAGCATTTTTGTGATGCCAGGATGCCCTGAAAAAGGTGAACTGTGAAATTCAACTAGTAATTTCTTTCTCAATTCGTTAAGCGAAGGTATGTATACTTTGTTTTCAAACCGTAACATTCCTTCATTATCAAAGTGAAAACCTTTATACCTTACGTCTTTTGGATCTACAGCAAGCACTATTTTCACTTGTTGAAAATAAGAATCAGATTCCATAACATCTTTTACTTCATCCTTAAACTACGTTCTTAATGTTATAAGAGTAGAAATGTGCTTCCTACAACTTAGAGCATCAACAACTCTGTTTTCCTTACCTTTTATGTAACTTATGTCAAAATCATATTGAGATAAAAACTCTAACCATCTATATGTCTTGCATTCAGATTTGGTTGAGTGAAAATATACTTCAACCCTAGATGATCAATTTTCAATTCAAAAGGTTTACCAAGCAGATAATGTCTCCATACTTGTAGTGCATGAACAATGGCAGTAAGCTCTAAATCATGTGGAGCATAATTCAACTCATGTAACTTAAGTTTTCTACTTTCATAAGCTATGACATGATCATTTTGTAATAATATTCCTCCAAGACCTTCACCAAAAGCATCCGTCACAACTGTAAAATCCCCATTAGGATCAGGTACATAGCTCAAGAATAGGTGTAGAAGTTAACTGATTTTTCAAAGTTTCAAAAGAAGATTCGCACTTCTCACTCCATACAAATTTCTTATCCTTCTTTTGTAACGAAGTTATTGGTGCAGCTACCTTAGAAAAATCCTTAACAAATTTTCTATAATAACCAGCAAGTCCCATGAAGCTTCTGACCTCATGTACGTTCTTAGGTGCAGGCCATTCTGTTATCGCTGCAATTTTAGAAGGATCTACAAAAATCCCTTCTTTACTTATAACGTGGCCCAAATAGTGTACTTTCGTATCATAGAAAGAACATTTAGACAGCTTACCAAATAACTTCCTCTTTCTCAGGATTTCCAAAATGATCCTCAAGTGCTCATGGTGTTCCTCAACACTCTTAGAATATATGAGAATGTTGTCCAAGAATACAAGCACAAATTTGTCCAAATATTCTTGAAATATATTGTTCATCAGATTCATAAAAGCGGCAGGTGCATTTGTCAACCCAAAGGGTAAAACATAGTAAATTCATAATGCCCATACCATGTCCTGAAAGTAGTTTTATGAATGTCTTCATCTTTAATTCACAATTGATGATAACCATACCTAAGATCTATCTTAGAATACACTGACGCACTACGCATCTGATCAAATAAATCATCAATTCTAGGAAGTGGGTACCTATTCTTGATTGTCGCTTTGTTCAACATCCTGTAATCAATGCACAACCTAAGTGTCCCATCTTTCTTTTTCACAAAAATTACTGGTGCTCCCCAAGGAGAAACACTTGGTCTGATCAACCCTTTTGATAAAAGTTCTTGCAATTGTGCTTTAAGCTCTACTAATTTTGTAGTAGTCATTCTATAGGGTGCCTTAGAAATAGGTTCCATTCCAGGTTTGATCTCGATTGTAAAATCAAATTCCCTTTTTGGTGGAAGACCTGGTAATTCTTCCGAAACACATCACTGTAGTTTCGTAACAATGGATAACGATCCAAGAGATCATTGTTTTCTTCTGCAGATTCAGAAATTTTTACTACATACAAGGTACAACCTTTATTTTTGGCCTTTTTAAGTTACATAGCAGTCAATTTCCTAACTGAAATTTCACGTTTCACACCTTGAATCTCTGTTGTTTTCTATAGATCATCTAAACAACTAATATATTTCTCAAAATAGTCAACTTTTGCTTTGTGATCTGCTAGCCAGTTAACCCCTATAATTACATCATAGGATCCCAAAGGTGCTACATACAGATCAACCTCAGTGGAAAAAGTGGGTAATTCAAGGACTACACCAAAAAGACACATACTAACTATATGGACAACATTATTCCCATAATGTATAGTCCATGTTTTATCCATTTTTCCAGCTTTACGTTTTAGTTTTGATGCAAGTTTATTAGAAATAAAACATTCAATAGCTCCTGTATCAAAAATAATAGTTATAGGTATTCCAAATAACTTACCAGGAACTTCTATAGGCGTGACTTGCTTTTTAGCCTATTTGTCTGCTATGGCAACATGTATCTTGTGCTTTAGTAATTACGATCATCCTTTTTCAAAGGACAATTATTTGCATAGTGATCCTTGCCATAGTTGTAACAGCCTCCTACAGGTCCCCTTTTTGGCTCAAAGTTATTTCCAGCCTTAAAATTATTATTTTGACCTCCATAGGACTTCTGTCCATTATTGCCATTCTTTACAAAATTGTTCTGTGTATTTCCAGTAGGCTTACCCATTCTGCTTTCTTGTTGTTATCAGCTGTAAACTTATTTTTATTACCGAATTTCTTCCACGGCCCCTTCTTTGGTGCAAGCGAGGCTGAAGAGGAGTTTGGAAATTTCTTCTTTACCTCCTCTTTGTGAGCAGAAATTGCCTTCAATTTCTGTTCTGCCTTATGGATTTTTCCACAACTCCTTCCATCATGGTTGGACTATGAACATCCACTTCTCCTCCTATCACGGGACTCAATCCCATGATGAATTTCCTTATTCTAAACTTTTCATCAGTTTGATACTATTGAACATACTTAAGGAGTTTAGTAAAATTTTCCCAGTATTCCGTTATAGTTAGCTTCCCTTGAGCTAAGTTCTGAAATTCTGTCATTTTCGGTCATAGTAAAGTTGTGGCAGCCAGCGTTGCCTAAAATAGCTTTTGAACTGATCCCAGGTAATATTAGACTCATCAATATTTAACTCACCTTTTGGTTGTCCCACCATGAAGATGCCTCATGAGAAAGTTGATATGCTCCCCATATCGCTTTTGTTTCCTCGGAGAAGTTTTGTATAGAAAAATACTTCTCCATTTCATTGAGCCAGTTCTCAGCTCCATCTCCCAAAGTGGTGCCATCAAACTTAGGCGGACTTATCCTTTTTATGTCATTGGTGAGTTCAGCGCTAACCTTGCCTTTTTGTTCTCTGGTGGATCAAGCATGTTAACATTATTATTATCAACCCCCATATTGGTGTTGTCCTCAGGAGATGGTTGATTGTTATTACCAACATCATTTTCCTCCTCATTACCCATCACTTGTTCTAGTACAAGCAAAATGATCTCTTGTGTCCAACATGGCAGCAAGGATCTCATCAAGTTTTTGGGTTGTTGTTGCTCCATCATCAGGTGGAGGGTTATTCGCAATGTTTCCTCTTGTTCTCACCAATTTTCTGTTAACAAGAAAATTTAAGTTTTTATCAGATAATGGACTTAATAGGTCCAAGAGCTGCAACCTTTAGCTCTGATACCAAGATGTAACATTCCCATTTTAAGACTTTAGACACAAGGAATTTTTTTTTTTACAAGATGTTCTCTATTCTAAATAATACATCACTTAGAACACACATTCGATGCCAATCAATCTTATAACAGATAACCATATGCAACTGTAATGACTCGGTATCTTCCGATCTCTCATTTCATGACTCGGTTTCAACCCAATCTCTCATGCTAATCTGAATACTTAGTGTATACTACATATACTTGGTTACTCATTGTTCCAAGTTCTGAGTGATCAATTTAAAGAACCTATCTGAATACTTATTACCAATATTCATCTGATATCACGTTCTACTAAACTAGGTGATATAGGACAACGCAACCAGTAGCTTGCGATACTTTGGCCAAAGATTTTCAACATACTGTCTATGTGGTTATTCCTAGACAACATACACGTCGACGGAATACGTCCTTCACCTAACTCTTCTATTATCGAGAATGGTCTTTACTGACTTGTGTCAGTCCACTTGTCCAATATTTTATCCTAACCTAGATTAGTGACATGATTGACTATATTGGATCATTCACATTAACTAAGGGTGCTTAGACTTATTCAATCGACCTAATTCGAATGCATGTGCCTATTTACCTCTAGTTAGTGGAATCATCCCCTATACTAGATCATATTCCTAATTCAGCTTAGAAGAAACCAAGACAAGTCCCCAACATATGTAGATCTGAATGGTCAAATGCAGAAGGGTGTTGCCACATGTCAACTACAGTACTGTATCTTTGAGAAGACCTTAGCCTTCTCAAAGGTACATATCTGCGGTTGGCGTGTGCCAACATCCACCAAAACTACCTCATCGATATATACATACTACAAGGAGAACATTAATATTTAGTTAATTAGTGGGTTCAGATTCGTTTTACATAACTTGCGAAATGTTAAAATCCACACTCCTTAAGTTCTTTTTCAAATCTGATTCGATTAATCATTTAAGAACTTTACTTAACTTAAGATTGCTTTTAAGTTCATTTAATTGGCTTAACAAGTAGTTAACCAACAAAAGGGACAACAACATCATAAGTTTGTTTAAATGCAACTTATCCATTCAAGAAGGTGTAGTAACCACATAGGTTTATCTAAATAGACTTCATTGAATGAAGTCTAATAAATTAACAAATATATCACCTTCCTTTTTTTTTACATTCTTTTGAGAGAGGAAGAGTCTTCCTCTTTGTGATTAAATATTAATATTTATCACCCTTATCATCTTTTACAATTTCAATAGTTTTACTGCATGTTTATTACCCATCATATTACCATGTTAAATTTTTTAGATAATAACATCATATTTTACAACTTATCAAGTTGTATCTAAATTAGGAAGTTTGAACTAAATTCCCTTATCCAATTCATCAAAAGATATCCAATCAAGTTTATAAATAATGTGAATATTATCAACAAGATAGAATTTCATTTCATACATAAAGGTTCTAGCTAGTTACACAACCAATGAAAGTAAGTTTCCAACTTTCAATTCATCTTTGTAACTTAGATAATTACAATACTATGCATTTTAGGCATGTTGCCAATACAACAACCTTCCTTCAACAAGAATACAAATTCTCTTTCTAAATACAACTCAAGAGAGAAATGAGAATTCTTCACAAGAATCAAACTTAAATAGCCAATGTATCATATAAGTTTTGCCTTCTTTTTACCACTTACGAAATCCATCTGCAAAAATTGCTAGCACGGGTCAGTTCAAAGAACTGAGCATGATAAGTACCAAACATTAAAACTAAATGCTTTCCACTAATTGTTCCATTAAAACAACTCTGCTTTAATGAAACAATTAACATATAAAATATAAAAACATAAGTAATAACAATCAGAAAGAAGTGCATTAATAAATCTAAATTTACTCTTTCAAGAGAATGACAGAATACATTCTACAACATATGTCCTACTAACTAAAGTTTAATTGAACCTATCACTTATCTTTTAAACTATAGCATTATTCCTGATTCTATCATCTTAGAACACAACAATTATCTTCACCAAAGACAAATAAGTGTTTATATTTCCTGTTCCACAAACCGAACATCTAATCTCACCTTACATTACTTTTTCGAATAAAATAATTAATGAAGAACAAATAAATATAAAATCTTTGTTTCAAGAAAGTCAATTATTTTGTTTTATTGAACTTAATAAACAAACTCCCTTTCCAATCCAAACAACTTAGTTCCTACACTAGTTTCTAGAAAAGAGAGAACAAGATGATCCAACAACACACAACCCATGATGCGGGTTTCATCAAAACTTATCATAAGAATGAACTATCTCCAAATTACATACCATTTCAAATTCAAGGAACAAACGGTATAAGAGAAGAGAAAGTACAATAACAAGACATTCCCTCATAAGATCTCAAGAGATTTTCCTAACGATTTAAACAAACCAATTCCTTAGAAATTTTTAAGCATCACGAGGTTTAAATCGAGTTCGAGATAAACATTTAATTATGAGGAGAATCCCAATTTCTTATCCAAACTAGATCAAACATAAAGATAAAGAAAATCTAGTTCATAACTCAAGGTTCCAAAACCAGAGTCACAATATCAAACATAGATTTCACACCATTTTTAAGACTTCACAAGAGATTCATCATGGTTTCGGTATCACTAGTCCCCATTCCAGTTACATTCAAAAACAAAGGAGACTCGATAGACTATCAACAAAACACAAGCATCAACAATAAATCAGAACCACATGAGGAATGATTTATGAGTAATTATTATTAGCCTAAATACCTCAACAAAGTTAGATTATAATTTTTATTATCCCATTCCCGAGTTCATGCATCAAAAATACAATATAAACTTCAATTAAAACAATACCCAAACACCTATTAACCAAAACACGCATCCAAGAAATGGTATAGATAGATTTACACAATAATAATACTTTCTAGATATTCAATATTACAAGATATTACAAATAAATAGGAGAAATTGATCCTATTTTCTAGGAGGTTGTTTAACAACACTCCTCACACTTCTTATTCCGTGAATTTGGTTTAACAACCAAATCTCATTCAAATAACTATATGAGTTGTTATTACAACTCATTTACTCCACATTATTATATTCACCAATATGTAAATATAATAAACACATCTAAATAATGTGAGCACTAAACAAGTATTCCTAACATTCCCCCCCTTAGCGCGAACATGGGAGAACAACAATTGCACTTCCTTCTGCATCATGTCTTGCCCGTGCGTGCTCATGATCTGGATGGTTTTTCAAGACAGCCAACAACCTCAACATGGATGGTTTTATAGGACAGCCAACAACCTCAACATGGATGGTTTTACAGGACAGCCAACAACCTCAACAAGGATGGTTTTACAGTGACATGTGGAGTGCAACCTCAATACGGGATGGTTTTACAGGACAACCAACAACCTCAATATCATGATGTTGCTTTTCCTTGTGCTTTCATTTGTCCACTATGCTTTTCCTTCAGGGAATTATGTAGGAAACACTGCTCATGATAACAAATATGAAAAGAGAAAATGGAACATTGAGACCATGTTCCCCCTCAATGTGAACATTTCACTTATTCAAGCCATAACAAGAACCCTGAAAAATAATCATGCTGCACACAACTGAAATCAAATGCAACTCTGAAAATAAAAAGCAAACTCACACACACACTATCACCATATGCTTTGTTCGGCCCCGTCATTAATAGTGATTGATGAGAGGTCGCTTGAATGACCTCCAATACGTATGTGCCTCCATCCTCCTTGTATGTCACTACTAATCAAAATCCTTGGCATTTGGATTTGATCATGGAACTCAATTGTTTCCACATTGTTTATTATTTTCTTCCCTCCCATAATGTGAAACACTTTATTTTTTCGAACGTTGGGTAAACCGAAAATGCGTTATTGTTTTTTTTTTATATTTTGTCATCATGACTCTTTTTTTTATTATTGGCAAATAGTTTTTTGAAAGGAACTTACCCTTGTGTACAAAAATGGCCTAGGAGCCAAAATAGTTAATTAAAACCGGTGAAAAGAAGGATCAAATCCAAGTGTGACAATGAAGCCCAAAGTAGCCAAAAACAATACCCCATCAAGACAAAACAGCAAAAATATAAAAAAGTTTCAAAAAACGCATTTTCGCATCTAATCTATTTCTTGGCAGCTTTGTCATTGACTCTTGACGCCACCTAAAATCACCTATTTAACTAACTTGACAATAAAAGTGCTATGAATTGACTCAATCAATGACTCACAAAGACTTCAAAGATTTGATAAAATAATTATGAGTCTCTTCAACACCAATATTGAGAACATCACACACTCTAATGACTTAAAAGTCTTATAAGAGACTATTATAAATATGACAATGAAACAACTCTCTCTCTCTTTTTTAATATGGAGAATCTATTACTAATACTAGATATACTATAAATACTAGGACAGTAAAGGACTTCCTAACTTTTTAAAATGACAACAAAAAACACCTAATGTTATGTATTGAAGAATAGAAATCCAAAATAAAACATGTTGGAAAATTTCTATGTTGTTTTGGGGAATACTTGTTGTTTGAAGAGTCACTACAGAAGTTTGTTTGAGCAGGCAGAGGAGCTCATGGGTCAACATGCTCGGGGCTGCAGTGGGATCTTCTTGGAGGTGCGACCGAATGCCAATAAAAATCAAGAGCCTCAAAATCTAATAAATTATGGTACTCCACCAATTTATTGATCTGCCAAATGGCATGGAGACTGATATAGGCACAACTCATATTAATTCTTGATTCCAATAAGATGGAAGATCCAAAAAAATGTCCAGTGAGCAGAATTCTTTACAAAACCATGGGCTTTTGAATCTCCAAGGAATGAACAATCAAACTCCAGTGCGATCTAGAACAAGCTGTCAAAAACATAAATATCACGTCCCTATCACAGTGGAGAAGATCACGATGGACAGTTTGTAGATAGTTGGAACAACTGATGCATAGATCTGTGGATCTGGATCTGAACAAATATGCAATTCTTCATCTCTACTTCTATATTGCTACAAGGCGCATCAGAAAAACATGTTGCTAATACCCGACGCAACAAGGAGATCAGAGTTGAGTCGATGGAATTGGGTCCTGCTCAACACTACTACTCAAATGTAGATCCAATGTAGAACGGCCACTTGAATTGAAAGGAATAGATAATTGCAACTATACGGTCTTCTGAGATGAATGGCAGACACAAAAAAAATCTAAACATGCACGTACATGAGTCACAAAGAGATCGGCGACTAGCATTGAAAAATTACAAATTGCGTTGCAAAAATGTAAAAGTGAATATCACACATAAGGAATGAATTTAGATTCTATGCGAGACATGCATCGAGCGAGTGGGTGTGCCTAAGAAGAATGAGTATCTGATTATATGAGCAATGTTGATCATTGATGTCAATACAATACAAAGATATTAGGCTTCAATGTAGAAAATTCCAGATCTGATGTAATGATGTAGTCCCACTCATTGCTCCACGTAGAAAATAACAACGCCCTTTGGAAAGAACACTAGAATATCACAAAATTTTTAAAAAAATATAAAGACGCTTCACAAAATCACTCTCATTAACCAGGGAAAACGTGAATAGAAAAATATTTTCCCTGTATAATATATCATGGATCCATAGTCACTCTGGTACCAAATGAAATGGTATAGACAGATTTGCACAATAATAATACTTTCTTGATATTCAAACGTACAAGATATTACAAATAAATAGGAGAAATTGATCCTATTTTCTAGGAGGTTGTTCTAACAACACTCCTCACATTTCTTATTTACGTGAATTTGGTTTAACAACCAAATCACATTCAAATAACTATATGAGTTGTTATTACAACTCATTTACTCCACATTATTATATTCACCAATATGTAAATATAATAAACACATCTAAATAATGTGAGCACTAAACAAGTATTCCTAACATCCAAAACAAGTGCAATGAAACATGGGTTTCAAATACAAGTTAAAGTGAAACGCAGGCTCCACACAAGCTATAGCCCGAATGAATACGAGCTTTGAATACCATTTCAAGTCCCAACAAAACACGAACTCCAAACAGGAACAGGAAGAACCCTAATACTATTGAGGTTCAAAACATCATGAAATTACAGTAATAGCTCATATGTGGATCCAAATACAACCTATTCAAACACGAGCCCAATAAAACTCACATAAAACATGAGTTTATTACAAGCTTAAGCCCAACATGGCCGAATACTAGCTAAAAAAAAAAACAATTTCATTACAAGCCACGGCTCAACACGAGCTTCAAATACAAACTAAATCTCAACATGTACATGCTTTCGAGCTTCAAACAAGAATAGACAAACCCTTATTTCCATTGAAGTTTCCCGATTATGTCTAAGTAGAACAACAAAGGTCATGTTCCACGTAACACCTCATATTCCAGTTCCAAAAGACAAGCAAAGCCACAAAATCGAGGTTCTCATGCATGGTTCATTAATATCTTACACAAAAGAAGTTTCCAAACTTATCATCATTTGCAGTGGGTTTCATACCCAGATTTCACAAAATATCAAACCCAAAGAAGCAAATAGCCAATTAAAAACATGCAAGTCAAGAATCTCATTCAAACAGAGTTCTTTTAAAGAAACATTTTGAAGAAAGCAATAAACTTTAATGGTTAGGGCCTATCATGCCTGATAGCACTTCTACCAAATCTGAAGAAGCTTCCAAGACGAGCTTCCAACTTCCTTTCTCTTCCACGTAAGGTCAAACAACAACCAAATTTCCTCAGAATGCCTCTTATAATTTCCCATGATCAAAATAGATCAGAAGAGCCAAAAATAACAACTAAGTGCAAGTCAAACTGTTGGTTCAAAGAACCAGTTGGCCCCATTCAAAGAAAAATCTGGAGAGAGTGAGAAAACAAACAACTTCCCCAAAATCCACCTTCCATGTTTCCAAGGCTATTTGGGCACCTTAACCGAGGCCATTTAATTTCATTAAATGCCATTTTCCCACTTATCCTTATTTTCCACCGCCATCCAAATCCGGTGATCACCAAAACAAATTTAACATGCATTTCCAAGTTTAGTGGAGCTTCCACTTATCATTCTACCAATGCCAAATAGCCCTGCTAGAACTTGCAGTCCCTTGCATAAAAACCTTATCACCAAATAAATGCCCATTTGGAACCGTCGCCTAAGACATGCGACCCTAGTTCCTTAGCATATAGTTTAGGATAGGTCTCATTAAAAATTTAGGTTAGTTTAGGATTATTCACCTAGGTCTTTACACGTAGGTTAATTCACATCCCCATAGTTTTAGGAATTAGGTTAGTTTAATTTCCACCTTTATAGTTTTAGGAATTAGGTTAATTTAATTCTAGTTATATAGTTTTAGGAATTAAATTAGATTAATTCATAACCATATATATTTAGACATTAAATTAATTTAATCAGTCTATCAACCTTAGAAATTCCGTATTAAATTTATTTAGCACAAGAGCCTAGGTTAGGATAGAACCCATTTAAATAACACAGCTGAGAAGTAGATAATCTTGCCCAACTTAGGATTCCAAATCCTTCTTAAGTCGTGAAACGATTGTATTTCATTTACGCTCGATTTCCCTGCCAAGATCGATCTCCAAAGACCCAAGCATATCTAGACACAGACTTGAAACACATTCTCACACGGTCAAAGAATTTGTAACAACAAAATTCAATCCATTATGTTCCCTAAATTATTGAATGTCAATTTATCGCTCATTTAACAAAGAAGATTTTAAAACACTCCTTGGATCAATGGAATTGATCCAAGGATGAGTCAGATAAGAGTTAGGTTTGCAACTCCCAAGCAAGACTACAGCTTACCTACAAGAAGCGAATAATAGATTCAAAGAAGCCATTTTATTTTAGTCCTTTGATCTAAAGAACATAAATGACTTATTCATTTCATGCATGATTTCCTATAAACATAAGAACACGTCTTTATAAGGAGAAATCACATCTCAACACTTGAAATACCAAGGAGGAATTTAACAACTAACAAGGGTGTTACATATATATATATATATATATATATATATATCCCTATATCCCCTTTCTACTACACGTTTACTACATATTTATAAGGGTGGGGACTTTCCCTTCACCGCTTATCTAATCCCAAAATAGGTCGCATGCTATTATTAGCCACACGTCGTTACAAAAATAGCCACACATGTAAGTGCACTAACAATAGACTACTTGTTAGTTAACTGACAATAGTAGATCTATTCCCAACTTGTGTCCATGTAAAGTGCTTCATAGCTGATCCTCCAAAAATAGCCAATGCATGTCATGCAAGTCTTTGACCGGTTTGTGTGCTCCACACGCTACCTCCAAAAATGGATCCTTGTCATGAAAATGGCTAAGTCCCGAATTTATCTCTATTACATGCACGATCCTCTCTAATGCTTCTGAGCCTTTGAATCCACTATGTTCTCTCGTGTGAACCTTCTATATTTTCTCAACTAAGTGCCAGAGTTTGACTGATGAACATTACCCCACACTAGTTTCATTACTACCCAGAAATGGTTGTCTTCAAAACAAACCAAAGAATATGAATAAAGGAATATAAATAATTTTAATAAATAAAACAATGTCTTCAACTTGAAGTATCCTCTTACTGGAATAATCAATTCTAGATATTCCTATTTTATCTCTACCTCTAAGGTTTTCCATTCATTGAGCACGGCCTCTGCCTTCTTTGGAATATCTACTACAATTGACTCCAATTCATCCCTTGCAATCTCTCCTTTTTCATTCTGTAATACCAACACAATGTTGGACATGCCAGTCATTCTTCCTTCCAACAAGTCCATATTTTGAGCGATGAGTTTGCCAAGCTCATCCAACCTTTCCTATGAGGTTCTGAGCATTGTATAAGGGCCTTATGCTTCTTCTTAACAAGTGCTAACCATTATGTGCGGCCTAATGTCTCATCCTTCATGGCCTTCAGGACCTCATTGTCTTCTAAAATGGTCCTGGTCCTTATAACAGCCTCTAGCATTGTACAAATATTCAGCGCTTGATCTACCTTCTTGAGTTCCTCCTGCAAGCTTTGAAGCAATCCTTCATATGATGCAATCTTCCACATCACTAAGCCTTTTCCCACTCTTCATCCCGTGTGTTGGATCCTTTGTTGGTGGCATCCATAGGGTTCATCTTCAAGCACTAAGTCTACCAATGTGCTTACGTAATGTATTTCCGAAGGAAATGTTTTGGGTACCTTTGGCTCTAAGTGTGGCCTAGCCTTCATGACATTGTCACCAATATCCTCTGCCATGTTGATAAATACAACATTCTTCTTTTGTGCCAAGTATTTTTCTTGTTTTAGGCGTGCTATCTCCTCATCCTTATTCTTGATCTCCTCCCTCAATGCCCTAATTTTTGCAGCTTTATCCATATTCCATCATGCGACCTTTGTCGAGACCTTTACCAAAGCATTGCTCACCTATTCATTGGACATAACAGTAGGCTTTATTGTTATGTGTCTGGCCTGAGGTGTCTTTTTTAACCTCCTTGACATGCATGACTCCTCACATACATCAAAGTCTGGTTCATCCATGTGCGTGTGCATTGACCATGACAATTGATTCCTTATGCGCACCGTCGCCATATCTTCATCCATTAACTCCCAGCCGTATAACTCCTTTTGTGCCATTGTGCTCTAGAAACAGTGCGGAAAATTTTACCTGTGTCCTCGGTGTATCCCATGGCTGGTGGAATATACTCCCCACTTGTTCTTCTTTATTTAAGCTACTTAGGAACTTGGGCTGCAAGATTTGGAACTTGTGCTGTTATGTCTTAGTGCAGTCTTTTTTGTTGTCTCTTATGTCCCTTTTTCTTCCTCTTCTCCATCCTTCATTTCTTCATCTTTTTGTTCTTCCACATTCTCTAGAGGTGTAGGATAATTGGGCGTGATTTCCTTAGACTCTTCCGCTTCCTCATTCAACTTTAATTTCCTTCTCCTTTTCACGGTTTCTCCTTCTTGGAGAGAGTCAAGGTGATCTACACACAATTTTTGCGGGTAGCACCTTGGGTCCTTGTCCTCCCGAATAATCTCTTAAATCATCGCTCTCCTTGGGCTGCATCCAAGTCCTCATCATCCCCTCTTGTGGTTGAGGTGGTGTAGTTGCGCGCTCAACTTCATCCTTATTTGGAGGTTGTCTTCTACCTCTATGTTCCAAACCACCACTATTCTCTGTGCTCCTCTTCATCATCGACTTGAATTGTTTCTGTGGGCTTGGGTGTTGGAACATTTTCCATTGTATGCTTACCCTTTGGTGGCCCTAGGAGCACGAAATCATTCTCCACATACTTAGCATTCTCTAGCTTGGGTTTAAGTTGTAGGTACATAAGCATTGCTCTGGTGTCCCCAACTTCTAAGCTCACAGGTTTCATGTTTATAATATCTAAAATAAGTCTTTCAATGTATGCATTGCACCCTGGATATACATACTTCTTCCTCAGAGTGTGGTAGTCACAATCTACCTTGTCTGCATTGAAGGTTAAGCGATGCGCATCTGAGAACCGATGAACTGATGCCTAGAAATACCTTACTATGAAGGCATATGGCAGTTTACACCATGGGCTCCAAGCCCCATCCTTCATCGTAAATCGCACGATGTAAAAATGTTGGTATACGGAAAACTGAACTGCCTTACCCACCACTAAAGGAAAATCCTTGGGTATGCATCACTCTTCCTCAAATTCCACACGGAGTCTATCATACCACATCTCTGCCCTCTACTTAAATGGTCCACTCATTGATCCATCACACAAGTACTTTCCAAACCTCTCTGCAGTGACTTGTGTTCCGTGGGGTACTCCCAAATCTTCTCCTTTGGCCCATCAGGCACCCCAATCTCCATGAATACTAAGGACAATAACACAGTGCCAAAACTTATTTTGTCACCTATCTCATTGCTTCTTCAATGATTGTTTTTTTCTATATGATTTGTAATGTTGTAGACCACTCCTTGAGACATCTTATTGGTGATGTGTAACCACATTGTGTTTACCTGCGACCATCTTCCTTGGTCATTCAGCTTTGTCACAAGATGTGCAATTTGCCTACACTACTGGGTACTTCTTCAACTTTTCAATGTCCATGCCACGCGGACCCTTGGTATACCCAGACTCTCCTTCCTCATCTCCAAGATTGTATCTTTATCAGTTAAATCATTATCCAGATCCAACCCTAAGGCCCTTAGTCCTGTCACCATTGAAATCAAGGTAGTTGTGATTCTTACCCTTTGTCGGTGAAGTAGAAGAAGTCCTCATGGACTCTGCTCATCAACCACCGATACAATGGCTCATACTTTCCAAAGTATGGCAGCTCATACAACTGGTAGACTCCATTTTTCTTCAAAGCAACTTCTCACCATGTCATCATATACTGGCATATCTTTTGTCATGCGCTTATTCATTTTCATGCTTAGCAATGCATCGAGCTCCTTCTTATTATCTGATGTTCGATGGTTGTAGTCATTGATTTTACATTGGCGATATGGGAATCCCATTCTTGTCCCACAATCACGCCCTCTAGATACTTGCATTTCTAAAAAATTAC
This sequence comes from Taxus wallichiana var. yunnanensis, assembly GCA_018340775.1. Taxonomy (NCBI): domain Eukaryota; kingdom Viridiplantae; phylum Streptophyta; class Pinopsida; order Cupressales; family Taxaceae; genus Taxus; species Taxus wallichiana. Next base: position 447,547,102 of record CM031234.1, on the reverse strand, counting down.
TCTCGGGAGCAATCTCTTCTTCCACTTCAACCTTCTTCTTCCCTTTATCTCCTGCTGCAGGTGCTTTCTTTGGTGCCATTTGAAAAATCTCTCTTTTCTTCCCTTTATAGTCAAGCAAGTTGAAACCCTAGCTTAAATCTCTATGCCCTAGTGGAAATCATGTGCCCTAGCTTGTTTGTAACACATCTGCTTTGCTCAAACCTTTCTCCTATGGGAACGTAAGCTTCTCTGCGCCGCACAACCCTTCTCCTCACGTCTAGTTTCACACTCTTCACACCTCAATATGATTGCTCGGCTCATTCACACTTAACCCTTTTAAAATTCTCTCAATTGCAACGGTAAAAATGAACTCACATCCCATCCTTATATATAATTTCAAAAAGTTAGTGCATTTATTACTCCTCCACCTACTAACAATCCTCTCATTAATTGACCATTTTCATTATTTCCGTGCGGTACATCTTTGCACCTAAGCTATAACCTTCTAGCGCGCCCTTCTACCTTTTGGCTATAGACTTCTCTTTAGCACGCTTTCATGTGCCTAAGTACCTCATCACTGCGCCTTCCACTGGTAGTCTTCCCGGCCTCTTCTTACCTTGCGTTATACTTGTTTCTTCATTCATCTTTTCTATGGTCCCCATGTCTAGAAGCAATCTTTGTTTAGATTTTTTTCAATTCTCCAACCTTGAATAACACCCGTAGATAGTTCCTTTCATGTGGACTTATTTCCATCAGTCTTGTACCTGGATATCAACAACCTACCCCACACTAAGGGTATGTGCAATCCTCTACGCATAAAAATTCTTTAAATAGTAATTAGCTTCTAGCGTGTAAACACGCTTATTACACAAAAAACACCAACTAAATTGACAAAGCATAGCAACAAAGAAGGAAACACATTAAGGAAATGTAAAATTGAAAACCTAATCTAAATGGCAACACTACCTTATTACAAACACCAAGAAGACTTATTTATAGTAGGGCTTCAGCCTACTCCCGTTGAATTCGGGTAACTATATTCCATCAAGTGCCTCTAATTGACAAGCGCTTTGATTCGAGTATGTGAGTGATAACATACAGCCCAACTAATGTACCTTGAGTTTTCCTAGATGGCACAAAAACTTAGAATCATAAAGGAGCACCATCTATCCTATCTCAAGCTTTTTATCCCTGATGTTCCTATCATGCCATGCTTTCTACCTAGCCTTTTCTTGTTTTTGACTCCAACGTGTTATGGCTCATCGTTCATCCAATTTGATTAACTTTTCAATGCATTCTTCTAATGCTTGCTCATCAGCAAGACCTCCAACGTGCGTAATATGCAAAGAAGGTAACATAAATTCCATAGGAAGAACTACTTCTGCGCCAAACACTAACTGAAATGGTGTGGCTTTGTTCAACCTTTTATATGTTATTTGATATGCCCAAATTACTGTAGATACTTTATCATCCCAATCCTTTCTTCCAACATCATAGATTTTTGTCAATGTGTGGCTCAAAATTTTGTTGAAAGCCTCAACAATTCCATTTTCCTGAGGATGATAGGGTTTAGTCTTATGGTGCACAATCATGAATTCATCCAATAGAATTCTGGTTGTCTCATTAAGAAAATGTGTGCCCCTATCACTGGTCAAACTTAAAGGACATCCATACCTTGTAATAATATTTTCCCAAAGAAACTTGGCTACAGTTTGTTGTACAATCCTTTGTAGGTGTTGCTTCTGCCCACCTTGTTAGATAATTTGTGCAAGTTATGATGTAACGCGATCCAGTTTTTCACGCAGCTGGTGAAATAGGACCCACAAAATCTATAGCCCATTTCTAAAACAGTTCTGCACTAGTAATAGGTCTCAGAGGCATTTCATGTCATTGACCGGGTTTCCCAAGATGTTAGTGATGATCACATGCCTTACAAAACTCCTTACAATCTTTATATAGGGTCTCCCACCATAATCTAGCAAGTAGAATCTTACGCGTAGTGGCATCACCGGCATAGTGGCCACCTGCAATACCACCATGGGCTTCTTCCATAATATCTCGTGTGCTCATGTTCCAATACACAATGGCACAATACTTCATCTCGACCTAATTTGTATAGGTCACCATTGATTAACATATAGGGGGTTGCATGCACATATAACAATTTGTTTCTTCTCCAAGGATTTCATTCCTTCTGGTGTCATCCATGTTCATAGAAAGACAACAATGTCTTCTAGTTCGATGGCACTCATTGTAACCTATATAACTATGCATCTAGCATGGTATCTTCAATTACCTATGCTTCTTCTTACATTTGTATTCTTGATAGATGATCTGGTCCAAATTACTTTTCCTGGTTTTACCACAACCGTGAAATCAAATTCCTGAAATAAGAGCGCCCATCTACATATGTTCCATTGTAAAATGCGAGATTATTTACCAAATACTTCAATGCCATATGATCTGTATAAAAGATGAATGGTGTAGCTAGTAGGTACTGGCGGAATTTATGTAGTGCATAGATCATTGACAAAGCTTCGTGCTTTGTCATTGTGTAATTCTTGTTCTTCAGGAGTCAACTTTCTACTAGAAAAATAGATAGGATTATCTACAATACCTTCTCCAAGTTGAGCCAACACTACGCCAATGGTCATGTCAGAGGCATTAACATGTACATGAAATGGTTGGTCCCACGAAGGAAAATGTAGAATAAGCACGGTAGTAAGTTTCTCTTTTAATGTCTCGAATGTGCATTGTTGCAGTTCTCCCCAGTAGAACGTACCTTTCCCTTTTAGTAACTCCTCCAACGGTGCGGAAAATTTGGCATATCCTTTGATAAACTTCCTGTAATATCTTGTATGACCCAAAAATCCATGCACTTCACTCTGACTGGTAGGCTCCCTTAGGCCTATAATGACTACAACCTTGGCTGGATCAACCAACAAACCTTCCTTACAGATTATGTGTCCGAGAAATATCCCAAATGGTGTAGCAAATATGCACTTCTTGATGTTCAAAGAGATACTCAACTATCTACATCTTTCAAACATTAAGCGCAGATTGTCACAATGATCCTTAACTAATCCATACACCGTCCAATCATCTAAATAGACCTGTAAGAAGTTGTGAATAAATTCCTTGAATGTTTGAGCAATTATGTGCGAAAATATAGCAGGCGCATTTTTCAAACCAAAAGGCATTACAATATAGGTGAAGCTACCCCATTCAATGTAGTAAATGTAGTCTTTTCCTGATCCTCCTGGGTAATTTGAACTTGATGATACCCATAGAACCCATTTGTAAACGAATAGATTTCACACCCGCAACACCTTCTAGTATTTCCTCAATGAATGGTGTAGGAAAGGGATCAATCACACATGCAACGATTCAGCTCCCTGTAATCCACACAAATCCTAATTCATCCATCCTTCTTGATACTTGATCACCATTGGACTAACCCATTCTGACTCATCAAGGGGCTTGATAATTCCAAACTTCAACATTTTATCAATCTCTTCTTTGACCTTTTCACGCAAGTTTGGGTTCATCCTGTAGGGTCTCTTTCTAACTAGGCACACACCCTCTTTAAGTTTTATCTTCATCTCCCCTAACGATTCATGCATGCCTTTAAGTTCATGGTACCCCCTAGGGAATAGGTCCTGGTAATCCCTTAGTAACTCTATGATTTTTTCCACTTCAGAGTCTGACCAATAGTCTCCAATTATGGCTTCCTTAGGCTTAGCATCTGATCCAATATTCACTTTCTTTGTCTTCATAGGTTCATGATAGGCGCATGTGGTCTTATCTAGCACTGTCCAACACCTCACGCCTACTGTTGAATGGTTTACATCCATATTTTCTACTTCTTCGTCATCCACTAAGTAGACCATTTTTCCTTTTTCTTTCTCAAGGCAAGCACATTGAAGTAGTATGGCATCAACCTCTATTTCTTTAACAAGATGCACGCTCCTAAGTTTCCTTCATCCAATAACTCTTGAAGGAGTTCTTCAGCCTTGGAACTATCTCCCATAGTTAAGTGCTTTATGACTTTCAATGCTTCTTCCACTGGAGGCTTTGTAGAGAAGAATTCAAACGTCTGGGCCATTCTTGCAATTAAATCCTACCAATTTCTAGTCTCTCTATGGATTCTGCATATACATACCAAGCACGCGCGCATCCTTGTAAAGTGGAATAAAATTTGTGCACCCATAGTGAAGGTGTTAAAGCTTCTTACCCTTCTCGTCCGAGACTCTCACACTTCTGAACGTGGTGCTTTGAATAGGTTGATTACCATAATAAGTACAAATTTGAGTAGGTGCATTGCTCCTAAAGAACCTAGTAGCAAGAGCAATCCTAATTTCATTCCATCCTACAAGATTATCCTTGTGGGCCATCCACCAAATGTTTTTGTCCCACATAGTGTATATGCTAGCATATTTCTTCTTTCCAATGGGTCTATCCATTGTTCTTCCATGGCGTGTAGGAATACCATAGGATCTCCTTCTCTGGTGTAACAAGGTACCGAGTTGTTACCTATTCTCCTGACATAACGCAATTTTCTACCTCTAGGAAATATGCTTTTTACTTCACGCCCTACCAACTCATAGGTGCTATGAGCCTAATTATCACAAGCAACACTTGTAGTATCGTTAATGGACTATGCATCCTCCCACTAAATTATTCCTTCTTTGGTTGGCTCAAGTATCTCTGGATCTCGGATGGCACGTACATAAATCCTATTCAGATCTTCTTCACTTAAGGGCTCAACATAGGGTGCAGATTTTCCATCTATTAAAGGGATAATAACTCTCTCCTCCTTATTTTCAAAACTGATATAGCCCTTGTTGAACCAAAGATCAACATTATTTGCATAGCACCAAGGATGCCCCAATAGAGCTAGGAAGCTATCTGACTCTGCCAGTGCTAAAACTTCAAAGTCTCCAGTGAACTTGGCTCCTTATATGGTAATGGATGCATCTTTCAAAACTTCGATGGGAGTGGCCTTAGTCCGATTAGCCATGAACAATACATTAGAGGATGGCTACAATGGGGGTCTTCCCATTTGTACCCATGCATCTAAGGTAAGAACATTGACTTTCACACATGTATCAATCAAGTATATTACTCAATAGCCAACCTTCCACAACAACATTCGAGTGATTTCCTTGTCATAATCTAGGCTATGAGGGGAAGATTCGCATGCAGGATCTGCCATGTGGAGTGTTTCCCTTTAACCAATCCCCTAACAATGGAATGATATTTTCCTGGTGCAACATTTTACACACTTCTCTTAAGTCATCTATATCAGTTTGGACCATCTCTGATACTTTCTTTTGCTCCATATTCCATGATTGCTCTTTTAAGTATTGTATCTCACCTTGAAGATTCCTGAGAACTTCCATGGTTTCCTGATAAACCTCCTTCTAATGGGCAGGATCTGGGTACCATGCATGTAGAACCTCCTCCTTAGTGATGGTAGGCTTCTATTGCAATGCCTCTCTCTAGGCGTGTGTCACCTCGGCCAGCGGGTCGTGATCTTCACTTACAGCTCCTCGGACTCTACCTCCAACTTAGGCATCCACTGATTTTCAATAACATGTTGTATCCTAACCATCCCTGTGCCTTTGTTTTTTTTTTTATGCTGCTTACTAAGATGCTCATATAAGTCTAGGCACTCCTCATAGCTATGGTTCTTTCCACAAAAATAACATGTAATATTTTGAGGACATTCACACCTATAGTGGTCAAGAGATCCACATGTATAACATGTTCCATGAGGGAACTCACTTCTTCCACCACCACGGCCTCATCCTTCGAATCCACCACGGTATCCTCGACCTCTACCACGACCACCTTCAAAACATCCTTCATTCCAATCATAGCGCACTTGATTGTGATCCTAGTCCTGATGCTCATTCTTGCCCTTAGAGTTATCTAAAACTCATGTTTGTCATACACCAATATCTATAGCATCATGGATCTGACCAATCAGCCGGCAGTCTTCCGTGTCATGAGTTGTGGACCTATAGATTTTATAGTAGCTTGAAACGTTCTTCCTTATCACACATTGTAATAATGGGCAGTGGCTAGCATCATGGTTTAAATGGCATATCTCACAATCCAACAACAATGAGTGTACTAATCTGTAAGGACAACTATCCTTGTGTGACCTTCCACTTCACAATCTATGCACCAAATCCATGTGCGCATCTCATGTGTTGAATTTGCTGATAGTTTCTCCAATTGTTTTGCCATAGTTGTGATCTGTGCTTCTAAAAATGGGCTTACCCTTGTATCTATACTTCCAACTACCTCAACGTGTAAGGCTGCTTCAAGTGCTTCACGTAGATTAGTGTATGTCTTATGTGATAATGCCCTTCTAAAAGGGGTAATTAGGCCCCCAACGAACCACTGTGCATGTTGGCTTGTGTGTATATCATAAGAAATCTTAGATAACAACGTTTTAAAATGGGCATCATACTCTCTAACACTTTCAGTAGTGCCTTGCTTAATATCCTTGAGCGCACTTATACTCTTCTTCTCAAACTCAAGGATATGAAACTCTTTAAGGAATGCATATTTTAAATTTGTATAGTCTACGCAAGTCTAATCAGGGTCAAACTTTATGTACCAGCTGTGTGTGCACCCTTGTAACGTAGTAGTAAATTGGCTTGCCCTACGCTCAAAATCCATGATTCCTTTTGCATGCCACCATAGTATTTCACACATATGCACATGTTCAGCAACATCTTCTATGCCCCTATATTGTGGAAGGTGAAGAGACATATCCATGTAAATATTTTGGGGTTAGTGCGGACCTTTCCCACTTAATCCAGAACCTCTTGTGTTTCCCTACCTTCAAAACTGCCATATCCACTGAACTAGAGCTACCTATGTCTCCCGATCCCAACCTATAGGCTTGGGGTTAGACCGAAGATGTACTTCCCTGTTTCCCAACAGTAGAACTAAAATGTACCCCGACATTCTGGGAAGCATTACCACTCCTAGAAGTTAGTCCAAAAATTGGCGCTCATGTATTATGTGTTGATGATACACCCAAAAAGGTACTCCCATATAACAATGAAGTCGTTTGTCTTTTATTGATGTGCCTCTTATAAGACTCACTCCTACTCTCCCACTACTTGAATTAGCTTGTTGATTGCTTGTTATACTAGATGCTGGAAAACCAAGTGTAAGGGCAAGGTTGTCAGGTGGATTCGATGCCGCACCCGTGGCCTAGGTCATCTCTCATTAGCGTGCTTCTTCGCATGAGGCTGAGGAGGGATCCTGTCATGCTTTCCCAGATGGGGGATTTCTTGATGCTCTGGATCCATGTCTTCTACGTGAGCTCCAAATCCTTCATGAGCCATCTCTCTCCTCAATGCCATCCTTTCTGCAATGTCTTGTTGCTTCTCTACCTCCCTCTCGCGTGCCTCATTATACTTAAGCCACATTTCCTCTCTCTTCCTTTTTGCCACTAGGTCTGCCATCCTTCACCAAACCTGCTCCTTCCCCACGTGTGGTGGGGTTTAGTTAGCCATTAGTTTACTCTCCAAATTCAAAGTTACCATCAGGATATTGATTGCCAATGGAATGCCTTGCAGGTAAGTTCCCCTTGGATATCATAAAAACTAGAATTCAGCTACCTCTGGGCACGAATAAGTGGAAATTGAGTACTCCAAGATATAACTGTTTAAAATTCCATGGAACCACATATCCACATCTCGAGTCCAGATCAGATCAGCATCATAAAGGGCCTGAAATTCTTCCTGTGTCTAAACAAGTGTGTGATACCTCCAATTCCACTTAGATGCATACGTAATCAGCCACTCATACAATTCTACTGGGAAGATAGCAAATAAGCTCTCATATAAATTGTCATATAGGTTTTGTTCCACCCATACGTGTGCGTTAAACTCAGATCCAGTGTTAAACACCATGCGTATTCTTCTTCCAGATCGTGTATCCACTCTTCAACACTTACTAAGGTCAACCGGTATGTCTTCATTACGAACCATCCTGAAATTAACTAAAAAAGAGGTCCCGACAATAGAGCCATTGATGTAGCATACAATTCAGCAATACAAACCCAAGCGTCTTTGACACATCACTCATCCTAGACTAAGCGCTCAACTAAAGTGCGTAAAGGTACTAGGCCCCTCTTTAGGGTTGTTATTGCAGGATGTTAGCATGATGAAGACTTTAATCATTCGGATCTATAGTTATTATATCTTTCTATAATGAATATTCAGATCTAGATCTAGAGAATAACAGCATTAAAGGATAACCATAATGAAATCAAGCATGCGATACTAAATTGTAAACATGATAACACCTTGATTCAATCCCTAATATCCATTATATGAAATGCAGTAAATACACAGAAGCTTCATTACAATAACAGTAGTATATGTTGATGCACGTAACGCATGATCTAGCAAAGATAATCTCACTATACCCTAGTTCTCATACGTATATGCTCTCTCTCTCTATATATCTATATATCCCTATATCCCCTTCTACTACATAGTTTACTACATATTTATAAGGGTGGGGACTTGCCCTTCACCACTTATCTAATCCCAAAATAGGTCGCATGTTATTATTATCCATGCATCATTACAATAATATCCACACATGTAAGTGTGCTAACAATAGACTACTATTAGTTAACTAACAGTAGTAGATCTATTCCCAGCCTGTGTCCATGCAAAGTGCTTCATAGTTGATCCTCCAAAAATAGCCAATGTGTGTCACGTAAGTCTTTGACTGGTTTGTGTGCTCCGCACGCTACCTCCAAAAATAGATCCTCGTCATGAAAATGGCTAAGTCCTGAATCTGTCTCTATTCTACGCGTGATCCTCTCTGATGCTTCCGTGCCTTTGAACATGTTCTATTCTCTCGTGTAAACCTTATGTATTTTCTCAACTAAGTGCCCGATTTTGACTTATCAACACTTGCGGACTTGTACGGTCCCGATGCATTAACATCATAGCCTTCCCTTGCTCTTTATTTGGCTACCTTTTGTTGTAAATTTCCTTGGGGATAGTCTCTTGGCATGTGGGAAATATTACGGGGAAGCACCATGCATTGGGATCTTACGCAAATTATTTTTCCCATGTACCATTTCTCTTTTACTATTGGTCGGGATAGTCTTTAGTGGTGTTGGCACTATGATGAGCTGGTTAGGCATTTGCCGCACGGATGGTGGTCTCTGGGTATTCTGATGTTGAGAGGGATAGGTAGTCCTGCCACCTTGATAGCTTTGATAATTTTGTCTTGGGTAAGCGCTTTGATTCCTTTTAAGATTTATTATCTCGTTAGAGAAGTTCCTGAGGATATTTTTTACTTCCTCCATTTCAAGAGAAGAGGATGATGATGTTGTAGTGAGAATTGGTGTCGGATGAGAGGATGGGTAATTATACAGGGATGTAGGGGCTTGGGTAGAGCTCGAGACTGTTCTTGCGGAAGGGGAGCTATTTCGGGGTACATTGGCAAAGGGTCTCTCGGGGAAGCTTATCGACATCTATTAGATTATTCTCGGCTTGGATCGCAATATCATATGCTTGTGGTAAAGAGTCCCCTCCTAATGATTGAATCATCACAGAAATATCTGAATTCAGAGCTTTTAAGTAAAAACAATAGCCATACCTGTAGTGGCCTCGCTAGAACATGAATCCTCTGCCATGTTTTGTGAAATCTAGTGTTAAAATTAGTCATAAGCTCTTGCGGACCCTTCTTGATGTTGATAAACTATTGTAAGAGTGAGGATATATCCCCTTTCTCACTAAATCTTGCTACCAATACATTTCTAGTTGGTCCCAAGTGCCGATAGAATTAGGAGTTAGGGATCGGTACCAATCCAGAGCCTTCCCCTTAAGGGAAGCAACTAGTAACCGTAAGGTGACATCTTATTCCCTGATATAATGTACCACGCATATTTCTACTATGTCCTGGAGGTGTTCCTCTAGAGTTTTAAAATATTCTCCATTAAAGTTAGGCGGTGCTTTTAATGCATTATCCATAATAGGATTCCACACCATCGAGGGTGTGGGTGGGATCGATGGACTCCCTTTATTCCATGAAAAAAACTACCTCGGTGGTTGAGCTTGGAGATGGGCCATTAAAATAGGTCTGAGGGTTCTTGTTGGTGTAAGAAGGGCCTACCTGTTGGAGGTGTTGAGAGAGTTCAGTTCGGAGGAGACGAACACCTCTAAATATGTCTACCTCTTCTATTGCACAGAGATAACTGTAAGTATTCAAACACACCTTCTTCTCTTTTCCTCACTCTTGTTCACATTCGTCTTGTAAACTAGAGAATACCAAACTTAGTACTACTGAAATCAATAGATTTTTGATGATGGAGTCTTAATATGTGTAGGTGTTCATGTATCACCGAGCATGCTAGGAAAACTGTTGGTGATTATCTTTGCGAATGAACCATCAGATTCAGTGGGATACCTTAGGGAAGTGGGACGTGTGCCCTAAGATAACCTCTAGATTTTAAAGAAGTTGGCTCTTCTCTATGGTGTAGAGTAAGGTTAGAGGAAAAGTAAAATGAAGTACAAAACTAACTAAGGTGATACGCCGAAATAGATCTTTAAAAGAGACAAAGGTGTATCCTAGAAAGCTCGCTTAAAATAGTGAAGAGTGTTTAGCATGATCGACTATTTTTAGAAGTATCTTGGATTATCAAAGGCTGAGAAGGTGTAAACATAACAATATGTAGATGATATATGCATATAGAAAACCCAACGGCACATAGCATGATAGATCTTCCAAATTATCTAAAAACTACCAGCAATGAAAGATGAAGGACGCGAGAATATTGAAAGCTAAAATGCACAGAACAAGAACTCTTTATTCATAGAGAAAATAATACATAAGGCCGATATGGCACAGATTACAACTTCCTTCTATAACAGAGTATTGTTAAGGCTAGCCAATAAATAACTAAGCCTAGAATCCCTTTCCGCAGCTCTAGTATGTTTTCTTTTCTAACTTCTTCTCCCCTTTTTTCTTTTGGTTCTAGATCAAAAAATTCCTTTATAGATACCTTTGGCTCTCGCTTGATATGTCTGGAATTAGACATTCCACCAACAACATTCAATTTTCTTACAAGATATTTCATTTTTGGGTCAATATCTCAACTACACTGTTGGTGATATTTCCGATTGTCTTTAATTCATCCAACTTGCACTCCTTTGGTTGGTGATGATTCTTCTCTGCCATGTGCAATTCACACACTTGTTTGAGGGCCTTTCCTGGGGATTTGTCTTCTAAACTATGCCTAAGTGACACGTGGAGAGCGCACACTTGTTTGAGGGTGTTCCTTCTTTCTCATTTTTGAAATTACGCTTAGGCGACATGTGGACATCCTGTGTGTTTCTACTATATTCTTGACTTTTCAACCCGCCTGGGAAACTTTATCGGGTTTGGGACACGTGGGTGATGTGGTGTAAGTTTGAGAATACTCCTTCTCCACTTCATGCCCCAAGTGCACCAAAGGGACACGTGGACATCTTTTGCATTCGACTTCATACTTAGTCGAATTTAGGCTCAAGCGAACAAAAAGAACTAGGGTCGGGCGACAAAATACAATGGCTAATAAAATATTCTTATACAAAAAGAACTCGATACCCACCTAAATTAATGAGTTGATATATCGGCTCCATCCACCTCACTTCGATCCTACCAACTCACCCACCAAGTCTCTTTAGCGACTCAACCCCCTTTTATAACATACCCTAATGTCACATCCTCACCCAAACTCATCATCATCCCAAAGATCACTCTCATGGCTTGGGAGTAGTACTTGTGACTCGCCCCATATTCCTCACCCACCGCACCCTCCCAACCCAACCCGCTCACGCTACCTATCTCACCCACCCCGAATGATTCCCCTTTGTGACTCGGCCTCAACTTTGTCCCTTCTCGACCTCTAACCCTACCCCACCTGATTTTCCCTACGAGACATCCCCAAATCCCAATTTCACCACCTAGTTCACCGCTTTAGCTCACCCACTCACCCCGCTTGCTTCCTAGCTCACCATCAACCCAGTGTACATTTTTCTCACAACTAGACAAGCCTCTCCACTAACTACTTTAGATTCGGATCAAAATATTTTTACCCACTTTATTCAATAAAGAACCCATGATTTTCCTTCTCTTCTCAATGGCAAGGTAAGCCCATTTTATTTTACTAGCATTGATTTTGAGATTTTATATCAACTAATACATCTTATAGGTGATCAAAATCTAGGCATACATTTTGGAAGTCGAGTGGGACTCCCATACCTTGATTTTGAAGCTCAAGGTTGTGAATTATATTCATAACTTCTTGATTGATGTTCAATGCTTGTTGGAAAACATGGATTTAGAGTGGTTGAGTGGTTTAAAGTGTAGAATAATGATGTGGTATATGAGTGTAAGTATGAGAAAATGAAGGCGGTGTATAAGAAAAGGATGAGGAATTAGGTAGAGTGTTATGGGTAAAATGAGAAATCATGGTATGAGAATGAGGCCCAAGTCATTGTGTGATTCATGTATAAGGGATATGATGCATGTGGACAATAGTCGATGGTGCTTTGGGAAAAAAACACAATAGTGGTATGAATTGTTTCGGTAGTGGATGAATAGGGTTCATGGTTTGCAGATTAAATCTTCATATTGTATGTATCTAGATTATAATAGTATCTTCTAAGGTATTCTAAAAGAGATATCGAATTATGATCTAAGGTCTCCTCAAACTCGGGATCGAAAGGTGGAATATTGTAAATGTCAAAATTGTCCAGTGTGGAGGAGCAAGTAGATGTAGTAATTTCCTCATAATCTCCCACAACTCTCATATGGATAAATATGTCATCATGTGAGTGAGAAGCATGGTCTATATTGTGAGGTGAGCCATATGAATGTGTGTTAGTAGTAACCATGTAAAATTAAATCCAAAATAATCTTGAGGTAGAAATGCAAGATTGTGGAAATTATGGCAATATCTCGATGTTATAATAAATGAATGAATATTGAAAATTGTATCCCACTGCAATGCAGCTGTTCTTGTACGAGGGAAAATAAGGAATCAAAATATAGTACATAGTGAATTAATTGTGGATCTAGAATTATAGACCAATTGCAATTATTACTCACTGGGAAAAATATGGGATGGGAAAATCACAAGTGCACTCACATTGTAATCGAATCTTTGGAAAATCGGAACTCAAGTGACTATCGAAATAGGCATGACAATGTGAAAAGAGGATATAAAGAATAGAAACAATTGTAGGTACAAATCGATACAATGGAAATTGAAATGAAGTATTTTGATGAATGTGGTGTTTTTTTTGTCTCGAGGTTGAATATGGGCCTAATTTGTTTAGCTTCCTATGTAGTATCCCTATGTAGGGATCTCTCTCTAAATACCAAATGTTATCTAAATAAGTATCGTTCACTAGAGAATGTCTAGTCATGAACCTTCCTTCCTTGATAAATCAAGATGGATCCTCATTATGGACAACATTTTCTCTACCTCACAAGTGAAACTAGTCAATCAGGTTGGGTCGTTGACCTTTTTCTCTAGTGAGTCCTCTCAATGTGCTAGCTACTTTGGGGTTCCTATGGTACTCCTCACAATGAGTTTTAGGGCTTATGCCCAAGTACTTCCCATAGTTATGCGGATGGGTATTTACCCTTATCCGAACTTGTATTTAATGTGTATTCATTTTGAATTTGTTCCCTTAAGGATAAAAAATATTTTTTATGTTTTTACATAACAATCCACATTGTGACTACCTACGCAAGTAGATTATTAGAATTTTTAGCATAAAATCACAACAAAGTCGTAGTTATGATTGGTCTCAAGCCATTTTTTTGTATTTTTAGCATATATGCAAAACCAAGTGTTAGATCTAAAATAGAAATGTTATAAAAATTTTGAAAACAAATTGAAAAGAATATAAAATTATACAAAAACATTGTTAGATACAAAGAAAAAGAGTTACCCACAACCAAAATGGTCCTACCATGGTCGTCAAAATGTATGCATAGATTTGGATCACCTATAATATGTATTAGTTGATATAAAATATCCTAATCAATGTTACTAAAATAAAATGGGCTTATGTTGTCATTGAGAAGAGAAGGATAATCATGGGTTCTTTATTGAATAAAGTGGGTACAACTCTTCATGATCTGAATCTAAACTCACACAAATACACTTAGAAAAATGTTAGTAGTTTTTCGTAGTTAAGGGACCTTTCTCATTCATATCCCTAAACATTTAAGGGGATAAAAGACATTTTATTGAAATGAAAATAACAAAAAAAAATCATGTAAATGACAAGTATACCTAGCTCAAATCACGGGCCAATCATAGTTGTGATTCACTAAAAATCGCATGAAGATCACAATTTAATCGTATTTGTGATTCACACCTATGTTAAAGTTTCTCTAAAACATTGATCAACAAGTTGAACCTATTCATTGTGATCTACCTTCACTTCTCCAAGACCTACAAAATTGAAATATGCGAGCAAAGAAGAAAAAAATGCAAACATGAACTCAAGTGCACAAAGAGTTGGGGGTTGGAATGATGGGTGTGAGTGGTGTTTTATATTTTTGAGTGCATAGGGGAATGGGACACATATGGGTGCAATGTGCATAGATGGGTGAGATGATAAGGGTCCATAGTGCAAGCATGCAAATGGGTAGGTGGGATGGACAAAATTAAATGTGAGTGGGTGAGGATTAGTAGATGAGTGATGCGGCATATTTTATCACCATTTTTTGAGGTTTTAAGTTTTTAAGATTATTTTCATGTGATTATTTTATTTTTGGGATTATTGTGTTTTATAATGTTTTTATTATTTTTTAATAAGAGACCTTATGCACAAGGTGCATTTTCTAATGTCTACACCTATATGGAATATGCATATACATTAGGGTTGTGTAGTTATACAAAACATATATATGTTAGCTTTTAAACCCCTATACACTCCCAAAACTCTAATAATATAAAGGATAAGATGGAGGTTGACCATCATATTTCTATCCTTGAAGTGTGAAATATGTTGAAAGTTTTCTTAAAAGGGTGGAAGAAGCTTTTGGTGAAGATAATGGGTTTAAATGAACGAAAATGAGTGTATTCACAGGTTCAAATGTAAAGCACAAAATATGTGGTGAGGTTTCCCCACCATGAATTATCGTTACAATTGATGGATAACATCATAGTCACTATGGTCATTATTAAACTCTAGTTATTTAAGAATCTATCTATCATCTAATATTGTAGCAAACATGTACATGATTTAGAAAATTGAAACAATAATAATGTGAGTCCCTACTCGAAAAAGTAGTTGAGGTGATAGTGTACGTGTGCATAAACTAAATACATAAGTAGACCTCATCTCAACCATTCGATATGTGGTGAAAATCATAGTAATAACTCATATGACCATCAGATTTGTGAATCTATAGTACCCTAGAACATGTATTATATCCAAATGATTACCACAATTATCTCACCATGCATATAGTTGAGATCGACTCAAAAATGTTGGTGTGCATCGAGAGAAGGTCATCGATAGTCCACACTATAATACCAAGTGGCTTGTGTCCACTATAAAAATGTTTATTGGCATAACTAATGGTAATTTGGTGTAGAGGATCATTCATGCAACAGAAATTCCCTAAATATCCATAGAATAGTTACATATGGAAGATCTCAAGTCACTTTCTAGTGCATTTTAAATGGGTAAAACCCAACACCAAATGTGGGAGATATCATCCACATAAGATCGGGAGTTAGCGGGCGAAATAGATGCACAAGTGCGGTGGTAATGGAATTACATGAAATTGCCAAAGGGCTTGTTTGGGATTCGACAAGTGGCGAGAAGAAAAATGGAAGGCCAAAAATTGGTTTTATCTTCATCTCCGTATTCAACAATCGAGGTGAAAAACAAGCTACCTAACGAGTTGGGCCAACTCACTAACTCATCCACATTGGTAAAAATGAACATCGTGCGTGGGAGATATCATCCACGCAAGATCAGTGTCACGTGATGAATCAGAGGCACATGTGTAGTGGTAATGGAAATATCTGATTTAGAAAATGGCTTGTTTGGGAGTTGACAAGTGGTGAAAAGAAAAATAGAAGGCCAAAAATTGGTTTTATCTTTGTCTCCAAATAAGGTGGGAAAAAGGTGGAGCTACATGGGACAAGTTGGTCCAACTCATCCACATTTCCAAGACTCCACTAACCATCTATGTGGAGCAAGCCAAGTGAATCAAGCCACATCGCTACTTTCAAGCTCAATGATGGCCAAGTCAAATCACATGGGGTAATTCGATGAAGGGAAAGATAGGCATCAACCCTAATGGGATATTCTAACTAAGTGCATATGCCAAAGTGGTCCACGCAACCGAATAACAAAAGAGCATGGATGTGGTTGAAGCCACATATTTATATGCCCACCGAATCCTATTAAAAGGATTTCAAACTACCTCAAATTTTTCATGTGGGATAAAATCCCAGCGAGAATGCTAATAAAAGCTAGGTGGCCAAGGGATTCAATCACATGACCTATCTCGTCCAACTCGATGACCTAACCACCATGCTACATAGTGCCCGGCTTTTCTTAGCCGAGAAGAATATGGGTTTTAACCCAATATTTAGGTTGTGAAGCACTATATAAATGCCTTTGATCCATTTGAATGGCATGGAAGCCATTGTGAACAATTTAAAGGCATTCAACATTGATTTGAAGCCATTCGAGAGCTTTATATCAATTTTTGTAATTGTGAAGCTAAGTGATTATAGGCTTATTATTGTAAAGGTTTAATTGTTCAAATTTTTATTGAGTCCATTAGGCGCCTATAATTATAAATGACACTATTTTCATTTTGAGGTCATTTAGAGTCCAATTTTTAATGACGTGAACCATTGAGCCCATCAATTTTTGTAACCAAGAAGGTTATCAAGTAGGCCAAAGAGCCCGTCAACCAACACAGAGGCTGAATAGTTTTTTATTCTATCGATATTATTGTTCGAGTTCGAAGATCCTGCGTGTACGTGGAAATTATTTCAAAGAGGTGAGAAATCCCTTTGTGATTACATGATTACGAGAGAGGCTATTAGAGCCCATATTACATTGACATTATCATCGCAGAGGCCATAAGCACCCATTATAGAGACATTGTTCCCATCATCAAAGTGAGTCACTTGTCTGGTGGATGGATCCATCATCATTGTTAGTTGTGTCGAGGGATCGTAGTATGGATCCGGGAGGATGTCAAATTTTATAAATCATGAGTCGGTACCAGGGAGCCGGTAGTAAAATCCAAGTCATCAAACGTTGTAGAATGAGAGCTAATTGATGTAAGAGTTATTTTTCTACATCATTTATATATTAATTTGTCATTGAATGGACCTAGAGATGTAGCCCAAATCAAGTGAACTTTTTTTTATCAATTTTGGTGTTGCATTTTGTGGTGTGTTTTCATTCACTTGTTATTTTGCAACATAATTAGGCCAATCTAATCGTAAATCACGGTAAATTGAGAAAATAAATAAGGTGACTAGTGGAACAACAAAATTGAGTAAGTTTTTATAACCCCACTTTCGGATCACAAGTAATTGTAATCGATTTACGAAAAAGTGTTATATGAATGTGATGTGTTGGTGTTTTCAATCTATGTTTTAGTTTCTTGACAAATAATGGACTTTAAATGGTCTTAGTTAATGCTTATTTGCCAAAGAATGAATGGATACATACTCAAAATCAAAAAGACTAAATTTAAATTTATAGAAAAAAAATCAATCATAATTCCCTTTATTTAAATTAATAAAAACACAAAATAGAGGACAACACTAATAAACAAAGTCCTAAAACATGAAATATCTAATCTTCAACATAAAGTATTTAGGAATTTACTTGTTTGGAATAAAAAAATTATTATCCATGAATGCGAATCTAATAAACAACCATTCATACAAGTATAGCATACCCTCCTCAACTAAATTTTTGAAAACGTAAAACTACATGTCAATTAGGCTTTACTAGAAATGTTGAAAATAGTGGTTGATAGTGCGTGCACTTTGGGAAACCGACAGTTGATGATGGATGAGTTTCAGTGGAGATCCCATGACGACCTATGCACCGAGGAAGCAAAGGGATTTACTTGATAGGAATCAATATGTGCTTCATGGAGCATACTTTCAAACAATTTCCCTATGACACACTCTAGTTCCATGGTTCATACTCAACTACTAAGGGTCTAAATCTGAAATGAACCTCACCCCATTCCTTCTTCATGCTTTATGCCTCATGGCACATACTTTTAAACCATTCCCCAATGGTGCGCTCTTTTTTATGGTTCATTCTTGATCACGAGGGGTATTTTATAAATGAACCTCATCTCATACTCATTCACATCCATTGTGGGGCACGCTTTATTGCTCATATCATAGTCATATTACATACCATTACATCTCACTCATTCATAGCATATTGCATATCTTGGTTGCATTTACTCTTGCTTACTTATGCTTACATGTACACTTTATTTCCATGTTAGATGTATACTTACTATGTCATTATCTTTTATATATACACATGTGCATTCACTTGTTCTCTAGTTGTGAATACATACTTCCTACATATCCTTACATGCAACATTGATGCCTAGAATAGTAGCTTTTATTGGTCCCATCGAGGCTCCCGGGGTATCTACTTTCTCACACAACACATGTTATTATTTCATTATTTACTACTTCCTATTCTTACTAGCACACTACTTTCCATTTATCTATACACGCTTTGACATAATTTTTATCTTTCTAACATGTTAATGGGTGCTTCATG
Organism: Taxus wallichiana var. yunnanensis; assembly: GCA_018340775.1. NCBI lineage: Eukaryota > Viridiplantae > Streptophyta > Pinopsida > Cupressales > Taxaceae > Taxus > Taxus wallichiana. The sequence goes on along the minus strand of CM031234.1, from coordinate 447,528,266 downwards.
TGTAACATTTACTTTGTAGGACTATTTTCCACCATGGTTATCTGATTTATCTTGCTTGTTATTGTATGTTATTGTTTACGGTCTATGCCCTTTTCATGTGTGCACTTTGTATGCTTTTGGTCATTTCGCCCTAATTTTCTTGTGACATTGTGAGTTATATCCCATGTTTGAAAATAAAAATCGTGGTCTATCTTGTCTTCTTGCTTATTACATTGTCTTTTATTGCATGTTTTCTAATATTTTTCTACTAACACATGTATCTAGACACTTTATTTGCATGTGCCTTGGTTTCTACCATACACATTCCCCCTTCCCCTTACAGGGACACATTTCATATCAGTTTCGAGTCCTCTCCTTTGGACCACATCCTCCTATCGGCATCACATGCACCCCAAATGAGGAGGGACATACATTGGGTGAATCAGTCACCCCATACAACACTCGAGCTACATTGAAGGCATGCACAATACAGAATAGAGAAAAATGTAGTTACGTAAATAGCCCGTAATCTTACTTGGGTCCTCGGTTCAAAGCACAAACACTAGCGCCCAGATATAGACACTAGCACTGGCACTCATAACCTTTTCTAGGCGCCTATGGCCGGGGGATTACATAGATTACTTTCTTAGTTCACATATCTGGTTTCACAAGATGCAGGCACATTCCTCCAACAATAAGAATGCATTCTTTATCCATTCAACTCAAGACAATATGGAACTTAAAAACAGAACAACATGGGATGTACCATCTCTGCATGGTGGTGCTTATTTGGGAAGTAGTTATGGAAGGAGGATAATACTAGATCTCTCTCCTCAACACTTATGTCGTGGCATGAGATCACCCAAAAAACTTGCACTTGGCGTGATATCACCCAAAAAATTCACTCTTGGCATGAGATCACCCAAAAAACTCACTCTTCTACAACATTTCAAGAAATTTTCTATCATTTTGACTCTTCACGAATTAGGTTCACACTTTCCTTTTTACATACTTTTACAATATTTTTCATAATACATGACTTTGACAACTCTTTCGCTCTTATTTTGCATGTCCATCCTAAATACGCAATAAGAAGTAGCCCTTCATCAAGTACAATAATATGTACAACATGGTACAACACCATATGCTTCACCCCTAGGGTCACTTTCTCTTTCTTAGCTTCCACGCTTCATTTTTATCACTTCACGCTTTCACTTGTCCACTCGACATGTTTTCGCCATCAATCTACAAGGAAAAAAAGGTATGCATATTCTAACTACTTTATGTTATCGAGTATTCACTCAACAACATAAAGTGGGGGAAATGTAGACACAAAATCATGCACTTGGGTACATTTCTAGGTCCTAAAAGCATACTTGTATTCATATGATTCCTAAGTGAGAAAACTAGTAATTGACGATATCTTTGGCCTCTTTACTTTGTTTCTTTTCTTCTTTCTAGGTCTTTCACACCCTATAGCCTAGTCATTACTATATTGTTTTATCTTTATGACTCTAGACACCAAAGACCTGACCAAGACACCAACGCCCAATCACCCATGTCCTCTTTTCACCTTACTCGCTCTCTTTGGGGCTCTTTTATCTTTTAGGCATCTTATTTTGTTATGGGTTGAAGTTTTTAATTACAAAATTCGACCAAGGGAATCATATAAATACAATGTTATGTGACCAAAATAAAGGACCAAGCTCTAAGCATTTATTATCATCACCTAAGCTTATATCCAAAGGCATCTAATATCACTAAAGGCATCCATCTAATCAAGGGACAATGGATCGCATTTACGCATACACTTCATAGGAAGGGGAAGATCATTATTCCATCCACACATCTATTTACATTAGTACATCTAGTTATCGCCCACTATTAATTACACTTGCACAAGTGCTTCTTAGGGAAAAATTATTTCACACACGCACAAGAACTACATGGATTTTGAGATGTAGTGTAGTTCTCGCCATAAATTCACTCATTCGGATGATCTGTCGGGAAGTCGACTCCCATATTGCATCTTTTATTTTTGGATTTGATGTGGTTTGAAGGTTTTGCAGGTCTTCATCTCTTTGCAGGTTACAGGAAAATTCGGTGATCTTCCAGCGGCATACATGTGACCAACGGTGACTAGTAGCAACATTGCTTGTACGACACCGGAAAAACCGGGTTCCTAGCTCCTACAATGTCATGGGCACCTAGCAGAGGTCTCTAGTGCCTAGGCACCCTCGCCACATTCCAGGTGCCCTAGTTCACCTCATCCGATAGTTCCGAATTTCTTATCGAGCATGATTGCATGACGATCTGCCCTTCCTTTTCATCAATTATTCCAGTCCAAACCACCTTCTTGGGAAGCATAAATCAACCGAGTCACTATTTCCCTCTCTTGCACTTAGGGTTTCATATTTATCTAGCTTATTTCTTGTGTCAAATTTGTATTATAGAATTTATTTATCATATGTGACTCTACGATTATCTAGGGTTTAATAAATTCTATGTTTATTAAATCATTAGAAGCAAACAAAGATAGATATTTATTATTAAACCGTAGATATTACACAAGAACATATGTAACAATGATATATAACTGCTAGAATATAGATGACATAAGAAATAAGATAAATAAATATGAAACCCTAAGTACAAAAGAGGGAAAGAGTGACTTATCTTATTTATGATTCCTGAAAGTGATCTAGATTAGCACAACTAATGAACAGAAGGGCAAACTTTTGCAATTGTGTTCATAAATTTTTAAGTGTCGGATGAGGCTGAACCAGGGTGTTTGGAATGGGGCAAGGGTGCCTAGGTGCCAAAGACCTCTACTAGGCGTTTGTGACCGCGCAGGATCTTGGAACTGGATTTTCTAGTGTCACACAAGTTTCATTAGTAGTCACTATTGGTCACATGTATGTCGTTGGATGATCACATAATTCATCTGTAGCCTACAAATAGATGAAGACCTATAAAAACCCTCAAACTACATGAAATCCCAAAAAGAAAAGATGTAATATGGGAGTTGGACTAACATCGGTGGTCACTCACTGAGTGAAATTACGACTCTAAGACTGGACTACATCTCAAACTCCATGTAGTTCTAATGCGTGTGTGAGAGAGTCATGCCCTAGGAAGCCTTTATGAAAGTGCATTTGATAGTGAGCGATAACTAGATGTACCAATGTAAATAGATGTGTGGATGGAAAAATGAACTTCCCTTCCTATGAAGTGTATGCAGAAAATGCAGTCCCTTGTCCCTTGAATGGATGCTAGATGGATGCCTTTAGTGCTCTTAGATGCCTTTGGATGCAAGCTTAGGTGATAATTAAAATATGCTTAGAGCTTGGTCCCTTATTTTGAACACACAACTATGTATTTATATGATTCCTTTGTTTGAATTTCGTGATTGACAATTGGAAGGCCGACCCATAAGAAAATAATATGCCCAAAAGATAAAAGAGACCAAAAGATGTGAGTAAGATAGAAAGAGGTCATGCGCACCCGCAGGGGATGAGAGTGCCCAGGTCTTTGGTGTCCGAAGCCATAAAAGATAAAGAAGTAAAGTCCAGACTGGGTTGTGGGGTGTGTGAGACTAAATAGAAAATAAGAAACACAGACAAAAGACCAAAGATAGTTGTCAATTACTAGTTTTCTCGCTTATGAATCATATGAATGCTAGTATGTGTTTACGACCTAGAAGTGTACCCAAGTGCGTGATTTTGTGTCTACAGCTTAATAGGAATCGATCTAGTGCTCATAAGGATCTCAAGGGCCTTCACTTTATCAACAATGCCACATGCATCATTATCTACATAATTGTTTAGGATTTGTTATGAATAACGCCAATATGGGATCCATGGCCCTACCTCTTATCATCCCTTTAACATTGGAAAACTTTCCCCCTATCGTTAGGCGTTGGAAAACTTTCCCCTATAATACTTCTAGTATCGTCGGGTTTATTGCATCATCGAGTCTATCATAAGTCTATTGCATATGTGCTTCAACACACGTTTGGAGGTTCAACACACATTTGGAGGAAAAGTTTAAACTATCGATTTCTTGTAAATATGTTAACTACAACCACTCTCCCACTCTCCATTTGGTAGAAGGGAACACATATCAACATAATGAGTTATATTTAGAATCAAGGCTTCATAATCAATCCCAAATAAACATAATTTACAAAAATACCTACACTAAAAAAATTAAATCATTCTAAATATAAAAACTACACTTTTATAAAATTATTATATATGATCATTTTATATATATATATATATATATAAACCCAAAAATATATGACATAATAAAATAATAATGAAATTTAATCATATTTAAATGATATTATAAATAATTTTTATTGATTAAATTTTCAAACTTATTCAAATTTTAATAAAAATATGTATTCTTAATTTTATGATTATAAAATTAAAATTAAAATTATATACTAATAAATCATTCATAAAATAAAATATTTTTAAAAATGAGCTATAAATAAGTCTATTTATAACATATTATATTACTTTAACTTGATTTTGATTGTTTTGATTTTATTTTTATTATTTATAGTAATTCAATTTTTATTATATTAATTTGATTTGTTTTATTTATATGTTTTATCTTTTATTATATTGTTTTTCTCAATGTTTTTTATTTAATTTTAATTCTCTTTTAATTAATTAAAAATAATTTCAATAAATATTATTGACATCAATTAACTTATTTTAAAATAGGAAATGTGATTGCAAAACAATCAATTTACAAGAACATTTCAAGTATTCACAAACAATAATATCATAAGTTTAATAAGTGGTAACCAAGATATAAATTACAAATATTGTGAGGAGGTTGCTCCCATGTGTGGATCTGAATTGTTATTTTCCTATTTGCAAAGGATTTCATTTTGATGCACCCTACTTCAACTTTATCTTACATATTTTTGAAAAAGAATGAACTATAAATGAGTCTTTTTATAACATTTATAATACTTTAACTTGATTTTTATTGTTATGATTTTATTTATATTATTTCAATTTTTATTATATTAATTTGATTTTTTTATTTATATGTTGTATCTTTTATTATATTGATTTTCTTTATTTTTTATTTTATTTTAAATTCTCTTTTTATTAATTAAAAATAATTTCAATAAATATTATTGACATCAATTAACTTATTTTAAAATGGGAAAGATGATTGCAAAACATTTGAAGTATTCACATACAATACTGTCATAAGTTTAATAGGTAGTAACCGAGACATAAATTACAAATATTGTGAGGAAGGTTACTCACATGTGTGGGTCTAAATTGTTATTTTTCTATTTGCAAAGCATTTTATTTTGATGTCCTACTTCAACTTTTTCTTACATATTTTCAAGGAGTTTTTTTGTATCTCCTACACTTTTTGTTCTATAAATACATGGGCTTTAATAAAATCTTATTACATTGTCTAGGTACAAATGATAATTTGTTTTACAAAGTTTATATTGTTATTTTTCAATTTGCAACAGGTCACATTTCAATTTGTCAATACCTAGAAACAATCACCAAGTATTCTCTCATAATTTTAGAATTAATACTCCAAAATACCAAAAGTGTTGGCATGTGCGCCTGTGCTCCCCGTGACTTTCATGACATGGACTAACCGCCTCTCATGAATCCTAATTACGACAATTGTAGCAAAGATAAACGCCTACAAATTTTGGTCAACCAAGAATCGTGGTCTAACAAACAATATCATAGCAATAGGTCTCGAGTTCAAAACTCATCCAAGAGATGCTAGGGGAATTGTTGGGATGTGCATCCGACACTCCCCGTGAGTTTCGTGACATGGACTAACCACCTCTTGTGGAGCCTAACTCTGGCGATTATCACAAAGATTAACGCATATGCAAATTTTAGTTTAACGACAATCATGATCCAACAAAAAGAGGTTAAGAAGAATATCGGATATTAAAGATGAAATCCAAGGATATTAGAGATGAACTCCAAGGATATTAAAGATGAGATCCAAGAGGCTACCTTCAACATTACTACAATATATAACTTCATCTTCTTACTTGTCCCTAGGAGACAAATCATTCTTTGGCAAGACAATAGCTTCACCTCCATGTAGAGAGAAACAAACACCTTTGAACAGAAATGGCAAGCATGTAACTTCACCTCCTTCTAGAGAGAAACAAACACCTTCTTCGTAAAGATAATCTTTAACTTTTTTAACTTTAACCCTAGACAAATCATTCTTTGGCAAGACTATACTTCACCTCAATGTAAAGAGAATCAAACACCCCTGTAAACATCATCTTTTGTTAAATTTGTTGTTTTGGTACATTATTGTATTTCATTTTATAGTTATTTGTTACATTATTTCATATCATTTTGTATAGCTTAAGGACCAAAGATGGCATCTTGGCTTTGAAGGATGGTTTTTACTTAAGTTTTGCAATAATATTAAGTATCGAACTGCAAATAGACTTTTTTAAAAACATCACAAACATATATAAAACATTAATAACATTTAATTATCCATAACAAACATCATTTTAATTATTTTAATTATTATCGTTGGCATTACTGTGCCTATTTTAAAATATGGTGCGTTGTTAGACCATACACTGCGATGCAAATCCCATTAGATATCCTTGGAAAATAGAAGAATTACAGTTAATGGAATTAAATGGTCAACCGAGTTCAAAATACAATGTAACAGTCACCATTGAATCTAAATTTTGAAAAAATGAAAATGCAGAATGCAAACAATGTTAGCCCATTGACCCAATAGACCCAATTCATACAAGAATGTAACAGCTCCCCACCATTGAAGCAAGAAAAGAAGCTTGGACTGCTCAATATTGCTAAAAAGAATATTACAAAAGCCAAGATCTGGTTAAATCAGAAGCATCTACATCCACAATAACATGTAAATCAATCTGCACCAATGAAGAATGGGTAAATCACAGCCCAAAAGGACAAACTCTCTGCATGATGAAAAAATAAATGTTGCAGGTTATATAGTACAATGAATTTGCCAGGTCAAAATAGAGTGTAAGGAAATGCATCCATGGGATGAATCAGATATGTCAGCACCAGCGCCACAAGCATTAACACATAAGTTATGCCCTGATCAATAGTAGTCCCTGCAAAACACACAAGGAACACCCATTCAGTGGAAATTCTTGAACAAATCCAAAATACCAAATGCCCACAAAATCTACAAACTGGATTTTAACTTGAGCCAAAACCCACAAAATAACATAATCTTAAAAAATCCCATCTAAAAGCTTATAAATCCCATGATCATAAAAGCCAAATACCCACAAAAAATCTCAAGCTTTAACCTGAGGCAAACACCTGCAAATCCCATAAAATTAACTTGAACCAAATGCATGGAAATCGCATCATAATACTAGCAAATCCCATAAAATGGATTGACTTTAAACCAGATACCCACACAAACCTCACTCTGTGAACTTGAATCCAATGTACCCAAATCCCATAATTTTGATTTAAGCCGAACACCCACAATCTTAATCGAAACGCCCTAAAATCCCCAAATTCTTAATCTGAGGTAAACACCCACAAAACCCATAATCTTCTTGCTTCAAATGCCCACAAATCCCATCATCTCAACTCAACCAAAACACTCACAAATCATACAATCTTAATCCAGAATACACACATTCTGCAACCATTAACAACCTACATTCTCCCAAAAAATCAAGGCATCAGATCTTACCATCGCTGGTGGGAGCAGGAGCAGGCGCCTGAGCGAATGCCAAAGATACGAGGAGGTTAAGCACAAAGGAAAATACCACTGCATCCTTAACAGAGAATGCCATGTCTGTCAGTGAAACCCAAAAACAGAAGAAAAGAAAAGAAATGAAATTCCTTTCCCCTTCGTTTGCACCGCAGTTTCTTCACAAGAAACAACACAACCCGCCCTCCTCAATATAAACCGTTAATCCGCACCACCCGCGCTCAAAACCGCCTTTGTTTCGGGAAAACCTAAATACCGCGTACCGTGATAACCAAACCTCCTGCATGCCTGCGTGGCATCCCCTTGCAATGGGTCGCGTCGCTGTCTGCGTGACAGCTGGCGAAGCACATGGCGGCAGTCTTTTGTTTGTATCGACATGCGCACCTATAGGTATCCGTTAATCTTTTAGCGCTATCGGAGGCTCCGCATGTGCGAGTCTTTTCATTGGTTCTTGTTTTCTTATTTTTGCCTTTTCTAATGCTGTTTAATTTTTAAGCGAATTTTCTGTCCAACAGCTCGGCGGAATAATCTGAATTCCAACGGATCATATTCCAACGTCTTCTTTGATCGGACGGCTGGGAGAGTGCCAGCTTTAAACATCTATAAAATTTAACTTGCATTGTTAGATTCTTTATTAATTTTTATTCTTTTTTTATTTGTGCCGCTTAATTTAGTAAATATTTGCCCGGGCACAGCCAGCAGGCCCTAGCCTGGATACTCTAAGCGCCAACTAAATTGAATCGAATGTTTTTTCTTTTCCAAAAGTATTGGGCGGTTATAAATTAATTTAATAATTTCTTCGTAGTATAAATTAGCATAGATATCTTCAAAATAATTGTGTCAAATATATTGAGATGTCTATTTAATTCATGTAGTAATTTTAAAATGAGTGTTTTGAGATTGATATCTTTTAATATATTAACATAATTGTATTTAAGATATTTATATTAGTAAAATATATGATATTAACAAATAAAAGTGAAAAATAAATATAATATGTAATAAATATATCTTTTTAAAATGTATCCATAGATATCAATTTAAAAAAATATATAGTTTTTATGTTACCCTACACCACTCACCACTCATCTTACGTATAGCAAAGAATAGTCGACTATAGCCATTGGTGGATAAGGTGCACAATAGCGAGGACCCCTCTTTATAGATTTTGTAGAGTTCACCCCTGAATATATAGATAAGGGTCCCTTTGTTCCGCTAGTCGGGAGACCCACGCCCTCTATATCCTAATCAATCTAGTTGGGTGTACATCGACCTCAATATATAGGGATAGGAGGCCCAAATAGCCAAATAGTCGACGCCTCTCCCGTTAGTCCATACCATACAATCAATGCGACTCTCGATCGATCTAATCCCTAGATCTATATAAGGACCTTTCATACATTTTACATATCGTATTGATTAACAATTTTATTATATATATAATGTTTGAGATATTATCATTTTTCAATTAATTTTTTTATAAGGAAAAATATTATAGTAAAAAATGAATGGATATCAAAATTAATGATAAATTGTGACATAGTAATCAAATAAATATTAAATTTAATATATAAAAAAATTATTAAAAAAAACAGTTTATATTAGTACATTACATTATAAACAAGCCTCTTGACATAATTAAATTAATTCTTTTAATTAAAATATAAGGTGATTATAAATTAAATTGTATTTAGTTCAAAAGTATGAGGTAGTTGATATAGTTTGTGTACGTGGGAATTTGAAATCTTGATCTGAACTTAAAACGTGGGATAATTAGTTAAAAAGAAAAATAACATTGACTATAGTTCGAATTTGGTAAAATAAGATGGAGACATGTGAAAGGGTACATGTTTGCAAAATTGCGCCACAAACAAGGTAGGTATGTTGGGTTACTTTGAATTTTGGACCTACTTCTCTACTCGCCATGCGGTTTTTAATATTGGTGAATTAATTACAATTGTATCTAATTTTATTTTATTTTAATTAAAATTTTGTTGGTTAATATAATGATACATTTTGATACTAAAAATATTGTATAAATTTTTATAAAATTACTCTCTAAAATAAAATAATTAGAAATTCATATTAAATGATTATATTCACTATTATTCAGTCTTAACAAATATTTATTATTTGTATATTGAATGGAATAATATATTATTATATTAATAATATTTAAATAAATATAAATAATTTTTTTATAAAATTTAATAATTTATTAAGAATTTAATTTAATTTAAATTATTTTAATAAAAATAAATTTATATATGTTTTATCATCTCAAAATAATCACTATAAATAATTATTAACAATAATATCATTTTTCCCTTATACAAATTTTTAATTATAATTTTTTTTTTTGTTGACAAAAACTAACATAGAATGAATGTGTTTCAAATATGTTTGATTTTGACATCAGCATGAGAATAACTTTTAACTTGTGTTAAAATGAAAAACTTGAAAAAGAGAGAGAATAAAAAACAAGCTTTTACATGATTGATTACACCCCGAGTTCCAACCATGTGCAACAAAAGCATGTTATGATTAAGTGAAAGCATGTGCAATGACTATTTTAAAATATATGGAATGTGGTACAAATAGAACCCCGTGCAATGTCTATGGAACAAAAAAAGAAGCTTTTTTGACTTTATTCGTTCCTACACCTTCCAAATGAAGGTGACTCCACAAAATAAATGACTTCACAAATTAAAAATTGATTAAAGATTTTCATTAAAATTGTTTTCTTGGGTTGACATATATTATAAGATTTAGACTCGACACAAATCATATATTGGAAGATTTATTGCAATTTGAATTATATTGGAAGATTTTTACTCGACAGAAATCATGTCATATGAATTTATAGGATTTGGTTTATAATTTTAATTATAGTGACCCATATTTTATAAGTAATAACTTCGATGAGTATGAGTTGGTTTATTAGGTATTTAGTATATCTTAACGAGAATGTTTTTGCAAATTAAATCAATTGATTTAATTTAAATAGAACTCATGTGATTCAAAATTATTTGATTTAATTAATTAAAATTATTTAATTTTTGTAAATTAGGTTAACGATTTAATTAATTAAAATATTTATTTTTGTGATTTAAATATTTAGTTAAATTTTATACACGCATTTAAACAAATTTATTAAAATGAGTGGGAAATGGAGCATTCATTTCCCGCCCTTAAATTAGATCTAACTCAACTCTTAGATCATAGGGCAACTATGTCAACCCTAAATATCTTTATAGAGTCATATAATAAATTTTTAACAAAATAAAAATCCTTTTCTTCCTCCTCATTTTCATGGAGTTTTTATTTTGTGGCAAGGCCATGGAGATTATCCTCTCCATCCCGGAATACAAAGGGGCTTCATTCTTCTTCCAATTTCTTCTTCTACAATTGTCATGGGTTTTCTTAGGTTTATTTCACAAAAACAAAAAATATGGGTATTTGTTTCATTTTGTGTGCTTAAATTTATTGTTTTTGGAGTTGGAAATCAAGATAAATCCAGCTACACACACACACACACACACACACACACACACACACACACACATTAACAAATGAAACTATGGTTTGACATATGGGTGGCTTGCAACAATGTCTTTTTAACCATACAAAACATATATAAAACCCACACACCTCCTTTGATGTGTGTGTGTGTGTGTGTGTGTGTGTGTGTGCTCTGATCAGAGGTAAGCGGCCTAGCAATAAGCAAAAGATTTCCATGTTTTATTTTTTTGGTAAAATAAAAACAAAGACAACAATAATCAAGATATCAATATTGTTTGAACAAACTTTCAAATTATTCATTTACCATATATATCTATGTTATGTTTGTGGAGCCTGTTTTCATGTTAGAGTGTGGTATACCTTCATGTGTTACACTCGGGTATTTTTAATGGCCGTCCTGCCGCCGGTGAGCGAGTCAAGGGGGTTCGGTGAAGCCCCCGATTGATGGGGGCTCTGTGGCGAAGCCCTCAAGCAAATTTTCATGGGTGGTTTATTAACCCATGGGTAATGGGTGACCGTTATGGGTCGCTTTTTGGGCCCATGTTTTTCGGTACCCATTTTTTTGATACCCACGTTTTTTCCCATTGTTTTAATACCCACGGTTTTTGCCCATTGTTTTGATACCCACGGTTTTTGCCCATGGTTTTGATACCCCAGGGCTTTGTATCAAACTGCTTAAACAATTGTCTATTTATATGGTCTTTCGCATATGATAGATATACAAGCAAATGTATTGCAGATGTGCTTTGAATTCGGGTGTGAATTATGTAGAGTTTGTTGAGCATAGCTCCAAACGGATCTAGGTATTATATTGAGAGAGTGGAGGCTTGTAATAAAATATGAGCAAGTGATTCTTGGTAGACGTAGCCCAAATTGGGTGAACCACATTAAATCTTATCTCTCGTGTTGTGTTATTTATTCTGCATTTTTATTTGAGATCTGTAATATTTTTTTGCATATTAGTTTCTCTGTTGCATTCTGTAAGGGATTATTCCGCATATTTTATCTCTTATTCCCTAATTATATGTGTGTGTGTGTGTGTGTGTGTGTGTGTGTGTGTGTGTGTGTGTAGTTTTTTTAGAACAGAGAAAGTATATTTCTTCATTTTAAGACTAACTGGTGTATACACCTAATTTTTCTCTTTTCATTTTTCATACTTGTTACTAACAATTTACTTTGTGCAAATAAGAGTCACCGATGCATTTATTTTTAGAGCGGTGTCTTAAAGGGCTTCTTAGAATGGGGAATGGTTATTCACGTAACCATTATGGGTTAGAGACAATACATGGAGAGAGTGTCATTATTTGGTCTTGGCCTTAGTTTTCCTTTGCACTAGGTATCCTTGTCTTCCTAGGTCTCATGCACATCACATTCACACTTCTTGTTTGCATCTCATCACTTGGCATCTTGTTTATCCATATACATGATCTACGACACACTATTTTCAATTTTCACGACACTTACCTCTTTCAAAGACTTTGGTGGCGAAACCATCGCCCGTAGGCGATGGTGTTAATGTTATATTTCCTCATGGTCATCGTCGTCACCCGCGAGCGATGGCGTTACATATACGTCCTTACCTCATTCGACATTTATAAGAAAACGAAGCTATAATGACTCAAATTGTCATTAGCTCGCTTTTTTACGTCGTCTTCGCATCTGCTCGCCTAGCTCTTGGTTCATCTTGCATCTTACTTGGATTAGAATGGATACTCTTCTTCTTGGATGGTTAATTGCACTATTAGGTCACCTATAGTGAGTATAGGACAGGAATGGTGTTTCTATTTCCCACCTAATAGCGACTCTCTCTTAATGTGTTGCTTCTCTCGGAGAGATAGATGTATCGCTGACCACCATACAGTGCAAACGTGAGTTCTCTAACCATATCTTGTCATTTTGCATACATAAGTTCATTTCCTTCTTCATTGTGTTCATGTTAGCTTAGTATTTGGTATGTTTAGATGCTAGTTAGTATAGTACTTTTATCCATTATCAGCTCCTTAGTTATCATCACTTTCATTTCACTTTATTACGCGTGTTTATTGTTTATTTGTGCCTCTCAATACCCAACCATTGATAAATTAGTAGGGTTCCTTCCTCTATCTTGACCATGAGCCTTGGAAACCCTAAGTTGACCTAGTGCGCAGGATTACTCGCTCTCTCAGATATGCGACTCTAGTGCTCACCGTAGCCCCTTTAAGTCTACCTCTTGTGTGTTGGTACATGTGTTTTTCTCACTCGTTGCCTCGATACCCTTGTGGAACAAATGATTTAGGAGTGTAAGATATTAAGACTCATCTTTGGCCCACATACTTTCTCTCGGTGAACCCGTCGTGAATCTTATAGACTTTATGATCTAGCATAACTCTTTAAACGCACCCACTTCCACATTTGATCTCATTTAAATACCCAAAACCCACAAAACCTCAAAATCCATCTGCATGCACACCATCGTCCTTGAGTGATCATGTATGTCTCTGTTTTCTCATAGTTAGATGCCTTCGGCCCCTATGTAGACCTATTTGACGTCCGATTTCGTCTATCTTCTCATATTTCTTTCCACACACCTTTGACACCTGTGTATATTCTCATATATGGTCGATTGTGTCTTTAGCCTTCATTTTTAGAAATTTTCTTAGTCGATCAACAATTCATCATGAAGTATTTGGGCCTTGAGTCCTTTGACTATGTTGTGCAAGATTTTTTGTGATACATATCATCTTGAAGTTGAGTTTCCTTTTTGTATGGACTGTTGTGTCGTAGGAGCACCTAGAAAGAATCCTTCTACCACGTCATCGTAATGGCCTACCCGAGAATGAGGAAGAAAAAATCTAGAATGATGATACTTTTGACCATCCTCCTGAGATTCAAAATTTCCTATCTTAGTTTCTTTAATACAAAGGAGAATCGGAAGAAGTGCTTAACAAACGCCTTCTCAAATTTGTCTTTAAATAACATGACCATAGGGTAGAAAAGGAAAAATCTGCTGAAATAGGCTCATATGAAAATGCCTCCAATTCTAACCCTACCAACCTCATTCTCCAACTCATAGACAAAATGACCCAACAATTCTCTAGGACAACTCAATTTCTCCAAATGCAAGCCAACATGGCTTAGTTAGTTAGCCTCCCTTCAATGGGCTCTTAGGGCACCACGCCCCCCCCTTTGCCAAATGGGCCTAATGGGGTGCCCATCACTCAACTCCCCATTCAAAACAAAGTCTTGCGATCAATCCAACAAGAGCCTTTAACACCCTATATTGCTAGTATGAATATTGGTAGCATTGCTTCATCTATCTCTTACGACGGGTCTACTGATCCCACCCTTCATATCAAGGCCTTTGGAAATCTTTACAAAGAATGGATCAAGACCAATTCATACGTTGTCACCAAACTCCTAGCAAAGACACTTATAGGAGATGCTTTATATTGGTACCATACTTTGCCTCCTAATTCTATAGTTGAGCTAGAGTCCCTAGTGATAACCCTAGTAAACAAATTCCAATATCATGATCTACCTAAAAACAACATCAACGCTTTCATCAATTGTCAACAATCTAAAAATGAATCAATGCAAGCCTTCATCAAGTGTTGGAAGACCCTATCCACATGGGCATAACATAACATGCCCAATGATAACCTCTTTCAAATTTTCATAGAGCCCTCGAGCCTCGCCTTCAAAGATCAAGGTGAGGTCCTTTTCTTCTACTTCCTAGAAGAGGCTTTTAACAAGCCAAAAGGCAAGATTATCTCATGAGGGAGTTTGAGAAGGCTCCGTCCAAAACACAAATTAATAAACAATTCCAAATCCTTCAACGTTCAAAAATAATCTAATGCAATGATGACGAAGTCTCAAATACTCGCCCTCTCTGTTGCTTCTTCAAATACGACTATTTTCAATATTGACCAACAACCTAACAATAACAACATCCAATCTAACTCATCAACCAACGGGTAAGGAAGATTTGAAGTGTCGATTACCTAAACCATTTACTGCAATCCTAGATCTTTCTCGACCCGCTCCTCATTAGCATGATGAGAGTAAGTTTTGTTGGTAGTCACGCACATGAGAAATGTCGTGCACTTCAAATGTTGCCATCAACTTATTTTTAGGACACAACTTTGATTATGAAACCATCACTGCAAGCGTTTGATCGGGCGGTCAAAGCTCGAGACACGATTTTGAAGAAGGATCATCATGATGCCATCAACTGCACGAGTGAAAAGATAAAAATATTTCCCAATCATGATGTCACTAAAAGTTATAAGAAGCAAGAGAATGTTACAACCAATGTAGTTGACACAGATTACCCTCCTCAAAATACAATTGTGGTCAATGATGTAATTTGTGTCATATATTACGTAGAACCAAAGTATCTTGTAGTATTCCAACCTCAAACTCAAATATTCATCTATCCTTTTGTGCCTCATAATCAAGCTCCTCAAAACAAGAACCTGCCTCCTCCAGACACCATCCGCCCCTACGGAAATTCTCCTACAGGGCCGATTGTGTCTGGATCTGTATCTCTGTCTACAAACATCATCGACCCCTTGTGTCGGTCACACCAAGATAGTGAGATACAACTACTTTTCCCCAAGATGGATGTGTGAGATGGAATTGAGAAATAACCCTCCTATGTAATAAATAATAAATCCCAAATGCGGTCCTTTAATGTTTCTTTTTCCTAAGTAATAGATTGTAAGTGATAGCCCTAGTTGTCCCTTCCTAACACAAGGAACCAAGTCATGTATATATATAATTCCCTAGTTTGAATTTTGTCATTAAATAAACTTTCATCTAATAGACCTTGATTTAACCCACGCCTTCAAGGTCCCTCATTGTTTTATAGAAATGTTGAATTCCCGATTCAAAGCAAGGGTGTGAATTCCAAAGGACAACAATTCCCTTGTTTGAATTTCAACATTAACAACCAAAAAGGCCAACCCAGAGTGATAAAAGAGACTTTAGAAAACATAACTAATGATGCGGTATTTCAAACTTGAGAAAAGGTGAGAAGAAGACAAAAACGCCTAAAGGGGATAGTAGTGTCTGGGTGCTCTTGTCCCTAATGGGCGGTATTATCCAGATGCTCGAGGGTATAACGGAAAATACAAAGTCAGGGTAATGTGTTGTCCAATGTCCATAAGTAAAGTGAACATTCAAGAAAAGCAAATGTCAAGAGTATCAAAATTGATGAAGCAATGAAAAACAAAACAAGCGTTGTTAGTGTCTAGTTTTCCGCCTAGGAATCATCCATATAATAACATACTTAGAGGCGTGATGTAAATAGAAAGTGTGTGATTTCGTGACTACAACTACTTATACTCGTGCCCACTTAGGGAGACTTGTTCATTACATACATGCTTTCTTGGTGATATCATACTATGTTATACAACATTGTTTTTATTTTCTTATCTTACACATGGTATGTCCCTTTATTTCGATAAATGCAATTCACAAGTTCATCCCACACCTTAAAAGGTACACTTCACTTATTTTATTTTTTCGAGACTCCAAGTCAATAGTCCTCGCTCCCTTATATAGAATAAATCAAGTGGTGGTTTATCCACAAAGTATAGAACATTCCCCATTTAGGATCACTATGAGACACACATACATACTCCACTCGGTCTCATCACAAGACACACATATATGTTCGGGTTCAACATATATTTTGAGATTTGGATTTGACATAAGCGTCTTCGTGGTTTTTAGTGTGCAATCGGTATTCCTTCTTGATTTCTATCATAATATTTCAACAATTCATTGATTACATATTTATATAGTACACTACTTACTTACATGTCTCTCATATGTTTGAGGAGCACAAGTTTCCATATCTCATACATACGAGTGGGGATGCTAGTTCCAAATTCTTCACAACCCTTCACTATGGAGTTCACGTGATCTCTCTTTCCTTTTGACTTTCAACTCACTATAATTCATATATTGACTTTGAAAACTCTCGAATAGGTTTCCACACAACTGCTACAAATTCTTTGTATCCACTTGTTCATTTTATTTTTATATGTACGAGTAGACATATCAAAGTGGGGCATAATGTAGATACCTAATTTTGGTATATTACTAGTTATTTGCTATGGTTCTAGTGTATTTATGTGTTTAATGATTATTGGTTCATATTAAGCTCTTGTTGGCATGTATTCCTTCTATTTGTTCAATTTTCAAGTTCTTCCCATTTCTCTATTCCTTGCTTCCATGTCTATCACTATTTCCTTTCCCTCCCTTCCTTCTAATTTTTCTCTCACACAATTTCTTTTTTTCAACACATTTTTCCAAAACTATAGCAATATGGTTTTGGTTTTTCAAAGATCATACTACTATTTGGTGGTCTTTTTTAAGGGCTCTTTTGGCCCTTGGTTTGGGCGAGTCAAGGTTTATAACCCTTCATTTTTGGCCTTTCCCACCTATTATGGGTCAACAAATATGCTAATAATTTCTTCATTTGAACTTAAGATGTCTATAAATACATAAGTGCATTAGTACATTTCACACGTAAGTGAATAAAAAATGAATTAATTAGAAAAACAAGGATTTCATTTATTAAAGAAGCTTCTCCATGCCAAAAAAAAAGATGCGAGACATTTAGAGAAGAACATCTTGTTGCAGAATAAGTGCTTGAACAAGTGTATTAAAATAAGTTTCGTGATGAATCCATTGTAATCTGTTGTTTGCCAAATTATTCAAAACCTTAAGTGTGTGAAAATAATGGAAGGCTAATACGCACCCATATTAACTCCCTCAAATTTTTATGTTTCACAAGATGTTAAAAACTTAAAAGTATATCGAGATTCTGAAAATAGGAGCAATTTCCCAATGACTCGCAGTAAATTCCGGAAAAGGAAACATGGTTTTTAGAGTAGAGAATCATATTATCTCGCAGTTGTTACTGTTCAATTCTTACCATATGGTCAAACAGTGTGGTCAGAAATCTGGAAAGAGTAAATGAAGAATGTGGTCAAAGATATATTCATAATAATGGTGCCGCAGCGGGTAAAGGAATAATTATTATACTTGTTTCAGATTTGTGTGGACGCCGAAAAATGGGCCTTACCTATTTATTACTTATTCAAGTGCATGCTTCGACATTGTTGTGTATTTATTATTTGATAATACAAAATTTGGTTTTAGTGCTTTAATTTGGTGGTCTCTATTTCTATATATAGTACTAATTATTTTATTTTAGCGCTCTATATATAAACAAGAGCCGCAAAGCGGCCAGTTCCTGCCTTTAAATTGTAGTTGTAGATTGTAATAATCGAAGATGTAAAGATGAGCGGATTGTAATAGGCAAGAATGTGGTTTGTCTAAAACACCGAGGAAAATTTTGTATAGTCCAAACATAACTAAGCATATGCCTACATATCCCTTAAACATAACTGTCTCTGAAAATAACATGTTGCTTTATGTGCTCCTATTAGGAAACATGAAGAGAAGCACATACAATGTACAATAAGCAGCTTTGTTCGAAAATGACACCAAAAGGTACTCGGATGCCTTCTTTCATGTTGTGTCAAGTTCAATAGATAGATATACATTTCCAACTAGTTAGGTACAAAACTTAAGCCAGATTCACATTATGTAGTAGTGTCATTCCCTGTTCACTGCAGTGTTTTAGGTCTATATTACTGGATTGGATTTAAGTAAATGCCTTGTCCAACGTACTGAAAATATCGAAGCAAGTACAAATATAGTTTTCGCAAAAATTTCTACAGAAAATTCATTTTACTGGAACTGATGGAAAAATAGTGTTATCAGACCATTTGGTGTATGTGGGAGTTGAGGTACGAAACAAATGAATGGTGTCAAGTGCAAACAACATTACCAAATCTAGTTTATGGAGTGGCAGTAAATAGCATTGGGTGGACATTAGCTGCTGGTTAGGAGAGAATGGTAATATACGATGGTAATATTTAAATAATTTTTTAGAAATGATGTGAAAGGGATGCCTTGGTCATGTGTGAACAGGGAAATGTTGAATAAGATTTAAAATTAGAGGTATTTTGCATTGTCCAATCAAACTTATTTTTTTAAATTATGCAGGTAGTTTGACTAGTATCAAAACATAATATTAAAAAAGAGAAGATGTGCTGAAATAAAATATGATATTTAAAAATTCGAGACATACTATCCATAGTGACAATAGTTGACAATATTATCTATTTCTATTCATCTCATGATTTATCATTCCGTTAATAAATATTATCTGTTGTCTCTAATTTTTACATTAAATTCTTATAGAGATATAATTTATGTTCAATGATATTGATATATGCCTCACGGAAATTTTGATATTTACTATGGGAATGATAAATCTATACATATATTATGCAAAGTACAATAATAAATTTGTTTAATAGAGATAAGTATAGGTATGTTTCACTTTTATAAATTTTATAAATATATAATAAATTTACATAATGTGTGTTATTTTTTAATAAGAAAATATATAATATGATAGGTTAACTAATATAAATAAATTTATAAATGGTAATAGTTAATTAAACTTTCACTTTATTTAGATTCACCTTCTCTATATAATGTTGTCATATTGTAATTGGTGATAGTTGGCATTGTCAAGTATTCAATCAAATCAATTTTAATGTAAGTTATCTACAATCAAATAGATGAATTGATAGATTGACAGGGGTTAATAAATGCTAGGCCACTTGGCCATTTATAATATTTTGGCTTTAAAAAAAAAAATGTGTACTTCAATAAGAAAAAATTGTCAAATCACCCTTTCCAACCAATCAAAATTTCAATAAATTTATTTATGTGAAATTGTATTTATGTAAATATGTCAATTCAAAATTATACATTAGAAAACTTGAGATGGGTAGAAAAATTCTTGTTTATGATTGGTTCAGAGTAACATTATTAATTGATGACATGAAATGTATATTATCCTGCCTTGGCAGGAACTAATAAAAGAGTAAGAACGTGAAATGTGTCTAGTCTTTGCTATTTAACTTGTATTTTTAATTTTTTTGGGTCTCTCATCGAGAATTATTAGATTCATTTGCTTATTGTTTTATATTGTATAAAGTTGTGAAGGTTTCATAAAGATTAAGATCATTGTTAAGTTATTATACCTTTTAGCTTATTAAATTAATATAATTTTAAAAATAAATTATAATAACAAAGTTTTCGTAGAAAGTAATATCTCCAATGTTTGAGTTTAAGTTGATAAATTTAAAATATTAAAATTGTATAGAAAATAATTTATCTCACACAATGAAATAATATGACTATTTTTAGATGTACAACATTTTTCTCTTTATAAAAATAAAAAAATTAGAACACCATAAGTGGCATAACATTTATCAACATATTACTTGATAAGTTGCTTGATTACACGTTTTTTTATAATCAAAACAAATATTCACAAATTCACAAGTGACAAATCCACTATCTAACAACGCATATGACGAGGAACTAGTGGCGTGCAACTCTTGTTTTATTTCTTTTTTGGGTGAATAAGGATTAAGGGTCCTTTCCGTGCACAAAAAGAAGCTCCTAAATTGAAAGGTATATACATCATAAGATAAGCAAGTGCCACAAACAATGATAGAAATAACAAAGAGAACAAACAGCTTTATATCCTACAAACAACAACACACCACATAACTAACAAATGTAAACCCTACAACCATAAACTAACAACACTTAAATCAGTAAAGGACCCATAGAGTCAACTAGTCTGATTTTCAATGTTGGCCATCAAAGTACCCCATTCTTTGGCTAGATTTTCAATTGTATTCATTTAGAAATTTGATTTTTCGTTCTTCTAAAGCTCCTTAAATCAAGCTTAGACCGAGTTCCATCATCTATATATTTTTGGTTTTTATTTTTTCTTGCGATTTGTTTTTTTTCTCCCTTGGAGTGCCAGGGTTCTTGCCTTTAGAAGTTTCCACTACTCTTTTTGGTGTGTTCAAGCCATCACTCGAGGTTTTTCTTTTTCATTCCGCACTTAAATTTCTTCCGATATCACTTATTACTCTTGTTTTATTTCTTGATGTGACACAAACTTACCATTTCAAAGGTTTCACAAATATCAAAATAACTTATTTATTTTTGATGTAACATAAACCCAAAAACACATTATTGTCATGAAAACTCTTAATAAATATGTTTTAAAAATTAAAAATATTATAATTAATTAATATTTATATTAAATTTAATTTATTACGCCGAGAGACATTCTATAATGGTAGGTAAGGTCAGTAATGGAGTGAGTTGTTCATTTTTATTCTCGACATTAAATTTGATATTCATTTGACCATCACATGACAATTCATTTATAAATTTAATTTATATTGACTATCACTTATAAGATTTTTTTTTTTAATTTTTTTTTAGTTTTGTGGTGAAATCAATCAAAAGATAGTAATATCTTTTCTATGTAGTAATGTTTGGGTCTTTTTTTTTTTTTTTTTGAATAGATATTTTTGAGACCGACACAATCGCGTCGCTAAATGATTCTATTTGCCACAAATCAACAAGAAATTGATAAAAATTAATGAAGTTGTTGATTAAAGAGGTATGTAAAAATCAAACCTAAAAACCTTGAAATTGATATCTATTGATGTATTTCATATAGATACATTTATTATAATATACTTATTATATTCATTTTTAATTGCTACTTTTTAAGATACATGTATTTAATATATCTATACTAGTTAAGGTAATATTAATGTTCTTTATTTTTTATTATAAATTGGGTTTTGTAATAACTTCGATGAGTTTGAGTTGGTTTATTAGGTATTTAGTATATCTTAACGAGTATGTTTTTGCAAATTAAATCAATTGATTTAATTTAAATAGAACTCATGCGATTCAAAATGATTTGATTTAATTAATCAAAATTATTTGATTTTTGTAAATTAGGTTAATGATTTAATTAATTAAAATATTTATTTTTTGTGATTTAAATGTTTAATTAAATTTTATACACGCATTTAAACAAGTTTATTAAAATGAGTGGAAAATGGAGCATTCATTTCCCGCCTTTAAATTAGATCTAACTCAACTTTAGATCATAGGCAACTCTGTCTACCCTAAATATCTTTATAAAGTCATATAATAAATTTTTAACAAAATAAAAATCCTTTTCTTCCTCCTCATTTTCATGGAGTTTTTATTTTGTGGCAAGGTCATGGAGATTATCCTCTCCATCCCGGAATACAAAGGGGCTTCATTCTTCTTCCAATTTCTTCTTCTATAATTGTCATGGGTTTTCTTAGGTTTATTTGCAAAGAAAAAAATATGGGTATTTGTTTCATTTTGTGTGCTTAAATTTATTGTTTTTGGAGTTGGAAATCAAGATAAACTCCGAGCTTTTACTAAATATGCACGCAGTAGCGCGCGCACACACACACACACACACATATTAACAAATGAAACTATGGTTTGACATATGGGTGGCTTCCAACAATGTCTTTTTAACCATACAAAACATATATAAAACCCACACACCTCCTTTGATGTGTGTGTGTGTGTGTGTGTGTGTGTGTGTGTGTGTGGGTAGAGGTAAGCGGCCAAGCAATAAGCAAAAGATTTCCATGTTTTATTTTTTTGGTTTCATAAAAACAACACAACAATAATCAAGATATCAATATTGTTTGAACAAACTTTCAAATTATTCATTTACCATATATATCTATGTTATGTTTATGGAGCCTGTTTTCATGTTAGAGTTTGGTACACCTTCTATGTGTTACACTCGGGTATTTTTACTTCTGCGGTCCTGGTCGATGGGGGCTCGGGGCGAAGCCCCCGAAGCAAATTTTCATGGGTGGTTTATTAACCCATGGGTAATGGGTAACCGTTATGGGTTGTTTTTGGGCCCATGGTTTTTCGGTACCCATTTTTTTGATACCCACGGTTTTGTCCATTGTTTTGATACCCACGGTTTTTTCCCATTGTTTTGATACCCACGGTTTTTGCCCATGGTTTTGATACCCCGGTTTTGTATCAAACTGCTTAAGCAATTGTCTATTTATATGGTCTTATGCATATGATAGATATACAAGCAAATGTATTGCAGATGTGCTTTGAATTCGGGTGTGAATTCTGTAGAGTTTGTTGAGCATAGCTCCAAACGGATCTGGGTATTGTATTGAGAGAGTGGAGGCTTGTAATAAAATATGAGCAAGTGATTATTGGTGGACGTAGCCCAAATTGGGTGAACCACATTAAATCTCTCTCTGTGTTGTGTTATTTATTCTACACTTTTATTTGAGATCTGTAATATTTTTGCATATTAGTTTCTATGGTCACGATTCTATAAGGGATTATTCCGCATATTTTATCTCTTATTCCTATATATATATATATATATATATATATATATGTAGTTTTTTTAGAACAGAAAGTATATTTCTTCATTTTAAGGCTAACTGGTGTATACACCTAATTTTTCTCTTTTCATATTTCATACTTGTTACTAACAATTTACTTTGTGCGGATAAGAGTCATTGATGCATTTATTTTTAGAGCGGGTGTCTTAAAGGGCTTACTAGGAATGGGGAATGGTTAGTCACGTAACCATTATGGGTTAGAGACAATACATGGAGAGAGTGTCATTATTTGGTCTCACCTTAATGTTCCTTGCACTAGGTATCCTTGTCTTCTTAGGTCTCATGCACATCACATTCACAGCTTCTTGTTTGCATATCATCACAAGGCATCTTGTTTACCCATATACATGATCTACGACACACTATTTTCAATTTTCACGACACCTTACCTCTTTTTCACTCATGGCCAACACCATTGCTGTAGGCGATGGTGTTAATGTTATATTTCCTCATGGCTGATGTCGTCGCCCATGAGCGATGGCGTTCTATATACGTCCTCACCTCATTCTACTTTTTTACGTCATCTTCGCATTTGCTTGCCTAGCTCTTGGTTCATCTTGCATCTTGCTTGGATTGGATTGGATACTCTTCTTCTTGGATGGTTGCTTGCACTATTAGGTCACCTATAGTGAGTCTAGGACAAGAATGGTGTTTCTATTTTCCACCTAATAACGACTCTCTCTCAATGTGCTGCTTCTCTAGAGAGATAGATGTATCGGTGACCTCCATACAAGTACAATGTGAGTTCTCTAACCATATCTTGTCATTTTGCAAACATAAGTTCATTTCCTTCTTCATTGTGCTATGTTAACTTAGTACTTGGTATGTTTGGATGCTAGTTAGCATAGTACTTTTATCCATTATCAGCTCCTTAGTTATCGTCACTTTCATTTCAGTCTTATTACACGTGTTTATTGTTGATCCGTGCCTCTCAACACCCAACCTTTGATATCTTAAGTAGGGTTCCTTCCTCTATCTTGACCACGAGCCTTGGAAACCCTAAGTTGACCTAGTGTAGGGATTACTGCTCTCTAGATATGCGACTCTAGTGCTCACTGTAGCCCCTTTAAGTCTACCTCTTATGTGTCGGTACATGTGTTTTTCTCACTCGTTCTTTGAAACCCTTGTCGAACGGATGATTTAGGAGTGTAAGATATTAAGACTCATCTTTGGCCCACATACTTTCTCCGGTGAACCCGTTGTGAATCTTATAGACTTTATGATCTAGCATAACTCTTTAAAAGCACCCACTTCCACTTTTGATCTCATTTAAATACCCAAAACCCACAAAACCTCAAAAAACCATCTGCATAGACACCATCGTCCTTGAGTGATCATGTATGTCTCTGTTTTCTCATAGTTAGACGCCTTCGACCCCTATGTAGACCTATTTGTACGGTTGATTTCGCCTATCTTCTCATATTTGTTTCCACACACATTTGACACTTGTGTATATTCTCATATATGGTCGATTATGTCTTTAACCTTCATTTTTAGAAATTTTCTCAATCAAATCAACAATTCATCATGAAGTATTTGGGCCTTGAGTCCTTTGACTATGTTGTGCAAAGTATTTTTGTGATACATATCATCTTGAAGTTGAGTTCCCCTTTTGTATGGACCGTTGTGTCGTAGGAGCACCTAGAAAGAATCCTTCTACCTGTCGCAATGGCCTACCTGAGAATGAGGAAGAAAAAATCTAGAATGATGATACTTTTGACCATCCTCCTGAGATTCAAAATTTCCTATCTTAGTTTCTTTAATACAAAGGAGAATCGGAAGAAGTGCTTAACAAACGCCTTCTCAAATTTGTCTTTAAATAACGTGACCATAGGGTAGAAAAGGAAAAATCTGCTGAAATAGGCTCATATGAAAATGCCTCCAATTCTAACCCTACCAACCTCATTCTCCAACTCATTGACAAAATGAGCCAACAATTCTCTACGACAACTCAATTTCTCCAAATGCAAGCCAACATGGCTTAGTTAGTTAACCTCCCTTCAATGGGCTCTTAGGGCACCACGCCCCCTCCTTTGCCAAATGGGCCTAATGGGGTGCCCATCACTCAACCCCCATTCAAAACAAAGTCTTGCGAGCAGTCCAACAAGAGCCTTTAACACCCTATATTGCTAGTATGGATATTGGTGGCATTGCTCCATCTATCTCTTATGATGGGTCTACTGATCCCACCCTTCATATCAAGGCCTTTGGAAATCTTTACAAAGAATGGATCAAGACCAATTCATACGTTGCCACTAAACTCCTAACAAATATACTTACAGGAGATTCTTTAGATTGGTACCATACTTTGCCTCCTAATTCTATAGTTGAGCTAGAGTCCCTAGTGATAACCCTAGTAAACAAATTCCAATATCATGATATACCTAAAAACAACATCAACACTTTCATCAATTTTCAGCAATCTAAGAATGAATCAATGCAAGCCTTCATTAAGTGTTGGAAGACCCTATCCACATGGGCAGAACATAACATGTCCAATGATAACCTCTTTCAAATTTTCTTACGAGCCCTTGAGCCTCGCCTTCAATATAAGGTGAGGTCCTTTTCTTCTACTTCCCTAGAAGAGGCTTTTGAACAAGCCAAAAGACAAGACTATCTCATGAGGGAGTTTGAGAAGGCTCCGTCCAAAACACAAATTAATAAACAATTCCAAATCCTTCAACGTTCAAAAAATAATCTAATGCGACGGATGAAGAAGTCTCAAATACTCTTCCTCTTGTTGCTTCTTCAAATATGACTATTTTTAATATTGACGAACAACCTAACAATAACAACATCCAATCTAACTATCATCAACCAACGGGTAAGGAAGATTTGAAGTGTCGATTACCTAAACCATTTACCGCAATCCTAGATCTTTCTCGACCCGTTCCTCATTAGCATGATGAGAGTAAGTTTTGTTGGTGGTCACGCACATGAGAAATGTCGTGCACTCCAAATGGCTGCCATCAACTTCTTTTTAGGACACAACTTTGATTATGACACCATCACTCGCAAGTGTTTGATCGAAGCGGTCAAAGCTTGAGACACGATTTAGAAGAAGGATCGCCATGATGCCATCAACTGCACTCAAAGAAAAGATAAAAATATTTCCCAATCATGATGTCACTAAAAGTTATAAGAAGCAAGAGAATGTTACAACCAATGTAGTTGACACAGCATTATCCTCCTCAAAATACAATTGCGGTCAATGATGTAATTTGTGTCATATCTTACGTAGAACCAAAGTATCTTGTAGTATTCCAACCTCGGACTCAAATATTCATCTATCCTTCTGTGCCTCGAATCAAGCTCCTCAAAACAAGAACCTACCTCCTCCAGACACCATCCGCCCCTATGGAAATTCTCCTACTGTGGCTGATTGTGTCCGGATCTCGCATCTCTGTCTACAAACATCATCGACCCCTTGTGTCCGGTCACACACCAAGATAGTGAGATACAACTACTTTTCCCCCAAGATGAATGTGTGAGATGGAATTGAGAAATAACCCCTCCTATGTAATAAATAATACATCCCAAATGCATTCCTTTAATGTTGCTTTTTTCCTAAGTAGTAGATTGTAAGTAATAGCCCCATTGTCCCTCCCCTAACACAAGTAACCAAGTCATGTATATATATAATTCCCTAGTTTGAATTTTGTCATTAAATAAACTTTCATCCGATAGACCTTGATTTAACCCACGCCTTCACTTGCCGCTCATTGTTTTATAGAAATGTTGAATTCCTAATTCAAAGCAAGGGTGTGAATTCCAAAGTGACAACAATTCCCTTGTTTGAATTTCATCATTAACAACCAAAAAGGCCAACCCAAAGTGATAAAAGAGACTTTAGAAAACATAACAAATGATGCAAGATTTCAAACTTGAGAAAGGTCGGAAGAAGACAGAAACGCCTAAAGGGGATAGTAGTGTCCGGGTGCTCTTGTCCCTAATGGGCGGTATTATCCAGATGCTTAGAGGGTATAACGGAAAATACAAAGCTCGGTAATGTGTTGTCCAATGTCCATAAGTAAAGTGAACATTCGAGAAAAGCAAATGTCAAGAGTATCAAAATTGATGAAGCAATGAAAACAAAACAAGCGTTATTAGTGTCTAGTTTTCCCGCTTAGGAATCATCCATATAAAGACATACTTAGAGGCGTGATGTAAATAGAAAGTGCGTGATTTCGTGACTACAACTACTTATACTCGGGCCCACTTAGGGAAACTTGTTCATTACATACATGCTTTCTTGGTGAGATGATACTATGTTATACAACATTGTTTTTATTTTCTTATCTTACACATAGTATGTCCCTTTATTTCGATAAATGCAATTCACGAGTTCATCCCACACCTCAAAAGGTACACTTCACTTATTTTATCTTTGAGACTCCAAGTCAATAGTCCCTTGCTCCCTTATATAGAATAAATCAAGTGGTGGTTTATCCACAAAGTATAGAACATTCCCCATTTAGGATCACTATGAGACACATGCAGACATACTCCACTCGGTCTCATCACAAGACACACATATATGTTCAGTTCAACATATATTTTGAGATTTGGATTTGACATAAGTGTCTTCATGGTTTTTAGTGTGCAATGTATTCCTTCTTGATTTCTATCATAATATTTCAACAATTCATTGATTACATATTTATATGTATTACCTACTTACTTACATGGCTCTCATATGTTTGGAGGAGCACAAGTTTCCATATCTCATACATACGAGTGGGGATGCTAGTTCCAAATTCTTCACAACCCTTCACTATGGAGTTCATGTGATCTCTCTTTCCTTTTGACTTTCAACTCACTATAATTCATATATTGACTTTGAAAACTCGAACATGTTTCCACACAACTGCTACAAATTCTTTGTATCCACTTGTTCATTTTATTTTTATATGTATGAGTAGATATATCAAAGTGGGGCATAATGTAGATACCTAATTTTGGTATATTACTAGTTATTTGCTATGGTTCTAGTGTATTTATGTGTTTAATGATTATTGGTTCATATTAAGCTCTTGTTGGCTTGTATTCCTTCTATTTGTTCAATTTTCAAGTTCTTCCCATTTCTCTATTCCTTGCTTCCATGTCGATCACTATTTCCTTTCCCTCCCTTCCTTCTAATTTTTCTCTCCTCACACAATTTCTTTTTTTTTCAACACATTTTTCCAAAACTATAGCAATATGGTTTTGGTTTTCCAAGATCATACTACTATTTGGTGGTCTTTTTTAGGGGCTCTTTTGGCTCTTGGTTTGGGGAGTTAAGATTTATAACCCTTCATTTTTGGCCTTTCCCACTTATTGTGGGTCAACAAATATGCTAATAATCTCTTCATTTGAACTTAAGAGGTCTATAAATACATAAGTGCATTAGTACATTTCACACGTAAGTGAATAAAAAAATGAATTAATTAGAAAAACAAGAATTTCATTTATTAAAGAAGCTTCTCCATGCCAAAAAGAGATGTGAGACATTTAGAGAAGAACATCTTGTTGCAGAATAAGTGCTTGAACAATTGTATTAAACTAAGTTACGTGATGAATCCATTATAATCTGTTGTTTGCCAAATTATTCAAAATCTTTAAGTGTGTGAAAATAATAGAAGGCTAATACACGCCCATATTAACTCCCTCAAATTTTTATGTTTCACAAGATGTTAAAAACTTAAAAGTATATCGAGATTCTGAAAATAGGAGCAATTTCCCAATGACTCGCAGTAAATTCCGGAAAAGGAAACATGGTTTTCAGGGTAGAGAATCATATTATCTCGCAGTTGTTACTGTTCAATTCTTACCATGTGGTCAGAAATCTGGAAAGAGTAAATGAAGAATGTGGTCAAAGATATATTCATAATAATGGTGCCGCAGCGGGTAAAGGAATAATTATTATACTTGTTTCAGATTTGTGTGGACGCCGAAAAATGGGCCTTACCTATTTATTACTTATTCAAGTGCATGCTTAGACATTGTTGTGTATTTATTATTTGATAATACAAAATTTGGTTTTAGTGCTTTAATTTGGTGGTCTCTATTTCTATATATAGTACTAATTATTTTATTTTAGCTCTCTCTATATATAAATAAAAGAGTAAAAATGTGAAATGTGTCTAGTCTTTGCTATTTAATTTGTATTTTTAAATTTTTTTGGGTCTCTCATCAAGAATTATTAGATTCATTTGCTTATTGTTTTATATTGTATAAAGTTCTACTGGTTTCATAAAGATTAAGATCATTGTTAAGTTATTATACCTTTCAGATTATTAAATTAATATAATTTTTGAAAATAAATTATAATAAAAAGTTTTTGTAGAAAGTAATATCTCTAATGTTTGAGTTTTAAGTTGATAAATTTAAAATATTAAAATTGTATAGAAAATATTTTATCTGTCACAATAAAATAATATGACTATTTTTAGACTTTATTCGAGTATAACGTTTTTCTCTTTTATAAAAATAAAAAATTAGAACATCATAAGTGGCATAACATTTATCAACATATTATTTGATAAGTTGCTTGATTACACATTTTTTTATAATCAAAACAAATATTCACAAATTCACAAGTGATAAATCCACTATCTAACAACTCATATGATGAGGAACTAGTGGCACAACTCTTGTTTTATTTCTTTTTGGTTGAATAAGGGTTAAGGGGTCTCTTTCCCGTACAAAAGAAGCTCCTAAATTGAGCAGAGATACATCATAAGATAAGCAAGTGCCACAAACAATGATAGAAATAATAGAAGAGAACAAGCAATCTATAGCCTACAAACAACAACACACAACAAAACTAACAACATAAACCCTACAACCATAAACTAACAACACTTAAATCAGTTAAGGACCCATAAAGTAAACCACCTTGATTTTCAACGTTGGCCATCAAAGTACCCCATTCTTTGCCCGCATTTTCAATTGTATTCATTTAAAAATTTGATTTTTCGATCTTCTAAAGCTCCTTAAATTGAGCTTAGACTGAGTTCCATCATCTATATCTTTTTGGCTGTTCTTTTTTCTTGCCATTTGTTTTTTTTCTCTCTGGAGTGCCGTGGTTCTTGCCTTTAGAAGTTTCCACTACTCTTTTGGTGTGTTCAAGCCATCACTTGGAAGTTTTTCTTTTCATTCCGCACTTCCATTTCTTCTGATATCACTTGTTACCCTTGTTTTATTTCTTGATGTGACACAAACTTACCATTTCAAAGGTTTCACAAATATCAAAATAACTTATTTATTTTTGATGTAACATAAACCCAAAAACACATTATTGTCATGAAAACTCTTAATAAATATGTTTTAAAAATTCTAAATATTATAATTAATTAATATTTATATTAAATTTAATTTAGTAGGCCAAGTGACATTCTATAATGGTAGGTAAGGCTCTAATGGAGTGAGTTGTTCACTTTTATTCTTGACATTAAATTTGACATTCATTTGACCGTCATATGACAATTCATGTATAAATTTAATTTCTATTGGACTATCACTTATAATTGATAAAAAAATTAATGAAGTTGTTGATTAAAGAGGTATGTAAAAAATCAAACCTAAGAACCTTGAAATTGATATATATTGATGTATTTCATATAGATACATTTATTATAATATACTTATTATATTCATTTTTATTAATTGTTACTTTTTTATGTATTATCTACATATTTTAGATAGATGTATTTAATATATCTATACTAGTTAAGGTAATATTAATGTTCTTTATTTTTATTATAAATTAGGTTTTGTATATAAAAATCTTTCCGAAATATTGTAAATTGGGTTTGAAATGCCTAATTTTCAAAACTTGTAGATATTTTATTTGAAATGTTTTCTCCAAAATTTAAATTTTGAACATTTTATTAAGAACATTAAGTTTGTGGTTCAAATATGATAAAATTATTCCAATGTATAATTTAAATATTAGAAATTCTGGTCAAGATTTTTTTTTCTGATTCTCTATCTTAATTAAAAAATTATAATTATAAGATAAATCAAATTCTCTCTCTCAAATTTTAAAAACTAATCAAATCCAATATATATTTATATTAAATGATTAAATGTCTTATAAATAGTTTTTCGTATATTTAAAATAAATCCGTCGTGCCATAATACGATTGAGGTATTTTCACCATAGAATTTAAGTTCGAGGCGTAATTCTTCCTCACACCTCACTCAATTTTTGAAAAAACATTAATAAAAATTCAATTTATTTATTTTTAAAAACATTAATAAAAAAATTCAATTTATTTATTTTTCGAATAACCCATAAAGGTCGTTTTTTGGTGCAAGTGTCGTGATAAAAACCCTCTCCGACAATTTTTAATGGAGAACAAACTTTCCAACAAACAATCTCCAACTATTTTTAATGTGTAACTAACTTTTTCCAACCGTTATCTTTTTTTTGAGTGTCCAACTAAGTCTATCCAACATTCTTTTCCCCATTAAATAAGCTTCCAAATTCTGAAGCGGCTTTAAATACAATTTAGTTATTGTTAAAAAAACAAAAACTTAATAGCTTTTGGGAAATGCCTTTTCATTTATTAAAAGATTATTCAATTTACTATTTATAAAAAAATCTTAATAATTGTTTAAGTTTTATTCAACGATAGTTTTTAAGGATCAATTAGAATATGAGACGCAAATGATATTTTATATAGGGGAGAGGACCCCATAATTGTGCAAGGACCAATAATTGTACATTGATTTTCACTATTGGTTGTTGAAAAAATGACTAATAGTTGTTCACTATTTGACTAATGACACTTTTTAAGAGCCAATGACAATGTGACACATAAGGCGCTCAGTCATTGGTACCTCTTTCAAATGCTTTATATTATTTTTTTTCATTTTAAATCAATTCAAAAACTACTTTTCCCTCCAAATAAACATGCGAAACGAAAATGCTGATGTGGCATGATGATACGCTATACGATGATATAATTTTTTTTAGTTGACGAGATCCCTACATATATCTGCGTGCCCCTAAAGTTAGGGTGCACGGTCATGGGGTCCTCTCCCTACATGTTTTAGTATTTATCTTTTTATTACATAAATAATGGTTATATGGCATGATCGTATTTTAACTAATGGTGTTCTAGTGAGACATCTATATGAATTTTTGCACTCGTGAATTTAAGGTGCATGGCTATAAGATTCTCTCCCTTAAAGATACATAAAAATTAGCAAATCTTTAAACCGTTTTATGAGAGTTGCACGTGAAGTCTTAAGTTTGAAATGAAAAACAAAAATGTTAACGTTTTCAATAGTTCAAATTACTATAAAAATCATAGAACATTCAAGTTATTATTTAGGCTCTCAAATTAATATTAAAAATAGAAAATTAGTACAAACTTCTCAAATAAATTTATTGAAAATTAGTACAAACTTCTCAAATAAATTTATCGATGCTCTTATCTTAGATTTTCCTTATACCATATTGATTAACGATTCCATTACCTTCTCTAAATATTTGTAATTAACTCATAATAAATGGCATCAACTTAGATGCACCAATGTGTTCGAGATCTAAAAATATATTTTCCCAAAAAGGGGCTCCAAACTCCACCTTATAGCCATGAATATTATGATTTGTCCATTAACTACTCAAAGCAAAAATAAAAAGACTTCTAAGACGGTCAAATGGACGTCAAATTTAAGGTCGAAATTACTTTGTGACATTAAAATGGATGTCAAATTTAAGGTCGAAATTACTTTGTGACATTAAAATGGATGTCAAATTTAAGGTCATCATTAATCGTTTTCCATAAACATTACAATCCTAGGCCTCCCTTCTACCCCCTACCCCGTCTTTCATTATAAGATGCCTATTAACATAATTCTAGTATATTTATGTGCTTATTAATTATCACCCAAATTAGGCTCATGTTGACATGTGTTCCTTCTGCGATTCGACCTTCGATTTGATTCATGAGTGTTTCCTTTGGATAAGTCATGACCTTATTTAGACAAAGGCACACTTTCCTAACCTTTAATATATAAAATAATTTGCTTATATATTAGTCAAATACTACAAATTTTGGGTTCGGACTCGAGGTGCAAAATTTAACATAAACGAGTTAGCTAGAAATATTGTATGATATCATATACTAAGGGTTCCACCCCAATTTTGAGGTTTAAAAAGGGAGGCAATGGGGTTTATCTTTGTGTGGTCTTGCCTCACCTATTGAAAAGGGGATCTCACTCTATCCATTATTTATAATAAAAATGGAGTATGATAATATAATATTGTATACTAATGGGTTCCACTTCCTCTTTATGTTAAAAAAGAAGGAACTAGAGTCTTCACTTGGGTCTCATCCCACCCATTATTAAAAAATAAATGGAGTCTTCATGTGGTTTTATCCCAACCCATTATTAGTCTCTGCCAAGGCAATGTACTATAAAGAATTAGTTTTTCTTAAGCAAGCTTGATTAGTTAATATTAGTCCTTTCCAAAGACAAGGTACTATAGGCATATGTTTTGCTTAATCGGCCCAACTATTTTTAAACTACTTCATACTTTTAAGCAATCAAAACCTAGTATTTTTGTATGTTGAATTTCGTATGTATCAAAGCTTGGAATTCCATGTATTTTTAGCCAATAATATATAAGAATTCATTTATCTTCTTCTCTTGGTTAACAAGTGGAAAACTATTTTAAGCCTTATTGGGGAATATTACCTTCAATTAAATATAATAATCATTCATTACTTTCAATGTTAGTTTTGATTTTGTTGATTCACAAAACTTAATACTAATAAAAGACAACATATATTGATAATTATGACGCGTCACACAACATACAATTTCCAAGCAATTCATATAACATGACATATCAATGTATATTTTTTAAAAAAAAATCCTCAACCTCTATAAATAACTATGATTGACGTCAACATTGAACTACTAATACAAAATAACATATCAACCTATATTTTAAAAATATATACTACCAAATGACACCTCAACCTCTAATAGTATAAATGATATAACGTACCACATCGGTCTACTAAACAATATAAAGTAAAATGACATATCAACCTTTATTTTAAAAATATTAAAATTACCAATAAACACCTCAACTTATACAACTAATTGTGATAATACTAAACAATTTAATACTACTACTAAGCCATGTTTTCAATATTTTAAAATCGGTTAACTTATTTTGTATGAGACCAACTCTAATAACATATATTTTATATCATATGTTTTCATTAACATCATACCTCTAATTCTACAACTATAGTTTATTGTTCATCCTGAAAGCTCTAAATTGTATTTGTTATGCAATTAATTTTTTCGTACTCAAATATGCCCATTTTTATTGTTGTTCAATTAACTTTTC